>OV702289.1:353073257-355621469 GCA_916181665.1 Avena sativa | reverse complement strand
GTTCTTTTCACAAACCACATGTGGATCCAGTAGAGTCATTGCATGTGTGTTCTTTGCACAAACCACATAAGGATCCACCGATGTCATTGGATGTGTGTTCTTTTCATGAACCACAACCAGTGTCATTGCATGTGCATTCTTCTCACAAACCACATATGGATCCACCATAGTTCATTGCATGTCTGTTCTTTTCACAAACCACATATGGATCCACCAGTGTCATTGCATGTGTGTTCTTTTCATTAACCATAGCTTGAGTCATTGCATGTGTGTTCTTTTCACAAACCGCATGGATCCACCAGAGTCATTGCATGTGTTTTCTTTTCATTAACCACAACTAGAGTCATTGCATGTGTGCTCTTTTCACAAACCACATATGGATCCATCAGAGTCATTGCATGTCTGTTATTTTCAATAACCACAGCTTCTCTTATTGCATGGTTGTTCTTTCCACTGACCACATATGGATCCACTAGTGTCATTGCATGTATGTTATGCATGTTTGTTCTTCTCACAAACCACACATGGATCCACTAGTGTCATTGGATGTGTGTTCTTCTCACAAACCACATATGGATCCTCCAGAGTTCATTGGATTTGTGTTCTTTTTATGAACCACACCCAGTGTCATTGCATGTGTGTTCTTCTCACAAACCACACATTGATCCACCAGTGTCATTGGATGTGCATTCTTCTCACAAACCACATATGGATCCACCAGTGTGATTGCATGTGTGTTCTTTTCAGAAACCACAGATAGAGTCATTGCATGTGTGTTCTTCTCACAAACCACATATGGATCCACCAGAGTTCATAGGATGTGTGTTCTTTGCATAAACCACACCCAGTGTCATTGCATCTGTGTTCGTCTCACAAACCACATATGGATCCACCAGTGTCATTGGATGTGTGTTCTTCTCACATACCACATATGGATCCACCAGTGTCATTGCATGTGTTTTGTTCTCACAAACCACATCTAGAGTCATTGCATGTGTGTTGTTTTCACAAACCACATAAGGATCCACCAGTGTCATTGGATGTGTGTTCTTTTCATGAACCACACCTACTGTTATTGCATGTGTGTTCTTTTCACAAACCACATAAGGATCCACTAGTGTCATTGGATGTGTGTTCTTTTCATTAACCGTATCTAGAGTCATTGCATGTGTGTTCTTTTCACAAACCACATGGATCCACCAAAGTCATTGGATGTGTGTTCTTTTCATTAACCACAACTAGAGTCATTGCATGTGTGTTCTTCTCACAAACCACATCTAGAGTCATTGAATGTGTGTTCTTTTCACAAACCACATAAGGATCCACCAGTGTCATTGGACGTGTGTTCTTTTCATGAACCACACCCAGTGTCATTGCATGTGTGTTCTTCTCATAAACCACATATGGATCCACCAGTCTCATTGGATGTGTGTTCTTTTCATTAACCATAGCTAGAGTCATTCCATGTGTGTTCTTTTCACAAACCACATGGATCCACCAGAGTCATTGCATGTGTGTTCTTTTCATTAACCACAACTAGAGTCATTGCATGTGTGTTCTTTTCACAAACCACATATGGATCCATTAGAGTCATTGAATGTCTGTTCTTATCGTTGGATGTGTGTTGTTTTCATGAACCACACCCAGTGTCATTGCATGTGTGTTTTTTTCACAAACCACATATGGATCCACCAGTGTCATTGGATGTGTGTTCTTCTCACAAACCACATATGGATCATCCAGTGTCATTGCATGTGTGTTCTTCTCACAAACCACATCTAGAGTTATTACATGTGTGTTCTTTTCACAAACCACATAAGGATCCACTAGTGTCATTGGATGTGTGTTCTTTTCATGAACCACACCCAGTGTCATTGCATGTGTGTTCTTCCCACAAACCACACATGGATCTACCAGTGTCATTGGATGTGTGTTCTTCTTACAAACCAAATATGGATCCACCAGAGTTCATTGGATGTGTGTTCTTTTCATGAACCACACCCCGTGTCATTGCATGTGTGTTCCTCTCACAAACCACACATCGATCAACCAGTGTCATTGGATATGTGTTCTTCTCACAAACCACATATGGATCCATCAGTGTGATTGCATGTGTGTTCTTTTCACAAACCACGGCTAGAGTCATTGCATGTGTGTTCTTCTCACAAACCACATATGGATCCACCAGAGTTTATTGGATGTATGTTCTTTTCATGAACCACACCCAATGTCATTGCATGTGTGTTCTTCTCACAAACCACATATGGAACCACCATTGTCATTAGATGTGTGTTCTTCTCAAAAACCACATATGAATCCACCAGTGTCATTTCATGTGTGTTCTTCTCACAAACCACATCTAGAGTGTTTGCATTGTGTTCTTTTCACAAACCACATAAGGATCCACTAGTGTCATTCGATGTGTGTTCTTTTCATGAACCACACCCAGTGTCATTGCATGTGTGTTCTTCTCACAAACCACATATGGATCTACCAGTGTCATTGGATGTGTGTTGTTTTCATTAACCATCGCTAGAGCCATTGCATGTGTGTTCTTTTCACAAACCACATGGATCCACCAGAGTGATTGCATGTGTGTTCTTTTCATTAACCACAACTAGAGTCATTGCATGTGTGTTCTTCACACAAACCACATCTAGAGTCACTGCATGTGTGTTCTTTTCACAAAGCACATGGATCCACCAGATCATTGCATGTGTGTTGTTTTCATTAACCACAACTAGAGTCATTGCACGCGTGTTCTTTTCACAAACCACATATGGATCCAATAGAGTAATTGCATGTCTATTCTTCTCATTTGATGTGTGTTCTTTTCATCAACCACACCCAGTATCATCGCATGTGTGTTCTTCTCACAAACCACATGTGGATCCACCAGAGTCATTGCATGTGTGTTCTTTTCACAAACCACATCTAGAGTCATTGCATGTGTGTTCTTTTCAAAAACCACATGAGGATCCACCAGTCTCATTGGATGTGTGTTCTTTTCATGAACCACACCTAGTGTCACTGCATGTGTGTTCTTCTCACAAACCACATATGGATCCACTAGAGTTCATTGCATGTCTGTTATTCTCACAAACCACATTGATCCACCAGTGTCATTGCATGTGTGTTCTTTTCACAAACCACATGTGGATCCACCAGAGTCATTGAATGTGTGTTCTTTGCACAAACCACATAAGGATCCACCGATGTCATTGGATGTGTGTTCTTTTCATGAACCACAACTAGTTTCATTGCATGTGCATTCTTCTCACAAACCACATATGGATCCACCATAGTTCATTGCATGTCTGTTCTTTTCACAAACCACATATGGATCCACCAGTGTCATTGCATGTGTGTTCTTTTCATTAACCATAGCTTGAGTCATTGCATGTGTGTTCTTTTCACAAACCACATGGATCCACCAGAGTCATTGCATGTGTTTTCTTTTCATTAACCACAACTAGAGTCATTGCATGTGTGCTCTTTTCACAAACCACATATGGATCCATCAGAGTCATTGCATGTCTGGTAATTTCATTAACCATAGCTTCTCTTATTGCATGTTTGTTCTTTCCACTGACCACATATGGATCCACCAGTGTCATTGCATGTGTGTTATGCATGTGTGTTCTTCTCACAAACCACACATGGATCCACTAGTGTCATTGGATGTGTGTTCTTCTCACAAACCACATACGGATCCACCAGTGTGATTGCATGTGTGTTCTTTTCACCAACCACAGCTAGAGTCCTTGCATGTGTGTTCTTCTCACAAACCACATATGGAACCTCCAGAGTTCATTGGATTTGTGTTCTTTTTACGAACCACACCCAGTGTCATCGCATGTGTGTTCTTCTCACAAACCACACATGGATCCACCAGTGTCATTGGATGTGCGTTCTTCTCACAAACCACATATGGATCCACCAGTGTGATTGCATGTGTGTTCTTTTCAGAAACCACAGATAGAGTCATTGCATGTGTGTTCTTGTCACAAACCACATATGGATCCACGAGAGTTCATTGGATGTGTGTTCTTTGCATAAACCACACCCAGTGTCATTGCATCTGTGTTCGTCTCACAAACCACATATGGATCCACCAGTGTCATTGGATGTGTGTTCTTCTCACAAACCACATATGGATCCACCAGTGTCATTGCATGTGTTTTCTTCTCACAAACCACATCTAGAGTCATTGCATGTGTGTTGTTTTCACAAACCACATAAGGATCCACCAGTGTCATTGGATGTGTGTTCTTTTCATGAACCACACCTAGTGTTATTGCACGTGTGTTCTTTTCACAAACCACATAAGGATCCACTAGTGTCATTGGATGTGTGTTCTTTTCATTAACCGTAGCTAGAGTCATTGCATGTGTGTTCTTTTCACAAACCACATGGATCCACCAAAGTCATTGGATGTGTGTTCTTTTCATTAACCACAACTAGAGTCATTGCATGTGTGTTCTTCTCACAAACCACATCTAGAGTCATTGAATGTGTGTTCTTTTCACAAACCACATAAGGATCGACCAGTGTCATTGGACGTGTGTTCTTTTCATGAACCACACCCAGTGTCATTGCATGTGTGTTCTTCTCATAAACCACATATGGATCCACCAGTCTCATTGGGTGTGTGTTCTTTTCATTAACCATAGCTAGAGTCATTCCATGTGTGTTCTTTTCACAAACCACATGGATCCACCAGAGTCATTGCATGTGTGTTCTTTTCATTAACCACAACTAGAGTCATTGCATGTGTGTTCTTTTCACAAACCACATATGGATCCATTAGAGTCATTGCATGTCTGTTCTTATCGTTGGATGTGTGTTCTTTTCATGAACCACACCCAGTGTCATTGCATGTGTGTTCTTCTCATAAACCACATATGGATCCACCAATCTCATTGGATGTGTGTTCTTTTCATTAACCATAGCTAGAGTCATTCCATGTGTGTTCTTTTCAGAAACCACATGGATCCACTAGAGTCATTGCATGTGTGTTCTTTTCATTAACCACAACTAGAGTCATTGCATGTGAGTTCTTTTCACAAACCACATATGGATCCATTAGAGTCATTGCATGTCTGTTCTTATCGTTGGATGTGTGTTCTTTTCATGAACCACACCCAGTCTCATTGCATGTGTGTTCTTTTCACAAACCACATATGGATCCACCAGTGTCATTGGATGTGTGTTCTTCTCACAAACCACATATGGATCATCTAGTGTCATTGCATGTGTGTTCTTCTCACAAACCACATCTAGAGTTATTGCATGTGTGTTCTTTTCACAAACCACATAAGGATCCACCAGTGTCATTGGATGTGTGTTCTTTTCATGAACCACACCAAGTGTCATTGCATGTGTGTTCTTCCCACAAACCACACATGGATCTACTAGTGTCATTGGATGTGTGTTCTTCTTACAAACCAGATATGGATCCACCATAGTTCATTGGATGTGTGTTCTTTTGATGAACCACACCCAGTGTCATTGCATGTGTGTTCTTCTCACAAACCACACAAGGATCAACCAGTGTCATTGGATATGTGTTCTTCTCACAAACCACATATGGATCCATCAGTGTGATTGCATGTGTGTTCTTTTCACAAACCACGGCTAGAGTCATTGCATGTGTGTTCTTCTCACATACCACATATGGATCCACCAGAGTTCATTGGATGTGTGTTCTTTTCATGAACCACACCCAATGTCATTGCATGTGTGTTCTTCTCACAAACCACATATGGAACCACCATTGTCATTGGATGTGTGTTCTTCTCAGAAACCACATATGAATCCACTAGTGTCATTGCATGTGTGTTCTTCTCACAAACCACATCTAGAGTGTTTGCATTGTGTTCTTTTCACAAACCACATAAGGATCCACCAGTGTATTGGATGTGTGTTCTTTTCATGAACCACACCCAGTGTCATTGCATGTGTGTTCTTCTCACAAACCACATATGGATCTACCAGTGTCATTGGATGTGTGTTCTTTTCATTAACCATAGCTAGAGCCATTGCATGTGTATTCTTTTCACAAACCACATGGATCCACCAGAGTGATTGCATGTGTGTTCTTTTCATTAACCACAACTAGAGTCATTGCATGTGTGTTCTTCTCACAAACCACATCTAGAGTCATTGCATGTGTGTTCTTTTCACAAAGCACATAAGGACCCACCAGTGTCATTGGATGTGTGTTCTTTTCATGAACCACACCCAGTGTCATTGCATGTGTGTTCTTCTCACAAACCACATATGGATCCACTAGTGTCATAGGATGTATGTACTTTTCATTAACCATAGCTAGAGTCATTGCACGTGTGTTCTTTCCACAAACCACATATATCCACTAGAGTCATTGCATGTGTGTTCTTGTCATTAACCACAACTAGAGTCATTGCATGTGTGTTCTTTTCTCAAACCACATATGCATCCATCAGAGTCATTGCATGTATGTTCTTCTCATTGGATGTGTGTTCTTTTCATGAACCACACCTAGTATCATTGGATGTGTGTTCTTCTCACAAACCACATATGGATCCATCAGTGTGATTGCATGTGTGTTCTTTTCACAAACCACGGCTAGAGTCATTGCATGTGTGTTCCTCTCACAAACCAAATATGGATCCACCAGAGTTCATTAGATGTGTGTTCTTCTCACAAACCACATAAGGATCCACCAGTGTCATGGCATGTGTGTTCTTCTCACAAACCACATCTATAGTCATTGCATGTGTGTTCTTTTCACAAACCACATAAGGATCCACAAGTGTCATTGGATGTGTGTTCTTTTCATGAACCACACCTAGTGTCATTGCATGTGTGTTCTTCCCACAAACCACATATGGATCCACCAGTGATATTGGATGTGTGTTCTTTTCATTAACCATAGCTAGAGTTATTGCATGTGTGTTCTTTTCACAAACCGCATGGATCCACCAGAGTCGTTGCATGTGTGTTCTTTTCATTAACCACAACTAGAGTCATTGCATGTGTGTTCTTTTCACAAACCACATATGGATCCATCAGAGTCATTGTATGTCTGTTCTTCTCATTGCATGTGTATTCTTTTCATGAACCACACCCAGTGTCATTGCATATGTGTTGTTTTCATTAACCATAGCTAGAGTCATTCCATGTGTGTTCTTTTCAGAAACCACATGGATCCACTAGAGTCATTGCATGTGTGTTCTTTTCATTAACCACAACTAGAGTCATTGCATGTGAGTTCTTTTCACAAACCACATATGGATCCATTAGAGTCATTGCATGTCTGTTCTTATCGTTGGATGTGTGTTCTTTTCATGAACCACACCCAGTCTCATTGCATGTGTGTTCTTTTCACAAACCACATATGGATCCACCAGTGTCATTGGATGTGTGTTCTTCTCACAAACCACATATGGATCATCTAGTGTCATTGCATGTGTGTTCTTCTCACAAACCACATCTAGAGTTATTGCATGTGTGTTCTTTTCACAAACCACATAAGGATCCACCAGTGTCATTGGATGTGTGTTCTTTTCATGAACCACACCAAGTGTCATTGCATGTGTGTTCTTCCCACAAACCACACATGGATCTACTAGTGTCATTGGATGTGTGTTCTTCTTACAAACCAGATATGGATCCACCATAGTTCATTGGATGTGTGTTCTTTTGATGAACCACACCCAGTGTCATTGCATGTGTGTTCTTCTCACAAACCACACAAGGATCAACCAGTGTCATTGGATATGTGTTCTTCTCACAAACCACATATGGATCCATCAGTGTGATTGCATGTGTGTTCTTTTCACAAACCACGGCTAGAGTCATTGCATGTGTGTTCTTCTCACATACCACATATGGATCCACCAGAGTTCATTGGATGTGTGTTCTTTTCATGAACCACACCCAATGTCATTGCATGTGTGTTCTTCTCACAAACCACATATGGAACCACCATTGTCATTGGATGTGTGTTCTTCTCAGAAACCACATATGAATCCACTAGTGTCATTGCATGTGTGTTCTTCTCACAAACCACATCTAGAGTGTTTGCATTGTGTTCTTTTCACAAACCACATAAGGATCCACCAGTGTATTGGATGTGTGTTCTTTTCATGAACCACACCCAGTGTCATTGCATGTGTGTTCTTCTCACAAACCACATATGGATCTACCAGTGTCATTGGATGTGTGTTCTTTTCATTAACCATAGCTAGAGCCATTGCATGTGTATTCTTTTCACAAACCACATGGATCCACCAGAGTGATTGCATGTGTGTTCTTTTCATTAACCACAACTAGAGTCATTGCATGTGTGTTCTTCTCACAAACCACATCTAGAGTCATTGCATGTGTGTTCTTTTCACAAAGCACATAAGGACCCACCAGTGTCATTGGATGTGTGTTCTTTTCATGAACCACACCCAGTGTCATTGCATGTGTGTTCTTCTCACAAACCACATATGGATCCACTAGTGTCATAGGATGTATGTACTTTTCATTAACCATAGCTAGAGTCATTGCACGTGTGTTCTTTCCACAAACCACATATATCCACTAGAGTCATTGCATGTGTGTTCTTGTCATTAACCACAACTAGAGTCATTGCATGTGTGTTCTTTTCTCAAACCACATATGCATCCATCAGAGTCATTGCATGTATGTTCTTCTCATTGGATGTGTGTTCTTTTCATGAACCACACCTAGTATCATTGGATGTGTGTTCTTCTCACAAACCACATATGGATCCATCAGTGTGATTGCATGTGTGTTCTTTTCACAAACCACGGCTAGAGTCATTGCATGTGTGTTCCTCTCACAAACCAAATATGGATCCACCAGAGTTCATTAGATGTGTGTTCTTCTCACAAACCACATAAGGATCCACCAGTGTCATGGCATGTGTGTTCTTCTCACAAACCACATCTATAGTCATTGCATGTGTGTTCTTTTCACAAACCACATAAGGATCCACAAGTGTCATTGGATGTGTGTTCTTTTCATGAACCACACCTAGTGTCATTGCATGTGTGTTCTTCTCACAAACCACATATGGATCCACCAGTGATATTGGATGTGTGTTCTTTTCATTAACCATAGCTAGAGTTATTGCATGTGTGTTCTTTTCACAAACCGCATGGATCCACCAGAGTCGTTGCATGTGTGTTCTTTTCATTAACCACAACTAGAGTCATTGCATGTGTGTTCTTTTCACAAACCACATATGGATCCATCAGAGTCATTGTATGTCTGTTCTTCTCATTGCATGTGTATTCTTTTCATGAACCACACCCAGTGTCATTGCATATGTGTTGTTTTCACAAACCACATATGGATCCACCAGTGTTATTGGATGTGTGTTCTTCACACAAACCACATATGGATCCAGCAGTGTCATTGCATCTGTGTTCTTCTCACAAACCACATCTAGAGTCATTGCATGTGTGTTCTTTTCACAAACCACATAAGGATCCACCAGTGTCATTGTATGTGTGTTCTTTTCATGAACCACACCAAGTGTCATTGCATGTGTGTTCTTCTCACAAACCACACATGGATCCACCAGTGTCATTGGATGTGTGTTCTTCTGACAAACTACATATGGATCCACCAGTGTCATTGCTTGTGTGTTCTTTTCACAAACCACAGCTAGAGTCATTGCATGTGTGTTGTTCTCACAAACCACATATGGATCCACAAGAGTTCATTGGATATGTGTTCTTTTCATGAACCACACCAGTGTCATTGCATGTGTG
Organism: Avena sativa; assembly: GCA_916181665.1. Taxonomy (NCBI): domain Eukaryota; kingdom Viridiplantae; phylum Streptophyta; class Magnoliopsida; order Poales; family Poaceae; genus Avena; species Avena sativa. Next base: position 355,611,696 of record OV702289.1, on the reverse strand, counting down.
TTCTTCTTAGAAACCACATATGGATCCACCAGTGTCATTGGATGTGTGTTCTTCTCACAAACCACATATGGATCTAGTAGTGTCATTGCATGTTGTTGTTCTCAAAAACCACATCTAGAGTCATTGCATGTGTGTTCTTCTCACAAACCACATCAAGAGTCATTGCATGTGTGTCTTTTCACAAACCACATAAGGATCCACCAGTGTCATTGGATGTGTGTTCTTTTCATGAACCACACCTAGTGTCATTGCATGTGTGTTATTCTCACAAACCACATATGGATCCACCAGTGACACTGGATGTGTGTTCTTTTCATTAACAATAGCTAGAGTCATTGCATGTGTGTTCTTTTCACAAACCACATGGATCCACCAGAGTCATTGCATGTGTGTTGTTTTCATTAACCACAACTAGAGTCATTGCACGCGTGTTCTTTTCACAAACCACATATGGATCCAATAGAGTAATTGCATGTCTATTCTTCTCATTCGATGTGTGTTCTTTTCATCAACCACACCCAGTGTCATCGCATGTGTGTTCTTTTCACAAACCACATGTGGATCCACCAGAGTCATTGCATGTGTGTTCTTTTCACAAACCACATAAGGATCCACCAGTGTCATTGGATGTGTGTTCTTTTCACAAACCACATATGGATCCACCAGTGTCATTGCATGTGTGCTCTTCTCACATACCACATATGGATCCACCAGAGTTCATTGCATGTCTATTCTTTTCACAAGCCACATATGTATCCACCAGTGCCTTTGCATGTGTGTTCTTTTCACAAACCACATATGGATCCACCAGAGTTCATTGGATGTGTGTTCTTTTCATGAACCACACCCAATGTCATTGCATGTGTGTTCTTCTCACAAACCACACATGGATCCACTAGTGTCATTGGATGTGTGTTCTTCTCACAAACCACCTATGGATCCACTAGTGTCATTGCATGTGTGTTCTTCTCACAAACCACATCTAGAGTCATTGCATGTGTGTTATATTCACAAACCACATAAGGATCTTGATGTAGCCTGACCTTTGGTCGTTACCACATCATGGTCTCCAACTTATGCCAAGTCGTCATGGACTCCAAAGGTGAATCCGTTCCTCTATGTGAGCTCACTTCCTACCTTATTGAATGGTATACTACTTCATACTCCATCATGTATTCATGATAGGTTCATATCGACAAGTACGGAGGCATGGGAGGAAGCCTGTAGCACCAAGCCTGACAAGACGGAGGCTTGGAAGAGAATACGGAAGAAGAAGCAGCTGGAGCATCGGAGTCTCCGGCCTGCGCACACCGGAGTCTCCGGCCATAGCGGAGTCTCTGGCCTGTAGACCCCGGAGTCTCCGAACCCATCTCCGGACTGACCCGCAGATCGAGCTCAAGAACAGCTAGAAGGCCCCTCCGAAGATGACACTGGAGACAGATCGGAGTCTTCGGCCCACACCCGAGTCTCCGGACCCCACACCGGAGTCTCTGGCCTGAGCGTATGGGCCTGCGCTCCGCCAGCTGGGCCCTTGGCCCATGTACCCCTTAGTCCGCCCAGACTTCCCCTTTTATTCCTAAAGTACCCTTGAACTAGTGGCTAGCCTATATATAGTGCCCCCACCCCCTCATGTAACCCTAGGCATAGATGATAGACTAAAGAAAACCCCCTTTGTGGAATCTCTAGTTTTGCCTCATCCCCTTTTACCAAAGGTAATCGACTATCGTCACCACCTCGTTGGAGTTTGCATCGCGCCTCCCTCGTTGTACACGGCCTTGGCATCGGTGTACCTTTGCCAAGACGTCAAGACCCTCTCCAAGGTGTTCTTCCCTCTCCGCGCGGGATCGAGGGACCATGTTGACCGATCTTTTCTTGCGAGGATTCTATCGGACCGGTGGCCACCAGTGGGAGCAATCGGCCTTGTATCGTGTGAGTTTTGCGTGTGTTCATCATGTTCTTCGCGAGGTGTGTGTCTGCTTCCGCTACCGTCTCCCTTTCCCCTCGCTTTCCCATCAATTTGATCACGAGATCCGTGAAGATCGGGCCACCCACGGGGTTACCCCATAACATCTGGTATCAGCAGCTTTTGGTTGCCACAGATTTCTCCTTGATTTGGTGTTTTTCCATATAAATTCAAAAATTCCACCAAAAAACAGCCCCAATTCGTGTTTTGGATCGATCTATGATTTGAGTGTATTTTGGTAGGTTTTGATTCGTGGATTACTTGCTAAACTTGTTGATCTACCTTCCCCTGCATTCCCATGGCTTAATTCCTTGATTTCCCCCACCAATTTGGTGTTTTGGTTCGAGTTTTTCCGCTAAAATCATGTCCCGGACGAGTTCTACACGTCCTGGAACCTCCAGACCGGAGATTCCGGCCCCGACCGTAGATTCAGGCCCCTATACCAGAGATTCTGGCAAAGTCTCCGCACCCCCCCCCCACTGACAGAAAATCTGCATCACGGTTTTGAGCATAACTTTTGCATACGAACTCGGATTTTAGTGTTCTTTAGCTCGTTTCGAAGAGGAGAAGGAGCTCTACATCATCATCTACGTGGTTAATGCTATCTACTTCATCCAAATCCCGTGAGCAATGCGTAATCCACCAATAAAGAGTGAAGATCAGCGACGAAAGGTATATAAATTCCGCGACTTCTCCCCACTTGCATCCTTTTATGAGCTACACTATATTTGCGATCAACAAACACCTGTTGAGACTAGTTCCTCCTATGATTGCTTGGGCTATGCACATTTGATACCTTGTAGAATTCCAAGCAAAAGTTGTGAGCGCCCTATCTCATATAGTTATCCTGTATAGTTGTTGGCACAAGGAAGAGGCAAGTGAAAAATAAAAGAAAAATAAAAAAAATAGAAAAATAAAAAGAAAAATAAAGAAACAAGTGCCTCATAGAATAGGAAGCGCAAGCTCGATGAACATCAAATAGGTGGTACTTATTGTGCATATCTTATAGCCCACCAATTTATTGCAATCGAACTAGCGTCTCTCCTTGCACTTGTGCGACACGAGCTTATAGTCTTCTCTAGGTAATCATTTGGTTCTTAACTCACTTTCTCCATCGCACAAGTCCCATTTCCCACCGTGTGTGTTTCCTTGTACATAATTCCTATCTTGTGGATTGACTTGTTTTGCTTTGTGATCATCGTGGTTCTTTACTTGCCATTACAATATCTTGATTTCGGATTTTTCTTGGACATGCCATATTCCATACCCATCCACCATAAGCTTTGTGTGTGTGTGTGTTTTAGCAGTTAGTTGGTTTTGGTGTTCCGCGTGAACTTCACTTTGCTTGGTTTTGATTGCTCTCAAGTGTTGCAACTTGCACGATACTATCTTCCAAGGTAAAGTAAGGTTTGCGTTGCCTCCCTAACCCCCTACCACTTCCATATACACCACTTCGTCTTGTGAATCATGTCTAGGAACTCTGGACCCGAGGATGATATCTATGAAGAATCCACGATGAGCCACCATGCCTACGCCTCCACAAGCATGGATGACATGATGGAGCACTACACCGATAATGGCTCCACATTCTTGGGTGATATGGAGTTCTACAACAACAATAACTCCCCAAGCATGGAAGACTTCAAGAACGACAACGAAAAGCTCCTCAAGTCGCATCGACCAAGAGGGAGCCTCCACCTCGAGAGCGCCAAGGTCCACCATCACATGGACAAGTTCGAAAGCTCCCTCAACAACTTCAAGAGCGACATGGACAACAACTTCACCAAAACCATGAGCATGATGGCCAAGACTAATGATGCTTTGTGCTCATTACAACGCCTCACCAAGAAGAGTGCCAAGGAAAAGGAGAAACGTCGCGAGCGTCATGTGGATGACCAAGTGCGCCATCTACATCAACCTCTGGCAAGGCACACCAATGACCTCCGTCGACACCATCATAAGGTGCCTTCAACTACTCGTGCCACCACCAAAAGGTCACCAAGCGCAAGCTCTCCTCCACGCCATCAAGATTCACGCCAAGAGTCTACACTTCAAGATGGAGGAAGCCAAGGCCACATATGTGATGAAGTCGATCCGAGCACCGCTCTCGACAACAACATGATCCTACTTCCACCACTACCACAAGATGGCGATGACAAGGTCGAGAATGGTGAGCATGGGACTTTCCCTTCACCAAAGGAGGCGCATGGAGTTGAGAGAACCGAGCCTACCCCCATATGCTTGAGTGATGATGTGGTACCAATCCCATGTGAAATTGAGAGCCACTTAGCCTACTTGAGTGAAAACAAGAGAGAGATGAGCGACTCCACCATATGTGAGATTGAGTGCTTCCACTTGGAGGGCATGAGTGATACACCGAGTGAGTTGAGAGTGGTAGTTGATAGGTCATGTGAGACCACTTTGATTTCTCACAACTTACCCTCTACCTCTAGTGTGTTTTCTCATGATGTGCTAGGTTCCATGGAGCAAGAAGCGCCAAGCTTGGAGATGATGATGCCTCCAACCAATAAGATGTACATGGTGGATGAAGATGATGCCATCCCCATACATGATGAAGAAGTCGCCCACATGGAGGTCAATACTACCACAACACCCACTTCATATGAGAGGTATGAACAAGGTAAAAATAAGGGTGTTGATGATGCCATGATCCCACTAGTGGACATGATGACTTGTGATGATTGGCATGCTATGGATGATGTTTGTGATATTACATATGCTTCATTCATTTTTCCATATGATACTTTGCCTTTGCATAATGTTGAGCATGTGAAATTATTTTATTGTGATGATGTTTCCATAGACATGCCATGCTCTAAACGTTATGTTGATGATATCATTGCTTGCACTTTGTTTAACAATTGCTCTTTCCAATGTTTTGCTTGCAATGATGTTACCAATGGTACCCCTCGAACCATGCTTTGTCATGAGTGTTTTACAATTTCTCCCGTTGCTTGCAATAAGTTGAATAATTGCTCTTTCACTTGTTTTGCTTGCAAAAATAATGATAATATGATTTCTATTGAGATGGACCCCATAGCTTTCTCAAATTTTGGAGATTTTGATGATTGCCATGATAAGCATGTTCCCCACTTGCTTACTCACCATGCACATTTTTCATACTTGATTGACACTAATGGTGATGTGCACAAGAAGAGATATGTCATGATGGATGATGTGTTTCTCTACCATGCACACACGTTCTTCCTTTTGTGTTTGATGTGTGTAGGTACGCGCACAAGAATGTCAACCTCGGTTGAGCACGAGTTGACAAAAAGATCTCTAGAGAGCATCCCCAAGTGAGTTCAACATCGAACCTAGCTATGATACCTTTTGCATGCTTTGCATCTTTCATGTTGAAAAATTTATCTTTCCTATGGGTTGATTGCAAGCGTGTTAATGGTATTCTTTCACCTTGTGACCATCATGTTTTGTTGCTATTGGATATTGATGCTTTGTGTGTTGCCACAATAATGGTGAACAATTTCTCTTTCTGATTTTTTGTGTGCAACCATAATGCCAATTTGAGCATGTATTGTCACGAGAGCTTACAAGTCTCTCGTATTGTTGTTGCAACAAACATAAGGACCACTTTCTCTTTCATATGGTTTGTTTGCAAACATTTTGTTTTTGCTTCCGCTTGTGATACTCATACCCCCATGATCTTGGATTTTGATGATATATGTATGGCATCCAACATATTGAACAATTGTTCTTTCCAATGGTTGGTTTGCACACATAATGGTGTTGTTTTGGATATTCTTCCGCATGTGTTTTTGCCAAATTCTCCTACTCTTGCATCAAAGATGTTGACCACACCCAGTTGGACGAGTACGTCAAGAGGACTACACAGGCCAAGGTGCAAGAGGGCGACGACAAGGTCGAGAATGGTGAGCATGGGACTTTCCCTTCACCAAAGGAAGCGCAAGGAGTTGAGCACACCGAGCCTATCCCCATATGCTTGAGTGATGATGTGGTACCAATCCCATGTGAGTATGAGAGCCACCTAGCCCACTTGAGTGAAAACATGAGTGAGATGAGTGACTCCACCATATGTGAGATTGAGTGCTTCCACTTGGAGGGCATGAGTGATACACCTAGTGAGTTGAGAGTGGTTGTCTATAGGTCATGTGAGACCACTTTGATTTCTAACGACTTACCCTCTACCTCTAGTGTGTTATCCCATGATGTGCTAGATTCCATGGATAAACAAGTGCCAAGCTTGGACATGATGATGCCTCCAATCGAGAAGATGAACATGGTGGATGAAGATGATGCCATCCCCATACATGATGAAGAAGTCGCCCACATGGAGACCAATGCTACCACAACACCCACTTCATATGAGAGGTATGAACAAGGTAAAAATAAGGGTGTTGATGATGCCATGATCCCACTAGTGGACATGATGACTTGTGATGATTGGCATGCTATGGATGATGTTTGTGATATCACATATGATTCATTGATATTTCCATGTGATACTTTGCCTTTGCATAATGTTGAGCATGTAAAATTATTTGATTGTGATGATGTTGCCATAGACATGCCATGCTCTAAACATTACGTTGATGATATCATTGCTTGCACTTTGTTGAACAATTGCTCTTTCCAATGTTTTGCTTGCAATGATGTTACCAATGGTACCCCTCGAACCATGCTTTGTCATGAATGTTTTACAATCTCTCCCATTGCTTGCAATAAGTTGAATAATTGCTCTTTCACTTGTTTTGCTTGCAACAATAATTCTCATATGGTTTATATTGAGATGGCCCCCATAGCTTTCTCAAATTTTGGAGATTTTAGTAAATGCCATGATAAGCATGTTCCCCACTTGCATACTCACCATGCATATTTTTCATACTTGATTTACACTAATGGTGATGTGCACAAGAATATATACGTCATGATGGATGATGTGTTTCTCTAGGACGCACACACGTTCTTCCTTTTATCTATGATGTGTGTAGGTACCCAAACGATAATGTCAACCTTGGTTGAGCACGAGTTGACAAAAAGAGCTCTAGAGAGCATCCCCCAAGTGAGTTCAAGATTGAACCCAGCTCTGATACCTTTTACATTCTTTGCATCTTTCATGTTGAAAAATTGTTCTTTCTTATGGTTTGCTTGCAAGCATGTTGATGGTATTCTTTCACCTTGTGACAATCATGTTTTGTTGCTATTGGATATTGATGCTTTGTGTGTTGCCACAAAAATGTTGAACAATTTCTCTTTCCGATGTTTTATGTGCAACCATAATGCCATATTGAGCATGTATTGTCATGAGAGCTTCTAAGTCTCTTGTACTGTTGTTGCAACAAACATAAGGACCACTTGCTCTTTCATATGGTTTGTTTGCAAACATGTTGTTTTTTCTTCCGCTTGCGATACTCATACCCCCATGATTTTGGATTTTGATGATATGTGTATGGCATCCAACATATTGAACAATTGGTCTTTCCAATGGTTGGTTTGCACACATAATGATGTTGTTTTGTATATTCTTCCGCATGTGTTTTTGCCGAATTCTCCTTTCCTTGCATCAAAGATGTTGACCAATATATTAGTCCATTGCTTTGAGTTCCACACTAAGACGTTATATGGAGTTTTCGAGTTCCCACATTTGGATGATGTTCAAACGATTTCCATGCACTTTGACCTTGCATATGCATTCCGTTTGCTATAGTTGAGTTGTGCTAATCGTGTTGTGAACAAGAATGGACATGCCACCAATGACATGGTCCTCTATCACACACAAACATATGTTGCTTGGTCTTTGTTATGTGAAGGTACAAGTGTTTACGCGTCAACCTCTATGGACCATAAGTTGCCAAGACGAACCATAGAGAGTTACCTATGGCTACCCCTCAACGAGCTATCTCTACATCATAAGGTGACTTCACTTTACTTGAGGACTCATGGTATAATCTTCATGAATTGGCTACTCTTTGAGTGTTGCTTCGCTTTTGTTGTGAGCTTTGTAGGCTTCATGGAAGGTGAAGGAACATTGAAGAGTTACCACATCAAGCTTCTCAAGGACGAATATATGGTGAACCCTAGGATCAAGAAGGTCTCTCGACATCATCTTCTTAGTGATGAGCATGAAGAGTCGAGGACGACTCTTTTTGAAGGGGAGAGCTGATGCAGCCTGTCCTACGGACACTACTACATCTACAACACCAAGTCCCCAAGATCATCCCCAAGTCAACCAAGAAGATGGACTAGGAGCAGCCAGCTCCAGAACCGGAGAGTCTGCCTGATGCCAGTCGGAATGTCCGGTGCAACCAGAGTGTCCGGCCAGATCCAGCCGGAGTGTCCGGCTACCCCAGCCACGTCCTGGCGCGGACAATCAGTATGCTACATCGGACTCTAGTCGGACACTACCCGGAGTGTCCGGCCACCCCGGACTGTCCGACCCACCCGACTCGGACTGTCCGGCCTAAGTAACGGGCCTACGAGCCAACAACTGGTCCCTTGGCCCATGTACCCCTCTATTTCGCACCAAACCCTAGTTTTATGCCTAAACTACCCCTGAACTTGTGGCTGGCCTATAAATAGAGCCCCCACCCCTCATTGTATCCCTTAGGCATAGATGATAGACTAATGATAACCCCCTTTGAGGAATCTCTAGTTTTGCCTCATCCCCTTCTACCAAAGGGGATCGACTATCATCACCACGTCATTGGAGTTTGCATCGTGCCTCCCCCGTTGTACAAGGCCTTGGCATCGGTGTCCCTTTGCCAAGACGTCAAGACCCTCTCCAAGGTGTTCTTCCCTCTCCACGTGGGATCATGGGAGCACGTTGACCGATCTTTCCTTCCGAGGATTGTATCGGACCGGTGGCCACCGGAGGGGGCAATCGGCCTTGTATCATGTGAGTTTTCCATGTTTTCATCGTGTTCTTCGCGAGGTGTGCGTCCGCTTCCGCTACCTTCTCCCTTTCCCCTCGCTTTCCCATCGATTTGACCACGAGATCCGTGAAGATCGGGCCACCCACGAGGTCACCCCATAACATAGAGTCATTGCATGTGTGTTCTTTTCACAAACCACATGGATCCACCAGAGTCATTGTATGTGTGTTCTTTTTATTAACCACAACTAGAGTCATTTCATGTGTGTTCTTTTCACAAACCACATATGGATCCATCAGAGTCATTGCATGTGTGTTCTTCTCACAAACCACACATGGATCCACTAGTGTCATTGGATGTGTGTTCTACTCACAAACCACATATGGATCCACCAGTGTGATTGCATGTGTGTTCTTTTCACAAACCACATCTAGAGTCATTGCATGTGTGTTCTTCTCACAAAACACATGTGAATACACAATAGTTCATTGGATGTGTGTTCTTTTCATGAACCACACCCAGTGTCATTGCATGTGTGTTCCTCTCACAAAACACATATGGATCCACCAGTGTCATTGGATGTGTGTTCTTCTCACAAACCACATATGAATCCACCAGTGTCATAGCATGTGTGTTCTTCTCACAAACCACATCTAGAGGCATTGCATGTATGCCCTTTTCACAAACCACATAAGGATACACCAGTGTCATTGGATGTGTGTTCATTTCATGAACCACACCCAGTGTCATTGCATGTGTGTTCTTCTCACAAACCATATATGGATCCACCAGTGTCATTGGATGTGTGTTCCTCTCACAACCCACATATGGATCCACCAGTGTCATTGAAAGTGTGTTCTTCTCACAAACCACATCTAGAGTCATTGCATGTGTGTTCTTTTCAGAAACCACATAAGGATCCACCAGTGTCATTGGATTGTGTTCTTTTCATGAATCACAACCACCCATGTGTGTTCTTCTCACAAACCACACATGGATCCACCAGAGTTCATTGCATGTATATTCTTTTCACAAACCACATATGGATCCACCAGTGTCATTGCATGTGTGTTCTTTTCACTAACCATAGCTAGTCATTGCGTGAGTGTTCATTTCACAAACCACAGGGATCCACCAGAGTCATTGCATGTGTGTTCTTTTCATTAACCACAACTAGAGTCATTGCATGTGTGTTCTTTTCACAAACCACATATGGATCCATCAGAGTTATTGCATGTCTGTTCTTTTCATTAACCACAGCTAGTGTCATCGCATGTCTGTTCTTTCGACAGACCACATATGGATCCACCAGTGTCATTGCATGTTCGTTTTGCATGTGTGTTCTTCTCACAAACCACACATGGATCCATTGGATGTGTGTTCTTCTCACAAACAACATATGGATCCACCAGTGTCATTGCTTGTGTGTTCTTTTCACAAACCACGGCTAGATTCATTGCATGTGTGTTCTTCTCAAAACCACATATGGATCCACCAGAGTTCATTGGATGTGTGTTCTTTTCATGAACCACACGCAGTGTCATTGCATGTCTGTTCTTCTCACAAACCACATTTGGATCCACCAGTGTTATTGGATGTGTGTTCTTCTCACAAACCACATATGGATCCACCAGTGTCATTGCATGTGTGTTCTTCTCACAAACCACATCTAGAGTCATTGCGTGTGTGTTCTTTTCACAAACCATATAAGGATCCACTAGTGCCATTGGATGTGTGTTGTTTTCATGAACCACACCCAGTGTCATTGCATGTGTGTTCTTCTCACAAACCACATAATGATCCACCAGTGTCATTGGATGTGTGTTCTTCTGACAAACCACATATGGATCCACCAGTGTCATTGCATGTGTGTTCTTTTCACAAACCATATCTAGAGTCATTGCATGTGTGTTCTTTTCACAAACCACATAACGATCCACCAATGTCATTGGATGTGTATTCTTTTCATGAACCACACCCAGTGTCATTGCATGTGTGTTCTTCTCACAAACCACATATGGATCCACCAGAGTTCATTGCATCTTTGCTATTCTGACAAACCACATTGATCCACCAGTGTCATTGCATGTGTGTTCTTTTCACAAACTACATGTGGATCCACTAGAGTCATTGCATGTGTGATCTTTTCATGAACCACAACCAGTGTCATTGGATGTGTGTTCTTCTCACAAACCACATATGGATCCACCAGAGTTCATTGCATGTCTGTTCTTTTCACAAACCACATATGGATCCACCAGTGTCTTTGCATGTGTGTTCTTTTCATTAATCATAGCTAGAGTCATTGCATGTGTGTTCTTTTCACAAACCACATGGATCCACCAGAGACATTGCATGTGTGTATTTTCATTAACCACACCTAGAGTCATTGCATGTGTGTTCTTTTCACAAACCACATATGGATCCATCTGAGTCATCGCATGTCTGTTCTTTTCATTAACCACAGCTAGTGTCATTGCATGTCTTTTCTTTCCACAGACCACATATGGATCCACTAGTGTCATTGCATGTGTGTTTTGCATGTGTGTTCTTCTCACAACCAACACATGGATCCACCAATGTCATTGGATGTGTGTTCTTGTCACAAACCACATATGGATCCACCATTGTGATTGCATGTGTGTTCTTTTCACAAACCACAGCTAGAGTCATTGCATGTGTGTTCTTCTCACAAACCACATATGGATCCACAAGAGTTCATTAGATGTGTGTTCTTTTCATGAACCACACCAAGTGTCATGGCATGTGTGTTCTTCCCACAAACCACACATGGATCCACCAATGTCATTGCATGTGTGTTCTTTTCATGAACCACAACCAGTGTCAATTGCATGTGTGTTCTTCTCACAAACCACATATGGATCCACCAGAGTTCATTACATGTCTGTTCTTTTCACAAACCACATATGGATCCACAAGTGTCTTTGCATGTGTGTTCTTTTCATTAATCATAGCTAGAGTCATTGCATGTGTGTTCTTTTCACAAACCACATGGATCCACCAGAGACATTGCATGTGTGTTCTTTTCATTAACCACACCTAGGGTCATTGCATGTGTGTTCTTTTCACAAACCACATATGGATCCATCAGTGTCATCGCATGTCTGTTCTTTTCATTAACCACAGCTAGTGTCATTGCATGTCTATTCTTTCCACAGACCACATATGGATCCACTAGTGTCATTGTATGTGTGTTTTGCATGTGTGTTCTTCTCACAACCAACACATGGATCCACCAATGTCATTGGATGTGTGTTCTTCTCACAAACCACATATGGATCCACCATTGTGATTGCATGTGTGTTCTTTTCACAAACCACAGCTAGAGTCATTGCATGTGTGTTCTTCTCACAAACCACATATGGATCCACCAGAGTTCATTAGATGTGTGTTCTTTTCATGAACCACACCCAGTGTCATTGCATGTGTGTTCTTCCCACAAACCACACATGGATCCACCAGTGTCATTGGATGTGTGTTCTGCTCACAAACCACATATGGATCCACCAGTGTGATTGCATGTGTGCTCTTCTCACCAACCATAGCTAGAGTCATTGCATGTATGTTCTTCTCACAAACCACATATGGATCCACCAGAGTTCATTTGATGTGTGTTCTTTTCATGAACCACACCTAGTGTCATTGCATGTATGTTCTTCTCACAAACCATATATGGATCCACCAGTGTCATTGGATGTGTGTTCTTCTCACAAACCACATATGGATCCACCAGTGTCATTGCATGTGTGTTCTTCTCACAAACCACATCTAGAGTCATTGCATGTGTGTTCTTTTCAGAAACCACAGAAGGATCCACCAGTGTCATTGGATGTGTGTTCTTTTGATGAACCCCAACCAATGTCATTGCATGTGTGTTCTTCTCACAAACCACACATGGATCCACCAGAGTTCATTGCATGTCTGTTCTTTTCACAAACCACATATGGATCCACCAGTGTCATTGCATGTGTGTTCTTTTCATTAACCAAAGCTAGAGTCATTGGATGTGTGTTCTTTTCACAAACCACATATGGATCCATCAGAGTCATTGCATGTCTAATCTTCTCATTTGATGTGTGTTCTTTTCATGAACCACACCCAGTGTCGTTGCATTTGTGTTCTTCTCACAAACCACATATGGATCCAACAGTGTCATTGGATGTGTCTTCTTCTCACAAACCACATATGGATCCACCAGTGTCATTGCATGTGTGTTCTTATCACAAACCACATCTAGAGTCATTACATGTGTGTTCTTTTCACAAACCACATAAGGATCCACCAGTGTCATTGGATGTGTATTCTTTTCATGAACCACACCCAGTGTCATTACATGTGTGTTCTTCTCACAAACCACATATGGATCCACCTGTGTCATTGGATGAGTGTTTATCTTACAAACCACATATGGATCCACCAGTGTCATTGCATGTGTGTTATTTTCACAAACCACATCTAGAGTCATTGCATTTGTTGTGTTTTCACAAAGCACATAAGGATCCACCAGTGTCATTGGATGTGTGTTCTTTTCATGAACCACACCGAGTGTCATTGCATGTGTGTTCTTCTCACAAACCACATATGGATCTACTAGAGTGCATTACATGTCTTTTATTCTCACAAACCTCATTGATCCACCAGTGCCATTGCATGTGTGTTCTTTTCACAAAAAACATATGGATCCACCAGAGTCATTGCATGTCTGTTCTTTTCATAAACCACTTAAGGATCAACCAGTGTCATTGGATGTGTGTTCTTTTCATGAACCACAGCCAGTTTCATTGCATGTGTGTTCTTCTCACAAACCACACATGGATCCACAAGAGTTCATTGTATGTCTGTTGTTTTCACAAACCACATATGGATCCACTAGTGTTATTGCATGTATGTTCTTTTCAATAACCATAGCTAGAGTCATTGCATGTGTGTTCTTTTCACAAATCACATGGAGCCAATAGAGTCATTGCATGTGTGGTCTTTTCATTAACCACAATTAGAGTCATTACATGTGTGTTCTTTTCACAAACCACATATGGATCCATCAGAGTCATTGCATGTGTGTTTTGCATGTGTGTTCTTCTCACAAACCACACATGGATCCACTAGTGTCATTGGATGTGTGTTCTACTCACAAGCCACATATGGATCCACCAGTGTGATTGCATGTGTGTTCTTTTCACAAACCACAGGTAGAGTCATTGCATGTGTGTTCTTCTCACAAACCACATGTGGATCCACCAGAGTTCATTAGATGTGTGTTCATTTCATGAACAACACCGAGCGTCATTGCATGGGTGTTCTTCTCACAAACCACATATGGATCCACCAGTGTCATTGGATGTGTGTTCTTCTCACAAACCACATATGCATCCACCAGTGTGATTGCTTGTTTGTTCTTCTCACAAACCACATCTAGAGTCATTGCTTGTGTGTCCTTTTCACAAACCACATAAGGATCCACCAGTGTCACTGGATGTGTGTTCTTTTCATGAACCACACCCAGTGTCATTGCATATGTGTTCTTCTCACAAACCATATATGGATCCACCAGTGTCGTTGTATGTGTGTTCTTCTCACAAACCACATATGGATCCACCAGTGTCATTGCATGTGTGTTCTTCTCACAAACCACATCTAGAGTCATTGCATGTGTGTTCTTTTCAGAAACCACATAAGGATCCACCACTGTCATTAGATGTGTGTTCTTTTCATGAACCACAACCAATGTCATTGCATGTGTGTTCTTCTCACAAACCACACATGGATCCACCAGAGTTCATTGCATGTCTATTCTTTTCACAAATCACATATGGATCCACTATTGTAATTGCATATGTGTTCTTCTCACAAACCATATATGGATCCACCAGTGTCATTGGATGTGTGTTCTTCTCACAAACCACATATGGATCCACCAGTGTCATTGCATGTGTGTTCTTCTCACAAACAACATCTAGAGTCATTGCATGTGTGTTCTTTTCACAAACCACATAAGGATCCACCAGTGTCATTGGATGTGTGTTCATTTCATGAACCACAACCAGTGTCATTGCATGTGTGTTCTTCTCACAAACCACACATGGATCCACTAGAGTTCATTGCATGTCTGTTATTTTCACAAACCACATATGGATCCACTAGTGTCATTTCATGTGTGTTCTTTGCATTAACCATAGCTAGAGTCATTGCATGTGTGTTCTTTTCACAAACCACAGGGATCCACCAGAGTCATTGCATGTGTGTTCTTTTCATTAACCACAACTAGAGTCATTGCATGTGTGTTCTTTTCACAAACCACATATGGATCCATCGGAGTCATTGCATGTCCGTTCTTTTCAATAACCACAGCTAGTGTCATCGCATGTCTGTTCTTTCCAAAGACGACATATGGATCCACCAGTGTCACTGCATGTGTGTTCTTCTCACAAACCACAAATGGATCCAAAAGTGGTATTGGACGTGTGTTCTTTTCATTAACCATATCTAGAGGTTTTGCATGTGTGTTCTTGTCACAAACCATATGGATCCACCCGAGTCATTGCATGTGTGTTCTTTTCACAAACCACATATGGATCCATCAGAGTCATTGCATGTCTAATCTTCTCATTGGATGTGTGTTCTTTTCATGAACCACACCCAGTGTCGTTGCATTTGTGTTCTTCTCACAAACCACATATGGATCCAATAGTGTCATTGGATTTGTGTTCTTCTCACAAACCACATATGGGTCCACAAGTGTCATTGCATGTGTGTTCTTATCACAAACCACATCTAGAGTCATTACATGTGTGTTCTTTTCACATACCACATAAGGATCCACTAGTGTCATTTAAATGTGTGTTCTTTTCATGAACCACACCCAGTGTCATTGCATGTGTGTTCTTCTCACAAACCACATATGGATCCACCAGTGTCATTGGATGTGTGTTCTTCTCACAAACCACATATGGATCCCCCAGTGTCATTGCATGTGTGTTATTTTCACAAACCACATCTAGAGTCATTGCATGTGTTGTATTTTCACAAACCACATAAGGATCCACCAGTGTCATTGGATGTGTGGTATTTTCATGAACCTCACCTAGTGTCATTGCATGTCTGTTCTTCTCACAAACCACATATGGATCCACCAGAGTGCATTGCATGTCTATTATTCTCACAAACCACATTGATCCACCAGTGTCATAGCATGTGTGTTCTTTTCACAAACAACATGTGGATCCACCAGAGTCATTGCATGTGTGTTCTTTTCACAAACCAAATAAGGATCCACCAGTGTCATTGGATGTGTGTTCTTTTCATGAACCACAACCAGTGTCATTGCATGTGTGTTCTTCTCACAAACCACACATGGATCCACCAGAGTTCATTGCATGTCTGTTCTTTTCACAAACCACATATGGATCCACCAGTGTCATTGCATGTGCGTTCTTTTCATTAACCATAGCTAGAGTCATTGCATGTGTGTTCTTTTTGAAGGGTTTCGCAGCATAGTGAATCAAAATTTTCTACGGAAGCGAACAGAGGGAAAGCCAAGATCTAATCTAGGAGATGCAAACAACGAGAGAGATTGGATTAGATCTTCATACCCTTGAAGATTCGCACAGCGGAACGTTCGTCGAAACGTGGGTGATGTAGTCGTACTCGCTTCTCCTCCTCGCGATCCGATCCGATCCAGCACCACAAGTGCCGGTGCCTCCGTGAGATGCACACGTGCGGCACCTCGATTGTCTCCTCCTTCCTCAGACCAGCAAGTATGGTGGAGAGATAGATTGGATCTACAACACGACGGCGTGGTGTATATGGTGGAGAATTTCTGCAGCAGGGCTTCGCCCACAAATAGTCGGGAGGGAGAGAGGAGGGCAGCAGGGCAACTAGGGTTTGGAGGAACGTGTGTAGGTTGGGGGGAGGGGGCGCACCAGCCCTCTATATATAGAGGGGGGGTGCGGCCAGCCCTTGCCCATCCTCCAAGCCTATCTCTAGTTTAAACGATTTAAACTCTCCCTTCTAGAAACCCTATCTTATCTCTAGTTTAAACGATTTAAACTTATCTAGGATCGGCTGGGCCCTATGGGGCCTTGTGCCCCTGGCCCAATGCGGCCAGGACACTCCCTCATAGGCCCATTCCCCCTCCCGGAAGGTGGGGCCACGTTGGTCCCCTTCCGGAAGGTTCTAGAAGCTTCTGGTATAATACCGATTAATCCGGAACAATTCCGAACTCCAAAAACTGCACTGCCTTATATGAATCTTCTTCTCTGGACCACTCCGGAACCTCTCGTGATGTCCCGGATCCCATCCGAGACTCCGAACAAAAATTCATAAACCAATTATCCAATCTATCCTAGCGTCGAGATACGTTAAGTGTGTGACCCTGCGGGTTCGAGAATATGCAGACATGATCTTCTATCAATAATCAACAGCGGGGTCTGGGCACCCATATTGACTCCCACACATTCATCGATGATCATATCGGATGAACCACGATGCCAGGATTCAATCAATCCCATATATATATTCCCTTCGTCTCGCGATATTTTACTTGCCCGAGATTCGATCGTCGGTATCGTCATACCTAGTTCAATCTCGTTCACAGCAAGTACTTTACTCGTTCCGTAATCCGATATCACTTTGTGATTAACTCCTTAACCACATGCTTGCAAGCGGTGTTGATATCGATTACCGAGTGGGCCCGAAGTATATCTCTCCGACTTGGGAGGGACAAATCCCATCTTGATACATACAACCCAACAGATACTTTCCGATTACCTGAGAGACACCTTTATGATCACCCTCTCATAGGATGACGTTTGATGACCTCAAAGCTTTCTTCCGATACCAGGGAGTTGTATTATCTCATGGTCTAAGGAATACAATATTTGACATAGGAAAAGCTTCGCAAAGAAGAACACAATGAAACGATCTAATAGCTTTGCTTAGTTTGGGTCTGTCCACCATATCATTCTCCCAATGATATGGTCTCATTATCAATTGACAACTCATGTCTATGGTTAGGAAACCTTAACCATCATTGATCAATGAGCTAGTCCATAGAGGCGTACTAGGGACACGGTGTTGTTCACAAACCACACAAGTATTAAAGTTTCCGCTTAATACAATTCTAGCATGGAATATAAACTTTATCATGAACAAGAATTATAATAATAACATCTTTATTATTGCCTCTAGGGCATAATTCCAACAGTCTCCCACTTGCACTAGAGTCAATAATCTAGTTTACATTTGGCAACAATCTCACACCCATGGCACTGAGGTGCTGATCATGTTTTACACGTGGAAGAGGTTTAGTCAATGGATCTGCGACATTCAGATCTGTATGTACTTTGCTGATCTTCAGATCTCCATCAGCTATATAATCTCGGATTATATGAAACTTGCGGTTGATATGCTTGGTCTTTGGATGATATCTTGGTTCCTTAGCGAGTGCTATGGCGCCAGTGTTGTCACACAATATCTCCAGTGGGTCCAATGCACTTGGAACCACGCCAAGCTCAGTGATGAAGTTTCTGATCCAAACTCCTTCACTTGACGCTTCTGCAGCAGCCATGTATTCCGCTTCTACTGTAGATCCCGCGATCACGCTTTGATTGCAGCTTCTCCAGCTCACAGCTCCTCCATTCAAAATATACACGTATCCTGCCTGAGATTTAGAATCATCCTTGTCGGTGTCGAAACTAGCATCGACGTAACCTTTTACGACGAGCTGTTCATCACCCCCATAGACTAAGAACATTTCTTTAGTCCTATTTAGGTACCTTAGGATGTTCTTCACGGCTATCCTGGATCACTTTGATATCTGCTCGTCAAACTAAGAGCATTGGACACATCCGGTCTAGTACACAGCATGGCATACATGATGGAACCTATGGCCGAGGCATAAGGCACTTTGCTCATAGCTTCCCTATCATTTACCATAGCTGGACACTGAGCCTTGCTCAATATCTTACCTGACAACATAGGCACTGAACCTTTCAATGCCTTATCCATTCTAAACCTTTTTAGAACTTTGTCTAGGTATGTACTCTGGCTTAGAGCTATCAGGCGTCTCTGTCTATCTCTATAGATTTTGATGACCAATATATAAGCAGCTTCACCTAGGTCTTTCATTGAAAAACACTTGTTCAAATAACTCTTCACATCGTTAAGCATGTCGATGTCATTTCCAATAATCAATATGTCATCCACATATAGTACCAGAAACGTCACCGAGCTCCCACTCACTTTCTTGTAGATGCAGGCTTCGTAGCAATTTGGAACAAATCCAAAGCTCTTGATCACTTGATCAAAACGAAGATTCCAACTCCGAGATGCTTGCTTCAGTCCATAAATTGAACGCTGAAGTTTGCATACTTTATCAGCATCCTTAGGATCGACAAAACCTTCGGGTTGCATCATATACAACTCTTCATCAATGTTGCCATTGAGGAAAGCAGTCTTGACGTCCATCTGCCATATTTCATAATCATGAAACGCAGAAATTGCTAATAAAATCCGAATGGACTTAAACATCGCTACGGGAGAGAAAGTCTCATCGTAGTCAACACCTTGAACTTGTCGAAAACCTTTCGCAACAAGCCGTGCTTTATAGACGGTAACATTACCATCCGCGTCTGTTTTCTTCTTGAAGATCCATTTGCACTCAACGGCCTTTCGGTCGCTAGGAGGGTCCACCAAAGTCCATACTTGGTTTTCGCTCATGGATCCCAATTCGGATTTCATGGCTTCTAGCCATTTCTCAGAGTCTGGGCTCATCATCGCTTCCTCATAGTTCGTAGGTTCACTATCTTCTACTAACAAGACTGTCAAGACAGGGTTGCCGTACCACTCAGGAGGGGCACGCGACCTTGTCGACCTGCGACGTTCAGTAGCAGCATCGTCCAAAGCTTCATGATCCTTGTCATTAGCTTCCTATATTGTTGGCGCAGGCGGCACTGGAACAATTTCAGGTGCTACGCTACTCTCCAATTCAAGAGAAGGTTCAACAACCTCGTCTAGCTCTACTTTCCTCCCACTCACTTCTTTCGAGAGAAACTCCTTCTCAAGAAAGGAACCGTTCTTTGCGACAAACACTTTGCCTTCGGTTCTGTGATAGAAGGTATACCCAATAGTTTCCTTAGGGTATCCTATGAAGACGCATTTCTCCGCTTTGGGTTCGAGCTTGTCTGGCATCAACTTCTTGACGTAAGCTTCGCATCCCCAAACTTTAAGAAACGACAACTTAGGTTTAGCACCAAACCACAGTTCATACGGTGTCGTCTCAACGGATTTAGATGGAGCCCTATTTAAAGTGAATGCAGCGGTTTCTAATGCATAACCCCAAAACGATAATGGCAAATCAGTAAGAGACATCATTGATCGGACCATATCTAATAGGGTTCGATTCCGGCGTTCAGACACACCATTGCGTTGTGGTGTTCCGGGTGGCGTGAGTTGTGAAACGATTCCACTTGCCTTGAGATGCATGAGAAAATCATAACTCAAATATTCGCCCCCACGATCGGATCGTAGAAACTTAATCTTTCTGTTATGATGGTTCTCCACTTCATTCTGAAATTCTTTGAACTTTTCAAACGTTTCAGATTTATGTTTCATTAAATAGATATACCCATATCTACTTAAGTCATCGGTAAAAGTGAGAAAATAGCGATATCCACCGCGCGTCGAAACACTCATCGGTCCGCATACATCGGTATGTATGATTTCCAACAAGTCTGTTGCTCGCTCCATCATACCGGAGAACGGAGTTTTGATCATCTTGCCCATGAGGCATGGTTCGCATGTGTCAAATGATTCAAAATCAAGAGACTCCAAAAGTCCATCAGAATGGAGTTTCTTCATGCGCTTTACACCAATATGACCTAGACGACAGTGCCACAAATAAGTAGTATTATCACTATCTACTTTGCATCTCTTAGCCTCAATGTTATGGATGTGTGTTTCATCCCTTTCGAGATTTAGAAGAAATAAACCATTTACAAGGGGTGCATGACCATAAAAGATGTTACTCATATAAATAGAATAACCATTATTCTCCGATTTAAATGAATAACCGTCTTGCAATAAACACGATCCAGAAATAATGTTCATGCTCAACGCAGGCACATAATAACATTTATTAAGGTTTAAAACTAATCCCGAAGGTAAAACTAAGGAGAGCGTGCCGACGGCCATCACATCAACTCTTGATCCGTTCCCAACGCGCATCGTCACCTCATCCCTCGCAAGCCGTCATCTATTCCGTAGCTCCTGTTTCGAGTTACAAATATTAGCAACTGAACCAGTATCAAATACCCAGGCACTACAACGAGGGCTAGTAAGGAAAACATCAATAACATGTATATCAAATATACCTTTGATGGTGCCAGCCTTCTTGTCTGCTAAGTACTTCGGACAGTTGCGCTTCCAGTGACCCTTGTCCTTGCAATAGAAGCACTGAGTGTCCGGCTTAGGTCCAGACTTGAGCTTCTTCTCAGCAGGGGCAACGCGCTTGCCGCCGCTTTTCTTGAAGGGCTTCTTTGCACCTTTACCTTTCTTAAAGGAGGGATTGTTGACCATCAACACATGATTATCCTTCTTGATGTCCACCTCCGCAGCCTTCAGCTTTGCGAAGAGCTCGGTGATCGTATCAGTGGAACCAATCTGATTATGAGTCACTACAAAACTTTTGTAGCTGGGAGGGAGTGATTGCAGAACCCTGTAAATCTTGAGCTCCTCTGGAATCTTGCAGTCCGATTGCTCAAGGCGTTGAGTGTAGCCCGACATCTTAATGGCGTGCTCACTAACGGAACTCCCTTCCTCCATCTTGCAGTTAAAGAACTTCTCGGAGATCTCATATCTCTCAGAACGGGCCTGAGTCTGAAACATGGTTTTCAGCTCCTCGAGAATCTCAAAGGGCCCGGGATAGTTTTCAAAACGATTTTGAAGTTCCGGTTCCATAGCAAACAACATGGTGCTCTTAATCACACCATAATCATCTTTGCGTGACTGATAGACAACTTTCTCATCAGCCGGCGCAGTTGCAGCAGGGGGGTCACCTAACGCTTTCCCAAGGACATAGTCCTTTTGTCCGCCAGACAGAATGATTCTTAGATTGCGGAACCAGTTGGTGAAGTTAGACCCATTGTTTCTAAGCTTTTCTTTCTCAGCAAAAACGTTGAAGTTGAAGTTGGACTGGGCCATGTGATCTACAGTATTTGCAAGTACAATTTAGACTATGTTCATGATAAATAGTTCAACTTAATCAAATTACTAGATGAACTCCCACTAAATTCAACATCCTCAAGTTGTTTAGTGAACACGATCCAAATTCACCACACCTAATCCGATCATCACGAGAAGAGATGTGGTTTCAATGGTGGACAACAAAGTGTCGATCATATCATTCATATGACTCATGCTTAACCTTTCGGTTCTTGTGTTCCGAGGCCATGTCTGTACATGCTAGGCTCGTCAAGTTAGACCCAAGTATTTCCGCGTGTGCAAAACTGGCTTGCACCCGTTGTATGTGAGCGTAGAGTCTATAGCACCCGATCATCACGTGATGCTTGGACACGACGAACTTTCACAACGGTGCATACTTGGGGAGAACACAGTTTTTATCTTGATCTTTAAGTGAGGAATCATCTTATAATGCTACCGTCGCGATCTAAGCAAAATAAGATACATAAAAGGATAAACATCACATGCATATAACTTTATGTGACATGGTATAGCCAATCTTCGCGCAATGATCTCCATCTTGTGCGTTCCGGCATGATCTCCATCACTCCACCATGATTGCCTCCACCACGAATAGCAACTACAACTATTGCTAACTACTTAGCGATAAAGTAAAGCTATTACATGGCGTATAAGAAGTTGACTCGCAGGTCATACACAATTATAAAGACAACCATATGGCTCCTGCCGGTTGTGTACTCATCGACATGCAAGTCGTGAAACATTACAAAACATGATCATCGCATACAATATACACATCACATCTTGGGCCATACCATATCACAGAAAACACTCCCTGCAAAAACAAGTTAGACGCCTCTACTTTGTTGTTGCATGTTTTACGTGGCTTATGGGAGTAGATGCTAAGAACAATTCTTACCTACGGAAAGCCACAACGGTGATATTATGGTTGCCAAACTCCGGTGTTAATCCCATGACAACTATAGTGAGAGAAACTGACATCCACCAGCCGCATGTGTGGTACAAGCCACACGTCAAGTGCGGAGCCGGTCTCGCGAACGACGTCGCGTAAGGTTGGCCTGGACCGCTTCAATCTCACTATCCCGCGTCATAAGAAGAACACAAACAAGAGGCTTGCAACAGAAAATATCAACGCCCGCAACAACCATGTTGCGTTCTACTCGTGAATCACATCTACGCATAGATCTAGCTCTGATACCACTGAAGGGTTTCGCAGCATAGTAAATCAAAATTTTCTACGGAAGCGAACAGAGGGAAAGCCAAGATCTAATCTAGGAGATGCAAACAACGAGAGAGATTGGATTAGATCTTCATACCCTTGAAGATTCGCACAGCGGAACGTTCGTCGAAACATGGGTGATGTAGTCGTACTCGCTTCTCCTCCTCGCGATCCGATCCGATCCAGCACCACAAGTGGCGGTGCCTCCGTGAGATGCACACGTGCGGCACCTCGACGTCTCCTCCTTCCTTAGACCAGCAAGTATGGTGGAGAGATAGATTGGATCTACAACACGACGACGTGGTGTATATGGTGGAGAATTTCTGCAGCAGGGCTTCGCCCACAAACAGTCGGGAAGGAGAGAGGAGGGCAGCAGGGAAACTAGGGTTTGGAAGAAGGTGTGTAGGTTGGGGGGTGAGGGGGCGCACCAGCCCTCTATATATAGAGGGGGGGTGCGGCCAGCCCTTGCCCATCCTCCAAGCCTATCTCTAGTTTAAACGATTTAAACTCTCCCTTCTAGAAACCCTATCTTATCTCTAGTTTAAACGATTTAAACTTATCTAGGATCGGCTGGGCCCTATGGGGCCTTGTGCCCCTGGCCCAATGCGGCCAGGACACTCCCTCATAGGCCCATGCCCCCTCCCGGAAGGTGGGGCCACGTTGGTCCCCTTCCGGAAGGTTCTAGAAGCTTCCGATACAATACCGATTAATCCGGAACAATTCCGAACTCCAAAAACTGCACTGCCTTATATGAATCTTATTCTCTGGACCACTCCGGAACCTCTCGTGATGTCCTGGATCCCATCCGAGACTCCAAACAAAAATTCATAAACCAATTATCCAATCTATCCTAGCGTCGAGACACGTTAAGTGTGTGACCCTGCGGGTTCGAGAATATGCAGACATGATCTTCTATCAATAATCAACAGCGGGGTCTGGGCACCCATATTGACTCCCACACATTCATCGATGATCATATCGGATGAACCACGATGCCAGGATTCAATCAATCCCATATATATATTCCCTTCGTCTCGCGATATTTTACTTGCCCGAGATTCGATCGTCGGTATCGTCATACCTAGTTCAATCTCGTTCACAGCAAGTACTTTACTCGTTCTGTAATCCGATATCACTTTGTGATTAACTCCTTAACCACATGCTTGCAAGCGGTGTTGATATCGATTACCGAGTGGGCCCGAAGTATATCTCTCCGACTTGGGAGGGACAAATCCCATCTTGATACATAAAACCCAACAGATACTTTCCAATTACCTGAGAGACACCTTTATGATCACCCTCTCATAGGATGACGTTTGATGACCTCAAAGCTTTCTTCCGATACCAGGGAGTTGTATTATCTCATGGTCGAAGGAATACAATATTTGACATAGGAAAAGCTTCACAAAGAAGAACACAATGAAACGATCTAATAGCTTTGCTTAGTTTGGGTCTGTCCACCTCTAGGGCATAATTCCAACACTTTTCACAAACCACATGGATCCACAAGAGTCATTGCATGTGTGTTCTTTTCATTAACCACAACTAGAGTCATTGCATGTGTGTTCTTTTCACACACCACATATGGATGCATCAGAGTCATTGCATGTGTGTTCTTATCACAAACCACACATGGATCCACCAGTGTCATTAGATGTGTGTTCTACTCACAAACCACATATGGATCCACCAGCATGATTGCATGTGTGTTCTTTTCACAAACCACAACTAGAGTTATTGCATGTGTGTTCTTCTCACAAACCACATATGGATCCACTAGAGTTCATTGGATGTGTGTTCTTTTCATGAACCACACACTGTGTCATTGCATGTTGTTCTTCTCACAAACTACATATGGATCCACCAGTGTCCTTGGATGTGTGTTCTTCTCACAAACCACATATGGATCAACCAGTGTCATTGCATGTGTGTTCTTCTCACAAACCACAGCTAGAGTCATTGCATGTGTGTTCTTCTCACAAACCACAAATGATCCACCAGAGTTCATTGGATGTGTGTTCTTTTCATGAACCACACACAGTGTCATTGCATGTGTGTTCTTCCCACAAACCACACATGGATCCACCAGTGTCATTGGATGTGTATTCTTCTCACAAACCACATAAGGATCCACCAGTGTGATTGCATGTGTGTTCTCACCAACCACAGCTAGAGTCATTGCATGTGTGTTCTTCTCACAAACCACATATGGATCCACCAGAGTTCATTGGATCCCTGTTCTTTTCATGAACCACACCTAGTGTCATTGTATGTGTGTTCTTCTCACAAACCACACATGGATCCACCAGTGTCAATGGATTTGTGTTCTTCTCACAAACCACATATGGATCCACCAGTGTCATTGCATGTGTGTTCTTCTCACAAAACACATCTAGAGTCATTGCATGTGTGTTCTATTCACAAACCACATAAGGATCCACCAGTGTCATTGGATGTGTGTTCTTTTCATGAACCACACCCAGTGTCATTGCATGTGTGTTCTTGTCACAAACCACATATGGATCCACCAGTGGCATTGGATGTGTGTTCTTTTCATTAACCATAGCTAGAGTTTTTGCATGTGTGTTCTTGTCACAAACCATATGGATCCACCAGAGTCATTGCAGGTGTGTTCTTTTCACAAACCACATATGGATCCATCAGAGTCATTGCATGTCTAATCTTCTCATTGGATGTCTGTTCTTTTCAGAAACCACATATGGATCCACTAGTGTCATTGCATGTGTGTTCTTTGCATTAACCATAGCTAGAGTCTTTGCATGTGTGTTCTTTTCACAAACCACTGGGATCTACCAGAGTCATTGCATGTGTGTTCTTTTTATTAACCACAACTAGAGTAATTGCATGTGTGTTCTTTTCACAAATCACATATGGATCCATCGGAGTCATTGCATGTCCGTTCTTTTCATTAACCACAGCTAGTGTCATCGCATGTCTTTTCTTTCCAAAGACGACATATGGATCCACCAGTGTCATTGCATGTGTGTTTTGCATGTGTGTTCTTCTCACAAACCACAAATGGATCCACCAGTGGTATTGGATGTGTGTTCTTTTCATTAACCATAGCTAGAGGTTTTGCATGTGTGTTCTTGTCACAAACCATATGGATCCACCCGAGTCATTGCATGTGTGTTCTTTTCACAAACCACATATGGATCCATCAGAGTCATTGCATGTCTAATCTTCTTATTGGATGTGTGTTCTTTTCATGAACCACACCTAGTGTCGTTGCATTTGTGTTCTTCTCACAAACCACATATGGATCCAATAGTGTCATTGGATTTGTGTTCTTCTCATAAACCACATATGGATCCACAAGTGTCATTGCATGTGTGTTCTTATCACAAACCACATCTAGAGTCATTCCATGTGTGTTCTATTCACATACCACATAAGGATCCACTAGTGTCATTTAAATGTGTGTTCTTTTCATGAACCACACCCAGTGTCATTGCATGTGTGTTCTTCTCACAAACCACATATGGATCCACCAGTGTCATTGGATGTGTGTTCTTCTCACAAACCACATATGGATCCCCCAGTGTCATTGCATGTGTGTTATTTTCACAAAACACATCTAGAGTCATTGCATGTGTTGTCTTTTCACAAACCACATAAGGATCCACCAGTGTCATTGGATGTGTGGTCTTTTCATGAACCACACCTAGTGTCATTGCATGTGTGTTCTTCTCACAAACCACATATGGATCCACCAGAGTGCATTGCATGTCTATTATTCTCACAACCCACATTGATCCACCAGTGTCATAGCATGTGTGTTCTTTTCACAAACAACATGTGGATCCACCAGAGTCATTGCATGTGTGTTCTTTTCACAAACCAAATACGGATCCACCAGTGTCATTGGATGTGTGTTCTTTTCATGAACCACAACCAGTGTCATTGCATGTGTGTTCTTCTCACAAACCACACATGGATCCACCAGAGTTCATTGCATGTCTGTACTTTTCACAAACCACATATGGATCCACTAGTGTCATTGCATGTGCGTTCTTTTCATTAACCATATCTAGAGTCATTGCATGTGTGTTCTTTTCACAAACCACATGGATCCACAAGAGTCATTTCATGTGTGTTCTTTTCACAAACCACATGGATCCACAAGAGTCATTGCATGTGTGTTCTTTTCATTAACCACAACTAGAGTCATTTCATGTGTGTTCTTTTGACACACCACATATGGATGCATCAGAGTCATTGCATGTGTGTTCTTATCACAAACCACACATGGATCCACCAGTGTCATTAGATGTGTGTTCTACTCACAAACCACATATGGATCCACCAGCGTGATTGCATGTTTGTTCTTTTCACAAACCACAGCTAGAGTCATTGCATGTGTGTTCTTCTCACAAACCACATATGGATCCACCAGAATTCATTGGATGTGTGTTCTCTTCATGAACCACACCCTGTGTCATTGCATGTGTGTTCTTCTCACAAACCACATATGGATCCACCACTGTCCTTGGATATGTGTTCTTCTCACAAACCACATATGGATCAACCAGTGTCATTGCATGTGTGTTCTTCTCACAAACCACAGCTAGAGTCATTGCATGTGTGTTCTTCTCACAAACCACATATGATCCACCAGAGTTCATTGGATGCGTGTTCTTTTCATGAACCACACCCAGTGTCATTGCATGTGTGTTCTTCCCACAAACCACACATGGATCCACCAGTGTCATTGGATGTGTATTCTTCTCGCAAACCACATCTGGATCCACCAGTGTGATTGCATGTGTGTTCTCACCAACCACAGCTAGAGTCATTGCATGTGTGTTCTTCTCACAAACCACATATGGATCCACCAGAGTTCATTGGATCCGTGTTCTTTTCATGAACCACACCTAGTGTCATTGCATGTGTGTTCTTCTCACAAACCACACATGGATCGACCAGTGTCAATGGATTTGTGTTCTTCTCACAAACCACATATGGATCCACCAGTGTCATTGCATGTGTGTTCTTCTCACAAACCACATCTAGAGTCATTGCATGTGTGTTATATTCACAAACCACATAAGGATCCACCAGTGTCATTGGATGTGTGTTCTTTTCATGAACCACACCCAGTGTCATTGCATGTGTGTTCTTGTCAGAAACCACATATGGATCCACCAGTGGCATTGGATGTGTGTTCTTTTCATTAACCATAGCTAGAGTTTTTGCATGTGTGTTCTTGTCACAAACCATATGGATCCACCAGAGTCATTGCATGTGTGTTCTTTTCACAAACCACATATGGATCCATCAGAGTCATTGCATGTCTAATCTTCTCATTGGATGTATGTTCTTTTCATGAACCACACCTAGTGTCGCTGCATTTGTGTTCTTCTCACAAACCACATATGGATCCAATAGTGTCATTGGATTTGTGTTCTTCTCACAAACCACATATGTATACACAAGTGTCATTGCATGTGTGTTCTTATCACAAACCACATGTAGAGTCATTACATGTGTGTTCTTTTCACAAACCACATAAGGATCCACTAGTGTCATTTAAATGTGTGTTCTTTTCATGAACCACACCCAGTGTCATTGCATGTGTGTTCTTCTCACCAACCACATATGGATCCACCAGTGTCATTGGATGTGTGTTCTTCTCACAAACCACATATGGATCCACCAGTGTCATTGCATGTGTGTTCTTTTCACAAACCACATCTAGAGTCATTGCATGTGTTGTCTTTTCACAAACCACATAAGGATCCACCAGTGTCATTGGATGTGTGTTCTTTTCATGAACCACACCCACTGACATTGCATGTGTGTTCTTCTCACAAACCACATATGGATCCACCAGTGTGCATTGCATGTCTATTATTCTCACAAACCACATTGATCCACCAGTGTCATAGCATGTGTGTTCTTTTCACAAACAACATGTGGATCCACCAGAGTCATTGCATGTGTGTTCTTTTCACAAACCACATAAGGATCCACCAGTGTCATTGGATGTGTGTTCTTTTCATGAACCACAACCAGTGTCATTGCATGTGTGTTCTTCTCACAAACCACACATGGATCCAACAGAGTTCATTGCATGTCTGTTCTTTTCACAAACCACATATGGATCCACCAGTGTCATTGCATGTGCGTTCTTTTCATTAACCATAGCTAGAGTCATTGCATGTGTTTTTTTCACAAACCACATGGATCCACCAGAGTCATTGCATGTGTGTTCTTTTCATTAACCACAACTAGAGTCATTGCATGTGTGTTCTTTTCACAAACCACATATGGATCCATCAGAGTCATTGCATGTGTGTTCTTCTCACAAACCTCACATGGATCCACCAGTGTCATTGGATGTGTGTTCTACTCACAAACCACATATGGATCCACCAGTTTGATTGCATGTGTGTTCTTTTCACAAACCACAACTAGAGTCATTGCATGTGTGATCTTCTCACAAAGCACATATGGATCCACCAGAGTTCATTGGATGTTTGTTCTTTTCATGAACCACACTAGTGTCATTGCATGTGTGTTCTTCTCACAAACCACATATGGATCCACCAGTGTCCTTGGATGTGTGTTTTTCTCACAAACCACATATGGATCAACCAGTGTCATTGCATGTGTGTTCTTCTCACAAACCACATCTAGAGTCATTGCATGTGTGTCCTTTTCACAAACCACATAAGGATCCACCAGTGTCATTGGATGTGTGTTCTTTTCATGAACCACACCCAGTGTCATTGCATGTGTTTTCTTCTCACAAACCATATATGGATCCACCACTGTCATTGGATGTGTGTTCTTCTCACAAACCACATATGGATCCACCAGTGTCATTGCATGTGTGTTCTTCTCACACACCACATCTAGAGTCATTGCATGTGTGTTCTTTTCAGAAACCACATAAGGATCCACCAGTCTCATTGGATGTGTGTTCTTTTCATGAACCACACCCAGTGTCATTGCATGTGTGTTCTTTTCATGAACCACAACTAGAGTCAGTGAATGTCTGTTCTTTCACAAACCATACATGGATCCACGAGAGTAATTGTATTGCCTGTTCTTTTCATAATCCACAGTTAGAGTCATTGCATGTGTGTTCTTTTCACAAACCACATATCACGAGTGTCATTGCATGTGTGTTATTCTCATAAACAACATATGTATCCTAACCTTAGGAGAGCCCTAACCTTAGCCCCCCAATGGTGGCCGTTAGACCGAGTCTTCTAGAAGGCACGCCCTAACATAGTTGTTCTGCATGACGATTGTTACATACCGTTCGATCGGGGCGCTTGGACGATTGGGATGGTCTTCGTGAGAGCGATTCGCAAGTAGGCTGTTCCGCGGCATGATTAGCCACGCTTGCTGCCCTTTTGCTCTAGACAAACTGGCAACACCGGACGCTCCCCTTTTGCGAGTGTCACGACTCACGAGTTCAGTGGGCCATATGCTAGTGTCACGTCCCCATTACTTCTCTTCCTCCCTGTACTTCTCTTCCTTCCGCTCGAAGCAACTTTCCCCACTTCTCTCTCATCCTGCCATAGCCGCAAGCCGACGGCGCCTCCAACTATCTCTCTGGCAGCCACCCCCTCTCCCTCTCTCTCTCTCGCCATGGGTTCAAGGGGAGAAGGTGGCGTTGTGACGACAGGGATGGTAATTTAGATGTGAGTCGTCTCATCTCTATCTCTATCATATGTGGCTAGTGTTCTATTTTGAGCTAGATCTACTCTGTTTACTCATGCGCGTATGATGTGTTAGGCCAACCAGATGCTGTATGACTCTGACTATTATGGTTTAGCGGATGAAGACAGTCCTCTGCTATGTAAACATGGATATGTGCCCGCTAAATATGTAGCATTCGAAGGACGAAACATAGGTAGGAGGTTGTTACGGTGTCAAGGACATCGTGCAATGATGCAAGGCGGAAGTTGCGGTGTTGTCAAATGGGTAGATCCAGAGTGGACCAACTCGATGCAGAAAACGCTGGACAAACTATGGGAAATGACTGTTGAGTTGAAAGAATCCGTATTCAGCTCACTTCTTGACAGTGTTGAGATGAAGCTATGGGAACCAGATGACACGACCAAGCTTAACCGAGATCTCAGGAGGGCGCAAGACAAGGTTAGCAAAGTCAAGAAGGAGAGGGATATGGCATTGGCCATGAAGGCTAAAGCAGAGCAAGAGCTAACTCAAGCAAGGAATGATCTTCACCGGGCCAAAGTCCTGCAGTTCACAACTACGAGTATTGACAAGTGCATGAGGAAAAATGTAGAGAAACAATTGAAGTTGTGCAAGGAAGATGCTAAAAGGAAGGAGCAGATGATTCGATCCTTGATCTTGTAGGAAGATGCGCATCGGGCTAAGATTAGGAAGATCAAGGAGATGTGTGATAACTAGTTCTATTTAGCTTGAGCTCCGTGCCTTTTTAAGTTGTAATAGTAGTACTTGTTGACCTAGCGGTGTGAACTAGTGGTCTCGGAGTCCTGGGAGGATAAAAATTGGTCGCCCGTTAATCTGTCTTAACCCTGCATTACTTCCTTTTGTCTGATCATGGTGGTATTCTGACATTGGTGGTTTTTTTAAACGTAATCTATGTGGATTGTGCCCCATGCAAATGGCACAACCACAATTTATAAAGTGGAAGCACGTACACCTAGTTACTGGAGATCCGGGAGCTTCGTCAGATGCAGGGGATGCAGGAGCAGGGAGGCGGTGAGATAGACGGGCTCAAGATTAGGCCAGAAAGTGGTACCGATTTCCTCCTCATCTGAGCATTATCGGTTGCCATTGCTATTTATGTTGCCATGTCATTGTGCAGCAGCTGAAATAAGTTGCTGCTTCATGGAGTGTAGTAGCTTAAATAATTTATTTCTGTGCCACTTACATTCCATCGAATTTGGAGACATCCTGCCCCTCAGCAATCGTGGAACCGGTGCTGCGTGTTTTTAGATAGTAGTGGCACAATCAAAATTTCGGATTCAACTACTGACTCGTCCGTTTCCAAACCCTAAGTCGCGGTACATTTTACTCAGAGAACATGGGTCGATTGTTTAACCAAGAAAAGTTCCACACATAGCTCCAGAATTTAACCGAATTACATATATAGGTTCGAGTTCAACACATTACTATGCATCTTCATTGCTAGCAGCCTTCTTCCGCATCCTGGGTGCCAAGCCTTCACATCCACTGGCTTCGTCATTTCCTACCTTCTTCCTCTTCCTAAGTGCCAATTTTCTTAGCTCCACGTACTCTGCATCGCCGGGACAATCATCACCAGAATCGTGTCCAGCATCATCTTTCAACTCGTTTTTTCCTTCTTCGGGCAGCAAAATGACTGACCCGACAGTCATGTTTCTAACCTTGCAGTGCTTCCTATCAAAGAAACATGACAGTTACATAACTGCCCAATATCTACAGAGTAAATACTTGCAAAAATTTACAATTCATCACAAACATGCGAACCCCAAGAGACTTTTGCTTACCAGGAGCTAATTGGGTTCAAGCGACCACCTTGTCCAAGAATAGAAGGGCGACTCCCAATTGCAGCAGCTTCCACATCCAGTACATCACAGTTCAGCTCAAACATGCAAGCCGAAGCATACCTTTTCATCAACCCAATTAGCTGACTGTCACACGTTAGAGGAACCATGATGCCACGTTCATCCATGAAGCTAAACTTTGCAGTCTGCTTCGACCATATTTCATCATGATTACGCAGAGCAGCAACCATACCAGATATAGTGCAGATCTACGTATGCGCTTCTTCCATCGTGATACAATGGTGTCCATACCACTTGCCCTTCACCCTTGCTGATTTAGAGTCATACCTGAATAGGACTACTGTAACCAGGTAAGGGTGGTCCGTGGAGATCCCACTTGACAGAAAACTGTGGACAAAACATGTTTGTCAGTGTTGGGCTCACAAACAATTTAGGTTCAGTAGCCAGCTAGCAGTTATAATTAGTGCGAATAGCAAAGAGAAGGGTAGCTCACTCGCATGTAGCCAGAACTTCTTCTTGCTTGGTAGTAGGATCTGCCATCCTCCGATCTGCTTGGCTCGTCAGCGGAGGAGGCGGGCTAGAGCCTCGCAACAGCAACTACGACATGTGCCATTGGAGCTCGGGATCAAACGACTGGGCGTAGCAACTTGGCATCGAAATTCAAATGTCCGAACGGATCGTTCTGCCTAGAGGGTGGATTTCGATGCCGCCAGTGCTAGGGGAAAGAAGGGAATGGATTTGTGAAATTGGTCAACGCATCCAATCCACTTAGTTCCTAGATTTGCCTAAGAGGTTGCCGTGTTGGCGCTCGCATCACGGACAGATGACCAACATGTGGGTCCTGACCGTCTACTTCACGGGGCGGTTTAACAGAATGATTGAATTTGGCAGGGGTGAGATGAGTTTGCCTCGAAATGGCCCCTCGGAGTAGTTGGCAGCCCAACTTTACGAAACGCGGCAATTAAAGGGAACTTGGGTACCGCCATGCGCTCTCCTAGGGACTTTTGGGCCACAAACCAACAATCTCGCTACCATGGGGAACGCTTTCAACATTGCACTTATTATTCAGTTGATATCATGTTCTTTTGTTTATGGATCCCGACGTTGTGAAATAAAAGGGGAGCTTGTAAACTCATGGAGTTTTGTATGTGTGTTAGAGAAACACCTGGGCGGCTAGCCTAAGCCATGCCTAATCATGATGGAAACTTGTAGCATAACCATACTGAGCATTATGTGAAGCATCCTCAATAAAAACCTATGCAAATAGCAAATAAAAAGATCGCTGAGATGCTCATTGTCTGTTGCCTTGTCATTTTGATATGGGATAGCTCCTGTGTCATGGGTCAAGGGGTACCCCGTTGGCGGTTCTCCATGATACACATGTACTTACAATGCCAAGAACTTACTTGTCACTAAAGTTGAGTAGCATGAGGTTCGGTACTCGTAAGCAAGGGGCATGAGATTTTCAACTTATAACTTGTCAAGCATATCCTGATATTTGTGTCACTTTAACCTTAATCACCTCAAGATGCTTATGATAGGGGCAATGAGAGATGAAAGCTAATAAGTACCATAATTTTTGGAAGCTCTTTATTTCATGTGAAATCTCTGCTTCCTACTATGAAGGGCTTTCTTTTTATCTTTTTATGTTGAGTCTCCATCTTCTATCTTTATGCACCAATTAAGAGAGCATAATTATCATTCTTATTTCAATGTGCATTGTCCCAAAACTTATTGATTGATTCATAACTTTGATATTGCTTCTTCTTAAATTATTTGTATCTAGTCACCCTTATGAACTTTGAAGGTGTCCTATGCATTTATGTTTTGCTATACCATGAGGGGCAAGCTAAATACCACTCTTATTATGTTTTCTATATGTGAAACAAACAAACATCTTTCAATGCATTGTTATTCATGATCTTTTGTTTGTACCTTTTCATTTTACAACATAGTTGCTATGTCTTATTGTTATAACTATATCTTTCATGTTTATGTTAGAGTACTATGATCCTAGCTATCAATGCTTTACGAATACCTTGATCAAGATTGTGATGGTGCATGTCACCTAAAAAATTATTCATTTTATCACTTACCTACTCGAGGATGAGCTGGAGTTAAGCTTGGGGATGCTTGATACGTCGTAAACGTATCTATAATTTTTGATGCTCCATGCTTGTTTTGTATCAACTATCTTATGTTCTGTTTACACTTTGAGGTATTTTTATAGATTTTCTGGAACTAACCTATTGACAAGATGCCGCAGTGCCAGTTGCCTGTTTTCTGCTATTTTTGGTTTCAGAAAAGCTAGTAAGTAAATATTCTCAGAATTGGACGAAACAAAAGCTGAAGTTCCTATTTTTCCAACACAGGAGGGAGTCCAAAGCAGAGACGGAGGAGGGCACCGAGGTGGCCACACCCTATGGTGGCGTGGGTACCCCCAGGCACGCCACCAGGTGGTGTGGGGCCCTCGGGCCTCCACTGACCTTGCCCCTTCACCTATATATTCCCCCTGAGATGAAAACCATAGAGACCCGATTAGAATTCCACGAAAAGTTCTGCAGTGCTACCGCCACCGAAGAGGAGATTCGGGGGACAGAAGTCTCTGTTCCAGCACCCTGCCGGGACAGGGTAGTGCCCCCAGAGCCATCTCCATCACCGTTGCTGACTCCCATGACGAGGAGGGAGTAGTTCTCTCTCTCTCTCGAGGCTAAGGGCTCTACCAGTAGCTATGTGTTCTTCTCTCTCTATGTGTGATCTTATTGAGATCATGAGCTTTGTAATCTAGTTGAATAAGTAGATCTATTCTACTACTCAAGTGCTGTAATTAATCTCTGCTTATCCCCATGTGTGTGAAGTTGACAATGTGCACACCGCATGGCACTTAGGCTAAGGTTACAGAAATACTTATCATGAGTATAATTTGAGTTGGATGTCTCTATGAGATTGTGGTGTTTGTTGGAATCATCTAGCGCTCAAGGTGATAGTGAGGGGTTATCTAGATGGGAATACGAACTTTAAGGTGTGATGTTATAGCCCTACATCGTCCAACCGGAGAGTAGTTCAGGGTAGCATGATGAAGAGAAGATATTTATATGAGAGTGTCCACTAGTGAAAGTATGATCCCTAGGCCTTGTTTCTAAGCATTGAAACACCATTTACAATCAGTCTTGTTACATGTTTGCTTAATGCCACTCTTATTTCAGATTGCAATTACCACTTATAATCATCCATATTACTTGTATTTCACTATCTCTTCGCCGAACTAGTGCACCTATACACCTGACAAGTGTATTGGGGACACAAGAGACTTCTTGTATATTGATTACAGGGTTGCTTGAGAGGGATACCTTTGACCACTTCCTCCATGAGTTCGATAAACCTTGGCTGATCCACTTAAGGGAAACTTGCTTCTGTTCTACAAACCTCTGCACTTGGAGGCCCAACACTGTCTACAAGAATAGAAGTGTGCGTAGACATCAGCTGCCCCTTTCTTATGAACCAAGGTTGAGCCTACACAGGTGCGCCCTTTCCGATAAGACGTCTTAGAAACCTGGAGCGGCACGTGTATCGTGCGGCGCCAGCCATTAGAGTGGCCGTCCGATCCTTTGCACGTATAGATGGGGCATGCGGGGCGAACGCCCGGGGGCTACTATCAGTTACTTGGTATAGGGGGTATCGTGTATCCGTCTTTGGCTGGCTTGCATGGTGGGATCATGCAGGCCCCTCGCCAGGGGCGAGACGATGCCTCCTCGGGGGGCGTCTCGTCAGACCCTCCCGAGGCCTCCAGAAGGGAGCCCCCCTCAGGAAAGAGCCCTAGATCTATGATGCCTCGTGAGGAGTGCCCCTCGCAGGAGGACGGCAAGAGCGGTGGTGGCATTGGATGCCCCTGCAGTGTGGTCGCAAGGCCGGGGCCTTGGTCAAAGTCGGGATCGATAGGGCCCGACTAACTGGCAGGACAGACTCAGCAAGAGTTGGCCTGTCTCTGGCTACTTTGGTGCAAGAAGGAAAGCAAGTAGCCCCAGATGAAGACAAGCAATGCAGACACTTTACCAGTGGACGAAGAAGCACCAAGTGCCCAAGACTTAGTCCACTAAAAAGTAGTCATGTAGACTGAGACCTCGAGGAGCGGTACTATGGTTACCCTTCCCACCGATTGACCAGGGGAAGAGGGCCAATGCTGCCCTATATAAGGAGCCCTTCTCCTACCTTGGAGGGGATCGATCCCTCAGATCTAAAACCCTAGACTTTCATCCTCCATTTTACCCTCGCGAAGCACGCGAGCAATACAACCAAGTAGGAGTAGGGGCTTTACCTCCTCACGAGGGTCCCAACCTATGTAAAAAAAACCATGTCTCCTCTCTGTCGTGTGTTTGCTTTGCCGTCGCTGCTATCGCCGGATTTCCTAGGAGTTGTCTGTTCAGCCCCCTCTCGAACCAAGGGATTGTTGCACCCTAGTTCCTTCGCGGGACAAATCTCCGACACAATCCAATTCCCCTACTTAACTCTCACCTTGCCAAGGAACACTAGGATGTTTTTAAAATATCAAAATTAGGTAAGAGAGATCATGTCCCAAGTAGCATGACAATGAAGTGTCTTATTGACACCTACATCAGTAAATCAAGACTATCAAAACACTTATATTCCATTCATTGCTTTTCAAGAAAATTCATAAAGTAGTAATGAGACCATGCCAAGGTCTTGTTATGTGGATCTTCATTTTTTCACGGGTAATTCTCGACGAGGACCATTGAGTGATTCTTTTAAACAATGGTTTGCACAACCTTCGAGAGTACCAATACTTTTACCCATTACGGTGCCAGGTGCCACCTATGTTGTCAACTCATATTCGAAATCAGGGGTTGTACCATTGATCGTTCGTAGGTTAGCGGAGTTGTTGGCATCCAAAGGTGTGCCTAAAAAAATAGAACTTTTAAATAGTATCACAGTTTGATCCACAAGTTTAGCTTTGGCATGGATCGCCATTACCACTAGACTTCATCTATGGGGTTAAGTATCTTCAAGGGAAAACTCTCAAGACAATCATCCATCAAACAAGTCATAAATTTGGGACTTTTCTTGTTGTACTTGTTTGGCAATATTATTTCCAAGGCAAGACTCGGTTAACTAGAAGAACTGGAGAAAAAATTTCCACAACTAACTACTCATGCAAATAAAAAGCTTTACTCTAACTATTTTAAATTACTCCCACTAGCATAGCATCTTAGCAAATCAATGAACTAAGATACACAATTCAAACTTATAAAGTGGGAGACATTGGACATACCTCTCATGAGTAAGTTCATGATTCTCTTACTTATGGGGATGTGTTCCTTCAGAACTCAAGTTAAAATCACTCTCATAATGATACTGAAGCAAAGAGGCAATAGGAAAATCCACTTTTGTGAAAAAGGAAAAAGAGGGAATGTATTATTTTGAGGATGGGGATTAAAGAATAGAAAAGAAACTTGCAACCAATCAAGGAACTCAAGAAAATAAAAACAAACCAAAAACAAAAGCAAATGAAAAAACAAAGAAAAAGCAAAGTGTTGGAACAAACCAACATGAGTGTTTCAAAGCTCACATGGAGCTCGAATACAACCTCATTATTACACAAAATAAAAATGCCGAGGCACACATACCCAAGCTCAGTCTTTTGCAAGCCCTTTTGTTGCTCATTGTGGTGGCCGTCGATAATCTCCCAAGTTCCATTGGCTTCTCCAATTGTTGAACTGTGTTGAGAGGTTGGCAGTAGCATCTCGAAGGTTGAAGGAGATGTTTATCATGTTTTGGATGCTTCATTCGAGAGCATAGATATCATCATAGGTGGTGTAGTATTTTGATGGATGCACTTCTTGTTCTACTTCTTCTCTCGTGGGTTCTTCTTGTTGGGGTAGTCTTGCCTCAACCTACGCGTCATAACGTAAATGTCCATCCTCGATAGAGAACAAACCATTAGGCAAAGCAGTTGGGATCAAGTGATCCGCTCTAGGTATATAAATGAAGTATGTAGCATTATTTCTAGAAATCATACCACATGCTCTTAGAGTAGAAAAATCATACCACATACCAACGGTTGGATATTACCTAGGTTGATGTGAAGTGCTTGCGAAAGAATGGTTATGACTCCTCCTCCGCACATGGGACCACGAGTTTGGAAGGCCCGATGCTTAAGATAAAACAAAAGAAGGGTGCCTAAATTTGGCGTTAAGTTATAGTTAGGAATAGCATCTCTAGCGAGGATCATCATATCCTCCTCATTAACTCTAGTAAACTCACCACGTGCCTGCAAGGTGTTAGCAATAATAGAGAACAAATAGCGAATAATAGGGTGACCAATTTGGTTTCCCTTGGGTGTGTTCCCACGAATTCTCATTCTATTAAACTAAGCCAAGGATGACGTATCAAGAACAAAAGTGGTGGAGCGTATGTCGGTGGCATTGTTGGCAAACCCAAAGTAGTGAGCCCATTGGTCGAGCGTCAAGAAATACTCACAGTTCATAAGACGGAAGTTAATGCGATCAACTCTAGGCATTTGTTCCTTGGGGCAATAGTGTGAGCACACCGTATGCATCAAGGTAATGAGGAAATCAAGCGTCAAGCGGTGGCAGGTGAATTCATCTCAAAAACAAAATCATACAAACCAACATTGTTGCAAAGTAAGTCAAAATCACGACAGATGCCCAGTTGGTTGAGGATGTAAGAACACGCCCACTTGGTGGACTTTATTTCTCGAAGCTTGAGACGGTTGAAACGGTTGAGATGGAACTCCTCAGTGAACTCGATACCATATGACTCGGGCGGCTTAGCGTATAAACGTATGGTGCGGCTTGTTCCGCAGCCATCACACGTGTATGACTCCTCGTGATTATCTAAAACAAAATCAATAATAATGCTAATCAAATATTTAAGCCAATTGAAAGGTTAAACGATCATATACACTTCTTACAAAAGAAACTCCTCTAAAAACAAAACTAAACATGCTCATAATCAAGATTAGCTCAAGAACAAGACCTAAGTCTAGATTGATAATGGTGAAAGATTGAGCAAGGTTTTGATACAAATAATCTAGGGATTAGAGGAGAAACATACCTTATATCGATTGGGTGTGAGGAATTGAAGAAAAAATGAGTAGAATTGAAGATCCAATGGAGGTGGTTTGGAGTTTGGAGGTAGAAGAAAGAGAGATTTGTGTTTAGTAAATTTTAGGGTTAACTCTTCTGGGGTAGAAATTGTGGCCACGTACTCGGTACTTTCAGGCGTACAACCGAGCCCGCCCTTACCGGGTGTCCTAACTTGGGGTTGAATGACCCCTTCCGGCGGTAAATTTGGTACGTGCGTGTGGTATGGTCGCGTGCGTCCATATGACTAGTCATTATTCGGTCAATATGGTTTGCTCCAAACTTGATGTTTTTCTCGTGACATGGTATGGGCGGGTGGTATAGGCACCTCCGGTCATACTAGTGGTTGTTACAACCACTGTGACCCGCAACAAAAATCAAAATTTCTATTTTCTTGATTTGTGATGAGGTACGGGCGCGTGGTACGGGCGCGTGGTCGTACCAATGATCGTTATGTGCCCTAGAAGCTTAAAAACTTGTGGAATTGAGTTAGTAGCTTCACGTGCCTTTGCACATCTTAGTAAACAACAAAATAATTGCAAATAGACTTCATAAAATAGCAGTACATTAAGGCCATGTATTAGCAAATATAAAATATCAAGGATTACCTTGTTTTCTTCTCCTCTCTCCAAAGGTCTTCTTGAACACTCTTTATTACAAAAACACAAACAAAACTAACACAAGAATAAAAACTTTTATTTCACATGGGTTTCCTCCCATGAAGAGCTTCTAGTTAAGGTCAATTAGCTTGACATAGATGTTGTTCATTTAGGCTTTGCGAGCGGAACACCTACTCCAAAGTAATTAGCTTTTGGTGTGATTATACCATGATCATTATTATTATGTTTGGCCTTTTTCTTTCTAGGGAAGTGTACTATAAAAGGATATCTAGACGGTAGTCCTAATCTCACATTCCCTTCATGTAGATTAATCAAAGCTTTAATAGTTCTTAGGAAGGGCCTACCTAGAATTATAGGTGCTATGGGATCTTCAGGCATGTCTACTATAAAAATATCAATAAGAGTATGACATCCTTTAATTTCAATAACTATGTTTTCTTTTATCCTAATAGCTTGCTTATAAGTTGAATCAACAAGATGGGGTATCATTTCAGTAGTTGCAAATGGACCCAAGTTTAACTTGTCAAATAGACTATTGAAAATTGTTGAGACGCTTGCACCAAGATAACAAAGTGCAGGTATCTCATTAATACCAATCTTAACTTTAATAGTGGGCTCAAATATATCAACTAACTTAGCTGGAAGCTTATCATCTAGTTTCTTATACTCCATTTCTAGTTCACAAACTTTAGATGATACTTCTTTAATAAATTGTTGGTATGTAGCATCGTTACCTTGTTCAATACCGGGATTTCTTATAGTGGTCATATTTAAAAAATATTCCCGGTATACTCCGGTGTTGGCACACTGCTATAGTCCAGCTCTTCAAGCTTTTCTTCTTTTACTTCTGCCCTCATCATCTTGAGGTCCTCTACCGGATTTGGCTCGGGATTTCCAGCGTATTTTGCAAGTATGAGAGCTTGACTCTCAGCTACTTTTCCCAATTGTGCCTCCATGGTCTTGGTTCCTTCTTGTAGATCCCGCACATAATTTCTAATTGCAACGGCTTGGTTAGACAATTTACCAATACTAGGTTCATGGTTCTCTATGATTTTAATAAGCATATTGTTTTGCTCGGTTTGAACTTGCATAAAATTTCTAATAGTATGTTCAACAAGATATTTCCATGATTTTCTCCATTATTATTATCATCATTATTATGTGGAGCACCTGGAAGATTAGCATATTGCTTTTGAAAAAATGGAGCCAAAGTTTTGACTCTTCCAAGCAGGATTGTAAGGATTACAAGCTATAAAATTAACATCATTAATATCGGTAGTGATAGCATTAATTTGGGTATCTTCCTTACCCTTTACTATGTTGAGTAACTCATCTACCTTTGCATTAAGCTCTTCATTGTTTACCTCGGTGATTGCATTCACCATTTTTGAGGTTCTTTCCACATGCCATTGGGCATGGTTGTTTTGCATATCATCAAGTAATTTATTTGCAACACTCACTTGCTTTACCATGATAGTTCCTCATGAATCCTCAAAAGATGAGCCTCCAAATTGGTTCTACTGAACCAAACTCAAAAGGTTTGGCATAATTTCATATGCTTCCGCATCAACAGCGGGATGAGTAATAGGTGCATGAATAAAATCATTAGTAGGAGTAGCATACTCCACAAGTTTCTTTTGAGCCATGGCTCTTTTTTTTGGTGTTTTTAATATAAGGGAAACTAGTAACTAATTTTTGGGTTTTCAAATAGATAACACTAAAGTAAACTAATAACAAGAAATAAACTACAAACAAAAATAAGACTAATAACAAGGTCTCTAGTGACCTCACCAGGATAGAGAATTTTTCCCCCGCAAACGGCGCCATAAAAAGGGTTGATACCTTCGATCCGGATTCACGGATGCGGTATAGTAGCTTTTTCCCTAGTAGACCTTGGTTTAATCGAACCTTGGAAAACAATGCTAAAGGAATTAAATAAGGCAACATCTATAAGACTTTGTTTTTTAATTTTACCTTTGTTTACCTGATCTTTCTAGTTTACTTTGTATTGTGGGTTCAATGGATGGAGATAGGCCAGGGTTTAAGATTCACCTACAACTTCACATCATATGGGATAAATATAATAATAAGCATAGTCATGTGTAATGTTTTAATAGATATAATATTTATGGGCGGCACATCCTAATATACTAAATCCCCTGCGAGCCACAAGCATAGCAATAGCCTTTTGATACAACTTTTTGCACCACGGAGCACCGGGCTACAAACAATTATTAAGTGAAAGCACAGATCAAAGCCCGAAGAAGTGATGTTGTTGTTCTCCAATGGACCTCTAAGTGAAGACCGTACTCCCCTTTCTTTCACTGGATTTCCTATGAGATCGCTGCTAACCAAGTATCTCACATCAAGCCTTTATCGATCTCGGGGGTCTTGGGTACCTACAGGTCCAAAGATCGAGAGAAGAGAGAAAGAAACAAAGATACATATCTCTTATTCAAACAATACACAATGCACCCATATATTAGATGTGTCGTTGGATTGATGAAAAGTACACCATGAGGGGGTCCTCGAGGCGTGCGGAACAGAGGGGTGTGAGATGTACGATGTTCCAAGACGGTGAGCACACAAGTTTACCCAGGTTCGAATCTGCCGGCTTTGGACAGATCCTACTCCTGCTAGCAATCCAGTAATACGGCAGAGCCGGAATATGGGTTACAAGGGTTTCGCCTGTGCGTGTTGAGGGTCTAAAGTATTGGGTGTGCCCTAGAGGCTCTCCCTAGGAAGGCTTATATAGATATCCGGCCTAGGGTTTACAGGAGAGATCTATCTGGCTATGACTAAGAGTCGGTTACAGAGTATATCTAGAACTACAAGTAACATTATGGGCCTAAGTTGGTAAGTCTTCTGGGCCTTCCCGTAGCTGGATTGGACTCCGTCTTTCTCCCTGACTGGGCCGCCCGTGAAGCAATGCTCTAACCCGAAGTGGGTCACCCTGGTCAGTGAGGAACTGTGAGGATACCCGGAAAGTATATCCCCAACAGCAGCCCCCGGAGGCCTCCAAGATCCAAAGTCGGATTTATCATCGTCTAGCTTGATCTTCGGCTTGCAGAATCTTGAAGGGTTCCTGAA
Source organism: Avena sativa (assembly GCA_916181665.1). Taxonomy (NCBI): domain Eukaryota; kingdom Viridiplantae; phylum Streptophyta; class Magnoliopsida; order Poales; family Poaceae; genus Avena; species Avena sativa. Next base: position 355,568,060 of record OV702289.1, on the reverse strand, counting down.
ACTTCACAACAAACATATGATCCGGGTCTTAAAAAATAAGTCGGACCTATTAGTAGGTTACTCGGATTTTCCAGCTCGATTTCAATCTAAGCCGGAACTTGGTTCCCAACGCCACCTGACACAAGTCATGGTCAAGTCACGTCATCTGACAGGCATTCTGTCAGCACGACCGTTGGTGGGTCCGTGGTTCGCGGAACCGAGGTGCCGTTTCAATGCATGCGTGGAGATCGAGGCGACGCAATCATCACATGGGTCCTTCCCAGTTCCTTCCACGACGCGTGGCGGTTACACTGTAGCATTTGCATGAATCTTGGCATAGTTAGGTGGATATAAGGGGTTTGGATTTTTCCTTCTCCTTTCCACCATCCCTTTGCCGTTTCCTTTCCTCCCAATCCTCCTGCGCACACAGAGCTTCCTCCTTCTTCCCCCACAGAACTCCCAGCGCCGCCCCTTTTAGGTCATCTTCTCACCGGAGAAATGGCTTCATCTTCTTCCTCCGGTTTGGCGGCAGCGACAGCGGAAGCAGCAGCGGAGAAGGAGAGCTTCCGAGAAATCTGGATTCCCTGCGCTCTCAACAAGGCCTCAGGAACATGGAGAAGGAGGGACTTCTTGTCGCCGGTGACTGGCGGAGCGGCTTTAAAGAAACCGTTCCCAACCCATGCGACGGCGAGCGGGTCCACTTCGGCACCCATCTCAACCGAGGTCTGTCCTTTCCTCCCTCGGAGTTCTTCTCCGAGGTGATAGATCATTACGGAGTTCAACTCCATAACCTTCCTCCCAACACTCTCTTAGATATGAGTGCTTATGCTTCGCTTTGTGAGGGTTTCTCGGCATTAGGCAGAGTTTGACTCTCTTCTGGTATTATTTCCATGTCCAGAGAAATTCCATTACCGTCGGTGTTCCTTACATCACCGGCACTATCATCTTTTCACTTAGACGCGACCGGGCTTATCCCAAAATTCTAGCCAGTGACTCGGTCAAACAATGGCCGGCAACATTTTTCTATCATAGGGATATTCCGGCTCCCGACCAAGCTACCGCTTTGCTGGATTTTGTCGATGGAGCCACCACGGCCCAGCCTTCCTGGGATGAGGCTGCTCCGGCTCTTTCCGACGATCTGATCCTCGCTAAGAGGCAGATCGAATATTTGATTAAGCACAATGGTCTGAAGGGATCCGACTTGGTCCAGTACTGGGTCTCACGTCGGATATAGCCACTTCAGTACCACGGGGATAGATTGATGCACTCCATCACGTCTTCCAAAACCGGCTCCCTCCGCATCAGCCCCAAAGACTACACCACTCAAGGCTACATAAGCCAGATCAAGTGGCTGATCAAGGAGCGGACCGAGAGGAGAATTCCGGAGGTTTCTCTGGATATGCATACGGCAGAAAACCCCGTGGTGCCGGTAAGTTTCCATCATCACACCTTTTATGTGTTTCATTCTTTGAGTTATACTGCAATACTGATATGTTTTCTTCTTTTCAGCTTGCTGACCTCCCCGAGTCGGAACTTGCTCCGCTCGAAGGATATCCTCCGGAGTTCTCTCAGGAGGTGGAGGTAGTTCCATTGCCGGATCTTGCGCTCAAGAAGCGCAAAGCTCCAACAGTGGATATTGGCACAAAGGAGGTGCCCGTTGTGAAGAGGTAACATTCAATCATAACTTCCGCCTTTGTACCTTATTCAAATTTCTTTCCGAGATGTAATGTTTTCTGACTTCTACTACATTCTCAGAGCAAAACCGCTCGTCAAGGCCAAGGGGAAAGGGATTCCTTCGAAGCCGCTGTGGCAGACGAAGCTTACCATAGCTTCCCCTGCCGTGGCTCCTCCGACTCCTGCCCCTCAACCTTCTGCAACACCGGTTATCTCGCCGGATGCTGCAGAAGATCCGGCTCCTTCAACAGGGCCTACGAACCTTGGATCCCAAACTGACGTCACCACGGGTACGTTAGATCTAGATAAGGGTGAACCCTCTTTGGGTAATGATCCCTCGGCAGAAACCTTCGCCGAAAACCTCCTGAGCAATCTGGGACTTGCCAAGTTTGGCCTGTCTCGGAAATCTGCCGAAGAAATCTAGCGGCATGCCACGCAATGCTTGGAGAAGAGAACTTTATCCGCCGAGGAAGAAGTGCAAGAAGCAGAGGACGTCAAGTTCTCCGACCTTCTCGCTCAAGTGCGCCTCCGCGACGAGAGGATTAGGACTGGTGAGCTTCCAACAGCCCCAGTGATTCCTCTAACTCTCGCCGAGAAGGTGGCTGCTGAAGTTAACGCGGGTTTGGATAAACTCACCCGCGAACAATATGTAAGTCGGAATTCCAACTCCTATTTTTTCCATTATGTTATATCATATCCTCTAGCCCCCAAGCATGAAGTAGGATATATAATCCGGGTTTATGCTTCATTAGGATGCCAAAGAACGAACTAGTGTAGCCCCTAAGGCTCGTGCTGATATTTAACAAAAATATTAGCCCGAGTCTTAAGTAGCTTTCTGACTTTGGGTATTCTGACTTACAGAAAGTATGTTCCTATAACCAGGAATTACTGACCAATGTCTGCGATAAGCGGAGAGAGATCAAAGCTCTCCGGCTTAAAAATGCTGAACTCAAAGTTGCCAAGGATGAGGCCGAAGGTAAACATTCCGAGAGTCAAACCTTGTCCTTGTATTTGCAATGTCGAATTTTTCTGAACTTTTGTTCTTTTTAACTTACAGCGCTGGTGAAACAATCCGTCGCCATGATTGAAGAGGCCGAGAACCTCAAGACCCTGGTGGTGGAGAACAAGGAGCTTCGCCAAGAGCTGGACCAGCTCAAGGCAAATCACGAAAAGAGCATAGCTCAAGTCCTTGAATCCTCCTCCATGGCCACTGAAGAGCGTGATCGCAAGATTGCTGCTCAAGATAAAATAATCTCGGACCTCAAGAATGAACTTGACAGAGAGAAGGATATGTCCCAGGCGCTCCGGGATGAACTCCAGAGTCTCCGGGAGGAGAAGACCAAAATTGACGACGTCATTTTTGGTATGTTCCATCTATCTAACTTGTCTCTTTCTTCGACTTTTATCAATGTCGGATTTTTCTTAACTTGTTTTGTGAATAGGTCCTCTGAACTTGACGGACTCTTCCTCCTCCGAGACCCGCACCCACCGGCTTACCCAAGTCGGTGACCTGCTTCATGACTTCTGCCAGTCCCTTGAGGATGTCGGCGAAGCTCTCAAGATTCTGGACATGCCAAGCATGTCGGATTTTCAGGTGCGAGACAAGGCGAAAGAGATGCCGCAGCTTGTTTGGGACTGGAACATGTCCTACGCGCGGACTGCTGCGCAGAACGCTCTCACCATGTTCATGAGCCACCATGGAAACATGGAGATAGGGCAAGTGACCAGAGGGTACTGCAAGGTAGACGAAGACGGCTAGGAGTAGGACCTTCAAGCCATCATGCACTCCTACGCCAGATATGGGTGTCACGTGGCTGACCTGACCAGCTACGAGATCCACTTCTTCACCCGCGTAGATACTCCGCCTCCTCCTCCGGAAGAACCAACAGAAGTTTCCGACGATGAACGCACCATCTCGGATGCGGACATCTCGGAATGATATCAAGGCGGAATCTCCAGCGAGCCGACAGCTCCTTCATCTCCTCCTGCATCATAGGCTAGAAATTTTTGTATTATCCTGAAAGAACATGATGCGTTTTGTAAATGTAAAGTACTATGACTTTGCTAGTGCTAAGCTTTTGATCTATTCAGCACTTTTGGCTTTAATTTTTTGTGTGCCTGAAATGTTTACATAAGCACTTGTATTTTTTCGTCTCTACTTATCGTTTATCTGGCTTTCCGCCTCGTCCCTTTCATGAGCCGGCTAAACCTTCTGCCAGAAACTTTGCCGAGCAACGAAGCTCAATTGCTAAACCAGTTTAAACTCGGAAACAAAGCCGGCTTCCAGTACCAACAATTCACTACTCGGAAAATGCCCGCATCCAGCAATCAGACAAATAACCAAAGTAAAGATTAGAAACTTTAGAGTTATACCCGAGGGTAGCAATTTTAGAATCGGAAATCTAATCCAGAACGAACATGAGCATAAAGTACTTTCAAGCATTCTGGGATTTTCGACTATGACATGACCATTCGGAAATAAGATGGTAAAAACTTCTTAGAAAAATTTGAGGCAACCAAAACTTTTATTTCTCACAGAATCATGTACATATATATGATTACAAAGAAGGATAAACTAATAATAAAAGGGACGTAGCTGAGCAATATTCCATGGTCTGTCTAACTCATCCGGATTTGTACTGCCTCCAGCTCTCTTTCTCTTCATAGTAGCAGGTCTTTCTTTGACTAGCCTCATGTCAGTTAAGTAGTACGATCCATTGTGCAATACTCGACTAACTAAAAAGGGCCCTTCCCATACTGGGGAAAGTTTGTGCTTTCTTTGTTGCACATGCCGGAGAACCAAGTCACCTTTATTGAAAGATCTATCTCGGACTCTCTGGTATGATACTTGCGTAACTTCTGCTGATAGGCTGTAGATCTCATTTCACCAACGACGCGAACTTCTTCGACTAAGTCGAGATCATTTTGTCGAGAAATCTCGGCATCCTCTTTGATATACGCGGCCACTCTAGGAGAAGTATGAATCAAATCACTAGGAAGAACTGCTTCTGCACCATAGACCAAGAAGAAAGGTGTGTATCCTGTTGACCTGTTTGGAGTTGTTCGTAAACTCCAAATTACAGAGGGTAATTCCTCTGCCCAAGCCCCCGCAGCACATCGTAGTGGTGCTTCGAGTCTCGGTTTTAGGCCTTGTAGAATTAAACCATTTTCTCTTTCGACTTGTCCGTTAGCCTGTGGATGTGCGATTGACGCAATGTCAAGCCGGATATTTTGCTCATTGCAGAATTCAGCCAATTCTCCCATAGAAAACTTACTCCCATTGTCCGTGATAATGCTATGTGGATAACCAAACCGGATTATAACATCCTCGACAAATCTTTTGGCTGTTGCTCCATCACAACTAGTGACGGGTTTAGCCTCAATCCACTTGGTGAATTTATCCACCATCACTAAGAGGTGAGTAAATCCACTTGGAGCTCGTTTAAAAGGTCCTACCATGTCAAGACCCCAGACCGCAAAGGGCCACGTTATAGGTAGTGTTCGCAGCTGATCAGCCAGAACATTAGCTTGCTTGGCGTACTTCTGGCAGCCTTTGCACGTCTTGACTAATCGTTCAGCATCTGCCTGAGCTGTAAGCCAGAAAAGTCCGTGTCTAAAAGCTTTTGCCACTAAAGATTTGGCTACAGCGTGGTGACCACACTCGCCTTCGTGGATTTCCCTTAAGATTTCCACTCCTTCTTTCGGAGATACACAACACTGAAAAACCCCAAAAACACTCCGTTTATGGAGCTCGCCTTTAACAATAGTATAGGCTTTTGCTCGTTGGATAATCTGCCGGCTCAGCACCTCATCTTCGGGTAATTTGCCATCTACCAAATAATCGAGGTAGGGTTGAGTCCAGCTAGGAATTGCAGCCAGAATTGCTATCAACGGTGAGTCGGATTTGGTTGGATATTCCTCATCTACTCCCTTTATTGAGGGAACTTTGAGGTGCTCTAGAAAAGCGCCATCCGGGACCTCTTTCCGCGCAGAACCTATCCGAGATAGTGCATCTGCTTCCTCATTTTCTGCTCGAGGGATGTGTTGGACTTCAAACCCTTCGAACGATTTAGATAGATCATCAACGACAGCTTTATATGCTGCCATGCGTTTATTTGCATTACAAATATCCGACACTTGCTAAGCAACAATATCCGAATCTCCGTAACACATCAAACGTCGGATGCCAATATCCTTAGCAATCCGGATTCCATGCAGCAGTGCTTCATACTCGGCAATATTGTTTGTCGCTGAGAAGTGTATCTGCAACACGTATAAAAGTTTATCTCCTTGGGGTGATTTGAGCCCCACGCCAGCCCCCGAGCCCCCTCGAGCTTTAGACCCATCGAAAAAGAGGGTCCAATATTCCGACTTAGGGAGGATCATGTTATCCTTCGTCTCTGTCCAATTAGTGACAAAGTCAGCAAAGATCTGGGATTTAATTGTTGTCCGAGGTTTGTACTCAATATCGAAAGCTGAAAGCTCTATGCCCCATTTGGCAACGCGTCCTGTGGCGTCGCTGTTGTTGATTATATATCTCATGGGAGCTGTGCTCACCACGGTAATTGGATGCTCCTGAAAGTAGTGTCATAACTTACGAGATGCTAGAAAAACACCGTAAGCCAACTTTTGATAGTGCGGATACCGTTGTTTGATTCTGTCAGAACCTCGCTGACAAAGTAAGTCGGATGTTGCACCAGGTGTTGCTGATTTTCCTCTGGTCTCTCCACCACCATGACGATACTAACGACCTTATTTGTCGTAGCAAGATAGAGCAACATCGGTTCCTTAGGTTCCAGCGCTGCAAGGATAGGAGCAGATGAGAGTACTTTCTTCAGGTCTTGTAGTGCAGCTTCAACTTCATCAGTCCAAACAAAATCTTTGGTCTTTTTCAGGAGTTTGTATAATGGTGCGGCTCTTTCTCCAAGCCGGCTTACAAATCGACTGACCGCAGCAATGCAACCAGTTAGTCTTTGTACGTCCTTCAGGCGGGTTGGCCTAGAAATATTGAGTATAGCCTTGATTTTGTCTCGGTTCACCTCTATGCCTCTTTGAGACACGATGAAACCTAACAATTTTCCGGCTTGTATTCCAAAGAAGCATTTCTTCGGGTTAAGCATGATGTTGTATTTTCGTAGATTGGCAAATGTTTCCTCCAAGTCGGAAATCAGCGTTTCCTTCTTTTTGGACATTACCGCAATATCATCCACGTATGCATGTACATTGCGTCCGAGTTGGTCGTGGAGGCAACGCTGCATCGTGTGCTGGTACGTAGCTCCTGCGTTCTTCAGCCCAAAGGGCATCGTAACAAAACAGAAGGTTTCGAAAGGGGTTATGAATGAAGTTTTGACTTTGTCAGATTCCTTCATCCGGATTTGGTGATAGCCGGAATATGCATCGAGAAAACAGAGGAGTTCCGAGCCTGCCATAGAATCGATAACTTGATCAATTCTAGGCAGAGCGAACGGATCTTTTGGACAAGCCTTGTTCAAGGAAGTATAATCAACACACATCCTTAAATCAGTGGTGTCCTTTTTAGGGACCATTACAGGATTGGCCGACCATTCAGTATGGATGACCTCTTCTATGAATCCGGCTAACTCGAGCCGCACTAGTTCCTTACCTATTGCCTTATGCTTTTCGTCGCCAAACCGTCATAGGGACTGTTTGACGGGTTTAGCATTCGGGTTTACATTTAGAGAGTGCTCGGCAAGTTCCCTAGGTACTCCGGTCATGTCAGATGGCTGCCATGCGAAGATGTCTTGATTTGCTTGGAGGAACTTGACGAGCGCGCTTTCCTATGCGCTACCTAGGCCTACGCCTATCTAGGTCACCTTAGAGGGGTCATCATCCTTCAACGGTGCTTTCTTCGTCTCTTCTGATGCCTTGAACTCCAGGTTTGGCTTTGTCACTTCCTTCTTCGTTGCGGGCATCTCGGACGGATCTATGCTCTTCTTGATCTCCTGGTACTTCTGGGTGTGCAGCACGGCTTCGGCAAAGGCGGCATTTCCATCCTCGCACTCTCGCGCTTTCTTCGGGTCTCCCCTGATGGTGATCACGCCGTTGGGACCTGGAATTTTCATCATATTGTAAATGTAACACGGACGAGCCATAAAAGCCCAGTAAGCCGGACATCCGAATATAGCGTGGTATGCGCTCTTGAACGGGACCACCTCGAAGGAAAGTGCTTCCGTTCGATAGTTGTTTGGAGTTCCAAAGGTAACATCCAAAGTAATCTCTCCCAGGGAATTAGCTTGTCTTCCTGGGACAACTCCGTGAAAGATCACAGAGCTATGGTTCAGCTGGGTCTCCGAGATCTTCATCCGGCGTAGCGTTTCGACATATAGAATATTGTAGCTGCTACCACCGTCCATGAGGGTCTTGGAGAAACCATAACCGTCAATAAGTGGGTTGACGATTAAGGCGTATTTTCCTCGCCTGTGTAACTTAGGCGGATGATCATTGCGGTCAAATGTGATTGCCACTTCCGACCAGTTCAGATACTGGGGACAACTGGAACTATTGCATTGAGCTCATGTAGAACTGCTTTCTTGACCTTTGCTGGTTGAGATCCGAGGAAAGTGACATAAGTGTCCTTCTTAGTGGGAAAAGTTTCTTCCCTTCCGGCTTGGGATTTGAAGCATCAGCTTCCTCCATGTCGGAATCTTCCTTGGTCTCTTTATCCTTTTCGGGATTTTTCTTTCCCTTCTTCCGCTTAGCTTTGTACCCATGGTGTCATCTCTTTTGATGTTGTCATTGAAACGACATTCAGCGTTGGTGTGGGACGAGCCCCCATTGGTGTCTAGGTGATGCACACATGGGTTATTGGCAATGTCGGCCCAAGAGTAGGTTCTGCCTGGTTGCTGTTCTCCTTTACCTTGGACCCTTGATGTCACACGGCCATGCCCACGGCCTCTGCCACGTCCTCCTCGTCCTCCAGATCCGAAAACAGTAGTAACTACCCCTGTTTCCGCGTTGGGTTTTTTCCTCCGAGGTGTTCTTGCGCTTCTGAGCTTGTTGCTTTGTTTTTGCTGACTGAGGTACAGCTAGGGCATTGAGCAATCCCTCTGCATCGTCGTTAGCATCTGCATAGTTGCTCGTTGTTTCTATCATTTCTCCCAAATCAGTGACCTTGTCACACTTCAAGGGATGACGCAGTAGACCAATTGGGAGACCTGCAATGAAAGCTTCAATCGCAGTTTGATCATTTACTCCCTCACAGGAGTTATTGGTGTCGATCCATCGTCCGAGGTAGTCCCGACAAGTTTCTCCGGCTTTCTGGGTGCAACACTGTAGGTCTCCGACCGTACAGGGCCTCCGATATATGCCTTCGAAATTCCGAAAGAACGCACTTTGCATGTCATACCAGTTATGGATGGTGTTCTTCGGAAGTTCATTGAGCCATGAATGTGCCGTCTTCCGCAACATAAGTTGGAGATATCGAGTTGCGACCAGGCTGTTTCCGCCTTTGGTGATGCAACAAGCTTGGAAGAAATCCTGTAGCCAGGTATCTGGCCGAGCAATGCCATCGTAGGCTTGGATATGTCTTGAGATAGCAAATCCTTCCGGGAATTTTGTAGCTCTGATGCGTGGTCCGAAGCACTTTGGGCCCACGTAGATATCATCGTTTTCGTAGCGCCGAGCCTCTATGTTGGAGTTGATCCTGTGCCTTGCATCATTCGGGGATAAAGATCATCCCGAATGTCGGTTGTGGCTGCGGTGCCTTGGTGCCGGACTTCGGCTTCTGCCACCACCTCCTCCGCCGCGTCGTCCTCCTTGCCTTCCTTGGGAGCCGTTGTGATGACTGTGTGGTGGAGAGGGTGGGACAGCTGGATAGTTTCCGGCTGATCGCCGGCCTCTGTCCGGGACGTCATTATTCCAATTCCGGGGAGGGTCTTGACTACAACGAGCCCCCTGCCGGCTTGTTCCGGCATGGTTTTCGTCGTTTCTTTGTCCGTCGTTCCCACCATGGTGGGGCTCAGCCGGACGGCTTGCATGTCTAGGAGGTGGCATTTTTTGACGATCCTCCTCCCGGCGTTTCTCTTTATCTTCTCCCCTTCGATCGTTAGATTCTCATCGGGGAGGATTCCTCGGATTCAGAGCAGTGATGGCCTCTTTATCGGCCGCTGGTGCGACGTTGCTCCAGTCACGTGCAGTCCTGCGATGCTGTCCTGATGATCCGGTTCTCGAATAATTGTCCTCCCGTCGTTCGGGGCGATAATGCTGCTCCGGAACGTGGTGAGGTCTTACGTTAGCCCATGCCAGATCTTTTCGACATTGGTCGGAATCTGAGACCAGTTTTTGACTTTCGGACAGGGCGACCTTTTGCTGCTCTAGTCCCTTGAGTAGCTTGATACCCAAACGGATCTCCTCTGGTCCTGGATTAGCCGATAGAATTTCTCGGGCCGCCACGGTATTCTGTACTGGGGTTGGATATACCCAATCTCCTTTGCTATCTTTCCGTGGCTTCTCCATCTCATCTCTGAAAAGGACGGCACGGATATGTGGGAATTGGTTGTCATCTGTGTAACGCTTCCGTGTCTTCTGATGCAACTGAGACATGTAGTCCTTGGTTGCCATGCGTTTCTTCTCCACCTCGATGTTTTTGGCTTCATCGAGGAGTTGTTGATGACGCGCTTCTAGGGCTTGGGCCCTTTCGTCTAGCTCTCCAGCAGTAAGTTCTGCAGCTATAGGGATAGGTGTGGTTAATGCAGCATCGATGAGTTTTCGTGCAACTTCGGTGATCACGTGTCCATCCACCGATTCTTCTTTTTTCTGCTCGTCTGGGATAAGTGCTCCATCCGAGTCTTCTTTGTATTCCTCGGCAATCACCTCCTCAGCCAGAGGGTCTTTTGTCGGGGTCTTGTTCTTCTTGTTCTTCTTCTTCGCCTTCTTGGCAGCGCCGGTAGCAAAGACGGCTTTGGTTCCGTTTCCCGGAGTCAAGCTCTGATCGGTACTTTCGGACATCTCCTGTGCTTTGGGAGAGTGTTCCCCAGATCCTTCATCCATGGCTTCTCCTTCTTCTGCAGCTTTGGAGTTATACTCCTCTTCATATTCCGCGGAGAACTTTCGGAAATCTGCCGACGTCATCGATTCATCCGAGGATGTGGGTACGTCGGCGTTTGTTCCAATTTCCTCCAGCACCGAGTCGGTGTTTTCTCCAGCATCCGCAGAGCTGGATCCGGATCCCACATATCCGACAAAGTGCGACGCGTGCTTCCTGAGGTACCTGCGGCTTTCACGATCAGCCATGTCGAAACTTTTGATGGTCTGGAGAATTGCATCTGCGCTTTTGCCTTGCAGTATCATACGTCATAATGTGTACCTTAGGAAAGGTCTGTCTGTCCCGGTGTCATCAGATCCGGAATCAGTGTCACTGATATGTTCCTCCTGGATTTCGACTTCCACGGGTGGGTCGATCTGGGATCCGGCTCCTCCAAGGAGATCCACTCCAGATTCGACTTGGACCGCTAGGTCTTCTTCAGGATCGGATTTCTCCACTATCTCCGCAATTGGTGCGGGCTGGGTGGGATTAGGGTTTTCTGAGATCCGGAATTCTGCCGCCTCCGCGGACAAAGGGGACCTAGAAGATTCTTCTGCCTCTATCATCACCGCTGGGGTGGGTTGGGCAGTTTCAGTGAAACAGATGTAAACATCGATCTTGCCAAAAGACATGATTGTGTAGACAGTCACGGCCTCCCTAGCCGGAATCCAAGTCTCGTCGAGAACGATGAGAGGGACGTCACTAGCGTAGAGGATGTGACCGACGATGATAGTCTCGCCGATTCTGATTCTTGCAGATTCTGCTCAGAACGCAGATCCGAAGCTCACTTGCCCCATGGTGGGCGCCAACTATCGTTAGATTGATGACAAATACGCCATGACGGGGTCCTCGAGGCGTGTGGAAGAGAGGGGTGTGAGACGTACACTGTTCCGGGACGGTGAGCACACAAGTTTACCCAGGTTCGAATCCGCTGGCTTTGGACGGATCCTACTCCTGCTAGCAATCCAGTAATACGGCAGAGCCGGAATATGGGTTACAAGGGTTTCGCCTGTGCGAGTTGAGGGTCTAAAGTATTGGGTGTGCCCTAAAGGCTCTCCCTAGGACGGCTTATATAGATATCCTAGGGTTTACAGGAGAGATCTATCCGGCTACGACTAAGAGTCGGTTAGAGAGTATATCTTGAACTACAAGTAACATTATGGGCCTAAGTCGGTAAGTCTTCTGGGCCTTCCTGTAGCCGGATTGGACTCCGTCTTTCTCCCTGACTGGGCCGCCCGTGAAGCAATGCTCTAACCCGAAGTGGGCCACCCTGGTCAGTGAGGAACTGTGAGGATACCCGGAAAGTATATCCCCAACAAGATGCACATAATCTCTACGAGGTTTCACCCCAACCCGTAGCCCGTGAGGATTACTCACTCATAACAATAAGATCAAGGATATAAAACAATGCGAATAAGAGTTAGATTGAAATCAAATATTCTTACGATGGTCGTTGAATCACAAGGAGATCTAAAGTACAAAGTAATGGCTATGGCTATGGAGGGGGTGGATGGTGGAGAGGATGAACTATGGTGATGGATCTCCTTTGGTGGTGTTGTGATCCAATATGAGAATAGCGGCCCTCTACGCGGCGGCTAGGACCTTGAAATATATAGGCGCCTTCATGAAAATGGTAGGGTTTGACAATAAGAAGACGCTGCCACCTGGTACAGGTAGGACATACAAGCAGACCTTGCCCGTACCAGTGGTCTTTATGGCCTCTAGTGCCTGGTATTGACTCCTGTTTTCTTGGTCATGTAGACTTCCTCAAAATCTTCATTTATGGCTCCAGATTTCGCCTTAAAAGTGTGATTTCCTGCACAACACATCTCAAAGCAATGGTTTGCATATCTTTGCAATAATTAGTCATTAGTGGTAAATCTAGAGAGTTTCTTGTCAGCTGTATGACTAAAAATGATGTTTAAGCGCGGAGAAAGATGGCTATTTTCATAGCCATCAAGGAGCAGATCCAGATCTTCTAGGAGGTTGAAACGAGGACGTTGGGTGGCAGCTGACGAGTGATTTTTTCTCTTGTGTGATATTTTCGCTTGTGCTTCTCCTCCCACTCGCCCTGACTTCCAAAATCTTGTAGAGGTCTTACAGAGAATAAAGGAAAGAAGAAAGCCAATATGGAGCCTGGAGGCCATGGCTCTGCTAGGGACATTGCCGATATGTGTGTCGTGGCTGAGGCGAAAGATGAGGGAGGTGCCGCAGAGGCAGCGACAGTGGCTCTAGAGATGGTGGCGGTGGCTCCGGACTGCGGCAGAGTGGGCCCACGAGACATGAAGGTGGATCCCGAGGCGACGCGCACCTCGGAGGAGACGGTCTTTGTTGGCGAACGTGGTATAGAATACAAAAATTTCTAGAGCATAACCAAGATCCAATGCGAGGGAGGAGGTAATGGATCATACCATCAAAGATCGAACTAGCTCTGAGTGTAGACGAATCTAGACGGGGTAGAAGACGATTAGCTCTGAGTGTCGATGAAGATCTCCTCCACATGACGATGATGATGTCGTGAGGAAGAGGGCGAGGATGGGCACCAGAGGCGGGCAGCGAGCAGCGGTGGCTTGGGGCTAGGGATCCTTGGGGACTTTTATATCTTTTCCCTTTCCCTTTCCCCTTATATATATGTAGGACATAGAGTCCTACTCATACTCTCCCCTTGGACTCCGGTGCGGAGTCCTCCTCTCTCTCCTCTCCTACAAACCGACTTGCAGGGCATTGGATTTCGGGGAGGACTCCTCCCCCCATCGCCTCACCTGCCCCGCCGACACCCGTCGGCCATGGGGGATCCCTGGCCGACTCAGCTAGGGACTCCCCCCACGCGCGTGTTGAACAGTGGGCCCATGCAGGCTTTCGGCCCATGGGACCCACTTGGATAATAAATAATAACTTATTAATTATTTAATATTAATATTTATTCCGAAGCATCCCGAATGAAATATCGGACACCTCCAAATTAAGATGGAATCTTCCTAAAATATTCCTAGCGTCATCTTTTAATGTCCGGAATAATTCCATCCACTCTCGTTTATATCCTAGACACCTCCGGAATATTCCGAGACACTCTGAAACATCTTTTTGAGATTACTTCATTCAACTATATTATTCGCACTCATGTTCTAAAGTTCCGAAAATGTCTTAAGTGTGTGACCCTGTGGGTTCGGATATTTGCGTACATGTCCGGAACTCATTATGTGACAATGATTACTATCAGTGTCTTGATACAGGTAGCAACCCCCACAAATATCACGAAGATCTTTACCGTGTCGATCGTAGTAATGAGTTTGATACATATTGTATTGATTCGTCGATATTTTACATTGCGCAATAAAAAAACACTAGGTTATTCTTGTGACCTGGCATGTACTCTTCACTCATTCCGCACTATTGATGTTCCTGTGTTAAACAACTTGATCACGTGTCTGGCCATATGATGATGAGCATCATAGTACATGAGTGGGCCTAGAGTGTCACGAGCATCAATTCCCACAAGAACCCCATGTGAATAATTGGCGAAACATCTGGTACGAACAATCATCAACTTTATAATTACTCCGTCAAGAGCAATTTTTGGAGAATCTTTCCACGTCCATATTGTATCCAAGTTCATATGTGTCTCATGGACCAACGATCTCTAGCAAAGGCAATACATTGTTTCTAAGAAAATACTGATAACAAATATTGATGACGTGTTTCACAGTATCTCATGTTTGGGTATATCCATCATCGTTGTTCTCCAACAACTCCAATCACACATGTCACCGGCAACACCACAATTACATTGTCATTTTTCCCATAGTTAGGAAATCAAAATTATCGTTGACATACATACTAGTCTCAGAGGCATGGCTAGGCATATCATTATTAGTGTTTATTATTCCACACATGTATTAATGTTTTCATCCAAATACACATTATTTAGAACTAATACAGTTATAGCACAGAACAATAAACTTAATTATGAAACAAAAATATAAATAATAATACATCTTTATTACCTTCGTGGCATATTTCCACTAGTCTCCCACTTGCACTAGAGTCAATAATCTAGGTTACTTTAGAAATCTAACACCTATAGCTTCCTGATGATGTACATGATTTGCAAGCATGAGTAACTTTTTCAATGGATCTACCACATTCAGATCTATATGAATTTTGCACATCTTGATGTCACCATCATGCACGAAGTGGCGCATGAGATGAAACCGACGTTGTACATGCTTGTCCTTCTGGTGAGACCTTGGTTCTTTTGCTTGAGCGATGGAGCCATTGTTGTCACAATGAATTTCCATAGGCTCTAACACACTTAGAACCACAACAAGCTGTGTAATGAAGTTCTTCATACAGACACCCTCCTTTGCAGCATCTGACATTATTATGTACTCCACCTTTGTTGTAGAATCCACAATTGTATCTTGCTTAGAACTTTTGCAGCTCACCGTTTCCCGTTCAAAATGAACACATAATCAGAATGAGATCTAAAATCATCAGGATTAGTGACAAAACTTGCATTGGTGTAACCTTTTGCAATGACCTCTTTATCACCTCCATATATGAGAAACATATTCTTAGTCCTTCTCAAGTACCTAAGTATATTTTTCACTACTATCCAGTGATTCACTCCTGGATCACTTTGATATCTACTCGTAACACTTAGAGCATATGATACATATGTCTTGTACATATCATGGCCTACGTGATTGAACCAATTGCTGGCGCATATGGGACTTCACTCATGTCATCTCGCTCAACATCTGTTGTAGGACATTGCTTCTTGTTTAATGGCTTATCATGCACCATTGGAAGTGATCCCTTCTTGGATTCTTCCATTTTGTACCTCTTAAAAACCTTGTCTAGATATGTATCTTGGGTAAGCCATATTAGGCACCAGGATCCATATTTATAGATCTTTATGCCCAATATGTAAGCTGCTTCACCCAAATCTTTCATCGATTTTTTCTTCAACAAGTCCTTTATAGTGTTAAGAAATGTTTTATCATTTCCAATCAAAAATATGTCATCCACATATTGTATTAGAAACACTATTGTGCTCCCACTTTCCTTTTTGTATACACAAGACTCTTGTCTATTCTTGATGAAGCCAAAACTCTTGACCACTTCATCAAAACAAAGATTCCAACTCTGTGATGTTTGCTTCAGTCCATAGATGGATCTCTGAAGTTTACACACCTTTCCAACATCTTTAGGATCGACAAAGTCCTCGGATTGTACCATGTACACATCATCAGTTAGCTTCCCATTCAGGAACGCTATTTTGAAATCCATTTTCCATATTTCATAATCGTAATATGCAGCTATTGCTAGAAGTATCCAAACAGACTTAAGCATCTCTACAGGAGAGAATGTCTCATCATAGTCAACACCTTGAATTTGTCGAAAACCTTTTGCGACAAGTTGTACTTTATAGACAGTCACATGACCGTCTGTGTTTGTTTTATTCTTATAGATCCATTTACATTATATAGGTTTTACGCCTTCGAGAGGGTCCATCAAGTTCCAAACTTTATTCTCGTACATGGATACTATCTCGGATTTCATGGCGTCTGGCCATTTGATGGAATCAGGGCCCATCATGGCTTCTTTGTATGTAGTTGGTTCATTGTTGTCCAACAATAATACTTTATATTAAAATCTTACAATCGGAAGACGAACTCTACCAGATCTACGTAGTTCAATAGGAGCATTAATTTCCGGGACTACAATACTTGTAGGCATGGTAGCATCTGATGGCGCCATAGGCATTTCTAGAACAGTTTCCAGTTATGCACTACTCTGCCCATCTTGCTCCGGTTCAATAACCTCATTAAGCTCTATTGTCCTCCCACTCAAACCTTTAGCTAGAAATTCCTTCTCAAGAAATACTCCTCCCCGTGAAACAAATATCTTGCCTTTGGTTTTGTGGTAGAAGGAATACCCAACAGTTTCTTTAGGGTAACCTACAAATACACATTTGTCCGACTTGGGATCAAGCTAGTTTGGTTGCAAATGTTTTACATAAGCCTCACAACCCTAAATTTTAAGAAACAATAAGTTGGGTTTCTTGCTAAACCACAATTCATATGGTGTCATTTCAAAAGACTTTGATGGCGCTCTATTAAGTGTAAAAGCCACAGTCTCTAAAGCATATACCCAAAAAGACAAAGGGATATCAGTTAAAGACATCATAAATTTCACCATGTCCAACAAAGTTCGACTATGCCGCTCTGATAGTCCATTACATTGGGGTGTTCCCGGAGGCGTGATACGTCGTAAATGTATCTATAATTTTTTATGCTCCATGCTTGTTTTGTATCAACTATGTTATGTTTTGTCTACACTTTGGGGCATTTTTATACATTTTCTGGAACTAACCTATTGACAAGATGTCGCGGTGCCAGTTGCCTGTTTTCTGCTGTTTTTGGTTTCATAAAAGCTAGTAAAGAAATATTCTTGGAATTGGACGAAAGAAAAGCCAAAGTTCCTATTTTACCAGAAGACTCACGAAGCCAGAAGATGAGACGGAGAGGGGCCACGAGGGGCCCACACCACCTGGTGGCGCTCGCCAGGCCAGGTCGTGCTAGGGGGTGGTGTGGCCGCCTCGTTCTCCGCCTCGACCTCTCCTTTCGCCTATATAAACCCCCTAAGACGAAAACCCTAAGCACCCGATCAGAATTCTATGAAAAGTTCCACAACGCCACCGCCACCAAAGAGGAGATTCAGGGGATAGAAGTCTCTGTTCCGACACCCTGCTAGGACGGGGAAGTGCCCCCAGAGCCATCTCAATCGACTCCACCGCCATCTCCATCATTGTTGCTGACTCCCATGATGAGGAGGGGTAGTTCTATCTCGAGGCTAAGGGCTCTACCGGTAGCTATGTGTTCATCTCTCTCTATGCGTGATCTTATTGAGATCATGAGCTTTGTAATCTAGTTGAATAAGTAGATCTATTCTACTACTCAAGTGCTTTAATTAATCTCTGCTTATCCCCACGTGTGTGATGTTGATAGTGTGCACACCATGTGGCACTTAGGCTAAGGTTACAGAAATACTTATCATGAGTATAATTTGAGTTGGATGTCTCTATGAGATTGTGGTGTTTGTTGGAACCATCTAGCGCTCAAGGTGATAGTGAGGGGTTATCTAGATGGGGAATGTGAACTTTAAGGTGTGCTGTTATAGACCTACATCGTCCAACCGGAGAGTAGTTCAAGGTAGCATAATGAAGAGAAGATATTTATATGAGAGTCTCCACTAGTGAAAGTATGATCCCTAGGCCTTGTTTCTAAGCATTGAAACACCGTTTACAATCAATCCTGTTACATGTTTGCTTGCTACCACTCTTATTTCAGATTGCAATTACCACTTATAATCATCCATATTACATGTTTGCTTGCACCTATACACCTAACAAGTGTATTGGGTGTGTTGGGGGACACAAGAGACTTCTTGTATCTTGATTGCAAGGTTGCTTGAGAGGGATACCTTTGACCACTTCCTCCCTGAGTTCAAGAAACCTTGGCTGATCAACTTAAGGGAAACTTGCTGCTGTTCTACAAACCTCTGCACTTGGAGGCCCAACACTATCTACAAGAATAGAAGCGTGCGTAGACATCAAGGCGTAAGCTGTAAAACGATTCCACGTGCTCTAAGTTGTTCTCTAAACTCATGACTGAAATATTCACCTCCATAGTCTGATCGTAGAAACTTTATTTTCTTGCCACATTGATTCTCTACATTGTTCTGAAACTTTTTGAACTTTTCAAATGTTTTAGACTTAAGCTTCATAAAGTAAATATAACCATAACGACTCAAGTCATCGGTAAAGGTTATAAAGTAGAGAAATCCACCGCGTGCAGGTATACTCATTGGACCACACACATTAGTATGTATTATTTCCAACAAGTCAATTGCCCGTTCAACATATCCGCTAAACGATGATTTGGCCATCTTTCCCATCAAACATGCTTAACATGTATCAAAAGATTTAAAATCTAGTGAACTCAAAAGTACATCACTATGGAGTTTCTTAATGTGTTTATGTCCAATGTTACCCAATCGGCAGTGCCACAAGTATGTGGTATTCAATTCATTTGTCTTTCGATGTTTAGCCTCAGTGTTATGGATGTGTGTATTATAATCAAGATCAATAATAAACAACCCACTCTTCACGTGAGCATGTGCATAGAATACATTATTCATATAAATCGAACAACCATTATTATCAGACTTAAATGAATAACCATCTTGTAAGATACAATATCCCGATATAATATTCTTACATAATGTAGGTATGAAGTAACAATTACTAAGTTGTAATATTAATCCTGATGGTACATGTAAAGATCTTGTGCCAACGATAATGACTGCAATGCTTGCTCCATTCCCGACGCGCATTGTCACCTTGTTCTTGCCAAGTCTCCTAGCATGTCATAGATCTTATATCGTATTGCAAACGTTAGCAACCAATCCAGTATCAAATACCCAATAGTTACTTTAGCACCTTGCAAGTAAACATCAATAAGATGTATATGCGATATACCTGAGCTAGACAATATAGACTTCTTCTTCTCCGCTAAGTACTTTGGACAATTCCTCTTCTTGTAAACCTTGTCCTTGCAGAAGAAACAGTCATCATCTAGGGTTGGACCTGGCTTAGGCGTATTGCCTTTGTTAGAGGTGCGGAGCGAATCATCCTTCTTCTTTTCGCCCTGGACTTCTTCTTCTTGAAGCGAGTGGTTTTCTTCACCATAATCACATGATTAGGGTTCCTCTGTATGTCCTTTTCAGCAACCTTCATCGCGAACATTTTGTCCAATGTCTTGTTCATCCCATGCATGTTGAAGTTCATGACAAACCCAATGAACTTAGGTGGGAGTGATTTGAGGATTATGTCGGTTCCCAGTTCAGGACGAAAGGGAACGCCTAGTGCTTCCAACCTTTGAATGTACCCATGGAACTTGATTACATGAGCACTAACCGACAATATAAAAGAGCTTGAGAGATCTCATTTATCTATGCTTGAGATTGCTTCTCGAACATGCCCCTTAATTCTGAGATTGTTTCATATAGACCCAAGTTTTCAAACCTCCTTTGAAGATCTGGTTCCATGGCTATATGTATAGCACATTGGATAGTGATGTAGTCATCACTACCTGTCTGAAAGACATGTTGTGCACCTTCAGTTGCATCATCATCAGGAGCATCACCAAGAGTTGCTTCCAAGATATAGTCTTTCCTAGCACCTTTTAGTAATATCCTTATGTTGCAGAACCAATCTACACTTTTTGTACCAGATTCATGCAGTTTTTCTTTCTCTAAAATACCAGTTAAAGGGAAGTTGTTGTGTGCCATTGATCTACAAACAAGAGCAAACTCATTTAGACTTTGTTTCATAATTAATGAACTAATCAAGATTAATAACTTAATTCAAAGCATAGCTCCCACTAAGATCAATATCTCTTATGATTGATACTTAGTGATTCAAGATCCATGACTTCCTTTCCCGGCACCAATGTTAAATTGCGCAATGGGGAGCAAGACTAGTAGGTAACCATAGCAATCATATCAACATATGGCTCTTTTAATCTTTTGATTCTTGTGTTCCAGACTCTAGACGTTCTAGGTAGTATGTAAAGTGAACCTTAGTATACCGGCAGTGCGACAGTTTCGCACCCATATTATGAACTTGCTAGGTGCACCCACGTTACATGACCCACACCAAGTCTAAGCTCATGTTATGTGGTGCCTAACTTAGGGAGAACACACGATTACTTGATAATTTTAACTGAGATATCACCCTATTTATTATGACTACCACGCAACAAATAAACTACATAAAAGGATTAACATCACATGAAATTCATATAGTGATATGGTATAGCACTTTGCGCCAACGATCTCCATCATCAACGTCTTTCGGCTCCATGTACTCCTCCATGTGCCACGAGCATAGCATTGAGATCCATCGTTGCTTGATCATCATCACCATGTCTTGCCTCTCGCTAACAAAGTAAAATAACTATGGCTATTGCAATAATATAATGGCAATCATCGCAACTCCATCCACCCATGCCCAACAAGATTACAATATAACACATCTCAAACACCACATTGCAAACTTCACATTGCTATACAAAATCACTTCCCTGCGAAAACAAGTTAGACGCTTCTAACATGGTTGGCTAAATTATGGGGCTCTATGGTGACGTAGAGAACTGTTCTTTTACCTTCATGGTAAGAAAGGATCATCATCAATCGTCTTGCTTTTTAACTTGTCCGGGGTGTGTCCCCATTGCACTATAAATAGTATAATAGCTTCACTAGACTTCGATAATACGTGTGACCCCCATGTGAACTTCACAAAATTCACAAAATCTCAAATGGCAAAATTTCTCTCGACTATTGTAGAAAAACCGACACCTAACAAAGTTGTTTCATGCACCCAAAGTACACTTCACAAACCGGTCTCGATCAAAGATTGTAAAGTTGGTTCGGGTCGCTATTCATGCAATACCACCAAGATCCAAATTGCAAAAATTGGGTAGCAAGAACAAGATTAACAATGCTGAAATTAGATGATTCCTCTATCCGTACTTGTGTGTACGCATACACCGCTCTGATACCACTATTGGGTAATGCACTACAAAAAAACTTCTAGCGCCTAACCAAGATCCAATGCGAGGGAGGTAACGGATCATACCCTCAAATATCGAAATAGCAGAAGTTTGTCGATGACGAGGTTGGTCGTGCGTCGATCCCCGCAACAAGCCTTAGCGTGTTGCGAGGAGATGTATTATCCCACAGAAGGCTCTGGTGATCTAGTGCTCCAAGTGTTGCACCTCCACCGGTATCCACATGTGAAACGAGAATGGCACCACATCGAGGAAATATCAAGAACTCGTGGACGAAGCAGGAATGTGTCGATGAAGATCTGGCAGCACTCCATCATCTGGCAAGATTGAATCTGACATGTGGTGACCACGGCAATGCCCATTATTATGGGCTTGGGTTTTAGGTAAGAGCGGGGCACTGGAGACTTCACCGGCTAACAGAAAAACAATGGGGTACATGAGGTTTACCTAGGTTCAGGCCCCTAGAGGGAAAACCCTACTCCTGCTTGTATGATCTTAATTGATGGAGAAACCAAAGGTTACAATGTCACCAAGATGGTGGTGGATCCGCATATTAGATCTGGCATATGATATGGGTGTTGTGATCTGTTGTGTGATCTCTCTCCTCCTCAGTGGCCCTCCTATCCTTTATATCTACGGCTAGGTCTCGTGTACCATGACCAAGTAGGTTACAAGTTAGATTCAAACTCTAGTCCTTAGCTTTCCTTGTCTTGCGCACTTGGAGTCAGTTTCCATATGAGATTCATATCAGTCGAACTGTCATGTGCTTCTTGGACCTTGACATGTCATCGAGTGGGCCTTCTGTTGGGCCGCACCAGGTAGGACGTAGTCGGGTTCCTGTTGGGAATACCTACGTTAGTATCCCCCTAGTGTCCATACGACTCGTAGATTCGGGTGGAGACTTAGTTAGCTTGAGCCTTGCATTAGGATGTCGGAGTCGACATTTGTATCGAGTGCGGAGCACATCACCCGAAAGTTCATCGGGTTAGCCAAATTTGTAGCCATTCATAGGGATTTTGGTTAACATGCCTGGTGCTCTCGACGGATCGCGAACAGTTAATTGCTCTAGGGAAAAAAGTTACCTACTCAAACTCGATTCCCTGGACTCGAATTCGTAAATTGCTGGCATAGTTCAACTCATGCCGTGGAGGCCTTACTGAGTGAAGTCCAGTTTTAATGCATATGTATCCAATGCGTCCGTCGGGATTTTTTTCATGCCTGCATGCGTGGTATTTATCTGGTAGAGCACAGCGGGTGTTCTTGCATGGCTATCAGATTGTATCTGGAGGTCTTAACTTTACATCATAGATGCAACATGTTTGTCACCGTGAAGGTGATTCGGTTGGTCAAGGAGGTGTTATCTATGAACCTGACAATGTAGTGTATAGTGGGCGAAGTAGCCAATGCGTTCAGTTGTTGTAAAGGAGTCGACATCATGGATGCAGTCGACACAAAGAACCATACTATGAATATTTTGTTTTATATAGGGTGCACGACCAGCGCTCCCTATGGGAGTAGCCCCTGAGTGTCTGTTCAAGTTGTTGACTCGAGCAGAGACTTATAGTCATCAGTTCTATGGATACAATGATCCGAAGTGCTTCAGATGATCCTGTAAATGCCATTAAGGCCGACGCTTTTTTGAATGAGCAACCAACATGCCCTATGGGAGTATCCCCCGAGTTCTCATTAGAGTCATAGATTCGAATAAGGAATTAGAGTGTTCCACTCGAAGACCTTGTATGTACGCGACCAGTGCTCCAGTTTGTAGTATCACCCAAGTGTTTAGTGGAGTCGTAGACTCGGGCAGAGACTTGAGTCTTGTATCTTGTAGATGCAGTTAAAAATCATGCGAGGAGAAGCCACTGACACAAAAGTATCTTGTTGACTCGATCAGTGTCTCACGCATAAGGAGCCAAGTGTTGGCGTTCCAGTCGGAGTCGACACAACAGAGTCGTGTGGCGCTTAGACGGAAGGACCGAACACTGCATATGGAGTTTACGCTACTGATGGAGTCAACATGGCGGAGTCATGTGGAATTTAGCCGGAAGTATTCGACGTTGCGGATGGAGTCGACATAGTCACTTATGTCGGGTTCTTAGCTAGCATTGCTTCTATCGTGTGCACGGCCAGTACTCCTAAGCAACATGGCCATCCGCGAAAAGTGTCACCTTAGGTCTTGGTGTTTATTGACACGACTAGCGTTAGTCAACTCTATTGGAGGACCCGATTGAATAACTCGATGCAGCCAACATCCTTGTAGGCTGCAAAAAACATAAAGAATTCCAAAGTACTTTTATCTTGTAAAGAATATGTGCATGTGAGCTTGTAAAGTAAAGTTTTGGTGCCAATCAAGTTGACACATTCGCACTTTCTACTAGGTATTTTTGTTAGCCTTATTACCTTTTGTCTCAGTACCTTGCCGAGGTATTTGGAGTTCAAGGATTCTACGATCAGGCAGAATCAGCTACTCAGGCTATCGCGTATGATGTGCTCGACGGCACATTAGGTTACTCGATGACCATGGCAATGTCCATTGTCATGGACTTGATTTTTAGAGAAGAGCGGCGTGCTAGAGACTTTGTCAGCGAACAGACAAACAATGGGGCACATAAGGTTTACCTAGGTTCATGACCCAGAGAGAAAACCTACTCCGGCTTGTCTGTTCTTGATCGATGGAGAAACCAAATTACAATGTTGCCGAGATGGCGGTGGATGCGCAGATTGGATCTGGCGTATGCTATAGGTGTTGTGATCTATTTTATTGTCTCTCTCCTCCTCGGTGGCCCCTCCTAGCCTTTATATGAGAGGCTAGGTCTAGGTACCGTGATCGAGTATGTTATAAATTAGATTGAAACTCTAGTCTTGAGATTTCCTTGTCTTGTACACTTGGAGTCGGTGTCCATACGGGCTCCATATCAGCCGAACTGTCTTCTGCTTCATAGATATTGGCAGGTCATCGAGTGGGCCTTTTGTTGGACCACAACAGGTAGGATGTAGTCGGGTGCCTGTTGGGCATACCTATGTCAGAATCTAGATGGGGTAGAAGACGAGCAGCTCCGGGTGTTAATAAAGATATCCTCTACGTGATGATGACGATGACGTGAGGAAGAGGGTGAGGACGGGCACCAGAGGCCGAGGCGGTAGTGGCTGGCGATGGGCGGTGGCAGACAACAACGCTGGCAATGACGGCTTGGGGATGGGGATCCTTGTGTACTTTTATATATTTTGCCCTTGCCCTCTCCCCTCATATATATTGGTGGCTCTCCCCTCCCAAGGGGAGAGTAGGAGCAGGTGACGTGGGGTGACCACGACAATGTCCATCATTATGGACTTGGGTTTTAGGGAAGAGCAGTGCACTAGAGACTTTGTCGACTAATAGACAAACAATGGTGGACACGAGGATTACCCAGGTTCAGGCCCCTAGGGAAAACCCTACTCCTACTTGTTTGTTCTTGGTTGACAAAGAAACCGAAGGTTACAATGTTGCCGAGATGGTGGTGCATGTGCAGATTGGATCTGGTGTATGTTGTGGGTGTTGTGATCTGTTGTGTCGTATCTATCCTCCTCGGTGGCCCCACCTAGCCTTTATATGAGAGGCTAGGTCTCGGGTACCGTGGCCGAGTAGGGTACAAGTTAGATTCGAACTCTAGTCTTGGGTTTTCCTTGTCTTGCGCACTTGGAGTCACTATCCATATGGGTTTCGTATCAGCCGAACTATCTTGTTCTTCGTGGACCTTGACAACTCGTTGAGTGGGCCTTTTGTTGGGACACACTAGGAAGGATGTAGTCGGGTGCCTGTTGGGCATACCCATGTCAGTAAACCCTGAGTGTCCATCTGAATTAAAGATGGAGACTTAGTTGTCTTGAGCATTGCATTAGGATGTCGGAGTCGACAGTTGTATCGAGTGCAAAGCACTTCACTCGAAAGTTCATAGGGTCAGCCAAATTTGTAGCCGTTGATAGGGATTTTGGTTAATGTGCCTAGTCCTATCGACAGATCGGGACCACTTAATTGCTCTTGGGATCTTGGGAAAAAACAAAGTCACCTACTCTAAATCGAGTCCCCAAACTCGAAGTCGGAAATTGCTGGAAAAGTTCGACTCATGCCATGAAGGCTTTACTGAGATGAACTCTAGTTTTAATGCATATGTGCCCAACACGTCCATTGGGATTTTCATCACGCCTGTAGGCATGGTATTTATATGGAAGAGCATAGTGGATGCGGTCGCCAGGCCATCACATTGTATCTATAGGTCTTATATTTACGTCGTAGACATAGCATCTAAAAGTTTGTCACCACGGAGGTGATTCGGGTGGTCAGGGAGATGTTATCTCTGAACCTGACAATGTAGTGTATAGTGGGCGAAGTCAATAATGCGTTCAGTTGCTGTAAAGGAGTCGACATCATGGACGCAGTAGACACAACTGAGCGTAATATAAATCTTTTGTTTTCTATAGGGTGCGTAACCAACACTCCCTATGGGAGTAGCCCTCGAGTGTCTGTTCGAGTCATAGACTCGAGAAGAGACTTATAGTCATCGGTTATGTGGACACAACAATCCAGAAGTTCTTAAGATGATCTTGCAAATGCCATCAATGCATACGCTTTTTCGAATGAGCGACCAACATGCCCTACATGAGTAGCCCCCGAGTCCAAATTCAAGTCGTATATTCGAATGAGGAATCGGAGTGTGCCACTTGAAGATCTTGTATGTGCGCGACCAGCGCTCCAGTTTGGAGTAGCCCCCAAGTTTCTGGCGGAGTCGTGGACTAGGGAAGAGACTCGAGTCTTGTATCTTGTAGACGTAGTTGAAAATCATGCGAGGAGAATCCACTGACATGGAAGTGCATCGAGTTAGCGTCTCACGCATAAGGAGCCAAGAGTTGGCGCTACAGTCGGAGTCGACACGGGAGAGTCATGTGGTGCTTAGCCGGAGGGTGGAGTTGACTCTATGGACGGAGTCAACGTGGAAGAGTCATGCGGCATTTAACCGGAAGGATTCTGATGTAGCCTGACCTTCGGTCGTTACCACATCATGGTCTCCAACTTATGCCAAGTCGTCATGGACTCCAAAGGTGAATCTGTTCCTCTATACGAGCCCACTTCCTACCCTCTTGAATGGTATACTACATACTCCGTTCCATATCCATGATAGGTTCACATCAACAAGTATGGAGGCACGGGAGGAAGCCTGTGGCACCAAGCCCGACAAGACGGAGGCTTGGAAGAGAAGACGGAAGAAGCAGCAGCTAGAGCACCGGAGTCTCCAGGCTGTTCACACCGGAGTCTCCGGCCACACCGGAGTCTCCGGCCTGCAGACCCCAGAGTATCTAGACCCATCTCCAGAATGAACCCCAGATCGAGCTCGAGGACAGCCAAAAGGCCCCTCCGGAGATGACACCGGAGATAGACCGGAGTCTCCGGCCTGAGCGTATGGGCCTGCGCACCGCCAGCTGGGCCCTTGGCCCATGTACCCCTTAGTCTGCCCAGACTTTCCCGTTTTATTCCTAAAGTATCCTTGAACTAGTGGCTGGCCTATATATAGTGCCCCCACCCTCTCATGTAACCCCAGGCAGAGATGATAGACTAAAGAAAACCCCCTTTGTGGAATCTCTAGTTTTGCCTCATCCCCTTCTACCAAAGGGGATTGACTATCGTCACCACCTCGTTGGAGTTTGCATCGTGCCTCCCTCGTTGTACAAGGACATGGCATCGGTGTCCCTTTGCCAATACGTCAAGACCCTCTCCAAGGTGTTCTTGCCTCTCCACGTGGGATCGAGGGAGCACGTTGACCGATCTTTCTTTGCGAGGATTCTATCGGACCGGTGGCCACCGGTGAGAGCAATCGGCCTTGTATCGTGTGTGTTTTGCGTGTGTTCATCGTGTTCTTCGTGAGGTGTGCGTCTGCTTCCGCTACCTTCTCCCTTTCCCCTCGCTTTCCCATCGATTTAACCACGAGATCCGTGAAGATCGGGCCACCCACGGGGTTACCCCATAACATCTGGTATCAGCACCTTTCGGTTGCCACAGATTCCTCATCGATTTGGTCTTTTCCCCATAAATTCGAAATTTCCACCAAAAACAGCCCCAATTCGTGTTTTGGATCGATCTATGATTTCAGTGTGTTTTGGTAGGTTTTGATCCGTGGATTACTTGCTAGACTTGTTGATCTACCTTCCCCTGCGTTCCCATGGCCTAATTCCTTAATTTCCCCCAGCAATTTGAGGTTTTGGTTCGAGTTTTTCCGCCCAAATCGTGTCCCGTTCGTGTTCTAGATGTGCAGAAATCGACTAGACCGGAGTCTCCGGCCCCGACCGGAGTTTCCGGTGTGAGTCACTCCAGACCGGAGTCTCCGGACCTCCAGACCGGAGTCTCCGCCCTACCTGCTGACTGAAAAATCTGCTTCATGGTTTTGAGCATAACTTTTGGATACGAACTCGGATTTTGGCGTTCTTTAGCTCGTTTTGAAGAGGAGAAGGAAATCTACATCATAATATCTGTGGTTCATGCTATCTACTCCATCCAAATTCCGTGAGCAAGGCGGAATCCACCAATAAAGGGTGAAGATCGGCGAATAAAGGTATAAACATTCCGCGACTTCTTCCCACTTGCATCCCTTTGTGAGACACAATGTCTTTGCGTACAACAAACACATATTGAGATTAGTTCCTCCTATGATTGCTTGGGTTATGCACATTTGATACCTTGTAGAATTCCGAGCAAAAGTTGTGAGCGCGCTATCTCATATAGTTATCTTGTATAGTTGTTGCACAAGGAAGGGGCAAGTGATAAAAGAAAAGAAAAGTGGAAAAAAATATAGAAAAAAAGAAAAATAAGAAAACGAAAGAAAGAAACAAGTGCCTCATAAAATAGGAAGCGCAAGCTCGATGAACATCAAATAGGTGTAATTATTGTGCATATCTTGTAGCCCACCAATTTATTGCAATCGAACTAGCGTCTCTCCTTGCACTTGTGCGACACGAGCTTATAGTCTTCGCTAGGTAATCTTTTGGTTCTTAGCTCACTTTCTCTGTCGCACAAGTCCTATTTATCCCACCATATGTGTTTCCTTCTAAATAATTCCTATATCTTGTGGATTGACTTGTTTTGCTTTGTGATCATCGTGGTTCTTTACTTTCCATTACAATATCTTGATTTCGGATTGTTCTTGGACACGCCACATTCCATACCTATCCACCATAAGCTTTGTGTGTGTGTGATTTTTAGTGGTTAGTTGGTTTTGGTGTTCCGCGTGAACTTCACTTTGCTTGGTTTTGATTGCTCTCAAGTGTTGCCACTTGCACGATACTATCTTCCAAGGTAAAGTAAGGTTTGACGTTGCATCCCTAACCCCTCTATCACTTCCATATACACCACTTGGTCTTGTGAAGCATGTCTAGGAACTCCGGACCCGAGGATGATATCTATGAAGAATCCATGATGAGCCACCATGCCTACGCCTCAATAAGCATGGACGACATGATGGAGCACTACACGGACAATGGCTCCACATGCTTGGATGATATGGAGTTCTACAACAACAATAACCCCCCAAGCATGGACGACTTCATGAACGACAACGACAAGCTCCTCAAGTCGATTTGACCAAGACGAAGCCTCCACCTCGAGAGCACCAAGGTTCACCATCCAATGGACAACTTCAAGCACGACACGGACAATGACTTCGCCAAAACCATGAGCATGATGGCCAAGACTAATGATGCTTTGTGCTCATTACAACGCCTCACCAAGAAGAGTGCCAATGACAAGAAGCATCGTCACGAGCGTCATGTGGATGACCAAGTGCGCCATCTACATCAACCTTTGGCAAGGAACGCCAATGACCTCCGTCGATACCATCATAAGGCACCTTCAACTACTCGTGCCACCACCAAAATGGCACCAAGAGCAAGTTCTCCGCCACGCCATCAAGCTTCAACACCAAGACTTGACGTCCTAGATGACGCATGCAACTTCATGGATGAGGAGGACGAAGACCTCTACTTCGCCAAGTTGGACAAGTACGTCAAGAGGACTACACAAGCCAAGGTGTAAGATGGCGACGACAAGGTCAAGAATGGTGAGCATGGGACTTTCCCTTCACCAAAGGAGGCGCATGGAGTTGAGAGAACCGAGCCTACCCCCATATGCTTGAGTGATGATGTGGTACTAATCCCATGTGAGTATGAGAGCCACTTAGCCCACTTGAGTGAAAACAAGAGTGCGATGAGTGACTCCACCATATGTGAGATTGAGTCCTTCGACTTGGAGGGCATGAGTGATACACCGAGTGAGTTGAGAGTGGTAGTTGATAGGTCATGTGAGACCACTTTGACTTCTAACGACTTACCCTCTACCTCTAGTGTGTTTCATCATGATGTTCTAGGTTCCATGGATCAAGAAGCGCCAAGCTTAGAGATGATGATGCCTCCGACCGAGAAGATGTACATGGTGGATGAAGATGATTCCATCCCCATGCAATAATAAGAAGTCGCCCACATGGAGGCCAATACTACCACAACACCTACTTCATATGAGAGGTATGAACAAGGTAAGAATACAAGTGTTGATGATGCCATGATCCCAATAGTGGACATGATGACTTGTGATGATTGGCATGCTAGGGATGATGTTTGTGATATCACATATGCTTCATTGATATTTCCATATGATACTTTGCCTTTGCATAATGTTGAGCATGTTTATTTGATTGTGATGATGTTGCCATGGACATGCCATGCTCTAAACGTTATGTTGATGATATCATTGCTTGCACTTTGTTGAACAATTTCTCTTTCCAATGTTTTGCTTGCAATGATGTTACCAATGGTACCCCTCGAACCATGATTTGTCATGAATGTTTTACAATCTCTCATGTTGCTTGCAATAAGTTGAACAATTGCTCTTTCACTTGTTTTTCTTGCAAAAATAATTCTCATATGCTTTCTATTGAGATGGCCCCCATAGCTTTCTCAAATTTTGGAGATTTTGGTAAATGCCATGATAAGTATGTTCACCACTTGCATACTCACCATGCATCTATTTCATACTTGATTGACACTCATGGTGATGTGCACAAGAAGAGATATGTCATGGTGGATGATGTGTTTCTCTACCATGCACACACGTTCTTCCTTTTGTGTTTGATGTGTGTAGGTACCCGCACAAGAATGTCAACCTCGGTTGAGCACGAGTTGACAAAAAGAGCTCTAGAGAGCATCCCCCAAGTGAGTTCAAGATCGAACCTAGCTCTGATACCTTTTGCATGCTTTGCATCTTTCATGTTGACAAATTGCTCTTTCCTATGGTTTGATTGCAAGCATGTTGATGGTATTATTTCACATTGTGACAATCATGTCTCGTTGCTATTGGATATTGATGCTTTCTGTGTTGCCACAATAATGTTGAACAATTTCTCTTTTCGATGTTTTGTGTGCAACCATAATGCCATTTTGAGCATGTATTATCACGAGAGCTTCCAAGTCTCTCGTATTGTTGTTGCAACAAACATAAGGACCACTTGCTCTTTCATATGGTTTATTTGCAAACATATTTTTTTGCTTCCGCTTGCGATATTCATACCCTCATGATATTGGTTCTTGATGATTTGTGTGTGGCATCCAACATATTGAACAATTTCTCTTTCCTATGGTTGATTTGCACACATAATGATGTTGTTTTGGATATTCTTCCTCATGTGTTTTTGCCAAATTCTCCTATCCTTGCATCAAAGATGTTGATCTATATCTTAGTCAATTGCTTTGAGTCCCACACTAAGAAGATTTATGGAGTTTTTGAGTTCCCACATATGGATGATGTTCAAACAATTTCCATGCACTTTGACCTTGCATATGCATTCCGTTTGCTATACTTGAGTTGTGATAATAGTGTTGTGATCAAGAATGGACATGCCACATATGACATGCTCCTCTATCACACACAAACATATTTTTCTTGGTCTTTGTTGTGTGAAGGTACAACTGCGTACACGTCAACCTCTATGGATCAAGAGTTGACAAGACAAATCAAAGAGAGTTACCTAGGGCTACCCTTCAATGAGTTATCTCTACAACATAAGGTTACTTCCTTCTACTTGAGGACTCATGCTATAATCTTCATGAATTGGCTACGCTTTGAGTTTTGCTTTGCTTTTGTTGTGAGCTTTGTAGGCTTCATGGAAGGCAAAGGAACATTGAAGTGTTGTCAAGTCAATATTTTCGAGGACGACTATATGGTGAACCCTAGGATCAAGAAGGTCTCTCGACATCTTCTACTTTGTGATGAGCATGTAGAGTCGAGGACGAAACTTTTTGAAGGGAGGGGAGATGATGTAGCCCGACCTTCGGTCGTTACCACATCATGGTCTCCAACTTATGCCAAGTCGTCATGGACTCCAAAGGTGAATTTGTTCCTCTATACGAGCCCACTTCCTACCCTCTTGAATGGTATACTACTTCATACTCCGTTCCATATCAATGATAGGTTCACACCAACAAGTACGGAGGCACGGGAGGAAGCCTGGAGCACCAAGCCCGACAAGACGGAGGCTTGGAAGAGAAGACGGAAGAAGCAGCAGTTGTAGCACCGGAGTCTCTGGCCTGCGCACATCGGAGTCTCCGGCCACACCGGAGTCTCTAGCCTAAAGAGACTGGAGTCTCCGGCCTGCAGACCCCAGAGTCTTCGGACCCATCTCCGGACTGACCCCCAGATCGATCTCGAGGACAACCAGAAGGCCCCTCCGGAGAAGACACCGGAGACAGACCGGAGTCTGCGGCCCACACCGGAGTTTCCGAACCCCACACCGGAGTCTCCGGCCTGAGCGTATGGGCCTGCGCGCCGCCAGCTGGGCCCTTGGCCCATGTACCCCTTAGTCCGCCCAGACTTTCCCCTTTTAGTCCTAAAGTACCCTTGAACTAGTGGATGGCCTATATATAGTGCCCCCACCCCCTCATGTAACCCCAGGCATAGATGATAGACTAAAGAAAACCCCCTTTGTGGAATCTCTAGTTTTGCGTCATCCCCTTCTACCAAAGGGGATCGACTATCGTCACCACCTTGTTGGAGTTTGCATCGCGCCTCCCTCGTTGTACAAGGCCTTGGCATTGGTGTCCCTTTGCCAAGACATCAAGACCCTCTCCAAGCTGTTCTTCCCTCTCCGCGTGGGATCGAGGGAGCATGTTGACCGATCTTTCCTTGCGAGGATTCTATCGGACCGGTGGCCACCGGTGAGAGTAATCGGCCTTGTATCGTGTGTGTTTTGCGTGTGTTCATCGTGTTCTTCACGAGGTGTGCATCCGCTTCCGCTACCTTTTCCCTTTCCCCTCGCTTTCCCATCGATTTGGCCATGAAATCCGTGAAGATCGGGCCACCCACGGGGTCACCCCATAACATCTGGTATCAACGCTACGGATGGAGTCAATGCAGTAGCTTCTATCGGGTGATTGGCCACAATTGCTTCTGTCGGGTGCACGGACAACACTCCTAAGCAACATGGTCATCCGAGGTAAGTGTTGACTTCGGTCTTGGCATTTATTGACGTGACTAATGATAGTCGACTCTGTTGGAGGACCCGATTAAATAGCTCGATGCAGTCGACGTCCTTGTAGGCTGTAGAAAACATAAAGAATTCTGAAGTTCTTGTATCTTGTAAAGAAAATTTGCATGTCGGCTTGTAAAGTAAAGTTATGGTGCCAATCAAGTCAACACTTTCGCAATATATGCTAAGCCTTTTCATTAGCCTTACTACCCTTAGTCTCAGTATCTTGCTGAGGTACTCGGAGATTAAGGATTCGACGATCAGGCAGACTCCGCTATTCGGAATATCACGTATGAGGTTCTCGAGTGCATGGAGTCAGCAACACATTAGGTTAGTCGAAGAGTGCGCAGCCCCCGACTTTGTCGAGTGTGAGTTAAAAATAATCATCTCTAAGTAGAGGGAAACTTAGCTTTATTGGTAGATGTCGCGGACAGAGTTGATGCAGTAGCAGTTCACGCGGCGGACGTAGTCGACGCGGCAAACTAGAGTCACGTGGCAGATGGAGTCGGAGCAACAGCGGGTTGCTAGAGCCAATGGAAATAACGAGTTTCTTCATCTGAAGACTATAACAGGTCACAGCGCAATCGAAGTATTGAGGGGTAACCTCGGGGGTGCCCGATCTTTCATGAATCCCCGTGGAAATAGAGTGGGAAGTGCGGGGAAGGAGAGAGGGGATGAACTCGATGAACTCACGCGCGAAGAACACGATGAACACACACATGCAAAACCACGATACAAGCCAATACCTCACGGTGGCGGCGACCGGTCCGGCGCAATCCCTAGGATCGGCGTCGGGCAAAGTGCTCTCTCTCAAACCGGCACAGCGAGTAGGGAGTCTCGGTGATATCTTGACATCTTGGCAAAGGGACTCCAATTCCAAGTGAAATGGATCATATGGGCACCTAGAGGGGGTGAATATGTGCTACTTCAAATTTTAATGGCTTTTCAATTTTAGGCTTGACACAAAAGGTAAATTCTCTAGATATGCGACTATGTAGAATTTCCCTATATGCAAACCTAACTACTAGCGAGTAAAGGCGAGTAAGAGTGAGGAACGAGGAAATCATAGTGGAGCACGCGGAGACACATGATTTGGTTTATCGCAGTTCCTTCCTTGTTAAGGGAAGTACATCTACGTTGGAGGGGTGGGCGGTACTAAGACCACCACGCTATAATAGGCCTCACCATGTTCTCCGATGGATCTCGCCACCAAAGGCATGATCCACCTTTCCATTATTGGAACCCTTCGAGACGGGAACCAGCGCCTTTACACAACTAGCGGGGCACAACTCCACAACCGAATTGGAGGCTCCCGTAATGACAACAAGCTGCCACAAGAACAATTGTTATCAACAACAAAACACAAGATCTAGATATTAACAAGAATACTAGATCGGGGATTCTCCAAGTGAATGGAGAGGAGTTGAAGCGCTTGATTCGTGATGACGATGAATGATGTCTCCTTCAATTCCCCCAAAGATCGAAGCCTTCGGGTGGTTGAAGGGGGGATCTTAGGTGAGAACTTTTGCAACATGTCTGATCTTTTTCGAATGAATCAAGAGATCTAATAGGAGGGGTGGATGTGGGTTTTATGCCCCTGTTCAGATGGAGCCGTTGGACTCATTTGGGGCCAGATTATCCGGCCTGGGGAATACTCCGCCCTAGACTCGGATTATCCGGGGGGAAATCCGCCCCCGAAAAGAAGCTCGCGCCGGGCGGTCCTTCGCATCTTCTCCTGGGGGCCAGATTATACGGCCCTAGAGGAAGGCCGGATTATCCGTCTGGGGGAAAAAATCCGCCCCCAGACAGAAGCTCGCGCCGATGCGCCTTTGGCCATTTTCCCTGGGGCCCGGATTATCCGACCCTCGAGGAAGGCCGGATTATCTGTCTAGGGAAAATCCACCCTAGCTACGGATTGTCCGGGGAAAAATCCACCCTCAAACAGAAGCTCACATGCGACCAGCCCTGACCAAGATGGACAGGCCGGATAATCTGGCCCCAAGAGCCGGATAATCCGGCCCCCAAACACCAAATACACTTCCCTGCAACACTTAGCACACATGAGAAACTTCACAGTATTGTTATCTAACACACAAAACACAGGGAACCATGAAATGTTCTTTCAATATCCCGCTTTTTGGTGTTAGATGACAATACTAGGATTTGCAAGATAGCTCTAATAAAACAACATTTAACAAATGAAAAAGACTCCCCCTCAATGTGTGCATAATAAAAATTTGCATTTGAATACAAATGCACACAAGTAGGTACAAGTCTATTTCATTGGAACATAGACAAAATATTCATACCACCGTGGGAGAGGGAGGCGTCCTCAAAATAGTATAAGAATACCCAATGATAACCATTATGAATGCCTTCCTCGAGATAGATATCCAATATAGCCAATATGATTGATGAATCCATAAGGATAATCAACGAGATAAATCCATAGCCACACATAAACATAGTCTTATACAAATCAAACCACAAACCACGAATAAAAGTTCAACGCTAAATGGGCACAAGCGAGAGAGACCGAAAAGATAAAGTGCAAATGCTTGCGCCCGACCCATGCAAATCCACGAAGACCTAATAGAACTACTTCTCCCCCTTTGGCATCAAAATGTCAAAAAGGAAGAAGAGCGATGCTAGCGCCCCAAGGGATCACTCGTAGTCCTCATCGTCGTCCTCGTCCCTGTCCTCATCTTCAAGCTCCTCGGTGTCTTCTTCCTTGTCGTCAGCAGTGGCCGCGGAAGGAAACAGGTGATGCTCAAGCTCTCCATAGTTGAGCCCAGATGAAGAATTCCATTGAGCATATGGTGTGGGAGTAGTAGGAGTGGGGGGGTCGCGTGACGCCTCAGACATATGGTGAAGAATGAGCTACTGAGTATGGGCCATCTCGTGGTGTTGCTTGTACGCCTCATACTACCCCTTGCGAGTGTCCACCACCATGCAAATAATGTTCCGCTGGAACCAATTCAGCTGCTTGACCTCACGACCAATAGGAGGCACTGGGGGCCTACGGGCACTGGCACGGGCATCCGTCATGAATCCCTCAGAAGTAGAAGATGGATGTGAGGTCTTCCTAACCGTGTTGTAAATCTTCTTTGCCTTGTGCTCAACATCAATGTGAAACTCTCTAGTGGGAAGTAGGTGCTTGACCAGCATCATAATGTAGGGGGCATACGGGATGGAGAGCCTATTGAACATTGCATCCGTCAACTCATGATAGATAAAGTCCATCACATCTATCTTGTAATTAACATACTCATCTTCATTAGATGCCACCTCGTGAGAAAAGGCTAGAAGCTGAACCAGGTGACCACGAATACTGTCATTGTTTCCTCCACTCGGGGTGATAGACTCACAGAAGAGGCCCACCAAGCTAGCATATAGAGGAGAAAGACCAGCAAAGGAACCCACAATACCATTGTCAAATGTGCAAGGAGAGAGGACAACATCTTTATTGGGCTTGAGCTAGGTGAAGATACGATGGCCACTAGCACGGTCCCTATTGCGGAAGCAATATCCAAGCACCCAAGCAAAAAAACCGAAAATCAGCTTGCATTGGCATGTCACGAGTCATCCACTTCATGGTGCGGTGCTCATCACCATAAATGACCAAAGTGGAGAAGAATTGCTTCACTATCTCGAAGTCATAGGAACATTGAAGAGCCATGAGATGGTGTAGCCCCATCCTCTCAGTCACATACATAGCATCAACAAGTTAAGGTTTTTCCATGGCCTTAACAATAATCAGGGGATGCATAGGACGAATCTTCTGCTGAGCATAAACATCTTCATAAATAGACTTTTGGTCAGCACACCAAAAGTGGGAGTCACCAAGCTTAGTATCTTGCGATGATTCATCAAACAGATCACGATGGCAAATGGAAGAGTAAGTAACAACATCCATTTTATTATAGTTAATCTTTGGCTCCTTGCCCTTTTTCTTGGACACACCATTCCTGGTCATATCCCTCTTTGCCTGTTCAGCCATGTGGTTAGCCTCTTTCTTCCTTCTGCTTAGTTCAACCTCATCCATGATACCACCCTCACTGTCATCCCGAAAATAGAGTCCATGAGAACGACACTTTTAGGTCTTGGGAGCACCGGAACCACCTGTGAAACGAATAAGATGGATAGCATGGGGATAAGCACACACACAAGCTCGAGGGAGAACATAGAAATAGTAGGCAAACATTCCATAGTCCAAACATACATAATGCACAAAATCCGTAAGAATATGAAGCAGTTTTGACTCTGTCAGGCTGGATTATCCGGCCTGGCCAGGGGCAGATAATCCGGCCCTAGCAAAAATTCTCAGATTCGCCTAGATTGTTTGCAAAAATGTAGATCAGACTTAGGTACTACAAGACTATGGTCTATACATGGAATAACAACCTTCTAGTCCATGTTCCACCCACAAGTGACACATCAACTCAAAAGATGGGGAGAGAGGGAGTTAACCTCACTCATTGAAGGAAGAACACGGAGGAGAAACTACCCGGAGACACCGGGACGAAGGTCCAGGGGAGGCCCGGTGAATCGGGTGGCCGGGAAGGCTCCGGGAAGGGTGGGGGCGGCAGGTGATGTCTACGCACTTCTATTCTTGTAGACAGTTGTTGGGCCTCCAAGTGCAGAGGTTTGTAGAACAACAACAAGTTTTCCCTTAAGTGAATCACCCAAGGTTTATCGAACTCAGGGAGGAAGTGCTCAAAGGTATCCCCTCTCAAGCAACCCTACAATCAAAATATAAGAAGTCCCTTGTGTCCCCAACACACCCAATACACTTCTCAGGTGTATAGGTGCACTAGTTCGACGAAGAGATAGTGAAATACAAGTGGTATGGATATAAGATAACGGTGCTAGAAAATACTTTGATGGCGTGGAAAAGACTAAAGGCAAACTGAAATAAAGATAGAAGCAAGCAAACATGTAATAGATCTAATAGCAAACGGTGTTTCAGTGCTTAGAAACAAAGCCTAGGGATCATACTTCCACTAGTGAACACTCTCATATAAATATCTTCTCTTTATGATACTACTCTTAACTACTCTCCGGTTGGACACTCTAATCCATGGTAGGGCTATAACATCACACCTCAAAGTAAGCCTTTCCCATCTAGATAACCCCACACTGTCACCTTGAGCACTAGATGGTTCAAACAAAAACCACAATTTCATAAAGACATCCAACTCCAAATATAAGTCATAACAAGTATTTGAAATCTCTAGCCTAAGTGCCACAATGGTGTGCACACTGTCAACTTCACACACATGGGGAGAGCAGATATCTATTAAAGAACTTGAGTAGCAAGGTAGATCTATAGATTACAAGCTCATGATCTCAATAAGATCTTGCATAGAGATAGAGAGATGAACACATAGCTACTGGTAGAACCCTTAGCCTCGAGAGAGAACTACTCCCTCCTCATCATGGGAATCAGCAATGGTGATGGAGATGGTGGTGGAGATCGATGGAGATGGCTCCGGGGGCACTTCCCTGTCCCGGCAGGGTGCCGGAACAGAGACTTTCTGTCCCTCGAATCTCCCCTTCGGTGGCGGCGGCGCTGCGGAACTTTTTGTGGCTGGAGGCTTGATGATTTAGGGTTTCTGTATCGGGAGGAATATATAGGCGAAGGGGCGAGGTCGGTGTCCAGCCAGGGGGCCCACACCATGCCTTGGCGTGGCCTGGGGGGACCCGCGCCTAGGGGTGGTTTGGCCACCCTATGTCCCCCCTTCGTCATTCCTTCTGGCTCCGTGAATCTTCCGGGAAAATAACGACTTTGGCTTTTGTCTGGTCCAATTCCGAGAATATTCATTTCCTGACTTTCTGGAACCAAAAACAGCAGAAAACAGGCAACTGGCACTGTGGCTCTTGTTAATAGGTTAGTCCAAGAAATCATATGAAAAGTACTCCAAAGTGTGGACAAAACATAAGAAAGTAGATAATACCAAGCATGGAACATCAAAAATTATGGATACGTTAGCAACGTATCAACATCCCCAAGCTTAACTCCTGCTCGTCCTCGAGTAGGCAAGTGATAAAAAGAAAGAATAATTTTTGAGGTGACATGCACCATCATAAACTTGATCAAAGTATTTGTAAAACATTGATAGCTGGGATCATAGTACTTCAATCAAAACATGAAAGACAAAGTTCTAGAAATAAGACAAAGCAACTAAGTTGCAACATGAAAAGGCACAAACAAAAGATTCATGAATAACAATGCTTTGCAAGACGTTTGTTTGTTTCACATAAAGAAAACATAGCATAGTGGCATTCAGCTTGTCCCTCATAGAGTAGCAAACATAAATGCATAGGACACCTTCAAAGTTCATAAGAGTGACTAGATACAAATAGTTTAAAACAAGCAATATCAAAGCTATGCATCAATCAACAAGTCTTGGGACAATGCACATAGAACTAAGAATGGCCACTATGCTCTCAAAGTAGGTGCATAAAGATAGATGGTGGAGACTCAACATAAAAGTAAAAGAAAGGCCTTCATAAAAGGAAGTAGGGATTCAAGTCTCATAAAGAGCTTCCAAAAATTATGGTACTTTTTAGCTTTCATCTCTCATTTCCGCTATCATAAGCATCTTGAAGTGATTAAGGTTACAGTGAACAAACTATGGTGTATATGCTTGACAAAGTATAAGTTGGAAATCTCATTTCCCTTGAATACGAGGGTCGCTCCACATGCTACTCAAGTTTAGTCACCGGTAAGTTCTTGTCATCGTAAGTACATGTGTATCATAGAGAACCGCCAACGGGGTACCCCTTGCCCGATGATACGAAAGAATCCCCATATCAAAATGACAAGGCAAGCAGAGAACGAGCATCTCAACAATCTTCTTATTTACCATGGGAATATGGTGATTTTTTCTCTCTTTCCTCTTTTCTCATATCTCTTTTTTATTTTTTTCTCTTTTTTCTCAATATTTGACTCTTTTTTTATAAGAATGCTTCATAGACAACTCATTATGGTAATGCTGCAGGTTTCCACCATTACAGCATGTATTAGACCAGCAGCCTAGGCGTTTCTCTAACACATATACATAACTCCATGGACTTACAAGCTCCCCTTTCATTTCACACTGACGACATCCATAGACAAAAGAGCATGATATCAACTAGGTACAAAGTACAAGTGCAATGTTGAAAGCATTCCCCATGACATCATGGTTCTGCTAATCCCCAAAATATAAGTGCAAGCATATACAACATAGACGACACAATGGTTCAAGTTTATTAAGGGCAAGAAAAGTAAAGTGTGCCATCAAGTTCGTGAGAGCTTTAATCACTAGTTTTCTCATAACAAGTTTAATTCGGAAGGTAGATAAAAACATGAATATACTTGGAATAGCAAATGCTAATAGGTAGGTATGGTGGACTCTTTGGAATAACTTGGTTTTAGGAGTTGGATGCATGAGGGGAACCCATACTTGGTTATGGAGGCTAGCAAAAGACTAGGAGCGACCAACTAAGAGAGCAATAATGGCCATAATCATGCAGAGCGACAAAACATCATTAATCAAAGCATAAAGTGATACTACAAGTTGAAAACTAAAGGATCATAAAGGCTTATGGTGACTTGGGATAGTCATAACATGGTGTGAGCATGTGCCAAGTCAACCCAAATAAAGCATCAAAGGAGAATGCCACAATAGTATGCTTTAATATGCTAAAACAACGCATGATTCTTCCAAGGCACATTAAGCAATCTCAATTGTTTATAACAGGTCATGCTACAGAAAAGAATGCTAAGCATAAATCCAAAACAATATTTAGCATGGCATGACAAAGCATAAGCCACAGTCAAAAACAAGCTCTCTTTACCACTTAAGCATGAACATTCCTACTCTTTTCCAATCTAAAACCAAACTATTTGAAAACCAATGTATGAAAGAGGGGGTCCAACCAATTTATTCAGCAAACTAAGCAAACCAAGCAAATGAAAAACCAAAACAAAAACGAAAAATAAGACGCTCCAAGAACAACACAATTGTGCATGAAACAATAAAAATGAAGTGTTTGGAAGAAACCTAGGATTTTTATTGATGAAGAAGGGGATGCCTTGGGCATACCCAAGCTTTGACGCTTGTACTTCTTGGATATTTATTGGGGTGACATGCATGGCATCCCCAAGATTGAGCTTGAGTCCATCCTTCATCTCATTACTCATTCCTTCCATATACCTGAATTTTTTTCTTCATACAAAACTTCACATAATCTTTATTAGCAACATTAGTGCACTCAAGATAATAGGTCTTTAGGTTCAGTTCCAACACCAATAAAACTTCCATTAAAACACAATCTACTGTAGAACTTCCCTCAAGAAGCTCAATTCCCCAAATGAACTCAAAAAGGAACCAACAAGAAGTAAATGCAAATAATGGCAGAAATCTGTCAAAACAGACCAACAGGTAAAGCCGAATTTGTTCAAAGATCTTCTGTTGCTCAAATAGAAAAGTGTTAAACTAACGAAAGTTAGATAACAACCTGGGGCAGAAGCACAAAAATTCACGCCTCAAAAGGACGTACATAGATTTTACACAATTTTTATGGTGAAGCACAAAAATCTGTTTCGGGACAGCAACTTTCCCAATCATTACTTCTCTCTCATTAGAGGTTACTCTTGGCACAAAAAGCAAATAAAAAGGATAAGGAGCGGTTATTACTGAAGTAATAACTTTCAAGACTCATCTAAAACTTTTGGGTTATCTCCCAATAAGTACTTTTCTTTACTGCCTTTAAGTTAGGCTTGATAGTTTGAGAAGATGCTCACATAAGAAATATGAATTGAAGTAAAAGGGAGCATCAAGAAGCAAATTCAAAGAACATTTAAGTCTAGCCCACTTCCTATGCATAGGAATCTTGTAAAGAAACAAATCATGAAAGCACAAAGCAACAAGCATAGTAAAGCAAAACAAGTGCAACTTCAAGACTTTCAACATAAAGAGGGGAAACTTAATATTGTTGAGATACATAAAACCATGTTTCCCTATCTCATCATAACTTTCAGTAGTATCATGAATAAAATTAACAATATAACTATCACAAGAAACATTCTTATCATGAGCCACATGCATAAAAGAATTAATACTCCCCACATAAACATAGTCATTCTTATTAATTATGGTGGGAGCAAATTCAACAAAATAGCTATCATTATTATTCTCATCACCATAATCATCAAATATAGGAGACATATTGTAATCATTAATTTTCTTCTCAATAGTAGGTGGACTAAAAATATCATATTCATCATTGTAATCATCATATATTGGAGGTTTGGTATCATCATCAGCAATAGAATAGCTATCTTCCAAAGCTGGGGAACTAAAAAGATCATTTTCATAAAAACTAGCTTCCCCAAGCTTAGACTTTTCCATAGCATTAGCAATAATGGTATCCAAAGAATTCATACTAATAACATTGCTATTAGCATGCAAATAAAGTTCCATAGGTTTTTTAATTTTCTCTTCAAACACTTCATGTCCTAACTCAAGATAAATACTATAAAGATCTCTAATTTTGTTGTTGTTTTCCATTAAGCCTAACTAGTGAAAACAAGAAACAAAAAGACAAAATTGCAGAATCTAATGGAAATAACTTCGAGCACTCACACCGGAGGATGTGAGTACCTTTTACCTTACCTCCCCGGCAACGGCGCTAGAAAATAGCTTGATGTCTACGCACTTCTATTCTTGTAGACAGTTGTTGGGCCTCCAAGTGCAGATGTTTGTAGAACAGAAGCAAGTTTTCCCTTAAGTGGATCACCCAAGGTTTATCGAACTCAGGGAGGAAGTGGTCAA
This sequence comes from Avena sativa, assembly GCA_916181665.1. Lineage (NCBI taxonomy): Eukaryota > Viridiplantae > Streptophyta > Magnoliopsida > Poales > Poaceae > Avena > Avena sativa. The sequence continues at coordinate 355,525,366 of OV702289.1, read as the reverse complement.
AGGCATCCCCTCTCAAGCAACCCTGCAATCAAGATACAAGAAGTCTCTTGTGTCCCCAACACATCCAATACACTTGTCAGGTGTATAGTTGCACTAGTTCGGTGAAGAGATAGTGAAATACATGTGGTATGGATATAAGATAACGGTGCTAGAAAATACTTTGATGGCATGGAAGAGACTAAAGGCAAACTGAAATAAAGATAGAAGCAAGCAAACATGTAATAGATCTAATAGCAAACGGTGTTTCAGTGCTTACACTACTAGGAAACATGCTATAGGTGAACCCCTATTCTATGACGCACGGAAGGCCATGCGCCACAAAAACTAATTTTTGTGGCGCACGTGTGCCAGTGTGCCACAGAAAGCAGCAAATTCTGTGGCGCACGGGCACGGATGCGCCACAGAAAGCGCCACTTCTGTGGCGCATCTGTGCCCGTGTGCCACAGAATTCCAGAGGGCCCCACTCCAATCATTGCCGTTGGCCAGGCAGCCAACTTCTGTGGCGCATCTGGGCCAGTGCGCCACAGAAATGTGGCTTTTCTGTGGCGCATATAACCACGTGCGCCACGGAAAAGTGCACTTCTGTGGCGCACTGGCCCAGATGCGCCACAGAATTTGCGTACATGGCCCAATAACTATGGCATCTCCCACCTACTCCCACCCACTCCATCCCCTTCTCTTACATACCTCTAGCTAGCTCCACCCCCTTCTCTCTCCTAGGCCATTTTGCTTATATTTTGCTTTATTTTGTGTGTTTAACCTAGATTTGTTGGTATATATTTGGTGAGGGTGAGCCTCTTCATAATCTCCTCCTCTCCCACATCTCACCGACCGCGTTCTCGTCCGGGATCTACTAGGTGAGTATAGCTTAGAGAGACATGCATATGCATGTTTTGGCGTGGTGGTGTGTATGTATGTTTGTTGTAGGGGAAGAGCTTGTCGCGCGCGGGCATTTTGCGCGACCGGATTCGTATGGTGATACGATGCTTATGCTATGCAAGAAGCTTTTTGGCGTGGCGCATGCATATTTGGATATGTGCGAATATTCTTTTTGTTGTTGCTTGTGTCGGCGTGGTGCATGGATGTTTGCCGAAATATTGATTCATTTTCGTTTCAGCATTTTTACACCACCCATATGTCCTAGTTTTAGGGGAGGTCATGCCAAATTTTTCCGGTGACCATGCATATGCATGCGTGTGTGTGTCATTCTGTGTGTGTGCACATGCATGTTGCAGTATTAATAAACATACTTTCTCGCAGGCAATAATTAACCATGGTTCTCGCGATGGACTCCGGTCGAATCGCTAGATACAAGAAAGACGCGAAGGCAGACATGATTCGGCGGAACATGCGCCAGATAAGATGCCCCTGTCGATCATGCAAACTCGATAGGTGGATCGACCCTGATTCCGGAATACTGGAGCAGCACCTGCTCAGACGCGGTTTCTTCGAGCCGCCAGCAAATGGTGCGGGTGAAGACGAGGGCGGGCGGCGAGAAGACGAAGAGTCTCCCGGACAAGACCATAATAATGATGAAGGAGATGCCAGCGGAGAAGATCATCATGATGAAGATGATGATGAAGAAGAAGATGGATCCGCGGACACGGAGATCCCTCGATCGGCCTTTCAGGACATTCATGTTCAAGAACTCCTCCACAAGCAGACGAGCAACGCCAGGGCTGCTGAAAGGGAGAAAGCCAAGCTGGCGCAAATGAAGAAAGATGGGATGACTCTGTTGTTTCCTGGATGCTGGCCCCAGGATACACGCTTGCAAGTAACGCTTGATGCTCTGGAGCTGAAGCCGAATAACAAATGGACCAACACTAGCTTCAGCAAAAACATGGAATTCTGGCACGACCATCTTCCGGAGGGGAACACATTGCCACGTAGTATCGAGGAGGCCAAGAAAGTCGTGTGCCCTCTTGACCTACCTCACAAGAGATACCACGCCTGCATCAACGATTGCATAATGTATCGGGACGAGTATGAGAACAGCACGACATGTCCGAAGTGCGTCCACGGGCGGTACAAGGTTGGGAAAAAGAAGGTTCCTCGAAAGGTGGTATGGTACTTTCTTATCACTCCCCGTCTGCAGCGGTATTACGTGAACCCTAAGGAAGCAAAGCTCATGCGATGGCACGTGGAAAGGGAGAAGCCCGAAGAGGATCCGGAGAAGGGATATATCCTGACACACCCTGCAGACGCCACCCAGTGGCAAGCATTGGACCTCGCCTTCCCGCAGAAGTTTGGGGACGACGCAAGGAACGTCGGGCTGGGTATGAGCACTGATGGACTCAATCCGTTTGGCAACCAGAGTAGCACGCATAGCACCTGGCCCGTGTTTGTTTGGCCTTACAACCTTCCCCCGTGGTTGTGAACGAAGCAGAAGTACATACACATGTGTATTCTCATTCAGGGGCCGAAACAACCAGGTGTCGACATACATCTGTATCTCGGGCTGCTGAAAGAGGAGTTAGAATTGTTGTGGAATAATCCACCCCGTACGTGGGACGCCTACAAGGAAGATTATTTTGATATGAGAGTCGTGTTGCTCACGACGGTGCACGACTATCCTGGTTACGCATATGTAGCTTGCAAGGTCGGCCACGGATTCTACGGCAGTGTCAGGTGCATGGATAATACCCCGCATCTCCAGCTACCAAGGGATCCCGGGTCTTCGAAAACCGTGTTCCCAGGTGCTCGAAGGTGGCTTCGCTTGGATCACGCATGGAGGAAACACGGTGATCTGTTCAATGGTAAAGAGGAGCCTGACAGAGCCCCGCTGCCGAGGAGTGGCGTAGAAATCGACGAGCTTTTGAAAAATTGGGAGGAGTGCCCTTCGCCGGGAAAAATGAAGCAACCGAGGGCGGTAGAGCCGTTGCTGGGTGTATGGAAAGCCAGGTCTGTTTTCCACGACTTGGAGTACTGGAAGTACCTCCACACGCCACATTCCCTCGATGTCATGCACATTACGTAGACCATTACGGAGAGTCTACTTGGCACTCTTTGCAATTCGGAAAAGGGCAAGGATGGGGCGAAAGCAAGATACGACCTGAAATATCTTGGCATTAGGAAAGAACTACAGGCCCCCAGTAGTGGTGATGAAGCCGACGATGATGATGATGATCAGACGGAAGGGACTCAACGTCTCTGCAAACGGGCTAAGAAGAACTCTGTGGTGCTTCCAGCTGCATGGTACACGCTTAGTACGGAGGAGCTCGATCAGTTTTTCAGGTGCCTCCTAGGAGTCAAAGTTCCTCACGGTTACTCATCGAAGATAAGCAGATATCTCGACGCAGCGAAGAAGAGGTTCACCGGGATGAAGCCTCACGACTGTCACGTGTTGATGACGCAGATACTACCCGTCGCGATCCGAGGGATAATGGACGAGCACGTACGTGATACTCTGTTTGGCCAGTGTAACTTTTTCGACGTCATCACCAGGAAGTCGATCGGCGTGAGGCAGCTCCAAAGGCCACAGGAAGAGATCGTGGTGATACTATGCGAGCTCGAAATTTACTTCCCGCCTGCATTCTGTGATATTTGCGTGCATCTATGTCTCCATGTCGTTGATGACATCAAGCATCTCGGCCCGACGTTCCTACACAACATGATGTCGTTCGAAAGGCAGAACGGTGTCATGAAAGGATATGTTCGCAGCAGGTCCCGTCCAGACGCAAGAATGGCCAAGGGCTTCCTAACATACGAGTGCATCACCTTCTGCCAGAATTATATAAGGAGCAAGGACGAGGATGTTGGTCTGCCAACCAGGACACACCTCGGTAGGCTCGCTGGAGAGGGTCACCGCGAGGGGTCCCGCTCACTCCATGTCGGCATCGAGAATCGACGCGACGACTTTGACAGGGCTCACCAGGTCGTGCTACAACACTTGACATTGATCGAACCTTGGGTGAATGAGCACAAACGCGTAGTCGAGCAGAGTAACATCGACCTGGGCCGAACAAGGAAGAATGGAGACGTAACCAGAGAGCACAAATCGAGCTTCGGCCGCTGGTTCAAGAAAACACAAGAGCTTCTCGCAAAGACCATAACACCATCTACAGAAGAAGAAATACTCATATTTGCCTTATCACGAGGCCTCGGGCAAAACGTAAACACCTATCAAGCGTACGACATCAACGGTTACAGATTCGGCACCGAGGAGAAGGACAAGAATAGCGAATACCAAAACTGAGGAGTAACTATGCTATCTTTCGCTGATGACGAGGCTACTATCAAGGAACGGTACTTCGGAAGGATCGAGGAGATTTGGGAGCTCAACTACTATGGAGAGACGGTGCCAATGTTCCGTGTGTGATGGGCCAAGAACGTCGAAAAAGAAGGCCGGTATTTCACCACCATGGTTATACCCGATGCCAAGTCAAAGAACGCATCCGCGAAAAATGAGTCATGGGTACTCGCCAGCCAAGTTGACCAATGCTTCTTCATCACCGACTCGTCAAGACCTAGCCGTGTTGTCGTGAGGAGGGGCAAGAGGAGCATCATCGGAATGCAAGGAGATGCCAACAAGGAAGACTTGGATAAGAACGGTGATCCGAAGATCGAGGAGGAATTCGACAAGCACTTTGACATGCCTACTACTAGTAAAGTAAGAAGGAAGACCTCCCTACCCACCAAAGGTTGTCCGTTCACGTAAAGAAATCTCAAGGTGGTTGTCATAAATTATTCAACCGCCAACAAGAAGGGCAAGAAGATTGCGAAGAGACGCTAAAGCTAGCTAGCTTGGAACCGGGACGAAGAAAGACTTTTTTGTGTATCACATGTGTGTCTATGTGAGAACAAGCATATATGTATGTGAGTGATATATGTATGTGAGTGATATTTAAGGATATGGAAATAGAAAATCCCTAGTGTTTTCTTTCATTAAATGTAATTAACTAAAATAATTTAAAAAAAGTTAAAAAAATGTGGGGCAACTAGGATTCGAACCTAGCCACCCCAGGTTCCAGGTTAACAGCAGCAAACCACTGGGTTAGTTCTTTGTTGTTGTCAATATAGCAGTGACTTTCTTTTTATTTAATCTAGTCAAAGAATTCTGTGGCGCATCTATTGGTGGGATGCTCATAAAAATCTACAATTCTGTGGTGCATCTATTGGTTGGATGCGCCACAGAATGTTTACACTTAGCAAAAAAAACGACACACTCTCCCTTCCCCTCCACCTCTATCAACATTGCAACTCGATCTGTGTCATCCCACGCCGCCGTCCCCCTCCCACGCTGCCGTCCCCCTCCCGCGCCGCACTGAAGGAGAACCGGAGCAGCCCACCACGCCGTCTATGCCGCCACCGGAGGAAGAGCACCACACCATCTATGGCCACGCCCACGCCGTCTTCCTCGCCATCCCCGTGCAGGAGAGAGGAGGAGGAGGCCCGCACTAGGAGGAGGCCCACGCCGTCGACCTCGCGCCCGCAGCCGGAGCACCAGCCAGTAAGCCCCCCTCCCCCTTCCTCCTCCCCCTCCTCCTACTCGTTGGCTAGGGTTCTTTAGGGTAGAACTGGGATTCTCTTGATAGGTGTCAGGATCCCGATTGGATCTGACCGGAAGAGGATCAAGTAGAACTGGGATTTGAGAGAAATTGTAGATAAAACGGATAAATTGTTGATCTAAATAAAAGATAAATTGCAGGAAATAAATGATAGAATTAGGGTTTTGATTTCTTCCTTCCTATCACAGAATACAAGGGTAGCCTTATATGAAGTGTGTCCAGCTACATTATGACATCACAATGAAATACCCTTATAGCTAGTAGTGCACTAGTAACCCCATATTACATACTAATACTATTCCCTGACATTCCTTCCCCTTGAGACCATTGCTCAGTAATGGATAAACAAGTTTCTTCAGAAACTTTCATCCTCGTTAAGGAACTTTAAAATTGATCAGCCAAAGAGGAATTATGTCAGAGTGAAACTGTGAACTCATTGCAGTGCATCTCTGTAAAATCTTGCAATAAGCATTGCACCAGCAGTTCCATTGTTCAAGAATTTGTCTACCTGTGTCCTTTTCTTCTGAAAACAGCAACCATATGGACCTGTACCAGAGTAATATAGTACCAGGGTCCCATACATAAGAGGCATTGATCACTTGACTTTGCCATGTTGGTAGTTCTGGAATATTTATGCAAGACAATGGATTAACCAATTCACTCCGTTCTGTCCAAATATCCAAGCAGCAGTACACTTTAACTCTAGGATCACATATGTGAGAGGTTCTACTCATTGGTAATTTATAAATAAGATAAGAACTAACTAGCATATCACACATAGAACAAGTCTATAAACCAACCTAGAAATAAAATGGGACCTATCAACTGTAGGGATCTATTAGGTAGGAGTATAGGACTACTTTGATGTTTTGCTCATTTTACAATATAAGCGTGAGAATGCTTTTCTTTTCGCTCATTTTTTGTCACATGCTTCTCTTTTGCTCATTTTTGTATCTATTCATGACCTAGGGTGCTACTGAGCACCATATGGCGTGATGTTTTGCTCATTTTTGTATCTATTCATGACCTGGGGTGCTACTGAGCACCATATGGGGTGATATATATATGTTAGGGGGGATATGTTTTTGCAGGGATTTCATTGAGTCCCATTTCTCCCGAAATGTTGATTGAATTCCGTTTCGGTTGAGAAATGGGCACTCCTATGTAGAAAAATTAGCAAAGGTCATGCCAGAATTTTGAATTTTTGGGCATGACCTTTGCTAATTATTCTACTACCTAGGAGTGCCCATTTCTCAACCGAAACAGAAGTTAATCAACATTCTGGGAGAAATGGGACTGTACTATATTTTTTTGCCTTTTGTGCTAACTTTTTGCCTCATTATATAAAGCGCAAATAAACATGTCGGGAAACGCGGATGAGCCCGGCACTTCTAAGCACATGAGCATGGAAGAACAAGCGAGACAGCACAACAAGTCATTCTGGAACGAGGAGATGGAGGAGGCGGAGGCCGCCGCCGGAGCTGCTGGTTATGAGGGTGGCCGGGAGGAAGCCGTCGATGATTATGAGGGTGTCCGGGAGGAAACCACCGATGATTACGGCACCACCGATGGCCGGGAGGATGACGACACCACCGATGGCGGCGACCACGGCGCAAGTGGTAGCGGCACCAATCCGACCGCCGGGAAGAAGGCAGCGAGGCCAAGGAGGCCCCGGAAGGCGCAAGTGCTCGCCAACGTCATAGACGAGTTCACTTCTGTCTCGGAATCTGGCCTACCATTAGAGCCGAAGAAGGCGGCCTCCGGGGTTCAGCATGCAAATAGGGTGCATCGTCCGGGAGAGTGTTTCAATCAACACTAAGGACATCAGAAGCCCGGAGAATACGGCTATACTACAAACCATGCTCGATAAGCTTCACCAAAGATACAAGTTCCCGGACGAGGACTCCAAAAAAAGGGCGGAAGCTAATGCCATCACGAAGATGAGCACCGCCTTGAGCAGCTAGAGATTCCGGGTGAAGAAGAAGATTAACAAGGGTGATAGTTGGGAGAAGATAAGTAAGGAAGAGCCGCATCTCCCTAGAGAAGACTTCGATGCATTGAAGGATTCCTTCAACACGGAGGTGGCTCGAGAATGGACCGCCTGGGGGAGGGAAATGCAAGAGCTGAACATAGGTAAGCACCATCTCGGAAGCGGTGGCTACCGAGGAAAATAGCCGATTTGGGAGAAGGAGGACAACGAGTATATACGTCTGGGAAAAGACAACCCGTGGTACAAAATAACGGACGTACAGACGAGGAACTATGTCCGGTCCCGCTACTTCCTCGACTAGAAGACCGGGGAATTTGTTACCAATGATCCGACCGTGAAGGCCTTCGAGAAAAAGCTGGTAAGGAATTTCATTACCGCTTATATCTCGAGTTGATCTAATTAGATAACGGAGACAAATTTCTAATTGGGTTCACCTTAATTTCCTTTTCCCGAAGGACGAAGCATTGAAGGATTTGGCTAAGAACCCGCAGTCGTCCGAGGGGTCTACGGAGCCGTTGGACACGGCTTTCAACCGGGCGACAAACGCGATGAAGAAAAGGAAGTTAGATCTGCCACCGACGTCAGCTGGCCGTGTGTCCGGCTTTGGTTTGAACATGAAGGTACGGGACTACTATGATTCGGACACCAAGTCCAAAAAGGCGAGGAGGGTGACGGGCGCGGCACGCGCCGAGGTTGAGCAGCTGAAGAAGCAGGTGGCAGACCTACAACAGGTCAAAGCGCAGTTGCCCGACATAGTGGCGTCCCAGGTCAACGAGACGATAAAGTCGTTGATCCCCCCTAATTTGTGGGAGGGGATAAGTGCTTGGCATGCGAGAGGTCAACAGGGGCCGATACACGTGCCCGCCTGCACCGGCAGCAACTTGAGCAGGAACAGGCCCGCCTCGCCGGAACTCGTGACCCCACAGCCCAACGCCGCCGGGCCGCAGCCGCTCCTCCAGTTGGACGCACCCGACCAGCCGGCCGAGGATGATAGGGCGGCGATGCACGATGATGCACCCGAGCAGCCGAAGATTGATAGGCCGCCCGCCGCCCTTGTCTCCACATTAACCGAGCTCGATGCCATCATAGTGGTAACTAATTAGTTAGTCTGCGCGTAATTTTTTTTAACTATGCCTTTGATGACTGTCATCTCATCATACCAAACATGTTTTGACTCAGGACACGCCTTGTGTAGTGCTGCATAGCATGGTGCCCGGCGGCGAGTTGAAGGAGGTTGCGGCGGGCCAGGTGATTCGCCCAAAGAGCACGGAGGTTATGCACAACGTTAAAATGGGCAAAGACATCATGAGGGTCAGTTTGACTTACATAGTGCCGGAGTACCACGACATCCTCCCGCCCTTTAACCCTCCGGGAGCCGAGGACAACACTCCCCTCCACGAATGCACCAATTGGGTCATGCCATGGCCGAAATCCCAGATTCGTCTTGGGGGGCGGGGGATCTTGTGGGGCCAAAGCTTCCCGCAGGCGTCACCTCGGTCCGCCGGCCCATACCCATCCGGCCCTCGACGAAGCGCGCCCCGAAGGAACCGGCGGTCGCCGCCGCTACCACCACCCAGAAGAAGCTTAAGGTACCGCCGGTCGTCGTCACCCGGGAGGAACCCGTTCTCGTCGCCAACACCAACCGCCACCAAGAACTGTTGGGACGAAAACCGTTACCACGCAGACCATCCAAAACCAAGGCCATTGCACCTCAACCGCCGACATCGCAACTGCTGCCAGTAACTAAGGACGTTGACATGGCACCACTTGATCATGATGACGGCCACTACCATAACAATGATGACCACAACTATGACAATGATCAGGATGAGGATGTCGACGTCGATGCCTACATCAACACTGGCGCCTGCAGCAAGGATGTGTATATGCCTTCTATTGAGGTTGATGAAGAAGCCTTCCGTGGTCACGACGATGAACCTAGGCGTCCCAATGCAGTACCCTTGCAGCGCCAGCTAGTCTTCAAGGGTTTATCTCAGGAAGAAGACACGCCTCCGGAGGCCGGCGATGCAGCTATACAGAAACCGGCTACCATTTTCAGCCCTACCACGCTGAAAAAGACGGTCAACAAGGTAGGGGTAGCACCCCTAGAACAAGCTGACAAGAAGAAGAAGGCCAGGAAGAGGAAACCTAAAACTGCCCCGGGTGCCTCTATGAGCCAGCCAGCTCAGAAGATACGGCATGATAGCGTGATACCACCCCGTCCGAATGGCTTGACGCGAGTTCATGAAGCTGGGATACCGATACTACCTCCTGATCTGCTACGCTTGGCAAGTGGATCAATGCACTCTTTGCATAGTCATATCTTATATGTTGAGCAAACCCTTCTCAAGGAGAAAGATCCAACTTACCCAGTGTGCGTCGTCAACGTGCCAGAGGACCTAGACTTTGTCCATGAGGAACCCGCAAGTCTGTTCTTCATAGCGTACGAGGACGTCTTCAAACTGTTTCACCTCAGACGGCTGGACTATAACTTGGTCCGCCTATTCTCGATCAATCAACAGTTGAAGATCAAGAGAGAGTTACTCCTGCAAGTCGCGGTAGCGGATCCCTACTACATGCGCGACAGCCAGCTGGTGGAAGGATCAGCGACATGGACCCGGGCTGTGGAGTACCTTCAGAATTTCATGCTCAGATACAAAGAGAACACCATTCTTCTGTTCGTCTTTCCCGAGTAAGCACACACATCCGTTCGTCGCCGTCATAACTAATGCTTTCTTGTCGATTTCTTCCATTGCTTTCTAACATTCGTTTCAATTGTGTTGAGCAGGGACTACTACTCTGTAACCATCGCCATTTATCCGACGTATTCAGTAGCCCAGTATTTCGACTCGTCGAATACCACGTACAAGAAAAACTGGGCGAGAATAAAAGCTGTTCTCGATGATGCTATGGAGGGATACTTCCAAAAGGGAGGCACCTTCGTAAAGAAAGGGGAATTTGTCAAGACGGATAAAAGACACGGGTTCAAGCACGTGACTGAGTTCCCCTGCATCAAGCAGTCGGCTGATAGCGTGAGGGATAGCTTCTACGCCCTCCATCACCTTCACGGGTTGGTCCGGGATGCAGAGCAGATCAAGCGCCCACACACTGTCCGAGAGTGGTCTGCAAGATATATAGGGGAAATCAGCGATGCTGATCTTAGAGAACACTTCCATCGCATCCAAAGGAAGTTATCAGAGATAATCAAGGAAGATGTCGAAACCATGGGGGGGTGCTTAAACGTACGCTATAAGCCGTCTAAGAGGGCGATCGAAAAAAACTCCTAGATGCGCAGGGTGATCGAAGGACGTGGACGACGAAAGACTGCTACAAACCGTTCCCGGCACCGTCCGGCAAGTAGGCTCATTGATCAAGGACACATGTGTGTATTGTGTCATGTTCCCAGGTGTCGTGAACTATAATTGCTTTGTAATAATTTGTATCGACAGATGTGTGTGTGTGTTTTGTCGTATTTTATCATTGAACTTGCTTCTGTGATATCGATGCAATATGTCTTATATGTTGCATTATGCACTAATATATGCCTTGTGTCTATAGAGATGACGTACTACGTGGTGTTCGAGGGTCGGGTTCCAGGGATCTACGAGGAGTGGGAGGACTGTAAGAAACAGGTGCACAAGTTCAGCGGCAACTGCTACAAAGGATACGCGACTAGAGAGGAGGCGGAGGCCAAGTGGAGGAACTACCGGTCGAGGAAGAACAAGAACAAGATGAAGACCACGGTCGTGCTCATGCTGTTGCTCATCATCGTCGCGGCTCTACTATATTTCATCATAGTGTAGGTGGCGGTGACCACTTCATTTGTAACTTTAGATGATGAACTAATTTATACTTGTGTAAAAATGTGGCACTTATGACTATATGTATGTATGTATGTTGGGATCTAATATTTGATGACATAGTAATGTATATGTTTGCATCTACTGTTTGTCCAGATTATTATTTACTATCTATCTATAAATCCTGTATAAAACCTGTATATGCACTGTATTTTGGGCTGTGTTAGAAATTAAAAAAAATACCGAAAAAACATTCTGTGGCGCGTCTTGTAATGTTTCTGTGGCGCACAACATTCTGTGGTGCATGTGTGCATATGCGCCACAGAAAGCACACTTCTGTGACGCACGGGACCACATGCGCCACAGAATTACCAATTTAGTGGCGCAAATTCTATGGCGCACGAGGCATGCGCCACAGAAACCAATTTACGTGCGCCACAAATAAGGGTTTCCCTAGTAGTGTTAGAAACAAAGCCTAGGGATCATACTTCCACTAGTGAACACTCTCATATAAATATCTTCTCTTTATAATACTACTCTTAACTACTCTTTGGTTGGACACTCTAATCCATGGTAGGGCTATAATAGCACACCTCAAAGTAAGAATTTCCCATCTAGATAACTCCACACTGTCCAGAAACACTAGAAAAAGCGCGCGCGTTCCAGAGCTTGTCCCACAATCGCTGCTATCCCTGCACGTGTCGTCTTGGGAGTTCTTCGCGCGCTGTCCCAGGCCTTTCCTGCGCGACACATGGTTCTTGGAGAGAGGGGTCGCCGTCCGTTTTCCCTTTCTCTTTTAGATTCAAATATGAAAAATCCGATATCATTTAAACGAATTGGCCAAATCGAGATCCGTTTTCATGGTTGTACTAGTTGTGTCGAGATCTACAAAACTAGATCCCATGTTGATAGGTTTTGATGAAGTTTGATTTTGCACTGCCTTTTGACCCTACGTTGCACTGTCTTTGGTTGCAGTGCACGTCACGATGTTCTGGCGTTGTACGGTCGATGCACTGCCTTTTCTTCTGTATTGCACTGCCTTCGGTCGTGGTGTACGGAACGATGTCCTGGCAGTGCACTGTCGCCGTACTGCCTTTTTGTATTACATTGCACTGCCTTCGGGTGCAGTGCACGGTGAGGTATTCTGGCAGTGTACTCGTGCACTGCCTTTTTGTGTTGCGTTGTACTGCCTTCGGCCGCAGTGCACGGGACGATATTCTGACAGTGCACCAGCTGTGCGCTGCCTGTTTGTACTGTGTTGCACTGCCTTCAGGCACAGTGCACAACGAGATATCCTGGCAGTGTACTATGCACAGTCCAGGCAGTGTACCATCCATGCACTGCCTTAGTTCGCAGTGCACTGCGTGGTGTCCATGCAGTGTACCATGCACTGTCCAGGCAGTGCACCGTCCATGCACTGCCTTGTTGTTCTGTGTTGCACTATATTAGTTCGCAGTGCACTGCGCGGTGTCCTGGCAGTGTACTACGCACTATCCAGGCAGTGCACCGTCCATGCACTGCCTTGTTGTTCTGTGTTGCACTGCCTTAGTTCGCAGTGCACTGCGCGGTGTCATGGCAGTGTACTACGTGCTATCCAGGCAGTGCACCATCCATGCACTGCCTTGTTGTTCTGTGTTGCACTGCCTTAGTTCACAGTACGCTGTGCGATGTCCTGGCAATGTACTGCCTCGCTGTACTGCCTTGCACTGCCTTCGGTCGTAGTGCACTGCGTGGTGTCCAAGCAGTGCACCGTCCATGCACTTCCTTGTTGTACTGTGTTGCACTGCCTAAGGTCGCAGTGCACTGCGCTCTATATTCTTGGAGTGCACGGTGTACTGCGTTGTACTGCTTTCGTCGACAGTAAACGAGTTGCACTGCCTTATTGCACTGCGTGGAACTGCCTTTCATCGCGTGCACTGCATGAGCAGCTAGCCACGTGTCGGGCCACCGTGTGGCCGGAAATACACGCGCTGCTGTGCGGCCGGAAATACGGAAATACACACAGGTGAACTTCCACATGCCACGTGTCGAGCTGCCGTCCGGCCGGAATCGTGCGTGCTGCGGCCGAAACGCACGCTTCCTGAAGAGCACGCTCCCGCTAGTCGTTCCCCACACTGTCACCTTGAGCACTAGATGGTTCAAACAAACACCACAATTTCATAAATACATCCAACTCCAAATATAACTCATAACAAGTATTTGAAATCTCTAGCCTAAGTGCCACCATGGTGTGCACACTGTCAACTTCACACACATGGAGAGAGCAGAGATCTATTAAAGCACTTGAGTAGCAAGGTAGATCTATAGATTACAAGCTCATGATCTCAATAAGATCATGCATAGAGAGAGAGATGAACACATAGCTACCGGTAGAACCCTTAGCCTCGAGAGAGAACTACTCCCTCCTCATCATGGGAATCAGCAATGGTGATGGAGATGGTGGTGGAGATCGATGGAGATGGCTCCAGGGGCACTTCCCTGTCCCGGCAGGGTGCCGGAACGGAGACTTTCTGTCCCTCGAATCTCTCCTTCGGTGGCGGCAGCGCTGCGGAACTTTTTGTGGCTGGAGGCTTGATGATTTAGGGTTTCTGTATCGGGAGGAATATATAGGCGAAGGGGCGAGGTCAGTGGCCAGCTAGGGGGCCCACACCATGCCCTAGCGCGGCCTGGGGGGACCCACACCTATGGGTGGTTTGGCCACCCTGTGGCCTCCCTTCGTCTTTCCTTCTGGCTCCGTGAATCTTCCGGGAAAATAACGACTTTGGCTTTTGTCTGGTCCAATTCCGAGAATATTCATTTTCTGACTTTCTGGAACAAAAACAGCAGAAATCAGGCAACTGGCATTGTGGCTCTTGTTAATAGGTTAGTCCAAGAAATCATATGAAAAGTACTCCAAAGTGTGGACAAAACATAAGAAAGTAGATAAAACCAAGCATGGAACATAAAAAATTATGGATACATTAGCAACGTATCAGCAGGTGGCGGCTGGGGAGAGGGAGGGTGGTCGAGGGAAGAACTGCTCGTTGTGAGCCCTTTCCCCGATGCCAGTCCTTAATAGACTGCAGCCACCAGGTCCAGATTATATGGCCTACGCTTTGGCCGGATTATCTGGACTAAAATCTGAATTCCTGTTACACACAGGTTCAGGCCCGCGCGTCCCCAAACAAAACCCCCACAAGATGAACAAAGGACTTGTGTGCTAGAAGAGATAGCTTAGGTGTAGGGAGGCTTGGGATTAGAGAACGAAACTAAGATGGTACTACACACTCAAGATTGCAAGAATCAAATCAACTAAGCCAAAATTGAGTGTGATTTCCATAAGAACACAAGATGAACAAAAACAACCGATAAGATCCACATAAAACCAACTCTTCTCATGGAAGAGGGCGGTCGCCGAGGCCACCTTGTTGGAGTGCATGGTATGACACCGCGAAGATATATCTTGAGTCCATGACCAATACTCATCAATAAGCTCACATATCACAAAATGATATTAAGAGAAATGATTTGACTTCCTTTCGGCATTATGGGGGGAGGGTTGGCCCAATTAGTTAGAACCACACTCCCACTATATCCATGCCCACACCTAGACCAAATAAGGATGAGATATAAGAGTGAGTGCATTGGTAATCAAGACAAGCTCCTTGAATCAACGATAGTTAGCTCATTCCTGAAGAAACAAAACCTTGCTTCATCAAGTGGCTTCGTGAAAATATCAGCAAGTTGATTCTTTGTGCTCACAAAAGATAGATCAATATCACCTCGATCTACATGGTGCTGAATAAAATGATTCGGAATCTCAATGTGCTTTGTCCTTGTGTGCTGCACTGGATTGTACGCAATTTTGATTGCACTTTCATTATCACATAAAAGAGGCACTTTGTAACAATTGGCACCATATTCCTTTAAAGTTTGCCTCATCCATCATAATTGTGTACACACACTAGCAGCAGCCACATATTTAGCCTCGGTGGTGGAGAGAGATATACAATTCTGCTTTTTAGAAGACCAACATACCAAAGACCTTTCCAAGAATTGATAAGCTCCAGAAGTTGATTTCCTATCATCCTTATCACCAGCCTAATCTGAATCAGTATAACCACATAGAGAGAAATTGGAGCCCTTGGGATACCATAGACCAAAATTAGGGGAATGAACAAAATATCGGAAGATCCTCTTGACCGCCACTAAGTGGATTTCTTTAGGGGATGCTTGATACCTTGCACACACACCTACACTCAACACAATATCGAGTCTAGATGTGCAGAGGTAAAGAAGAGAGCCAATCATGGACCGGTATACCTTTTGGTCCACATCTTTACCGTGAGGATTGAGTTCGAGATGACATTTAGTTTGCATCAGGGTGGCGACGCCATTAAGATCCGTCATCTTGAATCTTTTGACCATGTCTTGGATGTATTTTACTTGATTTATGAAGGTTCCTTCTCTAAGTTGTTTAATCTCAAATCCAAGAAAGAACTGTAACTCCCCCATCATAGACATCTCAAACCTGTCGGTCATAAGCTTTGAAAATTCATCATTAAAAGCTTTATTAGTAGAGCCAAAGATAATGTCGTCTACATATAGTTAGCATACGAAGAGCTCGCCCCTAACCTTTGTAGTAAAAAGAGTGGGATCGATTTGCCCAACTTAGAAGCCACGGTCTAGTAAAAGCTCTTTAAGGTGCTCATACCACACACACATGGGGCTTGTTTAAGGACATAGAGTGCCTTATCGAGTTTGAAGACATGGTTCAGAAAGTTAGGATCCTCAAATCCCGGGGGTTACTTTACATATACCAACTCATGTAGAGGACCATTAAGAAAAGCACTCTTAACGTCCATTTGCTGTAATTTAAAATTATTATGAGCAGCATAAGCAAGAAGGATATGGATGGACTCAAGACGAGCCACTGGAGCATAAGTATCACCAAAGTCGATGCCTTCTACTTGGGAATAGCCTTGTGCCATGAGTCTTGACTTGTTCCTTACAACAATGCCATTTTCATCTTGCTTATTTTTAAAGATCCAGTACCGATAACATTGCAGCAATCCTTGGGCTTCTCCACTAATTTCTAGACCTTGTTGCATTCAAAATTATTCAACTATTCAGCAACAACCCAGTCTAAATCTTCAAGGGCTTCAAACACTTTCTTGGGTTCCACCATGGATATGTGAGCTTGATGCTCACCAAAGCTTGCTAGCTCCCTTCTTACGGACACCCTTCGTTTGAGGTCACCTACAACTTTGTCAAGAGTGTGACCCCTTAATTCAAGATTCCTATCTGCACGAGCTTTGCGGTGAAGTTCAATTAGTTTGTTGTTTCTTGGAGGAATAACTTCATCATTTGAGTCTTTGTTGGAAGAATTGGCTTGGCCTTGATCTCCAGCTTGATCAACAGGAATAGGAGATGATGAATTTTGCACTTGATGTTAATCAACAGCCATAACATGAGGCTGCTGTTGTTTAGGATTTTTAGGGCCGGATAATCCAGCCGAGGGTGTGGCCGGATAATCTGGCCTGGGAGAACTTGGTGCACCTTCACAGTCTTGAATGGTTCTAGCTCGAACTGGAGAGTGGCCGGAAAATCCGACCTGGGACTTGGAGCAGGTTCTTCAGCATTTTGATCACTTCTGCCAGTTGAGGAGGGTTGGCCGGATAATCTGGTGTCCACCGGATAATCCGGCCTGGAGCTTTCTGGAGCAGTTACTTGATGATCTTCAGCAGTTCGTGGGATTGGTGTAAAGGTTTCTCCAATAGTTTGTGCATGTTGAGCTTGTGTAGATGAGGGCTCTACTTGAGTAGAGCATTGTCCTTCCCGATTCGCCACAAGGGGTTCCTCAATGGGGCGGAAAAATCCCACGCCCATTCTTCTTATGGCATCTTGGGGTATTTCATCATCTGCATCACAAACATCAACTTGCCCCGCACAGGAGCCATCATTTTCCTCAAATACCACACTACAAGATTCTACAATAGTTCCGGAGAGCTTATTGTAGACTCTATAAGTGTGGGATTCGGCACCATAACCAACAAAAATGCCTGCTAAATCCTTAGAATCGAATTTGGATAAATGAACTCCTTTGATGAGAAAGAAACACTTACAACCAAATACCCGGAAGTAGGAGATGTTTGGCTTGTTACCGGTAAGTATTTCATAAGGTGTCTTGTCCAAGATTTTGCGGAGGTAGAGCCAGTTGGATGAGTGGCATGCGGTAGAAATTGCCTTAGTCCAGAAATTATATGGTGACTTAAACTCAGCCAACATTGATCTTGCCATATCCATTGAAGTCCGGTTCTTCCTCTCGGCTACACCATTTTCTTGAGGGGTGTATGCAGCGGTATATTGGTGTCTTATCCCCTCTTCACTTTGAAACTCATTTAAAGTGTAGTTCTTGAAATTCGAGCCGTTATCACTTCTAATTGCCAATATAGGGACATTGTGTTGATGTTGAACCTCGTTGGGCAACTCGATGACTGTTTGTTGAGTCTCGCTCTTCAACTTGAAGAAATAGACCCATGTGTATCTTGAGTAATCGTCAACAATCACGAGGCAATATTTCTTCCCACCGAGGCTTGCATGAGATGGAGGACCAAAGATATCCACATGAAGGAGCTCCAAAATCCTTGTTGATGAAATAATGGTCTTTCATCGATGGGGAGAGTCATGCATTTTTCCTTCAACACAAACCCTGCAAACACGATCTTTGGCGAAGGAAACATTTTATTTTAGTCTGAGGATGTGGCCACCCTTGTGAAGACTTTGCAAAGTTCTCATATTGACGTGGGCTAGTCGGTGATGCAATAACCAACCCGCGTCGGCCTTTCTGAAAAGACAAATCGGGCCTGTAGTGGTTTTCCCCGAGAAGTCCACCACATACAGGTCATTTTCGACATATCCCACGAAAGAGACCTTTAGAGACTTGCTCCACAAGAGTACCACTAAATCACCATCAATGAAAACTGCGAAGCCCATCTTACCAAGGGCACGAACTGAAAGTAAATTGTAACCGAGGGTCTCGACAAGTACGAGAGAGATATCATGAGCAACCACAACTATGCCAAGACCCAATACCTCAGATTTTGACTTGTCACCATAGGAGATGGTTATGTGATCATGGTTTGGTCGCATCTCTGTGATGATATCATTGGTTCCGGTCATATGACTAGTGCACCCGCTACCGAGCACCCATTTGGACCCACCGAAAGCATAGCCCTGCAAGAAAGTTACTTCTTGGTTTTAGGTACCCATTTTTCAATGGGTCCTCTCATGTTAGTGACAAGGGTCTTTGGAACCCAAATAGACCAAGATATGTAACTATCAAATGGACCTACATAGCTAGCATAGATATCACCATAATAATCACAAAATAATGCATAGTTTGGATTATTAGCCCCTGCAAAACCAACATAGCTAGCCTTGTCATTAGTTGTGGTGCTTGTCTTTGGTTGAGCAGTTTTGCTCTTCTTCTTATTCTTCTTGTTCTTCTTCTTTGTCTTGGGAACATAACCAATACCTTCTTTTCCATTGTTTGTTCTTTGCTTGCTAAGAATCTCATCTAGGACTTCTTTACCTTTAGATTGAGACCCCTTTACAAGTTCTTCCTTTAATCTTGCATTTTCTTCAATGATGCCTTCATGTCCACAAGTTGGTGTGGATGTGCTAGGCATGTCATACTTGTCCAATTGAGTTTGGAGCTGATCACGAGACTCATTTAGAGTATAATGTTCACTTTCCAATGCCTTGTAGGCACTGTCAAGTTTCTCAAACTTCTTTGAGAGTCTAGCATGAGCAGCCCCAAAATCAATCTTCTCCTTCTTTAGTTTCTTTACCTTAGCAAGAGCATTGCCACGTTCTTTTATTAGCTAGGGAACCATTTCTTCATGGGACTCCTGAATTGACTCAAGTTTCTCCTCTAAAGAAACTCGAGTTTCCTTTTCTTCCTCTAGAGCGTTCTTCAAAGAGACTATCTCCAAAGCATCTTCTCTTTCAATTCTCCCCTTCTCTTCGAGGAGATCTTCGGAGTGAGCAAGTTGACTCATAAGAGCATCAAAATCAAGTTTGTGCTCACCTTGCAAGTTAGTAAAGAAATTGTCCAAAGCAATAACCTCTTCCTTTATCCTAAGACTTATATGATCATCCATATTAATATCCATAGTAGTCTTACGAAATGAGGAAATGGAAGATGATACCTCGGACCCTCTTGCCATGAGGCAAGTGACATTGTTGTTGGTGACGTTTTCGTTTGCAGAGTCGAAGAGAGATGTAGGAATCGATGTGGTGGCTATAGTAGCCACCTCTTCAGAGCTATGTTCATCTTCTTCATCTTCACTTGCAGAAGAATATTCCTCTTGAGCCACCAATACAATCTTAGGCTGGTTCTTGTAAGGACCATTCTTCTTGATAAATGGTTTGTTTCGAGGAGCCTTGGATTTTTCTTTGAGGATAAGCCTGCCTACATTGTCTTCTCTACTTTGATAAGGACATTCAGCCACAAAGTGCAGCCTATCTCAACAATTGTAGCATGTCCTCAGTTTTGGGCCATTCTCTCTTCTTCCACTTGACCCATTCTTGCGCTCGAGCTCAAACTTGGCCTTGGCTGGGTCCTTCCAAAAGTTCCTTGCATAGAAGGCCATGTACTCACCA
This sequence comes from Avena sativa, assembly GCA_916181665.1. Taxonomy (NCBI): domain Eukaryota; kingdom Viridiplantae; phylum Streptophyta; class Magnoliopsida; order Poales; family Poaceae; genus Avena; species Avena sativa. Next base: position 355,505,423 of record OV702289.1, on the reverse strand, counting down.
TGATCATGCTTAACTTCCTCGGGACAGCCCATGGAGACAACATCATATCCTCTTTCATCCCCATCTTGTTCAACAACTTTTGCTTTTGGAGCAACATTGACTCCTTTTTGCATTCCAATAGCCCGTGCATGGGCATCTTTGGCGTTCTTAGCTACAACCTTGAATGACGCCATTTCTTTCATGACTTCATTGAAAGTCATTTGATGGTAGTTGTGTCTACCTTGCAAACTCTTCAAGTCTGTTGGCTCAAATGGCATGGGAGCACTCATGTATTTATTTTTTATCCACGCATCATCAATGTGAGTTGGTCCATGCTTTCTAAATGTTGTTTCAATGACCTTGAGCCTTCTATACATGTCTTCATGGTCCTCACCATCCAACATGTAAAATCCTTCAGCCTCATTGCTAAGAGGATCATACCTATTTCTCCTCATGCTTTCATTTCCAATGAACATGTCGGTGAGAGCATCCCAAGATTCTTTGGCGGTGTTGAAGTGCTCAATATGTGGCATGTCCTTGGGACCCACTCCGAGCTGAATCATGTGGAGAGCCATTGCATTTAGTTGACTGTCCAAAACTTCTCTTCTAGTCAGATTAGTGGGATCTCCAATATAAAGACCATCTTCAATGATCCTCCAAAGCTCAATTGACGAACTGCATACATGAGATTTCATTAAGAATTCCCATTGATTAAATGAAGATGCATTAAGCTTGGGTGGATCACCCCTATTGTTTATATGCAGATGAGAGATAGGTGGGTCAGGAGAATATAAGTGAGGGACCTCACTATAATCATCCTTACCACTTCCCTTCTTGGAGGTGGAGCCATTATTTTTCTCACCAACCACTTCATCTTCCTTAGATCTGGCATGAGCCTTATCCTTAGATAGAGGAGTGGTGGCCTCAGAGGAAGATGGAGATGGGGCTTTAGATGATGTGAGGCAAGCAATCATTTGATGCATCTCTTCCATCTTGGTCTCAAAGGATTTCAACAAGGTTGTTTCCAACATCTTGAGGTCATCCATTGTGACCTTGTCCACAGCCTCATTCCCATTTTCCTTAGTACCCATACTTCTCTTAGGCGGTTAAGCCCGAATAAAGAGCCGAGGCTCTGATACCAATTGAAATGGATCGTATGGGCACCTAGAAGGGGGGTGAATAGGTGCTACTTCAAATTTTAATGCTTTTTCAATTTTAGGCTTGACACAAAAGGTAAATTCTCTAGATATGCGACTACGTAGAATTTCCCTATATGCAAACCTAACTACTAGGGAGTAAAGGTGAGTAATAGTGAGGAACGAGGAAATCATAGTGGATCACGTGGAGACATAGGATTTGGTTTACCGCAGTTCCTTCCTTGGTAAGGTAAGTACATCTGTGTTGGAGGGGTGGGCGGTACTAAGACCACCACACCACAATAGGCCTCACCCTGTTCTCTGATGGATCTCGCCACCAAAGGCCTGGTAACGGTGCCAGAAAAGAGCTTGATGGGTAGGAAGAGACTAAAGGCAATCTGAAATAAAGATGGAAGCAAGCAAACATGTAAAAGATCTAGTTGCAAATAGTGTTTCAATGCTTAGAAACAAGGCCTAGGGACCATACTTTCACTAGTGAACACTCTCATATAAATATCTTCTCTTTATGATACTACTCTGAACTACTCTCCGGTTGGATAACTCTAATCCACGGTAGGGCTATAACAGCACACCTCAAAGTTCGCTTTCCCCATCTAGATAACCCCTCAATATCACCTTGAGCGCTAGATGGTTCCAACAAACACCACAATCTCATAGAGACATCCAACTCAAATTATACTCATGACAAGTATTTATGTAACCTTAGCCAAAGTGTCACACGGTGTGCACACTGTCCACTTCACACACGTGGGGATAAGCAGAGATTCATTAAAGCACTTGTGTAGCAGAATAGATCTATAGATTACAAAGCTCATGATCTTATAAGATCGTGCATAGAGATAGAGATGAACACATAGCTACAGGTAGATCCCTTAGCCTCGAGGAAGCACTACTCCCTCGTGATCATGGGAATCAGCAACGGCGATGGAGATGGTGGTGGAGATCGATGGAAATGGCTCCGCGGGGAATTCCTCATCCCGACAGGGTGCCAAAACAGAGACTTTATGTCCCCCGAATCTCCCCTTTGGTGGCGGCGGCGCTTTGGGGGTTTTCATGGCTTTCTCCTTGATGATTGAGGGCTTTCTCATCGGGAGGCTTCTTATAGGCGAAGAGGAGAGGTGAGGAGGCAACCAGGGAGCCCACACCCCCTGGTGGCGCCACCAGGGCTGGACCGTGCCCCCATAGGGTGTGCCCACCCTGGTGCCCTACTCCGTCTCTGCTTTGTGTTTCCATGTTGCTCCAGGAAAAATAGGCATATTGGCTTTTGTCCCGTCCAATTCCGAGAATATTCATTTTTTAGCTTTTTTTAAACCAAAAACAGCAGAAAATAGGCAACTGACACTGTGGCATCTTGTCAATAGGTTAGTTCCAAAAAGTGTATAAAAATACCTCAAAGTGTAGACAAAGCATAGGACAAATGATATAAAACAAGCATGGAGCATCAAAAATTATAGATACGTTTGCAACGTATCACTCAGGCATCAAATTCATCTCCACTCAAGTACTCTTCGTTGCCATTGTCATGGATGAACAATACTTCCTTGTTTCCACACTCGACCGACTTGTGTCCTTTGCCTCCACACTTGTAGCATTCGTCGTTGAATGGCGTGTCATCCTTTGTATACTTGCCACCTGGGGGCGGTTTTCCTTGAGAAAGTGTGGGCTTGAAGGAAGGCTTGGAGGTACTAGAGGAGCTTCCATTGAAGGTTGTTGGTGTAGCGGTTGAAGCTTGCTTATAGGTGAAGTACGTCTTGGGCTTGTTGTACTTGATGTCCTCTTGTACTTGACGCTTGGTTTTTATTGTGATGTGCACAAGCTCAACCATGTCAATGTATGTTTGGTACTTGACAGTGCGCTTGATTGGATGGTTCAAGCTGATGAGGAAACATGCCATTGTTTTCTCCTTGTGCTCTTCAATGTTGGCATGGATCATGTTGAGCTCCATTTGCTTGAAGTACTCTTCCATGGTCTTTGTCCCTTGACTAAGCGACTGAAGCGTGTTGAGGAGGTCACGCGTATAGTGTGAAGGAACAAAGCGGGATCTCATATGAGCCTTCATGTCATGCCAAGTTGTGATTGGATGATCTTCTCTTGTGTCACAAGCAACTTGAACTTGTTTCCACCAAAGATTGGCATTATCATCAAAGTCAAGCGAGGCCATGGAGACCATCTTGTCATCACTATAGTTGTGCATACGGAAGATCTTGTCGACTTTGAGCGCCCATGAGAGGTATTCTTCGGTGTCATTTGAACTGGTGAACTTGGGCATCATGAACTTGAGCTTGCCAAAGGTTTCTTCCTCATTGCGGTCATGGTGGCAGTGCTTGCCATGATAGTGACAGTCTTCATCTTCCATGCAATTATTGCGATGAGCTTGGTGAGCTTGTTGATGTGCTTGCGGTTGAGGAGCCTCATTTTGGGGAGGTGGAACGTGGTTCTCGCGACGTTGTTGAGGAGCATTATCTTGCTCTTGGCGCGGTTGATGACGAGGTTGAGGTCCTTGGGCCATATGAGGTTGTTGAGGATGTGATGCTCCTTGACGCGGTTGTTGACGAAGAGGAGGCTCGTTCCATAGTTGGTGATGTGGATTAGGCACATGGGCCTCATGACGAAGATCATGGTCTTGAGTCTCATGACATGGTGGGCATCGCTCAACATGCATAATTTTGCGCTCCATGTCTTGATGTGGTGGAGGATGCACCTCGTAATGACCATGGGGTCAGCATGGACGTTTATTATGGCGATGACGAATAGGAGGATCTTGGATAGCTTCATGTCGATGACGAGCTTGTTTCTCCAAGTTGGAGTCATCACTTGTTGTGTCAAGTATGTGTCGCGGTTGATAGCGGTGGAATTGAGGTTGTTCCTGAGGTTCCACTTGTGGTTGTGCTTGTTGGATCACAAGTGCCCTTGCATGATGACGGTGTCCTTCTCGCCTTGCTTGGGGCCTTGATGAGAAATCACCATCATAGCTTGTCAATGCAGCGTGTCATGGGGAAGGTACATACTGTGAAGAACTTCCATCTTCAACCATGGGAGCATCATTGTGTCTTGGAGCACTTGGATGATGATCTTGACGAAGAGGAGAACAGTGATGCGATGAGCTTGAAGAGCTTGATGCATGTGAACACAGTCTTGTCATTCTATCTATGAGGAGTCGAAGCTTGTCATTTGTTTCGGTGACGGAGCGTTGGATCGCTTCATTTTGATGGCCAAAGTTGTGTTGCATTGCATGCATTTGTCTTTCAAGGCCATCGAAGTGGTTGTCGATGTTCTTGAACTCAGCTTGAGTCTCTCCGAATTGTTCATCTTGTCACGTCTAAAGCGCTTGGAAACAATCACGAAACCCATGTCGGATGAGTAGTAGCTTCCGCGTGTCATGTACGGTCCTTGTTCTTCTTCTTGAGGAGGTGGTTGGCTCGACTCACCGTGCCTATCCATCATGCAAAACACACACGGATTGTATATGGAAAGCAATATGTCGTGGGGAAGCCTTCAACCTCACCTTGGGGATTGAACCAAACTAGAAACCACAAGTGAGAGCTATTAGCTTGCAAAGTGAAATTGCAAAGAAACCTCACACTAAAGAAAGGACTAAGACACTCAAAAGCTTTTGGTGGAACGTTAGGGTTGTGGAATGCAAAAGAACCAATCAAAAGAACAGGGATAGTCAAAAGTGGGTAAAATCCAAACAAAACTCAAGTCAAAAGGTAAGGGTAAACAACTCAAAAGGGTGATGGGAACCTACGACTATGTACACACATGTGGAGATTGATGGTATTGACACGACTATGAAAATGAGTAACCAAAATGTCCTAACGAAGACTACGCTCGGTGTCGTGCCAGTGAAAAGAGAGACGGTGGCTCGTTTGCCAAGAGGAAAAATGAGCAATGGATTTGTGCACTTGCCTTGGGTGCTCTTTCTTTCTCTCGTGCTTACAAGCTTTGGGACTCTCTTTTGCTATGGGAGACTATTTTTCTTTTCTTTGTAGCTTTTTCTTTCTTTTTCTTTTGTATTTTTTTGCTCTACCTTGATGCTACCAATTCACTCTTGCTATTGCGTTTGCACTCTCACTATCCAAGGACAAATGCACAATGCTCAAGCAAACACAAGAAGAGACACTCTCGTGGGATAGGTACACACAAAGGAAGATAGGGTTAACAAGGTGACGCAAGTTGTACCTTCTTGGTGATGATGAACTTGCGATCGATGTTGCAGGCTGATGATTGTTGCCGTGGTGTTGATGAGCACGAATGTTGATGATGAGGAAGCGTGTAGTTAGTCGACGACACACAAACGAGACACAAACAAACAAGAGGAAAATTAGCCAATGCAAAATAAGAGGAAAAGGGGTCAAAACAGGCGTCAGGGTCGGAGACTCTGGTGTCTCTGTGCGGAAACTCCGGTGCTGGCCTAAGACTCTGGTGCAGTCAGGCCTGAAACTCCGTTGTGGGTCAAAGACTTTGGTCTGTATGTCCGAAAACTCTGGTCTGGGACAGAGCTCGAACTGCTCGTGTTCTTGAGCGGAAATCCATGCCTTCTATCCTCAAATCCGCGAAAAATTGGCCAAATTGGGCAGGGAATACGCAGGGTAAAATTGGACCAACACCTAAGACAAGATTTGGTCAGATCGAAACCACAAATAACACTCCAAATCAAGAGATCCATCCAAAGGAAAATTTGGGGCTCTTTTTTTAGGGATTCACCAATTTTTGGTGGATAGAAAAAAAATTGTGGGGGAATTCGTGAGCAACGAAGCTCTTGATACCAATATGTTGAGGGCTAACCTCAAGGGTGCCCGATATTTCACGAATCCCCGTGGAAATCTAGTGGTAAGTGCGAGGGAAGGAGAGAGGGGATGAACTCGACGAACTCACACGTGAAGAACACGATGAACACACACACGCAAAACCACGATACAAGCCAATAGCTCACCCCGGCTGTGCAATCCCTAGGATCGGCGTCGGGTGAAGTTCTCCCTCTAGAACCGACACGATGAGTAGGAAGTCTCGGTGAGATCTTGACGTCTTGGCCAAGGGACTGTGATGCCAAGGCCTTTTACAACGAGGGAGGCATGATGCAAACTCTAACCAGGTGGGGGATATTTGGTGCTCCTCTATCAAAGGAGCATGAGGCAAGAACTAGATAGATCCACAAGGGGTGTCCACTAATTGCAAATATCAAGCCTAGGGTTTACAATAGACATGGGGGACTATATATAGGCCAACCACTAGTTCAAGGGTACTTTGGGGATAAAAGATAAGTTCTGGATGGACTAAAGGGGTACATGGGCCGAAGGCCCAAAGGATTTTACATGCCTATCGACGCGTGGTCCGGAGACTCCGGTGTAGCGGACCGGAGACTCTGGTGTGGCCTAGAGATTCCGGTATATCTCTAGTCTGTCTCTGGAGGGGGTCAGACTATCCCCGGGCTCGGTCCGAAGGTTGGTCTTGAGACAGGCCGGAGACTCCCGTGTCTCAGTCCTGAGATTCTGGTCTTGCAGGATCGAGACTCTGGTGTGTTCAGCGCCAGCAGGTTCTTCTTCACGCCCTGCTCCTTGTACTGCAGCCATGGGGGCTTGGTGATGTGTTGTGGTTTCATAGGTGATAATGCATAGAGTAGTTGCGTGAAGTAGCAAACCATCCAAGGATGTATCAAAGTCAGATGAGGAGAGGAGCAAGTTAAACTTAGCTTGTAGGAGTTTAGCTTGTGGACAAGTCATTTGTCCACTTGGGGGACTTGTTGGTGTAGATGTAGTGATGTCTGTAGAACAGGCTGCATCATGAGGACTGCATCAGGTTTCCACATCCGAAGACTTTTATGGGTAACCACAATCAAAGACTGCAGCAGATCATCGAAGCCGAGGCAACCGGCAGGTCGTTATCGCTGGAGCCGATGCAACTAAAGGGTCATGGTTATGAGAGCCGATGCGACCAACAGGTCGGCGAGGTTGGAGCATATGAGTCTATGGGTTGTTGCATTCAAAGACCACAGTAGGTCGCCACAATCAAAGACCGCAATGGATTGCATGGTGGTGTGGAAGGATCCTCGGGTCCCTGGAGCCGAAGACCGCAGCGGGTCATGCGGCGGAGTCGGCGCAGCCCTTGAGCGTAGAGTCCACGCGATCGGTTAGAGCCGATGGTAGATGTGTAGTCCAGGTCAACAGAGTCACGTGATGGACATGAAGTCGACACAACGGCGAGTCGTGTGGTGGATGAAGTCGCGAAGTGGACACAGAGTTGACATGACAGCATCAACGTAGTTCCGGTCATAGAGTCGACATGATAGATGTGGTCGACATGGCCGTGCCAGGAATCATCTGCGGCACAGAGATGAGTTTGCATCCTCACCAGAAAGTTGATGCCGCTAGCTGGCTTAGTTGCATGTTTGTAAACTTAAGTAGGACTGCCTCACGCAATAAGACTCCTTGTCCGTATGTGATATAGAATCTAGAGGCAATCAAATTAAATCAATCCTTTGTCTTTCTTTTCCTTTGCTTGGCAGTTAAAAATCAGTGTTGGTCATGGCAGTGGCGTCGAAGGTGACCATGATTAGAGTGGAGTTTGAAATGGCCACAACTTTCGAGAAGTGTGGCGCCCCGCAAAAACCACTACTATAAAATCGCGTTGTTTTGTGCATTGCATCATCATGACCGCATGCTCATGTCATCATGCCACATTGCATTTGAGCATCGTCATGTCATCTTGCATTTGTTTGCATAAAACTATCTTTGAAAAATCTGTTTTTGTCTTCTAAACACCCCGTCTGTATTCAAACACAAAACCCGGGTCTCCGGAATATTTTGTTTTGTCTACCAACAGTTTTCAAACGCCTCGTTTTTAATAAATAAAATATTTAAATTATTTTGGGAGGCAGCCAGCCAGGCCCGAAAGCCTAGCCAGCCACCTCCAGACAAAAACCCTACCTACCCCAGAACACCCAAAACCTATGCTACTAGATAACCTACCCAGCCTAGCTACCTAGCCCCTCCACCTCACTCCCACCACTCACGGTTTGCCACCTCATCCCCTCCACATCACCTCACAATTCCCAGCCCGCCACCCAACCCGCGTCCACCTCTGCCGCCTGTCCCCACCTGAGCCACTCCCAGACCGCCACCTACTCCCTCGATCCCATCCACACCTGGTCGCCCTGCCCGACCCACTCCCTCCTGCCCACGCCACCTGCCGGTCCCACCCGACGCGGCCGGCCCGAGAGCACCCCCCTGCCCCCGCTCCTCACCAACCGCGCCTCACCTCGCGATGCCTCCCTACGCCTGCGTGCTTCCCTCTGCCTCGCTCCCTCCCCATCGATTGAGCGCGGCCGCCTCCCTGGATCCCCTCCTCTCAACGCGGGCTCCCCGTCGGCCTCGCCTTCTCCTCATCGCCACGGTTCTCCTCGGCCTCCCCGTGGTGCCACCTGTAGTCTCCGACCCAGCGTGGCTCCGGCCGCTCTACGTCGAGCTCGTCCCCGAGCCACCGTCTCCCAGGGCCCCTCCTCGCCGCTTCCGTACGAGATCGACGCCCCCATCGGCCTCACCCCCGCACCTTCCCGTCTGCGAGCCCGACCTCGCCGTCCGCGTCGCCTTGATCCCCGCCGCCTCGTCTGCGTCCATCTGTAGCGAGCCGCCAACGCCGTGTTGACCCGGTCCCACATCAACTCCCACCTCGCTCTTCCACCCACGCGAAGCCCACCCTCCGGCGACGCCCGCTGCCAGCTCGCCAGGCGCCACCTGGCCGTCGCCGCGTCATCTTCCCACTTCCGCCCCCTCTGTCGGTTGAGCAGAGCCGCCATGGCTCCTCCCTCACCGGACAGACGGCACACAGCTCCTCCTCGTCCACGGCCAAGCCTCCTCCTCGGGTAGGCCCCGCGGCTCTCCTCCTCGGCGCTTCCCCGGACCTCCTCGTCGCCTCCCCTGTCCCTGTTCCCCTGCAGCGCGCGAGGCCGCCCGAGCTCCTCCCGGTGCCATCGCCCTCTGCCGCCATCGGCCTCATCTTCTGTTGGCCACGTTCGCCTGCGCGAGCCCGGTCCTGCGCCTTGTCTCCGTGTCGCTGTAGTACATCTTCTGTCGGTGTTTCTTCTGCCTCTACATGTGGTCGACATATATGTGTTTCCGATGGGAAACGACCTGATGCTTGTTGTGGTGATGTGAGGATGGTTGAGATGTTCTGGTGTGGTGCTTTGGCTACTTGGCTTTCAAGTGACCGATTTTGGTGTGTTCGTCAGTTCCTGCTACCCCTGGAATCTCGTCAAGATCGACTCGTCTTTGATCGCTGCCCAGTCCGACTATGATTAAAGAAACCAGATAACAAAGATCGTCGTCATGGAACGCCAAGATCTTCCCGACGTCAGGGCCTTCGATATGGTTCCAACAAGACCGCCTACACGGACATCAAGTTATCCAACCCTAGATCCGGAGACCGATCCCGGAGAGACCGAACCCGAACCCTCGGAACCAAGATCTCTGAACCGAGATGTGTGAACCTTCCCGAGCCCCTATTTTTATAAATTGCTATCTATATACTTGTTGCATATTAAATTGTCATGCTTGCACACATATAATGTGGTTTGGGGGCATTATGCCGATTCACCTCATAATTAAATATGGAGACCATATGCGGGCTATTCTAGTCTTAGTTTGTCTCCATTTAAATTTGTGTAGCGAACCGGTGCTATCTTTTGCCATGTTAAGACAACATTTAAATTGCGGAGTATCTAAACAACACGAACTTAATAATTAATTGTCGGGACCCTGGTTCCGCTTAATATGGCCTATTTGCATCGCATCTTTGCCATGTCATTCATCATACATGCATCATGCCCGATCTTCTGCCGTAATATTAAATAGCGCATCCGGTGTTTCTTTTAGTGTTTTGCTTCTTCGCGGATTAGGCCGATGAGATGATGCGAGTATCGACCCGATCTTCGGATGAACCTTCGGCAATGTTTTCAGGCGAGCATCTCCCCCTTTCTACCTATCTTACTTTTATAGTATTTATTCCCCCCTGTTGATCTATTGCTATCTGTGTTGCGATGCTCTAGTTTTCGTATCCGTGATATCCCTTGCAGCCTTATATTGCCTCGAACACATCCTATTACTGTTGATTGATAGATAGTTGGACTTGCGCGTCGTAGTCGCTTGCTCAAGTGCTGTTGCGTGTCGTCAAGTACCAAAGTTGTTGGAGTATTGCCGCATGTTTAATGTTGGAGATGATCATGGCTTTAATTACTGTTTAATAACTAAAATTGAAGTAGGTAAATAATGCAGAGGCACCGGTGGGTAATAGACAATATTTGGTTTTTAACCGCTCACTGGTGTCCCGTAGGACCCTGAGTTCTTGACACCTATTCCGAGATCGAGCGCGCTAACCACAGGTGGGGTGTGTGGGCACCCCCATCGATTTAGTACCCGATTTCAAAGTATTGTACCGGGGGCCACAAAGTAGTTTGGGGCTTTATTACTATCATGTACTTATGCCATGCTTTACTGCTTTATTTAAGATTGTGCGTGGAGCACCTGTACTGTTTAGGACCGTGACACGTTTTCGCTGTATCGACAAGCCCAGTCACACTTCCGGGTTCCCAGTCGTTTACAGCCGTCGACACAAACCCTGAGTCCGTCTCGGAGACCGGCCGACTTCGTTACGGGTAGCTTAGTGGGGTGGCCCCCTGTGCTTGCTTTGGGTCTAGGAAACGTCGTGTCCGAAACCCCGTCGATATACCGTTGGGTGTATGTTTTGTGATCTTCTACCTACCTGATCTGACAACAAGGGTGTAGGTGCGTGTGGAAACTTTGGTGCACCCCTGCAGGGTTTAATCTTTTCGAGAAGCCGTGTCCGCGGTTATGGACGACTTGGAGCACAGTTCTCGATCATAGACAACTATAACTAAAGTTTACTGTTATAATTTGACTTGTATCCGATATGACTAGTAATCAGATCCACTACCACGGAATGGCTAAATAAAAGTATCAACAACTGCTGGGTTTGGGATATCTCATGCTAATTGTATCTGACTAGTAAGTGTTGCAACTACAACGGAATGGTTAACTAAAACTGCCCACTGCTTATTATATCAGGATGACTATCTATACCTGACTAGTAATTGCTGCAACGATAACTGAATAAATAAAACTGCCAACTGTGTGAGTTCCTCGGTTGACTTCCTCGTTTGGTCTCGAGGGGAAAATACCAGGAGGGGTATCTTTGGTGGTAGCATCAGGTTGGTTCCGAATAGGTCTTTCTTATCCCTCTCTGATAGCCGACAATTATATCGAGTCTCTATAGGTTGTTTAGTGCATGCTGCGCTGCCGCTTCAGTCCACCATACCTATGTAGGCGAGGACCGCCGAATTCTAGTCTCGCCGTGTACTGGCCTCAGTACTGATCGCTCTCTTTTTCCTTTGCCCTTTGCCGGCACCCCTTTTGTTTTTAGCAGGTTTTGAGATCGACGTCGTTAGCAGGGTTACCCTTCCGGCTTGGCCTGGGCAGGGTTATGGACGCCATTGGTTATTCTTCAGGGCTCTTAGCTCGATTTGCTTCTTGTCCGTAGTCGGATGATGTATCGTTTTCAAGGTGATTTGGATCTTTGTATTGTATGTCTGTATTCTTGACTCTTGGAGTCGTTGCTGTATATATCTGTTTTGTGGGTTCCATCGTGGACTATTGTGTAATTATATTACTTCGTTTTCCACCCGCACGAAAGTGCCTGGTGGGCACCTTTGAATCGTTTCTATGCGGGTTTGGCAGGATTCGCTAAAACTTGCATAGGGCCGATTCCGAGGGTGTTACAGAGTGGTATCAGAGCGCAGCAGTTGCGATACCCCACAAGTCCAGCCTGTAGGATAACCTAGCTAACGGCCGCAGTAGAGTGTCAAAACTATTTTGCAAAAATCGGTTGGATAGATCTGATTAGGTCTGCTTTTACTCCTTACCCCTCTGCTATTCTCCTCTTACCTCTGCGTGTTTTGAATCCACTCTCTTACCTTTCTTCTAGTCCAGGATTTCTCGTGGTTGGGTTCCGTCGTACCTTCAGGGTTTCGCTTCCTCCTTTGATAACGGTGTTCTACCATCCGGTGTTCATGCTATCTGAGGAATCCGTCTTCTGTGGTACCATTCTTTGTTCCTTGTTTGTGCCTTCCATTGTTTTCTGACCCGACGACATCATCTATGCCAGATCCGATGCAGAGTCTGCATCACTCCTTTGTTCTGAACCTCGATTGTCGAGATCTTCAGTCTGATTCCGAGAATGGTTGCACGCTTTTCTACTGATTGTGCGGAGTAATAGTTTGGGTGCGTGATGGATTGGCCCCCGTGCCAACTACCCCTTCTATTCGCTTTTGTACATTGAAGTGGATGAGAATGCATCGGTTCCCTCTTCCTATCGAAGCTAGAGGTGGCTTTATTTGTTGATACCTCTACCTTCGACCTTTTGTTCCCGGAGTGTTCTCTCGACGATCACGGACAACGACCTTTTGTTAGTGGTGTCGCGAGGATCTACATGAAGCGAGAAGACGCAGATCGCTGACCTTCTTTCCGGTACCATGAGGCGGATCTCGAGGGCGAGATCCATTATTAGTGGTGTCGAATTGTGGCGCCCCGCAAAAACCACTACTAGAAAATCGCGTTGTTTTGTGCATTGCATCATCATGACCGCATGCTCATGTCATCATGCCACATTGCATTTGAGCATCGTCATGTCATCTTGCATTTGTTTGCATAAAACTATCTTCGAAAAATCTGTTTTTGTCTTCTAAACACCCCGTCTGTATTCAAACACAAAACCCGGGTCTCCGAAATATTTTGTTTTGTCTACCAACAGTTTTCAAACGCCTCGTTTTTAATAAATAAAATATTTAAATTATTTTGGGAGGCAGCCAGCCAAGCCTGAAAGCCTAGCCAGCCACCTCCAGACAAAAACCCTACCTACCCCAGAACACCCAAAACCTATGCTACCAGATAACCTACCCAGCCTAGCTACCAAGCCCCTCCACCTCACTCCCACCACTCATGGTTTGCCACCTCATCCCCTCCACATCACCTCACCAATCCCAGCCCGCCACCCAACCCGCGTCCACCCCTGCCGCCTGTCCCCACCTGAGCCACTCCCAGACCGCCACCTACTCCCTCGATCCCATCAACACCTGGTCGCCCTGCCCGACCCACTCCCCTCCTGCCCACGCCACCTGCCGGTCCCACCCGACGCGGCCGGCCCGAGAGCACCCCACCTGCCCCTGCTCCTCACCAACCGCGTCTCACCTCGCGATGCCTCCCTGCGCCCGCGTGCTTCCCTCTGCCTCGCTCCCTCCCCATCGATCGAGCGCGGCCGCCTCCCTGGATCCCCTCCTCTCAACGCGGGCTCCCCGTCGGCCTCGCCTTCTCCTCATCGCCACGGTTCTCCTCGGCCTCCCCGTGGTGCCACCTGCAGTCTCCGACCCCGCGTGGCTCCGGCCGCTCTACGTCGAGCTCGTCCCCGAGCCACCGTCGCCCAGGGCCCCTCCTCGCCGCTTCCGTACGAGATCGACGCCCCCATCGGCCTCACCCCCACAGCTTCCCGTCTGCGAGCCCGACCTCGCCGTCCGTGTCGCCTTGATCCCCGCCGCCTCGTCTGCGTCCATCTGTAGCGAGCCGCCAACGCCGCGTTGACCCGGTCCCACATCAACTCCCACCTCGCTCTTCCCCCCGCGCGAAGCCCACCCTCCGGCGACGCCCGCTGCCAGCTCGCCAGGCGCCACCTCGCCATCGCCGCGTCATCTTCCCGCTTCCGCCCCCTCTGTCGGTCGAGCAGAGCCGCCATGGCTCCTCCCTCACCGGCCAGACGGCGCACAGCTCCTCCTCGTCCACGGCCAAGCCTCCTCCTCGGGTAGGCCCCGCGGCTCTCCTCCTCGGCGCTTCCCCGGACCTCCTCGTCGCCTCCCCTGTCCCTGTTCCCCCTGCAGCGCGCGAGGCCGCCCGAGCTCCTCCCGGTGCCATCGCCCTCTGCCGCCGTCGGCCTCATCTTCTGTTGGCCACGTTCGCCTACGCGAGCCCGGTCCTGCGCCTTGTCTCTGTGTCGCTGTAGTACATCTTTTGTCGGTGTTTCTTCTGCCTCTACATGTGGCCGACATATATGTGTTTCCGATGGGAAACGACCTGATGCTTGTTGTGGTGATGTGAGGATGGTTGAGATGTTCTGGTGTGGTGCTTCGGCTACTTGGCTTTCAAGTGACTGATTTTGGTGTGTTCGTCACTTCCTGCTGCCCCTGGAATCTTGTCAAGATCGACTCGTCTTTGATCGCTGCCCAGTCCGACTATGATTAAAGAAACCAGATAACAAAGATCGTCGTCATGGAACGCCAAGATCTTCCCGACGTCAGGGCCTTCGATATGGTTCCAACAAGACCGCCTACACAGACATCAAGTTATCCAACCCTAGATCCGGAGACCGATCCCGGAGAGACCGAACCCGAACCCTCGGAACCAAGATCTCTGAACCGAGATGTGTGAACCTTCCCGAGCCCCTATTTTTATAAATTGCTATCTATATACTTGTTGCATATTAAATTGTCATGCTTGCACACATATAATGTGGTTTGGGGGCATTATGCCGATTCACCTCATAATTAAATATGGAGACCATATGCGGGCTATTCTAGTCTTAGTTTGTCTCCATTTAAATTTGTGTACCGAACCGGTGTTATCTTTTGCCATGTTAAGACAACATTTAAATTGCGGGGTATCTAAACAACACTAACTTAATAATTAATTGTCGGGACCCTGGTTCCGCTTAATATGGCCTATTTGCATCGCATCTTTGCCATGTCATTCATCATACATGCATCATGCCTGATCTTCTGCCGTAATATTAAATAGCGCATCCGGTGTTTCTTTTAGTGTTTTGCTTCTTCGCGGATTAGGCCGATGAGATGATGCGAGTATCGACCCGATCTTCGGATGAACCTTCGGCAATGTTTTCAGGCGAGCATCTCCCCCTTTCTACCTATCTTACTTTTATAGTATTTATTCCCCCCTGTTGATCTATTGCTATCTGTGTTGCGATGCTCTAGTTTTCGTATCCGTGATATCCCTTGCAGCCTTATATTGCCTCGGACACATCCTATTACCTGTTGATTGGTAGATAGTTGGACTTGCGCGTCGTAGTCGCTTGCTCAAGTGCTGTTGCGTGTCGTCAAGTACCACAGTTGTTGGAGTATTGCCGCATGTTTAATGTTGGAGATGATCATGGCTTTAATTACTGTTTAATAACTAAAATTGAAGTAGGTAAATAATGCAGAGGCACCGGTGGGTAATAGACAATATTTGGTTTTTAACCGCTCACTGGTGTCCCGTAGGATCCCGAGTTCTTGACACCTGTTCCGAGATCGAGCGCGCTAACCACAGGTGGGGTGTGTGGGCACCCCCATCGATTTAGTACCTGATTTCAAAGTATTGTACCGGGGCCACAAAGTAGTTTGGGGCTTTATTACTATCCTGTACTTATGCCATGCTTTACTGCTTTATTTAAGATTGTGCGTGGAGCACCTGTACTGTTTAGGACCGTGACACGTTTTCGCTGTATCGACAAGCCCAGTCACACTTTCGGGTTCCCAGTCGTTTACAGCCGTCGACACAAACCCTGAGTCCGTCTCGGAGACCGGCCGACTTCGTTACGGGTAGCTTAGTGGGGTGGCCCCCTGTGCTTGCTTTGGGTCTGGGAAACGTCGTGTCCGAAACCCCGTCGACATACCGTTGGGTGTATGTTTTGTGATCTTGTACCTACCTGATCTGACAACAAGGGTGTAGGTGCGTGTGGAAACTTTGGTGCACCCCTGCAGGGTTTAATCTTTTCGAGAAGCCGTGTCCCCGGTTATGGACGACTTGGAGCACAGTTCTCGATCATAGACAACTATAACTAAAGTTTACTGTTATAATTTGACTTGTATCTGATATGACTAGTAATCAGCTCCACTACCATGGAATGGCTAAATAAAAGTATCAACAACTGCTGGGTTTGGGATATCTCATGCTAATTGTATCTGACTAGTAAGTGTTGCAACTACAGCGGAATGGTTAACTAAAACTGCCCACTGCTTATTATATCAGGATGACTATCTATACCTGACTAGTAATTGCTGCAACGGTAACCGAATAAATAAAACCGCCAACTGTGTGAGTTCCTCGGTTGACTTCCTCGTTTGGTCTCGAGGGGGAAATACCAGGAGGGGTATGTTTGGTGGTAGCATCAGGTTGGTTCCGAATAGGTCTTTCTTATCCCTCTCTGATAGCCGACAGTTATATCGAATCTCTATAGGTTGTTTAGTGCATGCTGCACTGCCGCTTCAGTCCAGCATACCTATGTAGGCGAGGACCGCCGAATTCTAGTCTCGCCGTGTACTGGCCTCAGTACTGACCGCTCTCTTTTTCCTTTGCCCTTTGCCGGCACCCCTTTTGTTTTTAGCAGGTTTTGAGATCGACGTTGTTAGCAGGGTTACCCTTCCGGCTTGGCCTGGGCAGGGTTATGGATGCCATTGGTTATTCTTCAGGGCTCTTAGCTCGATTTGCTTCTTGTCCGTAGTCGGATGATGTATCGTTTTCAAGGTGATTTGGATCTTTGTATTGTATGTCTGTATTCTTGACTCTTGGAGTCGTTGTTGTATATATCTGTTTTGTGGGTTCCATCGTGGACTATTGTGTAATGATATTACTTCGTTTTCCACCTGCACGAAAGTGCCTGGTGGGCACCTTTGAATCGTTTCTATGCGGGTTTGGCGGGATTCGCTAAAACTTGCATAGGGCCGATTCCGAGGGTGTTACAAGAAGTTACAGGCATCTATGGGTCCAAAACACGGCGAGTATGTTGACATTCTAGTACCAGCATCATCCACGGCATGATCATGGAATATTGCATGTAGGATTTGCACGTGTCAACCGCCACACTTGTTGGGTTGCCTTTCAGATCGATCTACATTGCAGGCATGTTTGCACAGTAATATATCCTCGGGTCTTCGGAACTTGGCACACAATAACCGATTTTGAGCACCGCTCCTTCGATATTTATCCCGAGCGCCCGGTTATATATTTCTATCAATGGATCGTGGGAGACGACACCTATGATACCGCTAAAATTGCGTTGATCTGATCTAACTTCAAGATCACATCTGCACACAGGGGAAACAGTGACATTGAGCCTGTGATCGCACAACAACGATTCCTTCACATGCATATTAATCGATATTGATCCCCTGAGATCGGCAAATGATCGTAGATCGCCGGGTTGATGGAGCCACCGAAGACATCACCTTAGCGCATAGAGTTCCCACAGACTGCACCAATTGATGTGGGGTGACCACGGCAATGCCCATTTTGTCGACTTGGATTTTAGGCAAGAGTGGTGCGCTAGAGACTTTTTTGGCTAATAGACAAACAAAGGGGGAAATGATGTTTACCCAGGTTCAGGCCCTGGAGGGAAAACCCTACTCCTGCTTGTCTATTCTTGATTGATGGAGAAACCGAAGGTTACAATGTCATCGAGATGGAGGTGGATGCGCAGATTGGATCTCATGTATTCTATGGCTATTGTGATCTGTTGTGTCGTCTCTCTCCTCCTCGGAGGCCCCTCCTAGCCTCTATATGAGAGTATAGGTCTCGGGTACCATGACTGAGTATGTTACAAGTTAGATTCGAACTCTAGTCTTGATGTCGTGGTATTGCCGATGAGTAGGCCATGGAGGGGTCCTCACAGTGCGTGTTTAGAGACGTGGGGTAAGGTGGAGAGTTGGCGGGTACGAGGTAACACAGCTTACCCAGGTTCAAGTCCCACAATGGTGGTGGAACTCTACTCCTGCTATACATCACTATAATGCCAATACGCTGAGTTACAGAGATAGGTTCGTTGTGTGAGGTGTTGCACGTTGTACGTAGCAATGTAAGAGGTTGTGCCCTAAAGGCTCCCTAGGCCGGCTTTTAAAGGCTCCAAGACCTAGGGTTTATAGGGAAAGGTCCTTGCCGGACAAGGTAAAGAGTCCTACACTAATATGAACTAGTCTTCCGTGTCTTGTACTCCAAGGCTCCGTGTATGTCAGTGACTCCTGCGTAACCTTCATTTATCTGGCATGGGCCTCCCTTCTAGATCCGTCTAACTAGGCCGCCTAGCAGGCCATAGGCGTTGCTACCAACTATGGGCCACCCGGGTTAGGCGGATTGGTGACATGCTATGAGGATACCTGTTTAGCATATCCCCAACAGTAGCCCTTGGGGGACTTTGAAATCTTGCGCCGTCTTGCCCACTGATCTTTGAATATCCCGTCGAAGTGATGCCGGCAATTCATCAACCAATATCTCCAAGGTCTCCCAAAGAACCCTGCAATCCTCTCCGGCTTCACAATGTAGCTGGAGATTCCTTGAGTCTTTGTTTCCATAGTCGGACAATCTCCATCTTCGATGGAATCTTCGGACGTGACCCTTCATTGCAACTATCAGGAGGATGACATAGGGTACAACTTACGCTACCTCGAAACTCACAGAAACAGAGAATTAATCATTAGCTATTTTCATGCACGCGAAATCCGAAACGGCGAAGCGGCAAAGACGGAGGATGTGGCGAAATTACCACGCACGTTCACTTCCATGTCGGCAACGCTCCATCCATTAGATCCCTTCGCACGAATCTTGACGCGGGATCTATATATTTTCCCCGTGGCCAGTTTATTTTCTTTTACCCGCATTCGCTTCCTTGTCTTCGTCTTCCTCTAGCCGCGCGTCCGTTCAAGCTCCTCCTCGAAAACCCTAGCCAGATCCCTCTTCTCCCCCCTCCCTCATAGAAATGGCCTCCAGCAGCTCCATCCCTTCGACGGTGGCGACCCCCGTGGCTACTCTAGAGCCATCATAGGGAGTGACTGTCCCGTCGGAGGGGGCGGTTGTCCCTATCAATGCTGTGGTGGAAACCATCGGCGACGACCAAGAACGAGCGGAGCCAGAAGCTGCTGAAGAAGATAATGACTCACACAAGAGGGTATGGAGGGGCTCTGACCTCTCTGTCGAGGATCTGTAGGAGCTGGTCACCGAGGGGTATCTCCCCGCGGCCAAGGAGTTGGTCTGGCGGGTGGTGCCGTCTGGCGAGGTGGTTCCTTCTCCCCAAGCCAGAGAGAAGGTGTACCTCACAGCCCAGCGGGTACGAGGCATAATCCTACCTGTCTCTGACTTCTTCTTGGATGTTCTCCGGCACTTCTGGGTACTCCCCCTTAATCTCTCTCCCAACAGCTTCTTAGTCCTTAGCAACTTCGTAGCCTTGTGCAAAGGATTCCTAGGCATTAAACCTAGGTTAGATCTGTTCGTGTATGTTTTTACCGTCAAGAGAGAGTCTGTAGAGTCCAAGGAAGAATTGCGGATTTGTGGAACCATTAGCTTCAAGATCCGGCCTAGCCGGCGCTTCCCCGACATCGTAGGGCATGAGTCATGTAAGAACTTGCAGCACACGTACTTCTACGGCCCAGATATTGCTCTGCCTGACTGTCTTGAGACTTGTCCCAACTTTGTTGATGGAGCTACCGCCGAGGTGCCCGCATGGTGGACCCTAGCCTTCCTTCCCTCCAACGATGAGGCCAATCGCGCCATAAGGCAGATTGAATGGCTCGTAGGTGGAGGTCTGATGGGCTTGGATCTTGCCATGTGCTGGTTTGTTAGGCGGATCTAGCCTCTACAGCATCGCACCGAGTTGATGTGTAAGTACACTCAAGACAGGAGGGATCCCATGCGAATTTCACGGGATAACTTCTCTACCAACTCCATCAAACTCCGGCTTAAAGACATTTTCAAGGTGAAGGACAGGAAGCATGGCTTCAAGATCACCGACGATATGTTCGATTGCGGCAAGTGCCCAGAGGTAGCTTTTGTTTCCTTTGTTGCTCGTTATATGCTCTAAGGCTTTTTCGACTTCAAGTTGTCCATCTAACACTCCTCTGTATCCTAGCTGGCGCCCCTAAGGATCAACCAAGTGGTGTCCGACGACGACGCCCCTAAGGATCAACCAGCTCCGGCAGCACGAAAGCGGAATAGCTCCACCTCTAACGTTGCCGCCGAGGCCAAGAAGAAGAAATTGGAGAGTGGAGTCTACAAACGATCCACTGCCACTTTAGAGGCTGAGAAGAAGAATAAATCCACTGGCATTCTCCACACCAAGGATCCTGTCATGGAATAAGTGTTTTCATTCTCCGGCTTGTACTTTTTATCTCATACCTTTTCTCAACTCTTGTACTTATACTTCGTATGTTTCAGGAGGAAAGCCGGTGTTAGTTTGAAGTGATCCTCTAGAGATGCTAGAGGGTCAAAAAATATTCATGACATGCTCACCAGGGACGTGGACGCTAAGCCCTCTCCCTCTACTGCTCCCCCCACTCCTGCCGCCAAGCCTTCTGCTGGCCCCGCTGGGCCTTCGTCTCCCGTCATCCCTGAGATCTCCTCCATGGAGACAGATGTCAATCCAATCCTTAATATCTCAGGTTTTGTTGAAGCAGACGTTGCTCCCAGCAGCCAGGCGACACATTTGAGCACTTCCTCTAAAGTGGCCGAAGCTCTGGCTAAGGATGCCATTGAGAAAGGGAAGCAAGTGATGGAAGAGGCGGAGGCGGAGGCAACGGTTAAGGCGGGAGCCTCTGAGCTGTCATTTGTTTTGAAGATGCAACAGGTGTCCAAGGCATCATCCATGCCTCCAACATCAACGTCTCCTTTGGCAGCAACTCCCTCGACATTGTGCCTAGATGACCTCATTGCGCAGGTGGATGCCGTGTATAATAATGCCGGCATCTTCCACACCGCATATGCCAATCTGGCCAACAATATCAAGCTTATTGCCATTGTAAGTCTTTTGAACTTCACTTCGTTTATTTTGCATAGTATACCCCTCTATAGCCCCCGAGCTCTTAGGTAGATAAACAAAGGTTATCGGCCTGAGTGCTCCAAAGAACTTTTAAGAGTAGAACATTATAGTGTAGCCCCCGAGCGTCTAGGTGGAAACTTAGAATAATTCCGGCTAGATGCTCTAAGAGTAGCATACTCGTTGACTAAAAACTTGCACTGTAGCCCCCGAGCGTGTAGTTGAAACCATAAAGTTCTGACTAGATGCTCTAGAGAAACTAAACATGCTTGCTTGCTTGCAGAGTGAGAATAGACGGAGGCTCACAGCCAATGACAGGTTTGCTGCTTTGTAGAAGGAGCTGGACCTTGAATAGGGTAAAACAGCCTTCCTAAAGCAACAAATCAAAAATAGCCAGAGTTTGTTTCTTGTGACAACTCCTTGCTTTTCCTCATGGATTTATTTATACCGTCTTCTCATGGTACTTTCTGATTTCCGTCTTACACAAGCCATTGCCAAGGCCCGGAGCATCGTCGAGCAATCCAAGCATATCCAGGAGCTCGATGATGAGAACAAAATTTTCAAGGACTTGGCCGATGCTGTCAAGGGCCATGAGGCAGTGATGAAGGTGTTGCAAGAGTCTGCTAAACCGAGATGCAACACCTGAAGGACGAAATTGCGCAACTCAAGGAGCAGAACCAAGCTGCCAAAGAGCAGAATGCTAGGAACCTCGAGGTGTACAACACAGTCCAGAAGGAGCGGGATGTCTTGGCGGAGACATGCAAGCAAGCGGAGATGAGCATCTTCGGTAACCTTTCTCCGTCTTGGTCATTTCTGTACTTTGGATAATCATTCAATTTGTTTGTGCTCATGGTCCTTGAATCTTGTGCAAACCAGAGCTCCCATTGGCTTTGCCAATTTGGGTGAAGGTGCTCCAGATCCCAAGGAACGCATGATTCTTGCCGACAACTTCATTAGCACCGCCATTGCCCAGGCCAAGGAGATAGCCCAGCCTCTGGGATTAATATTAAGGCGACAGACTCAGCGGCCAAGTACACGGAGAACCTGCGCCGAGCTCCTGAGAAGGTCAAGGACTGGAAGGCCTCTTGCATCCGGGATGGGGCTAGGATGTCTCTTTCTTTGGTCAAGGCATATTACAACAATACCGACACCGACCTAGTGACCTCCGGATTTCCCCAGCTGGCTGAGGAAGGGAGGGACATCGATAGCGATGCTATTTGGAACTCCCTCTCCAACTTCGACACCAGGATTGCCAGAATGGTCAATGCCGAAGTCTTTGTGCCTGCCGAGATCCTTGACGAAGACATGGCCTCGTCTGAGTTTAGCCCATGTCCCTTCGAGTTTGATGAGCTCTCCTGGCTTGGCTCTCCTCATGATGCCACCATGAAGCCCCTAGCAGCAGAGCCATAAAAACAATGTTTGTATTAAATGTATCTCTGCAATGTGTATGCGGAAAAACTTATGTGTTCTCAAGGCGAAAAACTTGTACTCAAGTTTCCTGCTACTTATCTGTTTTGAGCATATGTATATTTTTTAAGCAAGTGCTGGCTTATCCATTATTCTAGTTCGTATGCTTGACCTTTCGTTAGATGGAAGACTCGCAGCACAGAACTATGCCCTCAGTTGATGATGCTTAATAGAACCATCAAGAACCTAAGAGCAAAATCACCGGCTTTGAGTGCCGAGAAGTCACTACTCCGGAATCCACATAAAAACTTCAGAAAACGTGTAAACCAGAAAACTTAAGTTAATGCCCGTAAGAGGATTTTTCACAAGTGCAAATGCAAACTTGCGCATAAAGGGTTTATATGATCCAAAAATGAACAACTAAAGGAGGTAAAAGACTCAAAGAAGATGAGTGAACCAAATGCTTTATTTCATTGAACATATAGCAAACTTATTACATAATATAAATGTGCTAAGTGTAAAAGGGAAGTAGTTGTGCTATGTTCCATGGCCGATCTGTCTCCATGTAATCATCATCGGAGTCATGTTGCTTGCGTTTGCGATTTTTGGCCTATCTTTCAACTCGTGAATATCGACGAGGTAATAGGAACCATTTAGCAGTGCTTTGCTTATGGCAAACGGTCCTTCCCAAGGCATGGATAGTTTGTGGGATTTCTCCTGCTTGAGCCTAAGCACCAGATCCCCCTCTTTAAACGAGCGATGCTTTATGCGACGACTATGGTAGCCATGCAGCTTCTGCTGGTAGACGGTGGATCTCTAGCATGCCAACACGTGCTCTTCTTCAAATCGGTCCATAGATAGGCGTTTGGATTCTCCAGCATCCTCCTCCTTGTAGGCGGAAACTCTTGGTGCATCATGGAGGATGTCGGATGGGAGGACTGCTTCTGCTCCATAAACCATGAAGAAAGGAGTCAAGCTGGTGGATCTGTTGGGTGTTGTTCGTAAACTGCACAAGATAGATGGTAATTCCTCTGCCCAAGCCCCAGCTGCTCTACGCAGCGGTGCCTCTAAGTGTGGCTTGATTCCGTGCAGAATTAGTCTCTTGGCCCTTTCAACTTGCCCATTTGATTGTGGGTGTGCCACATATGCTAGGTCAAGGCAGATGCCTTTTTCATGACAGTACTCCTCAACTTCTCCGAGAGATAAATTTCTGCCATTGTCGGTGATGATGCTGTGTAGGAGACCAAATCTCACCACTAGATCCCGAACAAATTTTAGGGCTATTGCCCCATCAAGCTTTCTAATGGGTTTAGCTTCAATCCATTTTGTGAACTTATCCACTTCTACTAGCAAGTGTGTAAATCCACAGGGTGTTGTCTGCAAAGGTCCTACCATGTCCAGCCCCCAGACTACGAACGGCCAAGTTATTGGTATGGTTCGCAATTCTTCAGCTGGAACACTTGGTTGTCATGCATAGAACTGACACCCAAGGCATGTCTGTACCAACTTGTCAGCGTCCGCCTTGGCAGTTAACCAGTAGAATCCTTGTCGAAAGGCCTTAGCCACCAATGATCGGGGAGCGGCATGGTGCCCGCAATCTCCGAGATGTATTTCTCTGAGGATTTTGATACCTTGCTACTAGGAGACGCATCAAAGGAAAACTCATGTGGTACTTTTTTTGTAAAGCTGGGCGTCAATGATGATGTAGCCATTTTCTCTATGTACTATTTGCCGGCTTTCGACTTCGTCGGCGGGCAAAGTTCCGTCTTGTATATAGTCCATGAACGGTTTTATCCAAGCCGGAGAGGTCACTGTTATAGTGTTAACAAGTGAATCCACTCTATCTGGGTTGTCGGGGTCTGCTCCCTTCACGGATGGGGTCCGTAAATGTTCCAGGAAAACGCCTGGCGGAATTGGTCGATGAGCTGATCCCAAGCTTTGATAGCAGATCCGCCGCCTCATTCTCCTCCCTTTCGACGTACTTGACTTCATGGCCATCGAAGCACTTGGCTATTTCGTCTACTTTGTCTCGATATGCCACCATCATTGGGTTCCACGCGTTCCAGGTGCCAGCTACTTGCTGGGCAACCAAGTCGTAATCTCCACAGCAAACTATGCGCTTGATGCCAATATCCTTGGCTAAGTGAAGTCCGTGAATGAGGGCCACATACTCCGCCATGTTGTTGGTAGCATTGAAGTGAATCTGCAGGACGTATTGCAACTTTTCTCCTGTTGGTGATTGTAATAATACACCATCCCACGAGCCGTTGAGTAGCTTTGATCCATCAAAGTGCATGACCCAATATTCTGGCTCTAGCACAGGAGTGTCTTCTGGCATTTTTGTGCATCTGCGAGAAAATCCGCCAATGCTTGTGATTTGATAACGTCGCGTCTCTTGTAGGTGATTTCAAAGGTGGCAAGTTCAATGCCCCACTTTGCCACTCTACCTGTAGCATCGTTGTTGTTGATGATGTTAGACAGTGGAGCTTTGCTCACCACTATGATAGGGTGCTCCTGAAAATAATGCCTTAGCTTGCGTGAAGCAAGGAAAACTCCATAAGCTATCTTCTGGTAGTGCGGGTAACGCTGTTTGGATTCCGTCATGACCTCGCTTACATAGTAATGGGTCGTTGAACTCCGTATTCGTTAGTTGGTTCCTTGTGCTCCACCATGATGATGATTCTAATTACTCGGTTGGTTGCCACCATATATACTATGATAGGATCTCTTGACACCGCTGTTGCAAGTATTGGTGGGGAGGAGAGTATTCTCTTCAACTCCTAAAGTGCTACGTCAGCCTCATCCGTCCATGTGAATTTGTGCACATTCTTGAGCAACTTGTAGAGCGGCATAGCCTTCCCACCAAGTCAGCTGATGAACCGGCTTATGGCTGCAACGCAGCCTGTGAGCCTTTGTATGTCCTTCAAGCATGTCGGACATTTGATGTTGAGGATGGCCTTGATTTTCCCCGGGTTCACCTTGATTCCGCGATGCGAAACGATGAAGCCCAACAGTTTTCCAAAGGGTACCCCAAATACGCACTTCTTGGGGTTCAGCATCATATTTTATTTTCAGAGATTGTCGAAGGTTTCCTGTAAGTCAGCTATAAGGTCATTTGATTTCTCTGACATTACCGCAATGTCGTCCACGTAAGTGTGTACGTTGTGACCTATTTGGTCTTGTAGGCAACGTTGCATTGTCCGCTGGTAAGTAGCACCAGCGTTTTTCAACCCAAAGGGCATCGTGACGTAGCAATACGTGTCGTAGGGTGTGGTAAACGAAGTGGCCAGTTGGTCCGACTTTCGTATCCGGATTTGGTGGTAACCTAAGTAGGCATCAAGAAAACAAAGAAGTTTCGAGCTAGCCGTCGAGTCAATGACTTGGTCAATGCGAGGCAAAGCAAACGGTTCCTTCGGACACGCTTTGTTCAAGCCGGTGTAATCAATGCACATTCTTAATTCATTGGTTCCCTTTTTGGTGACAAGTACAGGATTTGCCACCCATCGGGTGTGAATAACTTCGCGGATAAAGCCAGCCTTAAGTAACCTAGCTATTTCTTTGCCTATAGCCCTTCGTCTTTCATCACGAAAGCATCGTAGAGGTTGCTTCACCGGTTTGGCATTGGGATCAATATTCAAGATGTGCTCGGCAAGTTCCCTAGGGACACCTTTCATGTTGGCAGGTTGCCAGGCAAAGATGTCCCTATTCTCATGGAGGAACTTGACGAGTGCGCTTTCCTATTTGGGATCCAGGTATGTGCCAATGGCGGTGGTCTTGGAGGAATATCCTTCCACAAGCTCCACCGGCTTGGTCTTTATGGCAGCCTTCAATGCGGGTTCGGCAGCAGTGATCTGCTTCTTTGAAGCCGACATCTCTAAGGAATCGACCTGCTTCTGGATCTCCTTGAACTCCTCACTGTAGAGGACTGCTTCGGTGAAGGAAGCTTCACTGAGCTCGCACTCCCGTGCCTTGGTGAAGCTTCCGTCAATAGTGATGATGCCGTTTGGTTCAGGAATCTTGAGCTTGTTGTAGAGAAAGCATGGCCTTGCGAGGAAGGAGTGGAAGATGTCGCATCCAAAGATGACGTGGTACACGCTATTGAAAGGCACCACTTCAAAGGTCATGCGTTCTTGACGGTAATTGTTAACATCGCCAAAAGCGACCGAAAGGGTGATGCAGCCTAGGGAATTTGCTTGTCGGTCAGGGACAACCCCATCGAACACGGTGTTGCTCTTCATTAGCTGGGTGTACATCAAGTTCATCTTGTGCAGTGTATCCAAGTACATGATGTTGATGCTGCTTCCACTACCCATGAGGTACTTGGTAAACTCTATGTCATCAATCAAAGGGTTGATGACCATGGCATATTGGTTCTCTATTGGGATAAGATCTGGGTGATCCTTCCTATCCCAAGTAATTGGAACTTCCGACCACCTGACGTACCGGGGAACCGGAGGGAGGGCAGCCATCAGTATCCTCAGAGAGGTTTTCTAGGCCCGGACGGTGGGGGTGCCAAGGAAGGTATGGTAACATGGAGCCTTATTTTTGAAGGGATTTTTACCTTTATCCTCTCCCTTGTCGGAAGCTTTGGGTTCCACGTCTTCATCCATATCGCTTGATCCTTAAGCTCTTCCTCCTTCTTCTTCCCTTTGCCCTTTCCGCGGGGTCTGTTCTTTGGACTTTGCTTGTAGCCAGACTCAGGGTCTTCCTTGAGGTCGTTGACAAATTTGCATTGGCGGTTGGTGTGGGTGGCCTTGCCATTTGCGTCGAGATGGATGAAACACGGCATATCACGGTACTCTTCGTACGTTTGGGGAACACGGGGCGCTGAGGGTGTAGTATCACTCCTCTGCTGGCCACTGCTAGCCCCCCGACCACATCCACGCTATCTGCCTCCGCCTCTGCCAGTGAACGTTACGACAACCATGCCGGCTACTTACTTCTCTTCGGGTAGATTTTTACGCTTGTTATTGTTGTTTTTTCTGGCCTGGGTTGCTATTGCCGGCAGTGATCCGCGCACATCGTCATCAGTAGCGGCGAACTCGCTAGCCATGGCGATCATTGCGTTGAGGGTGAGCTCATTGTTGTCTTGCTTGCGCTTCAACTTATGGTGGATCAAAGTTCCCTTTTCTATACCATCGACGAAGGAGGCCATAGCGGTCTGTTCGTGCACCCCTGCGCAGGAAGTTTTCATATCCAGCCAGCGAGAGAGGTAGGCACGAGAGGTTTCATCCTTTTCTTGCACACACCACTGCATGTCTCCGACAGTGCAGGGACGTTTGTACGTACCCTCGAAATTCTTGGTGAACGCTTCATGCATGTCCAACCAATTTCATATTGATTTCTCCGACAAGTCGTCGATCCATTGTCAGGCAGTGCTGGTCAGCATGAGTGGGAGGTACTTGACGGCAACATTGGGGGTTTCCCCCTGCGATGTGAATCGCTTCGCTATAGTCCTGCAACAATGTTGCTGGCCAGGCAGTTCCGTTGTAAGGCTTGATGGTCTTGTCTATCCGGAGGCCCTTGGGGTAGGTTGTGGCCCGTATGACTGGTCCAAAGCAACGTGTCCCAAGGTATGGGAGCTCCCGAGCTTCTTGGATCTTCTCCATCTATGTACGCGCATCATACGGCTCTGGTTGTTTCCCTTTTCCGTCATGTAGAGGGGAGTGGTGGCACGATCTATGAGCTCCACCATTCCCTCTGCCATGATGGCTGCTAGGTGGCGACGGTGGTGGTGGAGGCGGTGGGTTAGCTTTCTTGTTGTGCCCCTCCTGCGACTCCTCACGCCTATCGTGGTTACTTGTCGGACGTGGTGGCTCCTTGTGGGACCTACTCCTATGTCCTTCAATGCTGCTACGCTCTCCGTCATGATGGGGCTGCTCATCCTGGTCGCGTATAACAATGCTGGCCTGGGGACGGCTTGGCGGTGGCATGCTTGTACGGTGGCGCGGCTCTGGTTCCTCGTGATGCCGAGATGGTGGTGGAGGTAGTGACCAGCGGGGAAGAGACTTTTCTCCATGATCAGAGGATATGGGGATGGCGTCAGTCCTGTTGCGTGCCTCCCTCCATCTTTGCTCTGTGGAGCCCGTATGCGATCCCTCGTCACGGGGAGATTTGGGCCTTTTGCGGCTGTTCAAGGTTGACTGGCAAAGCTCCGGGTTGTTCTCGAGCCTCTGTGAGGTAGCCTTTTCTTGTTGCTTGCATGCCTTAGCGACGAGGTCGTATACCTGAGAAACTGCTTCTGGCAACCTGTCCTATTCCAGGAGGGTCTTGGCGATGGCGATGTTGAGGGCAGGAGTTGGCATGACTTGCCTCCCCTCTGAATCAATGTACGGGGTGGCTTTTGTCGTCTTAGGCCCATCATATCCCAACCTCTGTCGAACGCCGGGATCTTCGACGACGTGAGCTGGCACTTTCTTTGCATTTTTCTTTAACAACAATTGCTTGTACTCGGCCTCCATAGCTCTTGCCACCTTAATGGATTGCTGCGCCTTAGCCATGTCTTCGTCTAGCTTAGTGCCCTGCTCTGCAATGCACTTGACCTCTGCCAAGATTGCCGCGCGCTTCTCATCAAGCTCCGTAATGCTCCGGATATGGGCAACGGTGATAGGCTCGATGAGGAGTGCACCTTATATTGCCTTGTCGACGGGAGTAGCCAATGGGTTACCAGATGCAGACGTTGATGGTGGCATTGGCGGCTGATTTGATTGTCAAGCAGTACTGGAGGCCGTGGTGAGTTCCTGCGCCGTTTGCGGGCGGATAACCGGAGGAGGCATGGCTTTGGCCAGAGCCGGAGGCTCAGCAGCTTTCTTAGCTGCTGTTGCTCTAGTAACCGCGGGCATGGGCGGAGCTCTCTCACGTTCTGATTCCTGTCCGTCTTCTTCCATCACGCTCCCAATGGCGACTATCACCTGGTGGGAAGTGTTGGCCTTCTCGACGCGCTCCTCCTTCTCGATCTCCTGCTCGATCTCCCTCATAACAGCATCGTATTCCTCCGAGTTAGCATCCGAGCCACAGCCATCCATATTGATGTCGGCGTACAACGCGTCAAGGACGGAGTCGGAGTTGGATTTGGTGTTGGCAATGGCGGATGTGGAGGGTGATGGAGGCGGGCCGTTGTTGTTGTTTCCTCCTCTGGCTACAACGTCGATCAAACGTTTCAGCCTCTTCGCTGGCATCCACGTACTCATTGACGATGGCGACCATTTCACCGGGGGTGAGAGGACTTGCGGCCTTCCGCCTTTGAAGGGTATAATGGAGGAGTGTTCCTTGTGTGAGCCCTTCCACGAAGTGGTACACGAGCTCGTCGGTGCGGTCGCCCTCTAGGGTTTCCCTCACCCTCATCCATCTGGCAAGGTATTCGCGGGGAGGTTCTCCATCCTTTTGAAAGCATCTAGCCAGATCAAAGATGGTGACTATTCCGACAAAGTGTGACCTGCGCATCTCTAATGCTCGGGGAAGCCAAGCGGATTTGCGGGGTCCTTCCACCTTTATATCCTGCACATGGGCGGTTTGGGTGGGCCTTGATATTTCCTAATCCGAGCCACCATACTCCACGGAGAGGTATGGCCCAGATCCGTCCATGAACGTGTCCTGCTCATAGGCAGTCCGTGCGGGGCTTGACGAGTTTCCGACTTCCTGGGAGCTAGGACCCGAGTCGGTTTCGCCGATGAAGATGTGGATGTCTCCGAAGGGAATGACGGAACATCACGTAGGGTTCGTCTTTGTCGGAACCTAGAACTCATGTGGAGGGATGATTGGGACATTGCCGGAGAAGAGAACGCGTCCGATGGCTACGGTGTCGCCGATTCCTGCGAAGAGATTGGACCTCACCCGGTGTAGAGCTCGAAGCGCCTCTTGCCCCACGGTGGGCGCCAACTGTCGTGGTATTGCCGAAGAGTACGCTGGAGGGGTCCTCACAGTGCGTGTTTAGAGACGTGGGGTAAGGAGGAGAGTTGGCGGGTACATGGTAACACAGCTTACCCAGGTTCAAGTCCCACAACGGTGGCGGAACTCTACTCCTTCTATAAATCACTATAATGGCAATACGCCGAGTTATAGAGATAGGTCCGTTGTGCAAGGTGTTGCACGTTGTACGTAGCAATCTAAGAGGTTGTGCCCTAAAGGCTCCCGCAGGCCGGCTTATAAAGGGGCCAAGACCTAGGGTTTATAGGGAAAGGTCCTTGCCGAACAAGGTAAAGAGTCCTACACTAATACGAACTAGTCTTCCGTGTCTTATACTCCAAGGCTCCGAGTATGTCGGTGACTCCTGCGTAGCCTTCCTTTATCTGGCATGGGTATCCCTTCTGGACCCATCTAACTAGGCCGCCCAGTAGCCATAGGCCTTGTAACCAACTATGGGCCACCTGGGTTAGGCGGATTGGTGACATGCTATGAGGATACCTATTTAGCATATCCCCAACACTTGAGCTTTCCTTGTCTTGTGCACTTGGAGTTGGTGTCCATATGGGCTTCGTATCAGCTAAGTTGTCTTGTGCTTTGTGGACCTTGATAGGTCGTCGAGTGGGCCTTCTATTGGGCCTCACTAGGTACGACGTAGTCAGTGCCCGTTGGGCATACCTATGTCAGAATCTAGACGGGGTAGAAGACGAGCAACTCCAGTTGTTGATGAATATCTCTTCCACGCGATGTTGACAATGACGCGAGGAAGAGGGAGAGGACGGGCTCTAGAGGCTGAGCCGGCGGGTGGCGCGCGGCGGCTGGGGTGGCGGCGATGGATTGAGGCTGGGGCTCCTTGGGGACTTGTATATATTTTGCCCTTTCCCTCTCCCCTTGTAAATATAGGTGGCCTCTCCCGTACATGGATTCAACTAATGCCTCCTAGCACCAATGGGAGAGACTAGGAGAGGAGTTGCACTCCACTATGGAGTTGTCCTCCCTCTCCTCTCCTCCAAACTTACTTGGGAGAGTTGGAGTGTAGGGAGGACTCCTCCCCCCACCGCTTCCCCCGCCCTACCCCACCCCCCAGCCAAGGGGGGAGCCTTGGCCGACTTGGCGCGGGACTCCTTCCCCCACACCCCTCCCCCCTCCCCCCGCGCGCGTGTGTGGCCTAGTGGGGCCATGCGGTCCTCTAGCCCATGGGACCCACTGGGAAAATAAATAATATTAATTATTTAATATAAATATTTATTCCATAGCGTCCTGAAAAATCCTGGACACCTCCCAATTAATGTAGAATCTTCCTAAAATATTCCTAGCGTCCACTTTTAATTCCGGAGCAATTCAGTCCACTCTCATTGATATCTCGGACACGTCCGAAATATTCTGAGACACTCTGAAACATCTTTTCGGGATTACTTCATTCAACTATCTTATTTGCACTCCCATTCTAAAATGGTAAAAATGCCTTAAGTGTGTGACCCTGTGGGTTCGGATATTTGTGGACATGTCCGGAACTCATTCCGTGACAATGATTACTATCAGTGTCTTGATACAAGTAGCAACCCCCACAAATAACATGAAGACCTTTATTGTGTGAATGTTGTATTGACTCCTATACGTATCGTATTGATTTGTCGATACTTTACATTGCCCAAAATGAAACACTAGGTTATTCTTGTTACCTAGCACTCTTTACTCATCCTGCACTATCGATGTTCCTGTGTTCAACAACTTGATCACATGTCCGTCTAGATGATGACGAACATCATAGTACATGAGTGGACCCAGAGTGTATCTCTCCATCGTTAGGAGCATAAATTCCCATAAGCACCCCATGTGAGTAAAACATTCGGTATGAACAAGCATAAACTTTATAATTACTCCGTCAAGAACAACATTTGGAGAATCTTTATACGTCCATATTATACCCAAGTTCATATGTGTCTCCTGGTCCAATGATATCTAGTAAAGGCAATACATTTTTTGTGAGAAAAATACTGATAACATCATAATACATTTTTGTGAGAAAAATCTTTGATCACATATGTCACTGGCAACACCATAATCACATTGTCATTGTTCCCATAATTAGGCAACAGAAACTATCATTGACACACATACTAGTCTCAGAGGCATGACTAGGGATATCATTGTTGGTATTTATTATTCCACACATGTATTAGGGTTTTCCTTCAAATACACATTGTTTGGAACATATACAAATATAGCATAGAACAATAAACTTAATTATGAAATAGAAATATACATAATAATACATTTATTATTTCCTATAAGGAATATTTCCATCAGTCTTCACTGAAGAGGGGGGCGCTACCGACGCTACCCGTACCACAGAGGCGGAACGGTTCGTGGAGGAGACCCTTGTTGTTGGGGATATACTTTCCGGGTATACCCACTGTGACTCGCTGATCATGGTGGCCCACTATGCTTCACTGGCGGCCAAGTCAAGGAGAGAACTTGGAAGCCCATCCGGCTACGGGAAGGCCCAAAAGACTTACTGACTTAGGCATATAGTGTTACTTGTAGTCCAAGATGTACTATACAACCGACTTTGTATCATAGAAGGATAGGACTCTCCTGTAACCCTAGGACTGAATGACAATATAAGTTATCCTAGGGATAGGCCTTTAGGGCATCGAAAATCACAACCTCAACTCGCACAGGTGAAACCTCTATTGTAATTTATACTTCCGGCTCTCCCGTATTACTGGATTGCTAGCAGGAGTAGGATCCGTCCACCACAGGCGGATTCGAACATGGGTAAAGCTTGTGTGCTCACCATCCCGGAACACCGTCGTCTCACACCCCATCTTTATCCATGCCCCTAGGACTCCCTCATGGCATACTTGTCCTCAATCCAACGACAGTTGGCGC
Organism: Avena sativa; assembly: GCA_916181665.1. NCBI lineage: Eukaryota > Viridiplantae > Streptophyta > Magnoliopsida > Poales > Poaceae > Avena > Avena sativa. The sequence continues at coordinate 355,472,235 of OV702289.1, read as the reverse complement.
CCCCCATGGGGCAGGTGACTTTTGGAACTGTGTTCCGGGCGGAATCTGCGCGAATTGGAATCAGCGAGACCATCGCCATCTGCCAGGTCCTCTATGCCAGCGATGTCCCTCTTGTCCTTCTCGATGAGACTTGGATTCCGGCTGGGGAACCTATGACAGCTACACAATCATGTCTTTTGGTGAGATCTATGTTTACCTCGGTTTCGTTGAACCTACCCAACCCACCCTAGAGGTGATGATAGAGGCAGAAGAAACTTCTGGATCCACTTTGTCCATAGAGGCGGCATAGTTCTAGGTCTCTGAAAACCCTAATCCAACCTAGCTCGCACCTGAAGCGGAGATAGTGGAGAAGATCGGATCTGAAAAAGATCTCCCCTAGGAGGTCGAATCTCAGGATGGTCAAAGCAACAATAGCTCTAGGTCTGGCTCTGCCGATGTTGGAGTAGGAAAATATCTTCTGAGGCACACCGTGAAGAGGATGATGAATATGGCCATAGTCAATATAGATATAGTTCTCGAGACAATAAATGTTTCGAGGAAGCTAACGAAGAAAGCCGCAATTACCTTAGGGCGCACACATCGCACTTTGCCGGATATGTTGGATCTGGATCCGGTTCTCCCAATACTGGAGATGACGATGACTAGGTGCTAGACGCAATCGGAACAAACTCTGATATACCGTCTTCCCCTGAGGATTCCATGACGTCGGCAGAATTTCGGGCGTTTGAAGCAGAACTTGAAGAGGAGATCAACTCCAAAGCTGTGGAAGAAGGACAATCTATGGATCAAAGCCCCTACAATAGTATGGACTAAAGATACGATGGAAACTTTCCCAAACCGCACGATGATATGGATCTCGGAGAAAATCAAAATTTCTGGATGTCTAAGACTACTGATAGAAGCTTGACTCCAAGAATTAGACCCAGGGCGGTCTTTGCTACGGGTGCCAATCATGCTAACAAAGTAGAGAAGAAGAAGAAAACCCCGGACAAGGATCTTCTAGCTAAATAATTAATCACAGAGGAATATGAGGAGGACTCAGATGGTGCTCTGGTCCCCTTAGAGCTAAAAAATCCTCTTGTGGACGGACACGTGATCACCCCAGGTGCCCGAGAATTCCTCAGAGAAGCACTCACAACGCCAATCCCAACTGCGGTGGATCTTAATCCGGGCGAGTTGGAGGAAAGAGCACTGGCTCTAGAGGCGCATCATCAGTGACTCTTAGACGAGGCTACTAACCTTGTCGAGGAGAAGCACCACATTGTAGAAGCCGGCCAGTTCAAATCCCTGCAGCATCAGAAGACCTGGAATGGTGCTGAGCTAGCTAATAGGAATCTGGAAGTTCACAAGACCCTTTTCAAAGGGAAAACTAATACATAGCAGTGTGTCGGATATTTGTCCTACGAAGGAACTAGGGTCCAATGATCCCTTGGTTCGAGAGGGGGCTAAACACGCGGCTCCAAGGAAACTCAGCGATAGCAGCGATGGCAGAGCAAGCACAAGACAAAGAGGTGACACGGGTTTTTTACCCAGGTTTAGGACCCTCATGAGGAGATAAATCCCCTACTCCTGCTTTGTTGTATTGCTCCCATGCTTCACGAGGGTACAATGGAGGATGAAATCCTAGGGTTTTAGATCTCAAGGATCAATCCCCTCCAAGATAGGAGAATGGCTCCTTATATAGGGAGGCGTTGGGCCTCTTCCCCCGGTCCATCGGTCGGAAGGGTCACCACAGTGCCGCTCTCTGAGGTCCCTGTCTACACGACTGCCTTTTGGTGGACCAAGTCTAGGGTGTCGGGTGCTCCTCCGTCCGCTAGTAAAGTGTCCTTCCTTTTCCTTGTTTGTCTTCGTCCGACGCTTCCCGTTGTCTCCCTTGCACCTAAACGGCAAAGTTGAGTTCCTTGCTAAGGTTGTCTGTCCTTCTGTTGCAGAAAATGTGTCGGTCCGGACCTTCCTTTACCGAGGCGAGTAGAGGGCGTAGGCCCGCTGTGCCCCTTGTTGGGACCTTCCTCGCCTGCTGACTGCCTGGTGCGATTACCAATATGCCCCGGAAGACGCTCCAGAGCATCCAAGGACGGGTCACACGGTGCAGCTCTGCAGGGGGATCCTCCTCTAGTGGGATTCTCCTCGCGAAGTGGAGACTCGCAAGGGTACAACCACATGTTCTGTCTCCTGAGGCATTGCGGCCTCCTGTAGGCTCGGCTCTGTCAGGTACTAGACCTGCTAACCATGGGGTCATGGTACCCCGGTCGTCAGGGCTCTAATAATAGCCCTTGGGCGCTTGGCATGCACGTGTCCTCTGATGGACTCAAAAGGGCAAGCGGCCTAGGACGGTTAGTGGGTCCCAGTGCTCGCTTGGTTAACACAGACCTACCACACCCTCATCCTAGCCGTGGATTTAAAGCGTCCGTGAGTTAGGTGCGTCGTTATTCCCACAAAGCGATGATGCATGGGGCCTTGCAGTTATGCCGTGTGCCAGACGCAGCGATACATCTTTTCAACTATCCCAGCTCATATCAGGGTATGGGTGCGTGATCCTCTCACTCCACGCCTTTGTTCCCCTTCTACTCCACTGCACGCTCTTGCAAAACGTTTGTCCTCCTAGATGGCGTCCCCTTCTCTTCCCATCGTCGTAACAGACGAGACCACCATGGGCGAGGGCGAGGGTGATCCTGCTCTCGCACCACCTGAGGCGAAAGAGCCCCCCCCATGAAGCGCAATCGCGGATGCCCGTGCGGGATCAGCCCCCTCGGGCGTGTTCATGGCTGCCGCGGGGGGCACAACGGAAGATTTGGCGCCAAGCCAGGGTCTCCAGCGCTGGTCGACGTGCTACCTCCTCCAATGGTGATCAAGATAGAAGATGGTCCCGAACCTGCCTGGGTGATTGATGAGTCCAAAATTGAAGCATATTTACCTTTTGTTTTTGCAATAATAGAGTAGGGATCTTTGTATTTCACTGCGTCTACACACACCTTTTTGTTCTTATTTTAACAGGATCCAAAATCATGGAGTCGTATGTGAGCATATCGGTTAGAGTTGTCATATTGTGTAATTATATGATATTTCTAAGTGATAAAAGTCATTTTATGATTTTTCCTTCGCACCTGGGAGAATACCAAGCAAGGAGGAGGCATCAGTACCGATAATGACCACTGATATAGGAGGAGCCTGTCCGTACCGTCTGCCTGTAACAGTCGCCATCATGACCGCCTCGTCAAATACTTTCTCCTGGCAAAGACGAGTGTGGGGCCCCCGGATTAATCCTCTGAGAATCCCTGTTATGCATACTACCCCAATCCCATGATCAGTTAGTCGTGACGCATAACCGACAAGTATCAGTACATCATCTGAGAATATACTGGATTACAAGACTTACATGAATGCCATTATGGCTACATCAATAAACAGTAGCGGATCTTCATCAAGCGTAGAGCCCGAGCCATGCCTTAACCTACAGGCAACTAACTGGGAGAACGTCCTAGCTCGCAGAATCGCCAACCCATCTTCTTCCCGAAATCTGACCAAGTAAATAGCCAGGGACAATGCCGGTGAGTACTTTGAATGTACTCACAAACCACCTTAAATTAAATAATAATAACAAGAGGCTATGCAATATGGATGTGGTATTAGGAGGGCTCCAAGAGGGGTTCTTTTCTAAATAGTTTTTCTTGTAGATATAACATCTAAATATCTTTGTTGAAAACTTTTGTAAACCATTTTGGAAACCGTTTTGAAAAGTTTTGGAAAACACTAGGGCTGGGTCAGCCATTTGTTCCCGTTTTCAGGTCGTCCCACGACCAAACTCCTTCCATCCCTTTCTGACCATCCCATGGTCATAGTAGGGATCCTTTCCGACCATCCCATGGTCAAAACATTTTAAAAGCCATTTCTTTTCAGAAATCCTTTTTGAAAACAAAACCAGCACCGCTCTACAGAAGTTTGTCCAACCCGTCCTTAATCGCGGACACGGCCATTCGAATAGATTTACACTCTGCAAAGGTTGTACACTTTACCCACCCCATCCGGGTACACTACCCTGATCTTCACCGATTGTGGGTCGAGTAACCGATCAAGACTCTCCGGATGCCCACTCCAATATAAGTGCCTACCCTATGAGTGTTAATCCCCTCAAAACCGGGACGTCGGGCAAGGACCAACCGGAGCACTTAGTGCATGTCCCACGTGCGCACTTTCAATGAGGGGCTCATAGTAACGCGTGGAGGCCTACTGACCCTTTGTTCCTTCTCCAGGTCAATGGACCTATATCGGAGAAGGCCCACCAACCAGGGATCCCCGATCCCCTGTAGTTGTTGCGAGGCAGCTCATACCAGAATGGACAAACATCAAATCCATCCCTGTCCCATACCAGAGTAATGTGGTTGCACGGGTTAAGTTGTTATAGCTAGACTACAAAGAACCGGGTGCATTTTCATAAACCTTTTTCCTCCATCCTTCCTTCAGCATTTTGTAAAACAAAACCTATTTCTTTCTCAACATCTCTTTGGAGGTCCCACCTCACCAAGGTTTTATCATAAAACATTTGGTAAAACTTTTTTCGGGGTCTTCCCATCCTCTAGCTTTTGCTTCGGCCAAATCGGGGTCTCAAAAGGGGTATGGTGTAATACACCATCTATTCGACTACAGGCAAATAGGTATCATCAAGAGGGTTGTACTTATTAGTATCATTGAGTAATGGTTTGGAGGAGCCAAACCACTACCATATATATATATACATCAATATATAGCAAAACAATGCAGTTTTAATAAGCAGTTGATAAAACATGCATAAGTAAAACAGTAGGACGATGCTTATGAGCAAGAAGGTGGCTTGCCTGAGATCAGAAATATGGCATAATTGTCCCTGGACTTCTTCTTAGAAAACCATAATACCAATAAAATCCATTTCCTTCTGCTCTCCGATATAATCGCAACTATCGTCGATATGGAACACATGTAGACAAACAAAAGGGCCCAATCAATACAAGGCATACAATCACCACTACCATTCAGCAAACAAGCAATTGAATAAACTCCAATTAAGGTTCTGTAGTTTTACAGAGGATTGGATTTAGGAGGTTGAGATGGTCTTGGAGAAGGGGATGAAAATCCCTTAGGATTTATAGTCTAGAAACTACCTAAGAGATGGGTTTTTGAACAAGACCATATTCTATAGGGGACCATTTTCAAAAACATGATACCAACAGATAGGATTTGATAAAATGAAACCAACAAAAGTGGTTTCACTATTTTATCAATTTTCTTTATTTAGTTAAGATTTTCTAGTGAAATGACTTCTAGTTTTAGGGAATAATTCACCAGATACGTTCTGGAGCTCCAAAAATTATTTCCTTGGGTTTTTAGGTATGTCTTGATGTACTTGTTCACTGAGAGTTGGAATCAAGTCCAAAGAATTACCAGAAGGCCCTCAGGAAATCCCAAAGGCAGTTATGTAGGATACTTCTCCTTTTTACCAGATTAAAACTACAGGAGATAATGAGTTTGTTCCAAAGGCATGGGCTAGGCATGTCTAATACCTTTCTGTAGGAATTGGATTCACCCTTTTTGGAGTTGTAAAACTTCCATAGTGCTTTTTCTACTGGAATTACCCTAGGCAGAGATGATTAATTCACCAAAATTGAACAGGGCCTCAATAAAATTTGATCTCCTGGATTTTGGTGGATCTTAGTGTCCCTCATCACAGGGAGTTGGAATTGGGTCAATATCTCTGTTGGTTTGACCCAGAGAAATTCCTAAAGTCATCTTAGAGTTATTTTTGTTATTTTTACTAAAGACCAATTACAGTTCACCTTTGCATGAGACCAAGGTCCAGGGATAGGTACTTCCAATACCTTTCAGAGGCAGTTGGTTTTTCTCCAATTGGAGTTGTACAACTCACAGAAAGAATTTATTAGTGAAAAAGTATACATCTGAGGATTTAATTTACTAATGGCATCCTAGTCAATATTTTTAGTTACTTTCTGTTCAGCATGTTGGACAGAACACTAGAGTACTTGGTAATAATTAGATCTGGGCATCTGGAAGCATTTTCCATTATTATTTTGAATTAAACCAATCAGTCTAATAGGCAGATATGTGAAAGGAATTAATAAAAAGAAAGGGGCAAGGGCTGCTGGGCTTGGATCTGGGGACAATTAGGCCGTCCAGAGGAAATGCGGCCCACAGCAGCGAGCCAGCGCGCGGGAAGGGATTTAAATCCTGCGCTACGGGGACCGGCGGTCAGTCACCCGGGGCGGCGAAGGGGTATCGGCTATCTAGGGCCATTCGATCTAGTCGAGATCGACGGCGGGCGGTCGTCTTCTTCGCGGAAAACAGGGCCACGGCGACGAACCCTAGCTGGTGGCGGGTTGTGAGGGGGGAGCTCACCTGAGGGGTGGAGGGGCGACGGGGAGGGGCCGAGGCGACGGAGGACTCCAGGGCGAGTCCGAAGAGGGGCGGTACGGGGTAGGTCGATGCCGGGAGGAAGCTCGCGCGACGGAGGCCGAGGATGATCTCGTCGGTGCACGCCGGTTGGGACAAATGAGTTGGCGCTGGACAAAAAGAAAGGCACGGTTAGGTAGAGGGGATCTAGGGGAGCTCGTGGGCTGACATGCAGAGGGAATAAAGTAGGGAGGAGAGAGTCTTGCTCGATTTTATGAGGAGCCCGAAGCTTCCTCCTCTTCTTCTCTCGGGCAGCACAGAGCTGGGGAGAGGTAGGGCGTGCTAGGGGAGGTGAGTGGAGGTGGGAGGGAGCAAATGAGGGGGCAGAGGCTGGCTGGGGTGGCCTCTGGCCATAAATACCAAGAGGGAGGAGAGGTGGTGAATTACCAAATTGGGCATGGGGGAGGGCAAATGCTGGCAAATGATTGGGCCAGAGGGAGGTGAAGAGGGGTATTATTGGTACTTGCTAGAGCTCAGAGAGAGTGGTGGCATCATTGGTAATTAAAGGAGGATCAATCTTGTAAGACATTTGTTGTCCCTCTCTCTTACTACTAGTACAAGGTCAAATTGGGTAATGCTAATGTCGTACTACAGGGCTGGACGACCAGGGTGTGTCCTGGTGCTAGGGATAAGCATTGATCAAGGTTGGAGGAGATTTAGAAGTGATTAGAGTAGAGGTTTGCTCCATTGACAAATTTGATCAAACTAGAGGTTTATGAAGGAAGTCCAAAATATTGCATTGGACCAGAGGATAAAATGGTACTGGTGATTAGATAGGGTCAAGGTAGACTCCTAGGATTTAATTGAGAATTTTAGGTGGGGTTTAAGTCCACTTAAATCCAATTGCCCAGAAAGGACAGAAATGATTTTTAGAAGATCATTTGATAAACTTCCATTAGACAAGGATGGATTTTGGTTTGAGAGGGTCCCAAATGTGAATACACACCTAGGGGAATTTTCCCAAGATTTATTGAGGATTAAAAGTGATTAAAACAATTATTATTCCAATTCAGCCATTTAAGAAAATGGACAAAAAGAAATAATAAAGCTTCTCAAAAATAATTATCTTTCAGGTGGAAAGATAGGATATGACTTGTGGGGATCACATGAGCCAAAAGTTGGGGAAGTGGTTTGGTAAAAACCAAACTTTCCTTTGTGGAGGGAGTTTTGGAGATTTTGACTATTTAAGGGATTAAATAGTTTTGGGGCAAAAATAATTATGGATAATTATTGATAAAACTTGAGGACCAATGTAGATGATATAGACAAGGTGTAGCAAGCAGTTGCAACCTTTTGGAATGGATTTCCAACTTGAAAAGGATGGAAAACAAGGAGTTGATGATCTAGGGTGGTGTTAAGTTCATACCATCAAAACCATGTTAGATCTTGGAGCTCAGAGTTCCCCTTTGGGCATGTGATATATATATGGATAGACCAAGTGATGTACATCAACATGGTACAGAGGTTTGAGCTTGATCCTGCTTGAGCTCACCAAGACAGGCTTTCAAACTTTGAATAAAATAAGCCTGCCAAAGCAGATTATCAACTAGCCTCCAAAACCTTGTGGGTTTAAGAAGCACAAAGATCCACTTGGAACAAGTGAAGTAGGTAATTATAGACTATATGAGTAGAACACAACCATGCAAAGAGTTGGAATATAGAAGGTTGGATGGTAGTGTGAGCTTCTATCAAAGTAGGCATGTTGACTAGATTTGCAGGAAAAGTTATTTGCTTGCCTGCAAAACCATCATGAACAAGTGGGTTGGAAGGTGATTTAACCAGAGGCAAATGTGTCCTTGGTAGTCCTTAGGATGGTTAACAAGATGCTTCAGGTGCATTCTCAAAAATGCACATGGTTTGAGAAAAGGAGATATTCCAAAAGGTGATGTTGGAACTGTTTCCAGACTTAGCCAAATTTGGCAGTTTTGAGGATTTTGACTAGGGTATGAGAGGGAATGTTCTTGGAGGAGTTGCAATGTATCAGAGCTTTAGCAAGTGGGTGATATGGAAGTGTAGAGTGAGTATAAGAGATCCTTGCTTGATGTTGGTCTTCATTGACTTGGAATCTTCTAGAAGGGATCACTTCAGAATTGATCTGGTTAAGGGTTTTAGATGATCACCTGGTGGCTAGAGAGTGGATCCAGAGTGTATTCTTGCTTACGGTTTGGTGATCTTAAAGTACCTTGATCCTAGAGTATGAGCTCCTAGAGTAGCTCATACTACTTCTAAGCAAACAATTCAAACAGCAGATCAAGGCAACTCATCTTATAAACAAATCAACTACTACTGGGGTTACCACCAAGCTTAGCTTGAAGTGAGGATGGGTATTTTGAAATAGGTTGGAGTTTGAACAAGGTAAGGGCCTTGGTATATCTACCAAGAGTAGAATTCAAAAGTTTACAAAAAGGTTTTGTTAAATCTAGAGGTAAGAGTACTAGAAGGTCCTGTCTTGAAAACATAAGGAGATTATATTATATAGCTCTCCATAGTTTGATCAATAGAAGCTACTAGAATAGTTGGTTTGCAAAGGCTTCTTGGCTCAGGTTTTGAAATGCCAGAACATTTGAGAATATGGAGATTGAGCCAAGACAGTTTTGGGAACTAGCTTTTGTCAACTGCTGTTGAGGTAAGGAGTATATCATCTAATACACAATCATAGACATAGCATATCCAAACAACAAGCAAACACTTCAACACTCAACAAGAAAAAGTTTTTGTTCCCCCTGATTTTTGCATTCTGGACAACTAATCAGGGTTGCAGAAATTGGGATGTTACAGACCTTTCCCCCTTAAAAGAATCTCGTCCCGAGATTCCGGAGAGTAAAGTTAGGGGGGGTTTGAGTCGGGTTGATACTAGGTGTCTTACGCGTACTATCTTACAGACTCCGACTTTGAGAGTGGCTACTCTGTCGATAGAGTTAAGCTTCAGTCTTCGGGGATGCACAGAGAGTTAAGCAGAGTCCAGTCCTGATTTTGAGAGATGACCTTCTTTTCCTTCCGGATTCTATATCATTGAGGGCTGAGACTAGGCAGACTATCTTGACGCTGAACTTCACGGGGTATTCGTCGGAGGATAGAATCTACCGCTAGGAGGACCTTTCTCTGAGGGTCCACGACTCTTCTTTAGAGGTGTAGCATATCCTAATTAGAGATTTTGCGGTCGATACTCCTGGGTTTGCTCCTAGCAGAGGTTTATTCTATTATGTGGGAAAGACGCAGTCTTTCCCCCTTAGGATTTGACTAGGTTAGCTCAGAGATAACGCATTCCTTCCTTCTTGTCTTCATTGGTGGCGGTTCTGAAGATTGTCGTCCATCTTTTTCTTGGAATCGAGGTGTTCAGCAGGCGTCCGAGGAACTATAACTTACTGGGCTTATGTACTACGACTATTCGTACTTTGCCTGTTGGAGTCTCACATCCTCTAAGTGATTGGAACTGAACGATTAGCGATCTTGTAGCCCATTCCGGTGGGTCTTCAGCTGGGACGGCAGAGGGATTTCGTAGGATCTTCAGTTAGTTTCACTTCTGAAGTCTCACAGGTTGTTGTTTGGTGAGAAGGAGTCAAATCTGGCGGTCTGATAGGATGAGGTCATTCCGGGTTGAGTCTAATGCAAATCCATGGGTAAAACATGTAGGTGTGAAGCCTTGACTCGCATCTCATTAAAAAGGGGTTCACACAGGGACTAACATGACTAAGCCAACCAATGGCAAGGATATTTGAATAATATAGGAGGATATCTGAGCTATCAGGGTTCGGGGCATTTAGAGTTTTACAAAACAGGTGCAGGGGCGATACATAACTCTACCTATGTTGAGATGGGTGGGTTCCTGGGTACGGAAACTACCTCGTTGGAATGTCCGGAGTCTTGTTGCCGATCTGAGGTTGGAGGTTTCTCCTCAGAAAATGTCTTCTCGGAGGAAGGGGAGGTTCTGGAGGTAGTGGCTTCCTGCTTTTCCTGACTTGAGGGACTCGTGGTTTCTTGCTCTTTTTAGGTGCAGGAGCTTCTTGTTTCGGCTTCATCCAGTATTTGTTTGGACAATTGCGGGAGAAGTGGCCTGGATCTCCACAGGTGTAACATATGCTTTGCTTGACTTCGGATCCTCCTGGGGCTTGCTTTGGGAATCTTAAGGGAGTAGTGGATATTTTGGCCTGTACCTTTGTAGGAGTGTTGTCGAGACCACGTTGGGGGCACTCTCGGCTGTAGTGACCCGGTTGATCACATGAGTAGCAGGTACCCTTCTTGGAGTAGTCTGACTTTGTTGTCTTCCCAATATTGATGTATGGGAGTTGACGGGCTTTGCAATTAGGAGGTATAAGGGGCACTCGGACGGGACATGGTCTTGGCCTTCACAGAGGAAACATGTGACTAGCTATGTTGGACAAACCGCGGGAGGATGGAATGCTCCACAGTTTGGGCAGTTGCCAAGGCATTAACTAGCTTGATGTCCTTCTTCTCCGCAGCGGCTGCAGGCTTTCTTCGGGGCTTCGAGCTTCATGGCCAGACTTGGGATAATTCGGGGTAATAATCCTTCTGCTACAGAGGTAAACTATGATAATAGAATACTCTTGGATATTTGGGAGAGAGGAAACCGTTAGTTAGTCTGAGACACAGGTATGGCTGTGGGTTCCTCAGACGACTCTTAAAGTAGGGCTTGGAGCAGGCGATTAGAACTAGGCGCGGATATGGATTGTCAGAGATTTCCTTTGTGGCCATCCTGCGGGGGAGAGGTTTCTAGCTGTGGGGGGGGGTTGCAAGGGGGGTAGCGTCGGGGTACACCAACGAGGTGGTCAAAGCGAACCAGAACATAGAAACAAGGCGAACAGGTTGAGGGAATCGCAGTGCCCTCGGCAAACTGCACCCATCAAGCAACACAGAAAGCACGTAGGCAAGCAAACACGGTCAATGCTAGGGACCAAGGAGTTAACTAGTCGCGATGTTGGGGAATCCTATCCTTAGGACTATTGACCCTAGATACCGTCTTTCTTCAGGTCGGAGTCACTTATATTGCAGATGAAGCCTTCACCGTATCTTGGACGCATTCTTGATAGGGCAACACCTGAGGTCTTTTGATTGTGAGGATTCTGCGGGTCGAACGATGTTGTAGTCGCCTTGCGTTTGCTGGTGGTTGCTTGTCTTCATCTTGTTCTCCTTGTCTTCATTGGGTTCTAGATCCTAGTTATTTAAAATCCGTGGATTTGAAGTTTTGGACGAGAGCTAGAGGAAAACCATTTTAAAAAACATTTTCTTAGAGTAAAAGAAGAAGTAGAACTTTTGGAAACTCATTGGGAAACTAATTTTCGAAAGCCGGGGTTTTCAAAATAAGGTTCCTGTCTAGCGACCATGCTAACTAAGGTTCTCCTACAGTCAGGATGGCTTTGATACCAAGTCTGTGGGGCCCCCGGATTAATCCTCCGAGAATCCATGTTATGCATACTACCCCGATCCCATGATCAGTTAGTCGTGGCGCATAACCGACAAGTATCATTACATCATCCGAGAATATACCGGTTTACAAGACTTACATGAATGCCATTATGGCTACATCAATAAACAGCAGTGGATCTTCATCAAGCGTAGAGCCCGAGCCATGCCTTAACCTACAGGAAACTGACTGGGAGAACGTCCTAGCTCGCAGAATCGCCAACCCATCTTCTTCTTGAAATCTGACCAAGTAAATAGCCAGGGACAATGCCGGTGAGTACTTTGAATGTACTCGCAAACCACCTTAACTTAAATAATAATAAAAAGAGGCTATGCAATATGGCTGTGGTATTAGGAGGGCTCCAAGAGGGGTTCTTTTCTAAATAGTTTCTCTTGTAGATATAGCATCTACATATCTTTGTTGAAAACTTCTGTAAACCATTTTGGAAACCGTTTTGAGAAGTTTTGGAAAACACTTGGGCTGGGTCACCCATTTGTTCCTGTTTTCAGGTCGTCCCACGACCAAAATCCTTCCATCCCTTTCTGACCATCCCATGGTCATAGTAGGGATCCTTTCCGACCATCCCATGGTCAAAACATTTTAAAAGCCATTTCTTTTCAGAAATCCTTTTTGAAAACAAAACCAGCACCGCTCTACAGAAGTTTGTCCAACCCATCCTTAACCGTGGACACGGCTATTCGAATAGATTTACACTCTACAGAGGTTGTACACTTTACCCACACCATCCGGGTACACTACCCTGATCTTCACCGATCGTGGGTCGAGTAACCGATCAAGACTCTCCGGATGCCCACTCCAACATAAGTGCCTACCCTATGAGTGTTAATCCCCTCAAAACCGAGACGTCGGGCGAGGACCAACCGGAGCGCTTAGTGCATGTCCCACGTGGGCACTTTCAATGAGGGGCTCATAGTAACGCGTGGAGGCCTACCGACCCTTTGTTCCTTCTCCAGGTCAATGGACCTATATCGGAGAAGGCCCACCAACCAGGGATCCCCGATCCCCTGTAGTTGTTGCGAGGCAGCTCATACCAGAATGGACAAACATCAAATCCATCCCTGTCTCATAACAGAGTAATGTGGTTGCACGGGTTAAGTTGTTATAGCTAGACTACAAAGAACCGGGTGCGTTTTAATAAACCTTCCTTCAGCATTTTGTAAAACAAAACCTCTTTCTTTCTCAACATCTCTTGGGAGGTCCCACCTCACCAAGGTTTTATCATAAAACATTTGGTAAAACTTTTTCCGGGGTCTTTCCATCCTCTAGCTTTTGCTTCGGCCAAATCGGGGTCTCAAAAGGGGTATGGTGTAATACACCATCTATTCCACTACGGGAAAATAGGTATCATCAAGAGGGTTGTACTTATTAGTACCATTGAGTAATGGTTTGGAGGAGCCAAACCACTACCATATATATATACATCAATATATAGCAAAACAATGCAGTTTTAATAAGCAGTTGATAAGACATGCATAAGTAAAACAGTAGGACGATGCTTATGAGCAAGAAGGTGGCTTGCCTGAGATCAGCAATATGGCATAATTGTCCCTGGACTTCTTCTTAGCAAACCATAATACTAATACAATCCATTTCCTTCTGCCCTCCGATATAATCGCAACTATCGTTGATATGGAACACATGCAGACAAACAAAAGGGCCCAATCAATAGAAGGCATACAATCACCACTACCATTTAGAAAACAAGCAATGGAATAAACTCCAATTAAGGTTCTGTAGTTTTTAGAGAGGATTGGATTTAGGAGGTTGAGATGGTCTTGGAGAAGGGGATGAAAATCCCTTAGGATTTATAGTCTAGAAACTACCTAAGAGATGGGTTTTTGAACAAGACCATATTCTGTAGGGGACCATTGTAAAAACAAGATACCAACAGATAGGATTTGATAAAATGAAACCAACAAAAGTGGTTTCACTATTTTATCACTTTTCTTTATTTAGTTAAGATTTTTCTAGTGAAATGACTTCTAGTGTTAGGGAATAATTCACCAGATAAGTTCTGGAGCTGCAAAAATTATTTCCTTGAATGGTTAGGTAGGGCTTGATGTACTTGTTCACTGAGATTTGGAATCAAGTCCAAAGAATTACCAGAAGGCCCTCAGGAAATTCCCAAAAGCAGTTCTGTAGGATTCTTCTCCTTTTTACCAGATTAAAACTACAGGAGCTAATGAGTTGGTTCCAACGGCATGGGCTAGGCATGTCCAATATCTTTCTGTAGAAATTGGATTCACCCTTTTTGGAGTTGCAAAACTTCTGTAGTGCTTTTTTACTGGAATTACCCTAGGCAGAGATGATTAATTCACCAAAATTTACCACGGCCTCAATAAAATTTGATCTCCTGGATTTTGGTGGCTCTTAGTGTCCCTCATCACAGGGAGTTGGAATTGGGTCAATACCTCTGTTGGTTTGACCCAGAGAAATTCCTAAAGTCAGCTCAGAGCTGTTTTTGTTATTTTTACTAAAGACCAATTACTGTTCACCTTGGCACGAGACCAAGGTCCAGGGATAGGTACTTCCAATACCTTTCAGAGGAAGTTGGTTTTTCTCCAATTGGAGTTGTACAACTCACAGAAAGAATTTATTAGTGAAAAAGTATACATCTAAGGATTTAATTTACTAATGGCATCCTAGTCAATATTTTTAGTTACTTTCTGTTCAGCATGTTGCACAAAACACTAGGGTACTTGGTAAAAAATAGATCTAGACATCTGGAAGCATTTTCCATTTTTTATTTTGAATAAAACCAATCAGTCTAATAGGCAGATCTATGAAAGGAATTAATAAAAAGAAAGGGGCAAGGGCTACTAGGCTTGGATCTGGGGACAGTTGGGCTGTCCAGAGAAAATGCGGCCCACAGCGGCGAGCCAGCGCGCGGGAAGGGGATTTCAATCCTGCGCCGGGGCCCGGCGGTCAGTCACCCGGGGAGGCAAAGGGGTATCGGCTATCTGGGGCCGTTCGATCTAGTCGAGATCGACGGCGGGCGGTCGTCTTCTTCGCGGAAATTAGGGCCAGGCGAGGAACCCTAGCTGGTGGCGGGTTGTGAGCAGGGCGCTCACCTGAGGGGCGGAGGGACGACGGGGAGGGGCCGAGGCGACAGAGGACTCCAGGGCGAGTCCGAAGAGGGGCGACATGGGGTGGGTCGACGCCGGGAGGAAGCTCGCGCGACGGAGGCCGAGGATGATCTCGTCGGTGCACGCTGGTAGGGACAGATGAGTTGGCCCTGGACAAAAAGAAAGGCACGGTTAGGTAGAGGGGAGCTAGGGGAGCTCGTGGGCTGACATGCAGAGGGAATGGAGTAGGGAGGAGAGAGTCTTGCTCGATTTTGTGAGGAGGCCGAAGCTTCCTCCTCTTCTTCTCTCGGGCAGCACAGAGCTAGGGAGAGGTAGGGCATGCTGGGGGAGGTGAGTGGAGGTGGGAGGGAGCACATGAGGGGGCAGAGGCTGGCTGGGGTGGCCTCTGGCCATAGATACCAAGAGGGAGGAGGAGAGGTGGTGAATTACCAAATTGGGCATGGGGGAGGGCAAATGCTGGCCAGTGATTGGGCCAGAGGGAGGTGAAGAGGGGTATTATTGGTACTTGCTAGTGCTAGAGCTCATAGAGAGTGGTGGCATCATTGGTAATTAAAGGAGGACCAATCTTGTAAGATATTTGTTGTCCCTCTCTCTTACTACTAGTATAAGGGCAAATTGGGTAATGCTAATGTGGTGCTACAGGGCTGGTCGACCAGGGTGTGTCCTGGTGCTAGGGATAAGCATTAATCAAGGTTGGAGGAGATTTAGAAGTGATTAGAGTAGAGGTTTGCTCCATTGACCAATTTGATCAAACTAGAGGTTTATGAAGGAAGTCCAAAATATTGCATTGGAACAGAGGAGAAAATGGTACTGGTGAGTAGATAGGGTCAAGGTAGACTCCTAGGATTTAATTGAGAATTTTAGGTGGGGTTTAAGTCCACTTAAATCCAATTGCCCAAAAAGGACAGAAATGATTTTTAGAAGATCATTTGATAAACTTCCATTGGACAAGGATGGATTTTGGTTTGATAGGGTCCCAAATGTGAATACACACCTAGGTGAATTTTCCCAAGATTTATTGAGGATTAAAAGTGATTAAAACAATTATTATTCCAATTCAGCCATTTAAGAAAATGGACAAAAAGAAATAATAAAGCTTCTCAAAAATAATTATCTTTCAGGTGGAAAGATAGGATATGACTTGTGGGGCTCACATGAGCCAAAAGTTGGGGAAGTGGTTTGGTAAAAACCAAACTTTCCTTTGTGGAGGGAATTTTGGAGATTTTGACTATTTAAGGGCAAAAATAATTATGGATAATTATTGATAAATCCTGAGGACCAATGTAAATGAGATAGAAAAGGTGTAGCAAGCAGTTGCAACCTTGTGTAATGGATTTCCAACTTGAAAAGGATGGAAAACAAGGAGTTGATGATCTAGGGTGGTGTTAAGTTCATACCATCAAAACCATGTTAGATCTTGGAGCTCAGAGTTCCCCTTTGGGCATGTGATATATAGATGGATAGACCAAGTGATGTACATCAACATGGTACAGTGGTTTGAGCTTGATCCTGCTTGAGCTCACCAAGACAGGCTTTCAAACTTTGAATAAAATAAGCCTGCCAAAGCAGATTATCAACTAGCCTCCAAAACCTTGTGGGTTTAAGAAGCACAAAGATCCACTTGGAACAAGTGAAGTAGGTAATGATAGACCTATATGAGTAGAACACAACCATGCAAAGATTTGGTCTATAGAAGGTTGGATGGTAGTGTGAGCTTCTATCAAAGTAGGCATGTTGACTAGATTTGCAGGAAAAGTTATTTGCTTGCCTGCAAAACCATCATGAACAAGTGGGTTGGAAGGTGATTTAACCAGAGGCAAATGTGGCCTTGGTAGTCCTTAGGATGGTTAACAAGATGCTTCAGGTGCATTCTCAAAAATGCACATGGTTTGAGAAAAGGAGATATTCCAAAAGGTGATGTTGGAACTGTTTCCAGACAGCCAAATTTGGCAGTTTTGAGGATTTGACTTGGGTATGAGAGGGAATGTTCTTGGAGGAGTTGCAATGTATCAGAGCTTTAGCAAGTGGGTGATATGGAAGTGTAGAGTGAGTAGAAGAGATCCTTGCTTGATGTTGGTCTTCATTGACTTGGAAGCTTCTAGAAGGGATCACTTCAGAATTGATCTGGTTAAGGGTTTTAGATGATCACCTGGTGGCTAGAGAGTGGATCCAGAGTGTATTCTTTCTTAGGGTTTGTGATCTTAAAGTACCTTGATCCTAGAGGATGAGCTTCTAGAGTAGCTCATACTACTTCTAAGCAAACAATTCAAACAACAGATCAAGGCAACTCATCTTACAAACAAATCAACTACTACTGGGGTTACCACCAAGCTTAGCTTGAGGTAAGGATGGGTATTTTGAAATAGGTTTGAGTTTGAACAAGGTAAGGGCCTTGGTATCTCTACCAAGAGTAGAATTCAAAAGTTTACAAAAAGGTTTTGTTAAATCTAGAGGTAAGAGTATTAGAAGGTTCTGTCTTGAAAACATAAGGATATTATATTATATAGCTCTCCATAGTTTGATCAATAGAAGCTACTACAATAGTTGGTTTGCAAAGGCTTCTTGGCTCAGGTTTTGAAATGCCAGAACATTTCAGAATATGGAGATTGAGCCAAGATAGTTTTGGGAAGTAGCTTTTGTCAACTGGTGTTGAGGTAAGGAGTATATCATCTAATACACAATCATAGACATAGCATATCCAAACAACAAGCAAACACTTCAGCACTCAACAAGAAAAAGTTTTTGTTCCCCCTGATTTTTGCATTCTGGACAACTAATCAGGGTTGCGGAAATTGGGATGTTACAATGAGAGGGAGATCCGACATTCACAGCCATGAGAAACCACAAAAAACCACATCCAAGAGGGATATGAAGGAGCAACTTGGTTGGGGCAAAATCCTAGCTGCTTCATGGATCATTGGAGAATAACGCATCATCCCCTTCATCATTAACCGCTGCATATCCATTACCACCATTACGCCCATCTTTCATCTATTAGATCTATTTGTAATTCTAGATCCATTTGTTGTTTGCATTAGATCTACCGCCATACTTTTATCCATTCATTTGATTATGATGATGTTGTTGATTGCTTCCATGAGTGAGTAGTTCCTTTGTTCTTGGGGAGATGGAGAAACCCTAGCACCATTATGAACTTGTAATAAAGATGATCTATTCTTGTGCCCGTATGACTTGCATGTCTATGATATAATTATGATTTGTGTTTATCTCTCTCTTTAGATGGTATGTGTAGTCGGCCACATATCATTTTCCTTCGGGACTAAAGGGAGGGAAAAATCCTTTGGACGTGTATTGGAAGCGTACCCGGAATGCCCCGTGACAGATTTGCGTCGGCTCATAACCTACACTGTCAAAGGCGGATTAAAGAGGAACTCCCTAAGCTAATTACTATATCCACGGGGAAACCCTTAATTGCAGTGGTTTGTATGGGTGACTGCTCTTAGACATCATAGTGGTTATTTAGAGGTGAACTCACTCTCTGCTCAGAAAAGTGTCTTCCTACGAGCCGTGTAGTGAACATCTTATTATGGGGCTCTCTCCACACATATCATGA
Source organism: Avena sativa (assembly GCA_916181665.1). Taxonomy (NCBI): domain Eukaryota; kingdom Viridiplantae; phylum Streptophyta; class Magnoliopsida; order Poales; family Poaceae; genus Avena; species Avena sativa. The sequence goes on along the minus strand of OV702289.1, from coordinate 355,453,694 downwards.
CACAAGGAGTATGTTATCTTGATTACACATAACAATAATACTATGCTAGTGGTGTATCCTACACCCCCGAGAACATTTTAGCTCTATTGAGTTCAACCACGCTTTCACACAAACTTGTTACTTGTTTTAATTACTTTTCTGCAATCCACCATAAACCTTTTAAACACCCTTTACTTGAGATCAAAGACAGCTTATAAGTATACTTTGGTAGAGAGTAACAAGGGGCATAAAGACCTTTACCAATATCTCTCTCTGGGTTCGGTATCTGTACTTCGAAACTAGCTAAAATTGGTATGCGTTGCAGTCATCAAGCTATTTTCTTACGTCGTTGCCGGGGAGCTAAGCGCTTTTGGTCTTTGTTCTTAGTTAATTACTTTAGTCATTGTTTTACTAAAGTTGTTTATTAGTTTCATGTGATACATCATGGGTGAGTACCAACATATAATACAACTCGAGGCTGTAAGGAATTTTGGTCCACCCATGGACACTTATTTAAAATCCAATAACTCAAGAGGGTATGATATTAACCCCATGCTTTCGAATCTTTTGCATGCAAATAAATTTGCAGGAGATGGTACCGAGGATCCGTATGAGCATATGGGGTTCTTTGAAGATATTTGTGGGACTTTCCACCTCAATTTACAAACTGAGGATGAGGTTAAGTTTTCTCTCTTTTATCAAACTCTCATTGATGAGGCCCGTTCTTGGTACATCCAAAGTTCTGCAAAAAATTACTAACTCCTGGGAGAGGCTAGCTTCTCTATTCTTAGTTGATTTCTTTCCCAGGACAAAAACTCTTGGTGCAAGGTGCATGATTATGAATTTTGAAGGAAAACTTGAAGAAAGCCTGCATGAAGGGTATACAAGATTTTGGGGATTGCTTGATCACTGTCCCCATCATAATTTCCCACCTTGGCTGGTGATACACACCTTTTACATAGGTTTGAATGATAATAATAGAAATGAACACGAATCCCTTACCAATGGGTCGTTCACCGAATTCAGTGTTGAAATGGCATGGAACTTGCTAGACATGGTGAATAGGATAGAGAAAGCCTATTAAGAGGCAGAGTTTAATAATGAGAATCCCATAGAGTATAATTGTTTAAAAAGATTTCTAGCTTCGAGAAAGGTGGAAAAAACTGCTTGGGAATTTTAATCTGGACCATCGCATAATTATTCAAATTGTTAGATCTTATGCTAACTACCTGCAGATTCCAAAAGATTGGGAACGCTATACACCACCTGTGGAAGAAAAACCCTCTAAAACTTGCCACAATGATAAATATTAAAAAATGCAAAAGAAAATGTTAGCCGAGGAGGAAACTATTTAAACTAAAGTACTGGATAGCAGGGGTGAAGGGAATAAAAGAATAGGAAGGCTAACTAGGGACTTGGGAGCCAGTAAAGAAAATATTGGGATAGTAAAAGAACTTTTGGAACCCGAATTGTTCAAGGAAGAAGTGATAATTGTAAGTAAAGAATCCTCCAAAATGATAGGAGGCAAGCTTGATGGTAAGAATAGAAGTTAGCAGAAAATTCCTTTTTTTTAGGAGGGATTACTTATGTAGGATTATGTGATTTAAGTTCTTCCATAAATATCATGCCTTATACAATTTATGAAGAATTGCGTGATCACCTTGATGAATCTTACCTTGAGTCATCAGAAGTTACTTTTATGTTTTCTAATCGAACTTTGCATCCTACTCGCGAGATATTCCACAATGTTTGTATTTCTGTTGGGGATTTTGTGTACCTAGTTGATTTTCATATTATCGAAATACCTTTGATCTCCAGTTGCCTAGTTATTTTTGGTAATCGTTTTTACAACTCTATGAGCATTGATATTAACAACAAAAAGCAGGCTTTATCTTTGTAGCTTGGTGAAGAAACTGTAGAAACAAACTACAACCAATTCATAAGACTACCTTTATGAGAAGAAAGTTGAGATTAAGGAAGAAAAGACTATTGAAGAATTGGCGGCAATATATTTTTGGGCTCCGCAATCTGAGATGGAGAGAAGTTTGACAAGCAATGATTCGCTTGCCAATGACTCTGAAATGAAGATTTGTATGAGATCCTCAACACCACACCGGAGGTCGAGCCAGATCTCAGGGTTGAATATGAAGAACTTGACAGAATAGGGGAAGACGATCCTCCGCCCATTGGTTTAAGACCTCTCTCTCTAGGTCTTGGGTATGAATTCTTAGATAAGGAAGGTAAATGCCTAGTGATTTTAGATGATAAGCTCTCTCCAGAAGAAAATACAAAAAATTAGAGGTACTTGTCAAACAGTGAGAATCTTTTGGATACACTCTTAATGACATAAAAGGTATATATCCCACCATAGTAACTCACAAGATATCTATGGTTGAAGATGCTAAACCATTTGTTGTTTATCATAAAAGGTTGAATCCTAAAATGAAAGAGATAGTAAGAAAAGAAGTTATATGTATGTTGGATAGTGGTCTGATCTACCCAATTTCAGATAGTAAGTGGGTGAGCCCAACTCATTGGATACATAGGGAAGGATGCATAACAATAATCAATAATGATAAGAATGAATTAATCCCAGCTAGAAAGATAGCAAGATACAGAATGTGTATTGACTTTAGGAAGTTGAATAAAGAAACCATAAAAATACATAGGCAACTTCCCCTCATTAGTGATATTATGGAAAGGATGTCCGCTAATTCTTACTTTTGTTTTCTTGATGGATATTCTAGATATTCTCAAATAGCTATCTAGCCCAAAGATCAAGAAAAAACTACTTTCACATGTCCCTATGGAACCTATGCTTATCGATTAATACCTTTTGGTTTGTGTAACGCAGCTGCTACATTTCAAGAGTGTGTTTAAATTTTTTTGACAGTTTTGTGGAAAGTTCCATGGAAGTCCTTATGGATAATTTTGTTGTTTATGGAACTACTTTTGAACAATGTCTATAATCTTCATAGAGTTTTGCATCAGTGTAAACAAACCAAGATGGTTCTAAATTGGGAGCGCTGCTGGTTCATGGTAAGGGAAGGTATAGTTTTCGGGCATAAGGTTTCTAAAAAGAATATTGAGATTGATAGTTCAAATTTAGCCACCTTAGGAACACTTCCAACTCCGCAAGATATAAAAGGGGTAAAGAATTTCCTTGGACATGTTGGTTTCTATAGACGCTTTATTAAAGATTTTGCTCAAACAGCCGCCCCTTTAACTCGTCTCTTAGATAAAGATGCTCTTCTTACTTTTGATAGAGATTGCCATGATTCCTTCGAATAGTTAAAAAAGGCACTAATTTCTGCACTAGTTATTCAACCACCCAATTGGGATGAAACATTTGAAATCATGTGTGATGCTAGTAACTATGCTATTGGGGCTGTTTTAGGACAACGATATGGGCCTAATCTCAATGTTACTCAATATGCTAGTCGAGTTTTTAACGATGATAAAGGAACTACGCGACAACCAAGAAAGAATTCCTTGCTGTTGTTTTTGCTTGTGATAAGTTCAGGCACTATATCATCAACTCAAAAGTAATACTTCATACTGATCATCAAGCTCTGAGACACCTTCTAGATAAGAAAGATGCTAAACTCCGTCTAATTAAATGGGTCTTGTTACTACAAGAATATGACCTGTAGATAGTAGATAGGAGGGGAAAGGATAACCCTGTGGCCGACCATTTGTCACAAATGGAAGGAATCATAGAGGATCCTATTCCTATTAATGAATCTTTGCCAGGCGAATACCTTGCAGTTATAGAACCTCGTGATCCTTGGTTTGCAGATTATGCTAATTATCTAGTAAGTTTTTACCAAAAGGAATGGATTACAATCAAAGAAAGAAATTCTATAATGATTTAAAAAATTACTTTTGGGATGACCCTTACCTATATAGGCAAGGCATAGACATGATAAGTAAATGTGTACCTGAGCATGAGGAAAAAGACACCCTTAAAGCTTTGCACGATAGTCCTTACGGCGGGCATCACGCTGGTAATCGCACTGCAGCTAAGGTCTTGCAATCAGGTTTCTACTGGCCTACACTAGTTAAAGACTCTCACGAATATGTTAAAAATTGTGATTCTTGTCAATGTATGAGTAATATAGGAAAAATACAAGAAATGAAAATGATATATAACCTAGTAATAGAGCCATTTGATGTATGGGGAATGGACTTCATGGGACCATTTGTTCCCTCTAACGGTTATACTCATATTCTTGATGATGTTGATTATGTTACTAAATGGGTTGAAGCTATAACCACTGCTCATGCAGATGCAGCCACTTCCATTAAGATTGTTAAGGGCATCATCTTTCCTAGCTTTGGAGTACCCCGATTTTTTATTACTGATGGTGGAACTCATTTTATGAAGGGAACTTTTGACAAGATACTTCAAAAATATGGAGTAGACCACCGGGTATTCTCACCTTACCACCCTCAGACCAGTGGACAAGTGGAATTAGCTAACAGAGAAATTAAGGTCATACTCTAGAGGATGGTGAACAGGTTAAGAAAGGACTGGGCCTTGAACCTTAATGATGCATTGTGGGCGTATCATACTGCATTCAAGAACCCTATGAGAATAACACCATACAAAATGGTCTACGGTAAAAATTGTCACCTTCCATTAGAACTTGAGCATAAGGCTCAGTGCGCTATCAAAACTATGAATTTCAACTTTAAAATTGCAGGGGAAAACGACTCTTGGATATTCATGCTTTAGATGATCTCAGGAATGAGGCTTATGAAAATACTAGAATATTTAAAGAGAAAGTGAAGAAATGGCATGATAAAAAATTAGAAGGTAAGGGATTTAAGACTAGAGATAAAGTTTTGATTTACAAATCTAGGCTTATGATTTTTGCAGGAAAATTGAAATTCAGGTGGGGAGGACCATATGAAATTGAAGAAGCATATGCTTTGGGAGCAGTAAGACTGAAAAATACTACGCCTTCTTATTCATCCTGGATTGTTAATAGGCAGCGCTTGAAGCATTACGTTCTGGAATTGATCTATTTAGTACCAGCTAAAGAATACAATAACCGAAAGCTAGGTAACAAAATCTAATAACTTAGTTCTACTACTCTGAAGACTTTCCTTTCAATTCTATCCTTTTGTTTGAACTCAGACAACTTTTCTGGTCTTGGCGAGCTATTTTTCGACCTGGTACGGGCGGACCGTACGGTCGGATGCGCCCATATCAGTGGTCGTTAAACAATCGGAGTACTAGTACCGATTTCCATCCATACGATACGACCGGGCTGTATGGGCACATGCACCCGCACCGATGGTCATTATCGGCTCTATTTCCCCGTGTTTTCCCTAATGATGTAAAAACAAGGAGAGGCGGTAAGAAGTCCTTATGGGGACGCGGTACGGGCGGGACCCGTCCATACCACAGCTCGCGACCGACTTTAAACCCCTTTAACCTATTGATTTTTCCTTTTAATTTACACTTTTATTATTTCTCGTTCTCTACCATCTTATTTCAGATCTAGAACTCTTTTCTGTCCTTTACAATGAAACCTTGGATCTCCCTTGATTACTCAAGGTCCATGCAGCCTTTTCATATTAAGCAGATCTGGGCCAAGAAAGAGCATGTTGCTGAAGGACGAGCCAAGAAGGAGGCATCCAAAGAGATACTTCATCCTCCACTAACCGTGAGTCTGCATGAGTTGTTCCACTACCCAATTGGGAATATATGTTCCCACAAAAATTGGAGATGCTCAGGCACGTGGAACAAGGAAGGAACAAAGGATAAATTCCACTCAACCCCTACAGGTATAACCTTCAGGGATCTTCTCTTAAATCACCTCCATAAACCTCTTCTAGAAAAAGAGAAAACCGAGATGACATTCAAGAAAAGATCAAGAACCTTGAAAATATTTCAAAGGCTTGTGTTGAGACCATTTGGGAGGAAGTTGACTCTTACTAGATGATGGGCAAAGATCTTGAAAATAAGTTCGATGACATCGACGGTAGAGTACAACTCCTGACCAAGATCATCATGGAGATGGCCGATGATAGGAGGACTTTAAACAAGGTAATCAAAGAATTACGTGTTGGCGTCATAGATATGTCTACTCAATTTGCATGTATTGCTCAAGCCTGCAGCCTCAAGGCTGATGAAGAAGAGGAAGATGATGACTTCTTTACTCCTAAAAAGGAGTAAGTAATCATGAGGAATTATTTGATCCACTTGGTTTGATTCCAAGCTTGGGAGATCTATGAGAACCTTGTAATCTATCTTATAGTTTTTGCATGTTTAATTTTCTGCACATATAGTGTGACACCCCCGGGATTAAGGCTAGACAAATCCCAGACCTCTATTTGATATAAGCCTAACCTAAATCTCGAAAGTGTATAGAGGAAGAATCGGTAACACAACAATGACCATACAACACAAATGTTATTACAATGGGCTCATATCTGAGCAAACAACCAAATTATTACAAGCAGAGGTCACTAACCACAAACATCAAAGAACGGAAGGAAAATTATGCTATTAAGTATAGAAAACTTAACAAATTGCCTAAGAGGCCTGAAGCATAACGATGATGTCCTAATCCATAGATTCTAGGATGCCAATCGGGAACCCCAAGCTACTCATCGATGTCAATGTTGTAACGAACTCATCTCCTATGGTAACACTTACCTGCTGCAAAAGTATCAGCAAAGAAAGGGTGAGTATAGGGTGTACTCCGCAAGACTTATGGCTGGTGAGGTTATTTTGCATAAAGCTAACTTTGTTTGTAAAAGAGGTAGGAGAAGCTCGACTAAGTAGAACATTTAAAAAGGGGATAAGAAAGCGATATCACTAGCTTTGATCTCCTTTTGGTATCCACCGAATCTTTATCAGCTGCACCTACCAACTAGGATCACCCCCTCAATCCACGTGGAAGCAAAGCACACTTTACATTACATGCCAAGTTTTACGATTAGGTTATTCTTCTCTATGATCCCACGTTTGTTCCCAAGTCGTCCATAACCGTGGACACAACTTTTAAAAAAGATTTAACCCTGCAGGGGTGTACAACTTTACTCACATGTACCAACTGACTCTTAATGCCACTATAGATTAGCCCTCTTCCTTGGAAGGCCGGCAGAGTGTGGTTGGCCACGACCTCTACCTTGCGTTCGTCGAGACCATGAGTCACTCCCAAAGGAGATGCCACCGTAACGGGTCAAGTCCCAAAGTCGGTCCCTAGAGATGTGCGCAGGGTTCAAGATTACGGAGGTCGTGACTCTCTTGTTCCCGACCACGCTTACCTACCTGTATGAATGCACCTCCTCCACCTCCTTCAAGAAGGACCATAATGCATATGTCGAATGGAACGCCTGAACTATGTCACTCATGGAATCTACTAGACAAGTTAATCAGCGGAGGGGTCCCCATAAACCCCGTGTGGTTGTATGCTTGTCTCGGTTCCAAAGGCAAGAACTCGGGTCCTAGTTGTGACGAGCATGGGACTACAAATACCACATCCCATCGTGGCCTCCCATACAAGCCTTATCATGTTTAACCTTTACCACTGATCTCATAATGTCACGTTCTCCTATCATACTAGATTCTTTGCATCTGATACATCATCTGGATGAACCAACACTAACAGCTAAGCAGAGCTAAGCAAAACACAAATAATATCTCTAGTAGTGCACACAAGCCAAACCTAGTTACGCTAGGAGCTGTGGATCAGGTAATATAAGCTCAAGAGGAGTAATGCACCAGATAGGATACTCTATCTATCTATCGATAAAGGACTTTGGAATCGTATGCACATGCAAGAATTAAAGGACTTTGAAATCATAGGATTATATCATGTGTGGGGTTTTGCTTGCCTTTGCCTATTGATACTCAGATGTAGAACTTCAGGTTCATCTTCTTGGCGTCGTTCGTCGATAACCTTCGATGAGGTTGATCTCGGTCTTCGATCTCGGAGTCGGTATCGTAATCTATCGGAAAGAACCAAACACTAGAAAGAAAGGGGAAAACAATCAACACGTGGCATCGATGCAATGCTCAAGCAGGTACGATGATATGACAAGTTAAATTGTATTGAAATGTCACCCTAAAGCATGCTTAGCAATTTTAAGCGGGGTCCAAGGCGTACAAACCTAAAATAGGGGAACCTTGGAATCACCTACGAGGTTGCTATTGTGTAGATCTCATTTTTCTAAACATTTTGATATATTATAAATATTTTTCCAATTTAAGATGAATTAGTTATGATTTTTATCATTTTAAATCCATTTTTAAATCATTTTAAAACAATTAAACATTTTTGGATTATATTAAAATATTTTTCCATCTGGACCCACATGTCAAATATTTAATCATTTTAGAAAACATTTCCAAAAAGATTAAAAACCAGACAGATGGGGCTCATGGGGTTATTTTTATTTCTAGAAAGGAATTATATAAAACATTTAATAAAAAGATAAGCTTTACTACATCATGCTGATGTCATCCTGATGCTAGCACACAGACTAGGTGTTTTTGTACTAAGGCTCTCCTAGCCTCAGCGGCTGACGGCTGGGCCCGGATGCCACGTTGGGGCCACGCAGGAAGCTAGGCCCACTCGCTGGTTGACAGGGTCAACCATGGCCTGCCGGCTCAGGTGGTCACCGGAGCGGCGGTTTGGGCACACGCGCAGGCTCGGGAGTAGGGGCATTCGACGTAGGGGACCAACGCGAGTCGAACGGTGGTGGCGCCGCTAGCTTTTGGTCACCGGAGGCTTGGTTGTGACGGTGTCCGACGGCGGCGCACAGCGCGAGCACGAACCAGAAAGCAAGGAAGCGGTAGGAAGGGTACCTAAGGACCAGAAACTCATCGTGGTTGTTGTGGTGGTGTCGCGGAGACCTATCATGGCCGAAATCGGCGGGAATGGCGAAGGGGGTCATTGGAGACCGAGGGGTCAATTGGATTTATTCGGTCTTCTCTGGCTTGCACGAGTGGGGGAAAACGATCGAGGAGAGCCAGAGGGTCACAACGACATGCTTAGATAGGCTAAAGGAGGCCCTGAACGATGGCGACGGCAGCTTTGGCCGAGCTAGGATTTCAGCCTCTAGGGGAAACAAGAGGGGAATCGCAGGGAGGAGTGAGAGGATAGAGTGGGGGAGAGGGCGTCGTGGCGGTCTTATCCAGCTCCAGGAAGCGATGAGGGGAGGTGGGCATCGCGACGGAGTGGCAGACGGCATCGGACGCACCAGCGAGGTGCTTCTCTCACTATCGCGAAGAGGAAAAAAGAGGAAGCACAGCGAAGGGGTACGCGGGCCGGGGTTTGGGCTGAGGTGGGCCGCGGAAGAGGTTGCTGGCTGCGCTAGTGGGCGGCAAACAGAGAGGAGGGGAGATGGGCTGGCCTGCTGTGAATCTGGGTCTATTTTGTTTTGTAAAATCCTTTTTCTTTTCTGTTTTTCTATTTTTCTCTTTTGTAATTTAATTTCTCTTATGTTTTAAATATTTCTAAAATACCAGAACTTTTATAAACTTCTCAAAATACCGCAGAGCCCTTATAATCCATTTAAGCTCTATAATTTTGGTAGTTTTCAAAATACAAAACCCTTTTGAATACATTTCAAATAAAGAGGGGGAGATTAGGGTTTAGGGTTTTGTCCATATCTTGCATGCATTTTAATATGATGCTCATGCTATGCTCAAACAAACCCTAATTACTATTAGTAAAACTAGGGGTGTTACATATGGTTAGATTTAAAATTCCGAATTTGCATTAGTTGCATCAAGTTCGAGCTCCCTTTGTTCAAGAGAAGATTTATATCGGTTGAGTTATGAGACTTTATGATAATTGAAAAGTTGTGTTTGATTCATGATTATTATGTTAGATGATTGAACTAGGTTGAGTGTTATGATACTTGTACAGCTGTCATAATTTTAGGGACTTCCACACCAACGAAAGTATTGATTAAGTTATGAGAAGAAGAATTTTGGGAGAATATTATAATTAAGAGTTTTTGAAATCCATTGAAGTAGTGAGCATGATCAAATAGCTATGCTGAAAGAAAAAGAAAAAGGGGAGCAAGTAAAAATATAGAAATATAGCTATCAAAAATATAAAAATAAAGAAAAAGATAATGATCATGAATCTTCACTACTAAACTTAGTGCTCCATATCTCTGAACTCTATGATTATATGATATGTTAAATCACTAGCAGATTCTTCTGAATTCATTAATACTAGAAAAGGTGTGGAAGCCTCTAAGTTATGTAATGTGTAAGGGTATGGTAATACCCCCAAAGTGTCTCTACATCCGATGTTGTATTCCTGTTTCAATTTCTGCCCCATTTATTGTAACGACTCATGTCTCATGAAGATGATGATCTTGTCCATAAGCCACCATCTTGCTCGAGGACGAGTAAGAGCCTAGCTTGGGGCAGTCGATGAGTCCAAAATTGAAGCATATTTACCTTTTTTTTTGCAATATTAGAGTAGGGATCTTTGTATTTCACTGTGTCTACACGCACCTTTTTGTTCTTATTTCAACAGGATCCAAAATCATGGAGTCATATGTGAACATATCAATTAGAGATGTCATATTGTGTAATTATATGATATTTCTAAGTGATAAAAGTCATTTTATGATTTTACCTTCGCACCTGGGAGAATACCAAGCAAGGAGGAGGCATCAGTACCAATAACAACCACTGGTACGGGCGGAGCCCGTCCGTTCTGTCTGCCCGTGCCAAGCGCCATCGTGACCTCCTCGTCAAATTCTTTCTCCTAGAAAAGAGAAGAGGTAGATCCGACATTCATATCCACAAGAAACCATGAAAAACCACATCAGTGAGGGATCTAAAGGAGGAACTTGGTTGGGGAAAATCCTAGCTGCTTCACGGATCATTGTAGGATAATGCATCATCCGCTTCATCATCAACCGCTGCATCTCCATTACCACCATTACTCCCATCTTTCATTTATTAGATCTCTTTGTAATTTTAGATCCAATTGTGGTTTGGATTAGATCTACCGTTGTACCTTTATCCATTCATTTGATTATGATGATGTTGTTGATTGTTTCCATGAGTGAGTAGTTCCTTTGTTCTTGGGGAGATGGAGAAACCCTAGCACCATTATGAACTTGTAATAAAGATGATCTATTCTTGTGTCCGTATGACTTGCTTGTTTACAATATAATTATGATTTGTGTTTGATCTCTCACTTTAGATGGTATGTGTAGTCGGCCGCATATCATTTGCCTTCAGGACTAAAGAGAGGGAGAAATCCTTTAGACGTGTCTTGGAAGGGTACCCAGAATGCCCTGTGACAAATTGGCGCCAGCTCGTAACCTACATGGTCAAAGGAGTATTAAGGAGGAACTCCCTAAGCTAATTACGATATCCAAGGGGAAACCCTTAATTGAAGTGGTTTGTATGGGTGACTGCTCTCAGACATCACAATGGTTATTTAGAGGTGACCTCACTCTTGGCTCAACAAAGTGGCTTCCTACGATCCTTGTAGTGAACATCTTATTATGGGGCTCTCTCCACACATATCATGACACAAGGAGTATGTTATCTTGATTACACATAACAATAATACTATGCTAGTGGTGTATCCTACATCCCCAAGAACGTTTTAGCCCTATTGAGTTCAACCACGCTTTCACACAAACTTGTTACATGTTTTCTTTTACTTGTTTTAATTACTTTTCTGCAATCAACCATAAACCTTTTAAACACCCTTTACTTGAGATCAAAGACAGATTATAAGTATACTTTGGTAGAGAGTAATGAGGGGCATAAAGACCTTTACTAATGGCTCTCTGTGGGTTCAATATCTTTACTTCGAAACAAGCTACAATTCGTCTATGCACTTGCAGTCATCAGTGGTCGACTTCGTCGTCATCGTCCGGAACTCTGACTGGTTCGCCAGGGTGAGGCTCCCCTCACACTTTGCCCTTGGGGTCATGGCGTATCTTCCTGCGGAGGTAGAGCCGCGGCACTCCGGCGGGCATGAGAGGTGGAGTGTGAGCATCGAGACCCTTCCACCCGATGAGGTGTAACTCTGTGATGGCTGGGATCATTTCCTCGTCGCCCACCACATCCGGCATGGCTCCGTGTTGCGGTTCAGCTACACCAGCGGAGGGTACTTCTCTGTCTTGGTGTTTGACACTCTGTTGTGCCAGGTTTCCTACCCACCGCACCTCCCCTGAGGGGACAAGGTGGGGTCCTTGGCACGGTTGTAGCCATGGCCACGAGGCCACGAGTCTTTTGCTAGGGTAGATGCAGTGTCCTTTAATTTCTTGTTTGTAGCCAGGGTTTGCAAGGAAGACCATTATGGGTGTATGTAAGCGGATCTTCACGCTTGTCATTTCTCCATTTGCATGCTTTCGTTGTGATGCTTGGAGTTTGTGAGTCTACGACGTGGCTCCAGCTTGATGGAGCTAGAGGTGGTCGGTGTATCGTCTTCCCAGGCGGCGAGCCTTGCGAGCCTCCTATGAACCCGCCTGGGGGTTTGTGTCAAGAGGGAAGGCCTCGCGAGGGGGTCTTGCGGAGGCCGCGCCTAGTTAGGTGACCTCCGGAGGCGGCATCAGGAGGCAGTACCCTTGTCGGGTGCCTCTGGCTGGTGGTCTTGCTCGCTGCACCCTGGATCATGCACAGTGACTCACAAGGACCTTACATGTGTCTCTGAGTCCAGCCACTTAGGTGGTGCTAAACTCTCAAGGCTTGCGTGTGCTTTTATACCGCGAGGCTCATCCCGGGGATTGTCGTTTCACTAGGGCCTTACCGTTGGTGAGGTAGCTTGTCATCGGACCCTTTTGGGGTCACAAGACTAGCGATCGTGGCTCCATAGGGTTTTTCCTCGCGTGCCCCTCGTAGAGCCTCTCGAGGAGATAACCGTAGAGGAGGGTATGCGTGCCGTGGGGGTGCAATGAACTTATGTGGCAAGTTATAGGCATCAGGAGCCGTGGGTGAGGTAACTTGACACTGTGATCAGGCGGCAAGTTCAGAGCTCAACACACTAGGCCCTATAGTTTTCTGGCCGCTAGTGGGGTAAGTGACTCACGAGCCATGCCGCAAACTTCTCGAGGAGAAGGCCGTCAGGCTAGCATGGGGATTTTTTGATTTTTTAAAGGCATGGGAGCGTGGGTGAGGTAACTTGCAGCCAAGGAATGGGTCGAGAAGTTCAGAGCTCGACACTTTAGGTCTTGGAGAGCTTAATCCGTGGAGGGGCAGTGCCTCACAAGCCATCGCGACGATTTTTTAAAGGCCAGGAACTGTGGGTGAGGTAACTTACAGCCAAGGAATGGGTCGTAAGTATAGAGCTCGACACTTTAGGTCCTGGAGATCTTTGGCTGTGAAGGGGTAGTGCCTCCTGAGCCGCCTCGACAATTTTTAAAGCCTAGGAACCATGGGTGAGGTAGCTTACATCCGAGGAATGGGCCATAAGTTCAGAGCTCGACACTTTAGGTCCTGGAGAGCTTAGGCCGTGCAGGGGTAGTGCCTCATGAGCCGCCCCATAGGCCTTACCAGAAGAGGGTCATAGGGCAAAATCACATGTCGCTAGAGATCCATAAATGTGCCACATGAGGGTCTCAAGCACCAAGAACTGTAGGTGAGGTACCTTATGGCCGGAACTAGTTCGTAAGTTCAGATCTCGACACTTTAGGCTCTAGCGTTGATGGGGAGTAACCCGGTGATGAGCACCGCACCTAGCCCCCGCTCGTGCAGTGTATATGAGGGAACTCTAGAGACACGGGTTTTGGAGAAATGCCTTTCCGAGGGAAAACCCAAATAGCGAAGCGTGCGTAAAGCACAAGATCCAAAAAACCGCCAGTAGTTGAAGATCATTACAACGCCACCATGGCTTGCATGGGGACTTACAAGAGATAAAGCTATAAGGGATGAGGTCTTGTCGAGAGTCACCTTCAAATAGTTTTGGAGTTAGGCGCGCCGCTCGGAGAGGGTTGTACACCTTCCAGCAACCCAATCCCCCTACTCAGTCGGTAGCTCGGTCGTCACCGTGGGGGCAGCTGTCGTTGCATGCGCGCTGGGTGCATTCCATCGGGAAGTCCGGAGCTCCCGGGTCATCACCATCCTCGGGAGCCTCCCCGTTGCTCGCGAGGATGGGCGGGGGTGGTCCTGAGCCCCTCTTGAGCACGCCCAACTCCTCGCGAGGCAGGAATAGAGCGGTTGCTGCCTTCTTTTCCATGGCGTTTTCCTGGGCCCTCATCTACTTCCTCCTTGTGGATCCCCCAACATAATATAGGGAATCCACGTCCTTAGGTTAGGTAGCAGCTACAGTCTTGTAGGCGTGCTCAAGGGAGCGCAAGGCCTCTACCTCGTCGCAACGAACCGTGATGACCCTGCCGCTGCCTCCAAGCATCTTGACCATGTTTTAGGCGCGGTGAGTGGCTGCCATGAACTTCGGCAGCACGGGGTAGCCAAGGATGACAATATCCAAGAGGTTAATGTGTGCCACGTCAAAGTTGATGAGCTCAGAGCGGTAGTTGTCCCATTTCCCAAACGTGACGGAGAGGCGCACCAGCCCAATGGGTATGGTGGATCTGTTGGTCACTCAGGAGAACGACATGGTCAGCATCAGCATATCGTATGGCACCTGTAGTTGGGCGAAAGTCTCAGTGGAGATCACGTTCAGGCCTGCACCTCCATCGATGAGGGTCTACGCGACTATGATGTTGTCGATGGTAGGGGTGCAGATCATGGGGAGAGTGCCCACGGGCCTAGTGGAAGTGGGGTGGTCACGGGCGTCGAAGGTGATGGCACACTGGGACCACTTGAGCTTTGGGGATGGAACACCTAGTCTGGCAGCCGCAACCTCGCGAGTGAGTAACTTGAAGTTCCGGTTGGACGTCGGGGCCTAGGAACCACCCAGAATGCAGGCTATGCTGCCCTGCAGCACTTGGTATCTCCCAGGAACCGCGGCATGTCATTTCTCATGTGGATGAGGGTGTTGTTGAATGGCGTTGGCTTGGTGGCCTGCCGGAGGGGGCTCGCGGCTGTCGGAGTTGTTGTTCTAGTGCTCACCCCCACAGTTGCCGCCGCTCGAGCCGTCACGCTCGCCGCCTGGTTTTCCCCTGCTCTGGTTGTTGCGCATGTCACAGAGCATCTTGAGCTCTTAGCAGTCGTCGATGGGATGCCCATGTTTCTTGTGGAGGTGGCAGTATGAGCTGTCGTCCTGCTCTCTTTCACCGTTCCCCTCGCGAGGACTCTTACAGTCCTTGTCCTTGCCCTTGGATGAGCCTGAGGCCTTGGGGGTAGTTTTTGCCTCGGTGATGCCAAACATCCGCCCTGCCTCTATCCTGGCACACTTTTCAGCCATGATGAAGAGCTCGGTCTCCGTGGTGAGGCTCCCACCTCTAATGCTGATCTTCTCCCTCATCTTGACGTCCTTCATGCACTCTGAGAAAGAGGTGATGACGTTGGAGTTTGAGATCATGGGGATCTTGTTGGGGACTTGACTGAACCTCTGCAGGAACTTGAAGAGGGTCTCTCCAGGTTGTTGGCATACCTGGCGGAGGTCGAAGTAGGTGAGCGGGCGCTTGTAGGTCCCCTTGAAGTTGGCGATGAAGAGGGAGCTGAGATCTTCCCATGACTCAATTGATTCCTCTGGAAGGTTCATCAGCTAGGTGTTGGCCGTCTCCTTCAGGCACAGGGGAACCAATTTGCGATGACGTGGTCATCTCCTCCCGCGGCCTTGACCCCCGTGGTGTAAAGCTGTAGGAACTCACACGGCTTGGTTGTCCCGTCCTAGCGCGCCGACATCTCCGGACGGAACTTGTGGGTACAGACCACGCGACGAAGGCCTTTGGTGGGGGTGAGGTAGCCGTTGTCCTGGACCGCCTTGCCGTTGGGGAGGGGCACGCGGTTCTACTGACCCGTAGTGGTGATTTCCTCATTGAGACGGTCCTCGTGCCGGTGCAGCTGTGCTATGACCGCGGGACGCGAGACGATCTGACAGCTGTTCTCGGGTGGTGGAGTGATGTTGTCGGGATTGGGTGCACCTTCGCAGCAGCGAGGGAGGAGTGAGCCCCCATCCCTTAGCATCCCGGCCTTGGGACGAGCCCCCGAGCCCTTTGGGAAGAGGGTGGCAATGTCGAGGAGTTCGGATATCTAGTCGCACCACCTTCCCTTGCCTAGTTCGGTCGAGGGGGTGGTCGAGGAGCTCATGCACCATTCGCCTGGCAGCCTCCAAGGTGAGACTCTTGGGGTGGCTACATGATGACACGGTGTGGTAGAGTGACGTGGCACCGCACGAGGAGGAAGTGGGCTCCTGCGACGGGCGGTAGGAGGATCCCCCTTCATCCTCCGTCCACGGGGCCTACTCGGAGGGGGTGTGCCACGGAAGCGGATCCGTCTGAGCCTTGCTCGCTACACGAGGGAGGGCTCAATCAGCGTGGGTCTCGTTTCTAGCCGACATGCCGTTGAGGTCAATGAAGCTCTCGAAAGCGTGCCTCATCCCCTACCTTGTGCACCAAATGTTGGAGATTTTGCCCACAAAGGAACTAAGGTCCAACGATCCCTTGGTTCGAAACGGGGCTGAACACGTGGCTCCAAGGAAACTCGGCGACGGTAGCGGCGGCGGAGCAAGCACACGATAGAGAGGTGACACGGGTTTTTTTACCTAGGTTCGGGATCCTCGTGAGGAAGTAAAGCCCCTACTCCTGCTTTGGTGTATTGCTCGCGTGCTTCGCGAGGGTGCAATGGAGGATGAAAGCCTAGGGTTTTAGATCTCAAGGATCGATCCCCTCCAAGGTAAGAGAAGGGCTCCTTATATAGGGCGGTGTTGGGCCTCTTCCCCGGTCCATCGGTCGGAAGGGTCACCAAAGTGCCGCTCTCTAAGGTCTCGGTCTACAGGATTGCCTTTTGGTGGACCGAGTCTTGGGCGCCGGGTGCTCCTCCGTCCGCTGGTAAAGTGGCCTTCCTTTACCTTATTTGTCTTTGTTTGGCGCTCCCTGATGTCTCCCTTGCACCTAAACAGAAAAGTTTAGCGCCTTCCATGGTGAGGTTGTCTTTCCTTCTATTGCAGAAAAGGCGTCGGACCGGACCTTCCTTTACCGAGGTGAGTAGAGGGCGCGAGGCCATTACGCCCCCTGTCAGGACCTTCCTCGCTCGTTGACCACCTGGTGAGAGTACCAATGGGCCCCGAAAGATGGTTCAGAGCATCCAAGGACGGGCCACATGGTGGAGCTCTGCAGGGGGAATCCTCTTCTAGAGGGCGTCTCCTCGCGAAGCGGAGCCTCGCGAGGGTACACCCGCATGTGCCGTCTCCTGAGGTGTTTCGGCCTCCTGTAGGCTCGGTTCTGTCAGGTGCTAGACCTTCTAACCGTTGGGTCATGGTACCCCGGTAGCCAGGGCCCTGACACCGTGGGAAAGCCTTGGATCGACAACAAAGGAAACCGGGTGTACAACACGCTCATGGAAAACACTGTTGTGGCTTGAGAGATCATAGCAAATAATCCAAGCACAGAACAGGTTCGGGTAAGTGTGAAGGTACTCACCGAGGGCCTAGATCAACAGAAGGTCGCCATGTCTGGCAGCAGAAAGCTGGTCTCCAAATCTGACCAATGTCACACAGACACTCGCCGATAGCAAGATACAAGTCCCCTATGGGAACCGGATCGACTCTACCGTTCCAACCCTCGGGACGAAAATTATTCAAGAACCGGCTCTTCAGGACAGTGGCACAGACCCGCACGTAGTTGGAGCAATGTTGCCCCAGCCGCGGAGCGAGATGTCGTAGCAGCAATTGTTCCATAGCAACCTCCCCGGCGGCAGTCGGATAACCGCGGAGAAGAAGAAGAAGAAGCATGACATCAGAAGAAGGACTGGCAAAGAATGCCCCCTCCTAGACACACAAGTCGTCCAACTGAGCCTCGTTACAATGAAGGCAACAACAGACGAAGGAATGACGAACACCATGACGAATCAAGCTGGCATAGTGGTTATCACCATGAAGCCCTGTATGGAGGAAATAGCCCACTAACACCACCCTCTCCACCAAGCAGCGCCCATAACAGCTCCCATGGAGGCTAGGGAGGGCACCAGGGCAGAGGTGGTGGTGGAGGAAACAGAAATCCGGCTCCATGGCACCGCAGCTACAGCGAACATCCAAGACGGCGCTTTCTGTCACCAAGTGACGCCGGGCACCGGATCAACTCAAACATAGAAGCGTGGCACTATGAGTCAGATAATATTTACATGGGCCCAAAATGCTTTGGGCCGTGCATATGAAAAACAAATTTCCTAGAGGGATTTTCTATCTCAAGGCACATTCAACCCTACGATGGTGTGGCTCGGCCAAACACCTGGCTCCAGGATTTTTTCCAGGCCTGCTGCATCACCAATGGAGGAAACAACTTGGTCGCATTTCAATATCTCCTACTCATGTTGAGAAGACGGCTCGATCATGGCTCGATGAACTCCCGGAAAACACCATCCACAACTGGTATGATATGCAAAGTCTGTTCCTTCCGAATTTCGAGGGTACATACAGGAGGCCCTACACAGTCGGAGATATGTTGCGTTGCACCCAAAAACCCAGAGAAACCTTCCAGCACTACCTCAGATGATGGATCAAGACAAAGAACTCTTGAGAGGGAGTAAACGAACAAACCGCGATCGAAGCCTTCATCGCTAGACTCCCAATCGGATTACTGCGTCATCGCCTGAAGTGCGACAAAGTTACCGACTTGGGGAGCTAATAGAAATGGCAAGGAAATATACAGATGCTGACGATGATTGAGAGGGACTACTAAACGTACTGGCTATGCCAAAGCTGGCCAAACAACCATAGCAGCAGTAGGCCTAGAAACGCAAGAACACCTCGGAAGAGAAACCCAATCCAGAAACCATTACTATCATCGCAACTTTTGGGTCTGGAGGACGAGGAGGACGCGGAGGCGGCCGAGGATGAGGTCGTGGAACTTCCCGAGTACAAGGTAGAGGAGACCAGCAACCTGGTAAAACCTACTCTTGGGCCGACATCACTAATAATCTGTGCATGCATCATCCGGATGGCAACGAGGGCTCATCCCACACAAATGATGAGTGTCATTTCAATGACGACATCAAGAAAGACGAATCCGCTTCCTACAGGGCCAAGCAACAAAAAAGAAAGAAAATTCCGACAAAGATAAGGAGTCCAAGGAAGATTACGACATGGAGGAGGTGGATACCACAAATCCCAAGTCGGATGGAAATAATACCTTCCCATCCAAGAAAGACACCTATGTATTCTTCCTTGGATCCCAACCAGCTAAGGTCAAAAAGGCAGTAATGCATGAGCTCAACGCAACTGTTCTGGCTATCCCCTAGTTTCTAGACTGGTCAAAAGTGACAATCATGTTTGACCTAAGCAACCATCCGCTTAAACCACATAGGCGAGGAAACTACGCTCTAGTCGTCAATCCACTGATCGATGGCTATGGGTTCTCCAAGACCCTCATGGACGGAGGCAGTACCATCAACATACTCTACGTCGAAACACTGCATCGTATGAGGATATCAGAAACACAGCTGAATCACAGCACTATGGTTTTCCGTGGAGTTGTCCAAGGAAGACAAGAGAACTCTCTAGGAGAAATTACTTTGGATGTTACTTTTGGAACTCCAAAGAACTATCAGACGGAAGCACTATCTTTTGAAATGGTCCCGTTCAAGAGCACGTACCATGCTATCTTTGGGCATCTGGCTTACTAAGCTTTCATGGCTCCCCCTTGCTATATTTACAACATGCTAAAAATTCCAGGTCCCAATGGCATCATCACGATTCAGGGAAACCCGAAGAAGGCACGAGAATGCAGGGATGGAGCTACCACTTTTTCTGAAGCCATACTACACACCGAGGAGTACCAGGAGATCAAGAAGAACATCGACCCTCCGAGAAGCTCGCAAAGAAGGAGGTGACAAAGCCGACTCTGGAGTTCAAGGCATCAGAAGAGATGAAGACGACATCGTTGAAGGATGATGACCCCTCCAAGGTGATACAGATAGGCGTAGGTTTAGACCACACATAGGAAAGCGTGCTTGTTGAGTTCCTCAAAGCTAATAAATATATCTTAGCATGGCAACCTTCTGACATGACTAGAGTACCTAGGGAACTTGCCGAGGACTCTTTAAATGTGTATCCTAACACTAAACCCATCAAACAGTCCTTGCAGTGTTTCAATGATGAAAAGCACAAAGAAATAGCTAATGAGCTAGCCCGGTTAGAGTTAGCTGGATTCATAAAAGAGGCCATCCACACTGCATGGTCGGCTAATCCTATAATGATCCCTAAAAAGGACATCATTTATTTAAGGATGTGTGTTGATTATACTACATTGAACAACGCATATCCTAAAGATCCGTTCGCTCTGCCTAGAATCGATCAAGTTATCGAATCGACAACAGGCTCGGAACTCCTATGTTTTCTCGATGTATATTCCAGTTATCACCAAATTTGCATGAAGGAGTCAGATAAATTAAAGACTTTGTTCATCACCCCTTTCTGAACCTTATGCTACGTAACGATGCCTTTCGGGCTCAAAAGCGCAAGAGCTACGTACCAGCGCACTATTCAGCATTGCGTCCATGATCAAATCGGATGCAATGTACATGCATATATGGATGATATAGCTGTGATGTCCAAAAATAAGGAAACCCTTATTTCTGACTTGGAGGAAACGTTCACCAATCTAAGAAAATACAATATAATGCTTAACCCAAAGAATTGTTTCTTTGGAATACCAGGCAGAAAATTGTTATGTTTCATCGTGTCTCAAAGGGGATAGAGGTGAACCAAGACAAAATAAAGGCTATACTCAATATTACCAGGACAAATCGCCTGAAGGATGTACAATGGCTCACTTGTTGCATTGTTGCGGTCAGTCGGTTCGTAAGCTGGCTCGATGAAAGAGCCACACCATTATACAAGCTCTTGAAAAAGACCAAGAAATTCATCTGGAACGATGAAGTTGAAGTTGCAGTTCTAGACCTGAAAGCCATACTTTCATCCGCCCCTATCCTTGCAACACCGGAAGCTCAAGAACCTATGTTGCTCTACATGGCTATGACAAATAGAGTCGTCAGCGTTATCATGGAGGTGGAACAGCCAAAGGAAAAATAGGAGCACCTGGTGCAGCGTCTGACTTACTACCTCAATGAGGTCCTGACTAAATCAAAACAACAGTATCCTCATTACCAAAAGTTAGCCTATGGTGTGTTCTCCACATCTAGAAAGATACGACATTATTTTCAAGAGCACAAGATTACCGTGGTGAGCACACCTCCAATGAGAAACATAATCAACAACAGCGATGCCACATGACGTATTGCTAAGTGGGAATTCGAGCTAGCACCTTTTGACATTGAGTATAAACCTCGTATAGAAACCAAATCCCAAATACTTGCCAATTTTTCTGCTGATTGGACAGACATGGTCGAAAGCGCTCGGGGGCTGGTGTGGTACTCAAATCAACCCAAGGATACAAACTATTCTATGTGTTGCAGATTAACTTCACGGTGACAAATAACATTGCCGAATATGAAGCCCTACTGCATGGAATTTGAATTGCATAAGACATCGGCATTCGCAGACTCATGTGCTATGGAGATTTGGATTTAGTTGCTCAACAAGTATCTAACATATGCAATGCAAATAAGCACATGGCAGCATATTGAGCTGTCGTGGATAACTAGCAAAATTGTTCAAAGGGTTTGAAGTCCAACACATTCCCCGAATAGAAAACGAGGAAGCAGATGCACTATCAAGAATAGGCTATGCACGAAAAAAAAAGGTCCCGGATGGTGCTTTTATGGAGCACCTAAAAGTTCCCTCTATCACAGGAGTTGATGAGGAGTATCCAACCAAATCCGACTCACCGCTCATAGTAGTTCTGTATAATTCCTAGTTGGACAAAACCCGACCCAGAATTCTTGGTAGAAGGAAAATTACCTGAAGACGAAGTTCTGAGCCGATAGATCATCCTACGAGCGAAATCCTACATAGTAATTAGTGGTGATCTCTATAAGCAGAGTGTGTCTAGAGTTTTTCTGCGTTGTGTTTCTCCGAAAGGAGTGGAAACCCTAAGGGAAATCCATGAAGGCGAATGCAGACATCATGCTGCAGCCAAATCTTTAGTGGCAAAATCTTTTCGGCATGGATTTTTTTTCTTACAGCTGAGGAAAATGCTGAGAGGATGGTCCGGACGTGCAAAGGTTGCCAAAAATACGCCAAACAAGCCCATGTTTCGGCTGATCAGCTATGAAAAATTCTGATTGCATGGCCCGTTGCGGTCTGGGGGTTTGACATGGTAGGACCGTTTAAACATGCTCCAAGTGGGTTTACTGACCTCCTAGTGATGGTGGATAAATTTACGAAATATATTGAGGCTAAACCCATCACAAGTTGTGATGGAGCAACAACCAAAAGATTCGTCAAGGACATTATTGTTGGAAATATGTCCTAGAGACAAATAATAATATGGATTATTATCATATTTCATAAAGTATATGATTAAGTTTTGTATCATGCTATAACTGCATTGAAAGGAAACGTCAATACACGTGTGATATATAAACATCCAGGAGTTCCCGGTGAATCTCTAGTCACTAGTTCATTGATCAACAAATGATCAAGGTTTCCTGATCATGTGGCATTTATGCCAGTTGACAATGGAGTAACCTCATTACGAGAATAAGATGATGAGCTATACCCAATCTAAACATCATGACCCTATCATGTCACAAAGTTAACTTACGATGATTAGAAAAGACCTAGTGTCCTATTTCTTAGGCCGTGAGACCATATCAATCACTATCACTAGAGAATACATAGATAGCATCAAACGTCACTTGTGTGAGTGGTGATCATAAAGGAGTGTTTAGGTATTCGAAGGAAAATGTAGAGGTAATATGCGTCAAGAGCAGGATTTGTCCATCCGCATGACGGAAAGATACTACAGGGCTCCCTCAGAGAAGTTGTATCCAATAGCTGCACTGCATCTGATTTGATCACAAGAATATCACTTGATGAAACGAGTAAAATAACATTTGTTGGTAACAAGATTGAACACGACATGGTGATGTAATTGATCATATCTCGTACAATTCAAGTATCAAAGAGACAAAAGGAATATGACATGGAATTCATGGTTCGGCGATGAAAGATTCGTGGAATGCATAGGGGTCATCATGGGCATGCAAGTCCCATTGATGGTCATTGGTACAAGAGGGGTATTGATCGTGTCTGGATTGTTACCAAACCATGGGGTATCATGCTTAAAGGCTTGATCATGCTCGGAGATTGTTTTGGTATCGGCAGAATCACCGAAGGAAAGAAAGATAGAGAACCGGAAGAGTTTCAGTAAGTTTGGAGGATATCCGGAGTGGAGGTGGAAGGAGTTCCATAGCCACAGGGATTGAATAATATGTAAGTAAATGTTAAATATTGATTTAATCATTTATTTATAATTATTTAATAAGAGAAGATGAATTAAAAGGTAAAATACCTAATTGGGCCAAAATCCCTAGGGAAAGGGCCCATGAGGGAAAGACTGATGACTACAAGTGCACAGATCATTTGTAGCTAGTTTCAAAATAAAGATGGGGAGCACGAGTCTGAACTCTAATAACTCTTTAAATTATGATAGAAATGCTAGATAAAGTTCTGCGTGACAAGATAAAATGCGAGTATTGTGTAAAAAGGTGTTTTTGGGTTTTTGGTATAAGAGCAATAATAAAGTAAAGTAAAATAACTAAATACAGAAAGTAAGTATCGTGTATGTAGGAGAGATTGGAACTGCAATAGGGAAAAAGCGTTCTCAGGGAGGAGCGGATACACCACTAGCATTATAAGGATCTAACATAAATATTATCATCATAAACATTCTCAACTATGTATGTGACATGGGCATACCTTACAGGTACTCGAGTTTGGCATATATGGCCCAATCTAGCAGAAGCCCACGATGTTACCAGGGCCCAATCAAGGATTCGGTGACCTAAAGGAGACTCTGACTGCTTGCAGCACACGACGAGCTCAAGATAGAAAGTTTAAAGGGAAAACCCTAACTTGTAACCGACTCGACCTTCTATCCCAAGACCTAGCCTATCTATATAAAGGCTAGGAGGGGCGGCAAGGAGGACAATCACCACCCTAGTTTTCCACACCATCGCCAGATTGCATCTGCGCACCCCTATAACTTTCGACTCCCTCGATAATTCCAAGAGAAGACAAGCATGAGTAGCGTCCTCTATAAGGCCTGAACCTGGGTAAACCTTGCATCCATGTGTGCTTGTTTGCTAGCCGATTGATGCCTCCAGTGCTCCCCTCTTCTCCAAAACCCAAGTCCGCAACAATGGGCATTGATGAGTTTAACCCTCGTTAGTATGTGTGGGAGGAACTCCGTATTTGGACAAATAGGCAGCAACCATTGCTCACATCATCCTCATACCACAGCAGTCAGCAATCGACATCAATCAAATTACTGCGCTATTAAGCGACGTAATCCCGTAGGACGTATCCCATGGCATGGATAGTGTTCCATGAGTTTCCTCGGTTTCCCAAGTTGATACGTAAGGGGTGCCAATAGCTTTATAGTCACTCTAAATGCTAGCACGCCTCCGTCTACCAACTAGTAGTTCCCTGCATCAAGTCCCCATGAGAGGCAAACATTGAGAGGTCGACTTCTCTCAACATCAAGATGTAGAAAATCTAACACATGGTCACAGCGATGAATATCATAATAGACTTTATCTTATTTCAATCCCATACTAGGGTTTCTCCATCTCCCCAAAAACTAGAGATCTACTCAGACATGGAGGCAATCAACATCATGGCAATAGTAATGGAAACAATCATAGATGAATAGTACTTGTAAAAATCCAGAACGAGTACAGGAATTACATCAAGATCTAGACAAGATGTAGATGGGATGGATGGAGATGGTGGTGATGCAGTGGTGGATGATGAAGATCCATGCCTGAGCCTCCTGGATCTGCGTAGGGCGAAGATGGATCCCTGTGGATGAGTTCCCCCTCCAGATGCCTCCCGGATCTACGCACGGGGTGAAACTATTTGAGGAGGCAGAGGCGGCGCCAACTATACGGCCGGAGCTATACGGCTGAAAAATTTGCCCCCGCCGTATAGTTGGTCGTTGAACCTTCTACCTCCTTTGTTCGCTTCTGGTTTTCTTCTAGTATTATTAATATTTCCCCAATAAGAGATTTACGTTGTTTTTTACTCCTCTTCTCCATAGTACAACTGCTCCAAGAATTGTATCCACTGGATCCATCATCTGTCCTAATCCTGGTGAAAACAGACATAAAATATGCACGCGAGCGCCCTAAAATACCAAGATCCTACATCTACAATGCAAAATAATAATGTAAAACATGATGCAAATATGCACTCATCCAAGACAAAAGGGGAAGAGAGAGAAGGGGTGGCCGGCTGGGCCAAGGGACCCTGTGTGGGGCCCACTTGGGCCTTGGCCGGAGGCGGCTAGCTCCCCTCTACTTAGTTTAGTCCCACATGTCTTAGCTAAAGCCACATGGGGTCCTTTTCCCCTATATAAAGAGAGGCATCTTGAGAAAATAAATACACAAATAATCAATAAAGGTTTCCTCTCTTTTGGAGAGACCACCAATTGATTCTCTCTCCCGTGACAATGGTCCCAAGTCTGGATCGCGCGAGCAGGAGACTTCTTCACCGGGGAGCGCCATCGTGCTGTGGGATTTGGATCCAGAAGGTCTACCGCCGCAACTGCTGCTGGATCAGAGGAGCAGGAGTCATTGTCAGGCACCAGACGTGTGTCACTCCCTTGGAGGTGCAACACTTGGGGAACTAGGAGTCATTGGCGCCATAGGACTTCAGCACGACTCTAAGGTCGGCATCGGAGCAACTACATAAACCATACGTTCCCGAGCATTGACAACGCTTTTCAGTCTTCAAGGGTAAGTTTGTGAAAATCTCCTCCCGTTACTGCATTACTAATAGATAGATCATGGCATTAGGTTTCTTGGCGTAGGAAAAATCTATTGTTTTCAGGCCTGAACCCATACAGCTATAATAGGATTTGGCTATCCGCATAGTATTATTATAGACAATGGGAGAAACTTTTCAATGGGAGAACTTGTCGAATTCTGTGAAGACCAAGGGATCCGACTTGATATTGCATTAGTCGCAGATCCACAAGCCAATGGACAAGTCGAAAGGGCAAATGGTTTAATTCTTCTAGGCTTCCGTCCCAGAATCGAAGCACCACTTCATCATGTTGCGGGGGCTTGGGAGGATGAATTGCCATCTTTTGTATGGAGTTTATGAACTAATTTTAATAGTTCAACCAGATATACACATTTCTTCTTGGTCTATGGCGCAGAGGCAGTTCTTTTGAGTGATCTTATCCATATTTCTCCCTGAGTCGCTACGTATGTCGAAGAGGATGCCGAAGTTGCTCGACAAGATGACATCGATATACTTGAGGAAGTGTGCATCATTGTTGAGCAGAGATCCTCGGCCTACCACCAAAAGTTATGCAAGTATCATAGTTGGAGAGTCAAAAGTCGATCTTTCAAGAAGGGCGATCTAGTTCTCCGACTAGTGCAAAAAATAGAGCACAAACTTTCCCCAATTTGGGAAGGGCCCTTTATAGTTAGTAGAGTATTGCACAATGGTTCATACCCTAACTAACATGAGGCTAGAAAATAAAGACCTGCTACAAAGAGAAAAGGAGCTGGAGGCAGTACAGACCCGAATGAGATAGACTGTCCATGGAATATTGCTTAGCTACGTCCCTTTTCTTAAAATTTCTTTCTTTGTAATCATATTAATGTACATGTTCAAAGTGAAATAAAGTATTGGTCTCCTCAATGCTTTTTATGAGATATTCTTTGAAAGTACTTATTTCCGAATGATCATGTCATGGTCGAAAATCCAAGGATACTTGAATGTACTTTATGCTCATGATTACTCTGGTTAGATTTCCAATTCTAAAAATGGTACCTTTGGGTATAAGTCTAATTTTAGTTTATACTTGTGTTTTTGTCTGATTGCTGGACGCGGGTACATTCCGAGTAGTGAATTGTTGGTACTGGAAGATGGCTTTGATTTCGGGTTTAAACTAGTTTAGCTATCGAGCTCCGTTGCTCAGCAAAGTTTCCGTGCTAAAAGTTTGCCAGCTCACGAAAGGGACGAGGCAGAAAGCCAGATAAAAAATAAGTATAAAAAAAGTGCTTAAGTATTTTCAAGAACAAAAAGCAAAATATATATGTGCTAAGAGTAAAGCATTAGTTCTTACACAGCAGCACCACAAAATGAATAAGTTTAAACCATTACATCAAGGTTTGCTTCAGAATAACACAAATTTTCTTGCAAATGTTTAATCTTGCAGGAGAAGGATTCGCCGGCTCACTGGTGTCATCCCCCAAGTCGCCCTAATCTTTTTCCGAGACAGGGACGTCATACTTGGTCGCTTCGTCATCGTCTTCAGGAATTTCTTCATCTTCAGGGGGCTTAGAGGTGCTTCGATGGGCTTCAAGAATGGCTTATCGTAGTTGGTTACATCGGCTATGTGGCAAGCATAACCGGCACAAGAATCCCAGATAGCACCAACGTTCCGAATCTTACCATCTTCATCAGTAGTCAAATATCCCTTGGTAACTTGCCAGATTTCCATGTTTCCATGGTGGTTCATTACCATTGTGAGGTCATTCTACGTTGAGATGTGGGCATAAGACATTTTCCAATCCTCGACCAGCTGCGGGATATCCTTCACTTTGTCACATAGTTCCAAGATGAACAACTTGTCTAGATCGAGGAGATTAACGATCTTGCCAATATCCTCAAAGGATTGGTGGAAATCATGAAGTAAATCTCCGACTGCGACAAGCAGGCCGGTGCATGACTCGGATGAAGATGAATCCAGGAGGTTTAGAGGCCCTGAAACACTACTAGGGAAAAGCCTATAGGAGACATGCTTATAGGAGGCATGTCCCTCAAACATAGGCCTCCACTAAATCTACATGGCCCATGTCTAAACGGCGTCCGCAGGCGGGATTGGGTACAAGCAAGTGTAGCGAGACATAGGAAGTACCCATGTTCGGAGCCCACGTGGTGAGGTAAAACTCCTACTCCTACCGATTTGACTATGAGTAGAATACAGAGTACAATTGCTCATCGAGATGTATGACTATCTACCTCCTAAATGCCCAACCCTTGCTACGAGAGCCTTGCCCCTCCTTATATCGGCAAAGGGGCAACAGTCTCACTGGCCAGTCTGGCTAGCGGATCCCAAAGGCGGGCCCCAGCCGGCTGGTCATCTACAGTATCCGTTAAGATATGTCACATCAAAGTACACGTCGTGCGGGTCATCGTGGGTACAGTGAATGATGTGCGAGTCTATCATCAGCAACTGACAATTGTGCCCGTGTCACCAGTAAAGTCTCCGGTATGGCCTCGTAGTTGTGGGTATTGTCGCTGTACCGGGGCGTACCATGCACTGTGCAGCATGTCGCCATGTCCTCCTGATTGCATCCGACTACGACCGTGTAGCCGGATATGTATCTTGTCACCCTTCCTGGTTCTAGCTACCGGCTGATAGCTGGTAAAAAGTTCCTGCATCGGGCTATGATCTGCTAGCTGGATGCGAGCCGCCTGCCTTAGTTCTTGCATGGTTGGGGCACCTGGGGGTCATCCCCCCGACACTATCCCCCGAGCGCATGTGGATTCCGCCCTTAGGTGAAATGTGCGTGCGCTACCTCTTGCCTTTGAAATTTGTGTCCGGCTACCGTCTAATGGTTGCGCTACCCGTGACATTAGTGCTGACGCTGGCCACATGCACACGAGCCATCATTGCGCTGCCGCGCGTAGCGCTACATCGCATCGCACGTCGCACACATCGCCTCAGGAACCGCCGCCTGCCGTTTCGGTTTCTAGCCTGGGATCTCTTGCACATTCGGCACCAGCACAAGAGATCTGGAGCGGTGGCGGGGTTGTGGCGCGGTCTGATGGACGCCACGTGGCATGGTAGACGGTTGCTCTCCCCGGGCTTTGAAAGGCCTCCCAGGGGAGCCATTCCCCACTTCCGCTCATTGCCTCCTCACTTCTCCCTTGCGCCCTCACTGCCTCGCCACTACTTATGTGCGCCCGTCGCCGGACTTAGCCGCGCTGCCTACTTAGCGTCACCGGCGACATGGGCCACAGTTTCTTGGAACCCGCCACCACGGCGGATGAACACGTGATAGCATTGGAGCGCGACGCCTGGTGTGGGTCCTCTGTGATAGAGGACCACATCGCCAAATACTGCGCGACCTGGGTGCTGCCACCGGAGACGGAGGTGAAGGTGCAGCTCGCGCTGCCGGAGGAAGAGTCGCCGTTCCCTGAGGAGGGGAAGCGGGTGATCTTCCTCTCCCACCTTGCATGCGGCTTCGACCTGCCCGTGCACCCTTTCTTCCTCACTTTCCTTGCTTTCTTCGATCTCCGCCTCTACCACCTCGGCGCCAATGCCATTGGCACTCTCGTGCACTTCACAGCCTTCTGCGAGTGCTATCTCGGGATCCAGGCCGATCTCAGGCTCTTCTGCCGGCTCTTCCACGTCCGGCCGTAGGTCCAGTTCACCCAGGGCCTGCTGGTTTCCTGCGGTGGCACGTCGATCTACTCCCGCTCGCAGACCGGCTACCCCAAGTTCCGGCTGCAAGACACGGTCCAACTGTGGCAGCAGTCGTACTTCTATGTTAGCAATGTCACCGAGGTCGACCGGATGAACCTGCCGGCTTTCCAGGACGTGGAGTCGACCCAGCAGAACTGGGACTTGAAGATCTACGGCGAGAAGGCGGAGACGGACATGATGCTGCAGCGGATGTGACCCCTCATCACCGCTGGCTTAACCGGCCTGGACATCACGCTCAGTTGATGTCCCGGTTGATGAAGCCACTACAGTGACGCATCCACAAGATGTGCTTCTACTCTGGCCGACTGGACCCTACCCAGCTATCTCGCTGTGATCCCCGCTGCCACATCCTCAAGGAGTGGGTGTGGACAATCACCAAGGAGAGGTTGCCGAAGAACTGGTAGTTCGAGCAGGTCCCGTACACGCGTGATAACCGCGCGCCCCGGGTAAGTTTCCTTGTCTAGCCGGTACCTTCCGTCTTCTGTTTTGCTCGTTTAATCCGCCTAACCCCTCTTCTTCTTTTCTTTTGGCAGATGATGGGCTGAGTTCTTGCACCAAAACAGGGTTATTGCGGTACTTACAGCAGCAAATATTTAAGAGTTTGTCCCGATGGAAGCTCGGCGAACACGACCCTCGCAGCCGCGTTGTCAATGCGACAACGTATGCACCCAAACCGTGGTTTGGAAATAGCCTATTCTATAAGTTGTTAGGATAAATGAATTTAAGAAGTTTTGTAATAACTACTACTAGAACTCGAAAGAAAACTAGAACGAAAGTAAAACTGAAAAGGCGTGAATGCAATGAGATGAAATATTAATGCTATGATTCCTCAAGTAATGTTGTGTATACCAGTGTGCATGATAAGTGCTTATGGAATAGTTGTTAACTATAATTGTGGTTGTCCCTCGTATACCGTTGCCTCCCACCATTGGTAAGTGGCAACTAGACAACTCAATTGTCCACACCCTCTCCGGACCTGGGTCATCCGTAAGAGAATAGTATATTACGGTAACAAGACCAATCAAGGTAATCCAGAGCAAAGGCATTGAGTTTTATGGACAACTGTACTACTAAACAAGTGTGCTAGTTACAAGATATCCCATATGTCACTTTTGGGGTCAAGCAATTCGCAACACTATACCTATCTATATCATGAGTGATCTTGAGGAAATTTAATTTTAATGGACGGTGCATCCTAAGGTGCTATTGCCTCCGCAAATCACTTATAGAAAATAGCCTATTAGTTCTACCCACGGACTTTTCATGCCCATGGAACGAGTAGAGACTAATGATAAGTTTTGTGACACTCCATGAATCCCTAGTAAACTCCTCAACAATGGATTGGACATCTCCAATCACTAGAATAATATCATGAATAGAACAATGTAAAGAGAAACCACAAACATATTAGTTAACAAGAACACACCACATTTCAATTAGTCAAATCATCATAACATTAAGAAAAGGGGGTTCAAGCCATGTTACAACCCATCGCGGAGATCATGATGGGGAAGTATGAAGGAGTAGCATCGATGGAGATGGTGATGGCGGCTCGGTGATGGTGGCGTCAGCATGGTGATGGTGGCGTCCTCCTTCTCCTCCTCTTCTTGCTTGGATGGCTTGATGGTGTTGATGGAGACCTAGATCTTGGTGGACCTGTAGAGGATATGAAGGCGGCACGGCCCCATGGCGCCGCCGTGGAGGTGGTAGATGAGATCTAGATCTTATATATCGTGTCTTGTGTATATATGGTGGCTTCCTTAGGTCCTCCCTCCTTCATATATGCCTTGGGGTGCCCTAGGGTTCCCCCAATACCGTCACATGACTTAGGGAAGGTTTTGGAGCTTTTCTGGGGCAAAATCCCGTCGTTTTTGACCTTTTTGGCAACTATACGGGCGGAGCTATACGACCAAAAATATAGCTCCGGACGTATAGTTGCTCGTCAAACCGTCTGTCCCCTTTAGTATTTTGGCCGTCATTTATTCATACGAACTCCGTTTTGGGTGTTCTTAGGCTCGTTGAGTTCGTATCATCGAGGGCTACAACCCTGTGGTATTGGATATTTATTTTGAGAAGTTCGAAAAATTCACTTTTCCAACCTCTCAAATGGCTAAGTCTGGTCCCTGCAGCTCCTCCATACTATGCTCTCTTTCTTCCTTTTGCCTTTGTTTTGTCCATAATCATCATCAACACCTACACACATGTCAAAGACAAGGAAGAGGGATAAAATTCTACCTAAACTACTAAATGTGCAAGGCTCATACTAAATTTAACAAAAACAAGTAAACATGCATATTAAGCATAGCAATTAGATGGAACATGATATGATAGGAAAATGACACAATTGATATTGCTAAAAAGTGTTGTATATCACAGCCATCAGCAGACTTCCCCTGCATCATCTGGGAGGAGGGTGAGACCCCCACTAGGACTTCACACTCGACCTCCCCGAGCCGCGTGCACGCCGGACTAGCAAAGAGTCGGAAGGTGACGATGACGTCTTCCCCAGCCGGACCAACGAGCCGACTCACGACGAGTCGACGAGGAGGAGGAGGCCGCCCGGCTCCTGAACTGGCCTGGTGCCGAGCGACGGATGGCGACTCCAACTGGTCCGATGCGGGGGGAAGAGGATCTAGTCGGCCCCCGGTGGAGGAGACAGCTACAAAGAGGAGCCGGACCGGTGCCCTTCCCTTGAGCCAGCTAGTTCGCAAGAAGGCGCCACCCCCGGTGGTGCAGGCGTAAGGGTTTTGTGTCATCCTTTTGTCTTGCGCTTCTTTCCCTTTTTATTACACGATCTTTCTTCTTCTCGTTTGCTTATTGATTTCCCTTTATCCTTGTAGCTCGCTCGTTTCCTTTGGTGCTGCCATCCCAGCACGGGGGCCGACTGGCTTGCCGCCCCACGCACCGCCTACTTCCCCGCCTCCTGCTGCCACTGCCGCCCCTACCCGACGTCCAGGGCTCTGCCACCGCTGCCTCGTGCGAATCCGGCTACGGGGGCCGGGACTGGGGATGCCCCGTCGACTAGGTGGTGCAGCCGGACGCCGCTGCATCAAGCCCGCAAAGCGAAGGTGGCTCCTCCGCAGGGACGAGGAGGGCTGCTGCTGGCAAGGAGCTGGTGGTGGTCCAAGATGATAACTCCGACGGTGAGCTAGGGGAAGGATGGTGGGTGGCGGTCCGCGAGGCGAAGGAGTCGCTAACCCTCAATGCCATCGATGACGATGCCTCCCCCGCTGCCTCTCTGGCGGATCTGGCCACCACCCTGGAGTTGGCGGTGAAGGAGATCCGGTTGCTTGAAGCTTCGGCTAGGAGCAACTGGTCGCTGGAGCAGAAGCTGGCCGCTGCAAATGGCACCTCCCAGAGTAAGTCATTTTACTCGGTTTTTTCTTCTCCTTCTATCTTTTTTTTGCTGATAGCTCGTTTCTTGTAGCCATCATGGTCTACGCCCAGCGAGAGATCGATCGCCTGATGAAGGTGAACGACCGGCTGACGAAGTCCAATTCCTCCCTCCAGCTCCAGAATAAGGAGTGGCACTCCAAGACGGACTAGATAGAGGCCACCATCAAGGAGCATGACTCTGCCCTCGCTAGCCGGGCCCAAGCCTTTGATCTCCTTGACGCCTAGAGCAACGATCAAGATAAGGAGATCAAGCGGCTGGGGGAGTAGGAGAAGGCCCTCTTGGACAAGCTGATATAGATCAGCTGCACCGCCAAAGGTAAATGATATTTCCGACTATCTTTTCCTATCCGAATCTGGTAGCCGGACCTGACTTGCCTTTTCTGACAGCTTTTTATCCGGGCATAGACCTGCTGGCCTACAACCGGCTCCAGGAGAAATGGCCGGGGGAGCAGCCAACCTCTCAGGAGTTGGTTGCCCTTCTTGGTGAGGAGGCCGCTGGGCTGCGAAAAGCGGCTCACGCGGTCTTCGATTTCCTGTGGCTAGATGTAGCCGTGCCGGAGACGATCGCCCAGCTGGTGACCAAGGTTGTGGAGGTGTCGGCTGCTGTTGGCCGAGTGAGGGACCTAGCGGTGCGAGCCGGAGCGGAGATGGCCTTGGCGCTAAAGCTGTCCTGGTACAAGGACACACGCGTCAATAAGATCGATGGAGGCTTTCGCGTCAGTGCCGACCTTGCCGCCATCCGCCAGGCTCACCCCGAGCTCCACGCCTCTGCCATCAAGATCACTGGCTACGCCGATGTCGATGAATTCCTCACCGACTCGGAGTTCGTTGGGACACCGGAGACGGAGGCCGAGCCATCGTCACAGCCGACAGGTCGAGATGTCGGAGCCGGAACATCCAGCGTGCCTCCTCCGCCTCCCGATGCTTCGTCCAGCCAGGATCAGTCGCACGGCAAAGGCCCCGTCGTTTAGATTTGATCCCCGGAATGCCAGGTGGACTTGTTTTGATTTTCTTTTGTTGAACTTGCCACTTGTGTCGGCTATCGCTGATGTCAGTTGAACCTATGGGAGCCTCGACTCTCCTTATCTTAATATGTTGTTTGCTTGTTCCCATTTTTTCCTTGTGATCTTGTGTGTTTTGAAGTTTTTCTCTTTTGCCGGTTACACTCATCCGACTGTCCTTGTCCGGCTAAACTCCTTTAGCCGGATGACCTCCAACTCTAGTGGGGGCGTGCCAGCGCACCCACTAGGTGTAACCCCCGAGATTCAGAGTTCTTGGTGAAGAAAAGGACTTCGAATCTTCTTCTTTCTTTCCTTCCACCTCTTAGTTTCTTCCAGCTAGGCACCTCTAGCCGGCTAGTATGACCTTGCCTGGACCAACCGGTCAACCACAGCCAGTAGTGGGGGTGCGCCAGCGCACCCACTAGGTGTAGCCCCTGAGATTCGAAGTGCTTGGCAAAGACAAGGACTTCGAATCTTCTCTTGTTTTCCTGCCCTTGCCCTCACCTGGGCCCAAATATCTTACTAAACTCCTTTAGCCGGTCGAAACTACATGATTCCACTAGGGGCATGCGAGCGCACCCAGTGGGTGTAGCCCCGGAGATTCGGAGCACTTGATAAAGGCAAGGACTTCAAATCTTCTCTCCTTTTCATGACCGACTGGTTTTAGTCATACAAAACAAACACACATATAGGTTCATTGTTAATATGTTAGTCGGTTAAGGTATTGCATGTTAGTGGGATAATAGCTTCGGTTTTTTTGAAAACTAGCTTACGCTTCTCAAGTTACTTAGTCGTTTTCCCATGCGCTCTGCTATTTATGATGCGTCCTTGCCGGGAAGCCGGGTTGCGTTCTGCAGCCATAACCAAAGGGAGCTGACAATACATTGCGCGCGGTACTGGAGGCTCAGTAGCCGGATAATCTCAAACTAGGCACAAGGACGGACCGCTCGATCTGTCGCATCTTTTCGCTGTTCTTCATGTGGGATGCCTCGGGCTTTTGCCCTTGCTAGCAAGATAGCCGAGTTGCAGTCTGTAGATGAGACGAAGAGTGGGCCTCTGACACCGTCGCACACTACTCAGCCGGTTTATAGAATTAGCAGGCCGAGCCAACTGGCGATCCCCCGGGTAGGGGTTGCTGGAGCCAGAAAATCTGAACCGGAAAAGAACATATGCAAATTTCTAGCAAGGATCCCCCGAGTATCTCTCGGGCATCCGCATTTTTCATTCATAGAGTTCGCGGGATACATACACTGTTAGATGACTAGGTGTAAAACGGACGGAGCTGGGCCGTGTTCCAGGGGTGTTCCGTCTCCTTGTCTGACTTGTCCATATTGTCCTTGCGCAGCCGTTGCGCATCGATGAGGTAGTAGGAGTTGTTGTGCAGCACCCGGCTGATGATGAAGGGGCCCTCCCAAGGCGGCGATAGCTTGTGCATGCCCTTCGTGTCCTGCACCAGCTGGAGAACCAGATTGCCCTCGCAGAACGCGACGGTCGGATCTGACTCGAATGGTAGTGGCGCAGGCATTGCTGGTACAACACCGATCTGGACAACGCCAACTCGCGGGCTTCCTCGAGGAGGTCCATGCCATCTTCCCTTGCCTCTTGATTGGCTCGCTCGTCGTAGAGAAGCTTGCGGGGTGAGTCGAACTCGATGTCCGCGGAGAGGACAGCTTCCGAGCTGTAGACGAGGAAGAACAGGGTGAAGCCGGTTGGCCGATTTAGCATGGTGTGGAGGCTCCACACGATAGCCAGAAGTTATTCAATCCAACATCCGGGTGACCGCTCCAAAGGCTTGATGAGGCGCGGCTTGATGCTGGCTAGCACTAGGCCATTTGCCCTTTCGACTTGGCCATTGGATTGCACATGTGCAACGGATGTCAGGTCCAGCCGGATGCCCTTGTTGCTACAAAACCGGGCAAAGGCCCCCTTGGCGAAGTACATGACATTGTCCGTGATGAGCTGTTGGGGTAGCCGAACCAGTTGATGATGTTCATGAAGAAGGTGACGGCTATAGCCCCCTCCAGCTTCCGGATGGGCTTGGCCTCTATCCACTTCGTGAACTTGTCCACCGCCACCAGCAGATGGGTCATGCCTGCGCACGCTCGCTTGAAGGGGCCGACCATGTCGAGCCCCCAGACGGCGAATGGACAGGTAATCGGCATGGTCTTGAGCACCGCAACCGGCACGTGCCTCAGCTATCCGAAGCGCTAGCATCCGTTGCACGCGCATACCAGTTGCTCGGCATCCTCGAGGGCAATGGGCCAATAGAAGTTGTGGCGAAACTCCTTGGCGACTATCGCCCAAGATGAAGCATGGTGTCCGCACTCACCCTGGTAGATGTCCTTCAGTAGCCGGTAGCCTGTGTCCATATCGACGCACCGCTGGAATATGCCGGATACGCTGCGCTTGTACAGTTCTTTATTGACGATGGTGTATGTGTGCGTGTGTCGCCAGATCTGTCTGGCCTCCACCTCATCATCCAGAAGATCCCCATTGGCAATGTAGTTCATGAAGGGTTGCGCCTAGGTTGGTATCTCCCGGATGGCGAGGATGCTCTCATGCTCCGGCTAAGGGATGTCAGGGGTCGTCCAGGCGGGGTACCTGGGACGGCATCCCCCGAGCTACTTGATGAGCCGGCAACCCCCGGATCTTTCAAGATGAAGGGTGCATACGCGTTGGAGTTGGTGCATGCCTTCTTCTTTGCCAATTCTGAGGGTTCCAGGTCCACCGAGCTGTCAGCCCCCGCGCTTCTGTCCCAGATGATGGAGTCCGACTCGGGAGATGGGGTGATGGAAGGTTTACGCAGGTGCTCCAAGGAGACTCCCAGCGGGATCGCCTTCTTGGTGGATCCGATTCGGGAGAGCGAGTCGACTGCCTCGTTGTTTATGCGAGGGATGTGATGGAACTCACATCTGTCGAAACAAGCGCTGAGCTTCTGCAAATGGAAGCGGTAGAGGGCCATGTTCACGTCATGGGCGTCCCATTCTCTAAATACTTGCTGCACCACCAGATCTGAATCATCGAAGTAGAGGATCCGGTTGATGCCGATCTCCCTGGCCAGCCGGAGGCCATGCACCAGTGCCTCGTACCAAGCCGGAGGATGCGTTGTTGGAGGCCTTGAAGTGGATCTGGAGAACATACTCTGGCCAGTCTCCCTTGGGCGAGGTGAGGACGATGCTGGCTCCCAAGCCCTCGAGCATCTTCGAGCTGTCAAAGTGCATCTTCTAGTGGTCCGGGTTGGGAACCGGCGGCAGGTACTAGGTTTCGGCCTAGTCGACCAGGAAGTCCACCAGAGCCCGCAACTTGATCGTGAGCCTTGGCTCGTACTGGATGGAGTAGGCGGCGACCTTGATTACCCAGTTGGCGACTTGGCCGGTGGCGTCCTTGTTGCCGATGATCTCCGAAAGGGGTGCGGTGCACACCACCTTAATCGGATGCTCCTAGAAGTAGTGCTTGAGCTTCTTGCACGCCAGGTATACGTCGTAGCACATCTTATGGTAGTGGGGGTAGTTCTACTTGGAGAGGGAGAGAACCTCGCGGAGGTAGTAGACGGGCCTCCGAACCGGCTGAGCCTTGCCATCCTCGGGGTGCTCCACCACAAGGATGACACTGACGACCCGGCTGATGGCTGCTATATAGAGAAGCATTGGCTCCTTGCTAGCTGGCATGTCCAGAAACGGTGATGTGGATAACATGCGCTTGAGGTCGTGGAAGGAGGCGTCGGCTTGTGAGGTCCAGGAGAACTTGTCCGTCTTCTTCATCAGCTCGTATAGCGGGAGTGCCTTCTCCCCCAGCTGGCTGACGAAACGGCTAAGGGAGGCCAGGCATCCGGTGAACTTCTAGACACCGAGCAAGCTCTTGGGCGACTGCATCCTCTCGATGGTTGCAATCTTCTCCGGGTTTCCCTCGATCCCTCGTTGCAAAATAGGAAAACCGAGTAGCTGGCCAGATGGGACGCCAAATACGCACTTCTCCAGGTTCAGCTTCATCTGGTACCAGCGGAGGTTGCTGAACGTTTACCCCAAGTCTTCGAGGATGGTGCACTTCTCCTTCGTCTTGATGACGACATCATCCACGTAAGAATGCACGTTTCGGCCAATCTATGAGTGCAAGCATTTTTGCATACATCTTTGATAAGTAGTTCCTACATTTTTCAGACCGAAAGGCATGGTTACGTAACAGAAGGCCACATATGGGGTGATAAATGATGTCTTGATCTGGTCAGCCAGATTCAACCGGATCTGAATGTAACCAGAATAATAGTCCAAGAAGGACAACAAGTCGTAGCTGGCCGTGGAATCGATAACCTAATCGATATGGGGCATAGCGAAGGGGTCATTCGAACACGCCTTGTTTAGGCTGGTGTAGTTGATACACATGCACCATGTCTTGTTTTTCTTCAACACCAGGACTAGGTTGGCCAGCCAGTCCGGGTGGTACACTTCCATGATGAACCCGGCTATGAGGAATTGGGTGATCTCGTTGCCAATGATCTTCCTCTTCTCTTCTGCGAACCAGCGCAAGGGCTGCTTGACTAGCTTGGCATCCGGCCGCACATGGACTGAGTGCTCGGTGAACTCCCTCGGAACACCTGGCATGTCCTTGGGTGACCATGCAAAGATGTCTCGATTCTCACAAAGGAAGTCGACGAGCACGCCTTCCTATTTCCTGTCCAAGCCGGCACCGATGATGACGAACTTGGTCGGGTCGGTGGGGTCGAGCAGGATCTTCTTCGTCTCCTTGGCTGGCTAGAAAGCCGCGTCAGCAGTCGGCTTCCTGTTAGCCGACACCTCTTGCTGAGCTAGATCCACATTACGCATGATCTCACGCTTCTCCTCAACTATGATGACGGCTTCAGCCAGCTTGGAGCCGGCCGATGCACACTCCATGGACAGCCTAAAGCAGCCGGCAACGATGATCACACTATGAGGCCCCAGCATCATCGTCTTGAGGTACGCGTAGTAGGGGAAGGCCATGAACTTGGCATGGGCGGGGAGCCCGAGGAGAGTGTGGTAGGAGCTTGTTAGGTTCACCACCTCGAACCATACCGTCTCGTGCCGGAAGTTCTCCTCGGTTCCAAAGATGATGTCTAGCCAGATTTTACCCAGCCTAGCGCAAGCCGGTCCTGGCAGTACGCCACGGAATGCCATGGTAGTCGGTCATAGGTCGCACTCGCGGATGCCGAGCTTCTCTAGGGAGGACCGCTAGAGCACGTTGAGACTACTACCTCCATGGATGAGGACGCGCGAAAAGTGCCAGGTGCCCTCGTTGGAGACGATGAGAGGGTCTAGCACCATGGCATAGCCCCCGGGATTCGGGAGGCGATCCGGCTAATCCTGGCGGCTCTAGGTGATGGGGGTCTCCAACCAGTTCAGGTACTGGGGGACGGGGGAGGCAATGGTGTTGACCTCCTTGGAGCGCTGCATGCGGTTGTGCTTGTCGTTCGTCTCAATTTTGAAGATGTGGTAGGCGGTGTGCGGCTGAGGGTAGCCGTTGTTGTTGCCCCTGTTGCCGTTGTTGTCGGCTCCCCTAGTCGGTGGTGCTGGTCCACCGGGAGGAGGCGGTGGTAGATGGGGTTGACCTCCTTGGTCTTTCATCTG
The DNA here is from genome assembly GCA_916181665.1 of Avena sativa. Lineage (NCBI taxonomy): Eukaryota > Viridiplantae > Streptophyta > Magnoliopsida > Poales > Poaceae > Avena > Avena sativa. Next base: position 355,414,075 of record OV702289.1, on the reverse strand, counting down.
GTGGGTCCAGCTGCAGTTCCGGGTAGTATGAGTAGCCGGTTTAAAGGGTCCGTTGTGCCACTTGCACGGGCCATCGAACATTTGTTCGAAGGTCAACTGTGGCTTCTGTCTTCTTGCATCGCTAGCCGGCGCATCGGGTGATCGCTCCACAGCGTTGACCTACCTCGCGTGGTAGCGAGGCTTCTGCTGGCTGGCTTGGCGGTCCCCATGGAACTGGTTGTAGTTGTCGTGCCGCCTGGAAGATCCGGCTTCACCACCCAGGTTACTTGGTCGGTCGCGAGTCGGCTCCGTGGGAGTCGATTGACCATTGGCATTCACTCGGAGGGGCTTCTTCATCGCGGCGTCAGCCATGGCATACTGGTCCACAACCGTCATGAGCTCTTCCATGGTTTTCGGCTCGTCACACAGCAGCAGGTGGTGAAGCATGGTGCCTTCTCGACACCCCTCAACAAAGAACCCGATCGCCTGCCTCTCTAGGATGCCCTCACAAGTGTTTCACAGCTCGGTCCACCTGGCGAGGTACTCGCGGTCGCCCTGGATGCATAGGGACAGATTGTGAGGGCGACCCGGACACTTGTACGTGTCGTTGATGTTGCGGACGAACACCCTCTCGAAGTCTGTCTAGGCGTTGATGCTGTTGGGTGCGAGGTTGTTGAGCCATGTCCTTGCCGACCCGGTTAGCATGAGGGGGACGTAGTGCACCGCTATGCGCTTGTTCCCATAGGTGATGCCGACTGCCGTGGCATAGTCGGTCAGCCAGTCCTCTGGCTTCATGATGTTGTCGTACTTTGGGGTATCAGTGCGTTCCGGATGTAGGGTCCGAAACTTACCGGCTCGTTGGAGTTTTTCTCCTCCGTGATGCGCGCTTGAGCTAGGAGCTCGATGCGGTAACGGGCATCCGGACGGTCCAGGTTTGGTGCTCCTACCCGGACCGAGAGATGGCAATCGGTAGGTCGGGCACTCTGGTTGGTGGAGGGGGCAGTGGTGGGTTGTTGTTCACCGTCTGCTCCTGACGCGGCTGCCCCTTGCGGCCTGAGTCATGGTGCCTGCTACGAGATCTCCCTACCAGAGGAGAGGATGTCTGCTGGGTATCGCGGGGTGCGCCCTTGCTATTGTCGGGCGGCTTCCTTCCCCTGGAGAAGCTAGGGTCCTCGTGCATCTTCTGGATGGCGTCAGCCTTCTCGTCCGTGATCCGGAGGATCTCTTGCACCCGGGCGTGTTGTCGGTCTTGCTCCTCGCCCTCCAGGTTGGGCAGTTCGTCCACCGCGGCTCGCGTCGCACGCAGGTTCTTGATGGGCATGCTGTAGGCGGGTCAGACAAGGAGAGGCGATGGATCCGAATCGCCGTCCCTCTCCATCCTTCCGCCTAGCTCACCGCCCAGGCATCACACCTGTCCATGTTGGCTCGGCTCCTTGGTAGCCGGACTGTGGCCGTGAGCACGGTCGTACTCGCGCATGGTGATGTTGACTTGCTTCTTGGCGGCAGCCAGTTCGATGGCCTCCTGCAGGAGGAGCTGTCTCTCCATGGTGAAGTTCGCCTCCGCCTCCTACGGGTTGTCCCCGAGGTTAACCGGAGTGAGGATCCGGTTGATGGCCTCTTCCACCGGATCCTTCGACCGTGGAGGGGCGGAAGTTCCAGCTTCGTCGCTGCCCTGCTCCTGAGGATGGCGAGGCAGGGTGCTGGAGCTGGCCATCATGACCTCAACGCCGCGTGGAGCGACGGAGATGCCACTGCTAGGGAGCAACGACTCCAAGACGGAGACGATCTCCCTAGGGAAATGCTCTGGCACGGTGGCGATGTAGACGGGAAGGTCGCCAAAGAGGAGGATGGAGCCATTTGCCGGAAAGGTGCGTCCGGCGAAACACGACGCGTTGTTGATGATGCAGTCAAACTTTCCAAGTGTAAGGATGAGGCCGAAGGCCACGTGCTCACCGGCTAAAGTACAGGGTCCCATGCGGAACGTGGCTCCGGTCGAAGCCATGTTTTGCCCCACATTGGGCGCCAACTATCGTTGTATGTGAAATGGATGTACCTAAGAAGGTTAGATAGAGCTGTTGGGACTAGCAGGAAAGATCTCGACGGCGTCCGCAGGCGGGATTGGGTACGAGCAAGTGTAGCGAGACACAGGAAGTACCCAGGTTCGGAGCCCTCGTGGTGAGGTAAAACTCCAACTCCTGCCGATCTGACTATGAGTAGAATACAGAGTACAATTGCTCCTCGAGTTGTATGAACTAGCTACCTCTTAAATGCCTAGCCCTTGCTACGAGAGCCTTGCCCCTCCTTATATAGGCAAAGGGGCAATGGTCTCACTGGCCAATCCGGCTGGCGGGTCCCACAGGTGGGCCCCAGCCAGCTGGTCATCTATAGTATCTGGTAAGATATGTCACGTTGAAGTACACGCCATGCGGTTCATCATGGGTACAGTGAACACCATGCGAGCTTGTCGTCAGCAACTGGCCACTGTGCCCGCATCACCAGCAAAGTCTTCGGTATGGCCTCATAGTTGTGGGTCTTGTCGCTATACCGGGGCGTATCGTGCACTGTGCAGCACGTCGCCATGTCCTCCTGATTGCGTGCGTCTATGACCGTGTAGCCGGATCCGTATCTTGCCGCCCTTCCTCTGGCTACCGGCTAGTAGCCGGTAGGAAGTGCCTGTGTCCGGCTACGATCTGCTAGCCGGACGCGAGCCGCCTGCCTTAGTTCTCGTCTGGTTGGGGTACCTGGGGGTCATCCCCCGACAATATGTGCCTCGAGTAGTTCAACTACTTGAGGCGCATATGAAACAGGTGTGCCTCGAGTAAGGTGGTTGGGCTCAGTTGTGGTAGGTGCCACAATATAGGAGGCGCACCACCAGATATGTGCCTCGAGTATTTTGCAATATTGGAGAGTAAGTGAGGTGGGTCCGATGGTGGTAGGTGCCACAATATAGGAGGCGCACCACCTGATATGCGCCTCGAGTATTTTGCAATATTGGAGGCGCATCATTGTTACATGCGCCTCGAGTAAGTGAGGTGGGCCTGGTGGTGGTAGGTGCCACAATATAGGAGCCGCACCACCAGATATGCGCCTCGAGTAATTTGCAATATAGGAGGCGTGTATTGAGCATATCCGCCTCGAATAAGGTGGACCATCCAAATTCCCTCCCCCCTGATCGCCTTTTCTGTCTTGCAAAAAATAAAAGAAAATGAAAAACACTTCAAATTTTAAAAACCTTTGACACGTAGGTTGGTAATGTGGTATAGTTTGTAGGAAAATTAACAAACATCAATTTCGACTTTTTTTCCAAAAAAGGTTATGGCACGGTAAAATGGCCATAACTTTTGCATACGTTGTCGAACAAAATCTATAATATATCAAAACTACGAGCATGAAATTTTCTATCCGCTCGCAACCGTCAAAGACTGTTTAGCGATTTCTTAGATTCTCAAAACTCGAAAAGGAAAAAAAAAGATATGGCAAAATGAAGATTTTATCCTGTAGAAAAAAATTGAGCAAACTTATAGGAGGCGCATCCTATTGTGGTGTGCCTCGGATAAGCATGGTTGGACACTACAAATCTGAGTCTCCCCTCCCATTCTTCTCTTCTCCTCCTCCCATTCCCTTCTCCTTCTCCTCCTATCCTTCCCCTTCTCCTCATCTCAAGTTCTCATTCCCTTCTCCTTCTCCTCCTATCATTCTCTTCTCCTTCTATCTCCTTCTCCTTCTATCCTCCTCCTCTCCCTTTTCCTTCTCCTCTTCTTCACCTTCACCCTCCTTCTCCTCCTTCCCTTCTCCTCTCCTCCTCCGGCCGCCACCTCCTCCTCCTTCTCCGGCAACCACTCTGGCCGCCACATCCTCCTCCGGCTGCCACCTCCTCCTCCTAGGCCCGACTCCTCTACCTCGAGAACAAGCACGGCCACGGTCTCCCGCACCTCCCCGCGGTGGTAGGTTGTGGCCTCGGCCATGACCAACATGCTCCGGCAAGGCGACACTATGGTGGCGATGCATGGACTCGATTGCTTTTGTAATTAAAAACGAGGGTGTTTTTTTGCATTTTGACGATGGAGGCGGCGCCACGGGTAAATTTGAAATTCAAAAATGCTATTCAAGGCGTATATATAAAGCTATTAGAGGCGCATCTTTCAGACATACTTGAGGCGCATCATTTAGGCATACTCAAGGCGCATCTAATATGCGCCTTGTATACCCTAGATATGTGAGGCGCATATATATCATATGCGCCTCGCATATGTAGGTTATAGGAGGCACATCTGAAATGCGACTCGGGTAAAAATACTAGCAGCGTGGCGCTTGAGTCGCATCCCAAAGGCGCCTCTAATGGCCTTTGAGATGCGACTCGAGTAAGCTTTTCCCTAGTAGTGAAATGGGAGCAATGTTAGAACAATCTGATTGAAAACTCGGAAAAATCACATAACAAGTTGGAATGGTAGTAAAAACATACCGAAGATAGCTTCATCTAATTTGGTCTTCTCCTTCCTCAGACTCTAGAGTTCAACCTGGAGGGCCTAGGTGGTATCATTCTACCTATCCATTTCAGCCTTCAATTTTGAGAATTCTTTATCCTGGTGAGCAATAATCATATCACATTCTTCGGTGGCACGATTGCTCGACTCAAGGATGTTGGTGACGCAGCGTTCATGGTCCTCTTGTAATTTCTTGAGTCTCTCGCACATGCCAACATTCTCAAATTCTAGAGTTTTATAAATTTGGGCTTCCTCCACAAGTTTGCAGGATTCAGCAATCAAGTCTGGAGTAAAGACATACAAGTTAGTCGAATTGGACTAAAACACAAATCTGAGAAGAGATTGTCGGAAAACTTACTTTCAGCATCATCCTTCTCAACTTTCAACTGAGCATTATCACGCCGGAGAGCTCTGATTTCTCTCTGTTTGTTGCAGATGTTCTTTAACAATTCCTAGCTGTAAATATTAACTTTCTGTAAGTTAGAATAGTAACCAGAGTCAGAAATGCTACTAAGACTCGGGCTGTTATTTTTAAATAAATTTCAGCATGATCCTTGGGGGCTATACTACTTTGTTCTTTGGCATCCTATAAAAGCATAAACTTGGATTTCTGATAACTATTCAACTTCATGCTTGGGGGCTAGAGGATATGCTATTAACTACAGCAAAATATTCGTAAAAAGACTTACAAAATTCTAATTCTTTAGCTTGTTGAGGCTGATGTTGACTTCAGCAGAAACCTTCTCGACAAGGGTTATAGGAATAACTAGTGAAGGCAAAACCGCACTAGCCTTTAGCTTCTCGTCGTGAAGACATACTTCTAGCATATCAACAAGTTTTACATCTTTGGCATCTTGAGCCTCCTCTTCAGCCATAATGTTTCTCGTCTCCAAGAAGTGGAGGGCCAGTTTCTGGATTTATTTTGCCCTTTTATGAGTGAGGCCAACGTTGGCGACACCCAGATTTTGCAGAAGGTTCTTTTTCGGCTAAGGGATCATTGCCCTTAGAGGGTTCACCCTTATCAACTCCCAAGTCACTCATGGTGACATTGGCTATGAACCAATGTTCATTGGCTCTTTAGATTGAGCCACAACATTTTCAATGCACGGAGATGGAATATATTCTGGCACTGAAGATGGGATCGGCGTAGGAGTCAGAGGCGCAGCAGCGGGCGAGACAATGGTTAGCTTCTACTGGCACAGAACCTTTCCCGGTTTTCCTTTTCCTTTCCCCTTGATAATTGATTTAGCTCTAGATAATAACAGAAAAATATTGTTATGACCCGGAAAGAACGTAAACAAAAATGCATGGTTTGACGGAAGAACTTACTTCTTGACGACTCTAATAACTTGTGGGCCAGCTTGCACAACCGGAGCTTTGCGTTTCCGGGTAAGCACTTCTGGCAGCACTTCCAACTCTTCATCCTCCTGAGGAACTGGATCCTCAGGTGGATATCCCTTGAGAGGAGCTAGCTCCGACTCGGGAAGATTAACAAGCTAAAGACAAATTATCTCAGTATTGCGAATAAAACATACAAATGAACAAGTACAGGGGAAATCAGTCAAAAATCTTACTGGGGTCAGGGACATTTCTGCCATGAACATGTACAAAGACATATGGAATCTTCCATTCTATCCGCTCCTTGATCAACCATTGGACTCGGGTCTCATATTCTTTGTTGGAATCGAGAGCCGGCTAATCCTCAGGCTGTCTTTTCTGGTCTTGGTGATCGTGTTCATTAGCCGATCCCCATGATGTTGAAGAGATTGAATCCAACGAGCTAGCCAGCAATGGACTAAGTCAGGTCCCTTCAGTCCCCTATGCTTCATCAAAAATTCAATCCACCTCTTGGCACGGATATCATATTTAGTGAGAGTCGGCACCTCCACGTCCAATGATTCTTGGGGAGTGGAGGCACCATCAACGAAAGCTATCAAGCCTTCCTGCTTGCAATGAGCTAGCTTGTACTTCTGATAGAAAAACATGGACGTCCACCTCTTCACTGATTCACTAGCTATGACCTTGGGATAGACTCGGTATCTGCTAAGGACTAAGCTAAGGGTTCTGGTTATGTATGGAAAACCGGCAATGATGGAGTTTTTCCTATTACTTAAATAGTACCGAAAGAAAGTAAGACTCGGCTTGATTCCAAGATAACCCTCGCAAAGAGAGGCATAGGTGCTAAGCTCTAGAATCGAATTGAGAGGAAGATTATAGAGTTGCACGCCATAATGATTAATCAACTCGAACAAGAACTCTGAGGGTGGAAAACTCAAATGTAGATCAAGATGAGTACCAAAGTGTACCCACTCATCATTGCAGGGTGCGGGAAGAGGCTCGTCGAAGCCGCTCCGCCACTTGCCTATGAGGAGGAGACCTTCCGCCTCGACACCGTGAAGCTTCTCGTCATCAAGGATGTAGGGGATCCAGACCCCCATGATGGCCTCTGTCCTCCACCGCCGCCGTTGTAGATGCCTTCGCACTAGAGCTTGATGTGTCTACCATCTCGCTAGATAATGTGACCTTGGATGGGCAGCGTTGTGGAGATTTGGGGGTGGAGAGGAGGAGGAGATGGGGGCACAGATTTTTGGCTCGAGAGGAAGGAAGGCAAGGGCACTGGTGAGAGGAGAATGAGGAGATTTTTACCCCTTATAACCACACCTATGCCAAGATTGGTGTAAACGCATGATAGTTGCGCCACACGTCGCAGAAGGAGCAAGGCAACTTCCCCTAGAAGATTGCGCTGCCTCAATATCCGTGTGCGCATTGAAATGGCGCCTCGTCTCGGTGCATAGCGACCCACCAACATTCACACTGGCAGAATGTTTATCAGTGATAAGACTAGACCTTGACTGACGTCAAGTTATCTCAGAGACCAGTATTCGACTCAGTTTGAAACTAGGCGGGGAAAACAATAATGAAATATTAACAGGTCTGACTCATTTTCTTGAGGCTCAGATCCTATTTTTGTTTTGGAGTTTTAGGATCCCTTCTAGATTCTACAGCCGAAGAAAAAATTCAGCTAGACAATGAAATCCGACCTTGGAGGATTTCAGGGGCTACTGTTGGGGATATACTTTCTGGTATACCCATTGTGACTCGCTGACCAGGGTGGCCCACTTCGGGTTAGATCTATGCTTCACGGGCGACCTAGTCAGGGAGAGAAGTTGGAAGCCCATCCGGCTATTGGAAGGCCCAGAAGACTTACTGACTTAGGCATGAAGTGTTACCTGTAGTCCAAGATTTACTATGTAACCGACTCTTTATCATAGCCAGATAGGACTCTCCAGGAACCCTAGGACCAGATGACTATATAAGCCTTCCTAGGGATAGGCCTTTAGGGCATCCACAATCACAACCTCAACTCGCACAGGTGAAACCTCTCTTGTGTGTTCACCGTCCCTGAACACCGTCGTCTCACACCCTATTTTTCTCCATGCCCCGAGGACCCCCTCATGGCATACTTGTCCTCAATCTGACGACACTCATCGTAGATGAGAGGCGAGAGGTGGAGAGGGTGAGAGCTATCGAGGCCACTCGTGCCACAGAGGAGGAAAACCTCATAGAGGAGTCCCGCCTTATGGAAGAGAGGCGAGTGGTGGAGAGGGAAAGCATGGCAGAGGGGAAGCGGGTGGTGAACCCGATGGATCCCTCAACAACCGACACGCCTGAAGATCCATGGCGCGATAGCAAGGGACCGAGCATCAGCACCTGGCACTTCACGGCCAGTGAGGGGAGTGCAGGTGGCACCGACGCGGAGGGGCGGGACCCGGGAAGCTTGCAGAGCTTTGCGGCGGATCCTGACAAGATTCCCTCGATTTGGTAGAGGATGTTGGTCACGGGAGGCGATAGCGGTCGTAGGAGCTATATTGGGTCAACCATCCAGGCCATCCACATGGGCCTAGACCAGCTTAGTGCTTCACTGATTAGTGATGATTCTTGGCTATCCGCAAAGCGTGGCCGCCTGGCGGAGGCGGGGCAGAGGCTTTGCAAGATAGTAGAGAGTGAGCGCCTCCGGTGCGACGAGGCCCTCCAGGAGCTGGAGAAGATCCGTTAGAGTTCCCTTTGCCAAGGCGGATTAGATCTTGAGGTACGACCAGGCGCAGGCACCTAATGTAGCAGCGTGCGATGAGGCGGCCGCTCGCTAGGGGGACTTAGCGGCTTGCGAAGCGGCTCTTGCGACGCGTGAGTCAGCTGCAGACACATACGAAGAATCCCTCACTATTCACGAGCGAGACCTTTCTATTGACAAAGAAGCATGTTCCACCCGGGTGACAACTGTAGACGCCCGTGATATGTCATAAACGTATCTATAATTTTTGACGGTCCATGCTTGTTTTATATCAACTTTCTTATGTTTTGTTTACACTTTGAGGTATTTTTATACATTTTCTGGAACTAACCTATTGACAAGATGCCGCAGTGCCAGTTGCCTGTTTTCTGTTGTTTTTGGTTTCAGAAAAGCTACTAAAGAAATATTCTCAGAATTGGATGAAACAAAAGCCGAAATTCCTATTTCTCAAGAAGACAAAGGAGGCCAGAAGGAGGAGTGGAGATGGGCCACAGGAGGCCCACACCACCCCTTGGCGCGGGTCCCCCGGGCCACGCTACTAGGTGGTGTGGCCACCCTGGCCCACTTCTGGCATCGCCTCTTTGCCTATATATTCCCCCTGAGACGAAAACCCTAAAGGACAAGATCAGAATTCCACGAAAAGTTCCACGGCGGCGCCGCCACCGAAGAGGAGATTCGGGGGACAGAATTCTTTGTTCTGGCACCCTTCCGGGACGGGGAAGTGCCCCCGGAGCCATCTCCATCGACTCCACCGCCATCTCCATCGCCGTTGCTAACTCCCATGATAGGGAGGGAGTAGTTCTCTCTCGAGGCTAAGGGCTCTACTGGTAGCTATGTGTTCATCTCTCTCTCTCTATGCGTGATCTTATTGAGATCATGAGCTTTGTAATCTATAGATCTATTTTGCTACTCAAGTTTTAATTAATCTCTACTTATCCCCATGTGTGTGAAGTTGATAGTGTGCACACCGTGTGGCACTTTGGCTAAGGTTACATAAATACTTATCATGATTATAATTTGAGTTGGATGTCTCTATGAGATTGTGGTGTTTTTTGGAAGCATCTAGCGCTCAAGGTGATATTGAGGGGTTATCTAGATGGGGAATGCGAACTTTAAGGTGTGCTGTTATAGCCCTACATCGTCCAACCGAAGAGTAGTTCAGGGTAGCATAATGAAGAGAAGATATTTATATGAGAGTGTCCACTAGTGAAAGTATGATCCCTAGGCTTTGTTTCTAAGCATTGAAACACCATTTACAATTTGTCCTATTACATGTTTGCTTGATGCCACTCTTATTTCAGATTGCAATTACCACTTATAATCATCCATATTACTTGTATTTCACTATCTCTTCGCCGAACTAGTGCACCTATACACCTGACAAGTGTATTGGGTGTGTTGGGGACACAAGAGACTTCTTGTATCTTGATTGCAATGTAGCTTGAGAGGGATACCTTTTACCAGTTCCTCCCTGAGTTCGGTAAACCTTGGGTGATCCACTTAAGGGAAACTTGCTGTTGTTCTACAAACCTCTGCACTTGGAGGCCCAACACTGTCTACAAGAATAGAAGTGTGTGTAGACATCAAGCTATTTTCTGGCGCTGTTGCCGGGGAGGTAAGGTAAAAGGTACTCACATCCTCTGGCAACTAAGCTATCTTCTAGTACTGTTGCTAGTGTGTGAGTGCTCGAAGTTATTTCCTTTAGATTCTGCAATTATATCTTTTTGTTTCTTGTTTTTATTTTCACTAGTTGGGCTTAATGGAAAACAACAGCAAACTTAGAGGGCTTTATAGTATTTATCTTGAGTTAGGACATGAAGTGTTTGAAGAGAAAATTAAAAAACCTATGGAACTTTATTTGCATGCTAATAGCAATGTTATTAGTATGAATTCTCTGAACACCATTATTGCTAATGCTATGGAAAATTCTAAGCTTGGGGAAGCTGGTTTTGATGAGCATGATATTTTTAGTTCCCCAAGCATGGAGGAGATAATTTAATTTGATGATACTATACCTCCAATATATGATGATTACAATGATGAATATGATATTTTCAGTCCACCTACTATTGAGGAGAAAATTCATTATGATTACAGTATGCCTCCTATATTTGATGACTATGGTGATGAGAATAATAATGATAGCTATTTTGTTGAACTTGCTCCCACTACGATTAATAAGAATGACTATGCTTATATGGAGAGTAATAATTATTTTATGCATGTGGCTCATGATAAGAATGTTTTATGTGATATTTATATTGTTAATTTTATTCATGATGCTACTGAAAGTTATTATGAGAGAGAAACATGGTTTTATGCATCTCAACAATATTAAGTTTCCCCTCTTTATGTTGAAAATTTTGAAGTTGCACTTGTTTTGTTTTCCTATGCTTGTTGCTTTGTTCTTTCATGACTTGTTTCTTTACAAGATTAGTTTTCATAGGAAGTGGGTTAGACTTAAATTTGTTCCATTTTTGCTTCTTGATGTTCTCTTTTACTTCAATTCATATTTCTTATGTGAGCATCATCGAAATTATCATGCTTATCTTAATGGCTATAAAGAAAGAGCTTTTGGGAGACAACCCATTATATTTTTACTTTCAGTTTATTTTTGTTTTTCTAAGTCTTGGAAGTTATTTCCTCTATAATAACCTCTCCTTATCCTTTTTATTTGGTTTTTGTGCCAAGTATAACCTCTAATGAGAGGGAAGTAAGATATGGGGAAGTTACTGTCCTGAAACAGATTTCTGTGCGTCACTGTAAACAATCGTGAAAAATCTCAGTATGTCGGATTGAGCTGTAATTTTTTGTGCTTATTCCCCAGGTTATTACCCAACTTACATTAGTTTTGCACTTTTTTATTTGAGCAACAGAAGATTTTCTAAAAAATCGGTCTTTACCTGCTGGTCTGTTTTGACAGATTTCTGCCATTATTTGCATTTGCCTCTTAATCGGTTTCTTTTTTAGTTCTCTTGGATCACTTGAACTTTTAAAAGAAATTGCTATAGTAGCTTATGTTTTAATGGATGATTTAATTGAGTTGAAACTGAACCCAGAGGATTATTATTTTGAATACACTAATGTTGCTAATGAAGATTGTGTGAAATTTTGTATGAAGGAAATTTTCAAGTGTAGGGAGAGAATGATGTGATGAGATGAAGTATGGACAAAAGCTAAAGCTTGGGGATGCCACCAGTGTCACCCCAAGAAATATTCAAGAAGTACAAGCGTCAAAGCTTAGGGAAGCCCAAGGCATCCCCTTCTTACTCAATAATCTCAGGTCTTCTTTCAAGACACTTTATTTTTATTACCATATGCACTATGTGTTGTTCTTGGAGCATCTTTGTTTTTAGTTTCTTTTGCTTTCTTTGTTGCAATAAGTTGGTTGGATACCAACACACTTCTTTTGGAGAGAGACACACCCCGTTATTCATTGCCTAGAAAACTCTAGTTGTCACTCTTATTGTTCTGTGAGTGTTCTCCTTTGCTAGCACTGCGTTTAGCTTTAGTTTTATTATTCTTTTGGCTTAGAACTTTTTAATTATTCTTTGTAGATAGGTGAGACATGCTCTATTGTCTTTATTGATTATTATCTTTGAGAGTTGTTTCAAATAAGTCGATTGGTGTTGGAAAAGAGTAGGAAGTTTCATGCTTATAGTGGTACAAAATGAATCTTGATTTGACTGTGACTTAGACTTTATCATGTCATGCTAGATATTGCTTTGACCATATTCTTAGTAATTATTGTTGTAGCATTACTTGTTTAAAACAATTGAGATTGATTAATGTGCCTTGAAAGAATCATGCATTGTTTTAGCATACAAAAGCATAATATTGTGCTATTCTCCTTTGATGCTTTATTTAGGTTGACTTGGCACATGCTTACACCATGTTAAGACTATGAACCAGTCACCATAGCCTCTATGATCATTTATTTTTTGACTTGTAATATCACTTTATGCTTTAATTAATAATGTTTTGTCGATTTGCATGATTATGGCCATTATTGCTCTCTTAGTTGGTCGCTCCCGGTCTTTTTCTAGCCTCCACCTGTACCAAGTATGAGTTCCACTCATGCATCCAACCTCCAAGAAACCAAGTTATTCCAAAGAGTCCACTATAAATTCCTATGCATTGTGTGTTACACCATTCCAAGTATATTCATGTTTTTATCTTTCTTCCAAATTAAACTTTTGTTATGTGAAAATTAGTGATTAAAGCTCTCACAAACTTGATGGCACACTTTATTCTCTTGCACTTAATAAACTTGAACCATTGTGTCCATCTATGTTGCTTATATGCTTGCACTTTATAAGTTGTGAATTAGAAGAACCATGCTACCATGGGGAACGCTTTCAACATTGCACTTATTATTCAGTTGATATCATGTTCTTTTGTTTATGGATCCTGACGGTGTGAAATAAAAGGGGAGCTTGTAAGCTCATGGAGTTTGTATGTGTGTTAGATAAATGCCTAGGCAGCTAGCCTAAGCCATGCCTAATCAGGGTGGAAACTTGCAGCGTAACCATAGTGAGCATTCTATGAAGCATCCTCAATAAAAACATATGCAAATATCAAATAAAAAGATCGATGAGATGCTCATTGTCTATTGCCTTGTCATTTTGATATGGGATAGCTCTTGTGTCAGGGGGCAAGGGGTGCCCCGTTGGTGGTTCTCCATGATACACATCTACTTACAATGACAAGAACTTACTTGTGACTAAAGTTGAGTAGCATGAGGTTCGGTACTCGTAAGCAAGGGGTATGAGATTTTCAACTTATAACTTGTCAAGCATATCCTCATATTTGTGTCATTTTAACCTTAATCACCTCAAGATGCTTATGATAGGGGCAATGAGATCTGAAATCTAATAAGTACCATAATTTTTGGAAGCTCTTTATGAAACTTGAAATACCTGCATCCCTCTGTGAAGGTCCTTTCTTTTTTAGTGTTATGTTGAGTCTCCATATTATATCTTTATGCACCAATTGAGAGAGCATAGTGGTCATTCTTAGTTTAATGTGCATTGTCCCAAAACTTGTTGATTGATTCATAACTTTGATATTGCTTGTTCTTAAATTATTTGTATCTAGTCACCCTTATGAACTTTGAAGGTATCCTATGCATTTATGTTTTGTTATACCATGAGGGACAAGCTGAATACAACTCTTATTATGTTTTCTATATGTGAAACAAACAAACGTCTTTCAATGCATTGTTATTCATGATCTTTTGTTTGTACCTTTTCATGTTACAACATAGTTTCTATGTCTTATTGTTAGAACTATATCTTTCATGTTTATGTTAGAGTACTATGATCCCAACTATCAATGTTTTACAATACATTGAACAAGATTGTGATGGTGCATGTCACCTCAAAAATTATTCTTTTTATCACTTACCTACTCGAGGACGAGCAGGAGTTAAGCTTGGGGATGCTTGATACGTCATAAACGTATCTATAATTTTTGATGCTCCATGCTTTTTTTATATCAACTTTCTTTTGTTGTGTTTACACTTTGAGGTATTTTTATACATTTTCTGGAACTAACCTATTGACAAGATGCCGTAGTGCCAGTTGCCTATTTTCTGCTTTTTTGGTTTCAAAAAAGCTAGTAAATAAATATTCTCGGAATTGGATGAAACAAAAGCTGAAATTCCTATTTTTCCAGAAGACGAAGGAGGCCAGAAGGAGGAGTGGAGATGGGCCACAGGGGACCCACACCATCCCCTAGCGCCGGTCCCCCTAGCCACGCCACCAGGTGGTATGGCCACCCTAGCCCGCCTCTGGCATCGCCTCTTTGCCTATATATTCCCGCCAAGACGAAAACCCTAAAGGACAAGATTAGAATTCCATGAAAAGTTCCGCGGCACCGCCGCCACTGAAGAGGAGATTTGGGGGACAGAAGTATCTATTCCGGCACCCTGTCGGGACGGGGAAGTGCCCCCGGAGCCATCTCCATTGACTCCACCGCCATCTCCATCGCTGTTGCTGACTCCCGTGATGAGGAGGGAGTAGTTCTCTCTCGAGGCTAATGGCTCTACCGGTAGCTATGTGTTCATCTCTCTCTCTATGCGTGATCTTATTGAGATCACGAGCTTTGTAATCTATAGATCTATTCTGCTACTCAAGTGCTTTAATTAATCTCTGCTTGTACCCACGTGTGTGAAGTTGACAGTGTGCACACTGTGTGGCACTTTAGCTATGGTTACAGAAATACTTATCATGAGTATAATTTGAGTTGGATGTCTCTATGAGATTGTGGTATTTGTTGGAACCATCTAGCGCTCAAGGTGATAGTGAGGGGTTATCTAGATGGGGAACGTGAACTTTAAGGTGTGTTGTTATAGCCCTACATCGTCCAACCGGAGAGTAGTTCAGGGTAGCATAATGAAGAGAAGATATTTATATGAGAGTGTCCACTAGTTAAAGTATGATCCCTAGGCCTTGTTTCTAAGCATTGAAACACCGTTTACAATCAGTCTTGTTACATGTTTGCTTGCTGCCACTCTTATTGCAGATTGCAATTACCACTTATAATCATCCATATTACTTGTATTTCACTATCTCTTTGCCGAACTAGTGCACCTATACACCTAGCAAGTGTATTGGGTGTGTTGGGGACACAAGAGACTTCTTGTATCTTGATTGCAGGGTTGCTTGAGAAGGATACCTTTGACCACTTCCTCCCTGAGTTCGATAAACCTTGGGTTATCCACTTAAGGGAAACTTCCTGCTGTTCTACAAACCTCTGCACTTAGAGGCCCAACACTGTCTACAAGAAGAAGCGTGCGTAGACATCAGCCCGCAAAGAAGCCCTCACAGAAGGACTCCTGTCATGGTGCTCTTCTTCATCTTGAAGGTGAATTATCATTCCGTGAGGCAGACCTTGCGCTCTATGAGAGCAAACTTAGCTTAGAGAGGCTTCGCCTTGAGCAGATGGAGTAGTAGCTCACGGAGAATCAGCAGAAGTTTGAGCGGGGCCAGGAAAAGCAAAAGGACTAGCTCGAGCAGGCAAGTGCTAAACTTCCTATGCGGGAGCTAGAAATGCGGGAACATCTCACCAAAAAGCTTTCCAAGAAACTTTATTAGAAGTTCTCCCACGAGTATGACATGAATATTGAGAAGGCATGTGAGGAGTACCGCAAGAAGGCCAGGGCCCAAGAGACCCCCCATGTCAGGAAGCAATAATCACTAGAGGTGCATCTCAAAGGCATCTGTGCAGTCCTCGAGAAGATGACGTGCTCCTGGGACGAAATGGCTAACCTAGACGATGAGGCAGAATCACTGCGGACATAGTTGGGCCCCATCACCAAGCGTGTTGAGCAGGTCACTGACGAGCAGATACACGCGACCATGCTGAAGAGGGACCGGTGCAAGATGTTCCACGCCCTCACGAAGCACGATTATGATGCAATGAAACATCATGGTGTAGGCATCTTATATATTCCCCCACTCTTCTGAACAATGAGTCGGTGTCCTTCTTGTACCTTTTTGATGGCATCACGGCGAAGCTAGAGGCGGACGAGCTTCACTTGAACACCATCGTCGAGGAGGAGTGTCGCAGCCTCCTGAGCATCGTGACCACTCGCATCTTCAGCAACATATTCAAGATCCACCTAAAGAATGACCTTGCCATAGTGACTAATCCTGTGAAGGAATATGAGGCGGCCTGAGTATGTGGATGCCTTGGTCACCATCTACAAGAGGAAGAAGGATGATGAGCTCGCGAAGGCCTTGATTGGTACCTCTGGTGGTGCCCCTGGTGAGGCACCTGGCGATGATGTGGTGGATAGCGCCTCATCTATGTAGCCCTTAGGAGTGTATGGCTTATGGAGATATGTATCTTGTCTTTTGAAATAAACATGTGACTATTAAGGTTTTGCCCTAGTGGGATGGTTAGTGTAGAGCATGTATATCTCGCGTGATTAACTTGTATGTGTGTCCTCAAGCCCCGAGCTCACAGTCCTCCACGAGATGTGGGATAGGGGTGTAGAGTGGAAGCACAAGGCAGCGTTTACTTAGCTCGATCAAGGGGTGATCCCCATAGATAGATGCTCAAGAGGCTCTCTCATGTGGTTGCCTTCCATGAGAGATGGCGAGGGGTCTCCTGCAAGGCTCAGCTAGAGCGGTGTGAGCCACAGGGAGTGCCTCAAGAGAGATAAGGCGATGACCCCTTGTGGGCCCCATAGAACACATCTCGTGATGGCCCAGGTTATTACCCAACTTTCGTTAGTTTTGCACTTTTTGATTTGAGGAACAGAAGATTTTCAAAAAAATCGGTCTTTACCTGCTGGTCTATTTTGACAGATTTCTGCCATTATTTGCATTTGCCTCTTAATCGGTTTCTTTT
Organism: Avena sativa; assembly: GCA_916181665.1. Classification (NCBI taxonomy): domain Eukaryota; kingdom Viridiplantae; phylum Streptophyta; class Magnoliopsida; order Poales; family Poaceae; genus Avena; species Avena sativa. The sequence continues at coordinate 355,397,182 of OV702289.1, read as the reverse complement.
TGAGTTTTATTGGATCACCTGAGCTTTTGAAAGAAATTGCTACAGTAGCTTATGTTTTAATGGATGATTTAATTGAGTTGAAACTGAACCCATAGGATTATTATTTTGAATACACTAATGTTGCTAATGAAGATAGTGTGAAGTTTTGTGTGAAGGAAATTTTCAAGTGTAGGGAGAGAATGATGTGATGAGATGAAGTTGGACAAAAGCTCAAGATTGGGGAGGCCACCCGTGTCACCCCAAGAAATATTCAAGAAGTACAAACGTCAAAGCTTGGGGATGCCCAAGGTATCCCCTTCTTCATCAATAATCTCAGGTCTTCTTTCAAGACACTTTATTTTTATTACCTTATGCACTATGTGTTGTTCTTGGAGCGTCTTTGTTTTTAGTTTTCTTTTCCTTTCTTTACCGAAATAAGTTGGTTGGATCCCAACACACTTCTTTTAGAGAGATACACACCCCGTTATTCATTGCATAGAAAACTCTAGTTTTCACTCTTATTGTTCTGTGAGTGTTCTCTTTTGCTAGCACTGCGTTTAGCTTTAGTTTTCTTATTATTTTGGCTTAGAACTTTTTAGTTCTTCTTTGTAGATGGGTGAGACATTGTAACACCCCAAAAATATTAATCAAGATTATCAAGTTCCAATCACCCAAGTTTAGGGTTAACAAAAACTTTTATTACTAAATTGAATATGAGTATGTGTGATTTGCATTAGTGTATGATTGAGTGAAATTGCCATGTGTGTATGCTACAAATGATAAGAAATAGTTTAAAGATGAATACTACATCATCTAGGCCAACTACAAACAAAATCCAAAAAAAGGAAATAAAATATAAAGCATATGAGCAAATGGTCATTTTGACCAAAATTAACCACTAGGCCACTTTGTGAGTTCCTAGTAAAGAATTTCTAACAGAAACATTTCCATTTCTTTTCACCCCTTGCTAGACGAAGTAAAAGTGAACCCAAGCCCACTTTACAAACTCACAGAAACTATTTTCAAATCTATTTAAAGGACAATTCAAAATGAGTCAAGTGTATGTACTAAGATAACCATTTTGCAAAAACCACTCAAACCAATTCCACTTGACTTTTCCAAGAAACCTTAGACACTCAAGCATGTGACAAACACACTCACCAAAATTCATTCAAAAATTTCAAATTTGAATTCATGCGGCCATTTGGTTGAGCACCTGGCAGACACAAATCAAACCCTGCCTAACTCTACTGTTTTGAGTAGTGATCACAACCATTTGTCCCCTCTTCACTCCCTTGGTCTCCCCCAGCACCTAGCAGCGCAACAGACCACCTCCCCCTTTGCCGTTGCGCCAATGCAGCATTGCCCAATGCTCACCGCACCAGTCGACTATGGACAGCTCGCCACAGACCACGCCGCCCTCTCCCATGACGACCAGGAGACAGGCGACCGTCCACCGCCACCCCCTATCCACCCCTTGACCGCAGGCAAGCCATGGACCACCTAGAATTGTCGTGCCCATTTTCTTTGCGCCATGTAGAGAGCACGCCAGAACGCCTCAGCCGACCAGCGCACACGCCGCGCCTCGCCCTCTCCGCGCGTGCACACACTCTCCATGACCCTAGCTACCTCCTAGACATGCCCGTTCACTGCCACGCGACCCGTAGCCACTGTACACCGTCTTGAACACCGCCGTTTCCGCATAGAGCACCCCCTACGCCTGACCATTCTCGACCACCCCATGTCGCGCCATTAAGCCTGTGACGACTGCTAGGGAGCACCACATCGCCCCTACCCTCAGCAACGCCAATAGCTCGATGTACCTCCGTCGCCGAAGGATCCAGCCCATCTCGCAATGTCCCTCTCACTGGTGTATAAATAGATGCCACCTCCGCCTCAATTCACCACACCATCTCCCTCCCTACTCCTCACAGAACCTCCCACACCTCTCATCGGAGCAAGGCGAGGACCCCATCACCGGAATTTCATCGGAGCCCGCCGCTGTAGAGGAGAAGAGGAACCGGAGCTAGGAGCCGCCCCAGGAGCCACCGCGACCACCATTCGAACCGCCGTCGTCTACAACGTCGTTTGCCCCCATCGCCGACCTTAGCAGGAGCTCAGGTGAGCCCCCACGTACCCCCACCGTCGCGTTAGGGTTCGTTCCTCGCCAGAGCAGTTCACCGGAGACGACGAACCACGGCCGTTGATCCTAGTCTAATCGCATGGCCCAGATTGAAACATACAGTTTCGGTTTAGTTTAGTCGCTGACACGTGGGACCGTCCTGTCAGCAGCCCACTGTGCCAGCGCAGTGCAGTTGGGCCAGCACAGTTAGTTTCCCGCGCAGAGCCCGTAGATTCAAACAGGATTTTTCCATTTTGGTTAAAACTAGATTCTGTTAGTAGATTCAAAAATCAATTCAAAGAGATTCACTGAACCAAATTGCATGATTCCAATTTTGTTAGAAAGGTATTCAAATTATCTATCCAAGCCCGTTGGATTCAAACCATTTGAAATTATAGATCACCTATAGTAAAAATAACAAGATAGAGGCATTTCCAATTTCAAACATTTTTCAAAAATCAATCATAAATTCTTTTGAGTTGATTCCAACTTTCAAAATACAGAATTGCTAAGATCTATCTGAATATGTAAAAATATTTAAGTTTACATGTAGTGACATTGGACTAGTACCAAAAGAATGCTATATAGGCATTTCTAGTCACTTTAATTCTATTAAATGATAATCTTAAACTTTATAAAATATGACCACCACTTTAAATCACATTCCCAGGGATTAGAATATGTGGTGATGACATGTGTCAACAAGATCCCATAATTTAATTGGAGAATATTAAATCTTAAGTATTTCAGTGAGTAGAAATTACTTTTCTAAAATAAGATAAACAAGATTAAGTCTTTATTTCATGTGATGTTTGTGATGATGCTAGATCATCAAGTGTGAGCCTTAGTGTGCTAAATAGAAATAGTAAATATCGTTTGGTGATTGTGTACCTCGTATTCATTTATAGACGACAGTACCGACCCGGGATACAAGGAGGAGGAGTACTACCAAGAAGAAGAAGAAGAGAATTTCAACCATTGCATTACTCAAGGCAAGCTAACACTTGCAAGTGTCATACTTATGCAAGCCATCACTATCTGCAAGCTAGAACTATGCAAGCCTAACACTACAAGTTAACTATGCAAGACATCCTTGCAAGATAACCTATGCAAGATGTATTAGGCATGCTTGGTTATGCAACTTTGATTATACCAATCCCAAGTTTTACATGCAAGCTTTATTCTTTTACTTTACCAATGTTCTTTACTTTTATTTAGTGCTTTGTGAGTATTGGAACAATAGGATAGATACCATAAAGAGTATAAAACTAGGCCTAACTAGTTATACTTAGATATCATCAAAAGGCATAAAACTAGAGTTGGATAGTTACACTTGATTAGTCCCTCATTAGTGAATACCAACAAAAAAATAGCGCGCTATTTAACGCTATTAGCGCCGCTATAGCGTTTTCCGGAGCTGGACGCTATGCTATGCATTCGAGGGGCGCTATGGCGCTACACGCGCTAAATACGGTGCTATACGCGCTATTTGACGTTACGTCGTAGCGGCGCTATTCTTTTCATTAATTTTTAGTAGCCAATTCCTCATTTTGGCCCATTTTGGCCCGGTGGAAGCCTACCCTAATCCATCTAACCCTAACAGGATAACACCCAGAACGTCAGTTGATTATCTAGATATATGGTATTTCGGCTATGTGATATGGAGTTATGGACTATGTGAACTATCTCTAGTTGATGTTTGACTGCATAATGCTATCTTTGCGGTTTTATAGCTGTATAATGCTATATCTATGATTTTATAGCTGCTGAAATCCTGATTTTTCATATCTTTTGGTGAAACGCTATTTTGAAAAATAGCACGCTATTAGCACGCTATAGAATTCGTAGCGTTTTTTTGAAGCCCACGCTATTTAAGTTAGCGCGCTATTTTTTTCATTGGTGAATACCCTCAACTTTAGTGGCTAGTGCTAAGCATAGAAGTTGATCACTTTAGATGGGAATACTTGGTGAAAATGATTATGAAAACCTTGGAATGATGGTTCATTCTATTGAAATGTTTTGACATGTGTTATGGACACAAAATGATTTGGTGATGAAAATGTTGAGGCATGAGCCTTAGCCCTTTATAAAAACTGATGGTTGGGTTCGGATGCGATACCATTCCAATTTTACCGTACAACCACAATACCTGAATTGGGTAGGGCTTAACTGAAAGTTTATATGCCTTAGTATGGGTTCCCTCGCGGAAAGAGGTTGAGCTGAGGCTACCACGTGAGTGTGAATGTCCACCTATGAAGTGCCCAGGATGGTAGATGGCCATGGCTGGGAGGCCAAGCTCATAGGGGAGGTGCCTATACTAGAGTGTGTAATTGAAAGGTTATGATTGATTATCCGCATACTAAGTATGATGATTCAGGGTTATCCCTGACGGATGTATCGAATTTTGTGGTGAAAGTGTACCACCTCTGCAGAGTGTCAAACTATTCGAATAGCCGCGTTCGCGGTCATGGACAGTTGGAGTGGCCATACTGTTCCGTTGTCAGATGTTTTCAAAATGACTTGTGAATTGAACTATGACTTTTACTTAACCACAACAGGATTGTGGACATGAAAACTAGGTTCCCACTTAAGTGATTTAGAACATTAACTTAGTTTTCTTTACTTCTAAACTCAGTATGAGATAAACCTGTCTTTCTACAAATAAACCTAGAGCTTAAGATTCCTACTAGAACTACCTTACTTGTTAGTGATAGTTTGCAATTACTTAAAGAGTACTCATGGCTTTGTCCCTGGCTATTCCTGTGGCCAGACTATGAGAAGGTCTATGACAACTAGGATCATCTCCCATCGTCAGCACTGCCTGTGACTCAGAAGATGGAGCCCCTACTACCTTTACTTTCCGCTGCTTTGATTGTATTAAGACTGGATCATGAGATCCTTTATTTGTAAGACCTTTATTATGGTTTGTAATGGATGATGTACTGTGATACCAATCTGTTATGTCTCGCAAAAATGGTAATCCTGGGATTGCGATGTATGGCATAACAGGCATCTGGGATTAAAAATCCAGGTGTTGATAAGTTGGTATCAGAGCCATCCTGACCATAGGAGACCCTAGTTAGAATGGACATTCGAACAAAAACTTAGTTTCAAAACAAAAGATATGAAAACATATTCCCACTCTTATACTTGATTCTTTCAAAAAAACATCATGTTCCTCAAAACTTCTTGCATTCCTACATAAAATTTGACACACTTGATCACCTCACTAACTTACTCACCCTAAATTCGTATAGATGGAAGTCCAGTATTGCAAGTTCTACAAGCTGGGCAACGGAGGCCACCTGATCTTTGAGAGGGATCTAGATGCACTGTCAGAGTATCTTGAGCACCCGCACCCAGAATTCTTTGGGGACAACTCAACAATCACGTAGGAGGAGATCTACAGTGGCTGATAGTTGCAGATATCAGAGGCAAGATGGAAGCACCCACTTCGGAGAAGATCCAATTCAGCTTGAGGGAGAACAACTGGCTAGATGGATTAGCCAGGGTTATGCATGAAGCTCTTGCCCGTTTATGTGGGAAAAACATCAACGAAATCCAGGGAACTCGCTTTGCTCACTATGCAAGGCGTGATTCTATGGGAATGCCCTTGGAGATGCCAGGACACCCGGAGCTGAAACACCAGGTGGACAATCTTGACTTCATGTTGTATGATAGGCAGAAGGAGTTAGAAAACGCATGTGCCTACGCCAACCACAACCATGCCATTGCAGTCAAGAAGGACCAGATCCTCGCCATCCTCGCCAAGGAGTTCCATTCACTTCATCGTCAGCGCAACAAGAAGGATCGCACCATCGATCATCTTCGCAAGAAGGTGGCCACTCTCGAGAAGACCATCCGTGAACAGGAAATCTAGCTTGAAGCGAAGGAGGAGGAAGGTGAAGATATCCAAGGAGATCTTTACTCTTACCTCAGCGATGATAACGACTACCTGGAGGATGATTCCATGGAGTTCCACACTGATGATGATGATTCCGACTTCATAGATGATGATTAAATGCACTTGAGCACTACCGTAAGAGTGAGTTGTATTGGTCCCACTGTATCGTAGTTTCACAGAATGGTTCTTAAAACTATCTGTTTTCTATTTGTGTTGTGGTGTGTGTTTGTATGGTGTGCTTTGAATGAATTAATGAGAGGAAGTTGTTAGTTTACAAAACCTGAGTCAAACTCAAAGTTTAAAGCTTTTGAAACAAAACCATGAACCCTAGAGATTTCCCTCTTATCTCATTATCTATCTCAATCTTCAGATGACTCGTGGAAATCCCGGAGGAAGCAGTTCATCTCAGGACCCGATGCTGCAGATTCTGCAAATGCTAGTTTCTAACCGTGAAGCCAGTAGAGCCGAACGCCAAGCCAACCTAGCCACTCTTCAACAGATAGCTCAGATGGCCCACAATAATCAAGGTCACGGAAACCAGGATGACCATGGATCCAAGCTCAAGAACTTTCAGAATACCAACCCACCTATCTTTAGTAAGTCTAAGGACCCCTTAGATGCTGATGACTGGCTGCAAACCATGGAGAACAACTTGGAGGTCGTAGGAGTTGAAGCCAATGAAAAAGTACTGTTGGCCACCCATTATCTGGCAGGAGATGCAAGAGCCTGGTGGAATAACACCCATACCAAGAACAAAGGTCAGATGATGACTTGGCAAGCATTCAAGATCAAGTTCAGTCGGACCCATGTGCCCCAAGGTTTGGTCACCAGGATGAGAGATGAGTTCAGGGAACTGAAGCAAGGAAGGATGACGGCAGTTGAGTACCGTGACAAATTTTTGTCCCTAGCTAGATATGCACCTGATGAGATTAACACCGAAGCAAATAAGAAGGAAAGGTTCCTAAATGGATTGCATGATGAGATGCAGATTGTGTTAGTCAACATCCATTTTGCAGATCTAGAAGAGCTAGTAGATTCTGCCATTCAGATGGAAGGGAAGATCAACCAAGCCAATGACAACCATAAGCGTCGCATGATGCACCAGCCTGGATCCCACCATACCCAGAAGTATCGCCCCAACCCGTCTGCAGGATATGCCCCAAGAAACAACAGACCCCCTATGTCCCGTCCAAACTATCCCAATCGTAGCGAAGGAAACCTAAAGTCTGGAGGAAACCACAGCAACAACCCCGGCAACTCCAATAACTTCAACCGTGCACCGCCCAAGTCCAACAACAACAACATCAACAACAACAATACTGCCCCAAGGACTAGAAGCAATGATGTGCCTATTGCAGGAAAAGACAAGTCCCAGATTACTTGCTTTGAATGTGGAGTCAAGGGTCACTACTCCAATGCATGCCCCAAGAAGCTTGCAGCAGCCACCAATGTGAATGCACCTGCTCAACAGCAACACCGTGTTCAGCCTGGAAGGACATTTGCCCCAGGGAACTCGCTCAACCGCAACGGTCGTCTGTTCCACATGAATGCTAAAGAAGCTCAGGAAGCGCCATATGTCATGCTGGGTATGTTTTCTGTTAACTCAGTACTTGCAAGAGTGTTGTTTGATTCTGGAGCATCGCACTCGTTTGTTACAGAAGAATTTGCATGCACTAGTAAGATTCAACCAAAAAAATTGAAGCATGTTATGATAGTTCAAATACCTAGTTCAACCACCAAAGCTAGAAAATTTTGCAAGGTTGTACCTATCAGAATCCATGGAATAGATTTTTATGCTAATCTAATAGTACTTGGAACCAAAGGTTTGGAAGTAGTACTAGGAATGGATTGGATGTCGAAACATAAAGGATTAATCGACTGTGCCAAGAAAGCCATAACCATGACCAGTAGCACTGCGGTATCAGTAGAGCATGTATCTGAGACGCTGCCCCGTCAATTCAAATGCAACAAGTGTCTAGCCCAACCAACCCTAGACCAAGTCAGAGTAGTCTATGAATACCCCGACGTGTTCCCAGATGAATTGCCCGGTATGCCCCCAGATCGGTATATCGAGTTCATCATTGAACTAATTCCTGGAACTGGACCCATAGCTCAGAGACCTTATAGTATGAATCCATCTGAATTAGTGGAGCTGAAGAAACAACTTGATGCTATGTTGGAGAAAGGTCTGATTCAACCAAGCGCATCGCCATGGAGATCACATGTATTGTTTGTGGATAAGAAAGATGGAGGTAACCGTTTGTGCACGGATTACCGGAAGATGAATGATGTCACCATCAAGAACAAGTACCCACTACCGAAGATAGAGGATCTGTTTGACCAGTTGACCGGTGCCAGAGTGTTTTCTAAGATTGATCTTAGAACTGGTTATCATCAACTAATGATTCGTGCAACGGATATTCCAAAGACCACCTTTACCACTAGACATGGATTGTATGAGTACACCGCCATGTCTTTTGGATTAACCAATGCCCCCACTTATTTCATGAATCTCATGAATAAGATTTTTATGAACTTCCTGGATAAGTTTGTCGTTGTTTTTATCGATGATATTCTGATCTATTCCAAGTCAGAAGAAGACCATGAGCTACAGATGAAAACCATCCTTGAAACCATTAGAGAGCATCATTTGTATGCCAAGCTTAGCAAATGTGAGTTCTGGTTAAAGGAAGTAGGTTCCTAGGACATATTGTGTCAGCAGGAGGAGTCGCTGTCGACCCTGCCAAGATCAAAGATGTTGAAGAATGGAAAGCCCCAACCACTCAAACCCAAGTCCGTGCATTTCTCGAATTAGCGGGATATTACCACAAGTTTGTTGAAGGATTTTCGAGCATCGCAAGACCAATGACCCAATTGTTGAAGAAAAATAAGAAGTTTGAATGGACGGACAAATGTGAAGCAAGTTTTCAAGAGCTCAAGAAGAGATTGATTTCAGCCCCAATTCTGATTATGCCGAATATCAAGAAGCCTTTTGATGTGTATTATGATGCATCCAAGATTGGTCTCAGATGTGTGTTGATGCAAGAAGGCAAAGTCATATCATATATGTCCCGACAACTGAAGTAGCATGAGAAAAACTACCCTACACATGACTTAGAACTAGCAGCCATAGTTTTAGCATTGAAGACCTGGCGTCATTACCTTATGGGTAACCACTGTGAGATTTATTCAGATCACAAAAGTCTGAAGTATATTTTCACCCAGAAGGAGCTGAATATGAGGCAAAGGAGATGGATAGAGTTAATCAAGGATTATGAACTTGACATTCACTATCACCCCGGCAAAGCCAATGTGCTGGTGGATGCTCTTAGCAGATTGCCATGTAGATTAAACACCATGATTAAAGAAGCCCAGCCAAGTTTGCATGAAGAGTTGGAGCAGTTTAGAACGGAGCTAGTTAGCAAAGGATTTTTAGCTAGAATAGAACTTCAACCCACTTTGATCAGTCAGATCAAGGAGGCACAGAAAGGAAATGCAAGTATCGACGGAATCAAGTGTCGTATCAGTACAGGGAAGGTACCCGGATTCACCGAAGATGAAGAAGGAGTTTTGTGGTACAAAGGAAGTATCTGTGTGCTAGCAGATTCTGAGCTAAAGCAAGTTATCATGTAGGAAGCTCATGATACTCTTTATTCTATCCACCCCGTAGGAACGGAGATGTATCGGGACTTGAAGGAGCAATTTTGGTGGCACAAGATGAAGAGAGAAATCAGAAGCTACATAGCCAAGTGTGATATATGTCAGAAATTCAAAGCGGAACATCGGAGACCCGCAGGACTTTTGCAACCATTGTAGATCCTAGAATGGAAATGAGATTCTATCAGAATGGATTTTATCACCGGTTTGCCTACATCTAGTATGGGAAATGACTCTATTTGGGTCATAGTTGATAGACTGTCCAAGGTATCCCATTTCATACCTGTCAAGACCACCTACCATAGTTTGAAGCTAGTAGAGTTGTACATTGCTAGAATTGTCAGTTTGCATCGAACCGCTAAGACCATAGTATCAGATCGAGGAACCCAGTTTACCTCAAGATTTTGGCAGAAAGTCCAAGAAGGATTAGGAACCAAGCTAAACTTTAGCACAGCCTATCACCTGCAAACCAATGGACAAACTGAAAGAGTCAACCAAATCTTAGAAGATATGTTGAGAGCTTGTGTGTTAGAACATGGATCAAAATGGGAAGATTGTCTGCCTTTCACAGAATTCTCATACAACAATAGTTACCAAGCCAGTTTGCAAATGGCCCCATTTGAATTTCTGTATGGAAGGAAGTGTCGTACCCCCTTGAATTGGTCGCAAGTAGGAGAGAGTCAAATTTTCGGACCCGATATCCTACAAGAAACCGAAGAGAAGGTTCACAAAGTCCGTGAACACCTCAAGACCGCCCAATCCAGACAAAAGAGTTATGCTGACAAGAGACGTAGAGACCTGACCTTCAATGACGGAGATTTTCTGTATCTCAAAGTGTCACCCTTGAAAGGAATGCAACATTTTCAACTGAAAGGAAAGTTAGCCCCCAGATATATTGGACCCTTCAAGATTTTGAATCACCGAGGAGAAGTATCATATCAACTGGAACTCCTAGAGGAGATATCAGCCATACATAATGTGTTCCATATCTCGTTACTTCGCAAATGCCTAGAAGTTCTGGAGAAGACCGAAGTGTTCAAGAACATCGATCACCGAGCCATAGATATCAACCAGGATCTAACGTATCGGGAAGTACCCATTCGTATTTTGGAAGAAGCCTTCAGAACCACCAGGACCCGGAGTATCAAGTTTCTCAAGATCCAGTGGAGCAACTATACTGAAGAAGAAGCTACTTGGGAGCGAGAAGATTACATTAGGACTGAGTTTCCAAATCTCTTTAGTTCCTAGTTTTTTTTAAATCTCGGGACGAGATTTTGTTTAAGGAGTGAAGGTTTGTAACACCCCAAAAATATTAATCAAGATTATCAAGTTCCAATCACCCAAGTTTAGGGTTAACAAAAAAAATTATTAATAAATTGAATATGAGTATGTCTGATTTGCATTAGTGTATGACTGAGTGAAATTGCCATGTGTGTTTGCCACAAATGATAATAAATAGTTTAAAGATGAATACTACATCATCTAGGCCAATTACAAACAAAATTAAAAAAAAGGAAATAAACTATAAAGCATATGAGCAAATGGTCATTTTGACCAAAATTAACCACTAGGCCACTTTGTGAGTTCCTAGTAAAGAATTTCTAACAGAAACATTTCCATTTCTTTTCACCCCTTGCTAGAACAAGTAAAAGTTAACCCAAGCCCACTTTACAAACTCACAGAAACTATTTTCAAATCTATTTAAAGGACAATTCAAAATTGAATCAAGTGTATGTACTAAGATCACCATTTTGCAAAAACCACTCAAACAAATTCCACTTGACTTTTCCAAGCAACCTTGGACACTCAAGCATGTGACAAACACACTCACCAAAATTCATTCAAAAAATTCAAATTTGAATTCATGCGGCCATTTGGTCGAGCACCTGGTAGACACAGATCAAACCCTGCCTAACTCTACTATTTTGAGCAGTGATCACACAACCACTTGTCCCCTCTTCACTCCCCTGGTCTCCCCTAGCACCTAGCAGCGCAGCAGACCACTTCCCCCTTTGCCGTTGCGCCAGTGCAACACCGCCCGACGCTCACCGTGTCGGTCGACCATGGATAGCTCACCACAGACCGCACCGCCCTCTCCCACGATGACCAGGAGACACGCGACCATCCACCACCACACCCTGTCGAACCCTCGACTGCAGGCAAGCCATGGACCACCCAGAATCGCCGCACCCATTTTCTATGCGCCTTGCCGAGAGCACGCCAGAGCGCCTCAGTCGACCAGCGCGCACACGCTGCGCCTCGCCCTCTCCGTGTGTGCACACACTCGCCGTGACCCTAGCGACCTCCCACACATGCCCGTTCGCCACCGCGCAACCCATAGCCACTGTACGCCGTCTCGAACACCGCCATTTTCGCGTAGAGCACCGCCTGCGCCCGACCATTCTCGACCACCCCGTGCCACGCCATTAAGCCTGTGACAACCGCCAGGGAGCACCGCGTCGCCCCTACCCTCACCCACGTCAATAGCTCGTTGTACCGCCGTCGCTGGAGGAACCAGCCCATGCCGCAATGTCCCTCTCGCCGGTGTATAAATAGAGGCCACCTCTGTCTCAATTCACCACACCATCTCACTCTCCACTCCTCACAGAACCTCCCACACCTCTCCCCGGAGCAAGGCGAGCACCCCATCGCCGAAATTTCACCGGAGCCCGCCGTTGTAGACGAGAAGAGGAACCGGAGCTAGGAGCCGCCGCGACCACCATTCGAACCGACGTCATCTACAACGTCGTTCGCCCCCATCGCCAACCTTAGCTGGAGCACAGGTGAGCACCCACGTACCGACCACCGTCGTGTTAGGGTTCGTTCCTCGCCGGAGCTGTTCACCAGAGACGACGAACCAAAGCCGTAGATCCTAGTCTAATCGCACGGCCCAGATTGAAACATACCGTTTCGGTTTAGTTTAGTCGCTGACGCGTGGGACCGTCCTGTCAGTAGCCCACTGCGGCAGCGCAGTGCAGTTGGGCCAGCCCAGTTAGTTTCCCGCGCAGAGCCCGTAGATTCAAATAGGATTTTTCCATTTTGGTTAAAAATAGATTCTGTCAGTAGATTCAAAAATCAATTCAAAGAGATTCACTGAACCAAATTGCATGATTCCAATTTAGTTAGAAAGGTATTCAAATTATCTATCCAAGCCAGTTGGATTCAAACCATTTGAAATTATAGATCACCTATAGTAAAAATAACAAGACAAAGACTTTTCCAATTTCAAACATTTTTCAAAAATCAACCATAAATGCTTTTGAGTTGATTCTAACTCTCAAAAATCACATTTGACAAGATCTATCTGAATATGTAAAAATATTTAAGTTTACATGTAGTGAGATTGGACTAGTACCAAAATAATGCTACATAGGCATTTCTAGTCACTTTAATTCTATTAAATGATAATCTTAAACTTTATAAAATATGACCACCACTTTAAATCACATTCCCAAGGATTAGAATATGTGGTGATGAGATGTGTCAACATGATCCATATTTTAATTGGAGAATATTAAATCTTAAGTATTTCAATGAGTAGAAATTACTTTTCTAAAATAAGATAAACAAGATTAAGTCTTTATTTCATGTGATGTTTGTGATGATGCTAGATCATCAAGTGTGAGCCTTAGTGTGCTAAATAGAAATAGTTAAGTATTGTTTGGTGATTGTGTACCTCGTATTCATTTATAGACGATAGTACCGACCCGAGATACGAGGAGGAGGAGTACTACCAAGAAGAAGAAGAAGAGAATTTCAACCACTGCACTACTCAAGGCAAGCTAACACTTGCAAGTGTCATACTTATGCAAGCCATCACTAACTTAAAGCTAGAACTATGCAAGCCTAACACTAAAAGTTAACTATGCAACCCATCCTTGTAAGATAACCTATCCAAGATGCATTAGGCATGCTTGGTTATGCAACTTTGATTATACCAATCCCAGGTTTTACTTGCAAGATTTATTCTTTTACTTTACCAAAGTTCTTTACTTTTAGTTAGTGCTTTGTGAGTATTGGAAAAATAGGATAGATACCATAAAGAGTATAAAACTAGGCCTAACTAGTTATACTTAGATGTCATCAAAAGGCATAAAACTAGAGTTGGATAGTTACACTTGATTAGTCCCTCATTAGTGAATACCCTCAACTTTAGTGGCTAGTGCTAAGCATAAATGTTGATCACTTTAGATGGGAATACTTGGTGAAAATGATTATGAAAACCTTGGAATGATGGTTCATTCTATTGAAATGTTTTTACATGTGTTATGGACACAAAATGATTTGGTGATGAAAATGTTGAGGCATGAGCCTTAGCCCTTTATAAAAACTGATGGTTGGGTTCGGATGCGATACCATTCCAATTTTACCGTATAACCACAATACCTGAATTGGGTCAGGCTTAAATGGAAGTTTATATGCCTTAGTATGGGTTCCCTCGCGGAAAGAGGTTGAGCTGAGGCTACCTCGTGAGTGTGAATGTCCACCTATGGAGTGCCTAGGATGGCAGATGGCCATGGCTGGGAGGCCAAGCTCATAGGGGAGGTGCCTATACTAGAGTGTGTAATTGAAAGGTTATGATTGATTATCCGCATACTAAGTATGATGATTCAGGGTTATCCCTGACGGATGTATCGAATTTTGTGGTGAAAGTGTACCACCTCTCCAGAGTGTCAAACTATTCGAATAGCCGCGTCCGCGGTCATGGATAGTTGGAGTGGCCATACTATTCCATTGTCAGATGTTTTCAAAATGACTTGTGAATTGAACTATGACTTTGACTTGACCACAACAGGATTGTGGACATGAAAACTAGGTTCCCACTTAAGTGATTTAGAATATTAACTTAGTTTTCTTTACTTCTAAACTCAGTATGAGATAAACCTGGCTTTTTGCAAATAAACCTAGAGCTTAAGATTACTACTAGAACTTCCTTACTTGTTAGTGATAGTTTGCTAGTACTTAAAGAGTACTCATGGCTTTGTCCCTGGCTATTCTCGTGGCCAGACTATGAGGAGGACTACTAGGAAGATGGACAGCAGGAGGTCTATGACAACTAGGATCATCTCCCATCATCAGCATTGCCTGTGACTCTAAAGATGGAGCCCCTACTACGTTTACTTTCCGCTGCTTTGATTGTATTAAGACTGGATCATGAGATCCTTTATTTGTAAGACCTTTATTATGGTTTGTAATGGATGATGTACTGCGATACCAGTCTGTTATGTCTCGCAAAAATGGTAATCCTGGGATTGCGATGTATGGCATAACAGGCATCTGGGATTAAAAATCCAGGTGTTGACAGACATGCTCTCTTGTCTTTATTGACTATTATCTTTGAGAGTTGTTTCAAATAAGTTGATTGGTGTTGGAAAAGAGTAGGAAGTTTCATGCTTATAGTGGTACATAAGGAAGCTTGATTTGACTGTGACTTAGACTTTATCATGTCATGCTAGATGTTTCTTTGACCATATGCTTAGTAATTTTTGTTGTAGAATGACTTGTTTCAAACAATTGAGATTACTTAATGTGCCTTGAAAGAATCATGCGTTGTTTTAGCATACAAAAGCATAATATTGTGTTATTCTCCTCTGATGCTTTATTTGGGTTGACTTGCCACATGATTACACCATGTTAAGACTATGAACCAGTCACCATAGCCTCTATGATCATTTAGTTTTTGACTTGTAATATCACTTTATGCTTTAATTAATAATGTTTTGTAGATTTGCATGATTATGGCCATTATTGCTCTCTTAGTTGGTTGCTCCCAGTCTTTTGCTAGCCTCCACCTATACCAAGAATGAGTTCCACTCATGAATCCAACCTCCAAGAAAACCAAGTTATTCCAAAGATTCCACTATAAATTCCTATGCATGGTGTGTTACACCATTCCAAATATATTCATGTTTTTATCTACCTTCCAAATTAAACTTTTGTTCAGTGAAAATTAGTGATTAAAGCTCTCACAAACTTGATGGCACACTTTATTTTCTTGCACTTAATAAACTTGAACCATTGTGTCCATCTATGTTTCTTATATGCTTGCACTTTATAAGTTGTGAATTAGCAGAACCATGCTACCATGGGGAACGCTTTCAACATTGCACTTATTATTCAGTTGATATCATGTTCTTTTGTTTATGGATCCCGACAGTGTGAAATAAAAGGGGAGCTTGAAAGCTCATGGAGTTTGTATGTGTGTTAGAGAAACGCCTGGGCAGCTAGCCTAAGCCATGCCTAATCATGGTGGAAACTTGCAGCGTAACCATAGTGAGCATCCTGTGAAGCATCCTCAATAAAAACCTATGCAAATAGCAAATAAAAAGATCGCTGAGATGCTCATTGTTTGTTGCCTTGTCATTTTGATATGGGATAGCTCCTATGTCAGGGGGCAAGGGGTGCCCCGTTGGTGGTTCTCCATGATACACATGTACTTATAATGACAAGAACTTACTTGTGACTAAAGTTGAGTAGCATGAGGTTCGGTACTCGTAAACAATGAGCATGAGATTTTCAACTTATAACTTGTCAAGCATATCCTCATATTTGTGTCACTTTAACCTTAATCACCTCAAGATGCTTATGATAGGGGCAATGAGATCTCAAAGCTAATAAGTACCATAATTTTTGGAAGCTCTTTATGAAACTTGAAATCAGTCCTTCCCTCTGTGAAGGTCCTTTACTTTTTAGTTTTATGTTGAGTCTCCATCTTCTATCTTTATGCACCAATTGAGAGAGCATCGTGGGCATTCTTAGTTTAATGTGCATTATCCCAAAACCTGTTGATTGATTCATTACTTTGATATTGTTTGTTTTTAAATTATTTGTATCTAGTCACCCTTATGAACTTTGAAGGTGTTCTATGCATTTATGTTTTGCTATACCATGAGGGACAAGCTGAATACCACTCTTATTATGTTTTCTATATGTGAAACAAACAAACGTCTTTCAATGCATTGTTATTCATGATCTTTTGTTTATACCTTTTCATGTTACAACATAGTTTCTATGTCTTATTGTTATAACTATATCTTTCATGTTTATGTTAGAGTAATATGATCCCAACTATCAATGTTTTACAATACCTTGATCAAGATTGTGATGGTGCATGTCACCTCAAAAATTATTCTTTTTATCACTTACCTACTCGAGGACGAGCAGGAGTTAAGCTTGGGGATGCTTGATACGTCATAAACATATCTATAATTTTTGATGCTCCATGCTTGTTTTATATCAACTTTCTTTTGTTTTGTTTACACTTTGAGGTATTTTTATACATTTTCTAGAACTAACCTATTGACAAGATGCCATAGTGTCAGTTGCCTATTTTCTGCTATTTTTGGTTTCAGAAAATCTAGTAAAGAAATATTCTCTGAATTGGATGAAACGAAAGCCGAAATTCCTATTTTTCTAGAAGATGCAGGAGGCCAGAAGGAGGAGTGGATATGGGCCATAGGGGACCCACACCACCCCCTGGTGCAGGTCCCCCTAGCCGCGCCACCGAGTCGTGTGGCCACCCTGGCGCACCTATGGAATCGCCTCTTCGCCTATATATTGCCCCCGAGACGAAAACCCTAAAGGACAAGATCAGAATTCCATGAAAAGTTTCACGGCGCCGCTGCCACCGAAGAGGAGATTCGGGGGACAGAAGTCTCTGTTCCGGCACCCTGCCGGGACGGGGAAGTGCCCCCGGAGCCATCTCCATCGACTCCACTGCCATCTCCATCACCGTTGCTGACTCCCATGATGATGAGGGAGTAGTTCTCTCTCGGGGCTAAGGGCTCTGCTGGTAGCTATGTGTTCATCTCTCTCTATGTGTGATCTTATTGAGATCATGAGCTTTGTAATATATAGATATATTTTGCTACTCAAGTGCTTTAATTAATCTCTGCTTATCCCCACATGTGTGAAGTTGACAGTGTGCACACCGTGTGGCACTTTGGCTAAGGTTACAGAAATACTTATCATGAGTATAATTTGAGTTGGATGTCTCTATGAGATTGTCAAGTTTGTTGGAACCATATAGCGCTCAAGGTGATAGTGAGGGGTTATCTAGATGGGGAACGTGAACTTTAAGGTGTGATGTTATAACCCTACATCTTCCAACCGGAGAGTAGTTCAGGGTAGCATAATGAAGAGAGGATATTTATATGAGAGTGTCCACTAGTGAAAGTATGATCCCTAGGCCTTGTTTCTAAGCATTGAAACACCATTTACAATCAGTCTTGTTACATGTTTGCTTGTTGCCACTCTTATTTCAGATTGCAATTACCACTTATAATCATCCTTATTACTTGTATTTCACTATCTCTTTGCCGAACTAGTGCACCTATACACCTGACAAGTGTATTGGGTGTGTGGGGACACAAGAGACTTCTTGTATCTTGATTGAAGGGTTGCTTGAGAGGGATACCTTTTACCACTTCCTCCCTGAGTTCGATAAACCTTGGGTGATCCTCTTAAGGGAAACTTGTTGTTGTTGTTCTACAAACCTTTGCACTTGGAGGCCAAAAACTATTTACAAGAATAGAAGCGTGCGTAGACATCAGCCCGCAAAGAAGCCCTCACCCAACAGGAGAGGAAGGCAGACTCTTGTCATGGTGATCTTCTTCATCTTGAAGGTGAATTATCATTCTGTGAGGCAGACCTTGTGCCCTGTGAGAGCAAACTTCTCTTAGAGAGGATTCTCCTTGAGCAGATGGAGTAGCTCACAGAGAATCAGTAGAAGTTTGAGCAGGGCCAGGAAAAGAAAAAGGACTAGCTCGAGCAGGCAAGTGCTAAACTCCCTATGAGGGAGTGAGAAATGAGGGAACATCTCACCAAAAAGCATTCCAAGAAACTTTTTTAGAAGTTCTCCCACGAGTGACGTGAATATTGAGAAGGCATGTGAGGAGTACCGCAAGAAGGCTAGGGCCCAAGAGACCCCCCATGTCAGGAAGCAATCATCGCTAGGGGTGCATATCAAAGGCATCTGTGCAGTCCTCGAGCAGATGACATGCTCCTAGGATGAAATGGCTAACCTGGACGATGAGGCAGAATCACTATGGACGTAGTTGGGCCCCATCACCAAGCGTGTTGAGCAGGTCACAGACAAGCAGATGCACGCGACCATGTTGAAGAGGGACCAGTGCAAGATGTTCCACGCCCCCACGAAGCGCGCTTCTGATGCAATCAAAAAGCATGGTGTAGGAATCTTATAGTTTCCCCCACTCTTATGAACAATGAGTCGTTGTCTTTCTTGGACATTTTCGATGGCATCGCAGCGAAGCTGGAGGGGACCGAGATTCACTTGAACACCGTTGTCGAGGAGGAGTGTTGTGGCCTCCTGAGCATCGCGGCCACTCGCATCTTCAGCAACATATTCAAGATCCACCTGAAGGTGGACCTTGCCATACTGACTAAGCCTGTGAAGGAAGATGAGGCGGCCTGAGTATGTGGATGCCTTGGTCACCATCTACAAGAGGAAGACGGATGATGAGCCCATGAAGGCCTTGATTGGTACTTCTGGTGGAGCCCCTGGTGAGGCACCTGGCGACGATGTGGTGGATAGCGCCTCGTCTATGTAGCCCTTAGGAGTGTATGGCTTGTGGAGATATGTATCTTGTCTTTTGTAATAAACATGTGACTATTAAGGTTTTGCCCCAGTGGGATGGTTAGTGCAGAGCATGTATATATCGCGTGATTAACTTGTATGTGTGTCCTCATGCCCTGAGCTCACAGTCCTCCACGAGATGCGGGATAGGGGTGTAGAGTAGAAGCACAAGGCAACGTTTACTTAGCTCGAGCAAGGAGTTATCCCGTAGATAGATGCTCAAGAGGCTCTCTCATGTGGTTGCCTTCCACAAGAGATGGCGAGGGGTCTCCTGCAAGGCTCAGCTAGAGTGGTGTGAGCCGCACGGAGTGCCTCGAGAGAGATAAGGCGATGACCCCTTGCGGGCCCCATAGAACACATCTCGTGATAGCTTTGGCGAATAGTCTCAGGCGAGACTCAGGCGATGGCACCAAGTAGGCCTCGACGAGGACACCTAGTAACGCGTCGCAAAGCATATCCCGTGATAGCCTCCCTGCGGAAGATGCCTCGTGTTCTGTTTTGCTAACAGTGGCAAACCCTCGATGAGGACACCATGTGGGCCTCGGAGTGGTCCACTCGTGAGGCCATGAAAGAGAGCCTCTGGTGAGACTTAGGGGAGGGCACCTTGTGGGCCTCGGCGAGCACACCTTGTGGGCCTCGGAGAGGACACCTTGTGGAACCTCGCGAAGCTCATCTCGTGTTGGCCTCCCTAGATATAGCCCTCTTTTGAGGCATAGGCGAGGGCCCCTTGTGGGCCTCGGCGAGGACACCACATGGTGTCTCACGAAGCACATGTCATGATGTCCCCCTAGAGATGTCGGGGGGATGACCTCCGGATACCCCAATCAGACAAGAACCATGGCAGTCGGCTCACGTCCGGCTGGCTGAGCGCAGCCGGACACGGACAAGTCAAGCCGGCTACTTCACGGTAGCCGGAACCGCGAGGAGCACCAAGGCACGGGACCGGCTACATCAGCGTAGCCGGACTCAATCAAGAGGACAGTGCGACGTGTTTTACAGTGCATGGTACGCCCTGGTATGATGACAAGACCCGCAACTACATGGCCATACTGAAGACTTTGCTGGGTGGCACGGGAAAAGTGGCCAGAGGTTGACGACAGGCTCGCACGGCGTTCACTGTACCCACGACGACCCTATCGCATGTACTGTGATGGGATGTAAGTGTACCGAATACTGCAGATGACCAGCCGGCTGGGACCCGCCTGTGGGCCCGCCAGCCGGACTGGCTAGTGAGACCGTTGCCTCTCTGCCTAAATAAGGAGAGACAAGGTTCTCGTAGCAAGGGTTGGTCTTAGGGCATTTAAGGAGGTAGCTAGAGAATACAGCTCGAGGAGCGATTGTAGCCCGTATACTACTCATAGTCAGATCGGCAGGAGTAGGAGTTTTACCTCACCACGAGGGCTCCGAACCTGGGTACTTCCTGTGTCCCGCTACACTTGCTCGTATCCAATCCCGCCTGCGGACGCCGTCAAGAGCTTCCCTGCTAGTCCCCACACCTCCATCTAACCTACTCAGGTACTGTCATTCCCAATACAACGACAGTTGGCGCCCACCGTGGGGCAAGATGGCTTCGACCGGAGTCACGTTCCGCACGGGACCCTGCACTTCAGCCGGTGAGCGCATGGCCTCTGGCCTAGTGCTTACGCTCGGCAAGTTTCACTGCATCATTGACAATGCTTCCTGCTTTCGCCGGATCCACATTCCCGGTAAACGATTCCATTTTGCTTTTCGGTGACCTCCCCGTCTACGTCGCCACCGTGCCGGAGCATTTCCCTAGGGAGATCGTTTCCATCACGGAATCGTTGCACCACGGTAGCGGCACCTCCATCGCTCCTCGTGGCGTCGACGTGATGATGGTCGGCTCCAGCTCTCATCCCCACCAGCCGTGGAAGCAGGGAGCGGACGAGGTCGGAACTTCTGCTCCACCGCAGCCTAGGAACCCGGTGGAGGAGGCTATCGACCTACTCCTCACACCAATTAACCTCGGGGATAACCCAGAGGAGGCGGGGGCCAACTTCTCCATGGAGAGGCAGCTTCTCCTCTAGGAGGCCATGGAACTGGCTGCGACCCGGAAGCAGATCAAGATCACCCGGCGCGAGTAGGACCGCACGCATGGCTTCACTCTAGCCACCGTGGAGCCGAGTTGGCGCGGACAAGTATGACGTCAGGGCAGCGAGCTAGGTGGTAGGATGGCGAGCCGGATCCGCTACCTGCTCTCATCCGACCCACCTACAGCACACCCATGAAGAACCTGCGCGCAACGCGAGCTGCGGTAGATGAATTGCGCAACCTGGAGGGCGAGGAACGAGACTGGTAGCACGCCCGGGTGCAGGAGCTCCTCCGGATCGCGGACGAGCAGGCTGATGCCAACCGGCAGATGCAAGAAGACCCCAGCTGCTCCAAGGGAAGCAAACCGCTCGCCAACAGCAAGGGCGCACCCTGCGAGACCCAGCAGGCGTCCTCTCCTCCGGCTAAGGCCCGCAGCAAGCACCGCAGCTCTAGCAACAAGGGCTAGCCATGCCAGGAGCAAACGGTGAACAACAACCCACCGCCTCCCCTCCACCAACCGGAGCGCCAAGACCTACCGGTTCCCGTCTCTCGGGTCGGGTAGGAGTGCCCAACCCGGATCGTCCGGATGCCCACGGCCGCATCGAGCTCCTCGTTCAAGAACGCATCACGAAAGAGGAAGACTCCAACGGACCAGTTTGTTTTGGACCCCTCATCCGGAACAAGCCGTTTCCGGATAAGTTCACCCTGCCCAGGGACACCCCCAAGTACGACAGCAACATGAAATCGAAAGACTGGCTGACTAACTATGCCACGGCAGTCGGCATCGCCCATGGGAACAAGCGCACGGCTGTGCGCTATGTCCCCCTCATGCTAACTAGGTCGTCAAGGACATGGCTCAACAGCCTTGCGCCCAACAGCATCAACGCTTGGCCAGACTTTGAGAAGGTGTTCGTCCGCAATTTCAACGACACGTATAAGCATTCGGGTCGCCCGCACGACCTGGCCTTGTGCGTACAGGGCGACCGCGAGACGGACCGCGAGTACCTCGCCAGGTGGACGGAGGTGCGCAACACCTGCGAGGGCATCCTGGAGAGCGAGGACATCAGCTTCTTCGTCAAGGGGTGCCGAGAAGGCACCATGCTTCTCCACCGGCTACTGTGTGATGAGCCGAAAATCATGCAGAGCTCATGATAGTTGCGGACTAGTACGCCACGGCGGATGCCGAGATGAAGAATCCCCTCCGAGTAAGTGCTGACGGGCGTCTGACTCCGTCGGAGCCGGCTCACGATCGTCCGAGCCATCTGGTTGGAGAAGCCAGATCCTCCAGGCGCCATGGCAACAACAACCGGTTCCATGGGGACCGCCAAGCCAGACAGCAGAAGCCTCGCTACCACGCGCGACAGGTCAATGCTGTGGAGGGCGCGCCCGATGCACCGGCTAACGATGCAAGAAGGCATAAGCCATGGCTCACCTTCGACCAAATGTTTGACGGCCCGTGCAGGTGGCATAGCGGTCCCTTCAAGCCGGCTACGGACACCACCCGGAACTGCAGCTGGACCCACCAGCTAAAGGACCAGGGCAACCAGCAACGTCTACCCCCGCCCCTTCCTGGTGGACCCCCACCACTGGCTAGGGGATCCGGCAATGATGGTAACGGTGGCAACAACAATAACGGCTACCCCCAGCCGCACGCCACCTACCACATCTTTGAGACAGAGCTGGACGACAAGCACAGCTGTAGGCGGTGCTCCAAGGAGGTTAACACCATCGTCTCCCCAGTCCCCCAGTACCTGAACTGGTCGGAGACTGCCATCACCTGGAGCCGGGAGGATCAGCCAGATCAGCTTCCTATTCCCGGGGGCTACGCCATGGTGCTTGACCCCCTCCTCGTCTCCAATGAGCGCACCTGCCTCTTCTCGCGCGTCCTCATCGACGGAGGCAGCAACCTCAACCTTCTCTACCAGTCTTCGCTGGAGAAGCTTGGCATCCGTTAGTGCAACCTGCGCTCGAGTACCACGACGTTCCACGGTGTACTGCCAGGACCGGCTTGTGCTCCGCTGGGTAAAATCCAGCCGGATGTCAGTTTTAGGACCAAGGAGAACTTCCGGCGCGAGCCGATATGGTTTGAGCTGGTGAACCTATCGACTTCCTACCATGCTCTCCTCGAGCGCCCCGCCCTCGCCAAATTCATGGCCGTCCCCCACTACGCGTATATCAAGACGAAGATGCCAGGACCAAACGGCATGATCATCGTCGTTGGCTGCTTCTGGCGGTCGATGGAGTGCGCCTCAGCCGGCTCCAAGCTGGCAGAGGCCCTCATCATAGCCGAAGAGAAGCGTGTGATCATGCGCAATGTGGCCATGGCCCATCAAGAAATGCCGGCTAGCAGCAAGCCGGCTGGAGAAGCAGCTTTCCAGCCGGCAAAGGAGACGAAGAGGATTCTGCTCGACCCCTCTGACCCGACCAAGTTCATCACCATTGATTCCAACTGGGATAGCAAATAGGAAGGCGCGCTCGTCGACTTCCTCCATGAGAATCGGGACATATTCGCATGGTCAACCAAGGACATGCCAAGTGTGCCGAGGGAGTTCGCTGAGCACTCGCTTCATGTGCAGCCGGATGCCAAGCCGGTCAAGCAGCCTCTGCGCCGGTTCGTAGAGAAAAGAAAGATCATTAGTGATGAGATAACCCAGCTCCTTGTAGCCGGGTTCATCATGGAGGTGTATCACCCGGAATGGTTGGCCAACCCAGTCCTGGTGTTGAAGAAGAACAAGACCTGGCACATGTGTATCGACTACACCAGCCTAAACAAGGCGTGCCTGAAAGACCCTTTCGCTTTGCCCTGTCTCGATCAAGTTATCGATTCCACAGCTGGCTGTGGTTTGTTGTCCTTCTTGGATTGTTACTCCGGTTACAATCAGATCCGGCTAAACCCGGCTGGCCAGATAAATACATCATTTATCACCCCATACGAGGCTTTCTGCTATGTAACCATGCCTTTTGGTCTAAAAAATGCAGGCGCTCCCTATCAGCACTGTATGAAGAAATGCTTGCACTCATAGATCGGCTGAAACGTGCATGCCTATGTGGACGATGTGGTCATCAAGACCAAGGAGAAGTGCACCCTCCATGGAGACTTGGGAGAGACATTTGGCAACCTCCGTCAGTACTAGATGAAGCTGAATCCAGAGAAGTGTGTCTTTGGTGTCCAATCCGGCCAGCTACTCGGTTTCCTTGTTTCACAACGAGGGATCGAAGCGAACCTAGAGAAGATTGTGGCCATCGAGAGAATGCAGCCGCCCAGGAGCTTGCTTGGAGTCCAGAAGTTCACCGGATGGCTGGCTTCCCTCAGCTGTTTCGTCAGCTGGTTCGGGGAGAAGGCACTTCCACTGTACCAGCTGATGAAGAAGACGGACAAGTTCTCCTGGACCTCACAGGCCGACGCCGCTTTTCATGACCTCAAGCGCATGCTATGCACAGTGCCGGTTCTAGCCACGACGACTAGCAAGGAGCCGGTGTTGCTCTATATAGCAGCCATAAGCTGGGTCGTCAGCATCGTCCTGGTGGTGGAGCGCCCCGAGGAAGGCAAGGCTTAGCCGGTTCAGCGACCCGTCTACTACCTCAGCGAGGTTCTCTCCCTCTCCAAGCAAAACTACCCCCACTACCAGAAGATGTGTTATGGTGTGTACCTGGCATGAAGATCACCTGAGCCGCCTGGAGAAGCTTGGCGGCCTCCTCGCCAAGGAGGACGACCAACTCCTGGGCAGTCGGCTGCTCCCCCGACCAGTTCTCCTGCAGCCGGTTATACGCCAGCAGGTCTACACCGGGATAAATTGCTGTTAGAAAAAAGGAATGTCAGATCCGGCTACCGGATCCGGAGAGACGAAGATAGTTGGAGAAAAACTTACCCTTGGCCATGTGCCCGACCTGCATCAGCTCCTCCACCAGAGCCTTCTCCTAAACTATCAGTTGTTTGACCTCCTTCTCTTGGTCCTTGTTCTGGGCTTCGAGGAGGTCAAAAGCTTGGGCCCGGCTGGTAAGGGTGGCGTCGCGCTCCTTGACGGTGGCTTCCAAGGCATCCAGCTTGGCATGCCAGTCCTTATTCTACAGCCGAAGCATGGAATTGGACTTGCTCAGCCGGTCGTTCGCCTTCTTTAGGTGATCAATTTCCCGCTAAGCACACACCATGATGGCTACGAAAACCGACTATCAGCAAAAAAATGGAGGAAAGGAAAGACCAAAATTATCCGGCTGTTGAATCCGGCTGAAGGGACTTACTCTGGGAGGTCCCGTTGGCACTGCAAGCTTCTGCTCCAGGGTCCGGTTGATGCCGGTTGTGGCCTCGAGCAGCCGGATCTCCTTCACCGCTAGCTCGAGGGTGGCGGCGAGGTCCGCCAGCGAGGCGGTGGAGGAGGCGTCATTGTCGATGGCGTTGGTGACCAGCAACTCCTTCGCCTCTGCCACCGCCGTCCGCCACTCCTCCCCTGGCTCGTCGTCGGAGTTGTCGTCGGTGACAACCACGAGCTCCTTGCCGGTGGCCGCCCTCCGCGCCGTTGCGGGGGAACTACCTCCACTTTGTGAAGTGACCATAGCCGTTTCCGGCTGCACCACCGTAGTCGACGGAGCGTCCCCTGCTCTGGCTAAGGCAGTCGGATCAGCCCGAGGCGGCGGCGGAGATGGTGTCCTGGGAGAAGGAGGGGGAGCGGGAGCAGATGGAGGTGGCGTGGTGTCCGGTGCACGTGGCAGCGAGCCAGTGGGCGCCCGCGCCGGGCTCGCGGCACCAAAGGAAACTAGCGTGCTAGACAATAGAAGACAGAAAAAACAAAGACAAATAAGCAAAAGACGGAAAAATTGGCACAAAGAAAGGAGGAAAAGGCATAAGGGCCAGCGAATAGCTTACCCCGGCACCACGGGGGGCAGCCCCTTCTTGCGACCAAGGCGGCTGGGCGGAAAGGCACCGGTCCGGCTCCTCGTGGGGGTCGGCTCCTCCACGGCAGGCCGGCTAGACCTTCTCCTACTAGCACCAGATCGGCTGGAGCCGCTTCCTCCAGCATCAGACCGGCTGGAGTCATCGTCCGCCGCGCGACGCCGGGCTGGCTTGGGAGATGGCGTGGCCTCCTCCTCCTTGTTGACCTCCGTGTGGGGGTCGGGGGCTGGCTCGTCATTCCAGCTGGGGAAGACATAGTCGTCCCCATCCGACTCCTCGCCGGACCGGAGAGTGCGTGGCTCGGGAAGGTCGGGCGTGAAGTTCTGTAGGGGGGTCTCGCCCTCCTCCCAGAGGATACAGGGGAAGATCTGTCAAGAAGGAAGAAGCGCAAGAGGTTAGCCGGACGACAAAAAGTCACAAGCAGAAAAACCGGCTGACAAGAAACTTACCCAGGGCGCGCGGTTGTCGCGGCTGTAGGGGACTAGCCCAAACTTCCAGCCTTCCGGCAGACACTCCTTCATAATCGTCCACACCCACTCCTTCAAGTTGTGGTAGCAGGGATCACGGCAGGACAGACAGGTCAGGTCCAGCCGGCTGGAGTAGAAGCACATCTTGTGCGCTTGCTACTGCTGCGGCATCATCAGCCGGGACATCCAATTGAGGGTGATGTCTAGGCCGATTAAGCCAGCGGTGACACGGGCACGCATGCGCTGCAGCATCGCGTCCGACTCCGTCTTCTCCCTGTAGATCTTCAGATCCCATTGATGTCGGCTAGATTCCACGTCCTGGAAAGCCGGCAGATTGATCCGGTCCTCGTTGGTGAGGTTGCGGATGTAGAAGTACGACTATTGCTACAGTCGCACTGTGTCCTGCAGCCGGAACTTGGGGTAGCCAGTCTGTGTAGGGTAGTAGATGGAGGTGTCACCGCACGTCACCAGCAACCCCTTGGTGAACTGGACCTACAGCCGGACGCGGAAGAGCAGGCAGATGAGCCCGACATCTAGCTAGATCCCAAGGTAACTCTCGTAGAAGGCCACGAATTGCGCCAACATGCGATAGCGTTGGCGCCAAGGTGGTGGAGGCGGAGGTTGAAGAAGGCGAGGAAGGTGAGGAAGAAGGGGTGCACCGGCAGCGCAAAGCCGCAGTCGAGGTGCGACAGGAAAATCACCCGCTCCCCCTCCGCAGGGTGCGGTGACTCCTCAACCGCCGGCGCGAGCCGCACGACTACCTCCGTCTCTGGCGGCAGCACGCGGGTGGCGAGGTATTTTTCGATGTGCTCCTCCCCGCACTAGGCTCCACGCTCCGCGGCCATCTCCGGCTCGCTGGGCGTAGCACCGACTAAGGAGTGGCAGTGGCCCGTACCTCTGACGATGCTAAACTGGCGGCATGGTGGAATACAGTAGCAGCAGCAAGCAAGGCAGAGTGAGGAAGGCAAGGGCACAGGGGAGAACTGGGGAGGCAGTGAACGGAAGGAAGAACTGCCCTCCCCCGGTGACCTTTTAAAGACCTGGAAGCGGAACCGTCCGTGGTGCCACGTGGCGCCCATCGAGCCACACCGCTCCCTCCCCATCGCACAGGATCCTTTGTGCAGGCGCTGGATGCGCAGACAATCCCGGAGCAAAAACCGAAGAGGCAGGCGGCAGTTTCCCAAGGCGACGTGCGTCGGGATGTTACACTGCCCGCCACAGTGCAATGATGGCACGTGCGCGCGTGGCCAGCATCAGCACTGACGTCACGGGTAGCGCAACCGCCAGACGTAGCTGGCCAGAAATTTCAAAGTTGGAGAGGAGCGCGCGCACATTTCACCTAAGGGCAAAATCTACACGCGCTTGGGGGATAGTGTCGGGGGGATGACCTCCGGATACCCCAATTAGACAAGGACCATGGCAGTCGGCTCGTGTCCGGCTGGCTGAGCGTAGCCAGACACGAACAAGTCAAGCCGGCTACTTCACGGTAGCCAAAACCGCGAGGAGCAACAAGGCACGGGACCAGCTACATTAGCGTAGCCGGACTCAATCAGGAGGACAGTGCGACGTGCTGCACAGTGCACGGTATGCTTTGGTAGGATGACAAGACCCGCAACTACACGGCCATACCGAAGACTTTGCTGGGTGACGCGAGAACAGTGGCCAGAGGCTGACGACAGGCTCGCACGGCGTTCACTGTACCCACGACGACCCTACCGCATGTACTCTGATGGGATGTAAGTGTACCGAATACTGTAGATGACCAGCCGGATGGGACCCGCCTATGGGGCCCGCCAGCCGGACTGGCCAGTGAGACTGTTGCCTCTCTGCCTATATAAGGAGAGACAAGGTTCTCGTAGCAAGGGTTGGTATCAGGGCATTTAAGGAGGTAGCTAGAGAATACAGCTCGAGGAGCGATTGTAGCTTGTATACTACTCATAGTCAGATTAGCAGGAGTAGGAGTTTTACCTCACCACGAGGGCTCCGAACCTGGGTACTTCCTGTGTCCCGCTACACTTGCTCGTATCCAATCTCGCCTGCGGACACCATCGAGAGATTCCCTGCTAGTCCCCACACCTCCATCTAACCTGCTCTGGTACTGTCGTTCCTAATACAACGACAGGAGAGCTTACTTCTACTATGTTTTGCTAACATAGGCAAGCCTCTCACGAGGACACCTTGTGGGCCTCAGGAGGGTCCTCTCATGAGGCCCTATAGCTACATCCTTGTGGAGTAGGACCACTTTTGCATTCTGCTTTGGGGCATCGGCATGCTAGCAGGTTGCATGTGGGATGTTGGTATGTGCTCTCTGGTTCGTGTATGTGTGTTGAATGAGGAGGTCAAGTGCCAAGGTCCTTTACGAGGTGATGCATGCGGGATGATCAACCCCTGAGTCATAGCTCGAGTCGCTTGGGCTTTGCACCTACAAGACGGACACAAGCATGGGCACCGTACCTAGCCCCCGCTCGTGCTGCACAATGGAGATACCAAGAGTGCATACAAACCTGAATTTTCCGCTTACCAGGGGTAAGGGTGGATGGAGAGAGGTTGGCGAGAAGTCCTTATTTTATTTCTTGCATGAAAGTGTTCAGTACGAGTGCCCCACTAGGCGGGCAAAGGCTCCTAGTGACACGGAGGTGCTTCACGGGTAGAGCTTGTGGAGGATGTTCTTCTCGGTGAATTTGATGCTGGCAATGTGTAGGCATCCGTAGCCCGTGAGCATGAGAGGAATGCTCCCGTGGTGGCCAACCCTCGAGCCATAGATGAACACAGGTTGTAGGCTTAGTTGGTGTGGGGTTGGAGAGTCTCGCACATGGTGATGAGCTTGGTGGTGTCATGGAGCATTATCAGCCCGCGGAGGGTGTTTCCAGATTTCTTGCTGGCGAGAGTGGACGATGGAAAGTAGTGTCCTGTCCTTGTGGGGGTATGTCTTGGTGCACTCCTAGTAGGGCGCTAATGTTTGGTACCTTTGTCCATCGAGTAGCGGCTCTTGTATTAGCGAGCGGTACGCTTGATGTTGACGTCGATGGTGACTTCTAGGGGCCTTGGACTCGGCAAGGTGAATTCCTTGTTTTGTTCTTCCTTTTCCTAGGCGGCACGCTTTCTTTCTCTGTCACCTTATGATGTGCCCCTTGCTTCGTGGGCCGCGTAGAGGGGTGTGCTTCCAAGTGGTGCTCAATCGCCTTCCCGAGTGTCCCAAGCACTTCCAACAGCATCCATGCAGACATGCCAGCATTCTCCTGGAGGAAGGCGACGAGCGCGCCTTCCTATTTGGTAGGCAAGCAGCCATTGATAGCCCCCGAGCCACTGGCGCCCGGTGTCATCTTCTTGGTCGGGGCTCCATCTTGAGGGAACAAATACTTCTTGTTTCCTGGGAGCTCAAGGGCATCCTCGTCAGCGGGGTAGGTGGTGTCGGCGTCCTTGTCGGTGTTCTTGATGGAGCACCTCACATCATGTTCATCGCCACAAACGGTGATGGTGTCGTTGTAGCTCGGGATCTTGACTAGGTTGTAGGCGTCATTTGTTACCGCCATGAACTTTGCCAATGTGGGGTAGCCGAGGATGGCATTGTAGGGAAAGGCTAGGTGTGCTACATTGAAGTCGATGTGCTTTATGTGGTTATCATGGGAATGACCATGGCAGTCACTACCAGGGCTAGCGATTGGAAGGATTTGGGGCAAGAGCGGGCAGCCATCTGCGGAGCGAGATGAGGGCAAAGACTCAGGGATTTACCCAGGTTCGGCCCCCATAGGGTAAAGATCTACTCCTGCTAAATTGTATTATTGAGTGAGTTACAAGGGTGGCGAGCTCGGCGGCTAGGCAACGAGTCGACGGGGTGTATGATGGAACGTGAGTACAGAGAGTACCCTAGGGAGGCTTATATAGGGGGTACCTCGCTAGGGTTTATAGATAGTCAACTGAATCAGTTAAGGACTTGGAGGATTTAACCTAATCCGACTAGGACTCACTATGCTTCTGGGCCTCTAGCTTTTAGTCGCCAGGCTTCCTCTTCAGTCGCATTCCAGTCGTCGTCCTGCAGGCCCACCCGCAGAGGCCTTGGTCCAGTCAAAACGTCCTGCTAGGTATACCCCCACTAGTAGAAAAAGGGTCTTTGGTTCGGCCCATTTGTCCCAGTCGTGGCTAGGGCTGGGACTAATGGTCCGAACCGACGGCCTGAAACCCCCGAAATCATTTGTCCCGGCCCATAAGAGACCATTAGCCCCGGTTTGAGATAAAAACCGGGACTAATGGGTCTAGTCCGTGTTGCGCGGACCTGGCACACCCATTAGTCCCGTTTTGTATCTCAAACCGGGACAAATGGGCTGGCCCTATATATATGGCATAGCTCTCCTCAATTTTTCATGGGGGGAAGGTGTGGCATAGTTTGTGCTAGGTTTTTTCTCTTATGCACTAGAGTTGCTCGATGAAATGCCTGTGAGAGCGATGCCACTTGAGTTCACACAAGACAAACATGATATGAGGTGCCCGAGACACACTTAAGCTTTCTCCTCTTTGTTTCCAAGTGTCCTAAAAGGTTAGCAACTATTTTCTCGTTTAGACCACGCAGTCCTAATTTTAGCATCATGACTGCGTTTGATATACATGGCTGTATGATGTAGATGAGCCATCCATGGATGTATGGTGACCGATGCTCTGACGCTTACAAAGAAGGTGTGTGTTCTTTTTGCCTTGTGGCCGAGGCAAACAAGCGGCGGGATGGTTTTATGTGTTGTCCATGTGTTGAATGTCAGAATGAGCAGGCTCACACCTCCTCAAGAGTCATTCAGAGCCACCTTCTTTGGTCCGGTTTCATGTCCAGCTATAATGTTTGGACCAAGCACGGAGAAAGAGGGGTTATGATGGAAGACGGCGATGAAGAAGAGAACAATGATGACAACTAACGATATATGTTCCCTGAATACGATGATACCGCAATGGAAGACAATGAAGAAGAAGGAGGTGAAGAACAGGCACCAGATGAGCCCGGTGATGATCTTGGCCGGGTCATTTCTAATGCAAAGCGAGGCTGCGACACAGAAAAGGAGAGGTTGCAGTTCGAGTAGATGTTACTAGACCAAAACAAATGGTTATACCCAACTTGTGAATATAGCCAGAAGAAGCTGGGTAGCACACTAGAATTGCTGAAGTGGAATGCAAATACCGGTGTGACTGACTTGGGATTTTAAAAGTTGCTAGTACTAATGAAGAAGATGCTTCCAAGAAAGAATGAATTGCCCACCAGTACGTACGAAGCAAAGAAGCGTGTCTGCCCTCTAGGAATAGACATGCAGAAGGTACATGCATGTTGTAATGACTGCATACTCTACCACGGTGAGAAGTACAAGAATATGGATAAATGCCCGGTATACACTGCGTTGCGGTATAAGATCAGAAAAGATGATCCTGGTGATGTTGAGGCAAGCCACCCAGGAAGAGGGTTCCTGCCAAGGTGATGTGGTAGAGCATGCCAAGTTGTTGCGATGGCACATGGAAGATCGTAAGAAAGACGTTTGTTCACAACATTATTTTATTACCGTCACTTTTTGTTATCATGATTGATATTCATATTGATCTCCTTTTCTTATATAGTTCGAGAGCATGCGGGATCAGCTCCTACCAGAGCAACGCATACTAGGAATTGCAGAAGAACTGGCGGGATTTTTGTTGAAAGAGATGCTAGATGATGCCAGAGAATTTAGTGTGAATAGGCACTACCGATGATCCCCGGCCGTGTAATCGAATAGACGGGCTCTAGTCCCAGTAATTGTGATCTCCATGTAACTATCATGTATATATTTGTATGCTCGATCTTAAGACAAGTTATCTTACATATGCATGAACGTGTACGGTATGTGATAGCGTAGAAATGTTCGAATACTATTTTGAAATGAAAAAAGAAATAAATAAAACAATACAAAATGAATTCTCTACCGCGGCAGAGAAAGTGCCTAAAATGCTAACGCGGTAGAGAACCATTTGTCCCGGTCCGTAATAAGAACCGGGACTAATGGGGGGCACATCACGCGTGCAACGGCGTCCATGTGGATGCCCATTGGTCCCGGCTGATAACCGGGCCGGGAGTAATGCATGGGCCTTTAGTCCCGCTTCTCTACTCCCGGTTCCAAAACCGGGAAAATCCCCTTATGGGCCGGGACTAAAGGCCCGTTCTCTACTAGTGCCCATTCGGCATATCGCCATCAGTAGTCCCTAAGGTCAGCGTTGGTTCGGCGCAGGTGTTCTTTTGGCAGTCAGAGTAGGCGAGTCCAATCGGACACCCAGTCGAATCGGCGGTGGACTCCCTCAATGAAGGAAGGATTCTCTTCTATGTATCTTCAGTCGCAGCATTGGCGAACAGAAATGTGCTCAAGTCACCACGCCTAGCCGACTGGAAGGGCGAGTAATTAGGCGAGTCGAGTGAATAAAGTTGGACCATCAGCACGGTCAAACTAGACGTTGGGTAATCCAACGGTAACTTCGGCGAATTTACCGCGGGGTAAGGGCTCTCTTGAGATTGGTCGGTAGCGCCTCTTTATAAGGAGAACGACAGGGGAATTATACGGATCTTTTTCGCATTTCCCCATTCTTGGGCACCTTCAGTCTCCAACCCTTCTCCTGATCCAAGGTCTTCGAACCACACGATCCCAGTCTTCTCCGATGGCGCCCCTGAAGGATCTATGGGGAAGTCAAAGTGTACCACTTTCTCCTTGAAATCCTTCCAAGCCGCGGGGTGTAGCATCCCAATTGTCTAACAATTGCAATGCTACTAGCCTAGTCTATATAAATGCCACTTCCTACATATAATTGTTGCATCATAATTATATCATGCTCATGTCATCATGCCACCTTGCATTTGAGCATCATATAAAACCCTTTTGTTTTGGTTCTTCTCTCATATGCATTGTTAATTGTATTTGTCTCTTGATATTGTATTTGGTTCTTGATAAATGCTTGATGCCCAAGTTGAGTTGGGGGCATATCTTTTATTCCAATTCCACCACCCTTTCTTTCACCACCTCATAATTCCACCATCCCATTATCCATGAGCTTGTATCTTATTTTCTTTTGGTATTTAATCTAGCTCATGGGAGATAGGATGGATCTACTTCTACAAATTCTTTTGCTTGGCCTTGATCCCACTTCTTGGGAATGCATAAGGATAATGCCATGCTATTATTTTGTTTTCACAAGAATTTAATCATGGCATTTATTAAATTGCATGGGCCATGCAAGAGTACCTCCACCTTAGCCAATTGTTCTCTCTTGGTTTAAATGGGTTTTCTCTTTATGAGGCCATATCCATCCATCACCTCTATCCCTCTCTTCCACTCCTTTTTTGTTTGATCTTGTTTGAGTTTGCAAAACCCTACACCCATCCCCCATCCATGCAAGCCATGTGTGGGCGTTTTTTTTTCAACTTTTATCCCTAAACCCTAAACCATCTCCCTACACCCTCTCTCTCCCCCTCCCATCTCACCCTCTCCTGTCACCATGTCGAGATGCCCCTCTCCCTACCAAGCTGGCCCACACCCCAGCTACCTACCCCAACCTTAGACAAAACCCTAACCGAGACCCTTCTAAGCTAGACAAGTGCACCCGAGCCCCTCCCCTCTTCCTCTTTTTCTTGCACCACAAGATGGTCAAGCCAACAACCAGAACCACCACGTTCAGCACATGCCCTCCCCTGGTCCCTCTCTTTCCATCTCTCTAGCTAAAGCACAAGAAAAGGAGAGAGAAGGAAGCCTCACCAATGCCCTCTTTTACACACCAAACCCATGTGCTCCTCCCTCCCCTCTCTCCCCAACCACCCCAGCTCACCATAACCATCTCAGATCGGATCTGGGAGGCGCCCAGGTCCTCCTCTACCTCCCTTCTTCCTCCCCAAGCTTCCTCTCGATGATCTGGAGCGCGTCAAGCAGGCCCTCGAGTACTGGCGTGCCCTCTACTTCTTCTACATCGTCTAACTCCGCTGGAAGCTACAGGAAACCGTCGGAGCATCCACCACGCCGCCATGCCCGACAGCCTCTGGACCTTCCTTGCTGCGAGCCTCCTGCACCATCTGCTCCGCTCCAGCTAGCTCGGAAGCGTCCTGGTGAGCACCCGAACGACCCTGACATCCTCTCCTTCCTCTTCATGCCCTGCACCTCTAGTTTGTTCCGTCGAGCGGCCTCCGTGCGCCGCCACCGCGCGCCGTGCTCTGGCAGACAGCAGCAACCGCAGCACCGTCCGCCCCTATACCTCACCCTGCCCCGCGCGTTGTAGGCCGCCTCCGTGCGAGCTTGCTAAACAAAAATGGTAGCCCGCTTCGCCCTCTGCAGTTTTCCTTTTTGCGACTTGTCGAGATTCGCCGCAGTTTAGTCGCCATCGTCGTCTGAACTCCGGCCGATCCCCTGATCTCTGCTGACGGCGCGCAGTAGACAGGCCGGCGTCGTCGTCGTTTTTGTAGAAAGCCCCCTGGCCTTTTTCCCGCCTCAACCCGCAGCCCCCACGGCCCACCTGTCAGTCGGCCGCCGCTTTCGCAAAAGGGCCCCTTCGTTTCCAGGAAAACCCCACCGCACAGTCCTCGGACCGCCCACGTGTCGCATCCCCGCTGGGTGACGCGCGCGCGTGGCCCCCGCTGCCCCGACCCCAGCTGTCAACGGGTGCGGCTAAGCCAGCCCGTGGTGTAAAAAGCTTTTTCGCGCGCGTGTGCCCCGCCAGTCAGCTTGGCCCCACTTGTCACTGTCTGTGGCTAGATCTGTGTGAGTAGCAAAAGGTTTTCTGTTTTCTGTTTTAATTTAAACCTTTTCAAATTTGTTTTAAATTCAAATTCAAATCTGTTTTTAAATATCTTTTAAAATATAATTCCAAATTAAACAAATAATATATGTTTTTGAATCAGAAAAATGTGAGGATTTCAAATATGCCCTTCAAAATATATTTTGAACACTTTAATTTTCGATTTGATTAAAATTACAATAAAATGCCCTTTGCCTTAATTAATTAATAACTTTTGTTTTATAACTCCGAATTTGACAAATAATATGTCTAAAATGATCAGCTCGACGAGACCTTTCTGTCTATGCATTCCATGTTCTGAATTGCAGCATGCATCATGTAAATATAAAGTTTACAGCAAGTTATTTGAGGTTTAAATGTGATTAAAACTCCATAAAATGCTTTATTCTTGTATTCCACTCCTCACCTATGCCATGCTACTTTGTTGCCATGCAAAATGCATCATTCATCATGGCATGATTGTTTGCTTGTCGCATTTTATTCATATGCTTGTGCACTTTATTTATGTTGGCCCTTGCTTGTTTGGTTCTTCTTCAAATAGACGTTGAGCAGGGGATATATCAAGAAACCCAGGAGCACTACCCAGATCCTTCTCTCGCTTCAACTGAGCTGCCAGGCAAGCACTACCACATGCTTGCATACATATAGTACCTATTGCCTCTCTCTTATTCTTGCATCATTGAGTCGCGATTGCATTAAACTGAATCCCAAGTACTGCATAGCCTTTACTTTTGAACCCCACCGAAGCTTGTTCCTCCATCCCATGAGCCATTACTACAGGAGTTGATTGAGCCATGCGGGTCGTAGAACAACATTTGTAGGGTATGTGAGTGTCTGATGGATAACGAGGTACCTAAACAACTTAACCTGAGTAGTAATGGGATAACTAATGAAAGTGGCACCGGTGAGCAATATCTGCTATTTGGTTTTTCATGCTCACTTGTGTCCCGTAGGACCCCGAGTACTTGATTCCTGTTCCTTGAATATTCGCGCTATCCACATCCGGGAGGCTTATGAACCCCCCTGAGCCAGAGCTTGATTCATTCTTATTTCTTGGGGCCACAAAGTAGTTTGGGGCTTTATCACTATCCTGTACTTATGCCATGCTTTACTGTTTTATTTACGATTGTGCGAGGAGCACCTGTACAGTTTAGGATCGTGACACGTTTTTGCTGTATCGACAAGCCCAGTCACACTTTCGGGTTCCCAGTCGTTTACAGCCGTCCACACAAACCTTGAGTCCGTCTCGGAGCCGGCCAACTTCGTTGCGGGTAGCTTAATGGGGTGGCCCCCTGAAATATTTCTGAATCCTGTGATCGCTTTGTCGTGACTGCCTCGTTGGGTTTTGATTTGGTTTTTCCGAGGTTGATCGAGTGTGTGTTGCTATTTGTGCACCCCTGCAGGGTAAAACTTTCTGAAAGCCGTTTCCGCGGTTATGGACGACTTGGAGCACAGTTTCTCGATCATAGACAAGTATAACTAAAGTACCGCTTTTAATCTGACTAAGTACCTGACTAGTAAATAGTGCAACACTCATGGAATGGATAATAAAACTGCCAACGGATGGGGGTTGTTCGTCCGCTTTCCTCGTCGGTAAGCGAGGAGGAGGATGGATCTGTTAATCTTACTGTTATAACTGTTGTTATTAATTCACGGACATCCGTCTATCTTTGGTTAGGCGGATGGTTAGCGAGTATCTTAGAATTGTTAGGTATTATCTTTTGCTGCAATTGCGTCACCCCAGGTTGTGTCCCCTTTAGAGGCATAAAGACTTGTTGAGTACCCCTAGGGTCTCACACGATAAATTGTTTGATTCAGATGAACAGGTACACTCACAAGATGGATACTGGGTGGAGGAGACGAACGATGAGGGCAACGATCATTCGGTGTAGAGATTTCGGGAACGGGGATCCGTGAGATCTGTGGGCGGGATGTGTTTATTTATGGGGCATCTTATGCCGATTTGCTTCTTATCCTACTCGGATCTTGTTTTCCGCTTCCGCCTGATACTCTGATGTTTGATGTATGAGGAGATATCCTAAACTATTATATCTATCTAGGATATTTGGATCTTGCCGTATGGCGTTGCAATATTTCTATTTCTTTTAGATGGAATGGCTCTGAGGACTATTGTATGGTGGCTTGCATACATACTCATTTGTGTATGTAGTTGATCCCTTCGCCTGCCGATTACGCCGCTCGTTCTTGTCCCGATGTTTGGAAATGGTTAGGACGGCCGAAAGGTCTACCTGTGAGTGGCATTTGGCCCCACCGTACTATTTTAACCATTTCCGCTCATCCAGGCTTGTAACTAAGAGCGTAATTCACCGAGGTAGTTACAATTGGTATCAGAGCCATCCCGCCCTTCAGGGTCTCAGCCAAATGGTCGTTGTCAGTCTAGCAAATATTTTTGGTAGCTATGTATGCTAGGGAAAAACAAAACGCGAGAGTAGGACTGCTTCCACTTTTCTTCTTACCCACCCACTCACCTTTTCTGCTAAGGAAGTGTAACGTTTTCAATCCTCTTCTTAAAATTCAAAACTAGGATTCACGTGTTCTGGGTTTCCGTAGTACCATAGAAAGTGTGTGTGTGTGTGTAATTCCTCGTCTATCTGTTGCATCCAATTTGTTATCACAATCTGCCTTTGGTTATCAACTGTTGGTACATTCCATACTGACAGGCTTTTGAAAACCGGCGCGATCTATCTGACTCCTTGTTAACCGGTGCCATCTTCTTAAGGGTGTTCTTCCTTCCAGCATGCTTTCACAGAATGTGGAGTTGCTAATCTCTACCTGATAAGTGATTTTGCGCATCTATTGGTATTTTAATGCCGAAAAATGCGGAAAAAATTTCTTTGATACATCTGTGTTTCCACACTCCTTTCCAGTCGTGTGTGAAACATTATCTATCTCCCTTCTATCAGCATGTCCATGCTAACTCATTCTTTTGTCACCGGCGCTTAATCCTGAAGTTTTACTTCATCTTCAAATTCTCTTGGGCTAATTACATAACAGGTGTCGATCCGATGCTGGTGATTGTAATTTGGTTCTCAGCATAGCTATAGGACACTTATCATGAGTGGAATATGGAAAATACTATCAACACTATCCTCCAAATGGTGACGGTTATCTCCTGTGATTTTGAGTACACCGTGATCATATCTATGCATATTCAAGCATCTTTGGCAATCCAGAGTTTCTCAAGGCACTACGGTGGTCTATTATCTGTTCATCATGCGGCACATCTTTTTGAACTCCATATCTGCAAAATTCTCTTTGATACGAGGGAATTGCATCTTTTCGTCTCCGATAGCTTTGCTTAAGGTATGATCTATCATCTTTTCTTTATCCAAGATCTCTTTATCTTTGTAACCGGTGCTCCGATCGACAATGTGAACCAGGTGACATCTCTTTTTCTTCTGAAGGACCAGATAATCTATTCTTCTAGTGCATCTTCTTCAACACGAACCCGTGCTCTTAATATTGATCTTTCTAAGAGCGTTGAGCTCAGGAAGTGTCCGAGCATTTGTTCGTTTCTCTCACCTTTTGAACTTGGTATTCTGGGAATATCTTGTTAATCCATGGTGGTATATGTTGATAATATGCTTGCTTATTCTATATCAATGGAAGAACATGGAAGATCATCTATGTCTCTTTCTCTCAAGCTTCGTGAGCACTGCCTGTGTGCAAAGTCTCAAAGTGAGAATTCTGACTTTTTGAAGTCACCTATCTCGGCCACGTCCTTCTGCTAAATACATTACTTCAACTCTGGAATCAGCAAGTCCATTGTTAATTCCATCCTCCATCTTCAACCAATCCGGAGTTGTTCCTTGTTGGCAAGTTATCATCGTCGTTCCGCTAAAGTTTTTCCCCAAAACTGCTAAATCTCTCTCAATCATTTCAAGAAGAACATGGAGTTCTTTCACCTTAGTCTCGTCAAGTGATCTTTTGAAACCCTCTCGCTCTATCGTCTATGCTCAATCCACCGGAGGCCATGAAGACCTTCCAGATCTTGTATTCCTTCCGTTCAAGTTGGTGCTATCTTTTCTGTAGCTGTTGAATCTTGCAGTTGTTCTCCGTAATCTTCCTTCATATCTTTCCGGTGGCTTGGTACTTCAGACATGACGACAACATCATCATCTTTATCTATCTATGAATCCGGCGAATCGTTTGCGTCTATCCTTGTTTTCTAAGGAAGTTCCATGAGTTATTGTCAATACCTTCAGTCTGTTTCGGTAGTTCGGTTGCATGGTTTTCTTATTCATGTGCGGAGTAATGCTTTGAGTGCGGGATGGAGTAGCTACCATACCACTACTCTTATCATTCGCTCTTGTACATTGAATTGGTGAATTAATGTGATTTCACTCATTCCACGGAAGTTAGAAGTGGCCTTTATCCCTCGATACTTTTACTTCCGTCCTTGTTTTTCCGGAGTGCTCTCTCGAAGAAAGTAATCAATAATCTCTTGTTGGTGATCTCGTCTTTTCCTACACGGAGCAAATCTTCAATTATCTAGTGGAAACAAACGCAAACTCCTCTCGTTCCTCGTCTTTCTTGCGATGCTCGGCATCCCCAAACAAGAGTAAAGGAAAACTATCTCTCTCTTTGTTTCATCAATTCTTTTTCTGTGGTAAAGCCAATTATGGTTGAGGCCATCAGCCGCAAATCTATTGCGTTAGCCTCAAGGCTAAAGAAAGCAATAAGTATCTCTACAATAAATTCCAGATCCTCCATATTCTTTTCTTCTCGGGATTCCACCATGATCTAGCTTCACATCCGTCTCTAGAAGTTATATCCGCGCACCTCAATTGCGTGATCCTTTGGTTCTTACCGGCGCAACAAGAATCTAATCCGACGATGTCTAACTAAATCTTTCTGTTGATATCAAGGGACTCTATTGTTTGAAGGCAATATTGTTTCCGTACTTCATTTCTCAAATCCGAGAGAAGATACGATGCTATTGTCATAGTGGTTCAAACCTCTCCAATCTAGCTCTTTTTCTTCCGGCGAGATAAAGATTCATCCTCTCTAGTATCGTTAAATCTTTAATCTTAACGGTGTGCCTTTCTATATCCATGATACATCATCTTGTCCTTTCTTTCACAAGTGGTTCTCTTTCTCTTATCATGTTTCTTGAGAAAACCGGAGCTATGTCCATCTTATCCTTCTTGTCTACCGACAATCCTTCAACTCTTCTAATCGTTCTTTCTCAAGCAAAACAAAGGACTCTCAACAAGTCCATCAAGTTCTGCAAGGTGCAGTGGTCGCACCATTCTGTTGATGAAGCCACTTGGGAACATGAGGGTCACCTTCGTTCCGAACACCCGCCTCTCCTTGTGTTGTTTTCTTTTTCCTAGGAATCTCGGGGCGAGATTCTTGTTTAGTGGGGGAGAGTTGTAGCATCCCAATTGTCTAACAATTGCAATGCTACTAGCCTAGTCTATATAAATGCCACTTCCTACATATAATTGTTGCATCATAATTATATCATGCTCATGTCATCATGCCACCTTGCATTTGAGCATCATATAAAACCCTTTTGTTTTGGTTATTCTCTCATATGCATTGTTAATTGTATTTGTCTCTTGATATTGTATTTGGTTCTTGATAAATGCTTGATGCCCAAGTTGAGTTGGGGGCATATCTTTTATTCCAATTCCACCACCCTTTCTTTCACCACCTCATAATTCCACCATCCCATTATCCATGAGCTTGTATCTTATTTTCTTTTGGTATTTAATCTAGCTCATGGGAGATAGGATGGATCTACTTCTACAAATTCTTTTGCTTGGCCTTGATCCCACTTCTTGGGAATGCATAAGGATAATGCCATGCTATTATTTTGTTTTCACAAGAATTTAATCATGGCATTTATTAAATTGCATGGGCCATGCAAGAGTACCTCCACCTTAGCCAATTGTTCTCTCTTGGTTTAAATGGGTTTTCTCTTTATGAGGCCATATCCATCCATCACCTCTATCCCTCTCTTCCACTCCTTTTTTGTTTGATCTTGTTTGAGTTTGCAAAACCCTACACCCATCCCCCATCCATGCAAGCCATGTGTGGGCGTTTTTTTTTCAACTTTTATCCCTAAACCCTAAACCATCTCCCTACACCCTCTCTCTCCCCCTCCCATCTCACCCTCTCCTGTCACCATGTCGAGATGCCCCTCTCCCTACCAAGCTGGCCCACACCCCAACTACCTACCCCAACCTTAGACAAAACCCTAACCGAGCTACCCTTCTAAGCTAGACAAGTGCACCCGAGCCCCTCCCCTCTTCCTCTTTTTCTTGCACCACAAGATGGTCAAGCCAACAACCAGAACCACCACGTTCAGCACATGCCCTCCCCTGGTCCCTCTCTTTCCATCTCTCTAGCTAAAGCACAAGAAAAGGAGAGAGAAGGAAGCCTCACCAATGCCCTCTTTTACACACCAAACCCATGTGCTCCTCCCTCCCCTCTCTCCCCAACCACCCCAGCTCACCATAACCATCTCAGATCGGATCTGGGAGGCGCCCAGGTCCTCCTCTACCTCCCTTCTTCCTCCCCAAGATTGCAAGTTTTCAATCATGCCCCTAAACCCTAGCCATGGCCACATCTTCCTCTCGATGATCTGGAGCGCGTCAAGCAGGCCCTCGAGTACTGGCGTGCCCTCTGCTTCTTCTACATCGTCTAACTCCGCTGGAAGCTACAGGAAACCGCCGGAGCAGCCACCACGCCGCCATGCCTGACAGCCTCTGGACCTTCCTTGTCGGGAGCCTCCTGCACCATCTGCTCCGCTCCAGCTAGCTCGGAAGCGTCCTGGTGAGCACCCGAACGACCCTGACATCCTCTCCTTCCTCTTCATGTCCTGCACCTCTAGTTCGTTCCGTCGAGTGGCCTCCGTGCGCCGCCACCGCGTGCCGTGCTCTGGCAGACAGCAGCAACCGCAGCACCGTCCGCCCCTGTTCCTCACCCTGCCCCGCGCGCTGTAGGCCGCCTCCGTGCGAGCTTGCTAAACAAAAATGGTAGCCCGCTTCGCCCTCTGCAGTTTTCCTTTTTGCGACTTGTCGAGATTCGCCGCAGTTTAGTCGCCATCATCGTCTGAACTCCGGCTGATCCCCTGATCTCTGCTGACGGCGCGCAGCAGACAGGCCGGCGTCGTCGTTGTTTTTGCAGAAAGCCCCCTGGCCTTTTTTCCGCATCAACCCGCAGCCCCCACGGCCCACCTGTCAGTCGGCCGCCGCTTTCGCAAAAGGGCCCCTTCGTTTCTGGGAAAACCCCACCGCACAGTCCTCGGACCGCCCACGTGTCGCATCCCCGCTAGGTGACGCGCGCGCGTGGCCCCTGCTGCCCCGACCCCAGCTGTCAACGGGTGCGGCTAAGCCAGCCCGCGGTGTAAAAAGCTTTTTCGCGCGCGTGTGCCCCGCCAGTCAGCTTGGCCCCACTTGTCACTGTCTGTGGCTAGATCTGTGTGAGTAGCAAAAGGTTTTCTGTTTTCTGTTTTAATTTAAACCTTTTCAAATTTGTTTTAAATTCAAATTCAAATCTGTTTTTAAATATCTTTTAAAATATAATTCCAAATTAAACAAATAATATATGTTTTTGAATCAGAAAAATGAGAGGATTTCAAATATGCCCTTCAAAATATATTTTGAACACTTTAATTTTCCAGTTGATTAAAATTACAATAAAATGCCCTTTGCCTTAATTAATTAATAACTTTTGTTTTATAACTCCGAATTTGACAAATAATATGTCTAAAATGATCAGCTCGACGAGACCTTTCTGTCTATGCATTCCATGTTCTGAATTGCAGCATGAATCATGTAAATATAAAGTTTACAGCAACTTATTTCAGGTTTAAATGTGATTAAAACTCCATAAAATGCTTTATTCTTGTATTCCACTCCTCACCTATGCCATGCTACTTTGTTGCCATGCAAAATGCATCATTCATCATGGCATGATTGTTTGCTTGTCGCATTTTATTCATATGCTTGTGCACTTTATTTATGTTGGCCCTTGCTTGTTTGGTTCTTCTTCGAATAGACGCTGAGCAGGGGATATATCAAGAAACCCAGGAGCACTACCCAGATCCTTCTCTCGCTTCAACTGAGCTGCCAGGCAAGCACTACCACATGCTTGCATACATATAGTACCTATTGCCTCTCTCTTATTCTTGCATCATTGAGTCGCGATTGCATTAAACTGAATCCCAAGTACTGCATAGCCTTTACTTTTGAACCCCACCGAAGCTTGTTCCTCCATCCCATGAGCCATTACTACAGGAGTTGATTGAGCCATGCGGGTCGTAGAACAGCATGTGTAGGGTATGTGAGTGTCTGATGGATAACGAGGTACCTAAACAACTTAACCTGAGTAGTAATGGCATAACTAATGAAAGTGGCACCGGTGAGCAATATCTGCTATTTGGTTTTTCATGCTCACTTGTGTCCCGTAGGACCCCGAGTACTTGATTCCTGTTCCTTGAATATTCGCGCTATCCACATCCGGGAGGCTTATGAACCCCCCTGAGCCAGAGCTTGATTCATTCTTATTTCTTGGGGCCACAAAGTAGTTTGGGGCTTTATCACTATCCTGTACTTATGCCATGCTTTACTGTTTTATTTACGATTGTGCGAGGAGCACCTATACTGTTTAGGATCGTAACACGTTTTCGCTGTATCGACAAGCCCAGTCACACTTTCGGGTTCCCAGTCGTTTGCATCCGTCCACACAAACCTTGAGTCCGTCTCGGAGCCGGCCAACTTCGTTGCGGGTAGCTTAATGGGGTGGCCCCCTGAAATATTTCTGAATCCTGTGATCGCTTTGTCGTGACTGCCTCGTTGGGTTTTGATTTGGTTTTTCCGAGGTTGATCGAGTGTGTGTTGCTATTTGTGCACCCCTGCAGGGTAAAACTTTCTGAAAGCCGTGTCCGCGGTTATGGACGACTTGGAGCACAGTTTCTCGATCATAGACAAGTATAACTAAAGTACCGCTTTTAATCTGACTAAGTACCTGACTAGTAAATAGTGCAACACTCATGGAATGGATAATAAAACTGCCAACGGATGGGGGTTGTTGGTCCGCTTTCCTCGTCGGTAAGCGAGGAGGAGGATGGATCTGTTAATCTTACTGTTATAACTGTTGTTATTAATTCACGAACATCCGTCTATATTTGGTTAGGCGGATGGTTAGCGAGTATCTTAGAATTGTTAGGTATTATCTTTTGCTGCAATTGCGTCACCCCAGGTTGTGTCCCCTTTAGAGGCATAAATACTTGTTGAGTACC
Source organism: Avena sativa (assembly GCA_916181665.1). Classification (NCBI taxonomy): domain Eukaryota; kingdom Viridiplantae; phylum Streptophyta; class Magnoliopsida; order Poales; family Poaceae; genus Avena; species Avena sativa. Next base: position 355,352,472 of record OV702289.1, on the reverse strand, counting down.
CCTAGGGTCTCACACGATAAATTGTTTGATTCAGATGAACAGGTACACTCACAAGATGGATACTGGGTGGAGGAGACGAACGATGAGGGCAACGATCATTCGGTGTAGAGATTTCGAGAACGGGGATCCGTGAGATCTGTGGGCGGGATGTGTTTATTTATGGGGCATCTTATGCCGATTTGCTTCTTATCCGTACTCGGATCTTGTTTTCCGCTTCCGCCTGATACTTTGATGTTTGATGTATGAGGAGATATCCTAAACTATTATATCTATCTAGGATATTTGGATCTTGCCGTATGGCGTTGCAATATTTCTATTTCTTTTAGATGGAATGGCTCTGAGGACTATTGTATGGTGGCTTGCATACATACTCATTTGTGTATGTAGTTGATCCCTTCGCCTGCCGATTACGCCGCTCGTTCTTGTCCCGATGTTTGGAAATGGTTAGGACGGCCGAAAGGTCTACCTGTGAGTGGCATTTGGCCCCACCGTACTATTTTAACCATTTCCGCTCATCCAGGCTTGTCACTAAGAGCGTAATTCACCGAGGTAGTTACACGGGGCTCCTCTTAAGGGAACTGGCAGATCCCCGCACCTGGCAAGATGGAGCCAAAGCCTCACCCCGACGAATTCATTTGCTTCCAGAGCCACTTGGAGAGGGGGCTAGTTTTCCCCACGCCGATCTTCTTCCAGCAGTTCTGCGCGTATTATGCGATCAAACCATCAGATCTGGAGCCGCACAATATCGAGCAGCTCGCCATATTCGTGGCTTTTTGCGAGTGCTATTTGGGGTGTTGCCCCTAATTTCCTCTGTGGCTGGAATTATTCCACGGCCACATTAGCTGCGAGGGGGCAGGCGGTCCCATCCTGGCAGCGGGCAGCGTCACCTTCCAGCTAAAGCGCAAGGCCACGTTCGTGAAGCTCCTATTGCCGAAGAAGGCCGCAAGCAAATGGAAGAAGAGCTGGTTTTACATGAAGGAGTCCACTCCTGATGGCGAGGTGCCGCTTCCAATGGACACCACCGAGAGGAGCGAGCCTTGACGGTTGTTGGCGACCAAGCTTCCTGATGATCAGAAGATGGCCTCCGACGAGATGCTAACGCGAATCAAGGAGCTGAAGAATGAAGGCATCGAGACCATCAATCTATACAACTGCTAGCTCAGGTGGCGGATGGTTCCGCTGGCTACCCGAGCCCACTGGATGTACCAGTACACTGGTAAGGATGATTCCACAAGGGCAAGCAAGGCGGTCTGGGAGCCCGAGGACTACATCGCCATGCTGAAAAAGATCACGGAGGCAGAGTACACCGACCCAAAGGTTGGCCTCGCTCCATACGCCATTGGGAAGCGTCAGGCCCCCCAGTAAGTCTCTTTCTTTCTCAATCTGGATTTCGTAGTCATAGTTTTGCAGTCGCGGTTTCATAGTTGCACTTTTGCAGTCGCGGTTTTTGTGTTTGTTTTGATCAAGTCGTCACTTTTTATCTCTACTAGCTATTCCAAGTTCTCGAGAACTGGATTCCTTCGCTCGACGAAGAAGTTCCCACTAAGCTCAAGGAAGAGGAGGAGGAGGACTCCTTCGAGAGTGATGATGAGGTAATGGAGGTGCACGCATCCTTGTCTACTGCTCCAAAGACCCGCAGGCAGAAACAACACGAACTAGAGGCGAGTCGCAGCCTCGAAGAACACGACAGCGATGTTGACATCATAGAAGAGCATAGCTTGCGGCGCATGGACATGTTGGCTAAGCCCACCTTGAAGTTGAATTCGTAACCGAAGCCGAAGCAGCCGGTGAAGGCCAAGCTGGCAGCGAAGCTAAAGTCGTCAGCGAAGTCGCCGGCCAGATCCGTGGCGATGTTCGACTCAGAGGACGAGTGTGACAATGTAGAAGCCTAGGACACATCCAAGATTCCGGAGGATCCTGCTCCGATGATGGACATGGAGGCCACGGACGTGGTTGTGGAGGCTCCACTCGCCGCCATTGTGTCGGAGGCGTCAGCGCCCGGGACATAGGGATTGAAGCGGCCAAGGGTTCCGTGACTCCACCAACGAAGGAGGCAACCACATCGATGTACCGGAGATCTTCGCGGCCGCAGGCTCGTCGGCGAAGAAGCCTGCGACATCATGGCCAATGAGCGTGTTGGAGAGGGGGCTCACGTGCAAGCTGGGCCTAGAACTAGAGAAACCCGCGCACATCAGACCGGACTGCGCGCCCTCCCAGTCACCAAGTAAGTCTCTACTGCAGCATTTTTCATGACTTTTGGGGTTTTGGCAGATCGCTGACCGTGGCGACCTTGTAGGACTGGCGCCAAGAAGATCAACCGTCCATCGGTGGCCAAAGTCCCGCCAGTCGACACCGAAGGGGGGGTTGATCCATCCAGGAAGAGGAAGGCCATCACTATCGAGGCACCGAGTGAGGGTGCGAATAAGAAGAAGTCGAGCGACCCCATTGCCACAGTGGAGGAAGGCACAAAGAAGTATGAATCCGCCGTCCATACTGAAGAAGTGGTGGCCGCCGGCTCGGATCCAAGTAAAATGGTCCCACCCGTGGAAACGCCAACCTCGACGACCGGTGCCCTAGTGGCAATAGCCACGATGTTCCCGCACTTTATGATGAGGGATTTTGCCATGGTGACTGGAACTCAGTCACCACGAGTTCCTGAGATCATCGACGGTGATGCCGGGCAGCGGCGCGGGTGTATGCCATTTGTGGTTCCTTCAGCGGACGCCAGCGAACTTCACAGCATGCTAGGCACTACCATTCGGGTATGTCTAGTCCCCGAGGGTCTAGTCGCTGAATGTTAGCAGCTAGACACTCAAAACTTTGATTGTCCTTGTTCTCATTACAATTTTGTGTGCAGGGCTTTCAAAAGGAGTCGTCTGAGCGGTTAGCCATGAAAGAACGGCTGGAACGCGACCTGCGAGTAGCGTAGGAGACCAATCGGCGGCTCCATGCGACTGCAGGTGAGTTGTTTGTGCTTTTAGTGGCTTGGACTTCTTGTATCTGTACGGCTTTGTCTTATCACTGCCTTCTTTGATTCAGATGAACACATCGCTGCACTCACCAAGGCTCACGAGGGCTACATTCCAGTTGTCGAGCTAGAAACTATGAAGGTGTCATTAACCACAGCAGAGGAACGAGTTAACTCGTTGGCGAAGGAGCTAGAGGTGACTAAGGCTATGATGATTTATTCTGAAGAGAGGGCCAAGGCCGCGGTCGTTGTGGTGGGAGGAAGAGCAGAAGGCCTCTGACTCGGTCATCATTGGTTTGCAGGGGCAGATGTCGGCTTGGAAAAGTTCATCACTGAGAACTGCCACAAGCTTCTTGGTAAGTGTTCATTCCTCGTGCCTTCTTTTGGTAGTAGTGGGCTAGTCCCCGAGCGAGCGGACCCGTGGGTATGCTTCCGCGTGAACTTGATTTTTTGACATTGTAGATGTAATAAGTCAGGGAGATCCGGTGGTGTAGACGTTCGATGCCGCGCAGAGCATGACTGTGGTGGTGAGCACAGCCACCGCATCGGCGATGTTCGTCCAAGCCGTCCTCCAAGGGATTTCTCCCACCGAGGTGATTCCTGGAGGGCTGACGGAGGTGTGGCATTATATGAAGGAAGCACCTGCCGTAGTCGAGTGGATGGCGTGGTCGGCCTTCCGCCGCGGAGCCACTATGGCGCTGAGTCTCGGACTTGCGCACTTCCCCGACAACTTCGACCTTGACAATGTCACTAGCGGGTACCCCTCGGCGACTGGCTCGGTGGAGATCGCAGAGGTTCTAAAGTTGACCGCCAAGGCCGCTCCTTTCATGGAGTGAGTGTTGGCAATGGGTGATCTGTTTCCATACCAAGAGACGCTATTGGCGCCAAATGACCCCGAGCGAAAGCATCATGACCTGAAGTAGGAACAACCCTTCTGATCGTCGCTTGCGAAGCAATTGACGATGTACCCGACGAACCTTGGGAGCCTTTCGTCTGAGTCAAGGGTAATGGTGGCGCCTCCTTTTCGAAGCCTGCAGAGTGAAAGATTGCCCTGAGGCATTTTGTTAGTTGTGGCGACAGGCCGCTTTTGTAATATATCTTGATAATGAACAATGTATGTTGTCACTGAGGAAAGATGTCGATCGACTCGCATTTGCTTTGTGATTTCTGTTTGTTTATATTTTTGGTTTTGCGAGTCCCCGAGCGTGTCCGCCCTTTTTTGGGGTTGACCTCACGTATATGTATGTTGGTTTTTCCTAGGTTGTTAGAGTTGACCGAAGTCGACTCGCCATGTGTCGTGGAGCCGTTCGCTTGGCAACCCCAAGGGGTGCTCTGTACTTGGCCGGTTTTTCCGAACGCGAGCAGGGTCGGTTAGGTGAGTCCCCGAGCGTGGTGCTTGGTTGTTCTAGTTGCATGCCCAAGGTGGGTGAGGACGACGTGCATTGTTTGTAATGCGTCTATCTTCCTGGCTCACAAAGCCAGTCGCATGGCGAGTCCAAGGTATGCTCTCGTACTTGGTGTGTTCCTGAGCCGCATGGGGGTTGTTTTGGATAAGTCCCCGAGCGTGGTACTTAACCATTCGAGTCGCAATGTGCGGGGATGTGGAGGACAGGTCACTGTGAGAAGCATGTTCAGTTGTCTTGGCCTGGTAGGCCAGTCGGGCGGGGCCACTGCGATGGTGGCTCTGGGTAGTGTTTTCATGGACGGAACAAGACCAGAATATTTTTGGTGCCCTTGGGCCGCACTACTTAGTCGTGCCGGTCACTCGACCAAGGATTGACTTCCGTAGGTAGGATGTTGCTACGTGTATGAGTGTGATTGGCACAAGAAGATGGCGAGTAGACACAATTTGTGCGATCTGAATTTACTTCATCATATAGCAGCTGAGTACAAGTTTCAGTTCTATGTATAGAACTTACAGAGGAGATTTACATTCCATCATCGCCCGACGTCGAGCTGGTCATCACCTCGTATATCGATGAGTTAGTAGGCATCGTTGGCAAGGACTCGCCCTATGGCGAATGGCCCTTCCCATGGGGGGAGAGCTTGTACATGCCCTTCTTGTCCTGGATTAGTCGTAGGACCAAGTCGCCTTCCTGGAAGGTGCGGGTCTAGACCCGACGGCTGTGGTAGCGGTGGAGTCCTTGCTGGTAGATGGTGGTGCGGGAGCGAGCTATGTCCCGTGTTATGGGTCTCCTTGTGGATTTACCCTTGGAGTGGCCCGATCTTCACGGATTTGAGGCGGAAGTGAGGGAAAACACGATGAACACGATGAACACAACTCTAATGCAAGTTAAAGATACAAACACACACCAAATCACACCCAATTCGATTTGCTCCCGTTGGTTCGAACAACCAATCCAATAGAATCCTCGGCGAGAGACCTTGCGGTAGAATCACCAAAGGAGAGATCGTTAAGCGGATGGTAGAATCCAAACCAAGGAGAGAGTAGCAACCAAGTAGAATCCTAAAGGGGAGAGACCAAGCACTACTAGAATCCTTGATAGGGAGAGACCAAACACTTGAGGAGGGTCTTGACAACTTGGAGAAGGGTACCGACTCCAAGGACTTGTACAACTCATACATTTAGTATTGAGAGGGGGTTCCCATCTAGGGTTAGGCACATGCCTTAATTCATCATCATCTCTAGGGTTTCAAGGAGGGGGTGAGGGCATATATATAGGCCAGCCACGAGCTAGGGGTAAAACAGGCATCAATAGGAAGTTTGGGGCGTTACATGGGCCAAGCCCAGCTTGAGGCGCGCAAGCCCATGTTGCTGGGTCTGGAGACTCTGGTGTAGTGGCCCGGAGACACCGTTCTGGACCAGAGACTCCGATCAACCTCTGGAGGGGGTCACTGACTGTCCCAGGCACTGGTTCGGGGCTCGGTCCAAAGACGGTCCGGAGACTCCGGTGTGGTAGACCGGAGACTCCGGTCTGCTGGTGCGGAGACTCCGGTCCTACTTCAGCAGCTTCTTGCGTCTTCTCTTCTAGGCCTCTTGCTTGGGTGTCTTGGCTCCAGGGACATCCTTTCTGCGTCTTCTTGGCATCATGTTCATGGACCTAGTCACATCATGGGCATTTGTCTCAAGTAGGATTCCATTCGCATAATAACCAACAAAAGGCAAAGCATGGAAAAAGTTCACCTTTGGAGTGATGATTAGTGTGGCATGATGTGGACCAAAGGTGGTTTCCGTATGTTGGGCTACATCATCCCGGGCTTCGTCGAGTTAGTCAACCCCGTCTTGGCGGGCAGCCTCATTGTCCTCTTCCGCGTAGTTGATGACTCGAAGTGAGTCGTGTTCCAGGTCGGTCGGCATGACAGCTTCGGTTTCATATGATACCTTCGATCCGGATTACGGATGTAGTATAGCTCATTTTCCCTAGTAGACCTATGTTATCGAATCCTCAGAAAGCATAGTGAAGTTACTTTAACGAACCTTCGGGAGTTTTAGAATTCTTTTTGTGTTTTACCGGACCAAGAGTTTGCTATCTTTTATTGTTGTCGATGATGGAGAGAGAGGGCTTAGGGCTTTCGGTTTCACCTGTATCTGTGCAAAACATCTGATGGGAATAAGAGATAATAATAAAGTATGCATGTAATTGTTAGAGCAAGATAATTATATGTGAGGAGTGCATCCATAATTGCTATTGCCTCCACAACCGCTTACAGCGATAACCTACTAGTCTCATCCATAGAAGAAAGAGAACTAATGATATGCATAGTGATATCACCGTCAATCCCAAGTAAATCCCTCACATACAGCCATACTACCCCTTCTGTCACTGGGGTTCCCAACCTGCAGATTAGTCATTACTCACACTCCCTATACCTGGCTCAATCCTCAGGGTCTTAGGTACCTGACAAGTACTTGGATTGAGGCAAGAGAGGATACAATAATCATAATGTCATACAAACTAATACATGATCCCATCTATGATTAATAACATGCACAAAAGCTACATGGCTCGGCCGAAGCCCTTAGCCCAAAGATAATTACTCACGCATAGAGATGAAATCAACAATCATAAGCATTGCAATGGAAATCATGAGATTGATAGCAAATAGTATTACAATGTCACCAATCGAAGATGAGATCTACTATTACAAGTGGTGAAATATGGCTATGGTGGTGGAGAAGGGTTTGGAGATTAGATCTAAGTCTATTCCTTTGGTGGCTCTTTGGTGTTGTGGATGCAGGTTTCTGGGGTTCTAGGGCAGCCTCGTTTCTCATTGCCTGAAGCCTCTTTATATTGGGGTCCCTTCACGAAAGTTGTTCTGTTTAACCTAGAGGCGTCGATGGCAACTATACGGCCGGAACTATACGGCGGGAATAAAATTATGGCCGTAAAGTTGGTCGTTAAAGCTTCAGCATCCACTTTACAACCCCTGGTTTCTTCGAGTTGTTGGATATCTCGTATCTTTGACTTCAATGTTGTGATTCCCATCATCAAACGCCATTATCTGCGCAGGGAAAAATAGAAAGAAAGGATTGCATACCCCTTTGATCATTAGGCATTAGTGGCAGGGTTTAGAGAGATATTTCATCAAAAATATGAATAATATCTAGTTTAACTGTGGATGTAGATGGCTATATTTCATAGCCACCAACCTCCCCAAGCTTAAACTTTATCAACCTCGAGCAAGAAAACCAAAATCAAAAAGGAACTCAACATTTAAACTGAAATAACGAGATGATGATCTTACTCATGATTGGTAGTCTCATGTTTCCTCCACTTTATTAATCTGAAAAACTTTAGCATAGATAGAGTAATGGCAAGCATATCATACAGGTTTTATGCAACCTTATAGCATAGCAAAATTATTGTTAACATGGATGATTCAAATGAGCGCCAAATAAAAGCATAAAACAATGCTTATAAACTCGAATTAAAAACATAACCTCGAAATAAAAGCAAATGAACGCCAAATAAAGATAATGAGGAAACTTCCCCAAGCTTAGGCATTTGCAAGCCCTTCAAATCATTGTGGTGGCGGGAATAAGTCGTAAATCTAGTTTGAAAATTGAGTTGATAAATTACTAGTTGTTTCTCGGAGATTCAAGGAGAAGTTATGCATCCTCTCCATAGTTCCTCCAAGTTCTTGGAAAGTCGTGTATGTAGCGAACCGGGTTGGTGGCTGCTCCTCTTGATAAGGAACTTCTTGCTCCTGTTCTTGGTCCTCATCCTCATCCGGAATCTCCTCCTCGGGTTGATGTTTGTAACACCCTCGAATCGGCCCTATGCAGATTTTAGCACTTCCCGCCAAACCTGCATAGAAACGATTCAAAGATGCCCACCAGGCACTTGCTGCGGGTGGTAAACAAAGTAATACCATTACACAATAGTCCATGATGGAACCCACAGAACATATATATACAACAATGACTCCATGAGTCAAGAATATAGATATACAATACAAAGATCCAAAAAACCTTGAAAGCGATACAACATCCGAGTATGGATAAGATGCAAATGGGGCTAAGAGCCCTGAAGAATAACCAATGGCATCCATAATCCTGCCTAGGACAAGCCAGAAGGGTAACCCTGCTAACGACGATGAACTTATACCTATGAAAACAAAAGGGGTGCCTACAAAGGGCAAAGGAAAAAGGGAGCGGTCAGTACTGAGGCCAGTACACGGCGAGTCTAGAATTCGGTGGCTCTCGCCTACATGGTATGGTGGACTGAAGCGGCTATTAGAGAGAGGTAAGAAAGACCTATGCAAGACCAACCTGATACTAACACCAATCATACCCATCCTGGTATTTCACCCTCGAGACCAGACAAGGAAGTCAAACCGAGGAACTCACATGGTTGGTAGTTTTATTCATTCCATTATAGTTGCAATACTTACTAGTCAGATACAAGTAGCCAGAGATATTACAAATCCATCAGTTGTTGGCACTTTTATTTACTCATTCCATTGTAGTGAAACTGATTACTAGACATGTTAAAGTCAAATTTATAGCACACTTTTAGTTATGGTTGTCTATGATCGAGATACTATGATCCAAGCCATCCATAACCGTGGACACGTCTTTCAGAAAGATTTACCCTACAAGGGTGCACAAATAGCAACACACATACAATCAACCTTGGGAAGAACCAAATAAAACGCAACGAGGCCTCACGACAATGCATTCACAGGATTCATAAATTATTTCAGGGGGCACCCCACAAAGCTACCCGCAATGAAGTTGGCTGGCTCCGAGATGAACCCAGGGTTTGCGACAATGGCAGTAAACAACTGGGAACCTGAAAGTGTGACTGGGCTTGTCGATACCGCGTACACATTCCGCATTCCTAAACAGTACAGGTGCTCCACGCACAATCATAAATAAAGCAGTAAAGCATGGCATAAGTAGAGGATAGTAATAAAGCCCCAAACTAGTTTGTGTCCCCAAGAAATAAAGTGTGAATAAAGCTCAGGCAAAAGGGGATCCATAGGGTCTCCCGTATGTGGATAGTGTGAATAGTCAAGGAACAGGTATCAAGTACTCGGGGCCTACGGGACACAAGTGAGCATGGAAGAACCAAATAACATCTATTGCCCACTGGTGCCTCTGCATTAGTTATATCTATTCCCAGCATTATATTTAAAAAGTTATAATTAAAGCAATGATCATATCCACCTTTTAGCATGTGTCAACCTTCCAACAACGGTGGAACGACAACGACGCGAAGCAGCACCTGAGAAAGCAACTACGACTCGCAAGGCTGACTGTCTATCAAACAACAAGAAATAGGATGTGTTCAAGGCAATATAGAGGCTGCAGGGAATATAAATGATGCACGGAAAATAAAGCATCGCAACAAGGATAAGAATAGATCAACAGGAGGAAGTAAATACTATAAATGCAAAATAGGTAGAAAGGGGGAGATTGCTCGCCTAGCAAACACTGCCAAAGATACATTATCCGAAGAACTTGTCGATACTCGCATCCACTCAACTGCTTAATCTGTGAAGAAGTAAAGCACTAAAAGAAACACCGGATGCACTATTTAATACTACAGCAAAAGATCTAGCATGATGTAGGTATGATGCATGTCATGGCAAATATGTGGTGCAATTAGGCAATATTAAGCGGAACCGGGTCCCAACAATTAATTTAGAAGTTTCATGTTATTTAGATACCCCGCAATTTAAATGTTGTATTAACAAGGCAAAATATGGCATCAGTTCACTACACAAATTAAATGGAGCCAATTTAGGACTAGAATAGCCCGCATATAGTTTCCATATTTAATTATTAGATGAGTCGACAAAATACCCCCAAACCGCAATATGTATGCAAGCATGTTCAAATCATATGCAACAATATATATGGCAATTTATAAAATAGGGTTGGGTTAGGTAGGGGTCACACATTGGGGTTCGGATCCGGGGTCTCGGGGTTCGACAGGGATCAGTCTTCAGGTCGGGGATTCGGATCCGAGAGGAAGAACTTGGTGCGTTGGGATTCGATCTTCGGGTCAGGGCTTTTGGTTCGCCAGGAACGAACTTCGAATCCAGGGTCTTGGCGTCCGTGTCGAAGGTCTTGATGGTGAACAGGGTCAGGTCAATCTTGTCAAGGGCTTTGTGGAGGAACCAGCATTATCACCACATCAACATCTCAATGTCATTATTGCCGGGGTTTCACAGACGCCGTATGTACTTCACCACACATAACGCCTCGTTATCGGTAAGGCAACAATAGGGATCTGGATCCAAACGAGCCACTATATCACCAGATCAAAAGAGAATGCTTCAACGCACGGCATACTACCACCTACAGCTAGCAGATGACACTGCAGGCACTCACCGGGTCAACAAGCAGAGACGCGACAGGAAAAAACGAGGCTGAGGAAGGCGATGTCGCCAGCGGCGCGGCCACACGCGGTTCTGGGGCTATAGCGGCATAGTCGATGGGCTCTGGGCGCGCGCGACAGAGGTCGGCACAGAGGCGATGGGGACCAAAGGCGAACGGCAGGGCTCTCTCCATGCAGGGATCAAGGTGTCGGGGCAGAGGAGGCAAGGCGCGCCCTTGGCGCTAGCGAGGAGTGGCGCTTGGCGGCGACTCTGGCCGGGCGAGGAAGGTAGGGCGAAGAGACAGGGCCCACGGGCGCGTGGGGCTCGGGCTCGAGTGGCTGGAGATGCTGGCGGCGTGCTGCGGCGATGAGAGGGTGACGGGGCTGCAGGAGAGGGGACGGAGGACGGCGAGCTCGGGCGGGTGCCGGGGGCAGCATGAGGTGGAGTCAGCGGATGGTGATGGCGCGCTTGTGCGGTGGTCGGACGGAGAGGCAGAGGGCGGTCTGACGCAGGCGGCCGGAGACGAGGAAGGAGAACCATCGGGGCGAGCACCGAGGTGAGCAGGAGGTCACGGCCGACTGAAGCTCTGCTTAGCTGCCGACAATGAACAACGGTGGGGATGACGAGCTCGCTCACGACGGAGGTGTGCTCGACGTGGTCCGAGCAGGCGGCAGCCGGGGCTCTAGCGGCGGCGATTGGTGAGCATCGGGTCGAGGAGAGGAGAGAAGGGGTTGGGGTTAGCGATGCTGTGGATGGGGATCGCGGGGCTAGGTCAGGGAGAGAGAGAGGGTTGGCGTTCAGTCGCGTGGCTAGTGACGTGGTGGGGACAGGCTCGCGGGGTGCTAAGAGTTGTAACGTGATAGGGGCAGGGTGCGGCGGTTGTGCAGTGCGTGCTGCGTGTGATCATGGTGGTGTGGAGCGGGGCCAGGTCGCATCGGAGGCAGGAAGAGGCCACGCGCGTGGGTTGCTGGGTCAATGAGTGCGGTGGTGGTGGAGGGATATAGGGTGTGGGTAGGTGGTAGGTGGCTGAGGAGATTAGGGCTAGGGTTTGCTGGGGTTGTAGGCCGGCTGCTGGCTGGGACTTTGGGCCTGGTCGGTGGCGGCCTCCCCCAGGAAAATAGTTTTATTTATATTTTTGTTTTGTTTTATTTAAAAGACCTTTTGTAAATTATTTTTAGGCAAAACAAAAATATCCAGAAGAGGCTGGTTTTTACATTTGAAATAGATAGGAGGTATTTAAAAAACAAAGATAGGCTTTTATAAAATAGCTTTTGGCAAACAGATGCATGATGACATGACGATGCTCAAATGAAAGGTGGCATGATGACATGAGCATGCGGTCATGATGATGCACAAAACAGAAACACCAAGCAATTTTCTAGTAGTGGTTTTACCCGAGGTGCTATAGTGTTGCTCAACCTGAAAGTCATATAGCAAACGTCCTTCCTCGATAGAGAAAAGACCATTAGGCAAAGGAGCGGGGTAGAGACGCCTAGCTCCAGCAATATGCAAGTAATAAACACCGCCTCTCCTAATGAGCATTCCACAAGCTTTTAAAGTACAGAAACCAACATGTCGCTCACCTAGCACTGGTTGCAACTCACCTAGGTTGATGCATAGGGAAATGGCAAGCACGGTGATGACGCCTCCACCTGTGATTGGTCCTTGTCTTTGGGAGGATTGGTACTCCAGTTAGTGCACAAGAATTGCGCCCAAGTTGAGTGACAAGTCGATGTTATTTAAAGCAGCTTTTGCGAGGACTAAGATATCCTCCTCATTGAGTCTCATGAACTCATTTTGTGCCTGCAAGGTGTTAGCAATAACATAGAACAAATAGCGAATTGTAGGATGTTGAATATTATTCCCCTTGCTTACTCTACAAGTGAAACTCATTCCATTAATAAAGTTTTGGGGAAGGGTCTATGCTACTAACGGATGCGCGTAAGGCATTAGCATTATTGTTTGGAAAATTAAAACATGTACACCATTCATCTAGTGATAAAGCATAATTATTGTTCATAAGTCGGAAAGAAATCATGTCATCTCCATGCCATGCTTTAACGGTGCTTTGCAAAGAACTTAGAAATTCAAGGGTTAACTAGCGATAAGTCAGCACACCATTGAATACAAAGTTTTGCAGGCCAACTCTATTGCAAAGTAAATTGAAGTCATTAGAAATACCGAGTTGATTCAATATAATGGCGCAAGCCCACTTGGTTGTCTTCACTTCTCGGTTCTTGATCATGTTGGAGCTCATCCCTGAACCGTATCCCCATGCATTCTTGAGCGGCAGTCCGAGAAGAACTAGAGGTGGAACGAGCACGAGTTTGGCTCCTTGTGTTCATCATCTATAATAATAAGGAAAGACACAAAAATAAAACTTTTTGATCCAACAATAATAAGCATAACATATTCCTCATCCTAGCACACTAAAGAGTCCCCTCAAAATAATAATCTAGGCAAGATAATCATGGCAATTAGTTCATAGTAGGTCTCACCCTAGATTGATAATGATAATAGATCGAAAATGAATTTGCAAAAATTAATTGGAGGATCAGAGGAGAAACATATCGTAGATCACTTGTGTGCGAGGAAATCGAACGAAATTAAGTAGAGATGAGAAATTTTGAGAGAGTTTGGAGGTAGAAGATTTTGAGAGAGTTTGGAGGTAGAAGAGAGAAAAAGGATTGAAGTTTTGGTATTGGGGGTACCTTCCCGTGGCGATTTTGTGGTCGGACTCAACTATACGGCTAGACTATACGACCGGAACAATTTGTTCCTGCCGTATAGTTGGTCTGATTTCAAAAATATAGGGTTTCCTCCTGGCGGCGCAACTACACAGCCAGAACTATATGGCCGGGATTTTTATTCCCGCCGTATAGTTGGTCGTCAAACCTTCTGTATCTTGGAAAATAAATTTTACAAAGGCAACGATAACTATACAGCAAGAACAAAACGACCAGAATTTTTATTCCTATCGTATAGTTGGTCGTTAAACCTTCAGTACCTAAAAAAGAAAATTTGTCGATGGCAAAGATATCTATACGGCCAAACTATACGGCTGGAATTTTTATGCCCGCCGTATAGTTGGTTACTAAACCTTCTATAGACATCAAAAAAATTATATTTCTTCGATACTTCTTTCTTATCCTGAAACTTAGCGAAACACCTTGTTTTTGATAGAAAAATGACAGTCAAAATTGTTGACCAACATCAGCATGCATAAAATAGGATTTTTAGTACTACCGAACTTCTTCTCCTCAATTTGAGCTTGTAGCACTCTTTATTAAACATAAAACTTAAACTAAAACTTAAAAACTTTACTCAAACCTTTATTTCACATGGGTTACCTCCCATGAAGCACTCTTTTATGGTCAATAGCTTGACCTCGATGTCGCTCACTTAGGCCAGATGAGTGGAACACCCACTCCAAAATAGTTGGCCTTCAAAGTGATGGCCTCCTTTTCATCATGTTTGGCTTTCTTCTTCCTGGGAAAATGAATAAAAAAAGGATCCCGCGAAGGCAATTTAAGCTTCATGTTCCCTTCATGTAGATTAATCAAAGCCTTAATAGTTCTTAAGAATAGATGGCCTAATATAATAGGAGCAGGAGCATCTTCAGGCATGTCAACAATAACAAAATCAATAAGAGCAGGACAGCCTTTAATGTATAGTAAAGTATATTTAACCCCTACAGCTTGCTTGTAGATAGAATCTGCTAGATGTAATTTTAACTTGGTGATTTCAAAAGAGCCAAGATTTAACTTATTAAAAAGACTTTTTGGAATTGTTGAAACACTTGCACCTAGATCACAAAGTGCAGCTATCTCATTGGTCCCAATTTTAATCTTAATAGTAGGCTCAAATATATCATCAAGCTTCACAGGTAATTTTTCAGCAATTTTCTTATATTCTTCCTCAAGATCACGAACCTTTATTGCTACCTGATTAACAGAGTGTTGATACATAGCTTCCTCATTTCCTTCACTTACCAGAATCTTGATATTGATCCTTTTTACAAGATCTTCAACGATGTAATTTGGTGAAGGAGCATTACTATAATCAATTCTTCAGGCTCCTTCCTTTGGATTCTCATCATCTTGAGGTCTTCAACAAGATTGGGCTCAGCTTTACTTGCAAATTTAGCTATAATTAGAGTTTGACTCTCGATTATCTTACCTAGCTATGCCTCAACAATCCTTGTTCTTTCTTGGAGGGCATGCAAATCATTCCTCAAACTTATAGCTTGGTTAGATAATTTACCAAGCATGGCATCATGGTTCTCCATTATTTTAACAAGGATATTATTTTGCTCATTTTATGAGTCCATAGGACTTAAGAGTTTCTTGGAGACTACCATTACTTGATCCCATATTATTATTAGACTTACCTGTAGGACTAGAATAATGTTTCTGAAAATTAGTGTTATGATTCTTCTTCCAAGCAGGGTTATAATCATTATGAGCTATGAAGTCTATTTCTTCAATATTTGATTTTGGGATAACTCTTACCTGGTTTTCCTTGCCTTTTACAGCTAATATGAGTTCATCTAGCTTAGCATTGAGTTCTTCATTTTCTTGTGGTGAGACGGAGTTCACCTTCTTCGTGTTTGATATATCCACATGCCACTGGGCATGTTTGTCTTGCATATTGTCTAGCAACTGTTTTACTTCGGTAGTATGTTTGCCCATAAATGTTCCTCCAGCTACAGTATCAAGCATAGACTTAGACACAGGGTTAAGAGCAAAATAAAATAAATGGAGAATTAACCAATCTTCCATACCATGACTGGGACAGTTTCTCATGCATTCTTTCATCCTCTCCCATGCAAGCGCTAGTGGCTCATGCTCTTCTTGTCTAAAACCAGTAATATTAGATCTTAGTTGCATAGTCTTTGCAGGTGGGAAAAATTTAGTCATAAATAAAGAAGTACACTCCACCCATGATGCAATAGTATTTCTAGGCAAAGATAGCAACCATTCTTTTGCTCTTCCTCTAAGAGATAAAGGAAACAAGCGCAATTGGACCGCATCGGGGTCAATATCTTTTATGTGCATCATATCACATATTTCAGTGAAAGTGTTCAAGTGCATACATGCGTCCTCAACAGCAGAGCCTCCAAATTGATTCTTTTGAACCAAACTTAAATAGTGGAGCTTAATTTCATAATCATAAGCAGTAATTGTTGCATGGGTAATAGGAGTATGCAAATAATCATTGTTGGGAGTTGCAACCTCCCCGAGCTTCTTTTCAGCCATATTTCCTATGTTTTTGGGTTTTCTTAAACAAAGACTTATGATAATAAAAACAAGAATTTAAAGACTAACTAATTTTTTTGGTCTTTCAAATAAAGACTAAAAGCAAACTAACAAAATTAAAAAAACAAGAATTAAAACTAGCAAGGTTCCTACTAACCTCACCAGGGTAGCTATTGTTTCCCGGCAACGGCGCCAGAAAAAGGGTTGATACCTTCGATCCCGATTACGGATGTAGTATAGCTCTTTTTCCCTAGTAGACCTAGGTTATCGAATCCTCGGGAAATAGAAAGCGTAGTGAAGTTACTTTAATGGACCTTCGGGAGTTTTAGAATTCTTTTTGTGTTTTACCGGACCAAGAGTTTGCTATATTTTGTTGTTGTCGATGATGGAGAGAGAGGGCTTAGGGCTTTTGGTTTCACCTGTAGCTATACAAAACATCTGATGGGAATAAAAGATAATAATAAAGTATGCATGTAATTGTTAGAGCAAGATAATTATATGTGAGCAGTGCATCTATAATTGCTATTGCCTCCGCAACCGCTTATAGCAATAACCTACTAGTCTCATCCATAGAAGAAACATAACTAATGATATGCATAGTTATGTCACCGTTAATCCCAAGTAAATCCCTCACATATAGCCGTATTACCCCTTCTGTCACTTTGGTTCCCAACCTACATATTAGTCATTACTCATACTCCCTATACCTGGCTCAATCCTCAGGGTCTTGGGTACCTGACAAGTCCTTGGATTGAGGCAAGAGAGGATACAATAGTCATCATGTCATATAAACTAATACATGATCTCATCTATGATAAATAACATGCACAAAAGCTACATGGCTAGGCCGAAGCCCTTAGCCCAAACAGAATTACTCACGCATAGAGAAGAAATCAACAATCATAAACATTACAATGGAAATCATGAGATTGATAGTGAATAGTCTTACAATGTCGCCAATCGAAGATGAGATCTACTATTACAAGTGGTGGAATATGGCTATGGTGGTGGAGAAGGGTTTGGAGATTAGATCTAAGTCTATTCCTCCGGTGGCTCTTCAGTGTTGTGGATGCAGGTTTCTGGGGTTCTGGGGCGGCCTCGTTTCTCATCGCCTGAAGCCTCTTTATATAGGGGTCCCTTCACGAAAGTTGTTCTGTTTGACCTAGCGACACCGATGGCAACTATACGGCCGGAATAAAATTCCGGCCGTATAGTTGGTCGTTAAAGCTTCAGCATCCACTTTACAACCCCTGGTTTCTTTGGGTTGTTGGAAATCTCGTATCTTTGACTTTAATGTTGTGATTCCCATCATTAAACATCATTATCTGTGCAAGGAAAAATAGAAAGAAAGGATTGCATACCCTTTTGATCATTAGGCATTAGTGGCAGGGTTTAGAGAGATATTTCATCAAAAATATGAATAATATCTAGTTTAAATGTGGATGTAGATGGTTATATTTCACAGCCATCAACGTCCCCAAGCTTAAACTTGATCATCCTCGAGCAAGAAAACCAAAATCAAAAAGGAACTCAGCATTTAAACTAAAATAACGAGACCATGAAATAGGGAGTGAACCCTGTCGGTCGATTGATGGAGGTGTGAATGCCCCATAGCATAGAGGGGATCTCATTGACCCAGCAGCTGGTAGTCCGTTCAAGGGGGACCTATAGTCTTGGCTTGAGGCCATGGAGGATGCTCTGGTTAGCGCGCTATTCTTGGCCGTTCGATTCTGGATGGGCGACTGAGGTGAGGTCGATTCGAATTTCGTGTTCCTCGCAGAAGTCAGCCATGGCACCTTTGGCGAAGTTGGTGCCATTGTCCGTGATGATGATGTGCGGGTAGCCGTACTGGTAGATTAGCTCGTGGAGGAACTTGGTGGCGGTCTTGCCATCGCACTTCTTGATTGGCTTCGCCTCGACCCACTTGGTGAACTTTTCGACAGCGACCAGGAGGTGGGTGTAGCATGATAGGGATTTTTTGAACCGGCCCACCATGTCGATGCCCAATACAACGAATGGCCAGTTGATGGGGATGGTCTTGAGGGATGAACCAGGGATGTGCATCTGTTTGGTGTATTTCTGGCACCCGACGCATCGTTGGATGATGTTAGTGGCGTCGGAGTGTGTGGTGAGCCAGTAGAAGACGTGGTGCATGGACTTGGCGACTAGCAACCGGGCACCGGCGTGGTGGCCATAGACACCAGCGTGGATATCTTGGAGGATCTTGTGTCCCTCTTCTGGTTGAACGCATTGCTGGAACACGTCGGTCATGTTGCGCTTGTGGAGCTCGTCGTTGATGATGACGAAGGATTTGCAGTGGCGGACGGTCATCCGCGCCTCTGTCTTGTCCATGGGCAGGATCTTGCGCTCAAGCTAGGCGACATATGGCATGGTCCAGTTGCTAGGCTCTGTGATTATGGTGACTAGAGCAGGCTCGAGCTGCAGCGGTATCCCAATGTCGATCTCCTTTGGGGGAGATCGATGTCTTGTCGATGATGTCGAGGAAGACGCCCAGAGGTGGTGTTTGCCGAGCCGATCCAATGCGCGAGAGTGTGTCAGCCTCTTCGTTCTTGCGGTGATCGATCCGCTCGACGGAGTAACCGGCAAAGTAGCCCCCCAATTGGTCCACCGCCTGGCGGTAAGCTATCAAGTTGGGGGCGATTGCATCGCAGGTGCCGGCGACTTGCGTGGCGACGAGGTCGGAGTCGCCATAGTACTTGAGGCGGTTGACGTTCATCTCCTTAGCGGCCTGCATGCCATGAAGGAGGGCCTCGTACTCCTCCATGTTGTTGGTGCAGGGCGTGAAGTTGAGTTCCAGCATGTATCGGAGCTTGTCACCCTTGGGGAGGGTGAGCGCGATTCCTGCTCCGGCACCATCGGAATTTTTGGAGCCGTCGAAGTGGAGGTGCCAGTAATGGAGGTAGGAAGCTTCTCTGGTTGCTGCGCTTCTTCCCAGTCGACGAGGAAATCAGAAAGGGCTTGTGACCTAATCACCTTGCGTGGATCGTACTTGATGTTGTGGACGCCGATTTCAACGACCCACTTGGCAACTCTCCCAGTCGCCTCGCGATTGTGGATGATGTCCTCCAACGTCACGGAGCAAACGACCGTGATGGGGTGCTCCTGGAAATAGTGCGGGAGCCATCGCTGGGCTCTGAAGACCGTGTACACCAGATTTTGGTACTGCGGGTAGCGCTGCCTTGATTCCGTCAGGACCTCGCTGATGTAGTAGACTAGGCGTTATACGGAGCGCTCCTTTCCCTCCTTCGGTCTCTCGACAGCCATCATGGCACTGACGACTCGGGTGGAGGCCACGATGTAGACGAGCATTGGCTCCTTGTCGACGGGGGAAGCGAGCAGCACTTCCTTGAGCGCTTTGAGCATGTTGTCCGCTTCTTCGTCCCACTGGAACGTGGGGTTCTTGTGCATCAAGTGGTAAAGGGGCATTGCCTTCTCGCCGATTCGAGGGATGAAGCGACTGAGAACCGCGACTCGGCCGACCAGCTCCTGGACGACGTGCAGGCACTCGGGTTTCCCGAGTCGCGCGATGGTGTTGATCTTGGTGGGGTTTTCTTCGATGACTCATTTGGAGACAACGTACCCTAGGAGCTATCCGGTGGGCACGCCGAAGGTGCACTTCCTCAGATTTAGCTTGATCTTGTACTTCCGCAGATTTGCGAAAGTTTCAGCCAGGTCGGCGAGCAGGTTGCTCTGGCGAGTTGATTTTACCACCATGTCATTGATGTAGACGTGGATGTTGCGGCCAATCTGACTTTCAAGGCACTCATACATGCACCATTCGTAGGTCGCGCCAGCAACCTTGAGGCCGAACGTCAAGGCGGTGTAGCAGAAGGCGTCGAATGGCGTGATGAACGTCGTTTTCTCCTCGTCCTCGACCGCCATCTTGATCTGGTTGTAGCCAGAGTACGCATCAAGGAAGCACGGTGACTCCGACCCCGCGGTCGAGTCGATGATCTGGTCGATGTGGGGGAGGACGAATTCCTCCTTCGAGCAGGTGTTGTTAAGGTTGGTGTAGTCGATGCACATTCTCCAAGTGTTCTTCTTCTTTAGCACTAGGACTAGGTTTGCCAGCCACTTCGAGTACTTGATTGGCCGGATGAAGCCTGCAGTGAGTAGATGCTGCACTTCTTCAGCGATTGCCTGACGACGTTCTTCAATAAAGGGCTGTAGCGACTGCTTCACAGGTCGCACTTTTGGGTCGGCATTGATTTTGTGCTCAATGAGTTCCCTCGGGACACTAAGCATGTCAGATGGTTTCCATGCAAAGATGTCGCAATTCTCACACAGGAACTCGATGAGTGCGCTTTCCTATGCGAGGCTCATGTTGGTCCTGATGGTGACCTTCTGGCTTGAGTCGCCCGGGACAATCTCGACGGTGCGGGTGTGCGTGGAGGCCTCAAATGTTGTCGACCCGGCATTTTCTGTGTTGGGATTCTTCAAGATCCTGGGGTCGTCCTTGTCGATGCCACTTGCATATTTGGCGAGCTCATCGGTGAGGTTGGTCTCCTCAGCGATGACGGTGTTGGCGAGCTTAGCGCCATTGTCCTTGCACTCCACGGCCATGTCGGGGTCACCGTGGACGGTGATGATGCCGCGTGGCCCTGGGAGCTTCATCATGTTGTAAGTGTAGTGCGGGGCCGCCATGAATTTGGTGAATGGTCGCCCCAGGACGCAGTGATAAGGGCTGCGGAAGTTCACCAGCTCGAAGACGATCCGCTCGGTGCGGTAGTTGGCTGGCATGCCAAAGGTGATTGGCAGTGTCACCTTGCCGATCGGGTAGGCCTTCTGACCGGGAACGATGCCATGGAAGGTGGTGAGGGTCGATTCAACCATCGACTATAGGAGTTGTTGCCTCTTGAACGTGTTCAGGTAGAGGATGTTGATGGAGCTTCCCCCGTCCATCAGGGTCTTGGGGAGCTAGTAGTCAGCCACTTTGGGCTTAACCACCAGAGCGACTTGCCCAGGGTACTCGATCTGTGGTGCGTGATCCTCGTGGCTCCAAGTGATGCTTTGCTCGGACCAGTTGAGGAAGCGCGGGATGTTGACTTGTGTCACCGCGTTTACGGCGACTATGCAGGCCAGCACCTTTTTCTCGCGTTTGGTGCTGAGCCCGATGAACGTGTGTAGCGAGCCGATGTCATTGCCAAACCCGCCGATGTTGTTGTTGTCCCTTGGCGGGTCGTTGTTGGGGCCCTCTCTTGCTCGCCTTGCCTTCTCGATCTCCTTCAGAGAGTGGCAGTCGGTGGTGGTGTGAGTGGCAGGCTTCCCCTCCCTATTGTGGTAGACACAGGTCTGGTTGAGTAGGGCGGCGGGGTCGGATTTCGGCCTCGCCGCATTGCTCGGTAGTTCCCTCCGTCACGGTGAAAGTTCTTCGGGTCGTGCTGCCCATAGCCGGCATTGGCAACGAAGTTGACTTGCCCGTCACCGCAGCGTTTACCGGTGAAGCGAGTGTTTCTATAGCGCATCTCGCGTTGTCTCCCATTGTCGTTGTCGCCGGTGCGGTGTCTCCCACCCCACTCGTCGTCGGAGTCTTGGTTGGGGTCCTCCTCCGTGTAGTGCTTGGAGACTCTCAAGGAGGTCGGGGATGTTGTCGAGCGTTCGATAGACCCTCTTGATCTTGGCGACCAGAGGTTAGTACCGGCACGCATTCTTGAAGCAGTGGATCACCGTGTCTAGGTGGATGCCGGAGGTGTTGATCCACAAGTCCTGCCACCGTTGGACCCAGTGGCGCGTCGACTCGCGCTGTCCCTAGATGCAGCGCTCCAGGTCCTCGATGGTGGTGGTGCGGGTGTAAGAGCACTCGAAGTGCCTAACAAAGGCCTCTCGCATGTCTTCCCACGAGTCGATGTTGTCCGTGGGGAGGGTATTGATCCATTGTCGGGTCGCTCCCTCCATCATCATGGCGAGGTAGTGAGCAGCGAGTAGGTAGGTGTGGCCAGCAATCCCCATCGCCATGAGATATGTATCAAGCCATACCGTTGGGTCGTACGTCGGGTCATACTTCTCAAAATCCTTTGGTGCCTTGAAGTTGGAGGGATACTTTTCGCCTCGGATCATTGGTCCGAAGCACTGTGGGTCGACTCGGCTAAGGGAGCCACTTGGCTCCGGCTCGCCGTGATTGGTGAGGGTGTACCACGGGTCATTTGGCTGGCGTGCTCGCCAAGCCTGATTGCTGACAATCTGGGTCCACGCGTCGATCGGATGACCGTTGGCGGCGATCTTGTTGTTTGTGGGTCGCGGATTGTTGGTGGAGAGCACGGGATTCCTGGCCCACGATTGGAGCTACAGGGGCTCGGGCGGTGGGAAGTTGAGGGTGTTGGCGATCATTGGATGGCCGCTTGAGGCTGCCCTGCTCCTCGACAAGCGGGAGTACATCTGTCCCCACGGGTCCACTCCCGCGGCTTGTTGCTCGATGGCCCTAGCGAGTAGGGCCTAGGCGTACTTGATCTGCAGCACACCCTGTCCCGTGATGTTGAGATTGGCAACTGCAGCTTGCCCCGCGATGACATTGTCCATCGGGGTGGAGTAGAGCGAGAGTTCCATTGGAGTCCCGGGCCGTGGGCGAGATGATGATACGAGGCTGCTCTGGAGGAGGCATGCGGTGGGGTTGAGGTGGAGCCCCGATCGTAGGTGCACCGGGTGGCTGGCGGTTGCTGCCGCCTGGTGGCGCATTTTCGCAGACCTCGCGCTCGGCTGCACGAGCGGGGTCATGCTCTTCATCAAAGTTCAGGGTGCGGCCCTAAACATTGGAGTTCAGGCAGCTCCTGATGCGGCGCTGGTGGTAGAGCGACATCTCCTGCGTCGTTTGGCGCTCGAGGCGGTACTTCTCGCGCTCAGCCTGCTCGGCGCACGTTGCCGCCTCCAGCTACAGGCGGTATTCCTCGACTTCTGTTGTCGTCGCGGTCGGCAGGATCGACATGGAGAAGGGAACTGGCGGGGTGCTCGCGCTGCCCGCCATGTAGATCGCGTTGAAGCGATTGGTTCTAGCACGAAATTTGTCAGGAGACTCCGACCCGGAATTGGAGTCGAAGATCCCGAGGATGGAGGGGTCCTCAAAGTCCTCGGCATTAGCGACTCGTGTTATGGAGCCTTCGTGTGTTGCGACAGTGATGGATCCGGCAACCGAGGTAGGGTCGCCGAATTGGCATCGTCATGGAGGGCCACGTCGTCCGCGGCCGCGTTGGTCCCGGCCGCGTTGCTGGCGGCCGAGTCGTACTCGGAGGCGAGGCGGGTGATGGAGTGGATTTGGCCTTTCGAGAGTAGATCGCGGTGTGGCAGCGACCCACCGATGGTCGCCGTCTCTGCCGGGTCAACAGTGTCTGTGAAGCCGACAAACAGGTTGATGGTGCCAACCGGCATCACCGCGCTGTGCGTGATCGGGCGCGACGCTGGGATGTAGCAGTTGGGCAAGATCTGAAGGATCCTGCCGCTTATGATCATGTGGCCAGTGGAGATTGACCGATCGATTGGCGAATAGAGTCTTGCCGTAGAACTCAGGCCGGCCATGCCACATGGTGGGCGCCACTGTCGTGGGAATGACCACGGCAGTTGCTACCAGGGGTAGGGATTGGAGACCTTGTTGTCGCCGCCCGTGGCCCGGATTGCTTTGGTGTAGAACTGTAGAAACTCAATGGGGTTTTCCATGCCGCTGAATCTTGGAGTTAGACTTGTCTTGAACATCCGGGCCACACGACGGTGAGTAATTCCTTAGTGAATGCGGGGCATCCCCCTGCCATGATGATATCGGCGGTGGTGCGCTCCAGGTGCTTGCACTGGTGCTTGTGTATAGCATATGTGCCCTCTGGGGGCCTCTAGTAGTATTGAGGTTGGGGCCAACCAGTGATGAGGGAGCTTCATAGGGATGAGGCGTCACGCCTTGAGTCACTTGCGCGCTCTGGTTGGACTCCGTGCCTCCGCCTGTTGATCGTGATGGACTGGGTGGCGGTGGCCGAGGAGCGTCGTCTATCGGCACCGGTAGAGGCAGCATGGAGCGATAAAATGTTGGTGTGGTGCTTGCGGTGTTGATGAGCTTGGTGACACATAGGAGCCATGAAGGGTTCGCAGCATAGAAAACAAAAAAAATCCTACGATGGGAACTATACGCCAAGATCTATCTACTAGATACAAGCAACGGGTGGATATACATCCATGGAGAACTTACCCTCGAAGACAACAAAGCTTTGTTAACAAGATGGATCTCGTGGATGATGTGGTCGTACACTTGCCGATCTCAATATCGTGATGAAGTCCAGCAGGTCCGGCTCCAGCACGTCCTTCAGATCCAGCTCCAGCAAGTCCAGCACCACCAAGTCCAGGACCGCAAAGCAGCGGTGCATCCGTGATTGCACACACGTCCGGTACACCGACAACCTCCGTCCCTCTCTCCATCAAAATCAGCGGAAGCAACAACTCCTTTCCAGATAAAGCCACCGGGAACATGTATCTCGCTAATCTGAGACCATGGGGAAATAATACTAGAGGGGAGAGAGATCCTTCACGAGGAGGTGTGAGTATGAAGGTGTGAGAGGGGGGCTTTTATAGGAGGAGGGGAGGGTACCCCTCCCATCCTCCCATGGCCGGCGCCCATGGAGGGTGTCCCTTCACCTCCCCCATTCATGTGGTGGTAACCCCCTCCACATCAAAATGCCCCTTCACATTCTCTTTTAAAGTCTCAACTTTAAATGCATTAAATTTCTCCAAACTTAATTCTCTCTCTCATTTAATAAAACTCTTTTATTAATTTTATTCAGAATTTTGTTAATTACTTTAATTAACAAACATTCACATAAAACCCCCTACAACATTTCAATATTACATGCAGAACCAATTTCAGCAATTTCACTCGAAACAGTTTCAGTGTCTATTGAAATAATTCCAGCGCTTTCTTAAATCTTTATCTGAAACATATTTGCTCCAAATGGTGTCGGTATCCCTTAAGTGTGTCACCCTACGGTTCACGAATAATGCAGACATGATCGAGACCCCTCTCAGATCAATAATCAGAAGCGGGACCTGGAGATCCATACTGACTCCTACACATTCAACGATGACTTCTGTGATCGTGAGAACCTTCAACGCTAGTAACTAAATCCCTTTGTATTGTGATATATTACATGTCCGAGATTCGATCATCGGTATCCAAATACCTAGTTTGATCTCGTTACCGACATGCACTCTTTTCTCGTTCCTGTGATATAACATTCTAGTGATCACATCACTTGCTTGCAAGCTATCTTAATGTGATATCACCGAGAGGGCCCAGAGTATATCTATCTGTCATTGAGATTAACAAATTCCACTCTTGATCCATGAGCCTCAACATAACACCTTCGTAGTACTGAACCCATCTTTATAGTCACCCTGTTACGGTGTGACGTTTGATGTTATCAAGATACTCTTCAGGTGTTAGCAATTAACATGATCTCATGGTCTAAGGATAAAGATTACTTTGTATGATGTTATAGCAATATAAACATAATGACTTGATCGTAATGCTATACTTCGGATGAATGTTCATCACATCATTCCACTAATGTTGTGACCTTGTTATTAACAACATCCAATGTCCATGATCAGGAAACCTTGATCATCTTGTTAATCAACAAGCTAGTCTATAAGAGAAGCATAACTAGGAACCCTTTTTGTTTATTAAACACACATGTATTGACGTTTCAGATAAATACAATTATATCATGCAAAATAAACATTTATCATAAACATGGAATAAGATAATAACCACTTTATTATTGCCTCTCGGGCATATTCCCTTCAGTCTCCCACTTGCACTAGAGTCAATAATCTAGTTTGAAAAACTTTGCGTATTGAACACATATGGCTTTCTGGTGTTGCATATACGCGATTGCTAGTGGTTAACATAATCTCCGGGTCTGACAGTTTCAGGTCTGTGTGTATTTGCATGTCTTTGCGTCTCTACGCATCACTCATTCTCAAATGAGATGGCATTGTATAAATTTGGTCCTTTGGTGAGACCTTTAGTTCGTTCGGGTTAAAATATGTTGATATTATTGTCACACAATATATCTTCATAGTATTAGCCCACTTTGAACCACACCTAGTTTGATAACAAACTACTTAACACAAATGCCCTCCTTTGCTGCTACTATAGCAGTTATATACTTAGCCTTTTGTTGTAGTATCCGTCACAATGTCTCAACTTTGGAACTCATCCAAATCCATCATGGAACATCCTTTCCATTACATTGTGCCACCCATAGTCTAAATTGAGATAAATTTAATTTGTATCTTGTGACAAAAATAGTATCAATGTAACACTTTACAATGAACTACCTTTAACTATTTGTCACTTATACATGATATTCTTAGTTCTTCCAAAGCTCATAAGAATATCTTTACAATCGTCCAATGATAATCTTATGAATCATTCTGGTATGTGCTCATAACATTTAGAGTATAGGACATTTTGGATATATACATATCATGGTATAATCGATCAAAATTTTCATGTGATTTTACTCACCAAGTGTTGAAACACTTGAATCTTGATACAATTCTTTCCATGCAGCAAGAACCTTTCTTGTTGTTTCTATATTGAACCCTTTCAATATCTCATATATGTATGTCTGGCACAACCATATTAGTGTCTTAATCTATCCATATAGATATTGATGCCAAATATTCTAGGTTTGCCCAAGTCTTTCATCGAAATCTTATTTTAATGAAATTCTTAACTTGTGTCAATACAAGATACATCATTTCCAATCAACAATATGTCCTCTACATAATGTATTAGAAATATGTCTCAGCGCTCCCACTTAATTTCTTGCAAATGCAGGCATCTTCATCATCTCCGATGAATTTAAACTCTTTTAACAGTTTCATCATGGTGAAGGTTCCAACTCCGCTATGCTTACTTCAACTATTGAAGTTTGCATGCCCTTTTAGCACCTTTGAATTAACAAAACCCTTCGGACCATGTCATGTACACCTCCTAGGTAACCGTTCTATTAGAAGAACCTTGTTTTGTTTATTCAACTACCATATACCAAATTATATGTAGTGGTTGCTACATTAATCCGTCAAGACTATATATCGCTATGAAAGATCAAATCTTGTCATAGTCAACTACTTGAACATTGCCGTAAACTTCTTTCCGACATGTCGACTATTTCATAGATATTAAACATCCATGTCTATTTCTTTATAGATCCAAACACGACCGATAGGCTTCACGCCTTTCCGGAGGGTCTTCCAAGTTCAGAAACTTGATTTCTCGTGTATGGATACTATCACGGATTCTATGACTTCTAGTCATTTTATGGAGTCAGGGCCCATCATCGCTTCTTTGCATGTAGTCGGTTCATCATTGTCAAAACAATAACGACTTGCTTATCAAATCACACTATTTGATTCTTACCGATCCATACTGTTCAATAGGAACTCTAATCTCCGAGATCACACCCTTTGTAATCACATGATCCATGAGCATTATGGCGGCCACCGGGACACTTTCCGGCGCTGCGCTACTTAGCACATATAGATAAGGTTCAACAACCTTATCAAAGTTCTATTGTCCTCCCACTTAACTTTTCGCGAAAAATTCCTTCTCAAGAAACTTGACGTTCCAAGTAACAAACTCTTTTGTCCTCGGTGTTATAGAGAAATTCCCAACAAATTCTTTGGGATAACCTACAAAGACGTGCTTATCCGACTTTGGTTGTAAACATTTTACTTATGCATAGCATACCAAAATTTAAGAAAAGACAATTCGGGTTTTATCCCAAACCATAACTTATATGGTGTCATTTCAATGGATCACGATGGTGCTCTTTTCAGTGTAAAAGCGGTAGTCTCTAAAGCTTCAATCCTTAAAAAATAATGGCAGTTTTATAAATGACACCTTTGATCTTACCATGTCAAACATGGTTTGATTTCATCTCTCGAATATGCCATACTCCTATAGTTTATCGGGAAAACACAAATCATGGAACAATTCCTCAAGTCTTAGGTGTTTTTGCTAAACCTGTAACTCAAATATCTTCCTTTATGATCAAATCATAAACTCTTTATTTTCTTGTTACAATGATTTTCCACTTCATCTTGAAAGTCTTTGAACAATTTTCAAATGTTTCATACTTCTTCCTTATTAAGTAAATATATAGATATATTCACTTAAATTTATGGAGAAAGCATATGAAGCAAAAGGATCCATCGCATATGGCTACACATAATGGACTATATACATCAACATGCATAATATCCAATAAGTTAGTCATTCGTTCCTCTTTGGCCTATGGATGGAGTTTCAATTATCTCGAGGAAAGTTTCACCAGCGTCAATTGATCAAAATCAAAAGACTCCAAAATTCCATCTAACATGGAGTTTCTTCATGTTTTCTTTCCAATATAATTTAAACAGCGATGTCACTTCATAAGTGATCTTTCAATCATTTTTCTTGCGACATTTTAGTAATAGTGTTTATGGATGTGATTTCTCCCACTAGACTTGTAAAAGTTCATCCATCCTTTATGGAATACGGTAATTATTTTAACAACCATTGTTCTCATAATACCGGAACAAAATAACAATTATTAAAACAAATCTTGAAGGCTAGGTTTGACGACAACGAAAAACACAATAACACTTTATTTGTTTTCGATGAGCATCATCACTTATTCTCTTGCTAGTTACTTAGGCCATTGCAGTT
Source organism: Avena sativa (assembly GCA_916181665.1). Lineage (NCBI taxonomy): Eukaryota > Viridiplantae > Streptophyta > Magnoliopsida > Poales > Poaceae > Avena > Avena sativa. Next base: position 355,323,749 of record OV702289.1, on the reverse strand, counting down.
CATGAATTGCGTTGTCCTGTATGACACTTCATACCAACCAATTCGGTATCCAATACCGGTATCCAATACCTCAGAACCACATTGTTTAACAAGCAAGGAATATGGCCATAACATGTATATCTTCTATATACCTAAGTTGGACATCTCCAACCTTTTCTTTTCTGCCAAATATTTTATAGATTCTCTTTTAACAATTCCTTTTCTTTTAAAAGAATCTATCAACATCAATAGTGGTGTCATTCACATGACACATAGTACAAAGCGTATATAGTCAAATACTAATAGCTTTGGACTTGCACTTTGAAGTGGATCATCATCATCAAATGTTTGGTATTCTTTCAAAAATCCATTCTTTAGTAATCGTTTAGTGTAGTAAACATTTTACTTACATCTTCTATTCATCCTTATCATGACAACTTTCATGATCAAGCTACTATAGCCTGTAAGGAAGAATCGCGAGTATAATGTTACTTCCCAAAACCTTTTTGGGAGATCCGGATGCTTAGCATCTCCATCCTTCACAAATTCTCATATAATATGAGAACATGTATTTTGCTAAATTATACTCTATCATAATGCAACCAAAAACATTGTTTTAGATATCACAACATCTTTCACACATGATGGTTTCTGAAACAATTTTCAGCTCCTATATAATCTTGATATTAAAACAACTTTTGAATATCAATAATCATGGAGGCAAACATGATACTTTAGATACTAACATTGGAATTCTTACTCTTGATTTAATACTACTTATTAAACTTCATGGAGTAAATAGAGTTTGCTAAAAGTTTGCTATAGGACTTATAAACTTTAAATTGACATTCAAAACAATACGATACCAGTTCATAAAGTAAATATCCAAAATTCTATAGTTCTATTATCTCAATTAAAACTAAGCATAAGGTAGTGAACAGACGCCAATGACTACAACAAATTATGCAAATTCACTTTGATTTAGTTTATGACAAAATTGAGTTCTACTAATCCAAATTAGAAATGAAATCCCACTCAAAAATGACATCCCTCGTGCCTTTTTGGTGATTACATGAACCAAATCCACTACACCAAGTCCGATCATCACGTGAGTTGATGTAGCTTCAAAGGCAAGCATCTATATGGGCATCATATCAACTATATGACTCATGCTTAACCTTTCGGTCCGTGTTCCGAGGCCATGTCTGTACATGCTAGGCTCGCCAAGTAAGAACCTTAGTACTCGCATGTGTAAAACTGTCTTACACCCGTTTGTATGAAAGCGTAGATTCGAGTACACCCGATCATCACGTGATGTCTCGAAACACGATCCACAAAACGGTGCATACTTAAGGAAGAACACATTTTTATCTTGATATCTAAATGAGGGATCATCTTACAATGCTACAGAAAGCACCAAACTAGCAGTATAAGATGCTAACATCTAATGTGTAAAGTGAGATGATATGGTCTATGCATTTGATCTCTATCATTTGCATCGTGGTATGATCTCTATCATTCATTTGTGTGTAAGGCCAAGGTCTATGGAACTTACACGTTGAGTGTGTTGTAAGAGTATCTATCATACATCTACTTACAACAATACCATATCAAGACACTAGCCCAGCAACGATCTAAACTAGACGCCTCTAATTTATCAATTGCAAGTTTTATGTGGCTTAGGGCTTTCAGAGATAGAACCGTTCTTACCTACGAACATGAACCACAACGAGGATAACCAAGTTATTAGCAACGCATTGTAAATCAGATATTGACTATAGTAGGAGAGACAGACACCCGCCAGCCACTTATGCAAAACAAGTTGCATGTCAGTCGTGGAACCGGTCTCATGTACGATGACATGTAAGGTTGGTCCGGGACGCTTCATCCCACTATGCCACCAATATCCAAAATACATAGAAGATGCAATAACATGATCATCATCACCCACATATAAACATATGTGTACTACCCGTGCAAAGCACCTACGCATAGATCAGACTCTGATACCACTAAAGGGTTCGCAGCATAGAAAACAAAAAAAATCCTACGATGGGAACTATACGCCAAGATCTATCTACTAGATACAAGCAACGGGTGGATATACATCCATGGAGAACTTACCCTCGAGGACAACAAAGCTTTGTTAACGAGATGGATATCGTGGATGATGTAGTCGTACACTTGCCGATCTCAAGATCGTGATGAAGTCCAGCAGGTCTGGCTCCAGCACGTCCTTCAGATCTAGCTCTAGCAAGTCCAGCACCACCAAGTCTAGCACCGCAAAGCAGCGGTGCATCCGTGATCGCACACACGTCCGGTACCCCGACAACCTCTATCCCTCGCTCCAGAAAAAGCAGCGGAAGCAGCAACTCCTTTCCAGATAAAGCCACCGGGAACATGTATCTCGCTAATCCGAGACCATGGGGAAATAATACTAGAGGGGGAGAGAGATCCTTCACAAGGAGGTGTGAGTATGAAGGTGTGAGAGGGGAGCCTTTTATAGGAGGGGGGAGGGTACCCCTCCCATCCTCCCATGGCCGGCGCCCATGGAGGGTGTCCCTTCACCTCCCCCATTCATGTGGTGGTAACCCCCTCCACATTAAAATGCCCCTTCACATTCTCTTTTAAAGTCTCAACTTTAAATGCATTAAATTTCTCCAAATTTAATGCTCTCTCTCATTTAATAAAACTCTTATTAATTTTATTCAGAATTTTGTTAATTACTTTAATTAACAAACATTCACATAAAGCCCCCTGCAACATTTCAATATTACATGCAGAACCAATTTCAGCAATTTCACCCGAACAGTTTCGGTGTCTATTGAAATAATTCCAGCGCTTTCTTAAATCTTTATCTGAAACATATTTGCTCCAAATGGTGTTGGTATCCCTTAAGTGTGTCACGCTACAGTTCGCGAATAATGCAGACATGATCGAGACCCCTCTCAGATCAATAATCAGAAGCGGGACCTAGAGATCCATACTGACTCCTACACATTCAACGATGACTTCTGTGATCGTGAGAACCTTCAACGCTAGTAACTAAATCCCTTTGTCTCGTGATATATTACATGTCCGAGATTCGATCATCGGTATCCAAATACCTAGTTTGATCTTGTTACTGACATGCACTCTTTTCTCGTTCCCATGATATAACATTCTAGTGATCACATCACTTGCGTGCAAGCTATCTTAATGTGATATCACCGAGAGGGCCCACAGTATATCTATCCGTCATCGGGATTGACAAATTCCACTCTTGATCCATGAGCCTCAACATAACACCTTCGTAGTACTGAACCCATCTTTATAGTCACCCTGTTACGGTGTGACGTTTGATGTTATCAAGATACTCTTCAGGTGTTAGCAATTAACATGATCTCATGGTCTAAGGATAAAGATTACTTCGTATGATGTTATAGCAATATAAACATGATGACTTGATTGTAATGCTATACTTCGGATGAATGTTCATCACATCATTCCACTAATGTTGTGACCTTGTTATTAACAACATCCAATGTCCGTGATTAGGAAACCTTGATCATCTTGTTAATCAACAAGCTAGTCTATAAGAGAGGCATAACTAGGAACCCTTTTTGTTTATTAAACACACATGTATTGACGTTTCCGATAAATACAATTATAGCATGCAAAATAAACATTTATCATAAATATGGAATAAGATAATAACCACTTTATTATTGCCTCTCGGGGATATTCCCTTCAAGCCATGTGTTGTATCCAGCCGCATTGGGCCAGTAGCACAACAACTCCTGTGTTGTGCGCATGTAGCCTCTTGCATGGGGTTGCCTCTAAGGGAGGACGCGGTGCATGTGTGCATGCACTTCTGCTCAGTGGGGATGGGGGGTGTACCTCCTCATCCCGGTATCACTGCCTTCACCCAGGGGCCAATACAAAAATCTCTACTAAACAGAAGATGTTCCTGGTGGGGAGGATCATTGTTGACGTGGTTGTCTCTTTTGTTGGGGTTCAACTCCACTCGACTGGCGGCGAGGGCAACCCATCGACGAGCGTGCCCCTTGCAAGCTAGCCCAGCCATGTCGATGAAGGAGTGGATATTTGACACAGACCCCCGCCTGGTGCGCCAAATGTTGGATATTGTCCCTACGAATGAACGGGATACCTCTCGAAGTAGGATGAAATTGAACACTGGGGGGTAAACACGTTCTCACAAACCCTTGGAGAGCTTGGCAAGGAAACCAAAAGAAACACGGTAGAGGGACACAGAGAGTTTACATAGGTTCGGACCACCGTGCAGTGTAAAATCCTACTCCTTCATGTCTCGGTTGCTTATACGGCTTGGCGGGTTTTATAGTACAAGGTGTTGATCAGGCGATCGGATCTAGGGTTTCCTAGCTAGGAGAAATCTAGGGATCCGAGGGTGGAAGGAGATTGGCCCCTTCTATAGTGTAGTCCTGCCCCCTATCATAGGTGCCCCGGTCCTCTTCCCGTAATATTGCCGAGAAGGGTTACCACATGGCGACAAAGAGAGTGGGAAGGTAGGCCAAAGTTACTTTTGACCGTAGACGCGGTCCATAGTGAGATGCTCCACACCATGATGATGATGTCTTCTTCTTTGCTTCCTTTATGCTTAGAGAGGGAGGGAGTGGTCCCCCCTAGGTGGCAGTAGTTGTCGGCTACTCCAGGCTTGATGAAGGAGAAGATGCCTTCCTTGCGCTACAGGCACAAACAGGACAGTTGTCCCAGCTGCGGTCTTCGCTAACATCGTCTTCATCCCACGCGAGGTGTCGCGCGGTATCCAGGACTTAGGCATTATGGTGCTGGTATGCTCTGCAAGAACCTCAGAGAGGTTGTTCTTACCAAGGGAAAATCCTTTTAGTGATGGCTTCGGGAAACACGACATCACGAGGGAGCCTCACGAGGGGTACTCTTGGTACTCCCTGAGGGTCGTCCCTCACGAGGAATATGGTCAAAGGAGGGAGCCTCCTCATGGTGAGGTGGTTACTTCCGCTGCCGGATCCCAGTAGTAGATGGGTCGTGGTGCCCTGGTTTCCACTGGCCCGACATACACGTAGTTACATGTTACATGCAACTATAATAAGAGAAAACACAAATGTTAGGTGTGCATGCGATGTGGCTAGAAAAAACCCTACTTGCACATTTTTTGGAAAGGAGCATATATTAATATCATAAGATACCAATTACACCCAGTCTCTGCAACAACGCATTTCCCTAGCAGCCTTATAGATACACATAGCCAAAAAAAGAATTACAAAAAATAAAAGTCTCGCTACACTGATCCATTCATTGAAACAGCAGTACTACCACCACCAACATAGCACCAGAAGTCTAGCTTCTCCAAAAGCAGCGCCTCCAAGAAGGAAATAGTGCACAAACACCGTCATCGCCCGATCATAGATCTTAGGTTTTCACCCTAAAGAAATTCCACGCTCTCAAAACAATACCTTCAACAAGGCAATTGCCAAGCATAACCAATTAAGGCTAGACCCTAGGTTTTCACCCTAAAAGGTAGGACTATGAACCTCTCCTATGGAGTCGCCCCCACTTGCATGCCACTACTCCAAGTCATGAGTCACCAAGCCAATTCCTCATCACCACCCAGACTCGAACCACCATTGTCAATCCTCAGATATCGATCTCCATGACATTCTCGTCAGCACCATGGAACTAGAACATCTCTCATGATATTAACAGCCAATAGAGATTTGAAGTGATCCCTTTGAACCCAAACGGTCAGAGTAAACCTAGGTAAACCTAATACAAAATCCATGCTTATATCTTCCCATGTGTAATAGGTGCAGGTAATGGTGTATACAAACCGTGAGGCTTCAACTTGGAATTTGACTTGTTGCAAGTAATGCATCTCTTTACAAACCTATCCACATCACGCCTCATCTTAGGCCATTAAAAATGATCAGCAAGCATGATTAGCGTCTTCTCATGCCCAAAGTGACCCATCAATCCTCCATCATGTGATTCCTGCAACAATAACAAACGCACCGATGATTCTAGAACACATAGTTTGTTAGCACGAAACTAATACACATCATGGATGTGAAATTTATCCCATGCTTTCCCAATAGCACACAAACGATATGGTTCAGCAAAATCATCACTAGTTGCATACAAATCACATAAACTCTCTAAACAAGGAACTTTGGTATCCAATTGTGTCAATAACATGTTCTTCCTAGATAGAGCATCAGCAACAACATTATTGTAACACCCTCAAATCGGCCCTATGCAAGTTTTAGCGCTTCCCGCCAAACCCGCATAGAAACGATTCAAGGACGCCCACCAGGCACTTTCATGCGGGTGGAAAACGAAGTAATACCATTACACAACAGTCCTCGATGGGACCCACAGAACAGATATATATACATCACGACTCCAAGAGTCAAGAATACAGATATACACTACAAAGATCCAAATCACCTTGAAAACGATACAGCGTTCGAGTACGGACAAGATGCAAATGGGGCTAAGAGCCCTGAAGAATAACCAATGGCGTCCATAACCCTGCCCAGGCCAAGCCGGAAGGGTAACCCTGCTAACGACGTCGATCTCAAACCTGCTAAAACAAAAGCAGTGCCGACAAAGGGCAAAGGAAAAAGAGGAGCGTCAGTACTGAGGCCATTACACGGCGAGGCTATAATTCGGCGGCTCTCGCCTACATAGGTATGGTGGGCTGGAGCGGCAGCGCAGCGGCACAAAACAACCTATAATGACTCGAGACAACTGGCGGTTATTAGAGAGGGGTAAGAAAGACCTATTCGGATCCAACCTGAAGCTAACACCAAACAAACCCATCCTGGTATTTCCCCCTCGAGACCAAACGAGGAAGTCAGACCTAGGAACTCATACAGTTGGCAATTTTACTCATTCCGTTATAGTTGCAGCAATTACTAATCAGATATAGATAGCATGAGTCATCCTGATAGCATAAGTAGTAGGCAGTTTTAGTTAACATTCCGTTGTAGTTGGAACATTTACTAGTCAGATATAATTGTCCTCAGGAAATCCCAAAACCCAGCATTTGTTGGCACTTTTATCACATTCCATTGGAGTTGCAATACTTACTAGGAAGATATAACAAAACAACCCAGGTCCACCAGTTGTTGGCATTTTTAATTTACATTCCGTTGTATTTGAATCTGATTACTAGTCACATATTAAGTCAAATTTATAGCACTACTTTAGTTATGCTTGTCTATGATCGAGATACTGTGCTCCAAGTCATCCATAACCGCGGACACGGCTTTCAGAAAGTTTTACCCTGCAGGGGTGCACAAATAGCAACACACACTCGATCAACCTCGGAAAAACCAACTCAAAACCCAACGAGGCATTCACGACAAAGTGATCACAGGATTCATAAAATATTTCAGGGGGCCACCCCACTAAGCTACCCACAACAAAGTTGGCCAGCTCCGGAACGGACCCAGGGTTTGCGAGAACGGCTATAAACGACTGGGAACCCGGAAGTGTGACTGGGCTTGTCGATACCGCAAAATCGTGCCGCGATCCAAAACAGTACAGGTGCTCCACGCACAATCTTAAATAAAGCAGTAAAGCATGGCATAAGTACAGGATAGTAATAAATCCCCAAACTACTTTGTGGCGCCAAGAAATAGAAATGAATCAAGCTCTGGCTCAGGGGGGTCCATAAGGCCTCCCGGATGTGGATAGTGCGAAAAATCAAGGAACAGGTATCAAGTACTCGGGGTCCTACGGGACACAAGTGAGCATGGAAGAACCAAATAACATCTATTGCCCACCGATGCCTCTGCATTAGTTATATCTAGCAATTTAATAGTTGTGTTTAAAGTCATGATCAACTCCACCATAAACATCTGCCAGCATCCCAACAATTGTGGTACTCGACAACACGAGATCGTACCTGAGCAAGCAACTACGACTCGCAAGGCCAGCTATCTACCAAACAACGGGTTTTAGGAGGTGTCCATGGCAATATAGAGGCTGCACGGGATATAACTGGTGTACGGAAAACTAAAGCATCGCGATACGGATAGCGATAGAACAACAAGAGGAAATAAAGACTAGAAATGCAAAATAGGTAGAAGGGGGAGAGATGCTCGCCTGGGAAACACTGCCGACGGATCATATCCGGAGAACTTGTCGATACTCGCATCAACTCATCGGCCTAATCCGCGAAGAAGCAAACACTAAAAGAAACACCGGATGCAATATTTAATACTACGACAGAAGAATCGGCATGTTTATGATATGATGCATGGCATGGCACAGATGTAGTGCAATTAGGCAGTATTAAGCGGAACCGGGGTTCCGAAAATTAATTAGACGGTTCAAGTTATTTAGAACCCCCCGCAATTTAAATGTTGTCTTAACAAGGCAAAACATGGCATCGGTTCGCTACACAAATTTAAATGGAGTCCAGAATGAGACGAAGATATCCCGCATAAACACTCCATATTTAATTATGAGGTGAATCGGCATAATGCCCCCAAACCACAGACAGATATGCATGCATGAACAATTAATATGCAACAAGTTTTATATATAGCATTTATAAAATAGGGGCTCGGGAAAAAGGTTCACACTTCTAGGTTCGGAAGATCTTGGGTTCCGAGGGTTCGGGTCTAGGTCTCAGGGTTTAACGGGGCCGACAAGGTTCGGATACAAGATGGAGAGCTTGGCATTTCGGGAAGAAGGACCTGGTGTTCCGTGTCGACGACCTTGGCGTCCGGGTTCTCGGGCATCGCAGCCGGGAAGGAGAACTTGTCGCATCCGTGGAGATCTTGGTTTGGCCTTGGTCAAAACGTTCGGAAGAAGATCTTGGTGTTCCGGGCATCTCCAGGTCGAGGATCTTGGTGTCAACGAAGAAGCTCATGTCGTACCGAGGGGGTTGGTCTGCGGGTAGATGGTCTTGGCGCTGGTGAGGTCGATCTTGTCGATTTCACCTCGACGGCCTTGGGTTTTCCCGTGTCGGGGTCTTCCGAGGTCATCGGATCCGAGAGGTAGATCTTGGATTTTATGGGCGACGTCAGACAGGGCACTTGGCATCGAACGGTTTTAGAACTATGGTGCCACTTCTGCACATCTCCACCACATAGGTAACACCACGTTGGCTCAAAGCCAACAAAGCCTCACACAAAACCACCTATAGCAAGCGAGAAGGCAGGCCACCAGAAAAACCAAACCCGGCAGCCACCCAAGATGGCCCGAAACACGGCCCTTTCTTGGACGAGGAGGCTACATGGAAGCGCATGGAGCTCGGCAGGGAGGCATGCGGTGCTTCACAGAGGAAGGTGCGCGGGCTTGGGAGTCGAGGCCGAGGGGAACTGAGAGGTGGCGACCGCTAGGAGCTTGGGCGCGGCTCGCGCCTGCCGGAGGCGAGGGGGAAGGCGGCAGAAGGATGCGCGGCAGGCGGTTGGCGGAGGGGACGCGGAAGGACGCGGGGCCGCGCTTCTAGGGTGACTCCGGCGTGCTAGTGGAGGAGGGAAGGGCGGCGCAGTCGGGAACGAGGCCAATGGAGGCGCCGGATGCATGGGAGAGGGGACGACGACCTTGGCTCGGGGGAGGGATCAAGGGAGGCGAGGTTGAGAGGTTCGAGGCGGCGCGGTTGTGGCCGGAGCCGGGAGGAGGGAAGAGAGGAGGGCGCCGCCGGGGCGGCGGGGGTTGGTGGGAGCGCTAGAGGCGGGGAGACGCGAGGGGAGAGGGGAGCGCGGGCGGCGACGGTGGTGGGGATCGATGGATGGAAGAAGATGCGGTAGGTGGGTGCTGAGAGGAACGGGTCGAGGTGGCCCATTCGAGCGGTGTAGCGCGCGTCGCTGTGCGGACGAGAGGAGGTGGGCCCGGGGGAGAACGTGGAGCGGGTGGAGGCGAGCGACGTGTGTCCATCGCGCACAAAGAGGGGGCACGCGCGTCGGGGTGGCCAGAGTGGCGACCATGGGAGGTTGGGATCGACCCAGGGTTCGATTCGCGTGGGCGGCAGGGTCAGGTGGGGTGGAAAAAGGAGGTGAGCCAGGCGAGATGGGGAGCTGCGTGCGGCAGGTGGCGGGAGTTTGGCGGCTGGGGGAGGAAAAAGAGGGAGGAGGGGGTAGGTGGATAGGGTTTTGGTCTGGTTTAACTGGGCCAGGGTAGTAGGCTGTTGGCTTGCCGGGATTTTGGCCTGGCAGGCTGGCGGCCTCTCCCGGTAAAACCTTTTATTTAAAAGATTTTTTTTTAAAAGATTTTGTAAAAGTTTTTAGGCAAATAAAAGATCCGGATTAGACTGGGGGTTTTATGGTTTGAATAAAAGACGGGGCGTTTAGAAAACAAAAAATAGGCTTTTCGAAAATAGTTTTTAAACAAACCATGCATCATGATGACGATGCTCAAATACAATGTGACATGATGACATGAGCATGCGGTCATGACGATGCAATGCACAAAAACACCGCGATTTTCTAGTAGTGGTTTTAGCGGGATGCCACAATTCGACACCACTAACAATGGATCTCGCCCTCGAGATCCGCCTCATGGTACCGAGAAGAAGGCTGATGATCTGAATCTTCTCGCTTCATGTAGATCCTCGTGACACCACTAACAAGAGGTCGTTGTCTGTGATCGTCGAGAGAACACTCCGGGAACAAAGGGCGAAGGTAGAGGTATCAACAAATAAAGCCACCTCTAGCTTCCGTGGACGGAGTAAAAATTGCTGGATCCACCAATTCAATGTACAAGAGCGAATGATAAGAGTAGTCGGATGGTGATCAGTCCATCGCGCACGAAAACCATTACTCTGCACATGAATAGGAGAATTATGCAACCAACTCTCGGAATTAGACTGAAGATCTTCACAAGCGGTGTTCGGAACAAGAGGGGTGATGCAGGATCTTCATCGGATCTGGCGTAGATGATGTCGTCATCTTGGAAACTCCAGAAGGCACAAAGAAGGAACAACGAGAAGTCCAACAGATGAAGGATTCCTCAGATAGCATGAAGACCGGATGTAGCAACACCGTTACCAAAGGAGGAAGCGAAACCCTAAAGGTACGACGGAACCCAACCACGAGAATTCCTAGACTCGAAGAAAGGAAGGAGAGCAGATTCAAAACACGTAGAGGTTAGAGGAGAACAGCAGAGGGATAAGGAGAAAAATCAGACCTAATCAGATCTATCCAACCGATTTTGCAAAATAGTTTTGACACTCTATTTCGGCCGTTAGCTAGGTTATCCTACAGGCTGGACCAGTGGGGTATCACAACTGCTAAGCTCTGATACCACTCTGTAACACCCTCAAATCGGCCCTATGCAAGTTTTAGCGCTTCCCGCCAAACCCGCATAGAAACGATTCAAGGACGCCCACCAGGCACTTTCATGCGGGTGGAAAACGAAGTAATACCATTACACAATAGTCCTCGATGGGACCCATAGAACAGATATATATACAACACGACTCCAAGAGTCAAGAATACAGATATACACTACAAATATCCAAATCACCTTGAAAACGATACAACGTCCGAGTACGGACAAGATGCAAATGGGGCTAAGAGCCCTGAAGAATAACCAATGGCATCCATAACCCTGCCCAGGCCAAGCCGGAAGGGTAACCCTACTAACGACGTCGATCTCAAACCTGCTAAAACAAAAGCAGTGCCGACAAAGGGCAAAGGAAAAAGAGGAGCGTCAGTACTGAGGCCAGTACACGGCGAGGCTAGAATTCGGCGGCTCTCGCCTACACAGGTATGGTGGGCTGGAGCGGCAGCGCAGCGGCACAAAACAACCTATAATGACTCGAGACAACTAGCGGTTATTAGAGAGGGGTAAGAAAGACCTATTCGGATCCAACCTGAAGCTAACACCAAACAAACCCATCCTGGTATTTCCCCCTCGAGACCAAACGAGGAAGTCGCACCAAGGAACTCACACAGTTGGCAATTTTACTCATTCTGTTATAGTTGCAGCAATTACTAATCAGATATAGATAGCATGAGTCATCCTGATAGCATAAGTAGTGGGCAGTTTTAGTTAACATTCCGTTGTAGTTGGAACATTTACTAGTCAGATATAATTGTCCTGAGGAAATCCCAAAACCCAGCATTTGTTGGCACTTTTATCATATTCCATTGGAGTTGCAATACTTACTAGGAAGATATAACAAAACAACCCAGGTCCACCAGTTGTTGGCATTTTTAATTTACATTCCGTTGTATTTGAATCTGATTACTAGTCACATATTAAGTCAAATTTATAGCACTACTTTAGTTATGCTTGTCTATGATCGAGATACTCTGCTCCAAGTCGTCCATAACCACGGACACGGCTTTCAGAAAGTTTTACCCTGCAGGGGTGCACAAATAGCAACACACACTCGATCAACCTCGGAAAAACCAACTCAAAACCCAACAAGGCATTCACGACAAAGCGATCACAGGATTCATAAAATATTTCAGGGGGCCACCCCACTAAGCTACCCGCAACGAAGTTGGCCGGCTCCGGAACGGACCCAGGGTTTGCGAGAACGGCTGTAAACGAGTGGGAACCCGAAAGTGTGACTATGCTTGTCGATACCGCGAAATCGTGTCACGATCCAAAACAGTACAGGTGCTCCACGCACAATCTTAAATAAAGCAGTAAAGCATGGCATAAGTACAGGATAGTAATAAATCCCCAAACTACTTTGTGGCGCCAAGAAATAGAAATGAATCAAGCTCTGGCTCAGGGGGGGTCCATAAGGCCTCCCGGATGTGGATAGTGCAAAAAATCAAGGAACAGGTATCAAGTACTCGGGGTCCTACGGGACACAAGTGAGCGTGGAAGAACCAAATAACATCTATTACCCACCGATGCCTCTGCATTAGTTATATCTAGCAATTTAATAGTTGTGTTTAAAGTCATGATCAACTCCACTATAAACATCTGCCAGCATCCCAACAACTGTGGTACTCGACAACACGAGATCGTACCTGAGCAAGCAACTACGACTCGCAAGGCCAGCTCCAAACAACAGGTTTTAGGAGGTGTCCATGGCAATATAGAGGCTGCACGGGATATAACTGGTGTACGGAAAACTAAAGCATCGTGATACGGATAGCAATAGAACAATAGGAGGAAATAAAGACTATAAATGCAAAATAGGTAGAAGGGGGAGAGATGCTCGCCTGGGAAACACTACCGACGGATCATATCCGGAGAACTTGTTGATACTCGCATCAACTCATCGGCCTAATCCGCGAAGAAGCAAACACTAAAAGAAACACCGGATGCAATATTTAATACTACGACAGAAGAATCGGCATGTTTATGATATGATGCATGACATGGCACAGATGTGGTGCAATTAGGCAGTATTAAGCGGTACCGGGGTCCCGACAATTAATTAGATGGTTCAAGTTATTTAGAACCCCTCGCAATTTAAATGTTGTCTTAACAAGGCAAAACATGGCATCGGTTCGCTACACAAATTTAAATGGAGTCCGGAATGAGATGAAGATATCCCGCATAAACACTCCATATTTAATTATGAGGTGAATCGGCATAATGCCCCCAAACCACAAACAGATATGCATGCATGAACAATTAATATGCAACAAGTTTTATATATAGCATTTATAAAATAGGGGCTCGGGAAAAAGGTTCACACATCTGGGTTCAGAAAATCTTGGGTTCCGAGGGTTTGGGTCTAGGTCTCAGGGTTTGACGGGGACGACGAGGATCGGATACAAGATGGAGAGCTTGGCGTTTCAGGAAGAAGGACCTGGTGTTCCATGTCGGCGACCTTGGCGTCCGGGTTCTCGGGCATCACAGTCGGGAAGGAGAACTTGTCGCATCCGTGGAGATCTTGGTTCAGCCTCGATCAAAGCGTTCGGAAGCATATCTTGGTGTTCCGGGCATCTCCAGGTCGAGGATCTTGGTGTCAACAAAGAATATCATGCCGTGTCGAGGGGGTTGGTCTGTGGGTAGACGGTCTTGGCGCCCGTGAGGTCGATCTTGTCGGTTTCACCTCGATGGCCTTGGGTTTTCCCGTGTCGGGGTCTTCCGAGGTCATCAGATCCGAGAGGTAGATCTTGGATTTTGCGAGCGACGTTGGACATGGCACTTGGCGTCGAACGGTTTTAGAACTATGGTGCCACTTCTGCACATCTCCACCACATAGGTAACACCATGTTGGCTCAAAGCCAACAAAGCCTCACACAAAACCACCTACAGCAAGCGAGAAGGCAGGCCACCAGAAAAACCGAACCCGGCAGCCACCCATGATGGCCCGAAACACGGCCCTTTCTTGGACGAGGAGGCTGCGTGGAAGCACATGGAGCTCGGCAGGGAGGCATGCGGCGCTTCACAGAGGAAGGTGCGCGGGCTCGAGAGTCGAGGCCGAGGGGAACTGAGAGGTGGCGACCGCTAGGAGCTTGGGCGTGGGCGTCGCGCCTGCCGGAGGCAAGGGGGAAGGCGGCAGAAGGATGCGCGGCAGGCGGTTGGCGGAGGGGACACGGAAGGACGCGGGGCCGCGCTACTGGGGCAACCCCGGCGTGCTAGTGGAGGAGGGAAGGGCGGCGCAGTCGGGGATGAGGCCGACGGAGGCGGCGGACGCATGGGAGAGGGGACGGCGACCTCGGCTCGGGGGAGGGCGCGAGGGAGGCGAGGTTGAGAGGTCCGAGGCGGCGTGGTTGTGGCCGGAGTCGGGAGGAGGGAAGAGAGGAGGGCGTCGCCGGGGCGCAGGGGGTTGGTGGGAGCGTTGGAGGCGGGGAGATGCGAGGGGAGAGGGGAGCGCGGGCGGCGGCGGTGGTGGGGATCGATGGGTGGAAGAAGACGCGGTAGGTGGGAGGTGAGAGGAACGGGTCGAGGTGGCCCGTTCGAGCGGTGCAGCGCGCGTCGCTGTGCGGACGAGAGGAGGTGGGCCCGGGGGAGAACGTGGAGTGGGTGGAGGCGAGTGACGTGTGTCCGTCGCGCACAAAGAGGGGGCACGCGCGTCGGGGTGGCCAGGGTGGCGACCAGGGGAGGTTGGGATCGACCCAGGGTTCGATTCGCGTGGGCGGCAGGGTCAGGTGGGGGTGGAAAAAGGAGGTGGGCCAGGCGGGATGGGGAGATGTGTGCAGCAGGTGGCGGTAGTTTGGCGACTGGGGGAGGAAAAAGAGGGAGGAGGGGGTAGGTGGATAGGGTTTTGGTCTGGTTTAACTGGGTCGGGGTAGTAGGCTGTTGGCTTGCCGGGCTTTTGGCCTGGCAGGCTGGCGGCCTCCCCCGGTAAAACCTTTTATTCAAAAGATTTTTATTTTTAAAAGGTTTTGTAAAAGTTTTTAGGCAAATAAAAGATCCGGATAAGACCAGGGGTTTTATTGTTTGAATAAAAGACGGGGCGTTTAGAAAACAAAAAATAGGCTTTTCGAAAATATTTTTTAAACAAACCATGCATGATGATGACGATGCTCAAATACAATGTGGCATGATGACATGAGCATGCGGTCATGACGATGCAATGCACAAAAACACCGCGATTTTCTAGTAGTGGTTTTAGCGGGATGCCACAATTATATTTTCCTTTCTTATGTTTAATGATTTATGGAAAAAGGATATGGGCTCGCGTGAGTAGAAAACAAAAGATATCAATTCTAGTTCTATCATCAGCTATGGGTTCGAATCTAAGAGAAATTCTAGATAATGTTTCCTACCCTGAATTTTTTTTGTCTTTCCCGAATGCTAAGGAGAAGAAGAGGATTGAGTCAAAAGAAAAAGCTATTTTGGAGTTTTATCAACAATTTGCTTGCGTAGGTGGAGACCTGGTATTTTTGGAGTCCTTATGTGAGGAATTACAAAAGAAATTTTTTCAACAAAAATGTGAATTAGGAAGGATTGGTCGACGAAATATGAATCGGAGACTTAATCTTGATATACCTCAGAACAATACATTTTTGTTACCACGAGATGTATTGGCCGCTACAGATCATTTGATTGGAATGAAATTTGGAACGGGTATACTTGACGATGACGATATGAATCACTTGAAAAATAAACGTATTCGTTCGGTTGCAGATCTGTTACAAGATCAATTCGAACTCAACAAACTCAACCCACTTAGCAAGATGCATATGCAAGTTAGATTGAGCTTTTAGATATTTCAAAGCTTCATGATCAGAATGTATGATAAATTCTTTTGGCCACAAATAATGGTGCCAAACCTCAAGAACTCTAACAAGAGCATACAGTTCTTTATCATATACAGGATAATTTAACTTTTCACCAGAAAGGTTCTTAGAAAAAATTTGCAATGGGACGACCCTCTTGCATCAAAACACCACCAATTCCTATTCCACTAGCATCACATTAAATCTCAAATTGCTTAGAAAAATCTGGTAGTGCAAGCAAAGGTGCAAAAGTTAACAATCATTTTAGTTCATCAAAAGCATGATCTTGGGCTATGCCCCACCCAAAAGGTACACCTTTCTTAGTTCGCTCATTCAAAGGTGTAGCAATAGTACTAAAGTCTTTCACAAAACGTCTATAGAAACCAGCTAGACGGTGAAAACTTTGTACTTGACTCACATTCATGGGCGTAGGACAATTTTGAATAGCTTCAATTTTAGATGCATCTACCTCTACTCCATACTTAGAAACAACATATCCCAGAAATATGGCCTTATCTTTGCAAAATGTGCACTTCTCAAGATTACCATAGAGTTTAGCATCTCGTAACACTTGCAAAACTTGTCTAATATGATCACGATGTTCAGATTCATTTTGGTTGTAGATTAATATATCATCAAAATACACAACCACAAACTTGCCAATAAAATTTCGCAAAACATGGTTCATTAATCACATGAAAGTACCAGGTGCATTAGTTAACCCAAATGGCATTACTAACCACTCATATAAACCAAAATTTGTTTTAAAGGTTGTTTTCCATTCATCCCCTTCTTTCATCCTAATTTGATGATAACCACTACGCAAATCAATCTTAGAGAAAACAGCAGCACCACTCAATTCATCTAGCATATCGTCCAAACATGGAATAGGATGACAATATCGAATAGTGATGTTATTTATAACTCTACAATCTACACACATATGCCATGTACCATCTTTCTTAGGAACTAGAATAACATGAATAGCACAAGGGCTGAAGCTCACACGAATATAACCTTTGTCGAGAAGCGCTTGCACTTGTTTCTGAATTTCCTTCGTCTCTTTGGGGTTTGTGTGGTAGGGTGCACGGTTGGGCAGTGATGCTCCTGGAATCAAGTCAATTTGATGCTCAATACCTTGCAATGGTGGAAAACTTGCAGGTACTTCCTCTGGAAACACGTCACTGGATTTTTATAACACATTAGAAACACCAAGAGAAATAGGGGTCATAACATTAGAAACTAAAACCTTGCCCTTGTACATGAGCACAAGAGGCACGACTGTAGGATCCTCACTAAAGTCTCTCATGTCTTCTTTAGTGGCTAATATGAGTAAATTGGGCACTCTCTCACTTTTCGTTATATCACTCACATCTATTACATTCTCTCGCCTATCTAATAATGTAGGTGCATCTTCCAAGTTGACTTCATTGAACTCCAAGTGATATGTATTGGCTCGGCCATTATGTTCTACAGAATGACCAAAATAGCCTTGGTCAACCCAATAACAAATGACACACAGTCATAGGAACCACATCAAAATCAATGGAATCCTTGTATGGTCCTATCTCAAAATCAACACGCACCATGTGACTGACTTTCATCTCACCATTGTCGCTTAACCACTGAATATAATATGTATGAGGGTGCGGTAGATACTTTAGTTTCAGCTTGGCACATAACTCTGCTCGCTAAGTTGCAGCAACTACCTCCATCAATGATAACCTTGCAAGCTTTGTTTGGACCAACAAGTGCCTTTGTTTGGAACAAATTGCAACACTGACTTGCAGCACTAGGCTGAGGCGTCACATTGAGAGTCCGCTGTGAAACAATAATGATTGGTGCCGGCGAAGCAAATGCATCAACACTACCATCAGTAGTGTAACCATCATCATCTAACACATCCGGGTCAGTATCATCTCTTGTATCATACTCATTATCCTCATTAAGAAACATGACCTTACGGTTAGGACAATCCCACTTGAAGTGACCCTTGCCACCAGATGTGGCACTCCATATCACAATTGCGTGTCGTAGACATGTGAGAACCGGTACCACTTGCTGCAGAGGATGATTTCTTTGTGTTGGAAACATTGGAAGTAGGTCTTGCTGACGTAGACAGACGATTAGCAGCAGTAGATGTGGGCGCATAAGAACTATTCCGAGAAGAAAAATGTCCACTTCCTGTTGAACGAGCTTTAAACTGTGCCTCTTCAGCAAATTGTGTTTCAGCTTCACGTGCATGATGTACTAGCTCATTCATATCGTGATACTAATGATATCGAACAATGCTCTTGATGTTATAGTTCAGTCCATGGAGAAAACGTTGTATAGTCATCTCAATAGACTCAGGGACTCTTGCTTGTTGTAGGAACATCTCAATCTCCATGTAATAGGCATCAACAGTCATAGTACCCTGCTTTAATTGTTGCAACTTGTCAAAGATAGAACGCAAATAATTGGGAGAAACAAAACAAGCTCGCATCACCTCCTTCATGGTGCGCTAAGTAATAATAGGCAAATCACCATCTTTGTGTCTTGCATGAACAATGCCATCCCACCATTGTAACGCATAACCATCAAACTCTGAACTAACAAGCTTGATTTTTCTATCTTTAGTATAGTCATGTAAGCATCATAACTTCTCTATCTTCAGCTCCCAGGTGAGATACTCTTCAACATGAGGGCCTCCCTCAAATCTGGGTATGAAGAATTTGGGCTTACCCAATCCCCTATCATCTTGGTATCAGATTCCAGCGTTTCCTCGGTAAGCATCCACAAATCCATCCATAGATACACATAAGATGCAACTTTAGAAAAACCATGCTCTACTTAGATATAAGATGCGGTCGCTGAAGGAGATAAAAGCTTTAGTTAGTTGCACATGAGATGCAACCGTAGTAGGAGAAAAGTTCGAATATTAATCTAATTTCTTTCTTTTTTAATGGATGCAACCATCTAAGAAACAATATTTTAAAGAGACAACTTAGTCGTAGGACTGAGGGGGTTCTACGTACTTACAAATCAACATACAACACATACACATAAAACATTCCGCTGGACGAACCTATCTACTCCCTCCTTTAAAATATAAGATGTTTTAGATTTTTCTAAAACACATGTATGTGGACATTTTTAGTGTGTAGTTATACTCATTTTGCTCCGAACCTATATACTAAAAGGCGCCTAAAAACATGCGTGTCAGAAAAGGCTAAAACATCTTATATTTTAAAACAGAAGGAATAGAGACCAAAATTCACCTCGCTTGCCGGTTTAAAAAATGAAAAAGGTCCACGATAACATACGACAAAAAAATCAGTCCAGGCTGGACTGGAACTCGAGCCGAGCAAGCTCGACTCACTAAAACTCGTTCAACTAACAGGCTAGAACGAGTTCATATTTGAAACTTGGCTCGACTCGGTAAACTCGCGATTAGCTCAGAACTAGCTCATTTAGCAAGTTATAAGTTGTGAACATGCGAACATATAAAAAAACAATCTCGAACAACGATAATATTTCCATAATTCTACAAAGACAAGATCATTGAAAAATATAGTAGCTCTATATTATTATAGGTGAACATTAGTAGTTTAGCACACATCTAAGAAAAAAAATCCAAACTCTATATTTTAACGAGCTAAACGAGTAACTCGCAAGTAGCTCATTTAGTTTGGGTAATAAACTAGCTCAATTTTAAAGTCGGCTCGCTCATTATACACTAAGTTTAAGCCGAGCCACGAGCTACTCGTTTAGCACAATAGTTTCGAGTTGTAATCTTCCTGCCCAAACAGGAAAGTGCTGGCAATCTGCGCGCACGTCTTCCTACCTAAACAGAAGGGGCTGGCAATCTGCGCTCACGTGTCACCGGGATCCAACGGTAACCGAGACTACTGAGAATTAGTTAAATCTTAGGCTAGCAAAACCGTTATACCCTTCGTCTCAAAATAAATGTAGCAAATTTGTTTAAATTTAGATGTATCTAGACACTATTTAGTATATAGATACATCTAAATTTAGATAAATTCCCAACATCTATTTTGAGATGGGGGGAGTAATATAAATATAATGAGCACAATCTGTCCACACAACCACGGAGCACATACATTGTTTACAGATAAACTTAACCTGAAGAGCAGCAAAGCCAACTCTAAGCAAATTGAAAGTCGCCTCCAAACACATGTTGCACAATTTGTAAGCAAACGCGAGTTAGGATTTACAAAAAATAGGAACCCTACTCATCCTTAGATAAGGTAAACCGATATCCGGAGAGGAGCTCACAGGGCATGTTAATAAAGCCAATAATGCTCTCATCTCCAAAACATCAGCGAATGTGCCTGCAGGTTGCAGACTCACACAGCAATATCAGTAAGTTTCATTTCATGGTTGGACTTGTATCACCAAACTTTGGTAGTGCCAAAAGCGTGTTCAACCGGGTGAAGCCCTCCAAGGACCTCTCATCTCCACTTATATTTGACTCGCACTCATCATCAGCATCCTCTGGAATAACCCTCTTACTGCTGTGCTGGGGGTTCCTTAATCGGGCTGGCATCCCTGGACTAGATCCAATTCCCTTGCTACCAACAGACAGCCCCGATAGCCCACCTGCAGCCACATCCTTGCTCAGGAAAAGGCAGATCACTGCGCAATCATCGGTTTTGGAGGTTGGGTACTTGAATTTCCAAGTTTGATTTGCTAAATCCACAACAGCACGAGCTGCGGCAGAACCGCCAGAGCATGAGGCAACAACTTCAACCACTTCCTGGTTGGAGAGAACATCCCACACCTGTGGCCAGAATGCAATTAGGTATTAGAGTATGTTATTAAGAACAGACGGTTCATTATTTGTGAATTGGGTGGTGTATTTTTTTAATCAGAAGAAACTATTGTTTTCCCATCAAGAAATCACGTAGAAAGAAACAACTTTTTTTTTTGGTTACCCCGTCAGTGGCAAGGACAATGAACTCATCCTTCTCAATGATTCGCCTGTAGGTCATCTCAGGTACAGAGATCAACCCAAAATCCTTTAGACAAAAATCCCCAAAAGCCCGTGCCATTGCTAGGCCAGGAGAGTTGCAATTAGGAAGCCAAAGGCGAGCAACATCTGGTTCGTCATGATGAGCAAAGACCCTTCCATTACATCGCTTGATCCTCCTAGCCTCCCCTGTTAAAAGATTAGCATTGGATTGTGGCTCAAATCACACTCACCAAGACAGCTGAAATAGATAATTTTTAGGAGAATCAGAAGGAACCGGTATGAAGTTTGAACAGTCATGAATAAACTCAACTACTGGAGAAAATGGTGCATTCATCTAGCTGCATATCCCATACTAAAAATGCAACATTAGTAAATGCATATAGAGAGTCCTATGGGGAAACTGTTCTGTGCATGATGAATTGTACGGCACAACCGCACATTAGTACATAAAAATAATATTGCACGGAAGTCAAACCATATCAGTGAACACAAAAACTGACATCTATATCTCTTTACTCCCTCTGTTCCAAAATATAAGATGTTTTAGTCTTTTTTCTGAAACGCATGTATCTAGACGTCTTTTATTGTGTAGGTTCGGAGCAAAATGAGTGAACCTACACACTAAAATGCGTCAAGATACATGTGTTTCAGAAAAAGGGGCCAACTTGGTGGGGTAAAGGAAGGAAGAGAGAGCAGCGGCACAGAAGGCACGCGAGATTGAAAAAGGCAGCGCAGCAACGGCCAAGAGAAACGGCGGCGGCGCAGAGGAAGACATATCATGAGTCGCGCGTGCAAAAAAAGCCCTAAACCTAGGCTCTGCTACCATGTTAGGAATAAGCAACTTGTATTACCAGGAGCCAAAGGCCACAGTATATAGTACATCTGACTTGGAGAACAAGAAGGTAAATCTAGACAAATACGGACTACTAGACCAATACTAATACTCCTTAACAGCTCCCAGCTTACCGGATGTGCTCACCATGACCCTCACGTCGCCGTGACCCATGTCCCATGCATGGGAGGCCGGACTGCCATCTGCCAGTCCTTCCATGTTGGTGACCTCGCTGCAGACTCCAGTACAACCAGCTGGTAATGCGTCCTGCTACATCGGTCGATCGGTCACCTGCAAACTCTCGCGTGTGTCGCCATATCCGAGTAGGCATAGCCCCGTCGACCTCCGAGCTAAACTAACGGTACATACATGGCTTCCCCAAAACAACAATTCGGCCTTACATATTATTCATGCAATTTTTATTCTTCAATTAAGTTGTGCAGCCTTGCGTATTCTCCATGCAATTTTATTTGATCGATCGACTTGATCAATCCACGGCTGGATTGGCCATGCTTTTTTACTGGTGCCAATTGACAAGGATGACTAGCTTTTGGCATAGCTTTTCCATTCAACAGTCGCCAATTACCAACGGGCAAGGATGGACTAAGGGGCTATAAGTCGTCGAGCGAAACCACAAAAATCACCGATGGTTCACATGGCAGCAGGTCCAGCTAGAAGGTCAAGGAAACAACTCTATTTCAGCACTAAATGGATATCTGATTCTTCTTTTTAAGAGTCCATACCAGGCAACAAGGGATAATGAAGGAACCAGTACATGCAAAGGTAGAGCCAAGCTTCTGCACCCCTTGGATGAGTTAGAAATGTCTATGTTTGACTTAAGTCGCGATCATGTGTTAGCTAAGGTTAAATTATCTGATACCCCATATTTTTGTTACTTCATTTGCTATATTTTTGTACAATCGCATGTTTAGGCATTATAATAACGGTTATACTTGGATTATATTATCAAAAGTTAGCTTCAATTGGCAATATTTAGTAGTATATAACAAAAGATATTACAACAATTTCTACAGCAACGAGCGGGGTATCACTCTAGTGTATATATAAAGATTAATCTATGGCACTCCTCTAGGAATATAATTCTTTAAACCATTCTTTCCAACTTGCTTGCAAAAGCTGAGAGACAGGTACAGGATAGGCAAAGCACAAGGGGCACTTCTGAGGGTTGTTCTGCAGGTTCGTCAAGTCAAGGGCAAGCAAGGACAACCTTACCATCCTCCAGCTGAACTGCTGCACCAAGGTCCTCCAACAACTGCGCACGGTTTACTTCCTCTACTACATCCACATGCACAACTGAAGCAGAGAAGAGCACAGTAGCAGCCCCCGCACAACGTGCATATTTAGTTAATTCAACTGCACGGTCATGGGATATTCAATGGAGTCGCTGCCAAAGGTACCAACACATGATGCACGAATGTCCTAGCAGGCGAGTTCTTCTATTGACGGAGAATGGTGAGTACACTTCAGCCAGCGATATTGAAGAAGAATGTACTATGCTTGCCACTGACGCAGTATGTAACAATTGTGAGAACATGGAAATGCAGTATGGTTTTTAAGTGCTGAATCAACAAATAAGTATTGAGTATGGGTCTGAAGCATGTGCTTAGTGTGCAAACATAACGAGCTGAACAAAGTCATCAATGATCATTCATGCTAGGTCATCATTGATGGCTCGAGCTGCAACTTGGCTAGCATGAACATGGTCGAGAAGCTTGGCTTGACAACAAACAACACCCTCAGCGCTACCGTATTTTAATGGTTCAATAGTTGTGGCAAGATGAAGGTAACTGCATCATGAGATTACATTTTTCCCTTTGTTCATATTATGATTATGCTGATTATGACATCATGCCTACGCAGGCATGCTCATTATTATTAGGTAGGCCATGTCAATATGATAGACACGGTGCATCATGGTAAAACTAATCAGTATACTCTCATGTCTAAACGAAAGAAATTACTTTGCTCCATATAGGCTAATATGAAAGGTGAAATACATAAGACTTCGTCAATCTCAAGACCCAATCCGCTGGCTCAGTCTATCGGAGGTGCTCATACGGATAGTATGTGTGTGCGTGTGTTCATAGGGGTGAGCGTATGTGCATGTTGTGAGCATCTGCGTCTGTGCTGTATTTCTTAAAAAAAAGCTAATAGAGAGATTTAGGTGCTCCCTATAGGCTACTTTGAAAGGTGAAATACATAAAACTAATAGAGAGAATCAGGAGACTAGCAAAAACAGTATCAAAGCCTTTTGTCCCAAGCAAGTTGGGGTAGGCTAGATATGAAACACACCAGAAACTTATGGAAATGAAGAAGAGAAAGAGAGAAAAGAGTAAACTAAGTACCAGTAAACTAAGATTCCGGCACATGGATTGCTGATTTATGCAGTCCTGTCAATAGTTATAGAAGGAACCCAATGCTAAGAAAGTTGAAATTACGCTGAAAGGTTCTGTTTAGCTTGCTACAAAATCTGAAAATACGAAGCTGGAAGCAAATAATTCAGCGTGCTATGCTCTTATATGCAAAGAAGGCCTAGCTTCATTTGCAAATGTGCGTGTTTCTTTGTCCCCTGCTGTTGCTAACCTTTGGCAGGAGCACGGTGTGTTTCCAAATGAAATACCGCCATGGCTGCCACCAATCAGAGGAACTGGACATAGGATTGATCTAAATATTTATGCATCCCAGCCCGATTGCAAGTCATATAGGACCAACCCCGAGGAGACTTAAGGTGATTGAACATGAAGTACAGTACAAGATTTCCTTGACAAAGAGTACATACGCAATAGCCTCAGTCCATGTGTTTTTCTATTTATTTTGGTTCCAAAAAAGATGGATCATGGCGTATGCGCGTCGACAGTAGAGCTATTAATAATATCATCATTAGATATAGTCAGCTATTTCTAGGTTAGACGACATGCTTGATGGATTAAATGGCTCTACAGCGTTTTCCAAAGATGACTTGTGTAATGGCTATCACCAAATACGTATGAAATTAGGAGATGAGTGGGAGACATCATTTAAAACTAGATTTCTCTTGTATTAGTGGTTAGTCATGCCTTTCATTGGAAAATTTGTGGTTGAAAAGAATAGCAATAGCTAAATGATGGTACGCAATATCGGTCAGCCATAGACCACCGGTTACTGGATCAGTCCTCCGCGAAAAGTCAGAAATTCTGCGTATTTGGACCAATTTAAGGTGAAAAAGGGGGTTGCTCCTTCGGCAAAACTAGGATAAATTTGAGCCAAAAGGTCACGATTCAAGATAAATTCATGGGGAAGTGGTATCTCTTTAGGATCCACCCCGGCGTCAAGGAATTGGTTAATTGGTAAAGATACATGGATTTGGTGTCCCGCTCTGTTTTGATGATATCTTTATTTACAGCAAGTCATTTCTGAACATCGTGAGCTCTTACATGTTTTTATTGCTTTGAGAGATGCATGTTTGTTTGGCAACCACAAAAAGTGCACATTTGCACCAACCGAGTATTGTTTCTTGGCTATATCGTGACTATAGGGAATTGAAGTTGGCGAGGCCAAGATCGAAGACATCAAGAGTTTGTCAACTCTGAACAAGGTCACACAACACGGAGTTTCTTCGGCTGGCTGGACTTTATCATCACTTTGTCAAAGAATTCAGTACCATTGCCAAATTGACAAAGGAGCTCCCTTTCAATGGAAGGGAGCATATGAGAATTGTAACACCCCAACCACTCAGATACTCCTGGCTGCTCTCTAGGTTCTAGACGAGTTATAACACCCAAACCACTCAGGTTATTCCTGGCTGCTCTCTAGGCGAGAGACTGGCCCCACAGACCAATGCATGTCTTTCCAACGCACTTTGTCCTTACTCATGCAGGAGGTCACCAGAATGCTTTCAACCTCCTTAAAGAGAAGCTCACAAATGCCCCGCTACTCCAAATTCCAGTTGGTAAACATTTCAAAATTGAGTATGATGCTAGCAGAATAGGCATTGGCAAAAATTCAAGATGATAAGCTTTTTGGAAAATTTAGTGCGAAATTAAGTGAGTCAAGGCTGGATTATTCTACTTATGATAAGGACTTATATGCTTTAGTTCGGATCTAGAGACATGGCAACATTATTTATGGCCCAAAGAGTTTTTAATTCATTCTGATCTTGAGTCTCTTGACCATATCAAAAGTCAAAGCAAACTAAGCCATACACATGCAAAATGAGTGGGAGTTTATTGAATCATTTCCTTATATCATACAACACAAGAAAGGAAATGAAAATGCCATTGCTGATGCATTATCTAGAAGATACACCATGTTATCTCAACTTGAATGCAGACTATTTGGCTTGGAAACTAGAGCTATCCGGACATTATGTTGATGCTAAAAAACTAATGCTGAAATGTAAAGAAGGGAGGGGTTGGAATAAATATATAACGTGAATGATGGATTATATTTTCTGCTAACAAGATATGTATCCTAACCGCCTTGTCTGTTTTTTGTTGTTACATAGACCAATGGAGGTGGTCTGATGGGACACTTTGGTGTCAAGAAGACGGATGACGTTCTAACTGACCACTTCTATTGGCCAAAACTGAGGCATGATGCTGAGCGCTATGTAGCACGCTGCACCACTTGTCAAAATAGCTAAATCATGACTTGACCGGCATGGTTTATACATACCTGTTACTAGTGTTCCTTCCAATGATATCTCGATGAATTTGTTTTAGGACTACCAAGGACAAAGAGGGAGAACATTATTTGTTGTTTGTGGCTAGGTTCTCTAAAATGGCACATTTTATTGACAGTAAGTGTGACCATCATGATATATAGTATCTTAGTCACTTTTGAAGGGCACTTTGGGCTAAACTGGGGACTAAGTTAGTACTCCCTCCATCCCAAAATGTAAGGCACGCTTTTTTCTGGAGTCTTTGATGCATGACTTTGACCACTAATATATAGTACCAAATTGTATGGATTGAGAATTATAAATTATATCATTCCATTCGTCTTGTAAAATTTTATTAAAGTTCTAAGTTGTTGACCAGCAAAAATTAAGAGCCCCTTACACTTTGGGATGGAGGGAGTATTTTCTACTAAATGGCATCCCCAGACATGTGGACAAACTGAAGTTGTTTACTGGACATTGTGAACCATGCTTAGAAGCTATTTTAAAAAGTACTTAAAAATGTGGGAAGAAAGTTTGCCTTATGTAGAATTTACCTATAATTGTTCTACATTCTACCACAAGGATGAGTCCTTTAATGTTGAACCTGGAGAACTTGTTTTCTACACTTACGCAAGGATAGATTCCTTACATTAGAAGAAGATAAATGATAATTCATATAAGCTGGATGTGCCTGCATATTTTGGAGCTAGGTTCACACTTAACGTTTCAGATTTGAAGCCATACATGGGAGATGAAGATGAGCTTGAATGGAGGACAACTCCAGTTTTGAGAAAAGGAGGATGAGGAGGACCTACTTCTATCGATCCAACCACAAACACCGTCACCTTACGCTGAAACTGAACCAGCCATTGAGAAAGTCTACACAAGACGAAAACGCATTGTGATTGTAATTAGAAACCAAGGCGTTGGACAGGAAGATATTTGAGATGATATTTTGGGCTATAGAAGGGATTGTTTAGTTCACAGCCTCTCAGGCACTTGCAGCCATCAGTAGTAAGCTAGAGCCAGCTAAGAGCTATTTTTCGTTTATTGTCCAAATCAGCAGAACAGCCTCCATTTAAACAGATGTGCTGTAGCAGCAGACCTTTTGGCTATAAACGGAGGGGTACCTCAATATGTAAAGTTGGATTATGTTTAGTTCAGTTTAGTGTTCCATTGTGAAACAACTGCCTAGGTCTTCTCTTGTGTTGGCTAGACCAACAGATTGATCTCCCTATTTGTAACCCCAAGAATTTGTGATCTATATATGCAATTTTAGATTGCTTGTGTTTCCTTGTTCTGGCTAGTTTTTTCATTTCTTGCAGGGACAAACCTTAGTGATCAGGTCAGCTTAGCTTTTGGCAACGCTGATAACATCTCAAGGGTTGGTTCAGCGGGCTAACTGGACCTATTGGTTGGTAGCCTGCATCCTGAGAGTCACCTCCACAAACTGAAGGTGTACATCTCATTGAAATGTGGGGTTACTCTGGTGGTATATCACGTAAATTACTCATTTTTCCTCTGCCTAGCCCCTAGATCGCCCAAGCTGTGTCTAGGCATGTTTTTTTTTTTTTGAGAATTGTCTAGGCATGCTTAAGCGCACGCCTAGCAACCATTTTTTAATTCATTAGTAAAAAACGCATTCAAAAGATTAAGCATGTGTATGATGGGAGAAATATATCCTATAGATTTTGGTAAAAGAATCCATAGATGTTTGAAAAGGCGGGAGACATGCTTTTTGTACGGGTCACATATGGTCATATTCTTTGACGAAAATCTATAGGTATATATTGTGTCCCATAATACACATGTATGATTTGTTTTTCAGATTCTTTTCAAACATGTGTTTTCACTTGACCGGGTGCAAATATTATTGTGCTAGACCTGGTGTAAAGTGAAAACTATTGCAAAACCTGGTGCAAAGTGAAACAAGCAGCAATTTACCTGGTGCAAAATGCATTTTACTCCTTTTTATATGTCATGTTCATCTAAAATATTTCGCAGTGGGGTCACCTGAAAAATAAGGCCAATAGGCAGCAACCCTGCTGTCACTTCACTGCCAGCCACCAGGTGATCCACAGTCTGGGGACGGGAAAACCATAGATGGGAATGAGCACAATCTAGGCCCTCCCTAGTGTAAATGCACATCAAATGTTTATAATCACATACAAATAAAGATGATTGTACCATAGCCATCCTATCAAACAAAATATACAACTTTTTCCCACCTCGAAAATAAAAGCAATGGCTTTACTGTCATCTTTGGTTTCTGCAGTAGAAAAGTTGTGCTGTGACAACGGTTATCACCACTAGTTTAATTTTCACCAACAGGCTAACTTCTCAATGAAATGAAAGAATTTGCCGTTCAGCAGGAACAGAAAAATAATCATTGAACTAATGGCATCACATAAACACTGACAAGCAGCAAGATTAAGTCGATACATCAAATATAAGAGAGATAATATATAAGATTCATTAATTTAAATTTCGGGAGTGGAAGATATTTACTTGGATGATCAGGTTTTAGGTCAACTGTCAACTGATGGGCAACCAAACGACCGTTCTGATCTCTGGTACCTAATACAGCTCTAGAGTCACCTAGATTCCCAACAATAAGATCCTGACC
The DNA here is from genome assembly GCA_916181665.1 of Avena sativa. Classification (NCBI taxonomy): domain Eukaryota; kingdom Viridiplantae; phylum Streptophyta; class Magnoliopsida; order Poales; family Poaceae; genus Avena; species Avena sativa. The sequence continues at coordinate 355,294,580 of OV702289.1, read as the reverse complement.
CTGATGGTATAGAGGAAAATGGTTAAATTGCTTGTGCCTGGAATTCTTGAGTAAAGTATAAATCCTTTAAAAGGACATGCTCCGCAGTACCTGTTTAATTAAAGTAACTGCAGTAGTTCCACTGCAAATGCTATCTATGTTCCGATGTAATTTAAGCTCCTTATCCATAACTCTAAAAGCTTTTCGGAAAGACTCTTTCATTGAGTCAAAGAATTGCCGATGTTCTTTCTGTCCAGCAAATGTGGGAGACTTGTCCTCTGCATCTGGGTATGCAAATAAAGTCTCTTCTAAAATTGAACCATCTGAATTGCTGGTTGGGCTCTCTCCACAGTCGTCATATATCAAATCGCACAGCTTCGAAGGGAGAGTATCTCTTACTTTCCGCGCGACGAGATGCCCATGTGGACCATGACCATCAAAAACTCCACAAAATACTGTGTCTGATCTCCCGTTGAAGTTCTGTACATCACCCAAAGAGTTATAATACACAAAAAGGGAAGACAAATGCAAGAGCAAAAAAACAAGGATGGACATCAATATCCATTTATCATGTATCTAGATATTATTTAATTTGAACAGAGAGTGTAGAAACTGGGATGAGTTAGAAGGCATTCAATATTCGGTTAACTCTCTATTCATGTGCATGCTACTTCTTGACTAAATAAATAGCTCAGGCAAGGGCCCGTTGACAAGATGAGTAACTTATCTAATCCTGCATCTTTGACAAGATGAATACAATTTCATCTGACAAGATGAATACAATTTCATCTAATAGCCTAAAATGCATAATAAGCAATGACCTTTAACTAAGAGACAGCAAACAAAGGCAAGATGATTGCCGCATCCAATAATTCAGGTCTTCAAACTTCATTATGAAAGATGGGAGGGATGGTGAGACATGCTTACTCTTCCATCATTTAAAGCCAGAAAACATCTTCCAAGAAAAAATCATAGCCATGGAATCGTTTCACTTCAAATTTCGAGTCAACACCGTTTAAAAAAATCGAGTCAACACATACACTTCTACTGGCTAAAACGAGTTGGCACATTTTTTATGAAAGCTTCTCGAGTTGTGGCAAATAATATTGTGATTCTTAGTTTCTTATTACTGTATCATTTTAACTTGATTTTGCCACTCAACTCCAAGAGAACTATTGTACCACAGAATCTCTTTACTACATTAGCCATTATCAATTAAGAAAGAAAAGACTGACGTCGAAGATGAATTACAACAATCAAAGAACTAAAAGTGCAAACGTAATACTAGAAAAGTATAAAAGGTATACCTCCCAAGCGACCATGGCATCCTGGTTGGTGCCCTTCTTCCCCTGCCGAGTGAACAAGCAGGCCACATTGCCCGTCCCAATCCCGGCTATTCTCCCAGGCGCCTCCTCCTCCCTCCTCCTGCCTCCTCTCCCCTTCCCGGACACCTCTACTGGCCGCTGGTCCGCCGGCAGGCACGACCCCATCGCCAGCGCCCTCACAACATCCTGCAGGCAATCCAGGCACCCGCCTCTACCACCCCCCGACGGCCCCGCCGTCGCCACCGCTGCCGCCGTTATCGCTGCCGTCTTGCCCCGTTGGTCACAGCCCAACCCACCCCCAATGCCACCCGCACTCCCAAGATTTCGATCTTTGTGAGAGGAGGCGGTGACGTTTTTTATGGCGTCGTGGGCGGGCCGACCAGCCACCAGCGGGTACACGTCAGGAGGTGATGGGAGCCAAGATCAAAAGGAGGTGGGATCGGACAAGAATAGGGAATCGAACAGCGAAACTACGAAGGCAAGAGAAAAATAGCACGGACAAACAAGTGGCTCGGCGGGGTTTGGGCGGCGGAGCGAGGGGAGCGGCGACCGGATCGGTCGGTTCTTTTTTCTCGCATTTGGCTGTTGCCGGTTTTATCTCAGGGAGAATCTAAAAGTGTAATTGGTGGGACCTGAGTTACCACAGGCCTCGATTTTCTGGCCTTTCGAGAGGCTTCCCAGGGCACATCATAGGCTGGTTCGGGTGCTCTTAGACCTAGCGTGTAGTGTCTCGTTGATTTTTTTAGTCGGGTGTACGTGAACGTGATCGAGGTGTTTTGTTTAGATAGCTGACCACATATATCATGTGGTCGTGATCGAGGTGTTGGGCACTCGTTTGGGTCTCATGGCTAATCAGGCAATGGTGAATTTTTTTAGTCTGGGGTACGTGAACGTGAGCGAGGTGTTGGGCACTCGTTTGGGTCTCAGGGCTTGGTGAGAGACACATGAAAAAGTCTAGAATTATTAATCGTCGTTAAAGAGACACCATATCAAGTCAAGCTATGATCAGTTTATATGCTAGTGTTCAGAGAAAATTCGAAGACTGATATACAGAGATTTCAACTATAACTTTTTTAAGATAACCTTAAATGAAAAAGTGTTAAACATAAAAATTGTGCGCCTCGTCGAAACAAGCAATTTTGATTTTTAATCATCTCAATCCGAATTAGTATCCAAATTTGAGAGCTAACATATTGTCAGAGGCCGAATTAGCACGGCCAGGACTGGGGTCGCCGGACCAAAGACCATGTCTCACCTTAGACGAAAGCAATGGACTCGGTCGACCTAAAAAACCTCCTAATTCGATCAATCTGCTTACGACTTAATTTAAACAGTCAAGATCAACTCGAATGAAAAAGTGTAAAACATGAAAATTCTTCGTTTTTTCTAGATGAACAACTTTTCTTTTGGAGTCAACCTCTTTTGAGCAAGTATGTGGCCTTCAGATTTAACGTACGGCCGAATTGAGTTAAATTTGTTCGGTCTAAATCCGAATTTGATATGAAAATAAGAGGAAAAGTCCACCAAGATCAGATTATATAAAAAAGTGGCCAATATCAAAATTGTTCGTTGTTTCGAGGCGCACAACTTTGCTTTTTACAACATTTTGATCTGAACTTGTTTACAATCTCAAAAATGGTCCGAAATGTACTAACAAGTTTTTGACCGAACTGTTACGCAAATTTCGGATTTGCTTGTTCGAGTTAGACCCCAACTAGGGTATTGGACGTAGATCCAACCTTCTTTCTTGCACAGAAAGTCCAGCCGCTCCTTATATACACGAGGGGTGACAGCCGATTGAACCAACACCAATCAAACAAACACATCTACTACTTTTTCGTGTTCATCTACTTTTATCCCTCTCCCTTGTATCTTTCTTCTCTTTCTTCCGCGGTTCTTCAAAATTGGAGGTCGTGAATCCATGAGGCTCTAGGGGCGGTCAGGCCGACCTAGAGCAGCCCATAGCCATCGCGCCTCCCTGACGGGGCCCTCCCGGACGACCGGGGTTTCGGGTCTTGAAACGAGCCCGCCGGAATGTCTTGCGTACCGCGCTTCCGGCGAGCCTCCCTTGGCGCGTGTTGTCGCGCATCGCACTCGGCGCCGAGGATACACGGTGACATGTTCGTGTGCGAACACACTTTTTGGCGACTTTGCTGGGGACGAAGATTCAAACAGTCTCCAGCCCGTTCTTGCTACGAAGAGGCTGCAATCTACAAGCGGTATCATGAATCCTCAATCTTTCTACGTAGATGCATATTACTCTTATGTTGATGTTGCTAGATATTTTGATATGTGTACTGTATCGGCTAGCCCTAGTTTTTACTATGTGCAAAAGCCGATGCATAATAATCTACATGCTTCAACTTATCTTAGTAACTTGCAACATGTAAATTCAAATTCTCATGCATCGGCAACCTCAGAAATTCATATGTCGATGAATAACATGATGAATTCTATTAATCCATATGAAGCACCCGATGTTAGAAATTTCAATAGCATACAACCAAGTGTTTCATCTTCATATTTATTGGCAAATACGTTGCAATCTCTAGGTTTAGCTTTAAACATGCCGATGGATAGGAAAATTGGACATGCTATAGCTAGTTATTTGCTAATTACTCGCAGTCATCATATGCTACACCTTATATTTCAGCACCGTATGCAACTAATGATATTCATAATTCAGCTTCACACCTTTATGGTTATAGCAGAATAAGTGAAGACTCAATAGAAGCTAATATGTCTTCATCTAGTACTGTAGCGTATGGTACGTCCCCTGCACAATTACAAAGTTTTGATGACACCTCATTGCCGAAAGATACAAAAAGCATTGGGGGGCATCCTTATGCAGGAATAAATGACTTGAAGGAAAAACTTGCAGTTGAGTTCAAGAAGCTTAATTCTCTTCACCGAGAACTAGAAGAGGGGCCCCACGATATTGCTACAATACAAGCTTATAAGCATACAACAAGAAGCGTGAAGAGGAGCGTAAGGCAAACAAGATCAGGTTTTCTCCTTCTCAATTGCTAAGTTTCAGCGACACTATGTTTCCTAAAGAAACTAAAAGCATCGGGGGGAAATCATGTGCAGCTGAGGTTAACGCCAATAATGTCATTACATTTGATAATTTATCGTAGGAACATCTTCAGTTATTTGAGACACTCAAGAAGAAGCGTGATGAGGAGTTTGATGCACTTGAAAAGAAGATGAAAGAAGATCATGAAGCATATAAGAAAAAAATTGAAGAAGAAGAACTGCAAAAGTTTCTTGCAAGTCTTGAAAAGGAATATCAAGACAATACTACTCAAGTTGAAGGAATCAATTCATCTCCTCCACACAGCAATCAAGTTGAACCCTCTGCTACAACGAGGCAAAAAGAAGAAGCTTTTGAATTTAATGGAACTCATGAAGGTACAAATGATTCAGCTAGGATGGTTAATTCGGTTATTGAAAAAGCCGAATCAGAGAATACATGTGCTGAATCTACCGAATCATAAGAAGCAAGCTTCATTGATCAAGAGCATGGAAAGCTTTAGCAAAACTGTTATGCTTTATTTTTCTGGATGTAAGGGAGCTTACATGTTTCCCTATGAGTTTCGTGCCAAAGAAATTTGTGAACATCAACAACATTAAGATATCGCCGAACAATGTTTGATTGACAAAGAGCATCAAAGTGAAGAGGCACAAAATCCAGAAAAGAAAGAAGACAAGGCGTTGGAGAATTATCTAGAGGCTGTGTAAGATATTGTTCAGGTCATGCAACTATCATACTCTCCTAATGTCTTCAAAGAGGTACATCTAGAAAATAATTTACTTATATTTCGATTTGGTCAAAACTTTATTGTTGATGCATCTATTAACAAAATTCTCATAAGTTATGAAAGACCAATCGAGAAGGGTACTTCATTTGTTAGAAATATAATTGTCACAAAACATATCGGTCAACACATTGTGTCCTTTAGAGAGACTGATAATAACAAATTATCACAGCATAAGTTTTCCCTATTGTTTAATCTGAATTTTATATGTACATGGGTAGCTTCGTTTATTTCATACTTGGCTAACATTTGGTCTCAAGTGAGACGTACGTGTTTTAACGTTATTGGTTTCAGAAACCTAAAGCCAAGGTTATTGTCTCTTGAGAAAGTTGATGCTAGTATAACTATGTATTCAAAAACATCGGAAGAGAGGTGCAGAAAACAATTGATAGCCGAATTGGATGATATAGAATCTGAACCATTCGGTTGCTTATGTCCAAAGCCGTTCTCACAAAAAGATCGGTTAGAAGATAAAAGGTGTACCTATAGTTTGAGAATGTGTGATCATATATTTGATATGTTTCTGAAAATTGATTATATTAGAATTCTTGATCACAATGTTCAATCATCATTATAAAGACGAATATATTGTAAGTTGCATGATTTGTTCGAGCATGGTATAGAGGATTGCAACATGTTTTATAAAATAGTACAATCGTCTGTTAATAAAGGACAATTGAAATTTGTTGAAACACAAATTGATGACCAATCTATTTCGATTGGTCTTGATGGCCAAAATATATTACATCGGCTACCTCTAGTCGATTCATTTAATGATGAGCAGGTATACAAGGAAGATGATGGAATCAAGCTTTCAAGCAAAGATATTGTTGAAGAGCATATTGAAAATGTTCTTGAAGGTGAGAGTTCCATTGAATCTACAATGAAGATATCAAGCACTGGGGGCAACAAGAAAAATCGAAGATTGATGCGTGCAAAATTCAGAAAGATAAAGGCCGCAATAAGCACAAGGGTAAGAAGTCAAAAGTAACTTACGCTCAGTTGTTGGAAAAATATCAAAAGGAAAGTGAAGCAAAAAGTGCTTATCGGCCAAGTAATTCAAAAGCATCAAGGTCACCCCCAAGGCAAAAGTCTAAGGACAGGGATTGGCGAAAGAAGAAATTCAATTAAACAAATTCATATCATCCTTTTGGGCCACCAATGCCAATGTCATGCATACCTTCCTACGCTGACTTTTATTCTTATCCATCATGGGAAAGGTATGATTCATGGGTACATTATCCATCTAATTCTACATCATCTCACCCAAATTGTGCAGCTCCAAGAAGATCAATTGATCTACAATCATGCGTCAAAGACTGTTTCAATCAAAATGAATCGGTCCAGAGTTCATGGGTAAAGAAAGAAGTGGTCAAGCAAGTATACCAAATCAAAAAGGATGGACGCAAGTGTGTTGTTTCAAATTCGATTCAAAATAATGAGAAGCTAGTTGAATTGATGTTAGCTACTAAGGGCAAGGAAGTGAAGCGAGTAGCTTTCAAAGACCCAATTTCTGAATCTGAATAAGCAAAATTGAGCGTGCCTAAGATTAAGAAATTCGTTCCATTGTGTGAAACGAAACCATAGCCGAGATGCTCACTCGGCTTATCAAATTGGCAAGAGAGGAAAGCTATATAGGCTTACAGCCAAGGATCTGAAGAAAATAAACATGGCTGGGTTTCCAAAGTAATCCCTCAAGGCAAGAAAGATGTGCGAGATCCTTTCATAAGAAGGACAGCAAGAGTGGAGAACAAAAAGAATAAAGCCAACAAGAAATCAGGCCAAAGAATTTGGTATCAATATACAAAGCTTCGGCCATCACATCATCCATATTATTATACTTCACCATTAATGCCTATGCCATGGAATTCATCCCCGGGTATGATTGGTTACCCACCATGGATTTATTTTGATCCATGGATGCATCATAATTATGTACATCATGAAAGGGTATTATCAAATCATTATTCATATGATTAGTTGCAATTTTTTGCTAATGCAAGAGGCCGAATGCTTGAAGTTCATAATCAGATTTGTTGTTTTGTTTAATTCGGCTATACATACTTTGGTGGATGGATTATGCATGCCCATTGGGGCAAAGATATATGGCCAGTATTTATTTTATCGCCCTTAGATCATTATCCAATCATGGCCGATGTGGTGTTCTAACATCGTCCTTAGTGTTACTTGAGACAGAGGCAAGGTATGCATTTATTATCAATTGTGCTTATGCTTATGTGTTGATAATTTGGCTTATAAATCTTTAAAATCTATGAAATGCCAAATTGTCTTTAATTTCATTGTTGGGTGTAGATGCTGAGCATGATATTGATATTAATCTTGTCTCTCTAGTACCATAGAGATTAAATTTCGATTGTTCAGTTTTAAAAGTAATAACCAATGCATTGGTATTGTTTATTTATCTCCTTATGACACTGTTTTATGAAGTCTCATGCCGCTTAGAATATCTTGCACAAACCATATAGCTGAATGTGAATCTTTGTTATTCGTGCTAGAACTTTTTAACTGCTATAGGTGCTACACATATTGAGGCTTCTAGTGATTCGTTGTGAGTAGTGCAACAATGTCCATGGTTTACCAAAGTTTTGATGAATCACTTGTTATTTATTTTGATACAAGTCTAGATGTGAATTTCATCTTGGATTGATTTATCATTGCTCATACTCTAGACATGAAAACTGAAGTGCAAATGAGTTGGTTCAACAAACATCCGACTACCATGCTATTCATGATATATTTCATATTCCACAAGAGTCGATGCTTTGTTTCGCCAACATAGGTAAGGCCGAATTGGAGACCACCACTTCGGCCACTAATAAAAGACCTAGTGCATGTGAAGATGAAGAATAGAGGAAGCCCATTGTTTATTACATGAAAATCTAAACCAAAGGGTGAACATGATAGTTCGGTTGCGTTTCAAATGCTCATTAATAGGTAATGATCTTTATTGTCGAACATTTGGTGATATTCTTCTTGAGCAACATGAATGAAGACCTAGTTGGGATCATTGTGGGAGTTGTTCATGAAGAAAATTATGATATTCATCAACTTCAGGATGAGGTAATTATTCTTAATGCAAATTATTTAAGAAAATCATACCTAAGTGGCTGATATATATTTATCGCCCTTAGCACATATGGCCGATATAGAGTTATCGTCCTAAGACAACCAATGGCCGATGGAGTGTTGACATCATCCTTAGACTAAAAGTAGAGCAAGTTATTTTCTCGCACGCAAGATCTGCCAGAAAACAGGGGGGCATGTGTTGGCACTCATTTTGGGCTCATAGCTAATCAAGGCAATGGTGAGAGACACACAGAAAGGTCCACTTGAGAATTATTAATCATGATCAAAGAGGCACCATATCAAGTCAAGCCATGACCAGGCTTAATAGCCGATTATGCTAGTGTTCAGAGAAGATTCAGAGACTGATATATGGAGGCTTCAACTATAACTCCTTTAATATGATCTCAAATGAAATAGTTCTAAACATAAAAGTTGTGCGCCTCGTCGAAACAAGCAATTTTGATTTTTGAATCATCTCAATCCAAGTTAGTATGCAAATTTGAGAGTCAAAATACTACAAGAGGTCGAATTAGCACGGCCAGGACCAGGGTCGCCGGACCACAGACCATGTCTCACCTTAGGCGAGAGCAATGGACTCGGTCGACCCAAGAAACCTCCTAATTCGATCAATCTTCTTACGACTTAATTAAACAGTCAAGATCAACTCGGATGGAAAAGTGTAAAGCATGAAAATTCTTCGCTTTTTCAAGGTGAACAACTTTGCTTTTGGAGTCAACTTCTTTTGAGAAAGTATGTGGCCTCCAGATTCAAGATACGGCCGAATTGAGTTAAATTCGTTCGGTCTAAATCCGAGTTTGATACGAAAATAAGGGGAAAAGTCCACCAAGATCAGAACATATGAAAAAGTGGTCAATATGAAAGTTGTTCGTTGTTTTGAGGCACACAACTTTGCATTTTACTACATTTTGATCTGAGCTTGTTTACAATCTCAAAAGTGGTCTGAAAGGTACTAACAAGCTTTTGACCGAACAGTTACACAAATTTCGGTTTGCTTGTTTGAGTTAGACCCCAACTAGAGTTTTGAACGTGGATCCAATGAGGGGAAGGAGTGATGCAAGAGCCAGGCATTTTCGAACCTGAAGATAGTGCTTCGAGGAGCTTTAGAGGATGCTTCTAGGTGCAGATGCACATGGTCCAACGTAGGTCGGTCGGAGGAGGTCAGAGTGGAGTCCGAAAGGGCGGTGCTCCAAGCAGGGTTAACCAGGACCCTATCCAGCCGAGCCATGATGGGGGTTTTTGTTGGTTGGACCAGGTAAATTGTCTGTCTAAAAGAGGAATTTCGAGCAGGCTAGCCTGGTTTATAAAATCATTGAAGCAGGCCGCTTTAGCCAGGTTGAAATTATCATTGGATTTTTCTCGCAGATAACGAATGAGATTAAAGTATCCCATGATAGCAAGCGGAGTGGAAATGTTTGAGAGGTCGTTGGCGAGGGATTGGAGGAAGGTGGCTTTTTCCGCATGGAGGCAAGGCCCATAGATGTTTAGAATCGTGAATTGGAGATTATCAGAGTGAAACGAGAAGGTGGTGGTAATAGAGTAGTCGTTAATGGAGTGGTGGACAAGATCGACGAGGCTTGAGTTCCAAGCGGTGATAATGCCCCCAGAAGCCCCATCTGAAGGTTTGAACACAAAGGACCGGAGACATTGAGGAAGGAAGGAGGCGGCGAAGAAGTACGACACGGCGGAGAGTTTGAATTCCTGAATGCAAAGGATGGAGGGTAGGAAGGAATCAATAGCAGCCCGGACGTTGTCATGCTTATGACAACTGCCCAACCCACGTACATTCCAACAAGCAAAGATTAGCTTAGTTAACATAAAGAAAAGAAGATAACAACCAACAAGGAGGTACTAGAAAATGGGTTCTTAAGAGACCATAGGTTACAGTAATTAAAGGATGACATAGTGGTAGCGGTTACATGGGCAAGTGAGTAGGCCCGAGAAAGAGAGGATAACTAAGAAAAAAAGAAAATCCTAAGTGATAACGATACAGGGCTAGTCGAAACAGCAGGCCCATGTCAGGGCTGCCTTCGCAGCGGAGGCCCAAGAGGGGTAGCGGATCCTGTGGAGCAGGCAGGCTTGATGAAGCAGGTGTCGATGGAGCGGGCAGAGCGGGCCGAAAGACGCGAAAGCAACCCAATCATGGAGACCTGGCAGGCTCTAGGGAGAGGTTAGCGGTCAGCTCTGCTTCAGAGATGTCACAGGAAGCCGCCAGGATCATCACGTCATGGTCAGGAAGAGGGCCCTCCTCATCCTTTGCCGCAGCGATCAGATCGTCAGCAGGGAGCTCTCGATTGTGTAGAGGCATAGGTTTAGCAGACCCCTCAAGGACACGCTTCTTGCACAGAGAGGCTTTGTCGAGGATGGAGGTGTAGAGGGGGGCCTCCTTCCTAGCCTGGTGAGAGGTGTGCCGCAGCAGAGGGGCAGAAGACCGCGCCATTGGCCACACCGTTGGCACCATAGGGAGGTTGGTGGACTCCAGAGCCAAAGGTTCGTCCATGGGAGGAGGGACAGAGCCAGAGGCCATGGCATCTCTAGGTTGATCCATGACGAGGACAGTGGCAAGGGCAACCGACACCTCGAATTCAGACGTAGCAGGTGGACCACGGACCAGGATGTCAACATATAGAGTGTGGAACTGTTATGGCCCAGTTGAAGCAATGGAGTCGATAAGCCCCACAGAGGCAGAGGAGAAGTTGACCACCATGAGGCCCTTGCAGGTGGGATCAGATAAGCGAGGCCGCATGGGGAGACAGAAGGCCACACGCTCCCCCAATGAGCCTAGCACAAGGACATCGAAGAACCCAGAGTGCAGCTTGACAACCACCTGCTGCGGCTTGGACCGCAGCGGCTCGCCAAAGACCAAAGGAAGAGACGAAGAGGCAGCAGTGGCCCGAGAGATAAGCGAAGCGGTAGGGGCGGCACTGGTAGGCCCATTGTGCGGGACAAGAGGGGGTGGGACTCCCAAGGCGCCAAGGACCTCAGCGTAGCCCGTCCCACCCTCAATGAGAACATGGTCGTCATCGGAAGAGTAGGCTTCAGGGATGGGGGAAGGATCACCGTCCGAGGAAGGGAACGACCCGGTTTCAAGATCCTCATAGTCTAGAATGATGACACAGCCAAGAGTGCTAGTGCTACAGTGGTTCTTGACAGCAAGGTGTAAGGGAATATCAGTGATTGTTTCGGCTTTGACAGTGACCAAAACCACAGAGAAATCGAGGCCGAAGAGGCAGATGGGATCAATGGTATGGGGATTGGCATAAGGACCTGAGGAGTGAATACTATGATCCCGCTGCCAATGCTCAAGGGGGTAGTCCTCGATGGCGAGAGCGGCCAAAGTGGAATGTTCGAAAAGGAATTTGTTGTCAGTTTCATCATGGCGCTCAAAGTGAACCGTGGCCTCTCTCCCCACAAAAGGACCATTGTTTACGGCATTTTCATGATCAAAGGAGGAGGAGAAGATAGCAACTTTGCTTCCCCAAGAGGTAGGCAGAAGAGTGACCCGATCCGGGCCGCAGCCAAGATCAGCAGCTTGGAGGATGTAAGGGGTGGGAACAGGCATAGGAGGAGTAAGGAAAGCATACGCAAGGTTGTTCAAGTGGGGTATGACAACATGAGGCATGTAGACGTCGATGTAGTCTGGGCGCTGTGGCTCCTCCAGATCTTCAGCATCAGGAGCAGGGAGATAATCAGCGGCATCAATGATGGGCAGGAAGTTGACCTCCCCGTCCTACGCATCCGCATCAAGGTCACCGACAGCAGGAAGATCAGCAACAGCATCCAGTGGCTCTTCTCCGCCTCCAGCAGCCACCACCGGGCCGCCCTCATCACTAGAGGAATCTTCAAACACCACCTCCTCCAGCTCCTCCTCATCATCGGTATCCACTGCTGCCATAGTGACAGGGACCACCAGGCGACAGACATGGCGCTGGTGACCGGAGGCGTAGCAGAAGGAGTAGAACAGAGAGCCTCCAGGAGCCTCGAGGTCGCCAGGCACCAGGGCGTTGTCGTGGTCAGCCATGGGGGCTGCAAGAGTTAAAGAATGGAGGAATCAAGGCGAGAAGGGGAATGGGGTGGGATAAGGACGGCGAAGAGGGAGGAGGGAGCTTACAGTCTCGCTCAAGGTGTCCGGAGTGCCGACAGTTGCGGCAACAGAGGGGATCTCGACAGTGAGCGACAAAGTGGTCCGAGGCGAGGCACCAGTGGTAGCGCTAGACAGAGGGGTTGAGGCAAGGAGGTGTGGAGGCGGGGCGTGGGGTGGCCTTTGAAGGGGAGGCCACAACCTCCGAATAGGATGGTGGAGGCCATCCATCGGTGCCGACGCAGACCACAAGACGACCGGAAGGGGAAAATTGACCCGTGGGGAGGGAGCAGCTTGAAGGGGGAAGAGAGACAGGAGGGGGAGGGGAATCGGGGGGTGGAGCCGTATGCTACAGGGAAAGAGACGACAATGGCAGAGTGATCCACTAGAGTGGGCCTAGAGGGGATGGCAGAATGCCAGGCGAGAGGAGGGAGAGGCAGAGGGTGGGGCGGCGCCTACGCGGTAGGGCAAGGGAATCCGAGGCCACAGGGTGGGATGGGAGTGGTTCACGAGCCCTGCAGGGTGACGCAGCCCGAACAGCCACGCTCCCTGCCCCAGAGGTAGAGCCCAACGGCCTAGGCAGCCCAGAAGAGACAGAGAGGGGTGTCGTATTGGTCACGGGTTGACCGGTCAGCGGCTGAGCGGGCATGAACACGTCAGCCGGAACAGAGGCGAGGGAGGGCGAAGGAAGAGAGAAGGAAGCCACGCAGCTTCCATGGCGAATCCCACCTAGGGAAACAATGAAGGACACAAGGTGCGGCGAAGCCACAGTCAGCAGAAAGAGATTGAATCTAATGGCGTCAGCCGAGACCCTCTCGAACACATATCTGATCCAGAACTGAAGCAAGTTGCAGATGAAAGAAAGAGACACCAAGGAGTTGGTGTTCTGGGTAACCGCAATGCGCACCGGGAAAGGCACGAACAGCGGAGATCCAGAGCAGACCGAGGAACATACCAGAGTGTGGTAGTTTTCCAGGATGAACTGCAGGAAGGCATCGCCCGGGGAGGAAAAAGGCTGCGGCAGCTCCAGCGGGTCCAACTTCAGCATCCATGGAAGGCGGCAAGAGAGGAAGCCTTGCTCCGGGGCGCTCTCACCGTCAGGAGATGGGGGAGGGTTGATGCTGGCGAAGGCGGTGGGAGGAGGGGAAGGGGGGTCGTGGACGCCGGCCACCAGAGTGGCGGGCAGCGGTCGGGCGCCCGCATCGCGGGAGCCACTCGAACCCAGAACTAGCTAGTTCTCCCCGAAATGCGTTCGCCTAGCTTGAGCGGGAATTCTGTTATGCATATCCATACTCGCCAATTTGAAAATCAATATTCAGGGAAGAAGTAAGAAGTATTCTTCAGACTTATATCTTTCAAGATGGTAGGCAATATCCATTTATGGATAAGTAGCATATATATTAGACCATGCAGGCTGAAACATTCAACCAGTTGGAACTTGGCAGCACACAGATTACTGAATATGTGAAATGAAACCAACTATCACACGTCCAAGATCTGTTATCACTAAACTTGCGTTAAAATAATGACAAAAACCTTGGAGTCCTCCACACGAGCAACTTCCAGAAGCCCTTGTCTAGCACCATGCCGACGGGCGATCAACAGCCTGAGAAAGTGTCGCCCCCGGCTTGGTTCCTGCCTCTCTCCTGCGCATCCAAATTTCCAGTCTTACAAAAAGAAAAGATGACCAAAAATCAGTAATCGATCAGGGGAGAATAGGGTACCGGTGAAGCAGTCCATGACCTCGAGCGTCGAGATGCAGCAGCTGAAGGAAATATGCCCTGAGAGGCAATAATAAAGTTGTTATTATGTATTCCTTATATATGATAGATGTTTATTTTGCATGCTATAATTGTATTGATAGGAAACGTCAATACATGTGTGTTTAATAAACAAAAAGGGTTCCTAGTTATGCCTCTCTTATAGACTAGCTCGTTAATTAACAAGATGATCAAAGTTTCCTGATCATAGACATTGGATGTTGTTAATAACGAGGTCACAACGTTTGTGAAATGATGTGATGAACATTCATCCGAAGTATAGCATTACGATCAAAGTCATTATGTTTATATTCCTATAACATCATACAAAGTAATCTTAGTCCTTAGACCATGAGATCATGTTAATTGCTAACACCGGAAGAGTATCTTGATAACATCAAACGTCACACCGTAACAGGGTGACTATAAAGGTGGGTTCAGTGCTACGAAGGTGTTACGTTGAGGCTCATGGATCAAGAGTGGAATTTGTCAATCCCGATGACGGATAGATATACTCTGGGCCTAAGATAGCTTGCAAACAAGTGATGTGATCACTAGAATGTTATATCACGGGAACGAGAAAAGAGTGCATGTCGGTAACGAGATCAAACTAGGTATTTGGATACCGATGATCGAACCTCAGACATGTATTATATCATGAGACAAAGGGATTAAATTACTAGCGTTAAAGGTTCTCGCGATCACAGAAGTCATCGTTGAATGTGCAGGAGTCAGTATGGATCTCTAGATCCCGCTTCTGATTATTGATCTGAGAGGAGTCTCAATCATGTCTGCATTATTCGTGAACCGTAGGGTGACACACTTAAGGGTTGTCGGACACCATTTAGGAGCACATATGTTTCAGACAAAAGGTTTGCAAAGCGTAGGAAATGTTTCGATAGAAACATGAATTGTTTCGATAGAAACCGGAATTGTTTCGGGTGAAATTGCAGAAAGAGGTTCTGCATGTGATATTGAAATGTTGCAAGGGGTTTTATGTGAATGTTTGTTAATTAAAGTAATTAACAAAATTCTGAATAAAATAAATAAAAGAGTTTTATTAATTGAGAGTGGCATTAAATTTGGTGGAAATTTAATGCATGTGAGTGGAATTTTGGGTGGAGTCAAAATTGATGTAAGTGGAGCTTCCACCACATAAATGAGGAAGAGGTGGGGGAACCCTCCTTGGCCGCCGGACATGGTAGGGGAGGATCCCCCTATCCTATAAAAGGCCCCCCTCTCCTCCCTCACAAAGGACACCTACTCGTGAAGGATCTCTCTCCCCTCTAGATATTCCCCCATGGTCTCGGATTAGCAAGATACATGTTCCCGGTGGCCTTGCGTCTGGAAGGACTTGCTGCTTCCGCTGATTCGCTGGAGCGAGGAGGTGGAGGTTGTTCGGTGGCTTGAACGTGTGTGCGAGGATGGATGCGCTGCTGATTTGCGGCGCTCGGACTTCCATACGATCTTGAGATTGGCAAGCGTACGACTACATCAACCACGAGTTCCTACTCGTTAACAAAACTCGTTGTCTTCGAGGGTAAGTTCTTCATGGATGTATGTCCAACCATTGCTCTGTATCTAGTAGATAGATGTTGGCATATAGTTCTCATCGTAGGAAATTTTTTGTTTTCTATGCTGCGGACCCAATAGTGATATCAGAGCCTGATCTATGCGTAGGTGCTTTGCACGGGTAGTACACATATGTTTATATGTGGGCGATGATGATCGTGTTATTGCATCTTCTATGTATCTTGGATATTGGTGGCATAGTGGGATGAAGGGGCCCGGACTAACCTTACATGTCATCATACATGACACCGGTTCCACGACTGACATGCAACTAGTTTTGCATAAGTGGCTAGCGGGTGTTTGTCTCTCCTACTATAGTCAATATCTGATTTATAACAAGTTGCTAATAACTTGGTTATCCTCGTTGTGGTTCATGTTCGTAGGTAAGATCGGTTCTATCTCCGAAAGCCCCGAGCCACGTAAAACTTGCAATTGATAAATTAGAGGCGTCTAGTTTAGATCGTTGTTGGGCTAGTGTCTTGATATGGTATTGTTATAAGTAGATGTATGATAGATACTCTTACAACACACTCAACGTGTAAGTTCCATAGACCTTGGCCTTACACACAAAGGAATGATAGAGATCATACCACGATGCAAATGATAGAGATCAAATGCATAGACCATATCATCTCACTTTACACATTAGATGTTTGCATCTTATATTGCTACTTTGGCGCTTTTGGTAGCATTATAAGATGATCCCTCATTTAGATATCAAGATAAAATGTGTTCTTCCTTAAGTATGGACCGTTTTATGGATCGTGTTTCGAGGCATCACGTGATGATCAGGTGTTCTCGACTCTACGCTTTCATACGATGGGTGTAAGACAGTTTTACACACGCGAATACTAAGGTTCTTACTTGGCGATCCTAGCATGTACATACATGGCCTCGGAACACGGACCGAAAGGTTAAGCATGAGTCATATAGTTGATATGATGCCCATATAGATGCTCTCGGTTGAAGCTACACCGACTCACGTGATGATCGGACTTGGTGTAATGGATTTGGTTCATGTAATCACCAAAAGGACATGAGGGATGTCGTTTTTGAGTGGGAGTTCATTAGTAATTTGGATTAGTTGAACTCAATCTATCATAAACTTAGTCTAAATATACTTTACAAATTCTGTTGTAGATGGCACCACCTGCTTTTAATTCCAATGTGTTCATGGATAAAGAGAAACTTGGTGCGAATGGTAGCAACTTCACCAACTGGGCTATGAATTTGAGGATTCTCCTCACTGCTGCACAAAAGCAATATGTGCTAGAGGCGCCGCTAGGCCCCCCACCAGCTCCTGATGCCCCTGACGAGGAAAAGAATGTCTATATGACTCGTCAGGAGGACCACAACTTAGTTCATTGCGGCATACTATATGGGCTAGAGCCAGAACTTCGAAAGCGTTTCGAAAATGGCAATGCCTTTGATACCATGGGAGAATTGAAAATGATTTTCGATACCCATGATGCCGTACAGAGTTATAATTCTTCTGAAAAGTTCTTTAGCTGCATGATGGAGGAGAATAGCTCCGTTAGTGAGCACGTACTCAAAATGTCTGGGTACGCCGATAAGCTTGTGTCCTTGGGAATAACGATTCCCATTGACTTAGGCATACATCATGTTCTCCAATCTCTGCCACCTAGCTACAAGAGCTTCATGATGAACTATAATATGCAGGGCATGAAGAAGTCTCTTACCGAGCTTCTATCAATGCTTAAGACTGCAGAAGTGGAGATTAGGAAAGAACATCAAGTTTTGATGATCAATAAGACCACCGGTTTCAAGAAGGACAAGAAAGGCAAGCAGAAGGGAAAGAAGGGTGGCAAATCTGTTGCTGCACCTGAAAAGAAACCCTGAGCTGGCCCTAAGTCTGATACCGAGTGCTACTATTGCAAGGGGACTGGCCATTGGAAGCGCAACTGCCCCAAGTATTTGGCGGAAAAGAAGGCCGGGAAGGCAAACAAAGGTATATGTGATATACATGTTATTGATGTGTACTTGACTAGTACTCGCAGTAGCACCTGGGTATTTGATATGAGATCAGTTGCTAATATATGTAACTCGGTTCAGGGGCTGCGGAACAAGCGACAGCTAGCAAGGGATGAGGTCATGATGCGGGTCGGCAATGGATCAAGAGTTGATGTGATCGCCGTCGGAACACTGCCTTTCCATATGCCGTCGGGATTAGTTATAAATCTCAATAATTGTTATTTGGTGCCTGCACTGAGCATGAACATTGTATCCAGATCGTGTTTGATGCAAAGTGGTTATTCGTTTAAATCTGAAAACAATGGTTGTTCGATTTATATGAATGATATCTTTTATGGTCATGCACCTGTGTTGAATGGTTTATTTCTATTGGATCTCGATAGTAGTATTACGCATATTCATAATGTTGATGCTAAAAGGATTAAACTTGATAATGATATATCTGCATATATGTGGCACTTCCGTCTAGGTCATATTGGCGTTAAACGCATGAAGAAACTCCATTCTGATGGACTTTTGGAATCACTTGATTTTGAATCATTTGATACATGTGAGCCATGCCTTATGGGCAAGATGACTAGAATGCCGTTTTCCGGTTCAATGGAACGGGCAACAGATTTATTGGAAATCATACATACTGATGTGTGTGGACTAATGAGTGTGTCGGCGCGAGGTGGATATCATTATTTTGTTACTTTCACGGATGATTTCAGTAGATATGGGTATATCTATTTAATGAAACATAAGTCTGAAACCTTTGAAAAGTTCAAGGAATTTCAGAATGAAGTGGAAAATCATCGTAACAGAAAGATCAAATTTCTGCGCTCCGACCGTGGAAGAGAGTATCTTAGTTACGAGTTTAGCACACATATGAAAGACTGTGGAATAGTTTCACAACTCACGCCTGACGGAACACCACAACGTAATGGTGTGTCGGAACGTCGTAATCGTACTTTATTGGATATGGTTCGATCTATGATGTCTCTGACTGACTTGACACTATCATTTTGGGGTTATGCACTAGAAACTGCTGCATTCACTTTAAATAGGGCACCATCTAAATCCGTTGAAACAACATCGTATGAATTATGGTTTGGAAACAAACCTAAGCTGTCATTTCTTAAAGTTTGGGGATGCGATGTTTATGTGAAGAAACTTCAGCCTGATAAACTCGAACCCAAAGCAAAAAAATGCGCCTTCATAGGATACCCTAAGGAAACGATTGGGTATACCTTCTATCACAGATCCGAGGGCAAGGTTTTTGTTGCCAAGAATGGATCCTTTCTTGAGAAGGAGTTTCTCGCGAAAGGTGTAAATAGTCGGAAGGTAGAACTCGAAGAGGATATTGAACCTTCTCTTCATGAATTGGCGAGTGGCGCAGCACCGGAAGTTGTTTCGGAGTTAACTTCACCTGATGAAGAGAGAGCTAATGATAATGTTCATGAAACTCCAAAAGAGGATACTGTCGAACCTCGCAGGTCAAGCAGGACACGTGTAGCTCCTGAACTGTACGACAATCCTGTTATGAATTTCATGATTAATGAAATAGATGACCCTGTGACGTATCAAGAAGCAATGATGAGCCCTGATTCCAAGAAATGGCTAGAAGCCATGAAAACCGAGATGGAATCCATGTACGAAAACTAGGTTTGGACCTTGGTGGACTTACCTCACGATCGAAAGGCTGTTGAGAATAAATGGATTTTCAAAAGAAAAACTGATGCTGATGGTAATGTGACCATCTATAAAGCTCGACTTGTCGCAAAGGGGTTTCGACAAATTCAAGGAGTTGACTACGATGAGACATTCTCTCCTGTAGCGATGCTAAAGTCGGTTAGGATTATGTTAGCAATTGC
The DNA here is from genome assembly GCA_916181665.1 of Avena sativa. NCBI lineage: Eukaryota > Viridiplantae > Streptophyta > Magnoliopsida > Poales > Poaceae > Avena > Avena sativa. The sequence goes on along the minus strand of OV702289.1, from coordinate 355,275,092 downwards.
TGCATATTTCGATTATGAAATATGGCAGATGGATGTCAAAACTGCGTTCCTCAATGGTAATATTGAAGAAGAGTTGTATATGATACAACCTAAGGGTTTTGTCGATCCTAAGGATGCTGATAAGGTATGCAAGCTTCAGCGATCCATCTATGGACTGAAGCAAGCATCCCGGAGTTGGAATCTCCGCTTTGATGAGGTGATCAAAGAGTTTGGATTTGTGCAAACTTATGGAGAGGCTTGTATTTATAAGAAAGTGAGTGGGAGCAAGGTGGCATTTCTAATATTATATGTGGATGACATATTATTGATTGGAAATGATATAGATCTTTTAAACAGTGTTAAAAGTTATCTAAACAGCAATTTTTTATGAAGGACCTTGGTGAAGCTTCATATATATTAGGCATTAAAATCTATAGAGATAGATCAAGACGCCTAATTGGGCTATCGCAAAGTACATACCTTGATAAGATATTAAAGAAGTTTAATATGGACGGAAGTAAGAAGGGGTTCTTACCTATGTTGCAAGGCAAGACATTGAGTAAGACTCAAAGTCCGGCTATGTCGGAAGAAAGAGAGATAATGGATAAGATCCCCTATGCCTCAGCCATAGGCTCTATAATGTATGCCATGCTATGTACAAGACCGGATGTCGCACATGCTATTAGTTTGACTAGTAGGTACCAATCTGATCCAGGTTCGAAACACTAGATAGCGGTCAAGAATATCCTTAAGTACTTGAGAAGAACTAAGGATATGTTTCTTGTATACGGAGGTGAAGAAGAGCTAGTCGCTAAGTGTTATGTCGATGCTAGCTTTAACACCGATCCGGATGACTCTAAGTCTCAATCTGGATACGTATTTCTCTCGAACAGAGCAGCAGTTAGTTGGAGGAGTTCCAAATAACCTGTGGTGGTTGGATCAATGATGGAGGTGGAATATGTTGCTGCTTCAGAAGCGGCACAGGAAGCGGTTTGGATGAAGGAGTTCATAACGGAACTCGGTGTGGTTCCTAGTGCATTGGACCCAATGGTGATCTATTGTGACAACAATGGAGCCATAGCCAACGCCAAGGAACCAAGGTCTCACAAGAATTCCAAGCATATTAAGCGCCGGTTTCACTCCATCCGCGAGCATGTCAAGGATGGAGACATAAAGATTTGTAAAGTGCACACGGACCTGAATGTAGCAGATCCGTTGACTAAAGTTCTCCCTAGGGAAAAACATGATCAACACCAGAACTCCATGGGTGTTAGATTTATCACTATATAAACTAGATTATTGTCTCTAGTGCAAGTGGGAGACTAAAGGAAATATGCCCTGAGAGGCAATAATAAAGTTGTTATTATGTATTCCTTGTATATGATAGATGTTTATTTTGCATGCTATAATTGTATTGATAGGAAACGTCAATACATGTGTGTTTAATAAACAAAAAGTGTTCCTAGTTATGCCTCTCTTATAGACTAGCTCGTTGATTAACAAGATGATCAAAGTTTCCTGATCATAGACATTAGATGTTGTTAATAACGAGGTCACAGCATTTGTGAAATGATGTGATGAACATTCATCCGAAGTATAGCATTACGATCAAAGTCATTATGTTTATATTGCTATAACATCATATGAAGTAATCTTAGTCCTTAGACCATGAGAACATGTTAATTGCTAACACCGGAAGAGTATCTTGATAACATCAAATGTCACACCGTAACAGGGTGACTATAAAGGTGGGTTCAGTGCTACAAAGGTGTTATGTTGAGGCTCATGGATCAATAGTGGAATTTGTCAATCTCGATGACGGATAGATATACTCTGGGCCCTCTCGGTGATATCACATTAAGATAGCTTGCAAGCAAGTGGTGTGATCACTAGAATGTTATATCACGGGAACAAGAAAAGAGTGCATGTTGATAACGAGATCAAACTAGGTATTTGGATACCGATGATCGAACCTCAGACATGTATTATATCATGAGACAAAGGGATTAAATTACTAGCGTTAAAGGTTCTCACGATCACAGAAGTCATCGTTGAATGTGTAGGAGTCAGTATGGATCTCTAGATCCCGCTTCTGATTATTGATCTGAGAGGAGTCTCAATCATGTCTGCATTATTCGTGAACCGTAGGGTGACACACTTAAGGGTTGTTGGACACCATTTAGGAGCACATATGTTTCAGACAAAAGGTTTGCAAAGCGTAGGAAATGTTTCGATAGAAACAGGAATTGTTTCGATAGAAACCGGATTTGTTTCGGGTGAAATTGCAGAAAGAGGTTCTGCATGTGATATTGAAATGTTGCAAGGGGTTTTATGTGAATGTTTGTTAATTAAAGTAATTAACAAAATTCTGAATAAAATAAATAAAAGAGTTTTATTAATTGAGAGTGGCATTAAATTTGGTGGAAATTTAATGCATGTGAGTGGAATTTTGGGTGGAGTCAAAATTGATGTGAGTGGAGCTTCCACCACATGAATGAGGAAGAGGTGGGGGCACCCTCCTTGGCCGCCGGCCATGGTAGGGGAGGAGCCCCCCTCTCCTATAAAAGGCCCCCCTCTCCTCCCTCACAAAGGACACCTACTCGTGAAGAATCTCTCTCCCCCTCTAGATATTCCCCCATGGTCTCGGATTAGCGAGATACATGTTCCCGATGGCCTTGCGTCTCGAAGGAGTTGCTGCTTCCGCTGATTCGCTGGAGCGTGGAGGTGGAGGTTGTCCGGTGGCTTGAACGTGTGTGCGAGGACAGATGTGCTGCTGATTTGCGGCGCTCGGACTTCCACACGGTCTTGAGATCGGAAAGCGTACGACTTCATCAACCACGAGTTCCTACTCGTTAACAAAACTCGTTGTCTTCGAGGGTAAGTTCTCCATGGATGTATGTCCACCCGTTGCTCTGTATCTAGTAGATAGATCTTGGCATATAGTTCTCATCGTAGGAATTTTTTTGTTTTCTATGCTGCGGACTCAACAGCAGCTTCGTTTATCTCGAGTGGCCAAGCCGGAGGTGGAGGCTAGGACTGTCTCTACGTATTCCCACACGACATTGTGGGAGATAGACACGTTAGTGAAGGACCCCTGTACGCGCTGGCGACCAGATGTGGCCGCCGGGCAACCAGTCTGCAGGGGTAGCAGACGGGCATAGCCAGGGACAATGAATCGGTGATGACGCATGTGGATTGCCAGGGCACCGTATGGAAATGGCCGGAGATGACAAACAGGCGGCAGCACATGGCATCGAGCTCTATGGGAGGGTCGGTGGCGTGCATCGTCAAGCTCGGGGGCCACCTCCATCCTGGCACAATCGGTGCTCCTCCCAACAAAATTCTTATTGGGGAGCACCAACAGTGGCCTCCCTCCGGGGAGGGGTAGGAGGACGCGCCGCTGCACGTACAGCTCCCTGGTGACCGTACTGCATCCAGATCGAGGAGGAAGAAGAGGAACAGAATTGGGCATTTCCCTTCTATCGTGTATGATCTAGAGAGCGATAAGCGGCGCCTGGAGGGGTCTAGCGTGCGGGACGGGAGAGATCGACCATGGGGGCCGGTGGAGCAGGACGAGGGAGCTGGCGCTACTCCCCGCGGCCGACCTCCTGCGCTTTTGGCTGTGCGTCCGGCCTCCTCTCCTGCGCGCCCGGCACGGCTGGCGCCACTCCCACATGCCCGCAGCCGCATCTCGTCGCAGCCGGCACCTCCGCCCGGACCCTCCGCGCATGGTCGTGTGCCGCCTGTCCTCCGCATCCGCGTTGCACGTCGTTCATCTGAGCTCCCCTAGCCATGCCCGCGTCGGCTCCTCGTCGGCAAATGCATGCATGTCGCTCTAGCCTCCTCCTCTAGCCGTGCCCTGCCTCCTCTCCTCCACGCGCTTCCTCCATGCGCCCAGGCACCGCCAGTGCCTCTCCTCTGCTAGGCGGCACGCGCCGCCTCTGCTCGTCGGTGCGTCCTTCGGGCTGTGCCCGTGTCGGCCTCCACCGTGCATCATCCTTGACCACCTGCATCATGTCGGCTCTGCCCGGACAACGACGAGAGAGGAAGAGGAATAAAATAGGATGTGAGGAGGTTCATGACCTCTCTGGAAATACTGAGAGAGACCAAGTGGGGGACAAGAGTAGCCAATGTGTTGAAAGCGCTGCTATGTGCCGCCCCCAACGCAAAAACTATCGACATACCATGCCACACGAGGCAAATGCACTGCAAGAAGGGAACCAAGTAAAGGCAGAGAAGCAACCGCTAGCTTCTACAACCACATGAATCCACACCAAGAAAAAATGGACAAAGTGTACAAGAATATGAAAAGGGGCCCATAGTCATCAACGCCACATGTCCACCCACACCGACGCCACGTAGGACCGGAAACCCACAAGAAAATACTACAAGGCACCAACAAACGCACACAAACCCACAAGAAAATACTACAAGGCACCCACAAACGCACACAAGAAGATTTAAGGAGAATGCAAACATACAAAAGAAACACGTGTCAGCATACCGTAAATTCCCAAGTCTCCCCAAAATTCCCACAAAATAGAGAAGCTTGCAGGTTTAATATCTTTAGATATTCAGCGTGCTTACAAGCAGAAATACGCTAAAGGACACTATGCCATCTCAGCTGCTAAATCATCTCATGTAATGGAGAAAAACATCGACAACTGGTTTACCAATCATAACATACAATTTAAGATGGACTTAAAATAACCACGTTTTCTTTCACATTTTTCTTCTTCTAATAACTACCCTTCTATCGACACTCCATTATCATCACAATAATGTAGGACTGGTTCACCATCCTTGGATAACTTCTGGATCGGTTATCACTTGTTGGGATAATTTGTTTGCAAAATAAATGTTGTACATGCCAACAACATGCTTGTGTGCCAGTAGCACTGGCTATCTATGAACATTCTCTAGATTTATGCTCTTGAGAGGACAACGCCCTTGTTCTACGACACAATTGGTAGAAAAATGACAAAATTTCTGAAAAACTGGAAACTAAAAATAGAGGTAGAGATGCATGTCATTTGTCAAATACCAATATCTCTGTTGGGGGATAACCCTGGGTAGGGTCAAGTGGGGTATAAAGGCGAGGTTTTCCTAGGTACAATGAGGTCAAAAAAGGTGCTGGCCGACATACTTTAATGCCAACCGAGTTACGGTCAACTTGACGTAGGTGGTGTTCACACAGTGTTACCTCGGCTGACATAAAGTGTATATCGACGCCACCAAGTTACTTGTTTGCAGGTACCCTCAAGACCGACTTAGCTAGGCACGAGCCGGGTTACTAGTTGGCTTACAGGAGAAGGAAGGTATCTTTCATGGTCAGCGCTTTTCTCTCTCCACTATAGTGAGAGCGCAGAAGACAGAGAGGAGGACCAGCGAGTACGTGCCGACAAAGGTGACGTCGCAGCTGGTTACGTGACATGACGCCACAGAGGCATACGCCAGGAGTTCAGAGAGGCTTACTAAAGGAAAAAATAAGAGCACCACTTTGCTATTTAGGGAGGAGCATATTCCTAGAATATGCCCTCCACGTATAGGCCTGTTCGTCTGCGGTACCAAAGTTCGCAGGCCAGCGCACCGCGGTACCTAAGTTGCCTGAAATTGCCGCATTTTGAAATATTGGGCCGCCAACTACCGAGATGGGCCATTTCGATGCAAACTCATCTCACCCCTGCCAAATTCAAACATTCCGTGAAACTGCCCCGTGAAGTAGACGGTCGGGACCCTCATGTCGGTCATCTGTCCGTGACGCGAGCGCCAATGCGGCAACCTCTTAGAAAAATCGAGGAACTAAGTGGATTGGATGCGTTGACCAATTTCACAAATCCATTCCCACTTTTCCCCTAGCACCGGCGGCGTCGGAATCCACCCTCCAGGTAGGACGATCCCTTCGGACATTTGACTTCCGATGCCAAGTTGCTACGCCCAGTTGCTGCGCCCAGTCGCTGATCCCGAGCTCCAATGGCGCATGCCGTAGCCGCCGTTGCGAGGCTCTAGCCCGCCTCCGTGGCCAACGAGCAGAGCAGCTCAGAGGATGACAGATCCTACTACCAAGGAAGAAGAAGTTCTGGCTACAAGCGGGTGAGCTACCCTTCTCTTTGCTATTCACACTAATTATAACTGCTAGCTGGCTACTGAACCTAAAATTGTTTGTTAGCCCAACGCTGACAAACATATTTTGTCCATAGTTTTCTGTCAAGTGGGATCTCCACGGACCACCCTTACCTGGTTACGGTAGTCCTCTTCAGGCACGACTCTAAGGGCAAGTGGTATGGACACCATTGTATCATGATGGAAGAAGCGCCTGCGCAGATCATCACTATATCTGGTATGGTTGCTGCTCTGTGTAATCATAATGAATTATAGCCGAAGCAGACTGCAAAGTTCAGCTTCATAGATGAACGTAGCATCATGGTTCCTCTAATGTGTGATAGTTAGCTAATTGGGTTGATGAAAAGGTATGATTCACATTGCATGTTTGAGCTGAATTGTGATGTACTGGATGTGGAAGCTACTGCAACTGGGAGTCGCCCTTCTATTCTCTGACAGGGTGGTCGCTCGAACCCAATTAGCTCCTGGAAAGCAAAAGTCTCTTGGGGTTCGCATGTTTGTGCTGAATTGTAATTTTTGTTTCATTCACTATGTAGATATTGGGCAATTATGCAACAGTCCTGTTTCTTTGATAGGAAGCGCCGCAAGGTTAGAAACATGACTGTCGGGTCAGTCATTTTGCTGCCCGAAGAAATTAAAAACGAGTGGAAAGATGATGCTGGACACGATTCTGGTGCCCATTGTCCCGGCGATGCAGAGTACGTGAAGCTAAAAAAATTGGCACCGAGGAAGAGGAAGAAGGCAGGAAATGAAGAAGCCAGTGGACATGAAGGCTTGGCACCCTGGCTGCGGAAGAAGGCTGTTGGCAATGAAGATGCATAGTAATGTGTTGAACTTGAACCTATATATGTAATTCTGTTAAATTCTGGAGCTCTATGTGTGGCATGTTGGTGGGCGAAACAATCTACCCACGTTCTCTGAGTAAAATGTACCGCGACTTAGGGTTTGGAAACGCCCGAGTCAGTAGTTGAATCCGAAATTGTGATTGTGCCACTGATATCTGAAAACACGCAGCACCAGTTCCACGATTGATGAGGGGCAGGAGGTCTCCAAATACGACGGAATGTAAGTGACATATAAATAAATTATTTAAGCTGCCACACTCCACGAAGCAGCAACTTCTTTCATATGTTGCACAACGATATGGCAACATAAACAACAATAGCAACCGATAATACCCAGACTCTTGAGCCCGTCTATCTCACCGCCTCCCTACTCCTGCATCCCCTGCGTCTGGCGAAGCTCTCAAATCTCCATTAACCGGGTGTACGTGCTTCCACTTTATAAATTGTGGCTGTGCCATTTGCATGCGGCACAATCCACGTAGATTACGTTTAAACAAACCACCAATGTCAGAATACCACCATGATCAGACAAAAGGAAGTGATGCAGGGTTAAGACAGACTAACGGGAGAGCAATTTTTTCCCTCCCAGGACTCCGGGACCACTAGTTCAGACCGCTAGGTCAACAAGTACTACTATTACAACTTAAAAAGGCACGGAGCTCAAGCTAAATAGAACTAGTTATCACACATCTCCTTGATCTTCTTAATCTTAGCCTGATGCGCATCTTCCTGCGAGAGCAAGGATCGATTCGTCTGCTCCTTCCTTTTAGCATCTTCCTTACACAGCTTCAATTGTTTCTCTGTATTTTTCCTCATGCACTTGTCAATACTCGTAGTTGTGAACTTCAGGACTTTGTCCTGGTGAAGATCATTCCTTGCTTGAGTCAGTTCTTGCTCTGCTTTAGCCTTCAGGGCCAACGCCACGTCCCTCCCCTTCTCGACTTTGCTAACCTTGTCTTGCACCCTCCTGAGATCTCGGTTAAGCTTGGTCATGTCAACTGGGTCCCATAGCTTCATCTCAACACTATCAAGAAGTGAGCTGACTACGAATTCTTTCAACTCAACAGTCATATCCCATAGTTTGTCCAGCATTTTCTGCATCGATTTGGGCCAATCTGGATTTACCCATCTGACAACATCGCAACTTCCGCCTTGCATCATTGCACGATGTCCTTGACACCGTAGAAACCTCCTGCCTGCGTTTCGTTCTTCGAACGCTACAAATTTATCGGGAACATGTCCATGTTTACATAACAGAGGATTGTCTTCATCCACTAAACCGTGATAGTCGGAGTCATACATCGTCTGGTTGGCCTAACACATCATACGCGCATGATTAAACAGAGTAGATCTAGGTCAAAAAATAGATAACTGGCCACAGATGATAGAGCTAGAAATGAGACGACTCACATTGAAATCACCGTCCCTGTCTTCACGACGCGTTTCCTCGCCGTCTCCCCTTGAACCCATGGCGAGAGGGGAGGGGGTGGCTGCCGGAGAGGGGATTGGGATGGAGGCGCTGTCGGCTTTCGGCTACAGCAGGATGGGAGTGAAGTAGGGAAAGTGGCTTCGAGGGGAAGGAAGAGAAGTATGGGGAGGAAGAGAAGTAATAGGGGACATGACACTGGGATATGGCCCATTGAACTCGTGAGTCATGACACTCGCAACAGGGGAGCGCCCGGTGTTGCCAGTTTGTCCAGAGCAAGTGTGGCCAATCATGTCGCAGAACAGCCTACTCGCGGATTGCTCTCATGAAGACCATCCCAATCGTCCAAGCGCCCCGATCGAATGGTATGTAACTGGTGAGAAGAACACACATGCAATGAAATTGGGTGTGGTTCATGAAAAGAACACACATCCAATGACACTGGTGTATCCTTATGTGGTTTGTGAGAAGAACAGACATGCAATGACATTGGCTGTGGTTTGTGAAAGAACACACATCCAATGACACTGGTGTATCCTTATGTGGTTTATGAGAAGAACACACATGCAATGACTCTATCTGTGGTTCATGAAAAGAACACACATGCAATGACACTGGTGTATCCTTATGTGGTTTGTGAGAAGAACACACATGCAATGACACTGATGGATCCATGTGTGGTTTGTTTAGAGGAACATACAAGCAATGATACTGGGTGTGGTTCATGAAAAGAACAGACATGCAATGACACTGGTGGATCCTTATGTGGTTTGTGAGAAGAACTGACATGCAATCACACTGGGTGGATCCTTATGTGGTTTGTGAGAAGAACTGACATGCAATCACACTGGGTGGATCCATGTGTGGTTCATGAAAAGAACACACATGCAATGACACTAGTGGATCCATGTGTGATTTGTGAGAAGAACACACATCCAATGACACTGGGTGTGGTTCATGAAAAGAACACACATCCAATGCCATTGCTGGATCCTTATGTGGTTTGTGAGAAGAACAGACATGCAATGACTCTAGCTGTGGTTCATGAGAAGAACAGACATGCAATGACACTGGTGTATCCATGTGTGGTTTGTGACAAGAACAGACATGCGATGACTCTAGCTGTGGTTCATGAAAAGAACACACATCCAGTGACACTGGTGTATCCTTATGTGGTTTGCTAGAAGAACAGACATGCAATGACACTGGGTGTGGTTCATGAAAAGAACACACATCTAGTGACACTGGTGGATCCATATGCGGTTTGTGAGAAGAACAGACATGCAATGACACTGTGTGTGGTTCACGAAAAGACACACACATCCAATGACACTGGTGGATCCATGTGTGGTTTGTGAGAAGAACACACATCCAATGACACTGGGTGTGGTTCATGAAAATAACACACATCCAATAACACTGGTGGATCCTTATGTGGTTTGTGAGAAGAATGGACATGCAATGACTCTAGCTGTGGTTCATGAGAAGAAAAGACATGCAATGACACTGGTGTATCCTTATGTGGTTTGTGAGAAGAACAGAGATGCGATGACTCTAGTTGTGGTTCATGAAAAGAACACACATCCAATGACACTAGTGGATCCTTATGTGGTTTGCTAGAAGAACAGAGATGCAATGACACTGGGTGTGGTTCATGAAAAGAACACACATCCAATGACACTGGTGTATCCTTATGTGGTTTGCTAGAAGAATAGAGATGCAATGACACTAGGTGTAGTTCATGAAAAGAACACACATCCAATGACACTGGTGGATCCTTATGTCGTTTATGAAAAGAACAGACATCCAATGACACTGGTGTATCCTTATGTGGTTTGCTAGAAGAACAGACATGCAATGACACTGGGTGTGGTTCATGAAAAGAACACACATCCAGTGACTCTGGTGGATCCTTATATGGTTTATGAAATGAACAGACATCCAATGACACTGTGTGTGGTTCATGAAAAGAACACACATCTAATGACACTGGTGGATCCTTATGTGGTTTTTGAGAAGAACAGACATGCAATGACTCTAGATGTCGTTCATGCGAAGAACAGACATGCAATTACACTGGTGTATCCTTATGTGGTTTGTGAGAAGAACACACATGCGATGACTCTAGATGTGGTTCATGAGAAGACCAGACATGCAATGACTGAAGGAAATATGCCCTGAGAGGCAATAATAAAGTTGTTATTATATATTCCTTATACATGAGAGATGTTTATTTTACATGCTAGAAATGTATTGATTCGGAAACATCAATACATGTGTGTTTAATAAACAAAAAGGGTTCCTAGTCATGCCTCTCTTATAGACTAGCTTGTTGATTAACAGGATGATCAAGGTTTCCTGATCATGGACATTGGATGTTGTTAATAACAAGGTCACACCATTGGTGGAATGATGTGATGGACATTCATCCGAAGTATAGCATTACGATCAAGTCATTATGTTTATATTGCTATAAAATCATACGAAGTAATCTTTATCCTTAGACCATGAGATCATGTTAATTGCTAACACCAGAAGAGTATCTTGATAACATCAAACGTCACACCGTAACAGGGTGACTATAAAGATGGGTTCAGTACTACGAAGGTGTTATGTTGAGGCTCATGGATCAAGAGTGGAATTTGTCAATCCAGATGACGGATAGATATACTCTGGGCCCTCTCAGTGATATCACATTAGGATAGCTTGCAAGCAAGTGATGTGATCACTAGAATGTTATATCACGGGAACGAGAAAAGAGTGCATGTCGGTAACGAGATCAAACTTGGTAAGGAGATACCGATGATCGAATCTCGGATATGTAATATATCGAGAGACAAAGGGATTTAGTTACAAGTGTTAAAGGTTCTCACGATCATAGGAGTCATCGTTGAATGTGTAGGAGTCAGTACGGATCTCTAGGTCCCGCTGCTAATTATTGATCGGAGAAGGGTCTCGATCATGTCTGCATTATTCGCGAACCGTAGGGTGGCACACTTAAGAGTTACTGGACACCATTTTGGAGCACATATGTTTCAGACGAAAGATTTGCAAAGCGCAGGAATTGTTTCAATAGAAACCGGAAATTGTTTCGGGTGAAATTGCAGAAGGTGGTTCTGCACGTGATATTGAAATATTGCAAGGGGCTATATGTGAATGTTTGTTAATTAAAGTAATTAACAAAATTCTGAATAAATTTAATAAAAAGAGTTTTATTAAATGAGAGAGCATTAAATTTCGAGAAATTTAATGCATTTAAAGTGGAGACTTTAAAAGGGAATGTGAAGAGGCATTTTAATGTGGAGGGGTTACCACCACATGAATGGGGGAGGTGAGGGGTCACCCCCCCATGCGCCGGCCATGGAGAGAGGGGGAACCCCCCTCCTCCTATAAAAGGTCACCCATTCCCTCCTTCATCCTCACACGTCCTTGTGAAGGATCTCTCTCCCCCTCTAGAATTATTCCCCCATGGTCTCGGATTAGCGAGATACATGTTCCCGGTGGCATTTCGTCTGGAAGGAGTTGCTGCTTCCGCTGGATCACTGGAGCGAGGAGGTGGAGGTTATCCGGTGGCTTGAACGTGTGTGCGAGTGCGGATGTGCTGCTGAGTTGCGGCGCTCAGACTTCCTCACGATCTTGAGATCGGCAAGTGTACGACTAAATCAACCACGAGTTCCTACTCATTAACAAAGCTCGTTGTCTACGAGGGTAAGTTCTCGTTGGATGTATGTCCACCCGTTGCTTTGTACCTAGTAGATAGATCTTGGCGCGTAGTTCACACCGTAGGAATTTTTTTGTTTTCTATGTTGCGGACCCAACAGTGGTATCAGAGCCCGATCTATGCGTAGGTGCTTAGCACGGGTAGTACACATATGGTTGATATGTGGGCGATGATGATCATGTTTTTGCATCTTCTATGTATTTTGGATATTGGTGGCATAGTGGGATGAAGCGGCCCGGACCAACCTTACATGTCATCGTACATGAGACCGGTTCCACGACTGACATGCAACTTGTTCTGCATAAGTGGCTGGCGGGTGTCTGTCTCTCTTACTATAGTCAATATCTGATTTACAATGAGTTGCTAATAACTTAGTTATCCTTGTTGTGGTTCATGTTCGTAGGTAAGAACGGTTCTATCTCCGAAATCCCTAAGCCACGTAAAACTTGCAATTGATAAATTAGAGGCGTCTAGTTTAGATCGTTGATGGGCTAGTGTGTTGATATGGTATTGTTGTAAGTAGATGTATGGTGGATACTCTTACAACACACTCAACGTGTAAGTTCCATAGACCTTGGCCTTACACACAAAGGAATGATAGAGATCATACCATGATGCAAGTGATAGAGATCAAATGCATGGACCATATCATCTCACTTTACACATTAGATGTTAGCATCTTATACTGCTAGTTTGGCGCGTTTGATAGCATTATAAGATGATCCCTCTTTTAGATATCAAGATAAAAATGTGTTCTTACTTGAGTATGCACCGTTCTATGGATCATGTTTCGAGACATCATGTGATGATCGGGTGTACTCGAATCTACGCTTTCATAGGAACGGGTGTAAGACAGTTTTACACACGCGAATACTATGGTTCTTACTTGGCGAGCCTAGCATGTACAAACATGGCCTCGGAACACGGACCGAAAGGTTAAGCATGAGTCATATGGTTGATATGATGCCCATATAGATGCTCGCCTTTGAAGCTATATCAACTCACATGATGATCGGACTTGGTATAGTGGATTTGGTTCATGTAATCACCAAAAGGACACGAGGGATGCCGATTTTGAGTGGGAGTTCATTAGTAATTTGGATTAGTTGAACTCAATCTATCATAAACTTAGTCTAAATAAACTTTATAAATTCTGTTGTAGATGGCACCACCTGCATTTAATTTCAATGTGTTCATGGAGAAAGAGAAACTTGCTACGAATGGTAGCAACTTCACCAACTGAGCTATGAATTTGAGGATTCTCCTCACTGCTGCACAAAAGCAATATGTGCTAGATGCGCCGCTAGGCCCCCCACCAGCTCCTGATGCCCCTGACGAGGAAAAGAATGTCTATGTGACTCGTCAGGAGGACCACAACTTAGTTCATTGCGGCATACTGTATGGGCTAGAGCCAGAACTTCGAAAGAGTTTCGAAAATGGCAATGCCTTTGATACCATCGGAGAATTGAAAATGATTTTAGATACCCATGCTAACGTAGAGAGTTATAATGCTACAGAAAAGTTCTTTAGCTGCATGATGGAGGAAAACAGCTCCGTTAGTGAGCACGTACTCAAAATGTCTGGGTACGCCGATAAGCTTGTGTCCTTGGGAATAACGATTCCCATTGACTTAGGCATACATCGTGTTCTCCAATCTCTGCCACCTAGCTACAAGAGCTTCGTGATGAACTATAATATGCAGGGCATGAAGAAGTCTCTTCCTGAGCTTCTATCAATGCTTAAGACTGCAGAAGTGGAGATTAGGAAAGAACATCAAGTGTTGATGATCAATAGGACCACCGGTTTTAAGAAGGACAAGAAAGGCAAGCACAAGGGAAAGAAGGGTGGCAAGTCTGTTGCCATGCCTGAAAAGAAACCCCGGGCTGGCCCTAAGTCTGACACCGAGTGCTACTATTGCAAGGGGACTGGCCATTAGAAGCGCAACTGCCCCAAGTATTTGGCGGACAAGAAGGCCGAGAAGGCAAACAAAGGTATATGTGATATACATGTTATTGATGTGTACTTGACTAGTACTCGCAGTAGCACCTGGGTATTTGATACGAGATCGGTTGCTAATATATGTAACTCGGTTCAGGGGCTGCGGAACAAGCGACAGCTAGCAAGGGATGAGGTCATGATGCGGGTCGGCAATGGATCAAGAGTTGATGTGATCGCCGTCGGAACGCTGCCTCTCCATATGCCGTCGGGATTAGTTATAAATCTAAATAATTGTTATTTGGTGCCTGCACTGAGCATGAACATTGTATCTGGATCGTGTTTGATGCAAAGTGGCCATTCCTTTAAATCTGAGAACAATGGTTCTTCAATTTATAAGAATGATATCTTTTATGGTCATGCACCTATGTTGAATGGTTTATTTCTATTGGATCTCGATAGTAATATTACGCACATTCATAATGTTAATGCTAAAAAGATTAAACTTGATGATGATATGTCTACATATATGTGGCACTGCCATCTAGGTCATATTGGCGTTAAACGCATGAAGAAACTCCATTCTGATGGACTTTTGGAATGATTTTGAATCATTTGATACATGTGAGCCATGCCTTATGGGGAAGATGACTAGAACGCCGTTTTCCGGTTCAATGGAACGGGCGACAGATCTATTGGAAATCATACATACTGATGTATGTGGACCAATGAGTGTGTCAGCGCGAGGTGGATATCGTTATTTTGTTACTTTCACAGATGATTTGAGTAGATATGGGTATATCTATTTGATGAAACACAAGTCTGAAACTTATGAAAAGTTCAAGGAATTTCAGAATGAAGTGGAAAATCATCGTAATAGAAAGATCAAGTTTCTACGGTCTGACCGTGGAGGAGAGTATCTAAGTTACGAGTTTAGCACACACATGAAAGAGTGTGGAATAGTTTCACAACTCACGCCTGCCGGAACACCACAACGTAATGGTGTGTTGGAACGTCATAATCGTACCTTATTGGATATGGTTCGATCTATGATGTCTCTGACTGACTTACCTCTGTCATTTTGGGGTTATGCACTGGAAACAGCTGCATTCACTTTAAATCGGGCACCATCTAAATCCGTTGAAACGACACCGTATGAATTATGGTTTGGAAACAAACCTAAGCTGTCATTTCTTAAGGTTTGGGGATGCGATGTTTATGTGAAGAAACTTCAACCGGATAAACTCGAACCCAAAGCGGAAAAATGCGTCTTCATAGGATACCCTAAGGAAACAATTGGGTATATCTTCTATCACAGATCCGAGGGCAAGGTTTTTGTTGCCAAGAATGGATCCTTTCTTGAGAAGGAGTTTCTCGCGAAAGGTGTGAGTAGTCGGAAGGTAGAACTCGAAGAGGTTATTGAACCTTCTCTTCATGGAATGGCGAGTGGCGCAGCACCGGAAGTTGTTTCGGAGTTGACTTCACCTGATGAAGAGAGAGCTAATGATAATGATCATGAAACTCCGAAAGAGGACACTACCGAACCTCGCAGGTCAAGCAGGACACGTGCAGCTCCTGAACTGTACGGCAATCCTGTTGTGAATTTCATGGTTGATGAAATGGATGACCCTGCGACGTATGAAGAAGCGATGATGAGCCCGGATTCCAACAAATGGCTAGAAGCCATGAAATCCGAGATGGAATCCATGTACGAGAACCAAGTTTGGAACTTGGTGGACTTACCTCACGATCGAAAGGCCGTTGAGAATAAATGGATTTTCAAAAGGAAAACTGATGCTGATGGTAATGTGACCATCTATAAGGCTCGACTTGTCACAAAGGGGTTTCGACAAATTCAAGGAGTTGACTACGATGAGACATTCTCTCCCGTAGCGATGCTTAAATCGGTTAGGATTATGTTAGCAATTCTGCATATTTCGATTATAAAATATGGCAGATGGATGTCAAAACTGCGTTCCTCAATGGTAAGATTGAAGAAGTGTTGTATATGATACAACCTAAGGGTGTTGTCGATCCTAAGGATGCTAATAAGGTGTGCAAACTTCAGCAATCCATCTATGGACTGACGCAAGCATCATGAAGTTGGAATCTCCGCTTTGATGAGGTGATCAAAGAGTTTGGATTTGTCAAAACTTATGGAGAGGCTTGTATTTACAAGAAAGTGAGTGGGAGCAATGTGGCATTTTTGATATTATATGTGGATGACATATTATTGATTGGAAATGATATAGATCTTTTAAACGGTGTTAAAAGTTATCTAAACGGCAAATTTTCGATGAAAGACCTTGGTGAAGCGTCATATATATTAGGCATTAAAATCTATAGAGATAGATCAAGGCGCCTAATTGGGCTATCGCAGAGTACATACCTTGATAAGATATTAAAGAAGTTTAATATGGACGAAAGTAAGAAGGGGTTCTTACCTATGTTGCAAGGCAAGACATTGAGTAAGACTCAAAGTCCGGCTACGGCGGAAGAAAGAGAGATGATGGATAAGATCCCCTATGCCTCGGCCATAGGCTCTATTATGTATGCCATGCTATGTACAAGACCGGATGTGGCACATGCTATTAGTTTGACTAGTAGGTACCAATCTGATGCAGGTTCGAAACACTGGATAGCGGTAAAGAACATCCTCAAGTACTTGAGAAGAACTAAGGATATGTTTCTCATATACGGAGGTGAAGAAGAGCTAGTCGCTAAGTGTTATGTTGATGCTAGCTTTGACACCGATCCGGATGACTCTAAGTCTCAATCCGGATACGTATTTCTCTTGAACGGAGCAGCAGTTAGTTGGAGGAGTTCCAAACAACCTGTGGTGGCTAGATCAACAACGGAGGCGGAATATGTTGTTGCTTCAAAAGCGGCGCAGGAAGCAGTTTGGATGAAAGAGTTCATTACGGAACTGGGTGTGGTTCCCAGTGCGTTGGACCCGATGGTGATCTATTGTGACAACAATGGAGCCATAGCCAACGCAAAGGAACCAAGGTCTCACAAGAATTCCAAACATATTAAGCGCCGGTTTCACTCCATCCGCGAGCATGTCAATGATGGAGATATAAAGATTTGTAAAGTACACATGGACCTAAATATAGCAGATCCATTGACTAAAGTTCTCCCTAGGGCAAAACATGATCAACACCATAACTCCATGGGTGTTAGATTTATCACCATGTGAACTAGATTATTGTCTCTAGTGCAAGTGGGAGACTGAAGGAAATATGCCCTGAGAGGCAATAATAAAGTTGTTATTATATATTCCTTATACATGATAGATGTTTATTTTACATGCTAGAAATGTATTGATTCAGAAACATCAATACATGTGTGTTTAATAAACAAAAAGGGTTCCTAGTCATGCCTCTCTTATAGACTAGCTTGTTGATTAACAGGATGATCAAGGTTTCCTAATCATGGACATTGGATGTTGTTAATAACAAGGTCACACCATTGGTGGAATGATGTGATGAACATTCATCCGAAGTATAGCATTACGATCAAGTCATTATGTTTATATTGCTATAACATCATATGAAGTAATCTTTATCCTTAGACCATGAGATCATGTTAATTGCTAACACCGGAAGAGTATCTTGATAACATCAAACGTCACACCGTAACAGGGTGACTATAAAGATGGGTTCAGTACTACGAAGGTGTTATGTTGAGGCTCATGGATCAAGAGTGGAATTTGTCAATCCAGATGATGGATAGATATACTCTAGGCCCTCTCGGTGATATCACATTAGGATAGCTTGCAAGCAAGTGATGTGATCACTAGAATGTTATATCGCGGGAACAAGAAAAGAGTGCATGTCGGTAACGAGATCAGACTAGGTATGGAGATACCGATGATCGAATCTCGGACATGTAATATATTGAGAGACAAAGGGATTTAGTTACAAGCGTTAAAGGTTCTCACGATCACAGGAGTCATCGTTGAATCTGTAGGAGTCAGTACGGATCTCTAGGTCCCGCTACTGATTATTGATTGGAGAAGGGTCTCGATCATGTCTGCATTATTCGCGAACCGTAGGGTGGCACACTTAAGAGTTACCGGACACCATTTTGGAGCACATATGTTTCAGACGAAAGATTTGCAAAGCGCAGGAATTGTTTCAATAGAAACCGGAAATTGTTTCAGGTGAAATTGCAGAAGGTGGTTCTGCATGTGATATTGAAATATTGCAAGGGGCTATATGTGAATGTTTGTTAATTAAAGTAATTAACAAAATTCTGAATAAATTTAATAAAAAGAGTTTTATTAAATGAGAGAGCATTAAATTTGGAGAAATTTAATGCATTTAAAGTGGAGACTTTAAAAGGGAGTGTGAAGAGGCATTTTAATGTGGAGGGGTTACCACCACATGAATGGGGGAGGTGAGGGATCACCCCCCATGCGCCGGCCATGGAGAGAGGGGGCACCCCCCTCCTCCTATAGAAGGCCACCCATTCCCTCCTTCATCCTCACACCTCCTTGTGAAGGATTTCTGTCCCCCTCTAGAATTATTCCCCCATGGTCTCGGATTAGCGAGATACATGTTCCCGGTGGCATTTCATCTGGAAGGAGTTGCTGCTTCCGCTGGATCGCTGGAGCGAGGAGGTGGAGGTTGTCCGGTGGCTTGAACGTGTGTGCGAGTGCGGATGCGCTGCTGAGTTGTGGCGCTCGGACTTCCTCACGATCTTGAGATCGGCAAGTGTACGACTACATCAACCACGAGTTCCTACTCGTTAACAAAGCTCGTTGTCTACGAGGATAAGTTCACGTTGGATGTATGTCCACCCGTTGCTTTGTACCTAGTAGATAGATCTTGGCGTGTAAATCACATCGTAGGAATTTTTTTGTTTTCTATGCTGCGGACCCAACAATGACAGTGGTGGATCCCTATGTGGTTTGTGAGAAGAACAGACATGCAATGACACTGTGTGTGGTTCATGAAAAGAACACACATCCAGTGACACTGGTGGATCCATATGTGGTTTGTGAGAAGAAGAGACATGCAATGACACTGGGTGTGGTTCATGAAAAGAACACACATCCAATGACACTGGTGGATCCATGTCTGGTTTGTGAGAAGAACACACATCTAATGACCACATGCAATGACACTGTTGGATCCATGTGTGGTTTGTTTAGAGGAAGAGACATGCAATGATACTGGGCGTGGTTCATGAAAAGAAAAGACATGCAATGACACTGGTGGATCCTTATGTGGTTTGTGAGAAAAACTGACATGCAATCACACTGGGTGGATCCATGTTTGGTTCATGAAAAGAACACACATGCAAGGACACTGGTGGATCCATGTGTGATTTGTGAGAACAAACACACATCCAATGACACTAGGTGTGGTTAATGAAAAGAACACACGTCCAATGACACTGGTGGATCCTTATGTGGTTTGTGAGAAGAACAGACATGCAATGACTCTAGCTATGGTTCATGAGAAGAACAGACATGCAATGACACTGGTGTATCCATGTGTGGTTTGTGAGAAGAACAGACATGAGATGACTCTAGCTGTGGTTCATGAAAAGAACACACATCCAATGACACTGTTGTATCCTTATGTGGTTTGTGAGAAGAACAGACATCCAATGACACTGTCTGTGGTTCATGAAAGAACACACATCCAATGACACTGGTGGATCCTTATGTGGTTTATGAGAAGAACAGACATGCAATGACTCTAGATGTGGTTCATGAGAAGAACAAACATGCAATTACACTAGTGTATCCTTATGTGGTTTGTGAGAAGAACACGCATGTGATGACTCTAGATGTGGTTCATGAGAAGAACAGACATGCAATGACACTGGTGGATCCCTATGTGGTTTGTGAGAAGAACAGACATGCAATGAAACTGGGTGTGGTTCATGAAAAGAACACACATCAAGTGACACTAGTGGATCCATATGTGGTTTGTGAGAAGAACAGACATGCAATGACACTGGGTGTGGTTCATGAAAAGAACACACATCCAATGACACTGGTGGATCCATGTGTGGTTTGTGAGAAGAACACACATGCAATGACACTGGGTGTGGTTCATGAAAAGAACACACATCCAATGACACTGGTGGATCCCTATGTGGTTTGTGAGAAGAACAGACATGCAATGACACTGTGTGGTTCATGAAAAGAACACACATCCAATGACACTGGTGGATCCATGTGTGGTTTTTGAGAAGAACACACATGCAATGACACTGGGTGTGGTTCATGAAAAGAACACACATCCAATGACACTGGTGGATCCCTATGTGGTTTGTGAGAAGAACAGACATGCAATGACACTGTGTGTGGTTCATGAAAAGAACACACATCCAATGACATTGGTGGATCCATATGTGGTTTGTGAGAAGAACAAACATGCAATGTGACTGGGTGTGGTTCATGAAAAGAACACACATCCAATGACACTGGTGGATCCATGTGTGGTTTGTTTAGAATAACACACATGCAATGACCACATGCAATGATACTGGTGGATCCATGTGTGATTTGTTTAGAGGAAGAGACATGCAATGATACTGGGCGTGGTTCATGAAAAGAAAAGACATGCAATGACACTGGTGGATCCTTATGTGGTTTGTGAGAAGAACTCACATGCAATCACACTGGGTGGATCCATCTGTGGTGCATGAAGAGAACACACATGCAATGACACTGGTGGATCCATGTGTGGTTTGTGAGAAGAACACACATCCAATGACACTGGGTGTGGTTCATGAAAATAACACACATCCAATAACACTGGTGGATCCTTATGTGGTTTGTGAGAAGAACGGACATGCAATGACTCTAGCTGTGGTTCATGAGAAGAACAGACATGCAATGACACTGGTGTATCCTTATGTGGTTTTTGAGAAGAACAGACATGCGATGACTCTAGCTGTGGTTCATGAAAAGAACACACATCCAATGACATTGGTGTATCCTTATGTGGTTTGGTAGAAGAATAGACATGCAATGACACTGGGTGTGCTTCATGAAAAGAACACACATCCAATGACACTGGTGGATCCTTATGTCGTTTATGAAAAGAACAGACATCCAATGACACTGTATGTGGTTTATGAAAAGAACACACATCCAATGACACTGGTGGATCCTTATGTGGTTTGTGAGAAGAACAGACATGCAATGACTCTAGATGTGGTTCATGAGAAGAACAGACATGCAATTACACTGGTGTATCCTTATGTGGTTTGTGAGAAGAACACACATGCGATGACTCTAGATGTGGTTCATGAGAAGAACAGACATGGAATGACACTGGTGGATCCCTATGTGGTTTGTGAGAAGAACAGAAATGCAATGACACTGGGTGTGGTTCATGAAAAGAACACACATCTAGTGACACTGGTGGATCCATATGCGGTTTGTGAGAAGAACAGACATGCAATGACACTGGGTGTGGTTCACGAAAAGAACACACATCCAATGACACTGGTGGATCCATGTGTGGTTTGTGAGAAGAACACACATCCAATGACACTGGGTGTGGTTCATGAAAATGACACACATCCAATAACACTGGTGGATCCTTATGTGGTTTGTGAGAAGAATGGACATGCAATGACTCTAGCTGTGGTTCATGAGAAGAAAAGACATGCAATGACACTGGTGTATCCTTATGTGGTTTGTGAGAAGAACAGAGATGCGATGACTCTAGTTGTGGTTCATGAAAAGAACACACATCCAATGACACTAGTGGATCCTTATGTGGTTTGCTAGAAGAACAGAGATGCAATGACACTGGGTGTGGTTCATGAAAAGAACACACATCCAATGACACTGGTGTATCCTTATGTGGTTTGCTAGAAGAATAGAGATGCAATGACACTAGGTGTAGTTCATGAAAAGAACACACATCCAATGACACTGGTGGATCCTTATGTCGTTTATGAAAAGAACAGACATCCAATGACACTGTGTGTGGTTCATGAAAAGAAAACACATCCAATGACACTAGTGGATCCTTATGTGGTTTGTGAGAAGAACAGACATGCAATGACTCTAGATGTGGTTCATGAGAAGAACAGACATGCAATGACACTGGTGGATCCCTATGTGGTTTGTGAGAAGAACAGACATGCAATGGCACTGGGTGTGGTTCATGAAAAGAACACACATCCAGTGACACTAGTGGATCCATATGTGGTTTGTGAGAAGAACAGACATGCAATGACACTGAGTGTGGTTCATGAAAAGAACACACATCCAATGACACTGGTGGATCCATGTGTGGTTTGTGAGAACAACACACATGCAATGACACTGGGTGTGGTTCATGAAAAGAACACACATCCAATGACACTGGTGGATCCCTATGTGGTTTGTGAGAAGAACAGACATGCAATGACACTGTGTGTGGTTCATGAAAAGAACACATATCCAATGACACTGGTGGATCCATATGTGGTTTGCGAGAAGAATAGACATGCAATGACACTGGGTGTGGTTCATGAAAAGAAGACACAACCAATGACACTGGTGGATCCATGTGTGGTTTGTTTAGAAGAACACACATGCAATGACCACATGCAATGACACTGGTGGATCGATGTGTGGTTTGTTTAGAGGAACAGACATGCAATGATACTGGGTGTGGTTCTTGAAAATAACAGACATGCAATGACACTAGTGGATCCTTATGTGGTTTGTGAGAAGAACTAACATGCAATCACACTGGGTGGATCCATCTGTGGTTCATGAAAAGAACACACATGCAATGACACTGGTGGATCCATGTGTGGTTTGTGAGAAGAACACACATCCAATGACACTGGGTGTGGTTCATGAAAACAACACACATCCAACACTGGTGGATCCTTATGTTGTTTGTGAGAAGAACGGACATGCAATGACTATAGTTGTGGTTCATGAGAAGAATAGACATGCAATGACACTGGTGTATCCTTATGTGGTTTGTGAGAAGAACACACATGCGATGACTCTAGTTGTGGTTCATGAAAAGAACACACATCCAATGACACTGGTGTATCCTTATGTGGTTTGCTAGAAGAATAGAGATGCAATGACACTAGGTGTAGTTCATGAAAAGAACACACATCCAATGACACTGGTGGATCCTTATGTCGTTTATGAAAAGAACAGACATCCAATGACACTTTGTGTGGTTCATGAAAAGAAAACACATCCAATGACACTAGTGGATCCTTATGTGGTTTGTGAGAAGAACAGACATGCAATGACTCTAGATGTGGTTCATGAGAAGAACAGACATGCAATTACACTGGTGTATCCTTATGTGGTTTGTGAGAAGAACACACATGCGATGACTCTAGATGTGGTTCATGAGAAGAACAGACATGCAATGACACTGGTGGATACCTATGTGGTTTATGAGAAGAACAGACATGCAATGACACTGGGTGTGGTTCATGAAAAGAACACACATCTAGTGACACTAGTGGATCCATATGTGTTTTGTGAGAAGAACGGCCATGGAATGACACTGGGTGTGGTTCACGAAAAGAACACACATCCAATGACACTGGTGGATCCATGTGTGGTTTGTGAGAAGAACACACATGCAATGACACTGGGTGTGGTTCATGAAAAGAACACACATCCAATGACACTGGTGGATCCCTATGTGGTTTATGAGAAGAACAGACATGCAATGACATTGTGTGTGGTTCATGAAAAGAACACACATCCAATGACACTGGTGGATCCCTATGTGGTTTGTGAGAAGAACAGACATGCAATGACATTGCGTGTGGTTCATGAAAAGAACACACATCCAATGACACTGGTGGATCCATATGTGGTTTGTGAGAAGAACAAACATGCAATGACACTGGGTGTGGTTCATGAAAATAACACACATCCAATGACACTAGTGGATCCATGTGTGGTTTGTTTTGAAGAACAGACATGCAATGGCACTGGTGGATCCATGTGTGGTTTGTTTAGAGGAACAGACATGCAATGATACTGGGTGTGGTTCATGAAAAGAACATACATGCAATTACACTGGTGGATCCTTATGTGGTTTGTGAGAAGAACTGACATGCAATCACACTGGGTGGATCCATGTGTGGTTCATGAAAAGAATACACATGCAATGACACTGGCGGATCCATGTGTGGTTTGTGAGAATAACACACATCCAATGACACTGGGTGTGGTTGATAACCGACAAGTATAAGGGATCGTGTGTAGCCTTTTCGATAAGTAAGAGTGTCGAACCTAACGAGGAGCTAAAGGTAGGATAAATATTCTCTCAAGTTCTATCAACCACTGATACAACTGTACGCACACTAAACGTTTGCATTATCGAGGAAAGAAAACTAGAGCAACAATACGAGTAATAGAGATAGCTTTGCATGATAATAAATAACAAGAAAGTAAAGCTAGTTGCTGCAGCAATAAAATACACTAAACTAACAGAACCATGAGTGTGGAATAGTGGTGGTAATTGTGGTGGCTTTGTCCAAGTTTACATAGCGAATAGATCAGGTTCATTGTCTTCGATGCAGTTTTCTATGTGGGAGAGGCTAAATATATATGCGCTTCACTACTTGGAACTACATGTACTATATGATTGGATTGTTAGCAAACATCCGTAAGTACTAATCAATGCATTAAGGTTCCCCCAACCATAGCCTTAAGTTTAATGGTTCTCTTACTCCCATACGTGCAACATTCCGGTTCGCGTCCTCAGGTTTCTATCACTCCGGCAGAACTCCCCCCTTCCTTTTACATATACTACAAACCCTATGATGTTTAATCCACGCACACACAAATATAATGGACACCAAAGGATTGTACCATATCAACATACAACTCTAATGAACCAAAGACGTTCAACCATTCAATCTAAGAACAAAGAAACAATGCAAACATGACATAGATCATAGGATTATAACTTATAGCATCAAACTCCATGTTTACATTGGACGGTACAAAGGTGTGTGGGAGGATGAACCACTGCATACTAGGAGGATTAGGTGATGGAGATGGCGGTGAAGATGGTGAAGAGGGCGGCAGCGGTGCGGGGGACTCCTTCCCCGCTGCCGGTATCATGAGGGAGCATCACCCCTTAGCCCCCTTCCTTCATGGCTTCTTGGGATCCCTCCCCCATTGAGATGGAATACATGGGGGAGGCAAAAACGTGGATTTGGTGGCTGCAAATTCGTGGGTGGGTATGCCCTGGGCGAATTAGGTTTCTCCCTTTATATAGCTTCTCGGATTCCCGTCACCCCATCTTGGGCTGCAGTAAATCGGGCCTAAAAGGCCCATACGGACACGGAATCAGCTAAATTTTATGTCCATAACATTTTTCGTGAAATTTCCAACAACTTTGTAGTTGAAGAGTTTTCCGTTTAATGCAGTCTTCGACCCGAAACCTGACCATCTTCAAAAAGAGTTTTGAGACAGATTTCTGGAAAAATCCCAATTTGACTCCAACAAGGTTTCCACTTGTATTCTTGGTAATTCTTACACATCAAAGTGTAAAACAAGAATATTGTGCACTTTTGCAACTATTAGTAGGTTAGTCCAAATAAATCATAAAGTTTATACAATAAGGAGTGTCAAAAGCATATTATTAGAATAAAACCATCAAAAATTATAGATACGTTATGGACGTATCAGTGGTTCATGAAAACAACACACATCCAATGACACAGGTGGATCCTTATGTGGTTTGTGAGAAGAACATACATGAAATGACACTGGTGTATCCATGTGTGGTTTGTGAGAAGAACAGACATGCGATGACTCTGGCTGTGGTTTATGAAAAGAACACACATCCAATAACACTGGTGTATCCTTATGTGGTTTTTGAGAAGAACAGACATGCAATGACACTAAGTGTGGTTCATGAGAAGAACACACATACAATGACACTGGTTTGGTTCATGAAAAGAACACGCTTTCAATGACACTGGTGGATCCATGTGTGCTTGTTTAGAAGAACATACATGCAATGACACTGGTGGATCCATATGTGGTTTGTGAAAAGAACAGACACGCAATCACACTGGGTGGATCCATGTGTGGTTCATGAAAAGAACACACATGCAATGACACTGGTGGATCCATGTATGGTTTCTGAGAAGAACACACATCCAATGACACTGGGTGTGGTTCATGAAAAGAATACACATCCAATGACACTGGTGGATCCATGTGTGGTTTGTGAGAAGAATAGGCATGCAATGGCACTGGGTGTGGTTCATGAAATGAACACACATCCAATGACACTGGTGTATCCTTATGTGGTTTGTGAGAAGAACACACATGCAATGACTCTAGCTGTGGTTTGTGAAAAGAACACACATGCAATGACACTGGTGTATCCTTATGTGGTTTGTGAGAAGAACAGACATGCAATGACTCTAGCTGTGGTTTGTGAAAAGAACACACATGCAATGACACTGGTGTATCCTTATGTGGTTCATGAAAAGAATAGACATGCAATGACACTGGTGGATCCTTATGTGGTTTGTGAGAAGAACTAACATCCAATCACACTAGGTGTGGTTCATGAAAAGAACACACATCCAATGACACTGGGTGTGGTTCATGAAAAGAACACACATCCAATCACAGTGGGTGGATCCATGCGTGGTTTGTTTAGAAGAACACACATGCAATGACCACATCCAATGACACTGGTGGATCCTTACGTGGTTTGTGAGAAGAACATACATGCAATGAATCTAGCTGTGGTTTGTGAAAAGAACACACATGCAATGACACTGGTGTATCCTTATGTGGTTTGTCAGAAGAATACACATGCAATGACTCTAGCTGTGGTTTGTGAAAAGAACACACATGCAATGACACTGGTGTATCCTTATGTGGTTTCTGAGAAGAACAGACATGCAATGACACTAGTTGTGGTTTGTGAAAAGAACACACATCCAATGACACTGGTGGATCCATGTGTGGTTTGCTAGAAGAACACACAGGCAATGACACTGGGTGTGGTTCATGAAAAGAACACACATCCAGTGACACTGGTGGATCCATATGTGGTTTGTGAGAAGAACAGACATGCAATGACACTAGGTGTGGTTCATGAAAAGAACACACATCCAATGACACTGGTGGATGCATGTGTGGTTTGTTTAGAAGAACACACATGCAATGACACTGGTGGATCCATGTGTGGTTTCTTTAGAGGAACATACATGCAATGATACTAGGTGTGGTTCATGAAAAGAAAAGACATGCAATGACACTGGTGGATCCTTATGTGGTTTGTGAGAAGAACTGACATGCAATCACACTAGGTGGATCCATGTGTGGTTCATGAAAAGAACACACATCCAATGACACTGGTGTATCCTTATGTGGTTTCTGAGAAGAACACACATGCAATGAATCTAGCTGTGGTTTGTGAAAAGAACACACATGCAATGACACTGGTGGATCCATGTGGTTTATGAAAAGAACACACATGCAATGACACCGATAGATCCATGTGGTTTATGACAATAACACACATGCAATGAACTCTAGTTGGTCCATGTGGTTTATGTGAAGAACACAATCCAATGAACTCTAGTGGATCTATCTTGGAATAATTTGATGTATGCCATGATGTATTTCATTTCACAAGACACTCACTTTCCATTTTGATACTACTCAGTTTCTCCTTGGTTTTTTGATACTACTCAGTTTTGCCCCCCTCTCTCTCTATCTTTCGTAGAAGCCCAAACCTGTGCTCACTCTGTCTGCTACTCCTTGATTGGTTGTCACAGTTGTCACGCGGATCGTGCGCACCAACCGTTGATTCTGTGCGATCCAACGATGATCGTTGCACACGTCGTGCCCTTCACAGTACAACGTGAGACAGCACGAACGTCTCCCTCAGCGAGACTTCTACAAGAAGGAACACGATGCCGTCCATGGAAAAAGTCATCGAGCGGTCATGTCATGTTTAATCAAGTCTGAAAAGCCTACTACTGCTACTACTACGCCACAACAGATGCGTCATCGAGTGCACGGTCGTCGATGGACATCTGCAATTTATTGCCACTTGATTTTAATAAGGCATATCCCATATTTTATGCAGCGGCTCTCAATCTCACTTCCAACTGGGCCCTGCCGTAAGAAACTTGCACGCTCTAGCCGGAGGCCAAAGAGCTGAACTCGACGAGACCTAACGTCTCCGCCTTCATCGAGTCACTCGCAGTCATCAACACATCCCTCTACCCGATCTAGCACAACCCCACAAATCTCGCCGTACAGCCACCTACCTTCCCCTCTGCATTTCCACTTTTAACTATCGCCAATTTTAGGGTCGTGTCAAACTTCGTACATAGAAATTGTGTATGCGCCCTTTGCATGCGGCTCAATACAGAACTACCATGCATGGCCCGGGGAAAAAACATGACGTACCGTGTGCGTGTCGCGGTGCACAGTGTAGTAGACTGCACGGCGTGTTGCACAGTGGTGCAACGAAACGTGCCTTGCTTCCATCCACCTTAACTATAGAGCCCCTCTCCGCACACCCACTCTCACTCTCGCTCACTCTCCCCACGCAACCCTCTCCACTGTCCCACCTACATCCGCAAACTCCCGAGAATACCCCGTCCGCGCTGGCGATGGCGAACGAGGATAAGGTGGCCATCGTCGCCTCCGAGGCCGCTGGCGAGGAGGCCCCCGTCTCCTCGCTAGTCCCCCTCGACACGTTGAAAGTAGCCGCCGTCCCTGTCCAGGCCCTAGTTGAGCTATCGATGGCAGTCGCCGTTCTCGTCCAGGCCCCCGTCCCCGCTACCGACGGGGCCGCCGAAGAGGAGCCCCTCACCGGCGAGGAGGCCCCCGTCGGTCACAAGAAGATCAAGCACTTCTTGGGCACCTATGATCCAAATAAGTACATAGCTCCGCTGAACCCCTACGACACTGGCATCGATGACCCATGGTCGGAGGTAACTAGGGTTTGCTCCCCTCCCCTGGTTCTTCTACTATTCCCATCGTTGGATGCTAGATCTTGGTTTATTAGGATTCACTTGTTTGCATTTCGATTGCTCTGTCTTCTTACATCATCTACTCCCCCATTTTCATTTTCTTCCAATAGGTTTCCGACAGCGATGTCTGCAGCGATGACGAGTCCATGCACACTAAGACTCGTTAGGTGCCGAGGAGGCTGCGGGCCAGCTAGTATGACACCTTCTTTAGGGGCGGCAACTACAGGTGCCCTTCTGCAAGGGGACCGCCTTCTGCTGGGTGAGTCTCACCTGCAACAACTTCAACTCCTTACTGAAGCATGCAGAGGCCCCGGGCTCCAGCATCCACAAAGGCGGCGAGCGCGAGACTGTGAACGACAACGCCTACATTGCTGAACACCGGGCTCTCGCCATTCACCTCCGAAACCTCTAGCGGGTGGCCATCAAAGAGGGTCGCATGCCTCCAATCAGGCCCAAGGCCCCCAAGATCAAGGGACTGAGGGAGGAGGCAGAGGCGCGGGCGCATGAAGGAGGGGTTGAATGTGTCTGCTGCTGCGGCGGCTGCTGCTGCTAAGCAGCTTCTTTTGATTTTCTATATTTTGCTTGCATCCTATTTCTGGCTGAATGCATCGAACCTTGTTAAGAAAGCTACTTTCTATCGCTATATCCTATTTAGCTGCGCACAGCTATATCTACATTTGTTTTGTTTTCTGAATGAATGTATTCTGCCTGGTGTGATTTGCTTCTCTAGATTTGCTACCTGATCAGAGGCAAAAAGAAGTCCAAAAGGGAATGAATTATCGAAGAGAGAATCTTCTCTAGATTTACTACCAATTTGGGCAAAATGAAACATATATGTTTAGCGAGAGAGGAAAAGGGTACTCTTTCAAATTGCCAGTTAACGAGCTACCATCTTGACAAGCTACAAGACACATACATAAACATCACACAAAGAGGGTTAAATTTATTTTACTACTCTCACTTTAGGTGCTAGACATCTTGATAAGATAAATGAGTTCCAGAAAATAGAAACATAACACTGAGAAGTAAAATTTAATTCACTTCTCATCAGCCCACTTGAGGCGCTTGCCATCGTCCCTATGCGACCAACTGCGATCATTCCAGGTGGATCTTACATTATTGGCACTCCACAACTCACGAAATGCTTCGTCCCACCTGGGATCTGACTTGCCTTCTCTATCTTCAGCGTCCTGCGACACAATTAGCGGTGCATCACAAACCTGATTGTTGCTGCTAGAAGATGCTGCCTCTCTGTTTGCTGCTTCAGCTGCAGCCTCTCTGTCAGCTACTTCTGCAGCCTCTCTGTCAGCTGCCTCAGATGCAACCATTTCCTTTGCATATGCAGCTTCAAACTCAGCTATTCTGCATTTTCTACAAAGGGCTCCCCTATGGTCGTCTTCCCTCTTACAAAAAGGGCAAAACAAGAGGTAACGTAGAAAAAAATGGATCTTCTTGTATAGCTGGTAGGTCACGTAAGGATCTATGGCTGCATACTTCAGGTTTATATCAGACAACGGCCACTCGTCCCAGAAATCGTGCCTATCTGTAGGGAAATCTGCCTTCATTCTGTCGTACAACTCATCGAGGATTCTAGTTGTGAGTGATGCCATTCCATCCATCCTCGAGCCCCCTAGGATCTTGACAAGACTCTGAATATCGATCCAGTTGTGCGCAGGAATTATAATTCCCTCTTGATAAAATTTCGAAAAATCAGTTGTATTGTCGATAGTGCAGAAAACGATTCCCTTTTTTACAAGGAACTAATGTAGCGCCGGACAATTCATGTCAGTCCTGAAAGTATGTAGTTTGGCATCACCAAAATTTGTAAATACAAATATTTTGTCAATGCAAGATCATCATCTGAATATAATTTTGAAAAGTTCAGTAAATGCAAGATCAAGACTCTCAACATTGTCTTGTCATAATTTATTTGGTCCTAAATAAAATCCAGTAGTTGCAAGATGAGCAAATGGATAAAGAACAAGAGGAGAAAACCCTAAAAGCGGTTAGCTACAGAGAGTAGATCTACAAATCGGGAGAGGTGGTAGACGAGGATGTGTTTCCTCATGGCTAGTTGAACAACGACGACTTCACTCCCTTCATATGGGTGCTCTAGGGTGTACTCGAGGTCCAATCCCACAAACTTGTCCTCGTCTTTCTCAAGCCAACCCTCGTACATCCTCAGGACACGCACCACTGTCTCCTCCTCGTTGGTGTAGACAACGTCTATCTTCTTATTGTCATGGGTAGTGAAGCTTGTCTCTAGAGTGCAACGACCTTCCATGGCGGCAAGGAGAAGACGGGAAGAAGACAGATGCCAGGAAGAAGAAGAGTGGTTTCTGCGAGACAGGGGAACGGTGGAACCGTTAATGCGCTTTTAAGGTAGTGGTTAACGACGGGGACGGAAGTCCAAGGAGAGACGCGTGGCGGTGGCCGTTCCAGCTTCTAAGTAAACAAAAAAATAATTATAACGCTGATACATGTGCCTTGTTTTGTCACGTCAATACACAGGGCAGGGGGTGTTGTCCTATCCACTGTGCCAACACTGCAAGCCTACGTGACAGCCACCCTGCCTAAGCGACAGGAGCGACATAACGGCGAGAACTGACAGGGGGGCCCAACTTGACGGCCGTTAGCCTGATATTTGTATTGAAACGTAAAGTTTAATTCATGCCAAAAAGACCCTCTGAGTATTTGGCACGCCAATTTTGGGCAACACAGCTGATTGTAAGCAACTTGGGTACCGCGTTGCCTGGCCACCCCAACTTTCGGGCCGCAAAATGATATTCTCTCCATGTATGCCCTATTGTAACCTGGCCACCCCTTGAAAATGTGTGCCAGGACCTCAAGAGAGAGGGGTCGATCATTTTGCTAAGGGAAGAACCCTAGAGAGAGGGGTGAGTAGAGAAGAACTTCATCTTCCTCCTCCCCACGAACAGCTCAAGGAGCATCTGTAGCCACCATTGGTCTTGAGAATACAACTCATCAGTGTGTGGAATCACCACACTATCCCTCCATGGATACCTCTAATGCACTTTGGGCCCATCTTTAGCCTATCCATGGCATCTGCCATGACACCACCACGACAATTGGCGCCCACCGTGGGGCCAGCAATGATGCTAGCTAGAGTGAAGATCAGGATAGGAAGCATCATCGCCACCGGGGAACGCATCGTCTTCGGGCTCGTTCAGCGCTTTGGAGCACAGGACTACGTCAGGGACAACGCTCGTAGCTTCGACAGCCGCCCTCCACCCGGCAACAAGCTCTTCATCAACCTTGGCACCCACAAGATCTACATAGAAATTGATGAGTCCTGCGTTCACCCGCTGCACGTCATCGAAGGAGGAGAGACACCCCTTAGCGCGGATCGTAGTCCGCATATCACTCGCGCCGCTAGCTGTGTTGATTTCATGATGACTGCGCCTAACACAGGAGCAAGCAAAGACCCAGCAGATGACCCAGAGGCAACACCAAAGGTACCTAGGAAAAGAGGCCCTCCACTAGAGAGGACGGAGAATGTGTTACAACAAGCAATAGAAAGCTTAGCCACTCCCATAACACCTATAGTAGACCTGACTCAGGCACAGGCTGAGCTGGAGGAAACCCGACAAAAAATGTTAGTAGGGGCTAAGAAAGTAGCAGCGCTTCAGCAATCGTTGAACATCACACTACGTGAATATGCAAAGTCAAACAAGATTAGTCCGACCCGTATGGATGGTGTGAAGATTAGGGGTAGAAACCTCATTAGTGAGATAGACAAAGAATATGTGCCTAGGCTGGGGTATTCAGCTATCCTTGTCACTGCAGGGATGCCGAGGTATAACACCCCGGCAAAGAATCTCAGGGCTGTAGATGCAACAACGTCCGAGTTAGAGGGTCTGACCGGAGAAGCCCGAGAGAGGCAACATGAATGAGTTAATCACCTAGTAAAAGTTGCTAACAAACAAAATGAGGAATTTCTCAAGGCAAACCCGGCAGGAGCAGGAGGTTCTCGTGTCGTTCATTCGGTAGGGGGCGCTCCGGCAAAATCCACTAGCGTGACATCATCCCCTCACACGGGCCCAAGAAGGGAAGAGGTAGTGACCTCAGCAAGAAAAAATAAGCAGATGATCCCATATGACCCGGCAAGGGCAGGGAAAGGAAAAGCTGTGCAGGGTGATGAGGATCGCCATAGCATCAGCCGAGGTGAAGGTGGACGAGGTAACCACGGCCAAGGCCATGCATAGTAGGGAAACACTAGGCATGGCAATGTTGGACAGCATAACTCGGTAGGAGCTAGACAAAACCCACCTCGGCAACACCAGCAACAGTACATACCTCGGCAAGAGCAAAGTGTCAGCCCAGCTATGCAACAACAATATGTTTGTCTGGGTTAAGATAGGTACAATGATGGTTATTCGACAATGGCAGATGACGGGTTTTCCAGGCCGCATCATCATGTGATATGGTTGAGGCTGGGAAACAGGAACCTACAACCAGATGATGCAAGGTTGAAGTTGGACCGGATTTATAGGTCGGAAATGATAGAGGGACAAGGTCCTCCGGGTCCAGCATGTTTTGGACCTTGGATTATGAGAGAACTTCCTGTGCCGGACTTCTAGTTGGCTAGAGGGACAAAGACATATGACGGAAGTACCAAGCCAGAAGATTGGTTGATTGATTATGCCACCATGGTAAACATTGCGACGGGCAAATTGAGATGGGCTGTGAGATATGTACCTCAGATGCTGGAAGGGCCAACAAGGGTCTAGCTAAACAATTTTCCACCAGGAAGTATCAACTGCTGGATAGATTTTGAGGAGATAATTATCGGTAACTTCATGAGCACGTATAAGAGGCTGAATAGGCCACTGACTCTCGCAATGTACAAGCAAAGGCCGAACGAGACAGACCGGGAGTTCTTAACTCGCTGGTGCAACGTGCGCAATTCAGGCGAGGGGGTGCTTGAGTCACGGGCTATTGCTTGGTTTGCACAAGGATGCAGGTATGCAAGTATGTTGTGGCAAAGGCTGCAAAGGGATATGCCAACTATGTTGGCTGAAACAATCATAATTGCTGACTCATATATGTTGGGTGATCCAACTCAACCTCGACTTATGGCAAGCGAATCAAATGAGGAGTATTACCCTCGGGATGGAGCCAGGTCATCCCGGCAAAATGATTTCCAAGGTAAGAGGAGAGATGAGCGGCCGGATTATAGATGTGGTTCGCAACAAGTTGCAGCAGTGGACCAAGATCAACCTAGAGCTAGGAATAGTCAACACCAAAAGAGTGGAGGACAACCGTGGACTCCGAGAAATGATGGCAAGAAAACTTGGACACTAGAACAGAAAAAGCAGTGGCAAGAAAAGAAAGACAGGCCGAGGTATACGTATGAGGCTATGCTAGATCAACCATGCAAGTTTCACACGCCTAACCCAAGTAACCCGGCTAACCACACGACTCGACAGTGTGAATGGATGAGGAAAATAGAACACAGTAACTTGGGGAATGTGCAAGCACCTCAGCACGATGCACCTCGGCATCAGCAGCTCACTAGGGAAAATGGGCAGCAGTTAATGTTACCACCACTCCCGCTGAGGTATGAAAATCACGACAGAAGGGAATGAGTGCATCAGGTGGAGAACCAAAACCAGCAGAACCAAAGATACCCCTGCAATGACAGGAGAAATGAGTACAGGGAACATCATCAAGCTTACTGTGTGCTTACCATGGAAGAAACTGATAGACAGAGCGTGAAACACTGACATACGGAAGTCAATGTTGTTATGTCGGCTGTGCCGAGGTATATGCCTTGGTCTGATCAGGAAATCACATGGAGTATCAAGGATCACCCTGGGCTCATGCCGAGTCCTGGATCATATGCTTTGTTGCTTGACCCAACTTTCATCAGGCCAAACATCAATGTGAAATTTTCCAAGGTGTTGATTGACAATGATAGTAGTATTAATATACTGTATAAGGACACCATGCACAAGCTGGGAGTATCAGAGAACATGCTTCAAGAAACAAAGACCACCTTCCATGGCATTGTGCCGGGTTTATCCTGTGAGCCTATAGGCAAGGTCCGGATTGATGTATTGTTCGACACGAGAGATAACCGCCGAACTAAGAACTTGGAGTTCGAGGTAGTGGATTTGGACAACACTTATCATGCATTACTCGGCAGACCATCTCTATCAAAGTTCATGGCAAGTGACCATATCAGCTACTTAAAGATGAAGATGCTAGGGACAAATGGGGTAATCACCATAACAAGGGGCTTCAGGCGTTCCATGGAGTGTGCCTCAGCCGGATCAAATTTGGCCAAGTCACTCGTGATAGCTCAAGAGAAGAGGAGGATCCAGGAGGTTGAAGCATTAGCTTAGTCCTCACAGCTGAATATGCCGGCTCTAAGTAACCCGCATGGAAGTGTCTCATTTCAGCCGACAAAAGATACTGAGAAGGTGCCCATTGATGATCACTTCCCAGAGTGCACCGTGACTATTGGTGTTGGGCTTGGCGACAAATAGGAAAGCGAGCTCATCAGCTTCCTCCGTGAGAATCGGGATATCTTTGCTTGGTCCATATAGGATCTGCAAGGTGTACCAAGGGAGTTGGATGAGCACTCTTTGCACGTAAGACCCGGAGCAAAGTCGGTGAAGCAACCTCTCCGCCGCTTCGCCGAAGATAGGAGAAAAGTCATTGGTGATGAGATATCTCGGCTCCTTGTAGCCGGGTTTATCATGGAAGTGCTCTATCCGGATTGGCTATCTAATCCGGTGCTTGTGGAAGAAAGATGATCCGAATGTAGCAGTGGTGTGGCGTATGTGTATTGATTACATGAACCTGAATAAGGCGTGTCCAAAGATCCATTTCCACTGTTGAGGATAGATTAGGTCATTGACTCAACCGCTGGGTGTGAGTTGTTGTCATTTGTAGATGCGTATTCTGGTTTCCACCAGATACCGCTTAACCCGGATGATCAAATAAAGACTGATTTTATTACCCTGTATGGGGCTTATTGCTATTGCACTATGCCATTTGGCTTACGTAAAGCAGGGGCAACGTCTCAGAGGTGCATGCAAAAATGTTTACATGATCAAATTGGGAAAAATGTCCAAGTATATGTAGATGATGTGGTAATAAAGACTAAGGAAAGTAAAACACTCCTATAGGATATCCGATAGACATTCACGAACTTAAGAAGGTTCCGAATGAAGCTTAACCCGAAAAAATGAACCTTTGGTGTCCCGGCCAGAAAGTTACTCGGTTTCCTCGTCTCTAGCCGAGGTATCGAGGCTAACCCGACTAAAATCCGAGCTATAGAGCGAATGGAGCTACCGAAGTGCCTTAATGATGTTCAGAAATTCAGTGGTTGTCTGGCATTGTTAAGTCAGTTTGT
Organism: Avena sativa; assembly: GCA_916181665.1. Lineage (NCBI taxonomy): Eukaryota > Viridiplantae > Streptophyta > Magnoliopsida > Poales > Poaceae > Avena > Avena sativa. The sequence continues at coordinate 355,238,700 of OV702289.1, read as the reverse complement.
TTATCGGCTGGGAGAAAAGGCACTGCCTCTCTATCAGCTAATGAAAAAATCAGATAAGTTCAGATGGACGTCGCAAGATGATAGCGCATTCATGAACTAAAAAAGATGTTAGCCTCTGCACCAGTGTTGGCCTCACCACTATCCAAAGAGCCGATGTTGCTCTATATAGCAGCGACCAACCGAGTCGTAAGTGTCGTGGTAGTGGTGGAGCATGACGAGGAGGGTAAGTCGATGTAGAGGCCAATATATTACTTGAGCAAGGTATTGTCTACTTCGAAGCAGAACTATCCCCATTATTAGAAGATGGCATATGGCGTCTATATGGCGGCCACGAAGCTCAAACACTATTTTGAGGAACACCCCGTTAAGGTGATATGCGAGGCACCTATATCCGAGATAATGAGTAACAAATATGCAAGTGGGCGGATCGCAAAATGGGAAATTGAGTTAGCCCCCTATGCTCCAGAATATGATAGAAGAGACATGATCAAGTCTTAGGCAGTAGCTGATTTTTTCCTCGATTGTGCCGAAATGCAGTGCGACCCACCTTTGCCGGACTTGAACTACTGGAGAATGCACTTTGATGGATCAAAGTTGAAGGTTGGGCTAGGAGACGGGGTAGTCCTTACCTCGCCCAAGAAAGATCAGCTGCGATATGTGCTTCAGATTCATTTTCGAGCATCAAACAATTTGACCGAGTATGAGGTGCTCGTGCACAGACTAAAAGTGGCGAAAGAGGTTGGGATACGTCGGATACAATGCTTCGGATATTCGGATCTAGTGGTGCAACAAGTGTATAGTCATTGGGATGCCTTAGATGCAAACATGGCTCTTTATAGATTTCACGTCCAGAAAATATGTGGGTACTTTGAGGGATGTGAGTTCCATCACGTACCCCGGGTTGAAAATGAAGCAGCCGACGTGCTATCTAAGATAGGCTCATCTCGGCAGGCCATCCCGCCAGGAGTTTCTTTAGAACATCTGAGAAAACTATCTATTACCCCTTCACCAGAATCCGAGTCAATATATATCCTGGCAAACCCCGGATTAGGATCTAGTGGACATTGACTAGGGGAATACCTCGGTAAACCCGAGGACTACCTCGGCAAACCCGGGGGCTGCCTTGGCAATCTGGGGATTGTTTAGCTTGATACGACAAAGGTTATGTCGGTGGATCCAATGGATATTGACGAAGTACTTTTCCCAACTCGTATTGTACTGACATGGGCGCATCCAATATTTGAGTTCTTGAAAGATGGAACCTTGCCAAGTGATGAGATACTCTCGAGGCAGGTGCAGAGGAGAGCAAAAGTATATACTATCATCAATGCCGAGTTGTACAAGAGAAGTGTCACAAGTGTCTTGCAGCAATGTGTTGACCCGGAAGAAGGGCTGGACATCCTCCGAGATATCCATCAGGGGGAATGTGGGCATCATGCCTCATCCAGAGCCTTAGTGGCAAAAGCTTTTCAGCATGTGTTTTACTGGCCAAGTGCCTTGTAGCAGGCCGAGGAACTTGTCAGGAAATGTAATGGCTGTCAGATGTATGCTAGCAAGACAGATCTGCGAATGTCTGAACTCAAAACTATACCAATCACCTGGCCATTTGCAGTATGTTGTTTGGATATGGTTGGACCATTTAAGCCGGCCAAGGGGAACATGGCCCATATCTTAGTCATGGTGGACAAATTTACGAAATGGATTAAAGTAAAGCCAATAAGAAAGTATCATGGAGCTACAGCCGTGACATTGCTCAAAGATATCATTCTGAGATACGGCTATCCACACAGTATCATAACAGATAATGGCACAAATTTCGCTGAAGGGGCATTTGCCCGGTTCTGCCGAGACAAGAAGATTCGGCTAGATGTCGCATCAGTGGCCCACCCCGCATCGAACAGGCAAGTGGAAAGTTACAACGGACTAGTACTGTCTGGGATAAAACCTCGGCTCATTGAGCCACTCCAAAGATCAACGGGGTGCTGGATTGAGGAACTACCAACAGTGTTGTGGAGCTTAAGGACAACTCTGAATCGATCAATAGACTACACACCATTTTTTCTGGTATATGGGGTAGAAGCTGTATTACCAGCCGACATAGAACATGATTTGTAACATCCCAGGATTACCACCTCGAAATAGATAGGACACATGTTCGTGCATTGCATTCATGCATAGAAAATCTGGACAATTTTCGCGCAAACTAAAGAAGCAAGTGAGGGATCGGGATCTCTCTTGTTCTGATGGAAACATCTGGGCGAGTGCGACAGATTCCGACATGACCTCTACGGTATCTTTTGGTTTTGGGGGGGAAATCATATTAAATTTAAAAGATCTAAATGATTTATATGAATTCAAAAGAAATTTGAAATTGATTTAAATATAATAAAGAAATGAGTTATTGAATTCATTAATGCTATATAAATATTACAAGATTTATTGAACATAGAATAATAAATGAAAATTGAATTGCAATAAGAAATAAGAGTTGAAATCTTATTTATAAATAAGATACAAAATTTAAAAGTCTCAAATAATAAAACAGAACTTATAGACGTGACATGAATAATTGAGTAATGTAATATGATATTACAATAAAAAAATAATGAATAAGAATTAATAAAGACTATCTTATTTACATCACACAATATTATATTATTTGTACATTTATGAACAATATGGATAATAAAACTAATGTAGTAGAAAAGAATCATCTTATTACAATAATACAAATATTACATTATTGTTTACAAATGTTTAAATTCCACTTTATTAATAATATACAATAATATAAGGTCTGTAGAATATCCAAACAGACAAGATATTACAATATTTGGTAAAAGGAAAACCCTAGACTAATATCTAACTATTCCTAATCTGATTTCTTAATCATCAGGGCTTCAGTACCTGCAAAACAAAGGAACACAAAGAAATGTAAAAGAAGAGTTGTGTTAGTATTGCTCTTAGTGGTGAACAATGAAGTGCACTGTTCAGGGTACATCATTGAGCAATTCAAATAAGAGGGGCAAATTTCACCAAAAGAGTATTTGTTCTTATCAATACATTATGCCTTAGTACAACCTCATAGGCAAAGGGGCAAATTTCACCAATTTAGAAAAGAGTAAGAAGTAAAATAGTAATACACAGCAGAAGATCCAGTTTTACATGATCTGATCCAAAGGGAGAGCTACAGTGAAGCAGCTTAGTCCCCTAAATGCATGTTGTGTGCTGTCGATAGCAGGAAGGAGAGCAAGGGAATCAAAACCACATCACACACACAACCAAACTGGTTTTGCTCACCACTTCACAAAAACAACCTCAGTTCTACATCTCTAGAACACATATACTGTCATTTCTAGATCACTTTAGTGCACCACAGTTACACCATCAGCACCTAGTTGCTTGGAAAAGCCATCTAGGGACTAAAGGAGGAGTTTCAGTAGCTAATCAAGGGCAAGAAGAAGATCTACAATAGCAAGGAGGAGTTGTCCATCCACTAGAAAGGAAACATGAGACGCTCAAGGTCATCAAGAAGGAGAAGTAATCAGGACAGAAAAAACAAGTTGGAATGGACCCACATCTCCAATATACCACCAACAACAGGTAGACATTCATGAGCTAGATTATTCAGCATCTGTTCTTATTAGCTTGCACCATAAAACTCAAGTAAAATCATGGTTATATTACCAATCCATCCAAATCCAAATACCCTTCAACTAGAGCTGGTCTAGGAGGATTAGAAGGAGAAATTTCTCTCAGGTTGCATAGAGGTGCTATGCAAGCTCATCACAGAGAAGGAAAGCCAACCAAAATAAATATCTTCTCTTATTAACCAATATGGTCTCAGCCTTATGCATCATTGACTAAGATTCCATGAAGGGTTGTGTATCTAGATCATCCAAACTTGTGGATGTCATTTTTGTCACACCCTACTTAAAAAGCTAGCAGATCCAGGAGTGGAGACCACTATGTTCCATCCTAAAGGAGGCATCACAGTGGCATCTCTCTAGTGAATCCACACCAGCACAAAAGCATATCACCATATAATCCTTTTCCTAGCCAAAAGCATCTAGGAATCATATCAAATGAATTTCAAATCATTTTCGTAGTTTCTGTCTCTAGGAATCATTTTATCAAACATATACACATTTGCTACCAGGAATGATAGTAAACCAGAGTAGCATGAGGCAATTATATGTTTTTTTCCACATAGCTGATCACCACAGGAATAGCCAGGCACAACCTTATATAAATTGGATTATCTGCTAGCTAGCAGTAAGATTTTGAAAAGGGTCATTGCATTACAGAAACCCTGTCATGATGACAACAACAAGAACATAAGCAAGCTTTACTTGCAAAGCTTATCCATACAAGAAAAGAAACCATCTTCTTAAGACTATACACTAAGAATCAATTCCTTAGTATGTTCATTATCCTTTCAATAATTCTAACTTAATAGGTACACAACTGAATCATCACAGTGAACTAATGGTTCAGTGGTGGGATTGGGTTCAAGCAAATATAAGTAAACACTAATAGTAGTGAAGTTCAGACAACAATTCCTTTGATAGGGAGTTCTATCAGCAACTCTAACTTGATTTAGTAGATCATTCTACATAAGTGATCACACAGGGGTATGCATGGACAAGGTAAATCATCTTTGATAAAAACAACAACATGGGTTGAACCCTAGCAAAGGGGGCAAACCCTAGCTCATCACTGCAATAACTCAAAAAGAGGGACATAGAGGGAGAGAACACAGAGAAGGAGGAGAGGCACTTAACTTTGGTCCTTGCTAGAAAATTGAAGAAGAAGCAGGGGCCAGAGTCGGGGAAGCACACGGCGGGATGAGGAGCACCCTAGAGGGGCGTTGTGACCCACGCCGATCCGCAACCACGGCGGCCACAAGATAGGGCGACCCCACACCGCTGCCAAGGCACCCGAGCAGCGTCGGATGAGAATCAGAGCATCAAATCACCGATAAACTCCTAACCCTAGTCGCCAAGGGGGTCAGCACCACCCGTAGAGAGCACGAGCCACAAATCGAAGATGGTAAAGCATCGCGGTGCCATCAGCAGTGTCGCCCTGCTCAACGGCGGTGGCCGGGGAGGGTGGAGCCACCGGCATCATAGCGGTGACAGCGTCGCTAGAGGGTACGCGCGAGAGAGAGGAGCGAAGTGAGCTTGGGGTCGAGTGAGGATGGGTTAGGCCAACCCAACACTTGGGTTGGGGTTAAACCCAACCCAGTGGGCCGGATCGGGCCAGGCCAGGCCCAGGGTTTAAAAAAAGAAGACAATAGTAAAATGTTTAATTACAAATATACCCTTGAAATTAAAAGGTTCTAGAAGAAAATAAAGAAAAATCTTAAAAATGCATATAATATATCAAAATGATCACAAAAATAATCTCTACTTCATAAAAATACAAATCTACTTACTTAAGTTAAATGAAATGCAAAATGAATGTTAACACTATTAAATCCTAAATGAAATTTCATAAAATAAGAAAAAATTCTTAAAATCATTAAAAATCATTTCTATGTATTAAAATCAATCTACTATTTTATAAAATACTAACCTAATTTTTTAAAATAAAACTTGAAGCTAATATTTAAAGACATATAATACCTTGTGGATTTTTATAAAAATAAGAATAACACCTACAATTAAATAAAATTCACTTTTAAGGTCTTGAATAAATAGATTTCACTAGAAAAATGCTAAAATGATTATTCCTTAGGTTTCCAAGATTTTAATAATTAGTCTTTCACCATTTTATAAATACCTATTTTGTAAATTCTTTAAAACATTTCTTAAGTAAGAACTCATCACAACTATATATATATAACTCTTTTTAAATCATAAATCCAACCTAAACCAATAATCTAAGTAAATTTTAAACATCATTCACTTATGATAAAAGTGAATGTTATTTATCTTTTAACTATCTCTTAACTAATCATGATTTCAGATTTTAATAGATTATTAAAATCATTTAAACTTAGTTTCCTTAAAAGATAAATTATATTCGTAATAACATGTCATATTTAAACTCATCACTGACTTAAACTAAAAGTGAATGATCTCATACTCTTAGACATGCTTATTACAAAGCCTTAAAGTTATTAATACTTTAAAACATCACACCTTATATCTAATTATGTTTTAAAGTTACCTTTGGTACACCAAGTCATGCATAATGCCTAAAAAAATTATGTTTTTATAGTTAACTTTTGTCTATCCAAATTAAGTCATAAGGCATCTCAAATCCATACTTATCGGATAGACGCAAACGATATGGATCATATTTGATTAACAACAAAGATTGTTTAAACTTTAACAAAGAAATCTTTTCTTCAAAAGTTACTCGTTTTGCCACTTCAAACAACAATCTTATAATAAGTCCCTTAACTCTTAACAACTTAACATAATAAATCCCATCATAATTATCAGATAACAATTCCCCGCAATCTTAGAATATTATTATACTTCACTTTTATACTTTGCATGTTAAACACTTAAATAATTTTTCCTTATAAAGTAATCTTTTCCTAAAAAGGTATTCCATTAAGAAACATTAAAAGTAACCCTTAAACACTTCTTTAAAAGAGCTCTAATTGATTAGTAATCTTGTTTAAGAAATCTTTTAAATACCATGCCCCATTTGAGTGCTTCAGTATGACATGCCACTTGTTATATTTACATATTGTTTCACACATTCTCACAACCTTAATAAGAAGCACAAATGTGAAGCTGATACAAAAACTGAAACACATTCTAAAGAAACCATTCCTTGTTTTCAAACCCTAGACCAGATAATATTATTTCGGGGATTCGCATTTATCAAACTGCATTACAATACTTATGCATAATTGCATTTCGCTTCTTTAAACATTAGTCCTTACCAGACCAATAATGCTGTTTACAGAATTTGAATCTTATAGTATCTTGAAGACCGTGAGTGCATAACCTTACAATCACAAAAGGGAAGTTTATAACTTGCTCATGTCCTTTGGTTATTTTCTATCAAATGCTTGTAACTCAAATGTTGTCATCACCTGCATTTCAAAAAGGTCAAAAAACACTATTTTCATAATCATATGATTATGGATTATTTACCAAATGGTAATAATCTATTGATACGGTTCCAGTGATAAAGGAACATAATATCTAGGACTTAACAACCAATGTCGCTAGTGATTCTAGCGTCGTATATTACGCGTTAACCATGAGATTTGGAATGGGACAGAGAAGTCAGCTGGATCTTCTTCCTTTCACATGGACGGATGGCCTGATAATGAGACTGAGGATTTCTCGTGGAGAAACCTAGCACATGGGTGGAACCCCTTAGTTTCCCGTGATTTTGCTATCTAGATTATCTTGAGAGGATGTCAGTGGTTTAGCTAGACCTTTAAGGGAGCTTGCCAGGGCATAACCATCTCATAGAGTCTTCAGGTGCCTACCATAGTTTTAGCCGGTCCTATATGGGGCTTAACATAGGTGGGGCATGTCCTAGAGGACCGTGTCTTCATGCGGGGTCATGGAGAGGGGCAGTGATTGGCTTGGATCATCTACTAGGCGCCACATCACGGAATTGTGGATGGGAAAGATCGCCCGGTTGTGCAACAAGGATTTGATCTCTCCTGGGTAAAGCAGCACCTCTGCAGAGTGTAAGAACTGTGACATGTTACTCCCTGTTCCGGGAAGGAGCTACGAACGCGGTAGGAAAGGAACCCCACGAAGGTTCTGGTCAACCTGTGAAATCAGTTGGACATAGTTTTCAGAATAAAAGCAACCTTTAAAGAAATGTTTATGAAAACCTGCATGGCCTATGACCTTTGGTCTGTGGCTGTACAGATAGTGCATAATACACTTCTTTTTAGTGAACTTGCTGAGTATGCTTGTACTCAACTGTACTTTCTTAACCCTTGCTAGATTCTAAGCCGTTGAAGAGGACGTCAACATCAATTTCTGCTCAAGAAACCATCATGGGCAGCTCCAGTTTTTCAATAAAGTCAACATACTCATCAACCAAAGTGAAGACGAAATTTTGATTAGATAGGAGAAGATACTCTAGCCATAAAACCTACTTCTATAGAGCGTTGCATTAGCAGCAATTGAAAGCCAAATAGTTTAGATGCTAGTCTTATTAACTAGATAGTTCTGAGTTATCATTTCAGCTTCTTCTTTGTATGAAGTTGTTTTTTCCTCTTTAACCTAGAGTGTTATCTGGATCTTCTGTAAAGAGTCGAGTTGTAATCTATAGTCATGTCTTGGACCTGCTATGTTTCTATTGTACCACTCTGAGGGATGTCATACTAGTGAACAATGTTTCATTGGTGTTATGTCAACGACTATAGTGTACTACATCATGCAGTGGTATGCTGGGTCACCGCATGATTCGCCCAGGGTCACCCAATACACAGAAGGCGAAGTGCAATAAGCCTGATAAAATGATGCTGATCTGCTGGAAGAAGCGAGAGAATTGGCATTGTCCAGGTCCACCATATCAGCAAAATCTCCAATGCTATCATAGCTACAAAGTGAACCCCCGAGTCTTCCAGGAAGGAGATCTGGTACTTCAACTGGTGCAACATACTGCTGGCATTCATAAGCTGTCCCCCCAATGGGAAGGGCCATTCATTGTAAGCAAGGCACTACACAATGATGCCTATTACCTCATTGAGGCACAACCACAGGAGAAGAACAAGGCGGACAGGTCCGGTGAGGAATCAAAACGGTGATGGAATGTAGCTCTACTTTGTCCATTCTACACTTAGTAAAAGTGTATGTATCTCGACCTATCATATGTCGGCCTGTATATCGTCAATGAGCTTATCAAAGAAACTTTGGCACCCCGAGCAAAAACTCGGGGACTGCCTTAATTATAATTGTCTTCATTCTGTATTTACTTTTTATACGTCGGCTGGCTTAACTTACTTACACCTTAGCCGAGTTAGTAATGTGTTGGCACCAAAAGCTAACTCTTCAACTTGCTGTTGTCCAACAAGAATTAGCTTCATGGCAAGCAAGAGAACAAGTTTGGAATTGCTAGGCACATGAAAAATGACTAAGGAAATGAACGTAATCGAGCCAACGTTTGTTTTTTTGGACTAACCCCTGTATTTACTTTATTTTTGTTACGACTGAATTATTTTGAGCTAATCCTCAAAGTTTCAAGTATTGTTAGATCAATTTTTTTAACCTCGGACTCGTAAGTCGAACGCCGAATCAAGGTAGACGCGAGTTGAGTCATTGAATTGGGAGAACAAGAAAATTAAACTTGGGGACTTCGCCCAAGCTAATCCGGCATAAAAACATAAGCTGTAGCGAAATAACACATTGTTTCATACATCTGCACCCAACATACCGGGGATTTAACAAATTTTAAAGTTTTGTTACTTAAGGGGCCGCAGCAGCCGAACCATCTACAATAGGAGGAGGCAAGTTATCCTCGGCGTGGGCAGCCTCGGCTTTAGCTTCATCATCCGGGTTAGCCTCGGCATCCTTGGCATCCTCAGTGTAATCCGAACCTTCCTGGTCATCATCCGCGTCGCCTTCAACATACTCATCATCAATGGCCTCAAGGAAACTCAGCCCCTTGTTCCATTCATCACAATGAGCATATTGAATAAGATCATAGGCACGAGCTCGATGCTGGGCGATGCTGGCCAGATCATTGGTCCACCTGGATCGGGTGCGCGGGCGACCACACACATTCAGATCGACACCTTCATACCAAGACAACACAAAGGATAGGGTTGTATCAGCTCCAGCATGGGCAGCAGACTCTCGCCACAAACTGAGTTGCGTGCTGGTATCCCGGAGTTTCTCGATTAGCGCGGCAACTCCCTCCGGATCAGCTTCACCCGACCATAGAATATGAAAAGCATGGATGGCCGCGCTGAGAATCCCCAACCCAAAGACCTTCATGGGCCCGAGGAAGGCCACAAGACCAGCCAAGGACTCGTCAATGGTAGTTTCCTCTAAGATAGGGCCAGCTTCAGCTTTTTTCTCACGGAGATTGTGGATGGCAACATCGGAGCGGGACTTGGACTGGGGGAAATCCTCTGAAAGAACAAATAGAAAACAACTAAGAAAATGCAAAGAGAAAAGTAACTGCAGCAATGAGAAGTAAACTCATAGCAAAAGAACTTACGAGCTATGAGGCAGTGGATCCAGGTCAGTTGGGCCAGCCAAGCTGTCTGGTTCTTCCGGAATTCCTCAAGGGTAGTATTTAGTGACTCAACTTTGGCTTCAGATTCTTGGAGAAGTCCCTTGCTCTTATCACGCTGGCCCGTGAGCTGAACCTTGGCATCAGAGAACTCCTGGTCTAATTTCTCAAGCTCAGTTTTATGGAGCTATTGGAGTTTCTCATTCTCGGCACGAAGCTAGAGGATCTCATCGTCCTTCTCCTTCCGAAGGGCCTAATGTTGTCCTGCTTGTTTGAGAAAATGGAGAATCATGTCAAGCAGGGGCACGCTATCTTGAAGAGACACTGCAATAATTGTTTGACCCAGCAGAGCCGAGCTATAATTACCTGCCGAGTCAAAATGAAAAAGGACAATGGATAAGAAGCAAAGGAAAACTACCTTTCAGCTCAGCCAACTTCTTCTTCAGTGCCTTGTTCTCAGCTTCCACATCGGCTGTGAAGTCCGATTCACAAGTTAATTTGGCAAGCCAAAGATGAAGGGGAGTAAGAGTGAAAATATGAAAGAGAGAACTTTACCTTTCTTCTTCAGCTCAGGCAGCAGGGCCTTATGATTTGAAGAAAGATCTTTGTGTGTATCTAGAAGCCGCTGAAACTCGACGGTGTGGAGGTTGGTGGTAATTTGAAAAGGAAAGTGTTAGCTCATAAGTCATAAGGAATATTTGAAGTTACTTAAGACCCAGGCCAAGTGGAACTTAACCCAGCTCTAGGTGAGTGAATATTTGAAGTTACTCAAGACCCGGGCCAAGTGGAACTTAACCCGGCTCTAGGTGAGTGAATATTTTAAGTTACTCAAGATCCGGGCCAAGTGGAACTTAACCCGGCTCTAGGTGAGTGAATATTTGAAGTTACTCAAGACCCAAGCCAAATGGAACTTAACCCGACTCTAGGTGAGTGAATATTTGAAGTTATTGAGATCCGAGTCAAGTGGAACTTAATCCAGCTCTAGGTGATTATATATTTGAAGTTAAAATACCTAGGATTTGGGAACAAGTTACGTGAAAATTTCACAAGGTTATTAAGAGCCTTCGGTCGAGTAACATGTCACTCCTCCAGAGGCTCGGGAACTGGAGGATATATCTACAATGACTTGTGCATATGTAAAGAGATGGCTGAAGGATTTACCTCCATCATCTTGCTGGCATAACTAATGGCTTTGGCGGCAGTATTCATCTGAGCACCAATCTCCGTGGGGCCAAACTTTGCCAGGTTACTAGAGCTGACATCAACGTATTCAGCGTTGTTCCAGTTATTGGCAAACTCAGCAATAGAGCCGAGGGTCCCACCACTGAGAGTCCAAGCTAGGATCAACCCTTTCTCGTGAGTAGCTTGGCGTGTAGCCTTGGCAACGGCCAGACTAGAATGCAGCGTGAGTTGCTTGTTCGGAGTTGGGCCGGAGATGACGCTGCCTTGTTGCATCATTGAAGCGATTGTGCCCTACCCGGATCCAGTGGTTGACCCCTTAGGCGCTGCCTTGGTTGCATTAGCAGCGGGCTTGACCTTGGTCACGTCGGCATGTTTCTTGGCCTTGGTGATTGGCTTGGCCTGCTACTGTGGAGCTGAAGGTGGTGCTCCGGCCAAAGAAGCTAGCGTGGAAGACTTGGTCCGAGGCTTTAGCTAGGTTTGCTCTTCTCGCCGAGTCTGGGTAGACTCGGACGAGGAAGGAGGTGCTTGCACAGAAGAACTTGGAGCTGGAGTTGGCCGAGGTTGAGGCTGAGTTTGAACTTGGGTTGGTGCCGGAGTCATCGGCACCTCGGTAGAAACTTTCTCGGTGACAATGTTATTGGCACCGTCATGGTCTTGTTGCTACAGAGCAGAAGAGGCACTTAGCCGATCTATCATAACCACGTCCTCAGGGCACCTTCTCCCTCCGTGCCGACATTACCCTCCTCCTGCCGAGGTGGACTACTATTCGGTGCAGCGGCAAAGCTTTCCCAGACGAGGCTCAGAACGGGACCATCATCATGGTGCGGATAAGGTGGATTCTAGCAAAGAGGAGAGGCTATGCTGGGGCCGCTCTGGGGGATGTCCTTCGGGCCCCGGCCGAGTGAAATAGAAACAAGTATCAAGTTAGGACAGAAAGAGAGGAAGAGCTACACAACTCAAAGAACATGAAAGGAAAGAGGAAGTTACTCGAATGCAGTAGGTGGATCCTTCGGCTTTGGAGCTATCTGGATGGTAGTCTTGATAGGGGGTTTGGTGCCGACCTTGTTGGCGTACTTCTTGTATCGTTCTTGGTCCGGGGTTGCTCGGAAGAAGCAACCGAGGTTGTAGGTCTCTTCTTCATAGGGGCTTGTTCACCCACAGCAAGAGGAGGGTCGGTGTGGACCTGACCAGCCGAGTTAGCTGGAGTCGGATCAGCCGGAAAAGCGTAAGAAATAGGCATCAGAACAAATACCTCAAGAACTTCACAATCATCATCATCTCCATCATCATCCGGCCAATCCCTTAAGACAAAAGTCTTACCAGAGGGTCGGCTGGAGCTAGAGTCCATAGTAGGCATGAACGTCTCGGAGTACGGCTCCTCCGAATTCGAGGTATCTTGAAACTTGCCCCAATTGATGGCCGGAGTCGTGGTGTCCTCTATAGTTTGCTAAAGGAATTTCTGAAAAGGATAAGGCAAAAATTCAAATAGGTAATACATGCTGACATAAAGCATAACTCGGAAAAAGGGTCGCAAAAGAGATGTACCGCGGGAGCTGGCCTATCTCGACTGAAGTTCTCTAGCCCCCACTCCTAATCTTCCGTCAAGGGCGTCTTGAAGATAGACTTAACCTAGCGGAAGATCAGGGAGTCGGAGAGCTCGAATGACGAGACTCGGTTCGGGTTGAAGTGACCACTCATGTGGCAAACTTTGTGGGTACGTCGTTGCAGAGGGCAGATCCGACTCCGGATGAAAGTGAGCATTAGATCCTCGCTGATCATCCCCTCTACCTTTAAATCAATGACATGCTTCTCCACCAAATCTACCAAGGTGCTAGAATTCTTTGAAATCCGGCCCCATCGAGTTCTATCAGGGACACCAAGAGAAAAAGGAGGCAACCGAATATTGTCCTCTGAGGTAGCGTTCTTTACATAAAAGAACGTCTTGGCCCACCCTTTGTAGGATTCCAAGCCGGTAACCCGGGGAAACATGGAGTCTCACCGAGGTGAGATGGACGCCGCCCCACATTGGGTGAGGGATTTGTCGGTGGTACAAAGGTCTTTATTCGGAACAACATTGGCTCGGAAGCCAAAGAACTTGAACCAAATTTGTATGGAAGACCACAGGACGAGATAACCCTTGATGCCGGAAACAAAGGCAGATAGAGATGTGATGGCGTTCGTAGGAAGATGATGAAGTTGAAGAATGAAGGTGGTGAGGAAATCATGGAAGAAATCGCTAATAGGAAGGCCGAAGCCGTGCTAGAAGTGGGAAAGGGAAACCACAAACTCACCCGGCTCGAGAGCAGGGACAAGTTCTTCGCCGGCGAGGCGACAGCTAACTTCGGCAGGGATGTGGCGGGTCCGGATGAGCCAATCAAGGTCATCTTGGCACACCCAGGAGCCGGCCCAAGCACCACTCTTATGGGCAACGCCGCCTCCTCACGCTCCTCGACGACGGCAATATCCTACGGCATCTCTAGATCTTCCTCCTCACAAACGTAATCAGAAGCGGGGGACAAAGGCCTAGATTGACAGGGCCTTGTGGCTATGGATAACGGCAGCGCTACGACGGAGCAAGCGAGAACAGAGGGCGGCAGCGGTAGTGCTATCGCTACGCAGAAGCAGTAGTGGCGGCAGCGCTATGAGGAGGAAGAAGAAGAGGCAGAGGTGAATGGGGGAAATGGCTAAGGGACCTCCCCCTCTCCCCTATTTAACCACGCCCCTAGTGGGGGTAGTGGGATCGCACGGTGCAGCGGGTGATGACCCACAAGTATAGGGGGTGTATCGCAGTATTTTCGATAAGTAAGAGTGTTGAACCCAACAAGGAGCAGAAGGTGCTGGCTAGTGGTATGGATCAGGAATTCTCTGCAAATACTTAGCAAACGGATTTTTAGGGGTTTTTGATAAAGCAAGTAAACAAAGTACGAGTAAATAAAAGACAGTAGGAATAAATGCAGCAAGTGGCCCAATCCTTTATGCAACAAAGGACAAGCCGGTTGTATTACTTAAGATGACCAAACGTTCTCGAGGACACATGGGAAGACTGTCAAGTGCTTTTGCTTCATGTAGTTGATTAATCTTCTTTAGTTTGCTAAGTGTTGTGTGGGTGAACCTGTGCTAATGTACCGACCTTCCTAGGACTAATACATACTTGTGATTATACCACTTGCAAACATCCGTAAGTACAAGAAAGTAATTAAGGTAGAAACCTAACCACAACTTTAAACTCTAAGACCCTTACGTCCCTTGTGCAATGGTTTCCTAACGGGGGTTCAGGTTTCTGTCACTCCGGCAACCCCTACGATTAGTAGCCAAATACACAATGCATTCCCCTAGGCCCATATAGGTGAAGTGTCATGTAGTCGACGTTCACATGACACCACTAGAAGAAGTACACCACAACTTAAATATCAAACTATTGAATCTTTCTCAACACAACTCCACTACTAACAACATGACTTCTCCCATGTCCTCAAGAACAAAACGAACTACTCACAAGACATCATATGGATCATGACCAGAGATGGAATAATGATGTATAACAATCTGAACATAAACAATAATTCAATGGTTCACTCAATAGCATCAACTACAAAGAGTAATCAACACCGGGAAAGTTTCCCCTATGAACTATGCAAGATTCAACCCAATTGTTACAACAATATGGAGATGGTGATGAGGGTGCTGATGGTGATGATGGTGGTGATGATGATGATGATCCCAATGAAGTCCAGCTTGATGATGGTGTTGATGGCGATGATCTCCCCTCTCCGGGAAGGAATTCCCCCTGCAGAAATTTGTCTGTCGGAGAGATCTTTCTCTCTCGGTGTTTTCCGCCCCGCAGAGGCGGCAGAATATTTCTGTGTCGCTCCCCGAGTCTTAGGGTTTCGGGAGGATAATATACGCCAGAGGGGAGAGGCTGGAGTGGGCCAGGGTGGCCACACCACCTCCAGGCGTGGCCTAGGCCTGCCCGCACCATGGGGTGGTGTGGGCATCCTGTGGCCCATCTCCAGCCCCGCTTCTGGCTTCCTTCATCTTTTGGAAAAATAGGATTTTCCGTATATTTTCCCGAATTTTCTGATCTTCGCGAATTTTGCCTCCAAAGAGCACCTTTTCCATCAGAATCCTGACTACAGCGGTCCATGCTCCAAAAGTCACCAACCATGCAAAAACAGATGAAATAACATAAGTATCACCTCTCAATACAAAATATATCAATGAATAATAGTGAATTATGACATAGAATAGTGATGCAAAATGGACGTATCAGCGGGCCACACGGTGTGGCCATGTATTTGCCGGATGAGCTAATTAGAAGCAAGCCACACGGGAGGTTACACAGCGCAGCAGATCGTGTGACACAACGTGGCATTGCGGTTATCGAAGGGGCGCCCACGATATGATGGCTGCACAGTAACTCCTGACAGCGTGCGCAGTAACTGATGCGCAGGCCCTTAAAATGAGGCAAAGGTAATGATTACCTTCCATGTAGGATGCGAGGAAGTGTACATGAGAATGAATTCATCTAAGTGGGATAACCCGGATACAAGGGCATAACCTGGCCAACGAGGAATAACTCAGAAAGAGCCAAGGGAGGTCAAAGTAAATATCAAGTCCAAATGAAAAATCCGAGTTAAGTTCAGAACGTGCCGACATAAAAATACCTTGGCAAGAAGAATTAAGAATTTGGCGGGGTGAACCTATTGTGGCCTTATCAACTAAAGTTGCTAAGCCCCCACCAGCTTCGGGGACTAATGTTGGGGGGATAACCCTGGGTACGTTCAAGCCAGGGTATAAAGGCGAGGTTTGCCGAGGTACAATGAGGTCAAATCAGGTGCTAGCCGACATGCCGTAAGGCCAACCGAATTACGGTCGACCCGGCTTAGGTGGTGTTCACCCAACGTTACCTCGGCCAACATAAAGTGTGTGTCAGCGCCACCAAGTTACTTGTTTGCAGGTACCCTCAAGGCCGACTTAGCCAGGCACGAGCCGGTTTACTAGTTGGCATACAGGAGAAGTAAGGTATCTTCCATGGTCAGCGCTTTTCTCTCTCAAATTTGATTTTGGGAAAAAACATGAGATTGATGATCTTGGGTAGAGTTATTTTTATACCTTCCAAACTTTGTTGGATCTTAGAGCTCAGAGATCCCCTTGGGTCATGGGTTAGATGGATAGATATACCAAGTTATGTAGATCACAATGGTACAAAGTGTTGAGGTTGATCATGATTGGGCTCTCTAAGGATTGATGCCAAACTTTGTGCCAAAACAGATTAACAAATAGCCTCCAAAACCATGTGGGTTTTAGAAGCAAAATGATCCAATTTAAACAAGTTAAGTATGGATGGATATACCTTCATGAGTAGAGCATAACCATGTAAAGAGTTGATCAAAATAAGTTAACATGGAGATGTGAGATTCTGCCAAAAGAGGCATGTTGGGAAGATTAGTGGGAAAGTTTAATTTCTTGCGTGCAAAACCATCAAGAACGGGTGGGTTAAATGATGGCTAGCCAAGGGAAAGTGTTGGCCTTGGAAGTCTTTAAGATGTTTTACAAGATGGTTCAAGTGCATTTCCAAAAATGCACAGGGGTTGGGAAAGAGGGAGTCTCAAAGATGTGATATTGATAACAGTTTTCCAGACATAGTCATTTTTGGCAGTTTTAGGGGTTTTGACTAGAATAAGAGAGGGGGTAGTTTTGAGAGTATGCAAGGTTCAAATTCATCATCAGTGGATGATTTTTAAGTGTAGTTTGAGTAGAAAGGATCCATGCTTGGAGTTGGTCTTCCTTGACTTGGAAGCTTCTAACTATTTGGTGATTTTGTTAAGGAATTAGATGGTCACTTGGTGACTAGAGATCAGATCCATTCTTTGGAAACTTTCTTAGAGTTTGTAATCTTAAATTAGCTTGATCCTAGAGGATGATATCCTAGTGTAGCTCACTCTACTTCCTAAACAAACAAGGCAAACAACAAATCAAGGCAATTTATCTTACAAGCAAAACAAACTACTACTAGGGTTACCATCAATCCTAGCTTGAGGTAAGGATGTATATTTTGAAGAGGTTGGAGTTTTTGAATAATATAAGGTCCTTGGTACATCTACCAAGAGTAGAGTTCAAAAGTTTTATAAAAAGGGTTTTGGTAAGCCTAGGGGTAAGAGTAGTTAGAGGTTCTGTCTGGAAAACATAAGGACATTATATCATATAGATCCCCATAATTTTGTCAATAGAATATACTAAAATAGCTAGGGTTGAAAAGGCATCTTGTCTCATGTTTTTGAAATGCCAGAACATTTGAGAATATGGAAAATAAGCCAAGATAGTTTTGTGAAATAACTTTTGTCAACTAAGGGTGAGGTAAGGGGTACATCATCTAATACACAGTCATATGCATAAACACAAACAAACAACAAGCAAACACTGCATCACTTAACAAGAAAAACTTTTTGTTCCCCATGATTTTTGCATTCTGGACAACTGATCAGGGTTGACGAAAGTGGGATGTTACAGTGTTGCTACCCCGATGCAAACGAAGTATCATCTCGAATTAAATCCCAACAGTAAAGATGTGGACCAAAAGGTATACTGGTCCATGATCAGCTCTTTACTTTACCTCTGCACATCTAGACCCGATATTTTGTTGGGTGTAGGTGTGTGTGCAAGGTATCTTAGTAGCGGTCAGGAGAATCTTCCGATATTTGGTTCATTCCCCTAACTTTGGAATATGGTATCCCAAGGGCTCTAATTTTTCTTTATGTGCATACATAGATTCCAATTGGGCTGGTGATAAGGATGATCGGAACTCAACCTCTAGAGCTTGTCAATTTTTGGAAGATCTTTGGTATGTTGGTCTTCTAAGAAGCAAAATTGTATATCTCTCTCCACCGCTGAAGTGGAATATGTGGATGCTGCAAGTGCATGCACTCAATTATTATGGATGAGGCAAACTTTAAAGGAATACAGTGTCAATTGTGAAAAAGTGCCTCTTTTGTGTGATAATGGAAGTGCCATTAGAATTGCTCATAATCTGGTGCAGCATACAAGAACAAAACATATTGAGATCTACAATCATTTTATTCGAGACCATGTCGCTCGTGGAGATATTCACCTATATTTTGTGAGCACGAAGAATCATCTTGCGGATATTTTCACGAAGCCACTTGATGAAGCAAGGTTTTGTTATTTGAGGAATGAGCTAAATATCATGGATTCAAGGAGCTTGACTTGATTTCCCTTGCATACCCCCTATATCTATTCCTCTATTTGGTTTAGATGTGGGCATGGATATAGGGGGAGTGTAGTCCTAACTATTGGGCTAACCCTCCCCCCATTATGCCGAAAGCAAGACACATAATTTCTCTTAATATCATTTTGTGATATGTGAGTTTATTGATGAGTATTGGTTATGAACTGAAGATACATCTTCGTGGTGTCATGCCATTTACTCCTACATGGTGGCTTCGGCCACCGCCCCCTTCCTTTTGAAGAGTTGGTTCTTTGAGCATTCTTATTGGTTTTATTTGCCTATCTTGTGTTCTTATGGAAAACACACCAATGATTGGCTTTTCATTATATTGGTTTTTGCAATTCTTGGTGTGGATTACCATCTCAGTGTGGTTTTCTGAACCTAAGCCTTTATCCTATCTCAAGACACCTTTTCTATCTAGCACACAAGTCCGTTGTCTATCTTGCGAGGGTTTTGTGGGGTTATACTGGACCAAATTTCTGTGTAAATAAAAAAATGGAGAGGGCCGGACTATCCGCCCCAAGTTGGGTCTGGATTATCTGGCCCAGGTAGTTTCGTCTGATATAGGCAGGGCGTCGGGTGGGAGGGATCAATCAGAGCAGCCACTCCCATCCCGACCCCTCTCCTCCCCCAACCTCCGCCAGCCCTCCCCGTCCTCCCCAGCACTGTTCCGGCCGCCGGATTTTCCGGGCCTCCCCCGGATCTTCTCAGAATCTCCTCTGGGAACCTTCTCCTCTAAGTACTTCTTCCAATGAGTGAGGGTAAATCCCCCACTCTCATCTTTTGTATGGAAGTTGTGTTTTTGTTGTTGAAACTCAGTCTAGAGGTTGCCCTGTGTTCCATGTGCATGTTAGAAATCATAGACTAGCAACCTCTTAGCCTGATCTATATGTGTACCATCAATCTGAGATGATCTGCAAAATTTCACCAGGGCCGGATTATCCGGCCTAGAAAGGTTTCACCTGCTATAGTTGGTCTCAGACAATGGTGTGATATATGATTGGCTTGTTGTTGTCTTTCTACTATTTTAAGCACTCCTCCTAGACTTGTGTGTGCTCATCTTTTTGCTATCTTCCTCATTCGCTTCGTAGGTGATTCTCGTGGTGTCACTAAAACATATCAGCGCCATCCTCGTGATCGGTATTTCAGGCCCAACGAAGAGGTTGTTCTAGTTGACGAGGTTGAGTTGAGGAGGCAGAAGAGAGAGGCTGCAAGGATGGCTGAAAGGGCTAAGAAATACAAGAAGTCACGGGCTGGTTCCAACAGATAGGGCAAGCAGATTAGGGTCAGCTACAAGGACATGGACATTATCTCATACTCAGCTATCTGGCAACGTGATTTGTACTTGGAGACAGATATTATAAGGAGCTTGGGGATCCCAACTTTTGGTGTGCTCATTAGAAGTTCATCTTTGATGACGTCTACGACTGCTTGAAGATTCGCCCCATGCACCCTATGGATCTGACCGAGGCAGGCCGTAAGCCTCAATGTGTTGAGGCTCTGGCTATGACTGGATGGATGGGGCTGCATCATCTAATGGAACTTTAGTGCTCTTATGATACTTCCCTGGTGAAGCAGTTTTTCTCCACTCTCGTGGTGTCTGGAGATGAGCGTCGCACCATGAAGTGGATGACAAGTGAAAACTTTCTGCAGGCTGATTTCTACACGTTTGCTTAGGTTCTTGGCTATTCTTTCAATGGTCGAGACCATAAATGTGGGCATAGCATCATCACCCCCCATCAAGCCCAACAAGGACACACTTCTTTCACCATGTTGTGGACCTAATGGTGTAGTTGGCAAGGTTGCGGGTCTCTCCCCGCTCTATGCTCAGCTGGTTAGTATGTTCCGTGATTGCATTGCTCCGAGTAGGGGGAAAATGATAGTATCCATGGTCATCTCGTTCAGTTGCTTGGCTTTGCTTATGAGTGTGTCTCTTCTGAAGACCCTACTATGAGTTACATGCTAGATGTGATGGATGTCATCTTCCACGAGATGACCGAGGCTATGTACAACAAGATTTCCATCCCTCATGCTCCCTTCATCATGATGCTCATCAAGCATATGCTTCCCCATGAGGATTTCAGTGGGAAACTTGATGGTGAACACAAAGTCAAGATCTATAACAAGTCTTGAAAGACCTCACACCCTTCTACAGCTCTAGAGTCCTTTATGAGAGATGCTAGGGAGAGTGGGAGAAGGCCCCATGTACCATCTATTGCACGAGAAGTGAAGCAACTTAACTGGTTCCAGCGCAATATTCTTTGCATGGGGGTTGCCACTCACAAGGGGCAGTACGAGGCCTACCGACAACGTCATGACTTGGCTCACACTCAGTAGCTTATCCTTCACAATGTGTCCAGGGCATCAGGCCTCCCTCATACATAGTATTCTCCTACTCCATATGCTAAGTGGAATACATCAGGCATCATCTATGGTGACATGGAGCGTCACTTGTTCCCTGCCTCGTCGAGGGAGCCTACTCTGCCAGCCGCTGATAATGAGGACAAGAATGAGGAATATTATAATGATGAGGAAGCCTATGACGAGGACGAGGAGTGATCTCTCAGGATGCTAGCATCGCTCTTTTCCCTTTTTTGCATTTCAATGTCAAAGGGGGAGAAGTAGTTCTATTAGGTGTCGAGGGAATTGGCATGGGTCGGGCACAAGCACATTTGCCATTTTATCATTTTCTCTTATCCTTGCTTGTGCCCATTCAGCGTTGACCTCTCTTATTTGCTATTTGGTTTATTTGCGTGAGACTATGTTGGTCCTTCTTGAGTCATGATACTATGGACTTATCGCTATGGATCTATTAATGGTTGTCTATGTATTTATCACTATGGAATTCTGGAATTATCAATTTGGATGTATCATTACGTCATTATCCTCGGAAGTCTCAATATGGGGGTTTCTAAAATGTGTCTTTCATTATATTATTGAGGACGTCATTACGGGTGGTATGATGCATTTCTCTCTCTAACTCATCATTTGATATTATTTTCCAATTCATGAAGAAGTATTGACCCTATGTGTGTGCATTTGTATTCAAATGCAAACTTAATATATGCAGACATTTTGGGGGAGGTCTTTTTCATCTTTGGAATGATGTTGTTATTAGGGCTTTTATTGCCAATCCTAGTATTGTCATCTAACACCAAAAAGGGGGAGATTGAAAGAACATTTCATGATCTCTAGTGTTTTGTGTGTTTGATAACAATGCCAAGGATTATTTAATTGTGTGTTTAGTGGTGCAGAATACTTTTACACCCAAATACAGCTAAACCCGTGTTCTGGGGGCCGGATTATCCGCCCCTACCAAGGGCCGTATTATCTGCCCCACCTAGTTCGTCAAAGCCGCCAAGGCGCGTCACGCAGAAGGGGCAGAGTTTTCCCCTGATTAACGGGACATGGCCGGAGCTTATGCCCGGGCCGAATAATCCGCCCCACCAGGGGGACGGATAATACCCCCAGGAATTTTTTCAAAGGTAGCCAATGCGCTTCACGTAGAAGGGGCGGAATTTTCCCTGGATTAACCGGCCAGGGCCGGAGATTTTGCCCGGGCCAAATAATCTGCCCCACTAGGGGGCTGGATAATCCACCTGCAGGAATTTTTTGAAAGGCATCCAAGGCGCATCACCCAGATAGGGGGGCGGACATTTGTCCCGGATTGTCTGATTAGGGCCGAATGTTTGTCTCGGACAGATATTCCGTCCCTTACTTAGGACGGATAATTTGTCCCCTTTTCTTGCAACGGCTGGCTTTTGGTAGGGGGTATAAAACTATAAATACCCCAAATGCTCCTCCTATCAGATCTCTTGATTCATTCGAAAAAGTGCAGAGCTGTTGTCTCTTATTCTCACGAGATCTCCATGTTCAACCACACGAAGGTTCCGATCTTTGGGGAATCGAAAGAGGAGGCCTTGATCTACATCGGCACCAATCAAGATCTTCATTTCCCCTCCATTCACTTGGAGGATTCTTGATCTAGTATTTCTTTCAAATATCTAGATCTCTATTTTGGTTATTTATTAAATTGTTCTTGTGGAAGCTTGTTTTCATCACGGGAGCCTCCAATTCAGTTGTGGATTCATGCCTTGCTAGTGTTGTAAAGGCACTTGTTCCCACTTAGAAGGGTACCAAATAGTAGAAGGTGGATCAGGCCTCTCGTGGCGAGATCCATTAGAGAACAGGGTGAGGCCTTTTGTGGCATGGTGGTCTTAGTACCGCCCACCCCTCCAACACAAACGTACTTCCCTTAACAAGGAAGGAACTGCGGTAAAACAAATCATGTGTCTCCGCATGCTTCACTACGGTTACCACGTTCCACTCTCTTTGCCTTTACTCGCTTAGTAGTTAGGTTGACATATAGGGAAATTCATCTTAGTTGCATATCTAGAGAATTTACCTTTACGTTAAGCCTAAAATTGAAAAAGAATTAAAATTTGGAGTAGCACCTATTCACCCCCCCTCTAGGTGCCCATACGATCCATTTCATACCCAGAACTCGAAGGTGAAGGTGCCGCACCCCAAGGCCTCCTTCATGGATCCGATGGACTAAATATTATCAACACGGAACCCGCATACCATGATCGCAGAGTCTGAAGGCCGAACTCGGACCCCTCCGAGCTCCAAGATCTCCGATCCAAAATGTGTGACCCCTATCCGCCCCTATTTTTTATAATGTAATATAAACTTGTTGCATATTAAATTTTTCATACTTGCATACATATTTTGTCATTTGGGGGCATTTAGCCGCTTCCACTAATAATCACATATGGTGTGTATATGCGGGATATTTTGTCTTATCTCGATTCCATTTAAATTTCTGTAGCGAACCAATGCCATGTTTTGCCTTATTAATCCAACATTTAAATTGCGGGGTACCTAAACAACATAAACCTTCTAATTAATTGTCCGGACTTCGATTCTGCTTAATATTGCCTAGTTGCATCGCATTTTGCCATCTCATGCATCATATCATAATCATGCCAGATGTTTTGTCGTAGTATTAAATAAAGCATCTCATGTTTCTTTTAGTGCTTTGCTTCATCACGGATTAGGACATTGAGTTGATGCGAGCTTCGATCATTTTTCGGATGTATCTTCGGCAATGTTTCACAGGCGAGCATTCTCCCCCTTCTACCTATTTTGCTTTATAGTATTTACTTCCTCCTGTTGATCTATTTCTATCCTTTTTATCGATGCTTTAGTTTTCCGTACCAATTATACTCCTTGCAGCCTAAATTGCCTTGGACACACCCTATTGCCATTGTTTCGGTAGATAGTTGGCCTTGCAAGTCATAGTTGCTTGCTCAAGTGTTGGTTCGAGTTGTCGAGTTCCACAATTGTCATTGGAGATTTGTCCCACGAAGGAACTAGGGTCCTAACGATCCCTTGGTTCGTGAGGGGGCTAAACACGCGATTCTGAAGGAACTCGGCGACGGTGGCAACGATGGAGAAAGCGCATGACAGAGAGGTGACACTGGTTTTTTACCCAGGTTTGGGACCCTCGTGAGGAGTTAAAGCCCCTACTCTTGCTTTGTTGTATTGCTCGCGTGCTTCGCGAGAGTATAATGGAGGATGAAAGTCTAGGGTTTTAGATCTCAAGGATCTATCCCTTCCAAGGTAGGAGAAGGGCCCCTTATATAGGGCGGCGTCGGGCCTCTTCCCCTAGTCCATGGCGGGAAGGGTCACCATAGTGCCACCCGATAGGTCCTGGTCTACTACACTCCTTTTTGGTGGACTAAGTCTTGGACACCGGGTGCACCTCTGCCAGTTGGTAAAGTAGCCTCCCTTTTCCTAGTTTGTCTTTACCCGACGCTGCTCGCTGTCTCCCTAGCACCCAAATGGCAACTGGTGCGCCTGTTACGTTGAAATCGTCTGCCCCAACCGTTGTAGAAAAAAGGGGCAGACTGGACCTTCCTTTACTGAGGTGGACAGAGGACACGAGGCCGCTGCACCACTTGTTGGGATCCGTCTCACCTTCTGGCCGCTTGGTGAATTTACCGAAAAGCCTCGGGTATGCCTCGTGTCTCCCATGGTTGGTTTCTATGAATATTCTAGCCCGGGAGGGTCTCCCCTCGTGAAGCGGACCCTCGCAAGGAGTAACCCGGCCATGCCCATCTCCGGAGGTGCCGAAGTCTCTCAAGGGCACATCGTCTTGAGGTGCTGGGGGGCCGCTAACCGTCGAGACGTGGCACCCCGGTTGCCAGGGCCCCGACAGTAGGCCCTGGGCATTTTTCCTGCACGTATCCCTTGATGGGCTCGAAGGGGCAAGCGTCCTAGGACGTTTTGTAGGCCCCGGTGCCTGCCCACGTAATCATGGATCTGCCACACCCCTATCTCGACTGCATATTCAAAACGCCTGTGGGCTCTTAACCGCAAGTCTCGGGCATGTCGCTCCTGCCCCGAGAGTTGTTCCCACGACCTGACGGCACGTGGGACCTTTGGAGTTACACCCTATGTCTAGGGCAGCAATACGTCCTTTCAACCGACCCGTTTATACCGAGGCGTGAACATGTGGGTTCCTCACTCTTCGCCTCCATTCCTATTCTATTCCATTGCGCGCTTGTGCGAAAACCATGTTCTTCTGGATGGCGTCCCTTTCTCTCCCTATCACGGTGACGGGCGAGGCTGCCATGGTCGAGGGCGAGAGCTCTCTTGCCCTCATCTCACCTGTAGCAGATGTGGATCCTCCCGCAAAGTGCGGTCATGGCCGCCCACATGGGAGTGACTGGGGACGACGCAGGGGTCACGGTGTCGTCCCCGAAGTCGCCCCGCCCTCGGTCATGGAGGCGTCAGCCGGCGAAGCTCCGGTAAGACGCGGGCATGGACGTCATCGCGTGAGTGGCCGTGGCTGCCGTGGGGGGCATGGTGGGAGATCTGGCGCTGATCCCGAGCCTCCGGTGGCGGGCGCCGTGCTGCCCCCTCGGTGGTGATCATGATAGGGGATGACCCCGAGCCTGCTAGGGCGATCGACTTCGTCGTAATTCTCGTGAACTCCGACTGGTTCGTCAAGGTGAGGCTCCCTTCCTGCTTCGCCCTTGGGTTTATGTCGGATCTTCCGGAGAAGGTGGAGCTGCGGCACTCCGGCAGGCACTAGAGGTGGCGGGTGAGTGTGGATACTCTTCCGCTTGACGAGATGTACCAATGCGATGGTTGGAATTAGTTCGCCGTCGCTCACTGCATCCGGCGCGGTTCTGTGCTACGATTCCGCTATGTCGGCGGGAGGGACTTCTCCGTTTCCGTGTTCGACACCATGTTGTGTCGGGTGGCCTACCCGGTGTACCTCCCTTGGGGAGACGAGGCCAGGTCCACGTTGTGTCTGTTGCTTCGCCCCTAGGACTGCGGGTCTTTTTCTAGCATAGGTATAGCATCTTTTATTATTCTATTCTTGTATTGGGTTTATAAGGAAGACTTGCCAAGGATGCCTATAAGCGGCTCCCCGCCCTTGTTATTTCTCCCTTTGCATGTTTCTGCTGTGATTCTTGGAATTTTGGTTATCATGGCGTGGAGCCGGTTTGGTGAAGATGGCATCGGCCGGGGGCCCTTGCCCATCTCCCTGTAGGCCTGTCCATGGTTTGGCATTAGGAGGCGAGGCCTCGCGAGGAGGAGGCTTGCAGAGGCCGCACCCAGTCAGGTGACCTCCGGAAGTGGGACCAAGAGACGGTACCCTTGCCGGGCGTCTCAGGCCGGTGGTCCTACTTGTTGTACCAGGGGTCGCGTGCGGTGACTCACGAGGAGTCTCTATGTGTCTTCGGGTCCGACTAATTGGGCGGTGCTACCCTCTAGAGGCTTACGTGTGTCGTTACCTCGAGCCTCACGGGAGGGGGGCACACCGTTGCACGGGTGTTTTTACAGCTGGTAAAGCGGCTCACCGCTAGGCCCTCTCTGGGCTACCAGTTCAGCGATCGAGGCTCCCTAGAGTTTTGCCTCACGGGACCCTCGTGGAGCCTCTCTAAGAGGTGACCACGTATGTGTACTGCGGGGAAGGCCCTGTAGCGAACTTACGTGGCAAGTTTTGGGCGTCGAGAGCCATGCGTGAGGTAACTTAACGCCACGGTTGGGTGACAAGTTTAGGGATCAGCGCACTAGGCCCTATAATTTCCTGACCGTGGAGGAGTAGGTGCCTCGCGAGCCACACAACAAACATCTCGAGGAGCAAGTCGTCAGGTTTATCACGAGGATTTTTTGGCCATGCAGAGGTTGGAAACCGTGGGTGAGGTAACTTATAGTCAGGGGACGGGCCATGAGTTCAGAGCTCGACACTTTAGGTCCTAACGAGCTCAAGCCACGGAGGGGCAGTAGCTCGCAAGCCGTCGCGAGGATAAAAACTATGTCAGGAACCGTGGGTGAGCTAACTCACAGCCGAGGAATGGGCCATGAATTCAGAGCTCGACACTTTAGGTCCCGACGAGCTCAGGAAATTGAGAGGCAGTGCCTCATGAGCCATCGTGAGGATAAAAACTATGTCAGAAACCATGGGTGAGGTAACTCATAACCAAGGAACATGCCGTGAGTTCATAGGTAGACACTTTAGGTCCTTACGATCTCAGGCCGCGAAGGGGCAATGCCTCACGAGCCATCGTGAGGATAAAAACCGTTTCAGGAACCATGGTAAGGTTACTCACAGCCGACGAATGGGCCGTGAGTTCAGATCTCGACACTTTAGGTCCTGACGAGCTCAGGCCGTGGAGGGGCAGTGCCTCATGATCCGTCACGAGGATAAAAACTGTGTCAGGAACCGTGGGTGAGTTAACTCATAGCCGAGGAATGGGCCATGAGTTTAGAGCTCGACACTTTAGGTCCAGACGAGCTCAGGCTGCGGAGGGGCAGTGCCTCACGAGCTGCCGCAAGGATAAAAATTGTGTCAGGAACCGTGGGTGAGGTAACTCAGAACCGAGGAGAGCGCCATGAGTTCAGAGCTCGACACTTTAGGTCCCGACGAGCTTAGGCCGCGGAGGGGCAGTGCCTCACGAGCCATCGCAAGGATAAAAAATGGGCCAGGAACCGTGGGTCAGGTAACTCATAGCCGAGGAACGGGCCGTGAGTTCATAGCTCGACACTTTAGGTCCTGACAATCTTAGGCCATGGAGGGTGATATGTTGCTAACGTATCTATAATTTTTGATGTTCCATGCTTGTTTTATATTTACTATCTTATGTTTTGTCCACACTTTGGAGTATTTTTATACACTTTCTTGGACTAACCTATTAACAAGAAGCCATAGTGCCAGTTGCCTATTTTCTGCTGTTTTTGGTTCCAGGAAAGTCAGAAAATCAATATTCGTGGAATTTGACTGGACAAAAGCCAAAGTCGATATTTTACCGGAAGACTCACGGAGCCAGAAGACGAGACGGAGAGGGGCCACAGGGTGTCCACACCACCCCTTGGTGTGGGCAGCCCTAGGCCACGCCAGGGCATGGTGTGGGCCCCCTGGCCGCCCAGCGACCTTGCGTCTTCACCTATAAGATGCCTCCCGATGCATAAACCCTAGATCGAATAGCCCCCAGCCATGAAAAGTTCCGCAGCACCACCGCCACCGGAGGGGAGATTCGGGGGACAGAAAGTCTCTATTCCGGCACCATGCCGGGACAGGGAAGTGCCCTTGGAGCCATCTCCATCGATCTCCACCACCATCTCCATCGCCGTTGCTGATTCCCATGATAATGAGGGAGTAGTTCTCTCTCGAGGCTAAGGGTTCTACCGGTAGCTATGTGTTCATCTCTCTCTATGCATGATCATATTGTGTTCATGAGCTTTGTAATTAAGTAGATCTACCTTGCTACTCAAGTGATTTAATAGATCTCTGCCCTCCCCATGTGTGTTAAAGTGACAGCGTGCACACCATGGTGGCACTTAGGATAGAGATTACAAATACTTGTTATGAGTTATATTTGGAGTTGGATGTCTCTATGAAATTGTGGTGTTTGTTGGAACCATCTAGTGCTCAAGGTGACGGTATGGGGTTATCTAAATGGGGAAAGCGGACTTTGAGGAGTGTTGTTATAGCCCTACCATGGATTAGAGTGTCCAACCGGAGAGTAGTTAAGAGTAGTATCATAAAGAGAAGATATTTATATGAGAGTGTTCACTAGTGAAAGTATGATCCCTAGGCCTTGTTTCTAAGCATTGAAACACCGTTTGCAACTAGATATGTTACATGTTTGCTTGCTTCCATCTTTATTTCAGTTTGTCTTTAGTCTCTTCCACGACATCAAGCTATTTTCTAGCACCGTTGCCTTTTATCCACCACTTGTATTTCACTATCTCTTCGCCGAACTAGTGCACCTATACACCTAACAAGTGTATTGGGTGTGTTGGGGACACAAGAGACTTCTTGTATCTTGATTGCAGGGTTGCTTGAGAGGGATACCTTTGACCACTTCCTCCCTGAGTTTGATAAACCTGGTAATCCACTTAAGGGAAACTTGCTGATGTTCTACAAACCTCTGCACTTGGAGGCCCAACAACTGTCTACAAGAATAGAAGTGCATAGACATCAAGCTATTTTCTGGCGTTGTTGCCGGGAGGTAAGGTAAAAGGTACTCACATCCTCCGGTGTGAGTGCTCGAAGTTATTTCCTTTAGATTCTGCAATTTTGTCTTTTTGTTTCTTGTTTTCACTAGTTAGGCTTAATGGAAAACAACAACAAAAATAGAGAGCTTTATAGTATTTATCTTGAGTTAGGACATGAAGTGTTTGAACAGAAAATTAAAAAACCTATAGAACATTATTTGCATGATAATAGTAATGTTGTTAGTATGAATTCTTTGGACACCATTATTGCTAATGTTATGGAAAAGTCTAAGCTTGGGGAAGCTAGTTTTTATGAAAATGATCTTTTTAGTTCCCCAGCTTTAGAAGATAGCTATTCTATTGCTTATGATGATACAAAACCTCCAATATATGATGATTACAATGATGAATATCATATTTTCAATCCACCAACTATTGAGGAGAAAATTAATTATGATTACAATATGCCTCCTATATTTCATGATTATGGTGATGAGAATAATAATGATAGCTATTTTGTTGAATTTTCTCCCACTACGATCAATAAGAATGATTATGCTTATATGGAGAGTAATAATTATTTTATGCATATTGCTCATGATACGAATGTTTTATGTGATAGTTATATTGTTAATTTTATTCATGATGCTACTGAAATTTATTATGAGAGGGGGAAACATGGTTTTATGTGTCTCAACAATATAAAGTTTCCCCTCTTTATGTTGAAAATTTTGAAGTTGCACTAGTTTTGCTTTCCTATGCTTGTTGCTTTGTGCTTTCATGACTTGTTTCTTTACAAGATTCCTATGCATAGGAAGTGGGTTAGACTTAAATATGCTTTCAATTTGCTTCTTTATGCTCTCTTTTACTTCAATTCATATTTCTTATGTGAGCATCTTCTCAAACTATCATGCCTAACTTAAAGGCGTTAAAGAAAAGTACTTCTTGGGAGATAACCCAATAGTTTTCTTGAGTCTTGGAAGTTATTTCTTCTGTAATAACCTCTCCTTATCCTTTTTTTATTTGATTTTTTGCCAAGAATAACCTCTAATGGGAGAGAAGTAATGCTTGGGAAAGTTGCTGTCCCGAAACAGATTTTTGTGCTTCATTGTAAAAATTCGTGTAAAATCTCTGTACGTCATTTTGGCGTGTGAATTTTTGTGCTTCTGCCCCATGTTGTTATATAAGTTTTGTTAGTTCAACACTTTTCGATTTGAGCAACAGAAGGTCTTCGAAAAAATTGGTTTTTACCTGCTGGTCTGTTTTAACAGATTTCTGCCATTATTTGCATTTGCTTCTTGTTGATTCCTTTTTGGGTTCTCTTTGGAGAATTGAGCTTTTTAAGGGAAGTGATATAGTAGCTTGTGTTTTAGTGGAAGTTTTATTGGTGTTGAAACTGAACCCAAAGACTTATTATCTTGAGTACACTAATGTTGCTAATGAAGATTATGTGAAGTTTTGTATGAAGGAAAAAATTCAGGTGTTAAGGAAAGAATGGTGTAATGAGATGAAGAATGGACTAAAGATCAAGCTTGGGGATTCCACCCCGTGTCACCCCAAGAAATATCCAAGAAGTACAAGCGTCAAAGCTTGGGGATGCCCAAGGCATCCCCTTCTTCATAAATAAAAATCTCAGGTTCTTCCAAACACTTCATTTTTATTGTTTCATGCACAGTCGTGTTGTTCTTGGAGCGTCTTCATTTTTGTTTTTGGTTTTTGTTTGCTTGGTTTTCTTAGTTTGCTTGAATAAATTGGTTGGACCCCCTCATTCATACATTAGTTTTCAAATAAGATTGGTTTGGATTGGAAAAAAGTAGGAAAAGTTCATGCTTAAGTGGTAAAACGAGCTTGTTTTGACTGTGGCCTATGCTTTGTCATATCATGCTTGGTATTGTTTTGGCTTTATGCTTAGTGATTTTTTCTATAGCATGACATGTTACAAACAATTGAGATTGCTTAATGTGCCTTGAAAGAATCATGCGTTGTTTTAGCATATTAAAGCATAGTATTGTGGTATTCTTCTTTGACTTTATTTGGGTTGACTTGGCGCATGCTCACACCATGTTAAGACTATCCCTAGTCAACATAGCCTTTATGATCCTTTAGTTTTCGACTTGTAATATCACTTTATGTTTTAATTAATGATGTTTTGTCGCTCTGCATGATTATGGGCATTATTTCTCTCTTAGTTGGTCGCTCCCAGTCTTTTGCTAGCCTCCATAACCAAGTATGAGTTCCACTCATGCATCCAACTACAAATAAAACCAAGTTATTACAAAGAGTCCACCATACCTACCTATTAGCATTTTCTATTCCAAGTATATTCATGTTTTTATCTACCTTCCGAATTAGACTTGTTATGAGAAAACTAGTGATTAAAGTTCTCACGAACTTGATGGCACACTTTACTTTTCTTGCCCTTAATAAACTTGAACCATTGTGTCGTCTATGTTGTATATGCTTGCACTTATATGTTGGGGATTAGCAGAACCATGCTGTCATGGGGAATGCTTTCAACATTGCACTTGTACTTTGTACCTAGTTGATATCATGGTCTTTTGTCTATGGATGTCGTCGGTGTGAAATGAAAGGGGAGCTTGTAAGTCCATGGAGTTATGTATGTGTGTTAGAGAAACGCCTGGGCCGCCGGTCTAATCGATGTTGTCATGGTGGAAACCTGCAGCATAACCATAATGAGTTGTCTATGAAGCATTCTTCTTATAAAAAAGAGTCAGATATTGAGAAAAAAAGAGAAAAAGAAAAAAAAGATATGAGAAAAGAGGAAAGAGAGAAAAAAAAGCACCATTTTCCCATGAGGAGCGGCCCTCGTATTCAAGGGACATGAGATTGCCAACTTATACTTTGTCAAGCATATACTCCATAGTTTATGATGGTGCATGTCACCTCAAAAGTTATTCTTTCTTTTTATCACTTACCTACTCGAGGACGAGCAGGAGTTAAGCTTGGGGATGTTGATATGTTGCTAACGTATCTATAATTTTTGATGTTCCATGCTTGTTTTATATTTACTTTCTTATGTTTTGTCCACACTTTGGAGTATTTTTATACACTTTCTTGGACTAACCTATTAACAAGATGCCACAGTGCCAGTTGCCTGTTTTCTGCTGTTTTTGGTTCCAGGAAAGTCATAAAATCACTATTCTCGGAATTGGACCGGACAAAAGCCAAAGTCGATATTTTACGAGAAGACTCACGAAGCCAGTAGACGAGACGGAGAGGGGCCACAGGGTGGACACACCAACCCTTGGCGCGGGCAGCCCTAGGCCGCACCAGGGCATGGTGTGGGCCCCTTGGCCGCCCACCGACCTTGCCTCTTCGCCTATAAGATGCCTCCCGATGCGTAAACCCTAGATCGAACAGCCTCCAGCCACAAAAAGTTCTACAGCATCGCCGCCACCGAAGGGGAGATTCGGGGGACAGAAAGTCTCTGTTCCGACACCCTGCCGGGACGGGGAAGTGCCCCCAGAGCCATCTCCATCGATCTCCACCACCATCTCCGTCACCGTTGCTGATTCCCATGATGATGAGGGAGTAGTTCTCTCTCGAGGCTAAGGGTTCTACCGGTAGCTATGTGTTCATCTCTCTCTCTATGCATGATCATATTGTGATCATGAGCTTTGTAATCAAGTAGATCTACCTTTCTACTCAAGTGCTTTAATAGATCTCTGCCCTCCCCATGTGTGTGAAAGTGACAGTGTGCACACCATGGTGGCACTTAGGCTAGAGATTACAAATACTTGTCATGATTTATATTTGGAGTTGGATGTCTCTATGAAATTGTGGTGTTTGTTGGAACCATCTAGTGCTCAAGGTGACAGTGTGGGGTTATCTAGATGGGGAAAGCGGACTTTGAGGAGTGCTATTATAGCCCTACCATGGATTGGAGTGTCCAACCGGAGAGTAGTTAAGAGTAGTATCATAAAGAGAAGATATTTATATGAGAGTGTTCACTAGTGAAAGTATGATCCCTAGGCCTTGTTTCTAAGCATTGAAACACCGTTTGCAACTAGATTTGTTACATGTTTGCTTGCTTCCATCTTTATTTCAGTTTGTCTTTAGTATCTTCCACGCCATCAAGCTATTTTCTAGCACCGTTGTCTTTTATCCATACCACTTGTATTTCACTATCTCTTCGCCGAACTAGTGCACCTATACACCTAACAAGTGTATTGGGTGTGTTGGGGACACAATAGACTTCTTGTATCTTGATTGCAGAGTTGCTTGAGAGGGATACATTTGACCACTTCCTCCCTGAGTTCGATAAACCTTGGGTAATCCACTTAAGGGAAACTTGCTGTTGTTCTACAAACCTCTGCACTTGGAGGCCCAACAACTGTCTACAAGAATAGAAGTGCATAGACATTGGAGGGGCAGTGCCTCACAAGCCGTCGCGAGGATAAAAAATGGGTCAGGAACCGTGGGTGAGGAACGGGCTGTGAGTTCAGAGCTCGACACTTCAGATCCTGACGAGCTGCCCTGTAGACCTTACCAAGACAGGGCCGTAGGGAAAAGTACGCACCAGTAGAGGTCCATACACGTGCCGCATGAGGATCTCAAGCACCAGGAACCGTGGGCGAGGTAACTCATGACCGAGACTGTCCCATGAGTTCAGAGCTCAACGCTTTAGGCTCTGATGTTGACGGGGGATTGACCTGGTGAAGGGTACCGTCCCTAGCCCCCGCTTGTGCGGTGTGTGTGAGGGAAGTCTGGAAGCACGGTTTTTGGAGAAATTCTTTTTCGAGGAAAAAACAAATAACCAAGTGTGCACACAATACAAGATCCAAAAGAGCACCGACAGTATCTGCTTATTACAATGCTACCATGGCCTGCACGGGGTCTTACAAAAGATGAAACCGTAAGGGATGAGGGTTTTTTGGGATTCAGCTTCAAAAAGTCATGGAGTCAGGCGCGCCATTCAGAGAGGTTTGTCCACCTTCCAGCATCCCGATCCTTTGGCTCATCCAGTAGTTCAGTCGCCACCATGAGGGTAGCCTACATCGTACATGCGTTGGGTGCAGTCCATGGGGAAGTCAGGAGCCCCTGAGTCGTCGCCGTCCTCGGGAGATTCCTCATCCCTTGCGAGGAAGGGCGGGGGTGGTCCTGAGCTCCTCTTGAGGTCGCGGGCGCCGGTCACGCCCTGCCCCTCGCGAGGTGGGAACAGAGTGGTTGTTTCCCTCTTCGCCATGGCGTTCTCTTGGGCCATCATCTGCTTCCTCCTGGTGGAGCCTCCAACATAGTCTAGGGCATCCACATCCTCGGTATAGGTGGCAGCAACGGTCTTGTAGGCGTGCTCCAGGGAGCGTAAGGCTTCCACTTCATCACAACGGACCATGATGACTCTATCGTTGCCGCCAGGCATCTTGATCATGTTGTAAGCATAGTGAGTAGTGTCCATGAACTTGGCCAGCGCGGGGTAGTTGAGGATGATGTTGGATGAGAGGTTGATGTGCGCCACATCAAAGTCCATGAGCTCGGTGCAGTAGTTGTCGCGTGTCCCGAACATGACGGAGAGCCACACCTGCCCGATGGGTATGGTGAATCCACTGGTCACCCGGAGAATGGCATGGTCGGCATTAGCCTGTCGTATGGCACCTATAGCTGGGCGGAAGTCTCCGTGTAGATCACGTTTAGCACTGCGCCTCCATCAATGAGGGTCCTTGCAACCACGATGTTGTTGATAATAGGGGTGCAGATCATGGGAAGAGTGCCTACGGGCCTGGTGGAGATGGGATGGTTGCTGGCCTCGAAGGTGATGGCACACTGGGACCACTTGAGCTTCGGCGAGGGGACTCCCGGTCTAGCAGTAGCGACCTCGCGAGTGAGTAGCTTGAAGTGCCGGTCGGACATCGGGGCTTGGGAGCCACCAAGTATGCATGTTATGGCGCCCTACGACACTTGGTAGCTCCCGGGATCCTCGGCACGTCCCTTCTCCTCGGGGTGAGGGTGTTGTTGCATTGTGATACATTGCAAATGTATCTATAAGTTTTGATGTTCCATGCTTGGTTTTATCCACTTTCTTGTGTTTTGTCCACACTTTGGAGTACTTTTCATATGATTTCTTGGACTAACCTATTAACAAGAGCCACAATGCCAGCTGCCTGTTTTCTGCTGTTTTTGGTTCCAGGAAAGTCAGAAAATGAATATTTTTGAATTGGACGGGACAAAAGCCAAAGTGCCTATTTTTCAGTAGTCATCAGATGCCAGAATACGAGACAGAAAGGAGACAGGGGCCACCACACCACCTGGCCGTGCCAGGGGGTGGTGTGGCCAGCCCAGGCACCCCCTCGGCCTCTCCTTCCGCCTATAAGATGCCCTCGGGACAAAAACCCTAAGTACCCGATCAAGAATCCACGAAAGAGTCTGTAGCCGCCGTCATCTCCATCCCTAGATCGGGAGGGATCTGAAGCTCTTCCTGGCACCCTGCCGGAGAGGGGAATTCACCCTGGAGGCCTTCTTCATCACCATGCAAGCCTCAGGTGTGATGCGTGAGTAGTTCATCTCTGGACTACAGATCCATGTAGTAGCTAGATGGCTGGTTCTCCTCCTTTGTGCTTTCATGTCTAGATCTTGTGAGGTCCGTTCATGATCAAGATCATCTATTTGTAATCTATACATGTTGTGTCTGCGGGGATCCGATGGATATTGAGATGCTATTTCAGATTGATTATTGATTCTATCATGTCTTTGTTATTTGTGATCTTGCATCCTTTCCGTTGTTAGTAGCTATCTTGGTCAAGTAGATGCTAGCAACTCCAAGCATTAGTATTTATGCTCGATAGTGGGTTCGTGCCTCTGGTAATCTGGGGAAGTGACAAAAATCTCTAAGGTACTAGATGTGATGTTGATACTAGGGAGAAAACAACAATCCTTTGTTCATAGAACAATCGTATTGTTTACATTACACGCAATTCGTAAAGCAATAATCTGTTTCTTGAAACTTAATACTGGAGGGGGTTCAGATGATAACCTGAAGGTGGATTATTAGTCATAGATGTAGTTGGATGGCGGTCTATGTATAATGTTGTAATGCCCAATCAAGTTCCAAAGGAGTCAAGATGATTAGTATATGCATGTATTGATTTCTCGATGTTTGTCAATTGCTCTGCTGTAATTTGTTCGCCCAGCATGTTATCTATATTAAGGAGAGCCACCTCTAGTGAACTATGGATCCCGGTCCTTTCCTTTACATACAATCTACAAACTGTTTACTGCTTTGTGTTTACTTTCTGCAAACTTTTACTTCCTTCCATTCGATACGTTTAATCCTTTGTTTTCAGCAAAACCGGTAAGATTGACAACCTCATCGCAAGTTGGGGACAAAGTTCTGTGGTTGTGTTGTGCAGGTCTCCACGTTGCTACTAGCACCGGTAGTGCGCCCTGCCAAGGCTCAGCTAGCAACACCTTTGGGGTGTTTCCTTGCTCCTACTGGTTCGATTAAACCTTGATTTCATAACTGAGGGAAACTTGCTGCTGTGCTCATCATACCTTCCTCTTGGGGTTCCCCAACGAGCTTGTTAATACACGAGCCATCACATTGCGTTGGCCTAGTGGCCCGCCGGAGGAGTATCGTGGCTGCCGGAGTTGTTGTTCCAGTGGTCGCCTCCGCGGTTGCCTCCATTCTGGCCGCCTTGCTCGCCGCTCGACCTCCCCTTCCTCTGGCTGCTGCGTAGGTTGCCGAGTTTCTTGAGCTCGTAGCAGTTGTCGGTGGGGTGCCCTAGCTTGTTGTTGAAGTGGTAATACGGGTTGTCGGCCCACTTCCTCTCTCTATTCCCCTCGTGAGTACTCTTTCAATCTAGCTCTGCTACCAGGACGGTGGCGGTCTTACGCTTGGGGTCCTTGTCCTTGCCCTTGGATGAGCTCGGGGCCTTGGGGTGGTTTCTGCCTCGGCGAGGCCAAACGTCCGCCCACCTCCACCTTAGCGCACTTCTCGGCCATGACGAAGAGCTTGGCAGTGGTAGTGAGGCTCTCGCCCT
Source organism: Avena sativa (assembly GCA_916181665.1). NCBI lineage: Eukaryota > Viridiplantae > Streptophyta > Magnoliopsida > Poales > Poaceae > Avena > Avena sativa. The sequence goes on along the minus strand of OV702289.1, from coordinate 355,201,587 downwards.
GGATACCGATCTTCTCCTTCATCTTGACGTCCTTCACGCTCTCGGAGAAAGTGGTGATGACGTTGGAGTCCGAGATTTTGGGGATCTTGCTGCGGACTCGGCTGAACGTCTGCAGGAACTTGAAGAGGGTATCTCTAGGCTGTTGCTGTATTTGGTGGAGGTCGTAGTAGGCCAGCGAGCGCTCATAGGTCCCCTTGAAGTTGGTGATGAAGAGGGAGCTAAACTCTGCCCATGAGTCGATTGATTCCTCGGGGAGGTTTATCAGCTAGGTACTATCCGTCTCCTTCAGGCACAGGGGGAACCAGTTCACCATGACACGGTCATCTCCCCCCGCTGCCTCGATGCTCGTGGTATAAAACTAGAGGAACTCACACGGGTTTGTCGTACCGTCATAGCGCGCCAGCGTCTCCGGGCAGAACTTGTGGGCCAGACCACGCGGCAGAGGATCTTGGTGAAGGCGAGGCAGCCGTTATCCTGGACCGCCTCGCCATTGGCGAGGGCCGCGTGGTTCTGCTGACCCACGGTGGCGACCTCCTCGGTGAGACAGTCCTCACGCTCACGCGGTGGCAACGTGGCCACGGGAGGCAATACGATCTGGCAACTGTTTGCAAGCGGTGGAGTGGCATTGTCTGGATTGGTGGCATCCCCATGGCGGCAAGGCGGGAGCGAGCCCCCAGCCCTCGGCATCCTGCCCTTGGGCCGAGCCCCCAGGCCCTCGAGGGAAAGGGTGGCAGCATCGAGGAGCTCGGTGATCCAGTTGCGCCACCTCTCTTGGCCCTGCTTAACCGGTGGGACGTCCAGGAGCTTGCACACCATGCGCTTGGCAGCCTCCGAGTTGAGATGCTTGGGGTGGCCACGAGACGATGCGGTGTGGGAGAGCGACGTAACACCGTGCGAGGAGGGATAGGGCTCCCATGATGCGCGATAGGAGGAGCCCCCTTAGTCCTCCATCCACGAGACCTGCTCAGAGGCGGCACGCTGTGGAGATGACTCTGTCTGGGCCTGGCTTGCCACGTGACGGAGGGCTCGCTCGACACGCGTCTCGTTGCCGGCCGACATGTCATCAAAAGTCTTGAAAGCACGCCCCGGCCTCCTACCTGGCGCGCCAAATGTCGACGATTCTTCCCGCGAAGGAACTAGGGTCCAGTCCCTTGGTTCGAGGGGGCTAAACACATGATTCTGAAGGAACTCGGCAACGGTGGCGATGATGGAGTAAGCGCACGATAGAGAGGTGACACCGGGTTTTTTACCCAGGTTCGGGACCCTCGTGAGGAGGTAAAGCCCCTACTCCTGCTTTGTTGTATTGCTCGCTTGCTTCGCGAGGGTACAATGGAGGATGAAATTCTAGGGTTTTAGATCTCAAGGATCGATCCCTTCCAAGGTAGGAGAAGGGCCCCTTATATAGGGCGGTGTTAGGCCTCTTCCCCCAGTCCATGGCGGGAAGGGTCACCACAGTGCCGCCCCGCTAGGTCCTAGTCTACTAGACTGCTTTTTGGTGGACTAAGTCTTGGATGCCGGGTGCACCTCCGCCAGTTGGTAAAGTAGCCTCCCTTTTCCTAGTTTACCTTTATCCAACGCTGCTCGCTGTCTCCCTAGCACCCAAACGGCAACTGGCGCGCCTGTTACATTGAAAAATCGTTTGCCCTTCCATTGTAGAAAAAAGGGGCGGACCGGACCATCCTTTATCGAGGCGGATAGAGGACGCGGGGCCGCTATGCCCCTTGTCGGGATCCGTCTCGCCTGCTGGCCGCTTCATGAATTTACCGAAAAGCCCCGGGTATGCCTTGTGGCTCCCATGATTGGTTTCTGCGGATATTCTTGCCCAGGAGGGTGTCCCCCCGTGAAGCGGACCCTTGCGAGAACTAACATGGCCGTGCCTGTCTTCGGAGGTACCGAAGTCTCTCGAGGGCACGTAGTCTTGAGGCGCTGGGGGGCGTTAACCGTCGGGACGTGGCACCCCGGCTGCTAGGGCCCTGATAGTTGTTGGTTTGAGTTATCGAGTTCCACAATTGTTGGGGGTTGGCACATGCTTAATGGTGGAGATAATCATGGTTTTACTTTCAATTTGATAATTAATGTTGGAAGTAGATATAATTAATAAACAGGCACCAATGGGTAATAATTGAGATCTGCCTCTTATACCGCGCACTTGTGTCCACTTAGGACCCGAGTTCTTGACACCTGTTCCGAGACTAAGCACGCTAACCACATGTGGGGTGAATGGGAACCCCTATCAGCTTATTACCTGATTTCAAAGTACTGTACGGGGGGCCACAAACTAGTTCGGGCTTTATATGTTAGCTACTATACATATGCCATGTATGCCATATATGAGATGTTTATTACCTGTTGCTCGATGAGCATTTATTACTGTTGCGTAGGTGCGACACTCTATCAAGGAAATATATTGTCTATGGCCTCTGCTCGTGTGACAAGTCCATGCAACCTCTAGGTCCATACGAGGATTGCTATACCACATACGAGTAGCTCTTTTGGGTGGCCCTATGTACTTGCTTTGGGTCTAGGAAACGTCATGTCCGAAGCCCCGCCAACATACCAATGTGTGTATGTTAATTGATCTGGCAAACATGGGTCGAAGTGCGTGTGGATACTATGGTGCACCCCTGCAGGGTTAAATCTTTTCGAAAAGTCGTGTCCGCGGTCATGGATGACTTGAAGCACAGTTTCTCGATCATAGACAACTTACACTACTGTTATGATTTGACTTTGATCTTACATGACTAGTAAGTTGGATAACCACCATGAAATGAATGAATAAAACTGCCAACTATGTGAGTTTCCTCGGGAGGACTTCCTCGATTGGTCTCGAGGGGGGAAATACCTGGATGAGTATGTTTGGTGTTACTATCAGGTTGGTTCTGAATAGGTCTCCCTTATCCCTCTCTGATAGCCGACAGTTGTATCAAGTCTCTATAGGATGTTTAGTCCATGCTTCATTGCCGCTTCAGTCCACCATACCTATAGGCAAGAGCCGCCGAATTCTAAGACTCGCCGTGTATTGGCCCCAGTACTAACCGCTCCCTTTTTCCTTTGCCCTTTGTCGGCACCCCTTTGTTTTAACAAGTATAAGTTCGACGACATTAGCAGAGTTACCCTTCCAGCTTGGCCTGGGCAGGGTTATGGACGCCATTGGTTATTCTTATGGACTCGTAGTACCATTTGCATCTTGTCTGTACTCAGATGTTCTACCGTTTTCAAGGTGATTTGGATCTTTGTACTATATATCCATATTCTTGACTCGTGGAGTCGATGTTGTATATATATGTTTCTATGGGTTCCATTGTGAACTATTGTGTAATGGTATTACTTCGTTTTCCACTCGCACGCAAGTGCTTGGTGGACATCATCGAATCGTTTCTATGCGAGTTTGGTGGGAATCGCTAAAATCTACATAGGGCTGATTCGAGGGTGTTACAAAGTGGTATCAGAGCTCATAAGTTGTGATACCCCACTGGTCCAGCCTATAGGATAACCTAGCTAACGGACGATGTAGAATGTCAAAACTCTTTTTGCAAAATCGGTTGGATAGATCTGATTAGGTCTTCTTTTATTCCTTACCTCTATGATATTCTCCTCTTACCTTTGCATGTTTGAATCGACTCTCTTACCTTTCTTCGAGTCTAGGAATTCTCATGGTTGGGTCTCCGTTTTACCTTCAGGGTTTCGATTCCTTCTTCTTGCAATGGTGTTTCTACATCCGATCGTCATGCTATCTGGGGAATCTTTGATCTGTTGTATCCTTTCTTTGACCCAAAATTCACTAAAAAAATCTTTGTACCTTCCGGTGTTTTCCAACACGACTACATCAACTACGTCAGATCCTATAAAAAGAGTCTGCATCACTCCTTTGTTCCCGAAGTTTTCAAGACACCTCTTGTCAAGATCTACAGTCTGAATTCCGAGAATGGGCTGCACGATTTCTCCACTACATATGCGGAGTAATAGTTTGGGTGCGTGATGGATTGGCCCCCATACCGACTACTCAATCTATTTGCTCTTGTAAATTTAAGTGGATTAGGTTGTACCTTTTTCTATCTTTCCATGGAAGTTGGAGGTGGCCTTCACTTTTGAGACCTTTACTTCTGCCTTTGTATTTCCGAAGTGTCCTCCCGATGAACGCTAGCAACGACAACTTCAAGATTTAACAAGAATATTTGTTAGTGGTGTCATGAGGATTTACACGAAGCGGGAAGAAACAGATCATCACATTCCTTCCCCGTACCATGAGGCGGATCTTGGGAGGAGGTCCATTGTTAGTGGTGTCAAATTGTAGCACGCCGGGAAAACCACTACTAGAAAATTGACTATTGTTTACTATTTGGTGCATCATCATGACATCATGCATATTTTTTCCTAAAACTATTTCACTAAAGTCTATGTTGTTTTCTAATTAGTCCCCTCCTTCAATTTCAAATTAAACCCGGGTGCTCCTGAAACTTTTTGTTTGTTAAGAACTAGTTACGAAAAGCCTTTTAAAATTAAACGAATAAATTAAAATATGTTGTACCAAGGGAGGAAGCCCAGCCCGTAGGCTAGGCCACCTACTACACCTGTAGGCCCGGTCCAGACCAGACAAACTCAAACCCTAAAAACTAGACCTAACCCTAGCTACCCCGCCCTACACCCTACCAGCGCCACCAGTACACGCACGCAGTCTAGCGCACACCCAACACGACCACACGACTCGCGCCAACCACCCCATGCACCGACCACACCACAACACAACATCGACCCTGACCCTGGACACACACCACACAATACAATACACACGCACTACATGCGCGTGGCACACACAACGCACCCTGCACCCAGGGCAACCCCCTCTTTCGTCTCATCACCAAAACCCACCACCGACACGACCTTGTCACCCCGGCCTGCTCCTCCCTCGTCTCCCTTAGGGCATGTATATCGCACGGTGCTTAATTAGAGGTGCTTAAGGAGAGAGAGGGATGAAACGTCAGCAAACACCTGACTAGATTTCAATTTCTCCAACGCCTGAAATTTGCACTGGTGCTTTGCTAGTGGGTCTGGTCTACTCCCCGTACACAGAAAAATGCAGTTATTTTCTTAAGCACCCGATGGACATCGATGCCAAACTTGGCACCCTGTGCCTCCCGCAAGCACCCGGTGACTCCTATGTGGCAAAAAAAATCGTTTTTTCTCTTAAGCACCTAGCCTAAGCACCGGCGTTGTACGTGGCCTTACCAAGCCCCTTCCTCGATCCCACGTCGCTGCCTTCCCACGCATGGTCGCCTCCGGCCATAGCAACCGCCGCCTCGGCTCCTCTCTACTAGCACGCCGGTGCCCTCCTCCCTTGCCCTCCTATCAGACCACCGCTGGAGCATCGATCCTCGCCGCCAGCGACATGGCACTCTAGGAACTCCCCTCCCTCCTCTGTGGACGTCACCACGCGCGCCCTTGTTGTCCTCGTCTCTTCCGTCGGCCACACCCTCCTCCAGCGCCGCCGCCATGCCCGCAAGCGCCAGCGCTGCCGTTCCTCCGTGTCCCGTCTCCCTCGCAGTCTCCTTCTGCCGCCACCCGTTCCCTTCTACGCTGCCGCGGCCCCGCCTCCTCTGAGCACTACTCGGCTCCCTCCTTCCTTGACAGCAGCTGCCACGGAGCCCTACCTCTTGCGCCCCTCCGTTCACTGTGTGCAGCAGCGACCTTGACGACCGCCGACCATGCGCCTCCCGAGCCTGGCCCCACCGCTTCGCCTCGCATCCTTCTCGCCCTCAACCTCTGGCCGCCGATCTTGCTGCCACTATATGGGCCTCAAGCCCATTGTCCACCCATACACCATCGATGACCACGACCTCTCTATTACCCTATGCAGCAGTCGCCAGCCTCATTCATCTTTGGGCATCCCGAGACCCTGGATGCACTCCTTTGCATATTTTCTAGGAGGTTGTTGTGTTCTCCATCATGGTTTGCTCCCGTTTGTAAGGAGGCCACCCGATGGTTTTTCTTTGTTGCCCGATGATCCCGATGCAATTGGTTGTGGTGAACTGATGGTGACGCATAGGTGTGGTCATGTGGAGATGTTGTACAAGATTTTCCGGTGCTGTCCAAATACCTTGACACCCTATAACCCAAGTCTGCCACCGGCTAGCGAGTTGGAACTCAAAGGTTAAGGCACAACTCCCCAAGTCCTCCTTCATGGATCCGATGGACTAAAGATTATCAACACGGAACCCGAAGACCCCAATCTCGGAGTTCGAAGGTCGAACCCGGACCCCTCCGAGCCCCAAGATCTCTGATCCGAAATGTGTGACCCCTATCCGCCCATGTTTTTATAAACGTAATATAAACTTGTTGCATATTGAATTGTGCATGCTTGCATACATATTTTGTCATTTGGGGGCATTTAGCCGATTCCACTAATAATCACATATGGAGTGTATATGCAGGATATTTTTTGTCTTATCTCGACTCCATTTAAATTTATGTAGCGAACCGATGTCATGTTTTGCCTTGTTGATCTAAAATTTAAATTGCGGGGTACCTAAACAACATAAGCTTTCTAATTAATCGTCTGGACTTCAATTCCACTTATTATTGCCTAGTTGCATCGCATTTTTCCATTTCATGCATCATATCATAATCATGCCGGATCTTTTTTCGTAGTATTAAATAGCACCAGTGTTTTTTTTAGTGATTTGCTTCTTCATAGATTAGGACGTTGAGTGGATGTGAGCTTCATCCGTCCTTCGGATGTATCTTAGGCTATGTTTCCCAGGAGGGGATTCTCCCCCTTCTACCTATTTTGCTTTATAGTCTTTACATACTCTTATTGATCTATTGCTATCTTTTTTATCGATGCTTTAGTTTTCCGTACCAGTTATACTTCTTAGAGCCTATATTGCCTTGGACACACCCTATTGCCATTGCTTTGGTAGATAGTTGCCTTGCGAGTCATAGTTGCTTGCTTAGGTGTTGGTTCGAGTTGTCGAGTTCCACAGTTGTTGGGGGTTGGCACATGGTTAATGGTGGAGATAATGTAGCATCCCAATTGTCTAACAATTGCAATGCTACTAGCCTAGTCTATATAATGCTACCTTCCTACATATAATTGTTGCATCATAATTATATCATGCTCATGTCATCATGCCACATTGCATTTGAGCATCATATAAAACCCTTTTCATTTGGTTCTTATATCATATGCATTATTAATTGTAGTTGCCTCTTGATACATTGTATTTGGTTCTTGATAAATGCTTGATGCCCAAGTGGAGTTGGGGGCATATCTTTTAAGTAACTCCACCACCTTTCTTTGTCATCACCCCATAATTCCACCATCCAACTATATGTGAGCTTTGCATTTTATTTGGGTTACCTCTAGCTCATGTGGGTTGGGATGGATCCTCTTACAATTCCACATGCTCCCATATATGCATCATGTTGTTTTTCACATTATTGATATGTGGAGAGCCACATGGCCACCTTTGCATGCTATGTGAGTGGAACCCCTTGTCTAGCTTCCATATGGATTGTTTTTGAATGTATGATCATGTTGGAATATTTTGAGGCTATTATGCATCTAGTGGGACATACACACTAGCATGTCCAAATTATATTCAAATATGAGCATATTCCATCTACTCCACATGGGACACCAACCCTACTCTTTTGGCTTGGCCTTAATTTCATATTTGGGAATGCATGTGTTAATAAATTCCCATGGTCATTTACAATTGTTTTCACAATAATAAACATGGCATTTACTATTCATGCATGGGCCATGCAAGGTCACCACCATCTTCTTTTCTTTGGGTTTTCTTGGAGTTTTGAGTGGAGCATTCCTTTTCTCTTTAGCTCTATTTCTTTTGCTCTAACTCAAACCCTTACTATCTCACTCTCTCTTTGTCCATCTTATGTCTCTTCTAGCTACCCTCTTGCTCTCTTCTAACCATAACCTTGTGCACATCATAATCCTACCCCAAACCTCACTCCATCACCCTCATCAACCATGCAAGGCCCCCCTTCTCCACCTCTCGATCTTGGATAGATGGTTTTGTTTTTGTTTGAGGCATACCCATTTGAATCATTCAAATTCATATTTCTATCTATTCTACCCTACCTAGCTCAAACCCTAAACCCTAACCATCCTAACCTAAGCAAAAGCCCTAACCTAAACTCTCTCTAAACCTAGCTACATCCTCACCTCACCACTCCTCCTTATTCCTAGCCTCGGCTAAACCCTAACCTAGCTCTTTTCCTACCCTAATCGCCACCACCACCTGGTACTGCCCTGGCTAACCTGGCTCAAACCAAACCCCCAACCTAGCTACCCCTTGGCTAGACCAAACCCTGCCGAGCCTCCCTTGCTCGACATCTCCCTGGCCGAGCCTCTTCCCTTCCCCTGTCCGCTCTACCTCGCTGACAAGGAAACCCCACCGAGCCCCTGCGTCGTCCCCTCTGGCCCCAGTTGCGGACACCCAGATCCCTCCCGCGCCTCGCAGCACGCGTGAGAGAGGGAGAAGAGAAAGGTGGACACCACCACCTTTTTTCCCACCCGAGCCCCCATGTGCATCTCTCCCTTCCCCTTGCCCTTATCTACTCCCTCCCCTGCCGTGCAGCACCTCCAGATCTCCCAGGGCTCTGCCCAGCTCCTTGCCACCCCATCTGCCTGCTACCTTCCCCTCTCTCTTCCATCACCACCCCACCATCGGCTTCGGCACGCCACCACCATAACAAGGAGGAGGGCGAGGCGTTTGGCGTTGGGGAAGACCCAGGCGAGCACCAGCACCACCCTGTACACGGAGATGAGGAGGAGGAGGCCCAGTACCGCTGCAAATCCTCGAGCCGACGCAAAACCCTAACCTACCGATCGCCAGCTTCTCCAACAATCGGCTGTGCCCCGTCTCGTTCCACCACCACCAACACAACCGCGGTGAGCCTCTGCGCCTCCCAGACATCTCCTCTGGCATCTTCTCTTCCTGGACGCGCAGATCGCTCCGTCGAACACTCTCTGTGCGTGGCGTCGTTGCCGCCGCCCCGCCACGGTAGCCTCATCTGGTCGCGTCGTTGTTACCCAGCATCAAACCGAGCCAGCCCCAGCGGTCGCTGCCGCCTGCGCGCGTGCGCCGCGTCGCGGGATCGAATCCCCGCCGCGTCTTCAGTTTCGTCAGACAACGCCGATAAGAAAAACAGTATGCGGGGTTGATTTCCAGTTACACCCCCTGCGTTTTTGTTTGCTCAACCCGTAGTCCTTCCTAGGCCCACATGTCATGTGCTGTGGCGTTTTACAAAAAAGCACATAGACTTCTTGTGCCTTAACCCGCAGTCCTCCATCTGCGCCACGTGGTCGCACCCTGTTTGCGCGCCCCTGCGTGGCCCCGCGAACCGCCGACCCCACCTGTCAATCTCACTGGCTGGATAACCCCGCGGTGAGAAAAATCTCTGCCGCGTTGTTTTCCGCCAGCTCAGCGCGGCCCCACTCGTTAGCGGCTGTGGCTAGATCTCTCTGGGTATAAAAAGTATCTGTTCTTTTTCTGTTTAATAAAAATGATTCAAAAATTGTTAAATATGTTTTAAATCCAGAAATTAGGAACTTTTAATTAATAAATCCAAATAATGCAAATAATATATGTTTTTGAATCAGAAAAATGGGAGGATTTCGAATATGCCATTCAAAATAATGTTTGACTATTTTAAATTTTCGAAATTGTTTAATTACAATAAAATGCATTTTCTCAATTAATTAATAACTTTAATTCTACAACTCCAAATTTGACAAATAATATGTCTAAATCGATCAGCGTGACGAGCCTGTTCTAACTACGCATTCCATGATATGAATTGAAGCATGCATCATGTAAATATTAAATATACAGCAATGTTTATGGGAGCAAAACATGACTAAAAACCTAATAAAATGCTTTATTCTTATACCCCACACCTCACCCATGCCATGCTATGCTAGGCCATGTAAATTGTGCATCATTCATCATAGCATGCTTGGTTGCTTGTTGCATTTTATTCATATGCTTGCGCACTTTATTTATGTTGGCCTTGTTTGTTTGGTTCTTCTCGGATAGACGCCGAGCAGGGGAATTATCAGGAATCCCAGGAGTACTACCCAGATCCATCTCTCGCTTCAACTGAGCTACCAGGCAAGCACTACCACATGCTTGCATACATATAGTACCTATTGCTTCTATCTTATTCTTGCATCATTGAGTCGCGATTGCATTAAACATAATCCCAAGTATTGCATGGCCTTACTGTTAAACCCCACCGCAGCTTGTTCCTCCATCCCATGAGCCACTACTATAGGAGTTGTTTGAGCCAACCGGGTCGTAGAACAGCATGTGTAGGGTATGTGAGTGTCTGATGGTTAACGAGGTACCTAAACAACTTAACCTGATTAGTAAAGGGATAACTAATAAAAGAGGCACCGGTGGGCAATATCTATTATTTGGTTTTTCATGCTCACTTGTGTCCCATAGGACCCAGAGTACTTGATACATGTTCCTTGACTATCGCACTATACGCATATGGGACCATGAATCCCCTTAGTCAGAGCTTGATTCAATCTTATTTCTTGGGGCCACAAACTAGTTTGGGGTTTTATTTACTATCCTGTACTTATGCCATGTTACTATTTTATTAAGATTGTGCGTGGAGCACCTGTACTGTTTTGGATGCAGAGTATTTTTGCGGTATCGGCAAGCCCTATCACATTTTCGGGTTCCCAGTCGTTTACAGCCATTGACGCAAACCTTGGGTCCGTCTCGGAGCCGGCCAACTTCGTTGCGGGTAGCTTAATGGGGTGGCCCTCTGAAATATTTTATGAATCATGTGATTGCTTTGTCGTGAAAGCCTCGTTGGGTTTTGATTTGGTTTTTCCAAGGTCGATCGTGTGTGTGTGTGTTGCTATTTGTGCACCCCTGCAGGGTAAATCTTTCTGAAAGCCGTGTCCGCGGTTATGGACAACTTGGAGCACAGTTTCTCGATCATAGACAAGTATAACTGAAGTACCGTCTTTAATTTGACTAAATATCTGACTAGTAATTAGTGCAATACTCAAGGAATGATTAATAAAACTGCCAACAGATGGGTTGTTCGTCCGCTTTCTCGTTGGTAAGCGAGGAGGAGGATGGATCTGTTTCTTTATACTGTTATAACTGTTGTTTCTAATTAACGGACATCCGCCTATCATTGGTTAGGTGGATGGCTAGTGAGTATCTATAGGCTTGTTAGTTATTATCTTTTGCTGCAATTGCGTCACCCCAGGTATATGTCCCCTTTAGAGGCATAAAGACTTGCTGAGTACCCCTAGGGTCTCACATGATAAATTGTTTGATTCAGATGAACGGGTGTATTCGCAAGATAGATACTAGGTGGAGGAGACAGATGATGTTGGCAACGATCACTCGGTGTAGAGATTCCGGGGATGGGGATCTGTGAGATCTGTGGGCGGGATGTGCTTATTTATGTGGCATCTTATGCCGATTCTCTTCTTATCCGTACTCAGATCTTGTTTCCCGCTTCTGCTTGATACTCTGTTGATTGATGTATGAGGAGCTATCCTACACTATTATCTATATCTAGGATATTTGGATCTTGCCATATGGCGTTGCAATATTTCTATTTCTTTTAGATGGTATGGCTTTGAGAACTGTTGTAAGGTAGCTTGCATACATACTCACTTGTGTATATATTTGATCTCTTCGCATGTTGCCTACGCCGCTCGCTCTTGTCCCGATGTTCTTGGAAGTGGTTAGGGCGGTCGACGGGCCTACACGTGGGTGGCCCTGGGGCCCCGTTGTAAAACCCTTAACCACTTTTGGTTCATCCAGGCTTGAACTTAGAGCGTAGGGTCCGAGGTTGTTACAGATAATCATGCTTTTACTTACAATTTGATAATTATTGTTGGAAGTAGATATAATTAATAAAGAGGCACCGTGGGTAATAGTTGAGATCTGGCTCTTATCTCGCCCACTTGTGTCTACTTAGGGCCCGAGTTCTTCACACCTGCTCCGAGACCGAGCGCGCTAACCACCTGTGAGGTGAATGGGAACCCCTATTGGCTTATTACCTGATTTTAAAGTACTGTACTGGGGGCCACAAACTAGTTCGGGCTTTATACGTTAGCTACTATACATATGCCATGTATGATATATTTATTACCTGTTGCTCGATGATCGTTTATTACTGTTGCATAGGTGCGACACTCTATAACAGGAATATATTGTCTATGGCCTCTGGTCGCGTGACAAGTCCATGCAACCTCTGGGTCCGTATAAGGATTAGCTATACCTCGTATGGTTAGCTCTTTTGGGTGGCCTCCATGTACTTACTTTGGGTCTGTAAAACGTCTTGTCTGAAGCCCCGCTGACATACCGATGGGTGTATGTTAGTTGACCTTGCAAATGTGGGTCGAAGTGCGTGTGGATACTTTGGTGCACCTTTGCAGGGTTAAATCTTTTCGAAAACCGTGTCCGTGGTTATGGACGACTTGGAGCATAGTTTCCCGATCATAGACAACTTACACTAAAGAATTACTTTTATAATTTGACTTGGATCTTACATGACTAGTAAGTTGGATAACTACCATGGAATAAATGAATAAAACTGCCAACTGTGTGAGTTTCCTCAGGAGAACTTCCTCGATTGGTCTCGAGGAAGAAATACCGGGATGGGTATGTTTGGTGTTAGTATCAGGTTGGTTCAGAATTGGTTTCTCTCTGATAGTCGATTGTTGTATCGAGTCTCTATAGGATGTTTAGTGCATGTTTTGCTGCCGTTCAATCCACCATACCTATGTAGGCAAGAGCCGCCAAATTCTAAGACTCGTCGTGTACTGGCCCCAGTAATGACCGCTCCCTTTTTCCTTTGCCCTTTGTTAGAACCCCTTTGTTTTAACAGGTATAAGTTCGATGATGTTAGCAGGGTTACCCTTCCAACTTGACCTAGGCAGGGTTATGGATGCCATTGGAAATTCTTCTAGACTCTTAGTCCCATTTGCATCTTGTCCGTACTCGGATGTTGTATCGTTTTCAAGGTGATTTGAATCTTTGTACTGTATATCCATATTATTGACTCATGGAGTTGATGTTGTATATATATATATATGTCCATGCTGCCTCTGCCCGGGCAAGCCGCAAGCCTCTGGCCTGCCAGCGGTAGCTAGCTCCGAGCCGCCCCCGTGCAGCGCCTTTTATCCGCTGCTTGCATGGGTTGTATGCTGTTTTTCCCTTTCCATTTTCTGCAGCTTTTCTCCTAGGCTATTTCCTTCCAGGGATTTGGCTTAATATGATAGTTGCTTTTATAAATCTTAATTTAAATATTATTTAGAATATATTAATTCATAATTAACATATCATAAATGTATATTCAAATTCCCATTTATGCAAAAACACTTTTCCGGTCTTTTCCTTTATTCCTTCTCCGAACAACTTCGGATCTCTCCGCGGAACAATTCTGGCTTTCTCTTTCTCTTTCTCTACTGTTATTCCATCCTACGGATGATCACTCTCATCGTAACCTAAAGTGTATCCCCTCACGGCTCGGGAATGCTCTAGACATGATCTATATCAATGTTCAACAGAGGGACCAGGGATGCCCATGTGACCCCTATGCACTCCAGATGACAATGTCGTTGAACCGTAAAATGTAGAATCCAATTTCCCTTTGTTTCTTTGGTACGACTTGTTCGAGATCCGATCATTGGTATCACATACCATGTTAAATCTCGTTACCAACAAGTTCTATTTTACTTGTTACCGTGATATTACATCCCCGTGACCGAGTCACATGTTGCAACATTTATGGATGTAATCTCACCAAGCCAGCCGCATGTATCTTACCCGTCACGTGGGTGAACAACTCCCAATCTTGTAGTCACATGGCATCTACTGTTCCTTTGGAAGACCTAACATACACCTTTATGATCACCGTATTACTAGATGACATTTGATGTAGTCAAAGCAGCCTCGGGAAACAGTGAGTAATATGAACTCATGGTCTAAGGAAAAGGAGACTAGATTTTAGCTACTGCAACAATGAACTATATGACTTGATCGTGTCACAGTCTTTCAAGGAATGTCCATCACATCATTCACCAATGATATGACCTTGTTGTCAATTGGCATAAATACCCATGATCTTGAAACCCAGATCATCCTCATGACCAACGAACTAGTATGAATAGAGGCTACTAGGGACTTGATTTGTTTCATACCACACATGTACCAAATTTTCTACTTGATACAGTTATAGCACAATATGAAACTATTATAAACTAATTGAGATATGAGAATAAAGACCTATTTATTATTTGCCTCTAGGGCATATCTCCTTCAGTCTCCCACTTGCACTAGAGTACAAATAATCTAGCTCGCATTTTACTCATCATAAACCATATGACATATGCGTTTATTGATCATGCATGCTCATGGGAAACGTCATGTCCATGTTCTGTTTTACCAGATCATTATATCTTTTGCAAATCATCAATGTCTTCCTAATTTTGACATACACACTATTATCTTATAATGGGTTGAAGTATTCGTTTGGCGACAAAGTGATACTTTGTTTCTAGTGTTTAATGGCGGTCGTTTTTCACTGTTACCATCTAAACTTCGAAACAGACTTTGCAATCCTTTGTGTATGTACAACAGTTATGGCAATAGAGTGAAGTCGGTTTCCAGGAGCCTACAGTGACTTTAGATCAACCTCATGGGCACTGTGCCCTGGTACACACCCTCTGCATAAAGACGAACTAGTCCCGCCACAACAATATACATCACATCACATGGAGCCTTTTTACTTCTATATCTATGTAGATCCTAGTGCATGAAATGCAACTATGCCCCTTACTTTGCTTCTTGCCACTTAAGGACAAACTTAATTCTGGTTCAGTGATTGACTCAGGAATCACTTCAAGACATGTTCTTACAGTTAAGAGCTTGTCCTACCAACCAGAATCTTAGGTCACATTACGTCGAGTGTACAATATGGTTGTATGGAAGAACCTATGGCTGAGTCATAGGAGATGCAGCACATTTCTTTATTTCAACCATAGTTGTAATACTAAGACTAACTCAATGCTTCACACTAGTAAGAACTTCTTTCTTACCTTGTTCCATTCTGAACTTCTTTAGAATCTTGCTTAGGACATTCTGAACATCTTTCAGAATCAAGTCCAGGAAGCATTCGACATTTGATTTTTATTTAACCCACCAATGTATCTCGATAGATCTCATTGTTTAATAACTTGTTCAACTTCGTCCATATTTACTAACTTAAGTGTTATTAACACCAATCACATCATTCATATATGTCGTCCACATATCCCAGAAATGATGTCACGCTCCCACTCAAATATGGCATCCATATTTGAGATCTAGGGATTTCACTTAGCTCCCACTCAAAATTTGTCAGTTACATATTATGATTTAGCCAAGCTGATTTTCTCCCACTCAAATCCAGGTCATCTCGATAATCTTGGACATTCCAAAATTCTTTGATTATCATTAAATCGATAATTCCACTAAAAAGATTTCAATATCCATTTATTTATCACACTTAGGTTCATCACGCTTCTTTGTATTTCGTAGGTATGTCTTGTTTAAAACATGACAATTGGATCAACAATATAATTCCACAAACTTGTAGAATATAAAGTTGAATCCTACTTTCTTTAGTAAAAGTGTTCGCTAAAACTTTATGATCTTTATCATTAGTTTCTCCTCTATTTGTAGAGTTTGGTTTCATGAAACAAATTCCGCTGTGCCACTCAACAATCTAGATGTAAGGTCAAATACCTTCTTTGATCTTTTACTTTCTTCCACCTGTATGTTCATCAAAACACGTCAACTTTGGACAATAGCAGGTTTGCCCCTTGTGGAAGATGCATTCATAGCTTTCTAAGAATGCTCTACAAAGACTTGTTTATTCGCCACGATTTCGACTTATCAAAATCTCTAGAAACTCGAACGTGCCATAACTCTTATGGTGTTGTTTCCACGAATCTTTAGATGTTCCTTTGTATTTCAAATGAGTGTTTGCTTATTTCGATCTCTAACTCTAAATGACAACTATAACCCCGATAAGAGATAATATTAGATCATTGATGACCCACAAGTATAGGGGGTGTATTGCAGTATTTTCGATAAGTAAGAGTGTCGAACCCAACGAGGAGAAGAAGGTGCTGGCTAGTGGTATGGATCAGGAATTCTCTGCAAATACTTAGCAAACAGATTTTTAGGGGTTTTCGATAAAGCAAGTAAACAAAGTACGAGTAAATAAAAGATAGTAGGAATAAATGCAGCAAGTGGCCCAATCCTTTATGAAGAAAAGGACAAGTCGGTTGTATTACTTAAGATGACCAAATGTTCTCGAGGACACATGGGAAAACTGTCAAGTGCTTTCGCTTCATATAGTTGATTAATCTTTTTTAGCTTGCTAAGTGTTGTGTGGGTGAACCTGTGCTAATGTACCGCCCCATCCAACACTAATGCATACTTGTGATTATACCCCTTGCAAACATCTATAAGTACAAGAAAGTAATTAAGGTAGAAACCTAACCATAGCTTTAAACTTTAAGACCCTTACGTCCCTTGTGCAATGGTTTCCTAACGGGGGTTCAGGTTTCTGTCACTCCGGCAACCCCTACGATTAGTAGCCAAATACACAATGCATTCCCCTAGGCCCATATAGGTGAAGTGTCATGTAGTCGACGTTCACATGACACCACTAGAAGAAGTACACCACAACTTAAATAACCATCTATTGAATCTTTCTCAACACAACTCCACTACTAACAACAAGACTTCTCCCATGTCCTCAAGAACAAAACGAACTAATCACAAGACATCATATGGATCATGATCAGAGATGGAATAATGATGTATAACAATCTGAACATAAACAATAATTCAATGGTTCACTCAATAGCATCAACTACAAAGAGTAATCAACACCGGGAAAGTTTCCCCTATGAACTATGCAAGATTCAACTCAATTGTTACAGCAATATGGAGATGGTGATGAGGGTGCTGATGGTGATGATGGTGGTGGTGATGATGATGATGATCCCGATGAAGTCCAGCTTGATGGTGGTGTTGATGGTGACGATCTCCCCTCTCCGGGAAGGAATTCCCTGGGCAGAAATCTGTTTGCCAGAGAGATCTTTCTCTCTTAGTGTTTTCCGCCCTCAAGCGAAACTGAGCTCAATAAACATGGCCTCGGGTTTATGGAGTGAAGAGTCGATAAAAGAATACGGACAAGAAGCATCACATTCATCAAATACATAGATCATAATAGAAGACAACTCACTATTATATAACTCAACTTGTAATAAGTAAAGGAAACACAATAAAGATACATAAAGTGAATCATAATTGGTAATGGCAAACTTAGCTCTTGGTCGAAGAATAGTTGATAATTTGCTGGAGTTCACAAATAGCTGGTTTTCAATGATAGCTTTCAAAGTAGTAAACATCAAGATAAGAGCAATGTGCAAAACAAGGAACATAAGAAACATGATTTAATAAATCATCATATGAATGAATGAAACACAACAACTCAAAATACTTGCTGAGATAGAAGGGAGTAGGTTTACTGACTCAACTACAAAGTAAAAGAAAGGCCCTTCAAAGAGAGAAGCAGGGATTACAAGTCTCATAAAGAGCTCCCAAAAATTATGATACTTACTAGTTTTCAGCTCTCATTGCCCCTATCATATGCATCTTTAGGTGATTAAGGTTAAAGTGACACAACTAAGAGGATATGCTTGACAAGTTATAAGTTGAAATCTCATGCCCCTTACTTATGAGTATCGATCCTCATGCTACTCAACTTTAGTCACGAGCAAGCTCTTGTCATTGTAAATACATGTGTATCATTGAGAACCGCCAACGGGGTACCCCTTGCACATGACACGGGAGCTATCCCATAATCAAAATGACAAGGCAAGCAGACAGTGAGCATCTCAGCGATCTTTTTATTTGCTATTTGCATAGGTTTTTATTGAGGATGCTTCATAGAATGCTCACTATAGTTATGCTGCAAGTTTCCACCATGATTAGGCATGGCTTAGGCTAGCGGCCTAGGAGTTTCTCTAACACACATATAAACTCCATGATCTTACAAGTTCCACTTTTATTTCACACCGACGGGATCCATAAGCAAAAGAACATGATATCAACTAGGTACAAGTACCAATGAAGTGTTGAAAGCGGTCCCCATGATACATGGTTCGGCTAACTTCAACTCATAAAGCGCAAGCATATACGCAACAAAGAAGGGCCCAATGGTTCAAATTTATTAAATGCAAGAAAGTAAAGTGTGCCATTAAGTTCGTGAGAGCTTTAATCACTAATTTCCACATAACAAGTTTAATTTGGGAGGTAGATAAAACAAGAATTTACTTGGAATAGCAATAATGCTAACAGGTAGGTATGGTGGACACAAATGGCAAAGGTTTTGGTTTAAAGGAGGTGGATGCACGAGAAGAATTCCCTCTCAGTACAGGTTTTTGGCTAGCAAGGCTGGGTAGCAAGTATAAGAGTTGAAGGAAACAACCAAACATACAAGTGATAAAGACACACATGCAATCTTCCTTGGAAACACAAAAGATCTTAACTAGAGAATACTAGACTTATGAGCAAATCAAGAAAGAAAGATGATGAAATAATTTTTCTTTAAAGGTACTTTTATCTTTTTCATTCAACTCTCAAAAATAGTGTTGCTACTGACCAAGCCAGGTTTGCCAAAACCAACTAAATTAACTCAATGATCCCAAAGTGTTACCAATAGTAACAACAAGATCAATCATATAACCACGAATTGAAAACTAATATAAGCTATGCAAAAGAGTGAATGATAGAACTTCTCATTAATATTCCATAACGGAAACTCACACCAAGGGATACATATCTAACGAGAGAGGGGACACTTCCATAATACAAACCATACTACAAAATAACTCCTCTATTCATGATATGACTCTACTAAAAAGGTAAAAAGATAGAAGATAGTGATGTGATACCGCGGCTGATGAGGGTTTAACTCGTCAATGCCCATTGTTATGGACTTGGGTTTTGGAGAAGGAGGGAGCGCTGGAGACATATATCGGCTAGCAAACAAGCACACAGGGGACAAAGGATTTACCCAGGTTCAGGCCTCATAGAGGTCCCTACCCACTTGTCTGCTCGTGGAATTATCGAAGGAGTCGAAAGTTACAATGGTGCGCAGATGCAATCTGGCAAGGATTATGGAAACTAGGGTTGCGTGTGTCCTCCTCGTCGCCCCCTCCTAGCCTTTATATAGATAGGCTAGGTCTCGGGTAGCAGGTCGAGTCGGTTACAAGTTAGGGTTTTCCCCTTCAAACTTTCTATCTTTAGCTTCTTCTTGGCCTTCAAGTAATCGAGAGTCCGTAGGTTACTCGAGTCCCTCCATCCGGCCTTTGGCGACACCGTGGGCCTGTATGTATTTGGACCGTATATACCAAGCTCGAGTACTTGTAGGGTATACCCATGTCAGCGGCACTCCCCCAAGCTTGGAACAAACCAAGGGGATGCCAAACCTGATGACGAATTACTCCTTAGGTGGTGGTGGTGTCCTCTCGATGAGCTCTCTAATCAGCTTCCCCAAGTCCTCAATCTCGAAGGTGAGATTACGAATCAGCTGTGAGTTTTGCTCAATGCGGCTCATGATCATGTCGTGTTGAGAATTCCAGCACTTGCTATTCTTTCCCCACTCTTCCTCCTTGAAGTCTTCTTTTCCTGCATGGCTAGAACGAGGGAAATCCCAATTGGAGGGTAATTTCCCTTTGGGCATATTCTGGTATTGATGCTCATGGATAAGGGTATGGAAAGGATTCCTGGTGCATGGAGGAAGTGACCATGGAGCCAAACTGTGACGAGGAGCTTTCCCCCCAGTCTGCATTCGTGCCGTCCTTCTAACCCTGGCAGGTTTCACCACTCAAATGCTTGCAATGGTAGTGCCGGTGTGCGGACGTTGGCCTTGCTCCTCTTTACCTTCAATCTTGATCTCCTTCTCCTTCCCGGGGTCTTGGAGGTCTTCCTCCATAGGCTCCTTCCCTTTATCCTTGGCGGACACCATTGTGCTTCTAAGCTTTCAAAGAGTATGTCCTGACAGAAATAGATCAAAACAAAAACACGACGAAAACACGATATACGGACATCGGGGGATCCGGGGGTTATATATTACGAAGTTTCATATCAAAAGGAAGGTACTAGGAGAAAACGAGTCGGAGGCGGAGTCCAAGGTGGACTCACCACCTGGTGGCGTGGCCAGGGGTGGGCCCGCGCCACAGGGTGGTGTGAGCCACCCGGCTCCGTTTCTGTTCCTTTTTCGCTTTGTAGCTTTCCTTATCGACTGAAACCTGCAAAAATATAGTTGGATTGTATTTTCGTGGAACTTTTCTTACCAAAACTGTTACCTATTTGAAAACAGACTCTGCAGGTCTCTGAATTTGGTATCTAGTAGATTCTTCCGGAGTCATCTCTTGAATAACATCGATATCTTCATCTTCATACACTTATTACTTGAGTCATAAAACCCTTCTCTTCCTTATTACACCATTATCTCCACTTCCTGGAAATTTCTTTCTCACAAAACTTCACACAGTTCTCATTAGCAACATTAGTATAAGTGAAGTGATAAAACCTTTTGAGTCCAACTTCAACTGAAAACCATCAAAACATAAGCTACTGTAGCAACTCCTTCTGAAAACCCAAAAAGAATTCAAAAAGGAAATCGAATAAAGAAGCAAATGCAAGAGTGCAAAAATCTGTCAAAACAGACCGGCAGGTAAAGATCAATTTTTTCGAAAATCTTCTGTTGCTCAAATCAAAAAGTGCAAAACTAACGAAAGTTAAATAACAACCTGGGGCAGAAGCACAAAACATTACAGCTCAATCCAACAGACAGAGGTCTCTGTTTCGGGAATTTTTACGGTGAAGCACAAAAATCTGTTTCGGGACAACAACTTCCCCAAATCTTACTTCTCTCTCATTAGAGGTTGATCTTGACACAAAAACCAAAAAAAACGGATAAGGAGCGGTTATTACCGAAGTAATAACTTCCAAGACTCAAAGAAACAAAAAAAAACTGAAAGCAAAAACAAATTGGGTTGTCTCCCATAAAGCTCTTTCTTTATAGCCATTAAGATGGGCATGATAATTTTGAAGAAGCTCTCATAGGGATATGAATTGAAGTGAAAGAGAGCATTAAAAAGCAAAAACACACACACATTTTAAGTCTAACCCACTTCCTATGCAAGGGAATTTTGTAAACAAACAAGTTATTGAAACCAGAGGCAACTTGCAATAGAAGGCAAAAGAAGCGCAATATAAAAACTTTCAGCATAAAACGGGGAAACTTGATATTATTGAGATGCATAAGAACACTTTTACCTCTCTCATAGTAACTTTCAGTATCATGCATAAACTTAACAATATAGCTATCACAAGGACCATCATAGCAATGATCACTTATTCTAACAGAAAACACAGGAATACTAGCTCTCATAACACTACTTTGTGAAACAATATTAGAGGTATCCTTACAAAGGATAGGGTGTCCCTCTTTTTCATACTTGGTGACAAAGTCTTTCACATTTTCTATTATAAGTTCATCAACCATTTGTTTATTAGGTTCAACAGCTTTATTCATACTTTCATCTACCATTCTAGCCATCATAGAATGTTCCTTAATCCTAACTGGGAAAGGCATTTTCTCAATATAAGGTTCAGGTAAAACATGATTAGCAGTATAAACTTCAGTATTTCTTGAAGGAACACTCTTAGAAACATCTTTATAAGGTTCATGATACTTATTCCACTTCTTTTTAGGCACTTCAATGTAGGAAGCAAAAGCCTTAAAATAAGAAGCAATAGCTTGAGAGTCTAGACCATAAGCATTTTTAATATTTTGAAAGTCATCAGTTCCCATAAAAGATTCAATGCATTCATAATCATAATTTATACCTGACTTTCTACCTTTGTCATTCTCCCAAGCTTCAGCATTGTCTTGAATACGGTCTAGAAGGTCCCATTTAGCTTCTTCTTCCATGCGAGTGAATGATCCAACACAAGAAGCATCCAATAAATCTTTATCATGTAGAGGGAGCCTTGCATAAAAGTTATTGATAATAATATTGTTGGGGAGCTCATGAATGGGACATTTGAGCATTAGTAACTTCAATCTCTCCCAAGCTTGAGCTGTACTCTCTCCATCAAGAGGCCAAAAGTTGTATATTTGATTCCGATCTTTATGAATCTCACTAGGAGGATAAAACTTTGAATAAAAGAGAGGCACTATTTCCTCCCATTCCAGAGCTTGACCATTCTTCAGTAGCTTATACCATTCCTCAGCTCTTCCTTTTAGTGATAATGAGAATAACTTCTTCTTAACTTGATCTGTAGTAATACATGCACACTTGAACAACCCGCACAATTCGTGTATAAAGAGCAAATGATCACCAGGATGGACAGTTCCATCCCCAACATAGTAGTTATCCATAACACGATCAATAATTCTTGTAGATATTTTGAAAACAACATTCTCAGTAGGTGGTGGCTTATCTACTACCTTAGCAGTGGTAGTAGCATTACCAAATAAGAAACTCAGTGAATTATCCATAATGAAGATAAAGCAACTAGCAGAAGTAAACAATACTCACAGTAGAAGTTTCCTTTACCAGTTCCACTCTCCAATAGCGCTTCACTCGCCGGCAACGGCGCCAGAAAATAGTCTTGATGACCCATAAGTATAGGGGGTGTATTGCAGTATTTTTGATAAGTAAGAGTGTCGAACCCAACAAGGAGCAGAAGGTGATGGCTAGTGGTATGGATCGGGAATTCTCTGCAAATACTTAGCAAACGGATTTTTAGGGGTTTTCGATAAAGCAAGTAAACAAAGTATGAGTAAATAAAAGTCAGTAGGAATAAATGCAGCAAGTGGCCCAATCCTCTATGAAGCAAAGGACAAGCCGGTTGTATTACTTAAGATGACCAAACGTTCTCGAGGACACATGGGAAGACTGTCAAGTGCTTTCGCTTCATATAGTTGATTAATCTTCTTTAGCTTGCTAAGTGTTGTGTGGGTGAACCTGTGCTAATGTACCGCCCCATCCAAGACTAATACATACTTGTGATTATACCCCTTGCAAACATCCGTAAGTACAAGAAAGTAATTAAGGTAGAAACCTAACCACAGCTTTAAACTCTAAGACCCTTACGTCCCATGTGCAATGGTTTCCTAACGGGGGTTCAGGTTTCTGTCACTCCGGCAACCCCTACGATTAGTAGCCAAATACACAATGCATTCCCCTAGGCCCATATAGGTGAAGTGTCATGTAGTCGATGTTCACATGACACTACTATAAGAAGTACACCACAACTTAAATAACAATCTATTGAATCTTTCTCAACACAACTCCACTACCAACAACATGACTCCTCCCATGTCCTCAAGAACAAAACGAACTACTCACAAGACATCATATGGATCATGATCAGAGATGGAATAATGATGTATAACAATCTGAACATAAACAATAATTCAATGGTTCACTCAACAGCATCAACTACAAAGAGTAATCAACACCGAGAAAGTTTCCCCTATGAACTATGCAACATTCAACTCAATTGTTACAGCAATATGGAGATGGTGATGAGGGTGCTGATGGTGATGATGGTGGTGATGATGATGATGATCCCGATGAAGTCTAGCTTGATGGTGGTGTTGATGGCGACGATATCCCCTCTCCGGGAAGGAATTCCCCCGACAGAAATCTGTCTGCCGGAGAGATCTTTCTCTCTTGGTGTTTTCCGCCCCACAGAGGCGGCGAAATCTTTCTATGGTCGCTCCCCCAGTCTTAGGGTTTTGGGAGGATGATATACGCCAGAGGGGAGAGGCTAGAGTGGGCCAGGGTGGCCACACCACCTCCAGGCGTGGCCTAGGGCTGCCCGCGCCATGGGGTGGTGTGGGCCCCCTATGGCCCATCTCCACTCCATCTTCTGGCATCCTTAGTCTTCTGGAAAAATAGGATTTTTCGTATATTTTCTCGGATTTTCTGATCTTCGCGAATTTTGCCTCCAAATAGCACCTTTTCCATCGGAATCCTGACTGCAGCGGTCCATGCTCCAAAAGTCATCAACCATGCAAAACAGATGAAATAACATAAGTATCACCTCTGAATATAGAATATATCAATGAATAATAGTGAATTAAGACATAGAATAGTGATGCAAAATGGACGTATCAATCATATGTATCTAATAAAAAATGATTATGATGTTTAGGCATTTCAATAAACTTTGAAATTTTCCAATTATCATAATTTGTGAAACATCTTTCACAATTCCCTTTTATGCTAAACTTAACTTGAATACCTTAGTTATATCGATCAAATCAAAGAGACTTTGTATTTCTGTTAATTCAATATCCCTCTTTGTTGTGAACTCATTTGAATAATTCAAATCGTTTCAAAGTCATGTTTCATTAAGTAAATATGCTTATTCACTTAAGTCCACAATTAACTAATGATTTCCACTATTTGTTGAAAATACGATACATCATTATGTATAAAGTTCAGCATTTATTTGCATATCAATGTTTTAATGAATGGAGTTTTAGTCATTCTGCCCAACGAGACATGGTTTTGCAAAGTCTCTAGATTAAGTATCTAGGACCCCGATCTTCATTTAGAATGAAATACATGCAATAACCAAAATGACTTAAACTATAGTGTTATGTCATTATTAAACTTTGGATATCTTTTAGCATTCTGATCCTTTATAAATGCTTAAACTATTATCATTAACATAGCAATGAGAATAACTCATTTATAATCGTAATGTGACCATAACGTTATTGTTCATAAGAATAGTACAACTATCTTATAACTCGTTCATATGAATAATCGTCTCGCCAATATCAAGACACACAAACAAGGATTACAAAATTATATTCAAGTCCACTAATCCAAATGATAAACCTTGAGGAAAGGGGTGATGTCGACCATCAACTATTTTGCTTGCCATCATCAAGCCACATTGCCTCAATTGTAGCAATTCTCAAGCAGACCATCATGTTTTTCACAAAGCAGGATAATTATCAAATACTTTGCAAACTGCAACAAGTTTTTGCAAGAATTACACTTATAACTTTGTATATCTAACATATACCTTTTCATCCATGACCTCCATTGCAATCAAGCCCTTCTGAGAGTTCTCAACTCTAATGCAAGTTTGCTAAGTGATTTTCCAAATATTCTTTTTCATCCATGATGGAGAAAACTCATCCAACTGCACATACTTTATGTGCCAGATCTTGCATAATACAAAATGTAGTCCAACTCTCCATCGAATGGAGAATGTCTTATTGGATGATAATGGAGAAAACACAAACATTGTGGAGTGATCGAATTATCTCCTAATGGTTATTGTATCAAGAAGAGAAGATCATCTTTTACGAGGATATCCCTCAGGCGTGGGTATTAATCTATGAAGTTGGACCCTTTTGCTAAGTTCCACATCAAGCAATAAATTTCCCATGGTCGCAAAGGACCTCAATGGGATAGGCCATGATCTACTAAGATATTTGCAAATAGACATCTAGACTAAGTTCATAATATGAGTTCAATTTATAATTGATATCCCACTAAAATTGTCATCCCCTGGACGATTTTAGTGATCACATGATCCCAATCCTCTACAACACCCCTGATCATCATGGCCGGCAATGCATTATCAAAGGTAGACATTCCCTAATGTCAATCACATCACCATGTGGCTCATGCTCGATCTTTCGATCTTTTGTGTTCCGAGACCATGTCTACACATGCTAGGATCGCCAAATCTAACTTGTGTGTATTCGTTGTGCAATATGGCTTACACCCACTGTATGCGAACGTAGATATGTCTGACACCCGATCATCACGGTGCTGCCTCATACCGAAGAACTTTTTTGGTGGTGCGCACACAAGGGGAACACTATCATTGAAATTAAATATGGATTATATTATTTGCTACCATTGAGTATCTAATACTAGCACACAATAAGATGTAAAACATGTATCAACATCACATGCATATTTTGTGATATGATATGGTCCTTCTTCTTGCGCCTTGATCTCCATCAAGCGCTCAGGCATGATCTCCATCTTGCCCTTGGTTTGACGTCACCACCACCAGGTCATCCATCGGAACGATGACTATTACTATATTACTTAGTAATAGAAAAGTAAACTACTTTACCTTCGTAACGACCAATACCATATCATAATCACATGCCCTCCTGCAAAACAAAGTTAGACGCCTCTACTTTATCTTTTGCAAGTTTTTCGTGGTTGTTAGGGATTTCGCAATAGAACCGTTTCTAAACTACGAACTTTCCAACCACAACATGGATCCAACAGTTGTTTCTACTACACCCCTTTCGGGGCCCTCCGTTATAAATGCTATATCAACTATTGAATGAGAGACAGACACCCGCTAGCCACTTATACGGTACAAGCTGTATGTCGAGCGTGGAACCAGTCTCACGTACGAATACGCGTAAAGTCGGTCCGGACCACTTCATCAAACAATACCATGATATAAACAAGTACACGTTAGAGGGTAACAACTAAGGGATCAATGCCCGCACAATACTTGTGCATACTGGCCGTACAACACTCCTACACATAGATCAACTCTGATACCACTGAAGGGTTCCATAACATAAAACATTTTTTTCCTAATGCACCCAAGATCTATCTATGTAGTAATACGGTAACGGCCAGAGTGTATAGAATACATACCCTTGTAGACCGTATGCGGTTAACCTTCCGAGAGGAACGTGGTTGAAGTAGTCGATTCTATGGCCAACCTCAAGGTCGCGAAGCTTCTCGTAAGTCACCCCTTGCTTCTTCTTCATTGTGCATCAGCTCCGACTCACGACATCCAAGTTCCCCAAGTGTTGCACCCCGTGGCTTTGTACACATCCGGGGTATGATGAGACCTCCGGCTCCCCAGTCCCGCCGGGAGTGCGGAAGTTGATATCTGGCTAGGAATCCCTACAGCGCAACGACGTGCTGCAGTGTGGCGTCTCTTGCACAGACAGTCCTTACTTGGGACCATGCCAATGCATGAATACAACTAGAGCGAGAGAGGTGAGTATTCCAACCAATGGGAATAACTCCTTTTTGTTGTGTGTTTAGTCCTCCCATGGGCACCCCTATATATAGGCGGAGGGGGTGTGCCCTCCCCATTATGTTAGCCATGCGAGACTAGTAGTAAAGGAAAACTCCCAGGAAAAATTGTCCTGGCTGAATGGGCCAAAACCCCACAGCTCAACAACAGAGGGGAGTCAGCCCGCAGCAGCCTGGGAGCACAGCCGGCCAGGTGGGCCGACCCGCCCCACCGCAGCGCAGCTTGCTGCCGCCAGGAGCAGCTACCCTCGGGTGGGCCGAAAGCCTCGGCGGCCCAGCAGGCGAGGCGGCTCGGCGGGACAGCGGCCTAGGCTCGCGGCCCAGTAGTGCCAGCGCTGCCTCTGCCCGGACGGGCCGCAAGCCTCTGGCCTGCCAGCGGTAACCAGCTCCAAGCCGCCCCCATGCAGCGCCTTTTATCCGCCGCTCGCATGGGTTGTATGCTGTTTTTCCCTTTCCATTTTTTGCAGCTTTTCTCCTAGGCTATTTCCCTCAGGGGATTTGGCCTAATATGAAAGTTGCTTTTATAAATCTTAATTTAAATATTATTTAGAATGTATTAATTCAAAATTAACATATAATAAATGTATATTCAAATTCCCATTTATCCGAAAACACTTTTCTAGTATTTTCCTTTATTCCTTCTCCAAACAACTTTGGATCTCTTCGCGGAACAATTCCGGCTTTCTCTTTCTCTTTCTCTATAGTGATTCCATCCTATGGATGATCGCTCTCATCGTACACTTAAGTGTATCGCCTCACGGCTCAAGAATGCTCTAGACATGATCTATATCAATGATCAACAGAGGGACCAGGGATGCCCATGTGACCCCTATGCACTCCAGATGACAATGTCGTTGAACTGTAAAATGTAGAATCCAATTTCCCTTTGTTTCTTTGATACGACTTGTCCGAGATCCAATCATTGGTATCACATACCCTGTCCAATCTCGTTACCAATAAGTTCTATTTTACTTGTTACCGTGATATTACATCCCCGTGACCGAGTCACACATTACAACATTTATGGATGTAATCTCACCAAGCTGGCCATATGTATCTTACCCATCACGTGGGTGAAAAAATCTAGGTCTTGTAGTCACATGTCATCTACTGTTCATTTGGAATACCTAACATACACCTTTATGATCACCGTATTACCAGAGGACGTTTGATGCAGTCAAAGCAGCCTCGGGAAATAGTGAGTAATATGAACTCACAGTCTAAGGAAAAGGAGACTAGTTTTAGTTATTGCAACAATGAACTATATGACTTGATCGTGTCTCAATCTTTCGAGGAATGTCCATCAAATCATTCACCAATGATATGAACTCGTTTTCAATTAGCATAAATGCCCATGGTCTTGAAACCCAGATCATCCTCATGACCAACAAGCTAGTATGAATAGAGGCTACTAGGGACTTGGTCTGTTTCATACCACACATGTACCAATGTTTCTACTTGATACAGTTATAGCATAATATGAAACTATTATAAACTAATTGAGATATGACAATAAAACCTATTTATTATCTACCTCTAGGGCATATCTCCTTCACCGTCGACAGGTACTATCCCCTTGCCTTTTTCTTGCTCAACAAGTTCTATATGTTAAATCATGGCATTCTCTGCTCAGAAATTGCAGTTTACTCGACATAGAAGGAGCCATTTGCTGCCCGTGGGTTGCACCGAGAGAGAAAATAGGCCATGTTAGTGTAGCATCCTAAGTGTCTAACCCTTGTAATGCTACATAATAAATAAATATAATGCTACTCACACTTGTCATTATTGCATCATCATAGTATCATGCTCATGTCACCATGCCACATTGCATTTAAGCATCATATTAAAACGTGTATTTGGTTCTTACCCTCATAATTGCATTTCGTATTTGTCTCTTATTAAATGTATTTGCTTCTTATTATCATGTATTTGGTTCTTGATACTTGTATTTAAATGCCCAAATTGAGTTGGAGGCATTATCTTTTATTTCCTTCTATCCTACCTTGTTGGTCATAATGTTGCCATATGATCATCTTGCAATTCTACCACAAGGGACAAATGGGTTCTTTTATTTTGCTATATGGTTTCTAAATCACGCCCATTTGAATTACTTGTGGATTCTATTCAAACCTTCACATTCTCTCTATCTACCCCATCTTCTAGTGTTTTGACACACTCTCTTTTTATCAAGTGCATGTGATCATAGCCATTCTCTGGTTTTCACATGAGATAGTAATGCCTTAGTGTGATCTACTTCTCTCTATTTGAAATATTTTGGTTCTTTTGAATTGTTGGTTCTTACTCAATCTTGTCCTTGCTTAATATGATAAAGTCCATCATCTAGCTCTATGTGGATACCACATTCCTTTCTTGACATATCATCTACCAAACTCCTTTGCTTGAGACCATCTTCACTTTTAACTTTCAAAAACTACATGCGTTTTTGGCCTAAATCTACCTCTCTCTCTAACCATCTACTTGATCCATCTATCTAATCTATCCTAAGCTAGCTAATTAAACCCTAGCTAAATCATGTGTGCAAATATTTCACACGCACCTTGTTCCTAGATAGCTAAACACCCCACTCCCAATCCCTACCGTGTGTATATCCACACACACAAGCCTAACACAAGTACTAAGATATGCCTTGCCTAAACACCACCACGTGCTAGCCTCCCTGTACCTCTCTTCATTCAGCTCAAGCCGATCAGATCAACCCCTCCCTGGAATAGCACATGGTCACCACGCCCTTACACATACTAGATTTAAGGGTGCGCCTTGACGCACGATCCCGTTGAATTTGAAACAATTTGACGCTACCAAATGGAAACATGTCGTAGCGTCAAAGCTCAAATTTGATAGTAGATTTCAATTGAGATTCTAATTTAATGGTGAATTAAATATATCCAAAAGGATATAATAAGGGGGAGTTGATTTATGACCCCGAGCAAGAATACACACAAATTTTCATCCCATTTCAACAAATCCCCAACATGGGGCGGAGGATTTGAGCAAGAATCTTGTATGATTACATAAGGCAAATCTAATCTATATCTTAAGACTGGTTTGTACAGGACGACAAAAGAAACAATATCTATATTAGTGGGCAGCAGCAACATCAAAAGCCAGCCAGGTTCTTACAAGCATGGAAACAACTGGTGCAAAGAATCATGGAGTGCCTGGTGTGATCCGCGGCTTGGGACTTCTTCTTTCCACCACCAATGTTCTTGAACCATAAGGAAATAGAAAATTTAGCTCCCGGTAACTTCAACATCATGCTTGTGGGAGACTGTCAATCATGTAGAGAATGTACCATGGACTTGCTACTTATTAGGGTAGATTCAAACAAGTAAAGGATCATGCTCTAGAGCTCACACAAATCTACCTATTTCTAATCATGTACCAAGTTTGTTTTTGTCAGCAAAAAGTTCAGCACCACAACACTACTAATATTGCCTTGGTATATAATCTTGTGATCCATTTAGACCTTGGGCAATTCTACTGATGGATGCCCAATTGTGAGGGAATGCGTATTTGAGGCAATGTCGTGGCATTGTTGAGGTGGCCTATAGCCCAGTGTGGTATTGATATATTAATAGGGGATGATTTGCACCCAAATGTGCTAGAGAAGGGAAAAAATTGGCCGAGGAGGTAAAGGCAGAAAAATTGATAGAGATGTCAAGCTACATGGTTTCACCTATTTTTATCAAACACACGATTGTGAATCATTAGCTGAGTATGAATCTTTGTGCGCACCGAAAAATGCAGAGAAGATAGAAGTTAATAGTATCATTGCAATTTTTGTTTACTCTTGGAACTGCTGCTAACAACTTGTGCCATATTACTGCACTTTCAGTTACCAGGATGGCGAGACCAGAAAAGTGCAGTAGCGTCTTCAGTTTCATGTATGTTTTGTTGGAAAAGAAGGCCAGCAAGGCTGTCAATACAGATTCCATAAATTTAGAGGCCATCATTAAAAACCTGTGGAATCCTCGATATATATGTTCCGTGGAAACCAATCCATGCCCTGAAAAGAAATGGCAAAACCATATACATAGTATTGATGGAATAGTTCAGGTACTGTACCTGTGATATACATAAATCTCCCGATATCTCGTATTGTGAAGTAATACAATGGGAAAAATCATGTCGATGTAAATGATCGGGCTAATTTACATAAAGCTGATCTCCTAAGCAGGGCAACATGGAAAAAGAAAAAAACACATCCTTGTACAACTGTATCTTGGAACTCTACACCCAAGTTGAGGAAATCCTTCCTATTCTTTGATCACAAAGTTCAACACCACAACAATCTATACTGTCTATGAGAGTTGATAACCTACAAGAGTGGAAAACAACAGAGAAAGAGAACAAAGATTTTGGATGGACAAATGACCATCAACTGAAACTACCACTATTCTGCATCCAGTACTTTCATTGGTCACTACATGTTTTGCAGTCTTTTGTAGATTGAACTTTCAAATCTGAAGATGAACACACATTGGGTACCATGTTTTGATAGTTTTAGTACATAGTAAAATCTAAATGATTCATTCTTTTGATCTAAAACTTCATCTGCAAATACAGAACGAGCCTAGGAGAGGGTGCAAAACACGGCCATTGCAAGATACCATGATCTGTAACAATCGGGTCAATTAGAATTCACTATTTAAAGAGTTTATGGTCAGGATCTCGTTCCTAGGATACTTCTTCAAAAGTCTCTCCATGAATAAGTTCCCGCACATCATCGATGCTCTCTTCATTGGACACCTGCAGCAGCTTCCTGCTTCTGCATATCTTCAGAACCCTCTTTACATGAAGCTGGTTCTCATTTCTATATCTCAAGTAGAAGGCACTGACTGGAAAAAAAGCACACAATTTTGATGATAGGTCATATAAGAAAAAATGGGAAACCTATAGATTTCCAAGGACATGATAATCACATCATATGGCATATATGGCCCAGCATTGATCAATCTTCGTGAAAGTATGTCTTGTATAACCAACATTTCCAAGTATTTTACCATCTAAAACATTATATGATGTGAACCATGGAGTGTCAAAGTAACGAATCCTGACCCTCCTTACTCTATATGCTCTGGAATCTGAAAAAAAACTATGCACTGACTAAACTGTAGTAACCTGGTGAGATCATGAAGAAAACTTCAGGGAAAAAACTATATATTTGTTCATGCAACTGATAAGTCCATTTTGCATCACTATTCTATGTCATAACTCACTGTTATTCATTGATATATTTCGTATTGAGAGGTGATACTTATGTATTTCATCTGTTTTTGCATGGTTGATGACTTTTGGAGCATGGACCGCTGCAGTCAGGATTTTGATGGAAAAGGTGCTGTTTGGAGGCAAAATTCGCGAAGATCAAAAAATGTAGGAAAATACATGGAAAATCCTATTTTTCCAGAAGACGAAGGAAGCCAGAAGGGGGGCTGGAGATGGGCCACAGGGGGCCCACACCACCCCCTGGCACGGGCCACCCTGGGTCGCGCCACCAGGTGGTGTGGCCACCCTGGTCCACCCCTGGCACTCCCCTCTGGCGTATATTATCCTCCCGAAACCCTAAGACTCGGGGAGCAACCACAAAAGATTCTGCCGCCTCTGCGGGGCGGAAAACACCGAGAGAGAAAGATCTCTTCGGCAGACAGATTTCTGCCGGGGGAATTCCTTCCCGGAGAGGGGAGATCGTCGCCATCAACACCACCATCAAGCTGGACTTTATCGGGATCATCATCATCATCATCATCATCACCATCAGCACCCTCATCACCATCTCCATATTGCTGTAACAATTGCGTTGAATCTTGCATAGTTCATAGGAGAAACTTTCCCGGTGTTGATTACTCTTTGTAGTTGATGCTATTGAGTGAACCGTTGAATTATTGTTTATGTTCAGATTGTTATATATCATTATTCCATCTCTGATCATGATCCATATGATGTCTTGTGAGTAGTTCGTTTTGTTCTTGAGGACATGGGAGAAGTCATGTTGTTAGTAGTGGAATTGTGTTGAGAAAGATTCAATAGTTTGATATTTAAATTGTGGTGTACTTCTTCTAGTGGTGTCATGTGAATGTTGACTACATGACACTTCACCTATATAGGCCTAGGGGAATGCATTGTGTATTTGGCTACTAACCGTAGGGGTTGGCAGAGTGAAAGAAACCTGAACCCCCGTTAGGAAACCATTGCACAAGGGACGTAAGGGTCTTAGAGTTTAAAGCTATGGTTAGGTTTCTACCTTAATTACTTTCTTGTACTTACGGATGTTTCCAAGGGGTATAATCACAAGTATGTATTAGTCCTAGGAAGGTCGGTACATTAGCATAGGTTCACCCACACAACACTTAGCAAGCTAGAGAAGATTAATCAACTATATGAAGCGAAAGCACTTGACAGTCTTCCCATGTGTCCTCGAAAACGTTTGGCCATCTTATGTAATACAACCGGCTTGTCCTTTGCTGCATAAAGGATTGGGCCACTTGCTGAATTTATTCCTATTGTCTTTTGTTTACTCGTACTTTGTTTACTTGCTTTATCAAAAAACCCTAAAAAATCCGTTTGCTAAGTATTTGTAGAGAATTCCTGATCCATACCACTAGCCAGCACCTTCTGCTCCTCGTTGGGTTTGACACTCTTACTTATCGAAAATACTGCGATACACCCCCTATACTTGTGGGTCATTAAGACTATTTTCTGGCGCCGTTGCTGGGGAGTGAAGCGCTATTGGAGAGTGGAACTGGTAAAGGAAACTTCTACTGTGAGTATTGTTTACTTCTGCTAGTTGCTTTATCTTCATTATGGATAATTCGCTGAGTTTCTTATTTGGTAATGCTACTACCACTGCTAAGGTAGTAGATAAGCCACCACCTGCTGGGAATGATGTTTCTAAAATACCTACAAGGATTATTGATCGTGTTATGGATAACTACTATGTTGGGGATGGAATTGTCCATCCCGGTGATCATTTACTCTTTATACACGAATTATGCGGGTTGTTCAAGTGTGCAGGTATTACTACAGATCAAGTTAAGAAGAAGTTATTCTCATTATCACTGAAAGGAAGAGCTGAGGAATGGTATAAGCTGCTGAAGAATGGTCAAGCTCTGGAATGGGAGGAAATAGTACCTCTCTTTTATTCAAAGTTTATCCTCCTAGTGAGATTCATAAAGATCGGAATCAAATATACAACTTTTGGCCTCTTGATGGAGAGAGTACAGCTCAAGCTTGGGGTAGATTGAAGTTACTAATGCTCAAATGTCCCATTCATGAGCTCCCCAACAATATTATTTTCAATAACTTTTATGCAAGGCTTTCTCTTCATGATAAAGATTTATTGGATGCTTCTTGTGCTGGATCATTCACTCGCATGGAAGAAGAAGCTAAATGGGATCTTCTGGACCGTATTCAAGACAATGCTGAAGCTTGGGAGAATGACAAAGGTAGAAAGTCAGGTATAAATTATGATTATGAATGCATTGAATCTTTTATGGGAACTGATGACTTTCAAAATATTAAAAATGCTTATGGTCTAGACTCTCGAGCTATTGCTTCTTATTTTAAGGCTTTTGCTTCCTATATTGAAGTGCCTAAAAAGAAGTGGAATAAGTATCATGAACCTTATAAAGATGTTGCTAAGAGTGTTTTTGAAAGAAATACTAAAGTTTATACTACTAATCATGTCTTACCTAAACCTTACATTGAGAAAATCCCTTTCCCATGTAAGATAAAGGAACATTCTATGATAGCTAGTATGGTTAATGAAAGTATAAGCAAAGCTGTTGAACCTGATAAACAAATGGTTGATGAACCTATAATAGCAAATGTGAAAGACTTTGTTACTAAATATGAAGAAGAGGGACACACTATCCTTTGTAAGGATACCTCTAATATTGTTTCACATAGTTGTGTTATGAGAGCTAGTATTCCCGTGTTTTCTGTTAGAATAAGTGATCATTGCTATGATGGTTCTTGTGATAGCTATATTGTTAAGTTTATGCATGATACTGAAAGTTATTATGAGAGAGGGAAAAGTGTTGTTATGTATCTCAATAATATCAAGTTTCCTCATTTTATGCTGAAAGTCTTTATGTTGCACTTCTTTTGCCTTCGTATGCAAGTAGCCTCTGGTTTCAATAACTTGTTTGTTTACAAAATTCCCTTGCATAGGAAGTGGGTTAGACTTAAATGTGTGTAGTTTTGCTTCTTAATGCTCTCTTTCACTTCAATTCATATTCCTATGTGAGCATCTTCAAAATTATCATGCCCATCTTAATGGCTATAAAGAAAGAGCTTTTTGGGAGATAACCCAATTTGTTTTTGAAGGGAATATGCCCGAGAGGCAATAATAAAGTGGTTATTATCTTATTCCATGTTTATGATAAATGTTTATTTTGCATGGTATAATTGTATTAATTGGAAACATTAATACATGTGTGTTTAATAAACAAAATACAAAGTTCCTAGTACTGCCTCTCATATAAACTAGCTTGTTGATTAACAAGATGATCAAGGTTTCCTGATCATGGACATTGGATGTTGTTAATAACGAGGTCACAACATTGGTGGAATGATGTGATGAACATTCATCTGAAGTATAGCATTACGATCAGAGTCATTATGTTTATATTGCTATAACATCATACGAAGTAATCTTAGTCCTTAGACCATGAGATCATGTTAATTGCTAACACCAAAAGAGTATCTTGATAACATCAAACATCACACCGTAACAGGGTGACTATAAAGGTGGGTTCAATGCTACGAAGGTGTTATGTTGAGGCTCATGGATCAAGAGTGGGATTTGTCCATCCCGATGACGGATAGATATACTCTGGGCCCTCTCGGTGATATCACATTGAAATAGCTTGCAAGCAAGTGATGTGATCACTAGAATGTTATATCACGAGAACGAGAAAAGAGTGCATGTCGGTAACAAGATCAAACTAGGTATTTGGATGCCAATGAACGAATCTCGGACATGTAATATATCATGAGACAAATGGATTTAGTTACGATGTTAAAGGTCCACACGATCACAAGAGTCATCATTGAATATGTGGGAGTCAGTACGGATCTCCAGGTCCCGCTGCTGATTATTGATTGGAGAGGGGTCTCGATCATGTCTGCATTATTCGCGAACCGTAGGGTGACACACTTAAGGGATACCGACACCAGTTGGAGCAAATATGTTTCAGATAAAGATTTAAGAAAGAGCTGGAATTATTTCAATAGACACCGAAACTGTTTCGGGTGAAATTGCTGAAATTGGTTCTGCATGTAATATTGAAATGTTGCAGGGGGTTTTATGTGAATGTTTGTTAATTAAAGTAATTAACAAAATTCTGAATAAAATTAATAAAAGAGTTTTATTAAATGAGAGAGCATTAAATTTTGAGAAATTTAATGCATTTAAGGTGGAGACTTTAAAAGAGAATGTGAAGGGGCATTTTAATGTGGAGGGGGTTACCACCACATGAATGGGGGAGGTGAAGGGACACCCTCCCCTCCTCCTATAAAAGGCCCCCCTCTCACTCCTTCTTCCTCACACCTCCTCGTGAAGGATCTCTCTCCCTATCTAGTATTATTCCCCCATGGTCTCGGATTAGCGAGATACATGTTCCCGGTGGCTTTATCTAGAAAGGAGTTGCTGCTTCCGCTGCTTTGCTGGAGCGAGGGACGGAGGTTGTCGGGGTACCCGACGTGTGTGCGATCACGGATGCACCGCTGCTTTGCGGTGCTGGACTTGGTGGTGCTGGACTTGCTGGAGCTGGATCTGATGGACGTGCTGGAGCCGAACCTGCTGGACTTCATCACGATCTTGAGATTGGCAAGTGTACGACTACATCATCCACGAGTTCCATCTCGTTAAGAAAGCTTTGTTGTCTTCGAGGGTAAGTTCTCTATGGATGTATATCCACCCGTTGCTTGTATCTAGTAGATAGATCTTGGTGTATAGTTCACATCGTAGGAATTTTTTTGTTTTCTATGCGCGAACCCCAATAGTGGTATCAGAGTCTGATCTACGCATAGATGCTTTGCACGGGTAGTACACATATGTTTATATGTGGGCGATGATGATCATGTTATTGCATCTTTCATGTATTTTGGATATTGGTGGCATAGTGGGATGAAGCGGCCCGGACCAACCTTACATGTCATCGCACATGAGACCGGTTCCACGACTGACATGCAACTAGTTTTGCATAAGTGGCTGGCGGGTGTCTGTCTCTCCTACTATAGTCAATATCTGATTTACAACGAGTTGCTAATAACTTAGTTATCATCGTTGTGGTTCCATGTTCGTAGGTAAGACCGGTTCTATCTTCGAAAGCCCTAAGCCACGTAAAAACTTGCAATTGATAAATTAGAGGCGTCTAGTTTAGATCGTTCCTGGGCTAGTGTCATGATATGGTAATGTTGTAAGTTGATGTATAGTTGATACTCTTACAACACACCTAACGTGTAAGTTCCATAGACCTTGGCCTTATACACAAAGGAATGATAGAGATCATACCACGATGCATATGATGGTAATCAAATGCATGGACCATATCATCCCACTTTACACATATGATGTTCACATCTTATATTGCTTGTTTGGCGTTTTAGTAGCATTATAAGATGATCCCTCATTTAAATATCAAGATAATATGTGTTCTTCCTTAAGTATGCACCGTTCTATGGATCGTGTTTCGAGACATCACGTGATGATCGGGTGTACTCGACTCTGCGTTTTCATACAAACGGGTGTAAGACAGTTTTACACATGCGAGTACTAAGGTTCTTACTTGGCGAGCCTAGAATGTACAGACATGGCCTCGGAACACGGACCGAAAGGTTAAGCATGAGTCATATAGTTGGTGTGATGCCCATATTGATGCTCGCCTTTGAAGCTACACTGTAGCACCCTCGAATCGGCCCTATGCAAGTTTTAGCTCTTTCCGCCAAACCCGCATAGAAACGATTCAAGGACGCCCACCAGGCACTTTCGTGCGGGTGGAAAACGAAGTAATACCATTACACAACAGTCCTCGATGGGACCCACGGAACAGATATATATTCAACAGTGACTCAACGAGTAAAGAATACAGATTTACAATACAAAGATCCAAATCACCTTGAAAATGATAGAGCGTCCGACTACGGACAAGATACAAATGGGGCTAAGAGCCCTGAAGAATAACCAATGGCGTCCATAACCCTGCCCAGGCCAAGCCGGAAGGGTAACCCTGCTAACGACGTCGATCTCAAACCTGCTAAAAACAAAAGGGGTGCTGACAAGGGGCAAAGGAAAAAGAGGAGCGTCAGTACTAAGGCCAGTACACGGCGAGGCTAGAATTTGGCGGCTCTCGCCTACACAAGTATGGTGGACTGAAGCGGCAGCGCAACGGCACTAAACAACCTATAGAGACTCGGTATCACTGGCAGCTATTAGGGAGGGGTAATAAAGACCTATTCGGATCCTACCTGATACTAACACCAAACATACCCATCCTAGGATTTCCCCCTCGAGACCAAACGAGGAAGTCGGACCAAGGAACTCACACAGTTTGCAGTTTTATTCATTCATTATAGTTGCAGCACTTACTAATCAGATATAGATAGCATGACTCATCCTGAAGCATAGTAGTGGGCAGTTTTAATTAACCATTCCATGGTAGTTGGAACATTTACTAGTCAGATATAATTGTCCTGAGGAATCCCAAAACCCAGCAGTTGTTGGCACTTTTATCACATTTCATTGGAGTTGCAATACTTACTAGGCAGGTATAGTATGACACAGATCCCCACAGATCCACCAGTTGTTGGCATTTTTATTATCCATTCCATTGTAGTGAAGTTGAATTACTAGTCACATATTAAGTCAAATTTATGGCACTACTTTAGTTATGCTTGTCTATGATCGAGATAATGTGCTCCAAGTCGTCCATAACCGCGGAAACGGCTTTCAGAAAGATTTACCCTGCAAGGGTGCACAAATAGCAACACACACACGATCAACCTTGGAAAAACCAACTCAAAACCCAACGAGGCGTTCACGACAAAGCAATCACAGGATTCATAAATTATTTCAGGGGGCCACCCCATTAAGCTACCCGCAACGAAGTTGGCCGGCTCCGAGATGGACCTAAGGTTTGTGTGGACAGCTGTAAACGACTGGGAACCCGAAAGTGTGACTGGGCTTGTCGATACAGCGAAAACGTGTCACGATCCTAAACAGTACAGGTGTTCCACGCACAATCGTAAATAAAGCAGTAAAGCATGGCATATGTACAGATAGTAATAAAGCCCCAAACTAGTTTGTGGCCCCAAGAAATAAGAAATGAATCAGGCTCTGGCTAAGGGGGATTCATAGAGTCTCCCGTATGTGGATAGTGCGAATAGTCAAGGAACAGGTATCAAGTACTCGGGGTCCTACGGGACACAAGTGAGCGTGGAAGAACCAAATAACATCTATTGCCCACCGATGCCTCTGCATTAGTTGTATCCAGCAATTTAATAGTTGTGTTTAAAGTCATGATCATCTCCACCATAAACATCTGCCAGCATTCCAACGACTGTGGTACTCGACAACCCGAGATCGCACCTGAGCAAGCAACTACGACTCGCAAGGCCAGCTATCTACAAAACAACAGGTATTAGGAGGTGTCCATGGCAATATAGAGGCTGCACGGGATATAACTGGTGCACGGAAACTAAAGCATCACGACACGGATAGCAATAGATCAACAGGAGGAAATAAAGACTATAAATGCAAAATAGGTAGAAAGGGGGAGAATGCTCGCCTGGGAAAACACTGCCAAAGGATCATATTCGGAGAACTTGTCGATACTCGCATCAACTCATCGGCCTAATCCGCGAAGAAGCAAACACTAGAAGAAAAACACCGGTTGCAATATTTAATACTACGGCAGAAGATCCGGCATGATTATGATATGATGCAGATGCGGTGCAATTAGACAGTATTAAGCGGAACCAGGGTCCCGACAATTAATTATAAGGTTCAAGTTATTTAGATACCCCGCAATTTAAATGTTGAATTAACAAAGCGAAACAGGGCATCGCTTCGCTACGCAAATTTAAATGGAGCCGATATAAGACTAGAATAGCCCGCATATAAACTCCATATTTAATTATGCGGTGAATCGGCTTAATGCCCCCAAACCACAAACATCTATGCAAGCATGATCAATTTATATGCAACAAATTTTATATATAGCATTTATAAAATAAGGCTTGGGAAAAGGTTCACACTTCTGGGTTCGGAAGATCTTGGTTCTGGGGGGGGGGGTCAGGGTTCGACAGGGAACGGTCTCGGCGGGAACGCTCTTGGAAAACGGAGTAGATCTTGTCACATCCGTGGTCTTCGGGTCCGTGTAGGAGATCTTGACGCCTGTGACGAAGAACTCGGGTTCGGAAGGAGGTCTTGGCGTTCCGATGGATCGGTCCTCGGGGTCGAAGAACTTGGCATGCCAGGGTTCGGTCTTCAGGTCTTGGGTCGGGTCGTCGGTTTTCCCAGGCCGAAGGACTTGGCGTCTGAGAGATGATCTTGGCGTTGCATGTCAACGATCTTCGGGTAGGGGATCGTGTCGCTCGGACTCGGAGAACTCGTCGGTTCCATGTCGGCGTACTTGGCGTTCTTGTCGAAGTCCTTGGGTGACGATGTCAGTCTTGGGTCTCGGCGCCGGAAGATCTTGATGTTCCGGGAAGAAGCACTTGGTGTCCATGAAGGAGGGCTTCAAGTCATCGGATCGGTGCAACAGAAACCGTGGTCGATGGTGAACTTGTTGGTATCGGGGCCTCTGGAAGATCTTGGTAAATCCAACTTGGCGAAAACCAGAGACAGCAATCTTCGTGGGGGTTGTTTTCCTTCTACCGATTTCACACCAACTAGGACACCACCATATCTCCACAACCGAATCATCTCCGCTCCACATGCATCAACTCTATTTGCACTATTCTCATCAGAACATTGTTATCATACCACAACACAAAAATTCAGTGTCACTTTACCAGGTACAGGGACAGAACGTGTCTCACCGAGGCAGAACGTCACCTACTACCGATGTGCAAGCAAAAGGCGTTCAGAGATGAGCTCGGGCAAAGGCTCGGGTCGGATAAGGCGTCAGGGACATGGTCGCTGAGGAGGAGGTCGGCGAGGGCCTGCGATCAGGATGCTAGCCGATGGACGTGGCGGTGATGCGAGCGAGGGCCGACGGTCGGAGTAGAGCAGGGAGCAGCAGGGCCACGCGCTCCGGCAGGCTCACGCGAGTGCGGGGATGGGGTCAGGGACGAATGAACAGGAACGCGGCAAAGGAGAGGCGCCAGATGAGGGAGGCGGGCTCCGGCAAACACGAGCTTGTAGGCTCGGTGCTCCGGGCGGAGGGGCTCTGGGCGGAGGCGGAGGATGTGGGCCGAGCAAAGGAGGTGCTGGCGGCAAGAGGCGGAGGCCGGCGCGAGGTTGTACTCGGGGTGGGCTCGAGCGGGCAGACACGGAAGAGGAGGCAGGGGATGGCGGCCGGGGTTTCTCGGGCGCGGCAAGGGAGGCGGGGGCCCTGGCAGTGGTGAGGATCGACCGGCAACGAGGAGGCGGCGGCGGGGTCAGGCTCCCTCTCTGTGCAGGAGTGAGTCGATCGAGATGGGAGTTGGTGGGGGGCGTGAGTGTGAGAAAGAAGGAAGGCAGGGGCCTGAGGGAAAACGACCAGTGGCGGGGGATGGAGTGCAAAAACGCTGGGACGCCAGGTCCACTAGTTAGGGTTTAGGGATAGGGAGCTGTGGGTGGGCCTGCTGGGCCGCGAGGTGGCAGCGGGGCTGCTGGGCTTGCTGCGGCTCAAGAGATGGGCTAGGAGTTGGTCCAAGCGGATGGGGTTGTAGGTGGCTGGCCGGGTTTTGGCCTGGCTGGCTGCCTCCCCTTCCAAAAAAAACATTTTATTTTATTTGTTTTATTTTTAGAAAGGCTTTTGTAAATAGTTTTTAGACAAATAAAAGGCTTAGAAAAGACCGGAGTTTTGATTTGAAATTAAGACGGGGAATATTTAGAAAACAAAGATAGGCTTTTCGAAAATAGTTTTAGGGAAACCATGTGTGATGTCATGATGATGCTCAATACAATGTGGCATGATGACATGAGCACGCGGTCATGATGATGCAATGCACAAAAACACAGCGATTTTCTAGTAGTGGTTTTAGAGGGATGCCACATACACCGACTCACGTGATGATCGGATTTGGTGTAGTGGATTTGGTTCATGTAATCACCAAAAAGGCACGAGGGATATCGTTTTTGAGTGGGAGTTCATTTCTAATTTGGATTAGTCGAAGTCAATTTGTCATAAACTAAACCGAAGTGAATTTGCATAATTTGTTGTAGTCATTGGCATATGATTACTACCTTACGCTTAGTTTTAATTGAGATAATTGAACTATATAATTCTGGATATTTACTCTATGAACTGGTATCGTATTGTTTTGAATGTCAATTTAAAGTTTAAAAGTCCTATTGCAAACTTTCAGCAAACTCTATTTACTCCATGAAGTTTAATAAGTAGTATTAAATCAAGAGTAAGAATTCCAATGTTAGTATCTAAAGTATCATGTTTGCCTCCATGATTATTGATATTCAAAAGTTGTTTTAATATCAAGATTATCTAGGAGCTGAAAAATTGTTTCAGAAACCATCATGTGTGGAAGATATTGTGATATCTGAACAATGTTTTTGGTTGCATTATGATAGAGTATAATTTAGCAAAATACATGTTCTCATATTGTATGAGAATTTGTGAAGGATGGAGATGCTAGGCATCCGAATCTCCCAAAAGGTTTTGGGAACTAAAATTATACTCGTCATTCTTCCTTATAGGCTATAGTAGCTTGATCATGAAATTTGTCATGATAAGGATGAATAGAAGATGTAAGTAAAATGTTTACTACACTAAAAGATTACTAAAGAATGGATTTTTGAAAGAATGCCAAACATTTGATGATGGTGATCCACTTCAAAGTGAAAGTCCAAAGGTATTAGTATTTGACTATATACAAGCTTTGTACCATGTGTCATGTGAATGACACCACTATTGATGTTGATAGATTCTTTTAAAAGAAAAGGAATTGCTGAAA
Source organism: Avena sativa (assembly GCA_916181665.1). Taxonomy (NCBI): domain Eukaryota; kingdom Viridiplantae; phylum Streptophyta; class Magnoliopsida; order Poales; family Poaceae; genus Avena; species Avena sativa. Next base: position 355,158,251 of record OV702289.1, on the reverse strand, counting down.
GAGAATCTATAAAATATTTGGCAAAAAATAAAAGGTTGGAGATGTCCAACTTAGGTATATAGAAGATATACATGTTATGGCTATATTCCTTGCTTGTTAAACAATGTGGTCCTTAGGTATTGGATACCGGTATTGGATACCGAATTGGTTGGTATGAAGTGTCATACAGGACAAGGCAATTCATGAACTACAATGGCCTAAGTAACTAGCAAGAGAATGAGTGATGATGTTCGTCGAAAACAAATAAAGTGTTATTGTGTTTTTTGTTGTCGTCAAACCTAGCCTTCAAGATTTGTTTTTAATAATTGTTATTTTGTTCCGGTATTATGAGAACAATGGTTGTTCAAATAATTACCGTATTCCATAAAGGATGGATGAACTTTTACAAGTCTAGTGGGAAAAATCACATCCATAAACACTATTGCTAAAATGTTGCAAGACAAATGATTGAAAGATCACTTATGAAGTGACATCGCTGTTTAAATTATATTGGAAAGAAAACATGAAGAAACTCCATGTTGATGGATTTTTGGAGTCTTTGATTTTGATCAACTGACGCTTGTGAGACTTTCCTTGAGATAATTGAAACTCCGTCCATAGGCCAAACAGGAACGGGTGACTAACTTATCAGATATTATACATATTGATGTATATAGTCCATTATATGTAGCCATATGCGATGGATCTTTTTGCTTCATATGCTTTCTCTAGAAATTTGAGTGAATATATCTATATATTTACTTAATAAGGAAGAAGTATGAAACATTTGAAAATTGTTCAAAGTCTTTCAAGATGAAGTGAAAAATCATTGTAACAAGAAAATAAGAGAGTTTATGATTTGATCATAAAGGAAGATATTTGAGTTACATGTTTAGCAAAACACTTAAGATTTGAGGAATTGTTCCATGATTTGTGTTTCTCGATAAACCATAGGAGTATGGCATATTCGAGAGATGAAATCAAACCATATTTAACATGGTAAGATCAAAGGTGTCATTTATAAAACTGCCATTATGTTTTAAGGATTGAAGCTTTAGAGACTACCGCTTTTACACTGAAAAGAGCACCATCGTGATCCGTTGAAATGGCACCATATAAGTCATGGTTTGGGATAAAACCCGAATTGTCTTTTCTAAAATTTTGGTATGCTATGCATAAGTAAAATGTTTACAACCAAAGTCAGATAAGCATGTCTTTGTAGGTTATCCCAAAGAATTTGTTGGGAATTTCTCCATAACACCGAGGACAAAAGAGTTCGTTACTTGGAACGTCAAGTTTCTTGAGAAGGAGTTTTTCGCGAAAAGTTAAGTGGGAGGACAATAGAACTTTGATAAGGTTATTGAACCTTAGCTATATATGCTAAGTAGCGCAGCGCCGAAAAGTGTCCCGGTGGTGGCCACAATGCTCATGGCTCCCGTGATTACAAAGGTTGTGATCTCGGAGATTAGAGTTCCTATTGAACCGTGTGGGTCGGTGAGAATCAAATAGTGTGATTTGATAAGCAAATCGTTATTGTTTTGACAATGATGAACCGACTACATGCAAAGAAGCGATGATGGGCCCTGACTCCATAAAATGACTAGAAGTCATAGAATCCGTGATAGTATCCATACACGAGAAATCAAGTTTCTGAACTTGGAAGACCCTCCGAAAAGGCGTGAAGCCTATCGGTCGTGTTTGGATCTATAAAGAAATAGACATGGATGTTTAACATCTATGAAATAGTCGACATGTCGGAAAGAAGTTTACGACAATGTTCAAGGAGTTGACTATGACAAGATTCGATCTTTCATAGCGATATTTAGTCTTGACGGATTAATGTAGCAACCACTACATATAATTTGGTACATGGTAGTTGAATAAACAAAACAAGGTTCTTCTAATAGAATGGTTACCTAGGACATGTACATGACACGGTCCGAAGGGTTTTGTTAATTTAAAGGATGCTAAAAGGGCATGCAAACTTCAATAGTTGAAGTGAGCATAGCGGAGTTGGAATCTTCACCATAATGAAAAATGTTAAAGGAGTTTAATTTCATAGGAGATGATGAAGATTCTTGCATTTGCAAGAAATTAAGTGGGAGCGCTGAGACAAATTTCCAATACATTATGCAGAGTACATATTGTTGATTGGAAATGATGTATCTTTTATTGACACAAGTTAAGAATTTCATTAAAATAGGATTTCGATGAAATACTTGGGCAAAACCGGAATATTTGGCATCAATGTCTATATGGATAGATTGGGGCGCTAATATGGTTATGCCACACGTACATATATGTGATATTGAAAGGGTTCAATATGGAAACAACAAGAAAGGTTCTTGCTGCATGGAAATGATTGTATCAAGATTCAAGTGTTTCAACACTTGGTGAGTAAAATCACATGAATATTTTGATCAATTATACCATGATATTTATATATCCAAATATGTCCTATGCTCTAAATGTTATGAGCACATACCAGAATGATTCATAAGATGATCATTGGATGATAGTAAACATATTCTTATGAGCTTTGGAAGAACTAAGAATATATCATGTATACGTGACAAATAGTTAAAGGTAGTTCATTGTAAAGTGTTACATTGATACTAGTTTTTTCACAAGATAAAAATTAAATTTATCTCAATTTAGACTATGGGTGGCACAATGTAATGGAAAGGATGTTCCATGATGGATTTGGATAAGTTCCAAAGTTGAAACATTGTGACGGATACTACAACAAAAGGCTAAGTATATGACTGCTATAGTGGCAACAAAGGAGGGCATTTGTGTTAAGTAGTTTGTTATCAAACTAGGTGTGGTTCAAAGTGTTGGGTCCATAGCATAGAAAACAAAAAAATTCCTACGGTGTGAACTACACGCCAAGATCTATCTACTAGGTACAAAGCAATGGGTGGACATACATCCAACGAGAACTTACCCTCGTAGACAACGAGCTTTGTTAACGAGTAGGAACTCGTGGTTGATGTAGTCGTACACTTGCCGATCTCAAGATCGTGATGAAGTCCAGCAGGTCCGGCTCCAGCACGTCCATCAGATCCAGCTCCAGCACCACCAAGTCCAGCACCGCAAAGCAGCGGTGCATCCGTGATCGCACACATGTCCGGTACCCCGACAACCTCCGTCCCTCGCTCCAGCAAAGCAGCGGAAGCAGCAACTCCTTTCCAGATAAAGCCACCGGGAACATGTACTTCGCTAATCCGAGACCATGGGGGAATAATACTAGAGGGAGAGAGAGATCCTTCACAAGGAGGTGTGTGTGAGAAGTGAGGAGGGGGTGTCCTTTTATAGGAGGAGGGGGGTTCCCCTCCTTCATGGCCGGCGCATGGAGGAGGTGACTCTTCACCTCCTCCATTCATGTGGTGGTAACTCCCTCCACATAAATTTGCCCCTTCACATTCTCTTTTAAAGTCTCCACTTTAAATGCATTAAATTTCTCCAAATTTAATGCTCTCTCATTTAATAAAACTCTTTTATTATTTTTATTCAGAATTTTGTTAATTACTTTAATTAACAAACATTCACATAAAACCCCCTGCAACATTTCAATATTACATGCAGAACCAATTTCAGCAATTTCACCCGAAACAGTTTCGGTGTCTATTGAAATAATTCCAGCGCTTTCTTAAATCTTTATCTGAAACATATTTGCTCCAAATGGTGTCGGTATCCCTTAAGTGTGTCACCCCACGGTTCGCGAATAATGCAGACATGATCGAGACTCCTCTCCGATCAATAATCAGCAGCGGGACCTGGAGATCCATACTGACTCCTACACATTCAACGATGACTTCTGTGATCGTGAGAACCTTTAACGCTAGTAACTAAATCCCTTTGTCCCGCGATATATTACATGTCCGAGATTCGATCATTGGTATCTCCATACCTAGTTTGATCTCGGTACCGACATGCACTCTTTTCTCGTTCTCGTGATATAACATTCTAGTGATCACATCACTTGCTTGCAAGCTATTTCAATGTGATATCACCGAGAGGGCCCAAAGTATATCTATCCGTCATCGGGATGGACAAATCCCACTCTTGATCCATGAGCCTCAACATAACACCTTCGTAGCACTGAACCCACCTTTATAGTCACCCTGTTACGGTGTGACGTTTGATGTTATCAAGATACTCTTCCGGTGTTAGCAATTAACATGATCTCATGGTCTAAGGACTAAGATTACTTCGTATGATGTTATAGCAATATAAACATAATGACTTTGATCGTAATGCTATACTTCGGATGAATGTTCATGACATCATTCCACCAATGGTGTGACCTTGTTATTAACAACATCCAATGTCCATGATCAAGAAACCTTGATCATCTTGTTAATCAACAAGCTAGTCTATAAGAGAGGCATAACTAGGAACCCTTTTTGTTTATTAAACACACATGTGTTGATGTTTCCGATCAATACAATTCTAGCATGTAAAATAAACATTTATCATAAACATGGAATAAGATAATAACCACTTTATTATTGCCTCTCGGGCATATTCCCTTTAGTCTCCCACTTGCACTAGAGTCAATAATCTAGTTTGAAAAACTTTGCGTATTGAACACCTATGGCTTTCTGGTGTTGCATATACGCTATTGCTAGTGGTTAACATAATCTCTGGATCTGACAATTTCAGGCCCGTGTGTATTTGCATGTCTTTGCGTCTCTACGCATCACTCATTCTCAAATGAGATGGCATTGTATAGATTTGGTCCTTTGGTGAGACCTTTAGTTCATTCGGCTCAAAATATGTTGATATTATTGTCACACAATATATCTTCATAGTATTAGCCCACTTTGAACCACACCTAGCTTGATAAAAAACTACTTAACACAAATGCCCTCCTTTGCTGCTACTATAGCAGTCATATACTTAGCCTTTTGTTGTAGTATCCGTCACAATGTCTCAACTTTGGAACTCATCCAAATCCATCATGGAACATCCTTTCCATTACATTGTGCCACCCATAGTCCAAATTGAGATAAATTTAATTTTATCTTGTGACAAAATTAGTATCAATGTAACACTTTACAATGAACTACCTTTAACTATTTGTCACTTATACATTATATATTCTTAGTTCTTCCAAAGCTCATAAGAATATCTTTACTATTGTCCAATGATCATCTTATGAATCATTCTGTATATGCTCATAACATTTAGAGCATAGGACAATCTGGATATATACATATCATGGTATAATCGATCAAAATCTTCATGTGATTTTACCCACCAAGTGTTGAAACACTTGGATTTTGATACAATCCTTTCCATGCAGCAAGAACCTTTCTTATTGTCTCCATATTTAACCCTTTCAATATCTCATATATGTATGTCTGGCACAACCATATTAGCGCCTTAATCTATCCATATAGATATTGATGCCTAATATTCCGGGCTTGCCCAAGTCTTTCATCGAAATCTTATTTTAATGAAATTCTTAACTTGTGTCAATACAAGATACATCATTTCCAATCAACAATATGTCCTCTACATAATGTATTAGAAATATGTCTCAGCGCTCCCACTTAATTTCTTGCAAATGCAAGCATCTTCATCATCTCCGATGAATTTAAACTCTTTTAATAGTTTCATCATGGTGAAGATTCCAACTCCGCTATGCTTACTTCAACTATTGAAGTTTACATGCCCTTTTAGCACCCTTTGAATTAACAAAACCCTTCGGACCATGTCATGTACATGTACTAGGTTACCGTTCTATTAGAAGAACCTTGTTTTGTTTATTCAACTACCATATACCAAATTATATGTAGTGGTTGCTACATTAATCCGTCAAGACTATATATCGCTATGAAAGATCATATCTTGTCATAGTCAACTCCTTGAACATTGCCGTAAACTTCTTTCCGACATGTCGACTATTTCATAGATGTTAAACATCCATGTCTATTTCTTTACAGATCCAAACACGACCGATAGGCTTCACGCCTTTCCGGAGGGTCTTCCAAGTTCAGAAACTTGATTTCTCGTGTATGGATACTATCACGGATTCTATGACTTCTAGTCATTTTATGGAGTCAGGGCCCATCATCGCTTCTTTGCATGCAGTCGGTTCATCATTGTCAAAACAATAACGACTTGCTTATCAAATCTTATTATTTGATTCTTACCGACCCACATGGTTCAATAGGAACTCTAATCTCTAAGATCACACCCTTTGTAATCACGAGAGCCATGAGAATTGTGGCCACCACCAGGACACTTTCCGGCGCTGCGCTACTTAGCACATATAGCTAAGGTTCAACAACCTTATCAAAGTTCTATTGTCCTCCCACTTAACTTTTCGCGAAAAATTCCTTCCCAAGAAACTTGATGTTCTAAGCGACAAACTCTTTTGTCCTCGGTGTTATGGAGAAATTCCCAACAAATTCTTTGGGATAACCTACAAAGACGTGCTTATCCGACTTTGGTTGTAAACATTTTACTTATGCATAGCATCCCAAAATTTAAGAAAAGATAATTCGGGTTTTATCCCAAACCATAACTCATATGGTGTCATTTCAACGGATCACGATGGTGCTCTTTTCAGTGAAAAAGCGGTAGTCTCTAAAGCTTTAATCCTTAAAACATAATGGTAGTGTTATAAATGACACCCTTGATCTTACCATGTCAAACATGGTTTGATTTTATCTCTCGAATATGCCATACTCCTATGGTTTATCGGGAAACACAAATCATGGAACAATTCCTCAAGTCTTAGGTGTTTTTGCTAAACATGTAACTCAAATATCTTCCTTTATGATCGAATCATAAACTCTTTATTTTCTTGTTACAATGATTTTCCACTTCATCTTGAAAGTCTTTGAACAATTTTCAAATGTTTCATACTTCTTCCTTATTAAGTAAATATATAGATATATTCACTCAAATTTTCGGAGAAAGCATATGAAGCAAAAAGATCCATCGCATATGGCTACACATAATGGACTATGCACATCAGCATGCACAATTTCCAATAAGCTAGTCATCCGTTCCTCTCTAGCCTACGGACGGAGTTTCAATTATCTCGAGGAAAGTCTCACATGTGTCAATTGATCAAAATCAAAGACTCCAAAAATCCATCAACATGGAGTTTCTTCATGTTTTCTTTCGAATATAATTTAAACAGCGATGTCACTTCATAAGTGATCTTTCAATCATTTGTCTTGCGACATTTTAGCAATAGTGTTTATGGATGTGATTTCTCCAACTAGACTTGTAAAAGTTCATCCATCCTTTATGGAATACGGTAATTATTTGAACAGCCATTTTTCTCATGATATTGGAACAAAATAACAATTATTTAAACAAATCTTGAAGGCTTGGTTTGATGACAACAAAAAACACAATAACACTTTATTTGTTTTCGACGAACATCATCACTCATTCTCTTGCTAGTTACTTAGGCCATTGTAGTTCATGAATTGCCTTGTCCTGTATGACACTTCATACCAACCAATTCGGTATCCAATACCGGTATCCAATACCTAAGGACCACATTGTTTAACAAGCAAGGAATATAGCCATAACATGTATATCTTCTATATACCTAAGTTGGACATCTCCAACCTTTTATTTTCTGCCAAATATTTTATAGATTCTCTTTCAGCAATTCCTTTTTTTTAAAGAATCTATCAACATCAATAGTGGTGTCATCAACATGACACATGGTACAAAGCGTATATAGTCAAATACTAATACCTTTGGACTTGCACTTTGAAGTGGATCACCATCATCAAATGTTTGGTGTTCTTTCAAAAATCCATTCTTTAGTAATCTATTAGTGTAGTAAACATTTTACTTACAGCTTCTATTCATCCTTATCATGACAACTTTCATGATCAAGCTACTATAGCTTATAAGGAAGAATCATGAGTATAATATCAGTTCCCAAAACCTTTTTGGTAGATTCGGATGCCTAGCATCTCCATCCTTCACAAATTCTCATACAATATGAGAACATGTATTTTGCTAAATTATACTCTATCATAATGCAACTAAAAACATTGTTTCAGATATCACAATATCTTTCACACATGATGGTTTCTAAAACAATTTTCAGCTCCAATATAATCTTGATATTAAAACAAGTTTTTGAATATCAATAATCATGGAGGCAAACATGATACTTTAGATACTAACATTGGAATTCTTACTCTTGATTTAATACTACTTATTAAACTTCATGGAGTAAATAGAGTTTGCTGAAAGTTTGCAATAGGACTTATAAACTTTAAATTGACATTCAAAACAATACGATACCAGTTCGTAAAGTAAATATCTAGAATTCTATAGTTCTATTATCTCAATTAAAACTAAGCATAAGGTAGTGAACAGATGCCAATGACTACAATAAAATTATGCAAATTCACTTTGATTTAGTTTATGACAAATTGAGTTCGACTAATCCAAATTAGAAATGAACTCCCACTCAAAAACGACATCCCTCGTGCCTTTTTGGTGATTACATGAACCAAATCCACTACACCAAGTCCGATCATCACATGAGTCAGTGTAGCTTCAAAGGCGAGCATCAATATGGTCATCACATCAACTATGTGACTCATGCTTAACCTTTCGGTCCGTGTTTCGAGGCCATGTCTGTACATGCTAGGCTCGCCAAGTAAGAACCTTAGTATTCGCGTGTGTAAAACTGTCTTACACCCGTTGCATGAAAGTGTAGAGTTGAGAACACCCGATCATCACATGATGTCTTGAAACACGATCCATAGAACGGTGCATACTTAAGGAAGAACACATTTTTATCTTGATATCTAAAAGAGGGATCATCTTACAATGCTACAGAAAGCGCCAAACTAGTTGTATAAGATGCTAACATCTAATGTGTAAAGTGAGATGATATGGTCCATGCATTTGATCTCTATCACTTGCATCGTGGTATGATCTCTATCATTCCTTTGTGTGTAAGGCTAAGGTCTATGGAACTTTCACGTTGAGTGTGTTGTAAGAGTATCTATCATACATCTACTTACAACAATACCATATCAATACACTAGCCCAACAACGATCTAAACTAGACGCCTCTAATTTATCAATTGCAAGTTTTACGTGGCTTAGGGCTTTCGGAGATAGAACCGTTCTTACCTACAAACATGAATCACAACAAGGATAACTAAATTATTAGCAACTCGTTGTAAATCAGATATTGACTATAGTAGCAGAGACAGACACCCGCCAGCCACTTATGCAAAACAAGTTGCATGTCAGTCGTGGAACCGGTCTCATGTACGATGACATGTAAGGTTGGTCCGGGCCGCTTCATCCCACTATGCCACCAATATCCAAAATACATAGAAGATGCAATAACATGATCATCATCGCCCAAATATCAACATATGTGTACTACCCGTGCTAAGCACCTACGCATAGATCAGGCTCTAATACCACTGTTGGGTCCGCAGCATAGAAAACAAAAAAATTCCTACGGTGTGAACTACACGCCAAGATCTATCTACTAGGTACAAAGCAATGGGTGGACATACATCCAACGAGAACTTACCCTCGTAGACAACGAGCTTTGTTAACGAGTAGGAACTCGTGGTTGATGTAGTCATACACTTGTCGATCTCAAGATCGTGATGAAGTCCAGCAGGTCCGGCTCCAGCACGTCCATCAGATCCAGCTCCAGCACCACCAAGTCCAGCACCGCAAAGCAGCGGTGCATCCGTGATCGCACACACGTCTGGTACCCAGACAACCTCCGTCCCTCGCTCCAGCAAAGCAGCAAAAGCAGCAACTCCTTTCCAGATAAAGCCACCGGGAACATGTATCTCGCTAATCCGAGACCATGGGGGAATAATACTAGAGGGGGAGAGAGATCCTTCACAAGGAGGTGTGTGTGAGAAGTGAGGAGGGGGTGGCCTTTTATAGGAGGAGGGGGGTTCCCCTCCTTCATGGCCGGCGCATGGAGGAGGTGACTCTTCACCTCCTCCATTCATGTGGTGGTAACTCCCTCCACATAAATTTGCCCCTTCACATTCTCTTTTAAAGCCTCCACTTTAAATGCATTAAATTTCTCCAAATTTAATGCTCTCTCATTTAATAAAACTCTTTTATTATTTTTATTCAGAATTTTGTTAATTACTTTAATTAACAAACATTCACATAAAACCCCCTGCAACATTTCAATATTACATGCAGAACCAATTTCAGCAATTTCACCCGAAACAGTTTTGGTGTCTATTGAAATAATTCCAGCGCTTTCTTAAATCTTTATCTGAAACATATTTGCTCCAAATGGTGTCGGTATCCATTAAGTGTGTCACCCTACGGTTCGCGAATAATGCAGACATGATCGAGACTCCTCTCCGATCAATAATCAGCAGCGGGACCTGGAGATCCATACTGACTCCTACACATTCAACGATGACTTCTGTGATCGTGAGAACCTTTAACGCTAGTAACTAAATCCCTTTGTCCCGCGATATATTACATGTTCGAGATTCAATCATCGGTATCTCCATACCTAGTTTGATCTCGTTACCGACATGCACTCTTTTCTCGTTTCCGTGATATAACATTCTAGTGATCACATCACTTGCTTGCAAGCTATTTCAATGTGATATCACCGAGAGGGCCCAGAGTATATCTATCCGTCATCGGGATGGACAAATCCCACTCTTGATCCATGAGCCTCAACATAACACCTTCGTAGCACTGAACCCACCTTTATAGTCACCCTATTACGGTGTGACGTTTGATGTTATCAAGATACTCTTCCGGTGTTAGCAATTAACATGATCTCATGGTCTAAGGACTAAGATTACTTCGTATGATGTTATAGCAATATAAACATAATGACTTTGATCGTAATGCTATACTTCAGATGAATGTTCATCATATCATTCCACCAATGGTGTGACCTTGTTATTAACAACATCCAATGTCCATGATCAGGAAACCTTGATCATCTTGTTAATCAACAAGCTAGTCTATAAGAGAGGCATAACTAGGAACCCTTTTTGTTTATTAAACACACATGTATTGATGTTTCTGATCAATACAATTCTAGCATGTAAAATAAACATTTATCATAAACATGGAATAAGATAATAACCACTTTATTATTGCCTCTCGGGCATATTCCCTTCACAAAGTGGGCTAATACTATCAAGATATATTGTATGACAATAATATCAACTTATTTTAACCCGAACGAACTAAAGGTCTCACCAAAGGACCAAAATTTATACAATGCCATCTCATTTGAGAATGAGTGATGCGTAGAGACGCAAAGTTTTTCAAATACACACGGACCTGAAACTGTCAGATCCGGAGATTATGTTAACCACTAGCAATCGCGTATATGCAACACCATAAAGCCATAGGTGTTCAATACTCAAAGTTTTTCAAACTAGATTATTGACTCTAGTGCAAGTGGGAGACTGAAGGGAATATTCCCGAGAGGCAATAATAAAGTGGTTATTATCTTATTCCATGTTTATGATACATTTTTATTTTGCATGCTATAATTGTATTATTTGGAAACGTTAATACATGTGTGTCTAATAAACAAAATACAAAGTTCCTAGTACTGCCTCTCATATAAACTAGCTTGTTGATTAACAAGATGATCAAGGTTTCCTGATCATGGACATTGGATGTTGTTAATAACGAGGTCACAACATTGGTGGAATAATGTGATGAACATTCATCCGAAGTATAGCATTATGATCAGAGTCATTATGTTTATATTGATATAACATCATATGAAGTAATCTTAGTCCTTAGACCATGAGATCATGTTAATTGCTAACACCAGAAGAGTATCTTGATAACATCAAACATCACACCATAACAGGGTGACTATAAAGGTGGGTTCAGTGCTACGAAGGTGTTATGTTGAGGCTCATGGATCAAGAGTGGTATTTGTCCATTCCGATGACGGATAGATATACTCTAGGCTCTCTCGGTGATATCACATTGAAATAGCTTGCAAGCAAGTGATGTGATCACTAGAATGTTATATCACGAGAACGAGAAAAGAGTGCATGTCGGTAACGAGATCAAACTAGGTATTTGGATGCCAATGATCAAATCTAGTACATGTAATATATCGCGAGACAAAGGGATTTAGTTACGACGTTAAAGGTTCACACGATCACAAGAGTCATCGTTGAATATGTGGGAGTCAGTACGGATCTCCAGGTCCCGCTGCTGATTATTGATCGGAGAGGGGCTCGATCATGTCTGCATTATTCGTGAACCGTAGGGTCACACACTTAAGGGATACCGACACCATTTGGAGCAAATATGTTTCAGATAAATATTTAAGAAAGCGCTGGAATTATTTTAGTAGACACCGAAACTGTTTCGGGTGAAATTGCTGAAATTGGTTCTACATGTAATATTGAAATTTTGCAGGGGGTTTTATGTGAATGTTTGTTAATTAAAGTAATTAACAAAATTCTGAATAAAATTAATAAAAGAGTTTTATTAAATGAGAGAGCATTAAATTTGGAGAAATTTAATGCATTTAAAGTGGAGACTTTAAAAGAGAATGTGAAGGGGCATTTTAATGTGGAGGGGGTTACCACCACATGAATGGGGGAGGTGAAGGGACACCCTCCCCTCCTCCTATAAAAGGCCCCCCCTCTCACTCCTTCTTCCTCACACCTCCTCGTGAAGGATCTCTCTCCCCTCTAGTATTATTCCCCCATGGTCTCGGATTAGCGAGATACATGTTCCCGGTGGCTTTATCTGGAAAGGAGTTGCTGCTTCCGCTGCTTTGCTGGAGCGAGCGATGGAGGTTGTCGGGGTACCGGATGTGTGTGCGATCATAGATGCACCGCTGCTTTGCGGTGCTGGACTTGGTGGTGCTAGACTTGCTGGAGCTGGATCTGATGGACGTGCTGGAGCCGGACCTGCTGGACTTCATCACGATCTTGAGATCGGCAAGTGTATGACTACATCATCCACGAGTTCCATATCGTTAACAAAGCTTTGTTGTCTTCGAGCGTAAGTTCTCTATGGATGTATATCCATCCGTTGCTTGTATCTAGTAAATAGATCTTGGCATATAGTTCACATCGTAGGAATTTTTTTGTTTTCTATGCTGCGAACCCCAACAGTTTTTGCTTTCAGTTTGTTTTTGTTTCTTTGAGTCTTGGAAGTTATTACTTCGGTAATAAACGCTCCTTATCTGTTTTGTTTGTTTTTTGTGTCAAGATCAACCTCTAATGAGAGAGAAGTAATATTTGGGGAAGTTGCTGTCCCGAAACAGATTTTTGTGCTTCACCGTAAACATTCGTGAGAGATCTCTGTCTATCGGATTGAGCTGTAATTTTTTGTGCTTCTACCCCAGGTTGTTATTTAACTTTTGTTAGTTTTGTACTTTTTGATTTGAGCAACATAAGATTTTCGAAAACATTGATCTTTACCTGCTGGTCTGTTTTGATAGATTTTGCAACTCTTGCATTTGCTTCTTTAATCGATTTCCTTTTTGAATTTTTTTTGGGTTTTCGGAAGGAGTTGCTATAGTAGCTTATGTTTTTATGGTTTTCAGTTGAAATTTGGCTCAAAAGGTTTTATCACTTCACTTATACTAATGTTGCTAATGAGAACTGTGTAAAGTTTTGTGTGAAAAAAATTTCCAAACGAACGGCCACATCAGGATCCGCTGGGAGGTGCAATCGAACGGCCACAAATCCAAACGATTCTGGAGAGCTCTTCTACCCCAACCAATTATACTTTTAGATGAGCCTCGCGCATGCCTGCCGTCCTTGCTCCTGATCTGCCGCATCCATCCACACGAGGAGCCCGTGTACCTGCGTCCACTTCACCCTCTCTCTCGCTGGCATCTCCCTGGTCAATAAGTGCAGCAGCAGCACCAACCACTTGACTAGATTGAAACCTTCACTTTTCTTCTTCCTCCACAAGCAAAGGCAGCCTTGCCACCATGGCCACCCTGTCTGATTCCTCACCGCCCTCTTGATGCAAGCCACCCCGAGCCATGGCGTCGCCACGTAGAGCACCGCTGCATTATCCTCTCTCGTCCGTGTCAGGGATTAAGGAGAAGAAGCCCCATACTTCGACGGGTGCCGCCGCTATTCCTGTGCGTCCTCAAGCTCCTTGTCCTGGACGTCTTCCTCGCCCCGCCGTCACCAAGCTTCCCTGGCCTCTCCACCATGGCCGCAAGCATCCCGGTGAGCTCAGCTTCCTCACTCTCTTCCTCCCTGCACGCCACCGTCACCGCGTTGCTCGCCTCCTGCCGTTCACCGTCGACCCCTGCTTCCCCTTTGCATCCCACTTGCTCTGGCTTGGCCTAAGATGCGCGCATATATCGTGTTTTCGTCGTGTTTTTGTTTCGATCTGTTTCTGCCAGGAACTATCTTTGGAGCTTAGAAGCACAATGGTGTCCGCCAAGGATAAAGGGAAGGAGCCTATGGAGGAAGATCTCCAAGACCCCAAGCATAGGCTGGTACCTTTAGTCACTTGAGGAGGAAGGTGGACATGCTTCAATGGGAGAATAATAGGCTTCGCAAGATGTTGGAAGATTTCCTCACGTCAACTAAGAAAATATTACCACCACCACCAAAGGAGTAATTCGTCATCAGGTTTGGCATCCCCTTGGTTTGTTCCAAGCTTGGGGGAGTGCCGCGGTATCACATCACTATCTTCTATCTTTTTACCTTTTTAGTAGAGTCATATCATGAATAGAGAAGTTATCATGTAGGATGGTTTGCATTATGGAAGTGTCCCCTCTCTCGTTAGATATGTATCCCTTGGTGTGAGTTGCCGTTATGGAATATTAATGAGAAGTTCTATCATTCACTCTTTTGCATAGCTTATTTTAGTTTTCAATTCGTGGTTATATGTTTGATCTTATTGTTAGTATTGGTATCACTTTGGGATCATTGAGTTAATTTAGTTGGTTTTGGCAAACCTGGCTCGGTCAGTAGCAACACTATTTTTGAGAGTTGAATGAAAAAGATAAAAGTACTCTAAAGAAAAATAATTTCATCATCTTTCTTTCTTGATTTGCTCATAAGTCTAGTATTATCTAGTTAAGATCTTTTGTGCTTCCAACGAAGATTGCATGTTTGTCTTTATCACTTGTATATTTGTTTGTTTCCTTCAACTCTTGTACTTGCCCAGCCTTGCTAGCCAAAAACCTGTACTGAGAGGGAATTCTTCTCGTGCATCCACTCCTTTAAACCAAAACCTTTGCCATTTGTGTCCACCATACCTACCTATTAGCACTATTGCTATTCCAGGTAAATTCTTGTTTTATCTACCTCCCAAATTAAACTTGTTATGTGAAAAGTAGTGATTAAAGCTCTCACGAACTTGATGGCACACTTTACTTTGTTGCACTTAATAAACTTGAACCATTGTGCTCACCTATGTTGTGTATATGCTTGCGCTTTGTAAGTTGTGAATTAGCAGAACCATGTTGTCATGGGGAACGCTTTCAACATTGCACTGGTACTTTGTACCTAGTTGATATCATGTTCTTTTGTCTATGGATGTCGTCGGTGTGAAATGAAAGGGGAGCTTGTAAGTCCATGGAGTTATGCATGTGTGTTAGAGAAATGCCTGGGCCGCTGGTCTAATCCATGCTGACATGGTGGAAACCTGCAGCGTAACCATACCGAGCATCTATGAAGCATTCTTCTTATAAAAAAGAGTCCGATATTGAGAAAAAAAAGAAAAAAAGAGATTATGAAAAGAGGAAAGATAGAAAAAAGCACCATATTCCCATGGTAAAATAAGAAGATTGCTGAGATGCTTGTTGTCTGCTTGCCTTGTCATTTTGATATGGGGATTATTCCGTATCATTGGGCAAAGGGGTACCCCGTTGGCGGTTCTCTATGATACACATATGCTTACGATGACAAGAACTTACCGGTGACTAAACTTGAGTAGCATGAGGAGCGGCCCTCGTATTCAACGGACATGAGATTCTCAATTTACAACTTGTCAATGCATATCCTCATATTTGATCACTTTAACCTTAATCACCTAAAGATGCCTATGATAGGGCAAATGAGAGCTGAAAGCTAGTAAGTATCATAATTTTTGGGAGCTCTTTATGATACTTGCAATCCCTGCTTCCCTCTGCGAAGGGCCTTTCTTTTACTTTTTAGTTGAGTCAGTAAACCTATTCCCTTCTATCTCAGCAAGTATTTTGAGTTGTTGTGTTTCATTCATTCATATGATGATTTATTCAATCATGTTGCTTTTGTTCCTTGTTTTGCACATTGGTCTTATCTTGATGTTTACTACTTTGAAAGCTATCATTGAAAAACCAGTTATTTGTGAACTCCAGCAAATTATCAACTATTCTTCGACCAAGAGCTAAGTTTGCCATTACCAATTATGATTTACTTTATGGATCTTTATTGTGTTTCCTTTACTCATTACAAGTTGAGTTATATAATAGTGAGTTGTCTTCTATTATGATCTATGTATTGATGAATGTGATGCTTCTTGTCCGTATTCTTGTATCAACTCTTCACTCCATAAACCTGAGGCCATGTTTATTGAGCTCAGTTTCGCTTGGGGACAAGCGAAGTCTAAGCTTGGGGGGAGTTGATACGTTCATTTTGCATCACTATTCTATGTCATAATTCACTGTTATTCATTGATATATTTCGTATTGAGAGGTGATACTTATGTTATTTCATCTGTTTTTGTATGGTTGATGACTTTTGGAGCATGGACCGCTGCAGTCAGGATTTTGATGGAAAAGGTGCTGTTTGGAGGCAAAATTCGTGAAGATCAGAAAATCCGGGAAAATACATGTAAAATCCTATTTGTCCAGAAGACGAAGGAAGCCAGAAGGGGGGCTGGAGATGGGCCACAGGGGGCCCACACCACCCCCTGGCGCGGGCCACCCTAGGCCGCGCCACCAGGTGGTGTGGCCACCCTGGTCCACCCCTGGCACTCCCCTCTGGCGTATATTATCCTCCTGAAACCCTAAGACTCGGGGAGCAACCACAGAAAGATTCCGCCGCCTCTGCAGGGCGGAAAACACTGAGAGAGAAAGATCTCTACGGCAGACAGATTTCTGCCGGGGGAATTCCTTCCCGGAGAGGGGAGATCATCGCCATCAACACCATCATCAAGCTGGACTTCATCGGGATCATCATCATCATCACCATCATCAACATCAGCACCCTCATCACCATCTCCATATTGCTGTAACAATTGCGTTGAATCTTGCATAGTTCATAGGGGAAACTTTCCCGGTGTTGATTACTCTTTGTAGTTGATGCTATTGAGTGAACCGTTGAATTATTGTTTATGTTCAGATTGTTATACATCATTATTCCATCTCTGATCATGATCCATATGATGTCTTGTGAGTAGTTCATTTTGTTCTTGAGGACATGGGAGAAGTCATGTTGTTAGTAGTGGAATTGTGTTGAGAAAGATTCAATAGTTTGATATTTAAGTTGTGGTGTACTTCTTCTAGTGGTGTCATGTGAACATCGAGTACATGACACTTCACATATATGGGCCTAGGGGAATGCATTGTGTATTTGGCTACTAATCGTAGGGGTTGCCAGAGTGACAGAAACCTGAACCCCCGTTAGGAAACCATTGCACAAGGGACGTAAGGGTCTTAGAGTTTAAAGTTGTGGTTAGTTTTCTACCTTAATTACTTTGTTGTACTTACGGATGTTTGCAAGGGGTATAATCACAAGTATGTATTAGTCCTAGGAAGGTCGGTACATTAGCACATGTTCACCCACACAACACTTAGCTAGTTAGAGAAGATTAATCAACTATATGAAGCGAAAGCACTTGACAGTCTTCCCATGTGTCCTCGAGAACGTTTGGTCATCTTAAGTAATACAACCGGCTTGTCCTTTGCTGTATAAAGGATTAGGCCACTTGCTGTATTTATTCCTATTGTCTTTTGTTTACTCGTACTTTGTTTACTTGCTTTATAAAAACCCCTAAAAAATCCGTTTGCTAAGTATTTGTAGAGAATTCCTGATCCATACCACTAGCCAGCATCTTCTGCTCCTCGTTGGGTTCGACACTCTTACTTATCGAAAATACTGCGATACACCCCCTATACTTGTGGGTCATCAACAACCTGATTATTTAGGCTGCATTTCTAAACCTTATGACAGATCATGATCTTATTTATACATGCCGGTGTCCCCTATTCGATTTAAAAAACTCTCTCACAATTCGGGTTTGTGGGTACTTGCACTAATGTTTACTGCTCCCCAAATTTGAAAGTAGAGCATCAAACTTGAATACACGCAATCACAGCTCATGTTCCTTCTCCACTATCAGTAATATGAGACGGCAGCTAAAACGTAATGTCTACGCCTAATTGGGTGATGCCACCCGCAACCCTTGACATAAAATATAATCCTGTGCATTAGTAGCACACAGAGGAAACCAAATTTGTTCTCCAAGAGCCAAGAGAGAGCACATATAGCTAAAGTGTAGTAGTAGCGTTACTACTACACACGAGAACCGGGAAGTTTCCCATCTACCACCAGGTTCTTGCACTCCTGCAGCTTCTTGCTGCCGTGGTCCATTGTTGCAAGACATGATGGGCTATGACTACAGAAATAGTCATCGATCACTATTTGAATCCAGTTATTGCAAGACATGATCTTAGGGAAAGTAAAAGAATGTTCTTGCCTCCTTTTTTTGTTCTTACCTCTGTAGAGATGATCTGCATCTTTTTTTGTCTTACCACAGATTCCTGCAGAGATAAACTGCAGATATTGAACCCCATGGTGTTTCACATTTAGTAATGATGCAGCAATACCCACGAAGTTCTCCTCCAAGTATGGGACTTCTCTTACAATCCGTACAGTGCTCAAAGCAGCCTACTAAACAGAGACAAGTATATCGTGAATAATCCCCCCATATAACTCAAAATTTCATATTAAAACGCAGTGCAGTACTGTGTCAATGATCAATACTGTATACAAATTGTACCCAGGCATTACAGAATTTCCTTTCTTAGCATAGATACAATTTTAAATAAGAAAGGGTATGTAGAATTATTTCTTTGGATAGCCTTCATCGCTATGTTAAACAACAATGAACATCCAGGTGACTAAGATATGTCTATTATTTTACCAAATATCATAATAGTTAAAGAGGAAAAGATCTGGCATATCATAGCAATACAAGAAAAAAGCAGCTAAGCTGCATCTTTACTCAGCTGCAAGCAAAAGGCAACCACAGGGAGTGCATAAGCAAGGGAGATAGTCAACAGAACCAGCAAAGGTCAAAAACGACAACATGAATGGTGAAACTGTAGTTTAACAAACCTCAGCAGAAAATGGGAGCTTGCTTGTAGGAAACTGCTCCTCTGCGGAAATCTGCAACCACTCCAACAGACTTCCATAGGCTGAAGTAGAAACAAAGGACAATCATATTTAGTGCACCTTGATTATGGGCACATCAATTTATTCCTAGCTTAAATCAAAGCTACGCCAACATACAAGGATCTCATAGCAAGCAGTGTCGAACCTTGGAGAGAAATTAAGTGGGGGGGGGGAAGATGCCGATTAAACGATTTAATAGCTATAACTATTCCTAATTCTCATTAGTTTAGTCTTAACAACACTACTAATTAGAGAATTTGCAACAATGTTGGGAGGGCCATGGCCCAATTTGGCCTCCATGAAGGTCAGCCACTGACAGCAAGACTAGTGAAGCGGCCAGGCAACTTGGCTATCCACAAGAAAAGCATTACCTAATTATTCTACAACGGTGGAAGTTATGTTGCCGATACAAAATATTCATTCGAATATGAAGAGCATCCATATCATGTGTACTTTGGTCGCTTTCTTGTGCGAGCTACCGCCTGGTTGAGCTTTCATTTGTTTCCTTAGATCGATTCATGTAAGGCACCCTCCAGTTAAGTATGCAATGTGTAATGATTTGCACATAAAGGCCACTCTGAACCAACATGCAATTGAAAACCCAAACACGGACATATCTAATATGCAGGCAATATCTCAAATAAGAGGAAAATTTTAATGGTTGGAAACCTGGCACTGAAAGGTACAAACTCTGAAGAGGAATTTTACGGTACCCTGGTACTCCCAGTAGTACGGAAAGAGTAACGATTAGATCTGTCCGTTTATTTGTAAGGTTAGTTTGGACATTTGATATAGAACCTTCTTAACAGTGAAGACCGAACTGAGAGCGCACGGCCGCCGCCTGCCGGAACTTCATCGGGAACGCCGGTTCTAACCTGCTTGTATGGAAGGTATCACACGTACATGCAGGTATGACGCAGAGAGCAGGACCCTGCCGTGCCCACACATGTCCGGCGTCGACGGCTTGATCTCAAATTCCCAATTAAATGATATCAGCCATGGCCTTTTTTTTCCGTCCAGCTAACCAAACTAGGGCTTAGAATCAAATGCATGAATTAATCTACCATTAACAAGAATGCAATCCACAAACAATCTGCTTGCCTCCATGAATCAAAACCATGATTTAATTGTCTGGGCAGGTTGGAGATCAACCGCTGTCAGTTTTCGGCGGCGACAAGGCGCGGAAACCTCAAGGCGGCGAACTTGCGCACCAGCGACAAAGATGAATCTTCATGATTTGTTACGATTTTACCCCTTAGGTTATGGTACTCCCTAATGTTTAGCCATGGTACTCCATTATGTTTGCTCTGGAGTATGAGTGTATCCTACCCATTAGATCTGGAGTAATGGACGATCCATATAGATTCCAGGGTACTGTAAAACTCCTCAACTCTGAAACATTAACTCCACATCATTCCTACTTGCTCTCATTTACCAAGACACTCCCATTCACGGAGAAATTGGAACATATATCTATTTTAGTAGGAGGAAAGACTGAAGGTTCAGACAACAATGGTAACACTTGGAATATCATGATGGCTAAAAGCACTGCTTAGTATCCTTGTCTATCGAGAGCATGGGGATCTAAATGAAGTTAATGCAACAGGACCACTAAAGATCAAGTTATGATCTTACACATCACACTCGGCTTTATTTTAGCCATGGCTAGCATCTAATGATCCCCGGGTTCTCATAACAGAAACAATGAATGCATGCTTAAATTTATGATACTTTTTACATGTTCATAATGCTATTAGACTGAAAATTACATGTACAGGTTACAATTATCATCGTATGACTCTAATTGTTTTCCGTGTGAGATTCTGGTCAGAAGGCAATGCAAAGTATCAACTAATTGTACTAATATTTTACTACCACATCCAAAACTGTCCAAAAGAGGACACCGGGCAACTCACCACTTTGCTCGCCGGTTGAATATAAGGCACTCAGTCACACATTACGCTTATGTAGACCTACCTTTTTATTTCTCGTTCTATAAAATGACCATTTCAACACTAATTTATATGAAGCTACAAAAAGGTCATAATAACAATATGATTGACGAGAGAAGGATGCCTGGATTACTCAAGTTACGATGCATATCTTGGTAGTACATGACCTCTGTTCTCATTTTCAAACGACACCACTTAATGCTAAAAATAACTCTAAAATGTGGAGGAAAAGAACCTTGACTCATTTGATATCTCCATTCTACCTAATATTCACAGTGTTCTACCTAAACAAGGAGTTTCGAAAAAATAGGCCTGAAACAAACACAAGAATTTTCAGTTCTGAAGTTCCAATATGTAGGACATTTGAATCAATCTAATCGAGTACAAACTTCATCCCACAAATACATGTCCCTATAATTTAAAACATTAGGCCTATTGCATTTATGTTTTCCTACATAGCATACTTTTTTATGTAAACGTATGCATCACATAAATTTGAAAGAAAAACTTCACATAGATAAAAAGAATTGACCAAGAAACTTCCATCTACCGATATACACGTTCAAGTTTAATTCAGGCCATTCCTTTCAAAATTAAAGACATGCCTCATCTTATTTCCTCCTTAGTACAGATTATTAACTCTGAAACATCCAAGAAAACAAATACACTTATAGCTCAGCATCCATGAGGGTAAAAGTAAGCAAAGCACACACCCAGCTCAAGCAAGAACACACGTGCAAGCATCAAGCATGGTCATAGCAAACACGCAAGCAAACATGAAGAGGAGGGATTGAGATTTGGGGAGGTACCTCGGCGCTGGGGGTGGAGGCGTCGAGGCGATTCCGCGTGGCGGCCATGGACGGCCATCTCATATTGAGCTCCATGGAGGAGGCCGGTCCAGCACAGGTGGCGCGAAGGACAGTGGCTAACATAGTCACAGTTTCAATTTGAAACTATAAATAAGAGAGCAAAAAAAGAGTAGAAAATTTAAAAATACACACAACCTATCTGAATGTTGAAAGTATCCAGCAAAATAGGAAACATATAATTACAAATTGAATATTTTTCTATTTTGTGGTACAAAGAGAGAATACCAAGCCAATTATTCAGCACAAGCTACCGCCAATGGCAATGGCAGGTTAATCCATTTTTACATTGTATAAGAAATAAACACATCTATGACTGCATGTATTGTACATTCAGATCAGATAAAAACGATCTAATAGATTACATATGCCCTCACCTAAAATGTGCTTCATAGGCCTATGTCCATTACAAACAGATGAGAAACATATTGCATTTTTACGACGAACAACTACACTGAAATGAGAAAAAGGAACCATGAGAAACATATAGCTGCAAATACTCATGAAATTTGCTTGATAAGAATAGAAAGAAACACGACGGAAAATTCTTACCTCAAAATATGGACTGAAGTATTGTCCATCTAAAAATGTAGCTAAAGAAAATAATAATCTGTGAAGATCTGAACTGAAAATTGTAAACAAAAAAGCAACCAAAAAACATTGTCACACTCACAAGTACCTAATATGTTTTAGCACTAAGATTTGGGGTAAATCATGTGTATTAATTAAACTGAAGGTCGCCTTTTTGAAATAAATTAATAATCTCCAAAGTTTATAACAATCTAAAAAAATGAAGTAGAGATGAGAGGAGGAAGGAGATGACCTGGAACTAAGTAAGGAACATGCCTATACGGGGATTAAATAGAGAGAAACACAGAGAGAGAGCAAGAGAGAAAAATTACCCTAGCTCGTTATCCTCATTCATCTCTATGGCAGCAGTTTTGGAGACGCAGTCGGACGGAGTTTAGGGGCAGCATGTTCTCCTCGGTTGGGGTAGAGGATACATGTGGTATCCCGCAAAACCACTACTAGAAAATCGCTATGTTTTTGTACATTGCATTATCATGACCGCATGCTCATGTCATCATGCCACATTGCATTTGAGCATCGTTCATCTTGCATGGATTTGTCTAAAACTAATTTTTGAAACGCCTAGTTTTGTTTTCTAAATTTCCCGTCTTTATTCAAATTAAAACCTCGGGCCTCCGGATTATGTTGGTTTGTCTAAAAACGGATTGCCAAAGCCTCGTTCTAAATAAATAAAATATTTATAATATTTTTTTAGGAGGCAGCCCACCAGGCCCGAAAGCCCGGCCGGCCACCTCCACGTCCTAAAATAAAACCTAAGCTGAATCCCAAACCCTTTTTCTACCAAATACCTTACCCCTAATCCTACCCAGCCCCCCCTCCACCTCACCCCGGCCACTCACAGCCCACCACCTCACCGCACCCCTCCAGCTCATCACTCCCTACCAACCCCCACAACACACGCACACAACCACCACACACACACTACCTACCACCAGCAGACACCGCCCTACCGCACTCCACACGCAGCCCGACCCCGCTCTCTCCCTCTCGACGCGACGCGCGAGCCAACCACCCTGGCCACACGCCTCCACCTGCCCGTGGGCCACCTTCCACCTGCCGCTCCCATCCAACCGTCCTCTCTCCCGCTCGCTCCCGCCCACCGCATGCACCTTCCCCCGACAAAACCCCTCCTGCAGCGATCCCCGCGTGACCCCGGGCCCCACCATCCACTCGCGCGGATCCCGTCGCCACCTAGTCCACCCGCGGACCCCGCCACTCCTTCGTACGCCCCGCGTCGCCCTCTCTCTCTCTCCCGTCCCCACGCCCCAGCGCGTTCCCCACCAACCGCACGACCCCGCCGCCTAGAGCTCCCCTTCCGCCGCCTCGTTGACTATCCCGAGCGCCTCCGGCCTTCCTCCCCGCGCCGTCCGTCCTCCCCTCTCCTCCGTCCCGTGAAGCAAGCTCCCAGGGCGCCGCTGGCCTTCCCCAGGTCCTCCTCGCCACCTACCCCACCACCTTCCACGATCCCCCGCCAGCAGCCAAGGCCGCTCCGCCGCCATCTGCGCCCTCCTCTCGGAGCCCCGTCGTCCTCTGTCCTGGCCACCACTAGGTCCGCCCCTCTCCGAGCTCGTCCCCGCCGCCTCAGCAAGCGCCGCCGCTCGCCGCCTGCTCGGCGTCTCCCCGCTGCCTCTCCGGCCTCCCGAGCGGCCGCCGCCACCATCTTCCCATGATACGCCGCTCGAGCCGCCCTCCTACGCTTCCTCTCCGTTCGGCCCCGCAGAGTCCGTGGCCGTCCCTCCCTCGAGCCCCGCATCAAGCCGCCGCGGGCCCGTGCACACCTCGACCTCCGCCCCCGCCATGACCCGCTGTGGCAGCCCCCCAGGCCTTCCTCTAGCCCGGCCTCCCTCTGCACCGCCGCCTCCGTGTCGGCGCGGCCTCTCCCGCCGGCCTCTCCCTCGCGTCGTTCCGCGTGCAGCCGGCCACCTCTCCCTCGTCCAACCTCGGCGCGTGCAGGTCCTCTGTGCCTCCTGCCGTCGACCTTGGCCTCCGCTCGCCCCGACCGTGTGGTGCGTCATCGCCCCGCGTGTGCATCCTCGCAGGCAGGTGCTGCCCCGCCGGACGTTCTCTGCTGCTGACCAGTGGTGCTGAGTGGTGGTAGATGCTAGATGTTTCTTCTGCAACTCTCGGTGTTGGTCATGTTCCTGCCTATATGTTTGTTCGTGTCTGCATGACCGTGTTGAGAAGATGGTCGCATGTGTGAGATCGCTCGATGCCACCCGGAAGACCCAAACAAGAATCATTCCCTGGCCAAGATCTTCCGAAGAGCACGACATCTGATAAGTTCGCCATCGACCACCACAACGTCAAGATCCTCTACACGGAACGACAAGATCTCCTCTCCGTATCCGAAGATCCGAAGACCGAACCCTGGCGTGCCAAGTTCTCCGACCCCAAGGACCGATCCATCGGATGCGATAAGACCTCCTTCCCGGAACCACCGAGCACTTCCTCCCGGACGCTAAGTTCGCCAACACGGACACCGAGTGTCAAGATCTGCTTCACGGAGAACCGCAAGACCTCCTTCCCGCACCGATGCCCGAGGACCCGACAAGCTCTTCGTAACGACAAGATCAACACCGACCAGGGGGAGTCCGATGCGCCCCCGACGCCAAACCAAGTCCTTCTACCCGGAACACCAAGCTCTCCTTCCGTTGCCCGAGACCGATCCCATCGAACCGTTCCCCCCGTCAAACCCTGTCGAACCCCGAATCCCCGGAGCCCAAGATCTTCCGAACCCAGATGTGTGCCCCTAAGCCCCTATTTTTATAATATGACATTATCAACTGTCACATATTAAACTGTTCATGCATGCATACTTGTCTGTGGTTTGGGGGCATTATGCCGATTCACCTCATAATTAAATATGGAGTGTTTATGTGGAATATCTTTGTCTTATTCCGGACTCTATTTAAATTGGTGTAGCGAACCGATGTCATGTTTTGCCTTGTTAATACAACATTTAAATTGCAGGGGTTCTAAATAACTTGAACCGTGTAATTAATTGTCAGGACCCCGGTTCCGCTTAATATTTCCTAATTGCACCGCATCTGCATCATATCATAAGCATGCCGGATCTTCTGCCGTGGTATTAAATATTGCATCCGGTATTTCTTCTAGTGTTTGCTTCTTCGCGGACTAGGCCGATGAGTGGATGCGAGTATCGACAAGTTCTCCGGATATGATCCGTCGGCAGTGTTTTCCCAGGCGAGCATCTCTCCCCCTTCTACCTATTTTGCATTTATAGTCTTTATTTCCTCCTGTTGATCTATTGCTATCTGTGTCACGATGCTTTAGTTTCCGTACCCCAGTTATATCCCGTGCAGCCTCTATATTGCCTTGGACACCTCCTATTACCGTTGTTTGGTAGATAGCTGGCCTTGCGAGTCGTAGTTGCTTGCTCAGGTGCGATCTTGTATTGTCGAGTACCACAGTTGTTAAAATGCTGGCAGATGTTTATTGGTGGAGATGCTTATTGGTGGAGATGATCATGACTTTAAATACAACTATTAAAATGCTAGATATAACTAATGCAGAGGCATCGGTGAGCAATAGATGTTATTTGGTTCTTCCACGCTCACTTGTGTCCCGTAGGACCCCGAGTACTTGATACCTGTTCCTTGATTTTTCGCACTATCCACATCCGGGAGGCCTTATGGACCCCCCTAAGCCAGAGCTTGATTCATTTCTATTTCTGGGGGCCACAAAGTAGTTTGGGGCTTTATTACTATCCTGTACTTATGCCATATTTTACTGCTTTATTTAAGATTGTGCGTGGAGCACCTGTACTGTTTTGGATCGCGCCACGTTTTCGCGGTATCGACAAGCCCAGTCACACTTTCGGGTTCCCAGTCGTTTACAGCCGTCGTCGCAAACCCTGGGTCCGTTCCGGAGCCGGCCAACTTCGTTGCGGGTAGCTTAGTGGGGTGGCCCCCTGAAATATTTATGAATCCTGTGATTGCTTTGTCGTGAATGCCTCGTTGGGTTTTGAGTTGGTTTTTCCGAGGTTGATCGAGTGTGTGTTGCTATTTGTGCGCCCCTGCAGGGTAAAACTTTCTGAAAGCCGTGTCCGCGGTTATGGACGACTTGGAGCACAGTATCTCGATCATAGACAAGCATAACTAAAGTAGTGTTATAAATTTGACTTAATATGTGACTAGTAATCAGCTTCACTATAATGGAATGGATAATAAAAATGCCAACAACTGGTGGATCTGTGGTGATCTGTGTCTTACTAAACCTGCCTAGTAAATATTGCAACTCCAATGGAATGAGATAAAAGTGTCAACCAATGCTGGGTTTTGGGATTCCTCAGGACAATTATATCTGACTAGTAAATGTTCCAACTACAACGGAATGTTAACTAAAACTGCCCACTACTTATGCTATCAGGAAGACTCATGATATCTATATCTGATTAGTAATTGCTGCAACTATAACGGAATGAGTAAAATTGCCAACTGTGTGAGTTTCTTGGTCCGACTTCCTCGTTTGGTCTCGAGGGGGAAATACCAGGATGGGTTTGTTTGGTGTTAGCTTCAGGTTGGATCCGGATAGGTCTTTCTTATCCCTCTCTGATAACCGCCAGTTGTATCGAGTCTCTATAGGTTGTTCAGTGCCGCTGCGCTGTCGCTTCAGCCCACCATACCTATGTAGGCGAGAGCCGCCGAATTTTAGCCTCGATGTGTACTGGCCTCAGTACTGACGCTCCTCTTTTTTCTTTGTCCTTTGTCGGCACCCCTTTTGTTTTAGCAGGTTTGAGATCGACGTCGTTAGCAGGGTTACCCTTCCGGCTTGGCCTGGGCAGGGTTATGGACGCCATTGATTATTCTCCAGGGCTCTTAGCCCCATTTGCATCTTTTCCGTAGTCGGACGCTCTATCGTTTCAAGGTGATTTGGATCTTTGTATTGTATATCTGTATTCTTGACTCTTTGAGTCGCTGTTGTATATATATCTGTTCTATGGGTCCCATCGAGGACTGTTATGTAATGGTATTACTTTGTTTTCCACCCGCACGAAAGTGCCTGGTGGGCGTCCTTGAATCGTTTCTATGCGGGTTTGGCGGAAAGGGCTAAAACTTGCATAGAACCGATTCGAGGGTGTTACAATACAAAGAGGATCTCACCACAAAAATCATTTTTTATCGTCGCAACACGCAATATAAATTATTTTTCATACTGTAAAATTTATATGTGCATCTGATCCTATTAATTTTCACACAATACATAAACATGCTAACAAATGAAACGCTCGAAAAGGATGGATGTTCAGAGACGCACACTAAATACTAACCCCATACGCAAGTACACAGAACATAAAGACCAAGATACTTTCATGTAATCTGAATATGCAGGTAGAGAAATTGCAAAATGCAAAGGAGTTTTGCTTGAATAACTGACCGACAATGGGCGAGGCAAGGTTAGAGAGTGCAATCTGCGATGTCATGCTCCAGGTAGAACTGAACATGAACTGAAGAAGTGCATATATAGGCCACTACAAAAACTATCTTGCTGATAATGTGATATATTACAAATCCATCATAAAATTTATTCATGTTTAGTAGTATAAAAAGTACCTAGGGAAGGCCAGGATGGAATCAACCCATCGGTACTGGCTAAATTTTAGAAAAAGAAAATTACCTTAATTACAGAGATTAATCCTCTCATGTCAATCTTCTTTGATTTTAATTGAACATCTTGTATGCCTAGATAAAAAAAACGTGCATAAATCATGGTAATCATTCAGCATAGCAACCTGTAGCTACAAAACAAAGAAAAAAAATAGTGATCTGTACCAGGGAGCAGCGACACCAACGTTTTGCTTGGTTGGTCAAGCCACCATACTACTTTGCCTTCTCGAGCCGCTGCAAATATAGAGCATATATCTTTTTGCCTTGGTGTCTCTCCACTCAAATTGAGCTGCTCGGGTCAGGTACAACGTGATGCACTATAACCTGTAAATTAAGAAAACCAAAAATTCATGTGAGAGAACAAACAACTTATGAATACAAGTTGTAACAGTTTTTGCGGGTAGTTATTTTTACAAACACCTTCCATATACACCTGCCATCTCAAAAAAAGAGATTCTCAACGTAGGGGATGTGAAGGGGATGGAAGTTATACCCAGGGACAGTGCAAGGACGACAAGGAAATCCTCCCCGAGGCAACAACAACTCCATGGGGGCGCCCTTGAGCTGTTGGCCATCGTTCTCCTCCTTGTTGAACTGGAGCCGAGCACCGCTCCACACCACCGCCCCCACTTGCTATTCCTCTTTCTTGCATTCTTAGGGATGGGAGGAGAAGGGGCTAGCAGAGGGGGCCAGGCAGAGGCGCTCTTCCTGGCACAAGACTTACCGGAGGAGGGAGAGGTGATGGAGGAGAGGAACCTGGTGAGAGACAAGAGGAGGTCAAGGAGGTGCCTAGGCTAGGCCTGGCAGCGCCCTCCCTGGTCCTGGAGGCGCCCTCTCTGGGCCTGGCGGCACCGGCCGGCGCGAGGGGCATGAGCGGAGGAGGAGAGGGAGGGCAGCAAAAAAACATGGAGTGGAGGAGAAGGAGCTCGACCAGCTGCTGAGAGAGATGAAGACGAGCCGAGGCGGGGCCTTAGCTGTGCCGGACGTCGCGTGCAAAGAAGAGGGTGGAGGGGAGGAGGCGAACAGGATTGGGAGGGGAGAAGGAAACGAGCGAGGGGATTGGGTTGTGGCGCCTAGGTTTCCATTCGTGGGCTGCTCCTTTTTATACCACGCGGTGAAAAAATCGAACCATCAGGATCCGCTGGGAAGCGCAATCGAACGGCCACAAATCCAAACGATTCTGGAGAGCTCTTCTACCCCAACCAATTATACTTTTAGATGAGCCTCGCGCATGCCTGCCGTCCTTGCTCCTGATCTGCCGCATCCATCCACACGAGGAGCCCGTGTACCTGCGTCCACTTCACCCTCTCTCTCGCTGGCATCTCCCTGGTCAATAAGTGCAGCAGCAGCACCAACCACTTGACTAGATTGAAACCTTCACTTTTCTTCTTCCTCCACAAGCAAAGGCAGCCTTGCCACCATGGCCACCCTGTCTGGTTCCTCACCGCCCTCTTGATGCAAGCCACCCCGAGCCATGGCGTCGCCACGTAGAGCACCGCTGCATTATCCTCTCTCGTCCGTGTCAGGGATTAAGGAGAAGAAGCCCCATACTTCGACGGGTGCCGCCGCTATTCCTGTGCGTCCTCAAGCTCCTTGTCCTGGACGTCTTCCTCGCCCCGCCGTCACCAAGCTTCCCTGGCCTCTCCACCATGGCCACAAGCATCCCGGTGAGCTCAGCTTCCTCACTCTCTTCCTCCCTGCACGCCACCGTCACCGCGTTGCTCGCCTCCTGCCGTTCACCGTCGACCCCTGCTTCCCCTTTGCATCCCACTTGCTCTGGCTTGGCCTAAGATGCGCGCATATATCGTGTTTTCGTCGTGTTTTTGTTTCGATCTGTTTCTGCCAGGAACTATCTTTGGAGCTTAGAAGCACAATGGTGTCCGCCAAGGATAAAGGGAAGGAGCCTATGGAGGAAGATCTCCAAGACCCCAAGCATAGGCTGGTACCTTTAGTCACTTGAGGAGGAAGGTGGACATGCTTCAATGGGAGAATAATAGGCTTCGCAAGATGTTGGAAGATTTCCTCACGTCAACTAAGAAAATATTACCACCACCACCAAAGGAGTAATTCGTCATCAGGTTTGGCATCCCCTTGGTTTGTTCCAAGCTTGGGGGAGTGCCGCGGTATCACATCACTATCTTCTATCTTTTTACCTTTTTAGTAGAGTCATATCATGAATAGAGAAGTTATCATGTAGGATGGTTTGCATTATGGAAGTGTCCCCTCTCTCGTTAGATATGTATCCCTTGGTGTGAGTTGCCGTTATGGAATATTAATGAGAAGTTCTATCATTCACTCTTTTGCATAGCTTATTTTAGTTTTCAATTCGTGGTTATATGTTTGATCTTATTGTTAGTATTGGTATCACTTTGGGATCATTGAGTTAATTTAGTTGGTTTTGGCAAACCTGGCTCGGTCAGTAGCAACACTATTTTTGAGAGTTGAATGAAAAAGATAAAAGTACTCTAAAGAAAAATAATTTCATCATCTTTCTTTCTTGATTTGCTCATAAGTCTAGTATTATCTAGTTAATATCTTTTGTGCTTCCAACGAAGATTGCATGTTTGTCTTTATCACTTGTATATTTGTTTGTTTCCTTCAACTCTTGTACTTGCCCAGCCTTGCTAGCCAAAAACCTGTACTGAGAGGGAATTCTTCTCGTGCATCCACTCCTTTAAACCAAAACCTTTGCCATTTGTGTCCACCATACCTACCTATTAGCACTATTGCTATTCCAGGTAAATTCTTATTTTATCTACCTCCCAAATTAAACTTGTTATGTGAAAAGTAGTGATTAAAGCTCTCACGAACTTGATGGCACACTTTACTTTGTTGCACTTAATAAACTTGAACCATTGTGCTCACCTATGTTGTGTATATGCTTGCACTTTGTAAGTTGTGAATTAGCAGAACCATGTTGTCATGGGGAACGCTTTCAACATTGCACTGGTACTTTGTACCTAGTTGATATCATGTTCTTTTGTCTATGGATGTCGTCGGTGTGAAATGAAAGGGGAGCTTGTAAGTCCATGGAGTTATGCATGTGTGTTAGAGAAATGCCTGGGCCGCTGGTCTAATCCATGCTGACATGGTGGAAACCTGCAGCGTAACCATACCGAGCATCTATGAAGCATTCTTCTTATAAAAAAAAGAGTCCGATATTGAGAAAAAAAAGAGATTATGAAAAGAGGAAAGATAGAAAAAAGCACCATATTCCCATGGTAAAATAAGAAGATTGCTGAGATGCTTGTTGTCTGCTTGCCTTGTCATTTTGATATGGGGATTCTTCCGTATCATCGGGCAAAGGGGTACCCCGTTGGCGGTTCTCTATGATACACATATGCTTACGATGACAAGAACTTACCGGTGACTAAACTTGAGTAGCATGAGGAGCGGCCCTCGTATTCAACAGACATGAGATTCTCAATTTACAACTTGTCAATGCATACCCTCATATTTGATCACTTTAACCTTAATCACCTAAAGATGCCTATGATAGGGCAAATGAGAGCTGAAAGCTAGTAAGTATCATAATTTTTGGGAGCTCTTTATGAGACTTGCAATCCCTGCTTCCCTCTGCGAAGGGCCTTTCTTTTACTTTTTAGTTGAGTCAGTAAACCTATTCCCTTCTATCTCAGCAAGTATTTTGAGTTGTTGTGTTTCATTCATTCATATGATGATTTATTCAATCATGTTGCTTTTGTTCCTTGTTTTGCACATTGGTCTTATCTTGATGTTTACTACTTTGAAAGCTATCATTGAAAAACCAGTTATTTGTGAACTCCAGCAAATTATCAACTATTCTTCGACCAAAAGCTAAGTTTGCCATTACCAATTATGATTTACTTTATGGATCTTTATTGTGTTTCCTTTACTCATTACAAGTTGAGTTATATAATAGTGAGTTGTCTTCTATTATGATCTATGTATTGATGAATGTGATGCTTCTTGTCCGTATTCTTGTATCAACTCTTCACTCCATAAACCTGAGGCCATGTTTATTGAGCTCAGTTTCGCTTGGGGACAAGCGAAGTCTAAGCTTGGGGGGAGTTGATACGTTCATTTTGCATCACTATTCTATGTCATAATTCACTGTTATTCATTGATATATTTCGTATTGAGAGGTGATACTTATGTTATTTCATCTATTTTTGTATGGTTGATGACTTTTGGAGCATGGACCGCTGCAGTCAGGATTTTGATGGAAAAGGTGCTGTTTGGAGGCAAAATTCGTGAAGATCAGAAAATCCGGGAAAATACATGTAAAATCCTATTTGTCCAGAAGACGAAGGAAGCCAGAAGGGGGGCTGGAGATGGGCCACAGGGGGCCCACACCACCCCCTGGCGCGGGCCACCCTGGGCCGCGCCACCAGGTGGTGTGGCCGCCCTGGTCCACCCCTGGCACTCCCCTCTGGCGTATATTATCCTCCTGAAACCCTAAGACTCGGGGAGCAACCACAGAAAGATTCCGCCGCCTCTGCAGGGCGGAAAACACTGAGAGAGAAAGATCTCTACGGCAGACAGATTTCTGCCGGGGGAATTCCTTCCCGGAGAGGGGAGATCATCGCCATCAACACCACCATCAAGCTGGACTTCATCGGGATCATCATCATCATCACCATCAGCACCCTCATCACCATCTCCATATTGCTGTAACAATTGCGTTGAATCTTGCATAGTTCATAGGGGAAACTTTCCCGGTGTTGATTACTCTTTGTAGTTGATGCTATTGAGTGAACCATTGAATTATTGTTTATGTTCAGATTGTTATATATCATTATTCCATCTCTGATCATGATCCATATGATGTCTTGTGAGTAGTTCGTTTTGTTCTTGAGGACATGGGAGAAGTCATGTTGTTAGTAGTGGAATTGTGTTGAGAAAGATTCAATAGTTTGATATTTAAGTTGTGGTGTACTTCTTCTAGTGGTGTCATGTGAACATCGAGTACATGACACTTCACATATATGGGCCTAGGGGAATGCATTGTGTATTTGGCTACTAATCGTAGGGGTTGCCAGAGTGACAGAAACCTGAACCCCCGTTAGGAAACCATTGCACAAGGGACGTAAGGGTCTTAGAGTTTAAAGTTGTGGTTAGTTTTCTACCTTAATTACTTTGTTGTACTTACGGATGTTTGCAAGGGGTATAATCACAAGTATGTATTAGTCCTAGGAAGGTCGGTACATTAGCACATGTTCACCCACACAACACTTAGCTAGTTAGAGAAGATTAATCAACTATATGAAGCGAAAGCACTTGACAGTCTTCCCATGTGTCCTCGAGAACGTTTGGTCATCTTAAGTAATACAACCGGCTTGTCCTTTGCTGTATAAAGGATTAGGCCACTTGCTGTATTTATTCCTATTGTCTTTTGTTTACTCGTACTTTGTTTACTTGCTTTATAAAAACCCCTAAAAAATCCGTTTGCTAAGTATTTGTAGAGAATTCCTGATCCATACCACTAGCCAGCATCTTCTGCTCCTCGTTGGGTTCGACACTCTTACTTATCAAAAATACTGCGATACACCCCCTATACTTGTGGGTCATCAGCAACCTGATTATTCAGGCTGCATTTCTAAACCTTATGACATATCATGATCTTATTTATACATGCCGGTGTCCCCTATTCGATTTAAAAAACTCTCTCACAATTCGGGTTTGTGGGTACTTGCACTAATGTTTACTGCTCCCCAAATTTGAAAGTAGAGCATCAAACTTGAATACACGCAATCACAGCTCATGTTCCTTCTCCACTATCAGTAATATGAGACGGCAGCTAAAACGTAATGTCTACGCCTAATTGGGTGATGCCACCCGCAACCCTTGACATAAAATATAATCCTGTGCATTAGTAGCACACAGAGGAAACAAAATTTGTTCTCCAAGAGCCAAGAGAGAGCACATATAGCTAAAGTGTAGTAGTAGCGTTACTACTACACACGAGAACCGGGAAGTTTCCCATCTACCACCAGGTTCTTGCACTCCTGCAGCTTCTTGCTGCCGTGGTCCATTGTTGCAAGACATGATGGGCTATGACTACAGAAATAGTCATCGATCACTATTTGAATCCAGTTATTGCAAGACATGATCTTAGGGAAAGTAAAAGAATGTTCTTGCCTCCTTTTTTTGTTCTTACCTCTGTAGAGATGATCTGCATCTTTTTTTGTCTTACCACAGATTCCTGCAGAGATAAACTGCAGATATTGAACCCCATGGTGTTTCACATTTAGTAATGATGCAGCAATACCCACGAAGTTCTCCTCCAAGTATGGGACTTCTCTTACAATCCGTACAGTGCTCAAAGCAGCCTACTAAACAGAGACAAGTATATCGTGAATAATCCCCCCATATAACTCAAAATTTCATATTAAAACGCAGTGCAGTACTGTGTCAATGATCAATACTGTATACAAATTGTACCCAGGCATTACAGAATTTCCTTTCTTAGCATAGATACAATTTTAAATAAGAAAGGGTATGTAGAATTATTTCTTTGGATAGCCTTCATCGCTATGTTAAACAACAATGAACATCCAGGTGACTAAGATATGTCTATTATTTTACCAAATATCATAATAGTTAAAGAGGAAAAGATCTGGCATATCATAGCAATACAAGAAAAAAGCAGCTAAGCTGCATCTTTACTCAGCTGCAAGCAAAAGGCAACCACAGGGAGTGCATAAGCAAGGGAGATAGTCAACAGAACCAGCAAAGGTCAAAAACGACAACATGAATGGTGAAACTGTAGTTTAACAAACCTCAGCAGAAAATGGGAGCTTGCTTGTAGGAAACTGCTCCTCTGCGGAAATCTGCAACCACTCCAACAGACTTCCATAGGCTGAAGTAGAAACAAAGGACAATCATATTTAGTGCACCTTGATTATGGGCACATCAATTTATTCCTAGCTTAAATCAAAGCTACGCCAACATACAAGGATCTCATAGCAAGCAGTGTCGAACCTTGGAGAGAAATTAAGTGGGGGGGCAAGATGCCGATTAAACGATTTAATAGCTATAACTATTCCTAATTCTCATTAGTTTAGTCTTAACAACACTACTAATTAGAGAATTTGCAACAATGTTGGGAGGGCCATGGCCCAATTTGGCCTCCATGAAGGTCAGCCACTGACAGCAAGACTAGTGAAGCGGCCAGGCAACTTGGCTATCCACAAGAAAATCATTACCCAATTATTCTACAACGGTGGAAGTTATGTTGCCGATACAAAATATTCATTCGAATATGAAGAGCATCCATATCATGTGTACTTTGGTCCCTTTCTTGTGCGAGCTACCGCCTGGTTGAGCTTTCATTTGTTTCCTTAGATCGATTCATGTAAGGCACCCTCCAGTTAAGTATGCAATGTGTAATGATTTGCACATAAAGGCCACTCTGAACCAACATGCAATTGAAAACCCAAACACGGACATATCTAATATGCAGGCAATATCTCAAATAAGAGGAAAATTTTAATGGTTGGAAACCTGGCACTGAAAGGTACAAACTCTGAAGAGGAATTTTACGGTACCCTGGTACTCCCAGTAGTACGGAAAGAGTAACGATTAGATCTGTCCGTTTATTTGTAAGGTTAGTTTGGACATTTGATATAGA
The DNA here is from genome assembly GCA_916181665.1 of Avena sativa. Taxonomy (NCBI): domain Eukaryota; kingdom Viridiplantae; phylum Streptophyta; class Magnoliopsida; order Poales; family Poaceae; genus Avena; species Avena sativa. The sequence continues at coordinate 355,122,260 of OV702289.1, read as the reverse complement.
ACCTTCTTAACAGTGAAGACCGAACTGAGAGCGCACGGCCGCCGCCTGCCGGAACTTCATCGGGAACGCCGGTTCTAACCTGCCTGTATGGAAGGTATCACACGTACATGCAGGTATGACGCAGAGAGCAGGACCCTGCCGTGCCCACACATGTCCGGCGTCGACGGCTTGATCTCAAATTCCCAATTAAATGATATCAGCCATGGCCTTTTTTTTTCCGTCCAGCTAACCAAACTAGGGCTTAGAATCAAATGCATGAATTAATCTACCATTAACAAGAATGCAATCCACAAACAATCTGCTTGCCTCCATGAATCAAAACCATGATTTAATTGTCTGGGAAGGTTGGAGATCAACCGCTGTCAGTTTTCGGCGGCGACAAGGCGCGGAAACCTCAAGTTGACGAACTTGCGCACCAACGACAAAGATGAATCTTCATGATTTGTTACGATTTTACCCCTTAGGTTATGGTACTCCCTAATGTTTAGCCATGGTACTCCATTATGTTTGCTCTGGAGTACGAGTGTATCCTACCCATTAGATCTGGAGTAATGGACGATCCATATAGATTCCAGGGTACTGTAAAACTCCTCAACTCTGAAACATTAACTCCACATCATTCCTACTTGCTCTCATTTACCAAGACACTCCCATTCATGGAGAAATTGGAACATATATCTATTTTAGTAGGAGGAAAGACTGAAGGTTCAGACAACAATGGTAACACTTGGAATATCATGATGGCTAAAAGCACTGCTTAGTATCCTTGTCTATCGAGAGCACGGGGATCTAAATGAAGTTAATGCAACAGGACCACTAAAGATCAAGTTATGATCTTACACATCACACTCGGCTTTATTTTAGCCATGGCTAGCATCTAATGATCCCCGGGTTCTTATAACAGAAACAATGAATGCATGCTTAAATTTATGATACTTTTTACATGTTCATAATGCTATTAGACTGAAAATTACATGTACAGGTTACAATTATCATCGTATGACTCTAATTGTTTTCCGTGTGAGATTCTGGTCAGAAGGCAATGCAAAGTATCAACTAATTGTACTAATATTTTACTACCACATCCAAAACTGTCCAAAAGAGGACACCGGGCAACTCACCACTTTGCTCGCCGGTTGAATATAAGGCACTCAGTCACACATTACGCTTATGTAGACCTACCTTTTTATTTCTCGTTCTATAAAATGACCATTTCAACACTAATTTATATGAAGCTACAAAAAGGTCATAATAACAATATGATTGACGAGAGAAGGATGCCTGGATTACTCAAGTTACGATGCATATCTTGGTAGTACATGACCTCTGTTCTCATTTTCAAACGACACCACTTAATGCTAAAAATAACTCTAAAATGTGGAGGAAAAGAACCTTGACTCATTTGATATCTCCATTCTACCTAATATTCACAGTGTTCTACCTAAACAAGGAGTTTCGAAAAAATAGGCCTGAAACAAACACAAGAATTTTCAGTTCTGAAGTTCCAATATGTAGGACATTTGAATCAATCTAATCGAGTACAAACTTCATCCCACAAATACATGTCCCTATAATTTAAAACATTAGGCCTATTGCATTTATGTTTTCCTACATAGCATACTTTTTTATGTAAACGTATGCATCACATAAATTTGAAAGAAAAACTTCACATAGATAAAAAGAATTGACCAAGAAACTTCCATCTACCGATATACACGTTCAAGTTTAATTCAGGCCATTCCTTTCAAAATTAAAGACATGCCTCATCTTATTTCCTCCTTAGTACAGATTATTAACTCTGAAACATCCAAGAAAACAAATACACTTATAGCTCAGCATCCATGAGGGTAAAAGTAAGCAAAGCACACACCCAGCTCAAGCAAGAACACACGTGCAAGCATCAAGCATGGTCATAGCAAACACGCAAGCAAACATGAAGAGGAGGGATTGAGATTTGGGGAGGTACCTCGGCGCTGGGGGTGGAGGCGTCGAGGCGATTCCGCGTGGCGGCCATGGACGGCCATCTCATATTGAGCTCCATGGAGGAGGCCGGTCCAGCACAGGTGGCGCGAAGGACAGTGGCTAACATAGTCACAGTTTCAATTTGAAACTATAAATAAGAGAGCAAAAAAAGAGTAGAAAATTTAAAAATACACACAACCTATCTGAATGTTGAAAGTATCCAGCAAAATAGGAAACATATAATTACAAATTGAATATTTTTCTATTTTGTGGTACAAAGAGAGAATACCAAGCCAATTATTCAGCACAAGCTACCGCCAATGGCAATGGCAGGTTAATCCATTTTTACATTGTATAAGAAATAAACACATCTATGACTGCATGTATTGTACATTCAGATCAGATAAAAACGATCTAATAGATTACATATGCCCTCACCTAAAATGTGCTTCATAGGCCTATGCCCATTACAAACAGATGAGAAACATATTGCATTTTTACGACGAACAACTACACTGAAATAAGAAAAAGGAACCATGAGAAACATATAGCTGCAAATACTCATGAAATTTGCTTGATAAGAATAGAAAGAAACACGACGGAAAATTCTTACCTCAAAATATGGACTGAAGTATTGTCCATCTAAAAATGTAGCTAAAGAAAATAATAATCTGTGAAGATCTGAACTGAAAATTGTAAACAAAAAAGCAACCAAAAAACATTGTCACACTCACAAGTACCTAATCTGTTTTAGCACTAAGATTTGGGGTAAATCATGTGTATTAATTAAACTGAAGGTCGCCTTTTTGAAATAAATTAATAATCTCCAAAGTTTATAACAATCTAAAAAAATGAAGTACAGATGAGAGGAGGAAGGAGATGACCTGGAACTAAGTAAGGAACATGCCTATAAGGGGATTAAATAGAGAGAAACACAGAGAGAGAGCAAGAGAGAAAAATTACCCTAGCTCGTTATCCTCATTCATCTCTATGGCAGCAGTTTTGGAGACGCAGTCGGACGGAGTTTAGGGGCAGCATGTTCTCCTCGGTTGGGGTAGAGGATACATGTGGCATCCCGCAAAACCACTACTAGAAAATCGCTGTGTTTTTGTGCATTGCATTATCATGACCGCATGCTCATGTCATCATGCCACATTGCATTTGAGCATCGTTATCATCTTGCATGGATTTGTCTAAAACTAATTTTTGAAACGCCTAGTTTTGTTTTCTAAATTTTCCGTCTTTATTCAAATTAAAACCCCGGGACTCCGGATTATTTTGGTTTGTCTAAAAACGGATTGCCAAAGCTTGCCAAAGCCTCGTTCTAAATAAATAAAATATTTATAATATTTTTTTAGGAGGTAGCCCACCAGGCCCGAAAGCCCGGCCGGCCACCTCCACGTCCTAAAATAAAACCTAAGCTGAATCCCAAACCCTTTTTCTACCAAATACCTTACCCCTAATCCTACCCAGCCCCCCCTCCACCTCACCCCGGCCACTCACAGCCCACCACCTCACCGCACCCCTCCAGCTCATCACTCCCTACCAACCCCCACAACACACGCACACAACCACCACACACACACTACCTACCACCAGCAGACACCGCCCTACCGCACTCCACACGCAGCCCGACCCCGCTCTCTCCCTCTCGACGCGACGCGCGAGCCAACCACCCTGGCCACACGCCTCCACCTGCCCGTGGGCCACCTTCCACCTGCCGCTCCCATCCAACCGTCCTCTCTCCCGCTCGCTCCCGCCCACCGCATGCACCTTCCCCCGACAAAACGCCTCCTTCAGCGATCCCCGCGTGACCCCGGGCCCCACCATCCACTCGCGCGGATCCCGTCGCCACCTAGTCCACCCGCGGACCCCGCCACTCCGCGTACGCCCCGCGTCGCCCTCTCTCTCTCTCTCTCTCTCCCGTCCCCACGCCCCAGCGCGTTCCCCACCAACCGCACGACCCCGCCGCCTAGAGCTCCCCTTCCGCCGCCTCGTTGACTATCCCGAGCGCCTCCGGCCTTCCTTCCCGCGCCGTCCGTCCTCCCCTCTCCTCCGTCCCGTGAAGCAAGCTCCCAGGGCGCCGCCGGCCTTCCCCAGGTCCTCCTCGCCACCTACCCCACCACCTTCCACGATCCCCCGCCAGCAGCCAAGGCCGCTCCGCCGCCATCTGCGCCCTCCTCTCGGAGCCCCGTCGTCCTCTGTCCTGGCCACCACTAGGACCGCCCCCCTCCGAGCTCGTCCCCGCCGCCTCAGCAAGCGCCGCCGCTCGCCGCCTGCTCGGCGTCTCCCCGCTGCCTCTCCGGCCTCCCGACCGGCCGCCGCCACCATCTTCCCACGATACGCCGCTCGAGCCGCCCTCCTAGACTTCCTCTCCGTTCGGCCCCGCAGAGTCCGTGGCCGTCCCTCCCTCGAGCCCCGCATCAAGCCGCCGCGGGCCCCTGCACACCTCGATCTCCGCCCCCGCCATGACCCGTTGTGGCAGCCCCCAGGCCTTCCTCTAGCCCGGCCTCCCTCTGCACCGCCGCCTCCGTGTCGGCGCGGCCTCTCCCGCCGGCCTCTCCCTCGCATCGTTCCGCGTGCAGCCGGCCACCTCTCCCTCGTCCAACCTCGGCGCGTGCAGGTCCTCTGTGCCTCCTGCCGTCGACCTTGGCCTCCGCTCGCCCTGACCATGCGGTGCGTCATCGCCCCGCGTGTGCATCCTCGCAGGCAGGTGCTGCCCTGCCGGACGTTCTCTGCTGCTGACCAGTGGTGCTGAGTGGTGGTAGATGCTAGATGTTTCTTCTGCAACTCTCAGTGTTGGTCATGTTCCTGCCTATATGTTTGTTCGTGTCTTCATGACCGTGTTGAGAAGATGGTCGCATGTGTGAGATCGCTCGATGCCACCCGGAAGACCCAAACAAGAATCATTCCCTGGCCAAGATCTTCCGAAGAGCACGACATCTGATAAGTTCGCCATCGACCACCACAACGTCAAGATCCTCTACACGGAACGACAAGATCTCCTCTCCGTATCCGAAGATCCGAAGACCGAACCCTGGCGTGCCAAGTTCTTCGACCCCGAGGACCGATCCATCGGATGCGACAAGACCTCCTTCCCGGAACCACCGAGCACTTACTCCCGGACGCTAAGTTCGCCAACACGGACACCGAGCGTCAAGATCTGCTTCACGGAGAACCGCAAGACCTCCTTCCCGCACCGATGCCCGAGGACCCGACAAGCTCTTCGTAACGACAAGATCAACACCGACCAGGGGGAGTCCGATGCGCCCCCGACGCCAAACCAAGTCCTTCTACCCGGAACACCAAGCTCTCCTTCCGTTGCCCGAGACCGATCCCATCGAACCGTTCCCCCCGTCGAACCCTGTCGAACCCCGAATCCCCGGAGCCCAAGATCTTCCGAACCCAGATGTGTGCCGCTAAGCCCCTATTTTTATAATATGACATTATCAACTGTCACATATTAAACTGTTCATGCATGCATACTTGTCTGTGGTTTGGGGGCATTATGCCGATTCACCTCATAATTAAATATGGAGTGTTTATGCGGAATATCTTTGTCTTATTCCGGACTCTATTTAAATTGGTGTAGCGAACCGATGTCATGTTTTGCCTTGTTAATACAACATTTAAATTGCAGGGGTTCTAAATAACTTGAACCGTGTAATTAATTGTCAGGACCCCGGTTCCGCTTAATATTTCCTAATTGCACCGCATCTGCATCATATCATAAGCATGCCGGATCTTCTGCCGTGGTATTAAATATTGCATCCGGTGTTTCTTCTAGTGTTTGCTTCTTCGCGGACTAGGCCGATGAGTGGATGCGAGTATCGACAAGTTCTCCGGATATGATCCGTCGGCAGTGTTTTCCCAGGCGAGCATCTCTCCCCCTTCTACCTATTTTGCATTTATAGTCTTTATTTCCTCCTGTTGATCTATTGCTATCTGTGTCACGATGCTTTAGTTTCCGTACCCCAGTTATATCCCGTGCAGCCTCTATATTGCCTTGGACACCTCCTATTACCGTTGTTTGGTAGATAGCTGGCCTTGCGAGTCGTAGTTGCTTGCTCAGGTGCGATCTTGTATTGTCGAGTACCACAGTTGTTAAAATGCTGGCAGATGTTTATTGGTGGAGATGCTTATTGGTGGAGATGATCATGACTTTAAATACAACTATTAAAATGCTAGATATAACTAATGCAGAGGCATCGGTGAGCAATAGATGTTATTTGGTTCTTCCACGCTCACTTGTGTCCCGTAGGACCCCGAGTACTTGATACCTGTTCCTTGATTTTTCGCACTATCCACATCCGGGAGGCCTTATGGACCCCCCTAAGCCAGAGCTTGATTCATTTCTATTTCTGGGGGCCACAAAGTAGTTTGGGGCTTTATTACTATCCTGTACTTATGCCATATTTTACTGCTTTATTTAAGATTGTGCGTGGAGCACCTGTACTGTTTTGGATCGCGCCACGTTTTCGCGGTATCGACAAGCCCAGTCACACTTTCGGGTTCCCAGTCGTTTACAGCCGTCGTCGCAAACCCTGGGTCCGTTCCGGAGCCGGCCAACTTCGTTGCGGGTAGCTTAGTGGGGTGGCCCCCTGAAATATTTATGAATCCTGTGATTGCTTTGTCGTGAATGCCTCGTTGGGTTTTGAGTTGGTTTTTCCGAGGTTGATCGAGTGTGTGTTGCTATTTGTGCACCCCTGCAGGGTAAAACTTTCTGAAAGCCGTGTCCGCGGTTATGGACGACTTGGAGCACAGTATCTCGATCATAGACAAGCATAACTAAAGTAGTGTTATAAATTTGACTTAATATGTGACTAGTAATCAGCTTCACTACAATGGAATGGATAATAAAAATGCCAACAACTGGTGGATATGTGGTGATCTGTGTCTTACTAAACCTGCCTAGTAAATATTGCAACTCCAATGGAATGAGATAAAAGTGTCAACCAATGCTGGGTTTTGGGATTCCTCAGGACAATTATATCTGACTAGTAAATGTTCCAACTACAATGGAATGTTAACTAAAACTGCCCACTACTTATGCTATCAGGAAGACTCATGATATCTATATCTGATTAGTAATTGCTGCAACTATAACAGAATGAGTAAAATTGCCAACTGTGTGAGTTCCTTGGTCCGACTTCCTCGTTTGGTCTCGAGGAGGAAATACCAGGATGGGTTTGTTTGGTGTTAGCTTCAGGTTGGATCCGAATAGGTCTTTCTTATCCCTCTCTGATAACCGCCAGTTGTATCGAGTCTCTAGAGGTTGTTCAGTGCCGCTGCGCTGCCGCTTCAGCCCACCATACCTATGTAGGCGAGAGCCGCCGAATTTTAGCCTCGCCGTGTACTGGCCTCAGTACTGACGCTCCTCTTTTTTCTTTGTCCTTTGTCGGCACCCCTTTTTTTTAGCAGGTTTGAGATCGACGTCGTTAGCAGGGTTACCTGTCCGGCTTGGCCTGGGCAGGGTTATGGACGCCATTGATTATTCTCCAGGGCTCTTAGCCCCATTTGCATCTTGTCCGTAGTCGGACGCTCTATCGTTTCAAGGTGATTTGGATCTTTGTATTGTATATCTGTATTCTTGACTCTTTGAGTCGCTTTTGTATATATATATGTTCTATGGGTCCCATCGAGGACTGTTGTGTAATGGTATTACTTCGTTTTTCACCCGCACGAAAGTGCCTGGTGGGCGTCCTTGAATCGTTTCTATGCGGGTTTGGCGGAAAGGGCTAAAACTTGCATAGGACCGATTCGAGGGTGTTACAATACAAAGAGGATCTCACCACAAAAATCATTTTTTATCGTCGCAACACGCAATATAAATTATTTTTCATACTGTAAAATTTATATGTGCATCTGATCCTATTAATTTTCACACAATACATAAACATGCTAACAAATGAAACGCTCGAAAAGGATGGATGTTCAGAGACGCACACTAAATACTAACCCCATACGCAAGTACACAGAACATAAAGACCAAGATACTTTCATGTAATCTGAATATGCAGGTAGAGAAATTGCAAAATGCAAAGGAGTTTTGCTTGAATAAGTGACCGACAATGGGCGAGGCAAGGTTAGAGAGTGCAATCTGCGATGTCATGCTCCAGGTAGAACTGAACATGAACTGAAGAAGTGCATATATAGGCCACTACAAAAACTATCTTGCTGATAATGTGATATATTACAAATCCGTCATAAAATTTATTCATGTTTAGTAGTATAAAAAGTACCTAGGGAAGGCCAGGATGGAATCAACCCATCGGTACTGGCTAAATTTTGGAAAAAGAAAATTACCTTAATTACACAGATTAATCCTCTCATGTCAATCTTCTTTGATTTTAATTGAACATCTTGTATGCCTAGATAAAAAAACGTGCATAAATCATGGTAATCATTCAGCATAGCAACCTGTAGCTACAAAACAAAGAAAAAAAATAGTGATCTGTACCAAGGAGCAGCGACACCAACGTTTTGCTTGGTTGGTCAAGCCACCATACTACTTTGCCTTCTCGAGCCGCTGCAAATATAGAGCAGATATCTTTTTGCCTTGGTGTCTCTCCACTCAAATTGAGCTGCTCGGGTCGGGTACAACTTGATGCACTATAACCTATAAATTAAGAAAACCAAAAATCCATGTGAGAGAACAAACAACTTATGAATACAAGTTGTAACAGTTTTTGCGGGTAGTCATTTTTACAAACACCTTCCATATACACCTGCCATCTCAAAGAAAGAGATGCTCAACATAGGGGATGTGAAGGGGATGGAAGTTATACCCAGGGACAGTGCAAGGAAGACAAGGAAATCCTCCCCGAGGCAACAACAACTCCATGGGGGCGCCCTTGAGCTGTTGGCCATCGTTCTCCTCCTTGTTGAACTGGAGCCGAGCACCGCTCCACACCACCGCCCCCACTTGCTATTCCTCTTTCTTGCATTCTTAGGGATGGGAGGAGAAGGGGCTAGCAGAGGGGGCCAGGCAGAGGCGCTCTTCCTGGCACGAGACTTACCGGAGGAGGGAGAGGTGATGGAGGAGAGGAACCTGGTGAGAGACAAGAGGAGGTCAAGGAGGTGCCTAGGCTAGGCCTGGCAGCGCCCTCCCTGGTCCTGGAGGCGCCCTCTCTGGGCCTGGCGGCACCGGCCGGCGCGAGGGGCATGAGCGGAGGAGGAGAGGGAGGGCAGCAAAAAAACATGGAGTGGAGGAGAAGGAGCTCGACCAGCTGCTGAGAGAGATGAAGACGAGCCGAGGCGGGGCCTTAGCTGTGCCGGCCGTCGCGTGCAAAGAAGAGGGTGGAGGGGAGGAGGCGAACAGGATTGGGAGGGGAGAAGGAAACGAGCGAGGGGATTGGGTTGTGGCGCCTAGGTTTCCATTCGTGGGCTTCTCCTTTTTATACCACGCGGTGAAAAAATCGAACCATCAGGATCCGCTGGGAGGCGCAATCGAATGGCCACAAATCCAAACGATTCTGGAGAGCTCTTCTACCCCAACCAATTATACTTTTAGATGAGCCTCGCGTATGCCTGCCGTCCTTGCTCCTGATCTGCCGCATCCATCCACACGAGGAACCCGTGTACCTGCGTCCACTTCACCCTCTCTCTCGCTGGCATCTCCCTGGTCAATAAGTGCAGCAGCAGCACCAACCACTTGACTAGATTGAAACCTTAACTTTTCTTCTTCCTCCACAAGCAAAGGCAGCCTTGCCACCATGGCCACCCTGTCTGGTTCCTCACCGCCCTCTTGATGCAAGCCACCCCGAGCCATGGCGTTGCCACGTAGAGCACCGCTGCATTATCCTCTCTCGTCCGTGTCAGGGATTAAGGAGAAGAAGCCCCATACTTCGACGGGTGTCGCCGCTATTCCTGTGCGTCCTCAAGCTCCTTGTCCTGGACGTCTTCCTCGCCCTGCCGTCACCAAGCTTCCCTGGCCTCTCCACCATGGCCGCAAGCATCCCGGTGAGCTCAGCTTCCTCACTCTCTTCCTCCCTGCATGCCACCGTCACCGCGTTGCTCGCCGCCTGCCGTTCACCGTCGACCCCTGCTTCCCCTTTGCATCCCACTTGCTCTGGCTCGGCCTAAGATGCGCAAGGTGAGAGCCGTCCTGTTAGACCAAAAATACAGCAGTAGCGCAAGATCGATTCAAGCAGCAACTAGAACACCTGATCAACACAATAAGGAGTGGTAGATTAGAACTTTATGGGGTGCTGGAGTCGAGGAAGACGTCATTGCTGCCTGGTTGATGCAGGCTTGTGCAGAGGTCGAGGAAGAGGATGCAGGGAAAGTGCGGATACCCTCCGGCCTCCAGCGGCACTGTCCTAGCACCGGCGGGGTGTAGGCTGGCCTTTCCGTCGCTGCTGCGCCGCCCTAGATTGATAGGGTTTTGGGGATATCGGGGAGTAGCAGAAGCAGATCGTGGACTAGGAGAGCCAAATCGCTGCCAGACTTCCCTCGTTTATATGGCGTAGGCGACGGGGGACCAAACCATCGAGTTGGTTTTGGTGCCCCCGATCAGGGCACGTTAGTTACGTACGAGGTGCTGGAAAACGTTGGTTTTATGGGCCCTCGATTGACTTAACGTTAGTTTATTCTTATCTCCTTTTTAACTCTGTCTTTTGCCTGTTAAACTGACAGATCAACACCAACATTCTCCCCCTTGATTGTTAGGTTTAACTTCATTTGCCCATTCTCCACAGGAATAATATTCCAAAGTGAGGCATTGCAACAACCAATGAAATGCTGTTGAACTTCAACACTTATGGCATACCAGACTATTTCGAAATGGATAACATTTTACTTAATGGGAGTGGTTCTTTGTAATGGTCCCTTTACTCCAGAATCATAAGGCTTCCAGTAGTCCTATGCCGGCAACATGCTCATGAAAAATACTAGGTGGTAAGCCTTTCGTTAGCGGATCCGCAAGCATACGATTAGTACTAATATTCTTAACATTAATAGTATGATCTTGGATTTTATCTTTCACAACATGATACTTTATGTCAATGTGCTTGGCAGCAGCACTTGACTTGTAGTTACTCGTATAGAAAACTACGGGTTCATTATCGTAGTATAACACAAGTGGTTTAGAGATGCTGTCTACCACTTTAAGCCCGGGAATGAAATTCTTTAACCATACAGCCTGCCTAGTGGCCTCATAACATGCTATAAATTCTGCTTGCATCGTAGATGAGGCTGTTATCGTTTGCTTGGAGCTTTTCCACGATATGGCTCCTCCGGCAAGTGTGAACACATAACCTGACGTGGATTTCTTATTGTCCACACAACCGGCATAATCAGCATCCGAATAGCCAATGACTTCTAGGCTACCAGACCTTCTATATGTAAGCATGTAGTCTTTAGTACCTTGCATATAACGCAAGACTTTCTTTGCGGCCTTCTAGTGGTCTATTCCTGGTTTCGATTGGAATCTACCAAGCATTCCCGTTATGAACGCCAAGTCAGGGGGCGTACAAACTTGTGCATACATGATGCTTCCGACAGCTGAAGCATAAGGAACCGACTTCATCTGATCAGTTTTAATTTGGTTCCTTGGACATTGAAATGTCCCAAACTTATCGCCCTTGACTATTGGAGCAGGTGAGGCTGAGCACTTATGCATATTGTATTTCTTTAGTACTCGCTCAAAGTATGCCTTTTGTGATAGTCCCAATACACCTTTAGACCTATCCCGATGAATCTCTATGCCAAGGACATACGAGGCTTCGCCGAGATCTTTCATATCGAAATTGGAAGACAGAAAATTCTTGGTCTCGTGCAGCATATCCTTATCGCTGCAAGCCAACAATATGTCATCCACATATATGACTAATATTGTGAACCTACTGCCCTTAAACTTAACATAAATTCAGTTGTCCACAACATTCTCTATAAAACAAAAAGTTCTAATAATCTTGTTGAACTTAAGGTACCACTGTCTTGAAGCTTGCTTCAAGCCGTAGATGGATTTCTTTAGGCGACACGCCAAATGTTCACTTCCTTCCATGACAAAACCTTCCGGTTGAGTCATGTAAACATGTTCTTTCAGTTCTCCATTTAGAAAAGCTGTTTTAACATCCATTTGGTGTAATTCTAGGTCGAAGTGAGCTACTAGAGCCATGACGATCCTAAAAGAATCTTTAGATGACACAGGAGAGAAGGTCTTATTGTAATCGATTCCTTCTCTCTGTGTGAACCCTTTTGCCACAAGTCTTGCCTTAAACCTTTCGACATTCCCTTTGGAGTCATACTTGGTTCTGTAGACCCATTTGCAGCGTACCCTTTTAGCACCATTGGGAACTTCTACTAAGTCCCAAACATCATTCGAGGCCATAGACTTCAACTCATCTTCCATGGCAACTTGCCACTTAGACGAATTCATACTTTTAATGGCTTCTTTATATGAGGTTGGATCCTCCACCTTTCCTATATAATTTACATCCTCACTCATGTAAGTGACATGATCTTCTGGGATGGCTTTCTTCCTTTCTTGCAATGATATTCTCAGAGGAGGTGGTGAAGGGGCATCATTATTTTGTGGATCATTTTCTTCATCTGACTAGTAAGGCTCTTCATTGTTATTTTCGTTTGTCTCAGCATCACCATTAGGTGGAGGGCCTAAATTATCAGATTCAGAAATATGAGAGGTTACTCTCCTTGATATTGGTAGAACGATTTCTTGGATAGTCGGGCATGGTACACACACCCTCTTCTCCTCATGATCAATCTTTCTTATTTCCGTTACATCATTATCTTCAAAAAATACCGCTTGTCGGGTCTCCACATACTTAGTGGTGTGACCTGGACAATAGAAACGATATCCCTTTCCCCTGTGAGGGTATCCAATGAAGAAACAACTAACTATTTTTGGATCTAGCTTCTTTAGTTGTGGATTGAAAACTCTAGCTTTAGCAGGACAGCCCCACACATGTAAGTAGTTCAAGCTCGGCTTCCTTCCCGTCCACATCTCGTAAGGTGTGGATGGTGCAGCTTTAGTAGGAGCAAGATTTAGTACATGTGCGACTGTCCTGAAAGCCTCCATCCATAGGCTTACTGGCAAATCTGCATGGCTGAGCATGCTTCGCACTATATCCATGAGTGTGCGATTTCTACGCTCAGCTACACCATTCTGCTGAGGTTCGCCAGGCATTGAATACTGGGCAACAATTCCATTTTCAGATAGGAACTTGGTAAAAGGTCCTGGAATTTGCCCATAAGGAGCATGCATTCCATAATACTCTCCCCCACGATCAGATCGTACAACTTTAATTTTTGCATTGAGTTGGTTCTCAACTTCAGCTTTGAACACTTTGAATTTGTCCAAAGCTTCCGATCGATCACGTATGGGATAGATATACCCATACCGGGAGTAATCGTCTGTAAATGTGATGAATGAATCAAAACCATCTATAGGCTTAACATTCAAAGGTCCACATATGTCAGTATGAATAAGTTGGAGAACCTCTGTGGCTCTAACGGCTCCTTTCTTAATCGTTTTTGCATATTTTCCTTTAATGCAGTCTACACAATTGTCTGCATCCGAAAAGTCTAATGGAAGGAGTACATCATTTTTAATAAGTCTTTCCATTCTCCCCCTCGAAATATGGTCTAAACGATGATGCCACAATTTCGAAGAAGTGCTAGTACCCTTCCATTTCTTTTCATTATTCGAAACATTATTCACATGCATCACATAATCATTGAGATATAACATATATAGTTTGCCTCGTCTGACACCGAGGCCAACATCCTTATTACAATATTTCAGAATAAACTGTTTATGACCAAACAAGCATTCGAACATATCATCATCTAAACAAGAGACAGAAATTAAATTCCTACTCAAAGTAGGTACATAAAGAACATTATTTAAATGAAGACTAAAGCCGGTGTGAAGCTCCAAGGTGAGTGACCCTATTGCTTCAACGTCGACTTCAACTCCATTCGATACTTTAAGCTTTCTTGAACCTCTTGTTGTAGTTTGGATCATACTTAATCCCTGCATGGAGTTAGCAACATGAGCAGTTGCTCCTGAGTCAATCCACCATGAAGTACAAGAGAAATTTGCATAATGTAATTCATCAACAAAAGTAATTTCATTTGTACCTCTCTTCATCATCCACTTGAGGTATTCTGGATAGTCCTTCCTATAATGACCTCCTTGCTTACAATGGAAGCACACATTCTCATCATTTGCGCTTCCAGAGGACTGTGCAACCTCCTTTTCCTTAGACTTTGGCACTTCTTTCTTGAAGGGCTTCTTCGGAGGCTTTGGATAAGTTGGCCCGTCATGATTTCTCTTTTGAGAGCCAACATGAAAAGCTTGGTCCCTGTTCTGCCTCATGAACCTTTCCTCTTCCTGGACTACTTTAGGGGTTAGCTCAGGAAGAGTCCACTTTTCCTTCATGGAGTTATAGTTGATCTTGAATTGATCAAATTCATCAGGGAGGGACTCCAATATCATTATCACTAGGAGATTGTCACTAAGCTCACACTTTAATGTCTTCAGCTTTTGTGAAGCAGATACCATCTTCATAATGTGGCTCCTGACTTCTCCATTACATTTATACTTCCCAAGTAGCTTGTGAAGAAGCTCATGAGCATAAACCTTTTCGGAGCCTTGAAACTGCTCCTCCAAGGATGCCATAAATTCCTTAGGAGTGTCCTTCTTGGGGAGAGTCCCAATAATCTCAAGTGAGATGGAAGACTTCATCAGTAGCATAGCCACATGATTAGATCTTTCCCACTTCTCCATCTTGGAGCCATAAGCTTTCTTTAAGTCTTCATACCCCTCAGCACCAACAGCGGCTGCCGTGGGCTTATCCTCCCTTAAGCCATAACCAAAATCACTGAAAGCAAACTTAACTCGATGGAGTTCTTCCAACGAGGAAAGTTACTCCCCGTCAGTGGCTCGACAGTGTCATAATGTATCGCAGCAGAAGCTGAAATTTTCACATGGAAATTCATTAGTAAATTGCATGAATAGAAATTAAAACATGCCATAAACATCAAAATTTTAATTATATGTCAAGACACCGTTGGGCAGAAGTGACACAAGATTAAAATAACATTAGGAGAAAGACTTGCAAAATTAACACAACGTTGGTAGAATTAATTTTACAGTCATGACATTTTCATAATAAGCATCGGAATAAAACATAAGGAAATTTAACATTATTCGATGCCTAAAATAGTCATACAACATTTAAAACACATTAAATATTCTAGACAAAAATCTCGTTGGTTCATTTTAGTCCAGAATAATAACATGTTGAACAATCATATTTTAGGCAATAATTCTGTATTTAAAACAGTGCACAAAACATTAATGCATAATACTTAAAACACTGAATAAATATACAGAAAATAACCAGGGAATCGGAAAAAACACGAAACACAGCAGCCCAGTGCTGCGGCCCATGAACAGAAACGGCCCGTTAAGCCTTGCCTGGCCTGTATTGACCCCAGCTCTCTGTGGATCGTTGGATCCAGCGAACGGCCAGGATTCGTCCCCCGTCGCCTGCATAACCCTAACCCTATCCACTCATCGTGGTGGCACTCCCCACTCCCTCCCCACTCGCTGCTTCTCTCTGGAGGCTGCCGCGCGCGCGCATGGAGCGGCAACAGTGCGCTCGCCAAGGAGCTGCAGCAGCGGTGGCAGGCGGCGCACCCTCCCAGCTCCCTCGGACGGTGTCTGGCGGCCATCGTCACGCGCGCTAGGGAGCTGCAGCGACAGCGTCCGTGGCCTCCCTATTCCCCCACTCCCATGCCCTTCACCTCATGAGCGACAGAGACGGCGGCGGTCCGCCCGCCCTTGCTCCATGCCGATGCGCGGTGGCAGTGCTCGCCGGGAGAGCATGCCTTGGACCATGTCCGGCATGCTCTTCCGTCGGGCATAACCCTGCCATCGTTTTCATATGGGGGTGGAGCTCACTGGCGGGGCAGGTGGCAGCGACGGCCACCGATGCCATGTTTCATTCCGCGCGTTACCTCGCGTCAACCCGCGCGTTGCTCCGTCGGGAGCAAACGGCGGCGCGGGATCCTCGCCCTCGCCGGAGCTGTGGGTGCTCCGACAGGACCCGAAGGGAGAGGCGACAACCCGGCGACATCATCAGGTTTCCCCTAACGGAGACATAAGTTGGTTCATATTAATGGGGTGCTGGAGTCGAGGAAGACGCCATTGCTGCCCGGTTGATGCAGGCTTGTGCAGAGGTCGAGGAAGAGGACGCAGGGAAAGTGCGGATACCCTCCGGCCTCCAGCGGCACTGCCCTGGCACCGGCGGGGTGTAGGCTAGCCTTCCCGTCGCTGCTGCGCCGCCCTAGATCGGTAGGGTTTTGGGGATATCTGGGAGTAGCAGAAGCAGATCGTTGACTGGGAGAGCTAGATCGCTGCCAGAGTCCCGTCGTTTATATGGCGCAGGTGACGGGGGACCAAACCATCGAGTTGGTTTTGATGCCCCCGATCAGGGCGCGTTAGTTACGTACGAGGTGCTGGAAAATGTTGGTTTTCTGGGCCCTCGATTGACTTAACGTTAGTTTATTCTTATCTCCTTTTTAACTCTGTCTTTTGCCTGTTAAACTGACAAATCAACACCAACATTGGTTTTGTGGGCTCTGATACCATTGTTAAACCAAAAATACAGCAGTAGCGCAAGATCGATTCAAGCAGCAACTAGAAAACCTGATCAACACAATAAGGAGTGGTAGATTAGAACTTTACGGGGTGCTGGAGTCGAGGAAGACGACATTGCTGCCCGGTTGATGTAGGCTTGTGCAGAGGTCGAGGAAGAGGACGCAGGGAAAGTGCGGATACCCTCCGGCCTCCAGCAACACTGCCCTGGCACCGACGAGGTGTAGGCTAGCCTTCCCGTCGCTGCTGTGCCACCCTAGATCGGTAGGGTTTTGGGGATATCGAGGAGTAGCAGAAGCAGATCGTGGACTGGGAGAGCTAGATCGCTGCCAGACTCCTCTCGTTTATATGGCGCAGACGATGGGGGACCAAACCATCGAGTCGGTTTTGGTGCCCCTGATCAGGACGCGTTAGTTACGTACGAGGTGCTGGAAAACGTTGGTTTTGTGGGCCCTCGATTGACTTAACGTTAGTTTATTCTTATCTTGTTTTTAACTCTGTCTTTTGTCTGTTAAACTGACAGATCAACACCAACACGTCCCTGTCCCCTATCTCATTGTCGTCTTTGCCCTGCACGCGCTGCACACCGTAGTCGCCAGCCACGCATGCCTCGCTCGCCGCGCCCACGTGCACATGGGTTGCAGCAGCAACAGCAGTGCTGCAGACCCTTTTTCCCTTGTCTCTCCCAGCCGCCTCGTTTCGCCTCCAGCGCTAAACCACAGATCTACGCGTAGAGGAACCAACCAGCTACATCTAGGATCGAACGGGTTCTCAATTTGGATGCCTACATCTCTTGTTCTCGTCCCTTGAAGTCAGCCCAATCTCGCTAGCAATCTACAGGCAGTCCGTCAGTTTCGAGCGTCTGCAGCACCCTGTGTTCATCGCTGTCTCATGTCCGTATCAGTGAGGTTCCGGCAATTATTCAACATGCAGTTCTTCTTCTTTGTCCCATCTATCCACAACATCAAACGGCACCCGAAACGGATGCTTAAAACTCTTGAAATCATCCTCCAAAGTTCATCTCATCTTGTAGTCTTTGCTGACAAAAATTCAGTCCTAGTGTGTTCTTTTCCATCCCCGTTCCCGGCGACCTAGCGATGGCCACAATCGATCTCCGATGAAGTCTTTGCATGTATCTCCTGTCTGATGTACTCGCTACACCCAACATCCAACAATTTGCAAAACGGAGCCGCAGAACTCCGGAAATCAAAGCGCAAAGTTTTTTTTTTCGATAAAGGGCGCTTTATTACTCGATAGTTTAAGTATTACACCCGGCCTCTGCATAGCTAAGATGCACACAGCCGACACAATCCAAATCATCCGTGACAAGAAATAAAGGATAGACAGATTACATATCAAGATGAGAAATTGTAAAACGCCTATGATGCTGAAGGGTGGCCAATCCGTAGATTATGCTGTCATCCATGCTGGGTAAATAAATCCCGCGCCGTGTCCTCCAGCCGTGTGCACACCTCCAGGAAAAGATCACGATAATCCGCACGATGTGGCATCGACCAAGCCCGTAGGGTACCGGTACATCTGTAAATAACCTGCAAGAGAGTGCATTTTTTATCGTTAATTTTTTTATCATTTCTACATAGCCACAGCGACCATATGATGGAAATCGCTCCAACCCGAAGAAGTAGCTTATACTTGTGATCTATGCCATGTAACCAATTCCCAAATATGTTGGCAATACTACATGGTGGATACAAGTTCGAAGCTGCTTGGGTAACTGACCATTTAGACCTAGCGAAATTGCATTGGAAAAACAGGTGTTTGATTGTCTCGTTATGATGACAGAACACACACAAAGGATTCCCTTTCCAATTCTGTTATCTTTTGTAAGGATGACTCCTCGACGAAGATACCAAGCAAATATTTTGTTTTTTAGAGGTATCTTCATCTTCTAAATCATCTTATTATCTAAAACCGGTAAGGCTGGCTGAGCTAAAGCATTGTATAAGGAACTAACGGAGAAAAAACCATTCTCACTTAAATTCCACCTAAATTCATCAGGTCCAGTTGACAGTTGAACATTTGCTAAGCGTGGAGCAAAGTGATCCAAGAGCCTAATCTTGTACCAAACAAATTCCTCCTGAACGTCACATTAGGAGGAAATGATCCCAAGACTGTGGCAATCGTTTCCTCTTTATAACGGATGATCGAATACAATGCGGGGTATTGTTCACGGAGAGTGGCTGTACCAAACCGTTTGTCCTCCCAAAACCGTACCTGAGAGCCATCCTTAATAGAAAATATACCGAAGCGGAAGAAATGTTTCTTTATTGCTATCAGTCCGGCTCAGAAATAAGAGTCCCTAGGTTTTCAAATCATTTGGGACAATGCTTTTGAACCAACATATTTTCTTTTAAGAGTTTGCCATATGCCTTCTTCAGATAATAATTTAAAGAGCCATTTACTAAGTAGGGCTGTATTTTTTATCTGTAGATCATGAATACCCAGTCCTCCATGTTCTTTGGGTCGGCAAAGCACACTCTATTTAGCAAGTCTATATTTATTTTTCTTATTATTTTCTTGCCAAAAGAATCTTGATCGGAAATAATCCAACCTCTGCAAGACTCCTTTTGAAAGTTGGAAGAAAGATATCATATACAGTACCATGTTACTTAGTACAGAATTAATGAGTACCAATCTTCCCCTAAGGGGAGTAATTTTCCTTTCCAACTACTCAAACGCAGCTGTAGCCTTTGCTCAACGATTTTCCATTCAGCATTTGTTAGCCTCTACCGGAATGCCTAAATACCGTACGCCCTGATAAGTCCAGCTAGCTGGTTTTGCACAACACCGATCAGTCATTTCACCAGCATGTGTGTTTGCTTGCCTAGCTCGCGTCTTTTTTTAATCCTATTTTAAAAGAAATGTGTTGCATCATATATTGCATAAAACATGATCTAGTTGCACTGGCTCAAATCCTAGAGAAGGGAAAGCATGCCCTGATCATTTTGTTTATCTGTCGAGTGTATTTTGTTATTCAGAAGCTCACAAAAGCAACACTATTTATGAAATAAAATAAAACTTGAGCAAAGTAAACCCATTTTAATAAATGCTATCTGTTTGGAAATCAGCACGACAAGAGGACTTCAGATATGTCACCGGTTTACTATTTTGAACACTCTAAAATCTATCCATCCAGTCACTACTTTTTATTAAACAGTCAAATGGCGCATGTAACATTTCCAACTTGCTTTTTGCATATCTAATAAATGGTAACTCCAAAAATAATAAGTAATATATGTTTTTGACTCAGAAAAATATGAGGAACATGAAGATGCTATCTAAAAATACTTTGGACAATAAAAATTTCAAAATACTTTTAATGCAATAAAATGCCTTTTCTTAAATAATTCATAACTTTAAATCCAGAAATCGAAATTCAAAGAATAATATGTATAAATTGATCAGCGCTACGGGATCTTTCCAACTATGCATTCCATGATAGCAATTGAAGTGTGCATCATATAAATATTGAGTATACAGCAAGGTTTATGCAAGTAAAACTTGACTAATAATTAATGAAAATGCTTTATTCTTGGTACACCTCACCATTGCCATGCTATGTTATACCATGCAATTATGCATCCTTCCACCATGGCACACCATGTTTTGCTTATTGGATATGTTTCATATAATTGTGCACTTTATTTATTATTGCCCTTGTGTATTTGGTTTTTATTTTGGATAGACGCCGAGCAAGGGAGTTATCACGAGACCCAAGAGTATTACCCGGAACATGGTTATTCTACTTCTGCGCTTCCAGGCAAGCATTTCCCCATGCTTCATTACATATAGCACCTATGCCTCTATCTTTATATTCTTGCATAATTGTGCCGTGATTCGAATTAAATTGAAATTCCAAGTACTGCATAGTCTTTACTTTTAAATCCCACTTAAGCTTGTACCCTCTATCCTATCAGACTTTAGTACAAGAACTGTTTGAGCCATGCGAGTCGTAGAATTGCATGTGTAGGATTTATGCGAGTCTATTATGGATAACGAGATACCTAAACAATTTAAACTGTGTAGTAATGGGATAACTAAAGAAAGAGGCACCGGTGGGCAATATTTGAGATCTGGCTTTTATCCACTTACTTGTGTTCAACTAGGACCCGAGTACTTGATGTCTGTTCCTTGACTATCGCACTATCCACGCTAGTTGAATGCTCGTGCATTACCACGACATAAATAGATGCACACCGCTAAAAATAAATTGTCCTAATTTGAAAAATATGTGTCCAACACGATAACATCTGACTTTATTCCCTCTTGGATATCAATTCTCTCTCTAGCTTGTTTCCTCTAGAAAGTTATCCTTATTTCCTTAACTACCACCTCCCCGCCTTCCATCATTACAGTTTCAAAAAATATGTCATCTCTCCTTATTATCACTGGGGCACCTTGTCAAAACTTCAGTAAATCAATGAAATGGTACTCATACACCGCTACAGATGACCGACAATTTTTTTTCTTATTTACAAGTAATGAAGATATACACAGTGCAATGCGCAAATGACAATGTTTATCCCCTCCTTATTCTTTAAGGACAACAAAGATAACACATTTGTGGCCACAAGAAACTTAAAAACAATAAATACGACGTACAACTAAGAAAATTAAACTAAAACAAAGACCTAATTAAATTAAATGACCCAATTCATTAAACTTTCTCAAATTTCATTGTGTCCGGCACATTGTTGCACTCTGACTACTTGGACACACAAATTTAACCTACATCCCCTACTAGCAGCTCTTGCCGGCGAGGTCTTCTATGTACACAGGGATGGACAAGCTAGGTAGACAACTCCATCATCGATGTGTCTCTCCCCTTCCTCAAGAAGGATAACGCCATATAGGTCTGTTAACGACTATATTAAGCCGCCCCTCGTTGTTCTGTCATCCTCCCTGTTGGCCAAGAGTTCTCCTTTGCATCTCACTTCTTTAGCTAGAGAAATGTTCCGTGTCCTAGCTCCCTGCTTGTTTTCGTTGGTGCTTGCTGAAGTGATCCCTAGAGTATCTGACTGAATGAACATTTAATTTATTATTGCTTTACATATTTATATTCAAACAACATAAATTTTCTAGTACACGGATTTATGGATAAGCTACTTTGGTTCATGTGACCTACGGTTTCAGATTTCTATGCCCTGGCAGAGTAAAAAAGTTATCTGAGTGTAACATGTACGTCGGATTTCTTAGATCTTATTGATTGAAAAATTCACATCTTTGGAAAAACTTACAAGAATTGCAGTATGGCAGTATATTTTGTTCCCTTTGGTTAAATTTCTCACAAAGCATCTGTAACTTTAAAAAACAACTTTAAGAAATACCATCCAAAATGGTTAATGCAATCAATTTCCTCCTAAATAAAAATTAATACTATCTGAAAGTACGCTTTGTAACAAAAAATCACACATGTCTTGTGTTTAAATGAATCACATTAACCTTCCTGTAACAAACTAACCGTGTCATCCATGTCCTTGTTCTTCGACCATCTACACCAAGTACACTCCAAGCTACAGAATGCCATTGCACCTGCAGCTGCATAAAACATGTTATAGCTTGAACATGGTGCATGGAAGAGTATGCATGGGGCAGCTTGACCATGGACGGACCAAGACATGAAAGAGTACATCAATCTCACTGTGCCATTAGCTTGACTAACATCCCAAGAGAGATAATGCAAAAAATGATTTAGAAAAGTAGAGAATGTTCAATTAAAAGAGGGTGTTTATAGTAGACTTAAAGTAAATCAATATGAATGAGACAACACGGGAATGGAAACAAATGTTTACACAACCTGAACTATAAATAATACTCCCTCCACCGGAGTTAACTGACTCACATTTGTCTGGACTTGCATTATTTCCGAAATGGAGATGATACCCGACATTTTCACCAAAATGATGCACACAACCTTTTTTATTCATTATTCAAGGTAATCTTATAAATATAATACAACGTTCAACCCGAAGCCACCTCTCTAGCAACAAAGTCACAACTCCTGCAACTTAATAAATGGGTGGATCTAGTCGCGTTTTTGTGTGTAGATGCATGCGAATATTGAGAAGTTAATTATGGATGGGGAGGATTCTAAATTAATGACACTTCGGCAATGCTTAGACGAAATGAAAAAATTATTAACCTCACATTTATTTGCTATCTGTATCCTCTTCTTCTGCGGATGAAAAACCATCAATAACATAAACTGTGTGACGGTCTAAATATCACCTACATGCTGTCACCTACCACTTTTGTTTAAGATATTTGATGCCACTTTCAATAATAAATCTCCGGCATTAACAAATCAATTATACTAAAGGTTCGTAAATATATCTATTATACAAGAAAAAATAAGGTGTTTCCAAGAAACATATGTCCCTAGATTTCTCGGGCTTGCAGCATCGTGTCAATTAGAAAGAATAATTAAACTAATCAAATGTCACATGCTTCTTGGCTCTTCTTCTTCGACATAAACCTATGAGGAAACAAACCTTATCACGTAGCATCCGAAGGCTATTACGACACAACAGGTAGGGAGGTGAGTTACAAAAAATCTGACATCTTGCTATCTTAATGCTTAACTAGACCATGAGAGCGTGCGTTGCCGAGACCGCCCATATTTAGGATAGAATGTTTGGAAATATTGGGAAATGGAGACATTTGTTGAAACTTGAACTTAGTTTTGTATCTTTTTACACAGATCGTATTCATGATAACATAGTACAAAAAAAGGACATAGTAAAAATTACAAAGTCTATATCTGAAGTCTTGCATCTTCACATAAATCAACTCTCATATGAGGGTCACCTTTTTAGGAATTCAGTTGAGCAGTAATGCCAACACGAAGTGCAACATATATACTAAAGATGTCCCTCACCATAGAGCCGAGCACAAAGCATCATCTAAGAAATATGCAGGAATAGAAACGGTTATAAGAGAATTAAGAATAGACAATATGTTTCCACCATTTATTGATTCCATATAAACAACGAAA
This sequence comes from Avena sativa, assembly GCA_916181665.1. Classification (NCBI taxonomy): domain Eukaryota; kingdom Viridiplantae; phylum Streptophyta; class Magnoliopsida; order Poales; family Poaceae; genus Avena; species Avena sativa. The sequence continues at coordinate 355,098,654 of OV702289.1, read as the reverse complement.
ATAATTGACTTTAGTTTTTATTATAATTCAATTTAGTTTGACATAACAATTGAACCTGCTGAATAAGATCAATGAAAGATTATTACCCTGCATATCGAGTAGTAAAATTTGAGCTCACCTCTTTCTGAATAAGATCATCACCATGAATGGGTGCCTTGCCGCACCCATCAAGCTTGACAAAAGAATGATGATACAATGTTGAAGAAATCCTAAATGATACATATATTTGAGAAAATTTGAACAATAAGTATTGTCAGGTTGTTGGGACCAAATGTGAAGATATTTTCCTCATGTGAATGTCAACTTCCTAACAGATTTGCTACACATTGTATGATGCACTTTGATAGCTTACAATGTGCAGACACTCACTTTAGTTTGACATAACAATTGAACCTGTTGAATACGATCGATTAAGATAGTTACCCTGCATATCTAACAGTAAAATCTGAGCTCACCTCTTTCCAAATAAGATCATCGCCATGAACGTATCTAACTCGATAAAGGCAGGCGCAAATCTATGAATAGGGAACATCGCACTACTATCTACAGGACCCAAATTGTCAACAGGCTCCCCAAGAACGTTGAAAATTCGTCTGAGAGTAGCTCCACCGACCGGAACACTGAGAGGAGCTCCCGTGTCAATGACTTCCATTCCTCTCATCAACCCGTCTGTAGCACTCATAGCTACAACTCTAACTCGATTATTTCCTAATAATTGTTGTACCTCACAAGTCACATTAATTTGCTCATCGGAAGTGTCTCTACTCTGGACTACCAAGGCGTTATAAATATAAGGTAACTTGCCTGGGGGAAAAGTGACATCCAGCACGGGTCCAATAATTTGATCGATACGACCTGCACTTTTTTCATCAATTGTGGAAACCCCGGGACGAGAAGTAGTAGGATTGGTACTCATAATTATCACATAATAAAAAAGTGCAGGTCTGTTCCTCTAAACAAACCACATAAGGATCCACCAGTGTCATTGCGTGTGTGTTCTTCTCATGAACCACACCCAGTTTCATTGCATGCGTATTCTTCTAAACAAACCACATAAGGATCCACCAGTGTCATTGCCCGTCTGTTCTTTTCATGAACCACATAAGGATCCACCAGTGTCATTGCATGTCTGTTCTTTTCATGAATCACAACCAGTGTCAGTGCATGTCTGTTACTTCCATAAACCACATATGGATCCACCTGGTGTGATTGCCTATCTGTTCTTTTCATGAACCACATAAGGATCTACCAGTGTCATTGCATGTCTGTTCTTTTCATGAACCACACCCAGTGTCATTGCATGTGTGTTACTTCCATAAACCATATGTGGATCCACCGGTGTCATTGCATGTCTGTTCCTCTAACAAACCACATAAGGATCCACCAGTGTCATTGCTTGTTTGTTCTTCTCATGAACCCCATAAGGATGGGCCCACCAGTGTCATTGCGTGTCTGTTCTTTTCATGAACCACACAAAGTGTCAGTGCATGTTTGTTCTATTCATGAACCACATAAGGATCTACCAATGTCATTGCATGTCTTTTACTTCCATAAACCACATGTGGATCCACCGGTGTCATTGCATGTCTGTTCCTCTAAACAAACCACATAAGGTCCACCAGTGTCATTGCGTGTGTGTTCTTCTCATGAACCACATAAGGATCTACCAGTGTCATTGCATGTCTGTTCTTTTCATGAACCACACCCAGTCTCATTGCATGTGTGTTACTTCCATAAACCACATGTGGATCCACCGGTGTGATTGCATGTCTGTTCCTTCCATAAACCACATAAGGATCCACCAGTGTCATTGCATGTTTGTTCTTTTCATGAACCACACCCAGTGTTAGTGCATGTCTGTTCTATTCACGAACCACACCCAGTGTCACTGCATGTCTGCTCTTTTCATGAACCACATAAGGATCTACCAGTGTCATTGCATGTATTTTACGTCCATAAACCACATGTGGATCCACTGGTGTCATTGCATGTCTGTTCCTCTAAACAAACCACATGAGGATCCACCAGTGTCACTGCGTGTGTGTTCTTCTCATGAACCACACCCAGTGTCATTGCATGTGTGTTCTTCTAAACAAACCACATAAGGATCCACCAGTGTCATTGCATGTCTGTTCTTTTCATGAACCACATAAGGATGGGCCCACCAGTGTCATTGCATGTCTATTCTTTTCATGAACCAAACCCAGTGTCAGTGCATGTCTGTTCTTTTCATGAACCACACCCAGTTTCACTGCATGTCTATTCTTTTCATGAACCACATAAGGATCTACCAGTGTCATTGCATGTCTTTTACTTCCATAAACCACATGTGGATCCACCAGTGTCATTGCATGTGTGTTCTTCTAAAAAACCACATAAGGATCCACCCGTGTCATTGCCTGTCTGTTCTTTTCATGAACCACATAAGGATGGGCCCACCAGTGTCATTGTATGTCTGTTCTTTTCATGAACCACACCCGGTGTTAGTGCATGTCTGTTCTATTGACGAACCACACCCAGTTTCACTCCATGTCTGTTCTTTTCATGAACCACATAAGGATCTACCAGTGTCATTGAATGTCTTTTACTTCCATAAACCACATGTGGATCCACCGGTATCATTGCATGTCAGTTCCTCTAAACAAACCACATAAGGATCCACCAGTGTCATTGCGTGTGTGTTCTTCTCATGAACCACACCCAATGTCATTGCATGCGTGTTTTTCTAAACAAACCACATATGGATCCATCAGTGTCATTATCTGTATGTTCTTTTCATGAACCACATAAGGATCCACCAGTGTCCTTGCATGTCTGTTCTTTTCATGAATCACAGCCAATGTCATTGCATGTCTTTTACTTCCATAAACCACATGTGGATCCACCGGTGTCATTGCATGTCTGTTCCTCTAAACAAACCACATAAGGATCCACCAGTGTCATTGCGTGTGTGTTCTTCTCATGAACCACACCCAGTGTCATTGCATGCATGTTTTTCTAAAGAAACCACATAAGGATCCACTAGTGTCATTGCCTGTCTGTTCTTTTCATGAACCACATAAGGATCCACTGTGTCATTGCATGTCTGTTCTTCTTATGAATCACAACTAGTGTCATTGCATGTCTTTTACTTCCATAAACCACATATGGATCCACCTAGTGTGATTGCATGTCTGTTCCTCTAAACAAACCACATAAGGATCCACCAGTGTCATTGCATGTCTGTTCTTTTCATGAACCACACCCAGTGTCATTGCATGCGTGTTCTTCTAAATAAACCACATAAGGATCCACCAGTGTCATTGCCTATATGTTCTTTTCATTAACCACACCCACTGTCATTGCATGTGTGTTCTTCTAGACAAACCACAAAAGTCATTGCATGTCTGTTCTTTTCATGAACCACACCTGGTGTCATTGCATGTCTGTTCTTTTCATGAACCACGGCTAGAGTCATTGCATGTCTGTTCCTCTAAACAAACCACATAAGGATCCACCAGTATCATTGCATAAAGTCTGTTCTTTTCATGAACCACATAAGGATCTACCAGTGGCATTGCATGTCTGTTCTTTTCATGAACCACACCCAGTGTCATTGCATGTGTGTTACTTCCATAAACCACATGTGGATCCACCGGTGTCATTGCATGTCTGTTCCTCTAAACAAACCACATAAATCCACCAGTGTCACTGCATGTGTGTTCTTTTCATGAACCACATAATGATGGGCCCACCAGTGTCATTGCATGTCTGTTCTTTTCATGAACCACACCCAGTGTCAGTGCATGTCTGTTCTATTCATGAACCACACCCAGTTTCACTGCATGTCTGTTCTTTTCATGAACCACAGAAGGATCTGCTAGTGTCATTGCATGTCTTTTACTTCCATAAACCACATGTGGATCCACCGGTGTCATTGCATGTCTGTTCCTATAAACAAACCACATAAGGATCCACCAGTGTCATTGCGTGTGTGTTCTTCTCATGAACCACATAAGGATCTACCAGTGTCATTGCATGTCTGTTCTTTTCATGAACCACACCCAGTGTCATTGCACGTGTGTTACTTCCATAAACCACATATGGATCCACCGGTGTGATTTCATGTCTGTTCCTTCCATAAACCACATAAGGATCCACCAGTGTCATTGCATGTCTGTTCTTTTCATGAACCACGGCTAGAGTCATTGCATGTCTGTTCTTTTCATGAACCACGGCTAGAGTCATTGCATGTGTTTTACTTCCATAAACCACATGTGGATCCACTAGTGTCATTGCATGTCTGTTCCTCTAAACAAACCACATAAGGATCCACCAGTGTCATTGCGTGTGTGTTCTTCTCATGAACCACATAAGGATCTACCAGTGTCATTGCATGTCTGTTCTTTCCATGAACCACACCCAGTGTCATTGCATGTGAGTTACTTCCATAGACCACATGTGGATCCACCGTTGTTATTGCATATCTGTTCCTTCCATAAACCACATAATGATCCACCAGTATCATTGCCTATCTGTTCTTTTCATGAACCACTCCTAGTGTCAGTGCATGTCTGTTCTTTTCATGAACCACACCCAGTGTCACTGCATGTCTGTTCTTTTCATGAACCACATAAGGATCTACCAGAGTCATTGGATGTGTGTTCTTCTCATGAACCACGCGTGGATCCACCGGTGTCATTGCATGTCTGTTCCTCTAAACAAACCACATAAGGATCCACCAGTGTCATTGCGTGTGTGTTCTTTTCATGAACCACACCTAGTGTCATTGCATGTGTGTTCTTCTAAACAAACCACATAAGGATCCACCAGTGTCATTGCATGTCTGTTCTTTTCATGAACCACATAAGGATGGGCCCACCTGTGTCATTGCATGTCTGTTCTTTTCATGAACCACACCCAGTGTCAGTGCATGTCTGTTCTATTCATGAACCACACCCAGTTTCACTGCATGTCTGTTCTTTTCATGAACTACATAAGGATCTACCAGTGTCATTGCATGTCTTTTACTTCCATAAACCACATGTGGATCCACTTGTATCATTGCATGTGTGTTCTTCTAAACAAACCACATAAGGATCCACCAGTGTCATTGCCTATCTGTTCTTTTCATGAACCACATAAGGATGGGCCCACCAGTGTCATTGCATGTCTGTTCTTTTCATGAACCACACCCAGTGTCAGTGCATGTCTGTTCTATTCATGAACCACACCCAGTTTCACTGCATGTCTGTTCTTTTCATGAACCACATAAGGATCTACCAGTGATATTGCATGTCTTTTACTTCCATAAACCACATGTGGATCCACCGGTGTCATTGCACGTCTGTTCCTCTAAACAAACCACATAAGGATCCACCAGTGTCATTGCGTGTGTGTTCTTATCATGAACCACACCTAGTGTCATTGCATGCGTGTTCTTCTAAACAGTCCACATAAGGATCCACCAGTGTCATTGCGTTGTTTTCATGAACCACATAAGGATCCACCAGTGTCATTGCATGTCTGTTCTTTTCATGAATCACAGCCAGTGTCATTGCATGTCTTTTACTTCCATAAAACACATATGGATCCACCTAGTGTGATTGCATGTCTGTTCCTCTAAACAAACCACATAAGGATCCATCAGTGTCATTGCGTGTCTGTTCTTGTCATGAACCACACCGAGTGTCATTGCATGCATGTTCTTCTAAACAAACCACATAAGGATCCACCAGTGTCATTGCCTATATGTTCTTTTCATGAACCACACCCAGTGTCATTGGATGTGTGTTATTCTAAATAAACCACATAAGTCATTGCATGTCTGTTCTTTTCATGAACCACACCCGGTGTCATTGCATGTCTGTTCTTTTCATGAACCACGGCTAGAGTCATTGCATGTCTGTTCCTCTAAACAAACCACATAAGGATCCACCAGTGTCATTGCATGTCTGTTCTTTGCATGAACCACATAAGGATCTACCAGTGTCATTGCATGTCTGTTCTTTTCATGAACCACACCCAGTGTCATTGCATGTGTGTTACTTCCATAAACCACATGTGGATCCACCGGTGTCATTGCATGTCCGTTCCTTCCATAAACCACATAAGGATCCACCAGTGTCATTGCATGTCTGTTCTTTTCATGAACCACGTCTAGAGTCGTTGCATGTCTGTTCCTCTAAACAAACCACATAAGGATCCACCAGTGTCATTGCATGTCTGTTCTTTTCATGAACCACATAAGGATCTACCAGTGTCATTGCATGTCTGTTCATTTCATGAACCACACCCAGTGTCATTGCATGTGTGTTACTTCCATAAACCACATGTGCATCCACCGGTATCATTGCATGTCTGTTCCTCTAAACAAACCACACAAGGATCCACCCGTGTCACTGCATGTCTGTTCTTTTCATGAACCACATAAGGATGGGCCCACCAATGTCATTGCATGTATGTTCTTTTCATGAACCATACCCAGTGTTAGTGCATGTCTGTTCTATTCATGACCACACCCAGTTTCACTGCATGTCTGTTCTTTTCATGAACCACATAAGGATCTACCAGTGTCATTGCATGTCTTTTACTTCCATAAACCACATGTGGATCCACCGGTGTCATTGCATGTCTGTTCCTCTAAACAAACCACATAAGGATCCACCAGTGCCATTGCCTCTCTGTTCTTCTCATGAACCACACCCAGTGTCATTGCATGCGTGTTCTTTTAAACAAACCACATAAGGATCCACCAGTGTCATTGCCTGTATGTTCTTTTCATGAACCACATAAGGATCCACCAGTGTCATTGCATGTCTGTTCTTTTCATGAATCACAGCCAGTGTCATTGCATGTCTTTTACTTCCATAAACCACATATGGATCCACCTAGTGTGATTGCATGTCTGTTCCTCTAAACAAACCACATAAGGATCCACCAGTGCTATTGCGTGTCTGTTCTTTTCATGAACCACACCCAGTGTCATTGCATGCGTGTTCTTCTAAACAAACCACATAAGGATCCACCTATGTCATTGCCTATATGTTCTTTTCATGAACCACGACTAGAGTCATTGCATGTCTGTTCCTCTAAACAAACCACATAAGGATCCACCAGTGTCATTGCATGTCTGTTCTTTTCATGAACCACATAAGGATCTACCAATGTCATTGCATGTCTGTTCTTTTCATGAACCACACCAAGTGTCATTGCATGTGTGTTACTTCCATAAACCACATGTGGATCCACCGGTGTCATTGCATGTCTGTTCCTCTAAACAAACCACATAAGGATCCACCCGTGTCATTGTCTGTCTGTTCTTCTCATGAACCACATAAGGATGGGCCCACCAGTGTCATTGCGTGTCTGTTCTTTTCATGAACCACACCCAGTGTCAGTGCATGTCTGTTCAATTCATGAACCACATAAGGATCTACCAGTGTCATTGCATGTCTTTTACTTCCATAAACCACATGTGGATCCACCGGTGTCATTGCATGTCTGTTCCTCTAAACAAACCACATAAGGATCCACCAGTGTCATTGCGTGTGTGTTCTTCTCATAAACCACATAAGGATCTACCACTGTCATTGCATGTCTGTTCTTTTCATGAACCACACTAGTGTCATTGCATGTGTGTTACTTCCATAAACCACATGTGGATCCACCGGTGTGATTGCATGTATCTTCCTTGCATAAGCCACATAAGGATCCACCAGTGTCATTGCCTGTCTGTTCTTTTCATGAACCACTCCTAGCATCAGTGCATGTCTGTTCTTTTCATGAACCACACCCAGTGTCATTGCATGTCTGTTCTTTTCATGAACCACATAAGGATCTACCAGTGTCATTGCATGTATTTTACTTCCATAAACCACACGTGGATCCACCGGTGTCATTGCATATCTGTTCCTCTAAACAAAACCACATAAGGATCCACAAGTGTCATTGCGTGTGTGTTCTTTTCATGAACCACACCTAGTGTCATTGCATGTGTGTTCTTCTAAACAAATCACATAAGGATCCACCAGTGTCATTGCATATCTGTTCTTTTCATGAACCACATAAGGATGGGCCCACCAGTGTCATTGCATGTCTGTTCTTTTCATGAACCACACCCAGTGTCAGTGCATGTCTGTTCTGTTCATGAACCACACCCAGTTTCACTGCATGTCTATTCTTTTCATGAACCACATAAGCATCTACTAGTGTCATTGCATGTCTTTTACTTCCATAAACCACATGTGGATCCACCGGTGTCATTGCATGTGTGTTCTTCTAAACAAACCACATAAAGATCCACCAGTGTCATTGCTTGTCTGTTCTTTTCATGAACCACATAAGGATGGGCCCACTAGTGTTATTGCATGTCTGTTCTTTTCATGAACCACACCCAGTGCCAGTGCATGTCTGTTCTTTTCATGAACCACATAAGGATCTACCAGTGTCATTGCATGTCTTTTACTTCCATAAACCACATGTGGATCCACCGGTGTCATTGCATGTCTGTTCCTCTAAACAAACCACATAAGGATCCACCAGTGCCATTGCCTCTCTGTTCTTCTCATGAACCACACCCAGTGTCATTGCATGCTTGTTCTTTTAAACAAACCACATAAGGATCCACCAGTGTCATTGCCTGTCTGTTCTTTTCATGAACCACATAAGGATCCACCAGTGTCATTGCATGTCTGTTCTTTTCATGAATCACAGCCAGTGTCATTGCATGTCTTTTACTTCCATAAACCACATATGGATCCACCTAGTGTGATTGCATGTCTGTTCCTCTAAACAAACCACATAAGGATCCACCAGTGTCATTGCGTGTCTGTTCTTTTCATGAACCACACCCAGTGTCATTGCATGTGTGTTCTTGTTGGGTCCGCAGCATAGAAAACAAAAAATTTCCTACGGTGTGAACTACGCGCCAAGATCTATCTACTAGGTACAAAGCAACAGGTGGACATACATCAAACGAGAACTTACCCTCGAAGACAACGAGTTTTGTTAACGAGTAGGAACTTGTGGTTGATGTAGTCGTACACTTGCCGATCTCAAGATCGTGATGAAGTCCAGCAGGTCCAGCTCTAGCACGTCCATCAGATCCAGCTTCGGCACCACCAAGTCCAGCACCGCAAAGCAGTGGTGCATCCGTGATTGCACACACGTCCGGTACCCCGACAACCTCCATCCCTCGCTCCAGCAAAGCAGCGGAAGCAGCAACTCATTTCCAGATAAAGCCACCGGGAACATGTATCTCTCTAATCCGAGACCATGGGGGAATAATACTAGAGGGGGAGAGAGATCCTTCACAAGGAGGTGTGAGTGAGAAGTGAGGAGAGGGTGGCCTTTTATAGGAGGAGGGGGGTGCCCCTCCTTCATGGCCAGCGCATGGAGGAGGTGTCTCTTCACCTCCTCCATTCATGTGGTGGTAACCCCTCCACATTAAAATGCCGCTTCACATTCCCTTTTTAAAGTCTCCACTTTAAATGCATTAAATTTCTCCAAATTTAATGCTCTCTCATTTAATAAAACTCTTTTATTATTTTTTATTTAGAATTTTGTTAATTACTTTAATTCACAAACATTCACATAAAACCCCCTACAACATTTCAATATTACATGCAGAACCAATTTCAGCAATTTCACCCGAAACAGTTTTGGTGTCTATTGAAATAATTCCAGCGCTTTCTTAAATCTTTATCTGAAACATATTTGCTCCAAATGGTGTCAGTATCCCTTAAGTGTGTCACCCTACGGTTCTCGAATAATGCAGACATGATCGAGACCCTTCTCAGATCAATAATCAGAAGCGGGACCTGGAGATCCATACTGACTCCTACACATTCAACGATGACTTCTGTGATCATGAGAACCTTTAACGCTAGTAACTAAATCCCTTTGTCTCGCGATATATTACATGTCCGAAATTCGATCATCGGTATCTCCATACCTAGTTTGATCTCGTTGCCGACATGCACTCTTTTCTCGTTCCCGTGATATAACATTCTAGTGATCACATCACTTGCTTGCAAGCTATTTCAATGTGATATCACCGAGAGGGCCCAGAGTATATCTATCCATCATCGAGATGGAAAAATCCCACTCTTGATCCATGAGCCTCAACATAACACCTTCGTAGCACTGAATCACCTTTATAGTCACCCTGTTACGGTGTGACGTTTGATGTTATCAAGATACTCTTCCGGTGTTAGCAATTAACATGATCTCATGGTCTAAGGACTAAGATTACTTCATATGATGTTATAGCAATATAAACATAATGACTTGATCGTAATGTTATACTTTGGATGAATGTTCATCACATCATTCCACCAATGGTGTGACCTTGTTATTAACAACATCCAATGTCTTTGATCAGGAAACCTTGATCATCTTGTTAATCAACAAGCTAGTCTATAAGAGAGGCATAACTAGGAACCCTTTTTGTTTATTAAACACACATGTATTGTTGTTTCCGATCAATACAATTATAGCATGCAAAATAAACATTTATCATAAACATGGAATAAGATAATAACCACTTTATTATTGCCTCTCGGGCATATTCCCTTCAGTTCTTCTAAACAAACCACATAAGGATCCACCAGTGTCATTGTCTATATGTTCTTTTCAAGAACCACACCCAGTGTCATTGCATGTGTGTTATTCTAAACAAACCACATAAGTCATTGCATGTCTGTTCTTTTCATGAACCACACCCGGTGTCATTGCATGTCTGTTCTTTTCATGAACCACGGTTAGAGTCATTGCATGTGTGTTCCTCTAAACAAACCACATAAGGATCCACCAGTGTCATTGCATGTCTGTTCTTTTCATGAACCACATAAGGATCTACCAGTGTCATTGCATGTCTGTTCTTTTCATGAACCACACCTAGTGTCATTGCATGTGTGTTACTTCCATAAACCACATGTGGATCCACCGGTGTCATTGCATGTCTGTTCCTCTAAACAAACCACATAAGGATCCACCAGTGTCACTTCATGTCTGTTCTTTTCATGAACCACATAATGATGGGCCCACCAGTGTCATTGCATGTATGTTCTTTTCATGAACCACGCCTAGTGTCAGTGCATGTCTATTCTATTCATGAACAATACCCAGTTTCACTGCATGTCTGTACTTTTCATGAACCACAGAAGGATCTACTAGTGTCATTGCATGTCCTTTACTTCCATAAACCACATGTGGATCCACAGGTGTCATTGCATGTCTGTTCCTCTAAACAAACTACATAAGGATCCACCAGTGTCATTGCGTGTGTGTTCTTCTCATGAACCACATAAGGATCTACCAGTGTCATTGCATGTCTATTCTTTTCATGAACCACACCTAGTGTCATTGCACGTGTGTTACTTCCATAAACCACATATGGATCCACCGGTGTGATTGCATGTCTGTTCCTTCCATAAACCACATAAGTATCCACAAGTGTCATTGCATGTCTGCTCTTTTCATGAACCACGGCTAGAGTCATTGCATGTCTGTTCTTTTCATGAACCATGGCTAGAGTCATTGCATGTCTGTTCCTCTAAATAAACCACATAAGGATCCACCAGTGTCATTGCATGTTTGTTCTTTTCATGAACCACATAAGGATCTACCAATGTCATTGCATGTCTGTTCTTTTCATGAACCACACCCAGTGTCATTGCATGTGTGTTACTTCCATAAATCACATGTGGATCCACCGGTGTCATTGCATGTCTGTTCCTCTAAACAAACCACATAAGGATGCACCAGTGTCATTGCCTGTCTGTTCTTCTCATGAACCACATAAGGATGGGCCCACCAGTGTCATTGCGTGTCTATTCTTTTCATGAACCACACACAGTGTCAGTGCATGTCTGTTCTATTCATGAACCACATAAGGATCTACCAGTGTCATTGCATGTCTTTTACTTCCATAAACCACATGTGGATCCACCGATGTCATTGCATGTATGTTCCTCTAAGCAAACCACATAAGGATCCACCAGTGTCATTGCGTGTGTGTTCTTCTCATGAACCACATAAGGATCTACCAGTGTCATTGCATGTCTGTTCTTTTCATGAACCACACCCAGTGTCATTGCATGTGTTTTACATCCATAAACCACATGTGGATCCACCAGTGTGATTGCATGTCTGTTCCTTCCATAAACCACACAAGGATCCACCAGTGTCATTGCTTGTCTGTTCTTTTCATGAACCACTCCTAGTGTTAGTGCATGTCTGTTCTTTTCATGAACCACACCAAGTGTCACTGCATGTCTGTTCTTTTCATGAACCACATAAGGATCTACAAGAGTCATTGGATGTGTGTTCTTCTCATGAACCACACGTGGATCCACCGGTGTCATTGCATGTCTGTTCCTCTAAACAAACAACATAAGGATCCACCAGTGTCATTGCGTGTGTTCTTTTCATGAACCACACCCAGTGTCATTGCATGTGTGTTCTTCTAAACAAACCACATAAGGATCCACCAGTGTGATTGCATGTTTGTTCTTTTCATGAACCACATAAGGATGGGCCCACCAGTGTCATTGCATGTCTGTTCTTTTCATGAACCACACCAAGTGTCAGTGCATGTCTGTTCTATTGATGAACCACACCCAGTTTCACTGCATGTCTGTTCTTTTCATGAACCACATAAGGATCAACCAGTGTCATTGCATGTCTTTTACTTCCATAAACCACATGTGGATCCACCGGTGTCATTGCATGTGTGTTCTTCTAAACAAACCACATAAGGATCCACCAGTGTCATTGCATGTCTGTTCTTTTCTTGAACCACATAAGGATGGGCCCACTAGTGTCATTGCATGTCTGTTCTTTTCATGAACCACACCCAGTGTCAGTGCATGTCTGTTCTATTCACGAACCACACCCAGTTTCACTGCATGTCTGTTCTTTTCATGAACCACATAAGGATCTACCAGTGTCATTGCATGTGTTTTACTTCCATAAACCACATGTGGATCCACCGGTGTCATTGCATGTCTGTTCCTCTAAACAAACCACATAAGGATCCACCAGTGTCATTGCGTGTGTGTTCTTCTCATGAACCACACCCAGTGTCATTGCATGTGTGTTCTTCTAAACAAACCACATAAGGATCCACCAGTGTCATTGCCTATCTGTTCTTTTCATGAACCACATATGGATCCACCAGTGTCATTGCATGTTTGTTCTTTTCATGAATCACAGCCAGTGTCATTGCATGTATGTTCTTTTCATGAACCACACCCAGTGTCATTGCATGGGTAGACGTTAGACCGAGTCTTCTAGAAGGCACACCCTAACACAGTTGTTCTACTTGACGATTGTTACATACCGTTCGATTGGGGCGCTTGGACGATTGGGATGGTCTTCGTGAGAGCGATCCGTGAGTAGGCTGTTCTGCGGCATGATTGGCCATGCTTGCTTTGGGCAAACTGGCAACACCGGGCGCTCCCCTGTTTCGAGTGTCATGTCTCACGAGTTCAGTGGGCCACATCCCAGTGTCACGTCCCCATTACTTCTCTTCCTTCCTGTACTTCTCTTCCTTACCCTCGAAGCCACTTTCCCCACATCACTCCCATCCTGTCGTAGCCGCTAGCCGATGATGCCTCCATCCCAATCCCCTCTCCGGCAGCCACCCCCCACCCCTCTCGCCATGGGTTCAAGGGGAGACGACGAGGAAACGCGTCGTGACGACAGGGACGGTGATTTCGATGTGAGTCGTCTCATCTCTATTTCTATCATCTGTGGCCAGTTATCTATTTTTTGAGCTAGATCTAATCTGTTTACTCATGCGCGTATGATGTGTTAGGCCAACCAGACGATGTATGACTCCAACTATCACGGTTTAGAGGATGAAGATAGTCCTCTGGTATGTAAACATGGATATGTGCCCGCTAAATTTGTAGCCTTCGAAGGACAAAACGTAGGCAGGAGGTTTCTACGGTGTCAAGGACATCGTGCAATGATGCAAGGCGGAAGTTGCGGTGTTGTCAAATGGGTAGATCTAGAGTGGCCCAAATCGATGCAGAAAACGCTGGACAAACTATGGGAAATAACTGTCGAGTTGAAAGAATCCGTATTCAGCTCACTTCTTGACAATGTTGAGATGAATCTATGGGAACCAGTTGACACGACCAAGCATAAGCGAGATCTCAGGTGGGTGCAAGACAAGGTTATCAAAGTCGAGAAGGAGAGGGACGCGGCGTTGGCCCTGAAGGCTAAAGCAGAGCAAGAACTGATTCAAGCAAGGAACGATCTCCACCAGGACAAAGTCCTGCAGTACACAACTACGAGTATTGACAAGTGCATGAGGAAAAATGCAGAGAAACAATTGAAGCTGTGCAAGGAAGATGCTAAAAGGAAGGAGCAGACAATTCGATCCTTGCTCTCGCAGGAAGATGTGCATTGGGCTAAGATTAGGAAGATCAAGGAGATGTGTGATAACTAGTTCTATTTATCTTAAGCTCTGTGCCTTTTTAAGTTGTAATATTTGTACTTGTTGACCTAGCGGTCTGAACTATTGATCCCGGATTCTAGGGAGGAAAAAAATTGCTCTGACCCCGCATTAATTTGTGGAAGAATTTATGATTTAGATCAATTTCTGCCTCGATTTAGATCTCTGTCCCGGATTGGGAACGTAACCGTGGACCAAAGACACCTTTTCTACTAGTGTATTCTGACACTGGTGGTTTGTTTAAACGTAATCTACGTGGATTGTACCGCATGCAAATGGCACAACCACAATTTATAAAGTGGAAGCACGAACACCCGGTTACTGGAGATCCGGGAGCTTCGCCAGATGCAGGGGATGCAGCAGCAGAGAGGCAGTGAGATAGACGGGCTCAAGATTAGGACGGAAAGTGGTACCCATTTCCTCCTCATCTGGGCATTATCGGTGAGAACATTGTTGTTTATGTTGCCACGTCATTGTGCAGCATCTGAAATAAGTTGTTGCTTCGTGGAGTGTGGTAGCTTAAATAATTTATTTATGTGTCACTTACATTCCGTCGTATTTGGAGACCTCCTGCCCCTCAGCAATCATGTAACTGGTGGATCATTGTTTTCAGATAGCAGTGGCACAATCACAATTTCGGATTCAACTACCGACTCGGGCGTTTCCAAACCCTAAGTCACGGTACATTTTACTTAGAGAACATGGGTAGATTGTTTCTCCCAGCAACGTTCCACACACAGAGCGATCAGAATTTAATAGAATTACATATATAGGTTCAAGTTCAACACATTACTATGCATCTTCATTGCCAGCAGCCTTCTTCCGCAGCCTGGGTGCCAAGCCTTCACGTCCAATGGCTTCTTCATTTCCTGCCTTCTTTCTCTTCCTCGGTGCCAATTTTCTTAGCTTCACGTACTCTGCATCGCCGGGATAATGGGCACCAAAATCGTGTCTAGCATCATCTTTCCACTCGTTTTTAATTTCTTCGGGCAGTAAAATGACTGACCCGGCAGTCATGTTTCTAACCTTGCGGCGCTTCCTGTCAAAGAAACAAGACTATTGCATAACTGCCCAATATCTACAGAGTAAATAAAACAAAAATTACAAGTCGGCACAAACATGTGAACCCCAAGCGACCTTTGCTTACCAGGAGCTAATTGCGTTCGAGCAACCATCCTGTCCAACAATAGAAGGGCGACTCCCAGTTGCAGGAGCTTTCACATCCAGTACATCACAATTCAGCTCAAACATGCAATCCGAAGCATACCTTTTCATCAACCCAATTAGCTGACTGTCACACGATATAGGAACATGGATGTCACATTCATGCATGAAGCTGAACTTTGCAGTCTACTTCGGCCATACTTCAACATGATTACGCAGAGCAGCAACCATACCAGATATAGTGCAGATCTGCGCAGGCGCTTCTTCCATCGTGAAACAATGGTGTCCATACCTATTGCCCTTAGAGTCGTACCTATAGAGGACTACAGTAACCAGGTAAGGGGGGTCCACACAGATCCCACTTGACAGAAAATTATGGACAAAATATGTTTGTCAACGATGGGCTAACAAACAATTTGAGGTTCAGTAGCCAGCTAGCAGTTGTAACTAGTGCGAATAGCAAAGAGAAGGGTAGATCACCCGCTTGTAGACAAAACTTCTTCTTTCTTGATAGTAGGATCTGCCATCCTCCGAGCTGCTCGGCTCGTCGGTGGTGGAGGCGGGCTAGAGCCTCGCAATAGTGGCTACGGCATGCGCCATTGGAGCTCGGTATCAGCGACTGGGTGCAGCAACTGGGCGCAGCAACTTGGCCCCGGAAGTCAAATGTCCGAAGGGATCGTCCTGCCTGGAGGGTGGATTCCGACGCTGTCGATGCTAGTGGAAAGCTAGGAATGGATTTGTGAAATTGGTCAACTCATCCAATCCACTTAGCTGCTCGATTTGCCTAAGAGGTTGCCGCGTTGGCGCCCGCATCACGGACAGATAACCAACATGTGGGTCCCGACCGTCTACTTCACGGGGCGGTTTAACGGAATGTTTGTATTTGGCAGGGGTGAGATGAGTTTGCCTCGAAATGGCCCCTCTCAGTATTTGGCGGCCCAACTTTTTGAAACGCGGTAATTTCAGGCAACTTAGGTACCGCCATGCGCTGGCCTGCCAACTTTGGTACCGCAGACGAACAAGCCCCCTTCTACTCACATGCATTTATTACCCATTAGCATAAACGATTTTTTCTTTAAATAAAACTCTTTTATTTATTTTGTACATAATTTTTCTTATTACTTTAATTAACAAACATTCACATAAAACCCCTTGCATTGTTTCGATATTACACCTGAATCCATTTTCAATGATTTGACCTGAAACAATTCCGGTGATCATCGAAACAATTTCTGCTCTAACAAAATTATTCTCGAATATGTTTTATCTACCACTTCGTATTGGAGAACCTTAAGTATGTCATCCTACGGTTCGTGAATAAGTCATACATGATAGAGACACCTCTGTTATCAACAATCAGAAGCGGGACCTAGAGATCCGTACTGACTCCTACACATTCAACGATGAATCTTGTGATTGTGTGAACCATCAACGTCGTATCCAATTTTTTTGTCTCATGATATTTTACTTGTCCGTGATCCGATCATAGGTATCAACCATACCATAGTTCGATCTCGTTCCCGACAAGTACTTTTTACTCGTTCTGTGATACAATATCCCTGTGACCTAGTCACATGCTTGCAAGCGGTGTTGATGTGATATCACTGAGAGGGTCCAGAGTATATACTCCATCATTAGGATGGACAAATCCCACTTTTGATCCATAAGCCTTTACATAACACTTCAAAATATCTGAACCCACCTTTATAGTCACCCTGTTATGGTGTGATGTTTTATGTTATCAAGACATTCTTCCGGTGTTAGTGATTGACATGATCTCATTGTCTAAGGACTAGGAATACTTCGTATGTGTTTGATGTAGCAATTTAAACTTAATAACTAGATCGTATGCTAAATCTACTTTGGGTGTATGTTCATCATATCATTCTTCTAATGATATGATCTCATTATTAACAACATCTAATGTTCATGATCAGGAAACATTGATCATCTGTTAATAAAATAGCTAGTATATATGAGAGGCATTACTAGGAACTTTGATTTGTTTATTAACCACACATGTATTAATGTTTCCTATTAATATTTCTAGCATGAGAAATAAACATCAATCATAGACTTGGAATAAGATAATAATATTTTATTATTGTCTCTCGGGCATATTCCCTTCAGTCTCCCACTTGCACTAGAGTCAATAATCTAGATTACATTATGATGAATCTAACACCCGTTGAGTTCTGGTGCTGATCATGTTTCGCCCAAGGGAGAGTTTTAGTCAACGGATCTGCCACATTCATATCCGTGTGTACTTTGCAAATCTTTATATCACCATCCTTGACATGTTCACGGATGGGGTGAAATCGGTGCTTCATATGATTGGAATTCTTATGAGACCTTGGCTCCTTTGCATTGGCTATGGCTCCATTGTTGTCACAATAGATGAACATTGGGTCCAACATGCTAGGAACCACACCAAGTTCGGTTATGAAATTCTTCATCCAAACCGCTTCCTGTGCCGCTTCCAAAGGAGCAACATATTCCGCCTCTATCGATGATCTCGCCACCGCGGGTTACTTGGAACTCCTCCAACTAACTACCGCTCCATTCATGAGAAATACGTATCCGGATCATGACTTAGAGTCACCCAGATCAGTGTCGAAGCTAGCATCGACGTAACACTTTGCGATAAGCTCTTGTTCACCTCCGTACACGAGAAACATTTCTTTAGTTCTTTTCAAGTACTTAAAGATATTATTGACCGCTATCCAGTGTTCTAAACCTGGATCAGATTGGTACCTGCTAGTCAAACTGATAGCATGAACCACATCTGGTCTAGTACATAGCATGGAATACATGATAGATCCTATGGCTGAGGCATAGGGAATATTCATTATTTCTCCATCTTCTACCGTAGCCAGACTTTGAGTCTTACTCAATACCTTGCCTTATAACATGGGTAAGAACCCTTTCTTACATCCGTCCATTTTGAACTTCTTCAGAATCTTGTCAAGGCACGTACTTTCCGATAGCCCAATCAAGAGTTTTGATCTATCTCTATAGATTTTTATGCCTAGTATATATGTTGCTTCACCGAGGTCCTTCATTGCAAAACTACTGTTTAAATAATACTTTATACTCTTCAAAAGTTCTGTATCATTTCCAATCAACATTTCCAATCAACAATATGTCATCCACTTATAAAATTAGAAATTCTACAGATATGCCACTCACTTTCTTGTAAATACAAGCTTCTCCATAAGTTTGGACAAATCCAAACCCTTTGATGACTTCATCAAAACAGAGATTCCAACTTCAGGATGCTTGCTTCAGTTCATAAATGGATCGCTAAAGTTTGTATACCTTGTTAACATCATTAGAATCAATAAAACCCCGGGTTATACCAAGTAGAACTTTTCCTCAATGTTTCCATTGAGGAACGTGGTTTTCACATCCATCTGCCAAATTTCATAGTCAAAATATGCAGCAATTTCTAACACAATCCTAACCGACTTTAGCATTGCTATGGGAGAGAAAGTATTATCATAGTCAAATCCTTAAATTTGTCGGAAACCTTTTGCGACAAGTCGAGCTTTATAAACAGTTACATTACCATCAACGTCAGTTTTATTCTTAAAGATCCATTTATTCTCAATGGCCTTACGGTCATGAGGTAGGTCCACCAAGGTCCAAACTGGGTTTTTGTACATGGATCCTATTTCGGATTTCATGGCTTCTAGCCATTTGTTGGAATCCGAACTTTCCATCGCTTCCTCTTAATTCGCAGGGTTGTTGTTTCCATCTTCCATGAATTTCATAACCGGATTACCGTACGGTTCAAGAACTACACATGTCCTAGTTGACCTATGAGTTTTGGTAGTGTTCTCTTTCAAAGTTTCATGATCATTATCATTAGTTCCCTCTCCATTTGGTGAAGCTAAAACTGGAACATCTTTCGATACTGTGCCACTCGCCGTTTTTTGATGGAGCACTATTCGACATACCATGAAGAGAAGGTTCAATAACCTCGTCGAGTTCTACATTCCTACTTATCACACCTTTCGGGAGAAACTCCTCTAGAAAGGATCCATTCTTGGCAACAAAAACTTTTCCTTCGGATCTATGATAAAAGGTATACCCAATTGTTTCCTTAGGGTATCTTATGAAGACACATTTTTCTGCTTTGGGTACAAGTTTATCAGGTTGAAGTTTCTTCACGTAAAATCGCATCCCCAAACTTTAAGAAATGATAACTTAGGTTTGTTGCCAAACCACAATTCATATGGTTTTGTTTCCACGGATTTAGATGGAGTCCTATTTAAAGTGAATGCGGCTATTTCTAGTGCATATCCCCAAAACGACAATGGCAAGTCTGTGAGAGACATCATAGATCAAACCATATCTAATAATGCACGATTACGATGTTCTAACACAACATTTCGCTATGGTGTTCCGGCAGGTGTGAGTTGTGAAACTATTCCCATTGTTTCATGTGTATGCTAAACTCATAACTTAGATATTCACCTCCATGCTCGGATCATAGAAATTTGATCTTTCTGTTATGATGATTTTCCACTTCACTCTGAAATTCCTTGAACTTCTCAAAAGTTTCAGATTTGTGTTTCATCAAATAGATATACCCCTATCTACTCAAATCATCTGTGAAAGTAACGAAATAATGATAAGCTCTGCATGCTGATACACTCATTGGTACACATATATCCGAATGTATAATCTCCAATAAGTCTGTTGCCCGTTCCATAGAACCAGAAAATGGGGTCTGATGGAAACAACTCCGTGTGTACCAACTCGTTGTAGTAAGCGTCTTTTCCCCACAAGGGTGACTCGAGGGTTAATATCGAACTCACGAGGAATTGGCTCAGAAGTTAATTATTCTTCTCCTGTAAAGCAAAGTTCATGTCTTGTGACCCCAACTCCACCGTGTGGTTGTTAACCACAAGGTTTTGTATTAGTAATATGAATAAAAATAAAAATAAAGTGCAGTAAAGTAAACTAAGAAAACAAGATGATTATGGTGATAGTTTGGTTGTTTTTGGGTTTTGTTGTGTGAATGCAATGAAGATAGTATTTTTGTATTTTCGGATTAAAATATTGCAGCAAATGTAAAGTGTGATAAAAGTGTTCCTTATGATTTAAAATGGACTGGGGTTCATGGGTTCACTTGTCTACTCTCTTTTTAAGTTGAAGTGGACATAAACAATTCATCAGAGACATAATATTAAAGGAACTTAAACATGTGTTTGATAAGCATTCATGTGGGCATCGCGTCCTAACATAAAGATGATGCAACACATCTCTCTTATACTCTACAAGATAGGGAAAACTCCAAGAAAATCTTGAATTAAGCATTACACAAAGTATAACCTTAAGCAAAATGAATGATGTTTGAATTACAAATATGCTGCCTTAACCAAACAAGATTATCTAGCTATCACAAGATAATTACACATGGATTCACTTAATCCCTAGTGATTCCATCATGAACACAACTACCCAGGAGTGCCAAGAATCTTACCCACTATAGCATTGCTGCTACATGTGTTTAATCAACTCATAGCCGAAATCTAGGAGTTTCCTCGATGAAGATCGTTCGTAGGCTAGCGGAGTTGTTGGCATCCCAGGAAGTTTGACACGCGTAAAGCAATATCATTGTTATGATTAACAAGTCAAACTTTGGCATGCTCACAAAAACTGCTAAACATTAATTCAATTGAACAAATCATTTTAAAGAGAGTTATTAAGTCAATCAACATTTTCAGTGGTGTTGTTGGTCTCTAGAGATAAACCTTCAAGACTAAGCACTACAACACCCAAGCCTTCAATTGTGAGACTTTTTCTTATTACAATTGTTTAGCAAATTTAGGCAAGACTTGGTTAATTAAAAGAGCTGGAACAAAACGTACCCAACTAAATACCCATGTAAATGAAAATATTACTACAATACAAAGACTCACTCCACCAATATAACATCAAAACATTTACTACTAACTAGCATGGGTTTCTCAAACTTCAAATGTGGGGAGTCATAAGACATACCTCTCATGTTTGGTTCCACTTCTCTCTTCCTTTTTTATTTATTTCTTGGAAACTCGAAGTCGATCACTCTCCCACAAATACATGAGAACCTCGAGGTGGAAAGAAAAGAAAGAGGTAAAATAAATAAAAATGGAGAAATCTTTTTGTTGTTTTTAAGAGAGGGGATTTAAAGAATAGAAAATTGGCGGCAAAGCTTGGCTAGAAAATCTTGAAAGCAAATAGAAATAACTAAAGATAAAGTGTTGGGGAAACCAACACGTGTGCTTATAAACTCAAATTAAAAACATAACCTCGAAATAAATAAAAGCAAATGAACGCCAAATAAAGATATCAGAGGAAACTTCCCCAAGCTTAGGCTTTTGCAAGCCCTTCAAATCATTGTGGTGGAGGGAAAAAGTCATTACTCCAGTTTGCAAATTGATTTGACAGGTTACTAGTTGTTCCTCAGAGGTTCAAAGAGAGGTTATGCATCCTCTCCATCATCCCTCCAAGTTCTTGGAAGTCTTGGTATGTAGCGAACCGGGTTGATGGTCGCTCCTCTTGTTGAGGGACTTCTTGCTCCTCTTCTTGGTCCTCATCCTCATTTGGAATCTCCTCCTCTGGTTGGTGTTGTTCAACCTGCAATTCATATAGCAAACGTCCTTCCTTGATAGAGAAAAGACCATTAGGCAAAGAAGCAGGGTATACGCCCAGCTCCAGCAATATGCAGATAATAAACACCACGTCTGGTAGTGAGCATTCCACAAGCCTTTAAAGTAAAGAAACCAACATGTCACTCACCTAGCACAAGTTGCAACTCACCTAGGTCGATGCCTAGGGCAGTGGAAAGCACGGTGATGACGCCTCCACCTGTGATCGGTCCCTGGCTTTGGGAGGATTAGTGGTCCAGGTAGCGCACAAGGATTGCGCCCAAGTTGAGTGACAAGTCGCAGTTGATGTAAGCAGCCTTTGCAAGGACTAAGATGTCCTCCTCATTGAGTCTTGTGAACTCGTTTCTTGCCTGCAAGGTGTTAGCAATAACATAGAACAAATAGCGAACTGCAGGATGTTGAATATTCTTCCCCTTGCTTACTCTAGTAGTGAAACTCATTCCATTATAATATTGTGTAGGGGAAGGGTCTAAGCTAGTAAAGGATGTGCGTAAGGCATTCACATCATTGTTTGGGAAATTAAAACATGCGCACGATTCATCTAGTGTTAAAGTGTAGTTATTGTTCATAAGTCAGAAAGAAATCATGCCCTCTCCTTGCCATAGTTTAATAGTGTTTTGCAACGAACCTAGGAATTCAATGGTTAACCAGCGATAAGTAGGCACATCATTGTACACAAAGTTTTGCAGGCCAGCTCTACTACAAAGTAAATTGGAGTCATCAGAAATACTGAGTTGGTTCAATATAATGGGGGAAAGCCACTTGGTTGCCTTCACTTCGTGGTTCTTGATCTTGTTAAAGCGATCGCGTTGGAGCTCATTCCTGAACCGTATCCACATGCGTTCTTGAGTGATAGCCCGAGAAGTGCTAGCGGCAACATGATCACGAGTTTGGATCCTTGTGTTCATCATCTAAACCATTAAAGGAAGACAAAAATAAAACTTTTGGATTGAACAATAATAAGTATAACATATTCCTCATCATAGCACACTAAAGAATCCTCTCTAAATAATAATCTAGGTAAGAGAATCATGGCAATTCATTTATAGCAGGTCTCACCCTAGATTGATAATGACAATAGATCGAAAATGAATTTGCAAAAAGTAATTGGAGGATCGGAGGAGAAACATACTGTAGATCACTTGTGTGTGAGGAAATCGAACGAAAATGAGTAGAGGTGAAGATCTTCTGAGGTTTTGAGAGAGTTTGGAGGTAGAAGAGAGAAAAAGGATCGAAGTTTTGGAGTTGGAGGTACCTTCCCATGCGATTTTGTGGTTGGACGCAACTATACGGGCGCAACTATACGGCTGGAACATTGTGTTCCCGCCGTATAGTTGGCCTTCTTTCAATTTTTTTAGGGTTTTCACCTGGCGGCGCAGCTATACAGCCGGTACTATACGGCCGGAACAATATGTTCCCGCCGTATAGTTGGTCGTCAAACCATCTGTACCTGGGAAAGAAATTGTATGAAGGCATCGATATCTATACAATCGAAACTATACAGCCAGAATTTTTATTCCCGCGGTATAGTTGGTCGTCAAACCGTCTGTACCTAGAAAAGAATTTGTATGAAGGCATCGATATCTATACGACCGGAGCTATACAACAAGAATTTTTATTCCCGCCATATAGTTGGTCGTTAAATAGTCAGTACAGATGAAAGAAAATTTGTCGATGGTAGAATATCTATACGACTTGAGCTATACAGCCGGAATTTTTATTCCCGCCGTATAGTTGGTCGTTAAACTCTCTGTGACATGGGTATACCCTACAGGTACTCGAGCTTGGTATATATGGCCCAAATACGTACAGGCCCACGGTGTCGCCAAGGCCCGGATGGAGGGACTCGAGTAACCTATGGACTCTCAATTGCTTGAAGGACAAGAAGAAGCTAAAGATAGAAAGTTTGAAGGGGAAAACCCTAACTTGTAACCGACTCGACCTGCTACCCGAGACCTAGCCTATCTATATAAAGGCTAGGAGGGGGCGGCGAGGAGGACACACGCAACCCTAGTTTCCACAACCCTCGCCAGATTGCATCTGCGCACCATTGTAACTTTCGACTCCCTCGATAATTCCACGAGCAGACAAGCAGGAGTAGGGACCTCTACGAGGCCTGAACCTGGGTAAATCCTTTGTCCCCTGTGTGCTTGTTTGCTAGCCGATAGATGTCTCCAGCGCTCCCTCCTTCTCCAAAAACCAAGTCCATAACAATGGGCATTGACGAGTTAAACCCTCGTCAATTGGCGCCGTCTGTGGGAATTGGGAGTGCCGATGTTGCGGCTTCTTCGCCCCCATCAAACGCGATCTACAACTCTGCAACAGCAGAGATTCGCCAGCTTTTCGGCGCCTTCGACTTCACCGTCCACACGCCGGCTACTCGCCCGGCCTTCGAATCTGTGGGCGACGGAATCAGCCTGGCGATTGGGAGCTTCCGCTTCCAAGTCGGTCAGATGGGCACGCTTCGCATGCCCGATCAGCCGACGACACCGGCGATTGCCCCAGCATCATGGTTCCCTCCATCGATCGGTACCCTCAGCGAGCTCAATGCTCCAGCAGCGGTCGGGAACATGGTCAGTGACAGCAGTCGCGACTCCGATCTAAGCGATCTGGCCACTGAAGATGGAACCTACGGTTCTGGATCTGAAAGTTGTGGAAGCAACAACTTCCCAAATCACTTCATGTGCGCCATCATCAACGCGGGCGACACCTGCGCCAACCGCGGTAACAATGGTAACACCGGCACCGGCACCGACCCGCCCAACGCCGCCAACGGCGGCAACGGTGGCAATGGAGGAGCAGTCGAACCCCCCACCATAATCAACGAGCAAACCGGCGAACGCGTCGTGATCAGGCTCAATGAGCAAGAGTGGGAACGCTGCCGCGAAGCCCTACGAGGTACACCTCTACCCTTCGGGTCCCCGCAAGAACTGCGGATGGGCTACCACTGGCTCCCAAAGGAGGAATTCAAGCGCCAGAAACAAGCAATCGTGGAACTTGAGGCGCGTAAAAAGGCGGCGGACGAGTAAAGCCTTCGTCGCGCTGGGCTCTCCTCCTACGGAGGATCCTCCTCAAGAGGCAACGAGCAACTCGCTAGAAAGACGCAATCGCGGATGGCTCACCTCACCGAACAAGAACGCATAGACGTCGCGAAAGTCCTCGACTTCGGCTCTATGACAGTCGACACAAGAGGCAACGTGGTTCCCAGGACACCACAAGCCGTAGTGACGGCGGCCACCATGTACCTTCTCAATAACCAGCCATCGGATGGACATCCGCGCATGGCCATGCACCGATCTACGATCGCAGGCCTAGGACTAATCGAGGCCGCCCTCGACAAAGAACCAGTACCAGACCCAAAAAGGGGCAAAGTGTTAGCAAGACGCTACTCCTCGCCCTCGTCAAGTGACGACAGTCACGACCTGTCTCGACGCTGCCGCTCATGACGACACGATCACGACTATGATGCACGCGATGAACTCATGCAGCGCAAGATCGACAAGTCAAGGGCACTACGTGCTCGGTCGACTGACTCAGAAGAAGAAGATGGGGAGCTCTGTGGCGCCCGATGCTTTAGCAGATCCATCAGGCAAAAGCGAATGCCTAAAGGGTTCAAACTCCCATCGGAGAACCCGAAATTTGAAGGTCTGCAGGACCCTAAGATCTGGCTGGAGGATCACATCTTCTCCGTCAGACTGCATGGAGGCAGTCAAAGTACTGCCATGCAATGCTTGCAGCTACAGCTACAGGGCGCCGCCCGAGCATGGCTCAATAACCTCCCACGCGGATCCATTCGCAGCTGGGATGAGCTGGTCTACAGCTTCGTACGCAACTTTAAGGGCACGTACAAACTCCCCGCCTCAATCGAAGAACTGAGATGCTGCCAGCAAAAATCTGGCGAATCGCTGTGCTCTTACATTCAAAGATGGTCCATCATCAAGAACTTTGCAGAAAACATCTCGGAAGACCGCGCGATTGATGCATTCAACGGTGGTGTCTGCCGCATGGAACTCAGGGAGGAGCTAGGCGCTCGAAGCCCAAGACCATCAACCACCTGATGGAAATCGCGAATCGATGGGCCGATGGGGAAGATTCGCTGAAGAACCGCGTTCACTCTGACGAGGAAGCAAAACTTAGACGCGACCGCCGGGGCAAACGTCGTATGCGCGTCTACGACGATCGCGATGACGTCAACATGGTTACAGCCGGCTACGCCAATAGACGCGACGATAACCGCAACAGCGGATACCACAGCGGCGGATACCGCGACTCCGGGAAAACCACGCAAGTGTGGCAACGCTGCAGTCGCGATGAAGCACCCGCGACTTCCATCGAGGACAAACTGTCCGGGCCATGCACGGTACACTTCTACATCGACAAGCATGATGGCATGAGGAAATCCAGTCACCTCCTCAAAGACTGCCACGAGTTCCTCAAGCTACATGAGGGGTTGGTTCGGATGAACCGCAATGCAGTCGAAAGAGGCTACGGAACCGCTCCAGGCGCAGTGGCACATGGCGCACCACCACCACCACCTGGGCCACCCCCGAACGGAGCTGCACCAGACCAGCATCACGGAGGCGAACCATACCCACGGGCCATGGGCACCATGATGATCCAAAAGGGACGCCCCTGCAACAGGGTGCAGAAGGCCATCACTCGCCAAGTCAACTTGGCCACCCACTCGCCACCATCCACCACTGAGTACCTCAGCGGTAGTGAGTCGTGCATTACCTTCGACAAACGCGACCACCCGCCTCAAGTACCTCGCCCAGTTCATTGCCCCCTTGTACTCGAGGCACAAATTGGAGGCTTCGACATGAGTCGCGTCTTCATGGATGGCGGAAGCGGTATCAACCTCATATTCGCGAGTACCTTGCGAGCAATGAGGATCCCTCTAACCTGCTTGGAGGCATCGGACACAACGTTCCACGGCATCGTCCCAGGAAAAGGCGTATACCCCCTGGGCAAAATCAACCTTGACGTCATATTCGGCACGCCGAAGAACTTCCGGCGCGAGCGCATCGACTTTGAAGTTGTCGACTGACCCTCACAATACCACTGCATCCTCAGGCGCGTCGTGTTCGCTAGGTTCATGGCAGTACCCCATTACGCCTACCTGCAGATGAAAATGCCAGGTCCCAACGGCGTCATCACGATCAACGGGAGTTTCGAGCGATCTGACAGTTGCGACAGGGAATTCAACAAAATCTCCCAGTCCTTCGGCATGCAGGAGGAGCTCGCGTGATTGAAGGAAATGACAGACAACAGTCTGCCCCCCCTGAGTAGGCTAAGCTCACCTGACCTCTTCTTCGACTCATCTGTGCACACAAAGAAGGTATAGGTCCATCCATCAGATCCCGCTAAAACGGCCCTCATCGCCAACAACTTGAGTCCCGCACAGAAGATTTTCGCCGTGAGCACTGGGAAATTTTCGCCTGGTGTCCTGCGGACATGCCAGGAGTTCCCAGGGAATTCGCCGAGCACGCACTCAATGTCAATCCCGACGCAAGGCCAGTCAAGCAAACAATCAGGCGACTGTCCAAATTCATACGCGAGATCAAGGAAAGCACTTGGCTCGCCAATACAGTGCTGGTGCCAAAAAAGGACACGGATATCCTACGGATGTGCGTGGACTTCACTTCTCTAAACAAGCACTGCCCAAAAGATCACTTCCCGCTACCACGGATCAGTCAAATCATCGACTCCACTGCTGGATGCGAGCGCCTCTGCTTCCTCGACGCCTACTCAGGCTATAACCAAATTCGAATGAAGGAGGAAGACCAGGAGAAGACCGCGTTTACAACGCCCTTCGGCGTGTTCTGCTACAACACAATGCCCTTCGGGCTAAAAAATGCAGGAGCCACGTACCAGCGGTGCATGCAGGCCTGCCTCAAGTAGCAACTTGGTCGCAACATCCAAGTCTATGTCGACGACATAGTAATCAAGACCAAGGAAGAAGCCTCTCTAATCGACGACTTGCACGAAACCTTCGCCAATCTCGATCGCTACCGGATAAAGCTCAATCCGGACAAATGCGCCTTCGGCGTACCCTCTGGACAACTGCTCGGGTATCTCATCTCCGCGAGAGGGATTGAGGCAAACCCGAAAAAGATAAAGGCCATACTGGCCATGGAGAAGCCAAAGAACATAAGAGGCGTTCAGCAACTAGCCGGGCGAATCGCGGCCCTCATTAGATTTATCAGTCGAATGGGAGAAAAGGCGCTGCCCTTCTATCAGCTCCTCCGCAAAGCTGACAAATTCGAGTGGACCAACGAAGCGCAAGAAGCATTCGAGGACCTCAAGCGCCTGCTATCCACCTCGCCAGTATTGGTAACCCCACGAGAAAGGGAACCACTGCTGCTGTACATCACCGCCACCAACCAAGTGGTTAACACAGTTCTTGTCGTCGAACGGGCCGAGGAAAACAAGGTCCATGGCGTACAACGCCCGGTATACTACCTCAGCGAGGTCCTCACGTCAACAAAACAGCAATACCCGCACTACCAGAAGCTGGCGTACGGCGTCTTTATGACCGCCCGGCAACTGCGCCATTACTTCCAGGAACACCCAATCGTGGTAGTCAACGACGCCCCATTGGGACATATCCTCAATAACCCTGACGCCACAGGGCGAGTCGCGCTTTGGGGAATCGAGCTGTCTCCACGAGACATCACATATGAAAAGCGCGGCGCAATCAAGTCGCAAGTTCTCCCGGACTTCCTCGTACATTGGATGGAAAACCAACTCCCGGACAAGCCAGATATGTCCTACCTCTGGACAATGCACTTCGATGGGTCCAAGAGGAAAGATGGAGCAGGAGCAGGTGTCATACTGACATCGCCTCAAGGGGACAAGCTGAAATACGTCCTACGGATGCAGTTCACAGCCTCAAACAACGAGGCTGAATACAAGGCCCTGTTACACGAGATGAGGATGGCAAAAGCCTGCGGTGCAAAGAGGCTAATCATATATGGCGACTCCAAGCTGGCCGTCAACCAAACAATGCACGAGTGCGACGCACTAAACGACAACATGATCGCATACCGCAACCTCTACGACACACTTGAAGGAGACTTTGATGGCTGCGAGTTGTGACACATAGGCCACGAAAGCAATGAGGAGGCGAACACACTCGCCAACATAGGCTCCACCCGCGCACCCATACCACCTGGGGTATTTCTCGAGCGCATATGCGAACGCTCCATCAAGCCAAAGGCCGCAGAGAAGAAAATAAGCGCAGCAACAGACTCGGGGGCTACGCCACCCAATGAGCCAACAACAATCGATGATTTGGAGCTCGACACAGGACTCGAGGGACCAATGAGCGTCATGATGATCGAACAATCCTGGACGCAGCCGTACATTACGTACCTCCTCAGCAAGCGCCTACCGGACGACCCGACAGATGCACGACACATCGCGCGACGCTCCAAGGCATTCACCGTTATCAACAACGAACTGTAAAAGCGCAGCATCACAGGCGTGTTACAGCGATGCGTCTCCCTAGCCGATGGAAGAGCAGTCCTCCTCGACATCCATGAAGGGACCTGCGGGCACCACGCCGGCAACCGCGCCCTCGTCGCCAAAGCTCTACGAGCTGGATTTTACTGGCCCACAGCCATGCGCGACACCAAGGATATAGTCCAAAAGTGCAACGCCTGTCAGCGATTCGCGGACAAGCCACACGCACCAGGCGCAGAACTACGACCTATTCAATTGGCCTGGCCCTTCGCCCAGTGGGGACTCGACATGGTCGGCAAACTTCCAAGGTCCTCGCAAGGAGGCTACGTCTACCTCTTGGTCGCAGTCGACAAGTTTGCCAAGTGGATTGAGGCCATGCCAGTGACCAAGCAATCAGGGCACAGCGCAGTCAAGTTCTTCGAGTCCATCGTCTACCGCTTCGGCGTGCCACACAGCATCATCACCGACAACGGAACGAACTTTACATCCAAGGAGTTCCAAGATTTCTGCGAGAACCTGGGGATCAACATCAGCTATGCCTCAGTCGCACACCCGCAGACCAACGGTCAGGTGGAAAAGGCAAACGGGCTCGTCTGCAGCGGCATCAAGAAGCGACTCCTCCGACCACTCGAACAAGCTGAGGGCTGCTGGCCAAACGAACTGCAATCCGTACTCTGGAGCCTGCGTACAACTCCAAACAGCGCCACCGGCTACACACCATTCTTTATGGTACATGGAGCAGAAGCAGTATTACCCGCCGAGGTACGGTACAAAGCGCCACGCGTAGTCGCCTACAGTGAGAAGGAGTCATCCTTCGCACTCGAAGACTCCATCGACCTCCTTGACGAAGCAAGAGAAATCACCGCAGAAAGATCTACGATCTACCAGCAGAACCTGCGCAACTACCATAGCAGAAGACTTCGCCCAAGATCCTTCGTCGAAGGTGACCTGGTCCTGCGACTGAAGCAGCAGGGGCATCTCAAGCTCGAGTCCCCCTGGGAAGGACCGTACATGATTACAGAAGTAATCCTAGGTGGCGCCTATCGCCTTCAAGATTTAGAGACAGGAGTCTCATACTCCAACCCTTGGAACGTCGCACAACTACGACGCTTCTACCCTTAGTCGTTTCTTCTTTATTTTTGCATCGCAAAATAAGGCTATTCAGCCAAGGCTACTTAGCCGCACATTGTACTACGTACTGTTCTCCGAATAAATAAAAGCTAAGTGCCCCAAAACTCCGTGCTCTTTTTTCTTTTGTCAACTTTCATACTCGGGGGCTGCGCCACCCTATATACATATGTTCTTCGAACAATAACGCGACATCCTGAGTAGCTGGCACATCAATCGAACCCCTTAACACAAACACAACCCAGCTGCCACACAGCTGACAGGTTGACAGGGGAAAGACACAAAGATGACCAGGCTAACGAAAAGGACTCGCACAAGTGCAACGCACCCTACGCTTATAAAGCTATTTGTATACATTCAACAATAAATTATCTACAAATATATATGAGCTTTACAACACCAGTACACTTATATGCAGGATACATATTTGGCTACCCTTGCAATAAAAGAACATTAGTCTGTTCCTCGAAGAAGTCGACGATTTCCTCGGCTGGACGATCCACCGCTTGATAGTGCGGCACCATGTTCCAGGAAGATCCTGCTGGTGGCACCGGTGGCCCAGATGCAATGGCGGCGACATCCACGTCAGGCCTGTGCAAACGCACCACGGAGAGCGCAGCCTTGGCACTAGCCACCAGCTGCTGCCTCACGCACTCGCAAACCGCGGACATATCTTGAAATTTCGTCAGTAGGGCCAGCAGGCTTGATGGAGTATCATCCAGCGGGAACATCGCCCGGTAGATGTTCTTCAAACACGACTGCGACTTCTTCAGAAAGAGCAGCACTCGCGAGGCGCGATCTTGCAGGGTCGCTAACGCAGTCGCACGATCATGATCTACCCAGAAGTATCCACTCTCCTGAAGTTGCTCTTGGGTGAGATCATGAAGGCGGATGGCAATCCTATCCCTCTCCTCCTGCGGACGGCGTGCGCTAACAACTACATGAAGCAGCATCAACAGCATGAGTACAACGTACCATTGCGATTAACTACAAAAGAAAAGACAAGGATGAGCAAACTAACACTTAAACTGGTCGCCCAACTGCGTCACCTTGCCAAGCAGACATTGCTCGCGGGCGGCGGCTTTTTCAGCCTTTGACTTCCACACGTCTGCGCTACCACGGATCATAGGCAACTCACGCTCCAGCTGCTTAACACGATCACGAAGTCACGAAAGCAAGGAAAGCTCCTCTACTCTGGAGCAAGGTGTTGCCATTGTATCCTCAAGAGATGGCGAGTCCGGGGTTCCCCCCACAGGGCCACTTGACGTACCCTACCAAAAAATCAAGCCAGAAGCAAAATAAGGCGACCAAGTCAAAAGTCAAAAGTAACAGGTGCATTCAGGATCAATAAAAGTATGTACAAACACATTCGCCAACAGGCATGATCTCCAATCAAAAGAGCGAGTTCATCAGCTATTACAAGAAACTAACTACGGAGCAGCTGGCTTCTTCGACTTCGAGGACCTCGGGGGCTTCATCAAGTCCGTGGCAGTATCAGATGCCACTGACTTTCCGCTGGCCCCTGAGGCCGAAGTTTTTGCCGCCTTCTTTGCGCGATTGAGCTCCTCCGAATACTTGGCAACGGTGTTTATCAAGGAATGGCCATATTTGGCACAGGCAGTCGCAAAGGGAGCGAACACTACCTGCTGACCATCCGCGCCAACAGGCATTGTCTTCGACACCGCCGAGGGATCCACTTCGACTCCGTGGGCTTGCACCATGGCTAGCGACATGGTCGCGCCAGCCGCGCAGAGGGAGTTCTTATACGTGGCAGGCACACCCCCAGCGAGTGACTCCACCAGCTCCTCCACATTGTCGACCAGCTCTGCCTTCGGCATCAACTCCTCCCAGAGGCGACTCAGGGTGGCCTTGGCTTTGGACAACGTATTTTGGACAGCGGTGCTACGGTCTTCGACCGCTGATACCGCGCCCGCCAGAGCGTCATCGCGACCAAGGACTCATGGATCAAAACTCAAGCCACCAGCATCTACACCAAAATACACACATGGGTCAAACTTCTAATGCCACCGGCGCTACAGAGGAAGAGAAGAACATCAATAAAGTATCCACCAAGTAAAGGTACCTGAGAGGGCCTTGGCGACTGAGAACAGTTGCTCTTCGAACAACTTCTCCCTGGACACAAAGGAGGCACGCAGATCCTCTTCGCGCTTCTGGGCTTCATCACGAGCCGCGATTGCCTCGTCGCGCCCCTTCACAGCTGCGGCCAGAGTCTTTTCCAACGTGGAGACATCACACAATAAAGCATTATGCTCAGCTATAGGGCAGTCAAAAATTTGGCTGTCAGTCGATTATACCAAAATACAGAGAAGACGACAAGAATAAGTATAGAACACTCACTCTCAACCACGCGGTGGCGCTTCTCCAGCATCGCATGCTGGCGACCTATCGCCATCACTTGCTCCGCCACCTGTGTGGCTTCCTTTACAAGGAACTGTCGCACAAAACAAGGAGTCAGCAGAAGGCAACAAAGGGCGTTGACTGCCAAATTATATAAAATAGAGAGAGAAAGATATACTTACATGGTCCTCTAGCGACTCCGAAGAAGATTGCTGAACCATCATCAGAGCTACTACTCGATGCTCCCCTACATGAGAAGAGCTCGAAGAATTGTGCCCGGAGTGGGCCGCCGCCGGAGGAGAAGGAGCACACTCGACCTCTATCTTGGCCTTTGAGGTCGCGACTCCTGATTCCTTCAAAAATTCGACGTCACCAGAAGATGACGATGCCTCTTGACTGCAAGACAAAATCCGCACTCAGAAAAGAAAAACTCCAGGGAAAAGCCAACAAGAAGAAAACAAGTGACGAGCGAATGCACTAGCAAACTTACCAGTCAAATCTATCAAGATCAAATGTGGCCTCCGTCGACTCCAACGAAGACTCCTTGGGCAATCGCATCTTCTTGCGAGAAGACGGTGCCACAGCCCTCACAGGAACGGCGGGAATTGGCGACTCCGCACCAACAGCCGCGCCTCCTGGAGTGGAAGGAGTCGACGCGTCAGAATCCTTGCTACGCGAACGCTTGCGAGTATCCGGACTCTCGGACTCAGGGGCTTCCTCTTCCACATCAGAAGGGACAGTCGACTCAGACTGGTCCTCTTCCAAAGCTTCACGAGGAATGATCCCCTTAGGAAGGGGAGGCATGCAAGGCGACACCGCCCACTCCTGCATACAAAAAGTAAAACAGATAAGCAACGAAAGACGCAATCGAGAAAATACGCTACTACGTAGCACAACCATACCTCAGGAGGAGGATTCGAAGCATCGAAAGGAGGAATGACTGGCTCGTTCGGAAGCACATCCTTGAGGGTATACTTCGTGACCAGTCGCACCCTCTTATCTACCTCACTCGTGGACATGCCATCGGCAGACACGCGAGTGGGATCATCAGCGCCACCCCATTGGAACATGGGATGGACCCTGGCCTGGAGAGGCTGGACGCGACGACGCAGCCAAGTCCTGACAAGGGCGCAACCTCCCTCTTCTGCGCCTATGCGACTCTCGAGGTCGCAGATGCGTTGATATAACACGTCTGTATCCGCGAGTTTGGAAGGCATGATCACGTTCTTCCAAGAACACATCTTCTTGCAGGGAGTCGCGGGATCAAAGGGCGCGAGTCCAAAGTGCTCGTCCTTGGCCTTCTGGTCGCGCACATAAAACCATATGTCCCTCCATCCCTGGACGGACTTGGTGAGCTTGATATCAAAGTAGGTGGCGGATGGGTCAACATGGATTCCACAACCACCTACGTCATAAACTAAAGAGCCAGATGCAGACTGACGCTTCAATTTAAAAATGCGTTTGAAAAGACCAAAGTGTGGCTCGATTCCGAGCCAGCACTCGCAGAGAGTGATGAAACAAGTGATGTGGAGGAGAGAATTTGGGGACAGCTGATGGAGCTGGAGCCCATAGAAACACAGAAGACCCCGAAGAAAGGCGTGAAGAGGCAAGGAAAGACCGTGAATGATGAATGCAAGAAACATCACTCAATAACCAGCGGGAGGCATAGGAACGGTCTCACCGCTGGGGACGCGCGAATCGGCGACTGATGTAGAAATCACTCCGTCTTGGCGAAGAAGACGGAGATCCGACGCCTTGATGATAGAGGGGCTCCATGCGCCATTCGTCATGCGGGTACCCGCGACCTTCTTCTTCTCGGCGGCGGCGGCACTGGTGGCCGCAGCAGCGGAGCCACCCCTCTTCTTCGTTGCAGCGAGGGTGGCCGCGGAATCAACGGCAGCGCCTCCCTTCTTCTTCCCCATTGCGCAGCGGCGATGAGAGCGAAGAAAATATCTAGGGAACGAGCGGAGTTGGTCTAGCGTCGTGGAGAAGATGGGCGCAGGGGAAAGCAGGAAAGCAAAGGGCAATGGCGATAGCAGCAAGGAAGAAAGAACACAGATGGGAAATTACCGCCGCGGCATCGCTACTTAACCCCTAGAAGATGCAATCCAACGGCTGACACAAACCCTATTGGACGCGTGACACGCATCGCGTAGGACACGTGGAGAAGAGGAAGCGCGAACCGTCCCCCCACTTCTACCATTACGCGTGGAAATCGAGGAGGCACAGTTAAAAATAAGATTACGCACGCCCAGTCAAATCAAAGTCAGAAAGTAGGACCCACAGCTCGTCACGTCCCGTCAAAATCGCTCACGCGGGCAACTAAGGTCATACAAGCGTCAGCACTAACGTCATCAAGGCTATGAAGTGGAGAACTTCTACTATTTTAGTCCTTGCTGGAGTCTTCGACTCCACCAAGCACTCGGGGGCTACTCCCATAGGGAGCGTTGGCCGCGCCCCCTACGACTTTTC
Source organism: Avena sativa (assembly GCA_916181665.1). Taxonomy (NCBI): domain Eukaryota; kingdom Viridiplantae; phylum Streptophyta; class Magnoliopsida; order Poales; family Poaceae; genus Avena; species Avena sativa. The sequence goes on along the minus strand of OV702289.1, from coordinate 355,062,960 downwards.
TTTTTCTTATTGCAGGAACATGGACAATCACAAAAGCAAACCCAACCACTCGAAACACAGTTCGATTATGAACATGGGTTACTCCCATAGGGAGCGCCGGAAACAAGCAGGCAAAAGACGACAGCAGTCGCAAAAATATTTTAACTGCCTGAGTCATCGACTGAAACAAGCAGGCAAAAGACGACAGCAGTCGTAAAAGTTTTTAGTCCCTGCCTGAGTCTTCGACTCAACCAGGCACTCGGGGGCTACTCCCATAGGGAGCGCTGGTCGCGCACCCTATGATTATTTGAACAAAAAACTGTGTGTTCATAACATCCACACTCGAAACTCATGGCGACACCGCCTCATAATTTTTCCCCTACAAAGAGACTGCGTCTCCTAGGTTACCCGAATCGTCTTCGTGATGATAAAATTCGGATGCCGCGCCTACGGCGTGAAGGTAAGACCTGAATAAGGCCTGGCAACACATTTAACTGCGCACTACCAGAAACATATCCGTGCCCACAGGCACGATGAACATGCCTTGACGGACGCGTCAAGTGCTCACACCCATATAACTGGAATTCGACTCCTGTAAGACCTCCGCGGCCTGAGTCGAATTACACCAGCACTTTTCCGGATTCGAGTCCGAGGACTCGAATTCGAGTAGATTGCGTTGTTTCACCCTAAGGTGGTTAACTGATACCGATACTTTGGTTATATCAGGCACGTATATCAACAATCCCTATGACACAAATAAAAGCAATCGAAATATACTCATTCAGGCACTCGAAGACTTCAAAAGTCTCCAGTCGAATCTGCGATTCCACTGGACACTCGGGGGCTACTGACATGGGTATACCCTACAGGTACTCGAGCTTGGTATATACGGCCCAAATATGTATAGGCCCACGGTGTCGCCAAGGCCCGGATGGAGGGACTCGAGTAACCTATGGACTCTCAATTGCTTGAAGGACAAGAAGAAGCTAAAGATAGAAAGTTTGAAGGGGAAAACCCTAAGTTGTAACCGACTCGACCTGCTACCCGAGACCTAGCCTATCTATATAAAGGCTAGGAGGGGGCGGCGAGGAGGACACACACAACCCTAGTTTCCACAACCCTCGCCAGATTGCAGCTGCGCACCATTGTAACTTTCGACTCCCTCGATAATTCCACGAGCAGACAAGCAGGAGTAGGGACCTCTACGAGGCCTGAACCTGGGTAAATCCTTTGTCCCCTGTGTGCTTGTTTGCTATCCGATAGATGTCTCCAGCGCTCCCTCCTTCTCCAAAACCCAAGTCCATAACAATGGGCATTGAGGAGTTAAACCCTCGTTACTCTGTATGCATCAAAAAACTTCTATTTCTTCGAAAATTATTTCTTATTCTTTAACTTAGTGATATACCTTGTTTTTGACAGAAAAAATTACAGTAAATATTGTCGACCAACAACAACATGTATAAAGGAGAATTTTAAGTACTACCGAACTTCTTCTCCTCAAATGGAGTTTTCTAGCACTCTTTATTAAACATAAACTTAAAGTAAAACTTAAAACTTAACTCAAACCTTCACATGGGTTGCCTCCCATGGAGTGCTCTTTTATGGTCAATAGCTTGACCTCAATGTTGCTCACTTAGGCCAGATGAGTGGAACACCCACTCCAAAGTAGTTGGCCTTCAAAGTGATGGCCTCCTTTTCATTGTGCTTGGCTTTCTTCTTCCTAGGGAAATGAATAACAAAAGGATCCCGCAAAGGCAATTGAAGCTTCACGTTCCCTTGATGGAGATCAATTAAAGCCTTGATAGTTCTTAAGAAAGGGTGACCTAATATAATAGGAGTAGTAGCATCTTCAGGCATGTCAATAATAACGAAATCAATTAGAGCATGACATCCTTTAATGTAAACTAAATTCCTACAACTTGTTTATAGGTAGAATCTGCAAGATGTAGTTTTAACTCAGTGATCTCAAAAGAGCCAAGATTTAACTTGTTAAAAAGACTTTTTGGAATCGTTGAGACGCTTGCACCTAGATCACAAAGTGCAGCTATCTAATTGGTCCCAATCTTAATCTTAATAGTAGGCTCAAATATATCATCGAGCTTCACAGGTAATTTTTTAGCTATTTGCTTATACTCTTTCTCAAGCTCGCGTACCTTAATTGCTACTTGATTAATGAAATGTTGGTACATGGCTTCATCATTACCTTTACTTACCGGAATCTTAACGTTGATCCTTTTTACGAGATCCTCAACAATGTAGCTTAGTGAAGGGGCATTACTATAATCAAGTTCTTCAAGCTCATCTCTTTGGATCCTCATCATCTTGAGGTCTTCAACAGGATTGGGCTCAGCTTTACCTGCAAATTTAGCTAGAATGAGAGTTTGACTCTCGGTTATCTTACCTAGCTGTGCCTCAACAATCCTCGTTCTTTCTTGGAGGGCCTGCAAATCATTCCTCAAACTTACAACTTGGTTACATAATTTACCAAGCATAGCATCATGGTTCTCCGTTATTTTAACATGAATATTGTTTTGTTCATTTTGTGAGTCTATAAAAGACTTAAGTGTTCTTGGATACTACTATTACTAGTCCCCATATTATTATTAGAGTTACCTGCAGGATTAGAATAATGTTCTGAAAATTAGGATTATAATTCTTCTTCCAAGCATGGTTATAATCATTACGATCTATGAAGTCTATTTCTTCAATATTTGTTTATGGGATAACTCTTACCTGGGTTTCCTTACCTTTTATGGATAATATGAGCTCATCCAACTTAGCATTGAGTTCTTCATTTTCTTGTGGTGAGATGAAGTTCACCTTCTTCGTGTTTGATCTTTTCACATGCCATTGGGCATGGTTGTCTTGCATATTGTCTAGTAGCTGCTTTGCTTTGGTACTATGTTTACCCATGAATGTTCCTCCAGCTACAGTATCAAGCATAGACTTAGACACAGGATTAAGAGCATTATAAAATAAATGGAGGATTAACCAATCTTCCATCCCATGGCTGGGACAGTTTCTTAAGCATTCTTTCATCCCCTCCCATGCAAGTGCCAGTGGCTCACGCTCTTCCTGTCTAAAACCAGTAATATTAGATCTTAGTTGCATAGTCTTTGCAGGTGGGAAAAATTTAGTCATAAATAAAGAAGTATATCCCACCCATGATGTAATAGTATTTTTAGGCAAAGCTAGCAACCATTCTTTTACACTTCCTCTAAGAGAGAAAGGAAATAAACACAATTTGACCGCATCAGGGTCAACATATTTTATGCGCATCATATCACATATTTCTATAAAAGTATTCAAGTGCATACCAGCATCTTCAACATCAGAGCCTCCAAATTTGATTTTGTTGAACCAAACTTAAATAATGGGGCTTAATTTCATAGTCATTAGCAGCAATTGCTGGCTCAGTAATAGGAGTACGCAAATAATCATTATTGGGAGTAGGAAACTCCCCAAGCTTCTTTTCAGCCATAGTTCCTATGTTTTTGGGTTTTTCTTATACAAAGACTTATAAAAGTAGAAACAAGAATTTAAAGACTAACTATTTTTTTTTATTTTTCAAATAAAGACTAAAAGCAAACTAAAAATTAATAACACTAATTAAAACTAGCAAGGTTCCTACTAACCTCACCAGGGTAGTTATTGCTTCTCCGGAAACAGCGCCAGAAAAAGGGTTGATACCTTCGATCCGGATTACGGATGTAGTGTAACTACCTTGGTTAATTACGCTCCTAGTTACAAGCCTGGATGAACGGAAATGGTTGAAATAGTACGGTGGGGCCCAAATGCCACTCACAGGTAGACCTTTCGGCCGTCCCAACCATTTCCAAACATCGGGACAAGAATGGGCGGCGTAATCGGCAGGCGAAGGGATCAACTACATACACAAATGAGTATGTATGCAAGCCACCATACAACAGTACATCAGAGCCATTCCATCTAAAAAGAAAGGAAATATAGCAACGCCATACAGCAAGATCCAAATATCCTAGATAGATATAATAGTTTAGGATATCTCCTCATACATCAAACATCAGAGTATCAAGCGGAAGCGGAAGACAAAATCCGAGTACGGATAAGAAGCAAATCGGCATAAGATGCCCCATAAATAAGCACATCCCGCCCACAGATCTCACGGATCCCCGTTCCCGGAATCTCTACACCGAATGATCGTTGCCCACATCGTCCGTCTCTTCCACCCAGTATCCATCTTGCGAATGTACCTGTTCATCTGAACCAATAATTTATCGTGTGAGACCCTAGGGGTACTCAGCAAGTCTTTATGCCGCTAAAGGGGACACAACCTGGGGTGACGCCATTGCAGCAAAAGATAAACCCTAGCAATGCTATAGATACTCGCTAACCATCCGCCTAACCAGAGATAGACGGATGTCCGTGAAATGATAACAACAGTTATAACAGTTAAAACAGTAATATCCACAGATCCATCCTCCTCCTCGCTTACCGACGAGGAAGCGTACGAACAACCCCCCCATCCGTTGGTAGTTTTATTATCCATTCCATGAGTGTTGCACTATTTACTAGTCAGGTACCTAGTCTAGTCAAATTAAAAGCGGTACTTTAGTTATGCTTGTCTATGATCGAGAAACTGTGCTCCAAGTCGTCCATAACCGCGGACACGGCTTTCAGAAAGTTTTACCCTACAGGGGTGCACAAATAGCAACACACACTCGATATGCCTCGGAAAAACCAAATCAAAACCCAACGAGGCAGTCACGACAAAGCGATCACAGGATTCAGAAATATTTCAGGGGGCCACCCCATTGAGCTACCCGCAACGAAGGTAGCTGACTCCGAGACGGCCTCAAGGTTTGCGCTAGTGGCTGTGAACGACTGGGAACCCGAAAATGTGACTGGGCTTGTCGACACCGCGAAAACACTCCGCTTTCCTAAACAGTACAGTGTGCAATACCTCGCACAATTTAAATAAAGTAGTAAAGCATGGCATAAGTACAGGATAGTAAATAAAACCTCAAACTAGTTTGTGGCCCCAAGAAATAAGAATGAATCAAGCTCTGGCTCAGGAGGGTTCATAAGCCTCCCGGATGTGGATAGCGCGAATATTCTTGGAACAGAAATCAAGTACTCGGGGTCTTACGGGACACAAGTGAGCCTGAAAAACCAAATAGCGAATATGGCTCACCGATGCCACTTTCATTAGTTATCCCATTACTACTCCGGTTAAGTTGTTTAGGTACCTCATTATCCAACAGACACTCACATACCCTACACATGCTGTTCTACGACTCGCATGGTTCAAACAACTCCTGTAGTAATGGCTCATGGGATGGAGGAACAAGCTTCGGTGGGGTTTAAAAGTAAAGGCTATGCAATACTTGGGATTCAATTTAATGCAATCGCGACTCAATGATGCAAGAATAAGATAGAGGCAATAGGTACTATATGTATGCAAGCATGTGGTAGTGCTTGCCTGGCAGCTCAGTTGAAGCAAGGGATGGATCTGGGTAGTGCTCCTGGTCCTCTTGGTATATCCCCTGCTCAGCGTCTATTCGAAGAAGAACCAAACAAACAAGGGCCAACATAAATAAAGTGCACAAGCATATGAATAAATTCATCAAGCAAACAATCATGCCATGATGAATGATGCACAGTTTGCATGGCATTAAAGTAGCATGGCATGGGTGAGGTGTGGAATACAAGAATAAATCATTTTATTGAGTTTTAGTTATATTTTATCCTCATATTAGTTGCTGTACACATTATATTTATATGATGCATGCTTCAATTCAAACCATGGAATACATAAACAGAAAGGTCTCGTCGAGCTAATCATTTTAGACATATCATTTGTTAAATTTGGACTTATAAAACAAAAGTTATTAATTATTCAAGAAAAGGGCATTTTATTGTCATTTAATTAACTTGAAAAATAAATAAAGTGTCCAAAATATATTTTGAATGGCATATTTGAAATCCTCACATTTTTCTGATTTGAAAACATATATTATTTGTTTAATTTGGATTTGTATTTTAAAAGTTATTTAAAAACAGAAATAAATTTGAATTTGAATTAATTTGAAAAATATTTGAATTTAAACAGATACAGGAAATACTTTTGTTACTCAGATTAAGCCAGCCACAGACGCTGACGGGTGGGCCACGCGCTGACTCAGCAACGCACACGCACAGAAATGTTTTACACCGCGGCCTGCTCTAGCTCAAGCGAATGACAGGTGGGACCCACTGGCTCGCAGGCCCACTTGACAGAGAGATGCTGAGGGCTGACCACGTGGCTCAGGGGGGGACTGCGGGTTGAGGTTTACGAACTTCGGGATCCTTTTTGCAAAAAGACACGGGGGATGACATGTGGGCCAAGGGGGAGCGCGGGTTAAGCGAAACAAAAGGCTAGGGGGCTATGCGCAAAAAGGAGCCCGTACTGTTCCTCTTCTCCGCGTGCAGAGGACAGATCGGTGCCGATCACGTCAGGCGCGGCGCGTGGGGGTTCGAACTCACGACCTGGGCGCGCGGGCAGAGGGCGGAGCCACTGCGCTAGGGCGGGGTAGACGTTAGAGGGGCAGGCGCGGCCTAGATAGGGTCTTGCGCGTCGCGGGAGCGAGCAGGCGCGCACGCTCGTCGGTGCACCGAGGGTGCACGACGAAACGTCCGGCGGATCTAGCGCGGTACGGCGAAGGGGACCATGTCCAGGAGAGAGAAGAGCTCACCGGGAGGGCGTCGGTGTAGGTGGATCGGGCTGGGAGGCAGGCGATCATCGACGTGGCTCGCGGACGGCGGCTAGGGTTTGTCGTCGGGGCGGCGGTGGTTCTGGCGGTTCCGGTGCTTCTCCTCCGCGACGGCGTGTATAAGGGGACTCCCCGGAGTCTCCTCGTTCTCCTCGATCACCTCCACGCCACGCTCGTTTGCTGGTTCGAGGGATCGGTGGTGGACAGACGGTGGCCGGCGTTGGGGGGTAGCTGGCGGCGGTGAAGGAGAGAGGGGGAGAGGCAGGGCGCCTTGGCCAGATCTAGAGAGGCAGGAGGGGCCGGGAGGGAGTAGATAGCGACGGGGGAGGAGAGGATGCCGTGGGGAGTGGGGTAGATGGAAAAGGTGGCCTCGGTGCCACCTTTTTCTCCTTCCTCCTCACGTGCTCGGGTCGGGCAGGGGCAGGGCAGGTGCATGGGGGCTTCCAGGTGGGACCAGAGGCGAGGCTAGGGAGGGTGGCTCGGTGTAGGACCCGCTTGGTGGAGAGAGAGAGCTAGGGAGAGAGAGGTGAGGCTCGGGTAGGGTTAGAGCTAGGCTCGGGTTAGGGTTTGGGGGTTGGTAGCTAGGGCAGGGGTGAGGTGGCCCGGGAGAGAGGGTGGCCGGTGGGGCCAGCTAGGTGGAGAGAAGAGAGAGAGGCCGAGAGAGAGGGGTGGTAGCTTAGGGTTTGGTCATGGTGGGGTTTAGGAGAGAGGGGGGTTATAGATAGGGTTAGATGGGGGTATGGTAGATTAGGGTTTTAGAGAGAGAGAGAGATGTGGTGTGGTTCTCTTTGACAAGATCAAGCAAGACCAAAACAAGCTCGAGCAAGAAATGGCCAAAAGAGAGAAGAAAAGGGAGGTGGTGATGGGTGGATGGAGATGATGATGAGGTTTAAGCAAGATCAAAATAGATCAAGCCCAAAAGAAGGGATAGAGAGATGATCCACTCCAAAAACAAATAAAACCCAAATGCTAGAAAAGGTGGCACTTGCATGGCCCATGCAAAATATTTATTACCATGTTGATTCTTGTGAAAACAATATTATCACATGGCATTATTATTATGCATTTCCAAAATTGGAATAAAACCAAGCAAAAAGAATTAAAAGGGATGCCCCATGTGGAATAGATGGAGATGACCATGTTTGAATAGAAATGGGATTGATAGTGTGTATGTGCCACTAGATGCTCAATAGTCCCAAAATACCCCAACCTGAGCATAATTCCATAATGATCCATATGGAAGCTAGGAGAAAGGGTCCCACTCACAAGGCATGCAAAGGTGGCCATGTGGCTCTCATATATCAATAATGTGAAAACAACATGATGCCAAGATGAGAACATGTGGAAAAGAATTGGATCCATCCCAACCCACATGAGCTAGAGGTAAAACCAAATAAAGTGCAAAGCTCATATTTGTTTGGATGGTGGAATTATAAGGTGGTGAAAGAAAGGTGGTGGAGTTCATAAGAGATATGCCCCCCAACTCAACTTGGGCATTAAACAATATATCAAGAACCAAATACAATATCAAGAGGCAAATACAATTAACAATGGATATGAGATAAGAACCAAACAAAAAGGGGTTTTATATGATGCTCAAATGCAAGGTGGCATGATGACATGAGCATGATATAATGATGATGCAACAATTATATATTTGAAGTAGCCATTATATTACTAGATCAAGAAGCATTACAATTGTTAGACAATTGGGATGCTACAACTCTCCCCCACTAAACAGGAATCTCGCCCCGAGATTCTAGGATGAAGAAGAAGACACAAAGAGGGTAGGATACTTGGCACGGAGCTCATCTTCAGGTTCCCAAGTGGCTTCATCAACGGAATGGTGCGACCACTGCACCTTGCAGAACTTGATGGACTTGTTGCGAGTCCTTCTTTCTGCGACTTCAAGGATTTTTGTGGGGTGTTCTTGATAAGACAGGTCTTCTTGGAGATTGATCAGCTCATGGTCCACGGTCCTGCCGGGATCCTTGAAGCACTTCTTGAGCTGAGAGATGTGGAAAACATCATGGACCTTGAGTTTTTCCGGGAGCTCAAGAGCATAAGCAACTTCTCCTCTTCTTCCACGAATTTTGAAGGGACCGATGTATCTAGGAGCCAGCTTCCCTTTGATACCAAAGCGGTGCGTGCCTCTCATGGGAGTGACACGAAGGTAAACGAGATCACCAGGGACATACTCCATGTCCGTGTGCTTCCTTTCATAATTGCTCTTCTGGCGACTTTGAGCAATCCTCAGATTTTCAAGAATGATGTGAACCTTCTCCTCTGCTTGAGTCACAATGTCAGGGCCAAACAAGATTCTTTCACCCGCACCCGACCAACCAATCGGAGTTCTGCATTTGCGACCATAGAGGGCCTCAAATGGTGCCATCTTTAGACTTTTCTAGAAGCTGTTGTTGTAAGAGAACTCAGCATAAGGAAGACATTCTTCCCACTTCATGCCAAAAGAGATGACGCAAGCACGAAGCATATCCTCCAGAATCTGATTGATCCTTTCAACTTGTCCTTGCGACTGAGGGTGGTAAGCTGTGCTGAAGTTCAACTTTGTTCCCAAAGCATTTTGGAAACTCTCCTAGAACTTGGAAGTGAAGATGCTTCCACGGTCTGAACTGATCTCAAGAGGAACCCCATACAGAGTGACAATTCTGTTGATATAGAGCTCAGCCAACTGAATTGCAGAAATGGTTTCCTTGACGGGGAAGAAGTGAGCCACTTTAGAAAGCCTGTCAATGACAACAAAGATTGCATTGTTGCCCTTCTGCGACCTTGGAAAACCAGTGATGAAGTCCATCTCTACTTTCTCCCATTTCCATTCCGGGGGTTTCAATGGCTGTAGAAGACCGGAAGGTTTCTGATGGACAGCTTTCACTCTGCGGCAGACATCACACTCCGAGACATACTTGGCACAATACCTTTTCAAACCAGGCCACCAATATTGTGTTTTCAAGTCCATGTACATCTTTGTGCTGCCAGGGTGGATAGAAAGAACAGAATCATGCGCCTCCTTGAGAACTTGCTCTCTCAAACCCGGGTAGTTCGGAACAAACATCCGGTGTTCAAAGAAAAGCGTGCCTTGATCATCGACGTGGAAGGACTCATACTTCGGAAGATGAATCCTGGAGATGATCTTTCTTGTGTACGGATCACCAAGCTGAGAAGAGCGAACCTTTTCTTCCAAGAGAGGTGTTGCTAGAAGGTTCAGGAGATACCCTGGTTCCACAATTTCCAGGTTGAGCTGACGGAATTCCTCGCACAAGAGAGGCTGTTGTTCTTCCATCATGAGGTTGTTGACATAAGCTTTGCGGCTGAGAGCATCTACCATGACATTGGCTTTGCCCGGAGTGTAGTTGATGGTCAAATCAAAATCATTGATTGCTTCAATCCATCTCCTTTGCCGAAGGTTGAGATCAAGCTGAGTGAAGATATACTTCAAACTCTTGTGATCAGAAAAGATCTCACAACGGTTACCAAGCAAGTAGTGCCTCCATACTTTCAAAGCAAAGACAACTGCTACGAGCTCGAGGTCATGTGTAGGATAGTTGATCTCATGCGTCTTCAACTGTCGAGAGGCATAAGCAACAACTTGTTTTTTTTGCATAAGGACCGCACCCAATCCTTGCAAAGAGGCGTCACAGAAGATCTGGAACGGCTTGGATGTATCCGGAGGAACCAAGACTGGTGTGGAAGTGAGCTTCTCTTTGAGTGTCTCAAAGCTTGCTTGACATGCAGGAGTCCAAAGGTATTTCTTGCCTTTCTTGAGGAGATCGGTAAGAGGCTTCGCTATCTTCGAAAAGTTCTGAACGAAGCGACGGCAATAACTAGCCAAACCAAGGAAACTCCGCACTTCTTTGACATTAACAGGAGGAAGCCATTCGACAATTGTCTTCACAGTTTCCGGATTGACTGCAATGCCCTTGGCAGAGATGACATGACCAAGATAGGTAACTTGAGGCAGCCAAAACTCACACTTGGAGAACTTTGCATACAAGCGGTTCTCACGAAGCTTGCTTAGGACACACCGAAGGTGTTCTTCATGCTCTTCTTGTGACTTAGAATAGACTAAGATGTCATCCAGATAGACCACAACGAACTTATCAAGATACTCCATGAAAACCGAGTTCATGAGCCTCGAGAAGGTGGCAGGTGCGTTGGTGAGACCGAAAGACATGACCGTGTACTCATACAGGCCATAGCGGGTGGTGAAAGTTGTCTTAGGAACATCTTCCTTGCGAATCTTGATTTGGTGATAACCACTTCTCAAGTCAAGCTTAGAGAAAACCACAGCTCCAGCTAGCTGATCGAAGAGATCATTAATCCGCGGAAGGGGATATTTATTCTTGATGGTTTTAGCATTGAGAGCCCGATAGTCAACACAAAGTCTATCAGTCTTGTCTCGCTTCTTCACAAAAATTGTTGGGCTACCCCAAGAAGAAGTACTATGCTGAATGAAACCCAACTTATCTTGTTCATCAAGCTGACGTTTGAGTTCAGCCAACTCAGCAGGACCCATCTTATAAGGCCGCTTGGAGATAGGAGCGGTACCAGGTTCAAGCTCAATTACAAACTCAACCTCACGATCCGGAGGCATACCTGGCAACTCTTCAGGAAAGACATCTGGGAACTCTCAGACCACCGGAACACTCTGAATAGCTTCCATAGCATCAACATTTAGAGCCGCCAAAGAGAAAAGCTGGATAGCAGGAGTCAGACTTGGAGAATAGACTATATGGCCTTCAGGAATCTTCAGAGAAACCGAGCGTTCAGCACAATCAATCACAGCTGCATTTGCTGTCAACCAATCCATGCCCAAGATGACATCAATGTCAGAATTGCCCAGAATGATTAAGGAAGCCGAGAACGAAGAGCCACCAATCTCAATTTGATTGCCATGGCTGATTTTAGAAGCTGCCATCTTTGCTCCGGGCGAGAGGACCATTAACCGCTTAAGGAGAGAATCCATAGCTAACCCATTCTCATCTGCAAACTTGGTTGACACAAAAGAATGCGATGCACCAGAATCAAACAAAACTCGTGCAGGGATTGAGTTAACGGATAGCATACCCATCACAACTCCAGGTGCATGCTCAGCTTGAGCGGCGTTGACATAGTTGGCACGAGCAACAGTAGACCCGGGCTTGGTGTTGATGTTGAGAGCCCGAGGTGGTGGTGCACGAACCAAAGGAGAGCTTGCCGTAGATCTTGGAGGTGGAGGAGGAAGAGCCTTGTTCTTCATCGGACAGTTCTAGCTTTGATGCCCAGTGTCTCCACACGTGTAACAAGCACCAGGTGGACGTGGAGCAACGTAGCCAGGGACTCCGCCAGGCGCTCCAGGGTAGTGGTGGTTGTAGCCCCTGGGAGCAGCAGTGAGGAAGTTTGGTGGCCTTGCCGCGTAGCTTGAAGGTCTTGGTGGAGCCGGGAGCGACGGTGGGGTGTTAGGAACCCAGACACGACGCTTAGAAGAAGCTGACATAGCTGAAGAGCCTGCTGCATCACGGCTGTCTTTCTTTGACTCCTCAAACACTTGCCTACTTGCTTCTTCCTGCAGAGCTGTATGCTGAAGTTCCAGAAAAGACGCCGGCCTTGCATGTGTGATTGCATACTTAATCGATGCATTGAGCCCTTGCCTGAACCTCTTTTCTTCTTCTTGTCATCAGAGATCTCATCGCCACCATAACGAGAAAGGTTCATGAAGTTCCTGATGTAGGTATTAACATTGTCATTGCCCTGCTTGAGGTTGAGAAACACTTCCTTCATCCTCTCCATGACAATTTCTGACAGATACTGTTCTTTGAAAGCTCCAGTGAACTGTCCCCAAGTAGGCTGAAAACCAGTGCAGTTTGCCTTCAGGTAATTCTCCCACCACAGAGCTGCATCTCCCTTCAGAAGGTGAGTAGCACACTTTACCCATTCTTGCTCAGGAACATCAGCAGTCATCAGCAGCCTTGACATCTCGCGCAACCAATCATCAGCATCGAGTGGTTGATCAGAAACATCAAACTGGTGTGGGTTGAACTTCAGAAAGCTTTTGATGTCTCCTCGCTTGGGAGGTGGAGGTAGCGGAGCAAACTCATTCCTCCTGACACTTTCTTCAAAGCGTTGCTGGTTCTGCTGCATAGCCAAGGCATTGGCGATGCTTGACAACGCTGCCCCCAGTTCAGGTTATATGTCCTCCTCAGAACGGCGTGGTGGTGCCATCCTGTGATTGATATAAAACACAAGTCAGTACTATGATGGAGAATAATAATAATCCAAAATAGTACCAAGATGGAATTAATCAAGATTGAAGGATACAATTTACTAAGATGATATTAAAATATCAACGAAGTTCAAAGCACCTAGAAGATATTAAGCATATCGCACACGACTGAAAAGGAGTGTGGTACACAAATATATCAAAGAAAATTTTTCCACAAATTTCGGCATTAAAATACCAATAGATGCGCAAAATCTCTTAACGAATCAAGATTAGTGACTCTACCAACTCAATATACAAGAGCGAATGATAAGAGTAGTGCTATGGTCGCGACTCCATCCCGCACTCAAATCATTACTCCGCACATGAATAAGTAAAACACATATCCCAACCCCTTCTTCTAAAGATGATCCTAAAGATTAGCAACTACGGAAACGAACACCCCAAACAAGGTGACGTCAGATAACAAAGAGTAAGACAGATCGCGTCGGTATACAACGAATCAGATAGATCGCGTCAGTTTGCAAAAGCCTGTCGGTATGGAATGTACCAACAGTTGATAACCAAAAGGCCGATAAGATAACAACTTGGATGCAACAGATAGACAAGGAATTTACACACACACACAAACACACAACCTATGGTACTACGGAAACCCAGAACACGTGAATCCTAGTTTGAATTTTTAGAAGAGGATTGAAAACGTTACACTTCCTTACCAGAAAAGGGTGGGTGGGTGGGTAAGAAGAAAAGTGGAAGCAGTCCTACTCTCACGTTTTGTTTTTCCCTAGTATATATAACTACCCAAAATATTTGCTAGACAGACAACGACCATTTGGCTGAGACCTTGAAGGGCGGGATGGCTCTGATACCAATTGTAACTACCTCGGTGAATTACGCTCCTAGTTACAAGCCTGGATGAACGGAAATGGTTGAAATAGTACGGTGGGGCCCAAATGCCACTCACAGGTAGACCTTTCGGCCGTCCCAACCATTTCCAAACATCGGGACAAGAACGGGCGGCGTAATCGGCAGGCGAAGGGATCAACTACATACACAAATGAGTATGTATGCAAGCCACCATACAACAGTACATCAGAGCCATTCCATCTAAAAAGAAAGGAAATATAGCAACGCCATACGGCAAGATCCAAATATCCTAGATAGTAGTTTAGGATATCTCCTCATACATCAAACATCAGAGTATCAAGCGGAAGCGGAAGACAAAATCCGAGTACGGATAAGAAGCAAATCGGCATAAGATGCCCCATAAATAAGCACATCCCGCCCACAGATCTCACGGATCCCCGTTCCCGGAATCTCTACACCGAATGATCGTTGCCCACATCGTCCGTCTCTTCCACCCAGTATCCATCTTGCGAATGTACCTGTTCATCTGAACCAATAATTTATCGTGTGAGACCCTAGGGGTACTCAGCAAGTCTTTATGCCGCTAAAGGGGACATAACCTGGGGTGACGCCATTGCAGCAAAAGATAAACCCTAGCAATGTTATAGATACTCGCTAACCATCCGCCTAACCTGAGATAGACGGATGTCCGTGAAATGATAACAACAGTTATAACAGTTAAAACGGTAATATCCACAGATCCATCCTCCTCCTCGCTTACCGACGAGGAAGCGTACGAACAACCCCCCCATCCGTTGGTAGTTTTATTATCCATTCCATGAGTGTTGCACTATTTACTAGTCAGGTACCTAGTCTAGTCAAATTAAAAGCGGTACTTTAGTTATGCTTGTCTATGATCGAGAAACTGTGCTCCAAGTCGTCCATAACCGCGGACACGGCTTTCAGAAAGTTTTACCCTGCAGGGGTGCACAAATAGCAACACACACTCGATATGCCTCGGAAAAACCAAATCAAAACCCAACGAGGCAGTCACGACAAAGCGATCACAGGATTCAGAAATATTTCAGGGGGCCACCCCATTGAGCTACCCGCAACGAAGGTAGCTGACTCCGAGACGGCCTCAAGGTTTGCGCTAGTGGCTGTGAACGACTGGGAACCCGAAAATGTGACTGGGCTTGTCGACACCGCGAAAACACTCCGCTTTCCTAAACAGTACAGTGTGCAGTACCTCGCACAATTTAAATAAAGCAGTAAAGCATGGCATAAGTACAGGATAGTAAATAAAACCTCAAACTAGTTTGTGGCCCCAAGAAATAAGAATGAATCAAGCTCTGGCTCAGGGGGGTTCATAAGCCTCCCGGATGTGGATAGCGCGAATATTCTTGGAACAGGAATCAAGTACTCGGGGTCTTACGGGACACAAGTGAGCCTGAAAAACCAAATAGCGAATATGGCTCACCGATGCCACTTTCATTAGTTATCCCATTACTACTCCGGTTAAGTTGTTTAGGTACCTCATTATCCAACAGACACTCACATACCCTACACATGCTGTTCTACGACTCGCATGGCTCAAACAACTCCTGTAGTAATGGCTCATGGGATGGAGGAACAAGCTTCGGTGGGGTTTAAAAGTAAAGGCTACGCAATACTTGGGATTCAATTTAATGCAATCGTGACTCAATGATGCAAGAATAAGATAGAGGCAATAGGTACTATATGTATGCAAGCATGTGGTAGTGCTTGCCTGGCAGCTCAGTTGAAGCAAGGGATGGATCTGGGTAGTGCTCCTGGTCCTCTTGGTATATCCCCTGCTCAGCGTCTATTCGAAGAAGAACCAAACAAACAAGGGCCAACATAAATAAAGTGCACAAGCATATGAATAAATGCATCAAGCAAACAATCATGCCATGATGAATGATGCACAATTTGCATGGCATTAAAGTAGCATGGCATGGGTGAGGTGTGGAATACAAGAATAAATCATTTTATTGAGTTTTAGTTATATTTTATCCTCATATTAGTTGCTGTACACATTATATTTATATGATGAATGCTTCAATTCAAACCATGGAATGCATAAACAGAAAGGTCTCGTCGAGCTAATCATTTTAGACATATCATTTGTTAAATTTGGACTTATAAAACAAAAGTTATTAATTATTTAAGAAAAGGGCATTTTATTGTAATTTAATTAACTTGAAAATAAATAAAGTGTCCAAAATATATTTTGAATGGCATATTTGAAATCCTCACATTTTTCTGATTTGAAAACATATATTATTTGTTTAATTTGGATTTGTATTTTAAAAGTTATTTAAAAACAGAAATAAATTTGAATTTGAATTAATTTGAAAAAGATTTGAATTTAAACAGATACAGGAAATACTTTTGTTACTCAGATTAAGCCAGCCACAGACGCTGACGGGTGGGCCACGCGCTGACTCAGCAACGCACGCGCACAGAAATGTTTTACACCGCGGCCTGCTCTAGCTCAAGCGAATGACAGGTGGGACCCGCTGGCTCGCATGCCCACTTGACAGAGAGATGCTGAGGGCTGACCACGTGGCTCAGGGGGGGACTACGGGTTGAGGTTTACGAACTTCGGGATCCTTTTTGCAAAAAGACACGGGGGATGACATGTGGGCCAAGGGGGAGCGCGGGTTAAGCGAAACAAAAAGCTAGGGGGCTATGCGCAAAAAGGAGCCCGTACTGTTCCTCTTCTCCGCGTGCAGAGGACAGATCGGTGCCGATCGCGTCAGGCGCGGCGCGTGGGGGTTCGAACTCGCGACCTGGGCGCGCGGGCAGAGGGCGGAGCCACTGCGCTAGGGCGGGGTAGACGTTAGAGGGGCAGGCGCGACCTAGATAGGGTCTTGTGCGTCGCGGGAGCGAGCAGGCGCGCGCGCTCGTCGGTGCACCGAGGGTGCATGACGAAACGTCCGGCGGATCTAGCGCGGTACGGCGAAGGGGACCATGTCCAGGAGAGAGAAGATCTCACCGGGAGGGCGTCGGTGTAGGTGGATCGGGCTGGGAGGCAGGGGATCGTCGACGTGGCTCGCGGACGGCGGCTAGGGTTTGTCGTCGGGGCGGCGGTGGTTCTGGCGGTTCCGGTGCTTCTCCTCCGCGACGGCGTGTACAGGCGGACTCCCCGGAGTCTCCTCGTTCTCCTCGATCACCTCCACGCCACGCTCGTTTGCTGGTTCGAGGGATCGGTGGTGGACAGACGGTGGCCGGCGTTGGGGGGTAGCTGGCGGCGGTGAAGGAGAGAGGGGGAGAGGCAGGGCGCCTCGGCCAGATCTGGAGAGGCAGGAGGGGCCGGGAGGGAGTAGATAGGGACGGGGGAGGAGAGGATGCCGTGGGGAGTGGGGTAGATGGAAAAGGTGGCCTCGGTGCCACCTTTTTCTCCTTCCTCCTCACGTGCTCGGGTCGGGCAGGGGCAGGGCAGGTTCATGGGGGCTTCCAGGTGGGACCAGAGGCGAGGCCAGGGAGGGTGGCTCGGTGTAGGACCCGCTTGGTGGAGAGAGAGAGCTAGGGAGAGAGAGGTGAGGCTTGGGTAGGGTTAGAGCTAGGCTCGGGTTAGGGTTTGGGGGTTGGTAGCTAGGGCAGGGGTGAGGTGGCCCGGGAGAGAGGGTGGCCGGTGGGGCCAGCTAGGTGGAGAGAAGAGAGAGAGGCCGAGAGAGAGGGGTGGTAGCTTAGGGTTTGGTTATGGTGGGGTTTAGGAGAGAGGGGGGTTATGGATAGGGTTAGATGGGGGTATGGTAGATTAGGGTTTTAGAGAGAGAGAGATGTGGTGTGGTTCTCTTTGACAAGATCAAGCAAGACCAAAACAAGCTCGAGCAAGAAATGGCCAAAAGAGAGAAGAAAAGGGAGGTGGTGATGGGTGGATGGAGATGATGATGAGGTTTAAGCAAGATCAAAATAGATCAAGCCCAAAAGAAGGGATAGAGAGATGATCCACTCCAAAAACAAATAAAACCCAAATGCTAGAAAAGGTGGCACTTGCATGGCCCATGCAAAATATTTATTACCATGTTGATTCTTGTGAAAACAATATTATCACATGGCATTATTATTATGCATTTCCAAAATTGGAATAAAACCAAGCAAAAAGAATTAAAAGGGATGCCCCATGTGGAATAGATGGAGATGACCATGTTTGAATAGAAATGGGACTTGATAGTGTGTATGTGCCACTAGATGCTCAATAGTCCCAAAATACCCCAACATGAGCATAATTCCATAATGATCCATATGGAAGCTAGGAGAAAGGGTCCCACTCACAAGGCATGCAAAGGTGGCCATGTGGCTCTCATATATCAATAATGTGAAAACAACATGATGCCAAGATGAGAACATGTGGAAAAGAATTGGATCCATCCCAACCCACATGAGCTAGAGGTAAAACCCAAATAAAGTGCAAAGCTCATATTTGTTTGGATGGTGGAATTATAAGGTGGTGAAAGAAAGGTGGTGGAGTTCATAAGAGATATGCCCCCCAACTCAACTTGGGCATTAAACAATATATCAAGAACCAAATACAATATCAAGAGGCAAATACAATTAACAATGGATATGAGATAAGAACCAAACAAAAAGGGGTTTTATATGATGCTCAAATGCAAGGTGGCATGATGACATGAGCATGATATAATGATGATGCAACAATTATATATTTGAAGTAGCCATTATATTACTAGATCAAGCAGCATTACAAGTGTTAGACAATTGGGATGCTACATGTAGTATAACTCTTTTCCCTAGTAGACCTAGGTTTATCGAATCCTCGGGAAGTAGAAGCGTAGTGAAGTTACTTTAATGGACCTTCGAGAGTTTTAGAATTCCTTTTGTGTTTTTACCGGACCAAGAGTTGTGTCTTTTTGTTGTTGTCGATGATGGAGAGAGAGGGAGTAGGGCATTCGGTTTCACCTGTATCTGTGCAAAACATCTGATGGGAATAAAAGATAGAAATAAAGTATGCATGTAATTTTTAGAGCAAGATAAATTATATGTGGGCAGTGCATCCATAATTGCTACTGCCTTCGCAACCGTTTATAGAAATAACCTATTAGTCTCATCCATAGAATAAAGAGAACTAATGATATGCATAGTGATGTCACCGTTAATCCCAAGTAAATCCCTCACATACAACCATACCACCCTTTCTGTCACTAGGGTTCCCAACCTGCAGATTAGTCATTACTCATACTCCCTATACCTGGCTCAATCCTCAGGGTCTTGGGTACTTGACAAGTCCTTAGATTGAGGCAAGAGAGGATACAATAATCATCATGTCATACAAACTAATACATGATCCCATCTATGATAAATAACATGCACAAAAAGCTACATGGCTAGGCCAAATCCCTTAGCCCAACGAGAATTACTCACACACAGAGATGAGATCAAAGATCATAAACATTGTAGGGGAAATCATGAGATTGATAACAAATAGTTTTACAATGTCGCCAATCGAAGAAGAGATCTACTATTACAAGTGGTAGAATATGGCTATGGTGGTGGAGAGATTAGATCTAAGTCTATTCCTCCGGCGACTCATCGGTGTTGTGGATGGAGATCTGGGGGGTGGCTGATGGTCTTCTGCGAGCGCCCTTTTCTCGTCGCCCGAGGCCTCTTTATATAAGGGTCCCTTCATGAAAGTTGTTCTGTTTGACCTAAAGGCGTTGCTGGCAACTATACGGCCGGAACTATATGGCCGGAATTTTATTCCGGTCGTATAGTTGGTCGTTAAAGCGTCTGCCTTAACCCACGACTCCTGGTTTCTTCTGGTTGTTGGAAATCTCGTATCTTTGACTTTAATGTAGTGATTCCCATCATAAAACGCCATTATCTGCGCAGGAAAAATAGAAAGAAAGGATTGCATACCGCTTTGAATATTAGGAATTAGTGGCAGGGTTTAGATAGATATTTCATCAAAAATATGAATAATATCCAGTTTAAATGTGGACGTAGATGGCTATATTTCAGAGCAAAAAACATACACGGCCGATTCTCCCTACATGTGTCGCACGAGGATCCCAAGCACCAGGAACCGTGGGTGATATGACTTATGGCCAGAGCTAGTCTAAAAGTTTAGAGCTCGACACTTTAGGCCCCGGGTTGTCGGGAGGTGGCCCGGCGGTAGACATCGCACCTAGCCCCCACTTGTGTGGCACCTGTCGAGGAATCTCAATCGCGTGCAGCTTCCAAAAACATTCTCTCGAAGGAAAAAACAAGTGGCAGTGTTGGTGCCAGGCGCAAAATCCAAAAAGGGGAGTGCCAAATAGGTCCAACTTATTACAACGCTGTTGTGATCCGCATGGGGTCTTACGAGGAATAAGGCTACAAATGATGGGAGTTTAGAGCATCACCTTCAAAAAGGTCGGGTAGCTTGCCTCCCTGCATGTGAGAGGGGGGCTGATGAGTGCATATTTGCATCATGTTTTACATTATTATTTTGCATTGTAGATGTAGGATTTTGTTATTTTACTGTGTTTGCGTGCATATTTTATGTCTGTTTTCACCAGGATCTGGACAGATGATGGACCCAATGGATACAATTATTGAAGCAGTTGTACTGTAGAGAAAAGGAGTCAAAAACAACGTAAATCGCTTATTTGGGAAATACTAATAATACTAGAAGAAAACCAGAAGCGAACAAAGGAGGCAGAAAGCATAACGACCAACTATACAGCGGGAGAATTTTCTCTGCCTGTATAGCTCCGGCCGTATAGCTGGCGCCGCCTCCACCTCGTCAAATAGTTTCACCCCATGCAATTGGTTTAGAGAGATGACATATAGAACACCCAGAAATCGCGAAAACCTTACCTCTGGAAGGCATCTGGAGGGGGAACTCGTCTGCCAGGGATCCATCTTCACCCTGTGCAGATCCAGGAGGCTAAGTCATCGATCTTGATCAACCACCGCTACATCATCACCATCCTCATCCACCCCACCTTCATCTTGTCTAGATCTTGTTGTAATTCCTATACTCATTGTGGGTTTATACAAGTATTATTCATATATGATTGTTCTCATTACTATTACCATGATGTTGATTGCTTCCATGTCTGAGTAGATCCTTAGTTCTTGGGGAGATGGAGAAACCCTAGCATATGACTGAGATGAGATAGAGATTATTATGTTATACATCATTATGTGTATGTGTTAATTGTCTTCATCTTGGTATTAAGGAGAAGTGCACCTTCTTAATATTTGCCTCTTATGGGGACTTGATGGAGGGGATTACTTCTTAGTAGACGGAGGGATGATAGCGCTTATTGTGACTATAAAGCTGTTGTTATTCCTTATGTACTAACTTGGGGAACCGAGGAGAACTCATCAAGCCATGTCCATGCCATGGGAGAGATCCCTTAATAGTGCGCTAATGCGATGGTTTTTGGTTACTCTCTGCTGTGGTTATGAGGATGATATGTGCAGCGGTTGCTGGCAAGTCGTCCATATATGGAGCTCCTCCCACATACATACACACTATTGAGAGTATTCGTTATAATACTCTTGATTACTTAGTCTAAATTGTTAGTGGTGTGTCTGCTACTCCTTGAGAATGCATTTTCCCTATTGTAGTTCCAAAGTTCTATTACGCACGCGATTCTTACTTTCTGCATTAAGTTTTACTTTACTTTAAATTACCTTGTTCAACCAAAAACCCAAAAATAACTCTATTTATCTTGCACCCTAAAGTTATTTCTTAAGTACTCCATTTAGTTATAGCTAAAAGCATTTGTCTTTCGCCTACTGCTCCCTATGGGATCGATATCTTTATTTCAAAACTAGCTACAAACGATCTGTGTACTTGCAGTCATCAGGGTCTTGTAAGCCCTCCTGATGCTAGGCTCCCCTAGGCGTCCTTCAAGCACTATCGGGGGAGGAGTTGGGGTTGAGTGCGCACTAGGTGCATTCCACTGGGAAGTCGGGAGTCCCCGCATCTGCGTGACCCTCGCGATCTCCGCTGACGCTATCAAGGGCATGGTGAGCCTGTCCCGAGGGCCTCCCATGGCTATGGGCGGTGGCCGCAACATGACCCTCGTTAGATGGGTACAATGCAGCAGCCGCCCTCTTCACCAGAACGTTCTCCTGAGCCACCATGTGCTTCTTCCTCGAGGCACCCCCAATGTAATCGAGAGCATCCACATCCTCCTGGTAGGCGGTGGCCATGGTTTTGTAGGCATGCTCGAGAGAGCTTAAGGATTCCTTTTCGTCGCACTGAACGGTGATGACCTCGCCAATGCCTCCCGACATCTTGACGACGTTGTAGGTGTGGTCAGTGGCTGCCATGAACTTTGGAAGGGTGGGGTAGCCCAAGATGATGTTGTAGGGGAGGCAGATGTGCGCCATGTCGAAGTCGATGAGCTTCTTCGGTAGTTGTCATGAGACCGGAACGTGACGGAGAGGCGCACCTGCCCGATGGGTATGGTAGTGACGTTTGTGACCCTAGAGAAAGGCATGGTCGGCATCAGCCAGTTGTACGGCACCTGCATCTTGGCAAATATCTCGGTGGAGATCACGTTTATTCCGGCACCACCATCGATGAGCATCTTGGCGACTGCGATGTTGTTGATGGTGGGTGTGCAGATCATGGGTAGAGCTCCCATGGCCTTGGTGGAGACAAGGTGGTCCTCCATGTGGAAAGTGATGGGGCACTATGACCACTTGAACTTCAGGGATAGGGCTCCGATCTAGGCGGCGACCTTGCGGGTGAGCTGCTTGAAGTGCCTGTTGTATGCCGAAGCCTGGGATCCACCGAGGATGCAGGCTATGGCGCCCCTCGGATCCTAATAGCCCCCAGCGCTCCCTTCGACCTTCTCGGGGGCACGGGAAAACTATTGCGCGGTGTTGGCCTGATGCCCCGTGTGGGGGTGCGCCTTGGATGCCATGGTTGTTATCCTAGCACCCCTGTATCGATTGCTACCTTGGTTGCTCCTGCTCTAGCCTTCCCATCTCCATTTTCTCTGGCTGTTGAGCTAGTCATGAAGCTTCTTAAGCTCGTAACAGTCGTCCATGGGATGCCCATGCTTCTTGTGGAAGATGCAGTACGAGTGGTCATCGCGCTCTCTCTCGCTGCCACTGATATGTTGCAAACGTATCTATAATTTTTGATGTTCCATCCTTGTTTTATATCTACTTTCTTATGTTTTGTCCAAACTTTGGAGTTTTTTGTACACTTTATTGGACTAACCTATTAACAAGATGCCATAGTGCCAGCTGCCTATTTTCTGCTATTTTTGGTTCCAGGAAAGTCAGAAAATGAATATTCTTGGAATTGGACAGGACAAAAGCCAAAGTCAATATTTCACCGAGGGGAACAGGGAGCCAAAATACGAGACAGAGAGAGGCCAGAGGCCGGCCACACCACCTAGCCGTGCAGCCAGGCCTGGCCCGTGCCAGGGGGTGGTGTGGCCGCCTAGGGCACCCCTCGGTCTCCCCTTTCGCCTATAAGATGCCTCCGATACAGAAACCCTAAGTACCCGATCAAAATTCCATGAAAGAGTCAGTAGCCACCGTCATCTCTATACCTAGATCGGGAGGGATCTAAAGCTCTTCCCGGCACCTACCGGAGGGGAGATATCACCCTAGAGGCCTTCTTCATCACCATGACTACCTCCGGTGTGATGCGTGAGTAGTTCATCCCTGGACTACGGGTCCATGTAGTAGCTAGATGGTTGGTTCTTCTCCTTTGTGCTACCATGTCTAGATCTTGTGAGCTCCGTTCATGATCAAGATCATCTATTTGTAATCATACATGTTGTGTTTGAGGGGATTCGATGTATATTTAGATGCTATTTCAGATTCATTATTAATTCTATCATGTCTTTGTTATTTGTGATCTTGCATGCTCTCCGTTGTTAGTAGCTATCTTGGCCGAGTAGATGCTAGCAACTCCAAGAGGGAGTATTTATGCTCGATAGTGGGTTCATGCCTCTAATAATCTAGGGAAGTTACAGAAATCTCTAAGGTACTAGATGTGCTATTGCTACTAGGGAGAAAACATCAATCCTTTGTTCATAGAACAATCGTATTGTTTACTTTACACGCAATGCTTAATGCAATTATCTCTTGCTTGCAACTTAATACTAGAGGGGGTTCAGATGATAACCTGAAGGTGGATTATTAGTCATAGATGCAGTTGGATTACGGTCTATGTGTAATGTTGTAATGCCCAATCAAATCTCATAGGAGTCAAGATGATTAGTATATGCACGTATGCTTTCTCGATGTTTGTCAATTGCCCCGTTGTAATTTGTTCACCCAACATGTCATCTATCTTAAGGAGAATCACCACTAGTGAACTATTGACCCTGGTCCTTTCTTTTACTATCAATCTACAACTATTTACTGTTTTCTGTATACTTTCTACAAGTTATTACTATCTTCCACACAATACGTTTAATCCTTTGTTTTCAGCAAAACCGGTGAGATTGATAACCTCATTGTAAGTTGGGGGAAACGTTCTGTGGTTGTGTTTTGCAGGATTCCAAGTTGGAAACAACACCTTGGAGGTGTTTCCTTCCTCCTACTGGTTCGATAACCTTTGTTTCATAACTGAGGGAAAACTTGCTCATGTGCTCATGATACCTTCCTCTTGGGGTTCCCCAATGAGCTCGATATATTTTGGGCCATCAAGCTATTTTCTGGCGCCGTTGCCGGGGAGTCAAGGACATCTTCACAAGGGGATTCCCTCATAACCAATATCTTTACTTTGTTTTATTTGTTTTTCTTAGTTTATTTCTGCTTTGTTTGCTTGTTTCTTTATCAAAAACACAAAAAAATTAGTTGTACTAGTTTGCTTTCTTTATTAAAAATACAAAAAATGACTACTCTTGAAAAAACTAAGTTGTGTGACTTCACTAGCACCAACAACAATGATTTCATTCGCACACCTATTGCTCCACCTGTTCCTGAAGCCACTTTCTTTGAAATTAAACCTGCTTTACCCAATCTTGTTATGAGAGAACAATTTTCTCGAATTGGTACTGAAGATGCTGCTGCTCATCTAAATAACTTTGTTGCACTTTGTGAGATGCAAAAGCATAGGGATATAGATGGAGATATTATTAAGCTTAAATTGTTTCCTTTCTCTTTGAGAGGAAAAGCTAAAGAATGGTTGCAAGCCCTAACTAGAAATAGTATTGATTCTTGGACTAAATGCAAAGATGCTTTCATTGGAAAATACTATCCTCCTGCTAAGATTATATCTATGAGAAGTGAAATAATGAAATTTAAACAATCTGATAATGAACATGTTGTTGAAGCTTGGGAAAGAATGAAATCTTTGGTAAAGAATTATCCCACTCATGGCCTGACTGCTTGGATGATTATCCAAACCTTTTATGAAAGATTGAATTATTCTTCAAGAAATCTACTGGATTCTGCTGCTGGAGGTACCTTTATGACCATTACTTTGGGTGTTGCAACAAAGCTTCTGGATAATATGATGGTTAACTATTTTGAATGGCATACCGAGAGAGCCCCACAAGGTAAGAAGGTAAATTCTGTTGAGGAAACCTCCTCCTTGAGTGATAAAATTGATGTTATTATGTCTATGCTTGTTCACGGGAAAGCTCATATTGATCCAAATCATGTTCCCTTAGCCTCCTTGGTTGCTCAAGAAGAGCAAGTTGATGTGAACTTTATAAGAAATAATAATTTTAGCAACAATGCCTACAGGAATAATTTTAGTAATAATAACTATAGGCCATATCCTCCCAATAATGGTAACACTTATGGAAATTCCTACAACAATAATAGGAGTGCACCCTCTGAACTTGAAGTTATGCTTAAAGATTTTATTAGTAAACAAACTTCTTTCAGTAAAACTATTGAGGAAAAACTCTCTAATGCTGAAAGAAATATAGCATCATTGGCTGAAGCACAATTTTCTTTTAATAAAATGGCTACTAAACCTGAAACTATTGAAAATTCCTTTGCTGCTACTAATGCCATACAAGTTAGAATTGATGAAAATGTTAGACTATTAGCTGAATTGCATGCTAAGTGGGAAAGACAAGATGAAACTGCTAGAAATATTAGTATTTCTACTATCACTACCACTAATGTTGAAGCTAGTAAACCCAATGGAACCTTTTCTAATAAAAATGCTGAAATTCTTCAAAATATGGGAAACAATAGCTCTACTACTTTAGATGATAATTATGATTTTGATCTTGATGGTTGCAACATCTCTGAAGTTAGTATGTTCCTACAAATGCGTGCTAAAAGTCCTAATGCTAGTGCTATGGATATGGCCTTTACAAAACACATTACTGATGCTCTCATAAAAATTAAAGAAGAAAAGATGAGACATAAAGCTTCTATTCCTATGAAACTAGAAGATGGCTGGGAACCCATTATTAGTATGGAAGTAAATGATTTTGATTTCAAAGCTTTATGTGATCTTGATAGTAGTGTTTCTATTATGCCTAGAAGGATTTATGATATGCTTGATTTGCCACCATTGGAAGATTGTTATTTAAATGTCCCACTTGATGATAATGCTAAAAAGAAACTCATGGGGAGTATTAATGATGTTATTATTATGGTTAACAATGCCTATGTCCCTGTTGATTTCTATGTTTTGGATGTTGAATGCAATGCTTCTTGTCCTATTACTTTGGGAAGACCTTTTCTTAGAACTGTTGGTGCCATTATTGATATGAAACAAGGCACCATTAAATATCAACTCCCACTCAAGCAAGGTATAGAACACTTCCCTAAGAAGAGAGAGAAGATTCCTTTTGCCTCTCCTATTAAAAAGAAATCTGGTTTTAATGCTTCTTCATTTGAGAATACTTGATTCTTTTCCTGCTACTTATGCCCAACTTAAAGGCGTTAAAGAAAAGTACTTATTGGGAGATAACCCAAAAAATTTAGATGAGTCTTGGAAGTTATTACCTCTGTAATAACTGCTCCTTATCCTTTTTATTTGCTTTTTGTGCCAAGAGTAACCTCTAATGAGACAGAAGTAATGCTTGGGAAAGTTGCTGTCCCGAAACAGATTTTTGTGCTTCGCTGTAAAAATTCATGTAAAATCTCTGTACGTCAGTTTGAGCTGTAAGTTTTTGTGCTTCTGCCCCAGGTTGTTATCCAACTTTCGTTAGTTAAGAACCTTTCGATTTGAGCAACAGAAGGTCTTCGAAAAAATTGGTTTTTACCTGCTGGTCTGTTTTGATAGATTTCTGCCATTATTTGCATTTGCTTGTTGTTGATTCCTTTTTGGGTTCTTTTTGGGGAATTGAGCTTTTCAAGGGAAGTGCTATAGTAGCTCGTGTTTT
Source organism: Avena sativa (assembly GCA_916181665.1). Lineage (NCBI taxonomy): Eukaryota > Viridiplantae > Streptophyta > Magnoliopsida > Poales > Poaceae > Avena > Avena sativa. The sequence goes on along the minus strand of OV702289.1, from coordinate 355,035,877 downwards.
AATGGAAGTTTTATTGGTGTTGAAACTGAACCTAGAGACTTATTATCTTGAGTACACTAATGTTGCTAATAAAGATTGTGTGAAGATTTGTATGAATGAAAAATTTCAGGTGTAAGGAAAGAATGATGTAATGAGATGAAGAATGGACTAAATCTCAAGCTTGAGGATGCCACCCCGTGTCACCCAAAGAAATATCCAAGAAGTACAAGCGTCAAAGCTTGGGGATGCCCAAGGCATCCCCTTCTTCATCAATAAAAATCTTAGGTTTCTTCCAAACACTTCATTTTTATTGTTTCATGCATAGTCGTGTTGTTCTTGGAGCATCTTTGTTTTTGTTTTTGGTTTCCGTTTTCTTAGTTTGCTTGAATAAATTGGTTGGACCCCCTCATTCGTACATTAGTTTTCAAATAAGTTTCGTTTGGATTGGAAAAGAGTAGGAAAAGTTCATGCTTAAGTGGTAAGAGGAGCTTGTTTTTGACTGTGGCCTATGCTTTGTCATGTCATGCTTGATATTGTTCTGGCTTTATGCTTAGTGATTTTTTTTGTAGCATGACATGTTATAAACAATTGAGATTGCTTAATGTGCCTTGAAAGAATCATGCGTTGTGTTAGCATATTAAAGCATAGTATTGTGGAATTCTCCTTTGATGCTTTATTTGGGTTGACTTGGCGCATGCTCACACCATGTTATGATTGTCCCAAGTGACCATAGCCTCTATGATCCTTTAGTTTTCGACTTGTAATATCACTTTATTCTTTAATTAATGATGTTTTGTCACTTTGCATGATTATGGCCATTATTGCTCTCTTAGTTGGTCGCTCCCAGTCTTTTGCTAGCCTCCATAACCAAGTGTGAGTTCCACTCATGCATCCAACTCCAAATAAAACCAATTTATTCCAAAGAGTCCACCATACCTACCCATTAGCATTTGCTATTCTAAGTATATTCATGTTTTATCTACCTTCTGAATTAAACTTGTTATGAGAAAATTAGTAATTAAAGCTCTCACGAATTTGATGGCACACTTTACTTTTCTTTCCCCTAATAAACTTGAACCATTGTGTCATCTATGTTGTATATTCTTGCACTTATACGTTGGGGATTAGCAGAACCATGCTGTCATGGGGAACGCTTTCAACATTGCACTTATACATTGTACCCAGTTGATATCATGCTCTTTTGTCTATGGATGTCGTCGGTGTGAAATGAAAGGGGAGCTTGTAAGTCCATGGAGTTGTGTATGTGTGTTAGAGAAACGCCTGGGCCGCTGGTCTAATCCATGCCTAATCATGGTGGAAACCTGCAGCGTAACCATAATGAGCAATCTATGAAGCATTTTTCTTATAAAAAAAGAGATTGAGATTGAGAAAAAAAAGAAAAAAAGATGATAAAAGAGGAAAGAGAGAAAAAGCACCATTTTCCCATGGTAAATAAGAAGATTGTTGAGATGCTCGTTGTCTGTTTGCCTTGTCATTTTGATATGGGGATTCTTTCGTATCATCGGGCAAGGGGTACCCCGTTGGCGGTTCTCTATGATACACATGTACTTACTATGACAAGAACTTACCGGTAACTAAACTTGAGTAGCATGAGGAGCGACCCTCATATTCAAGGGACATGAGATTTCCAACTTATACTTTGTGAAGCATATACTCCATAGTTTGTTCACTTTAACCTTAATCACTTCAAGATGCTTATGATAGGGGCAATGAGAGCTGAAAGCTAATAAGTACCATAATTTTTGGAAGCTCTTTATGAGACTTGAATCCCTACTTCCTTCTATGAAGGCCTTTCTTTTACTTTTATGTTGAGTCTCCATCTTCTATCTTTATGCACCTACTGAGAGAGCATAGTGGCCATTCTTAGTTTAATGTGCATTGTCCCAAGACTTGTTGATTGATGCATAATGTTGATATTGCTTGTACTTGAACTATTTTTATCTAGTCACCCTTATGAACTTTGAAGGTGTCCTATGCATTTATGTTTTGCTACACTATGAGGGACAAGCTGAATGCCACTATGCTATGTTTTTTATATGTGAAACAAACAAACGTCTTGCAAAGCATTGATATTCATGAATCATTTGTTTATGCCTTTTCATGTTACAACATAGTTGCTATGTCTTATTGTTAGAACTATATCTTTCATGCTATGTTAAAGTACTATGATCCCAGCTATCAATGTTTTACAAATACTTTGATCAAGTTTGTGATGGTGCATGTCACCTCAAAAATTATTATTTCTTTTTATCACTTACCTACTCGAGGATGAGCAGGAGTTAAGCTTGGGGATGTTGATACGTTGCAAATGTATCTATAATTTTGATGTTCCATGCTTGTTTTATATCTAATTTCTTATGTTTTGTCCACACTTTGGAGTATTTTTATACACTTTCTTGGACTAAGCTATTAACAAGATGCCACAGTGCCAGCTGCCTGTTTTCTGCTGTTTTTGGTTCCAAGAAAGTCAGAAAATGAATACTCTCAGAATTCGACGGGACAAAAGCCAAAGTCAATATTTCACCGAGGGGAACACAAAGCTAGAATACGAGACAGACAGGGGTCAGAGGCCAACCACACCACCTGGCCGCACGGCCAGGCCTGCCCCCCCGCCAGGGGGTGGTGTGGCCGCCTAGGGCACCCCCTCAGTCTCCCCTTTCGCCTATAAGATGCCTCTGATACAGAAACCCTAAGTACCCGATCAAAATTCCACGAAAGAGTTTGTAGCCACCGTCATCTCTATCCCTAGATCGGGAGGGATCTGAATCTCTTCCCGGCACCCTGTCGGAGGGGAGAGATCACCCTGGAGGCCTTCTTCATCACCATGACTACCTCCGGTGTGATGCGTGAGTAGTTCATCCCTGGACTACGGGTCCATGTAGTAGCTAGATGGTTGGTTCTTCTCCTTTGTGCTACCATGTCTACATCTTGTGAGCTCCGTTCATGATCAAGATCATCTATTTGTAATCATACATGTTGTGTTTGCGGGAATCCGATGGATATTGAGATGCTATTTCAGATTGATTATTGATTCTATCATGTCTTTGTTATTTGTGATCTTGCATGCTCTCTATTGTTAGTAGCTATCTTGGCCGCGTAGATGCTAGCAACTCCAAGAGGGAGTATTTATGCTCGATAGTGGGTTCATGCCTCTAGTAATATGGGGAAGTTACAGAAATTTGTAAGGTACTAGATGTGCTGTTGATACTAGGGAGAAAACAACAATCCTTTGTTCATAGAACAATCACATTGTTTACTTTACATGTAATGCTTAATGCAATCATCTGTTGCTTGCAACTTAATACTGGAGGGGGTTTGGATGATAACCTGAAGGTGGATTATTAGTCATAGATGTAGTTGGATTATGGTCTATGTATAATGTTGTAATGCCCAATCAAATCTCATAGGAGTCAAGATGATTACTATATGCATGTATGCTTTCTCGATGTTTGTCAATTTCCCCGCTGTAATTTGTTCACCCAACATGTCATCTATCTTAAGGAGAATCACCATGTAACACCCTCAAATTGGCCCTATGCAAGTTTTAGCACTTTCCGCCAAACCCGCATAGAAACGATTCAAGGACGCCCACCAGGCACTTTCGTGCGGGTGGAAAACGAAGTAATACCATTACACAACAGTCCTTGATGGGACCCACAGAACAGATATATATACAACACGACTCCAAGATTCAAGAATACAGATATACAATACAAAGATCCAAATCACCTTGAAAACGATACAGCGTCCGAGGACGTACAAGATGCAAATTGGGCTAAGAGCCCTGAAGAATAACCAATGGTGTCCATAACCCTGCCCAGGCCAAGCCGGAAGGGTAACCCTGCTAACGACGTCGATCTCAAACCTGCTAAAACAAAAGGGGTGCCGATAAAGGGCAAAGGAAAAAGAGGATCGTCAGTACCGAGGCTAGAACATGACGAGGCTAGAATTCGGCGGCTCTCGCCTACATAGGTATGGTGGGCTGAAGCGGCAGCACAGCGGCACTAAACAACCTATAGAGACTCGATACAACTGGCGGTTATCAAAGAGGGATAAGAAAGACCTATTCGGATCCAACCTGAAGCTAACACCAAACCAACCCATCCTGGTATTCCCCCTCGAGACCAAACGAGGAAGTCAAACCGAGGAACTCACACAGTTGGCAGTTTTATTCATTCGATTATAGTTGAAGCACTTACTAGTCAGATATAGTTAGCATGAGTCATCCTGATAGCATAAGTAGTGAGCAGTTTTAATCACCATTCTGTTGTAGTTGGAACAGTTACTAGCCAGATATCTTTGTCCTGAGGAATCCCAAAACCCAGCAGTTGTTGGCACTTTTATCACATTCCATTGGAGTTGCAATACTTACTAGGTAGATATAGTATGTCACAAAACAACCCAGATCCACCAGCTGTTGGCATTTTTAATATCCATTCCGTTATAGTTGAATCTGATTACTAGTCATATATTAAGTCAAGTTTATATCACTACTTTAGTTATGCTTGTCTATGATCGAGATACTGTGCTCCAAGTCGTCCATAATCACGGACACGACTTTCAGAAAGTTTTACCCTGCAGGGGTGCACAAATAGCAACACACACTCGATCAACCTCGGAAAAACCAACTCAAAACCCAACGAGGCATTCACGACAAAGCGATCATAGGATTCAGAAATATTTCAGGGGGCCACCCCACTAAGCTACCCGCAACGAAGTTGGCCGGCTCCGGAACGGACCCAGGGTTTGTGTGGACGGCTGTAAACGACTAGGAACCCGAAAGTGTGACTGGGCTTGTCGATACAGCAAAAACGTGTCACGATCCTGAACAGTGCAGGTGCTCCACGCACAATCTTAAATAAAGCGGTAACATGGCATAAGTACAGGATAGTAATAAATCCCCAAACTACTTTGTGGCCCCAAGAAATAGAAATGAATCAAGCTCTGGCTCAGGGGGGTCCATAAGGCCTCCCGGATGTGGATAGTGCGAAAAATCAAGGAACATGTATCAAGTACTCAGGGTCCTACAGGACACAAGTGAGCATGGAAGAACCAAATAGCATCTATTGCCCACCGATGCCTGTGCATTAGTTATATCTAGCATTTTAATAGTTGTATTTAAATTCATGATCATCTCCACCATTAAGCATCTCCACCAATAAACATCTGCTAGCATTCCAACAACTGTGGTACTTGACAACACGAGATCGCACCTGAGCAAGCAACTACGACTTGCAAGGCCAGCTATCTACCAAACATGGGTAATAGGAGGTGTCCAAGGCAACATAGAGGCTGCACGAGATATAACTGGTGTACGGAAACTAAAGCATCGTGACATGGATAGCAATAGATTAACAGGAGGAAATAAAGACTATAAAAGCAAAATAGGTAAATGGGAAGAGATGCTCGCCTAGGAAAACACTGCCGATAGATCATATCTGGAGAACTTTTCGATACTCGCATCAACTCATCGGTCTAATCCGCGAAAAAGCAAACACTAGCAGAAACACCGGATACAATATTTAATACTATGGCAGAAGATCTGGCATGGTTATGATATGATGCAGATGCGGTACAATTAGGCAGTATTAAGCGGAACCAGGGTCCCGACAATTAATTATATGGTTCAAGTTATTTATCTACCCCGCAAATTAAATGTTGTATTAACAGGGCGAAACATGGCATCGGTTCGCTACACCAATTTAAATGGAGTCCAGAATAAGACAAAAGTATCCCACATATTGACTCCATATTTAATTTAGGTGAATCGACTATTTAACCCAACCCACCACATGACATGTATGCAAGCATGATGATTTAATGATGCGACAGGGATATGTCATATTATAAAAATAGAGGCTTAGTTGATGGGTTTTGCAGCATAGTAAATCAAAATTTTCTACGGAAGCGAACAGAGGGAAAGCCAAGATCTAATCTAGGAGATGCAAACAACGAGAGAGATTGGATTAGATCTTCATACCCTTGAAGATTCGCACAGCGGAACGTTCGTCGGAACGTGGGTGATGTAGTCGTACTCGCTTCTCCTCCTCGCGATCCGATCCGATCTAGCACCACAAGTGGCGGTGCCTCCGTGAGATGCACACGTGCAGCACCTCGACGTCTCCTCCTTCCTTGGACCAGCAAGTAGGGTGGAGAGATATATTGGATCTACAACACGACGGCGTGGTGTATATGGTAGAGAATTTCTGCCGCAGGGCTTCGCCTACAAACAGTCGGGAGGGAGAGAGGAGGGCAGCAGGGCAACTAGGGTTTGGAGGAAGGTGTGTATGGGGAGGGGGCGCACCAGCCCTCTATATATAGAGGGGGGGTGCGGCCAGCCCTTGCCTCTCCTCCAAGCCTATCTCTAGTTTAAACGATTTAAACTCTCCCTTATCTAGAAATTCTATCTCTAGTTTAAACGAGTTTCAACTTATCTAGAATCGGCTGGGCCCTATGGGGCCTTGTGCCCCTGGCCTAATGCGGCCAGGACACTCCCTCATAGGCCCATGCCCCCTCCCGGAAGGTGGGGCCACGTTGGTCCCCTTCCGGAAGGTTCTAGAAGCTTTCGGTACAATACCGATTAATCCGGAACAATTTCGAACTCCAAAAACTGCACTGCCTTATATGAATCTTATTCTCCAGACCATTCCGGAACCTCTCGTGATATCCCGGATCCCATCCGAGACTCCGAACAAAAATTCATAAACCAATTATCCAATCTATCTTAGCGTCGAGACACGTTAAGTGTGTGACCCTGCGGGTTCGAGAATATGCAGACATGATCTTCTATCAATAATCAACAGCGGGGTCTGGGCACCCATATTGACTCCCACACATTCATCGATGATCATATCGGATGAACCACGATGCCAGGATTCAATCAATCCCATATATATATTCCCTTCGTCTCGCGATATTTTACTTGCCCGAGATTCGATCGTCGGTATCGTCATACCTAGTTCAATCTCGTTCACAGCAAGTACTTTACTCGTTCCGTAATCCGATATCACTTTGTGATTAACTCCTTAACCACATGCTTGCAAGCGGTGTTGATATCGATTACCGAGTGGGCCCGAAGTATATCTCTCCGACTTGGGAGGGACAAATCCCATCTTGATACATACAACCCAACAGATACTTTCCGATCACCTGAGAGACACCTTTATGATCACCCTCTCATAGGATGACGTTTGATGACCTCAAAGCTTTCTTCCGATACCAGGGAGTTGTATTATCTCATGGTCTAAGGAATACAATATTTGACATAGGAAAAGCTTCGCAAAGAAGAACACAATGAAACGATCTAATAGCTTTGCTTAGTTTGGATCTGTCCACCATATCATTCTCCCAATGATATGGTCTCATTATCAATTGACAACTCATGTCTATGGTTAGGAAACCTTAACCATCATTGATTAATGAGCTAGTCCATAGAGGCGTACTAGGGACACGGTGTTGTTCACAAACCACACAAGTATTAAAGTTTCCGCTTAATACAATTCTAGCATGGAATATAAACTTTATCATGAACAAGAATAATAATAATAACATCTTTATTATTGCCTCTAGGGCATAATTCCAACAGTCTCCCACTTGCACTAGAGTCAATAATCTAGTTTACATCTGGCAACAATCTCACACCCATGGCACTGAGGTGCTGATCATGTTTTACACGTGGAAGAGGTTTAGTCAATGGATCTGCGACATTCAGATCTGTATGTACTTTGCTAATCTTCAGATCTCCATCTGCTATATAATCTCGGATTATATGAAACTTGCGGTTGATATGCTTGGTCTTTGGATGATATCTTGGTTCCTTAGCGAGTGCTATGGCGCCAGTGTTGTCACACAATATCTCCAGTGGGTCCAATGCACTTGGAACCACGCCAAGCTCAGTGATGAAGTTTCTGATCCAAACTCCTTCACTTGACGCTTCTGCAGCAGCCATGTATTCCGCTTCTACTGTAGATCCCGCGATCACGCTTTGCTTGCAGCTTCTCCAGCTCACAGCTCCTCCATTCAAAATATACACGTATCCTGTCTGAGATTTAGAATCATCCTTGTCGGTGTCGAAACTAGCATCGACGTAACCTTTTACGACGAGCTGTTCATCACCCCCATAGACTAAGAACATTTCTTTAGTCCTATTTAGGTACCTTAGGATGTTCTTCACGGCTGTCCAGTGTTCCACTCCTGGATCACTTTGATATCTGCTCGTCAAACTAAGAGCATTGGACACATCCGGTCTAGTACACAGCATGGCATACATGATGGAACCTATGGCCGAGGCATAAGGCACTTTGCTCATAGCTTCCCTATCATTTACCATAGCTGGACACTGAGCCTTGCTCAATATCTTCCCCGACAACATAGGCACTGAACCTTTCAATGCCTTATCCATTCTGAACCTTTTCAGAACTTTGTCTAGGTATGTACTCTGGCTTAAAGCTATCAGGCGTCTTTGTCTATCTCTATAGATCTTGATGCCCAATATATAAGCAGCTTCACCTAGGTCTTTCATTGAAAACACTTGTTCAAATAACTCTTCACATCGTTAAGCATGCTGATGTCATTTCCAATAATCAATATGTCATCCACATACAGTACCAGAAACGTCACCGAGCTCCCACTCACTTTCTTGTAGAAGCAAGCTTCGTAGAAATTTGGAACAAATCCAAAGCTCTTGATCACTTGATCAAAACGAAGGTTCCAACTCCGAGATGCTTGCTTCAGTCCATAAATGGAACGCTGAAGTTTGCATACTTTATCAGCATCCTTAGGATCGACAAAACCTTCGGGTTGCATAATATACAACTCTTCATCAATGTTGCCATTGAGGAACGCAGTCTTGACATCCATCTGCCATATTCCATAATCATGAAACGCAGCAATTGCTAATAAAATCCGAATAGACTTAAACATCGCTACGGGAGAGAAAGTCTCATCGTAGTCAACACCTTGAACTTGTCGAAAACCTTTCGCAACAAGCCGTGCTTTATAGATGGTAACATTACCATCCGCGTCCGTTTTCTTCTTGAAGATCCATTTGCACTCAACGGCCTTTCGGTCGCTAGGAGGGTCCACCAAAGTCCATACTTGGTTTTCGCTCATGGATCCCAATTCGGATTTCATGGCTTCTAGCCATTTCTCAGAGTCTGGGCTCATCATCGCTTCCTCATAGTTCGTAGGTTCACTGTCTTCTACTAACAAGACAGTCAAGACAGGGTTGCCGTACCACTCAGGAGGGGCACGCGACCTTGTCGACCTTCGACGTTCAGTAGCTGCATCGTCCGAAGCTTCATGATCCTTGTCATTAGCTTCCTCTATTGTTGGTGCAGGCGGCACTGGAACAATTTCAGGTGCTGCGCTACTCTCCAATTCAAGAGAAGGTTCAATAACCTCGTCTAGCTCTACTTTCCTCCCACTCACTTCTTTCGAGAGAAACTCCTTCTCAAGAAAGGAACCGTTCTTTGCGACAAACACTTTGCCTTCGGTTCTATGATAGAAGGTATACCCAATAGTTTCCTTAGGGTATACTATGAAGACGCATTTCTCCGCTTTGGGTTCGAGCTTGTCCGGCATCAACTTCTTGAGGTAAGCTTCGCATCCCCAAACTTTAAGAAACGACAACTTAGGTTTAGCACCAAACCACAGTTCATACGGTGTCGTCTCAACGGATTTAGATGGAGCCCTATTTAAAGTGAATGCAGCGGTTTCTAATGCATAACCCCAAAATGATAACGGCAAATCAGTAAGAGACATCATCGATCGGACCATATCTAATAGGGTTCGATTCCGGCGTTCAGACACACCATTGCGTTGTGGTGTTCCGGGTGGCGTGAGTTGTGAAACGATTCCACTTGCTTTGAGATGCGTGAGAAAATCATAACTTAAATATTCGCCCCCACGATCGGATCGTAGAAACTTAATCTTTCTGTTACGATGGTTCTCCACTTCATTCTGAAATTCTTTGAACTTTTCAAACGTTTCAGATTTATGTTTCATTAAATAGATATACCCATATCTACTTAAGTCATCGGTAAAAGTGAGAAAATAGCGATATCCACCGCGCGTCGAAACACTCATCGGTCCGCATACATCGGTATGTATGATTTCCAACAAGTCCGTTGCTCGCTCCATCATACCGGAGAACGGGGTTTTGATCATCTTGCCCATGAGGCATGGTTCGCATGTGTCAAATGATTCAAAATCAAGAGACTCCAAAAGTCCATCAGAATGGAGTTTCTTCATGCGCTTTACACCAATATGACCTAGACGACAGTGCCACAAATAAGTAGTATTATCACTATCTACTTTGCATCTCTTAGCCTCAATGTTATGGATGTGTGTTTCATCCCTTTCGAGATTTAGAAGAAATAAACCATTCACAAGAGGTGCATGACCATAAAAGATGTTACTCATATAAATAGAACAACCATTATTCTCCGATTTAAATGAATAACCGTCTTGCAATAAACATGATCCAGAAATAATGTTCATGCTCAACGCAGGCACATAATAACATTTATTAAGGTTTAAAACTAATCCCGAAGGTAAAACTAAGGAGAGCGTGCCGACGGCCATCACATCAACTCTTGATCCGTTGCCAACGCGCATCGTCACCTCATCCCTCGCAAGCCGCCGTCTATTCCGTAGCTCCTGTTTCGAGTTACAAATATTAGCAACCGAACCAGTATCAAATACCCAGGCACTACAACGAGGGCTAGTAAGGAAAACATCAATAACATGTATATCAAATATACCTTTGATGGTGCCAGCCTTCTTGTCCGCTAAGTACTTCGGACAGTTGCACTTCCAGTGACCCTTGTCCTTGCAATAGAAGCACTCAGTTTCTGGCTTGGGTCCAGACTTGATCTTCTTCTCAGCAGGGGCAACGCGCTTGCCGCCGCTTTTCTTGAAGGGCTTCTTTGCACCTTTACCTTTCTTAAAGGAGGGCTTGTTGACCATCAACACATGATTATCCTTCTTGATGTCCACCTCCGCAGCCTTCAGCTTTGCGAAGAGCTCGGTGATCGTATCAGTGAAACCAATCTGATTATGAGTCACTACAAAACTTTTGTAGCTGGGAGGGAGTGATTGCAGAACCCTGTCAATCTTGAGCTCCTCTGGAATCTTGCAGTCCAGTTGCTCAAGGCGTTGAGTGTAGCCCGACATCTTGATGGCGTGCTCACTAACGGAACTCCCTTCCTCCATCTTGCAGTTAAAGAACTTCTCAGAGATCTCATATCTCTCAGAACGGGCCTGAGTCTGAAACATGGTTTTCAGCTCCTCGAGAATCTCAAAGGGCCCGGGATAGTTTTCAAAACGATTTTGAAGTTCCGGTTCCATAGCAAACAACATGGTGCTCTTAATCACACCATAATCATCTTTGCGCGACTGATAGACAGCTTTCTCATCAGCCGGCGCAGTTGCAGCAGGGGGGTTACCTAACGCTTTCTCAAGGACATAGTCCTTTTGTCCGCCAGACAGAATGATTCTTAGATTGCGGAACCAGTTGGTGAAGTTAGACCCATTGTTTCTAAGCTTTTCTTTCTCAGCAAAAACGTTGAAGTTGAAGTTGGACTTGGCCATTGGATCTACAGTATTTGCAAGTACAATTTAGACTATGTTCATGATAAATAGTTCAGCTTAATCAAATTACTAGATGAACTCCCACTAAATTCAACATCCCTCAAGTTGTTTAGTGAACACGATCCAAATTCACCACACCTAATCCGATCATCACGAGAAGAGATGTGGTTTCAATGGTGGACAACGAAGTGTCGATCATATCATTCATATGACTCATGCTTAACCTTTCGGTTCTTGTGTTCCGAGGCCATGTCTGTACATGGTAGGCTCGTCAAGTTAGACCCAAGTATTTCCGCGTGTGCAAAACTGGCTTGCACCCGTTGTATGTGAGCGTAGAGTCTATAGCACCCGATCATCACGTGATGCTTGGACACGATGAACTTTCGCAACGGTGCATACTTTGGGGAGAACACAGTTTTTATCTTGATCTTTAAGTGAGGAATCATCTTATAATGCTACCGTCGCGATCTAAGCATAATAAGATACATAAAAAAGGATAAACATCACATGCATATAACTTTATGTGACATGGTATAGCCAATCTTCGCGCAATGATCTCCATCTTGTGCGTTCCGACATGATCTCCATCACTCCACCATGATTGCCTCCACCACGAATAGCAACTACAACTATTGCTAACTACTTAGCGATAAAGTAAAGCTATTACATGGCGTATAAGAAGTTGACTCGCAGGTCATACACAATTATAAAGACAACCATATGGCTCCTGCCGGTTGTGTACTCATCGACATGCAAGTCGTGAAACATTACAAAACATGATCATCGCATACAATATACACATCACATCTTGGGCCATACCATATCACAGAAAAACACTCCCTGCAAAAACAAGTTAGACGCCTCTACTTTGTTGTTGCATGTTTTACGTGGCTTATGGGAGTAGATGCTAAGAACGATTCTTACCTACGGAAAGCCACAACGGTGATATTATGGTTGCCAAACTCCGGTGTTAATCCCATGACAACTATAGTGAGAGAAACTGACATCCACCAGCCGCATGTGTGGTACAAGCCACACGTCAAGTGCGGAGCCGGTCTCGCGAACGACGTCGCGTAAGGTTGGCCTGGACCGCTTCAATCTCACTATCCCGCGTCATAAGAAGAACACAAACAAGAGGCTTGCAACAGAAAACATCAACGCCCGCAACAACCATGTTGCGTTCTACTCGTGAATCACATCTACGCATAGATCTAGCTCTGATACCACTGATGGGTTTCGCAGCATAGTAAATCAAAATTTTCTACGGAAGCGAACAGAGGGAAAGCCAAGATATAATCTAGGAGATGCAAACAACGAGAGAGATTGGATTAGATCTTCATACCCTTGAAGATTCGCACAGCGGAACGTTCGTCGGAACGTGGGTGATGTAGTCGTACTCGCTTCTCCTCCTCGCGATCCGATCCGATCTAGCACCACAAGTGGCGGTGCCTCCGTGAGATGCACACGTGCAGCACCTCGACGTCTCCTCCTTCCTTGGACCAGCAAGTAGGGTGGAGAGATAGATTGGATCTACAACACGACGGCATGGTGTATATGGTAGAGAATTTCTGCCGCAGGGCTTCGCCTACAAACAGTCGGGAGGGAGAGAGGAGGGCAGCAGGGCAACTAGGGTTTGGAGGAAGGTGTGTATGGGGAGGGGGCGCACCAGCCCTCTATATATAGAGGGGGGGTGCGGCCAGCCCTTGCCTCTCCTCCAAGCCTATCTCTAGTTTAAACGATTTAAACTCTCCCTTATCTAGAAATTCTATCTCTAGTTTAAACGAGTTTAAACTTATCTAGAATCGGCTGGGCCCTATGGGGCCTTGTGCCCCTGGCCCAATACGGCCAGGACACTCCCTCATAGGCCCATGCCCCCTCCCGGAAGGTGGGGCCACGTTGGTCCCCTTCCGGAAGGTTCTAGAAGCTTTCGGTACAATACCGATTAATCTGGAACAATTCCGAACTCCAAAAACTGCACTGCCTTATATGAATCTTATTCTCCGGACCATTCCGGAACCTCTCGTGATATCCCAGATCCCATCCTAGACTCCAAACAAAAATTCATAAACCAATTATCCAATCTATCCTAGCATCGAGACACGTTAAGTTTGTGACCCTGCGGGTTCGAGAATATGCAGACATGATCTTCTATCAATAATCAACAGCGGGGTCTGGGAACCCATATTGACTCCCACACATTCATCGATGATCATATCGGATGAACCACGATGCCAGGATTCAATCAATCCCATATATATATTCCCTTCGTCTCGCGATATTTTACTTGCCCGAGATTCGATCGTCGGTATCGTCATACCTAGTTCAATCTCGTCCACAGCAAGTACTTTACTCGTTCCGTAATCCGATATCACTTTGTGATTAACTCCTTAACCACATGCTTGCAAGCGGTGTTGATATCGATTACCGAGTGGGCCCGAAGTATATCTCTCCGACTTGGGAGGGACAAATCCCATCTTGATACATACAACCCAACAGATACTTTCCGATCACCTGAGAGACACCTTTATGATCACCCTCTCATAGGATGACGTTTGATGACCTCAAAGCTTTCTTCCGATACCAGGGAGTTGTATTATCTCATGGTCTAAGGAATACAATATTTGACATAGGAAAAGCTTCGCAAAGAAGAACACAATGAAACGATCTAATAGCTTTGCTTAGTTTGGATCTATCCACCATATCATTCTCCCAATGATATGGTCTCATTATCAATTGACAACTCATGTCTATGGTTAGGAAACCTTAACCATCATTGATCAATGAGCTAGTCCATAGAGGCGTACTAGGGACACGGTGTTGTTCACAAACCACACAAGTATTAAAGTTTCCGCTTAATACAATTCTAGCATGGAATATAAACTTTATCATGAACAAGAATTATAATAATAACATCTTTATTATTGCCTCTAGGGCATAATTCCAACATTAGTGTCACACATCTGGGTTCGGAAGATCTTGGTTCCGGGGGTTCGGGGTTCGACAGGGAGGAACGGTTCGACGGGATCGGTCTCGGATAATGAAAGGAGAGCTTGGTGTTCCGAGAAGAAGGACTTGGTTTGGCGTCGGGGGCGCATCGGATTCCCCCTTGTCGGTGTCGATCTTGTCGTCACAAAGATCTTGTCGAGTCATCGGTTTCGATTGTCGGTGTCGGACTCGGGTCTCGGCGCTGGAAGATTTTTGTGCTCTGTGCGGTCGATCTTGCCGTTCCGGGATGGAGAACTTGCCGTCCAGGTTCTCGACGAACTTGGAGTCCTTGTCGAAGTTCTCAGGTGATGTTTCGGTCTTGGGTTCGGTGCCGGAAGATCTTGGCGAAACCTACATCGCAGCAGCTCGGGTGTACCAACACGGCTCGCAGATCTTGGACTTGGTGATGATGACACGTTTTGTGGAAAAGTTCACCGATCTCACGATAGTTCAGGTGCCCTGGTACACAAACAAGAGAACAGCGAGGACCTGCAGAGCAACAACAGAGCAGGGCAGCGTTGAGGAGTCCCTGACGCGGCTCCAACAGAGGAGCAGTACCACAGCAGGGGCTTGAATCGCACGAGGCGGCAGGGCATGGTGAAGCTCCTGGTGCTGGAGACGGCATCTACGGCGGCGACCGGGTGCGGGTCGGAGCAGAGGCGTTGTAAGGGGACGCGGCCGTGGGAGAGGATGGTGGTTCCAGGCACAGGAGCCACGCCCGATGAAGGTACTGCGCGAGGCATCAGGCTCGACGGTGGTGAGGAAGACGAGGTGCGGGGCCTGCTCCAAGACGCGCGGCCGCGGGGCCTGCTGGTGACGGAGGACGACGCCGACGGGGGGGAGAGAGGCGGCACTGCAGGTGTGGTACGGGGCGATGACGACGGGGACCTGCGAGCCTGCAGCCGGAGACGCGAGACCGGCAGCGGCAAGGAGAAGGCGCGGGGCCCGAGGGCGGCTTGCCGGAGGAGAAGGGGAAGCTCGGGATAGGGCGGCGGCTCGCAGAGAGCTCGAGAGAGACGGCGGCGGCTCGTGCAGGGAGAGGAGGCGCCGCAGACGGTAGAGGGAGAAGCGGCGATGGAGAGGCGATGCCCTGTCGGCGGGGCTCGGCCCGAGGCGGCGGCAGGAAGGAGGCGAGTGAGGCGGGGAGCTCCGGGAAGGAGGCAAGGTGGTGGAGGCTCTGCTCGGCCGTAGCAAGGGGTGGGGGGGGAAGGCGGCCCTAGCGGCGGCGTGGAGCTCGGTGTCGGAGGCCGGCAGAGGGGGATGCGGGGTGGGAGATGGCGAGGAGGAAGAGACGAGGGGAGGGGGTAGGTGGCGTCGGGGACGGGCCTCTCCCGTGGGATGGGGCCCGGGGCGGGGATCGAGGCTGTCGGGGTGGAGGCGGTTGGTGGGGTGGGGAGTGGTGGCGATGTGCGTGCCAGGTGGGGATCGGGAGGTGTGTGTGGGTGCTGTGTGCGTTGTCGGTGCACGGGAAGGTGGGCAGGTGGATGGGAGTGGGGCCGGGAGGCTGAGGTGGCGCATAGGGAGTGGATGGAGTGAGGTGGTGGCTGGCCAGGTGGGGTGGGGCGAGTGCAGGTGGGCGGGAAGGAGTGGTGGTTGGCGGTGAGAGAGAGAGAGAGAGAGAGAGAGAGAGAGAGAGAGAGAGACGGCGGGTGGGGAGATGGTTTGGTGGTTAGGGTGGGATGAGGTAGGGTTTTAGGGTTAGCTTTTGGAGGTGGCCGGCTGGCTTTCGGGCCTGGCAGGCTGCCTCCTAAAAATAAGTTAAATATTTTATTTATTAAAAACAAGGCTTTTGCAATCCGTTTTTAGACAAACCAAAATAATCCGGAGGCCCGGGGTTTTAATTTGAATTAAAGACAGGGATATTAAGAAAACAAATATAGGCTTTTAGAAAAATAGTTTTAGGCAAAACCATGCATGATGATGACGATGCTCAAATGCAATGTGGCATGATGACATGAGCATGCGGTCATGATGATGCAATGCACAAAAACACCGCGATTTTCTAGTAGTGGTTTTGCAGGGCACCACACACCACTAGTGAACTATGGACCCTAGTCCTTTCTTTTACTATCAATCTACAACTATTTACTATTTTATGTTTACTTTCTGCAAGTTATTACTATCTTCCACATAATACGTTTAATCCTTTGTTTTCAGCAAAACCGGTGAGATTGACAACCTGACTGTAAGTTGGGGCCAAAGTTCTTTGGTTGTGTTGTGCATGATTCCAAGTTGGAAACAACACCTTGGAGGTGTTTCCTTGCTCCTACTGGTTCGATAACCTTGGTTTCTTAACTGAGGGAAAACTTGCTGCTGTGCTCATCATACCTTCCTCTTGGGGTTCCCCAACAAGCTCAATATATTTTGGGCCATCAGCCACCCTCGTGAGGTTTGGTGGCAAGGACGAGGACAGGCTTCTGCTTGTGGTCCTTGCTCGTGCTCTTGGAGGCGCTCGAGGGCTTGGGAGTGCCTTTTGCCTCGGCAAGGTCGAACATCCGCCCCGCCTCGGCCTTGGTGCACTTCTCCACCATGATGAATAGCTCGGTAGCCGTGATGAGGTTCTCCCCATGGATGCCAATCTTTTCCCTCATGTGGACGTCCTTGACCCGCTCGGAGAAGGCGGTAATCATGTTGGAGCACGAGATCTTGGGGATCTTGTTGCAGATCTGGCTGAACCTCTGCAGGAACTTGAAGAGGGTCTCGCCAGGCTGCTGACGAACCTGGCAAAGGTTGTAGTAGGCGAGTTGGCATTCATAGGTCTCTTTGAAGTTGGCAATGAATAGTGAGCAGAGGGCAGACCACGAGCCGATGGATTCCTCAAGGAGGTTCATCATCCAGGTCCAGGCCGTGTCCTTGAGGCTTAGTGGGAACTAGTGTGCCATGACTCGATCGTCGTCTCCTGCTGCCTCGATGCCAGTGGTGTAGAGCTACATAAACTCGTAGGGGTTGGCGGTTCCATCGTAGCATGATGGTATCTCGGGGCGGAGCTTGTGCAGACATACCACGCGTCAGAGCTCCTTAGTGAAGGTGTTGGAGATATGCCCTAGAGGCAATAATAAATATAGTTATTATTATATCTTTGTGTTTATGATAAATGTTTACATTCATGCTATAATAGTATTAACAAGGAAACATTAATACTTGTGTGATTTGTAAACTTAATTTGAAGTCCCTAGTAAAGCCTCTCTATAATACTAGCTTGTTGGTTAATAGATGATTGTGGTTTCCCTATCATGAACATTGAGATGTTATTAACAACAAGATCATATCGTTAGGAGAATGATATGGTGAACATACTCCTATAGATAAGCGTAGCATAAAGATCAAGTCATTTTAATAGTTCAATTGCTATATGCTTTCTGATACATAGTTATCTAATTCCTTCGACCATGAGATCATGCATATCACCTTTGCCGGATGGATGCTTTGATGACATCAAACACCACACCGTAACTGGGTGGCTATAAAGGTGTCATTGAGTGTTCAGAAAGTATTGGTTGAAACACATGGATCAAGAGTGGGATTTGTCCATCCATATGACGGATAGATATACTCTGGGCCCTCTCGGTGAAATGTCATCCAATTAGCTTGCAAGCATGTGACTGGCTCACAAGGGATCACATATCACGGGAACGAGAAAAGAGTACTTATCAGTAACGAGGTTGAACTAGGTATGCAGAGATACCGACGATCATAACCTCGGATAAGTAAACTATCGTGAGATAAAGGGAAATTGATATCGTATGTAAGTGGTTCATTCGATCGCAAAGTAATCATAGAAATATGTGGGAGCCATATGAATTTCCAGATTCCTCTATTGGTTATTGGTCGGAGAAGTGTCTCGATCATGTCCGCATAATTCACGAACCGTAGGGAGACACACTTAAGGATTCGACGTTGTTTGAGTAGTTATGGAATGATGAGAATGAGTCCGAATGTTGTTCGGAGTCTCGAATGGGATTCGGGATATCACGAGGAGATCCGGAATGGTCCGGAGAATAAGATTCATATAAGGAAAGTCCCGTTTCGGAGTTGGGGAATGGTTCCGATGTTTTCATCGGGAACATTCTGGAAGGTTCCGGAATGTCCGGCACTCCGGAGGGGGAAGGGTACATGAATGTGTCATTGTAAGTTGGAATGATTACATCATGTACTAGGTGCCTTTGCTGTCCAAAATAAAGGGTTTATTTAAATCCTAATTTGAAAAGTCAAACGGCTAGTTTGAAAGTCAAACGGCAAGTTTTGGAAAGAGGAGGAGGAGTGGGAAACCGAGTTGGGGAGGGATTCCCTCCTCCAACCGCCGGCCCACCTCCAAGCCGAGTTGGGGAGGGACTCCCCTCCCCTTGGCCGCGCCTCCCACCTATAAAGGGAGGGGCAGGGCTGCCTCTCCTAGCACACAAGTACCTCTCCTCCAAAACCCTAGATTGGCGCCACCACCTCCTGCTGCTGCCGCCACCTCCCAGGGTTGCCCTAGCCGCCGACTTGGGGTGCCCCAAACCCTAGCCGCTGGCTCTAACACCTCCTCCTTGGTGTATCTAAAACCTAGATCGCCGAGGAGCCCTCTCATACTCCACCATACTCGCTCCGGCTTAAGGCGAAGCCCTGCGAGATCTCCCCTCTACTTCCGGTACCACGCCGTTGTGCTGCCGGAATCACGAGGAGAGTGCTACAACCTCCGCTGCCTGCTGGAACAAGGGAGAGGAAGGTCTTCGTCAAGTACCGAACGTGTGACCGACTGCGGGAGCGCTGCCGGAACGCGGCGCCGGAAGGATCGTCTC
Source organism: Avena sativa (assembly GCA_916181665.1). NCBI lineage: Eukaryota > Viridiplantae > Streptophyta > Magnoliopsida > Poales > Poaceae > Avena > Avena sativa. The sequence goes on along the minus strand of OV702289.1, from coordinate 355,016,522 downwards.
CGCGATCTTGAGATCGGAAAGAGTACGACTACATCACCCACGAGAATCTGCTCTCTTGAGATCGGAAAGAGTACTACATCGTTGCTACAATCTAGTAGATATATCTTGGCTTGTTTGTTTGTATGCGGTAGAAATTTTTTGTTTTCCATGCTACGAAACCCTACAGTGGTATCAGAGCCAGGTCTATATGTAGATCTGTTGCACGAGTAGAACACAATGGTCATTGTGGGCATTGATGCTTTTATTGTCGATTGCTTCTTGTGTACTTTGCATCTTGCGGGATGTTGGGATGAAGCGGCCCGGGCTAACCTTACATGACATCGTTCATGAGACTTGCTCCACGCTTGACATGCAACTCGTATTGCATAAGTGGCTTTGCGGGTGCCTGTTTCTCCCAGCATAGTGGAGATCCAATTTACAACGGGTGATTAACAATACTAGTATCAATGTTGTGGTTCTTGTTCGTAAGTTAGAACGACACTTATTGAAAGCCCCAAACCACGTAAAATATGCAAAGAAAGTAGAGGCGTCTAACTTTGTTTTGCAGGGGTGTGCAGTGATGTGATATGGCCATGATTGTGATTATATTTGATGTATGCAATGTTCCTTATTGTAAGTTGGCAACCGGCAGGAGCCATATGGTTGTCTTTAATTTATGTTAAGACCCGCGTGTCTATTCAAAGTAGTTGTAATAGTTGAAGCCGGTGGACGACAACCATGAAGAAGCGTCATTGACCTTGATGCTATACCAGTGATGATGGAGATCATGTTCGTGCTTGAAGATGGAGATCGGAAGCACAAAGAAGAAAGGCCATATCATATCACATATTATGAATTGCATGTGATGTTAATCCTTTATGCATCTTGTATTGCTTAGTAGACAACGGTAGCATTATAAGATGATCCCTCATGCACATAAATTTCAAGTTCTAAAGTGTTCACCCTTAGTATGCACCGTTGCTAAAGCTTGTTGTTTCGAAGGACCACGTGATGATCGGGTGTGTTAGATTCCGCGAGTGAATACAACGTAAGCAAGCCAGATTTGCTTATGCGGTAGCTAAGGTTTGATCTTGACGAGCCTAGCATGTACAGACATGGTCTCAGGAACACGAATCACCGAAAGGTAAAACATGAATCATATAGTAGATATGATGAACATGTCGATTGTTCGCCATTGAAACTATATCAACTCTCGTGATGATCGGTTTTGATATGGTGGATTTGGTTCGTGTGATCACTAAAACAATGTGAGGGATGTTGTTTTGAGTGGGAGTTCACCTAGATTAAACTTTATTATTAATTTGAACTCAATTTGTCATAAACTTAGTCTAAACTATTGCAAATATGTTGTAGATCAATGGCAGCCCCTACCATCAATTTTAATGCGTTCCTAGAGAAAGAAAAGTTGAAAAACAATGGAAGAAACTTCGCGGATTGGTTCCGCAATTTGAGGATTGTCCTCACAGCTGGTAATTTGACCTATGTGCTGGATGCACCGCTGGGTGACCCACCTGTAGCTGATGCTACCGATGAAGTAAGGAATGTTTACCTTGCTCGGAAGATTCAGTACTCCATAGTTCAGTGTGCTATCTTGTATGGTTTAGAATCGGAGCTTCAGAAAATGTTTGAGAATTCAGACCCACATGATATTGTCCGTGATCTCAAATTGATCTTTGAGACTCACGCGGCGATTGAGAGTTATGAGGCTTCTGAAAAGTTCTTTAACTGCAAGATGGAAGAGGGCAGCTCCGTCAGTGAGCATGTGCTTAAGATGTCTGGGCACGCAAACAAACTTCAAAGCTTGGGTATAGTGATTCCTAATGCTTTGGGGATTTACCGTGTCCTCCAATCACTACCACCAAGTTACAAGAACTTTGTGATGAACTACAACATGCAGAACATGAACAAGCAGTTGCCAGAACTGTTTGCTATGTTAAAGTCTGCAGAAGTGGAGATCAAGAAAGAGCACCAAGTGTTGTTGGTCAATAAGACCACCAAATTCAAGAAAGGCAAGTCTAAGAAGAAGGGACACTTCAAGAAGGGTGGCAAGAAAGTTGCCACACCGACGAAGAAGACCAAGGCTGGACCCAAGCCTGATACTGAGTGCTTTTACTGCAAAGGAGAAGGTCACTAGAAGCGGAATTGCCCAAAGTACTTGGCAGATTTGAAGAACGGCAACATCAAGAAGAAAGGTATATCTGATATACATGTTATTGATGTGTATCTCACTAGTATTCGTAGTAGTGCCTGGGTATTTAATACTGGTTCGGTTGCTCTTATTTGTAACTCGAAACAGGAGCTGCAGAATAAACGGAAGCTAGTGAAGAACGAGGTGACGATGCGCGTGGGAAACGGATCAAAGGTTGATGTGATCGCGGTCGACACGCTACCCCTTCATCTACCATCGGGATTAGTTTTATACTTAAATAATTGTTATTTGGTGCCTGTGTTGAGCATGAACATTATATCGGGATCTTGTTTATTGCGAGACGGTTACTTGTTTAAATCCGAGAATAATGGTTGTTTGGTTTATATGAGTAATATGTTTTATGCACATGCACCTTTGATAGATGGTCTATTCTTGTTGAATCTCGATGGTGGAAATACACATATTAATAACATTGAAGCTAAACATTTGAAATCAAGCGATAACTCGACCTATATGTGGCACTGTCGTCTTGGTCACATTGGAGTGAAGCGTATGAAGAAACTCCATTCCGATGGACTTCTTGAATCACTTGATTTTGAATCACTTGAAAGATGCGAAGCATGTCTGATGGGAAAAATGACTAAGACTCCATTTTCTGGTATGATGGAGCGAGCTACGAACTTATTGGAAATCATACATACCGATGTGTGTGGTCCAATGAGTGTAGCATCGCGCGGTGGTTATCGTTATGTTCTTACCTTCACGGATGACTTGAGTAGATATGGGTATATCTATTTCATGAAACATAAGTCCGAAACTTTCGAGAAGTTTAAGGAGTTTCAAAGTGAGGTAGAGAATCAACGTAACAAGAAGATTAAATTTCTACGTTCTGATCGTGGAGGTGAATATCTAAGTTACGAGTTTGGCGAGCATTTGAAGAAATGCGGAATACTTTCACAATTGACACTGCCGGGAACACCACAGCGTAATGGTGTGTCTGAACGTCGTAATCGAACTCTCTTAGATATGGTTCGTTCTATGATGTCACTTACAGATTTGCCGCTATCATTTTGGGGGTATGCATTAGAAACAACCGCATTCACTTTAAACAGGGCACCGTCTAAATCCGTTAAAACGACATCGTATGAATTATGGTTTGGGAAGAAACCTAAATTGTCGTTCCTTAAAGTTTGGGATGCGAAGCCTATGTAAAGAAGTTATAGCCGGACAAGCTTGAACCCAAAGCGGAAAAATGCGTCTTCATAGGATACCCGAAGAAACTATTGGGTATACTTTCTATCATAGATCCGAAGGAAAAATCTTCGTTGCCAAGAATGGATCCTTTCTAGAGAAGGAATTTCTCTTGAAAGAATTGACTGGAAGGAAAGTAGAACTCGACGAGGTTGTCGAACCTTCTCTCGAAATTGCGAGTAGCGTAGCGCCGGAAGAAGTTCCTGTGGTGCCTGCACCAATTAGAGAGGAAGCTAATGATGATGATCATGAAACTTCGGTCGAAGTTGCTACAGAGCCTCCCAGGTCAACGAGAACTCGTACCACTCCAGATTGGTATGATCCCGTTATGAGTGTCATGTTGGTGGACAACACCGATGACCCTGAGACATATGAGGAAGCGATGATGAGCCCAGATTCCAATAAATGGCAGGAAGCCATGAAATCCGAGATTGGATCCATGTACGAAAACCAAGTATGGACTTTGGTGGACTTACCGGATGGCCGGAAGGCTGTCGAGAACAAATGGATCTTCAAGAAGAAAACAGATGCTGATGGTAATGTAACTGTCTATAAAGCTCGACTTGTCGCAAAAGGGTTTCGACAAATTCAAGGAGTTGACTACGATGAGACTTTATCACCAGTAGCGAAGCTAAAGTCTGTAAGGATTATGTTAGCAATCGCTGCATATTACGATTATGAGATATGGCAGATGGATGTCAAAACAGCATTCCTCAATGGTGACATTGATGAAGAGTTGTATATGATGCAACCCAAAGGTTTTGTCGATCCTAAAGATGCTAACAAGGTATGCAAACTTCAACGGTCCATCTATGGATTGAAGCAAGCATCCCGAAGTTGGAATCAACGTTTTGATAAGGTAATCAAAAGTTTTGGTTTTATACAAACTTATGGAGAAGCTTGTATTTACAAGAAAGTGAGTGGGAGCTCTGTAGCATTCTTAATACTATATGTGGATGACATATTGTTGATTGGGAATGATGTAGACCTTCTTAATAGTGTCAAAGAATATTTGAATAATAGTTTTTCAATGAAGGATCTTGGCGAAGCAGCTTACATATTAGGCATAAAGATTTATAGAGATAGATCAAAACGCCAAATATCATTGTCACAAAGTACATATTTGGACAAAGTTCTAAAGAGGTTTGGAATGGAAGATAGCAAGAAAGGGTTCTTGCCCATGTTGCCCAATACGACCTTGAGTAAAACTCAAAGTTCGACATCGGCAGAAGATAGAGAAAGGATGAGTAAGACTCCCTATGCCTCAGCCATAGGATCTCTAATGTATGCCATGCTATGTACTAGACCCGACATTGCATATGCTGTTAGTTTGACTAGCAGATATCAAAGTGATCCAGGAGTGGATCATTGGACAACGGTCAAAAACATCCTTAAGTACTTGAGAAGAACTAAGGATATGGTTCTTTCTTATGGAGGTGATGAACAACTCGTTGTTAATGGTTACACCGACGCTAGTTGGAACACCGATCCGGATGATTCTAAATCACAATCTGGATACGTACTTATTTTGAATGGTGCAGCAGTTAGCTGGAGGAGTGCAAAGCAAAGAGTTGTGGCGATATCTTCAACTGAATCGGAATACATGGCTGCTTCGGAGGCTTCACAAGAAGCGATATGGATGAAAGAGTTCATTACAGAGCTGGGTGTGGTTCCTAGTGCGCTGGACCCAATGTCTATCTACTGTGATAACATGGGCGCCATAGCCAATGTGCAAGAACCAAGGTCACACAAGAAGCTGAAGCACATCAAGCTACGTTTTCACGCTATTCGAGAACATATCCAAGATGGGGATATAAAGATTTGCGAAGTATACACATATCTGAATGTGGCGGATCCGTTGACTAGGACTATCATCGGCGGTGGACGGTCATCGGAGAGCACACGCAGCTGCCTATGTGCGTGGGGATGACAACGACGATGCTTTTTGTAACACCCCAAATCTTATAATCAAGATTATCAAGTTCTAATCACCCAATTTAGGGTTAACAAAAACTTTTATTAAGAAAATGGATATGAATGCATGTGTGTTTGCATTAGTATAGATTTGAGTGTATATGCCAGGCTTGATTGTCCTAAATGTTGTGAAATGGTTTAAAGGTGAATGCCACATCATCTAGACCATTTACAAACAAAATCCAAAGAGAAAGAAATCAAATAAGAATAAATAAAGCAAATGGTCATTTTGACAAAAGTTAACCACTAGGCCACTTTAGGTGTTCCTAGAAGAGAATTTCTAACAGAAACTATTCTATTTCTTTTCACCCCTTGCTAGACCAAGTGAAAGTGTATCAACACCCACTTTACAAACTTACAAAAACATTTTGCAAATCAATTTAATGGACAATGGAAAATTGAATCCAATTCATATGTTAAGATCCCACTTTTTCAAAAACCTACCAAATCAATTCCCCTTGACCTCTCCAAGCAAACCTAGTTATTCGAGCTTAAGATCAAACCACTCAAAAAAATTGAATCAAAAATTCCAAAGTATCTTTCATGCGGCCATTACATCAAACACCTAGTTAGCACAGATTAAGCTTCTGCCTAACTTCACTGTTTAAACAGTAATTAAACGACCAATTGATCTCCTCTTAACTCCCCTCTCCCCTCTGAGTCCAACCAGCACCCAGACCAACCCCCCCTTCGCCGTGGAGGACAGTGGAGCACTGCCCATTTGTGGTCGTCGCCGGCCAACCACGGCCAGCTCGAAGCAGACAGCCGCGCGCCCATCTATGATGTCCAGGAGCATCATCGTAGCCTACCGCCACCCCTTGTCTAGCCCACGATCGCAACCCGGCCGTGGACCACCCTAGCACCGCCGCGCTCTACGCCTCTGCGCCATGTCCAGAGCGCGCCAGTGCGTTGTGCCCGACCAGCCCCGCCAGCTCGCGCCATGCCCTCACCGTGCACGCGCAGCCTCGCCATCATCACGCCACCCCAGCAGACACCCCCGTTCGCCGCCGCGTGACCCGTAGCTCCTGCGCGCCATCGAGAACGCTGCCTATCCCGCGCGGAGCGCCGCACGCTCCAGACCAAACTAGACCTCCCCGTGTCGCGCCCTTACTTCCGCGAGAACTGCCAGGGGCACCGCACCGTCCTACACCCTCGCCCATGCCTTTAGCTCACTATACTGTCCTCGCCGGAGACGCCAACCCATCCCGCTCGGTCGCCTCATTAGTGTATAAATAGAGGGCCTCTCCACCCCATTTATCCACACCACCTCACTCCCCACTCCTCACTGACCTTCCCCACTTCTTCCTGGAGCAAGGCAAGCACCACCATGCCGGAATTTCACCGGAGCCCACCACTGCTAGAGGAGAAGGGTGCCAGCGATTCCGACCATCCCAAGCCCTGCCGTGACCATGCCTCGCCTCGCCGTCGTCTACCACGCCATTTGCCCCCGTCGCCGACCCTAGCTGGAGCCCAGGTGAGCCCCGCGAGACCCCCACCGCCGCGCTAGGTCACATTCCTCACCGGAGCTGTTCGTCATTGATGATGACGCTCGGCCGTTGGATTAGAATAGGATCGCATGGTCTAGATGCTTAGATACCGTTTTGGTTAAACTGAGTCGCTGACTGGTGGCCCCTATCTTTCAGCAGCCTGCTGCGCCGTGTAGTGCAGTTGGGCCGGCCCGTTTAGCTTTCCCGCGCAGGCCAGGGAATTCAAATATGGATTTTCCAATTTAGTTGAAATCCTATTCTGTCCCTAGATTCAAATATCAATTTAGAGAGGTTCGCTTAACCAAATTGCATGATTCAATTTTTTTTAGAAAGATAATTAAATTATCTATCCAAGACCGTTGGATTTAAATCATTTGGAGTTAGAGATAATCTTTAGCAAAAATAACAAGAAAGAGACTTTTGCAACTTCAAACATTTTTCAAAAATCAACCATAATAGCTTTTGAGTTGATTCCAACTCTCAAAAATCACATTTGACAATATCTATCTGAATATGTAAAAATATTTAGGTTTGCATGCAGTGGCATTGGACTAGTACCAAAAGAATGCTATTAGGGCATTTCTAGTCAATTTAAATCTATTAAATAATAATCTTAAACTCTATAAAATGTGACCAACCCTTTAAATCACATTCCCATGTATTAGAATATGTGGTGATGACATGTGTCCACATGATCCCATATTTTATTTGGAGAATATTAAATTTTATTTAATTTCAATGAGTAGAAATTACTTTTCTCAAATAAACTAAATAAAACTAGTTCTTTAATTCATGTGATGATTGTGATGATGCTAGATCATCAAGTGTGAGCCTTAGTGTGCTAAATAGACTTAGTTAAGTATTGTTTGGTGATTGTGTACCCCGTCTTCATTTATAGACGATAGTACCGACCAAGGATACGAGGAGGAGGAGTTCTACCCCGAAGAAGACGAAGAAAACTTCAATCACTGCACCAATCAAGGCAAGCCATCATTACTAAGCAAGCTAAACCCTTGCAAGCTAACACTTGCAAGTATTAACCTAAGAAGCATGCCCTAGGCATGCTTTGGTAATACAACTTTGATTTATACCCATCCCAAGTTTTACTTGCAAGCTTTACTCTTTTACTTTACTAAAGTTCCTTACTTTTAGTAGTGCTTTGTGAGTACTTGGAAAGTAGTATAGATAGCATAAAGAGTATAAAACTAGGCCTATAGTAGATGTCATTCTATGGCATGAGATTGAGATTAGCATCCCTCATTAGTGAACACTCTTAACTTAGTGGCTAGTGCTAAGCATAAAACTTGATCACTTTAGATGGGAATACTTGGTGAAAATGATTGTGAAAACCTTGGAATGATGAGTAATTCTATTGAAATGTTTTGACATGTGTTGAGAAACACAAATGGATTTTGATGATGAAAATGTTGAGGCATGAGCCTTAGCCCTTTATAAAAACTGATGGTTGGGTTCGGATGCGATACCATTCCTATTTTACCGTACAACCACAATAACTGAATTGGGTAAGGCTTAGCCGGAAATTTATATGCATTAGTATGGGTTCCCTCGTGGAGGAGGTTTGAGTTGAGACTACCTCTTGATGATGTCCACCTATGCAGTGCCCAGGATAGCAGATGGCCATGGCTGGGAGGCCAAGCTCCTAGGGGAGGTGCCTATACTAGAGTGTGTAATTAAAAGGTTATGATTGATTATCCGCATACTAAGTATGATGATTCAGGGTTATCCCTGATGGATGTATCGAATTTTGTGGTGAAAGTGTACCACCTCTACAGAGTGTCAAACTATTCGAATAGCCATGTCCGCGGTCATGGACAGTTGGAGTGGCCATACTGTTCCGTCGTCAGATGTTTTCAAAATGACTTGTGAAGTGAACTATGATTTGGACTTGACCACAACATGGTTGTGAATGTGAAAACTAAGTTCCCAACTTAAAGTGATTTAGAACTTTTACTTAGTTTTCTTTACTTCTGAACTCAGTTTTTTTTTGAGAATTTCTGAACTCAGTTTATATAAATCTAGCTTTTTGCAAATAAACTTAGAGATTAGGATTCCTACTAGAATCACCTTACTTGTTAGTGATAGTTTGCGAGTACTTAAAGAGTACTCATGGCTTTGTCCCTGGCTATTCCCGTGGCCAGACTATGAGGAGGACTATCAGGAAGATGGACAGCAGGACAGCTACGACAACTAGGATCATCTCCCATCATCATCATTGCCTGTGACACTGAAGATGGAGCCTACTTCTATGCTCATTATTCCGCTGCTTTTTTGTATTAAGACTGGATCATGAGATCCTTTATTTGTGTAAGACCTTATATGGTTTGTAATGGATGATGTACTGTGATATCCAATCTGTTATGTCTCGCAAAAATCGTAATCCTGGGATTATGATGTATGGCATAACAGGCATCTGGGATTAAAAATCCGGGCGTTGACACTTTTGCAGAAAACCAACTAATGTTTCTATGAATTAACCTGTGGTCTATCTGTGGTCCCACCTGTTAGTGAGAGAGAGGGAACTTGGGTTGCTGTTGCTGGGCCTTGAAAAAGTGTGCGGTTGATTGTTGCTACTGCTCGCATGCGATGGGTTAAAGAATGGGCCATGGGCTGGAACGACCGCGACCTGGTTTTGCTGGCAGTTCTTTTTCTTTTTCTTTATTCTGTTTCTTTTTTCTATTTTACCATTTCCTTTCCAATTTGATTTTTACAAGAGTTTTAAAATGTCCAGAAATTTTGTAAGTCATGGATATACGATAGAGGTTAATTACAACCAATTCCTTTATTTTCTTGTTGTGTATACACAATGTGTTATTATATGAAGGGTTCTTTTATTTAATAAAGTAAATATAACTTAGGGTTTTAGGGTTTACTTCCTATAAGAAAATCTTATAGAAATGATTTGTATTACCACTAAAATAATGTATTAGTAGTGGTTTAAGAGGCTAATGATTTATGATGGTGAGTGATAGGCATGGAATATATGTATATTTAACCTCTTTTAATAACCATATTAGATGTTGGTTTAAATCCTGGGTTTATAATATGGTGGTTTGAATCCCAGTATTCTCCCTATTTGGTGATTTCACCAAATCCAATTATACTTGTTTTGTAGTGTTTATAATTACCATAGAACACTTTTGGTTAGGTAATAATGAATCAATAATAATCATTGGTGGAGAAATGCCAAGGTTTATTCAACTATAGGTATATGGGTTTTGAGAGGATTAAATACTCATATTCAATTAGAGATATGGATGAGTATTAAGGCTATTACATATTGCCATCATGTTTGGTGACCTAGGTGATATCTCAACTTAGAGTGAGATATTGAGATTGCTTATTAATGTGATCTTGATAGTTCTATCATTCGAGGCTTCTATTAGGGTTTAAGACAATAGGGTGGACAAGGCTTCCATCCTTAAATACTCATATGGTTCTCTAATTATCCCTTGGAAGCTTCATTTGTCCAAGAGACATTATTCAATGGTTACCTAGGAATAGGAAATGGTTCCACTATCAATTTGATCATGGAGTTTTAGACAAAGAGGGAGACATGGGCCTTGTCCAGATTTGATATGATCTTGGTTAAGGCTTCTAAATAATCCTTACCTTAATACTTCACTAGGCTTACCTTGAGATAAGGAATTCCTTTCCTAAATATAATCTATAAATCTTTCTCCTTTAAATCACAAAGATCACATCTTCCTGAATAAGTCAACCATCTGACTTCACCATATCAATCATCATATGATGACATGGTCATTACACTTCAACAATACTCATTCATTCTTCTCCTAATACATATGACTTCCATTTCTAAACTACACTTGATAAATCCATCAATGCAGCTACTACTAACTCCATCTATTAACTCCTTTATAATAATCTTGCCTCTACTTTCAAGGCTTGCAAGATTGTAGTTCTCTCTATATCCTATGTGATATCAATCCTTTGGGATGGGTATGGTACTACTCACCATAATACAAGTTTTTTCTTGTATTAACTTGGTTAAACTATTATACTTCCAACTACTCCTACAACTTATGTTATATACTTCATTCTACTCTAGCTTGACTTTTCATAATCAAGCTAGATGATTCATCTTACTACGGCTTTACCTAATTTGGTATACTCACAACACTTCTTCAACACCTAGTCATCTATTCTCAAGTTACTTGAGAATAATGACCACCATCATTTGATCAAACTAAGCTTAGGCTTGTAATTGTCTGATCAAGATCTATTATCCACTAAGTAGTAAACTTGTACTAGTCTTTCCATAAGGCTTATCTTGTTAACGAAGCTTACTCCATATTTACATTCACTTATCTTAACAAGATTATTATTTGATGTACTAATACCACTAGCTTTCTCATAGCTTCATAATTACTATCTAACTCTTGGGTTTAAATACTTCTTCTAGTTAACTCATGAGTGAGTTAACTCCTCCAACATCCAATGGTTTGATCACCACTAAAGATCTCATTCCATTGATGATAGTACACTCTACCATAACTAGTTCATCCTTCTTATTAAGTTTACTTAAGGTCTTTGGAAGGTTAATATAATAGGTCAAAGCTAAGAGTCAATATGTGCTAGGTCAAGAATTGATCACATACATTGATGATCAATAGACACTAGGACTTGGTTAAATAGGATTGTCATCTATTAACATGACACTAAGGGTATGTGGTGAATGGTATTGGTTTGACTTCCTTTTCTACTCTATTTGTGATAAGAGTTGATGTTTAAGAACTACCATGATACCCATGGTAGGTATCACTATGGTAATCAAGTGTATCAAGATTTAGTTATTGTTTCTTTTACTTAAGTTATATAGTTGACTTGGTATTCAGTGTTTATGGTAGGTAATACCTTGATATCATCTTTAGAATATTAAGTATTCATCCTTGAGTTGTGGTATGGAATACCATGTAATGATCTCTAGAAGATCAAGTACTGCTTATTAAGTAGTGGGTTGTGACTTAGTTTTATTACATTTGATCTACCCTTAGATCAAATTAGATTACCCAAAGTTAAGGTTTTAGCAAAGGTCATATTGAAACTTATTGCAGTCAACTTGATGATCTACTTCAGTTCCACCAAGTTAAGATAAGCTTCAATCACTTTGACAAGTTTTACTTAAAAGCGTGAAAATTATCTGGATTTTCTATGCATGAATACAATGCACACACCTGTGTTCAGCAAATTTCTAAGCTCTAATGCTGGGGTGTTACAGACTCTCCCCCTTAAAATAAACTTCATCCCTGAAGTTCATACTCTCTTATGTTTTGGAATGAGGAGTTGACTTGTATTGATCACGCCATTTCTCAAATTCCATCGTGATCACAATTGGGAATAATTGTGGTATCTCGTATCCAGATCTTTTTCCTTGAATCCTCTTCATACTTGGCAACTTCCAACTATCGTTTCCAATCTGTAACATAACTCCTTCTACTATAATCCCTTGGGTTATGTCTTCATAGTCCTACATAGGATTGATTTTTGGACACATTTAATCCATTCCGATCAGGCTTTCCTATTACCCTATACTGGCCTATATTGGAGTACTTTATTCCCCCTTTAAGGAAAACTTAGGAGTTGTTTCTGTAAAAACTAGTTCACTAGGTTTAATCTATTATATCTCCTTCGATCTTTCATCCGGACATATTCTCGAAAATACTTTATAATGATGGCGTCTTATAACCCTATGAGGATAAGGCTTAACCTCATCATAACTTTGTACTTCTTCTCCAACCTTTAGTTAGAAACTTAGACAACAACACTTCAGTGTTTATTGTTTACTCTCCCCCCTTGGGTTTTCCTAATGGTCTCTAAACTTCATGTATAATACCCAGTAACTCAACAGGTAAGATATTGGTCTCTGTCCAGCTTATATTTTACCTCTACAAGGTCTCATGAAAGAATTTGTGGTACACCCACACAATTGTGGATCTCCGAAATGAATCTTCCAACATTACTTGCCTTACTTTTATCTTCTTAGACATTATTTCTCACCGGTAAATCCGATGTCACGAAAACGTCTCGAACGTCATTCACTTTTAATTTTATACTTCTTTATGCCTTTCTTAATTTAGGCTAAGTTTTATGCTCTTTAAATCATACCAAGATGATCTAATTAGCTAAACCGCTAGGATACCAGCTACGGATACCAGCTGCATATCCTCCTAGGTGTATGGATTACCCTACGGGTTTTTGACTTCTTATTGGCATTCTCTCTGACTTGCCAGAGCTTGAATACCACTTTCGTTCCATGAATTCTTCTTTACTCCATTTCATGTTACTCCCATGATCTTGGTACAACTACTTCATTAGCTTCTTAGCAACATCACCTATTTTGAGTGAACGTAAGTTCATTCCTTCATGTTGCTCCACACCTTTTATGTACTAATATTCCTTCTCATTGCCAGCTCATAGTGAGTTGGGATTGACCCAGCCTTCAAAACAGTGTTAATACACCTTATATTTAGCTTCCTTCTTCTTGCAAGTATTCATCTTGATCTTCAGAACTCATCACTCCCTTACACGAATTCCCTTTTCTATCTAGGTCTATAACATCAAGTAATAACTTGCTGATGCAACATGCATTTGCACACCAAGTCAAACTTCATGTACAGATCTAGTCAATCAAGAAGATCCAAGAAAAACCGAAAAATCCAAATGTGGTACATATAACACACATCATTCTAAGCCCATAAATAGTAGTTGAGTATAATACCTCTAGAATTCAGGCTTAGCTATGTAGTGTCAACACCCAGATTTTTAATCCTAGATGCCTGTTATGCCATACCTCGCAATCCTAGGATTACCATTTTTGTGAGACATAACAGATTGGATATCACAATACATCATCCATTACAAACCATAAATAAGGTTTTACACAAATAAGGATCTCATGATCCAGTCTTAGTACAATCAAGTATCGGAATAAATAGCGTAGCGGTGGGGTCCATCTTCAGAGTCACAGGCAATGCTGACGATGGGAGATAGTCCTAGTTATCATAGCCGTCCTGCTGTCCTTCATCTTGGTAATCTCCTTCATAGTCTGGCCACAGGAATAGCCAGGGACAAAGCCATGAGTACTCTTTAAGTACTCGCAAACTACCACTAACAAGTAGTATAGTTCTAGTAAGAATACTAACTCTAAGTTTAAATGTGATGTTTAAATGTGAAGTTTTCACACATGTGAAAACATCTCAATGGAATGACTCATCATTCCAAAGTTTTCACAAGTCATTTTCACCAAATATCCCCATCTAAAGTGAATCAAGTTTTGGGTTTTGTTCCAACTACTAAGTTAAGAGCGTTCACTAATGTGGGATGCTAACCTCAATCTCATGCCATAGAATGACATCTAAGTCTAACTAGATAGGTCAGGTTTTATACTCTTTATGCTACCTTTAAACAAGTAAAGGACTTTGGTAAAGTAAAGAAAGTAAACTTGGAAATAAAACTTGGAATAGGTATAAGTCAAAGTGGTATAACCAAAGCATGCCTAATGCATTTGCTTAAGTTATCTAGCTTAATTCTAACTTGCTAACAATAGCTTGCTCAGTTTACTTGAGGTGCTAGGCTTGCAAGTAATCACTTGCATGGTTAACTTGTATAATACTAGCTTGCCTTGGGCAGTGCAGTGGTTGAAGTTTTCTTCCTCCTCCTCTTGGTAGAACTCCTCCTCCTCGTAGACTTGGTCGGTACTATCGTCTATAAATACATACGGAATACACAATCACGAAACAATAATTAACTAGTCTACTTAGCACACTAAGGCACACATTTGATGATCTAGTATCATCACAAACATCACAAGGTTTAATGAACTAGCTTCATCCTTTTTATTTGATAAAATTAATTTCTACTCATTGAAATTAACTAAAATTTAATATTCTCCAATTAAAATATGGGATCATGTGGACACATGTCATCACCACATATTCTAACATGTGGTAATGTGATTTAAAGGTTGGATCATATTTTAATAAGTTCAAGTTTAATAATTAATGATTTAAAGTGACTAGAAATGCCTATATAGCATTATTTTGGTACTAGTCCAAAGTCACTGCATGCAAAACTTAATATTATTACATACTCAGATAGGTATGGTTAAATGTGATTTTTGATAGTTGGAATCGACTCAAAAGCTATCATGGTTGATTTTATAAAAATGTTTGAATGTGCAAAAGCTTCTGTTTTGTTATTTTAACTAGGAGAGATCTCTAACTCTAAAAGATTTAAATCAAACGAGCTTGGATAGATATTTTTAGTATCTTTCCAATAAAATTGGAATCACTTAATTTGGTTCAGTAAATCTTCCTGAAATGATTTTTAAACTAAGAGACAAAATTGATTCTAAGTCTAAATAGAAAAACCTATATTTGAATTACTGGGTCAGCGCGGGAAACTAAATGGGCTGGCCCAGTGGCGCTCCGCGGCGCAGAGGGTGACTGACAGGGAGGTCCCGCATGTCAGCGACACTTAAAACCTGAAGCGGTACAGGACAATCTGGGCCACATGATTAGAACACAGATCGACGGCTCATGGTCGTCGTCGACGACGGACTCGTCACCGGCGAGACTGAACCCTAAACGGCCGGTGGGGGTCTACTGGGGACGTACCAGGGCTCCAGCTAGTGCGTCGAGGCGGGCAAACGAACTGGTGGACAACGGCGGACTCAGGCAAGGTCACGACAGGGGCTGAGGTGGACGGAATCGATGGGAGCTTCTTCTCCTCTACAGCGGCTACCTCCGGTGGAATTCCAGCGAATAGCGGCTCGAGCGGCTCCGGCGAGAGAGGGGAACGGTCAACGGAGAGAGGGGAGTGAGATGGTGTAAAGAAATGGTGCTGGCGTGGCCTCCTTATATAGGCTCGATGGTGAGGCAGTGAGGCATGGGCGGGGCTCGTCGGTGACGGCGAAACAGGGGGCTACCAGCGTGGGCGAGGTAGGCGGACGGTGGGCGGTCTGCTGGCAGTCAGCTACGGCGCAATGGCGTAGCTAGGGGTGGTGCCTAACGGTCAGGAGCTTCCTGTGCTCTGGAAGACAGAGGCGGTGCTCGACGCGGCTCCCGGTGACTGTGGGTCGTGTGGCGGTGCACAACCGTGTCTGGTGGGTTGCTGGGTTCAAGGCGGAGCGGCGTGCATGAATTGGTGTCGGGTCGCGGTTTGAGGCGTGCTGGCGGCGATTGTGCTCTGGTGCGCTCTGGCTGCTCATAGAGAGAAAATGGCGGCACGGCGCTGAGGTGGTCTAGTGCCTGGCTGGGCTTGGGGAAGGGGCAGGGAGTCGCAGTGTGGTTTGGTCTATCTCCTAGACACGGCGAGAGAGAGGGGTGGTCGGCTGGGAGCTGTCCATGCTCGACCAGCGATCATGGCGCTCAGGTGGCGCGACCCTACTGCTAGGGACTAGGGGATGGGGTGATTATGGTTTGGTTAGATCAAATGGAGATAGAGGGAGTAATTTGAGGTCAAATGGGTGGCAAAACCTTGTAGAAACAGTGAGCTAAAACTAGAGTGTGATTCATACCTGCCAAGTGTTCGACCAAATGGCCGCATGAACAAAAGATTTGAATTTTTGAAAGATTTTTGGTGGGTGCTTTGATCTGATGCTTGGTAGACTGTGGTTGCTAGGATTTGTTAAATGGAATTCATTTGAGTGGTTTTTGCAAAAGTGGTATCTAGACATATGAACTAGATTCAATTTTCAAATGTCAATTAAATTTAGAGTTTGAAAGTTTTCGGGATGAAACAAAGTGGGCCTTGGTACAACACTACTTGTACTAGTAAGGGGTGCAAAAGATCCACAATTGTCTCTGTTTGAAATTGAGTGCTAGGAATAGCCAAAGTGGGCTATGTGATTAAAATGGCAAAAGTGACCAATTGCTTATTTAATTCTTTTTGATTTCTTTTTCTTTGGGATTTGCTTGGGGATGATCTAAATGATGTGTAATTCACCTTAGAGTCATTTTACAATCAATAGATCACTCAAACATGGCAATTCAAAACAACTCCTATTTAAATGCATACACATATGAAGCCTTAAATATTTTTATATGGAAAAGTTTTTGTTAACCCTAAATTGGGTAGATTTGATCTTGATCACTTGGATTAAAGTTTTGAGATGTTACAAACCTTCCCCCCTTAAACAAAATCTCGTCCCGAGATTTAAGAAAGAAAACTAGGAACTAAAGGGATCTGGGAACTCAGTCCTAATGTAATCTTCTCGCTCCCAAGTGGCTTCCTCTTCGGTATGGTTGCTCCATTGGATCTTGAGAAATTTGATACTCCTGGTCCTGGTGGTTCTGTAGGCTTCCTCCAAGATACGGATGGGCACTTCACGATACGTCAGGTCCTTGTTGATATCAATAGCTCGGTGATCGATGTTCTTGAAAACTTCGGTCTTCTCTGGCACTTCTAAGCATTTGCGAAGTAACAAGATATGGAACACATTGAGGATAGCTGACATCTCTTCTGGCAGTTCTAGTTGATATGATACTTCTCCTCAATGGTTCAGAATCTTGAAGGGTCCGATATATTTGGGGGCTAACTTTACTTTCAGGCTAAAACGCTGGGTTCCCTTCAATGGTGAAACCTTGAGATATACAAAATCTCCGACATTGAAAGTCAGGTCTCTCCTTCTCTTGTCAGCATAACTTTTTTGTCTGGATTGGGCGGTCTTGAGGTGCTCACAGACTTTGTGAACTTTCTCTTCAGCTTCTCAGAGAATGTCGGGTCCAAAAATCTGACTCTCTCCTACTTGCGACCAATTCAAAGGGGTACGACACTTTCTTCCGTATAGGAACTCAAATGGTGCCATTTGCAAACTAGCTTGATAACTGTTGTTATATGAGAATTCTACGAAAGGCAGGCAGTCTTCCCATTTTGATCCATATTCCAACACACAAGCTCTCAACATATCCTCTAGAATTTGGTTGACTCTTTCAGTCTGTCCATCGGTTTGTGGGTGATAAGCGGTGCTGAAATTCAACTTGGTTCCTAATCCTTCTTGAACTTTCTACCAAAATCTCGAGGTAAATTGGGTTCCTCGATCTGATACTATGGTCTTGGGGGTTCTATGCAGACTAACAGTTCTAGCAATATACAGCTCTGCTAGCTTCAAACTCTGGTAGGTTGTCTTGACAGGTATAAAATGAGCTACCTTGGACAGTCTATCAACGATGACCCAGATTGAGTCATTTCCCCTACTAGAAGTAGGCAAACCGGTGATAAAGTCCATTCCGACAGAATCCCATGTCCATTCCGGAATCTGCAATGGTTGCAATAGTCCTGCGGGTCTCTGATGTTCCGCTTTGACTCTTTGACAGATATCACACTTGGCGATGTAGCCTCCGATTTCTCTCTTCATCTTGTGCCACCAAAATTGCACTTTCAAATCTTGATACATCTTTGTTCCTCCGGGGTGGATAGAATAAAGAGTATCATGAGCTTCCTACATGATAACTTGCTTCAGCTCCGAATCTACTGGCACACAGATACGGCCTTTGTACCACAGAACTCCTTCTTCGTCTTTGGTGAATCCAGGTACCTTTCCTATACCAATACAACGTTTGATTCCGTCGATACTTTCATTTCCCTTCTGGGATTCCTTGATTTGGCTAATCAACGTGGGTTGAAGTTCAATGCTAGCTAAAAATCCTTTGCTAACCAGCTCAGTCCTGAACTGCTCCAACTCTTCAAACAAACTTGGCTGCTTCTCCTTGATTTCCACGGGTCATCTGAAGATTGAGGTAGATAAAGGGGTAAGAGGGAAAATTCTATGGTTTATGGTTTTTATTTCAAAGCTAAAACTTTGAGTTTGACTTAGGTTTTTGCAACTAACTTCTTTTCATTCATTCAAACAAGGCACACGATACAAACACACACACACACCACAACATCAAAGGAAAACAGATGGTTTTAGGAACCATTCTGTAAGCTATGATACAATGGGACTGATACATCTCATGCTACGACAGTGCTCTAGTGCATCTACTCATCATCGATGAAGTCGGAGTCATCATCGTCGGTGTAGAAGTCCATGACATCTTCCTCCAGAAAGTCATCATCATTGCTGATGTAACATCCCAAAACTTTAATCAAGGTTATTAAGATCCAAATCATCAAAATTAGGGCTAACAAAAACTTTTTCAATTGAAATTATCAAAGCATTCATATGTGTGTGCATTTAAAATAGGAGTTGTTTGAATTTCCATGATTAAGTGATCCATTGCGTGTAAAATGATTCTTAGGTGAAATAAACATCATCTAGATCATTCCCAAACATTTCCCAAAGAAAAACAAATCAAAATGAATAAAAGAAGATAATGGTCATTTGTGCCATTTTAATCAAAATGCCTACTTTGGCTATTCCTAGAACTCAAAACCTAACAGAAACAAATGTGGATCTTTGCACGCCTTGCTAGTAAAAATAATGATGTACCAAGGACCACTTTGTGATCTGCCAAAAACATTCAAATACTAATTTTAATTAACATTTGAAAATTGAATCTATATCATATGGGAAGATCCCACTATTTCAAAAACCACTCAAACCAGCTCAATTTTTAAAACCCAAGCACCCACAGAGTCTCAAGCTTATATCTAGCACACCCACCAAAAATCTTTTCAAAATTCAAAAAGAAAGTTCTTGCGGCCATTTCATCAAACACATGGCAGGCAGAATCAAATGCTAATAGCTAGCTCACTGTTTACAACAGGGTTTTGCCCCCAAATAAACTCCATTAATCCCTCTGTCCCTTCTTGATCTAACCAAAGCCTAAGCACCTCACCCCTTTGTCCCTAGCAGCAGTGCCATGCCGCCCCGAGCACCATGTCGCCGGCCTAACTTGCCCACGCCGCAGCAGACCGCCCCTCTCTCTCTCTCGCCATGTCTATGAGCTAGCCCAGACCGCACCGCCACCCTCTGTCCCCTCCCCGAGCACAGCCGAGCCGTGGACCACCCGCAGCGCGCCGCGCACTACCTGTCTGCGCCATGCCGAGAACGCGCCAGAGCACCGCGCCCGACAAGCGTGTACACGCCGCCCCTCGACCGCAGCCTGTGCCCACCGCTCCGCCACAAACCAGGGAGCACGCCAGACATGCCCATTCGCCGCCCAACGCACCACAGCCACCGCTCGCCGTTGAGACCGCGGCCTCTGCCGCTCAGAGCGCCAGCTCCGCCCGACCGCATACCGCCGCCCCTAGTCCCGCATTTAACCCGTAGAGCACCGCCAGGAGACCAGCCACCGTCCCGTACCTCGAGCCACGCCACTAGCACGCTGTGCAGCCCTCGCCGGAGCCGCCCGCCCATCCCTCTCGGTCGCTTCGTCGAGCTATAAATAGAGGCCACCCCAGCACAATCCACTCACACCATTCCACTCCCCTCTCCTCACTGGTCCTTCCCCACCTCTAGCCAGAGCAGCGCGAGCACTTGTTCACCGGAATTTGGCCGGAGGACCCCACTGTAGAGGAGGAGAAGGCGACGTCGAATTTGTCCACCCCCGGAGCTGCCTCGACCACCCCTGAGCTCGCCTCGTCCACCAGTTCGTTTGCCCCCATCGCCGTTGTCGTTGGAGCCCTGGTACGCCCCCTGAGCACCCCCACCGAGCCGCTAGGGTTAGACCTCGCCGGCGACCTGTCCGTCGTCGACGACGAGCCCCAGCCGTCGATCCTAGTTCTAATCTAACGGCCCACATCGCCCCGTACCGCTTCGCGTGTAACAAGCCGCTAACCGGTGGACCCCCCTGTCAGATGTGCCCGCGCCGCGTAGTGTCACTGGGCCGACCCGTTAGCTTTCCCGCGCAACCCAGTTAATCAAAATTAAGATTTTTCTATTTTAGTTTGAACCTAGTTCTGTCCCTTAGTTTGAAAATCAATTCAGAGATATTTACAAATCCAAATGGAGTGATTCCAATTTTGTTAGAAAGCTACTGAAAAGATCTATCCATGCCCGTTGGATTTAATTCAATTAGTGTTAGAGATCTCTCCTAGTAAAAATAACAAGACAGAAGCTTTTACACATTCAAACATTTTTCAAAAATCAACCATGATAGCTTTTGAGTTGTTTCCAACTCTCAAAAATCACATTTAACCATACCTATCTGAATATGTAATAATTGGGTTTACATGCAGTGACTTTGGACTAGTTCCAAAATAATGCTATATAGGCATTTCTAGTCACCTTAAATCATTAAATAATGAACTTAAACCCAAGTATTTATGAACCAACCCTTAAATTACATTCCCACATGTTAGAATATGTGGTGATGACATGTGTCCACATGATCCATATTTTAAGTGGTGAATATTAAATCTTAGTTAATTTTCAATGAGTAGAAATTACTTTTCTTAAATAAAAGAAATGAAACTAGTTAATAAAACTTGTGATGCTTGTGATGATAATAGATCATCAAGTGTGTGCCCTAGAGTGCTAATTAGACTAGTTAAGTATTGTTTGGTGATTGTGTACTCCGTATGTATTTATAGAAGATAGTACCGACCAAGCTTTCGAGGAGGAGGAGTTCTACCAAGAGGAGGAAGACAACTTCAACCACTACACCAACCAAGGCAAGCCACCATTAACAATGCAAGCTAACACTTGCAAGTGTAATGCTTAGAAAGCTAGGATTAAACTAGATAGTTTAGAAAAGATGCTTTAGGCATGCTTTGGTGATACTACTTTGACTATTTCTTTACCCCAAGTATTAATTTCAAGCTTTACCTCCTTTACTTTACACAAGTCCTTTACTTGTTTTGAAGGTAATATAAAGAGTATAAAACTTGACCTATTTAGATAACTTTAGATGTCATTCTATGGAATGAGATTGATCCCATCATTTTCCACCTTAGTGAACACTCTTAACTTAGTAGTTTAGAGTAGATAAAAACTTGAGTCACTTTAGATGGGAACACTTGGTGAAAATGAATTATGAAAACCTTGGAATGATGAGTCATTCTATTGAGATGTTTTGACATGTATTGAGAAACACAAATGGTTTATGATGATGAAAATTTTGAGGCATGAGCCTTATCCCTTTTATAAAACTGATGGTTGGATTTGGATGCGATACCATTCCAAATTTACCGTACAACCACAATACCTGAATTGGGTAAGGCTTAGCTAGAAGTTTATATGCATTAGTATTAGTACCCTCGTGGGAGAGGTTTGAGCTGAGGCGACCTCTCAATGTTGTCCACCTATGCAGTGCCCAAGATGACAAATGGTCATGGTTGGGAGGCCATGCTCATAGGAGAGGTGCTTATACTAGGGTGTGTAAAGGAAAGGTTATGTTTGATTATCTGCATACTAAGTATGATGATTCAGGGTTATCCCTGACGGATGTATCGAATCTTGTGGTGAAAGTGTACCACCTCTACAGAGTGTCAAACTATTCGAATAGCCGCATCCACGTATATGGACAGTTGGAATGGCCATACTGTTTTGTTGTCAGATGTTTTCAAAATAACTTATGAAAGGAATGATGAATCTTGACTTGACCATAATAGGGTTGTGACTATGACACTAGCTTCCCAACTTAAGTGATTCTAGAATTTTATTTTATCTTTCTTTGTTTCAGAACTCAGCTTAGGTTTCAAACTTAACTTTATAGTTAAACATAGAGTTAGCACTTTAACTTAGAACTATACTACTTGTTAGTGGTAGTTTGCGAGTACTTAAAGAGTACTCATGGCTTTTGTCCCTGGCTATTCTCATGGCCAGACTATGAAGGAGACTACCAAGATGATGGCCAGCAGGACGGCTATGATAACTAGGACTATCTGCCTTCGTCAGCATTGCCTGTGCTCCTAAAGATGGACCCCACCGCTACGCTTATCTTTGATTCCGCTTCTTGTTGTATTAAGACTGGATCATGAGATCCTTATTTGTGTAAGACCTTATGTATGGTTTGTAATGGATGATGTACTGCGATATCCAATCCGTTATGTCTCGCAAAAATGGTAATCCTGGGATTGCGAGGTATGGCATAACGGGCATCTGGGATTAAAAATCCGGGTGTTGACAAGTTGGTATCAGAGCCATCCTAACCATAGGAGACCCTAGTTAGAATGGACGTCCGAACAAAAACCTAATTTCCAAACCAAAGTGAGTATTTATGAAAAACTATTTCCTCTCTTACCCTTGGGAATTCATTCTTTCTCAAAAATTCATGCTCCTCAAAATTCTTACATTACTACTTAAAATTTGACACACTTGATCACTTCACTAATTTCCTCATCCTTAATTCTTGTAGATGGAGACTCAGTTCAGCAAGTTCTACCAGTTGGGAAACGGAGGTCAACTAATCTTCGAGAGGGATCTAGATTCACTGTCGAAGTTACTGGGACGCCCACATCCGGAGTTTATTGGAGCTCAAGTTCCAGGACTCCTAGGAGGAGATTTACAGTGGCTAGTCACCACTGATCTTAGAGGAAGCATCGAAGCACCAAAGTCCGGGAGAATCCAGTTCTCCGTGAGAGAGAACAACTGGGTAGATCGATTAGCCAGGGCAATGCATGAAGGTCTCGCACGTCTCTGTGCCCTCAGCATCAACCAACTCCAGGGAACCCGTTTTGCTCACTATGCAAGACGTGACTTCATGGGGATGCCAATGGAGATGCCAAGTCACCCAGAGTTGAGGCATCAAGTGGAGAATCTTGACTTCTTGCTGCACGACAGACAGCAGGAACTGAACAATGCCAGGGAGTTAGCCAACCAGAACCGTGCCATTGCCGACCAGAAGGCCCAGAATTTCGCACTGCTCGTCCAGGATCGCCAGTCTCTTCTCCGCCAGCATGCAAAGAAGGATCGCACCATCGCCCGTCTTTGCAAGAAGGTGGCCGACCTTGAGAAGACCGTCAAGGAGCAAGAAGCTCAGCTTGCAGCAAAGGAGGAAGAAGAGGAGGGTGAAGACATCCAGGGAGACATGGATTCTTACCTCAGCAATGATGATGACTTTCTGGAGGAGGATGCTATGGACTTCTACACTGATGATGAGGACTCCGACTTCATCGACGATGAGTAGATGCACTAGAGCACTGTCGTAGCATAAGATGTATTGGTTCCACTGTATCATAGCTTACAGAATGGTTCTTCAAACCATTTGTTTTCCTTTGTTGTTGTGGTGTGTGTTGTATCGTGTGCTTGTTTGCATGAATGAAATGAAGTTAGTTGCAAAACCTGAGTCAAACTCAAATTTTTAACTTGAAACCAAAACCATGAACCTTAGAACTTTCCCTCTTACCCCTTTATCTACCTCAATCTTCAGATGACTCATGGAAACCAAGGAGAGAGCAGCTCGTCGCGAGACCCAATGCTGCAGATCTTGCAGAATCTCATTGCAGACAGAGAAGCAAGCAGGGCAGAACGCCAAGCCAACTTAGCAACATTGTAGTAGATCGCCCAGATGGCTCTCAACAACCAGAACCATGGAAACCAGGATCACCATGGGTCCAAACTCACAAACTTCCAGAGTACCAATCCCCCAATCTTCAACCTAGCTGAAAACCCACTAGATGCAGATGATTGGCTGGAGACAATGGAAAACAACTTAGAAGTTGCAGGAGTTGATGACAACGAGAAAGTTCTCTTCGCCACCCACTATCTGGCGGGAGATGCAAGAGCTTGGTGGACTAGTATCCGCAATATGAACCATGGTCAAGTGATGACATGGGAAGCTTTCAAAACAAAGTTCAGCCGCACCCACGTGCCGCAAGGTCTAGTCACCAGACTAAGAGATGAGTTTCGCGACTTGAAGCAAGGCAGAATGACTATGGTGGAATACCGTGACAGATTCCTGTCACTTGCAAGGTACGCCCCTAATGAGATCAACATAGAGGTGAAGAAGAAGGAGAGATTCCTGAACGGACTGCATGATGAGATGCAGACTGTCCTCGTCAACATCCGTTTCGAGGATCTCGAAGAGCTAGTCGACTCTGCCATTCAGATGGAAGGGAAGATTAACGAGGCAAACGACAACCGCAAACGTTGTATGATGTAGCAATCAGGATCCAGCAGTCACCAGAAGTACCGACCCCACCCCTCACCAGGATATGCACCAACGAACAACCGACCCCCAATGTTTCGCCCAAGCTACCCCAACCGTAGCGGAGGAAATGCGAAGTCCGGAGGAAACAATCACAACTCCGGCAATGCCAACAATTTCAACCGTGCCCCTCCCAAGAGTAACAACAACAACAACAATACTGCACCCAGAACTGGCAGCAATGATGTGCCCGTCGCAGCAAAAGACAAGTCCTAGATCACTTGTGTTGAGTGTGGAGTGCAGGGTCACTATTCCAATGAGTGTCCCAAGAAGGCTGCTGCCACTGCCAATGTCAATGCCCCAGCTCAATATCAGCGTCGTGTTCAACCAGGGAGAAGATTTGCCCCAGGGAACCCTCACAACCGCAACGGTCGTCTCTTCCACATGAACACCGAAGAAGCCCAGGAAGCGCCAGATGTAGTGCTGGGTATGTTTTCTGTCAACTCGGTTTTAGCAAGAGTATTGTTTGATTCGGGAGCGTTGCATTCATTTGTCACCGAAGAATTTGCATGCACTAGTAAGATTCACCCAACCAAGTTGAAGCATGTCATGATAGTTCAAATCCCTGGTTCAACTACAAAAGCTAGAAAAATTTGCAAAGCTGTGCCTATCAGAATACATGGGATAGATTTTTATGCCAACCTTATAGTACTTGGAACCAAAGGATTGGAAGTAGTACTAGGTATGGACTAGATGTCAAGGCATAAAGGACTGATCGACTGTGCTAAGAAAGCCATCACCATGACCAGTAGTTCTGGAATAACAATAGAGCATATATCTGAAACCTTACCCCGTCAATTCAAGTGCAACAAGAGTCTAGCCCTACCCACCATAGACCAAGTAAGAGTAGTATGTGAATACCCCGACGTATTTCTAGATGAATTGCCAGGTATGCCCCTGGATAGGGATATTGAGTTCATTATCGAAATAATCCACGGAACCGGACCCATAGCCCAGAGACCCTATAGCATGAACCCCTCAGAGTTAGTAGAGTTGAAGAAGCAGTTAGATGCCATGTTAGCAACAGGCTTGATTCAGCCAAGCGCTTCGCCATGGAGATCACCAGTGTTATTCGTCGACAAGAAAGATGGAGGCAACTGTCTATGTACAGATTACAGAAAGTGGAATGATGTCACCATCAAAAACAAGTACCCTTTGCCAAAGATAGAGGATCTATTTGACTAGTTGACTGGAGCCCAGGTATTCTCAAAGATTGATCTTAGGACTGGTTATCACTAACTTAAGATTCGTGCAACGGATATTCCGAAGACCGCCTTTAATACTCGCTATGGTTTATACGAGTATACGGTTATGTCTTTTGGATTAACCAATGCCCCTCCTTATTTCATGAATCTCATGAATAAGATCTTTATGAATTTCCTAGATAAGTTTGTAGTTGTGTTTATCGACGACATCCTTATCTACTCCAAGTCAGAAGAAGAGCATGAGAAACATCTGAGAATCATCCTAGAAACCCTGAGAGAGCATCGATTGTATGCCAAGTTCAACAAGTGTGAGTTTTGGCTGAAAGAAGTAGGATTCCTAGGACATATTGTGTCGGCCGGAGGAGTTTCTGTTGATCCCGCCAAGATCAAAGATGTCAAAGCATGGGAAGCCCCAACCACTCAAACCCAAGTCCGTGCATTCCTCGGATTAGCGGGATACTACCACAAGTTCGTCGAAGGATTCTCGAGCATCGCCAGACCCATGACCCAATTGTTGAAGAAGGACAAGAAGTTTGAATGGACTGACAAGTGTGAAGCCAGTTTTCAGGAGCTCGAGAAGAGATTGATGTCAGCCCCAATATTGATCATGCCAGATATCAAGAAGCCGTTTGATGTATATTGTGATGCATCCAAGATTGGTCTCGGATGTGTATTGATGCAAGAAGGAAAAGTCATCGCGTATCTATCTCGACAACTGAAGCAGCATGAGCAGAACTATTCGACCCATGATCTTGAATTAGCAGCCGTGGTTTTAGCATTGAAGACATGGCGTCATTATCTGATGGGTAATCGCTGTGAGATTTACTCAGACCACAAAAGCTTGAAGTATATTTTCACTCAGAAGGAGCTGAATATGAGGCAAAGGAGATGGATAGAGTTAATCAAGGATTATGACCTTGACATTCACTATCACCCCGCAAAGCCAATGTGGTAGCAGATGCTCTTAGCAGATTACCATGTAGGCTTAACACCATGATCAAGGAGAAGCAGCCAAGTTTGTATGAGGAGTTGGAGCAGTTCAGAACTGAATTAGTTAGCAAAGGATTCTTAGCTAGCATTGAACTTCAACCCACATTAATCAGCCAAATCAAGGAAGCCCAGAAGGGAAATGAAAGTATCGAGGGAATCAAACGTCATATTGGTATAGGAAAGGTACCTGGATTCACTGAAGACGAAGAAGGAGTACTGTGGTACAAAGGACGTATCTGTGTGCCAGCAGATTCGGAGCTGAAGCAAGTTATCATGAAGGAAGCTCATGATACTCTTTATTCTATCCACCCCGGAGGAACAAAGATGTATCAAGACCTGAAGGAGCAATTTTGGTGGCACAAGATGAAGAGGGAAATCGGAAGCTACATCGCCAAGTGTGACATCTGTCAAAGAGTCAAAGCAGAGCATCAGAGACCCGCAGGACTATTGCAACCATTGCATATTCCGGAATGGAAATGGGATTCCGTCGGAATGGACTTTATCACCGGTTTACCTACTTCCAGTAGGGGAAATGACTCAATCTAGATCATAGTTGATAGACTGTCCAAGGTAGCCCACTAAATACCTGTCAAGACTACCTACTAGAGTGCGAAGCTAGCAGAGCTGTACATTTCTAGGATTGTTAGTCTGCATGGAACCCCCAAGACCATAGTATCAGATTGAGGAACCCAGTTTACCTCGAGATTTTGGCAGAAAGTCCAGGAAGGATTAGGCACCAAGTTGAACTTCAGCACCGCGTATTATCCGCAAACTGATGGATGGACTGAGAGAGTCAACCAGATCCTAGAAGATATGTTAAGAGCTTGTGTGTTAGAGTACGAATCAAAATGGGAAGACTGCCTGCCTTTCGCAGAAATCTCATATAACAACAGTTATCAAGCTAGTTTGCAAATGGCACCATTTGAGTTCTTATACGGAAGAAAGTGTCGTACCCCTTTGAATTGGTCGCAAGTAGGAGAGAGTCAGATTTTGGCACCCGACATTCTCCGAGAAGCCGAAGAGAAAGTTCACAAAGTCCGTAAGCACCTCAAGACCGCCCAATCCCGACAGAAGAGTTATGCTGACAAGAGAAGGAGAGACCTGGCTTTCAATGTTGGAGATTTTGTATATCTCAAGGTTTCACTGTTGAAAGGAACCCAACGCTTTAGTCTGAAAGGAAAGTTAGCCCCCAGATATATCGGACCCTTGAAGATTCTGAACCATCGAGGAGAAGTATCGTATCAACTGGAACTGCTTGAAGAGATGTCAGCCATCCACAATGTGTTCCATATCTCGTTACTTCGCAAATGCTTGGAAGTGCCAGAGAAGACTGAAGTTTTCAAGAACATCGATCATAGAGCTGTGGAGATCAACAATGACCTGACCTATCATGAAGTGCCCATCCGTATCATGGAGGAAGTTTACAGAACCACTAGGACCAGGAGTATCAAGTTTCTCAAGATTCAATGGAGCAACCATACTGAATAAGAAGCCACTTGGGAGCGAGAAGATTACATTAGGACAGAGTTCCCAGATCTCTTTAGTTCCTAGTTTTCTTTGTAAATCTCGGGACGAGATTTTGTTTAAGGGGGGAAGGTTTGTAACATCCCAAAACTTTAATCCAAGGTTATTAAGATCCAAATCATCAAAATTAGGGTTACCAAAAACTTTTTCAATTGAAATTATCAAAGCATTCATATGTGTGTGCATTTAAAATACGAGTTGTTTGAATTGCCATGATTAAGTGATCCATTGCTTGTAAAATGATTATTAGGTGAAATAAACATCATCTAGATCATTCCCAAACATTTCCTAAAGAAAAACAAATCAAAATGAATAAAAGAAGATAATGGTCATTTGTGCCATTTTAATCAACATGCCTACTTTGGCTATTCCTAGAACTCAAAACCTAATAGAAACAAATGTGGATCTTTGCACCCCTTGCTAGTACAAATAATGATGTACCAAGGACCACTTTGTGATCTGCCAAAAACATTCAAATACTAATTTTAATTAACATTTGAAAATTGAATCTATATCATATGGGAAGATCCCACTATTTAAAAAACCACTCAAACCAGCTCAATTTTTAAAACCCAAGCACCCATAGAGTCTCAAGCTTATATCTAGCACACCCACCAAAAATCTTTTCAAAATTCAAAAAGAAAGTTCTTGCGGCCATTTCATCAAACACATGGCAAGCAGAATCAAACGCTAATAGCTAGCTCACTGTTTACAACAGGGTTTTGCCCCCAAATGAACTCCATTTAATCCCTCGGTCCCTTCTTGATCTAACCAAAGCCTAAGCACCTCACCCCTTTGTCCCTAGCAGCAGTGCCATGCCGCCCCGAGCACCATGTCGCTGGCCTAACTTGCCCACGCCGCAGCAGACCGCCCCTCTCTCTCTCGCCATGTCTATGAGCTAGCCTAGACCGCACCGCCACCCTCTGTCCCCTCCCCGAGCACAGCCGAGCCGTGGACCACCCGCAGTGCGCCGCGCACTTCCTGTATGCGCCATGCCGAGCACGCACTAGAGAGCCGCGCCTGACGCGCGTGTACACACCGCCCCTCGACAGCAGCCCGCGCCCACCACTCCGCCACGACCCAGGGAGCACGCCAGACATGCCCATTCGCCGCCCAACGCACCACAGCCACCGCTCGCTTTTGAGACCACCGCTTCTGCCGCTCAGAGCGCCAGCTCCGCCCGACCGCATACCACCGCCCCTAGTCCCGCATTTAACCCGTAGAGCACCGCTAGGAGACCAGCCACCGTCCCCTACCTTGAGCCATGCCGCTAGCATGCTGTGCAGCCCTCACCGGAGCCGCTCGCCCATCCCTCTCGGTCGCTTCGTCGAGCTATAAATAGAGACCACCCCAGCATAATCCACTCACACCATTCCACTCACCTCACCTCACTAGTCCTTCCCCACCTCTAGCCAGAGCAGCGCGAGCAGTTGTTCACCGGAATTTGGCCGGAGGAGCCCGCTTTAGAGGAGGAGAAGGCGACGTCGAATTCGTCCACCCCCGGAGCTGCCTCGACCACCCCTGAGCTCGCCGTCGTCCACCAGTTCGTTTGCCCCCATCGCCGTCGTCGTTGGAGCCCTGGTACACCCCCTGAGCACCCCCACCGAGCTGCTAGGGTTAGACCTCGCCGGTGACCCGTCCGTCGTCGACGACGAGCCCCAGCCGTCGATCCTAGTTCTAATCTAACGGCCCACATGAAATGGATCATATGGGCACCTAGAGGGGGGGGGGGTGAATAGGTGCTACACCAATTTTTAATTCTTTTTCAATTTTAGGCTTAGCACAAAGGTAAATTCTCTAGATAAACTAATGTGTGGAATTTCCCTATATGCAAACCTATCTACTAGCGAGTAAGGAGCGAGGGAAGAGGAACGAGTGAACCGAAGTGAAGCACGCGGAGACACAAGATTTGTTTGACCGCAGTTCCTTCCTTGTTAAGGGAAGTACGTCTGCGTTGGAGGGGTGGGCGGTACTAAGACCACCACGCCACAAAAGGCCTCACCATGTTCTCCGATGGATCTCGCCACAACAGGCCTGATCCACCTTCCACTATAGGTACCCTTCGAGGTGGGCACCGGTGCCTTTACACAACTAGCGGGGCAACAACTCCACAACAACTTGGAGGCTCCCGAAGTGACAACAAGCTGCCACAAGAACAAAGTTGTCAAATACAATAACACAATCTAGGTATTAACGAGAATACTAGATCAGGGATTTCTCCAAGTGAATGGAGAGGAGTTGGAGCGCTTGATTCTTGATGTTGATGATGAACTTCTCCTCCTTCAATTCCACCAAAGATCAAGACCATAGGGTGGTTGAAATGGGAGATCGAGATTTAGAGCTCTTGCACAGGGTCTGGTCAAATTCAAATGAATCAAGAGTTCTGGAAGTTGGGGAAGAAGGGGTACTTATACCCCCTTCCAAAAACCAGCCGTTGCACACTTTGGGTGCCGGATTATCCGGTCTGAGGAAACTCCGCCCTAGACTCGGAATATCCGGCAGAAAAACCGCCCCCTATCTGAGCGTCGCGCCGAGCTTGCCCTTGATCAACTTCTGGGGGCTGGATTATCCGGCCCTATGCGAAGGCCGGATTATCCGGCCTGGGGAAGAAAAACCGCCCAGTTCGGATTTTCTGGTAGAAAATCCGACCGGATAACGAGCGACGCGCCTTGGCTCCTTTTGCTCGAAAACTAGGGGCCGGATTATCCGGCCCTTGCGAAACCCGGATTATCCGGCCTGGGAAGGAAAAACCGCCCCAGTTCGGATTTTCCGGGAGAAAATCCGACTGGACACAGAGTGACGCGCCTTGGCTTCCTTGAGAGATGAGGTAGGCCGGATTATCCGGCCCGTGGAGGGGCGGATTATCTGGTCCCCCTAAAAACTTCCTACACACTTAGCACACATGAAAAGTCTCCATAGTATTGTTATCTAACACGCAAAACATGAAATGTTCTTTCAATCTCCCCCTTTTTGGTGTTAGATGACAATACCAGGATTTGCAGGAGAAAGACACAAGACACACAAAGATAACTATGAAAGGGACTCCCCCTCAATGTGTGCATAAAAGAGTTTTGCATTGGAATACAAATGCACAAAAATAGGTGAATCTATTCCATAGACAAACGGGCAAAAACACATACCACCGAAGTAGAGAATAGGCATCCTTAACATAAATCACAATTATTATTGGATAACCATTATGAGCACGCGCCTTCCGTGATAAACCTCCAGCAACAGGATATGAATAGATATAACCATGAGCATAATCCATGATATGAAGTCCATAAGTATCATCCAGACAACCACATAAAGTCTCAACCACAAATCACAAACCACAAATATAAAAGTTCAACGCTAAATGGGCATAAGCAAGAAATAACGAATAAAAAGTGCAAGTGCTTATGCCCGACCCATGCAAATCCACGGACAACCTAATAGAACTACTTCTCCCCCTTTGGCATCAAGACACCAAAAAGGGAGAAGAGCGATGCTAGCGCCCTAGGGGATCACTCATCATAGACCTCATCCTCGTCCTCATGCTCGTCCTCATCCTCATCTTCAAGCTCCTCAGTGTCACCTTCCTCATCATCAGCATCAGTAGCAGGCGCAGAGGGGAACAAGTGACGCTCCAGCTCACCATAGTTCAGCCCGGAGGAGGAGTTCCACCGATCATATGGAGTGGGAGGTGTAGGAGCCGGAGGAGCACCCGAAGCGCCAGACACGTGGTGGAGAATGAGCTGCTGGGAGTGAGCCAACTCATGGCGCTTCCTGTAGGCCTCATACTGACCCTTGCATGTGTCCACGCCCATGCAGAGGATGTGACGCTGGAACCAGTTCAGCTGCTTGATCTTGCGGGCCACGGGAGGCACTGGGGGCCTACGAGCATCCCTCATGAGACCCTCAGGAGCAGAGGAGGGGTGAGCAGTATTCTGAACCTTGTTGTAAATCTTCTTGTCCTTGTGCACTGAGTCAATGTGGAACTCCTTGGCAGGAAGCAGGTGGCGGATGAGCAACATAATGTAGGGCGCATAGGGAATGGACAGACGGTTGAACATAGCATCACACAGCTCATGGTAAATGAAGTCCATGACATCCAGCCTGTACTGCACTAACTCGTCCTCGCAGGAGGCAACCTCATGAGAAAATTGAAGTAGCTGAACAAGGTGACCACGGATGCTGTCATTGTTTCCCCCACTCGGTGTTATAGAGTCATGGAAGAGACCCACCAATGCAGCATATATGGGAGCAAGACCAGCCACAGTACCGACAATTCCATTGTCCACAGTGCACGGAGAGAGAGCAACATCCTAGTTGGTCTTCAACTGAGTGATGATGCGGTGGCCACTGGCTCTATCCCTGCTGCGGAAGGAGTACCCCAAAACCTCAGCAAACACGTGAAAATCAGCAGTCATGGGCCTGTCATGAGTCATCCACTTCATAGTGCGACGCTCATCACCACAAATCACCAGAGTGGAGAAGAATTGCTTCACCACCTCAGAGTCAAAGGAGCACTGGAGGGACATGAGATGGTGCAACCCCATCCTCTCAGCCACATACATCACATCCACAAGATGCGCCTTCTCCAAAGCATCAGCAAGTACCAGAGGGTGCATAGGTCTAATGTTCAGCCTGGCATAGATGTCTTCATAAATCCCTTTCTGTTCTGCACACCAAAACCGGGTATCCCCCAGCTCATCATCACGAGGCAGCTCAGCAAACAAGTCACGGTGACGTATGGCAGAGAAGGAGACAGCATCCAGAGCCCTGTAGTTGATCTTGGGCTCCTTGCCCTTCCTCTTGGACACACCCTTCCTAGTCCTCTTGTATTGTTCAGCCATGTGCCTCTCTTCGTTCTTCTGTCTCTGCAATTCAACTTCGTCCACTAGGTTACCTTGACCGTCGTCCCGAAAGTACTTGGCGCGAGGACGGCGCTTGTAGGTCTTGGGAACACCGGAACCACCTGTGAGGAGAATAAGGGCGATAGCAAGGGGATAAGCATACACACAAGTCCAGGAGAGAGCATGGAACAAGTAGGGAAAAAATTCATAGGTCAAAACTACTCAATACATACACCATAGTGAAACTGAAGCAGACTTGAATCTGTCAGGCCGGATTATCCGGCCTGGCCAGGGGCGGATAATCCGGCCCTGGCAGAAAATTTCGATTTCACCAAGAATGCATGCAAAAAAGTAGACCGGGCCTAGAAACTGTAAGACTACGAGTTCTATGCGAAAACACATCCTTCTAGACAACATTCCATCCAACAAGATACACATCTAGCCAAAGATGGGGAGAGAAGGAGTTACCCTCACTCATTGGAGGAAGAACGCGGAGGAGAAGGTACCCGGAGGCACGGAGAAGAAGATCCGGGAAGGCCCGGAAAATCTGGTGGCTAGAGAGGCTCCGGGGAGGGTGAGGGGCGGCAGGCGGCGGCTGGGGAGAAGGAGAGGGCTGGGGGAGAAGTGCTGCTCGATATGAGCCCTTCCCCCCGAGCCCTGCCCTTTAAGATCGAATCCGCCAGGGCCGGATTATCCGGCCAACACTTGGGCTGGATTATCCGGCCTAAAATCTGGGATTCTGTTATACACAGAACCAGGCCCGCGTGTCCCCAAACAACACCCCCACAAGGTGTACAAGGGACTTGTGTGCAAGAATAGATGTCTTAGGGGTAGGGAAGGCTTAGGATTGAGAATGCCAAACTGAGATGGTACTAGACACTCAAAATTGCAAAATCCAAATCAAATAAAAGCCAAGATTGAGTGTGATTCCCATAAGAACAAGAGAGAGCAAATAACAAGGGAGAGGGCGGTGGCCGAAGCCACCTTGTTGGAGTGTATGGTGTGACACCGCGAAGATATATCTTGGGTTCACGACCAATACTCATCAATAAGCTCACATATCACAACATGATATTAAGAGAAATGATATACTTTCTATTGGCATTATGGGGGGAGGGTTAGCCCAATAAGTTAGGACCACACTCCCCCTATATCCACGCCCACACCTAGACCAAACAAGGATTGAGACATACGAGTGAGTGCATGGGTAATCAAGACAAACTCCTGGAATCAATGATATTTAGCTCATTCCTCCAATAGCAGAATCTTGCTTCATCAAGTGGCTTTGTAAAGATATCCGCCAGTTGGTTCTTCGTGCTCACAAAAGATAGATCAATATCGCCGTGAGCAACATGGTCACGAATAAAATGATTCCGAATCTCAATATGCTTCGTCCTTGTGTGCTGAATTGGATTGTACGCAATTTTGATAGCACTTTCATTATCACATAAAAGAGGCACTCTGTCACAATTGACACCGTATTCCTTTAAAGTTTGCCTCATCCACAATAATTGAGTACAAGCGCTGGCCGCTGCAACATATTCAGCTTCGGCGGTGGAGAGAGATATACAATTCTGATTTTTGGAGGACCAACATACAAGAGATCTTCCCAAGAATTGACAAGCTCCAGAAGTTGACTTCCGATCATCCTTATCACCAGCCCAATCTGAGTCAGTATAACCACATAAAGAGAAATTGGATCCCTTGGGATACCAGAGACCAAAGTTGGGGGAATGAACTAAATATCGAAAGATCCTCTTGACCGCCACTAAGTGGCTTTCTTTAGGAGCTGCTTGATACCTTGCACACACTCCCACACTCAGCACAATATCGGGTCTAGATGCGCAGAGGTAAAGAAGAGAGCCGATCATGGACTGGTATACCTTTTGGTCCACATCTTTACCATGAGGGTTAAGTTCGAGATGACACTTTGTTTGCATCGGAGTAGCGACACCATTTAGATCCGTCATCTTGAATCTCTTGAGCATGTCTTGGATGTACTTTGCTTGATTAATAAAGGTTCCTTCTCTTAGTTGCTTGATCTCGAATCCAAGAAAGAACCGTAATTCCCCCATCATAGACATCTCAAACCTATCAGTCATAAGCTTTGAAAATTCATCGTTAAAAGCTTTGTTAGTAGAACCAAAAATGATATCGTCTACATATAGTTGGCATACGAAGAGCTCCCCCTTAACCTTATTAGTAAAAAGAGTGGGGTCGATTTGCCCAACTTCGAAGCCACAATCTAACAAAAGCTCTTTAAGGTGCTCATACCATGCACGTGGGGCTTGTTTAAGGCCATAGAGTGCCTTATCGAGTTTGTAGACATGGTTTGGGAAGTTAGGATCCTCAAACCCCGGGGGTTGCTTTACGTATACCAACTCATGTAGAGGACCATTAAGGAAGGCACTCTTGACGTCCATTTGCTGCAACTTAAAATTGTTATGAGCAGCATAAGCAAGTAGGATACGGATGGACTCAAGGTGAGCCACAGGAGCATAAGTCTCGCTGAAGTCGATGCCCTCAACTTGTGAGTAACCGTGTGCCACAAGTCTTGCCTTGTTCCTCACAACAATGCCATTCTCATCCTGCTTGTTCTTGAAAATCCACTTGGTGCCAATAACATTGCGGCACTCTTTGCGTTTCTCCACTAGTTTCCAGACTTTGTTGTGCTCAAAATTATTCAACTCTTCATGCATAGCAATAACCCAGTCTGGGTCTTCAAGAGCTTCAAAGACCTTCTTAGGTTCCACCATGGAGATATGAGCTTGATGCTCACCAAAACTGGCCAATTCTCTTCTAGTAGACACCCTTCGTCGAAGATCACCAACAACCTTGTCGAGAGTGTGACCCCTCAAATCAAGGTTACGATCAGCCCGAGCCTTGCGACGAAGTTCAATAAGTTTGTTGTCTCTTGGTGGAGGAGATTCATCACTTGAGTCTTCATTGGAGGCATTTTCTCCGCCTTGATCAGTAGCTGGAACATCAGTAGAAGGTGGTGGAGATGCATGCCCTTGAGGTGAGTCCGTAGCCATAACAGGAGGCGGCAGAACTGGAGAGTCAGGGCCAGATAATCCGGCTAATGAAGTGGCCGGATAATCCGGCCTAGGATGACTTGCAGCAGCATCATCGGGAAGCCTAGGACTTGCTTGACCTGGCGAGGAGCCGGATAATCGAGGGTCAGCCGGAAAATCCGGCCTGGAGCTTGTGTTGATATCTTCACCACCAGGAGCTGCATGGACAGCTGGAGCGGGGTGGCCGGATAATCCGGTATCCACTGGAAAATCCAGCCTGGAGCTTTCTGGAGCATCTTGACCTTCAGCAGTTGATGGAGATGGTGTAGAAGTTCCCCCGTGGTTGGAGCATGTTGCGTATGTGTAGATGAGGGATCTATATGAGTAGAGCATTGTCCTTCCCGGTCCGCCACAAGGGGTTCCTCAATGGGGCGGAAGAATCCCACGCCCATTCTTCTTATGGCATCTTGGGGTATTTCAACATATGCATCACAAACACCAACTTGCTCCGCACGGGAACCGTCATTTTCCTCGAACACCACAATACAAGATTCTACAACAGTTCCGGAGAGCTTATTGTAGACTCTATAAGTGTGGGATTCGGCACCATAACCAACAAAAATACCTTCTAGAGCCTTAGATTCAAACTTAGATAAACGAAATCCTTTAATAAGAAAGGAACACTTACACCCGAATACCTGAAAGTATGAGATGTTTGGCTTGTTACCGGTAAGTATTTCATACGGAGTCTTGTCCAAGATCTTGCGGAGGTATAACCGGTTGGATGAATGACAAGCAGTAGAGATTGCTTTAGCCCAGAAGTTATATGGAGATTTGAATTCGGCCAACATTGATCTTGCCATGTCCATTAGAGTCCGATTCTTCCTCTCGGCTACACCATTTTGTTGAGGGGTGTACACAACAGAATATTGATGTCTTATCCCCTCTTCACTTAGGAACTCATTTAAGGTGTAGTTCTTGAACTCCGAGCCGTTATCACTCCTTATAGCCAGAATGGGGACGTTGTGTTGACGTTGAACCTCGTTGGCGAAGCCGATGACAATTTGTTGAGTTTCGCTCTTCAACTTGAAGAAATAAACCCAAGTGTATCTGGAGTAATCATCAACAATCACTAGATAATA
Source organism: Avena sativa (assembly GCA_916181665.1). Classification (NCBI taxonomy): domain Eukaryota; kingdom Viridiplantae; phylum Streptophyta; class Magnoliopsida; order Poales; family Poaceae; genus Avena; species Avena sativa. Next base: position 354,978,874 of record OV702289.1, on the reverse strand, counting down.
CTTCTTCCCACCGAGGCTTGCATGAGATGGAGGTCCGAAGAGGTCCACATGAAGGGGCTCCAAGATCCTTTTTGAAGAGATAATGGTTTTCCTTCGATGAGGTGAATCATGCATTTTCCCTTCAACACACGCCCTGCAAACACGATATTTGGCAAAAGAGACATTTTCTTTTAGTCCAAGAATGTGGCCACCCTTGTGGAGACTTTGCAAAGTTCTCATATTGACGTGGGCTAGTCGGCGATGCCATAGCCAACCCGCGTCAGCCTTTCTGAAAAGACACATCGGACCTATAGTGGTTTTCCCCGAAAAGTCTACCACGTACAGGTCGTTTTCGACATATCCCACGAAAGCGACTTTTAGAGACTTGCTCCACAAGAGTACCACCAAATCAGCATCAATGTAAACTGCAAAGCCCATCTTACCAAGGGCACGAACAGAAAGTAAGTTATACCCGAGGGTCTCAACAAGCATGACGTCCACGAGAGAGATATCGTGAGCCACCACCACTTTGCCGCGACCCAATACCTCAGATTTTGACTTGTCACCATAGGAGACGGTAATGTGATCAAGGTTTGGCCGCATCTCCGTGATCATCTCCTTGCTTCCGGTCATATGACTTGTACAACCGCTATCGAGTACCCATTTAGAACCACCAGAAGCATAACCCTGCAAGAAAATTACTTCTTGGTTTTAGGTACCCATTTTTTAATGGGTCCTCTCATGTTAGTAACAAGGGTCTTGGGAACCCAAATAGACCAAGGAATGTAACAATCATAAGGCCCTACATAACTAGCATAAACATCACCATAAGAATCACAATATAGTTCGAAGTTAGGATTGTTGATCCCTGCAAAACCATCACAATTAGTCTTGTCATTGGTAATGTTGCTAGTCTTCGATTGAGCAGTCTTGTTCTTCTTCTTCTTCTTGTTTTTCTTGCTCTTTATCTTGGGTATGTAACCAAGACCTTCTTTACTGTTGTTTATCCTTTGCCTGCTCAGTATCTCATCAATAACCCCTTTACCTTTGTGTTGAGAACTCCTTGCAAGATCTTCTTTTCCAAAGGATGAAGATGAGGTACTTGGTACATTATACCATTTCAATTGAGTTTGGAGCTGGTCATGAGACTCATTTAGAGTAGAATGATCACTCTTCAATGCCTTGTGAGCACTTTCAATATCATCAAACTTCTCCAAAAGTCTAGCATGAACAACCCTAAAGTCAATCTTTTCTTTCTTTAGTTTCTTTACCTTGGCAAGGGCATGGTCACGTTCTTTAATGAGCTGAGCTACAACTTCTTCTTGTGACTCCTCTAGGGATTCGAGTCTTTCTTCCAAAGAAACTCGAGTTTCATCTTCCTCTTCCAAGGCATTCTTGAAAGAGGCTATCTCCAAAGCATCTTCTCTTTCAATTCTGCCCTTTTCTTCAAGGAGATCTTCGGCTCGAGCAAGTTGACTCATAAGAGTATCAAAATGGAGTTTGTTCTCACCTTGTAGGTTAGTGAAAAAAGTATCCAAGGCAATAACTTCTTCTTTCATTTCAAGACTGTCATGATCATCCATATCCAAAATTATGTTAGTCTTAGAAAATGAGGAGTTAGAAGTCGATACCTCAGATCCTCTTGCCATTAGGAAAGTGGCGTTGTTGTTGATGGCGTTCTCGTTAGGCGAGTCGAAGAGAGAGGAGGGAGTCGATGTGGTGGCTATAGCAGCCACTTCGCGGGAACTATCATCATCCTCTTCATCTTCACTTGCGGAGGAGTATTCCTCTTAAGCTACAAGGACCATATTGGGTTTCTTCTTGAAAGGACCATTCTTCTTAGCAAATGGCTTCTTCTTAGGAACTTTGGATTTCTCTTTGAGAATGAGCCTGCCACCATTGTCTTCTCTATTTTCATAAGGACACTCGGCTACAAAGTGCAGTCTATCTCCACAGTTGAAGCAAGTTGTCAATCTTGGGCCACTTTCTCTTCTTCCATTTGACCCGTTCTTGCGCTCAAGTTCAGACTTGGCTTTGGCAGGGTCCTTCCAAAAGTTCCTTGCATAGAATGCCATGTACTCACCATGAGCACGTTTGACCTCATCGGGGCAGTCCATGGATATCCTCTGAAATGCTCCTTCATCATCCTCTTGCTCAACAACATTGGCCTTAAGAGCCACATTGACACCCTTTTGCATTCCAATGGCCCGAGCACGAGCATCTTCAGCATTCTTTGCCGCTACTTTGAATGACGCCATTTCTTGTATAACTTCATTGGATGTCATTTGATGATAGTTGTGTCTACCTTGCAAGCTCTTCAAATCCGTCGGTTCGAAAGGCATTAAGGCACTCACATACTTCCTTTTTATCCATGCATCATCAATGTGAGTGGCCCCATGCTTCCGAAATGTTGTTGCGATGCCCTTGAGTCTTCTATACATGTCCTCATGGTTTTAACCATCCAACATGTAGAATCCCTCAGCTTCGTTACTAAGGGCATCATACCGGTTTCTTCTCATGCTTTCATTTCCAACAAAAAGGTCCATAAGAGCATCCCACGCCTCTTTAGCCGTGTTGAGATGTTCAATGTGTGGCATGTACTTGGGACCCGCACCCAGCTGTATCATGTGGAGAGCAGTGGCATTCAACTGGCTATCCACAACTTCCCTTCTTGTTAGATTGGTTTGATCTCCAACATGAAGACATTCTTCAATGATCCTCCACAATTGAAGAAAGGAGCTGCAAACATGAGATTTCATTAGAAATTGCCATTGGTTAAAAGAAGATGCAGTGAGCTTGGGTGGATCACCCCTATTGTTTATATGAGGATGAGGGATAGGTGGGTCGGGGGAATATACGTGGCGAACCTCACTATATTCCTCCTTGCCACTTCCCTTTTTGGATGTGGAACCATTTAGTTTTTCACCTTCCACATCATCATCCTTAGATCCGGTGTTACCCTTTTCCTTAGATGATGGTGAGGGAGCCTCAGAGGAGGATGGAGATGGGGATATGGATGATGTAAGGCGAGCAATCATTTGATTCATCTCCTCCATCTTGGCCTCAAAGGATTTCAACAAGGTTGTTTCGAACGACTTGAGATCATCCATTGTGACCTTATCCACAGCCTCATTTCAATCATCCCTGGTACCTATACTACTCTTAGGCGGTTAAGCCCGAATTAAGAGCCGGGGCTCTGATACCAATTGAAATGGATCGTATGGGCACCTAGAGGGGGGGTGAATAGGTGCTACACTAATTTTTAATTCTTTTTCAATCTTAGGCTTAGCACAAAGGTAAATTCTCTAGATAAACTAATGTGTGGATTTTCCCTATATGCAAACCTATCTACTAGCGAGTAAGGAGCGAGTGGAAGAGGAACGAGTAACCAAAGTGAAGCACGCGGAGACACAGGATTTGTTTGACCGCAGTTCCTTCCTTGTACGTCTGCGTTGGAGGGGTGGGCGGTACTAAGACCACCACGCCACAAAAGGCCTCACCCTGTTCTCCGATGGATCTCGCCACAATAGGCCTGATCTACCTTCCACTATAGGTACCCTTTGAGGCAGGCACCGACGCCTTTACACAACTAGCGGGGCAACAACTCCACAACAACTTGGAGGCTCCCGAAGTGACAACAAGCTGCCACAAGAACAAAGTTGTAAAATACAATAACACGATCTAGGTATTAACGAGAATACTAGATCAGTGATTTCTCCAAGTAAATGGAGAGGAGTTGGAGCGCTTGATTCTTGATGTTGATGATGAACTTCTCCTTCAATTCCACCAAAGATCAAGACCTTAGGGTGGTTGAAGTGGGAGATCGAGATTTAGAGCTCTTGCACAGGGTCTGGTAAAATTCGAATGTATCAAGAGTTCTGGATGTTGGGGAAGAAGGGGTACTTATAACCCTTCCAAAAACCAGCCGTTGCACACTTTGGGGGCCGGATTATCCGGCCCAAGTGAGGGCCGGATTATCCTGTCTGAGGAAACTCCGCCCCAGACTCGGAATATCTGGCAGAAAAACCGCCCCCTATCCGAGTGTCATGCCGAGCTTGCCCTTGATCAACTTCTGGGGGCTGGATTATCCGGCCCTATGCGAAGGCCAGATTATCCGGCCTGGGGAAGAAAAAACGCCCCAGTTTGAATTTTCCGGTAGAAAATCCAACCGGATACCGAGCGACGCGCCTTGGATCCTTTTGCTCGAAAACTAGGGGCCGGATTATCCGGCCCTTGCGAAACCCGGATTATCTGGCCTGGGGAGGAAAAAACGCCCCAGTTCGGATTTTCCGGGAGAAAATCCGACTGGACACAGAGTGACGCACCTTGGCTTCCTTGAGAGATGAGGTAGGCCGGATTATCCGGCCCGTGGAGGGGCGGATTATCCGCCCCCCCTCAAAACTTCCTACACACTTAGCACAGATGAAAAGTCTCCATAGTATTGTTATCTAACACGCAAAACATAGGGAAACATGAAATGTTCTTTCACCACATTGCCCCATACCGCTTCGCGTGTAATGAGACGCTGACCGGTAGACCCCCTGTCAGTTGTGCCCCGTGCCGCGTAGTGTCACTGGGCCGGCCCGTTAGCTTTCCCGCGCAACCCAGTTAATTCAAAATAGGATTTTTCTACTTTAGTTTGAACCTAGTTTTGTCCCTTAGTTTGAAAATCAATTTAGAGAGATTTACAAATCCAAATGGAGTGATTCCAATTAAGGTTGACATGCAGTGACTTTGGACTAGTACCAAAATAATGCTATATAGGCATTTCTAGTCACCTTAAATCATTAAATAATGAACTTAAACCCAAGTATTTATGAACCAACCCTTAAATTACATTCCCACATGTTAGAATATGTGGTGATGACATGTTTCCACATGATCCCATATTTTAAGTGGTGAATATTAAATCTTAGTTAATTTTCAATGAGTAGAAATTACTTTTCTTAAATAAATGAAATGAAACTAGTTAATAAAACTTGTGATGCTTGTGATGATAATAGATCATCAAGTGTGTGCCCTAGAGTGCTAATTAGACTAGTTAAGTATTGTTTGGTGATTGTGTACAACGTATGTATTTACAGAAGATAGTACCGACCAAGCTTTCGAGGAGGAGGAGGAGTTCTACCAAGAGGAGGAAGACAACTTCAACCACTGCACCAACCAAGGCAAGCCACCATTAACAATGCAAGCTAACACTTGCAAGTGTAATGCTTATCAATCTAGGATTAAACTAGATAGTTTAGCAAAGATGCTTTAGGCATGCTTTGGTGATACTACTTTGACTATTTCTTTACCCCAAGTATTAATTTCAAGCTTTACCTCCTTTAATTTACACAAAGTCCTTTACTTGTTTTGAAGGTAGCATAAAGAGTATAAAACTTGACCTATTTAGATAACTTTAGATGTCATTCTATGGCATGAGATTGATCCCATCATTTTCCACCTTAGTGAACACTCTTAACTTAGTAGTTTAGAGTAGATAAAAACTTGAGTCACTTTAGATGGGAACACTTGGTGAAAATGAATTATGAAAACCTTGGAATGATGAGTCATTCTATTGAGATGTTTTGACATGTGTTGAGAAACACAAATGGTTTATGATGATGAAAATGTTGAGGCATGAGCCTTAGCCCTTTTATAAAACTGATGGTTGGATTCGGATGCAATACCATTCCAAATTTACCGTACAACCACAATACCTGAATTGGGTAAGGCTTAGCCGGAAGTTTATATGCATTAGTATTAGTTCCCTCGCGGGAGAGGTTTGAGCTGAGGCTAGCTCTCAATGTTGTCCACCTATGCAGTGCCCAAGATGACAGATGGTCATGGTTGGGAGGCCATGCTCATAGGATAGGTGCTTATACTAGGGTGTGTAAAGGAAAGGTTATGTTTGATTATCTGCATACTAAGTATGATGATTCAGGGTTATCCCTGACGGATTTATCAAATCTTGTGGTGAAAGTGTACCACCTCTACAGAGTGTCAAACTATTCGAATAGCCGCGTCCATGATTATGGACAGTTGGAATGGCCATACTGTTTTGTTGTCAGATGTTTTCAAAATAACTTATGAAAGGAATGATGAATCTTGACTTGACCGCAACAGGGTTGTGACTATGACACTAGCTTCCCAACTTAAGTGATTCTAGAACTTTATTTTATCTTTCTTTGTTTCAGAACTCAGCTTAGGTTTCAAACTTAACTTTATAGTTTAACTTAGAACTATACTACTTGTTAGTGGTAGTTTGCGAGTACTTAAAGAGTACTCATGGCTTTTGTCCCTGGCTATTCTCATGGCCAGCCTATGAAGCAGACTACCAAGATGATGGCCAACAGGACGGCTATGATAACTAGGACTATCTGCCTTCGTCAGCATTGCCTGTGCTCCTGAAGATGGACCCCACCGCTACGCTTATATTTTATTCCGCTGCTTGTTGTATTAAGACTAGATCATGAGATCCTTATTTGTGTAAGACCTTATGTATGGTTTGTAATGGATGATGTACTGTGATATCCAATCCGTTATGTCTCGCAAAAATGGTAATCCTGGGATTGCGAGGTATGGCATAATAGGCATCTAGGATTAAAAATCCAGGTGTTGACAGCTGAGGTAGGAGCCAATATCCCCTTGGATATCTTCACCTTCCTCTTCTTATTCATTTACAGCAAGCTGAGCTTCTTTCTCCTTGATGGGCTTCTCGAGTTCGTCCACCTTCTTGCAAAGACGGTCGATGGTGCGATCCTTCTTGGCGCGTTGACGGCGCAGAGACTGACGATCCTAGACGAGAAGTGAGAAATTCTAGGCCTTATGGCGGCAATGGCGAGGTTGTTGTTGGCGAGCTCTCTAGCATTGTCCAACTCCTTCTGTTTGTCATACAGTAGGAAGTCGAGGTTCTCCACTTGACGCTTCAGAATTGGGTGACTTGGCATCTCTAGCGGCATTCCGATGGAATCACGCCTTGCATAGTGAACAAAGCGGGTTCCTTGGATGAGGTTGACACTAAGGGCACACAGATGTGCGAGAGCTTCATGCATAGCCCTGGCTAATCCATCTAGCCAGTTGTTCTCTCTCACCGAGAACTGAATCCTCCCAGATACTTGTGCTTCTATCTTGCCTCGAAGATCAGCAGTCACTAGCCATTGTAAATCTCCTCCTGGTGGACCCGGGAGTTGAGCTCCAAGGAATTCCGGATGAGGACGCTCCAAGAACTTAGACAGGGCATCCAAATCCCTCTCGAAGATCAGTTGGCCTCCGTTGCCCAACTGGTAGAACTTGTTGTATTGAGCTTCCATCTATAAGAATTTAGGATGAAAAAGTTAGTGAAGTGATCAAGTGTGTCAAAGTTTTATGTAGTAATGTAAGACTTTGGAGGAACATGAAATTTTTTTAAAGAAAGAATTCCCAAGGGTAAGAGAGGAATTAGTTTTCATAAGTACTCACTATGGTTTTTGAAACTAAGTTTTTGTTCGGACGTCCATTCTAACTAGGGTCTCCTATGGTCAGGATGGATCTGATACCAACTGGTCAACAGCCGGATTTTTAATCCCAGAAGCCTGTTATGCCATACCTCGCAATCCTAGGATTACCATTTTTGCGAGACATAACAGATTGGATATCACAGTACATCATCCATTACAAACCATAAATAAGGCTTTACACAAATAAGGATCTCATGATCCAGTCTTAGTACAATCAAGTAGCAGAATAAATATCGTAGCGGTAGGGTCCATCTTCAGAGTCACAGGCAATGCTAACAATGGGAGATAGTCCTAGTTATCATAGCCGTCCTGTTGTCCTTCATCTTGGTAATCTCCTTCATAGTTTGGCCATAGGAATAGCCAGGGACAAAGCCATGAGTACTCGCAAACTACCACTAACAAGTAGTATCGTTCTAGTAAGAATACTAACTCTAAGTTTAAATGTGAAGTTAAGTTTGTGTCAACACCCGGATTTTTAATCCCAGATGCCCGTTATGCCATACCTCGCAATCCCAGGATTACCATTTTTGTGAGACATAACGGATTGGATATCACAGTACATCATCCATTACAAACCATACATAAGGTTTTACATAAATAAGGATCTCATGATCCAGTCTTTAATACAACAAGCAGCGGAATTAAAAGATAAGCGTAGCGATGGGGTCCATCTTCAGGGGCACAGGCAATGCTGACGAAGGCAGATAGTCCTAGTTATCATAGCCGTCCTGCTGACCATCATCTTGATAATCTCCTTCATAGTCTGGCCATGATAATAGCCAGGGACAAAAGCCATGAGTACTCTTTAAGTACTCGCAAACTACTACTAACAAGGAGTATAATTCTAAGTTAAAGAACTAGAGCTAAGTTTAACTATAAAGTTAAGTTTGAAACCTAAGCTGAGTTCTGAAGCAAAGGAAGATAAAGTAAAGTTCTAGAATCACTTAAGTGGGAAGCTATTATCATCAGCACAACCCTGTTGTGGTCAAGTCAAAGTTCATCATTCATTTCAAGTTATTTAGAAAACATCTGACAACGAAACAGTATGGCCATTCCAACTGTCCATAACCGCGGACGCGGCTATTCAAATAGTTTGACACTCTGCAGAGGTGGTACACTTTCACCACAAGATTCGATACATCTGTCAGGGATAACCATGAATCATCATACTTTGTATGCAGATAATCAAACATAACCTTCCCTTTACACACCCTAGTACAAGCACCTCTCCAATGAGCATGACCTCCCAACCATGACCATTAGTCATCTTGGGCACTACATAGGTGGACAACATTGAGAGGTAGCCTCGGCTCAAACCTCTCCCGTGAGGGAACTAATACTAATGCATATAAATTTCCAGCTAAGCCTTACCCAATTCAGGTAATGTGGTTGTACGGTAAATTTGGAACGGTATCGCATTCGAATCCAACCATCAGTTTTATAAAAGGGATAAGGCTCATGCCTCATCATTTTCATCATCATAAACCAGTTGTGTTTCTCAACACATGTCAAAACATCTCAATAGAATGACTCATCATTCCAAGGTTTTCACGATTCATTTTCACCAAGTGTTCCCATCTAAAGTGACTCAAGTTTTTGATCTACTCTAAAATACTAAGTTAAGAGTGTTAACTAAGGTGGAAGGATGGGATCAATCTCATGCCATAGAATGACATCTAAAGGTTTCTAAGTAGGTCAGGTTTTATACTTTTTATGCTACCTTCAAAATAAGCAAGGAACTTTGCATACTAAGGGGAGTAAAACTTGTAAGTAAGGCTTGGGGTACTAATAGTTAAAAAGGGGTGTGATCAAATCATGCCTAAAGCATCCTTGCTCATTCATCTAGCTTAATTCTAGCTTGCTAACAATAGCTTGCCTTGGTTGGTGCAGTGGTTGAAGTTTTCTTCTTCTTCTTCTTCTTGGTAGAACTCCTCCTCCTCGTAAGCTTGGTCGGTACTATCTTCTATAAATACATAGGGAGTGCACAATCACCAAAAAATACTTAACTAGGCTAAGTAGCATTCTAAAACACACAATTGATGATCTATTATCATCACAAGCATCACAAGTTTAATTTTAATAGTTTCATCCTTTTTATTTTAGAAAAGTAATTTCTACTCATTGAAATATTAACTAAAATTTAATATTCATCACCGAAATATGGCATCATGTGGACACATGTCCTCACCACATATTCTAACATGTGGGAATGAGATTTAAAGGTTGGATCAATATTACTTTAGTTTAAGTTTATTATTTAATGATTTAAAGTGACTAGAAATGCCTATATAGCATTATTTTGGTACTAGTCCAAAGTCACTGCATGTTAACCTTAATATTATTACATGGTTAGATAGATATGATGAAATGTGATTTTTGAAAGTTGGAATCAACTCAAAAGCTAACTTGGTTGATTTTATAAAAATGTTGGAAGTTGCAAACGCTTCTGTCTTCTTATTTTTATTAGGAGAGATCTATAACTCTAATTGAATTAAATCCAACGGGCTTGGATAGATAATTTTAATACCTTTCAGACAAAATTGGTTTCATGCAATTTGGATTTCTAAAACTCTCTGAAAAGATTTTCAAACTAGGGGACAAAAACTAGATTTAACTAAAAAAGAAAATCCAGATTTGAATCGATGGGCTAGCGCGGGAAAAGGAATGGGCCGGCCCAGTGGCGCTCCGCGGTGCGGGGCTCAGCTGACAGGGGGGTCCCGCGTGTCAGCGGCACTTAAAACGCGAAACGGTACGCGCGCTGTGGGCCGTAAGATTAGAAGCGAGATCAACGGTTGGGGGTCATCGTCGACGACGAACAGGTCGCCGGCGAGCTTGAACCCTAGCGGCTCGGTGGGGGTCTACTGGGGGCGTACCAGGGCTCTAGCAGGGTCGGCGAGGCGTGCAAACGACGTGGAAGACGACGGCGAGGCGAGGCACGGTTGCGGCGGAGCTTGGGGTGGTCGCAATCAACAGCGCCCTTCTCCTCCTGTCGCGGCTGCTCCGGCTCCAATTCCGGCGAGCTGCTACTCTACTTGCTCCGGATAGAGGTGGGTGAGGTTCAGAGAGGTGAGGGGAGTGGAATGGTGTGGAGAGAAGAGGCTTGGGAGGGCTCCTTTTATAGGCCCGACGGTGAGACCGAGCGGGATGGGCAGGCGACTCCGGCGACAAGGCTACAGCGGGGTAGAGGCATGGCTGGGGATGGCGATCGATGGGCGGTTCCTTGGCGGTGCTCTAGAACATAAATGCGGTCGTAGGGGCGGTGGCATGCTGTCTGGGCGAGGTGGCGCTCTGCGCGGCCGAAGCGGCGGTGTCCACGGTGAGCGGTGGCTGTGAGCTTTGGGCGGCGAACGGGGATGTCTAGGGTGTTCTCCAGGTCAAGGTGGAGCGGTGGGCACGGGCTGGTGCCAAGGGATGGTCTGTGTGAGCGGGGACATGGCATGCTCTGGGGGCGGTGTCGGCATGCTCGACCGGCTCCGGGCACGGCGGTTCCTGGCCGCTCTGTTTTCTGTCTCTGGCCTGGGGCTGGTTGGGCGGTGGAGGTGGACCACTGGCAAGCTGCTAGACATGAGGAGAGGGGCTGGAGAGGGCTGCTGCTGCGAGTGCACTGTCGGCCGGCGAGGTGGTGTTCGGCATGGCATGGCAGTGCAGCTAGGGGGTAGGGGAGATGCTGGTTAGGCTCTGGTTAGATCAAGAGGGGACAAGGGGATTAAATGGGGGCAAAACCCTGTAGTAAACAGTGAGCTAGGATTAGAGGTGATATTATGCATGCCCAGTGTTTGATGCAATGGCCGCATGAAAGAAAGTTTTGAATTTTGGTTTCAAATTTTTTGAGTGATCTCCACTAGTGATAGGTAGTCTCTGGTTGCAAGGGTTTTGAAAATGGAGCTCAAATAGATGGTTTTTGAAATAAGGGTGATCTATGCATATGCATTAGATTCAATTTTAAACTGTCATTTAAAATAGTTAACAGAATGTTTTTAGTAGATCAAAAGGTGGGCCTTGGTACCTCATTATGTGTACTAGCAAGGGGTGCCAAGATCAAGAATTGTTTCTGTTAAGTTTTGAGTACTAGGAATAGCCAAAGTAGGCATGAGAGTTAAATTTGCCAAAATGACCATTCCTCCTTTTTAATTCTTTTTGATTTGATTTTCTTTAGGAAAAGCTTGGGAATGATGTATATGATGTTTAAATCACCTAAGAAACATTTTACAAGCATTGGATCAATCAATCATGGCAATTCAAACAACTCCTATTTTAAATGCATACACATATGAATGCTTTCATTTTAAATTTGGAAAAGTTTTGGTTAACCCTATTTTTGGATGGTTTGATCTTGATAAGCTTGGATTGAAGTTTTGGGATGTTACATACCTTCCCCCCTTAAACAAAATCTCGTCCCGAGATTTACAAAGAAAACTAGGAACTAAAGAGATATGGGAACTCTGTTCTAATGTAATCTTCGCGCTCCCAAGTAGCTTCCTCCTCGGTATGGTTGCTCCACTGAATCTTGAGAAACTTGATACTCCTGGTCCTGGTGGTTCTGTAGGCTTCTTCTAAGATACGGATGGGTACTTCCCGATAGGTCAGGTCATTGTTGATTTCCACAGCTCTATGATCGATGTTCTTGAAAACTTCCGTCTTCTCAGGCACTTCCAAGCATTTGCGAAGTAACGAGATATGGAACACATTGTGGATGGCTGACATCTCTTCAGGCAGTTCCAGTTGATACGATACTTCTCCTCGGCAGTTTAGAATCTTGAAAGGTCTGATATATCTGGGAGCTAACTTTCCTTTCAGACTAAAGTGTTGAGTTCCCTTCAATGGTGAAACCTTGAGATATACGAAATCTCCGACATTGAAAGTTAGGTCTCTCCTTCTCTTGTCAGCATAGCTCTTCTGTCTGGATTGGGCGGTCTTGAGGTGCTCACGGACTTTGTGAACTTTCTCTTCTGCTTCTCGGAGAATGTCGGGTCCAAAGATCTGACTCTCTCCTACTTGCGACCAATTCAAAGGGGTACGACACTTTCTTCCGTATAGGAATTCAAATGGTGACATCTGCAAACTAGCCTGATAACTGTTGTTATATGAGAATTCTGTGAAAGGCAGGAAGTCTTCCCATTTTGATCCGTATTCCAACACACAAGCTCTAAGCATATCCTCTAAGATCTGATTGACTCTCTCCGTTTGTCCATCTGTTTGCGGGTGATAAGCGGTACTGAAGTTCAACTTGGTTTCTAAACCTTCCTAAACTTTCTGCCAAAATCTTGAAGTAAACTGGGTTCCTCGATCTGAGACGATGGTCTTGGGGGTTCCATGCAGACTAACAATCCTAGCAATGTATAGCTCTGCTAGCTTTGCACTCTAGTAGGTTGTCTAGACAGGTATAAAGTGGGCTACCTTGGACAATCTATCAACGATGACCCAGATTGAGTCATTTCCCCTACTAGAAGTAGGCAAACCAGTGATAAAGTCCATTCCGGAATCTGCAATGGTTGCAACAATCCTGTAGGTCTCTGATGCTCTGCTTTGACTCTTTGACAGATGTCACATTTGGCGATGTAGCTCCCGATCTCTCTCTACATCTTGTGCCACCAAAATTGCTCTTTCAAATCCCGATACATCTTTGTTCCTCTGGGGTGGGTAGAATAAAGAGTATCATGAGCTTCCTTCATGATAACTTCCTTCAGCTCCGAATCTGCTGGCACACAGATACGTCCTTTGTACCACAGTACACCTTCTTCGTCTTCGGTGAATCCAGGTACCTTTCCTGTACCAATACGACATTTGATTCCGTCGATACTTTCATTTCCCTTCTAGGCTTCCTTGATTTGGCTAATCTAAGTGGCTTGAAGTTCAATGCTAATTAGGAATCCTTTGCTAACTAACTCAGTCCTGAACTGCTCCAACTCCTCATACAAACTTGGCTACTTCTCCTTGATCATGGTGTTAAGCCTGCACGGCAATCTGCTAAGAGTATCCGCTACCACATTGGCTTTGCCGGGGTGATAGTGAATGTCAAGGTCATAATCCTTGATTAACTCTATCCATCTTATTTGCCTCATATTCAGCTCCTTCTGAGTGAAGTTATACTTCAAGCTCTTATGATCTGAGTTAATCTCACAACGATTACCCATCAAATAATGACGCCATGTCTTCAACACTAGAACCACCGCTGCTAGCTCAAGGTCATGGGTCGGATAGTTCTGCTCATGTTGCTTCAATTGTCGAGACAGATACGCGATGACTTTTCCTTCTTGCATCAATACACATCCTAGGCCAATCTTGGATGCATCACAATACACATCAAACGGCTTCTTGATGTCTGGCATGATCAAAATTGGGGCTGATATCAATCTCTTCTTCAGCTCTTGGAAACTGGCTTCACACTTGTCTGTCCATTCAAACTTCTTGTCCTTCTTCAACAATTGGGTCATTGGTCAGGCTATGCTCGAGAATCCTTCTACGAACTTGCGGTAATATCCGGCTAATCCGAGAAACGACGAACTTGGGTTTGATTAGTTGCGGCTTCCCATTCCTCGACATCTTTGATCTTGGTGGGATCAACAGAGAATCCTCCGGCAGACACAATATGTCCTAGAAATCCTACTTCTTTCAGCCAAAACTCACACTTGCTGTACTTGGCATATAACTGATGCTCTCTTAGGGTTTCTAGGATGATTCTCAGATGTTTCTCATGCTCTTCTTCTGACTTGGAGTAGATAAGGATGTCGTCGATAAACACAACTACAAACTTATCTAGGAAATTCATAAAGATCTTATTCATGAGATTCATGAAATAAGCAGGGGCATTGGTTAATCCAAAAGACATAACCGTATACTCGTATAAGCCATAGCGAGTAGTAAAGGCGGTCTTCGGAATATCTGTTGCACGAATCTTAAGTTGGTGATAACCAGTCCTAAGATCAATCTTTGAGAATACCTGAGCTCCAGTCAACTGATCAAATAGATCCTCTATCTTTGGCAAAGGGTACTTGTTCTTGATGGTGACATCATTCAACTTTCTGTAATCTGTACACAGACGATTGCCTCCATCTTTCCTGTCGATGAATAACACTGGTGATCTCCATGGCGATGTGCTTGGCTGAATCAAGCCTGTTGCTAACATGGCATCCAACTGCTTCTTCAGTTCCACTAACTCTGAGGGGTTCATGGTATAGGGTCTCTGGGCTATAGGTCCGGTTCCGGGGATTAGTTCGATAATGAACTCAATATCCCTATCCGGGGGCATACCTGGCAATTCATCTGGGAATACGTCGGGGTATTCACAGACTACTCTGACTTGGTCAATGGTGGGCAGGGCTACACTCTTGTTGCACTTGAATTGACGGGGTAAGGTTTCAGAGATATGCTCTACTGTTACTCCAGAACTACTGGTCATGGTGATGGCTTTCTTAGCGCAGTCTATCAATCCTTTATGCCTTGACATCTAGTCCATACCCAGTACTACTTCTAATCCTTTGGTTCCAAGTACAATTAGGTTGGCATAAAAATCTATCCCATGTATTCTGATAGGTATAGCTTTGCAAATTTTTCTAGCCTTTGTTGTTGAACCGGGAATTTGAACTATCATGACATGCTTCAGGTTGGTTGGGTGAATCTTACTAGTGCATACAAATTCTTCGGTGACAAATGAATGCGATGCTCCAGAATCAAACAAAACTCTTGCTAAAACTGAGTTGACAGAAAACATACCCAGCACTACATCTGGCGCTTCCTGGGCTTCTTCTGCGTTCATGTGGAAGAGACGACCGTTGCGGTTGTGAGGGTTCCCTGGGGCAAATCTCCTTCCTGGTTGAACACGACGCTGCTGCTGAGCTGGGGCATTCACAGGGGCATTGGCAGCAGTCTTCTTGGGACACTCATTGGAGTAGTGACCCTTCACTCCACACTCGAAACAAGTGATCTAGGACTTGTCCTTGACTGCGACAGGCACAGCATTGCTGCCAGTTCTGGGCGCAGTGTTGTTGTTGTTGTTGCTCTTGGGAGGGGCACGGTTGAAATTGTTGGCATTGCCGGAGTTGTGATTGTTTCCTCCAGACTTCACATTACGTCCGCTACGATTGGGGTAGCTTGGGCGAGAACTTGGGGGTCGGTTGTTCCTTGGTGCATATCCTGGTGAGGGGTTGGGACGGTACTTCTGGTGACTACTGGATCTAGACTGCTGCCTCATACGGCGCTTGCGGTTGTCGTTTGCCTGGTTAATCTTCCCTTCCATCTGAATGGCAGAGTCGACTAGCTCTTCGAGATCATCAAAACGGATGTTGACGAGGATAGTCTGCATCTCATCATGCAGTCCGTTTAAGAATCTCTCCTTCTTCTTGGCTTCCGTGTTGATCTCATCCAGTGCATATCTGGCAAGTGACAAGAATCTGTCACGGTACTCCACCACAGTCATTCTTCCTTGCTTCAATTCGCGGAATTCATCTCTCATCCTGTTGACAAGACCCTGCGGCACGTGGGTGCGGCTGAACTTGACCTTGAATGCTTCCCAGGTCATCACCTGGCCATGGTTCATATTGCGGATGCTATTCCACCAAGCTCTTGCATCTCCCGCCAGATAGTGGGTGGCGAAGAGAACTTTCTCATTCTCATCAACTCTGGCAACCTCTAAGTTGTTTTCCATGGTCTGTAACCAGTCATCAGCATCTAATGGGTTTTCAGATTGGTTAAAGATTAGGGGATTCATGTTCTGAAAGTTTTTGAGTTTGGATCCTTGGTGATCCTGATTTCCATGTCCTTGGTTATTGAGAGCCATTTGGGCGATCTACTGCAATGTTGCTAAGTTGGCTTGACGCTCGGCCCTGCTTGCTTCATGGTCCGCGACGAGATTCTGCAAGATCTGCAGCATTGGGTCCTGCGACGAGCTGCTCCCTCCTTAGTTTCCACGAGTCATCTGAAGATTGAGATAGATATAGGGGTAAGAGGGAAATTCTACGGTTCATGGTTTTGGGTTTTCAAAGCTAAAACATTGAGTTATACTCAGGTTTTTCGACTAACTTCATTTTCATTCATGCAAGCAAGCACACGATACAACACACATCACAACAATCAAAGGGGAAAACAGATGGTTTGATGAACCATTCTGTAAGCTACGATACAATGAGATGATACATCTCATGCTACGACAATGCTCTAGTGCATCTACTCATCATCGATGAAGTCGGAGTCTTCATCATCAGTGTAGAAGTCCACAGCATCCTCCTCCAGAAAGTCATCATCATTGCACGCTGGCGACAAAGAGACTGGCGATGGTGCGATCCTTCTTTGCACGCTGGCGACAAAGAGACTGGTGATCTTGGATGAGCAGTGCGAAAGTCTAGGCCTTCTTGTCGGCAATGGCATGGTTCTGGTTGGCTAACTCCCTGGCATTGTCCAGTTCCTGCTGTCTGTCATGAAGCAAGAAGTCAAGGTTCTCCACTTGACGCCTCAACTCTGGCTGACTTGGCATCTCCATCGGCATTCCCATGAAGTCACGTCTTGCATAGCGGGCAAAACGGGTTCCTTGGATCTTGTTGACGCTGAGGGCACATAGATGTGCGAGAGCTTGATGCATTGCCCTGGCTAATCCATCTAGCCAGTTGTTCTCTCTCACGGAGAACTGAATTCTCCCGGAAGTTGGTGCTTCGAAGTTTCCTCGAAGATCCGCGGTGACTAGCCACTTTAGGTCTCCTCCTGGGGGTCCTGGAAGTTGAGCTCCAAGAAACTCCGGATGTGGGCGTCCCAGTAAATCTGACAGTGAATCCAGATCCCTCTCGAAGATTAGCTGACCTCTGTTTCCCAACTGGTAAAACTTGCTGAACTGAGTCTCCATCTACAAGAATTAAGGATGAGGGAGTTAGTGAAGTGATCAAGTGTGTCAAATTTTAAGTAGTAATGTAAGAATTTTGAGGAACATGACTTTTTGAGAAAGAATGAGTTCACAAGGGTAAGAGAGGGAATAGTTTTTCATAAATACTCACTTTGGTTTTGAAGCTAAGTTTTTGGTTTGGACGTCCATGCTAACTAGGGTCTCCTATGGTCAGGATGGCTCTGATACCAACTTGTCAACACCCGGATTTTTAATCCCAGATGCCCGTTATGCCATACCTCGCAATCCCAGGATTACCATTTTTGCGAGACATAACGGATTGGATATCACAGTACATCATCCATTACAAACCATACATAAGGTTTTACACAAATAAGGATCTCATGATCCAGTCTTTAATACAACAAGCAACACAATTAAAAGATAAGCGTAGCGGTGGAGTCCATCTTTAGGGGCACAGGCAATGCTGACGAAGGCAGATAGTCCTAGTTATCATAGTCGTCCTACTGACCATCATCTTGATAATATCCTTCATAGTCTGGCCATTATAATAGCCAGGGACAAAAGCCATGAGTACTCTTTAAGTACTCGCAAACTACTACTAACAAGGAGTATAATTCTAAGTTAAAGAACTAGAGCTAAGTTTAACTATAAAGTTAACTTTGAAACCTAAGCTGAGTTCTGAAGCAAAGGAAGATAAAGTAAAGTTCTAGAATCACTTAAGTGGGAAGCTATTATCATCAACACAACCCTGTTATGGTCAAGTCAAAGTTCATCATTCATTTCAAGTTATTTAGAGAACATCTGACAACGAAACAGTATGGCCATTCCAACTGTCCATAACCACGGACGCGGCTACTCGAATAGTTTGACACTCTGCAGAGGTGGTACACTTTCACCACAAGATTCGATACATCTATCAGGGATAACCCTGAATCATCATACTTAGTATGTAGATAATCAAACATAACCTTCCCTTTACACACCCTAGTACAAGCACCTCTCCTATGAGCATGACCTCCCAACCATGACTATCAGTCATCTTGGGCACTGTATAGGTGGACAACATTGAGAGGTAGCCTCGGCTCAAACCTCTCCCGTGAGGGAACTAATACTAACGCATATAAATTTCCAGCTAAGCCTTACCCAATTCAGGTAATGTGGTTGTACGGTAAATTTGGAATGGTATCACATCCGAATCCAACCATCAGTTTTATAAAAAGGTTAAGGCTCATGCCTCATCATTTTCATCATCATAAACTAGTTGTGTTTCTCAACACATGTCAAAACATCTCAATAGAATGACTCATCATTCCAAGGTTTTCACAATTCATTGTCACCAAGTGTTCCCATCTAAAGTGACTCAAGTTTTTGATCTACTCTAAAAGACTAAGTTAAGAGTGTTCACTAAGGTGGAAGGATGGGATCAATCTCATGCCATAGAATGACATCTAAAGGTTTCTAAGTAGGTCAAGTTTTATACTTTTTATGCTACCTTCAAAATAAGTAAGGAACTTTGCATACTAAGGGGAGTAAAACTTGTATGTAAGGCTTGGGGTACTAATAGTTAAAAAGGGGTGTGATCAAAGCATGCCTAAATCATCCTTGCTCATTCATCTAGATTAATTCTAGCTTGCTAACAATAGCTTGCCTTGGTTGGTGGAGTGGTTGAAGTTTTCTTCTTCTTCTTCTTCTTGGTAGAACTCGTCCTCCTCGTAAGCTTGGTCGGTACTATCTTCTATAAATACATAGGGAGTACACAATCACCAAACAATACTTAACTAGGATAAGTAGCATTCTAAAACACACAATTGATGATCTATTATCATCACAAGCATCACAAGTTTAATTTCAATAGTTTCATCCTTTTTATTTTAGAAAAGTAATTTCTACTCATTGAAATATGAACTAAAATTTAATATTCACCACCAAAATATGGGATCATGTGGAAACATGTCCTCACCACATATTCTAACATGTGGGAATGAGATTTAAAGGTTGGATCAATATTACTTTAGTTTAAGTTTATTATTTAATGATTTAAAGTGACTAGAAATGCCTATATAGCATTATTTTTGTACTACTCCAAAGTCACTGCATGTCAACCTTAATATTATTACATGGTTAGATAGATATGATGAAATGTGATTTTTGAAAGTTGGACTCAACTCAAAAGCTAACTTGGTTGATTTTATAAAAATGTTGCAAGTTGCAAAAGCTTCCGTCTTCTTATTTTTATTAGGAGAGATCTATAACTCTAATTGAATTAAATCCAACGGGCTTAGATAGATCATTTTAATACCTTTCATACAAAATTGGTTTCAAGCAATTTGGATTTCTAAAACTCTCTAAAATGATTTTCAAACAAGGGGACAGAAACTAGATTTAACTAAAAATCCAGATTTGAATCGATGGGCTAGCGCGGGAAAAGGAATGGGCCGGCCCAGTGGTGCTCCACGGCGCGGGGCTCAGCTGACAGGAGGGTCCCGCGTGTCAGCGGCACTTAAAACGCGAAACGGTACGTGCGTTGTGGGCTGTAAGATTGTGGTCAAGTCATGTCACAATTCATTTCATAAGTTGTTTTGAAAACATCTGACAACGGAACAGTATGGCCACTCCAACTGTCCATAACCGTGGACGCGGCTATTCGAATAGTTTGACACTCTGCAGAGGTGGTACACTTTCACAACAAGATTCGATACATCTGTCAGGGATAACCCTGAATCATCACGCTAACCCGGCCAACATAAAGCATATGTCGTCTATGTTCGATCTACCTTGTTTGCAGGTGCCCAAGTGGCCAAGTTAGCCAGGCACTAGTCGGGTTATCACTTGGCTTACAAGAGAATGAAGGAATCTCGCTAGTCAAAAGGTGGTGTATGTCCACTATAGCGTGAACGAAGCAGACAGAGGAGAGGACCAGCGGGGCATGGCCGACAAGGGTGACATAGCCAATGTCGGCTGATGCCACCAGTGTTAGATGACGTTGCGCTGTAGAGGGGGTCAGGGAGGCTTACGCCCTCAGTCCGGACTAGCTAGTTAAAGAGTAAAAGAGGCATCTTACTTTACCGAGGAGCATATTCGAGGAATATACCTTCACGTATGCCCTAGATTGTAACTTAGCCCTCCTATATAAGGAGGGAAGGACCTCCATAGAGAGGGTGGGCCATTTTTACTAAGGGAGAGTCCTAGAGATTAGTTGTGGGTTGTAAGAGAACTAGTCTCCTTCCCACGAATAGCTCAAGGAGCCTCTGTAATCCTTCATCAACAAGAGAGAAGTACAAACACTTGTGTGTGGAATCACCACACTATCCCTCCCTATATTCCTCTAGTGCTCATTGGCCCCACCTTTAGCCTATACATGGCATCTACCGTGCCACCACCACGATAGTTGGTACCCACCGTGGGGCAAGCGGCACTAGAAGGAGTAAAAATTCGGACGAGAAACATCATCGTCACCGGCGAACACATCGTCTCCGGGCTTGTTCAGCGCTTTGGAGCGCAGGACTACGTCAGCGACAACGTTGGCAGCTTCAGCAGATGCCCACCTCTGCGCAACAACCTCTTCATCAAGCTTGGCGCCCACAAGATCTATGTCGGCATCGACGAGTCCTGCATTCACCTGCAGCATGTCATCGCGGGAGGCAAACCACCCCTCAGCGCTTCTTCGCCCCGCTAGCTATGCTGAGGTCATGATGATGGCGCCTGACGCAGGAGCAAGCAAGGAACCGGCGCCAGAGCTGGACGCTACGCCGAAGTAGGCAAGATCTAGATTCCCTCCACTAGAGAGGTTAGAAAATGTACTGCAGCAGGCGATAGATAGCTTGGAAACACCCATAGCACTAGTAGTATATTTGGCTCAGGCACAGTTCGAGCTAGAGGAGACTAGGCAGAAAATGTTAGCTGGGGCGAAAAAGGTAGCAGAGTTGCAGCAGTCACTAAACATTACTCTACGGGGTATGCAAAGGCCAACCGTATAGATGGAGTGAAAATCCAAGGTCGAAACCTGGTCACTGAGATTAACAAGGACTATGTGCCTAAACCGGGTCAGACAGCTACGCTAGTCTCAGCAGTGCTGGAGAGGTATAGCACCCCGATAAAAAATCTCAGGGCTACCAATGCATCCGCATCCGAGTTTGAGGGTTTGATTGGAGAAGCCCGAGAAAGGCAACATGAGAGAGTTAACCATTTGCTAAGGGTAGCATGAGGAGATAAACAAGGCAAACCCGGCGCAACCCGGAGTGTCGCACGTGGTTCATTCGGCAAGGTATAACCCGGCAAGGTCCGCTGGTGCTGCATCATCACCTCATGATGGCCCTAGAAGAGAGGATGTGGTAACCTCGGGGAGAAAGGAGAAACATATGGTCCCGTATGACCCGGCAAGGGCAGGGAAAGGAAAAGTAGTGCAAATTGATGAGGATCGACACAGTGTCAGCTAGGGGGAAGTTGGCCAGGGTAACCGCGACCAAGGCAATGCCGATCGAGGAAATGCTGCCAACGGTAATGCCAAACAACATAGTCTGGCGGGAGTGGAGCAAAATGTACCTCGGCAACAGCAGCAACAATACGCACCTCGGCATAAGAGAAGTGTTGGCCCAGCAATGCAGCAGCAAAATGCTCGTCCGGGTCTAGATAGATACAATGATGGTTATTTGGCAATGGATGATGCCAGATTTCCTAGGCTGGAGCATCATGTGGTTGGACCAAGATTGGGAAACAGGAACCTACAGCCAGATGATGCAAGGCTTAAGTTGGACCGAATCTATAGGTCGGAGATGATTGAAGTGCAGGGTCCTCCGGGTCCAGCATGCTTTGGACCTCGTGTCATGAGAGAACCACCTATGGCGAACTTTTAGTTAGCCAGAGGAACGAAGACGTGTGACAGCAGCACTAAATCGGATGATTGGCTCATTGATTACGCAACTGCGGTGAACATAGCCACGGGTAACTTGAGATAGGTTGTGAGATATGTGCCCCAGATGTTAGAAGGACCAGCAAGGGTCTGGTTGAACAATTTGCCGCCAGGAAGCATTAACTGTTGGTTGGACTTTGAGGAGTTGTTCATGAGCAACTTCTTGAGCACCTACAAGAGGCCGAATAGGCCACAAACTTTGGCACTGTGCAAGCAATGACCGAATGAGATGGACCGAGAATTCTTGACTCGGTGGTGCAATGTGCGTAATTCCTCTGAAGGGGTAATTGAATCACAAGCAATTGCATGGTTTGCCCAAGGCTGTAGGTATGGAAGTATGTTGTGGCAGAGGTTGCAGCGAGATATGCCAACTACCTTGGCTGAGATGATTCGGATCGCAGATTCGTATGCCTTGGGAGATCCAACCCAACCTTGGCTGATGTCAAGCAAGTCAAATGAGGAGTACTACAATAGAGATGGTTCCAGATCATCCCGGAGGAATGATTTCTGAGGTAAAAGAAGAGATGATCGGTTGGATTACCAGTACAGCTCGCAACAGGTGGCAGTTGTAGATTAGGATCAACCCAATGTCGGTGCCAGCCATCATTAGAAAACTGGGGGGTAACAGTGTCAACAAAAGGGTGAAGGCAAGAAACCCTGGACGCCAGAGCAGAAGAAACAGTGGCAAGAAAGGAAGGACAGGCCGAGTTACACATTTGAGTCTATGTTGGATCAGCCGTGCAAGTTCCACACGCCAAGTCCAAATAACCCGGCAAATCATACAACCCGGCAATGTGAATGGATGAGGAAGCTAGAGAAGAGTGGCTTGGGGAATGCTCAGGCACCTCGGCACGATGCACCTCGGCACGATGCACATCAGCATGATGGACCTCGGCACGAAGCACCTCGAAACGATGCATCTCAGCAGCAATAGCTCACTGGGGGAATAGGCAGCAACTAATGTTGCCTCCACCTCCACCGAGATATCAGAACCATGAGAAAAGGGATGCAGTGCATCAGGTGAATAATCAGCAGCAACAAGACCAAAGATATCATGAAAATGACGGCAGGAATGAGTATAGAGAACATCAACAAATTTACTGTGTGTTCACCATAGAAGAGACTGATAGAAAGAGCTTGTAGCACCAACATATGGAGGTGAACGTGGTAATGCCAGCTGTGACGAGGTATATGCCTTGGGCGGAACAAGAGATTACATGGAGCATCAAGGATCACCCTAGGCTCATGACGCGTCCTGGATCATATGCGCTAGTGTTGGATCCAACGTTCATTGGGCCGAATATCAACTACGGTTTTCCAAGGTGCTGATAGACAACGACAGTAGCATTAACATCATGTACAATGACACCATGCACAAGTTGGGAATATCGGAAAATATGCTCCAAGCAACAAGGACTACTTTTCATGGCATTGTGCTGGGTATCTCATGTGAGCCCATTGGTAGGGTCCGAGTTGACGTGTTATTCGGCACAAGGGACAACTGCCGACTGAAAACTTGGAGTTTGAGGTTGTAAACTTGGAAAGCGAGTATCATGCGTTGCTCGGCGGACCAGCTTTGAACAAGCTTATGGCAAGTACTCACATTAGTTACTTGAATATGAAGTTCCTAGGGCCAAGGGGAGTGATTACCATAGCTGGGGACTTCAGGCGTTCCATTGAGTGTGCCTCAGCCGGGTCTAACCTGGCTGAGTCACTTGTGATTTCTCAAGAGAAGAGGAAAATTCAGGAAGTGGCGGCATTGGCTCAGTCCGCATAGCAGCATATGCCGACTCTAACTAACCCGCATGGGAGTGTCTCATTTCAAGCGAGAAAGAATACAAAGAAGATGCATATTGATGACCTGTTCCCGGAGTGCACCGTAACTATTGGTGCCAGGTTAAGTGACAAATAGGAAAGCGAGCTCATCAACTTCCTCCGGGAGAATCGGGATATGTTTGCATGGTCTACACATGACCTGCAAGGTGTGATGAGGGAGTTGTCCGAGCAATCTTTGAATGTGAGACCCGGAGCAAAGCCGGGGAGGCAACCTCTTCGCCGCTTCGCTGAAGACAGGAGAAAAGTCATTGGAGAAGAGATAGCTTGGCTCCTTACATCCGGATTTATCATGGAAGTACTTTACCCGGATTGGCTCTCTAATCCGGTGCTCGTGGAGAAGAAGAAAGATGATCAAAATGTGGTTGTGGTGTGGCGTATGTGTATCGATTACACGAACCTGAATAAGGCATGTCCAAAAGATCCATTTCCACTGCCAAGGATAGACCAGGTCATAGATTCAACTGCGGGGTGTGAGTTTTTATCATTCATAGATGCTTATTCTAGCTTTCACCAGATACCTTTGAACCCGGATGATCAAATAAAGACTGCATTTATCACCCCATATGGGGCTTATTGCTATCGCACTATGCCGTTTGGTTTACTTAATGCAGGAGCAACGTATCAACGATGCATGCAAAAATGTCTATATGACCAAATTGGTCAAAATGTGCAAGTTTATGTGGATGATGTTGTGATAAAAACTAAGAAAAGCAAAACGCTCCTTGATGATATCCGACAAACATTTGCTAACCTAAGGGGGTTTCGGATGAAGCTTAACCCGGAGAAATGTACCTTTGGTATTCTGGCTGGGAAGTTACTCGGTTTTCTCATATCCAGCCGAGGTATCGAGGCTAATCCCGCAAAAATACGAGCTATAGAAAGAATTGAACTGCTGAAGTGTTTTAACATTGTGCAGAAGTTCACAGGTTGCCTAGCATCGCTAAGTCAGTTTGTAAGTCGGCTGGGAGAGAAGGCATTGCCCCTCTACGAGTTAATGAAAAAGGCAGATAAATTTACATGGACACCGCAAGTTGATAACACATTTCATGAATTAAAAAAGATGTTATCTTCTGCACCAGTATTAGCCTCGCCACTATCTAAAGAGCCGATGTTGCTCTCTATAGCAGCGACCAACTGAGTTGTGAGTGCGGTGATAGTAGTGGATCATGATGAGGAGGGTAAGTTGGTGCAGAGGCCCGTGTACTACCTAAGCAAGGTATTGTCAGCTTCGAAGTAGAATTACCCTCACTATCAGAAGATGGCATACGACGTGTACATGGCGGACAAGAAGCTAAAGCATTACTTTGAGGAACACCCCATCAAAGTGATATGTGAAGCTCCCATATCCAAGATAATGAGCAACAAAGATGCCAGTGGCCAAATAGCAAAATGGGGAATTGAGTTAGCCCCATATGCACCATAGTTTGATAGAAGAGATAGGATTAAATCTCAAGTTGTGGCAGATTTCTTCGTGGATTGGGCGGAGATGCAATACGAACCACCTTTGCTGAACTCAAACTATTGGAGGATGCACTTTGATGGGTCAAAGCTAAATGAAGGACTGGGGGCGGGGGTAGTGCTTACCTCGCCCAAGAAAGATCAGCTGAAATATGTCCTCCAGATCCATTTAGCGCATCGAATAATGTTGCCGAGTATGAGGCGCTCGTGCATGGGCTTAAGGTGGCAAAGGAAGTGGGGATACGTCGGATACAATGCTTCGGAGATTCGGGTTTGGTAGTACAGCAAGTGTGTGGCAACTGGGATGCTCTGGATGCAAACATGGCCCTTTACAGATTCCATATCCAAAAGATAAGTGGGTTCTTTGAAGGATGTGAATTCCACCATGTACCTCGGCTTGAAAATGAGGCAGCCGACGTATTATCTAAGTTGGGATCATCTCGGCAGCCAATCCCGCCAGGCATTGCTTTGGAACACTTGAGAAAACCATCTATCACACCTTCACTAGAATCCAACGCAATCTATGTTCCGGCTCACTTTGGATCAGAGGCTATCCCTATGGATATAGATAGGGGCAGCACATCAGCAAACTTGGGGACTGTTCAGCTTGATCCGGCTGGAGTTATGTCGGTGGAAGTAATGGAAATTGACGAGGAGCTCTTTCCTGTTAGAGTTATACCTGCATGGGCAAAGCCAATATTTGAGTTCTTGAAAGAAGGAACCTTGCCGAGTGACAAGATACTTTCGAGACAAATCCAAACGAGAGCAAAGGCATACACTATTATCAATGCCAAACTATACAAGAGAAGTGTCACAAGTGTTCTGCAATGATGTGTTGACCCGGAAGAAGGGCTTGACATCCTCCGAGATATCCATCAGGGGGAATGCGGGCATCATGCATCATCCAGAGCACTAGTGACAAAAGCTTTCTGGCATGGATTTTACTGGCCAAGTGCCTTGGAGAAAGCAGAAGATCTTGTAAGGAAATGCAATGGTTGTCGGAGGTATGCTACCAAGACGCACATGCCTATGTCAGAACTGATAACTATACCTATCACTTGGCCATTTGCGGTATGGTGCTTAGGTATGGTTGGCCCATTCAAGCCGGCAAAAGGAAACATGACCCATATATTGGTTATGGTAGACAAATTTACCAAGTGGATTGAGGTAAAGCCAATCAGGAAATATGATGGGGCAACGGTTGTGACATTCCTTAAAGATATAATCTTGAGATATGGCTATCCCCACAGTATCATAACTGATAATGGCACAAATTTTGCTAAAGGAGCATTTGCGAGGTTCTGCCGAGAAAAGAAGATCCGGCTAGATATTGCATCAGTAGCCCACCCCACTTCGAACAGGCAAGTGGAAAGATCCAACGGACTAGTTTTGTCCGAGATAAAACCCTGGCTCATTGAGCCGCTTCAAAGATCAGCAGGGTGATAGATAGAAGAACTACCAACGGTACTGTGGAGTCTAAGAACAACTTCAAATCGATCAACAAGTTATACGCCATTTTTTCTAGTATATGGGGCAGAAGCTATACTACCAGCCGACATAGAGCATGATTTGCCCAGGGTCACCCAATACATAGAAGCCGAAGTGCGAGAAGCCCGGCAAAATGATGTTGATCTACTGGAAGAAGCGAGAGAACTGGCCTTGTCCAGATCCGCCATATATCAGCAAAATCTCCAAGGCTACCATAGCCGAAAAGTAAACCCCCGAGTCTTCCGGGAAGGTGATCTTGTACTTTGGCTGGTACAGCGCATTGCTAGCATGCATAATTTATCCCCTCCATGGGAAGGACCATTCATTGTAACCAAAGCATTGCACAATGATTCCTATTACCTCATTGATGCACAGCCACAGGAGAAGAACAAGGCGGACAGGTCCGGCGAGGAATCTAAGCATCCATGGAATGTAGCTCTACTTCGTCCGTTTTACACTTAGCAGAAGTGTATGTATCCGAGTCTCTCATATGTTGGTATGTATTTCGGTAATGAGTTTATTAATGAAACCTTGGCACCCCAAGCAGAAACTAACTCTTACACCTTAGACGGATAATTGTCTGTTTTATGTTTACTTTCATATGTCGGCTAGCTTAAACTACTTACACCTTAGACGGATTAGTAGTGTCTAGGCACTAAAAACCTAACTCTTCAACTTGCTGCTGTCCAACAAGAATTGGCTTCATGGCAAGCAAGAGAACAAGTTTGGAATTGCAAAGCATATGAAAAACGACTAAGGAAAGGAACGTAATAGAGCCGACATTTGTTATTCGGACTAACCCTGCATTTATCTTACCTATGCTATGTTGAATTATTTTGAGCTAATCCCAAAGTTTAAGTATTGTTAAGTCAATTTTTGAACCTTGGACTTGTAAGTCAAAAACTGAATCAAGGTAGACGTGAGCCGAATCATAAAATTGGGGGAACAAGAAAAGGAAACTCAAGGACTCCGCCCAAGTTAATCTGACATTAAAAACTTAGTAGAAACAACGCATAACCATTGTACTTGATACATTTGCACCCGGTATACCGGGGATCTAATGAATGTCAAAGTGTTTTTTAGCTCATGGAGCAGCAGCAGGAGACGGATCATCGGACGAGGAGGGGTAATTCAGCATCAGTAGGAGGATCTTTGGTTTCTGCCTCATCTTCCGGGTTAGCACCAGCACCCTCCGGATCTTCAGTATCCTCACCGATCTCAGAGGCCTCTTCTTCTTTGTCGTCTGTTCCATCCGAAACATAGGCATCGTCAACAAGGCCAAAGAAGCTCGGACCTTCATTCCAGCTGTGGCAGAAGGCGTACTGGATGAGGTTGTAGGCATAAGCCTTGCATTGAGCGATACACTCCGGATCATTAGTCCATTTTGATCCGGTGCGCATGCGGTCAAGCACCCTCAAATCCAGGGTCTCATACCAAGAAAGTATGAAGCTCAGTGTCGTATCAGCTCCAACGTGTGCAGTAGATTCTCACCAGAGGTCCAGCAGAGTCTCGCACTCCATCATTTTTTCTAGAAAGGCATTAGAACCTTCGGGAGTTTCATCATTGGGCCACAAAGCATTGAAGATCCGGACGGCTACGGGCATAATATATGCGTCGTAATTATTCATGATTTCTGCTCGCGCCGCGAGGCTCACCAGCATATCCTCCATATCATAAGGAATTGGACTAGCGGAAGGATCAACTGGAGTACCTCGCTGCACGTGAAACTTATCAACCACAACATAGTGAGGGGATCAGATTTGGGGAACTTGCCTGAAAATGAAGCAAATGACTCCAGCACAAGTAAAAAGCCAAACCCGGACAAAGAAATTACGGCAAAGGAGGGAAAACTCACGTGCAATATGGCCAAGGATCTGACCCAGTTCAGCGAGTGAAGTAGTGTTTCTCTGCATGAGCATTTCACATTCGGCGTTCACTAATGCGAACTTGGTGTCGGCCTCATTCAGAAAATCTTGGTCCTTAGCCAGCTGAGTCTTCAGGCGCTCTTTTTCTTCGAAGAAGTCCTGGTTGGCCTTATCCAGCTCAGCCTTATGGAGATCTTTGAGCTTTTTGATTTCTGTGTTCAGCCAAGTTATTTCATCATGTTTGAGGAGAAGCTTGGCGATTTCATCATCCATCTTCTTAAGTTCGGCCTGATGCTTTCCTGCTTGTTCGAGAAAGTGAAACGTCATGTCAGGCATATGCACGCTATCTTGAAGTGTCACTGCAATAGTTCATTGACCCAGCAGAGCCGAGGTATAATTATCTGCCGAGACAGAGTAAAAACGGACAAAGGCTAAGTGACCAAGATGAGTTACCTATGATCTCGGCCAGGTTCTTCCTCATAATGATGTTCTTAACTTCAACTTCAACTCCAATCCGGATAACAAGTTAATACGGACAACAAATAACACAGGAAAGTGAAAGTAAAAGTTCCTAAGTGAAATCACTTACATTTTTTCTTCAGCTCAGCGGCCAGTTTCCTGTGCTTCGAGCGAAGATCTTTGTGGGTATCTAGATGCCGCTGGAAATCGGTGGTGCGGTGGTTCATTGTGATCTGAAAAAGAACAGTGTTAGCTCTAAATGTGTGACTAATCAAACTTTACAAGATCTAGGCCAAGTGGAACTCAACCTGGCTCTAGGTGTGTGAATATTTGAAGTTTACAAGATCCGGGCCAAGTGGAACTTAACTTGGCTCTAGGTGTGCGAATATTCGAAGTTTACAAGATCCAGGCCAAGTGGAACTTAACCCGACTCTAGGTGTGTGAATATTCGAAGTTTACATGATTCGGGCCAAGTGGAACTTAACCTGGCTCTAGGTGTGTGAATATTCAAAGTTTACAAGATCCGGGCCAAGTGGAACTTAACCCGGCTCTAGGTTAGTGAATATTCAAAGTTTACAAGATCCGGGCCAAGTGGAACTTAACCCGGCTCTAGGTGTGTGAATAATCAAAGTTTACAAGATCCGAGCCAAGCGGAACTTAACCTAGCTCTAGGTGTGTGAATATTTGAAACTACCAAGGACCTGCGCTAGTTTTCTAAGGGCATTCGGTCGAGTAATAAATTACTCCCCGGAGGCTCGGGGACTAGTGGATATATATTTAGGTACTTGCATGCATGTAAAGGTATGACAAAGAGGTTTACCTCCATCATCCGGCCTGCAAAAGTAATTGCCTTCGAAGTAGTGTTCATCTAGGCGCTAAATTCGGTGGGGCCAAACTTCTGCGGGATCTCCTTGTTGCGGTTGGCAAACTCAGCCTCATTCTAGTTGTTAACATATTCAACCAAGGGTCCATAACTTTCCCCGGAGAGAGTCTGGGCGACGACCATGCCATTAGCATGCGCCTCCTTCCTGGTTATCTGTGCAGCAGCTAAACTAGTGTGCAAAGTAAGCTGCTTGCTACCCTCAAACCCGGCAGCAGATGACCCGGAGGTGGCGCTACCCTTCTTTGTCATGGACACGAGAGTACGGTGTCTAGACTCAATGTTTATGCCTTTGGAAGCTGTGTTTTTGGCAACCTCGGCACTCTTTTTGCTTTTGCTGCCAGACTTGGGCCGCTGCAGAAGAGCCAAGGCTTGCGCTCCGTACTGGGCCTAAGATGCTAATTGAAATATGTCCTTCACAGAAGGAGTTTATCCGAAAGAAGCAGTCTGAGGTTTTTTGGGTGCTGGTGATGGTGACGGTACTGGCACTGGTGCTGGAGCTGGTGATGTTGCTGGTGCTAGTACTAGAGCTGGCGTCGATACAGGCGCTGGTGTTGAAGCAGGAGCTGGTGCAGATTGGTCTTGAGACGGTGCCGAGATTATCGGCACCTCGAAAGTAACTGGTTGTGGCTGAGCCGAGTAGGAGTTGGGATGGTCCGACATTGCCGTATCCTCGGCAGCGCCCCCTTCCTCAGCGCCGACATTACCCTCCTCTTCGCGAGGTGGGCTAACATTCGGAGTGGCCGCTGAACTTTCCAAAATAGGGCTCAAAGGGTGCGCATTGTCATTGCAAGGAGAAGGAGGGGCATCCCGGAGATGCGAAGCAATGCTAGAACTACTCTGGGGGATCACCCTGGCAGCCTTGCCGAATCAGAAAGGAAACACGTACAAATCAGAAGCAAGAACATATGAGACCAAAGTTATTATATCCGAAAAAGATGGGCAAGGAGAAGCTCATTCAGATGAGGTTGGAGGTTCCCTGGGCTTGTGCACTCTCCGGACTGTGGCCTTGGGCGCGGGTTTGCTGGCACTCTTGATGCCGGGTTTCTTTTGCCTTTTCTTGGCTGGGGGTGCCTCTAAAGCAGCAGTCGAGGTTGCCTGGCATTTCTTCGACAAGGCAGCAACCGGGTCACCCACAGCAAGGGGTGGATCGGTGTGGACCTGCCCAGCCGGATTAGTTGAAGCTGAGGTAACCGGAAAAGCATAAGAGATGGGCGTCAGATCAAGTACCTCCATAATTTCAATATCGGAGTCATCATCATCATCAGACCAATCCCTTAAAGAAGAGGCCTTTCCAAAGGTTCGCCTAGAGCCATCCAGAGTAGGCAAGAACATCTCTGTATCCGGCTCCACCGCGTCCGAGATTAGGCGGTCCTTCCCCCATATAAGGGATGGCTCCTTACCGTCTTCCTGCTGAAGAAACAACTGAGAGCAAAATACTAAAGGATCAAGTAAGTGTACGGTCTGACATACTACAAGACTTGAAAAATGGATCAAGAAAGAAACATACCGGAGGAGGCAGCTTATCCCGACAGAAGTGCTCCAATCCCCATTCCCAATCCTCCAAGAAATCCTTGTCTATCTTGAAGATAACATTGACTTGGTGGAATATCTTGGTGTTATTGAGTTCGAAGGAGGAGGTTCGGTTGGGGTCAAGGTGCCCACTCATGTGGCAGAGCTTGTGGGTGCGCTTCTGCAGGGGCGAGATCCAATTGCGGATGAAGGTGATCATCACGTCCTCGCTGTGTAGTCCCAACACCTTTAGCTCCCCGAGCCATTTATCCACCTGATTCGCCAAGCCAGTTGCCCGCCTTGGGATTCGGTTTCACAAGGAGGTGTCAGGCACACCAAGTTCGAAGGTGCGCAGCTAGATCAGGTCCTCGTCCGTATTGTTCCTCATGTAGAAGAACGTCCGAGCCTAGACTTTGCAAGATTCAAGTCCAGTGACTCAGGGGAATGCAGAGTTTTTGCAGGGAGAGATAGAGGCTCCACCGCACTGGGTCAAGGACTTGTCGGCAGGGGCAGAAAAAGGATCAGGAATGACATTTTTACGAAGGCCAAAGAACTTGATCTAGAGCAACTTGGTGGGCCAAAGGGTGACATATCCTTCTATGCCGGAGGCGAAGGAGGAAAGGGAAGTGATGGCATTCGCCAGAAGATGGTGCGGTTGAAGCTCGTAGGCATTGATGAAATCGTGGAAGAAATCACTGACTGGGAGATTGAAACCATGCTATAAGTGAGACAAGAAGACCACGAACTCACTAGGATTGGGGGAGGGAGCGATCTCCTCAGCGGCGAGGCGGCAGGTGACTCTGGCGGGGATGCAGCGGGTCCGGTATAGCCAGTTGATATCGTCATCACAGACCCAGGAGCTGGCGCAGGCGCCGCGTTCGTGCGCTTTGCTCTCCTCCTCCTCCTCCTCAACAATGGCGATTTCCTCTTCCGTCATCTCCAAATCGCTGTCCTCGCGGAAACAATCTGCGGTGGGGGATAGCGGCCTGGACTGGCGAGGCCTCGTAGCGGATAGGTTGCGCTGGAGTGATGGCGCGGCTATGGCAGAACAACAAGGCAACAAAGCACGACGGCGGTGGCGCTACGCGAAGCAGATGTAGTGGTGGCGGCAGCGTTGCTTTGGAAAGAAGGAAGAAGAAGGGCAGGCAAGCATGCAAAGTGGGGGAAACCCCCGAGGGCTACCCCTGTCCCCTATTTAACCACGCCCTGAGAGGGGTAGTGGGATCCTGTAGTGCAGCAAAGCCACACGAGGTGGCCGTGTACTTATCGGGTCAGCCAATCAGAGGCAGGCCACAGGAAGGGCCACAGGAAGCAGCGGATCCCACGACGCGACGTGTTGATACAGTTAACAAGGGGAAACCATGATGTGACGTTTACAATAGTTATTCCTGATAGTGAATATAGTAACCGACACAGTAACTGGCGCAAGCCCTTAAAATGAGGCAAACCAATGATTACCCTCCACGTAGGATGTGGGGAAGCGTACGAAAGAAGGAAGAATGACCTAGATAAGTGGAAAATAACCCGGCCAGCGAGTAATATCTCAGAACGAGCCAAGGGAATGTCAAGTCGAAAGAGCCGAGTTACAGGATGACTCGGTGAAGAGAGCAAAAAACTTGATAGGTTGAACCTGCTGTGGCCTTATCAGCTGAAGTTGCTAAGGCCGCACCATCTTCGGGGACTAATGTTGGGGGGATACCCCCGGGTAGGGTCACGCCGGGGTATAAAGGCCGAGTTAGCCAAGGTACGGCAAGGTCAAAGCGTATGCTGGCCGAGTCACCTCAAGGCAGGCCGACTTATGGAATGACCCGACTCGGTGGATGTTCAACGAATGCGAACCCGGCCGTCATAAAGCATATGTCGGCTATGTTCGATCTACCTTGTTTGCAGGTGCCCAAGTGGCCGAGTTAGCTAGGCGCTAGCTGGGTTATCACTTGGCTTACAAGAGAAGGAAGGAATCTCGCTGGTCAAAAGGTTGTCTCTGTCCACTATAGCGTGAGTGAAGCGGACAGAGGAGAGGACCAGCGGGGCGTGGCCGACAAGGGTGACGTAGCCAATGTCGGCTGACGCCACCAGTGTCGGATGACGTTGCGCCACGGAGGGGCTCAGGGAGGCTTACACCCTACATCCGAACTAGCCAATTAAAGAGTAAAAGAGGCATCTTACTTTACCGAGGAGCATATTCGAGGAATATACCTCCACGTATGCCCTAGATTGTAACCTAGCCCCCCTATATAAGGAGGGGCAGGACCTCCATAGAGAGGGTGGACCATTTTTACTAAGGGAGAGTCCTAGAGATTAGTTGTGGGTTGTAAGAGAACTAGTCTCCTTCCCACGAACAGCTCAAGGATCCTCTGTAATCCTTCATCAACAAGAGATAAATACAAACACTTGTGTGTGGAATCACCACACCATCCCTCCCTGGATTCCTCTAGTGCTCATTGGCCCCATTTTAGCCTATACATGACATCTGCCGTGCCACCACCACGACAAATATTTCATCAACATTATGATAATATCCATTTTAAATGCGGACTTAGAGCGCTATATTTCACAGCCATCAACCTCCCTAAGCTTAAACTTGATCGTCCTCGAGCAAGAAAACCAAAATCAAAAAGGAACTCAGCATTTAAACTGAAATAACAAGATGATGATCTTACTCATGATTGGTAGCCTCATGTTTTCTTCCACTTTATTAATCTGAAAAACTTCAGCATAGATAGAGTAATGGCAAGCATATCATATGGGTTTTATGCATCCTTGTAGCGCAGCAAAATTATTGTTAACATGGATGATTCAAATGAGTAAACCTTATTCTATGTCATGTAATCAACTCATAGGCTTGCCTTTGAACAATAAAGTATAATCATGTAAAATTGAGTGTGAGAGTTTGTCATGAAAAACATATACACTAGAGTATCTCAATTCTCCCACATCAATAAATCAAGACTTTTCAAACACTACTTTTCTATTCATTGTCCTTCAAGAATTTCAGTTCTTAAGTAATTGAGAGCATGCCAAAGATTTTAATTAGTTTATCGGGCTGTGATGGACACTCGTGGCATCATCAAGGTTTTTGTTCCTTTTGCACAATGATTACTCATAACAGCCAGAGGAGTGAATCCATCTTGAACAGAGCTACCCGGGAATGCCAAGAATCTTACCCATTATAGCATTGTTGCTACATATGTTTAATCAACTCATAGCCGAAATCTAGGAGTTTCCTCCATGAAGATCATTCGTAGGCTAGCGGAGTTGTTGGCATCCCATGAAGTTTAACACGCATAAAGATATATCATTCTTATGATTCACAAGTCAAACTTTGGCATGCTCACAAAAACCGCTAAACATTAATTCAATTGAACAAATCCTTTTAAAGAGAGTTATCAAGTCAATCATTATTTTCTATGGTGCTGAGTGTCTCTAGAAATAAGCCTTCAAGACTAAACACTACAACACCCAAGCCTTCAATTGTGAGATTTTTTCTTATTACAATTGTTTAGCAATTTTTAGGCAAGACTTGGTTAACTACAAGAGCTAGAACAAAACGTACCCAACTAAATACCCATGTAAACAAAATCTTACTACAATATAAAGACTCACTCTACCAATATAACATCTTATCATTTACTACTAACTAGCGTGGGTTTCTCAAACTTCAAAAGTGGGGAGTCTTAAGGCATACCTCTCATGATTGGTTTCACTTCTCTCTTCCCTTTTGATTTGCTTCTTGGAAACTCGAAGTCGATCACTCTCCTGCAAATATCTGAAAGCCACAAGGAGAATAGAAAAGAAGGAAGAGGGAAAATAAAGATAAATGGAAAAATCATTTTGTTGTTTTTAAGAGAGGGAATTAAAGAATAGAAAATTGGTGGCAAAGCTCACTAGAAAATCTCAAAAATAAATAGAAATAACTAAAGATAAAGTGTTGGGGAAACCAACACGAGTTATTATAAACTTGAATTAAAAACATAACCTCCAAATAAATAAAAACAAATGAACGCCAAATAAAGATAATGAGGAAACTTCTCCAAGCTTAGGCTTTTGCAAGACCTTCAAATCATTGTGGTGGTGGGAAAAAGTCGTAACTCCAGTTCGCAAATTGAGTTGATAAATTACCAGTTGTTTCTTGAGGTTAAAGGAGAGGTTTTGCATTCTCTCCATAGTTCCTCCTAGTCCTTGGAAGTCTTGGTATGTAGCGAACCAGGTTGGTGGCTGCTCCTCTTCTTGGTCCTCATCCTCATCCGGAATCTCCTCCTCGGGTTGGTGTTGCTGTAACACCCCGTCCACTCCTGGGCCCGGGGGGTGTCACTCTTGGTAGCTTAATAGGATATCTAGACTGGCCCCACAGACCAACACTAGTCTTTTCTGCGCACTTTGTCCTCACTCGTGCGCACCCGGTTACCCACTTCCCGGTCGGTCACCCATCCTAGAATTGCTCTAGGCCAAGCACGCTTAACCTTAGAGTTCTTTTCGAATGAGCTTCTGGAAAAGAAGTTGCAACTTGTTGATATGGGTATCCTATCAATCCTATTAAGCCATGTGCCTGGTCTCACATACACCCACCCTTTACAAGATCGATGCCCTAATCGATCAAGCACACCCCAGGAACGTTCCCTCTTGGCACGCGTCTGTGCCTCCAGTGCCGGCACATGTGCCATGCCGTGTCCACTCCGGGCCACACGCGCCATGCTCCACATGTCCCACCACTAACCCGCACACACCCGTGTAATCGCAAGGGTCGGCTTTGATACCAGTTGTAACACCCCGTCCACTCCTGGGCCCGGGGGGTGTCACTCTTGGTAGCTTAATAGGATATCTAGACTGGCCCCACAGACCAACACTAGTCTTTTCTGCGCACTTTGTCCTCACTCGTGCACCCAGTTACCCACTTTCCGGTCGGTCACCCATCCTAGAATTGCTCTAGGCGAAGCACGCTTAACCTTAGAGTTCTTTTCAAATGAGCTTCTGGAAAAGAAGTTGCAACTTGTTGATATGGGTATCCTATCAATCCTATTAAGCCATGTGCCTGGTCTCACAGTTGCTCAACCTGCAAGTCCTATAGCAAACATCCTTCCTCGATAGAGAAAAGACCATTAGGCAAAGGAGCAGGGTAGAGACGCCCAGCTCTAGCAATATGCAGATAATAAACACCACCTCTCCTAGTGAGCATTCCACAAGCTTTTAAAGTAGAGAAACTAACATGTCGCTCACCTAGCACTGGTTGCAACTCACCTTGGTTGATGCCTAGGGCAATGGCAAGCACGATGATGACGCCTCCACCTGTGACTGGTCCTTGGCTTTGGGAGGATTGGTACTCTAGGTAGCGCACAAGAATTGCGCCCAGGTTGAGTGAAAAGTCGATGTTGTTTAAAGCAGCTTTTGTGAGGACTAAGATGTCCTCCTCATTGACTCTCGTGAACTCATTTCGTGCCTGTAAGGTGTTAGAAATAACATAGAACAAATAACGAATTGCAGGATGTTGAATATTCTTCCCCTTGCTTACTCTAGAAGTGGAACCCGTTCCATTATAATATTGTTCCGGGGAAGGGTCTAAGCCAGTAAAGGATGCACGTAAGTCATTATCATTATTGCTTGGAAAATTAAAACATGTGCACCATTCATCTAGTGATAAAGCATAATTGTTGTTCATAAGTCAGAAAGAAATCATGTCCTCTCGATGCCATGCTTTAACGGAGCTTTGCAAAGAACTTAGAAATTCAAGAGTTTACCAGCGATAAGTAGGCACACATTGAATACAAAGTTTTGCAGGCCAACCCTATTGCAAAGTAAATTGAAGTCATTAGAAATACCAAGTTGATTCAATATAATGCGGCAAGCCCACTTGGTTTCCTTCACTTCTCGGTTCTTGATCCTGTTGAAGCGATCATGTTGGAGCTCATCCCCGAACCGTATCCCCATGCGTTCTTGAGCGACAACCCGAGAGGCACTAGCGGCGACACGAGCACGAGTTTGGCTCCTTGTGTTCATCGTCTAAAATAATAAGGAAAGACGAAAAATAAAACTTTTTTATCCAACAATAATAAGCATAACATATTCCTTATCTTAGCCACTAAAGAGTCCCCTCAAAATAATAATCTAGGCAATAGAATCATGG
This sequence comes from Avena sativa, assembly GCA_916181665.1. Classification (NCBI taxonomy): domain Eukaryota; kingdom Viridiplantae; phylum Streptophyta; class Magnoliopsida; order Poales; family Poaceae; genus Avena; species Avena sativa. Next base: position 354,941,057 of record OV702289.1, on the reverse strand, counting down.
AAATAGTTCATAGTAGGTATCTCCCTAGATTGATAATGATAACAGATTGCGAATGAATTTGCAAAAAGTAATTGGAGGATCGGAGGAGAAACATACCGTAGATCACATGTGTGCAAGGAAATCGAACGAAATTAAGTAGAGATGAAGATCTCTTGGTTTTGAGAGAGACTGGAGGTAGAAGAGAGAAAAGGATTGAAGTTTTAGTGTTGGAGGTACCTCGTGGCGATTTTGTGCTCGGACGCATCTATACAGCCAAACTATATGGCCAGAACAATTTGTTCCCGCCGTATAGTTGGTCTGTTGTCAAAAAGTTTGGGTTTCCACCTGGCGGTGCAACCATACGACCATAACTATACGGCCGGGATTTTTCATCCCCGTCGTATAGTTGGTCGTCAAACCTTCTGTACCTGGAAAAGAAATTTTACGAAGGCATCGATATCTATACGACCGGAACTATATGGCTGGAATTTTTATTCCCGCTGTATAGTTGGTCGTTAAACCTTCAGTACCTGGAAAAGAAAATTTGTCGATGGCAAAGATATCTATACGGCCAGACTATACGGCTAAAATTTTTATTCCTGCCGTATAGTTGGTCGTTAAACCTTCAGTAGACATAAAAATAATATTCTTCGAAACTTCTTTCTTATCTTGAAACTTAGCAAAACACCTTGTTTTTTATGGAAAAATGACAGTAAATTTTTTTGACAAACATCAACATGTATAAAGCAGGATTTTTAGTACTATCGAACTTCTTCTCCTCAACTGGAGCTTTCTAACACTCTTTATTAAACATAAAACTTGAACTAAAACTTAAAAACTTTAATCAAACCTTTATTTCACGTGGGTTGCCTCCCATAATGCGCTCTTTTATGGTCAATAGCTTGACCTTGATGTTGCTCACTTAGGCCAGATGAGTGGAACACCCACTCCAAAATAGTTGGCCTTCAAAGTGATGGCCTCCCTTTCATCATGCTTGGCTTTCTTCTTCCTAGGAAAATGAATAACAAAAGGATCCCGTAAAGGCAATTGAAGCTTCACGTTCCATTCATATAGATTAATCAAAGCGTTAATAGTTCTTAAGAATGGACATCCTAATATAATAGGAGAAGTAGCATGTTTAGGCATGTCAACAATAATAAAATCAATAAGAGCAGGATAGCCTTTAATGTATACTAAAGTATTTTCTTTAATCCCTACAGCTTGTTTGTAGGTAGAATCTGCTAGATGTAATTTTAACTTGATGATTTCAAAAGATCCAAGATTTAACTTATTAAAAAGACTTTTTGGAATGGTTGAAATGCTTGCACCTAGATCACAAAGTGCATCTATCTCATTGATCCCAATTTTAATCTTAATAGTAGGCTCAAATATATCATCAAGCTTCACAGGTAATTTTTCAGCAATTTTCCTTCACTTACCGGAATCTTGATATTGATCCTTTTTACCAGATCTTCATTCCTCATTCCTCAAGCTCACGTACCTTTATTGCTACCTGATTAACGAAGTGTTGATACATAGCTTCCTTCATTTCCTTCACTTACCGGAATCTTGATATTGATCCTTTTTACAAGATCTTCAACGGTGTAATTTGGTGAAGGAGCATTATGATACGTCCCAAACGTATCTACTTTCCTAAACACTTTTGCTATTGTTTCTCCTCTAAACTTGTGTGATTTGGATGCAACTAATGCAGACTGGCGCTGTTTTCAGCAGAATTGCCCTGGTGTCTACTTTTTTTTGTGCAGAAAATCAACTATTAGGAAAAATCCCGGAAAATATGCCGAAAATCCAATTTCACCAGAAGACTCCCGGAGCCAGAATACGAGATGAAGGGGGGTTGGGCCCAGGCCACACCACCTGGCCGCGCGGGCTAGCCCAGGCCGTGCCAGGGGGTGGTCTGGCCACCCAGACACCCCCTCGGTCTCCCTCTTCGCCTATAAGAAGCCTTCTGACCTAAAATCTCTGGGGGAGTCGACATTTTTCCAGAAGGAGTTCCGCTCCGCCGCCACCACCAGATTCCACAAAACAGCACCAGAAACTTCGTTCTGGCACCCTGTCAGGACGGGGAATTGGAGGAGATCATCGCCATGATCATCACCATCGCTTCTCCATCGACCATCCATGTTTCCCCCATCTATGAGTGAGTAATCCCCCGTAGTAGGCTATGGGGATGGTAGGGATTGGATGAGATCGTTCATGTAATGGCATCAGATTGTTAGGGCATGGTGCCTAGTATCTATTATTAGTGCTTTATGACTTTATTGCGACTTGTTGTGCTTGATGCTTGTCACTAGGGCCCGAGTGCCATGATTTCAGATCTGAACATGTTATTGATTCATTATGATAGTATTGTTTTTGGTCTTACTTGCAAGTTGTATACACATGTTGTTGTCCAGAACCAATGGCCCCGAAGTGACAGAAATCCGGATAACCGGAGGGAATGGCTTTGATGTGAGGATCACATGTGTTCACGGAGTGTTAATGCTTTGCTCCGGTGCTCTATTAAAAGGAGCACCTTAATTGCCAGTAGTTCCCTTGAGGCCCCGCTGCAAACGGACTGGCAGGACAAAAGATGTTGTGCAAGTTCTCATTGCGAGCACGTATGACTATATATGGGACACATGCCTAGGATTATCTAGTACTTGGATGCTTTATCTTATTTATCTGCAAATGCCCTGTGTTCTGATTGCTATGTGAATTATCTTGTCCATGCAACGCCCGTCCATCCATCCCTATGCCTACCGCACTCGAATCCTACTGTTTACTGCTATTGTTACTACTGTCTTTACTTTACTACTGCTGCTACTTTACTATTCCTACTACAAAACTATTGCTACTGATAAACTGCTGTGAGCAAGATTGTTTCTAGGTGCAGCTGAATTGACAACTCAGTTGTTAAGGCTTATAAATATTCGTTGGCTCCCCTTGTGTCGAATCAATAAATTGGGTTTCACTTCCCTCGAAAATACTGCGATACACCCCCTATACTTGTGGGTCATCAAGACTATTTTCTGGCGCCGTTGCCGGGGACGCATAGCTTTATTTATCAAGTTCACTTGGATTCTCTATTGTTCGCTGTTATCCATCCATCATGGGTAAGTCTCGTGATGGCAAGGTTCCTATTTTACCATCCACTACAAGAAGAGGTACTGTTCTGAACACCTCTGTTGCTCTTGATTCACCATCTGTTATGAGTAAGCTCGTTACACCACCACATACACATGCTACACACACTACTACTACTGCTGAATCTGAAACTTCTGATACTTATGATGCTGCTTCTACTGTGCTTGATAAGAGTGGTTCATTAGGTCCTTTCCTAGATGCTAAAACTCCTAATGAAGACACGACTACACCTGTTAGTTCACCTGAGTCTAGTGAAAGTTATGATATTGAAGATGGTTATGTTGAGATGACCGATGAATTTATTAAAGAATGTAAAAACACCCATGATAGGAGCACTGCTAAGAGTCTCCTTGAGAGGCGTACTATTAGAACCAAATTGTCTCCTATTTCTAAGTTTGCTGCTTCTCCCATTAACATTAAAGATAAAGATTATGATTTCTCTCTTGATCTATCTTATATAGCTATTGTTGAGAAAGAACCTTTTTGTGGGACTAAGAATGAAAGTGCGGTAGCACATATGAATGAACTTTCTACCATGAGTGGCTTGTTTTCTGATGATATTAAGATGCGTACTTACTTTGTTGCTAATATTTTCCCCTTTTCACTTAAAGTAGAAGCTAAGACTTGGTTTAGTAATTTACCTCCTGGATCTATTGATAGCCCTGATTGTTTGATTAGTACTTTCCTGCAGAACTATTTTCCTCCAAGTGCTAGACATGCTATTTTGCAGGAACTTTTTGATTTTAAAAAGGGAGAAAAAGAGATATTGCCTGAATCATGGGCAAGGTTTTGTGCTTTGATTCATGCACAGGCTAGAAGTCCATTACCTAAGAATGAGCTTCTTGATATATTTTATAATGGACTAACTGAAGAATCTAGGACATACCTAGATAGTTGTGCTGATTGTGTTTTCAGGAATAGGACTCCCAAAGAAGCTGAGGAATTAATGGCTAAAATAAGCAAGAACTATGAAGATTGGGATCCTCCTGAACCAGCTATACTTGAAGTAATAATAACTGAACCGACTATTCCAGCGCCTATACCATTATCTAAGAAGAGGGGAATTATTGAATTAAATGATGAAGTGATGAAGGAAGCTAAGAAATGTCTTAAGGAGAAGGGAATGAAAGATGCAGATGTCAAGAATTTACCTCCTATAAAAGAATTATGTAAGCCAATTCCCCACTCATCCACTATTGAGGTACACTCTCTACAACACTTTGATGAAGGTGATATCCCTTACTCTAAACCTCTTGATCAATGCTTAGAAGAATTCGATATTTTCATCATTAAGCAAGATAATTTTAATAAAAGGGTGCAAAATCATCTAATGGAAAACACTAGAGCTATTGTTGAACTGAAGGATATTGTGGAAAGAACCTCTAATGATGTTAAAATGATTGTTAAACACTTTCAAATGGTTCAAACTCAAATAGATCAACTTATTAAAGTGCAAAAAGACTTGCTAATTAATGTTGCTAAAGAAAAACATGCTTATGAAATTAGAACTAGATGTGGTGCTGCTACCCAGGATCCTCTATATCCTGAGGGGCATCCCAAAAGAATTGAGCAGGATTCTCAACAAGCTGAAAATAGTGGCTCTACTCATAAGAAAAGGAAAAAGAAACATAAAACTGTTGTAGAACCCTCTGAACCTGCTATGGATCCTAATAGTATATCTGTCTCTGATGCTGAAACTGAAAGTGGTAATGAAGAAAATGAAGTTCCTAATGAAGAAAAAGTTGAAGAAGAACCTGAAAAGCGCACTAAGAATACTAAATACACTAAAGAAGATTTTATTGCTAAGAAACATGGTAGTGAAAGAGAGCCTTGGGTCCAAAAACCTATGCCTTTCCCTAATAAGAAACACAAGTCAAAGGAAGATGAACACTATAATAAGTTTTTTGAGAGGATGAAACCTTTATTCCTGCAAATTCCTTTGACTGGAGCTATTAAATTGCCTCCTTACTCAAAGTATATGAAGGATATTGTCTCGAATAAAAGGAAGATCCCTAATGAATAAATTTCAAATTTACTTGCTAATTATTCCCTTAATGGTAAGGTTCCTAAGAAACTTGGAGACCCAGGGATTCCAACTACCCCTTGCTCTATTAAGAATAGTTATGTTAGAACTGCTTTGTGTGATTTGGGAGCTGGAGTTAGTGTTATGCCTTTCTCTCTCTATAAGAGACTCCAACTTGAAAAACTGATACCAACTGATATATCTTTGCAAATGGCTGATAAATCTACCGCTATTCCAGTTGGTATATGTGAGGATGTACCTGTTCAAGTGGCTCAAAATTGCTTGATATTAACTGATTTTGTTGTGCTTGAAATGCCTGAAGATGATAATATGTATATTATTCTTGGGAGACCTTTTCTTAATACTGCAGGGGCTGTTATTAATTGCAATCAAGGAAAGGTGACTTTCAATGTTAATAACAAAGAGCATACTGTCTATTTCCCCAAGAAGATTGGAAGCACTTATGGTTTGAATTCAATTGAACATGTTGAGGGCATTCAAGTTGGAGAGATATATTGTCCCATACCAAGAGAAAAATTTGAAACTATTATGATTGGGACCATTGCTATCAAGGTTGAGGTAACATAATCATTAGTGGAATACAAAGTTTTGTCTCATATGAAATTGTTTTGGTAACAAGACCTGATCAACCTTGTTAACAAAAGGATTTCGTTGAACAAAACAATGTTTTCACTATGATTATCTCCGCTTACTTCTATTCTATCCATTTTAGTTTTTGTTTTCATTTAGTTTTCCTTTTTATTGTTAGTTGCTTGCATGTTAGAGTGTCTTAAGAACTTCTGAACTTCTAGCCTTGTTTTGTCTTTGCATCATTCCAAAAACCTTTTTCTGTCAGAAAATCATTCATCTATGCCTGAAAATTGCCCAAAAATAAAGTGTCTCGAAAAATTCCAGAAAATTCATATTAAATTTTTGCATGAAAAAAGGGGCAGAGGAGTGCCTAGAAGGTACTAGGGGGACCCACCAGGAAGGCACACCACCTGGTGGCGCGGCCTGCCTTGGGTGGCGCCATGCCATGGTGTGGGCCACCCCTGGCCCTCCACTAACTCTCTCACCTTTCACTTTGTTCTCTCTCCCGAGTAAGCTCCAGTTCATTGCTCAAAATCACGTTCTTGCTGTGCTTGCTCTTGATTTTTTCGATATCCTTGCTCAGCCCATCTTTGTTGCTGAAATTTGAAGCAATTGTTCTCCGGTATGTGACTCCTCCCTTTGCCACAATCCTCTTTGTTTAGTGTTCACAGGAGACCGTGGTCGCGCTCTAAGGAGGAGGTGGACGAGCAGCTCCGCTTGCTGGGTTTCCACGAGCAGCATCATGAGGATGTACCCTCCTACGATTACTCCGCTAACTACGGAGGGACGTACTCGAGCTCGCACCAGGATGAGGGTACCTCCTCGTCGTACCATGGTGACACTTCATCCTGCCCAGCTTGGGATTGACACCCACTTAGGCCAAAAGCCTAAGCTTGGGCGGAGGTATGCCGACATCACACTCATCTCCTTATCTTGTTGCGTCGGTACTTTGTATATTCATGTTTCATTCTCTTTTTAGTTTTTGTTCTTTCTTTGCTTTTGCTTTCTAAAACACAAAAAGACCAAAAATATTTCTGTTGTTTCTCTTTCGTTTGCTTCTTTTTCTCTTTGCCTTGGTTTGCTTTTCCCTTTTTGCTTTGTTTGAACTATTCGAAAAACCCAAAAAGAATTTGGTTTGCTTCTTCTTCCTTTTTGGTTCTAGTTTAAAAATCGAAAACACCCAAACTATTTGTTGTTCTTGTTTGGTTTTGTGAGTTTGTTGCAGGGTTCAACAGTCCTTAGTGGATATTGGTTTCATATTATTATTCAAGCCACACAAGTGAAGAGCAATAATGAGGATTAATGACAACTTGAGGTATGGTAAGAGGCTGGTAACGAACTCTATTTGTTTTCATTTTTGTACATATACTCATCATTGTGGGCATGCTTGGTCTGTTCATGTAGGGTGTATGTTATCTTTGGATGCTTAGTAGTTCTTGCTTTCTTATGATTAGTTCCAGCTTGCTAATAGTTTGTAGCATGTCTTATGAATGTTTGCTTGCATTACTCTATTCATAACTTGGTATGACACCGTGGTATCCTCCTCTGAATGTTTCATTTGAATTGACTTGGCACATGCTCATGCATGCATATGACTGAAATAATCAGTTAAGCCTCGATGAATTATTTTGCCTTGAGGATCTTGAATCACTTTCATGCCATGATTAGTCCTGTTTTATTGCAAGCATGATTATGACATCTATTGCTCTCTCGTTTGTCGCTCCCTTACTATTGCTAGCCTTCACTTTCACTGAGTATGTTTTACTCATGTTTCCAACTCCCTAAAACCAAATATTGCCAAAGTGTCCACCATACCTACCTATTAGCATCATTTGCTATTTCCGTGCATATTCAATATGCCTTGTTTTCTTCCGAATAAAATGTTTGCTTGTTATGAGAAAGTTAGTTAGTAAAGCTCTCACGAACTTGATGGCACACTTTATTTCCTGCACTTAATAAACCTGAACCATTGCGTCCTTCTTTGTTGCGTATATGCTTGCCTTTATAAGTTGAAGTTAGTAGAACCATGTATCATGGGGAACGCTTTCAACATTGCACTGGTACTTAGTACCTCGTTGATATCATGTTCTTTTGCCTATGGATCCCGGCGGTGTGAAATAAAAGTGGAACTTGTAAGATCATGGAGTTTGTATATGTGTTAGGGAAACGCCTGGTCCGCTAGCCTAAGTCATGCCTAATCATGGTGGAAACTTGCAGCATAACCATAATGAGCATTCTATGAAGCATCCTCAATAAAAATCTATGCACATAGTAAATAAAAAGATTGCTGAGATGCTCATTGTCTGCTCGCCTTGTCATTTTGATTATGGGATAGCTCCTGTATCATGTGCAAGGGGAACCACGTTGGCGGTTCTCTATGATACGTATATACTTACAATGACAAGAGCTTACTTGTGACTGAAGTTTAGTAGCATGAGGATCGGTCTTCGTAAGTAAGGGGCATGAGACTTTGATTTATAACTTGTCAAGCATATCCTCTTAGTTTTGTCACTTTAACCTTAACCATTTAAAGATGCTTATGATAGGGGAAATGAGAGCTCAAAGCTAACGAGTACCATACTTTCAGCATTTGGAAGCCTTTCAAACTATTCAAAACCTTTTTGGTTTCCTTGTTGAGTCTCCACATATTCTATGAGCACCTTCTTGAGAGCATAGTTGTCATTCTTTGTGCCTGTCTCATTACTTGATTATTTGTGTTATGACTTTGATGCTTGTATCTTTGATATCTTTACTTCTAGTCTTCACCTAAACTTCAGAGGTGCCTTGGCATTCACAATCAAAGGCAAGCGAGATACCACTCTATCATACCTTGGTATGAGCATTGTAATGTTGCTTATGTTTATGCTTCATGCTACTTATTATTTTTAAGTTGGAATCTCTTCATAGTTTGTAATGCCTATTAAGTAAACTTGGTTGCATACTCTTTATTATGAATTGTCTAAGTAGTTGATCACATGCTGAGAATATATACATCATATGAAGCAAATGTGTTCGTGAAAGTTCTTTTATCGCACCCAGTTTTCAACTGAATTGCTTGAGGACAAGCAATAAGCTAAGCTTGGGGGAGTTGATACGTCCAAAATGTATCTACTTTCCCGAACACTTTTGCTATTGTTTCTCCTCTAAACTTGTGTGATTTGGATGCAACTAACGCGGACTAACGCTGTTTTCAGCAGAATTGCCCTGGTGTCTACTTTTTGTGCAAAAAATCAACTATCAGGAAAAATCCCGGAAAATATGCCGAAAATCCTATTTCACCAGAAGACTCCCGGAGCCAGAATACGAGACGGAGGGGGGCTGGGCCTAGGCCACACCACCTGGCCGTGCCAGGGGGTGGTCTGGCCACCCCAGACACCCCCTCGGTCTCCCCCTTCGCCTATAAGAAGCCTTCGGACCTAAAAACTCTAGGGGGGTTGACGTTTTTCCAGAAGGAGTTCCGCTCCGCCGCCACCACCAGATTCCACGAAACAGCACCAGAAACTCTGTTCTGGCACCCTGCCAGGACGGGGAATTGGAGGAGATCATCGCCATCATCATCACCATTGCTTCTCCATCGACCATCCATGTTTCCCCCATCTATGAGTGAGTAATCCCCCGCAGTAGGCTATGGGGATGGTAGGGATTGGATGAGATCGTTCATGTAATGGCATCAGATTGTTAGGGCATGGTGCCTAGTATCTATTATTAGTGCTTTATGACTTTGTTGCGACTTGTTATGCTTAATGCTTGTCACTAGGGCCCAAGTGCCATGATTTCAGATCTGAACATGTTATTGATTCATTATGATAGTATTGTGTTTGGTCTTACTTGCAAGTTGTATACACATGTTGTTGTCCAGAACCAATGGCCCCGAAGTGACAGAAATCGGGATAACCGGAGGGAATGGCTTTGATGTGAGGATCACATGTGTTCACGGAGTGTTAATGCTTTGCTCCGGTGCTCTATTAAAAGGAGCACCTTAATTGCCAGTAGTTCCCTTGAGGCCCCGCTGCAAACGGGCTGGCAGGACAAAAGATGTTGTGCAAGTTCTCATTGCGAGCACGTATGACTATATATGGGACACATGCCTAGGATTATCGAGTACTTGGATGCTTTATCTTATTTATCTGCAAATGCCCTGTGTTCTGATTGCTATGTGAATTATCTTGTCCATGCAACGCCCGTCCATCCATCCATATGCCTACCGCACTCGAATCCTACTGTTTACTGCTATTGTTACTACTGTCTTTACTTTACTACTGCTGCTACTTTACTATTCCTACTACAAAACTGTTGCTACTGATAAACTGCTGTGAGCAAGATTGTTTCTAGGTGCAGCTGAATTGACAACTCAGTTGTTAAGGCTTATAAATATTCGTTGGCTCCCCTTGTGTCGAATCAATAAATTGGGTTTCACTTCCCTCGAAAATACTGCGATACACCCCCTATACTTGTGGGTCATCACATTACTATAATCCAGTTCTTTGGGCTCCTCTCTTTGGATTCTTATCATCTTGAGGTCTTGAACAGGATTGGACTCAGCTTTACCTGCAAATTTAGCTAGAATGAGAGTTTGACTCTCGGTTATCTTACCTAGCTATGCCTCAACAATCCTTCTTCTTTCTTGGAGGGATTGCAAATCATTCCTCAAACTTACAGCTTTGTTAGATAATTTACCAAGCATAGCATTGCTCATTTTGTGAATCTATAAAGGACTTGAGTTATTTGCAGGACTAGAATAATGTTTCTGAAAATTAGGATTATAGTTCTTCTTCGAAGCAGGGTTATAATCATTACGAGCTATGAAGTTCATTTCTTCAATATTTGATTCTAGGACATCTCTTACCTGGTTTTCCTTACCTTTTGCAGCTAATATGAGCTCATCCAGCTTAGCATTTAGTTCTTCATTTTCTTGTGGTGAGACAGAGTTCACCTTCTTCATGTTTGATCTATCCACATGCCATTGGGCATGATTGTCTTGCATATTGTCTAGCAGCTGCTTTGCTTCGGTAATATGTTTGCCCATAAATGTTCATCCAGCTGCAGTATCAAGCATAGACTTAGACACAAGGTTAAGAGCATTATAAAATAAATGGAGAATTAACTAATCTTCCATTCCATGACTGGGGACAGTTTCTCATGCATTCGTTCATCCTTTCCCATGCAAGCACTAGTGGCTCATGCTCCTCCTATCTAAAACCAGTAATATTAGATCTTAGTTGCATAGTCTTTGCAGGTGGGAAACATTTAGTCATAAATAAAGAAGTACACTCCACCCATGATGCAATAGTATTTCTAGGCAAAGATAACAACCATTCTTTTGCTCTTCCTATAAGAGAGAAAGGAAATAAGTGCAATTTGACCACATCGGGGTCAACATATTTTATGCGCATCATATCACATATTTTAGTGAAAGTGTTCAAGTGCATACCTGCGTCCTCAACAGCAGAGCCTCCAAATTAATTCTGTTGAACCAAACTTAAATATTGGGGCTTAATTTCATAATCATCAGACGCAATTGCTGGCTGGGTAATAGTAGTACGCAAATAATCATTGTTGAGAGTTGCAAACTCCCCAAGCTTATTTTCAGCCATATTTCCTATGTTTTTGGGTTTTCTTAAACAAAGACTTATGATAATAAAAACAAGAATTTAAATACTAATATTTTTTTTGGTTTTTCAAATAAGGATTGAAAGCAAACTAACAAAATTAAAAACAAGAATTAAAACTAGCAAGGTTCCTACTAACCTCACCAGGGTAGCTATTGCTTCCCTGGCAACTGCGCCAGAAAAAGGGTTGATACCTTCGATCCGGATTACGGATGTAGTATAGCTCGTTTTCCCTACTAGACCTAGGTTATTGAATCCTCGGGAAGCAGAAAGCATAGTGAAGTTTCTTTAATGGACCTTTGGGAGTTTTAGAATTCTTTTTGTGTTTTACCGGACCAAGAGTTTGCTGTATTTTGCTGCTGTCGATGATGGAGAGAGAGGGCCTAGGGCTTTAGGTTTCACCTGTAGCTATGCAAAACATCTGATGGGAATAAAAGATAATAAGAAAGTATGCATGTAATTGTTACAGCAAGATAATTATATGTGGGCAGTGCATCCATAATTGCCATTGCCTCCGCAACCGCTTATAGCAATAACCTACTAGTCTCATCCATAGAAGAAAGAGAACTAATGATATGCATAGTGATGTCACCATTAATCCCAAGTAAATCCCTCACATACAGCTATACTACCCCTTCTGTCACTGGGGTTCCCAACCTGCAGATTAGTCATTACTCATACTCCCTATACCTAGCTCAATCCTCGGGGTCTTGGGTACCTGACAAGTTCTTGGATTGAGGCAAGAGAGGATACAATAATCATCATGTCATACAAATTAATACATGATCCCATCTATGATAAATAACATGCACAAAAGCTACATGGCTAGGCCGAAGCCCTTAGCCCAAAGAGAATTACTCACGCACTACAAGAAATGTGTTGACTAGTGACCTTTACTTAACGACCATGGTTTTTTGGTCATAGTTATGTGAAGATTTGGTTCAAAAAGTTCGTAGGCCATTTGGGAGGGTCCAAAGCCATAAATTTTACGACCAATTTAGAAATAAAGGTCATAATGTTCTTACACGAATTGGTCATAGCCTAAACAGTAGTGGTCCACGACCTTTTTTAGCAGATTAGGACCAATTTAAATGGTCGTAACATCTATGACCATACGATAACGTCCTTAACTAGGATGTATTGACATGACTAGGTCGCCACGTCAGCAGCTGCATCTACATGGAAGTATCTAGGTGTCGTTTGAACCATCTGACAAGTGGGACCCAATGATTTTGACTATTCTAACAGGTGGGACAGGTGCATTTAGCATGTTGGGCCATATTTTCCCTGGAGGCCATTTAACATGCTTTGCTGGACTGGACCAGCCCGCTCGACCATTTAGCATGTTGGGCCAAATAAACCTGCTACACCGGATGGTGGCCCAGTTAGGCCCATACTATGGGTAGAACCCACGCCCAATTAATTGGCAAAAAATAGCGCACTGGGGACTCAAACCCACGACCATGCGCTGATTCAAATAGCCCCTACCACTGAACCAGTGTACTACTGTTGATATTGTAGCCTTCATTATCTATATGAATAGACTTTATTTGTATCTGATTGTACACAGCGACCTACGGGGAACCTAGCAGAAAAATCGGGTCTTCCTCTTTGCTGCCAGTGTAGGCGACCGGTGAGGGCGGAGGTGGTGGTGCTGCTGGACTCCCCGTTGGGGGTGCTGCTGCTCGACAGAGCCCCTTCCACTTTCTTCTTGCTACGAGTACAGGATGAAGCGGCACCCTTCTGCGACTCCCCGTCGCCACGAGGCCCCTTCTGTGACTCCCCGTTGTCGGACTCCCCATCAGCGGCGGTGCTGCCAAAGCTGCGATCGAGCAAGGGGCCGAGCAAGCGGCTGAGCAAGGGGTTGTGGCTGAGCACCTCCAGGTCTATGCCCCTCTCCTCTCCCGTCTCCCCTCTCCCCTCTCCCTTCTAGGTCTAGGTCTGTTCTTCAGTTTGTGTGTCCATGGAATTGTTTGCTCAAATGCTTGGAATTGTCCTAGTTATGGAATTGTCCTAGCTATGGAATAGTTTGTGTCCTTGTTGCAATTGTTTGGTCAAATTCCCCCGGTAGCTATGAAATTTTCAGTCAAATGCTCCCTGTAGCAATTCAGTCAAATGCTCCATCTAGCGATTTTACTATGATGTTACTCTAACCTTAGCTGTGGAATTTTCTGGTTTGGTTTGATTCTACATATTAGCTCCCTGTAGCAATTCAGTCAAATGCTCCCTGTAGAAATTTTACATGCTCCCTGGTTTGGTTTGGTTTGATGTTACTCTAAGCTTAGAAATTCTACATGCTAACAATTCTTTGGTCTTTTGCATGCAGATGGATAGATGCTGGATTACCAAAGGAGTTAGAAGGCTTTCTTATCAGCATATAAGGGGAGTGGACGAGTTCATGTAGTTTATTCGCAGAAGTGTTGCCGAGAGTGCTCAAGTTCTTTGCCCATGCCCCAGCTGTAATAACCGTGATCACCAGACTCTACATGATGTAGAGGCTCATCTGCTAATGCGTGGGATGGCATCCACGTATGATAGATGGATCCATCATGGAGAGGCTTTACATGCAGAACCTAGAGATGAAACTGAACATGAACCTGATGCACAACAAGGTGGTGATTTTGTACAAGATGATGATTAGCAAGAGGATGTTGTTTTGGAGGAGGAGGATGGGAATGAAGATGATAGAATCCCTGATCTATTTAAGGATCTATACCAATCTGAACCACAAGGTGAGGGAATGAATACAATCTATGCCGAGCTTATAGAGGAGGCAAAGCATCTAGCCAGTGATGGTGGTACAATGTCCAGATTTTCTTTCACTGTGAAGTTACTCCACATCAAGTCCTTCTATCGGATAAGCAACATTGCCATCAACGGAATACTCCATATCTTGACCATCAAGTACCCTAAAAGCTCAATTCCCAAAAATTATGAAGAAGCATTGAGTGTAATCCGCAGACTGGGGCTTGGTTATGATTCAATCCATGTCTACCCAAACAACTGTGTCTTGTTTCGGAAGACATATGACAACCTTGACAAGTGCCCGAAATGTGATGGCTCTAGGTGGAAAGATGCAGATGGGAGGAGGCAGATTCCGGAGAAGGTGTTAAGGTACTTTCCTATTATTCCAAGGTTGTAGAGGATGTTATTTTCAAAGAAGCAATCTGAGGAGGTACAATGGCATAAGCTAAAGCGGCAACATGTGGATAATGAGCTTAGCCATCCCGCTGACGGAGAGGCATGGAAAGACTTTGATGATAAACATAAAGAGTTTACCGCCGATGCGAGGAACATAAGACTTGGCCTTGCCACAGATGGCTTTAACCCTTTTGGAATGAGCAAGAAATATAGCATGTGGCCTGTATTTGTTGTGCCATACAACCTTCCACCTTGGGCATGTATGGATCAATCCAACTTCATGATGGCTTTGTTGATCCCGGGTCCATCTTCTCCAAGAAAGGATTTTGATGTCTTTATGGATCCCCTCGTTGAAGATCTGATGAAGCTATGGGAGGGTGTGCGTACCTATGATGCCCTGAGTCCTGATAAGTTTGATTTGCAGGCTGCGGTAATATGGTGTAACCATGATTTCCCGACGCTGCACACTCTGTCGGGCAGGCTCACGGCTGGTTATCAAGCATGTGTTCGGTGTGACAAGAACCCGTGCTCAGAAAGAATAAGAAATAAGTTGTGCTGGATAGGGAACCGATGTTTTCTTCCTTGCAACCATCGTTGGCGAAGAAGCAGAGATTTCAATGGGAAGACTGAAAACCATGACGCACCAACGGAGTTCAGTAAAGAAGAGCTCGAGCAGCAACTTGACAAGGTGAAAGATGTGAGACCGGGAAAGGGTCAAAGAAAAAGGAAGCGGAAGACGGTCAATGTTGGGACCGAAGTTGTATCCTGTGGGACCTCCCGTATTGGGCAAATCTCAAGTTGAGGCATAATCTCGATGTAATGCACATCTAGAAAAACATATGTGATAATCTTCTTGGGACATTTATGAACATTGATGGGAAGTCAAAGGATACACTTAACTCGAGGCTTGATTTGGAAAATATGGGCATAAGTGAAGATTTGCATCTACGGCCTATTGAAAGTGGTGAGTCATTTGAGATGCCACAAACATGGTATACAATGACTAAACAAGAAAAGCTTGCATTCTGTGAATTTATCAGAGCAGTGAGATTTCCAGATGGGTATGCCGCTAATCTTGCAAAATGTCTGTCTCCTGATGGATGCAAACTCCAAGGTCTGAAAAACTCATGATTGTCACATCCTCCTCCAAAGGATTTTACCTGCTGGACTACGTGGAATAATTGATAAAGAAATATATGAAGCGGTTGCTAAGTTGGGGAATTTCTTCAGAGAGTTGTGCTGCAAAACACTTAAGCTATCTATTCTTGAAAGACTCAAAAAACAAATTCCAGTTATCCTCTGCAAACTCGAAAAGATCTTTCCTCCAGCATTATTCACCGTCATGCTCCATTTGGTGGTCCATTTATCCAAAGAGGCAAGACTTAGAGGTCCCATACAATATGGTTGGATGTACCCCATTGAAAGAAGGATGCTTACATTTAAGCGTTATGTGCGAAACACGGCCAGGCCTGAGGGGTCAATAGCCGAGGCATATGTTGTTGATGAGTGTCTGACGTTTTTCTCGTGGTACTTCGATGATGTGGAAACAAGATTTAATCGTCCGGGCAAAAATAGAGAGCAAAACGATTCGCAAAGTGCTGATGTCTCAGTTTTCATCCATGGTGTCAACTTCCATGGAGGGTCACAATATTTGAAGCCTAGTGGTGATGACTATGACAATATGCACTGGTATGTGCTCATAAGTTACCCTGAGGTTCTACCATATATCAAGTATGTCATCTCTTGTGCACTCGATATCTTTTTTCTTGGTACATTTTACCCTGATGTACATTTAATTAACTATATATTTTTGTTGGCATTGCAGTTTGTGCAAGGAAGAGTTGATTGGTCAAGATAGCCACATCAATGTTGACAAATGGCTTGCGAAGGGACTTTCTAGATGGTTTAAGAATCATGTGAGTACTTCGAATTTGGAGTAGTACTATAATGGAATTACTTGAATTTGTAGTACTATGATGGAATTCACCCTTTTCCTATTTTTGTAGATTGGAAAATTGCATGAGAAGAATGAGGTCAGTGATGATCTATTTTGTTTGGCATGTGCACCAGATACGCGAGTGAGACTCTATTCAGCATGTGTTGTTGATGGTGTCCGCTACCACACTGTTGACCACGAGAAAAATAGAAACACATAGAATAGTGGAATTGTCGTAGAGGGATACCATGAGTCGACCATCATTGACTTCTACGGTCATCTCAAAAGCATCATCAAGCTGCAATACAATTCCAGCGGAGGCATCCATCATTTGGTCGTCTTGTTCCACTGTGATTGGTTTGATCTTGGCGGCAAGAAGACGAGTCTCTCCGGGAGGATCGACACTTTATAAGCACTAACACTGCAAGGTTCTGGTACAAGAATGATCCTTATCTTCTAACAACACAAGCAACAAAGGTCTTCTATGTGCCAGACACCCTTTTGGGTGGGCATTGGCGCGTTGTGCAAAAGTTCCAACACGGACATTTGTGGAGCATGAAGGAAAGTGAACAGGATTGACCAATGTACTTTTTGTTTGTTTATTAGGAATTATCAGGCCCCATATCTACATATAAAACCAAGATTGGGCCCAATATTCCACCAGTTGCCTCCCCGTTGGACCCATAGCGGGAGTTTCCCGCCTACATGTCCAGCACTTCTCTAAGTGTTATTGCATGCGCGATAACTCATAGAAATTTCCTGCACGTGTGGGAGGAAACTCCTGCTATATCTCTTCAGATGGGGAAACAGTGGAATCTTGATCTCAACCTTAGTTTACCATGTTTCTATGGACAAATCAATCCAAAGGAAAGAGAAAAGTTCATCGGTCAACCCTCGCATGGGAACACTAGTGCTATAGATCTACGCCCCACCCCCCCGGTTAGGATTTCTCTGGGAAAGGGGTGTCGGAGCGCTAGAACACCTCGAAAACTTGCGTGTGTCCATATCATATGTTCACAAGTGTGGGAGGTCTAGATAGATAGTTTATAGCACTCGGGGAGAGCCGATTCACACCCATGCGATAACACGTAGAAATTTCCTGCAGGTGCGAGAGGAAACTGCCACTATGTCTCTTCGGATGGGGAACCGGTGAAAACTCGGGATCAACCTTGGTTTATCATGTTGCTATCGACAAAGCAATCTAAAGGAAAGAGAAAAGTCAATCGGTCGACCCTCGCACGCAGAACGCTAGTGCTATAGATCTACAGGCCCCCGGATTAGGGTTTCTCTGGTAAAGGGACCCTGGAGCGCCAGAACGCCTCGAAAACTTGCATGTGTCCATATCGTATGTTCACAAGTGTGGTGGGAGGCCTAGCTAGGCAGTTTATAACACCGGGAATGAGCCTGTTCACACTCATACGATAACACGTAGAAAATTCCTACACATGTGGAAGGAAACTAGGGTGTAACCTTTGAATCACCCATGAAATCACCTCGAAAATGGCAGACACGACCGTTCTTTGCTAGGAGTGTAACCTTGCAAATCTACTATTGTATTTCCCATGAAATCACATGTTGTGAAGATAAAAATGATTTTTTATTTTTATAAAAAATCATGAGCAAGATTTGAATCACCCTCGGTTCAAATGTGTCAGAGTTCGTGCCGAATCGATGCGGATTTGTCTTTTTTCGAGGAGTGTCTAAAAAGGATGGGTTGACAACAATTGATCAATTGTACACCTAGGGTCCAATATTTTATAAAAATGCGTCAGCCCAATTTTGCAACATATTCCCAGTAGCTGCTTCACAAAACACCCGTTTCGTGATGCATGGAAAATTAAAAATAGGTTTTTTACAATAAAGTTGGAAACCTACTCCTGTAACATTGTTGTGTGCCATGCCGATATAATTTGAATGAATTTTAGTTTATGGTCTGTTTTTTAAAGTTTAAAACCGATTTAAAATGGTACAATTTAAATAGTTGGACAAGTAATTGTGTTTATTTTACAAAGGAAACAACTTATAAAAAATAATGCCAAATTTCTCTCACTTTTCACGCTGAAATTTTTCCCGCCCCCGCTCTTCCTGCCTCCCAGTTTCCCTCCCCGGAATAATTTTCCCGTCCTGCTCTTCCCGCCTCCCAGGTTTCCCGCACGAATTGGTGAAAAGATATTTTGGACAAAACGCCTGCTCCACCGCACCGGCGTGCCCACCCACCCCACCCCACCGCACCCACCCAAACCCCACCCCACCCCACCGCACCCACCCATCCCGAGATCTCCAATCCCCACCCCCGAACCACGCAATCGAGCCAAACTTCGCCGACGGCCACGCGGGAGGGAGGAGACGCTCGGCGACGATGGTCACGCCGGGAGGGAGGAGATGCTCGGTGTGGAGACGCTCGACGACAATGGCCATGCGGGAGGCAGGAGATGCTCGGCGATGACGGCAGCAACTTCATGACGACGCACGATGGTCCTCCTCTCAGATCGGCTCAGGCGAGTTATTTCTGTTCTACCCCTCCTCTTCAATTTCTTTCGGATCTTGCCCTCCAGTTCGAGTTCTTCTGCACGATTGTCCTGCTAGCTCGTGCGCCATGGCTAGGGTTAGGGTTTGCTTAACATGGCTAGGGTTAGGGCTTGCTTGCCATGGCTAGGGTTAGGGCTTATGCGCCATGCTAGGGTTATCCAGGGTTGGAACCGTGCTCGCTCTGGATGATGTGTTGGTTTTTTGATGATGATTAGATTAGGCTAATACCTGCTATTAGGCTAGGCCTCCTGATGTATTAGGGAATAGTTGTTCATGTTGCAAGCAGTGGATTCTATACAAGTCTGATTGGTGTGTATGATATTCTGATATGCTTTGTTGATATCTGCTATTCATGTTCCCATGTTAGGACTGCTTAGATGTGATGTTGTTCATGATATCCAAATATGCACCTTCATAAATTGTTTTAGTGAATTTAGGTGGAGATGATGTGTGATCTGTGCCAACCTAAAATTGAGTATTCAACTCTTTAATGGAATAATCAGTGTGGAGTGGGACTTGCCTTCTATATTCAGATACCTTTAATGGTTTCTTTTGTAACTACATGAAGATTTTTGGTGAAAGTTTTATTAAGGGTGAACTAGAAGCATCAATTACTAATCCTTTGCAAGAACACTGAAGTATTATCTTGTCCCCCTTAGTGATATTTACCTCTTATTATGTGTGCTTTAGTTTTTCTTTTTCTTGTTTCTTAAACAAAATTTATGTTCCTTGCTCATGTGATATGTGCTTTTTATTATAGTTATTGGATATAGTTCAGCTAGGTATCCATCCTTGCAGTAGTACTAGTATGGTTGAACTCTATGCTTCGATATTGATTTATTTAATATGCATGATGGATAAGTAGTGGTAAATTATATAGAAGCTAATTTATTTGTTTAGTTATAAGATGGTACTACTATCTAATTATATATATATGCTCCAATTCTGTGTGTATTTGGTACTGCTATCTAACCACAAGTTCGTAGGAAAGTGGCAAGGGATTTTGCAAGTTAGACTGGGCGAAACGAAGTTCAGCAACCAAGGGAAAGCGGTGAGATAGAAAGGTGGGTTTCTGTAGTGAAGATGGGCAGTTTGCTACAGCCTCTAATGTATGGATCTCATGATGTTCATCAAGGCAGATATTAAGTGATGCTTGCTTGTTCCTACCACATTCTTGTTGTTCATTGCTAGGCATATTCCTTTTGTTCATTACTACCTCCTGATTAATCTAGTGAAGATATCAAGGCATGCTTCCTCATTACTACCTTTTACTAGGCAGCCATTCATGTTTACTTGTGTATTTATATCCTAAGTGCATCCATGCTTTATAATGGACTAACCATTCCTGCTTACTTATGTCCTGGCAAGTTTGTTCCCATGCATCACCACTATGTGCATGCATCATTGCCTATTTGTGTGTGCTTAGTGTATCACTGCATTTTTTATTGCTCATACATGAACAACCATTGGCATGGATGCTTGATCAACATAGCTTCTTCATTCTATTTTGCAAGTAACATTCTACTTTATCCCTATTTTATCTAATTAATCTGTATTCTTTTTTGCAAGCACATAGGGCAAGTGGACATCAACTACCCAGCAGCACTAGTTCCACCACCTCGAGATTAGCAATGGCAGGTAAGATGCAGCTGGCTGGTATGCAAATTGTCCTCATGTGTATGCTGCTTGTTTGTCTTTTGTGTGTATGTGCTTAGTATAGAATGGTGCCTAGCTTATGCTTGTAATCTGCTTACTGAACTGTGCCTAGCTCAAGCTTATGCTTATTCTTATGTTGCTAGTTTATTTACTATTTTGTGTGTATGTGCTGCTAGTTAATTTACTGTATAATCTGCCTAGCTCCTCATGTGTAATCTTCCTAGCTCATGCTTATCCTGCTAGTTAATCTACTTGCATTAAATGAAGTATAACCTGATAGCAAACCTTAGCTATTTGAGTTGTCTTGCTCCCCCATGCATTTCAACCATTCATCTAATGGTTGTGTTTTTAATTCATGAAATGAAACGCCCATCACCGAAATCGAGAAGATTAGCGCTAGGACAATGATGAGGAACAAACACGTGTTCCAGTCTCTTGGCATTTCCACAATAGTGTCAATGATTAGGAAATCAAATGTTGGTAAAGAACATAGGGCAGTTACTGCTGAATCCCCTTCCGCATCTATCATAACACAAGGGGATAGCTCGGACTACAATCCTAGAGATGAAGAAGAAGTTGATGACAGTGTAATAGTGGAGAAGACTATTAAGGTGCATGCTTTTAATAGTATTATTTGTTGTTTTTTTCCTTCATTCTATTCTTACATAGTTTTCTTGTGATCTAATGCCATTGTCCTTGCTGTTTTTACGAGCACCTGAAGGTTTCTAGGAGGAGAAAGAAGTCCGATGTTAAGAAGAAGAGCAAGAATTTGAGTAGCCCAGAAGCATCTACACAAATGGCTCCAGGAAGGGTGATGGTGGTACCTCCAGAAGCATCAAAGAGATTGCTGGAACTTGATGAAGTTCCTATTAGAGTCACTAGGAAGAAAGTGAAGGCGGTTGCTGTAGCCAACCATGAAGAAAACCCGCTTCACAATGATCAACAAATCTCACCACACAGGGATGACGATGGATATGTGTTCCTCGATGAAGAAAGCACTATCTGCACGGACCTCAGCCGTGTTTGCATGGACCTTAGCCCCGTCCGCATGGACCTTGGCCATATTGTACCTTTGGTGGACAGAAATGTCGTCTTTCCTGAAGAAACTAAGAAAGAGAGTGAGCAAGCTACATGTGATGAAGGCAAGTTCGTCTTGTACTGTTTTTCTTACTCTTGCATTTGCTTCTATTGGATTAAATGCCACATGAATGCCATGTCATTGCCACAGTAGTGGTTTTTGCTAATATATCGACATATTTGTACCCATCTTATTTCACAATCTTTGTCGTTGCTAATATGTTGTATATCTAAACCTGTTCAAAATGCACTGCAAGTTGGCTATTCTTCTTCTTGGTATATCTGCAGCTAATGTGGTTGGGTGCAATATGCACTACAATTTCTTCTCCTAAAGGACTTGCATTTATTTTGAATATTTACATAACATCGTATTGTTTGATAAAGAATGTGAAATGTTTGGTCCTAATCAAAGTCTATGTCCTATTCAGGCAATGCAATTGTGGCTGTCAAGTGTACAAGAGAAGGCGTAGGGATGGAAAGGATTACTAAGTCACTGGGTACCAAGGTGACAATCGAAATTGCTGAAGGGATGAAGGGTCCTGAGAAGCCTTTGCTGGCTACAAAGTTTGCTTTACAGTGTGGATTCACTGCAAGAACTCATGCACCAGTTTTTCCCCACTTCAAAGAATACAAAAAAGATGCCAACCTAGTTAAGGACTTCGTTGGCAAAGTTGTTGTAAGTTACTTGCTTGTTTGTTGAATTTTTCTTTCTTTCTGATACAACTTTCATATGATTGCTAATCATGTCTCTTTCCTTGCTTGCTTTCTTTGTAGTCAAATGTTGATATGGACACCAACTCACGGACCATTCAAGACGCATGCACCGCTAAGCTGTAGAGAATAACAAAAGAATAGGCGGCACCAGATCAAGAAGCTTTTTTGACAATGTAAATGCTAATGAAGTTAGCATAAAGTCTCCTATGAAAGGCATGCCGGATGATGAATGGCAATCGTTTGTGAAGTTGTGGTCCACAGGACAACACAAGGTATGTCTCTACATTGGTATATCTTGGTCTCATTAGATGTACCATCTTTGATGTATCTACTGTTGTTTGCATGTACATGCTCTCAGCTTTTGTTTACATGTATGTGACCATCTGTTCTTCATTGATGTATATGTGTGGCATCTTTTTAACATGTAGTTGCTAGTCTATATTGGTAGTGCTAGCCCATGATAACAGTCTATGTTTTTTGTAGAAAACCTGTGAATCAAACAAGGAGAACATGAAGGTCAAGTTTCAGGAGAATACTGTAGAATTGAAACAATCCAAATACTAGACAAATAAGTGGGCTGTAAAAAGGCCATGGCCTAAGAAATAATGGAAATATTTAGAAAACCAATTCATATAAATTCGAGAATTATCAATCAGTTGGAGAATAAAAGGGCGAAGATTCAAAAACCATCGGGCTGTAAAATGGCCAAGGCCCAAAAGTGTACAAAGCTGTGGCCCAAAAGGAAATGCACTGTAAAATGGCCACAACTTAGAGAATTAAAATAGTCAGTTAAAAAAGACAATTACATAGGCTGAATTATTGGGCTCGGCCCATTTAGAAGGTTGAGTTGGACTAGGCTAAATCTGATCACGACCAATTGATTTGGTCACAGAAATCTGCCACGTAGGATTGGCTGACGTGGACTGGGCAGATAGCCTATGACCAAATTGTTTGGTCATAGACACTATGACAATCTATTTTGGCCATAGTTGTCCATGACCAATTCAAAAAAAGGTCGTTAGCTGTCTATAGTGACCCTCGCTATGTGACCTACTGTTTTTGGTCATACAAGGATCATAGATGAATTACTATGACCAATATTTGGGGTCACTAGTTAGCACGTTCTTTGTAGTGACGCATAGAGATGAAATCAACGACCATAAACATTGCAATGGAAATCATGAGATTGATAGCAAATAGTCTTACAATGTTGCCAATTGAAGATGAGATCTACTATTATAAGAGGTGGAATATCGCTATGGTGGTGGAGAAGGGTTTGGAGATAAGATCTAAGTCTGTTCCTCTGGCGGCTCTTCGGTGTTGTGGATGCAGGTTTCTAGGGGCGGCTGGCGATGTTGTTTCTCATCGCCCGAAGCCTCTTTATATATGGGTCCCTTCATGAAAGTTGTTTTGTTTGACCTAGCGGTGTTGATGGCAACTATACGACCGGAACTATATGGTCGGAATTTTATTCCCACCGTATAGTTGGTCGTTAAAGCGTCTATCTCCACTTCACAACTCTTGGTTTCTTTGGTTTGTTGTAAATCTCGTATCTTTGACTTCAATGTTGTGATTCCCATCATCAAACGTCATTATCTGCACAGGAAAAAATAGAAAGAAAGGATTGCATACCCCTTTGATCATTTAGCATTAGTGGCAGGGTTTAGAGAGATATTTCATCAAAAATATGAATAATATCCAGTTTAAATGCGTATGTAGATGGCTATATTTCACACGCATCAATTAACTATACACAATATTTAATATAAGATATCAGCGACCAAATCGGTCCCTTCAGAAACTTCAAACAAATTTTATGTGTATTAAGAAACCAATCAATGGTGTGACAAGGTTCCAAGCACTGAAGCACATGATTTGAAAAATGAGCTAAACTAAAACCTCTGCAACTAACAATTATAGTATAATGAAATTCAGAGTTGCATTATCCAATGTATAGAACAAGCAACTTAGAGTAGCATATGTGTACCTGCACAAGTAATATGGTTGTTATTCAAGTGATGTTGGGAGCAGGCACGGCAGAAACAAAGCATTGCGGTACATGCTTAGACATGTGATGCTATCTAGACAATGCATCTCTGAATTCATTGCATATATCTTCTATGAATGATGCATGTAGAACTCAATTAAATAGATTACACATGTGAAGCATCTATGGCGAGGATAAGAGAAGATATGGAAATTTGCAGCAACACCTTCCTGATATAAACAACGAGCACCTTTTATTTTTTCTTATATTTTTAGAAGGGAACCTGAACCAAGAAACAATCTTTCTAGCATATATGCAAAGAGCCAAAGACTATTGGTTTGATATATTCAAACAAATAACCGAAACCTTAATAGTGAGGTTGTAACATTCCAATGTCAGCAACCTTGCTTAGTTGTCTAGAATGCAAAAATTAGGGGGAACAAAAACTTTTTCTTGCTTGATGATGCAGTGTTTGCTTGCTTGTTTATATTTATGCATCTGATTGTGTAATAGAAGTTATACTCCTTACATCCACCTCAGTTAACAAAAACTATTTAACAAAAGAAGTGTCTTGGCTTATTTTGACTATTCTCAAATATTCTGGCATTTCAAAAACAAAAGCCAATATGCCTTTGATACAACAAGTATTTTAGTAGCTTCTATTTACAAAACAATGGAGATCTATATGATATCATCTCCTTATATTCTCAAGATAGAGTTTCAAATGATCTTAACTCTAGTCTTCCAAAACTTCATATAAAACCTTTGGATTCCAATCTTGGTAGAAGTACCAAGTACTCTTACCTACTTCAAAAACACAACCTCTTCAAACTACCCATCTACACCTCAAGCTAAGCTTGAAGATACCTTTCATAGTAGGCTTGATAGATGAATTGCCTTGATCTGTTGTTTGAGTTGTTTAACTAGTAAATAGAGTGATGTACCCCAAGTTATCCTATAGCAACAAAACTAACCAAGAAATGCAACCCTTGATCCTCTGAGAAGGAAAGCACTAGTATTTAGTCTGAAGATCATCTCTCTCTATTATCAGGACCACCTGAGATAATCTTCTTAAAACCCCTAACTCCTGAGCTAAAGCCTAGTGCCACCCACACCATCATCCTTGGGATGATTCTTAACATCCCCCACACCCCCTCTAGATCCATGGATCAAATTCCCAACATCACCAAGCTTAGTTTGATCCTTAAACATTAATCAGACCATCTGTTTTTCCTTATCAAATTCCATTTTGGCTCACATTCTTTTATAGTTCCCAAGGTACCAGAGGCCAACTCAAGTCTTGGATCCCTTCTGGATAACCTACTCCTCAACATCATCCACTGGATGATGGGTTTGGATCCTTGCATTCCCTCAAAAACATCCCCTCTTGTACCCTAGTCAAAAACCACAGATCTTCCAAAATTTGACTAAGTCTAGAACTCTTATCTAGATTCAATGTCTGAGACTCAACCTATTTTAACCCATGTACCTTTTTGAAAATGTAATTGAACCATCTTGTAGTCCCTCATGAGTACTACTAAATACCACTCTTGCCCTTGCTTAAACCCCTCTTGGACCCACTCATCCTTGATGGTTTTGTAGGCAATAAAATATCTTGTTCTGCCAATCTTAATAACATGCCAACTTTGGCAGAAGCTCACACCCTCATGTCACTTAATTTTCGCCAAATCTTGGCATGGTTGTGACCTACTAACCATGGTCTATCAACCCATGTTGCACTTGTTCCCATTGGATCCCTGTGCTTCTCAAACCAACCATGTTTTGGAGGCGAGTTGATATTATGTTCGGACAACATTGATTTCAACAAAGTTTGGCCTCTCTCCAAGTAAAACCCTATCATGGTCAAGCCCAATTCTATGTGCCATGTTGATCTACATAACTTGGACTATACATCCATATGCCCCATGATCAAAAGGGACTTTCGAGTCACTTCTTATGGCTTGCTAAAGGAGGCATGACAATGCTAAAAGACAAGATCACTAAAACCACTCAAAATCAAGTTTTCTCGATTTGATTTCACCTCAAAACCAACTAGTGATTTCCTACTAAACCCCTTAACATACTTGATCATACCAACAACATCCTCCATCATCACCTCCTGCTTGATCATGATAGTCCTAAAATAAAATATATCAAGTAATCTCCCTCTACCCCAATCCCACTTTGCTTACAACCTCAAATTAACATAAATACCTGACCAAACACTCTAGCAACCTCACCACTCTCCCATGGTCGTGTGCACTGTAGCACTACAGTACTAGCCCTCCCCCTTTTGTCCTTTTTCACTTGGAGTGGAGTGAAAGAGAGAGACACAATATCTTGAAAAATCTTGGGCATTAATGGGCAGCAACACCACCACTCCCTCCCGGCTCCTCTACCATGACACAGGACCTCACCACCCCTCCCATACCGCCCCTCCTGTCCTATCCCCGAGCATCTCCCTCCCTTATCCCTAAATGGTCTAGTCCATCCATGGACCCAAGCCTCTCGGTTTTAAGTTCTCAAGACACCACAGCCTCCCCACCTACTCTCAATCTACTCCTCTCCTACCACTTGACCACCTCGAGATCCAGATCTCCCTCCCTAACTCTTCATCTCCATGGAGAAGGTGAATCTCTCCTCTCGGTCTCCCTCAAAATATCGAGCTTGCCCTTAACCAGGTCCATCTCTACTCCCCCTCTCAGTACTAACTAACTTACTCGCCTCGTCGAGATCTGCGTGACCCTAGCCCTCCTTTTCCCCAGGAAAGCCCCCTGGCAGCTCCCCCATGCTGCGTCCGACGGCTTCCACTGGCGGCCTCGCATGCGTGATCTACCTCCAGCCCAACCGCCACGCATGCACGTCACCTTGACACTGGCGGGCCTTCGGAACACCCCTCATACTCCATCATCCGCATGCAGTAGCCCAGGAGGCCCCTGGCGAGCCGCTGTCCGAGCCCTATTGGCACAGAGGCGCTGGTCCCCGTCCCGGCACCAAATAGGGTGTTGCCACCTATCTTTGGGACCATCGTCGTACACCGCCTCCTCTCCATGCCCCCGAGCTCCGGGAGCCCTCAGGTGAGCCTACCCGTCCCCTTACTTACCCGGCAAGGGTTTCCTCCCCAGCAACCTGATGAGTACATATTTGCATCATGTTTTACATTATTATTTTGCATTTTTGATGTAGGATCTTGGTATTTTATGGCGCTCACGCGCACATTTTATGTCTGTTTTCACCAGGATCAGGACAGATGATGGATCCAATGGATACAATTCTTGGAGCAGTTGTGCTATGGAGAAAAGGAGTTAAAAACAACGTAAATCGCTTATTTGGGAAATATTAATAATACCAGAAGAAAACCAGAAGCGAACAAGGGAGGCCGAAGGTTCAACGACCAACTATACGGTGGGAGCAAAATTTTCGTCCGTATAGTTGGCGATGCCTCCGCCTCGTCAAATAGTTTCACCTCGTGCAATTGGTTCGAGGAGACGACATATATAACACCCATAAATCACAGAAACCTCACCTCCGGAAGGCATCTGGAGGGGGAACTCATCCACAAGGATCATCTTTGCCCTACGCAGATCCGGGAGGCTAAGGCATCGATCTTCATTATCCACCACTACATCACCACCATCTCCATCCATCCCATCTACATCCTTGTCTAGATATTTTTGTAATTCCTGTACTCATTGTGGATTTATACAAGTACTATTCATCTATGATTGTTTCCATTACCATTGCCATGATGTTGATTGCCTCCACGTCTGACTAGATCTTTAGTTCTTGGGGAGATGGAGAAACCCTAGTATGAGATTGAAATAAGATAAGGTCTATTATGATATTCATCGTTGTGACTGATAGCTGTGAGATTCGACACATTTTTTATGGCTTTTATTGATGGTTTTCTCCCGGATTTGATCATTTTCTGGCTTTACCTAATGCTAATACTTTGGTAGCAAAGAAAACTTGGATTTTAATGTGTGTTTGTTCTGGACGTCAACAGAAGGATTTAACTAGATAAATATAATATTCTGGCAAAAACAAGCAAGTCCCACTTTGGAAGCATGCGAGGGGAGCTCACAGACGGTTTAACGACCAACTATATGGCGGAAATGACCGTATAGTTCCCGCCGTATAGTTGTCTCCGCCTCTGTCTTGTCAAAAGGGACAACTTCCATGAAGGGATGGGGACAAAAACACAACGCAGCAGCCGCCACACCATCTAGAAGGGAGAAAGAAGGGATCCAGAGAAGAAGGAGAAGACGGTCTTCATCTCGCTCCATGATCTTCGACCTCCTAGCCAATACACCTCCATAGCCACTACTTGTACTTGACAGAGAGAGAGGGATCTCCACCTTGCAATACTAGGGTTTGAGATTGTTTCTTCCCATCGTTAATTGTGTTGGATATTTTTCTATTCTTATTATGGATCTCCATGGTAATACCAAGATGAATTCCCTTTATTTGATTATATTGATGATCCGTTCTTCACTCATGTGTGAGTAATTCCCTTGGGCGTGGGAGATGTAGGGGATTGGTGAGATGTGATGTGCCTTCATATATTTTCCATTTGTATTGTGATTGATTCTAATTACTATATTATGTGTGCTTGACTATCTGCGGTATGCTTAATGTTGTAGTCCAATTAAGGGCCCAGACAACAAGATACCTTGTTCTACACAGATAAGATCTTGCTCACTAGCGGACCGGTGACCCCTGGGTGACACAGGGATATCAATGGAAAGCTAGTTGACTCGAGGATAACGAGTAACCACTGTGCTTATTGCATTAGTCCGATCCAAGGAGCTTAATCGCTAAGCGACCTAAAGGGTCTTAATCGTCTAGTTTCTGACCATGGTTTTGGTAGCAGGCTAGTAGGATTATTGAAGTTGGGATGAAATCTACCAAGAGGAGTTCTGGCTAATTATGGGTTGCTCGCCTACACATATATCTACAAGATTATAATTGTTACATTCACACTCGTCCACCTGGCACATTCACTATCACCATGAATTGAATCTCCCCGCGCCTTCTTTCACCATCTGCAGAAACAAACAAACAAACAAAGTCATTCTTTACTTTTATGCATTTTATTTCTGAAGTTTAGATTTTAGTTCTATTTAAATCTATCGCATTTAATCAAAACCAGATTCTTATTTCAACGCTTGCATTCAATTCACTCGAAGACCTGTGACAACTTCGGGTGTGATAGAGACTTCACCAATAAAAACTTACCTTTGGGCTCCCTGTGGGATCGATATCTGAACTTTGAAACTAGCTACAAACAATATGTGCACTTGCAGACATCCAGCTATTTTCTAGCGCCATTACCGGGGAGCTAAGCGCTAAGTGTTTGTGTTTTGACATTTCAGGTGTTGCTACTACAAAATGTTATCCTTAGGAGACAAAGGGTCTACATGCTCTAGTAGGACCTATCTGCCGGATTATATTGAGCACGTGCCTGCTCAGAGGCACGAAGAAATTATTGAAAAACTTTTAAGATCAAATAAACTTGAAGTTGAAAACCTGAGTGATATTATGGAAATCATGTCTATTTATAGGACAACTCCTCTGAAACCTGAGAAAACTCTCAGGGAATACAATGCTCCAAGTTCTGAATTTCTTAAACAACCAATAGAGTTCCCTAATCCTGGAGTTAGAGAATATCTATTTGATGGTGGAATTATTAAAATTTTGCAGGAAAAAGCTTTCAGTGGAAGGGAAGATGAAGATCCAAGAAGGCATATAAGAGAGTTTGACGATGTGATAACACCGCTTGGACCAAAAGGTTTGCCAAGAGAATTCTCTCGTCTTAAATTATTTTGATGGTATCTTAAAGGTAAATCTCTAGACTGGTTATATTGTCTCCCTCGCCATTACATTAAATGTTGGGAAAACTGCATTACTAAATTCATAAACAGGTTTCTTCCTTTTAAAAAGGTAACTGAACTAAGAAATAACATAGGCAACTTTAGTCAGAAAGTGGGAGAAAACTACCCACAAGCTTGGGAAAGATTCTTTGGAATGATCAATAGTATTCCTAATCATGGCTATTCTGAACTAATAATTTGCCATTTATTTTACCATGGTCTCAATACTCAATGTAGAGAACTTCTTGACTTCTCAGCAGGAGGATCAATAAATACCTGACTATTAAAGAATGTTTGGAATTAATGTCTACTAGGGCTAAGAATGATTCTTCATATAATCCTAATTTTGGCACTAAGCCGGAAAAAGGGATACTTCGGATAACTCCTGATCTTATGCCTGAGGTACGTAAAACTATGAAAGAAAAAGGTATACCTTCTGAACTTGCCAAAGAAAACAAACAAGATTTGTTACAAGTCTTAACTGAAGAAGATGAAACTATAAAAGTTTTTCAAGAATTAAAACACCGACAAGTAAAATCTCATAATAACTTGCATAAGCATTTCCAAAAACACAAAAAGATTTTGGCAGAACTCACTGAAAATTATAATGAGATTGGCCAAGAAATAAAACTATTTCATAAGTATCTTAGTATGATTGAAACCCAGTGTGAACAAATAGCATCTGGTTATCAATTTTTTCTCCGTGATGATAAAGATATTCATGTTTCTACTAATGTTGTCACAAGAAGGGGTGCAGTTGTCACAGGACCCTTAGGACCACCGGAATACTAAGCTGAAAAAGAGTGTAAGGAAAAATCCTTGCTTGAAGCAAGTCAAGAAGATGATAAGTTGGTGGATCCTCAAGATGAAACTGGGACGCAAGAGCAAACCCAGGAGGATCACAATGATGCACAGGAAGATCATTATAACTCTGATGCAGAAACAATTGATCCAAGAGAAGATAAAGAAATAGGTAAGGAAGGTGAAGTTGTTGTGGTAGAAAAGAAGAAAAGCAATAAGCAACAACAAAAGAAAGCAACAAAAGAGCCCGACCCCCTGAAAAAGGTAAAAGACAAGAGTAAGTCAGGTGAGAAAAAGTTTCCTTATCCAGATCGAAAAAAGAAAGCACCGGATGAGGTAATTTATAATTCTTTTACAAAGGCACTTAGTGACCTTCGTCTGGAAATTCCATTTGCAGATGCAATCAAAGTCCCTACTTATGGTAAATTCCGGTGTGATATTCTTAGTAGAAAGAAAGAAATAACTGAAACTGTTGCCATGGTAACTAGCTATCCTACTAATGGGAAGCTGTTGTCTAAGTCTAGAGATCCAAGAATACCAACTATTTCATGCTCAATAGGTAAAACAAATATTCATAATGCCTTATGTGATCTAGGAGCAGGGGTTAGTGTAATGCCATACTCCCTCTATAAAAGGTTATGATTAGGGGAGTATTCTCCTACTACTATCACTTTACAGATGGCTGACAAGTCCACTAAAAACATGTTGGTATGATTGAGGATGTCTTACTTAGGATAGATGAGCATGTTATTCCCACTGATTTTATCATTCTTGAAATGCCAGAAGATGAAAGATTATCTATAATACTTGGAAGACCCTTCCTTAGTACTGCAGGTGTGTCAGTAGATTGTGCAGAAGGGAGGATAATCTTCAATGTTTATGATGCTGAAATAATCCAGTATTTTCCAAAGAAGCTAGAAGCAGGGGAAAGATATGTTCCACCGGCAAAACAAGTTCATGTGGTAAGTGCCATTGATAAGGGGCAACCAAAGGTAAGAATTCGAGAAGAGAGAAAAGGTTGAGTTATTCAACCACCCTTAATAAATGCTTAATGGGAGTCAACCCATTTTCATCAATTTAGTAGATTAGAAAATAAAAAGTTCATCGTATTCCCACCACTTTTTCACAAACATTCTTGTGGAAGCGCGCTCGTGAAGATGTGGTTGTCAAAAAGTAGTAAAAATGCCGATTGAATGATTAGAGAATAATAATAAGAATAAAAGTTTGAGTTTTCTATTCACAGAAGCTAAAATTTTGCTTTTAATATGCTAATGTTGGTCGACAGTTTTTACTATTAATTTTCTGTTAAAAACTTGGTATTTCGCTAAGTTATGGGATAAGAAGGTATCCTCGAAGAAACAAATTTTTTTGATGATTACTGATGGTTTAACGACCAACTATATAGCGGGAATAAAAATTCCGGCCGTATAGTTCTGGTCGTATAGCTATCTTTGGCATTAAAAAATTTGTTCTAAGACACAAACAGTTTAACGACCAACTATATGGCAGGAATAAAAATCCCGGCCGTATAGTTCCGTCCGTATAGATGTCGATGCCTTCGTAGAAAAATTTCTGAAAGGTACCGAGAGTTTATTACGGCGGGAATAAAAATTCTAGCAATATAGATATCGATGCCTTCATAGCATTTTATTCCAAAAGTACTAGGAGTTTAACGACCAACTACATGGTGGGAACAAAAATTACGGCCGTATAGTTCCAGCCGTATAGATATTGATGCCAGTTTTAGAAATCTATCTCGAGAGACAGAAAGTTTAACGAACAACTATACGGCAGGATCAATTTGATCCGGCCGTATAGTTGCGCCCGTATTGTTGTTTCCCCGTATAAAGAAATCCTAGTTGGCGGCACCGCCGCAACTATATGGGCGGAGCACCATCACCCGCCCGTATAGTTCCGGCCATATAGTCCGGTGCGACCACCAAATCGCACCAGGATGGCTAGGTCTTCCTCCTCTCCTCATTTTTTCTCTCATATTGTCTCTCCAAACCTCTCAAAATCGACATAGAACTCTTGATTCTTCGCGGATTTTGTTTGTTTGATTGGGGGAATCAACAGATCGGTATGTTTCTCTCCCTATCCATGCTTTATTTTCAAATTTCCATGGTTACAACTCTCACATTGATCTAGTGGATGAACTCAAGCTTATTTACTTTTCCCTATTAATTTCTCACATTAGGATTGAATTTTTCCAGGTAGAATCGTTCATATATTATATAGAAACTATATGCCTAAGGTTTTATGGTGAAATTTTCAGTGCATCACGATGAACAAAATCGGTAGCCTTTTTTCGTTCGAGCAAGCGCCAATGGGGAGAGGGCTCAAGTTCGGGGGCCCGAGCCCCGTGCAAATCCAAAATGGACATTGTTGCATCAAGGAGGGTGCTGCCCACACGTTGGGCCGACCACAACTTTCTCACCGAGTCGGGTTGAAGACAGACTTCGACCTCATGTCCAGCAGGTCGGGGTTGGCGGTACTTGGCTTTGCAAGCCACGACACCTACGTCGAGCTCACCCATGAGTTCCTTGCCTCCTTCTATGACGACCACAAGGACAAAGGTAACCTGTGCACTATAAGCTTCACCATGAACCATACGCGTTATGATGTGAGCTTCGAGCAGTTTTGCAATGCTTTCATCTTCCCCCATACTGGGGAACCAATATTACTAACCTCTATAGCATCACGAGTGGAGAGACCTGGGAGGTTATTTCTGTTAATGGTGGCAGTCACTTCTACCAGAAGAAGGTGTCCACCATTCAGAACCCAACCATTTGCTACTTTGCTTTGTTCCTCGCCAACACAATGTTGGGAAGGGGTGATACTGGATCCATGGCCAATGCGGACATGGCAATGATCACGAAGGCCCTCTTCCCCAATGCCACGCAGAGCCACAGTCCTACAGCTCTACTCATCCAGCACTTTCGCCACGAAAGCAACAAGACCAAAGGTGATATTCGCATTGGTGGATTGGTAACCCACCTTGCTTATGCATTAAACATTGCACTGCTTGTTATTGTCATCGGATTGATGACAAGTACGCCATGAGGGGGTCCTCGAGGCGTGTGGAAGAAAGGGGTGTGAGACATACGGTGTTCCGGGACGGTGAGCACACAAGTTTACCTAGGTTGGAATCCGCTAGCTTTGGACGGACCCTACTCCTGCTAGCAATCCAGTAATACGGCAGAGCCGGAATATGGGTTACAAGGGTTTCGCCTATGCGAGTTGAGATTGTAGACTATTGTGGTGTCTAGAGTGTTTCCCTAAAGGCCCTCCCTAGGGCGGCTTATATAGATATCCGGCCTAGGGTTTACAGGAGAGATCTATCTGGCTACAACTAAGAGTCGGTTACAGAGTACATCTTGAACTACAAGTAACACTTTGGGCCTAAGTCGGTAAGTCTTCTGGGCCTTCCCGTAGCCGGATTGGACTCCTTCTTTTCTCCCTGACTGGGCCGCCCGTGAAGAAAAGCTCTAACCCGAAGTGGGCCACCCTGGTCAGTGAGGAACTGTGAGGATACCCGAAACGTATATCCCCAACAGCAGCCCCCGGAAGTCTCCAAGATCCAAAGTCGGATTTTATCACCGTCTAGCTTGATCTTCGGCTTGCAGAATCTTGAAGGGTTCCTGAAACTTCACAACAAAAACTACGATCCGGGTCTTAAAAATAAGTCGGACCTATCAATAGGTTACTCGGATTTTCCAGCTTGATTTCAAACTAAGCCGGAACTTGGTCTCTAACGCCACCTGACACAAGTCATGGTCAAGTCACGTCATCTGACAGACATACTGTCAGCACGACCATTGGTGGGTCCGCGGTTCACGGAACCGAGGCGCCGTTTCAATGTGTGCACAGAGATCGAGGCGACGTAATCATCGCGTGGGTCCTTCCCAGTTCCTTCCACGACGCGTGGCGGTTACACTGTAGCATTTGCACGAATCTTGGCGCAGTTAGGTGGATATAAGAGGTTAGGATTTCCTCCTGCTTTCTTCACCTGTTCCCTTTGCCTTTTCCTCTCCTCCAAATCTCCCCCGCGCGCACAGAGCTCCTCTGCTTTCCCCCAAAAAACTCCCAGCACCGCCCATCTTAGGTCACCGGGGCACCGGAGAAATGGCTTCGTCATCCTCTTCTGGCTTGGCGGCAGCGGCGGCGACGGCAGCGACGGAAGCGGTGGCGGAGAAGGAAAGCTTCCGCAGGGTCTGGATCCCCTGCATACTCGACGACGAGAAGCTCCAAAACATGGAGACAGAAGGGCTCCTGTGTGCCGGCGACTGGCGGAGCGGCTTTGGGGAAACCGTCCCCAACCCGCGCGCCGGCGAGCGGGTCTACTTCGGCACCCACCTCGACAGAGGTTTGTCGTTTCCTCCCTCGGAGTTCTTCTCCGAGGTGATTGACCATTATGGTGTTCATCTCCACCATCTTCCTCCCAACTCTCTTTTAGAGATGAGCGCTTATGCTTCTTTGTGTGAGGGATTTCTCGACATCAGGCCGAGTTTGACCTTATTCCGGTATTACTTTCATGTCCGGAGAAACTCTATTACTGCCGGTGTTCCTTATATCACCGGTACCATTAGTTTTTTGCTTAGACACGAGCGCACATATCCCAAAATCTTAGCTAGTGACTCGGTCAAACAGTGGCCAGCCACATTCTTTTATCATAAGGATATTCCGGCTCCCAACAAAGCTATCGCTTTGCCGGCTTTTGTTGACGGAGCTACCACGGCCCAACTGTTTTGGGACGAGGCCGCTCCGGCTCTCAGACGATCTAATCCTCGCTAAGAGGCGGGTCAAATATCTGATCAAACACAAAGGACTGAAGGGATCCGACTTGGTCCAATGCTGGGTGTCACGCCGGATCCAGCCCCTTCAGTACCACGGAAACCGACTAATGCACTCCATCACATCATCCAAGAAAGACTCCCTCTGCATCAGCCCCAGAGCCTACACCACGCAAGGCTATATAAGCCAGATTAGTGGCTGATAAGGGAGTGGGTCGAGAGGAGGATTCCGGAGATTTCTCTGGATATGCATACGGCGGAAAACCCCGTAGTGTCGGTAAGCTTCTATCAGTAACCCTTTTTATGTGTTTCAATCTTTGAGTTACATTGCAATACTAATATGTTTTCTTCTTTTCAGCTTGCTGACCTCCCCGAGTCAGAATTTGCTCCGCTCGAAGGATATCCTCCAGAGTTTTCTCAGGAGACAGAGGTGGTCCCATTGCCGGACATTGCGCTCAAGAAGCGCAAAGCTCCAACAGTGGCTGTTGGCACAAAGGAGGTGCCCATCGTGAAGAGGTAATCTTTCAACACAATTTTCGCCTTTGTACCTTATTCGAATTCTCTTCCGAGATGTAATGTTTCCGACTTTATCACATTCTTAGAGCTAAACAGCTAATCAAGAGCAAGGGGAAGGGAACTTGTTTGAAGCCCCTGCGACAGACAAAGCTTACCATAGCTTCTCCTGTCATGGCTCCTCATACTCCTGCCCCCCAACCTTCCACAACACCGGTGATCATTCCTTCCCCGGATGCCGCAGAAGATCTGACTCCTTCATCGGAGCCCGTGATCCTTGAATCACAAACTGACGTCACCATGAGTGAGACAGGCATAGATAAGGGTGAACCCTCTTCGGGTAATGATCCCTCAGCAGAGACCTTCGCCTAAAACCTTCTCAACAATCCGGGTCTTGCCAAGTTTGGCTTGTCCCGGAAATCTGCGGAAGAGATCCAGCGGCTGGCTAGGCAATGCCTAGAGAAAAGAAACTTATCTGCCGAAGAAGAAGCACAAGAGGTAGAGGACATCAAGCACTCTAACCTTCTTGAACAAGTGCGTCTTTGCAATGAGAGGATACGGACCGGTGAGCTTCCAACAGCTCCAGTGATCCCCCTGACTTTCGCTGACAAGGTTGCTGCTAAAGTGAATGCGAGTTTGGATAAACTGACTCGCGAACAATATGTAAGTCGGAATTCTAACTCCTGTTTTTCCTTTATTTCATATCATATCCTCTATCCCCCAAGCATGAAGTAGGATAAATAATCCGGGTTTATGCTTCCTTAGGATGCCAAAGAACGAACTAGTGTAGCCCCCAAGGCTCGTGCTGATATTAGCAAAAATATTATCCCGAGTCTTTAGTAGCTTTCTGACTTTGGGTATTCTGACGTACAGAAAGTATATTCCTATAACCAGGATTTGTTGAAGAATGTCTGTGATAAGCGGAGAGAGATCAAAGCTCTCCGACTTAAAAATGCTGAACTTAAAGTTGCCAAGGATGAAGCCGAAGGTAAACATTCCGAGACTCAAACCTTGTCTTTGTGTTTTCATAGTCAAATTTTTTCATTGAACTGTTGTTCTTTTTGACTTACAGCACTGGTGAAACAATCCTGTGCCATGATTGAAGAGGCCAAGAACCTCAAAAATTTGGTGGTGGAGAACAAGGAACTTCGCCAAGAGCTGGATAAGCTCAAGGCGGATCATGAGAAGAGCATTGCTCAAGTTCTCGAGTCCTCCTCCATGGCTACTGATGAGCGTGATCGCAAGATTGCTACTCAAGAGAAGAAAATATCGGACCTTAACAATGAGCTGTGCAGAGAGAGGGACCTTTCCGAGGCGCTCCGGGCTGAACTCTAGAGTCTTCGGGAAGAGAAGACCAAAATTGACGATGTCATTTTCGGTACGTTCCATCTTTCTGACTTTTCCACTTTCTTTGACTTCTTTCAATGTCGGATTTTCTTAACTTGTTTTGTGTATATGTCCTCTAAACTTGACGGACTCTTCCTCCACCAAGCCCCGCACCCACCGTCTTACCCAAGTCGGTGACCTGCTTCATGACTTCTGCCAATCCCTTGAGGATATTGGCGAAGCTCTCAAGATTCCGGACATGCACAGCATGTCGGATTTTTAGGTGCGGGATAAGGCAAAGGAGATGCCGCAACTTGTCCAGGATTGGAACATGTCCTATGCACGGACTGCGGCGCAGAACGCTCTCATCATGGTCATGAGCCACCATGGAAACATGGAAATATGGCAAGTGACCAGAGGGTACTACAAAGTAGATGAAGACGACCAGGAGAAGGACATCAAGTCTATCATGGACTCATGCGCTGGATATGGGTGTCACGTGGCTGATTTGACCAGCTACGACACTCCCTTCTTCACCCGCATGGACACGCCACCTCCTCCTCCCGAAGAATCAACAGAACTTTCCGACGATGACCACACCGTATCGGATGTGGACATCTTGGAATGATAACAAGGCGACATATCCAGCGAGCCGGCAGCTCCTTCTTCTCCTCCTGCATCATAGATTGCCAGAAAAATTTGTATTATTCTGAAAAACATGATGGGTCTGTAAATATGCAATACTGTAATTTTGCTAGTGCTAAGCTTTTGATCTATTCAGCACTTTTTGGCTTTAAAATTTTGTGTGCCTGAAATGTTTACATAAGCACTTGTATTTTTTCCGCCTATACTTATCGTTTATCTGGCTTTCCGCCTCGTCCCTTTCGTGAGCCGGCTAAACCTTCTGCCGGAAACTTTGACGAGCAACGGAGCTCAATTGCTAAACCAGTTTAAACTCGGAAACAAAGCCGGCTTCCAGTACCAACAATTCACTACTCGGAAAATTCCCGCATCCAGCAATCAGACAAATAACCAAAGTAAAGACTAGAAACTTTAGAGTTATACCCGAGGGTAGCAATTTTAGAATCATAAATCTAAACCAGAATGAACATGAGCATAAAGTACTTTCAAGCATTCTGGGATTTTCGACTATGACATGATCATTCGGAAATAAGATGGTAAAAACTTCTCAGAAAAACTTGAGGAAACCAAAACTTTTATTTCTCATAGAACATGTACATATGTATGGTTACAAAGAAGGATAAACTAAGAATAAAAGGGACGTAGCTGAGCAATGTTCCATGGTCTGTCTAACTCATCCGGATTTGTACTGCCTCCAGCTCTCTTTCTCTTCTTAGTAGCAGGTCTTTCTTTGACTAGCCTCATATCAGTTAAGTGATATGAACCATTGTGAAATACTCGACTAACTAAAAACGGCCCTTCCCAAACTAGGGAAAGTTTGTGCTTTCTTTGTTGCACAAGCCGGAGAACCAAATCGCCTTTATTGAAAGATCTGTTTCTAACTCTCTGGCTATGATACTTGCGTAACTTCTGCTGATAGGTTGTTGATCTCATTTCAGCAACGACGCGAACTTCTTCGACTAAATCGAGATCATTTTGTCGAGAAATCTCGGCATCCTCTTCAATATACGCGGCCACTCTAGGAGAGGTGTGAATCAAATCACTAGGAAGAACTGCTTCTGCACCATAGA
Source organism: Avena sativa (assembly GCA_916181665.1). Lineage (NCBI taxonomy): Eukaryota > Viridiplantae > Streptophyta > Magnoliopsida > Poales > Poaceae > Avena > Avena sativa. The sequence continues at coordinate 354,901,650 of OV702289.1, read as the reverse complement.
CCAAGAAGAAAGGTGTGTATCTAGTTCACCTGTTCGGAGTCGTTCGTAAACTCCATATTATAGAGGGTAATTCCTCTGCCCAAGCCCCCGCAGCACGCCGTAGTGGTGCTTTGAGTCTCGGTTTTAGGCCTTGTAGGATTAAACCATTTGCTCTTTCAACTTGTCCGTTAGCCTGTGGATGTGCGACTGATGCAATGTCAAGCCGGATATTTTGCTCATTGCAGAATTCGGCCAATTCTCCCATAGAGAAGTTACTCCTGTTGTCCATGATAATGCTATGCGGATAACCATACCGGATTATAACATCCTCGACAAATCTTTTGGCTGTTGCTCCATCACAACTAGTGACAGGTTTAGCCTCAATCCATTTTGTGAATTTATCCACCATCACTAAGAGGTGAGTAAATCCACTTGGATTCCGTTTAAATGGTCCTACCATATCAAGCCCCCAGACTGCAAAAGGCCATGTTATAGGTATTGTTCGCAGATGATCAGCCGGAACATGAGCTTGTTTGGCATACTTTTGGTAGCCTTTGCACGTCTTGACTAATCGTTCGGCATCTTCCTGAGCTGTAAGCCAGAAAAATCTGTGTCTAAAAGCTTTTGCCACTAAAGATTTGGCTGCAGCGTGGTGTCCACACTCGCCTTCGTGGATTTCTCTTAGGATTTCCACTCCTTCTTCCGGAGACACACAGCGCTGAAAACCCCCAGAAATACTCCGCTTATAGAGCTCACCTTTAACTATAGAGTAGGCTTTCACTCGTCGGATAATCTACCGGCTCAGAACCTCATCTTCGGGTAATTTGCCATTTACCAAATAATCGAGGTAGGGTTGAGTCCAGCTGGGAATTACAGCCAGAACTACTATCAAAGGTGAGTCGGATTTGGTCGGATATTCCTCATCTACTCCCTTTATTGAGGGAACTTTGAGGTGCTCTAAAAAAGCGCCATCCGGGACCTCTTTCTGTGCAGAACCTATCCGAGATAGTGCGTCTGCTTCCTCATTTTCTGCTCGAGGGATGTGTTGAACTTCAAACCCTTCGAACGATTTAGATAGACCATCCACGACAGCTTTGTACGCTGCCATGTGTTTATTTGCATTACAAATATCTGACACTTGTTGAGCAACAAGATCCGAATCTCCATAACACATCAAACGTCGGATGCCAATATCCTTAGCAATCCGGATTCCATGTAGCAATGCTTCATACTCGGCAATATTATTTGTCGCTGTGAAGTGGATCTGCAACACGTATAGAAGTTTATCTCCTTGGGGTGATTTGAGCACCACGCCAGCCCTCGAGCCCCCGTGAGCCTTAGACCCATCAAAGTAGAGGGTCCAATATTCCGACTTAGGGAGGATCATGTTCTCCTTCATCTCTGTCCAATCAGCGACAAAGTCAGCAAGGATTTGGGATTTGATTGCCGTCCGAGGTTTATACTCAATATCAAAAGCTGAAAGCTCTATGCCCCATTTGGCGACGCGTCCAGTGGCGTCACTTTATTGATTATATCTCTAATGGGAGTTGTGCTCACCATGGTAATTGGATGCTCTTGAAAATAGTGTCATAGCTTATGTGATGCCAGAGAAACACCGTAAGCCAACTTCAGATAGTGTGGATATCGTTGTTTTGATTCTGTCAGAACCTCGCTGACAAAGTCGGACGTTGCACTAGGTGTTCCTAATTTTCCTCCGGTCTCTCCACTACCATGACGATACTAACGACCTTGTTTGTCGCAGCAAGATAAAGCAACATCGGTTCATGTGGTTCCGGTGCAGCAAGGATAGGAGAAGATGAGAGTACTTTCTTCACGTCTTGTAGTGCAGCTTCAGCTTCATCAGTCCAAACAAAATCCTTGGTCTTTTTTAGGAGCTTATATAATGGTGCGGCTCTTTCTCCAAGCCGGCTTACAAACCGACTGACTACACCAATGCAACCAGTTAGTCTTTGTACGTCCTTTAGGCGAGTTGGCCTGGAAATATTGAGTATAGCCTTGATTTTGTCCCGGTTCACCTCTATGCCTCTTTGAGACACGATGAAGCCTAACAATTTTCCGGCTGGTATTCCAAAGAAACATTTCTTCGGGTTAAGCATGATGTTGTATTTTCGTAGATTGACAAATGTTTCCTCCAAGTCAGAAATCAACGTTTCCTTCTTTTTGGACATCACCGCAATATCATCCATGTATGCGTGTATATTGCATCCGAGTTGGTCATGGAGGCAACGCTGCATCGTGTGCTGGTACGTAGCTCCTGAGTTCTTCAGCCCAAAGGGCATCGTAACAAAACAGAAGGTTCCGAAGGGGGTTATGAATGAAGTTTTGACTTTGTCAGATTCCTTCATCCGGATTTGGTGATAACCGGAATATGCATCGAGAAAACACAGGAGTTCCGAGCCTACCGTAGAATCAATAACTTGATCAATTCTAGGCAGAGCGAACAGATCTTTTGGGCAAGCCTTGTTCAAGGCAGTATAATCAACACACATCCTTAAATCAGTGGTGTCCTTTTTAGGGACCATTACAGGATTGGCCGACCACTCAGTGTGGATGACCTCTTCTATGAATCTGGATAATTCGAGCCGTGCTAGTTCCTTAGCTATTGCCTTACGCTTTTCATCGCTGAAACATCGTAAGGACTGTTTGACGGGTTTAGCGTTCGGGTTTACATTTAAAGAGTGCTCGGCAAGTTCCCTAGGTACTCCAGTCATGTCAGATGGCTGCCATGCGAAGATATCTTGATTTGCTTTGAGGAACTTGACGAGCGTGCTTTCCTATGTGCTATCTAGGCATACGCCTATCTGGGTCACCTTGGAGGGGTCATCATCCTTCAATGGCGTCTTCTTCGTCTCTTCTGATGCCTTGAAATCTAGATTTGGCTTTGTCACCTCCTTCTTTATTGCGGGCATCTCGGATGGATCTATGCTCTTCTTGATCTCCTGGTACTCCTGGGCGTGCAGCACGGCTTCGGCAAAGGCGGCATTTCCATCCTTGCACTCTCGCGCTTTCTTCGGGTCTCCCCTGATGGTGATCACGCCGTTGGGACCTGGAATTTTCATCATATTGTAAATGTAACACGGACGAGCCATAAAACCCCAGTAAGCCGGACGTCCGAATATAGCGTAGTATGCGCTCTTGAACGGGACCGCTTCGAAGGAAAATGCCTCCGTCTGATAGTTCTTTGGCATTCCAAAGGTAACATCCAAAGTGATCTCTCCCAGGGAATTGGCTTGTCTTCCTGGGACAACTCCGTGAAAGATCACAGAGCTATGGTTTAGCTGGGTTTCCGAGATCTTCATCCGGCGTAGCGTTTCGACATAGAGAATATTGATACTGCTACCACCGTCCATGAGGGTCTTGGAGAAACCATAACCATCAATAAGTGGATTGACGATTAAGGCGTATTTTCCTCGCCTGTGCAACTTAGGCGGATGATCAGCGCGGTCAAATGTGATTGCCACTTCCGACTAGTCCAAGTATTGGAGGACAGCCGGAACTGTTGCATTGAGCTCATGTAGAACTGCTATCTTGACCTTTGCTGGTTGAGATCCGAGGAAGGTGACGTAAGTGTCTTTCTTGGTCGGAAAATTTTTCTTCCCTTCCGACTTGGGATTTGAAGCATCAGCTTCCTCCATGTCGGAATCTTCCTTGGTCTCTTTTTCTTTTTCGGTATTCTTCTTTCCCTTCTTTCGCTTAGCTTTATAGCCCACGGTGTCATCTCTTTTGATGTCGTCATTGAAACGACATTCGGCGTTGGTGTGGGACGAGCCCCCATTGGCGTCTAGGTGATGCACACATGGGTTATTGGCAATGTCGGCCCAAGAGTGGCCTCCACCGCGTCCTCCTCGTCCTCCTGACCCAAAAGTAGCAGTGACCACTGCCATTTCCACATTGGTTTTTTCTTTCGAGGTATTTTTGCGCATTTGAGCCTGTTGCTTTGGTTGTTTTGCCGACTGTGGCACAACTAGGGCATTGAGTAATCCGTCTGCATCGTCGTCGGCATATGCATACTTGCTTGCTGTTTCTATCATCTCTCCTAGATTAGTGACCTTGTCACACTTCAAGCGATGGCGCAGTAGGCCAATTGGGAGACCTGCGATGAAAGCTTCAATCGCAATTTTATCGTTTACTCCTTCACAGGAGTTCTTGGTGTCGATCCATCATCCGAGGTAATCCTGGCAAGTTTCTCTGGCCTTCTGGGTGCAACACTATAGGTCTCCGACCGTACAGCGCCTCCGATATGTGCCTTCGAAATTCCGAAAGAACGCACTTTGCATGTCATACCAGTTGTGGATGGTGTTCTCCGGAAGTTCATTAAGCCATGATCGTGCCGTCTTCCGCAACATGAGTGGGAGATATCGGGCTGCGACCAGGCTGTTTCCGCCTTTGGCGAAGCAACACGCTTGGAAGAAGTCCTGTAGCCAGGTATCTGGCCGAGCAATGTCGTCGTAGGCTTGGATGTGTCTTGAGATAGCAAATCCTTCCGGGAATTTTGTAGCTCTGATGCATGGTCCGAAGCACTTTGGGCCCACGTAGATGTTGGAGATATGCCCTAGAGGCAATAATAAATATAGTTATTATTATATCTTTGTGTTTATGATAAATGTTTACATTCATGCTATAATAGTATTAACAAGGAAACATTAATACTTGTGTGATTTGTAAACTTAATTTGAAGTCCCTAGTAAAGCCTCTGTATAATACTAGCTTGTTGGTTAATAGATGATTGTGGTTTCCCTATCATGAACATTGAGATGTTATTAACAACAAGATCATATCGTTAGGAGAATGATATGGTGGACATACTCCTATAGATAAGCGTAGCATAAAGATCAAGTCATTTTAATAGTTCAATTGCTATATGCTTTCTGATACATAGTTATCTAATTCCTTCGACCATGAGATCATGCATATCACCTTTGCCGGATGGATGCTTTGATGACATCAAACACCACACCGTAACTGGGTGGCTATAAAGGTGTCATTGAGTGTTCAGAAAGTATTGGTTGAAACACATGGATCAAGAGTGGGATTTGTCCATCCATATGACGGATAGATATACTCTGGGCCCTCTCGGTGAAATGTCATCCAATTAGCTTGCAAGCATGTGACTGGCTCACAAGGGATGACATATCACGGGAACGAGAAAAGAGTACTTATCAGTGACGATGTTGAACTAGGTATGCAGAGATACAGACGATCATAACCTCGGATAAGTAAACTATCGTGAGACAAAGGGAAATTGATATCATATGTAAGTGGTTCATTCGATCGCAAAGTAATCATAGAAATATGTGGGAGCCATATGAATTTCCATATTCCTCTATTGGTTATTGGTCGGAGAAGTGTCTCGATCATGTCCGCATAATTCACGAACCGTAGGGAGACACACTTAAGGATTCGACGTTGTTTGAGTAGTTATGGGATGATGAGAAAGAGTCCGAATGTTGTTCGGAGTCTCGAATGGGATTCGGGATATCACGAGGAGATCCGAAATGGTCCGGAGAATAAGATTCATATAAGGAAAGTCCCGTTTCGGAGTTGGGGAATGGTTCCGATGTTTTCATCGGGAACATTCTGGAAGGTTCCGGAATGTCCGGCACTCCGGAGGGGGAAGGGTACATGAATGTGTCATTGTAAGTTGGAATGATTGCATCATGTACTAGGTGTATTTGCTGTCCAAAATAAAGGGTTTATTTAAATCCTAATTTGAAAAGTCAAACGGCTAGTTTGAAAGTCAAACGACAAGTTTTGGAAAGAGGAGGAGTGGGAAACCGAGTTGGGGAGGGATTCCCTCCTCCAACCGCCGGCCCACCTCCAAGCCAAGTTGGGGAGGGACTCCCCTCCCCTTGGCCGCGCCTCCCACCTATAAAGAGAGGGGCAGGGCTACCCCTCCTAGCACACAAGTACCTCTCCTCCAAAACCCTAGATTGGCGCCACCACCTCCTGCTGCTGCCGCCACCTCCCAAGGTTGCCCTAGCCGCCGACTTGGGGTGCCCCAAACCCTAGCCGCCGGCTCTAGCACCTCCTCCTTGGTGTATCTAAAACCTAGATCGCCGAGGAGCCCTCTCATACTCCACCATACTCGCTCCGGCTTAAGGCGAAGCCCTGCGAGATCTCCCCTCTACTTCCGGTACCACGCCGTTGTGCTGCCGGAATCACGAGGAGAGTGCTACAACCTCCACTGCCTGCTGGAACAAGGGAGAGGGAGGTCTTCGTCGAGTACCGAACGTGTGACCGACTGTGGGAGCGCTGCCGGAACACGGCGCCGGAAGGATCGTCTACGCGATCTTGAGATCGGAAAGAGTACGACTACATCACCCACGAGAATCTGCTCTCGTTAAACACTTTGGAATCTTCGAGGGTGAGTTATTCCATCGACTCGTTGCTACAATCTAGTAGATAGATCTTGGCTTGTTTGTTTGTATGCGGTAGAAAATTTTTGTTTTCCATGCTACGAAACCCTACAGTGGTATCAGAGCCACGTTTATATGTAGATCTGTTGCACGAGTAGAACACAATGGTCATTGTGGGCATTGATGCTTTTATTGTCGATTGCTTCTTGTGTACTTTGCATCTTGCGGGATGTTGGGATGAAGCGGCCCGGGCTAACCTTACATGACATCGTTCATGAGACTTGCTCCACGCTTGACATGCAACTCGTATTGCATAAGTGGCTTTGCGGGTGCCTGTTTCTCCCAGCATAGTGGAGATCCAATTTACAACGGGTGATTAACAATACTAGTATCAATGTTGTGGTTCTTGTTCGTAAGTTAGAACGACACTTATTGAAAGCCCCAAACCACGTAAAATATGCAAAGAAAGTAGAGGCGTCTAACTTTGTTTTGCAGGGGTGTGCAGTGATGTGATATGGCCATGATTGTGATTATATTTGATGTATGCAATGTTCCTTATTGTAAGTTGGCAACCGGCAGGAGCCATATGGTTGTCTTTAATTTATGTTAAGACCCGCGTGTCTATTCAAAGTAGTTGTAATAGTTGAAGCCGGTGGACGACAACCATGGAGAAGCGTCATTGACCTTGATGCAATGCCGGTGATGATGGAGATCATGTTCGTGCTTGAAGATGGAGATCGGAAGCACAAAGACGAAAGGCCATATCATATCACATATTATGAATTGCATGTGATGTTAATCCTTTATGCATCTTGTATTGCTTAGTAGACGACGGTAGCATTATAAGATGATCCCTCATGCACATAAATTTCAAGTTCTAAAGTGTTCACCCTTAGTATGCACCGTTGCTAAAGCTTGTTGTTTCGAAGCACCACGTGATGATCGGGTGTGTTAGATTCCGCGAGTGAATACAACGTAAGCAAGCCAGATTTGCTTATGCGGTAGCTAAGGTTTGATCTTGACGATCCTAGCATGTACAGACATGGTCTCAGGAACACGAATCACCAAAAGGTAAAACATGAATCATATAGTAGATATGATGAACATGTCGATTGTTCGCCATTGAAACTATATCAACTCTCATGATGATCGATTTTGATATAGTGGATTTGGTTCGTGTGATCACTAAAACAATGTGAGGGATGTTGTTTTGAGTGGGAGTTCACCTAGATTAAACTTTATTATTAATTTGAACTCAATTTGTCATAAACTTAGTCTAAACTATTGCAAATATGTTGTAGATCAATGGCAGCCCCTACCATCAATTTTAATGCGTTCCTAGAGAAAGAAAAGTTGAAAAACAATGGAAGCAACTTCGCGGATTGGTTCCGCAATTTGAGGATTGTCCTCACAGCTGGTAATTTGACCTATGTGCTGGATGCACCGCTGGGTGACCCACCTGCAGCTGATGCTACCGATGAAGTAAACAATGTTTACCTTGCTCGGAAGAATCAGTACTCCATAGTTCAGTGTGCTATCTTGTATGGTTTAGAATCGGAGATTCAGAAAAGGTTTGAGAATTCAGACCCACATGATATTGTCCGTGATCTCAAATTGATCTTTGAGACTCACGCGGCAATTGAGAGTTATGAGGCTTCTGAAAAGTTCTTTAACTGCAAGATGGAAGAGGGCAGCTCCGTCAGTGAGCATGTGCTTAAGATGTCTGGGCACGCAAACAAACTTCAAAGCTTGGGTATAGTGATTCCTAATGCTTTGGGGATTTACCGTGTCCTCCAATCACTACCACCAAGTTACAAGAACTTTGTGATGAACTACAACATGCAGAACATGAACAAGCAGTTGCCAGAACTGTTTGCTATGTTAAAGTCTGCAGAAGTGGAGATGAAGAAATAGCACCAAGTGTTGTTGGTCAATAAGACCACCAAATTCAAGAAAGGCAAGTCTAAGCAGAAGGGACACTTCAAGAAGGGTGGCAAGAAAGTTGCCACACCGACGAAGAAGAGCAAGGCTGGACCCAAGCCTGATACTGAGTGCTTTTACTGCAAAGAAGAAGGTCACTGGAAGCGGAATTGCCCAAAGTACTTGGCGGATTTGAAGAACGGCAACATCAAGAAGAAAGGTATATCTGATATACATGTTATTGATGTGTATCTCACTAGTATTCGTAGTAGTGCCTGGGTATTTGATACTGGTTCGGTTGCTCATATTTGTAACTCGAAATAGGAGCTGCAGAATAAACGGAAGCTAGTAAAGAACGAGGTGACGATGCGCGTAGGAAACGGATCAAAGGTTGATGTGATCGCGGTCGGCACGCTACCCCTTCATCTACCATCGGGATTAGTTTTATACTTAAATAATTGTTATTTGGTGCCTGCGTTGAGCATGAACATTATATCGGGATCTTGTTTATTGCGAGACGGTTACTTGTTTAAATCCGAGAATAATGGTTGTTCGATTTATATGAGTAATATGTTTTATGCACATGCACCTTTGATAGATGGTCTATTCTTGTTGAATCTCGATGGTGGAAATACACATGTTAATAACATTGAAGCTAAACGTTTGAAATCAAGTGATAACTCGACCTATATGTGGCACTGTCGTCTTGGTCACATTGGAGTGAAGCGTATGAAGAAACTCCATTCCGATGGACTTCTTGAATCACTTGATTTTGAATCACTTGAAAGATGCGAAGCATGTCTGATGGGTAAAATGACTAAGACTCCATTTTCTGGTATGATGGAGTAAGCTACGGACTTATTGGAAATCATACATACCGATGTGTGTGGTCCAATGAGTGTAGCATCGCGCGGTGGTTATCGTTATGTTCTTACCTTCACGGATGACTTGAGTAGATATGGGTATATCTATTTCATGAAACATAAGTCCGAAACTTTCGAGAAGTTTAAGGAGTTTCAAAGTGAGGTAGAGAATCAATGTGACAAGAAGATTAAATTTCTACGTTCTGATCGTGGAGGTGAATATCTAAGTTACGAGTTTGGTGAGCATTTGAAGAAATGCGGAATACTTTCACAATTGACACCGCCGGGAACACCACAGCGTAATGGTGTGTCTGAACGTCGTAATCGAACTCTCTTAGATATGGTTCGTTCTATGAAGTCACTTACAGATTTACCGCTATCATTTTGGGGTTATGCATTAGAAACAGCCGCATTCACTTTAAATAGGGCACCGTCTAAATCCGTTAAAATGACACCGTATGAATTATGGTTTGGGAAGAAACCTAAATTGTCGTTCCTTAAAGTTTGGGGATGCGAAGCCTATGTACAGAAGTTACAGCCTGACAAGCTTGAACCCAAAGCGGAAAAATGCGTCTTCATAGGATACCCGAAGGAAACTATTGGGTATACTTTCTATCATAGATCCGAAGGCAAAATCTTCGTTGCCAAGAATGGATCCTTTCTAGAGAAGGAATTTCTCTCGAAAGAATTGACTGGAAGGAAAGTAGAACTCGACGAGGTTGTCGAACCTTCTCTCGAAATTGCGAGTAGCGCAGCGCCGGAAGAAGTTCCTGTGGTGCCTGCACCAATTAGAGAGGAAGCTAATGATGATGATCATGAAACTTCGGTCGAAGTTGCTACAGAGCCTCGCAGGTCAACGAGAACTCGTACCACTCTAGATTGGTATGATCCCGTTATGAGTGTCATGTTGGTGGACAACACCGATGACCCTGAGACATATGAGGAAGCGATGATGAGCCCAGATTCCAATAAATGGCAGGAAGCCATGAAATCCGAGATTGGATCCATGTACAAAAACCAAGTATGGACTTTGGTGGACTTACCGGATGGCCGGAAGGCTGTCGAGAACAAATGGATCTTCAAGAAGAAAACAGATGCTGATGGTAATGTAACTGTCTATAAAGCTCGACTTGTCGCAAAAGGGTTTCGACAAATTCAAGGAGTTGACTACGATGAGACTTTCTCACCAGTAGCGAAGCTAAAGTCTGTAAGGATTATGTTAGCAATCGCTGCATATTACGATTATGAGATGTGGCAGATGGATGTCAAAACAACATTCCTCAATGGTGACATTGATGAAGAGTTGTATATGATGCAACCCAAAGGTTTTGTCGATCCTAAAGATGCTAACAAGGTATGCAAACTTCAACGGTCCATCTATGGATTGAAGCAAGCATCCCGAAGTTGGAATCAACGTTTTGATAAGGTAATTAAAAGTTTTGGTTTTATACAAACTTATGGAGAAGCTTGTATTTACAAGAAAGTGAGTGGGAGCTCTGTAGCATTCTTAATACTATATGTGGATGACATATTGTTGATTGGGAATGATGTAGACCTTCTTAATAGTGTCAAAGAATATTTGAATAATAGTTTTTCAATGAAGGATCTTGGCGAAGCAGCTTACATATTAGGCATAAATATTTATAGAGATAGATCAAAACACCAAATATCATTGTCACAAAGTACATATTTGGACAAAGTTCTAAAGAGGTTTGGAATGGAAGATAGCAAGAAAGGGTTCTTGCCCATGTTGCCCAATACGACCTTGAGTAAAACTCAAAGTCCGACATCGGCAGAAGATAGAGAAAGGATGAGTAAGACTCCCTATGCCTCAGCCATAGGATCTCTAATGTATGCCATGCTATGTGCTAGACCCGACATTGCATATGCTGTTAGTTTGACTAGCAGATATCAAAGTGATCCAGGAGTGGTTCATTGGACAACGGTCAAAAACATCCTTACGTACTTGAGAAGAACTAAGGATATGGTTCTTTCTTATGGAGGTGATGAACAGCTCGTTGTTAATGGTTACACCGACGCTAGTTGGAACACCGATCCGGATGATTCTAAATCACAATCTGGATACGTATTTATTTTGAATGGTGCAGCAGTTAGCTGGAGGAGTGCAAAGCAAAGCGTTGTGGCGAGATCTTCAACTAAATCGGAATACATGGCTGCTTCGGAGGCTTCACAAGAAGCGATATGGATGAAAGAGTTCATTACAGAGCTGGGTGTGGTTCCTAGTGCGCTGGACCCAATGTCTATCTACTGTGATAACATGGGTGCCATAGCCAATGCGCAAGAACCAAGGTCACACAAGAAGCTGAAGCACATCAAGCTACGTTTTCACGCTATTCGAGAACATATCCAAGATGGGGATATAAAGATTTGCAAAGTACACACAGATCTGAATGTGGCGGATCCGCTGACTAAACCTCTCCCGAGGGAAAAACATGACCAGCACCAAACTGCCATGGGTGTTCGGTATATTACCATGTAATCTAGATTAGATGACTCTAGTGCAAGTGTGAGACTGTTGGAGATATGCCCTAGAGGCAATAATAAATATAGTTATTATTATATCTTTGTGTTTATGATAAATGTTTACATTCATGCTATAATAGTATTAACAAGGAAACATTAGTACTTGTGTGATTTGTAAACTTAATTTGAAGTCCCTAGTAAAGCCTCTGTATAATACTAGCTTGTTGGTTAATAGATGATTGTGGTTTCCCTATCATGAACATTGAGATGTTATTAACAACAAGATCATATCGTTAGGAGAATGATATGGTGGACATACTCCTATAGATAAGCGTAGCATAAAGATCAAGTCATTTTAATAGTTCAATTGCTATATGCTTTCTGATACATAGTTATCTAATTCCTTCGACCATGAGATCATGCATATCACCTTTGCCGGATGGATGCTTTGATGACATCAAACACCACACCGTAAATGGGTGGCTATAAAGGTGTCATTGAGTGTTCAGAAAGTATTGGTTGAAACACATGGATCAAGAGTGGGATTTGTCCATCCATATGATGGATAGATATACTCTGGGCCCTCTCGGTGAAATGTCATCCAATTAGCTTGCAAGCATGTGACTGGCTCACAAGGGATCACATATCATGGGAACGAGAAAAGAGTACTTATCAGTGACGAGGTTGAACTAGGTATGCAGAGATACCGACGATCATAACCTCGGATAAGTAAACTATCGTGAGACAAAGGGAAATTGATATCGTATGTAAGTGGTTCATTCGATCGCAAAGTAATCGTAGAAATATGTGGGAGCCATATGAATTTCTAGATTCCTCTATTGGTTATTGGTCGGAGAAGTGTCTCGATCATGTCCGCATAATTCACGAACCGTAGGGAGACACACTTAAGGATTCGACGTTGTTTGAGTAGTTATGGAATGATGAGAAAGAGTCCGAATGTTGTTCGGAGTCTCGAATGGGATTCGGGATATCACGAGGAGATCCGGAATGGTCCGGAGAATAAGATTCATATAAGGAAAGTCCCGTTTCGGAGTTGGGGAATGGTTCCGATGTTTTCATCGGGAACATTCTGGAAGGTTCCAGAATGTCCGGCACTCCGGAGGGGGAAGGGTACATGAATGTGTCATTGTAAGTTGGAATGATTGCATCATGTACTAGGTGTCTTTGCTGTCCAAAATAAAGGGTTTATTTAAATCCTAATTTGAAAAGTCAAACGGCTAGTTTGAAAGTCAAACGGCAAGTTTTGGAAAGAGGAGGAGGAGTGGGAAACCGAGTTGGGGAGGGATTCCCTCCTCCAACCGCCGGCCCACCTCCAAGCCGAGTTGGGGAGGGACTCCCCTCCCCTTGGCCACGCCTCCCACCTATAAAGGGAGGGGCAGGGCTGCCCCTCCTAGCACACAAGTACCTCTCCTCCAAAACCCTAGATTGGCGCCACCACCTCCTGCTGCTGCCGCCACCTCCCAGGCTTGCCCTAGCCGCCGACTTGGGGTGCCCCAAACCCTAGCCACCGGCTCTAGCACCTCCTCCTCGTTGTATCTAAAACCTAGATCGCCGAGGATCCCTCTCATACTCCACCATACTCGCTCCGGCTTAAGGCAAAGCCCTGCGAGATCTCCCCTCTACTTCTGGTACCACGCCGTTGTGCTGCCGGAATCACGAGGAGAGTGCTACAACCTCTGCTGCCTGCTGGAACAAGGGAGAGGAAGGTCTTCGTCGAGTACCAAACGTGTGACCGACTGCGGGAGCGCTGCCGGAACGCGGCGCCGGAAGGATCGTCTACGCGATCTTGAGATCGGAAAGAGTACGACTACATCACCCACGAGAATCTGCTCTCGTTAAACACTTTGGAATCTTCGAGGGTGAGTTATTCCATCGACTCGTTGCTACAATCTAGTAGATAGATCTTGGCTTGTTTGTTTGTATGCGGTAGAAATTTTTGTTTTCCATGCTACGAAACCCTACAGTAGATATCGTCGTTCTCGTAGCGCCGCGCCTCTATGTTGGAGTTGATCCTATGCCTTGCGTCGTTCGGGGATAGAGATCGTCCCGAATGTCGGCTGTGGCTGCGGTGCCTTGGAGCCGGACTTCGGCTTCTGCCACCACCTCCTCCGCCATGTGGTCCTCCTTGTCCCCCTTGAGAGCCATTGTGATGACTACTTGGTGGAGAGGGTGGGGCATCTAGATTGTTTCCGGCTGATCGCCGGCCTCCGTCCGGAGCGTCATTATTCCGGTTCCGGGGAGGGTCTTCACTATGACGAGCCCCCTGCCGGCTTCTACCAGCATGGTTTCTGTCGTTCCTTCGTCCGTTGTTCCCACTATGGTGAGGCTCAGCCAGACGTCTTGCATGTCTAGGAGGTGGCATTTTTTGACGATCCTCCTCCCGACGTTTCTCTTTATCTTCTCCCCTTCGATCGTTCGACTCTCGTCGGGGAGGATTCCTCGGATACATTGCAGCAATGGCCTCTTTTTCGGCCGCTGGGGCGACGTTGCTCCAGTCACGTGCAGTTCTGCGGTGCTATCCTGACGATTCGGTTCTCAAATAATTGTCTTCCCGGTGCTCGGGGCAATGACGCTGCTCTAAAACATGCTGGGGTCTTACGTCAGCCCATGTCGGATTTGTGCGACATTGGTCGGAATCCGAGACCAGTTTTTGGCTTCCGGACATGGCGACCTTTTGCGGCTCCAGTCCCTTGTTGAGTAGTTTGATTCCCAACTGGATTTCCTCCGGTCCTGGATTAGCCGATAGAATTTCTCGGGCTGCCAGGGTATTCTGTACTGGGGTTGGATATACCCAATTTCCTTTACTATCTTTCCGAGGCTTCCCCATCTCATCTCCAAAAAGGACGGCGTGGATCTGTGGGAATTGCTTGTCATTGGTATAACGCTTCTTGGTCTTCTGGTATTGCCTCGAGTTGTACTTCTCCACAGATGCTAGGCGTTTCTTTTCCTCCTCAACATTTTTGGCTTCATCGAGGAGTACTTGACGACGCGCTTCTAGGGCTTGTGACCTCTCGTCCAGTTCTTCAGCGGTAAGCTCCGCAGCTGTAGGAATAGGTGTGGTTAATGCAACATCGATGATTTTACGCGCACATTCAGTGATCACGTGTCCATCCATCGATTCTTCTTTTTTCGGCTCTTCTAGGATAAGTGCTCCATCCGAGTCTTCCTCATATTCCTCGGCAATCACCTCCTCTGTCAGAGGGTATTTTGCCGGGGTCTTGTTCTTCTTGTTCCTCTTCTTTGCCTTCTTAGCAGCACCGGTAGCAAAGACGGCTTTTGGTCCGTTTCCCGGAGTCAAGCTCTGATCGGTACTTTCGGACATCTGGACTTGGGGATTGTCTCCGACTTCCATGTCATCCTGTGCTTTGGGAGAGTGTTCCCCGGATCCTTCATCCATGGCTTCTCCTTCTTCTGCAGCTTTGGAGTTATACTCCTCTTCATATTCCGCAGAGAACTTTCGGAAATCTGCTGACGTCATCGATTCATCCGAGGATGCGGGTACGTCGGTGTTTGTTCCAATTGCCTCCAGCACCGAGTCGGTGTTTTCTCCAGCATTGGCAGAGCCGGATCCGGATCCCACATACCCGACAAAGTGTGACGCATGCTTCCTGAGGTACCTGCGGCTCTCGCGATCAGCCATGTCGAAACTTTTGATGGTCTCAAGAATTGCATCTGCACTTGCATCTTGCATTATCATACGTCGCAGTGTGTGCCTTAAGAAAGGCATGTCTGTCTCGGCGTCATCAGAGCCGGAATCAGTGTCGTTGATATGCTCCTCCTGGATTTCGACTTCTGTAGGTGGGTCGATCTGGGATACGGCCTCTCCGAGGAGATCCACTCCAGATTCGGCTTTAACCGCTAGGTCTTCCTCAGGCTCGGATTTCTCCACGATCTCCGCAGCTGGTGCGGGCTAGGTGGTATTAGGGTTGTCTGAGATCCGGAACTCTGCCGCCTCTACGGACAAAGGGGACCCAGAAGATTCTTTTGCCTCTATCATCACCACTAGGGTGGGTGGGGCAGGTTCAGTGAAACCGATGTAAACATCGATCTCGCCAAAAGACATGATTGTGTAGGCAGTCACGGTCTCCCTAGCCGGAATCCACGTCTCCTCGAGAACGATGAGAGGGATGTCGTTGGCGTAGAGGATGCGACCGCCGGCGATGGTCTCGCCGATTCCGATTCTTGCAGATTCCGCTCGGAACGCAGATCCGAAGCTCACTTGCCCCATGGTGGGTGCCGACTGTCATCGGATTGATGACAAGTACGCCATGAGGGTGTCCTCGAGGCGTGTGGAAGAGAGGGGTGTGAGACATACAGTGTTCCGGGACGGTGAGCACACAAGTTTACCCAGGTTCGAATCCGCCGGCTTGAGACGGACCCTACTCCTGCTAGCAATCCAGTAATACGGCAGAGCCAGAATATGGGTTACAAGGGTTTCGCCTGTGCGAGTTGAGATTGTACACTATTGTGGTGTCTAGAGTGTTGCCCTAAAGGCCCTCCCTAGGACGTCTTATATAGATATCCGGCCTAGGGTTTACAAGAGAGATCTATCCGGCTACGACTAAGAGTCGGTTACAGAGTACATCTTGAACTACAAGTAACACTTTGGGCCTAAGTCGGTAAGTCTTCTGGGCCTTCCCGTAGCCGGATTGGACTCCGTATTTTCTCCCTGACTGGGCCATCCGTGAAGCAAAGCTCTAACCCGAAGTGGGCCACCCTGGTCAGTGAGGAACTGTGAGGATACCCGGAAAGTATATCCCCAACAGTTATGGAACCTGTTGACGGCTCCAAACTTATGGACGTCAAGTATTTGACTGCTTGTGGCTTCCTTGGTGTTTACCATGCTAACCGGAGGCTCTGAGCATATCAATTTAGTTATCTTGATGATACACAGATTGAGCAGGTTCAGTTTCCATGCCCTGAGGCCTTCTCGGTAGCGGAGAAGTCACTTGGATCCTCACCAAGGACCAAGTGACGGAGATCTTGGCCGCGCATTAGGCCGAGGAGGAGGAAGATGAAGGGCAGCAGGATGAGTAGGAGCAGGAGCAGGAGGGAGAGCAGGGGCACAACCCTGCTTGGGAAGGATATCAGCAGCAGCCAGGAGGAGCCTGGGAACCGTGGCCTAATGATACGTCCATAACGTATCTATAATTTTTGATGGTTTCATGCTAATAATATGCTTTTGACACTCCTTTTTGTATAAAGTTTATGATTTATTTGAACTAACCTACTAATAGTTGCAAAAGTGCACAATGTTCTTGTTTTACACTTTGATGTGTAGGAATTGCCAAGAATACAAGTAGAAACCTTGTTAAAGTCAAATTGGGATTTTTTTTCCAGAAATCTGTCTCAGAACTCTTTTTGAAGATGGTCACGTTTTGTGTCAATGAAGGCTTCAAATGGAAAACTCTTCTACTACAAAATTGTTGGAAATTTCACGACAAATGTTCTGGATATAAAATTTAGCTGATTCCGAGGCCGGACAGGCCTTTTAGGCCTGATTTACTGCAGCCCAAGATGGGGTGACGCGAATCCAAGAAGCTATATAAAGGGAGCAAACCTAATTCGCCTAGGGCATCTCCACCCACGAATTTGCAGCCACCAAAGCCATGTTTTTGCCTCCCCCATGGATCCCATATCCATGGGGGAGGGCTCCCAAGAAGCCATGAAGGAAGGGGGCTAAGGGGCGGTGCTCCCCCATGATACCGGTGGCGGGGAAGGAGTCCCCCGCGCCGCCGCTGGCGCCGCCACTGGAGCCGCCACCGCCTTCTTCACCATCTTCACCACCATATCCATCACCTAATTATCCTAGTATGCAGTGGTTCATCTTCCCACACACCTCTGTACCGTCCTATGTAAACATGGTGTTTGATGCGAGAAGTTATAATCCTATGATTTATGTCATTTTTGTGTAGTTTCTTTGTTCTTAGATTGAATGGTTGAACGTCTTTGGTTCATTAAAGTTATATGTTGATATGGTACAGTCCTTTGGTGTCCATTATATTTGTGCGCGCATGGATTAAACATCATACGGTTTGTAGTATGTGTAAAAGGAAGGGGGAGTTCTGCCGGAGTGATAGAAACCTGAGGACACGAACTGGAACGTTACATGTATGGGAGTAAGAGGACCAGTAAACTTAAGGCTATGGTTGGGGAAACCTTAATGCATTGATAAGTACTTACGGATGTTTGCTAACAATCCAATCATATAGTACATGTAATTCTAAGTAGTGAAGCGCATGTATATTTAGCCTCTCCCACATAGAAAACTGCATCAAAGATAATGAACCCGATCTATTCGCTATTTAAACTTGGACAAACCACCACAATGACCACCACTATTCCACACTCATAGTTCTGTTAGTTTAGTGTATTTTATTGCTGCAGCAACTAGCTTTACTTTCTTGTTATTTATTATCATGCAAAGTTATCTTTATTACTCGTATTGTTGCTCTAGTTTTATTTCCTAGATAATGCAAACGTTTAGTATGCGTAGAGTTGTATGAGTGGTTGATAGAACTCGAGAGAATATTTATCCTACCTTTAGCTCCTCGTTGGGTTCAACACTCTTACTTATCAAAAAGGCTACACACGATCCCCTATACTTGTGGGTTATCAAGACCTTTTTTGGCGCCGTTGCCGGGGAGCAATAGCGTGTGGGTGAATATTCTTGTGTGCACTTGTTTGCTTTATCTCTAAGTAGGTTTTACTTTCAGTTTTAAGTTGTTCTCTATCTTAGTATGGATAGGGAATGCGAATTACAAAAAAATTAGTTGTACTTGTTACCTAAAAACATTTTCAAAAAGGAAAGTGATTGGAAAGATGAGTAATGGTTAAGTGGGGGTCGACCTTGAACACTTGTGTTCATGCCTATGAAACCAAAACAAATCTTTCCATGGAAGTTTTTCAGTTAAAAACTTGTAGGAATGCATGATGCCTTGAAAAAGAAAGATATTTCTGTTATTGATATTAATGCTTATTCATTCGAAAATACTTCAATCTTGCTCCTATGCCTAACATAAAGGCGTTAAAGAAAAGTACTTATTGGGAGATAATCTAAAAGTTATTGCTTCTTTTTGTGCCAAGAGTAACCTCTAATGAGAGAGAAGTAATGCTTGGGAAAGTTGCTGTCCCGAAACAGATTTTTGTGCTTCGCTATAAACATTCGTGTAAAATCTCTGTACGTCGGTTTGAGCTGTAATTTTTTGTGCTTCTGCCCCAGGTTGTTATCCAACTTTCGTTAGTTCAACACTTTTCGATTTGAGCAACATAAGGACTTTGAAAAAATTGGTTTCTCTCTGCTGGTCTATTTTGACAGATTTCTGCCATTATTTGCATTTGCTTCTTATTGATTCCTTTTTGGGTTCTCTTTGGGGAATTGAGCTTTTTAAGGGAAGTGCTACAGTAGCTTGTGTTTTAATGGAAGTTTTATTGGTGTTGAAACTGAACCCAAAGACTTATTATCTTGAGTACTCAAATGTTGTTAATGAAGATTATGTGAAGTTTTGTATGAAGGAAAATTTTCAGGTGTTAAGGAAAGAATGATGTAATGAGATGAAGAATAGACTAAAGATCAAGCTTGGGGATGCCACCCCGTGTCACCCCAAGAAATATCCAAGAATTACAAGCGTGAAAGCTTGGGGATGCCTAAGGCATCCCCTTCTTCATCAATAAAAATCTCAGGTTCTTCCAAACACTTCATTTTTATTGTTTCATGCACAGTTGTGTTGTTCTTGGAGGGTCTTCATTTTCGTTTTTGGTTTTAGTTTGCTTGGTTTGCTTAGTTTGCTTGAATAAATTGGTTGGACCCCCTCTTTTATACATTAGTTTTCAAATAACTGTGGTTTGGATTGAAAAAGAGTAGGAAAAGTTCATGCTTAAGTGGTAAAAGGAGGTCGTTTTTGACGGTGGCCTATGCTTTGTCATGTCATGCTTGATATTTTTTTGTCTTTATGCTTAGTGATTTTTGCTGTAGCATGACATGTTATAAACAATTGATATTGCTTAATGTGCCTTGAAAGAATCATGTGTTGTTTTAGCATATTAAAGCATAGTATTGTGGTATCCTCCTTTGATGCTTTATTTGGGTTGATTTGGCGCATGCTCACACCATGTTATGACTATCACAAGTCACCATAGCCTTTATGATCCTTTAGTTTTCGACTTGTAATATCACTTTATGCTTTAATTAATGATGTTTTGTCGCTTTGCATGATTATGTCCATTATTGCTCTTTTAGTTGGTCACTCCTAGTCTTTTGCTAGCCTCCATAACCAAGTATGAGTTCTACTCATGCATCCAACTCCAAATAAAACCAAGTTATCCCAAAGAGTCCAGCATACCTACCTATTAGCATTTGCTATTCCAAATATATTCATGCTTTTATCTACCTTCTGAATTAAACTTGTTAAGTGAAAATTAGTGATTAAAGCTCTCACGAACTTGATGGCAGACTTTATTTTCTTGCACTTAATAAACTTGAACCATTGTGTCCATCTTTGTTGAGTATATGCTTGCGCTTTATAAGTTGAAGTTAGCAGAACCATGTATCATGGGGAACGCTTTCAACATTGCACTTATATTCCGTTGATATCATGATTCTTTTGCTTATGGATCCCGACAGTCTAAAATAAAAGGGGAACTTGTAAGATCATGGAGTTTGTATGTGTGTTAGAGAAACGCTTGGGCCGCTAGCCTAAGTCATGCCTAATCATGGTGGAAACTTGCAGCATAACCATAATGAACACTCTATGAAGCATCCTCAATAAAACCCTACGCAAATAGCAAATAAAAAGATCGTTGAGATGCTCATTGTCTGCTTGCCTTGTCATTTTGATTATGGGATAACTCCTGTATCATGTGCAAGGGGTACCCCGTTGGCGGTTCTCTATGATACATATGTACTTACAATGACAAGATCTTACTTGTGACTAAAGTTGAGTAGCATGAGGTTCGGTACTCGTAAGTAAGGGGCATGAGATTTCAACATATAACTTGTCAAGCATATCCTCTTAGTTGTGTCACTTTAACCTTAATCACCTAAAGATGCTTATGATAGGGGCAATGAGAGCTAAACGCTAAATAAGTACCATAATTTTTGGAAGCTCTTTATGAGACTTGAATCCCTGCTTCCTTCTAAGGACTTCCTTTTACTTTTATGTTGAGTCTCTATCTTCTATCTTTATGCACCTATTAAGAGAGCATAGTGGCCATTCTTAGTTTAATGTGCATTGTCCCAAGACTTGTTGATTGATGCATAACTTTGATATTGCTTGTTCTTAAACTATTTGTATCTAGTCACCCTTATGAAATTTGAAGGTGTCATATGCATTTATGTTTTGCTACTCTATGAGGGACAAGCTGAATACCATTCTCATTATGCTTTCTTTATGTTAATTAAACAAACATCTTGCCAAGCATTGTTATTCATGAATCTTTTGTTTGTGCCTTTTCATGTTACAACATAGTTGATATGTCTTATTGTTAGAACTCTATCCCAGCTATCAATGCTTTTACAATAATGATGATCAAAATTGTGTTGTCTGCATGTCACCTCCAAAATTATATTGTTTTGATCGTTTACCTTCTCGAGGACGAGCATGAACTAAGCTTGGGGATGTTGATATGTCCATAACGTATCTATAATTTTTGATGGTTTCATGTTAATAATATGCTTTTGACACTCCTTTTTGTATAAAGTTTGTGATTTATTTGGACTAACCTACTAATAGTTGCAAAAGTGCACAATGTTCATGTTTTACACTTTGATGTGTAGGAATTACCAAGAATACAAGTGGAAACCTTGTTAAAGTCAAATTGGGAT
The DNA here is from genome assembly GCA_916181665.1 of Avena sativa. Taxonomy (NCBI): domain Eukaryota; kingdom Viridiplantae; phylum Streptophyta; class Magnoliopsida; order Poales; family Poaceae; genus Avena; species Avena sativa. The sequence continues at coordinate 354,880,183 of OV702289.1, read as the reverse complement.
TTTTTTCCAGAAATCTGTCTCAGAACTCTTTTTGAAGATGGTCACGTTTTGGGTCGAATATGGCGTCAAATGGAAAACTCTTCAACTACAAAGTTGTTTGAAATTTCACGACAAACATTCTGGATATAAAATTTAGCTGATTTCGAGTCCGGACAGGCCTTTTAGGCCCGATTTACTGCAGCCCAAGATGGGGTGACGGGAATCCGAGAAGCTATATAAAGGGAACAAACCTAATTCTCCCAATGCATGTCCATCCACGAATTTGCAGCCACCCAAGCCACGTTTTTGCCTCCCCCATGGATTCCATCTCCATGGGGGAGGGCTCCCAAGAAGACATGAAGGAAGGGGCTAAGGGGCGGTGCTCCCCCATGATACCGGCAGCGGGGAAGGAGTCCCCCGCGCCACCGCCGCTGCCACTGCCGCCTTCTTCACCATCTTCACCGTCATCTCCATCGCCTAATCCTCCTAGTATGCAGTGGTTCATCCTCCCACACACCTCTGTACCATCCTATATAAACATGGTGTTTGATGCGATAAGTTATAATCCTATGATCTATGTCATGTTTGTGTAGTTTCTTTGTTCTTAGATTGAATGGTTGAACGTCTTTGGTTCATTAGAGTTGTATGTTGATATGGTACAGTTCTTTGGACTCCATTATATTTGTGCGCGCATGGATTAAACATCATAGGGTTTGTAGTATGTGTAAAAGGAAGGGGGAGTTCTGCCGGAGTGATAGAAACCTGAGGACACGAACCGGAACGTTGCACGTATGGGAGTAAGAGGACCATTAAACTTAAGACTATGGTTGGGGAAACCTTAATGCATTGATTAGTACTTACGGATGTTTGCTAACAATCCAATCATATAGTACATGTAATTCCAAGTAGTGAAGCGCATGTATATTTAGCCTCTCCCACATAGAAAACTGCATCAAAGACAATGAGCCCGATCTATTCGCTATTTAAACTTGGACAAAGCCACCACAATTACCACCACTATTTTACACTTATGGTTCTGTTAGTTTAGTGTATTTTATTGCTGCAGCAACTAGCTTTACTTTCTTGTTATTTATTATCATGCAAAGCTATCTCTATTACTCGTATTGTTGCTCTAGTTTTATTTCCTAGATAATGCAAACGTTTAGTGTCCGTAGAGTTGTATCAGTGGTTGATAGAACTTGAGAGAATATTTATCCTACCTGTAGATCCTCGTTGGGTTCGACACTCTTACTTATCGAAAAGGCTACACACGATCCCCTATACTTGTGGGTTCTCACCTAACCAGCCACAACATGGGTACGACTACGTCCCCTATCAGGAGTTCCAGCAACTCAACCAGCGTGTTGGGGAGATCGACCACACTTTTCAGGATGTGAATTAATATGTGAACACTTTGACTCACAACTTTAGTCACTTCATGATCCACTTCCCCGACTTCTACCAGCAGTACCCGCACCAGCCGCCAAATGATGGCAACAACTGAGCATGGCAATAGCGTAAGCTTGGGGGAGGTTTGAAAACCTCCAAAACTTTGCATTCATGTTTTTATTTCTTCTTTTGATTTATTTTCTTCAAAAATTGCATGTTTATTTTCAGTTTTGCATTCCTAAACAAAAAAATATAAAAAAAATAGTTGTAATCTTATATCCAAGTTTGTTTCTCTCGGATATTGCTTGATTTCAGGTGATTTGGAAATATGGAAATATAGGAGAGGTTCGACTTGAATACAAGAACGAAGCAAGCAAGAGGAGGTATCACACTCCTTTCATCACACTCCTTGCAACCTTAAATTGATCCTACAATTATTTACTTACTTGCACTGGAGTCACTCCCCACTTAGCTTGTTATCCTACAAATTATGTTCCTTTGCTAGTGTCTCCTTTTTAGCTTTGAAACAATGAGCAATGAACTTGGTGAAAATACTTCCTACATTTTTACAACAAGAAAAAGCATCTGAAAGATGACTTGAGTACATGCTTAGCTCAAAAGAATTTGATTTAGAACTACTCCATCCCAATTGTGCTTAATATGAATAGACTCGATAGTACCCTTGATTTAAATTGTTTGATTAAATGGATGCTTCAAAGTAGTTGAAATTATGCCACTAATTTTTCTAATAATTACCGTAAGATATTGCTTTACGCGTGTCATTACAACTCTGTCATGCTCCATGGGGAACTATTAACTCCGCTAGCCAACGAACGATCAAAATGTGGGAAACCACTTGATTTAGGCTATTGAGTTATGTAAACGTCTGTAGCAGCAATGCTATGACGTGTAAATTTTTTAGTCTCCTCATGGCTTCACATTCCAAGTGAAGTTGTAGTACTCCTCTGACCCATTATTTCTCAACAATATTTATTGGCATGGTCATGAGTGCACAACACAGCCCCAATTAACATGTTAAAAATAGTGGCATGATTTCTCTATAAAAGAGATGAATTTTTTGAAAGACAAGTGCAAACTTGCATTACTACGTTATTAACACAGCCTCAAATCTTTCATTGTCAGCTATGAGAAATATACTACGTTATTAAGCAACCAAAAAGGAAATGGTACATGGGATACATACGCAAATGCTCTATATGGCAATGCAAACTTGCATTACTACTGTATACACCACTAATGGAGTTTTGCGGAAGTATTTCGACAATATGAAGCATTCAACCAATAAGATCTCCCATAATATGGAATAAGATCAAACATTTGGTTTGTCGTGTAGTGATCTATCATAGATCACGAGGCCACCGAGACCCTAGTAGGTGAGGTGGGATAGAAGAGATTTCTATTCAAATCAAATGGATCATGAAAACAGTGATTATTGAACAGAATGAGATCGAAATTCCAATAGGGATAGCAAGGGAAAGCTGGAATGAAGCAGATCCGAGTTCCCATATCTTACTCACTGGATGAGTGCTTTGGCAATCCATTCCATTGAAAAACATTATCCATGAAAGTATGAGAGACTAATTGTACTGTATAAGGGTGAGCAAGGGGAATGAAATGAGAATATTTAATGAACCACCAACAATATGAATTCTTTGCCCCATGATTTGGGAAGACCCTCAAAGATAGATAAAGTAGGAAGAAGTAGGTAATGGCAAAGGATCTAGGAGACTAGGATAGTGGCAATGCTCTCCCTTGACTCAGTGGCAAAATACACACTCATGTAGAAAAGTTTCAACCAGGCAATCAAATCGGTTTTTGACCCTTGGATAAGTAGCCACAATGCCTGAATGGCCTCCTATGGGAGAGTTGTGAAGTGAATCAATGATTTGGTGTTTAAGAACAACATCTGATCCCACAAATATTCTTTCTATCTCAAAAAGAATCATTAACATTGGCCGATACAGGTCGAATAGAAGGATGATCATCATTAGTTGATAAAGTGGAAACCCAAGCAGGAGTGAGAATCTCTTCTACTCAAAGCATCCGCAACCTTGTTTTCTTTGCCATTTTAGTATTCAATCTTGTAATAAATTTTTTTTCACATGTTGTTCCCTTTTGTACTCGTATTTAAGGTCAGTTTTGATCAAGAATTGGGAAACAAGAAAGTAGTGGCGCCATCTCTTCAAGGATTCCGAAATCGCTAAAGCTTCTCCATATCTAAGTTGACATAGAAGTATTTGGGTCCAAGGATTTTACTGAAATAAGCAATTGGTATGCCTTGTTGCATGAGGACATAACCACCTGATGCATCTGTTTCAAAAAAATCAGACAAAGCCATAACAGGAGAAGTGACCTCCCTCTTTTCTAGGACACATATCACTACAAGAAAAGTTGGCTTTACAACAGACAATTTTCATGGTTGAAGGCCCATTTTTCGTGGCTAAAAAGTCTTCTACGACGGATGCCCTTCATGGTAAAAGCCCTATCACAAAACAATCTACCACGGATTTTTTCCTGACCGTGGCGGATCGCACCCTTCAGCCACAAAAACTTGTTCCGTCATAGATCTGTTCGCCAGCTACGTTGACTTCTGGCATCATGCAAAATGCCATGTGGCAAAAACCGTTAACGCCCAGTTACCGATGTTAACGGCCACATAAACCATGGTAGAAGCCAGGCCCAGCCAAGGCCTGCTAAATATTAAGTGGGTCAGCCCATGAGGGGAGTCCAATAATATTATGGACCGTTACTGTTTCGACTGACACTGTTTAAAATGGGCCCAAAAGATGCAGCCAGCAGCGACCCGTGAATGTCAGGCCTGTTACTATTTTGGCCTACAGAAGCCCACATTGTTCGAATATTGTGCGACCCATTAACAACCTGCGTCAAGTTGGCCCGGTACTATTAAGGCCTACTGTCGCCCTGTCACTGTTCTCACAGCTCTTCTCGGCCCTCCTACTAATGGCCAACCTTTGAGAAGGTCCGATACTGTTCTGTCCTTTTACTGTACCATCCGTCAAATTTTCGGGCCCACCAGCGGCCTGCAACTTTTTTGATCTGGTACTGTTCTGGCCTGGCAATATGTTTGGCTTGTTACTGTTCCTGTCTAGTAAATTTTTCAGCCTGCTACTTTCTACCTCGTTACTATTCTGGCCATCTACTATTCAGGTCCATTACTGTTGAGGTTCTTTACTATTCTAGCCTGCCACTTTTTTGGTGTGTTACTGTTCTGGCCCGTTACTATGTTGGGTTGCCTCTGTTCTGGCCTGCTGGTGTTCTGACCTGTTTCTGTTTTGGCCTATTACTGTTTTGGCATGTTACTATTTTGGCATGTTACCGTTTTGGCCTGTTACTGTTACTAGTTACCGCCTGAGGGTAGGCCTGTTACGGTCGCGGACACCTACAGTTTCGGCCTTTCTGAAGCCCACGCAAATATCATAAAAGGAGTATAATTAGCGAGCATATTTTACTGTTCGTGGTAGGCCTAATACAATAAGGGCAAATAACAAAGCCCTAAACTGTTACCTGATCGACCTTGCTGGCGCAGTTATGATACCGCCTACCACCATGCATGGACGGCGTCAACTAAATGCCTACATGGCCCAGCTCAAAAAAATTCCTACATGGCCTATGCGAGTTATCTAGATATTACATCAGCTGCAAACTTCTTACATAATATCAATGCTCGAGAAAGAAAATTTAGCATTTCAGTTAACAATCAAGTTGATAGCATCAATTAGCTTTCTCAATCCATCAACTGCATCTCCCTTTGAGTGTGACAACTATATTAGAAAACGACCTTGAGACATGATCTTGCAGCCCCCTCTTTGGTGGAAATAGCAATAATTGCAGTCTGAAACTAAGTAATAACAAGTTAATACAACAAATAGGACAAACTACTCATAGATAAGGATGAACCAGATAGAAATGATAATCGCATCATATGAGAACTTGTATAGCAGGAATGAAAACGAGGAATGAACTATATATTGTATAGGATAGTTATGTTGTTGCTTAGGATGAACCAGAACGAGATGCGAGATATAGTAGCATCGCACGTGAACCTATAGAACAAGACAAATAATCATTAGACAAGTGTGCCTACAGTAAAATGAGTAATCAAACAAAGTGTTTTTTAGAATTTTAGCAAATATAAACTAGGCAGGTCATATAAGCAAATATATATGGAAGTAGTGGTATTTCCTAGAATGCAAGAGACGTTCGGTGACTCAGAATTTACGGTGAGCTACACAATGTCATGCAGTTTCTGTCATAGCTAAGAATCAACCAGATAGAAATATAATGGCATCATAAGAGAACTTCTAGAGCAGGAATGCAAACCACGAGTGAAATACATAGTAGAGGATAGGTATGCCATTGCTTAGGAAGAACCAGCACCAGATAAGGAAATAATGGCGTCACTTTTGAACTTGTAGAAGAGGCTATGCAAACCATCATGTTAATTGTTCCATTCTGGGCTCTATGCAAGAAAAAGAAAATAGTTAGTGTTGCAGCTTTTGAAAAACCAGATGGCAACAACAAAATTATAATCGATTTAGTATGAAGAGTCTAAACGGGTACTACAGGACAACATAACGATGTCAAGGAGGAAATAATAACAGGAACTTATCTCAGGACGAACCAGATAGATTCAGCAACTATGGAGCAGGGAATCCAAACTAATATTTCCCACTGATTTTACATTTTGCAAGAACTACACAACAACATGCAATTACTGTTGTTCGAAGTAGCTAAGATCATGTGCATGACTTCAAAATTTGTAGAGCAGCGAATGCAAACCAACATGTCTAGTGACCTACTCCGTAGTATGTAGCACGATGAACATGCGTGCGCTTTGACTGGGTGTACAACATGATTAGAAAAATGCAGTTCACTGCGACAGGCTTACTGCTGACAAAACAAAAAAATAGTTGGATATTTGGTTACCATGGTCGGATAGGCTTCTAAGCATCATCCGTACCGGCGCGGGTGACATCCTTGTCTACGGTTGTGCCGGCTGTTTGCGTCGGGGAAGCAGATCTTGGGTGCTCGATGCCAGCTTGAGCACGGTGGACGAGGGACAACCGGTGCACTGCAGGGAAGTTCAGGCAAGGTACGGGTGGGGAGGATGCCAACGATGTTGATGCAGATCTTGGGCAATCGTTGATGGATTCGACACCGTGGATGGGAAAGTGGGAAAAGGAAATCAGGTGCGGTGGACGAAGACGGACTCCATGACCAAAGTCAGGTGCGGTGGACGTTGGTGAAGCGGCAATGGTGCTTTGGATGAGACTGCAGCTGATGAAGCTCCGGTATACTGTTAGGTTAGGAGTGCATGGTGTCAAGTTCCGGCGGGAAAAGCCAGCCAGAGAAGTGCTGCAGGAGGTTCCGGGCGCGAGAAATTTCGTAGTGTTTGAAATGGAGGGGCGCGAGGGAGTGGGGTACCACATGATTTTGGTATTGTTTGAAACGAAGGGGCGCAAGAAATTTCACAGTGTTTGAAATGGAGGGGCGCGAGGGAGTAGGGCCACGTGATTTTGGTATCGTTTGAAACGGAGGGGCGCCAGAAATTTCACAGTGTTTGAAATGGAGGGGGTGCGAGGGAGTGGGGATCTCATGATTTTGGTATTGTTTGAAGTGGAGGGGTGCGAGAAATTTCGCAGTGTTTGAAATGGAGGGGCACGAGGGAGTGGGGACCACGTGATTTTGGTATCGTTTGAAACGGAGGGGCGCCAGAAATTTCATAGTGTTTGAAATGGAGGGGCGCGAGGGAGTGAGGACCACGTGATTGTGGTATTGTTTGAAATGGAGGGGTGCGAGAAATTTCGTAGTGTTTGAAATGGAGGGGCGCAGGGGAGTGGGGACCACGTGATTTTGGTATTGTTTGAAATGGAGGGGCGCTAAAAATTTCGCAGTGTTTGAAATGGAGGGGTGCGAGGGAGTGGGGACCACATGATTTTGGCTGTCTAGCAATCTTGTCCGTCCATCCCAAATCAACAGGATAGAGGGGATACCTTCCCTTCGAAGGCTCTGGTGCGGACGCCTATGCAAGCAATCGCTGGGTGTCCCAGAGTAAACTATAGGGGTAGCTGTGTAGGTTACTATAGTAGCAGACCATTAATTGGGCTAGCTAGCGCGATGTCATTTTGGCGCTCCACGAGTTCAAACTTTTACTTATGGTGTTCAAGAGTGAATGCATGCAGCTAAAAAAAGGTACTTATGTGATTACATGCATGATATTATTAGGATACTGAGTTGCATGCATAGTGTAGTAATGAGTGGATTCTATTGTGTTGATCATTGTATTACTCGTATTCTCTCTCCGTATATACGTCGATCATAGTCTAGTTACTGAGTTGCATGGATGTGAGCATAATTTATTGAGTGACAAACCTTTTTTGTGCGATCGAGGCCCCCGTACGCTAATGACCCTCGCTAATCAACGCAGCTCACACATACTGTAGTTTGTAGTCATAACCGGATTTCTAATGAAATTAGACTAGTAACTTATAAGCACAGTTACATTTGTTGTTTTAGAAGTGTATTTTACGTAGTAGTAGTAGGAACATCATCCAAGGAGACAGAGTTCAGTGTCTAGCAATCTTGTCCGTCCAATCCGAAATCAACGGGTCAAAGCGGATACCTTCCCTGTGAAGGCTCTAGCGGGAATGCCTATGCAAGGAATCATTCGGTATCCATGGGTAGACTATAGGGGTAGTTGTGCTTGTGACCCAAAGTACTCCAGACAATAGCTGGGTGTCCTGATGCTGACGGTGCATTTTATTTTCTAGATAGACACCACGCCTTCTGATAGTATATATTGTCTAAACGATGGAGCACAGTTGAGTAAGAAAGATTCCCTGAGGTGAGTCTAGTACTGCACAATGTCTACTACAATAAAGAAATGAAAAAGGAACCAGAGAAGAGAACAAGGTTGAACAAAACTTGTAAGTTAAACATAGACTATAACTTGCATATATTATTAGTCTATGTTAATACAGGAGTAGTTCATTTATTAGGTAACAGACTAATTTTAGCTTGGTATGTGTGAATAACTCACTCCCACATAACCAATTTTACTGAGTAGGACCCTTAGTTACTCATGAAGTTATTTGCACTATGACTAGCCTAAAAGGATTCTTCCCCTAAATTTTGCTTATCTCCAGCAACAACCCTATATTATCTCCCCTATATCATAACCACAATATTTTAATAGGAAGAGCAAAAAAATCACCCAATAACTCACTCAACGACGTAGGGGCCACATAAAGGGAAGACAGAACAGTTGATAAGTATACTAGACACTAGATCCCTACACATCTGACAAAGTAGAAAGTATGACCAAATTTAAAGATCACTCATTGACGATAATTATTTTGATTTATCAGACATACTCTCCCTCCATCCTAATTTTTCTGAAAATGCGCTCCAACCTAATTAAAAAGGATGTCACATATTTGACTAAATTTGAATGTATATTTACACTAAACAGTGACTACTATACGGCAAGTATATCCTTACAAAAGCTCCATAGAGCGTATTCGATCGCTAAGAGTGCAATATAATTATGTGAAGACGAATGAGAAAAAAAATGATCCATGCACCCAAAAGAAAGAAAAAAGAGGGCCACACCAGAAGGCAGGGCCTCGATGACCTCCGCAATGGTCACGACCTCGACGACCAACATGAGATGGCTTCTCTCTTCCTACTTAGCGGGGCATGACCTGGACGATCTCCACAATGGTAGCTACTGGATGTGGAGCTCCGTGACTTCCTTCTTCAAATTTTCGCACTCAGCGCGAAGCGTCGAGGAGTCACGCTCGTAAGATCGTGCGAGCTTAATTTGAAAAGCCAAATCAGCTTGGAGGCGACACTCTAGGTTGAGCTCGAAGTTTTTCTGCAGAATGTTGATGTTATGGCTATAGATTTCATCTACTTTGTCCGAGATTCTCGCCCTGACTTCTTGCATGGAAAATGCATCATCAGTAAGAGAGCATGGAGTGCATGTAGAGAAGAACATAAAATGTCAATACATGTATAGTGACTATAGTACCTCTCTTCTTCGACCGAGAGCGGGCATGAGGGAATCATACGCGTCAGATATATCCGTCGTGCTATCGAACCGTGGGGTGGAAAATTCGATAGTCGAGTCGCCTGCCTTGGAAGATGTACAAAGACAGTTCAATAGAAGGAGCAGACAACCCAGGAATCAATGGAAGTACAAACCTACCTGGACTCTTGGTCCCCATGATAGCCGCTCTTCGGATACATGCGCGAAGATGAGCCCTTGCCCCATGGCTGGTCTCCTTTCTCGGTCTGAGCCTGGAGGTCACCCTACCGACGGGATTTCTCCACGGCTCTAACCACCGCCATCTTGCTATTCTTCCTACGAGACATGATATTTTGTGACCTCGCTGGATGAAGAAGTAGAGAAGAAAGGGAGGAGAAGTGGAAGAAAATGGTTTCTGCAAAGGCGGAGCGAGGTAGTACTAGTAGGAGCAGAGAGGAGAGTGAATAGTGGAAGCAAAACGTCAAGGTCTGGGTCTCATCGCCGGTCTACGAGCAATATCGTTGGTCCATCAAGCGATCGAGCTACTAGCTGCAAATATTTATGACCCACCCAAAGTTTATGGAGAAATTTGGCTAGATACATAGTGGTACAATCAATTGGCTTATGTTTTACTAAGTGGGTCCCATCTCTAGGATTGGTTTTTGTTGGCCAGTCTAGTAAATTTCTAGTAGATTCGAAAAAAAGTCTAGTATGTACATTTCTTAGCCACGTCTAGGAACGACTCACGCTGTGCTTGTTCGTAGTAGTAGTACTCCCTCTGATCCATATTACTTGTCACTAAATTTGACGTATCTAGCAATGAATCGGAGGGAGTTGTAGTAGTAGTAGTACTACTACTACTAGTAGTAGTAGTAGTAGTCACATTGAATATACTTAGGGCTTGATGCATAAGCATCACAAACGGTCGCTAAAAGATCGAACGGCAAACTTAAAGATAACTTAGGGCTTCTTTGGATAACAGGATTTAAAAACATCGGAATTTGACTCAGTCACACGTACAAAACAATGGATTGCAAAACAGAGGAAATAGCTTTCTTTGGATCACAGAATTTCAAAACGCAGGATAACAAGGTCGGAGGTACAAAACAGAGGAAATCTGCAGGCTTAAAGTCATTTCAATGAAACACAATAAACACGGAGGAAAACTGTCTCAATCCTACGTGAATGAGTGTAAAAAAGTGGATGTTGAAATTCCTATGGGATTGGGGTGTAGAAATGTAATCGATATGAATTTTGGAGGTATGATTCCTTTTATCCAAAGGGCTTCCTTATGAAAAAAATCCTATGGGTTGAATTCCTCCAAAATTCCTTTGAAAATCCTTCGATCCAAATTGGCACTTAATCAAGATGTGCATGCTCACGACAAACGAACACCTTCTGGCAGGAGGTGATGCGATCATAGATTTTCATCTTGAACCCGTCTGCGGTGACCTTGAACATAAGGTAGTCACCCTCTTCAACTCATGGAAAGCAGCAAAGGTAGCCCACTCTTTGTCTAGGACGATCTGTTCTTTGTTGCGGTTGGAATGGACAACCCACTCGCATTCCTCGCATGCTTGGACCACCACTAGTTATGGGTAGGGGCGTCCCTTCACGTAAGGCTTGAAGTAAGTCGAGATGAGAAGCATATACAAGTCATGCTGGACTAACTGGATGTAGAAGCGCCTAGGACGATGCGCCGTGGCATGGTGTCCAACCGACCTAGGGCGTCTTCTCGATTTGGCAGAACTAGCGACCGAGCTAGCAGCACTTGCCCTTGCCAAGGCCTCCACTCTCCTGCCCGACAGCTTCAACTCCCTTGGTATGATGGGAAGAGCATCTTCATAGCCACCTAGAGCTGCAGCAGTCCGGTCAAGAATGTAGTCTAAGTTCGGCATTACAACTGGGCTGTCGTACATGAAAATTACCATTTCGTCAGTCCTTTGGAATTACCTAAACACCAATATGCATTGTATAAATTGACTAAAGATCACAATGCATCATTGCACCATCAAAATTACCTAAACAACACAAGGTATCAGGTAAATTAAATTGCCTACAGAGCACAATGCATCATCAGAATGACCTAACCCAATGGGTCCTCAAAATTATCTGAACAACTTTGTCAACACCCGGAATTTTAACCCTAGATGCCTGTTATGTCATACATCGCAATCCCAAGATTACCATTTTTGCGAGACATAACAGATTGGATATCACAGTACATCATCCATTACAAACCATAATAAGGTCTTACACGAATAAGGGATCTCATGATCCAGTCTTAATACAACAAGCAGCAGAATAAATAATAAGCATAGCGGCAGGGTCCATCTTCAGAGGCACAGGCAATGCTGACGATGGAAGATAGTCCTAGTTATCATAGCCGTCCTGCTGTCCTTCATCTTGGCAGTCTCCTTCATAGTCTGGCCATGAGAATAGCCAGGGACAAAAGCCATGAGTACTCTTTAAGTACTCGCAAACTACCACTATCAAGTAGTATAGTTCTAGTGTAAATGCTAACTCTAAGTTTAACTATAAAGTTAAGTTTGAAACCTAAGCTGAGTTCTAAAACAAAGAAAGATAAAACAAGTTCTAGAATCACTTAAGTTGGGAAGCTAGTGTCATAGTCACAACCCTGTTGTGGTCAAGTCAAGATCCATCATTCATTTAATAAGTCATTTTGAAAATATCTGACAACGAAACAGTATGGCCAATCCAACTGTCCATAACCGCAGACACGGCTATTCAAATAGTTTGACACTCTACAAAGGTGGTACACTTTCACCACAAGATTCGATACATCTGTCAGGGATAACCCTGAATCATCATACTTAGTATGGAGATAATCAAACATAACCTTTCCTCTACACACCCTAGTATAAGCACCTCTCCTATGAGCATGGCCTCCCAACCATGACCATCTGTCATCTTGGGCACTGCATAGGTGGACAACATTGAGAGGTAGCTTCAGCTCAAACCTCTCCCACGAGGGAACTAATACTAATGCATATAAACTTCTGGCTAAGCCTTACCCAATTTAGGTATTGTGGTTGTACGGTAAACTTAGAATGGTATCGCATCCGAATCCAACCATCAGTTTTTGTAAAAGGGCTAAGGCTCATACCACAACATTTTCATCATCATAAACCATTTGTGTTTCGCAACACATGTCAAAACATCACAATAGAATGACTCATCATTCCAAGGTTTTCACAATTCATTTTCACCAAGTGTTCCCATCTAAAGTGACTCAAGTTTTGATTTAGCTCTAAGCTACTAAGTTAAGAGTGTTCACTAAGGTGGGATGCTAATCTCAATCTCATGCCATAGAATGACATCTAAAGTTATCTAGATAGGTCAAGTTTTATACTCTTTATGCTACCTTCAAACAAGTAAGGTAATTTAATAAAGTAAAGAAGTAAAAGCTTGGAAATAAAACTTGGGGTAGATAATAGTCAAAGTGGTATAACCAATGCATGCCTAATGCATCTTGCTTAGGTTATCTGGCTTAATTCTAGCTTGCTAACCATAGGTTGCTCAGTTTACTTGAAGTGCTAGGCTTGCAAGTAATCACTTGCATGGTTAACTTGTATAATGCTAGCTTGCCTTGGGTAGTGCAGTGGTTGAAGTTTTCTTCCTCCTCCTCTTGGTAGAACTCCTCCTCCTCGAAAGCTTGGTCGGTACTATCGTCTATAAATACATACGGGGTACACAATCACCAAACAAAGCTTTACTAGTCTACTTAGCACACTAAGGCACACATTTTATGATCTATTATCTTTACAAGCATCACAAGGTTTAATTAACTAGCTGTATTTATTTTATTTGAGAAAAGTAATTTCTACTCATTGAAAATAACTAAGATTTAATATTCTCCAATTAAAATATGGGATCATGTGGACACATGTCATCACCACATATTCTAACATATGGGAATGTGATTTAAAGGTGGGATCACATTTTAATAGGTTTAAGTTTAATATTTAATGATTTAAAGTGACTAGAAATGCCTATATAGCATTATTTTGGTACTAGTCCAAAGTCACTGCATGTAAACCTTAATATTATTACATATTCAGATAGGTATGGTTAAATGTGATTTTTGAGAGTTGGAATCAACTCAAAAGCTATTATGGTTGATTTTATAAAAATGTTTGAATGTGCAAAAGCTTTTGTCTTGTTATGTTCACTAGGAGAGATCTCTAACTCTAAATGAATTAAATCCAACGGTCTTGGATAGATATTTTCAGTAGCTTTCTAACAAAATTGGAATCCCTCAGTTTGGTTTAGTCAATCTTCCTGAATTGATTTTTAAACTAAGGGATAGAATTGAGTTCAAACCTAAATAGAAAAATCTATATTTGAATTAATTGGGTCGCGCGGGAAAGGAAATGGGCCATCCCAGTGACGCTCAGCGGCGCAGAGGGCGGCCGAAAGGTTGATCCCGCTTGTCAGCAAGACTTAAAACCCGAAACGGTATCTATCAATCTGGGCTATACGATTAGAACAGAGATCGATGGCTCACAGTCGTCGTTGACGACGGACTTGTCGCCGGCGAGACCGAACCCTAAACGGCCAGTGGGGGTCTACTAGGGATGTACCAGGGCTCCAGCTAGTGCGGCGAGGCGGGAGATCGAACTGGACGGCGACGGCGGACTCAGGCGAGGTCACGGCAGGGGCTGCGGTGGACAGAATCGACGACAGCGTCTCCTCCTCTCCAGCGGGATCCTCCGGTGCAATTTCGGCGAACTAAGGCTCGAGCAGCTCCGGCGAGAGGTGGGGAAGGATCAGTGGTGAGAGGGGAGTTGAGTGGTGTGAAGAAATAGTGCTGGGGAGGGCTCCTTATATAGGCTCGACGAGGGGACTGAGGGGGCGATGACGAGCTCGTCGGTGACGACGATAGAGGGTGCAATCGGCATGGGCAGCGTAGGCGGACGGTGGCTTGCCTCCTGGCGGCGCTCTACGGCTTAATGGCGTGTCTAGGGGCGGTGGCATGTGGTCATGAGCGTCTCGCGCTCTGAGGGACAGAGGCGTTGCACGACGCGGCGCTCGGCAACTGTGGTTCGCGCAGCGGTGCACGGCCGTGTCTGGCGGGGCGCCAGGGTCGAGGCGGAGCAGCGTGCGCGGTCTGCAGTCGAGGCGCGGTCTGTGGCGTGCTGGCGGCTATCGCGCTCTGGCGCGCTCTGGCGAGCTCGCAAAGGGAAAGGGTGACGCTGTTGGGGAGTGGTCTAGTGCCTGGCTAGGCTTGGGGAAGGGACAGTGAGTCGCGGTGTGGTCTGGTCTAGCTCCTAGACATGGCGAGGGAGAGAGAGAGAGAGAGGGGTGGTCGGATGCGCCTTGTGCACACTTGGCCGGCGAGTATGGCGTCAGGGCGACATGGCACTGGCACCAGGGGCTAGAAATAGGGTTGGTTTTGGTCTGGTTGGAGTTGGGGGAGACAAGGATGATCATTGCACACCAAATGGCTCGACAAGATTAACACCAAAATAGTAATAGTTAGGCCATTTTGATTCTGCCTGCCAGGTGTTCGACACAATGGCTGCATGAACAAAATATTTGAATTTTGAGCTGAAGTTTGGTGGAGTGATGTATCTTATGCTTGAGCTTCTAGGTGTGCTTGGGTTTTAAAAGTGGGGTTCATTTCAGTGGTTTTTTAATAAGTGTGATCTATACATATGAACTACATTCAATTTTCAAATGTCATTTAAATTTAGTGTTTGAAAGTTTTTGGGGTGAAACAAAGTGGGCCCTTGTACATCACTACTTGTACTAGCAAGGGGTGCAAAGAACCACAATTGTTTCTGTTAAGATTTGAGTTCTAGGAATGGCCAAAGTAGGCATGGTGATTAAAATGGCACAAATGACCATTTGCTTAGTTTATTATTTTTGATTTGTTTTTCTTTGGGATTTGTTTGGGAATGATCTAGATGATGTTTATTTCACCTTATAATCATTTTACAACCAATGGATCACTCAAACATGGCAATTCAACACAGCTCCTAATTTAAATGCACAAACATATGAATGCTTAATCATTTTAAATGGAAAAGTTTTTGTTAACCCTAAATTTGATGATTTGGATCTTAATAACCTTGGATTAGAGTTTTGGGATGTTACAAACTTCTAGAAGGCATACCATTTAATTAGATTGATTAAACAACATAATTCATAATTTGAATGGCTAAAACAGCACAATCCATTATCTGGATAGACAAAACAGCATATATGCAGTGCATCATCAAAAATACCAAAACAACACAAGGTATCATGTAATTCAATTTAATAAACAGTGTCAGCATAATCAAAATTACCTAAACTGATGGGTCATTAAAATAATTTGAACAACTAGAAGGCATATCATTTAGTCCTAAATAGCAGAACATGGATCAAAATGTATGAAACAACACAGTGAGGAGACAGGACACAATGCATCATAAAAACAATACCAAAACAGCAGAACGCGTCATGGAAAATTCCTAAACAGCACAATGCATCATCTAAGTACCAAAACAGAACCCTACATCATCGTCATCAAGAATATTCCATAACTAAGAAGAACAGCATAAACGACAAATATAGATACATTCGAATCTAGGCAAAGTCAAGTCAGTTATTTCTAGACGGAGGGAGTATAAAGAATAGCACAAAAGACATTTATCAAGAATATGACATACAACTAAGCAGTTCAACAAAGGACATGTAGTACATGTTGCAAATATCTGACTAGATGGACGTCGGATTTGGGTTAAAGCCCCAATCCTCTAGATCTAACCTTGTTGCAGTTGGGGGGCGTGAACTTGCACAGGGGTCGATGGGTTGAGCAGATGAACAGGGCGTCACTGACGAAGAACCAGCCACATACACCGAAGAATCACAGACAATCGTTGATGAAGGGGGAGCCACCGATAGGGGTTTCACCGCATACACTCTGAAAAACAGCAGAATGATAGATTGCTCTTACAATTTTCCAAAAATCTTTTGAAGCTAAGAAGGAATTCGGTACATCGAAAAACCACCGAAAGTTCTGAAAAATCCATGTTCTTGCTATGCATCCTCATCCTGAAAAAGTTGACATAGTTTTCATAACATTTCAAATAAAGAATAAGAAGTATAATATTTTTTGTGGCATCATGTTATGTGTATCCGGAAACACGCGTTATAAAAGTATAATACAAACATTATTAATTATTCTTTGGTTTCGATAATACTTTATGTTGATGATCCCATATCCAAGAATTTTCATGCCGTCAAATTTGGCCATATTTTGGGTGTGGATGCCATAAGCCAAGTTGACAGACATATATAGTGGATCAACAACATGTTGTACTTGCGATTCTCATGTTTTATGAGTTTTCAAGCTTCCTAGCTAACCCCTCCCATTTGAATTACTTTATGTCAATATCTCGGAATTAGGTCCAAATTTGAAACTACAAGTAAATTGTAGGTTTTGCTTTGATAGTTTTACGAAAAAGATTTTGGAGGTACCCATCGAGGGGTCAAAATTAATATATCAGAAACCAGCGAGAGTTTCGACGATAGGTTCAACTTCTTGCTAATACTTTGCATCTTGACAATTTAACGAAATTAGGTCAAACTTGAGCTAGCTATAAGTAAATGCCATAGATTGCCCTTGAATTAAATATCTTTTCAGAGGTAGATCGGTGCATCTTCTTGTAGTAAACAGTGTCATCGGTGTGAGTTTCCAACTATCAAGAAAGAACATTCTATTCTACATTTTTCGAGTGAATACGAGCGAGGTTGTTCTTTTTCCTAAAGAAAAGTCCGAAATTTTTTGGATTTGAATGCCACCAGCCAAGTTTATAAACATCTGTATTGTACCAACATGTTGTACCAACGATTACCATATTTTATGAGTTTTCAAACTTCCCAGCTAACTCTTCCCACTAGAATGACTTTATGTCGATTTATCAAAATTAGGTCAAATTTGAAACTTCAAGTACTAGTAAATTGAACGTGCCTTGCATGTGAGACTCAGAAAATAGATGTCTGACATATCATCACTATATAAAATTATAATAGGTAAATCATAAAAAAATTGATCAACATCTATAAAGTATGAGTGTATATTTGGTTCTTGTACTTTGTATATCATGTAGAAATCAATGATTATTAGCTATCTAAAAGTTGAAAATTTTGGTAACATGGTCTAGAGAAATGAGGGAGATGATTCTAGAATGATGGATAAGTGTGTTTTGAGTTTTGTGCATAGCATTCATTGTGACGAAAACTATCAATAGAATCTTATAGATGCTAGAATGGAAAATAAGATCCAATAGTTGGAAATGGTGGGATTCACGAGTCTTGATCCAATGATCAATGTTGAAAGTTATTCGTACACTATATAGAGGTAAGAAATTGTAGTTTTCTTTGAAAGTTCTACGAAAAAGCTTTTGGGGTACCCATTAGGGGGTCACAATTAATATATCAGAAACCACCAAGAGTTTTGACGATAGTTTCAAGTTCTTGCTAAGATTTTGCATCTTGACAATTTAATGAAATTAGGTCAAACTTGAGATACAAGCAAGTAAGCGCGATTGATTTATCTTGAATTAAATGTCTTTTGGAGGTAGATGGGTGCATCTTCTTGTAGTAAACAATGCTATCAGTGTGAGTTTCCAACTATCAGGAAAGAACATTCTCAATTTTCCTAGTGATGACGTGATTGTTCTTTCAGGTAAAGAAAGTAAGAAATATAAATATTTGAATGCCACAAGCCAAGTTTTCACACATATATGGTGGAGAAATATGTCGTACTTACGTTTTCCAATATTTTATGAGTTCTCAAATTTCCTAGCTTACTTCGCCCACTTGAATGACTTTATGCAGATTTATTGAAATTAGGTAAAATTTGAACTACTACAAGTAAACTATGTAGGTTGCTTTGAAATTTTTATGAAAAAGCTCTTGGAGGTACCCATCGGAGGGGGGAGGGGGTCAATTAATATACTATCAGAAACCACAGTGAGTTCTGACGATAGGTTCATCTTCTTGCTAAGATTTGGCATCTTGATAGTTTAATGAAATTAGGTCATACTTGAGCCTCAACTAAGTGCGATAGATTGCTCTTGAATTTAATGAAACTCGGTCAAACTTGAACTACAAGTAATAAATTGTAGTTTGCTTTGAAAGTTTTATGAAAACAATCTTTTGGAGGTACCCATCGAGCAGTTAATTAATATATCAGAAATCATAGAGAGTTTTGACGACTGGTTCAACTTCTAGCTAAGATTTTGCATCATGAAAATTTTGAACACCTTTTGAAAACGATCACATGAAATAGGGAGAGAGGGAAAATGATTTTTGTATTCTCTATGGGCAACCCACAAGCTTGAGGTGCACCTTAGGCTTAAAGATACAAACTTTATTTTCTCCAAAATATATATGGTGAACCTTAGCGGATGACACATACTAGGCCTTAAGGTGTGCTTTTGTACACATTGCTGATGCCCTTATTAGGAAAAAATCAAATATAGTATAGTATTATACTAGTAGTTGTACTCATTTATTTTCTTAGACATATGCTCACCTCTGTCCACGCGCTGTACATGTTGAGAGAATAAAACATAGCCATGGTAAGAGGGCAGCAGCAAAGAGGAGTTGAAGGCGGTTCGATGTCAGAGGAAAGTTATGATACGTTCCTGACACAAGGTACTCCTGCGGCCACTCTACTACTAGTAAATTTCAGGACCTATGCACACAAAACAAATTGTGTGTTTTATCTCTCTCCTTCGCTGCCTCTCACCAGCCATCCTCCCTCTCTCCTCCTCTTTCCCCTCGCGCACTGGCCCGGCTGATCTCTCCCTCTTCCACAGCGTGGTGTTGCGCACGTGTGCATTGATACGACGGCTCTGTGTATCTAGAGTGTTCGTCAACCGCGTTGGTGTGGAGTAGGGACGAGGAGTACATATGAAGGAAACCACTTTGGTCCTTGGCGGTAAAAAAATTCAAACTTTCCCGGTTTTCGAAATTTTCACTTGCTTCCCAAACATCAGGATGGAATGTTACTCAAAAGATCGGCCATTCGTAGTACTTCTTATCTTATCTTTATCTTGTCTTATCTCTTACAATACCATACTATACCACTGTATAGTGTATGGATAACTTCAAACATTGACCGTTCGATCAAGACTAGAAAATCCAAACATTGCTAATCGTTGGATCTTTTTTTCCATTCTTAGAATCTATACAAGTAAGGGCAATTGATTGATATTGAATTAAATGTATTTTCAGAGATAGATGGATGCATCTTCATGTAGTAAAAAATGTCGTTACTGTTAGTTTCCAACTATCACAAAAGAACATTTAATTCTCAATTTTTCATGTGATGACAAGATTGTTCTTTACGTAAAGAAACTCCGAAGAATATGGATTTGAATACCACAAGACAAGATTTTAGACATAAATGTATGGATGTTGATGTAATTTTACCTTTTTTAGGTCCTTGATGGAAAATTTACTCGCACTGTCCGTGTAAAATTCAAACCTAAAAGCAAGTGGTAACATTTAAACGTATTTAAGATTATTAGTTATCGATGAGTATGAACATTCTGAGTTTTCAAGCCGAATGACCAAGGTCATGGCCATATCTACATCATACTTTATGCTGATGATGATCCCATGTCCATAATTTTCATGTCGCCAAATCTGGCCATATATTTTGAAAACAAACAAAGAGAGAGTACTATGAAGAGGATGGCTCGATCGGCTTCTCTCTCGAGAAGGAGCCAATCATGACTGTTTTCCCTTCTTAATTTTAGGGTGCTTCGTGCTAAATGTATGGACCTCGATGTAATTTTACCCCTTTTGAGGTCCTTGCTATAAAATGTACTCCCACCGTCCGTATAAAATTCGAACACAAAAGCAAGTGGTAAAATTTAAACGTATTTAAACTTATTAGTTGTCAATGAGAATGAATATTCTTGCATTTCAAGCCAAACGACCAGGGTCATGGACATATGTACATCATACTTTATGCTGATGATTCATGATCCCATATCGAAGAATTTGCATGACACAAAATTTGGCCATATTTTGAAAACAAACAAAGAGGAAGTAGTACGAAGAGTATGGCTTGGTCAGGTTCTTTCTCGAGAAGAAGCCAAACCCGACTATTTTCCGTTGCTTAATTTTAAGGCACGCTTCATGCTAAATTTATGTACCTCGATGTAATCTCCCCTTTTAGGTCCTTGATGAAAACAAACGAAGAGGAAGTACTATGAAGAGTATGGTTCGATCAGCTGCTCTCTCGAGCAGGAGCCGAACCCGACTGTTTGATTTTCTTAATTTTAGGGTACTTCATGCTAAATGTATAGACCTCGATGTAATTTCCCCCCTTTTTAGGTCCTTGATGTAAAATGTACTCCTACCATCCGTGTAAAATGCAAACCTACAAGTTAGTGGTAAAAGTTAAACAAATTTAAAGTTAGCTGTGAATGAGTATGAACACTCTTGGATTTCAAGCTGAACGACCAAGGTCATAGCCATATCTACATCATACTTTACATCGATGATTCACGATCCCATATCCAAGAGTTTGCATGCCGCCAAATTGGGCCATATTTTGAAAACAAACTAAGAGGGGAGTAGTACGAAGAGTATGGCTCGAACAGCTGCTCTCTCGAGAGCCGAACCGGACTGTTTTTCCTGCTTAATTTTAGGGTCCTTCGTGCTAAATGTATAGACCTCGATGTAATTTTACCTTTTTTAGGTCCTTGCTGTAAAATGTACTCCCACCGTCCATGTAAAATTCGAATAGAAAAGCAAGTGGTCAAATTTAAACGTATTTAAGCTTATTAGTTGTTAATGAATATGAAAATTCTTGCATTTCAAGCCAAACGACCAGGGTCATACATATCTACCTCATACTTTATGCTAATGATTCATGATCCCATATCGAAGAATTTGCATGCCGTCAAATTTGGCCATAATTTGAAAACAAACAAAGAGGAAGTAGTATGAAGAGTATAGCTCGATCAGCTACTCACTCTAGAAGGAGCAAAACATGACTGTTTTCCCTGCTTAATTTTAGGGTGCTTCATGCTAAATATGTGGATCTCGATGTAATTTTACCTTTTTTAGGTCCTTGATGTAAAATGTACTCCCACCGTCTGTACATGTAAAATTCGAACCTAAAAGAAAGTGGTATAATTTAAACATATTTAAGATTATTAGTTGTCTATGATTATGAACATTCTTGGATTTCAAGATGAACGACCAAGGTCATGGCCATATCTACATCCGACTTTATGCTAATGATTCATGATCCCATATCCAAGAATTTGCATGCCACCAAATTGGGCCATATTTTGAAAATAAACGAAAAGGAACTAGTATGAAGAGTATGGCTCGACTAGCTTCTCTCTCGATAAGGAGCCGGGTCTAACTGTTTTCCCTGCTTAATTTTAGGGTGCTTCATGCTAAATGTATGGACCTCGATGTAATTTTACCTTTTTTATGTCCTTGACGTAAAATGTACTCCCATTGTCCATACGTGTAAAATTCGAACCTAAAAGAAAGTGGTAACATTTAAACGTATTTAAGATTATTAGTTGTCAATGAGTATATGAATATTCTTGGATTTCAAGCCGAACGACCAAGGTCATGGCCAGATCTACATCATACTTTATACTGATGATGATCCCATGTCCAGGAATTATCATGGTGCCAAATTTAGCCATATATTTTGAACACAATCAAAGAGAAAGTAGTATGAAGCGTATGGCTTGATCAGTTTCTCTCTCGAGAAGGAGCCAAACATGACTATTGTCCCTACTTAATTTTAGGGTGCTTCGTGCTAAATGTATGAACCTCGATGTAATTTTACCTTTTTTAGGTCCTTGATGTAAAATGTATTCCCACCGTCCGTACGTGTAAAATTTGAAGATAAAAGCAAGTGGTAAAATTTAAACGTATTTAAGCTTAGTTGTGAATGAGTACGGACAATCTTGGATTTCAAGTTGAACGACCAAGGTCATGGCCATATCTACGTCATACTTTATATCGATGATTTGTGATCCCATATGTAAGAATTTGCATACCGCCAAATTGGGTAATATTTTGAAAACAAACAAAGAGGAAGTAGTATGAAGAGTATGGCTCGACCAACTGCTCTCTCGAGATGGAGCCAAACCTGACTATTTGCCCTGCTTAACTTTAGGGTGCTTTGTGCTAAATATACGGACCTCGATATAATTTAACCTTTTTAGGTCCTTGCTGTAAAATGTACTCCCACCGTCCATGTAAAATTCGAACATAAAAGCAAGTGGTAATATTTAAACATATTTAAGCTTATTAGTTGTCAATGAATATGAACATTCTTTCATTTCAAGCCAAACGACCAGGGTCATGGACATATCTACATCATACTTTATGCAGATGATTCATGATGCCATATCGAAGAATTTTGCATGCCGCCAAATCTAGCCATATATTTTGAAAACAAACAAAGAGAAAATAGTATGAAGAGTATGGCCCGATAAGCTTCTCTCTCGAGAAGGAGACAATCATGACTGTTTTCCCTGCTTAACTTTAGGGTGCTTCGTGCTAAATGTATGGACCTCGATGTAATTTTACCCCTTTTTAGGTCCTTGCTGTAAAATGTACTCCCACCATCCATGTAAAATTCGAACACAAAAGCAAGCGGTAAAATTTAAACGTGTTTAAACTTATTAGTTGTCAATGAGTTTGAACATTCTTGCATTTCAAGCCAAACGAAGAAGGTCATGGACATATGTACATCATACTTTATGCTGATGATTCATGATCCCATATCGAAGAATTTGCATGACGAATAATTTGGCCATGTTTTGGAAACAAACAAAGAGGAAGTAGTGCGAATAGTATGGCTTGGTCAGGTTCTTTCTCGAGAAGGAGCCGAACCCGAATTTTTTCCTTTGCTTAATTTTAAGGAGTGCTTCGTGCTAAATGTATATACCTTGATGTAATTTCCCCCTTTTAGGTCCTTGATGAAAACAAACAAAGAGGAAGTACTATGAAGAGGTCGGATCAATCAGCTGCTCTTGAGGAGGAGCTGAACCCAACTATTTTATTTGCTTAATTATAGAGTACTTTGTGCTAAATCTATGGACCTCGATATAATTTCCCCCCTTTTTAAGTCCTTGATGTAAAATGTACTCCTACAGTCCGTGTAAAATTCGAACCTAAAAGTTAGTGGTAAAAGTTAAACGAATTTAAGGTTAGTTGTGAATGAGTATGAACAATATTGGATTTCAAGCCGAACGGCCAAGGTCATGGCCATATCTGCATCATACTTTATATCGATGATTCATGATCCCATATCCAAGAAATTGCATGTCGCCAAATTAGACCATATTTTGAAAACAAACGAAGAGGGAAGTAGTATGAAGAGTATGGCTCGACCAGCTACTCTCTCGAGAAGGAGCCGAACCCGACTGTTTTCCCTGCTTAATTTTAGGGTGCTTCGTGCTAATTCAATGTATAGACCTTGATGTAATTTTACCTTTTTTAGGTCCTTGCTATAAAATGTACTCCCACCGTCCGTCTAAAATTCAAACATAAAAGCAAGGGGGAAAATTTAAACATATTTAAACTTATTAGTCTTCAATGAATATGAAAATTCTTGCATTTCAAGCCGAACGACCAGGGTCATACATATTTACATCATATTTTATGCTGATGATTCATGATCCCATAGCGAAGAATTTACATGCCGCCAAATTTGGCCATAATTTGAAAACAAATGAAGAGGAAGTAGTATGAAGATTATGGCTCGATGATCTTCTCACTCTAGAAGGAACAAAACATGAATGTTTTCCCTGCTTAATTTTAGGGTGCTTTGTGCTATATATATGGACCTCGATGTAATTTTACCTTTTTTAAGTCCATGATGTAAAATGTACTCCCACCATTTGTACAAGTAAAATTTGAACCTAAAAGCAAGTGGTATAATTTAAACATATTTAAGATTATTAGTTGTCGATGAGTATGAACATTCTTGGATTTCAAGTCGAATGACCAAGGTCACGGCCATATCTACATCAGACTTTATGCTGATGATTCATGATCCCATATCCAAGAATTTGCATGCCACCAAATTTGGACATATTTTGAAAACAAATGGAGAGGAAGTAGTATGAAGAGTATGGCTCAATCACCTTTTCTCTCAAGAAGTAGAAAACATGACTGTTTTCCATGCTTAATTTTAGGATGCTTTGTGCTAAATGTATGGACCTCGATGTAATTTTACCTTTTTTATCTCCTTGACATAAAATGTACTCCCATCGCCCGTACGTGTAAAATTCGAACCTAAAAGGAAGTGGTAACATTTAAACGTATTTAAGATTATTAGTTGTCGTTCAGTATATGAACATTCTTGCATTTCAAGCCAAGCGACCAAGGTCATGGCCATATCTACATCATACTTTATGCTAATGATGATCCCATGTCTAGGAATTTTCATGGCGCCAAATTTAGCCATATATTTTGAAAATAAACAAAGAGAAAGTAGTATGAAGCATATGGCTCGATCAACTTCTCTCTCGAGAAGGAGCTAATCATGACTGTTGTCCCTACTTAATTTTAGGGTACTTCATGCTAAATGTATGTACCTCGATGTAATTTTACCTTTTTTAGGTTCTTGATGTAAAATATACTCCCACCGTCCGTACGTGTAAAATTCGAACCAAAAAGTAAGTGGTAAAATTTAAACATATTTAAGCTTAGTTGTGAATGAGTATGAACAATCTTGGATTTCAAGTCGAACAACCAAGGTCACGGCCATATCTACATCATACTTTATATCAATGATTCATGATCCTATATGTAAGAATTTGCATGCCGCCAAATTGGGCCATATTTTGAAAACAAACGAAGAGGAAGTAGTATGAAGAGTATGGCTCGACCAGCTGCTCTCTCGAGAAGGAGCCGAACCCAACTGTTTTCCCTGCTTAACTTTAGGGTGCTTTGTGCTTAAATGTATGGACCTCGATGTAATTTAACCTTTTTAGGTCCTTGCATTAAAATATACTCCCACCATCCATGTAAAATTTGAATATAAAAGCAAGTGGTAAAATTTAAACGTATTTAAGCTTATTAGTTGTCAATGAATATGAATATTCTTTCATTTCAAGCCAAACAACCAGGGTCATGGACATATCTACATCATACTTTATGCAGATAATTCATGATGCCATATCGAAGAATTTGCATGCCGCCAAATCTAGTCATATATTTTGAAAACAAACGAAGTGAAAGTAGTATGAAGAGTATGGTCGATAAGCTTCTCTCTCGAGAAGGAGCTAAAATGACTGTTTTCCCTGCTTAATTTTAGGGTGCTTCGTGCTAAATGTATGGACCTCGATGTAATTTTACCCATTTCTAGGTCCTTGCTATAAAATGTACTCCCACTGTCCGTGTAAAATTCAAACATAAAAGTAAGTGGTAAAATTTAAATGTATTTAAGCTTATTAGTTGGCAATGAGTATGAACATTCTTGCATTTCAAGCCGAACGACCAGGGTCATGGACATATGTAGATCATACTTTATGCTGATGATTCATGATCCCATATCGAAAAATTTGCATGACGCAAAAATTGGCCATATTTTGAAAACAAACAAAGAGGAAGTAGTGCGAAGAGTATGGCTTGGTCAGGTTCTTTCTCGAGAAGGAGCCGAACCCGACTATTTTCCTTTGCTTAATTTTAAGGCATGCTTCGTGCTAAATTTATGTACCTTGATGTAATATTCCCCTTTTAGGTCCTTGATGAAAACAAACGAAGAGGAAGTTCTATGAAGAGGTCGGCTCGATCAGCTGCTCTTGAGAAGGAGCCGAACCCGACTATTTTATTGGCTTAATATTAGAGTACTTCGTGCTAAATGTATGGACCTCGATATAATTTTCCCCTTTTGAGGTCCTTGATGTAAAATGTACTCCTACCGTCCATGTAAAATTCGAACCTAAAAGTTAGTGGTAAAAGTTAAATGAATTTAAGGTTAGTTGTGAATGAGTATGAACAATCTTGGATTTCAAGCCGAACGGCTAAGGTCATGGCCATATCTACATCATACTTTATATCGATGATTCACGATCCCATATCCAAGAATTTGCATGCCGTCAAATTGGGCCATATTTTGAAAAGAAACAAAGAGGGAAGTAGTATGAAGAGTATGGCTCGGTCAGCTTCTCTCACGAGAAGGAGCAAAACATGACTGTTTTCCCTGCTTAATTTTAGGGTGCTTCGTGCTAATTCAATGTATAGACATCGATGTAATTTTACCTTTTTAGGTCCTTGCTGTAAAATGTACTCCCACCGTCCATCTAAAATTCAAACATAAAAACAAGTGGTAAAATTTAAACGTATTTAAGCTTATTAGTTGTCAACGAATATAAAAATTCTTGCATTTCAAGCCGAATGACCTGGGTCATACATATTTACATCATACTTTATGCTAATAATTCATGATCCCATAGCGAAGAATTTGCATGCCGCCAACTTTGGCCATATTTCGAAAACAAACGAAGAGGAAGTAGTATGAAGAGTATGGCTCGATCAACTTCTCTCTCTAGAGGAAGTAAAACATGACTGTTTTCCCTGCTTAATTTTAGGGTGCTTCGTGCTACATGTATGGACCTTGATGTAATTTTACCTTTTTTAGGTCCTTGATGTAAAATATACTCTGACCTTCTGTGTAAAATTCGAACCTAAAAGCAAGTTGTAAAATTTAAATATATTTAAGATTATTATTTGTCGATGAGTATGAACATTCTTGGATTTCAAGACGAATGACCAAGTTCATGGCCATATCTACATCATACATTATGCCGATAATTCGTGATCCCATACCCAAGAATTTGCATGCCGCCAAATTTGGCCATATTTTGAAAATAAATAAAGAGGAAGTAGTATGAAGAGTATGGCTCGGTCAGCTTCTCTCACGAGAAGGAGCAAAACATGACTGTTTTCCCTGCTTAATTTTAGGGTGCTTCGTGCTAAATGTATGGACCTCGATATAATTTTACCTTTTTTTGGTCCTTGGTGTAAAATGTACTCCCACCATTCTTACGTGTAAAATTCGAACCAAAAAGCAAGTGGTAAAATTTAAACGTATTTAAGATTATTAGTTGTCAATGAGTATGAACATTCTTGGATTTCAAGATGAACGCCCAAGGTCATGGCCATATCTACAACATACTTTATGCTAATGATTCATGATCCCATATCCAAGAATTGGCATGCGGCCAAATTTGGCCATATTTTGAAAACAAACGAGGAGGAAGTAGTATGAAGAGTATGGCTCGATCAGCTTTTCTCTCGAGAAGGAGTAAAACATGACTGTTTTCCCTACTTAATTTTAGGGTGCTTCATGCTAAATGTATGGACCTCGATGTAATTTTACCTTTTTTAGGTCCTTGATGTAAAATTTAGTCCCACCTCCTGTACATGCAAAATTCAAACCTAAAAGCAACTATAAAAATTTAAACGTATTTAAGATTATTAGTTGTCGATAAGTATGAACATTCTTGGATTTCAAGATGAATGACCAAGGTCATGGCCATATCTACATCATACTTTATGCTGATGATTCATGATCCCATATCCAAGAATTTGCAAGCCATAAAATTTGGCCATATTTTGAAAACAAACAAAGAGGAAGTGGCGTGAAGAGTATGGCTCGATCATCTTTTCTCTCGAGAAGGACCAAAACATGACTGTTTCCCCTACTTAATTTTAGGGTGGTTCGTGCTAAATGTATGGACCTCGATATTTTTTTTACCTTTTTAGGTCCTTGATTTAAAATGTAACCCTCCATCCTTACATGTAAAATTCGAACCTAAAAGCAAGTGGTAAAATTTAAATGTATTTAAGATTATTAGTTGTTGATGAGTACGAACATTTTTGGATTTCAAGCCGAACGACCAAGGTCATGGCCATATCTACATCATACTTTATGCTGACGATGATCCCATGTCCAGGAATTTTCATGCCGCCAAATTTGGCCATATATTTTGAATACAAACGAAGAGAAAGCAGTATGAAGAGTATGGCTCGATCAGCTGCTCTCTCAAGAAGGACCCGAACCCGACTATTTCCCTTGCTTAATTTTAGGGTGCTTCGTGCTAAATGTAAGGACCTCTATGTAATTTTCTCCATTTTTAGGTCCTTAATGCAAATTGTACTCCCACCATCCGTGATGTTCCCATATTTGGGAGTAAATGAGTGAATCATGTCATGGTAATAATGTTGCCACTCGGAGTTTCCAACCATTAGATAAATCTAGCACTAAAACATGACTATATGCATTCTAATCTAGATAAATTTGAGAACATTATATGGATTGGAGGGAGTAGTATATATGCATTAAAAAAATTGTGTTTTCTCTCTCCTTTAGTGCAGCATCACCATCCCCACACGCAAAACAAATTTGAGGACATTTCGAACTTTTTTCTTCAGCACGGTGTACGAATAAAGTACGAGTAAACAAAGTACGAGTAAACAAAAGACAATAGGAATAAATACAGCAAGTGGCCCAATCCTTTATGCAGCAAAGGACAAGCCGGTTGTATTACTTAAGATGACCAAACGTTCTCGAGGACACATGGGAAGACTGTCAAGTGCTTTCGCTTCATATAGTTGATTAATCTTCTCTAGCTAGCTAAGTGTTCTGTGGGTGAACATGTGCTAATGTACCGACCTTCCTATGACTAATACATACTTGTGATTATACCCCTTGCAAACATCCGTAAGTACAAGAAAGTAATTAAGGTAGAAAACTAACCACAACTTTAAACTCTAAGACCCTTACGTCCCTTGTGCAATGGTTTCCTAACGGGGGTTCAGGTTTCTGTCACTCCGGCAACCCCTACGATTAGTAGCCAAATACACAATGCATTCCCCTAGGCCCATATAGGTGAAGTGTCATGTAGTCGACGTTCACATGACACCACTAGAAGAAGTACACCACAAC
The DNA here is from genome assembly GCA_916181665.1 of Avena sativa. NCBI lineage: Eukaryota > Viridiplantae > Streptophyta > Magnoliopsida > Poales > Poaceae > Avena > Avena sativa. Next base: position 354,850,775 of record OV702289.1, on the reverse strand, counting down.
TTAAATAACAATCTATTTAATCTTTCTCAACACAACTCCACTACTAACAACAAGACTTCTCCCATGTCCTCAAGAACAAAATGAACTACTCACAAGACATCATATGGATCATGATCAGAGATGGAATAATGATGTATAACAATCTGAACATAAACAATAATTCAATGGTTCACTCAATAGCATCAACTACAAAGAGTAATCAACACCGGGAAAGTTTCCCCTATGAACTATGCAAGATTCAACGCAATTGTTACAGCAATATGGAGATGGTGATGAGGGTGCTGATGGTGATGATGGTGGTGATGATGATGATGATCCCGATGAAGTCCGGCTTGATGGTGGTGTTTATGGCGACGATCTCCCCTCTCCGGGAAGGAATTCCCCCGCCAGAAATCTATCTGCCGGAGAGATCTTTCTCTCTCGGTGTTTTCTGCCCCGCAAAGGCGGCGGCATCTTTCTGTGGTCGCTCCCCGGGTCTTAGGGTTTCGGGAGGATGATATACGCCAGAGGGGAGAGGCTGGAGTGGGCCAGGGTGGCCACACCACCTCTAGGCGCGGCCTAGGCCTGCCCGCGCCATGGGGTGGTGTGGGCCCCCTGTGGCCCACCTCCACTCCATCTTCTGGCATCCTTAGTCTTCTGGAAAAATAGGATTTTTCGTATATTTTCCCGGATTTTCTGATCTTCGCGAATTTTGCCTCCAAACAGCACCTTTTCCATCAGAATCCTGACTGCAGCGGTCCATGCTCCAAAAGTCATCAACCATGCAAAAACAGATGAAATAACATAAGTATCACCTCTCAATACGAAATATATCAATGAATAACAGTGAATTATGAGATAGAATAGTGATGCAAAATGGACGTATCAAGTCCCTCAAGCTTAGACTTCGCTTGTCCCCAAGCGAAACTGAGCTCAATAAACATGGCCTCAGGTTTATGGAGTGAAGAGTCGATAAAAGAATACGGACAAGAAGCATCACATTCATCAAATACATAGATCATAATAGAAGACAACTCACTATTATATAACTCAACTTGTAATGAGTAAAGGAAACACAATAAAGATACATAAAGTGATCATAATTGGCAATGACAAACTTAGCTCTTGGTCAAAGAATAGTTGATAATTTGCTGGAGTTCACGAATAACTGGTTTTTCAATGATAGCTTTCAAAGTAGTAAACATCAAGATAAGAGCAATATGCAAAACAAGGAACATAAGAAACATGAGTGAATAAATCAACATATGAATGAATGAAACACATCAACTCAAAATACTTGCTGAGATAGAAGGGAGTAGGTTTACTGACTCAACTACAAAGTAAAAGAAAGGCCCTTCACAAAGGGAAGCAGGGATTGCAAGTTTCATAACGAGCTCCCAAAAATTATGATACTTACTAGCTTTCAGCTCTCATTGCCCCTATCATAGGCATCTTTAGGTGATTAAGGTTAAAGTGACACAACTGAGAGGATATGCTTGACAAGTTATAAGTTGAAATCTCATGCCCCTTACTTATGAGTACCGATCCTCATGCTACTCAACTTTAGTCACGAGCAAGCTCTTGTCATTGTAAATACATGCGTATCATTGAGAACCGCCAACGGGGTACCCCTTGCACATGACACAGGAGCTATCCCATAATCAAAATGACAAGGCAAGCAGACAGTGAACATCTCAGCGATCTTTTTATTTGCTATTTGCATAGGTTTTTATTGAGGATGCTTCATAGAATGCTCACTATAGTTATGCTGCAAGTTTCCACCATGATTAAGCATGGCTTAGGCTAGCGGCCCAGGCGTTTCTCTAACACACATATAAACTCCATGATCTTACAAGTTCCACTTTTATTTCACACCGTCGGGATCCATAAGCAAAAGAACATGATATCAACTAGGTACAAGTACCAATGAAGTGTTGAAAGCGGTCCCCATGATACATGGTTCGGCTAACTTCAACTCATAAAGCGCAAGCATATATGCAACAAAGAAGGACCCAATGGTTCAAGTTTATTAAATGCAAGAAAGTAAAGTGTGCCATCAAGTTCGTGAGAGCTTTAATCACTAATTTTGACATAACAAGTTTAACTTGGGAGGTAGATAAAACAAGAATTTACTTGGAATAGCAATAATGCTAATAGGTAGGTTTGGTGGACACAAATGGCAAAGGTTTTGGTTTAAAGGAGGTGGATGCACGAGAAGAATACCCTCTCAGTACAGGTTTTTGGCTAGCAAGGCTAGGTAGCAAGTATAAGAGTTGGTGGAAACAAACAAACATATAAGTGATAAAGACAAACATGCAATCTTCCTTGGAAGCACAAAAGATCTTAACTAGAGAATACTAAACTTATGAGCAAATCAAGAAAGAAAGATGATGAAATTATTTTACTCTAGAGTACTTCTATCTTTTTCATTCAACTCTCAAAAATAATGTTGCTAGACCGAGCCAGGTTTGCCAAAACCAACTAAATTAACTCAATGATCCCAGAGTGCTACCAATACTAACAACAAGATCAATCATATAACCACAAATTGAAAACTAATATAAGTTATGAAAAAGAGTGGATGATAGAACTTCTCATTAATATTCCATAACGGCAACTCACACCAAGGGATACATATCTAACGAGAGAGGGGACACTTCCATAATGCAAACCATCCTACATAATAACTCCTTTATTCATGATATGACTCTACTAATAAGGTAAAAAGATAGAAGATAGTGATGTGATACCGCGGCACTCCCCCAAGCTTGGAACAAACCAAGGGGATGCCAAACCTGATGATGAATTACTCCTTAGGTGGTGGTGGTATCCTCTCATCTTCGTCCGTCTTCTAGGGTAAAGGCTTCCCATCAACAAAGGACATCGTGGTTTCCAACATCCTGAAACTTGCAGCAGCACTTATGCGTTTAAATCTAGCCTCATACTCACATTTTTGATTTTGAACATCATAGAACGGTGCTTGCAGTTTGTTGGTTGTTTGGCGGAGTGAGAAGACTTCGTCTTTGAGTTCAGCAGTCTCCTTTTGGTGCTCGATGATGAGTTCGGAACAAATCTTATGGATGATATCCACTTCGCGCTCCGCCATCTTCCTATACCTAAAGACTTCTTGCTCTAGTGCTTCCATCCTGTCCTCCAGAGTTCCTTCACCTTTAGGGCCTTGAACCTCTTTAATCCGGACCTCCCCACCTTCGAGCAACAACTCCTTGGGATGAATCTTCAATTCTCTCATGTATGGGTTGATGATATCTTCTAAGGAATCTCCCTTGGGTGATCTAGAGGAAGACATTGTGGCTCCAAATCTTGGATTCTCCCTGGCAAAAACAGATTGGAACAAAAACACGACGAAAACATGATATACGAACCTTGAAAGATCCGGGGGGTTATATATTACGAGGTCTCATATCAAAAGGAAGGTACTAGGAGAAAACGGGTCGGAGGCGGAGTCCTGGGTGGCCTCACCACCTGGTGGCGCGGCCAGGGGTGGGCCCGCGCCATGGGGTGGTGTGGGATACCCCGGCTCCGGTTTTGTCCCTTTTTCGCTTCGTAACTTTCCTTATCGACTGAAAACTGCAAAAATATAGTTGGATTGTATTTTCGCGGAACTTTCTTACCATAACTGTTACCTATTTGAAAACAGACTCTGCAGGTCTCTGAATTTGGTATGTAGTAGATTCTTCCAGAGTCATTACTTGAATAACATCAATATCTTCATCTTCATACACTTATTACTTGAGTCATAAAACCCTTCTCTTCCTTATGACACCATTGTCTCCACTTCCTGGAAATTTCTTTCACACAAAACTTCACACAATTCTCATTAGCAACATTAGTATAAGTGAAGTGATAGAACCTTTTGAGTCCAACTTCAATTGAAAACCAACAAAACATAAGCTACTGTAGCAACTCCTTCCGAAAACCCAAAAATAATTCAAAAAGGAAATCGAATAAAGAAGCAAATGCAAGATTGGCTAAATCTGTCAAAACAGACTAGCAGGTAAAGATCAATTTTTTCGAAAATATTCTGTTACTCAAATCAAAACATGCAAAACTAACGAAAGTTAAATAACAACCTGGGGCAGAAGCACAAAAAAATTACATCTCAATCCGACATACAGAGATCTCTCACGAATTTTTACGGTGAAGCACAAAAATCTGTTTCGGGACAGGAACTTCCCCAAATCTTACTTCTCTCTCATTAGAGGTTGATCTTGACACAAAAACCAAACAAAACGGATAAGGAGCAGTTATTACTGAAGTAATAACTTCCAAGACTCAAAGAAACAAAAACAAACTGAAAGCAAAAACAAATTGGGTTGTCTCCCATAAAGCTCTTTCTTTATAGCCTTTAAGATGGGCATGATAATTTTGAAGAAGCTCTCATAGGGATATGAATTGAAGTGAAAGAGAGCATTAAGAAGAAAAAACACACGCACATTTAAGTCTAACCCACTTCCTATGCAAGGGAATTTTGTAAACAAACAAGTTCTTGAAACCAGAGGCAACTTGCATAAGAAGGCAAAAGAAGTGCAACATAAAAACTTTCAGCATAAAGCGAGGAAACTTGATATTATTGAGATGCATAAGAACACTTTTCCCTCTTTCATAGTAACTATCACAAGGGCCATCATAGCAATGATCACTTATTCTAACAGAAAACACGGGAATACTAGGTCTCATAACACTACTATGTGAAACAATATTAGAGGTATCCTTACAAAGGATTGGGTGTCCCTTTTTTTCATATTTAGTGACAAAGTCTTTCACACTTGCTATTATAGGTTCATCAACCATTTGTTTATCAGGTTCAATAGCCTTACTCATACTTTCATTAACCATACTAGCTATCATAGAATGTTCCTTTACCTTAACTGGAAAAGGCATTTTCTCAATATAAGGTTTAGGTAAAACATGATTAGCAGTATAAACTTCAGTATTTCTTGCAGGAACACTCTTAGCAATATCTTTATAAGGTTCATGATACTTATTCCACTTCTTTTTAGGCACTTCAATATAGGAAGCAAAAGCCTTAAAATAAGAAGCAATAGCTTGAGAATCTAGACCATAAGCATTTTTAATATCTTGAAAGTCATCAGTTCCCATAAAAGATTCAATGCATTCATAATCATAATTTATACCTGACTTTCTACCTTTGTCATTCTCCCAAGCTTCAGCATTGCCTTGAATACGATCCAGAAGATCCCATTTAGCTTCTTCTTCCATACGAGTGAATGATCCAGTGCAAGAAGCATCCAATAAATCTTTATCATGTAGAGGGAGCCTTGCATAAAAGTTATTGATAATAATATTGTTGGGGCGCTCATGAATGGGACATTTGAGCATCAGTAACTTCAATCTCCCCCAAGCTTGAGCTGTACTCTCTCCATCAAGAGGCTAAAAGTTGTATATTTGATTCCGATCTTTATGAATCTCACTAGGAGGATAAAACTTTGAATAAAAGAGAGGCAATATTTCCTCCCATTCCAGAGCTTGACCATTCTTCAACAGCTTATACCATTCCTCAGCTCTTCCTTTCAGTGATAATGAGAATAACTTCTTCTTAACTTGATCTATAGTAATACCTACACACTTGAACAACCCGCATAATTCGTGTATAAAGAGTAAATGATCACCGGGATGGACAATTCCATACCCAACATAGTAGTTATCCATAACACTATCAATAATTCTTGTAGGTATTTTGAAAACATCATTCTCAGTAGGTGGTGGCTTATCTACTACCTTAGCAGTGGTAGTAGCATTACCAAATAAGAAACCCAGCGAATTTTCCATAACAAAAATAAAGCAACTAACAGAAGTAAACAATACTCACAGTAGAAGTTTCCTTTACCAGTTCCACTCTCCAATAGCGCTTCACTCCCTGGAAACGGCGCCAGAAAATAGTCTTGATGACCCACAAGTATAGGGGGTGTATCGCAGTATTTTCGATAAGTAAGAGTGTCGAACCCAACGAGGAGCACAAGGTGCTGGCTAGTGGTATGGATCAGGAATTCTCTGCAAATACTTAGCAAGTAAACAAAGTACGAGTAAATAAAAATTAGTAGGAATAAATGTAGCAAGTGGCCCAATCCTTTATGAAGCAAAGGACAAGCCGGTTGTATTACTTAAGATGACCAAACGTTCTCGAGGACACATGGGAAGACTAGCAAGTGCTTTCGCTTCATATAGTTGATTAATCTTCTTTAGCTTGCTAAGTGTTGTGTGGGTGAACCTGTGCTAATGTACCGCCCCATCCAAGACTAATACATACTTGTGATTATACCCCTTGCAAACATCCATAAGTACAATAAAGTAATTAAGGTAGAAATCTAACCACAACTTTAAACTCTAAGACCCTTACGTCCCTTGTGCAATGGTTTCCTAACGGGGGTTCAGGTTTCTGTCACTCTGGCAACCCCTACGATTAGTAGCCAAATACACAATGCATTCCCCTAGGCTCATATAGGTGAAGTGTCATGTAGTCGACATTCACATGACACCATTAGAAGAAGTACACCACAACTTAAATAACAATCTATTGAATCTTTCTTAACACAACTCCACTACTAACAACAAGACTTCTCCCATGTCCTCAAGAACAAAACGAACTACTCACAAGACATCATATGGATCATGATCATAGATGGAATAATGATGTATAACAATCTGAACATAAACAATAGTTCAATGGTTCACTCAATAGCATCAACTACAAAGAGTAATCAACACCAGGAAAGTTTCCCCTATGAACTATGCAAGATTCAACGCAATTGTTACAGCAATATGGAGATGGTGATGAGGGTGCTGATGGTGATGATGGTGGTGGTGATGATGATGATCCCGATGAAGTCTAGCTTGATGGTGGTGTTGATGGCGACGATCTCCCCTCTCCGAGAAGGAATTCCCCCGGCAGAAATCTGTCTGCCAGAGAGATCTTTCTCTCTCGGTGTTTTCCGCCCCGCAGAGGCGGCGGAATCTTTCTGTGGTCACTCCCCGAGTCGTAGGGTTTCGGGAGGATGATATACGCCAGAGGGGAGAGGCTGGAGTGGGCCAGGGTGGCCACACCACCTCCAGGCGTGGCCTAGGCCTGCCCGCACCATGGGGTGGTGTGGGCCCCCTGTGGCCCACCTCCACTCCATCTTCTGGCATCCTTAGTCTTCTGGAAAAATAGGATTTTCCGTATATTTTCCCGGATTTTCTGATCTTCGCGAATTTTGCCTCCAAACAGCACCTTTTCCATCAGAATCCTGACTGCAGCGGTCCATGCTCCAAAAGTCATCAACCATGCAAAAATAGATGAAATAACATAAGTATAACCTCTCAATACGAAATATATCAATGAATAATAGTGAATTAAGACATAGAATAGTGATGCAAAATGGACGTATGACCAACCCATCCCGACTAATCTTCCATAGTACTCTTCTGCAGAACAACATCTGGAGCGATGAAGCATAAGATATTTGAGCACTATAGCCAGGCAATCGGATTTGGCAACCTCCACTACGGACCACTGAGCAACATCACCGGTCGCGCCGATTTTCTGATCACAGCTCGCCTAGCTCACGGCATGGTTGGCATGTGTCGAGGGATTGCGGAAGATCCTGGTCTCCCATTTGGTTTGCCCTGCCTACTTCACTCTGACTCATAGACATGGCCACTAGACCATGATGAGCAGGTAAAAATCATTTTTGCATGATTTTTGTAGGATTCGAATCCTTAGATTCTTTCCTACGGATTGCATTTGGATCAAAGGAATCATGGTATGCAAATTCTTTTGAACTGCAACCCCCCACCCATGCTTAAATCCCGTAGGAATTGCAACATCTACTTGAGGCTCAACTCTCATCGCATGTGTAGGATCGAAACATGCCATTCACGTAAGTAGTTTTCCTATGTTTTATAATCGCCTGTTTTTCACCGGCAAACCTGTGAAATTCCTGTGTTCTCAATCTTGTGATCGAAAGAGGCCCAACACTTTTGTTTCAGTGTCCCCCCTCCTCCAAACATACTAATATGAAAACACAATAACGACCAGGATTGTTGATACCCGTAACCGAAGGTGTATTGGCCAATCAAGGCTGGCGTTATATTTTAGGTTTCATGTGATTTACAAACACAAGATTTCTGCAAAAAGTTGGCTATTTGGTTTACATGAATACAAAAACATAGGATTACTTTAAAACTCGGTAAAATCAAAGTCAAACCTCACGGGAGAGTATATTTATGATGTTATCGTGTCTCTTGAGACCTCATTCTTGTTCTTTGCACGTGTAGGAATTTGAAAATGAGGTCCAAGTTGGATATGAAGAATTGCATATGAGTTTTGGAGGATTCTAACCCATAGGATTTTGGAAGATATCAAATTCCTATGGAGTCCCTTCTTAGTTCCTATGCCCTCCATTCCATAAGAATCTAAACATGAGCTCCAACCTCATTCTATTTCTCCTTTGAGAAGTCCAATATGCTCACACTATATTCCTGCAAAACTCCTGTGTTTGTTCCCTATTCACCACCCAAAGACACCTGTTACAAATACCTGCGTTTTTAATTCTTATATGAATTTACTGTACCTACCATGTCAATACTATGTTTTTCCTATTCCTACGTTTTAAAAAACCATTGATCAAAAGAGGCCCCTAATCTTGTTAATCAATCATAGGAAAATTGTCTACATTTTTTTCCTCTGGTCCATTCCTCTAAACAGTGCCAGCATAGGAAACTTAACTATTCCTACACTCTTTTTTTAATGCAAACAAGACCTTATTCCTTGGTGTGTTTGTCTTCATGCATTCATGATTTATTCATCAGATTTCTGCATCTTTCAGATAGTAGTTTTTCTGCAAAGCTAGCTAGCACTCCCCCCTTTGTCAAACACCTTGCATGCCCCTAGATATGAAGAAAATTTGTTGCAGGGCATTGACGTGTTGCTGTGCCACTAGACAATCCAACAGTAGAAGCATTTGTACCAGTTGATGATGACATACCCGGAACATGGGTTGAGGAAGGATTTGAAAACATGGGTCGCTGGGTTGGTGCCAACGGAGAATGGATTGCGATTGCAAAGAACCCGGGGTGCTGGTACCTCCAAAATGTCTACAGTATGGCATGTATCAAGCTACCACGTGTGCAGCATGTTGATATTTATCCATTGGGTAACCAGTGTTTCCCCGGCCCCCCATGCACTTACCTATACAAGCATGCGAATATCGAGCTGCTGAAGATACAAATAGCAAAGAAATCGTACAAATTTGACAACCAATGGCACTACAGCACGATGGCGGTGTTTGAAAAATTCATTGCTACCATAGATTTTCCTTCTGACAGGGATTGGATTATCCTTCAAAATGACTATCTTGCACCAGCAACTTATGTTGATGCCACTGCCACGTGTCTAATCAGTGGTTCTATTGATCGCATATACGCGGTGACAGAACCGCGAGGAGATTTTCTTTTTCTGGGAACCAAACAAGTAGAGTGAGCCCCATTATTTAAAAGTAAAATTTATAAATTACTTACAACTGCATTGTTCGTGATACTTTTGCTAACTGAAATGCACACACAGGTATAATTGCAGGCCCGCATGTCATACATGCTCTAGTAATTGAAGAGTCAGCAAACGTCCAAGCCGGTGATGATGCCAAGGCTATAGATATTGCATGACGCAACTGGTACTTGGCAGAGCTTGGCTGAGATATCTTGTGGATTCACACCAGGGTGCACGAGCCAGCAGCCATGGTGATCCTGTATCGTACATGTGTAGAGAACTACTCTCTTATTGTTAACACCCGGATTTTTAATCCCAGATGCCTGTTATGCCATACCTCACAATCCCAGGATTACCATTTTTGCGAGACATAACATATTGATATCATAGTACATCATCCATTGCAAACCATAATAAGGTCTTACAAATAAAGGATCTCATGATCCAGTCTTAATACAAATCAAGTAGTGGAAAATAAACATAGTAGGGTTCCATCTTCAGGGTCACAAGCAATACTGACGATGGGAGATGATCCTAGTTGTCGTAGACCTCCTGCTGTCCATCATCCTGGTAGTCCTCCTCATAGTCTGGCCACGGGAATAGCCAGGGACAAAGCCATGAGTACTCTTTACGTACTCGCAAACTATCACTAACAAGTAAGGTAGTTCTAGTAGGAATCTTAAGCTCTAGGTTTATTTGCAAAAAGCTAGGTTTATCTCATACTAAGTTTAGATGTAAAGAAAACTAAGTTAAGGTTCTAAATCACTTAAGTGGGAACCTAGTTTTCATATTCACAACCCTGTTGTGGTCAAGTCAAAATCATAGTTCAATTCACAAGTTATTTTGAAAACATCTGACAACGGAACAGTATGGCCACTCCAATTGTCCATGACCGCGGATGCGGCTATTCGAATAGTTTGACACTCTACAGAGGTGGTACACTTTCACCACAAAATTCGATACATCCATCAGGGATAACCCTGAATCATCATACTTAGTATGCGGATAATCAATCATAACCTTTCAATTACAGACTCTAGTATAGGCACCTCCCCTATGAGCTTGGCCTCCTAGCCATGGCCATCTCCCATCCTGGGCACTCCATAGGTGGACATTCACACTCATGAGGTAGCCTCAGCTCAACCTCTTCTGCGAGGGAACCCATACTAATGCGGGTAATATGCCGCTAATCCAAGAAATGCACGGACTTGGGTTTGAGTGGTTGGGGCTTTCCATTCTTCAACATCTCTGATCTTGGCAGGATCAACAACAACTCCTCCTTCCGACACAATATGTCCTAGTAATCCTACTTCCTTCAACCAGAACTCACATTTGCTAAACTTGCCATACAACTGATGTTCTCTAAGGGTTTCAAGGATGGTTCTCAGGTGTAGCTCATGGTCTTCTTCTGACTTGGAATAGATCAGAATATCATTGATAAAAACAACGACAAACTTATCTAGGAAGTTCATAAAAATCTTATTCATGACATTCATGAAATAAGCGGGGGCATTGGTTAACCCAAAAGACATGACCGTATACTCATACAATCCATATCTGGTGGTAAAGGCGGTCTTTGGGATATCTGTTGCACGAATCTTGAGTTGATGATAACCAGTTCTAAGATCAATCTTAGAAAACACTTTGGCACCAGTCAACTGGTCAAACAGATCCTCTATCTTCGGTAATGGGTACTTGTTCTTGATGGTGACATCATTCATCTTTCGGTAATCCATGCACAAACAGTTACCTCCATCTTTCTTATCCACAAACAAAACAGGTGATCTCCATGGCGATGCGCTTGGTTGTATCAAACCTTTCTCCAGCATAGCATCAAGTTGCTTCTTCAGCTCCACTAATTCATATGGGTTCATACTATAAGGTCTCTTAGCTATGGGTCCAGTTCCAGGAATTAGTTCAATGATGAACTCGATATCCCGATCTGGGGGGATACCGGGCAATTCATCTGGGAATATGTCAGGGTATTCACAGACTACTCTGACTTGGTCTAGGGTTGGTTGGGATAGACTCTTGTTGCATTTGAATTGACGGGGCAATGTCTCAGATACATGCTCTACTGATACTCCAGAGCTACTGGTCATGGTTATGGCTTTCTTGGCACGGTAGATTAATCCTTTATGTTTCAACATCCAATCCATTCCTAATACCACTTCCAAACCTTTGGTTCCAAGTACTATTAGATTGGCATAAAAATCTATCCCATGGATTCTGATAGGTACAACCTTGCAAATTTTTCTAGCTTTGGTGGTTGAACCAGGTATTTGAACTATCATAAGATGCTTCAATTTTTTTGATTGAATCTTACTAGTGCATGCAAATTCTTCTATAACAAACGAGTGCGATGCTCCAGAACCAAACAACACTCTTGCAAGTACTGAGTTAACAGAAAACATACCCATCACGACATCTGGCGCTTCCTGAGCTTCTTCAACATTCATGTGGAACAGACTGCCGCTACGGTTGAGCAAGTTCCCTGAGGCAAATCTCCTTCCAGGATAACACGGCGTTGCTGCTAAGTGGGTGCATTCACATTGGTGGCTGCTACAAGCTTCTTGGGGCACTCATTGGAGTAGTGACCCTTGACTCCACATTCAAAGCATGTAATCTGGGACTTGTCTTTTGCTGCAACAGGCACAACATTGCTTCCAGTCCAAGGGGCAGTATTGTTTTTGTTGTTGTTGGACTTGGGCAGTGCACGGTTGAAGTTGTTGGAGTTGCGGGGGTTGTTGTTGTGGTTTCCTCCGGACTTCAAGTTTCCTCCGCTACGATTGGGATAGCTTGGATAGGACATAGGGGGTCTGTTGTTTCTTGGGGCATATCCTGTAGATGAATTGGGGCGATACTTTTGGGTATGGTGGGATCCAGTCTGGTGCATCATGCGACGCTTATGGTTATCATTGGCTTGGTTGATCTTCCCTTCCATCTGAATGGTAGAGTCTACTAGCTCTTCTAGATCTCCAAAACGGATGTTGACTAACACAGTCTGCATCTCATCATGTAATCCATTCAGGAACCTTTCCTTCTTCTTAGCTTCGGTGTTAATCTCATCAGGGGCATATCTAGCTAGCGACAGAAATTTGTCACAGTATTCAACTATGGTCATCCTTCCTTGCTCCAGTTCCCTGAACTCATCCCTCATCCTGGTGACCAAACCTTGGGGCACATGAGTCCGGCTGAACTTGATCTTGAATGCTTCCCAAGTCACCATCTGACCTTCGTTCATGGTACGGGTGCTATTCCACCAGACTCTTCAATCTCCTGCCAGATAATGGGTGGCAAACAATACTTTCTCATTGGCTTCAACTCCTGCGACCTCCAGGTTGTTCTCCATGGTTTGCAGCCAGTCATCAACATCTAGGGGATCGTCAGACTTATTAAAGATAGGTGGATTGGTATTCTGAAAGTTTTTGAGCTTGGATCCATGGTGATCCTGGTTTCTGTGACCTTGGTTGTTGTGGGCCGTCTGAGCTATCTGTTGAAGAGTGGCTAGGTTGGCTGGGCGTTCGGCTCTACTAGCTTCACGGTTAGAAACTAGCATTTGAAGAATCTGCAGCATCGGGTCCTGAGATGAGCTGCTTCCTCCGGGTTTTCCACGAGTCATCTGAAGATTGAGATAGATAATGAGATAAGAGGGAAATTTCTAAGGTTCATGGTTTTGTTTCAAAAGCTTTAAACTTTGAGTTTGACTCTGGTTTTGCAAACTAACTTCTTCCTCTCATTCATTCATTCAAAGCACACCATACAAACACACACCACACACAAATGGAAAACAGATGGTTTTAAGAACCATTCTGTGAAACTACGATACAATGGGACCGGTACAACTCATTCCTACGATTGTGATCAAGTGCATCTAATCATCATCAATGAAGTCGGAATCATCATCATCAGTGTGGAACTCCATGGCATCATCCTCCAAGTAGTCGTTGTCATCATTGAGGTAAGAGTAAAGATCTCCCTGGATATCTTCACCTTCCTCCTCCTCCTTTGCTTCAAGCTGGACTTCCTGTCCACGGATGGTCTTCTCGAGAGCAGCCAACTTCTTGCGAAGACGATCGATGGTGCGATCCTTCTTGTCACGTTGACGACGAAGTGATTGGCGCTCCTTAGCGAGAATGGAAAAAGTCTAGTCCTTCTTGACAGCAATGGCAAGGTTGTGGTTGGCGTAGGCGTGGGCGTTGTCCAATTCCTTCTGCCTATCATACAACATGAAGTCAAGATTGTCCACCTAGTGCTTCAGCTCCGGGTGTCCTGGAATCTCCAAGGGCATTCCCATAGAATCACGCCTTGCAAAGTGAGCAAAGCGAGTTCCCTGGATCAAGTTGATGTTTTGCTCACACAGACGGGCAAGAGCTTCATGCATAGCCTTGGCTAATCCATCTAGCCAGTTTTTCTCACGCAAGGTGAATTGGATCTTCTCCGAAGTGGGTGCTTCCATCTTGCCTCTGAGATCTGCAACTATCAGCCATTGTAGATCTCCTCCGATGTGATCATTGAGTTGGGCCCCGAAGAATTCCGGGTGTGGGCGCTCAAGATACTCTGATAGTGCATCTAGATCCCTCTCAAAGATCAGTTGGCCTTCGTTGGCTAGCTGGTAGAACCTGCAATACTGGACTTCCATCTATAAGAATTTAGGATGAGTAAGTTAGTGAGGTGATCAAGTGTGTCAAATTTTATGTAGGAATGTAAGAATTTTTGAGGAACATGTATTTTTTGAAAGATTCTCAAGGATAAGAGTGGGAACAGGTTTTCATAAATACTCACTTCTTTTGTTTTGAAACTAAGTTTTCGTTCGGTCGTCCATTCTAACTAGGGTCTCCTATGGTCAGGATGGCTCTGATACCAACTTGTTAACACCCGTATTTTTAATCCCAGATGCCTGTTATGCCATACCTCACAATCCTGGGATTACCATTTTTGTGAGACCTAATAGATTGGTATCATAGTACATCATCCATTACAAACTATAATAAGGTCTTACAAATAAAGGATCTCATGATCCAGTCTTAATACAAATCAAGCAGCGGAAAATAAACATAGTAGGGCTCCATCTTCAGGGTCACAGGCAATGCTGACGATGGGAGATGATCCTAGTTGTCGTAGACCTCCTGCTGTCCATCATCCTGGTAGTCCTCCGCATAGTCTGGCAACGGGAATAGCCAGGGACAAAGCCATGAGTACTCTTTAAGTACTCGCAAACTATCACTAACAAGTAAGGTAGTTCTAGTAGGAATCTTAAGCTTTAGGTTTATTTGCAAAAAGCTAGGTTTATCTCATACTGAGTTTAGAAGTAAAGAAAACTAAGTTAAGGTTCTAAATCACTTAAGTGGGAACCTAGTTTTCATATTCACAACCCTGTTGTGGTCAAGTTAAAATCATAGTTCAATTCACAAGTTATTTTGAAAACATCTGACGACGGAACAGTATGGCCACTCCAACTGTCCATGACCGCGGACGCGGCTATTCGAATAGTTTGACACTCTGCAGAGGTGGTACACTTTCACCACAAAATTCGATTCATTCGTCAGGGATAACCCTGAATCATCATACTTAGTATGCGGATAATCAATCATAACCTTTCAATTACACACTCTAGTATAGGCACATCCCCTATGAGCTTGGCCTCCCAGCCATGGCCATCTGCCATCCTGGGCACTGCATAGGTGGACATTCACACTCACGAGGTAGCCTCAGCTCAACCTCTTCCGCGAAAGAACCCACACTAATGCATATAAACTTCCAGTTAAGCCCTACCTAATTCGGGTATTGTGGTTTTACGGTAAAATATTGGAATGGTATCGCATCCGAACCCAACCATCAGTTTTTATAAAGGGCAAAGGCTCATGCCTCAACATTTTAATCATCAAATCCTTTTATGTCCATAACACATGTCAAAACATTTCAATAGAATGAATCCTCATTCCAAGGTTTTCATAATCATTTTCACCAAGTATTCCCATCTAAAGTGATCAACTTTTATACTTAGCACTAGCCACTAAAGTTGAGGGTATTCACTATTGAGGGTTGCTAATCAAGTGTAACTATCCAACTCTAATCTCATGCCTTGGAATGACATCTAAGTATAACTAGTTAGGCCTAGTTTTATACTCTTTATGGTATCTATTCTATTTTTCCAATACTCACAAATCACTAACTAAAAGTAAAGAACTTTGGTAAAGTAAAATAATAAAGCTTGCAAGTAAAACTTGGGATTGGTATACTCAAAGTTATATAACCAAGCATGCCTAATGCATTTTGCTTAAGTTATCAAGTGGGTAATTGTTAACTTGCCTGGTTAACTTGTAGTGTTAGGCTTGCCTTGAGTAGTGCAGTGATTGAAGTTCTCCTCTTCTTCTTGGTAGTACTCCTCCTCCTCGTATCCCGGGTCGGTACTATCGTCTATAAATAAATACGGGGTACACAATCACCAAACAATACTTAACTATTTCTATTTAGCACACTAAGCCTCACACTTGATGATCTAGCATCATCACAATCATCACATGCAATAAAGACTTAATCTTATTTATCTTATTTTAGAAAAGTAATTTCTACTCACTGAAAATAATTAAGATTTAATATTCTCCAATTAAAATATGGGATCATGTTGACACATGTCATCAACACATATTCTAATACATGGGAATGTGATTTAAAGTGGTGGTCATATTTTATAAAGTTTAAGATTATCATTTAATAGAATTAAAGTGACTAGAAATGCCTATGTAGCATTATTTTGGTACTAGTCTAATGTAATTGCATGCAAACCTAAATATTTTTACATATTTAGATAGATCTTATCAAATGTGATTTTTGAGAGTTGGAATCAACTCAAAAGCATTTACGGTTGATTTTTGAAAAATGTTTGAAGTTGAAAAGTCTCTGTCTTATTATTTTTGGTATAGGTGATCTCTAACAAAATTGGATTGAATCCAACGGGCTTGGATAGATAATTTAAATATCTTTCTAGCAAAATTGGAATCATGCAATTTAGTTCAGTGAATCTCTCTGAATTGAATTTTGAATCTACTGACAGAATGTGGTTTTAACTAAATTGGAAAAATTCTATTTGAATTCGCAGGCCTGCGCGGGAAACTAAATGGGCCGGCCCAATCTGCACAGCGCAGCATAGAGGGCTACTGATAGAACGGACCCACTAGTCAACGACTTAAACTAACCAAAACGGTATCGTGCATTCTAGGCCTTACAAATTAAAGACGATCCAACAGCTGTAGTTCATCATCGACAACGAACAATTCCGGCGAGGTCTAAACCCTAACGCGGTGATGGGGGTCGTGTGGGGCTCACCTGGGCTCCAGCTAGGGTCGGCGATGGGGGCGAACGATGTGGTCGACGACGACATTTCGAACGGTGGTCGTGGCAGCTCCTGGGGCGGCTCCAATCGACAACACCCTTCTCCTTCTGCAGCGGCGGGTCCGGCCAAATTCCGGCGAAGCGGCGCTCGCCTTGCTCCAGGGAAGGGTGAGGGAGTGTCTCTGAGGACTGGGGAGTGTGTTGGTGTGGAGAATGGAGGCGGAGGGGGCCTCTATTTATACACCGGCGAAGGGACATTGCAGCATGGGCTCGGGCTCATCGGTGACGATGATATAGGCGGCTAGTGGCGCGGCTGAGGGTAGGGGCGGTGCGGTGTTTCCTGGTGATCATCACTGGCTTAATGGCGAGGCACGAGGTGGCCTAGGTTGGTCGGGCGCGTGCGATGCTCTGCGTGGGAGCGGCAGTGTTCGAGACGGTGCACGGGTGCTACGGGTTGCGCGGCAGCAAACGGGGGTGTCTGGGAGGTGGTTGTGATCATGGTGAGTGTGCGTGTGCGCAGAAAGAGCGAGGCGCGGTTTGTGCGAGCCGGTCGGGTGCGGCGCTCTGGCGTGCTCTCGGCACGGTGCAGAGACACTGGGCGCGGTGCTGCTAGGGTGGTCCAGGGCTCTCCTATGGTCGTGGGCTGGACAGGGGTGGCGATGGACAGTGGCCTGTCTGCTGCACGTCGTGGGAGAGGGCGGCATGGTCTCTGGTGCTCTGTCCACGGTCGGCCGGCAAGGCTGTCTTCGGGCGGCGGCGCACTAGTGCAAAACAGCTAAGGGGGAGCGTGTCTGGTGCTACTAGAGACTAGGGGAGACAGGGGGAGTGTAATGGGGGCATTTGGTCTAGTGATCAATGCCCCAAATAGTAAGTTAGGCAGGATTAGATTAGTGTCTCCCAGGTGTTTGTCTTAATGGCTGCATGAGATTTAGTTTGAAAATTTTGAATGAAATTTGGTGAGTGTTTAAATCTTATGCTTGAGTGTCTATGGTTGCTTGGAGAAATCAAGTGGAATTGATTTGAGCGATTTTTGCAAAATGGTGATCTTACCATATGAACTAGATACAAATTTGAACTGTCCTTTAAATAGATTTGAAAATAGTTTCTATGAGTTTATAAAGTGGGCTTGCGTTCACTTTTACTTGGTCTAGCAAGGGGTGAAAAGAAGTGGAAATGTTTCTGTTAGAAATTCTCTTCTAGGAACACTCAAAGTGGCCTAGTGGTTAACTTTGGTCAAAATGACCATTTGATCTTTTTATTAATATTTGAGTTTTTTTCTTTGGATTTTGTTTGTAATTGGCCTAGATGATGTAGCATTCATCTTTAAACCATTTCTCATCATTTGTAGCAATCAAACATGGCAAATTCAATCAATCATACACTAATGCAAATCACACATGCATTCATATAGATTTTTGAAATAAAAGTTTTTGTTAACCCTAGCTTTGGGTGATTAGAACTTGATAACCTTGAGTAGCATTTTTGGGGTGTTACACTTATCGCTCGCTCCACTGCCATGTTTTCTAGAGGGCCCTAAATTTGGATGACCCTGTAGCACTGGACTAGATCAGAAGGGATAATCCTGAAGGAAGGTCTGTGTTTGTGGGAATCAACCATCCATTCATCCTCGAGCCCCATACAAACGGCAAACCTGGTGTTGCCGATGTTGACAAAGCTCTGCTAGTGTTCAGAGGAGAATGTGTGTTTGCTACACACGTGCACTGCGAACATCGTCCACAACCAGTTCCAGATTGGAGCCGCCTGCACGTCAATGGGGGGCTGCCATAGGTTCATCACTTACCTACACTAGAGCGGAACAATGGGAGCAAATGTTCGAGGTGCGAATGTGGTTCGTGTCAATCCTGCCTCGTTAGAACTATGTGAAGTTTGACCAAAATACCGAAAAGCTGATTATGAGCACTCGCAGCATCATTTCTGTAGCTAGTACTTGTCACCATGTAATGTACACTATTACGTACATAGTACTTTTATACTGTATTGTAGTATCAGTACTTACAACATCATTTCCACTATTGCTTGTACTAGGCACGATGTACGTAATAATATACTTTCATTCTGTATTGTAGTATTAGTACTTGCAACATTATTTCCACTATTGGTTGTCCTAGGCACCATATACGTAATAATATACTTTCATAGTATGTGTTTGACGTTTCCCTATTCAAACACTCAAACTGTCGTGCCCAATTTTCTAGCCTATTAATTTTGGCATGACAATTAGTAGTACTGTATTGGTGGCAAGGTTTTCTTTATCCACAACATTTGTCTAACCTTGTTGCATTTATTTCCTCACCAGCCCCAGCCCCAACCCCAACTCTCTCTCACACAACACTCTTTAATCGCCATTGCGCTTCCCTTCATCGACGACAACCACTGCCACAACTTACTCGTCTTAGGCAGGTCGGCTGTGGGCGGCTGGCCCTGCATCCTCATTTATAGAGTCGTCGCATCCCTCAGACATCATGGTGGCAGTGCGGTATGTATATTATCCCTGAAACCCTTGATCTTGATGATGAAATGCGGTCAAGCTTTTATTAGCGCTTGGTTAACATTGGGTTGGTGTTGAGTATAGTTCTCATCTAGTGCATTTAACCTGTTTGTATACTATTCAGTTTTACACATGCAAGCTAGTTTCCGGGCTAGATCTAAAGTGAACTGTAATAATAAGTTCAAATTTTGTATTGATTGATCCACGGCTGATGATGATTTGGGAAGCCACTCGGCATGTTTTGCTTCAGATTATTCTTAGGGGCGGAGGTCCCTTTAATTTGGGAAAGTTAGGGCAGCTGCTTCCCTACCTTGATTTTTGCCAAAATTTTAAGTATATGTATTCATCTCTAGCATCGGCAGTAGATAGAGCTCATCCTGTTCATTTGTTCATGTGTGTTCGGTATTTGTACTGCTCGATAAAGAACTGCACTAATGTGATGCCTAGACCTTAGAAGTAGTACTAATATAACTAGCGTACATGCTAGCTAGAGTTAAGACTTTAATTTGTGTACTTCGATAAGAAAATTTCTCCACTTTACTTTCTTAGCTGATCTTGTATTGTACTCTATCAGCTAATACTGTACTATTTCACAATTATTGATAGCTGGTAGAGACATTGTTTGTCCACGGGATTTTTTTTGCAGTGTTCGGGCAAGAAGCTCAAGCTTGAAGAGACTCATCATCGAAGAAGACAAGAGAGCCCTGTGCAGTCTGGATGGAGGGGCGAGCCAAGAACACCCAAATGGAGAACACCTGTGATGAGTTCTGCAAGATGCTGTTAATACCGGGAGGGTTAGACGTGCGGAGCATACCCAGCTTGTAACATCCCAAAACTTTAGTCCAAGCTTATCAAGATCCAAATCATCAAAATTAGGGTTAACAAAAACTTTTCCAAATTAAAAATGAAAGCATTCATGTGTATGAGCATTTAATTTAGGAATTGATTTGAATTGCCATGGTTCTGTGATTCTTTAGTTGTAAAATGTTTGTATGGTAAATTGAACATCATCTAAACCTTTCCCAAGAAAATCCCAAAGAAAATCAAATCAAAAACAATTAAAAAGGAGGAATGGTCATTTTGGTCATTTTTATCCACTACACTACTTTGAGTGTTCCTAGCACTCATTTCTCAATAGAAATAATTCTAGATCTTTACACCCCTTGCTAGTACACATAATGAGGTACCAAGGCCCACTTTTTGATCTGCTAAAAATATTCAAATAATTATTTTAAATGGCATGTGAAAATTGAATTCAATGCATATGCCTAGATCACCCTATTTCAAAAACCATCCAATTGAGCTCCACTTTCAAAACCCTTACAACCAGAGACTACCTAGTACCAGTGGAGAACACTCAAAAAGTTTGAAACCAAAATTCAAAATTTTACTTCTTGCGGCCATTTCATCAAACAGGTGGCAAACACAAATCTTGCAAATTCCAAAACACTATAGTGAGCAGTGGATTTGGTCGCCATTTGGGCCTAACTTGCTCCCCTTATCCCCCCAGCTAAAACCCCGGCCCTAGCCCTCTCTCCCTCTCCCCTAGCTGCTCCAGTACCAAGCCGCCCGACGCCGTGCGCCAGGTCGACCATGGATGGCTCGCCACAGCCCGTCCTGCACTCTCCTTCACCCGCTGGCAGACAGGCGCCATCACACCGCACCGCCTCGACCAGCCCCTGACCAAAATCAAGTGGAGGACTAGCCGCATTTGCTCGCACCCATGCCTCTATCCGCCATGCCGATCACCCCGGAGCGTCGCGCCCGCCAGAGCAGCACCGGCCTCGCCTAGCCCTAGCCTTGCGTGGCAGCACCCGCAGTAGGCCCAGCAACCGCCCAGACATCCTCGTTCGCCGCCTCACGACCAGCAGCCCGGAGGAACCGCGTCGAACACCGCCGCCCGCGCTCAGTTCACCGCATGCCCCCGACCAGTAGAGACCTCGCCTTGCCGCACCTTTAAGCCCTAGAGGACCGCCGGGGGACAGAGAATCCATCGCTGCCCTCGCCCATGTTGAGCGAGCCCCGCATCGTCCTCACCGATGACCTCACCGGCGCCTGCTCTGCCCTCTCGTCGACCCTATATAAAGCGGCCACCCCAACCTCTTTTATCCACAATCACTCACTCCCCACCTCTCACTGAACCTCACCCACCTCTAGCCGATGCCGCTCGAGCTCTGCCTCGCCGGAATTGGAGCCGAAGCCGCCGCAGCAGGAGGAGAAGGGCGCCTGCGATTTAGGGCACCCCAAGCTCCGCCGCAACTGCGCCTCGCCTCGCCGTCGTCTACCAGCTTGTTTGCCCGCCTCTTAGACCTTGCTAGAGCCCTGGTACACCCCCAATCGACCCCCACCGCCGCGTCTAGGTCAGACTCTCGCCGGAGTAATCCATCGTTGATGATGACTCTCCACCGTTAGATCCCCTTTAGATCGTGTGGCCCAGGATGCTAGATACTGTTTTGGTGTTTTTGTGCCGCTGACTGGTCGAGCCTGCATGTCAGGCAGCCTGTTGCGTGTACTGTGCGTAGCTGGGCCGGCCCAGTTAGTTCCCGCGCGAGTTAGAAATTCAAATTTAGTTTTTTCTATTTAGAGTTAATCTAGTTTCTGTCCACTAGTTTAAAAATCAATTCTGGGAGTTTGACAACTCCAAATTGCATGAAACCAATTTTTCCTGAAAGGTATTGAAATGATCTATGCAAGAACGTTGGATTTAATTCAATTAGAGTTATAGATCTCTCCTAGTGAAAATAACAAAACAGAAGCTTTTGCATATTGCAACATTTTTATAAAATCAACTAAGATAGGTTTTGAGTTGATTCCAACTCTCAAAAATCAAATTTCATCATATCTATCTAAATATGTAATAATATTAAGGTTTACATGAAGTGACTTTGGACTAGTACCAAAATAATGCTATATAGGCATTTCTAGTCACTTTAAATCATTAAATAATGAATTTAACCAAAGTAATTATGATCCAACCTTTAAATTACATTCCCACATGTTAGAATATGTGGTGATGACATGTGTCCACATGATCCCATATTTTAAGCGGTGAATATTAAATCTTAGTTAATTTTTCAATGAGTAGAAATTATTTTTCTAAAATAAAAAAAAGAGGAAACTAGTGAATAAAACTTGTGATGCTTGTGATGATAATAGATCATTAATTGTGTGCCTTAGAGTACTAATTAGACTAGTTAAGTATTGTTTGGTGATTGTGTACTCCGTATGTATTTATAGAAGATACTACCGACCAAGCTTATGAGGAGGAGGAGTGCTACCAAGAAGAAGAAGAAGAAGAAAACTTCAACCACTGCACCAACCAAGGCAAGCCACCATTAACAATGCAAGCTAGCTCTTGCAAGCTAATGTTAGCAAGCTAGAATTAAGCTAGATGAATGAGCAAAGATGCCTTGGGCATGCTTTGGTCACACCACCTTGACTATTACTACCCCAAGTATTACCTTACAAGCTTTACTTCCTTTACTTTACACAAAGTCCCTTACTTGCTTTGAAGGTAGCATAAAGAGTATAAAACTTGACCTATTTAGCTAAGATTTAGATGTCATTCTATGGCATGAGATTGAACCCATCATCTTTCCACCTTAGTGAACACTCTTAACTTAGTAGTTTAGAGTGGATAAAAATGTGAGTCACTTTAGATGGGAACACTTGTTGAAAATGAATTATGAAAACCTTGGAATGATGAGTCATTCTATTGAAATGTTTTGACATGTGTTGAGAAACACAAATGGTTTATGATGATGAAAATGTTGAGGCATGAGCCTTAGCCCTTTTATAAAACTGATGGTTAGATTGGGATGCGATACCATTCCAAATTTATCGTACAACCACACTACCTAAATTGGGCAAGGCTTAGCTGTAAATTTATATGCATTAGTATTAGTTCCCTCGCGGGAGAGGTTTGAGCTGAGGCTACCTCTCAATGTTGTCCACCTATGCAGTGCCCAAGATGACTGATGGTCATGGTTGGGAGGCCATGCTCATAGGAGAGGTGCTTATACTAGGGTGTGTAAAGGAAAGGTTATGTTTGATTCTCTGCATACTAAGTATGATGATTCAGGGTTATCCTTGACAGATGTATCGAATCTTGTGGTGAAAGTGTACCACCTCTGCAGAGTGTCAAAACTATTCGAATAGTCGCGTCCGCGGTTATGGACAGTTGGAATGGCCATACTGTTTCGTTGTCAGATGTTTTCAAAACAACTTATGAAATGAATGATGAATCTTGACTTGACCACAACAGGGTTGTGTTTTATGATAATAGCTTCCCAACTTAAGTGATTCTAGAACTTTATTTTATCTTTCTTTGCTTCAGAACTCAACTTAGGTTTCAAACTTAACTTTATAGTTAAACTTAGATTTAGCACTTTAACTTAGCACTATACTACTTGTTAGTGGTAGTTTGCGAGTACTTAAAGAGTACTCATGGCTTTTGTCCCTGGCTATTCTCATGGCCAGACTATGAAGAAGACTATCAAGATGATGGCCAGCAGGACGGCTATGATAACTAGGACTATCTGCCTTCGTCAGCATTGCCTGTGCCCCTGAAGATGGACCCCACCGCTATGCTTATCTTTTACTTCCGCTGCTTGTTGTATTAATACTGGATCATGAGATCCTTATTTGTGTAAAGACCTTATGTATGGTTTGTAATAGATGATGTACTCTGATATCCAATCCGTTATGTCTTGCAAAAATGGTAATCCTGGGATTACGAGGTATGGCACAACGGGCATCTAGGATTAAAAATCCGGGTGTTGACACAGCTCCTTTTTTCCAACGTCTGGCAGTGAGTATCCGGAGGACATCAAGCTAAAGATATGCAAAGCCTACAACTGGGACGTCGAGCTGAAGAAGGAAGATGGCAAGGTAATCATTGACGAAGGATGACTAGATTTTGTCAAAGCACATGACTTGAAGGTAGGATACTTTCTGGTATTCAAGAAGCTTTCCACCACTTCCTTTAAGGTGATAGTATTTGATCATGATAACTGCGAGAAGGTGATCAGATGTGCAGGTTATCACCCATCATTTGATGGACAATTTACTATATCGTAGGTGTATTATTATAGTGACTGTTTGCTTCTAATTATAACTATTCTGTAAAGAGGTGCTTGAACACCGTGGTACTTGATCGC
Source organism: Avena sativa (assembly GCA_916181665.1). Lineage (NCBI taxonomy): Eukaryota > Viridiplantae > Streptophyta > Magnoliopsida > Poales > Poaceae > Avena > Avena sativa. Next base: position 354,826,288 of record OV702289.1, on the reverse strand, counting down.
GCTAGGCTCCAATGTGGAGGTATTTACTGTACTATGTTTGTAGAAAAACTGCAAAACAAAAATCCATAGTATAATCATTTTTAGCAAACTAAACAATCATCTTGTTAGTTCAGCCGCATACAAGAGTTGTGCCGTGTTGGTATACCTAACAATCAAGTGGGTAGGTGTAGTATAACTCCTGTATTCAGTGGAACAAATGAGATGATTGTTCGTTGTACTCTATTACTAGTATTAGTACATATTGTACTAGTACAAGTGTATTACTACTAGGTAGGAGTACTATTTTTTCGAAAATAGAAGCTATAAATAAACATCATCTGATCAAACATGACAACAGTAATAACTCTAGTCGGCATACACGGAAGCATGCCGGCCTAGCTATAATGGCCCAGGTTGTGACATGGTTAATTTAGCGCACGACAGCGTGCCAGCCTAGCTATAAAACATGTCAGGATTTCAGATGGTTAATTTAGTGCACTGCAGCGTGCCAGCCAAGCTAATCGGCATCCTGGATGTAGCTCCAGAGGCCTTGCAAAAAAACCTCATTCAAAGAGCCATCCCATCTTCCCCATCTCGGCTGTTTTGATCCCCACTCGCCAACGCCGCCTGGCCCCACATTTGGGATCGTCTCTAGTGCGTACTTCATACATTTTCCTCGCCATCTCGCCCGCTGCATCGGATCTTGCTGGCCGTGCCACCCCTCTCCAAAAGTCCCCCGATAGTCATACTCTGGTCCAACCTCTTCCCCCAATCCATCCTGATGTCGCAATCGACGCAGAACTGACTACACAATGTCTAGAGCAAGGTCGGCGACAATGTTTTCAATGAAATCGCTATGCGTCTGGACACTATCAGCGCCGCCCGGCTGGCCGCATGCTCCAAGGAGATGTACCACCAAGTTGCGGGTGGAAAAGGTACCAGATGCCTGAACGACCACTGCGGGACATTCGTCCCCTACAAGGACATCTACGACCACATAATCTGGTGCTTTCACGGCCAGCAAGTCTGCATGGAGCCTGGCTGCGAGTTCATCACCTCGTTAGTAGAGATAACACCTATGGTAGATCTCGTCCACCACCTCAGAGTTGCCCACTCGAGGACTGTACCCATAATGCCCTATAGCCACAAACACTGGGATCCGTCTAAGCCGATGCCCACAAGAGGCTCGCGGAGAGCGGATATCATCGGCACCACGAAAGAAGGCACCATGTTCGTCTCCCAAATTGATGGCCACACCACGGGCATCATCATATACCCCAGGTTCATCAGTTCAGGGGCGTGCGAATCACCGCGGTACAAGGTGAAGCTTTGGTCGCGGTCTCTGTGGCGTGAGCTCCTTACGGTCGAAATGGTGGTGACATCTAAGCTGACAAGTAGGCCATTGTCGGCCGAAGTCGCCCTGGAAGGGCGCATGTCGTACCTGTCGCAGCCGTGGTGTTACCTAGAAGCTGATGAACCATTCGTCGGAATTCCCTGTGAATTAGGAGTATTGCATCGACAAGTTTCAAAAGTGAGATAAAACATCTAAATATTCTTTGTGATGATCCCAATGTTAAGATATGTAACGTCGTACAGGGCCCAGGTACATATTAACCGTGGCATGCTGATCCGCGATTACTAACAATTTCAACTTCATGTTCACGAGTTGCAGAGAACAATCTAAACTGAGGCAATTTTTCCGGATTCGCTCCACCTTATAGCCCTTCTTCCCATTGTCATTGCCATAGTAGCACGTGTGTGGCCCAGCCCATTAGGGCCTTGCAGACTTGACGTCGTCCCCACTTCCTCCGGTATCTCACTGGCAGTCCCTCGTGAGTGCGGCACACACCTTTTTCTTTGTTTCGGAGTGGGACACGTACTATTACCACTATGTACCACACCACCGGGTGGCTGGCCTTCATGCCGAGTCTTCCTTCGTTGCCAACTCGACGTCGTCGTAACCAAGCCTAACCAAACGTCCATGCTCACTGGTACTTTGATGTCACTATAGGTAGGTCTCCGTGGGTCTTGAGTTTGAAAGACGACTTTGGTTCACACGTGCAAGTGCTTAAAAAGGCACCGGCTCCATGAAATTCTTGCTGAAAGAACATCTACATGCTGGCACTCAATCAAATAGTAGTGCTGGCACGTCACTTGGCTCCTTTTAAACTTCGGTGGAAATTTCTCCTTAGGCACATGTCTCAGCAACACAAAACGAGGGTTTCTCTCATTATAGGACTTGACCAAACATCTCATGACCCGAGCTGATGACAGCTATGCAGCACTTGTATGAAAGTTAGTACCATCATGTTAAGGACAGGTTTTGTTGTTCATATGTCAAGGACTGGTAAGGTTTTGCACGATGTATCGAATTAAACCGCATGCTCCACGGCTTGTGCAGGCACCCATCAATTCCTTTGAGTTTCGGTCTTGCGACCGTACTCCCTAGGCGGAGTGTTTCACGCATTAGCTAGGCCCCTGATCCGCGTAGACCAAGCGTGAACACTCATCATTTATGGCATGGAATACCAGGGTATCTAATCATGTTCCCTCCCCATGCTTTCGCACCCCAGCGTCGGTAGGGACATAGAGATTCACCTTCACTTTTGGCATTTCTTCGTAGATCTACGGATTTCACCCTTAAAAATGAAATTCCACTTTCCTCTGTCTCACTCAAGTGAATTGGTTTCGAGATCATTCCGCCATTTTTTGGCAACTTTCACTTTCAACCCGATTCACCACCTACGTGCCCTTTACGCCCAATCATTTCGAAGAACACTTGCCCCTGTCTTACCACGGCTACTGGCACGGAGTTAGCAACATTCCTGGAGTCCTATGATGATCGTGCACTCAATGAAAGAGCTTTACAAGCAACATTTCCCTTCTCCCCTCACGCGATATTGCTTGATCGGGCTTTCGCCCATTGTCCAAGATTCCCCGTTGCTGTCCCCCGTAGGAGTCCAGGTCGTGTCTCAGTCCCAGTGTGGCTGATCATCCGAAAAGACCAGCTAAGCATCATTGGCTTGGTTAGCCTTTACCTAACCAACTACCTAATACTACGAGGCTCATCAAACAACGCTTCTGAGCTTCCTTACAAATTTGGCCCAAACTATTTGGCAGATTCCCATGCGTTACGCATCCGTTCGCCACTTTGTTCTCAACTATTCTGATTCTTGTTTTCGAAGGCCGTTAGGTCAAAGCTATAGCATGCACCCTCTTGTTTTAAAGCAAGGCGATACAACTTTATCTAGGAGCCTCTTTTCCTTCTATCCATCTCCCCGAGAACAATGTTCAACGTGCATGTGTTAAGCATATAGTTAGGGTTCCTTCTGAGCCAGGATCAAACTCAGAGTTTGACTATAATTGGGCCGGACAGTGGTAGAACCTGATGAACCGGTCCTAATATTAAACAATTATTCTCTCTCCTAACCACTCTGAAATATGTGAATACATGGAATCGATCCAAAATGGAGAGCAAGGGAATCAACTCCTATTGTCGTAAAGGAAAAAATCACCCCTTTCCTTTATATATAGTCCACCAAGGAACGAGTATCCTTCGCCACCTATTCCTGAATTAAGGGAATGTGAGAAATATTTCTAAAAACAAAACAAATGGACGATTGAATCTAAAGTAATTCTTTTGAGAACAGCTTGTGCCTATGAAAGACTAGGCTCTCACCTATGTGGAGCAGATGCTTGTCTACTCTACTTGGTCATCATAGAACATCAAATCAAGATAGATAACTATCTATCAGGTACCTTACCTATATTTGCTATTTGACCTAAGCCTTCCCTCATCCCGTACAATTAAATCCAAAGAATTTTTTGGTCAGGTGACACCTAGATTTGAACTAGGGATAAAGGATTTGCAGTCCCCTGCCTTACCGCTTGTCCATGTCGCCAAATCCGATCCAAAATAGAGCCAAATATTATTCATCCACATTATTTTACTAATTGATATTCATAGGAGGGGATTACTAAACCCTTTTTCTGTTTTTTAGATCATCGAACCCCTTTGACCCTATTTTATTCTCTTCGATTAATTGTATCTCAAAACACACACTACTTAAATACCTTCTCTTTCTATTGAAAAGAGAAAGTCATAGATTTTTGAATTGGAACCATTAACTATATTATTTGTTATTATTTGTTATTTTGAAATTTTCTATTTGTTAGAAGTGAACGGTTCTAAAATGGGTATTGTAGCCAAATTAGTGTTTCCTTAATGGAATAACAAAAGAAAATGGATTTATAAAAATAAAATAAGTTGGAAGATAATTATGATATTAATATAGTGTGACCTGACCCCTGTTGCTCCAAGTGAAATTCAGTCTAGGGTTCTTAAAGATATTCTCCATCTTACCCTTTCCCTACAATAAAGTATAATTTGAAGAATAGCACGCATCATTCCTCGCTTATGATAATCTAAGGACCAAAAGAAATAAGGCTCACACCATAATAATATATACCCTTTTTCCTCGATCGTCAAGGTCGTGGATTTGGATCGATTTTGGTTTTACGGGCTTCATACATTGTTAATAAAATTACTTGGCATTGGAAAGCATCACATTCTAGCCGCACACACAAAAGAAGTTGGTGGAAGGTATCGAATTTCTCGGCGGAAGGTCAAAAAGAAAGCAATCGCCAGTGCTCTCGGTTCCAGCATAGAGTCTTCTCTTTGAGAATTTAGGAAAACAAACTAACCTTGTCTATCTATGTTCACCTTGACATGAAAGACTCTTTTATGCATATGAGTTAGTTCACTTTACTTTTTGTGGGATCCTGGAGGTTCACTTGTCTATGAGTGTCCGAATAGCTTCAGATCCTTTCAGGGCGCAGGGGTTCTCTCTCCATTCACTTTGAGCTGGGTTTCTTGTGATCTTTGTAGTAGATTTCATCCAATTTTATGGGAATTTTTTTCTTACATAGCTATCCCCAAGGATGTCCATTCCATTCGGTTGAGACTCCATACCGCATTCAATCTCCCTCCTTCCCCTAAAAGAGTCGAGGTCTCTCTGGACTTATGTTTTGCCTCTCTCCCAGATTCAGAAAAAGGAGCAAGAGGGCCTCTCGACGGGAGTGATTCCCCAAAAATAGATCGTTCCCAGCATCCTCGATTTCGTAGTCGAACTGTCCATCATCCACCTTTCATGGACTGGCGCGGGCAAGTGCCGATGTTTGGAGCAGGAAATGGAAGCTCGGGTTGAGGAGGCTGTCAATGAGAATGGAATATTCGGATTCATTTGATTTTGATTTTTTGTTGTTGTGAGAGGTTTCAGTCCACAGCTGGGGAAGAGTTGTTAAATGACAATTGAAGTAGGGGTCTACCTCAGGGAAGCAAGAGTGTCATAGGGAAGAAGATCTAGCACAGACCAATCCCAATCAGGAAGAGATTCTTGTTGTCAATGAAAGCAATGAGACTATGTCACATATCTGCCTATCTCGTGTTGTGAGCTATAAAGTATCCACTATGGTGTGGACCAAGAAAGAGGTAGGCGATTGGGTGCTTACCATCCTCTATGATGTCAGTCTCTGTGTCATTCTTTCACCCTTCCTGAGTAGCGAAGTGAGCATACTCAAGATCCAATTCATCAATCATTTTTTTGGTATGAATATAGGAATCCAGACTCCGCTTGATTTGACCTTCAATTTCGACCTTCATCAGTCAGGAAAAATAAGAAGGATCCACTTATTCCACTCAGAGAGACAGAACGAGGCAACAAAATGGCTGACAAAAGTTCTCTTTCCATTCCAACTAAACTAAGTGAAAAAAGGGGAGAGCAAAACAGAAACACATGAATAAAGGAAACTATGTCCAAACCAACGAGTCCTTTGGTCGACTCTAAAGAATGTATCGGCGTAACATCCCAAAACTTTCCTGTTTTGTAATGTTTAATATACATTAAGTTGATTGAATTGTTTAACCTTGTTGAAATTTGAATGAAAAGAAACTTTTGAGGATTTGTGTGAAATTTTACTAAGCCACATTAAAATAGTGCAATAACATGACTATCACAATCAGTTGAGAAGTTTTGAACAAATCCAGGGCTTTTGTGTTTGCTTTGAATTCATGATCCTTGCATTAATACACGTTCTTAACTTAAAGCCCATTTGCAAAAACCCGATCAAATTCTTTCACCTAGACCCTATTTGAAAACCCACAAATCATTTATTAAGGTCCCTATATGAAGAGATAATTTCTTGTGTATGTTGGACATGAATGAATTTCCCTAAGGTCCTAAAAACATATTTGAAATTTCTCCAAATTCAAACCAATATGACTTTGCCCTTTTCCTCTATTAAAGATTTAACAAAAATCTTATATACAATATTTGACGTGGACATGAATGTTGTTCCTTAATGTACAAAATCCTTCCTCTGAATTTTAGAAATTTAAAGAAATTTGTTGCATTAAAATTGAATAAGTGAAACAAATTCTATAAAAAAAATATTAAAACAGAAAATAGGAAAAAAGAAGAGAACAAAAAAAACTAAACTAACCTAACCCGGCGACCCAGCCCGCACGGCCCAGCCCACATGTGCCTAGCTACCGCCCGCCCTGCTAGCGTGCAGCAGCCAGCAGCCACGCGCAACCGCCGCCAATGGGCCAGCCCACTTCCCCTTCTCCCACTATCGCTGCCAAGTGGACCCGCCCCAGTCACCTCCTTCCTCCCGATGAAGAGACCGCGCTCTGTACGACCGATGAACTGCCGCGGATTTCCTGGCCGATTCGGCGTTGTTCTTTGCCCCTTTTGTATGCATCCAGCCCCATATAAATCCCCTAACCCGCAATATTTTTCCTCTTTCGAAAATACCCTAAAAACCCTATCCCCGAGCCGATTCGGATCTTACCGCCACCGCACCATTATTGCTCACGGGAGCTCGAGGTAGATCACCGTCCTGTCCACCCCGGCCCTCCTTTACCATCTGGAACTCTCGCTCGTCCTTGCCGCTGCCTCCTAACTCGATTTTCCCCTTATGCAGATCGCCAATAGCGAGCACGCAACCTCGCTAGAGTATGCTGCTACCCGAGCCCGTCTAGCCGCGCCTCCTCGCTGTCACAGGAAGCTAGTCACTTTGTCGTGACCACCATCGGAATCCCCATGCTACGACGCACCTCCTCCACCACTCCACAAAATCCGATGACCACAGGAATGCCTCCACCGTCGCCTCCCGAACTGCGCCACTGCCTTGCGACCGCCGACACCGCTCCTAGTTCGCCATCATCGACGAGTGTCGTCCGATCTGATCTAGGTGGACCAGATCTCTTCGAGCCGAGCCAAGCCGAGCTAGGAGCCGGGATCTCAAGCCGAAGCCAAGCCGAGGAGCGATCCCCACCCCGCACCGTACGATCAAGATCTAGAGGCTGCAGATGATCCACTTAACTGAAGGCGTATGAACCAATCAGATCTCGCCATGTCATCGCCACACTCTGTCTTTTGAGAAAATAGATTAAATAGGCTGAAAAACATATAAACTTGTAAAAAACATAGTAAAATATGTACATGTCCAAAAATTGCATAAATATATCGTTGGAAAGATAATTTAACATTGAACACTATTCCGTGATCAGATCAAAATTTTATAGTATAGTTTTTCTGTATTTATGTTATTGGTTAAATAGCTTTTTAATGGTATTTAATTTATAGAAAAATAATTACAACTCGGAAAATTACAAATAATATATAAATAGATTCGTAATTCTCTGTCCAATGCTAATTTGTTTTTAGATATGACTTTTGTTGAAGTCATATTTTAAAGTAATTTAAACTCTCTTAAATTGTAATTAAATCATAGAAAATTATGTATAAATCCAAATTTAGTGAAACCAGTTTCCACTGTTTTGTTTCGATAATATGTATCGATATAAAATATGCACAAAATTATTTGGCACGATTTATCGTATGTTCTTGTAGAAGCCTAAATTGTATTGTTATAGTAATTAAATCATAGAACAAGATTTATAGATCCTTTTTTCGTGATTTCAATTGCTACTGGCTGTAAATTGAGTTACCTATCCAGTGGTATTTAGTTCACAATTTAATATTTAAAAACATGATAATTTGAGTTAAAGTGAGTTAAACCATATTTAAATCAATATGATTTTATTAATAAATTGTTTTATGCATTAAATGCTTTTTCATATGCATCATGTTTTATAATAAGTTTAGAGAACTAAATATAACCATTGTGACATTAAAACATCATGCATGGATTGATCATCATTGTTGTGTTATATGTTTGCAATGTTGCTATGGTTGCAATTGTGTTGATTGGAATTACTTTGTTCTCGCGTTATATTGTTCGGAGAGTGCGATTTCTGCAGAGGAATTCAACCATCACACACATTATTAACATAAGGCAAGTTACAACTTTGATCATATCCTTTGTCCCAAGTTTTCTACTATGCATGTTTTACCTTCAAATGAGTAGTATGCATGTGTAGGATGTAGTAGAAATATTTTACAAGTATTTTACAAGTGCGATGCTGCTTTATAGTATGCCATGAGTAGATTTATACTTAGGATTATTTCCACTCCCAATAGGAATTCCCTGAATTTTTTCTAAGTATTATGCTTGTGCTATGCTATATATAAAGATACCGTTGGGGGTTTCGAAAGACTAAAAATTTTCTAAGTATAAAAGCTCTATGGAGCGAACCTTTTCCTCTCAAAAATCTACTTCAAAATAAAACTAAGTTTTCTTCTAGGCTTAATGGTTGTTAGGTCAATGAGTGGAGATTTGGTGCAGGACGGCCGCCTAGGATCAAAGAAGTTTGCCATGTTTCAGAATTTAGAAGCTCCTAGTGAAACCACAATACATATGGGGTTTGTCTTGGCTGAGTACTTTGTGGTAAACCTCACCTGGGTACCGTCATTTGGAGGATACTTTGGAACGGGCGGATCCATAAGGTAGAGGAGCTACTAAGGGAAGGCTTTGACATGGTCTTGTCTGTAAAAGGACTTGATCGTGGATTGTGGGTAAAGTGCATAAACTCTCGAGAGTAATCAACTTGATCGATCAACCATGTTCACGGAAAAAGAACAACTTTGAGCATCTAAAAGATGGACCCTCTGAAGCATTTCCTCTCTGCCATATCTCATAGTCAAAATAGGCTGCTATAGCTAACATGATCTGAACTGATTTAAGCATCGCTATGGGTGAGAAAGTCTCATCGTAGTCAACTCCTTGAACCTGCCGAAACCCCTTCACGACAAGCCGTGCTTTATAGACAGAAACGTTTCCATCCATATCAGTTTTCTTCTTAAAGACCCATTTGCACTCGACGGATCTTCCACTGTCTAGCAGATTAACCAAGTTCCAAACTTGATTATCATCCATGGACTTTAACTCGGATCTCATGGCTCCAAGCCATGACTCAGAATTAGAAACCACCATCACTTCCGAATAAGTTGTCGGCTCATCACTGTCTAACAGTAATACATCATGAACACTTCGCAATCTTGTCAATCTTTGCAGTGTAGGTGCAGCTGCCAGCTCAGCTACCACGACTGGCTCAACCTCCAAGGAATTCACCAAATCTCTACTGACCGGTTCCTCTCGAACTTCTTCGAGCCGCACCGTACTCCCACTAACTTCCCGACTGATAAACTCTTTCTAAAGGAAGACACCGTTCCGAGCGACAAACACTTTGCCCTCTTCTCGATTGTAGAAGTAGTAACCCAAGGTTTCCCTTGGATACCCAACAAAAATACACTTATCCGATTTGGTTGTCAGCTTGTCTGACTGAAGTCACATGACAAATGCTTCACGACCCCAAATCTTAAGAAAAGACAAACTCGGCTTCTTGATACTCCACATCTCATGTGGTGTCTTCTCTACCAATTTTGATGGTACTATGTTTAGTGTGATTGCCGCTGTTTCTAGACAATAACCCCAAAATGATAAAGGTAGATCTGTCCGACTCAGCATTGATCGTACCATGTCCAACAAGGTACGATTCCGCCGTTCTGACACACCGTTCCTATACGGTGTACCCGGTGGAGTGAGTTGAGGAACTATTCCACAACTCTTCAGATGGTCATCAAAGTCATGGCTCATGTACTCGCCTCCTCGGTCCGACCGAACAAACTTTATTTTCTTGCCGAGTTGATTTTGTACTTCATTATGGAATTCTTTGAACTTTTCAAAGGCTTCTGACTTATGTTTCATCAAGTAGACATATCCATATCTACTCAAATCATCGGTGAAGGTAATGAAGTACTCATAACCACCCCGGGCTGTTGCGCTCATTGGACCACATACATCACTATGTACTAGTGCCAACAAGTCAGACGCCCTTTCACAACTCCTTGCAAAAGGTGTCTTGGTCATATTGCCGAGAAGGTAGGATTCGCATGTCTTGAACGGCTCCAAGTCGAACAAAGTTAGGAGTCCATCATCATGGAGCTTCTTCATATGTTTCCAACTTATATGACCAAGCCGACAATGCCAAAAATAATTCATATTTAGATCATTTGGTTTCAACCTTTTCACATTTATGTTACAGACCGACCCACCATCAAGATTCAAAATAAATAACCCATCCCGGACGGGTGCAAAGCCGTGAAACGTATCATTCAAATATAAAGAACAATAATTGTTCTTAATATTAGACTCATAGCCTTGTCTCATCAAACATTAGGCATAAATGATGTTTCTACTAAGCACTAGAACATAATAACAATTATTTAGTTCCATTAAGAATCCTGAAGGTAAATGAAGTTACATCATGCCGACTTCCAACGCAGTAACTCTTGCTTTGTTGCCAACCCGAATGTCAACCTCGCCTCTTGCTACACCCCTAGTTCTTACCAGTCCCTACAACGAGTTGCAGATATAAATGATTGATCCGGTATCATATACCCAAGAACTACCAGGTGCATCATCAAGATAAAGTTATATAACATGGCAAACTAGTGTACCTGAGTTGGAAGTCACACCTCCACTCTTGGCTTTATCCGCAAAATACTTGCTGCAATTTCTCTTCCAGTGGCCATCCGCCTTGCAATAGAAGCAAGCGGATCCGGCTAAAGGAGATGACTTAGTCCCTGAGGAAACGCTTGGGATCTCATCCTGAGCATTACCTCCTGACTTAGCCTTCTTCTTCTTAGTCCAAGAACTCTTCTTAAACTTAGCCTTATTCTGTACCACCAACACTTGGTTGGTACCTTTCTTGAGATCAACCTCTGCCTACTTAAGCATCCCATGTAATTCAGTGAGCTTCTTATCCATACCATGCATGTGGTAGTTCGATATGAACTGACCATACACACTAGGAAGAGAGTTCATAATTATATTTGTAGCGAACTCTTCGCTTATGGGGTATCCAAGCCTTTCTAGAGACTGCACGTAACCAACCATCTTGATCACATGTGGACTCAGTGGATCACCATCCTTAATCTTACAACTCAGAAAGCTTGAGAGACTTGATACCTCTCGATCTTTGCCTGACCTTGAACATACTTTTGAGGCTTTCGATCATATCGTAGGCCTCAATATTCTCGAACAGCTGCTGCAAGTCCGGTTCCATGTGAGCAAGCATAAGACAACTAATTTCCGTAGACTCATCACATGTTCTACGGTAGGCATTGGTTGCTGCGACACTTGCATTCTCATCCAACACATATGGAAGCGGGTTGTCTGGAACATGGTCCCTCTTTACTTGTTTGAGAACAATTCTCAGATTACGATACTAGTTGGTGAAGTTTGTTCCATTAAGTTTATCTTTCTCTAGGATGGTCCTCAAAGAAAAACTGGATAACTGAGGGAGACTGCTACTAGGTGCCATTATCTACAACAGAAATATGCAAAACACTTAAGACAAGTATTCATAAAAGAGCAAGCATATTAAACACTTTAATACTTATGCTCCCACTAGAACCAACATCCCTCCGATGGTTACTTAGTGATTCAGGATCCTAAATAAGCAAGCCGACTAGTGAGCTTTAGCATCACTGCTAGTCGTCAAGTGATCTAGGTAGGCAATTCCTTGCCAATCGCATCTCATGTGACTCCTGTTGGTCGGGTGCCATCACATGCCCCGGCTCCTGACAACCCTCTCCCCAAGCCCCACAACCATTTTGATAGAACCGTCTAGCTTACCAAGTGCTTCCGCTGTAAGAATCTGACTCGAACCCATCTAGTCGAAAAGAATTGGTAGCACCTCAATTTTATGAGCCCACTACCAACAATGTCCGACTTGTGATGGTGCACCACCGGCGAGGAGACCGACTAGACCTTCTTTGAGGGATTAAAGTTTACCAACTATCTAATAGAGGTAAAACCAGAGATATAACAATAACACAAAATAATCCAATTATAATATGAAATGGTATGGCTCTCTTCATGGCGATCCCCATCTCCATGAACATGTTCATCATACCTTTGGTTGCCGTGTCCTTCAAGTCCTCCAAACATGCTACAGTAGCACTAAGGAATATACAAGATGATGGCATCTCATGCCTACACGCAGGTCGTTATACAATAACAGTGACAGCACTTTGGCTCCAGCCGGCTGACAAACCCGTGATACACAGATCACGTATGGATTACACACATCACATGCACATAAGCCATACCATTCACAACTTCCTGCAAAAACGAGTTATGCATGGATACGATATCTACCGGTGTTGTGAACCTCGCAACGACATCTAATGCGCTACGACAGGGCGAAGCCGGCGGTCCCTGTGCATTCCGACGGTATTTCTAAAATTGCAGATCTAATCTACATTCTGAACCATTGATTTATTCATTGGATAAAACACTTTTACCCAAATCTGATCCCTGTGCAGATCTAACCAATCTCATTGATCATTCGCACCTGATCTTCTGTGCATCCCGAGTGCGATTGATCCAATCAATCCTGCACAAAACCGATCTATCTCATAGACCGACCACCAAAACCCTAAGTGGATCTGATCCACCACCTCGTGCATATCACATACGAACAGATCTAGAGCCTAAAACCAGAAGCTTTCGCTCTGATACCATTGTTGGGCCACGCAGAGGTAAGCATAACTTTCCCTACACGGTGCACCCAAGATCCAGCTCAGGTTATAGTCCACGAGATTACCGTTTGACGCACAGATGCGGAAGTTGATGTAGCACGTCGAGGCAGTGCCGAATGATCCCACAAACAGCCCTCTGAATCCTGCGGACAGCTTCTCCAGATCCCACGAACTCCTTCACCAGATCCACACGAGTTTCTCCGTCTCTAGCACCACACGTGCAATGCCTCTACCGGTATCAACACATATAGAAAGGAGCTTCGGACAGAGGATTGCTAGATCCTGTCTAGTCCGAAATGGAAGTGGAGAAAGTGATGGCTAGGTAAGGGACTATCCCTTGTCACTCAACTTATACACATTCCTAGTTGGGCTCAATGCTTGAGGCCCATCTAGGCCGTACTCCAATCTCCACATGGATCTAATCCACATGGGCTCCTTACCCTTAAGTGTGTGACCCTATAGGTTCGCGTACACCTGGACACGACATGAGCTACTCCTCCAAGTATCCCGTCATGGCTTTGAGTCCAACTCACTCCCATGAACACTCGGTCTGAAGTCGATAGATGGTAGCAGCCTCTAGCAAGACGTGCCAACTCCCAAGTGTTGTGAAGTCAGAAGACGAACCTTCAATGTAACTTTTGTCCAAGTCCCTTTGCCTCACGATATACCTGTTAAGCTATGGGCGAGTACTTGCCATCCCTTTAATATCTTAACTCTCTTCTCGTACCACGATATGTGATTCACTGGACTAACTCTTAGTCCGACTCCTTAGTTAACACTTAATTGAGTAGCGCATGACCATGCTTCCGAATCATATCACACGAGAGGGCCCAGAGAATATGTCTCCATTACAAAGGGGCAAATCCCATCTTGGTAATCCACGTCACACAGCTTGCTTCACAACCAACCCGAACTCTACCTTTATAACTACCCATTTATGGATCATCGTTTGATAGAACCTAAGTTGGCGATCCACAACTCAGATCATGCAATCACCTCAGGTCAAAGGATTCCATTGGGTGAGACTACAAATGACAACATGATCATTGCATCTCAACTATGGGTCAGTCCGACTCGCTAAATCTTTAGTTGAATCAGTGTAAGACGGAATAGCATCACCATGCCCATGACAAGTGTAACCATGTCATCATCCGACTTGCACATTGGTCTAAGTTGCGTGTCCAGCACAACCTCAATGAACAAGGACAATCTAGTATGAACAATCATGAATACATAGTTCCACAACTGAATCACATTTTCAGTGATACATATCTGATGTTCATACAAGGACAACTTTACTTGATGAATACTTTGGGAAATATCATCAACCATGATTGCCTCTAGGGCTTATTCCCAACACAAAGGTGTATAATTTGTGCATTACATTCCACTATATGAAAATGATAATCTCTCAAGATTTTATTAGCACAATATATGTATTAAGTGCAATTTCAAAGAGTTCAAATGTGTATAATTTTCATATATGCAAGTTTATACATTACATTCCATTCTATGAAAATGGGGAAAAATGATAATCTCTCAAAATTTTGCTAGCACATCATTATCTCGTTATTAAGTGTGATTTCATAGTGTTGAAAGGTTTAAAATTTTAGTACACACAAGTTTATGCATTATATTTCACTACATGGAAATGATAAATGATCAGGATTTTATTAGCACAATATTATTATGTCCTAAGTGCGATTTAAAAGAGTTCAAAGGTGTATAATTTTCGTATATGCAAGTTTATGCATTACATTCCACTATACGAAAATGGAAATCTCTCAAGAGTTTCTTAGCACACCATTATCACGTATTAAGTGCGATTTCAAAGAGTTAAATGTGTATAATTTTTTATATACAAGTTTATGCATTAAATTCCACTCTATGAAAATAGGGTAGAAAATGATAATCTCTCAAAATTTTGTTAGGACATCATTATCACGTATTAAGTGCGATTTCAAAGTGTTTAAAGGTTTATAATTTTCTCATACGCAAGTTTGTACATTACATTCCACTCTATGAAAATGATAATCTCTCAACATTTTCTTAGCACAACATTATCATGTATTAAGTGCGATTTCAAAGAGTTCAAAGGTGTATAATTTTCGTATATGCAAGTTTATGTATTACATTCCACTCTATGAAAATGGGGGAGAAAATGATAATCTCTCAAAATTTTGTTAGCACATCATTATCACGTATTAAGTGCCATTGCACAATGTTTAAAGGTTTATAATTTTCGTATACTCACCTTTTATGTATTATATTTCACTCCATGGAAATGATAAATGATCAGGATTTTATTAGCACAACATTATCATGTCCTAAGTGCGATTTCAAAGAGTTCAAAGATGTATAATTTTCGTATATGCATTACATTTCACTGTATGAAAATCAAGCTAGACAAAGGGCCACTATCGCCGGAAAAGAAGAAGAAAGGGGAGGAAACGACACGGGTGCAGGCACAGGGCTGACTCGGGGTCCCGTCTTGCAATGCAGCTGTGGGTTCGACGCTCACGTGGATAAGCTGTCGGTCCGATGCTGACCTAGATAAGTGGAGAGAGGTGTCCACTACGGGAAGCGACTGAACGTGACCCCACTTGTCAGCATGTAACGACAAGGGAACAGAGCCCTACTGTCAGCACGTAACGGCGAGGGTCCACTACGGGACCCGACTGAACACGGCCCCACTTGTCAGCATGTATGGGCAAGACTGACGGACAGCGAGTTTTCAGACCGTGTGAGAATTTCGTACAAGGAGATGGGAAAAAGGGAGGAAAAGTTAAGCGGCTAGGGAAAACTGAGTACAACTAACAAACCGAGGGTACGAAAATAGAAATCCCTATAAAAATTGGCTTTATGTAAATAAACCTCAAGACTTTTGTCAGCCTTATTCATGTAGAAATAGCCAAGTCTTTTCCTTCATGCTGTAATTTGCCAATACATTCTAGGTATTGGCCAACTTGTTTGGTTGCACATTTCATGTGCAGAATTTGTAGATCATTGAAAGGTGCACTAGGATCACGGGTCTACACTCAACTAGCCTATGGCGTTGATGGGACTCAAGTTGTATTTATTATGCTTCCTGTTGTAATAAAGGAAACTTTGGATTATTCGATTCATGTAATAAAACACTTGCGTTTTACATGATATTTTATCGACTTTGAGTGCTAGCTAATGATTGGAGACTAGCATGTTAATCATAGGGACTTAGGATCTTTATCGATCCCAGGTCGCTACAATCGAGAGTTGGGAGTTAGCCGTCTCATAGGAATGATAGCTGGGTTTTTCACGGAGATTCTTCTTATGATTGAAAAAAAAGAGTGCTCTAGGTCAGAGAAAACAAGAAGAAGATTGTTCACTAGTCTATCTCCCAACCTCTTTAAAGAAGCTACCTACCATGATCTGGTCTTGGGACAACATTGGCACCCCCGTTTACTGGATCTTCTAGGCACTATAAATTGCTTCCACGAGAGACATATGGACTTTGAGTTATAGACGAAGAAGCGCCAGATCAAGAGTGATTCTTCAATAAAACAAATGGGATTTTGAGGGAGGGCTCGACGCAATGTACTGAAGGGTTAGCTTTCGCTAATCGGTGCTAGTCTTTACTGCTGTGAATTTCCTAGGTCGGGAGGGGCCCTTTCCTTCTAACTTATTGAACCCGTTCACCAATGATTGGATCACTCAAAGCCAGTGGCCAATTCCTTCCTTTTAGGTGGTCTAGGTGGCTGGGATACTATGCCCTTCTTTTTAGAGGCTCAAAGACGAGTTCTTTGAAGGAAGCAAAAGAACCCATGTGTCTCAGATGAAGTGTACCCTCTTTTTGTGTCGGGAAGAAGAATGAGATCCAACTCAAAGTCAAGGAAAGCGGCCTAGACCACCGTCTTTTGATGGAAGGCTTCTGACCATGAATTGGTCTAATAAAGCTATTTTTTTGCGAATCCATTATTTTCTGAGAGCACTAGACCTTCTCCCTTTCAGGATTGATTCCCACTCACTTGCCTGATAGCAGGCTTGGCCCATGACACCTATTGTCTTATTGTACTGGCTCACTTCACTCCTTTCGAGGATGGTTTTCCCCATTTTTGGTATCAGGTCATTTTTGCTTTTTCTCTTACACAGGTGGGCTTCTCTCTAGTTTATTATTCATTCGTCAAGTTCTGTTTAAAACCCGAGGTTGCTATAAGGAAGAACAGGGAGGGATGGGTGTGATGATTCTACTATGAATAGCTAAGCTTGTTAACCACACCTGCAGATAGCATAGATACCATCTGACCCAGGCAAGAAGCTCCTATTTAAGTTCTGACACATTCTTAAGTGGATTGTACATAGGAATAGTTCACTCTTTTGCATGGCCAAGAGAAAGAGCCAATTCATATTACCTTTGAAGAATGGTTATGCTATCTGCCTCTTGATAACAGACTCATCCAAGGATGAAACCCATGGGAGATAACAGATTCCCCAACATAAATAGACAGAGAAGCTCCACGGCCCTACACCCACACATATGAGAGCCACTTTATCTTTATATATACGTGAAGTTGAAGAGTGAAGAGAAACCTCACAGGAAGAAGGAACACACTCACCCTTAAAAATCCCCCTAGTAGATGAATCATCCTGCTTACCCCAGATGGTTGAAATGGAAACGGCTTTGGGACACCGAATAAACGCCTCAAACGGCTGAGATCACAATCACAAATAGAGATCATTGAGTCGACTTCTGGTTCGGCTCTAGCCACATAACATGCTAGAGCACTGAGATGGGATCACACATGTCAAAACATAGAACCCAATTAGGGAGTGATACGAGCAAAGCGCACTCAATCCTGATTGAAATTATGAAATTGGGAGCAATTGAGACTCAAAGAAGGGATGAATACACATAAACATGTTAAATTAAGTTCTTATTCCATTTATCACTTTTCAACCTAAAGAAGGACATCCTGAAAACAAATAAGTTTTACAGAACCTGCTGCAAATGGAAGCAAGAAGAATCGAATTCATCACGAGATACAAATCAAATGCCAAGCTAAGGGTTGCATTGCATAGAGAGAAACAATTCAAATAATAAGAGATTATTTTAAGACTACACATGATGATGATATTCATGTAGATTTATTCAAACATTTTCTGAATGAAGAAACAATTGAATTGAAGGAACAATTTCAAAATATTCTCAATTATGCGAGAACAAATCATTATTATACGATATTCGATCAATCTTTCCTAGGAGGTGATAAGAGTTTAGAGTTATGGATACCAAAAGAAGCATTAGACAAAGGTAGATTAACAAAAGAAGAAAAAGAAGAAATCTTTGCATTTTGGGATCTTGTTTTTGCTGGCATAAAGATTCGGGAAGTATCTAAAAGTAAGCATCATATATGTATCATATTTCTCAATATTTGCGAGAAAGTCGAATCAATTTAGGGGTTTAGGATCTCATTAATTTTGATAATGCAGATATTGAACAATTATATCAAAATACATCATATGATTTCAATGCTATTCAAAACAAATTCGAAAAAAACACTATTCAATTTAATGAACCTTTAGTGCATTTGGTGTTTAAACGCATGATTGATCAAATCCAAGGTATTCTTAAGGATGATCAAAAGGATGATGAAAAGGATGATCAAACTGATTTAGATGCAGAATCTAACGATGTGAAAAATCTCAGGGTGAAATCACTTATAAGGATATATTTTTTGTAAAAGTTAAAGAATGAGGAAGACAGAAGAATTGTCAATCAATAGGGAACATTTACTTTAGAAGCGTTAGCTGTTTAGGTGCTAAGTAGGCACTTTAATCCATTTAATTTGGACTTCCGAAGTGTAAACGTATAGAATTTTTTGAAAGATTTTGATTATGCTGCAAGGGAACATGTAGCATTACATTCAGATCCCAACTATCAAAAGGCTAAAAGAAAAGGACCAAAAGTTGTGAACAGATATATTAATTGAATGAAGATCAAGTCCAAAAAGGATCAACCTAAAGATACAAAAAATAACTAGTACGTAGGGAATATTGTGTTTAATTACTTAGCCGAGAAGGGTCTAGTGGAGAGCATTTCTTCAGCACCAACTGTAATCAAGAGAAGAAAAGGCAAACCACCCAAGCACTTTAAGAGTGGTGTGTACTTTGTCCAATGTAATTCCGATGTCGAGAGTATTCCTATCAGTGTTCCTCTCCCTATGGTTATCCCACATGTGCCTTAGGGTGTTGATACTAACGAAAAGTATTCTAATATGAAATTAGTATATCCTAAGCTAAAGAAAGAATTCGATGACCATTCAGCTGGTTTAGAAAAAGCTAAGAAAATCAATCCTGAATGGTACACACTCAAGATTCGTAGTCTATCTCACATGATAGGGGATACTTAAACCCATAAAGTTAGGATGAAAGAAGAGTATTCTCTGGTAACTTCACAAGAACGTGATGATTTTGACATTCATTATCATTCATATAATGAGTATGGGACAGATATAGCAAGTAACTTGAACAGGCTACAGGAGCAACCATTTTTCATCAATGCCAATTCTTGAGGTATTTAAGGGCTAACTGGACTCGTTTACAAAAGTTAGCACTTGTCATGCCAGAGAGTATGGCTCATATAAATATCACTCATTGTGTCAATAAAATAAAAGCACACTTTACTCGTAAACAATAATAGAATCTTAGCTATATATTAAAGCTAGAGGATAGGATATCCTTGTTAAATAAAAACATTCAGAAAACAAGATTTGAACAAGTGACACTTGAACTTGTAGAAGTATTGATTGGTTGGAAGTTCTACCTTCCTATATATATGGATTTCAGGGGACGCAATTATAGACGTGGTATCTTTCATTTTCATGAGAGAGAACTAATGAGATCACTGTTCCTCTTTGCGAATCCTAATACGAATGATTCAGATCACTCTTCAGCCCCTGTTTCTGAATTGCATCAATCTGAGATAACACAAGATCAGTTAAATCATTTTTATGCTGCCACTGCATTTCATTTTGGTAAATGGAAGAATTATACCGAAGCGATGAATGGTTTCAATCCAATATTGTCAATTATACTGAAGCCTCGAAATGGTATCATAACAGTCTCATAAAACAGAAGGATATGAATCAGAATGAATCAATGAATCAGTGTAGTAATACTATAGATGTAAGTCTTCTAAAATTTGATATTAGTAGACCTATGTCTTTACAACTTGTTTGTTTATCAAAGAATCCATTTCAGTTTCTAGCTGGAAGTTAGGTTGTCTTATGTAATGATCACTATACAAGAAACATATCCCTATAACCCAATATGCATCTGCTAGTGCATATCGGATCATGAGTTATTTCTTAATGGACCGCAACTTAGGAGATTGCACAAATATAGCCTGCATGAAAGCAACACATTCAAGTGGTTCAAAAGTCGATGTTGATATACATGATATATATCTATATATGATATTGCTTAAGGAATTAATTGACTATGCGAAGCATTCTAGTGTTGCAAGCATCATTGAGTGCACATTTAACTGAGGTACCATAATACAACTTTATATGCCAATTATATATGGGAAAACAACATATTCATGTAATAATAACCTGATGTCTAGATTGCCTGGTAAATGGAATAAATAAGTAATCCAAGATTTAGTACAAGTTTGTTTTGATTTCTGGAATAAGTTATATCAAGATGTTAACAACTTAATGGAATTGATCCAAGAGGTTAGATTTATCACGAGTCACATGGGACATAATGTCATATATGGGAATAATTATTTTAAAACTATATAAAACTATTGTAAGAAAAGTGATGAAACACTCACTTTATACTATAGCTCCTCTATGAGGAAAAGATCAAGGGTCACGCTCAAACAAAGGACAACTATCAAAGATGTAAATAAGAGTATGAGGGAAACCTTTGCGAACTTCATACATTAGAGGGATGTCGCGATGGTTATGAATGTTGTTGAGAACATACGCTATATAGAAAATAAAAACAGAATGCATATACCAGTATACACTATTCATGATAACTTTCTCACAATAATTGAGCATGTGAATAATATGCCAACTTTGTATAGAGAAGCTATAACCCGGTTTGGGAACCCCTTATTTATAATCAATCAATTTCTATATGATAATCTAATAGCACGTGATGTGAATCTGGGTCTAGATTCAGAAGCATTCATCGATAATGATGAGGATATGTTGATGTTCTAATTATCTCGCATAATATATGACAAAAATGAGATCACTTCCATAAATAAAGGAATGGAGTTTCCCGAGACGCTCCTACTAAAATATCATTGGACCACTAATCAAATAGAAGAGCTACAGCTACAAGCTTATTGTAATAAAACCACTCTCTATGATGAATTGGTGATAACCATGAAAAAGAATCCTAAAAAGTTGTTTATTGCCCCTTTCAGAAAAACTATGCTGAAATTATGTTTAACACATTGTATGAATGTACCTGAAGGAAGCAAGTAAATCAAAAATCAATGCAAAAAACCCATCCTAAGTTATGAGAAATATACTATGTTATTAAATAAGAAATTCGCAAATGGTGAAATGGGAAAACTGCATAGCTTGTGTAGCATACGAATTCTAACATGCATGACTACTGTATTCATCACTAACGAAGTGTGTAGGTATCTCATATGTCATTTAACCATAATATGGGTTTCACTATGGTCATTAAGCTCCCTTATTCTGATCTGATTGATCGGTGTATTAAAAAAAACATGGGAGTTTACTTTTGACAAAACTGGAGTTTGAAGAGGTCAAGGTTGGATTGTATCTAATAGAATTTGAGTGCCCTTCTCTATTTAGAGCCAATCGTGGTTCGGGTACCTAGTCCTAAAAGTGTTAAATCTAATGTAGAAAGAGTGAAGCTTGATTTCATTCAGCTATGGAATGACGCTTCAAATAGTTCCCATATCTTACTCATTCTCAAGCCCTAGTTTCAGATGAGAGCTTTGGAAATTATTATATGACAACTCGAATATATGACTCGAGAAATAATTCCCAAGTGTCGATTTGATTGTTTATCCAGCTTCACATTCCAATCATTAAATCCATTCTATTGGGCAAAGAAAGCCTAAACCCTTACTACGGGCGTAGAAAGGAAAAAGTCCAAAACAAACCTTAAACTCATAGACAAAAGCTAAATCAAATCCTGAATTACCGACCCTGGAAATTGGCACTCTGAATTCTTAGATCCCGGTCTATTTTGAACCTTGCACTGTTTTAGCTGGGATTTGCTGACGTGGTTTCCTATTTTATTTCTTCTTTTTCTTTTTTATTTCTTTTTCTCGGGTGAAAGTAGACCGCATGGTCACCACCGGCTCTCCCGAATAGGCTCTCATCTGCTCCGACCTAGACCGCCGCCAGGGTGGCCCTCCCAATCTCGATCACAGTAGCACACAACTCAACGTGCGCGCTTAGTTGTCGGTGCCACCGCGTGCCCAAGCCTGCTGTTGTTTACTCGTTGCGCCCGTAGCCGATCTGGGCCAATAATTTCAGCACCTGATTTACGTGTGCAAGTAGCACTAGGATAGAGCAACTATTTCAACGGAGACTAGAGCATCAATTTCATGCTGGTCTCGCGTATCTAGTCACGCGTATAGTGCAGCACTTTCAGCAGAGCATACATCCACGGCACCGGCGATGCGTGCACCGATTCAGGTGCAGCCACTTTGGACGCTTGCCTTGACCGGAACAACACCAGGCGGAGGTCCTCGAGACAGGTCCAATCTGCTCGCCTCTGGGGTTTCGCAGCGGCACGAGAATCAGGACTTGGGGAGAAGGGGACGGCAGTGTGACAGAGCAGGAGGGCAGAGGGTGACGGCCGAGAGAGAGAATAGAGCTTGATGGGGAAAGGATTAGAGTGGGATTGGGGAAGAAGGCTCTTACAAGTGGGGTCCACATGCCAGTAAGTTAGACTGAAATCCCGATCGGGATTCTAACTATCCCGATGCGGCAAATAGATTCAGGGTTCAAAATAGACCGGGATTAACAAGTTCAGAGTGTCCATTTTAGGGATTAGAAGTTCGATGTTCGATTTAGCTTTTGATTATGAGTTCAAGGTTTGTTTTGGACTTTTACCGCGTAGAAATAACACATGAAAAAAGGGAACATATAGTAAGGACGTACCCCTGCTACCTTTGTAGACCACCTATAACTTTCTATTTATTTGATACGCTAGCACATTCGCCCTATCTTGCACTGGATTCACTAGATTTTGTAGGTTCCCTTTCCGAACTGGATGAAACTAATAGCTAGCCTCTTTAACTGGACTGGGCATGGAGGAAGAAGTGTTTTTAGGCTTTGGTCCTATTTCCTAGATTAAAAGATTGTTGGGGAGTCAAAGTCCTACGCATTTCAAGTGAGAGAATCGAGGGAATATTGTCTTTCCAGAATGAATAGAAGCGGTATAGCTAGGCAATCAGTTATAAGAAGAGCAGGGAGCCCTACCTACTAGAACTCCACTAATGCTTTTCTCAATTCAATACGTGTATTCCTACTTACTGGCTGTTTGCTTTATCACAAAGCTGCATCACCCTTTCTTAACGTCACTGTTCTCAAAAGCAATGGTAGACTTTCATGTTCACCCAATTCATACTAGTTATGATTCCAGCTGTCTTTACTGAATTGAACAACGCATGGGAATAGCATGGCTAGTCGAATACCAAAAGCTTTCTTCCCCCAACCCGCTATCTTCAGGAAAAGCTAGATGTGTGCCTTGCGAAACTGGAGCCAAGGGAAAACTAATCAATAGTTGAAGGTAGGTATGTTTGATTTGGTAAGAAAAGACCCTTTACGACAAGTTTGAGAAGAAGATTATGGTTTACTGTGCAGTGTTCCTGATATTAACACATCTCTTGCTCCGGCCTGTCCAGAGACAGATAACTAAAAGCATATGTCTATTCAGGTAGTGAAATGCATGGATTCCTCCCACAAATCTCCATCTTAAACAACTCCCTTTCCTTAACAGAATACTCAACCATATGTTGATTTGACGCAGGTTTGTACAAATGCTAGATACGCAGGTTACCCCCTTCCGATAGAGGAATATTGATTTGGTCCTATGTAGTTGGCGGACGGTCGCTATATGTAGATCTAGAATTCTCCATTGCTATGGGGGGCTTGCTTCTTCTGATGATGATGATAGGTATAGAGATTTTCATGTGCCATTGAATGCTTGATCCAATCGTACAACTATCTTGGAAAAGCCTTTACTTGTAGTGAAGAAAAAGGGTAGAGTATTTCAATATAGGTGGATCTCCTATTTTCCTTGATATTGTTCACTAGTGCCTTCTTGATCTTGGAATGATGATTGTTGTACTACAACCTTCAATTCATACTTATCTTCTGATCAAAAGCTACAACTAGAAAATCGATTCTTATTTGCCGGTGTGAATCCTTCTTTTGAATAACAACCATTGGCACACCAATGATATCCGAATACTAATACGAGGAAAGCCCATCCCTTTGTTGTTGTTCCTCGAAATCCTCTACTAGTCATTGGTTTCAAAGCAAAGTATCTAGTATAGGGGGTCGTGAGTAGGTTAATGTTTCATTTCGATAGGTGACAGATGTATAACAAAACCATATAGTATAGGTCTTGGAAAGGAAAGTAAATCAAGTCTATCTTACAGGATTTCTTCACTTGCTTCGGCTTAAGCGGTACTAGTACCCGGAGAATAGTTCAATTCTCTTTCTCCACATGACACCCTTGTGTTGTAAAACGAATGAATCCCTCTCCGCCCCTGCTTCGACAAAGCAATAACCACTAGGGTATCCACCCACCCACTAGTTCGAATAGCCGGTTTTCTACCCTTCCGCCCAAGCTAAAGGTTCTGGGCTACGACTTCCGGTTCTGTATTCTGATTCGTCTTCAGATATCATTCTAAAATCCCTTTCATGTCTTGCCAATACAAATATGATTTTCCCATCGCTTTATCAGCTCATGTCTTTTTCAAAAGGCACTTGCAGTGGTCCCAGGCACTAAGGCACTCTGTGGGTGATCTACTAACAGTTGCTATCGAGTATTATTTCCAATCAAGGAACCCGTTCTCTCTAGTCAACCTAGAACATACATAACGACTAACTAATTGATTGCTAAACTAAAGGAACAATCTTTGTCGAAGATTCTCATTCTGAAGCGGGTTCCTAGCTCTAGAACGATGGACGGGATCATACCTATTTGATTTGAAGAACATTCTATAACACTTGTTTTTGAGTGGGGAACATACACTTGTTTTTGAGTGGGGAAGGAAAATAATCACACAAGTGAACAACCATCTAACCGTCAGTATGAACTCCCAGGATTCGGTAGTGGAATGGAATAGTTCGATGGTATTGATCGCCCAACCATTGATTGGAATGTCTATAGTGATAAACTATGTGATTTGAGCCTATCTACATGTATAATAGTGTGATTCTATAAGCAAAGTAGATGAGACCAAAAAGAACCTAACCGTCCTCTCTCATTGACTTCATTAAAAGATTCCTATGGTCTGGTTTACCTTTCTTATTTCCTTGGATCAATATAGTTCTTTAAAAAGAGCGGAACATGTCAGGTGATCCTCGGTCAAAGTAGACTCACGAGGTGCGGGAAAGCAAGTGAACAGTCAGGTCTTTACTCAAAAGTACTAATTAAATTGGGTACCTGCCTATTAGTTAAATAACTTGGGTGGAGGATTGATTTTAGCTATAGCTACTACTTCCAATTCCCAATAATTGATTCGATTGCACCTTGTATAGATATCAATAGTTGATGTAGGTATCAATGATCAGATGTCGGTGAATCAATTCAGAGGCCTATTTGTAAACTAGAGAATTGTCAATACAGGATCTGCATAATAGATCATTCATTTGACTATTATGGACCAAGGGAAGGTATGGAACTAATTGTTATTGGAACCAATGAATTTGGATTTCCAAGTGGAGGTTTTTCTTCCTTCCCTCGTGTGGCTACCCCGGAATAGCTATCAGGGATTACCATTTATGCACATGTAACGCCCCCAGAATCGAGTCTACGCAAATCTTAGCATTTCCCGCCAAAACCCGCATAGAACCAATTCGATGGCGCCCACCAGACACTTTCGTGTGGGTGGGTTGTTATTACAAGTAGTACATCACAGTAGTTTACAATAGAATCCACAAGAACTTATATATACAACAACGACTCAACGAGTCAAGAATACAAATGATACAATTCGAAGATACAAATCTCGAATAAAGCGAAATAGTGTCCGAGTATGGACAAGAACCAAATTGGACTAAGAGTCCTGGAGAATAACCAAGCGGTGTCCATAAACCCTGCCCAGGCCAAGCCAGAAGGGTAACCTTGCTAACGTCGTCAATCACATACCTGTCAAAGCCAAAGAGGTGCTGACAAAGGGCAAAGGAAAAAGAGAGCGGTTAGTACTAAGGCCAGTACACGGCGAGGCTAGAATTCGGCGGTCCTCGCCTACATAGGTATGGTGGGCTCAGCGGCAGCAAAGCTTGCACTATCTAACTTATAGAGACACACTACAACTTCGGCTATTAGAGTGAGATAAGAGAGCGCTATACGATAAGTATAATATAACACCAAACATAACCATCCGAAGGTTTCCCCCTCGAAGACCAGTCGAGGAAGTCCACTTGCGGAACACACACGGTGGCAAATTTTAATTAAGCAGGTGTTTAGTTGATAAGGCTAATTACTAGTCATGTTATTAGAGGCAAAACATTAGTGGCGTTGTCTATGATCATGACACCGTACTCCTGAGGCGTCCATAACCGTGGACACACGGCTTTTCGAAAAGATTTACCCTGCAGGAGTACACTACTGTACCCAAACGCATGTTCAATCCTTCAAGCGACATAATACGCGTGCCTTCCAAATCTCACAACAAGAACTGTCCCATAACTACACGCTTATCTAGAGGTATCACCTACTATGTTTTACCCAGCCAAGAGGCACGGCCGAACCTCATGGTGGCACAGCGTTTGAGTCTATGGCCGGTCGATGATCCGAAGATAACTTGTAGAGCTCCATCCCACCTTCGGCACGGTATCCTGATTTTATGCAATGCAAGCCATGGCAGTCCACCAAAATCATATCACAACTCAACCCATGTCCGAGGACATATTATGCGTATGCACCAAATGGAAAACCAATTTTGTGACCCTCTGGATAAACGAATAGCATCGGTAGTTGAGGGGGGATCCCAGGGGCCCCACGTTTAGTTAGCGCGATCAACTCAGAACTAGTATCGTAGAACGAACGGGTCCTAGGGCGGCTCAAGCAGTTCCCAAAGGTGGTCCCTTCCGGGGCCTTATCATTAGGTGAAACAATAACCACAACCAACATCACCAATTTAATTATCTTAGTATCAACCATATCCATATATCACGGTTCACCTGTATGAGAGCGAACAACAGACCTAAGCATGCGCTACGACTCGCAAGGACAAAGCTAGATACTCAAACAAAGGTAATAGGATAACCAAGGCAATATGGTGGAGTAAGTAAATGAGGTAAACAGTACTAGAGCATCGATAATAAGGATAGCAATAGATCAAAGGAAGGAAGTAAAGACTATAAATGCAAAATATGTAGAAGGGGGAGAATGCTCGCCTGAGAAGATCATCCGAAGGCTCATCGTATCTCACATCGACTCATCATTCTATCCGATGAAGAAGCAAAGCACTAGAAGAAACATCGAATGCAATATTTAATACTACGGCAATGATTCGACATGCTCATGATATGATGCATGACATGGCAATATGCGACCTAACTTAGCAATATTAAGCGGGGATCAGGATCCCGACAAATAAGTATTATGGTTCAAGTTATTTAACTGCCCGGAATATTAAATGTTGGATTAACAAGGCAAAGGATGGTATCGGTTCGCTACATAAATTTAAATGGAGGCAATATAAAACTAGAATAGCCCGCTTATAGTCTCCATATTTAATTTAGGTGAATCGCCTAAATACCCCCAAACCACGATGATATGAATGTGAGATGAACGATTTAATGCAATAGGTATATACCATTTATAAAATAGGGTTTCGAGAAAGGGGTCACACATCGAGAGTCAAAGATATTGGTTTTGGAGGGGGTTCGGTTCGGTCTTCAGGGTCAATGGGATCGATCTTCGGGTCTTCGGGTCCGAGAGGTAGATCTTGGTGTCCCATGATGAAGATATTAACATCGGACCATCCTTGCCGGGTACTTCGGGCCACGTCATCACTTGTCGATCTTGTCACCTCGATTTAGGGGAAGTTCTTGTTGTAGCACCACACCGTCAACACACCTTGTCGGCCCCTTACCATCTCTACTTGGTCACCATCATCACAACTCGAAATCACTCAACATCCACACCCCAAGTCCCTGCAGACACAACGGTAACGTCATGGAGATAGAAGAAGGGCCTCCGAGTCGACGCAGGACAGGGGAGGCTCGACGACGTGGTCCCGCGGGTCGAGAGGGAAGACACGGGGGCATCCGTGGTGGCTAGGACAGCTCGGCAGCGCGTGAAGGACACGGCGCTCGACGGGGAGCTCTGCGGGCCGAGGATGCTCGCACGGGATGCGGCCGAGGCGGGGATGCGGCCAGGCTCCATTGGCGTAGAGACGAGCAGGGGAGGCATCGGTGGGCGAGGTCATCAGGGTGAAGGGTTCCCATGGCGGCGCTGCGTCGCTCACAGAGACAGAGAAGAACGGAAGTGGCCAGCACTGTCCTGCAAGGGCGCAGTAGACCAGGACGTGCGCTCTACTAGAGGCGGCGCTCGGGTTGCTAGACGGCTGCGGCGCGAAGGAATAGGGAGGCGGCGGCTCAGGGCATGAGGAGGGAGGCGAGGTGGCGGTGGGGACTCCGGATCGAGGCGCGGAGTGCGGCACGAGGTGGGCGATGGAGCGGGGTCGCGGGGCTCGATGGGGATCGATCCCGATGGGGAGATAGTGGCATGCGGGGCAGTCATGAGACGTGTGTGTGCTGCGCGTGTACGTGAGTGGATATGATCGGGTGGTTGCATGCGGTATGCGACGTGCCGTTGTGCATCGCATGTGCGTGTCCGCATCTTGTGTGTGTGATGCGTGTTGGCAGTGCGCGCGGTATGGCTGCTGCTATGTGTCTGGCGGCGGCGAGTGGATAGGTTAGGGTAGGGTCTGGTTTAGGATTAGGGTTTCGTTGTAGGGTAGTAGGTGGCTAGCTGGGCCTTTTGGCCTGGCTGGCTGCCTCCCCTTAAAAATACTTTTATTTATTTGTTTTATTTTTAAAAACGCTTTTGCAAATAGTTTTTAGACAAATAAAAGACCCGGAAAAGACCGAGGATCTAATTGGAAATTAAAGGAG
This sequence comes from Avena sativa, assembly GCA_916181665.1. Lineage (NCBI taxonomy): Eukaryota > Viridiplantae > Streptophyta > Magnoliopsida > Poales > Poaceae > Avena > Avena sativa. Next base: position 354,796,947 of record OV702289.1, on the reverse strand, counting down.
GGGACTAATTAAAAAACAAAATAGGCTTCTGGTGAAAATATTTTAGGGCAAAAATATGCATGACGACATGATGATGCACAAAATCAAATAATAGGCAAATCTAATTGGGAAATATTTTCCTGGGCATTACAGCACACCACCACGATCCCAAGATCCATGCATCATGGGGCATAACCAACTTAGTATCAAATACACATCCATTACAGTACTGAGTATAACAAGTCTTACATAAATATTCTTACAAAGGTGCCACGATGGAAAACACATAGAATAGCAGCAGAACAACTAAACGCGGAAGACCCAAGTCATGCCAAAACCCTTACAGGTGCCTGACTTGGAGAACGCCCTAGTTCATGAAGTCGTCATCGAAACCTCCATCATCTCCAACATCCTTCTCATAGTCTGGCCAAGTAGATAGCCAGGGACAATGCCAGTGAGTACTTTTGAATGTACTTGCAAACCACCTTAACAAGAATATAACAAGAGATATGCAATGGCTATGGTGTAGGATGGCTCCACGAGAGGTCCTTTTCAAGAATAGTTTCTCTTGTAGATATAGCATCTACATATCTTTGTTGAAAAACCTTAATACACCTTTTTGGAATTATTTGCAAAACTTTTAAACTAGGATTGGGTCACCCATTCGTTTCTTCCTTCTAGTCATCCCATGATCAACATTTTTCCTTCCTTTCCGACCATCCCATGGTCAAAACATTTACCCTTTTCGACCATCCCATGGTCAAAATATTTATCCTTTCCGACCATCCCATGGTCAAAACATTTCCAGAAGCCTTTGCTTTCCCAAAATCCCTTTTGAAGCCAAAACCAACACCTCTCTAAAGCAACTTTCCTAACTGTCCATGACCATGGACATGGCTATTCGAATAGATTTATACTCTACAGAGGTTGTATACTTTACCCATATCATCCGGGTACCCTGCCCTAATCTCTCATGGATCGTGGGTCGAGTAACTGATGAAGACCTTTAGGATGCCTACTCTAGTACAAGCGCCTACCCTAGGAGTCGTTCCCCTTAACACCGAGACGTCGGGTATCGAGTACCAACCGGAGCACCTTTTGCACTACAAAAAGTGTGCGCTTTCAATGAGAGGCTCATAGTAAATGCCTGGCGGCCCGCAGACCGTTCATTTCTTCTCTGGATTGATGGTTCACATGGACCTTGCAAACTGCAAAGAACCGGGTGCATTTTCATAAACATTTTTCCTCCTCTTTCTTTCAACATTTTGAAAAACAAAACCTTTTTCCTTTCCCAAATCTCTCTTGGTAGGTCAAACCTCATGAAGGTTTTACCATAAAACATTTTTGTAAGACTCTTCTAGGGTCTTACCATTCTATAGTTTTGCTTCGCCTAAAATAGGGTATCCAAAGGGGTATGGTGTTATGCACCATCTACCATACTAGGGACAAGTAGGTGTCATCAAGGGGATTGTACTTAGTAGTACAAGTGTAATGGTTTGGAGGAGCCAAGCCACTACTAGATATAGATCATCATATAATAAAATAATGCAGTTTTCATAAACAGTAGATAAAACATGCATAAGTAAAACAGTAGGACGAGGCTTATGAGCAAGAATATGGCCTTCTTGTGATTAACAATCTAACAATATGTCCCTAGACTTCTTCTTATAATACCATAATAACAAAGAATAACCATCTTTATCGGGTCTTCGATATGATCGCAACTATCATCGTCAAGGGGAATACATGCAAGCAAGCAATTGCCACAATCAACACAAGTCATACAAGCGTCAATACAATACGGAAAGCAAACATACAATACTTTACTATATTCATTATGTTTTGATGGATTGAGATCGTAGCATTTGGAATTACTTTAATTGCCTTTGTGGATTTGCTTTTGTGATTTGTTTGTTAAATACCACCTAAAGAAGGGTGTTGACTAAGGCTTGGGTCTATATGGTATCAATGTACAAAAATGATATCAGCAAAGAGAAAAAAACAAGGTCAACAAAAGTGGTTTCATGATTTTATCAATTTTCCTCAATTAGTTATGATTATTTTTGTGGAAATAACCCTAGTTTAGGTGAATAAATCACCAGAAAAGATCTGTAGATCAAATAAATTTGTGCTCAAAGGTCATTGTATAAATTGGATTTTGTGAATTTTGAGAGTTGTAATCACCTCAAAATAATTACCAGAATGCCCTTGGAAAATTCCCAAAGTCACTACTGCAAGAAATTTGTCTTTTTAGATAGATTTAATCTACAGATGATTTTGCTATGGATCCAAGGAAACATACTAGATATTTCATATACCTTCCTGTAGAAATTGAATTCATCATTTTTGGAGTTATAAAAATCCTATAGTGATATATCTACTAAATTAACCCTAGACAGAGAGGTTTAATTCACCATAAATCAATAGAGGCTCAATAAATAATGAGCTCCTAGGTTTTTGATAGGTATTGCTATACCTCATTAGTGAGAGTAGGAATTAGGTCCATACATTTTATGGTTTGTCCTAGAGAAATCTACAAAAATCAAATATGAACTGTTTTTGTTATTTTTGTTAAGGGAAAAACAAAGCTCCACTAGGCATGAGCCTAATTGCACTAGATAGGTATGTCCAATATCTTCTAGGGGAAATTGGATTGGTTCCATTTGGAGATGTGGTTCTCCTTGAGGGATTTATTGATGGCAAAAGACACTTTTTAGAAGATTAAATGCCAGTAAATAATAATAATAATTTTTGGCAAAGTACTAGTTCTGTATTTAAAAAAACATGTGGGAACATGTAGAAATTTGATCTGGCCAAAACAGGGTGTTTTCTATTTTACTTAACAATTAAACTAACTGGCCAAAATGCAGATCTGGAATTAATAAAACAAAAATTAAAAAGGGGAAACAGGCACTGGGCCGGATCTGGAGGAAACCAGGCCACACAGCGGCCGGTCGGCCCAACTAGGGAGTTACTACACGTGGGAGCCTGATTTTGAAATGCTGACGAGCGGGACCCGCTATCAACGATCGTAGAGGGATGAAGCGGTAAGGAGGCCTAGGGGCTGTCCGATCAAGTTGGATCGAACAGTTGCCCATCGTCGTCCTCAACAGAAGGTTGGCAGCAACACGGGAACCCTATGCGACACGGGGCTGCTCGGAGGCTCACCTAGGGGCATGGAGGAGAGGCGGGAAGGTCGTGGGAGGACACGATGCTCCACGATGGTCCCGAAGATGGGCGTAAGTAGGTAGTTCCGCGTCAGGAGGGATCTCGCGTGACGACGTCCGAGGGGAGCTCGTCAGAGCTCGACGGAGAAGCACCCAGGACATGCTGCATGTCGAAGAAAAGGGCATGGTTAGATGCAGGGGATCCGGGGGATCTCAAGAAGGTCGCATGTAGGGGAAGAAGGGCAAGAGGGAGGGATCTACAACCCAATCTCGAAAATGGTCGAGGTTCCTTCTTATTCTTCTCCCGGCTAAGACAGAGCATAGGAAGGGGAGTGGATCTGGGGGATGTTGAGTGGGAGGGAAAGGGGGAAAATGTGCCAAATGATGGGTGCTAAGGTTGCCTCTGGCCTTTTATCCCGAGTGGTATGGCTCATGGTGGACTTAGTCCATTTTGGACCAGCGGGGAGGGGTGGCAGAGCTACATTGGTGGAGAGGGGCGATGGTAGCGTGTGGGAGGGTGCTGAGCGGTCTCTCCATTGTTGAGAATGCTCGAGGTCGACCAGCGAGCATGGGGTAGAGAGTAGGACCATGTTTAGGGTGACGCGCTCACAGCCGGTTGGGGGTACTCAGGTGCGTTGGGAGAGGTAGAGGGGAGACAAGGCATGCCTGGGGACTAGGATAGATGTAGAGGGGGCATGGAGGCTTCTGTTGCAAGTTTTAAGAGACATGGCCATAAATGCATGTCTCTCTCTCTTGTGCTACTTCCAAGAAGTAGAGTGCATGCAGTTAGAGTTTGCTACAGTCACTTGCTACAGTGGTGTCGACCAGGGGGAGATGGGTGACTGTGGAGAAGTGTTGGGCAGGATTTTGATGAGTTAGGATGAGTTTGATCTCATGGTTTTGAATATCTCTCATTTTCCGCCATTTTGATGATCATGAAGAATCTCATGATTTTTGATCCTCGAAAGCTGAGGTGAGGATGCTAGTAGATGGATATTGTCCAGGTACACCTCCATGAATTATTTGGGAATTATTGGATGAATTTTGGTCCACTTTCTATCAAGTATTCAAATAGTGAAGAAATGGTTTTTAGGATTCGATTTGATATTTTTGAATGGACAATGATGATTTTTGGCTTGATATGGTCCCAAATATGAGTTCACACATTGGAGATTTTTTCCAAGATTTATTGAGGCATAAAAGTATTGAAATAGTTTATTTCTCCATTTCTGCCATTTAAGAAAATAGGCAAAAAGAATTATTAAAACTCTTCAAAAATATTTATTTTTGAAGTGGGAATATAGGGTATGAACTATAGGCCTCAAAGGTGAGCTAAGTTGGAGAAGTTTTTTGGCAAAAACCAAACTTTCTTTTATAGAGGGAGTTTTTAAGTTTTTTTGTATATGAAAGGAATTAAATACCTTTTTGGTCAAAATAGTTATGGGTTATATTTGATAAATCTTGATATTCAAGGTAGATGATCACTACATGATGTAACTACCATTCTCAACCTTTGGTTTTGAATATCAACCTTGATTTGGGTAAAAACAATGAAAACAAGGATCTTGGGTAAAGTTAATTTTATGGCACCAAAACTTGGTTGGATCTTGGAGCTCAAGGCTTACCTTGGGTCATGGGATATATGGATGGATAGACCAAGTGATTTAGATCACTATGGTGTATAGGTTTGAGGTTGATCATAATGGAGCTCTCCTGGAATTAATGCCAAAATTTGAATAAAATAAGGGTGCCAAAACAGATTATCGACAAGCCTTAAAAACCATGGGGGTTTTGGAATCACAGAGCTCCAATTGAAACAAGTAAAGTAGCAATGGATAGACATTCATGAGTAGAGAACAACCATACCAAGGGTTGGGAAATAAGAGAGAGTATGAATATGTGTGTTTTTGCCAAAGTAGGTATGTTGATAAGATTTGCAGAGAAGATTATTTTCTTGCCTATAAAACCATCAAGAACAAGTGGGTTAAGGATTTTTCAAGCCAAGGGAAATAGTGTTACTTGGTAGTAATTAATATGGTTTACAAGTTTGTTCAAGTGAATTTACAAAAATTCACAAGGGTTGAGAAGGAGGGAGTCCTAAAGATGTGATATTGCTAACAGTTTTCCAGACTTTGTCATATTTGGCAGTTTTAGAGTTTTTGACTAGGACATAAGAAGGGGTGAATTTGAGGGGATGCAAGGTTCAAAATCATCATCAAGTGGATGATGTTTAAGTGTACATTGAGTAGAAGGGATCCATGCTTGGGGTTGGTCTTCATAGACTTGGAAACCTCTAGAAGGGATAAATTATATGATGATTTAGTTAAGGAATTAGATGGTCACTTGGTGACTAGAGATCAAATCAAGGTTGGGATCTTTCTTAGGGATTTTGGTTCTTAAATTAGCTAGATACTATAGGATAATATCCTATGGTGGCTCATACTACTTCCTAAGCAAACAAGCTAAACAAAAGATCAAGGCAATTCATCTTAACAAGCAAACCAATCTTCTACAAAGCTTATCATCAAGCCTAGCTTGAGATAAGGATGGTTTGAAAGGTTTGAGTTTTGAAGAAGGTAAGATTTCTTGGTATATCTACCAAGAATAGAATTTAAAAGCTTTATAGAAGGTTTTGGAAAACCTAGGGGTAAGAGTAGTTAAAAGTTCTATCTTGAAAACATAGGGAGATTATATTATATAGATCTCCATAGTTTTGTAAATAGAAACTAATAAAATAGTTGTTGCTGAAAAGGCATCTTGGCTCATGTTTTGCAATGTCAGAACATTTGATAATAAGTAAAACAAGACAAGATAGTTTGGTTAAATAGCTTTTGTCAACGCAGGGTGAGGCAAGGAGTATATCATCTCCTAGAAATTTAGGTGCATAAGCAAAAACAAACAACAAGCAAACAATGCATCAGTAAACAAGAAAAAGTTTTTGTTCCCCCTAATTTTTGCATTCTGAACAACTAATAGGGTTGCTGAAATTGGGATGTTATAGACCTTTCCCCCTTAAAAGAATCTCGTCCCGATATTCAGGAGAGTATGGTTGGTGGATTTTTTGTCGGGTTAGTACTATTTGTTTCAAGCTTACCAACTTAAGGGATTTGTCTTTGAACATGGTTACTGTGTCGGTAGAGTTGAACTTCCATCTTCTTGGAGGCACAGAGATTTGAGCAGCTTCAAACCTGATTGTGATGTTTGTTCTTCTTTTCCTTTCAGACTTGAATCTCGGGGCCGTAGGTTGGATGAGTTTCCTCTAATTGGAACTACGAGGAGTACTCTTCTGAGTATAGACTCTATAGCTTGACATCCATTCTATAAGGATCTTCGGTGTTTCCTTAGGGCTTATTCTATCCTATTTGATGACTTCGGGTCAAAACTCCTAAGATTACTTTCGGTGGATACTCTATTTTTTGGGAAAGACGTAGTCTTTCCCCTTAGAATTAGGCTAGGGTAGCTCGGATATAACACAATCCTTCCTTCTTGGAGTGTTGGCGTGATACTAAGGATGGGCAATATTTTTCTTTGGGTCGTTAGTTGAGGTCTCCGAGTGACATCCTATAGCGCAAACATAGTTGGGGTTGGTTTCATAATGAAGCCTTAAGGGGTTAGTTCTGGGTAGGTTAGCGGCTAGCGACACCTCTTGCTAGTCTTCAAACTAGTTAGGGAATTCAACTTCGGAGGAAGCATCTTCACTTGACTCCTTGTTTTGCTTTTGCTCGATGGCGGAGTAGTCTAGTTGTCTTCATGCATCCTTGTTTTAAGGATTTTGGAGTATTATGGCTTTCTGGTGAGGCCTGACTATAATCGTTAATCTATTGGGACTGTGGAAAGCTCTAATATGATGAAGGTTAGTGTAATCAGGTCTTCAGTCCTTGTTGGGGTTAGGCAGTTTGGGGGTTCCTTGTAGATCGTGGAGATCCTTCGGTGGTAGACTTCCGGCTTCGTTGAAATTTGGGCTATTGTTGGTAGGTGAATGATGGCACGCAGTGTTGATGGCGATTCTTGAGGAGTGAGTTTAACGAGGTATGCCATCCTACTGAGGCGGAGTCTTCAGGAGGTTCTAACTAGAAGATGTCAAAGTCTAGGTTATTGGGGCACTCTTCCCCTCATATACTCCTGTGGTTACTCTGGTTCTCGTTAGAGACAACTAACATGGGGGGTTTCCTGCGTTACTAGGTGGGGTATCGATTCTCACAATACATTCGACTAAGGTCAGACAAGCCGAAACAGTCATACAAGGTGAATAGAGCAAGGGGTTGTAATGTCCTTCGCAAAAAACACACATCAACCAACACCTTAAGCAACTTAGGCAAGAAAACACGATTTACCCTAGGGACCAAGGATTTAACTACTAGCCATATAAGGGAATCCTACCTTTAGAATAGTTATCCTAGACGTAACTATTTTTAGGGTCTGAGTCACTATTTTGTGTATGAAGCCTTTGCTAAGTCATTGGAAGCTTCCCGGTAGTGCAACACTTAAATCTTCTAGTCACGAGGATTCCGTTGGTAGGGCAATCTCTTAGTCTCCTTGTGTTTACTGGTAGTTGCTTCTCTTCATGTCGTCCTCATCATCTTCACCGGGTTCTAGGTCCTAGTTATTTGGAATCCGTAGGTTTGAAATTTGGACGAGAGATAGAGGAAACCATTTTCGAAATCTTTTAAATTAGGACAGGATAAGAAGTAGAAATTTTCAAAAAGCTTTTGAGAAAGTAGTTTTCGAAAGCCGGTGCTTCCAAAATAGTTTTCCTATCTAACGACCATGCTTACTAAGGTTCTCCTATAGTCAGGATGGCTCTGATACCAAGTCTGTGGCGACCCCAGAATAGCTATCGAAGTACCATTTATGCACACCACCACGATCCCAAGATCCATGCATCGTGGGGCATAACTAACTTAGAATCAAATACACATCCATTACATTACCAAGTACAACAAGTCTTACATAAATAGTATTATAAAGGTGCCACAATGGGCAACACACAGAATAGCAGTGGCACACCTAAACATGGAGGAGCCAAGTCATGCCAAAACCCTTACATGTGCCTCACTCGGAGAACACCCTAGTTCGTGAAGTCATCATCGAAACCTCCATCATCTCCAACATCCTTCTCATAGTTTGGCCAAGTAGATAGCCAGGGACAATGCTAGTGAGTACTTTTGAATGTACTCACAAACCACCTTAACAAGAATATAACAAGAGATATGCAATATGGCAGTGGTGTAGGATGGCTCCACGAGAGGTCCTTTTCAAGAATAGTTTCTATTGTAGATATAGCATCTACATATCTTTGTTGAAAAACCTTTATACACCTTTTTTGGAAATATTTGAAAAACTTGTAAACTACTAGGATTGGGTCACCTATTCATTTCTTCCTTCCTGTCATCCCATGACCAACATTTTTCCTTCCATTCCGACCATCCAATGGTCAAAACATTTACCCTTTCTGACCATACCATGGTCAAAACATTTATCCTTTCCGACCATCCCATGCTCAAAACATTTCTAGAAGCCTTTGCTTTCCTGAAATCCCTTTTGAAACCAAAACCAACACTATTCTATAGAAACCTTCCCAAGCATCCATGACCATTCACACGGCTATACAAATATATTTACACTCTATAGAGGTTGTACACTTTACCCACATCATCCGGGTACCCTGCCCTGATCCCTCATGGATCGTGGGTCGAGTAACCGATCAAGACCTTCAGGATGCCCACTCTAGTATAAGATCCTACCCTATGAGTCATTTCCCTCAACACCGGGACATCGAATATCGAGGACCAACCGGATCGCCTGTCAAAGATTTGTTCCACGAAGGAAGTAGGGTCCAACGATCCCTTGGTTCAAGAGGGTCTTGAACATGCACCTCCAGGAGGACCCGGAGACGACAACGGTGTCGGAGCGAGCTCACGATAGAGAGGGGACACAGGTTTTTTTACCTAGGTTCGGGACCCTCCTGAGGAGGTAAAGCCCCTACTCCTGCTTTGTTGTATTGCACGCGTGCTTCGCGGGGGTATAATGGAGGATGAAAGCTTAGGGTTTTAGATCTCAAGGATCGATCCCTTCTAAGGTAGGAGAAGGGTCCCTTATATAGGGTGGCATCGGGCCTCTTCCCCCAGTCCATGGGAGGAAGGATCACTACAATGCCCCCGGTCATGGGCTTGTTCATTTGTGGCCCCAAAGTTCCCGGGCGAGTGCATCCCGGTACCCAACTTGCCTGTAATCTCATGGAGGGGCCGTAGTAGAATCACCAAATTGTCTAGAGGGTCCAGATGGGGGTGAATACAAATCTAATAGCCAAACAGTCATTTGAACCAGACGAAAAATGGTTGTACTAAAATACCTCCGTTAGGTTAACTCTTCTTAGCCTGCCCTGTTAGTATTCCCCGTTATCCTTTGTGGTCGTGGACTAGTTTACCCATGCGTGGACCAGATCTATTTCTTTGATTTGCTCTGCTCTTCTCTCCTACTCCCCTCCCCATATCCTTTGCTCAGCTCCGGCTGCTCGTGTCATATCGGAGCTCGCACTTGATCTCCTTGCGTCCCCGCCATGTCCGGTCAACGTCCCATGCCCCTAATCGAAACTCGTAGCTGTCATCATCACATCATCCACCGTATCAGAGCTTCGCATCCCTGAATTAGTATATTGCCTCTGCCTAGTCCTACTCGCATAGCAGAGCGCGTGCCATCGGGCGATCCTGGCCGACGACCGGCCTCGGGCGGCTGCGTGCTGTCGTGCACCCCAGGCATGGTAGCCCTGCCACAGCAGTTTGATGACCATGCTCTCATGGCCACCATGCTGGGCATCTGTCCCGCTATGTCGCCAGCAGACTTCCTGTCAGCTTTCAGGTCTCATTTTGGGATCAAACGAAATGTGTTCAAGATTGAGGTATGCGCGCCACCATTCGATTTTTTGTCCGGTTCAAGCACAGCTCAGACGCCGAGCGTGTTCTGCATTCTTCTCGTTCTTTCGAGTGCTGTGGGGAGAAAATGAGCTTCATGCGTTGGCATCCCTCTTGTGGGTGGGACAATCGCTTGGGGCGGCTTCATTTCTTCTCCAAACTCGGCTTTGACGGCCTCCCATTGGATGCTTGGGAGCCGGAGGACCTCAAGCAGGTCGTCGGTAGCCTTGGAGGCGAGCTGGTGGAGATCGTGTCACCGAGCGACAAATGGATCATTGAGGTAAAGGTGTGGCTGAAAGTTCCTAATGTTGTTCCTAAGATGTACGAGGTGGAGATTCCAAGAAGGGTAGGATGACAGCTTTACTGGAAACACCCAGTCATCATCCACCTGGAGGAGGTTCTGGAATAGGTACATGGCACTTAGGACCTCGACGAGGCGGCCCGAAAGCGTCCTCATTGCCTGGAGTGTTGGCCTAGAAGTATCAATGGCACAGGACCACCACCGTTTCATGACGGTGAACATAGTTTCAGTGGGCGAACTGGGCATGGACAAGCTGGTGGTTCTGATTTCCCTTGAGTGAAGATAGAGCTCTATTGAATTACTTTAGTATGTGTAGCTAATGAATTTGTAGTATGGAGAGCATAGCCGGTAGTTAGCCTGGACTAATAATATGTAATAGTTTGAAGTGATGTAGTATGTGTGGGTAATGAATTTGAAGTACGTGTGTCTAATGCATCTATATTGAACACCTTGCTTTATTATTTCTGTGAAGGACAACCTCCTGAAAAGAGAGTGGACTGGCAATGAGCAATGTCAATTCTGTGGTTTCCAGGAAAATGTAGTTCATCTCCTCTTCAAGTACAAGGTAGCTAGATTATTTTGCCAAGTGTTGAGCAATCTGGAAGACAATAAATGATTCTTATTTCAAACAAAGACTACCTGCTGATCCGTATATCACTATATATAGGTTTTGTAACATGGTGAACCGTGGGACCATTTTGCAGATAGCACAAGACAAATGAAAATTGGGGTTTTATAGGACTGTATCCTTAGTTCAAACCCCGTAATTGGTACTGTGCTGCTAGGACTTAGTTTATTGGGAGGGTCATGTTCAACCCGGCCATGCCTGTGAGACAGTGTATTTTGATTGATCAAGGTCAAGTGAAAATGCAAATTGTTGTGTTTGAATTGCTTGACTATAATATTTACCGAGGTTTGTTCAAAATGGTCAGCTATTTGTATGGAACGTGCATGAATAAACCATGCAAAATTAGTACATAAACTGTTGTCTGAATTTTTTCTATCTGGGATAAAAATGGCAGTTAACTGGATTTAACAATGAGTAGTAATTGAAGGAGAAAGATACTTGATAGTATTTGTTTACATCAGTAGTACTTCCATACAAAAGGGTCTGATATCTGCACAAAAGTGGGCTAAACTTCCTACTAGTTTACGAAACAATGCGTCAGCATTCTATTTACAAAAGCCATTATTCAGTATGAACTTAACTATTCTTCACTTAAGAAACTGTAGATCTCCACCAGAAAAGTTGGCTGGCCAATTTCCTTGAGAGGATAATAAATGATTCTTGTTTCAAAGGAAGATTGCCTGTTGATCTGTATATCACTGTATATTGGTTTCGTAACATGGTGAACCACGGGACCATTTTGCAGACAGCACAAGACAAATGAAAATGGGGTTTTATAGGACTGTATCCTTAGTTCAAACCCTGTGATTGGTAATGTGCTGCTAGGACTCAGTTTATTGGGAGGGTCATGTTTAACCCGGCCATGCCTGTGAGACAGTGTATTGTGATTGATCAAGGTCAAGTGAAAATGCAAATCGTTGTGTCTGAATTGCATGACTATAATATTTACCAAGGTTTGTTCGAAATGGTCAACTATTTTGTATGGAACATGCATGAATAAACCACTCAATATCAGTACATAAACTATTGTCTGAATTTTGTCTGTCTAGGATTAAAAAAGGTAGTTAATTGGATTTAACAACGAGTAGTAATTGAAGGAAATAGAAACTTCATAGGATTTGTTTACATCAGTAGTACTTCCATACAAAAGGGTCTGATATCTGCACAAAAGTGGGTTAAACTTCCTACTAGTTTACAAAAGAATGCATCAGCATTCAATTTACAAAAGCCATTCTTCAGTATGAACTTAACTATTCTTCACTGAAGAAACTATAGATCTCCACTAGAAAAGTTGGCTGGCCAATTGCCTTGAGAGGACAATAAATGATTCTTGTTTCAAAGGAAGATTACCTGTTGATCCGTATATCACTGTATATTGGTTTCGTAACACGGTGAACCACGGGACCATTTTGCAGATAGCACAAGGCCAATGAAAAATGGGGTTTTATAGGACTATATCCTCAGTTCATACCCCGTAATTGGTACTGTGCCGCTAGGACTTAGTTTATTGGGAGGGTCATGTTCAATCCGGCCATGCCTGTGAGACAGTGTATTGTGATTGATCAAGGTCAAGTGAAAATGCAAATTGTTGAGTCTGAATTGCTTGATTATAATATTTACCGAGGTTTGTTCGAAATGGTCAGCTATTTTGTATGGAACATGCATGAATAAACCACGCAAAATCAGTACATAAACTATTGTCTGAATTTTGTCTGTCTAGGATAAAAAATGGTAGTTAACTAGATTTAACAACGAGTTGTAATTGAAGGAAATAGATACTTGATAGGATTTGTTTACATAAGTAGTACTTCCATACAAAAGGGTCTGGTATCTGCACAAAAGTGGGCTAAACTTCCTACTAGTTTATAGAAGAATGCATCAGCATTCCATTTACAAAAACCATTCTTCAGTATGAACTTAACTATTCTTCACTGAAGAAACTGTAGATCTCCACCAGAAAAGTTGGCTGGCCAATTGCCTTGAGTGGATAATAAATGATTCTTGTTTCAAAGGAAGATTACCTGTTGATCCGTATATCATTGTATATATTGGTTTCGTAACACGGTGAATTGTGGGACCATTTTGCAGACAACATAAGACAAATGAAAAATGGGGTTTTATAGGACTATATCCTTAGTTCAAACCCCATAATTGGTATTGTGCCGCTAGGACTTAGTTTATTGGGAGGGTCATGTTCAACCCGGCCATGCCTGTGAGACGGTGTATTGTGATTGATCAAGGTCAAGTGAAAATGCAAATTGTTGTGTCTGAATTGCTTGACTATAATATTTACCGAGTTTTGTTCGAAATGGTCAGCTACTTTGTATGGAACATGCCTGAATAAACCACGCAAAATTAGTACATAAACTATTGTCTGAATTTTGTCTGTGTGGGAGAAAAATGGTAGTTAACTAGATTTAACAATGAGTAGTAATTGAAGGAAATAGATACTTGATAGGATTTATTTACATCAGTAGTACTTCCATACAAAAGGGTCTGATATCTGCACAAAAGTGGGCTAAACTTCCTACTAGTTTACGGAAGAATGCGTTAGCATTCCATTTACAAAAGCCATTCTTCTGTATGAACTTAACTATTCTTCACTAAAGAAAGTGTAGATCTCCACCAAAAAAGTTGGCTGGCCAATTTCCTTGAGAGGACGTAAGTTCAATGATCATTTAACCCCAACTGATCTTTTTACTTCCTGCCAAACTTCAAGAGATCTGCATTGTTCATGCACGACCGCTTTGCTTGCACTAGTCCAGGCTCAGTATGACCATCCGCGCCACCGCAATGATATATTTGAAGATGAAATTTGGCATATGAAGGTAGGGATTGTAGGTCCGTATGAATTGTAACCTGAATTTCGGCACTGAGTTGTTGCCCGCTGTCGAACAATCCAACAGGCTGAGTATAGATGCTTGGTCGCCGCCGCAGTCTGGCCACCGACGGTGCGATGGATGGAGTGTCTTTGTTGCAGATGGCATGTTCCCAGCCCCCACTACGGTAAGGTTGCCCGCGCTGAAGCATGGACCCGAGAGTTCCTAGACATTGGCGCTGCCCTGTGAAGGGAATATGCCCTGAGAGGTAATAATATAGTTGTTATTATATGTATTCCAAGTATATGATAGAAGTTTATTTTGCATGCTATAATTGTATTAATACGGAAACATTAATATATGTGTGTTTAATAAACAAATAGAAAGTTCTTAGTTATGCCTCTCTTTAAACTAGCTCGTTGATTAACAAGATGATCAAAGTTTCCTAATCATGGTCATTGCATGTCGTTAATAACAAGGTCACAACATTTGTGAAATGATGTGATGAACATTCATCCTAAGTATAGCATTATGATCAAAGTCATTGTGTTTATATTGCTATAACATCATACGAAGTAATCCTAGTCCTTAGACCATGAGATCATGTTAATCACTAACCCCGCAAGAGTATCTTGATAACATCAAACATGACATCGTAAAAGGGTGACTATAAACATGGGTTCAGTGCTACAAAGGTGTTATGTATAGGCTCATGGATCAAGAGTGGGATTTGTCTATCCCGATGACGGATATATATACTCTGGGCCTCTCGATGATATCACATTAAGAATATCTTGCATGCAAGTGATATGATCACTAGAATGTTATATCGCGGGAACGAGAAAAGAGTACATGTCATTAACGAGATCAAACTAGGTATTTGGATACCGATGATTGAATCTCGGACATGTAATATATCACAAGACAAAGGGATTAAGTTACTAGCGTTAAAGGTTCTCACGATCACAGAAGTCATCGTTGAATGTGTAGGAGTCAGAATGGATCTCCAGGTCCCGCTTCTTATTATTGATATGAGAGGGGTCTCGATCATGTCTGCATTATTCACGAACCGTAGTGTGACACACTTAAGGATTTCCAAACACCATTTGGAGAAAATATGTTTCAGACGAAAGAATTGCAAAGCGATGGAATTATTTCAATGGACACCGGAATTGTTTCGGGTGAAATTGCTGAAATTGGTTCTGCATGTGATATTGAAATGTTGCAGGGGGTTTTATCTAAATGTTTGTTAATTAAAGTAATTAACAAAATTCTGAATAAAATAAATAAAAGAGTTTTATTAAATGAGAGTTGCATTTAATTTGGTGGAAATTTAATGCATGTGAGTGGGAATTTGAGTGGAGGCTAGATTTATGTGAGTGGAGCTTCACCACATGAATGAAGGAAGAGGTGGGGGCACCTCCCCCTGAGCATGGGAGGGGCCTCCACCCACTCCCTATAAAAGGCCCCCCTCTCCTCCCTCTCAAAGGACACCTCCTCATGAAGGATCTCTGATATGGGGTGGCCCGATCTTCTCAGCAAGCTCTTGTCGATGATATGGTGGATGATAGATAACTAGTGCGTAGCTATGATCTCTCCCAATCGATCCCTGATGCCAGTGCAACAGATCTCGAACCTTGTAGGATATTCACAACACCACACTCTTGCGCATGTAGCCGTGACCACGAATGGTAGTATGCAATCTACTAATTCCCAATGGAACAACCGATCACACTCAATTATAGTTGTAGAATTCGAACACGGGGTAATTCCAGAGGTTCTATGAAAGAAACATCTCCAAAATATTTTAACGTGGTCTAAACCTAAAACTAGTGCGCCCCATCTATTTATGAGTCTGGGGGTGCGGCGGCTAAGGGGGTGACCAAGTTGGTCCCACCCAACTAGGGTACAAACCGACCCAAAATTGGGTTCGACTCAGAGTTCTGCCATGGCAGAATTTGGGCCCGTTTCTCTACCGCGGCAGCCTGCCGTGGCAGAAAAGGACTCTGTTTCTGTGCCGCGGCAGCCTGCCATGGCAGAGATCCTGCCATGTGTTGATCTTCTTCTTGGTAGCTCCTTGCGCTTCCTCCCTCTCCTCCCTCATGCATTCTTCATTGATCAACATGCCATACTCCATATGCTTCAGCTCCTCGCTCCATGCTACGCCTTCTTCTCCCATGTACCTGATCATGTAATAGCACAAAGACTTAGGCAATATAAAGTTCTTATAAATGAAAGCATCATGGTCAACTAGGAATGAATTCACCTGATAGTCATTATTGATTTGACTCAATATTTCCTTCCAGTTCAAACAGTCCGAATCATCATAAACCTTGTATATATCCTCATCATCCTCCCTTTCTTCATGAAAAGCCGTCCACGGCTTTAGGTAAGCTGAAAGAGGGAGAAACAAAAAAACAACGTGTACGCAAAGTATATGTATATATAACATGTAGTATTATTGTTGTTCACATGAAAAGTATGTCCATTATACATCAAGAAAATTAAATTGCAGGTATAAATGAAGTACAAAGAATCATGATCATGGTAAAAACAACTAAATAGATAGTCTTGTTCTTCAATATTAAATTCAGTTTTCTCAAAGAAGACCTATGATCAAATTTGTGAACAAGATCAAACCAATTCAATATGTGTGAAAACCAATTTGATTCATACAATGCTTCAACTGTGATACTCTTCTTATTATTAACATGATCATGTTGTCTAGTATGTAAGATGCAACTCAATTTGCAAATATGAAGGAAGTCTAAAGTAGTAACATAACTAGACAAAGACTTTTGGGACAAACACAATGAATATGAAAACTTGGATTCTATCCTAGAAAGATTAACAATCCAATATAGGTAAAATTACTTATGTTGGTTGCAATATATCAATTAGACCAGAATGTATTTCCATAATATCTCGAACATGAACTATTGTCCCATAGCAAACATTTTGTGACACATTGCATATATGGCTGAAAACAGCTTGTTTCAGTTCAGCGATTCTATCACAAGTAACGCATATGTGATCCACAAGAAAATTTTCATCCATGCTATGTTCACCAATTAGATTGAAAGTGAAACAAGGAGAATATGTGCTAGAATTCAAAAATGAAATTTCAGAAATCTTATCCATAGCACAACTCATACTTATAGGTTCATTTAGCATGATGGAATACACAATATCAGCAGGTGGTATTCTAGCAAGTATTTCCTTATGTGTTATCAGTACCACATGATCAAAATTTGAATTTGGTAAACTATCACATGGTGTTGAAACAGTAGTGCAAGGCAAATCACAAGGAGGCTTCAGTAAAGGAATAGACTCACAATGTGTCGCACATGTTGGCTTAAGCTCCAAATCCGTACCAATGTCATCAACAATCTCCTCAGTTGTATTAGGTACTAAAACATCCACAAGTGACAATGCACAGTCTAGTGATACAGGTTGTAAAATAGACGGCTCCCTTTCTTCAAAAGCAACCTGGATATCACAAGAAACAACACTAGGAGTAGAGATGATTACATTAGTAGAAACCTCATTTGTCTCATCAACTCTCACTCTCGGTTCTTCTACGACAGGATCAACATGTGGTTTTATGTTGGTGGTTACAGGTACACATAGGTTTTGACGCCTAATCTCTTGAAATTGCTTAATACGTGAACGTGCTAACCAGGTGTGCGTACCATTCCAAAAGACACTAGGACCAGAACACTCATTACTAAACACAACCTGGAATTGATTACACCACTTTGTTCCCAACATGATATGACAGGAGTTAAACGCTCTAGGAACAACAAAACAAGAAATCATCCTGCTAGGGCCATAAATGGTGAGTGGAAAAGATGCGATCTGAGTAATTGGTAATGCATGACCAAAAGTTGCTAACATAAATGGGCATATTAATGCACTTGTACATAATTGTAGCTTTTCAACAACCTCAACACTAACCAAATTTATGAAAGAACAAGTATCAATGGTAGTAGCAGCTTGTCTACCACTAATTTCTGTGATGAAGTGGAACAAACCCGAATTAGGCACCACTCCTGACTCCTCTTCCCAAAATGTGCTACTGCAATAATATTGTAATAGAAAGGGATAATCAACTTCATCCTTGTTCTGCATCACATCAACACTACTAGAAGACATGATTAGTATATTAGTGCACAAAACAAAATATGGTGGTGGAGCTCTCACAACTCACTCAAAATTGACAAGAAAGCAGATCTTACCGTTCCAAAGTGAATAGTGATGCTTACCAATTTGAAATCAAAGACTAATGCACTGATGTGATGAAGTGAATACCAAAGGTATAGAGAACGATCACAGGGCACACAGGTTATGTATGATGGAGCTCTAGGTATGGTATCCTAACTACACCGCAAACAAGTCCTAGTGTTGATCGTACAAAACCCAAGAAACACACACGTGGAGATAAACGTGCCAATGCAACTATGAAAGGTGTTGCACTACGCTGGAGAGACACTAGCAAAGCTCAAAGTAAACAGGCACAAGATTGCTCAATCTAACGGTGCACAAAGATATCACTAGGCCTCTTGCTCAATTCTCCTTTTCTTTTTCTCTTTCTTTTTTATATCTTCTTTTTATTTTTGCTTCTTCTTTTGCTATATTCACTTTCTCTTTTTTTTAATATCACACATGGACAAAGTACAAAGCACAGCACCAAAACCGTACGAGCATCCTATAAGAACGGAAAATAGTCACAATGGGAAAGTTCCTACACTTATGAAATAGAATGGTTGTAGCTAAGGTTTGGAAAATTGCAAAATTTCACAATTTTTTTATATGGCTGCCGCGGCAGAAAAACGGGGCAAAACTGTGCCGTGGCAGAGAATCTGTACCTCACGGCAGAACGCGTGCCGCGGCAGAAAAACAGCACGAAATCGTGTCGCGGCAGGAAATCGGATCTGTGGCAGACACGGACTCGCGGCAGAAAAACAGGCGTTTTCTGTGTCGCGGCAGAGTTGGCAAGATTTTTATTTTTGCAATTCTGACTTGCCAAGTAGTACACAACTAGGACTCTTTGCTTGGATCGGATTTGACTTGATGGTGGCGGAAACAATTGATGGGGAACTCGACTAGAACAACTCTAAAGAAAAAACAAATCTACGAAGAATAGATCTACGAAGAACAGATCTACGAAGACCAGATCTAGATCTAGACTAAAAGAGGAACACGACCAGCAACTATTACTCGAATACGATGTAATCTAGGATATGGCAACTCTTTTTGTGGGGATTTTTCTATATAGGACGAAAAACACTCTCTAATTTATGGATGGATTGTGGATTGCTTACCGAGGCAACGAGGAAATCTGATACCAAGATGATATTGCTCATCGAGTAAACCCAGCGCTCTGATACCAAGATGATATGGGGTGGCCCGATCTTCTCAGCAAGCTCTTGTCGATGATATGGTGGATGATAGATAACTAGTGCGTAGCTATAATCTCTCCCGCTCGATCCCTGATGCTAGTGCAATATATCTCGAACCTTGTAGGATATTCACAACACCACACTCTTGCGCACGCAGCCGTGACCACGAATGGTAGTATGCAATCTACTAATTCCCAATGGAACAACAGATCACACTCATTTATAGTTGTAGAATTCAAACACAGGGTAATTCCAGATGTTCTATGAAAGCAACATCTCCAAAATATTTTAACGTGGTCTAAACATCAAACTAGTGCGCCCCATCTATTTATGAGTCTGGGGGTGCGGCGGCTAAGGGGTGACCAAGTTGGTCCCACCCAACTAGGGTACAAACCACCCAAAATTGGGTTCGGCTCAGAGTTCTGTCGTTGCAGAATTTGGGCCCGTTTCTCTGCCGCGGCAGCCTACCGTGGCAGAAAAGGACTCTGTTTCTATGCCGCGGCATCCTGTCGTGGCAGAAAAACGTGTCGTTTCTCTGTCGCGGCATACATCCTGCCATGTGTTGATCTTCTTCTTGGTAGCTCCTTGCGCTTCCTCCCTCTCCTCCCTCGGGCATTCTTCATTGATCAACACACCATACTCCATATGCTTCAGCTCCTCGCTCCGTGCTACGCCTTCTTCTCCCATGTACCTGATTATATAATAGCACAAAGACTTAGACAATATAAAGTTCTTATAAATGAAAGCATCATGGTCAACTAGGAATGAATTCACCTGATAGTCATTATTGATTTGACTCAATATTTCCTTCCAGTTCAAACAGTCTGAATCATCATAATCCTTATATATCCTTATCAATCTCTCTCCCGAGAATATCATTTTGCGGCCCGAAAGTTGGGGCGACCAGGCAACGTTGTACCCAAGTTGCCTGTAATCAGCCGCGATGGCTACAGTTGGCATGCCAAATACTCAGAGGGTCTTTTTCGGCACGAATTCAACTTTACGTTTCAATACAAAATATCAGGCCAACGGCCGTCAAGTTGGGCCCCCTGTCAGTTCTCGCCATTATGTCGCTCCGATCGCTTAGGCGTCAATTAGGCTTGCAACATTGGCGCATGCATCCATTACGCATCTTCTTCTTCCCCGGAGTGGCAATCTGTGGGGTCGTCGCGGCCATGGTGCGGAGCTAGGACATGGACGAACCTGCTCCGCCCCGCTCTCCTCCCTGTAGGCTTGCAGCGTTGGCGCCTGCATCCATTACGCATCTTCTTCTTCCCTGGAGCGGCAATCTGTGTTCACGGCCATGGCATGGAGCTAGGACATGACAAACCTGCTCGGACCCGCTCTCCTCCCATCCCAGTCGGAGCTCACCCTCACCATGGACACACACATGGCACGGTGCGGGGACGAGCATTGGTTCACAGTGAGATCTTTCACCGTGTCAACCATGCTCGGTCTGGTTTTCCTCCTCCAGAATCCAAGCTCGCCGTCTCCTTGGTCGCACAAGTTCTGCCATGTTGGACCTATAAGAGAATTCGGAGCTGGGAGGTGACAACCCGTTGTTGAACCTGTAAGGAATTTGTTGAAGACTGTGTGCCGCTCCAAGGTCTTCGGCTGATGCCTTTGGCTTCTGCCAACGTCCACCACCGATGTGAGATCATTTAGTTACTTCAATACAAAATTTCGACCAATTTAACTTGTTGATGTATTCCTTGACAATTATAATATAATCGAGCACTAGAAATATTTTGTAGTGTGCATAAGCATGATCAGTAATATAATTGAACATTGGAAATTTTAAGGCACTCCATATAAAGGAGTGGATTAATATATATATAGAAGGTTCACCAGAGACACCACGGATATATTGTCTTACATGCCACACATAGGTAATAATTAACTAAAACAAAATAAAAGCAGGGGCAGCTGCAGGAGGCAGGGACACGGAGATGCCTAGCAGGGCAGGGGCATCAGCAGGAGGCAGGGATAACCTAGTCGAGGGGATACAGGCCAGTCCTGACATAATCCCGGAGGAATTTGCCGAAGGCTGCATGCCGTGCTAAGCATAATCCATCAGAGTCATTGCATGACTGTTGATTTTTAAGAACATAACTTAGAACTCATATATATGATTGAATTGTATTACAACTCAAGAATTGACAACATGTATATGTAAGACAATATATTCGTGGATATCAAAGAGAAAGCATCTCAGCAATAGTTTGATCAGTTCATATATCATTTCATCTCAACACAATGACAATTAATTGCATCAGAGTGTATGTAGAATAAATCTAGGGCCTCATAAGTTTCTTCAGGGATGGAGTGGTCAAACCAAGTAACAATTGCACAACCTATAATTTTCTTTTACATCGCCCCAGGTTCGCTAACACATCCCTGAAAAAATCTGACACCAATGTGTCTGCCTCTCTTTGGGGGCAATAAGAAATTGAAATGTAATCGTACAAAACAATATTCAGGGATATACATAGTCAGGTACAAAAAATTTCTAAATATTGTAATTATAAATAAAAAACCAAACAATTATTCTTCAGGTACATGTTAAAAATACTTATGATCAAAACCATTCATATACATATGCATCATACGAATCATTCAAAGATCAGAAACAATTCAAGGATCATATATGTAGTTCCATGTGAGAATAAATCAAGGGCCTCATAATTTTTTCAGAGATGGAGTTAGTGAACCAAAGTACCAACAGCACAACCTATATTGTTTGTGTGCATTGCTGTCTTAGGTTCACCAACCCATCCCTAAAACACGACACCATCATATGTGTCCCCCCTTCAACTCTTTTGGGGCAAATTTCAATCATCGGCCTCGGTGACAAACTGAAATGTAATTCTTATACACTATGAATGCATTGAATAGATAATTCAAATATCATAGTTCTATGAATGTAGAATAAAGATTGCAGCCTCATAAGTTTCTTCAGGGATGGCGTAAGCGAACCAAGTAACAATTGCACAACTTATATTGATCTTGTACATGGCCCCAGGTTCGCTAACTCATCCCTAAAAAAATCTGACACCAATCTGTCTGCCTCTCTTTTGGGGCAAATTTGAATCATTGGCCACAATAAGAAATTGAAATGTAATCGTACAAAACAATATTCAGGGATATACATATGCATCATACGATGCATTCATAGATCAGAAACAATACAAAGATTATATATATAGGTTCCATATGAGAATAAATTAAGGGCCTCATTTTTTTTAGAGATGGAGTTGGAGAACCAAAATACCAACAACACAACCTATATTGTTTATGTACATTGCTGCCTCGGGTTCACTAACCATCCCTAAGAAAACAACACCATCAGATGCCCTTGCACTATTTGGGGCAAAATTGAATCATTGGGCTCAGTAAGGAATAGAAATGTAATGTTATAGGCATGTTGTGTATCGAAATCAACACTCAACTAGCAAACTCAACTAGATGGCAGATGAGCAGATTGGGGTTTTGTGACTAGACGGATTGGGGATTTGTGACTAGATGGCAGATGCATCAATCGACCGTTCGAACCATATATATACTACCCTACTTCAAGAGCAAAAGAATCTATACACGATTGAGCAAATCCTATGTATGAACAGTGAAATCTGCGGCTGCGACTAGAGAAGCTAGCAATGTAGTACCTCAGACTCCTCATCAGGGACCTCCTCCTCGAACTTGTCATTCTCCGTGATTGCGTCGAAGATTTCTTGGACGACGATGTGGTCGTTGATGTAGAGCACCGGATTGCCTCCGCTTACCGCCTGCCCCCCATCCAGATCTGCCGCTGGCACCACGACATTGTCGGCCATGATGTTGTCAGCCACCTGCTGCTCGACGGCAATGGCTACTGGCTGGACGGATGAGCTCGAACCCTCGACGGCGCAGTGACGAGTGGCGTTCGTGCCCGGAGAATACGCCTCTGCCTGTTTGGCGACGACCGAGCCATCTGCTGCTACGCCTTCAACTGGCTTCACCTCCGGCTCGTCTCCACGCGTACGCTTCATGGAGCACCCAGGGAAGGAGGTAGTGCAAGCGAAGGAGCTTCGGTGTGCACGGTAGGTGCAGATTGGGGTTTTGAGACTAGACAGATTGGGGAAAATGAAACGAGCGCATGGAAGAAGAAGGCCGAGCGGGTTTATAAACACTAGACCATCCGTAGTCCTCGAGTGGACACGTGTGGTGGGAGGGGGTGGGGCTACCATGATCTCCACCTTTTGCTTGGGTTCCCTTTTTTTGAAACACCCATGATCTCCACTTTAGAGCTGCATTGAAAACACGCTCATGGCAGACCTCGATTCCACTTCATGCAAGTGGTGCGCAACCAATTTCTAGAAACGTTAGATCTACTCGAGGGGGGCCTTGACTCGTGGAAGTTACTTGCGGTAGGGCCCAGTTGGAAGTGAGATTGAGAGCGCTGCGTAAAAATGGGATATGTCTTATTAAAATCAAGTGGCAATAAATTGCAGCGTCCCATTGACAAACGTGCACTCGATGACCCCGTTGCCCTATGCATGTGTTGTAGTAGCAGTAGTAGCCTTTGCAGACTATATTAAACGTGACATGACCACTCGATGACTTTTTCCATGGACAGCATCATGTTCCTTCTTGTAGAAGTCTCGCTGAGGGAGACGTCTGTGCTGTCCCACGTTGTACTGTGAAGGGCACGACGTGTGCAACGATCCTCGTTGGATCACACAGGATCAATGGTTGGTGCGCACGATCCGCGTGACAACTGTGACAACCAATCAGGGCGTAACAGATAGGGTGAGCACAGGTTTAGGCTTCTACGAAAGAGAGAGAGGGGCAAAACTGAGTAGTATTAAAAAACCAAGGGCAAAACTGAGTAGTATAAAATGGAAAGTGAGTGTCTTGTACAATGAAATACATCGTGGTATACATCAAATTATGCCAAGATAGATCCACTAGAGTTCATTGGATGTGTGTTCTTCTCATAAACCACATATGGATCCACCAGAGTCATTGGATGTGTGTTATTGTCTCAAACCACACATGGATCCACCAGAGTCATTGCATGTTTGTTCTTTCCACAAACCACATATGGATCCACCAGTGTCATTGCATGTGTGTTCTTTTCATGAACCACAGCTAGAGTCATTGCATGTCTGTTCTTTTCACAAACCACATATGGATCCACCAGTGTGATTGGATGTGTGTTCTTTTCATGAACCACACCTAGAGTCAGTGCATGTCTGTTCTTTCACAAACCACACATGGATCCACCAGTGTCACTACATGTGTGTTCTCTTCACAAGCCACATGTGGATCTACCAGTGTCATTGTATGTGTGTTCTTTTCACAAACCACATGTGGATCCACCAGAGTCATTGCATGTGTGTTCTTTTCACAAACCACATAAGGATCCACAAGTGTCACTGGATGTGTGTTCTTTTCATGAACCACAACCAGTGTCATTGCATGTGTGTTCTTCTCACAAACCACACATGGATCCACCGAAGTTCATTGCATGTCTTTTCTTTTCACAAACCACACGTGAATCCACCAGTGTCATTGCATGTGTGTTATTTTCATTAACCATAGCTAGAGTCATTGCATGTGTGTTATTTTCACAAACCACATGGATGCACTAGAGTCATTGCATGTGTGTTCTTTTCATTAACCACAACTAGAGTCATTGCATGTGTGTTCTTTTCACAAACCACATATGGATCCATCAGAGTCATTGCATGTTTGTTCTTTTCATTAACCACAGCTAGTGTCATTGCATGTCTGTTCTTTCCACAAACCACATATGGATCCACCAGTGTCATTGCATGTGTGTTCTTCTAACAAACCACGCATGGATCCACCAGTGTCATTGGATGTGTGTTCTTCTCACAAACCACATATGGATCCACCAGTGTGATTGCATGTGTGTTCTTTTCACAAACCACAGCTAGAGTCATTGTGTGTGTGTTCTTCTCACAACCCACATATGGATCCACCAGAGTTCATTGGATATGTGTTCTTTTCATGAACCACACCCAGTGTCATTGCATGTGTGTTCTTCTCACAAACCACATACGGATCCACCAGTGTCATTGGATATGTGTTCTTCTCACAACCCACATATGGATCCACCAGAGTTCATTGGATATGTGTTCTTTTCATGAACCACACCCAGTGCCATTGCATGTGTGTTCTTCTCACAAACCACATATGGATCCACTAGTGTCATTGGATGTGTGTTCTTCTCACAAACCACATATGGATCCACCAGTGTCATTGCATGTGTGTTCTTCTCACAAACCACATCTAGAGTCATTGCATGTGTGTTCTTTTCACAAACCACGTAAGGATCCACCAGTGTCATTGGATGTGTGTTCTTTTCATGAACCATACCCAGTGTCATTGCATGTGTGTTCTTCTCATGAACCACACATGGATCCACCAGTGTCATTGGATGTGTGTTCTTCTGACAAACCACATATGGATCCACCAATGTGATTGTACATGTGTTCTTTTCACAAACCACATATAGAGTCATTGCATGTGTGTTCGTTTCATAAACCACATAAGGATCCACCAGTGTCATTAGATGTGTGTTCTTTTCATGAACCACTACCAGAGTCACTGCATGTGTGTTCTGAACACAAACCACATATGGATCCACCAGTGTCACTTCATGTGTGTTCTCTTCACAAACCACATGTGGATCCACTAGTATCATTGCATGTGTGTTCTTTTCATTAACCATAGCTAGAGTCATTGCATGTGTGTTCTTTTCACAAACCACATGGATCCACCAGAGTCATTGCATGTGTGTTCTTTTCATGAACCACAAGTAGAGTCATTGCATGTGTTTTTTTCACAAACCACATATGGATCCATCAAAGTCATTGCATGTCTGTTCTTTTCATTAACCACAGCGCGTGTGATTGCATGTCTGTTCTTTTCACAAACCACATATGGATCCACCAGTGTCATTGCATGTGTGTCATTGCATATCTGTTCTTCTCACAAACCACACATGGATCCACTAGTGTCATTGGATGTGTGTTCTTCTCACAAACCAGATATGGATCCACCAGTGTGATTGCATGTGTGTTCTTTTCACAAACCACAGCTAGAGACATTGCATGTGTGTTCTTCACACAAACCACATATGGATCCACCAGAGTTCATTGGATGTGTGTTCTTTTCATGAGCCACACCCAGTGTCATTGCATGTGTGTTCTTCTCACAAACCACATATGGATCCACTAGTGTCATTGGATGTGTGTCCTTCTCACAAACCACGTATGGATCCACCAGTCTCATTGCATGTGTGTTCTTCTCACAAACCACATATGGATCCACCAGTGTCATTGCATATGTGTTCTTGTTACAAACCACATCTAGAGTCATTGCATGTGTGTTGTTTTAATAAACCACATAAGGATCCAAAGGTGTCATTGGATGTGTGTTCTTTTCATGAACCACATGTGGATCCACCAGAGTCATTGCATGTGTGTTCTTTTCACAGACCACATAAGGATCCATGAGTGTCATTGGATGTGTGTTCTTTTCATGAACCACAACCAGTGTCATTGCATGTGTGTTCTACGCACAAACCACACATGGATCCACCGGAGTTCATTGCATGTCTGTTCTTTTCACAATCCACATATGGATCCACCAGTGTCATTGCATGTGTGTTCTTTTCATTAACCATAGCTAGAGTCATCGCATGTGTCTTCTTTTCACAAACCACATGGATCCACTAGAGTCATTTCTTGTGTGTTCTTTTGATTAACCACAACTAGATCCATTGCATGTGTGTTCTTTTCACAAACCACATATGGATCCATCAGAGTCATTGCATGTCTGTTCTTTTCAGTAACCACAGCTAGTGTCATTGCATGTCTGTTCTTTCCACAAACCACATAAGGATCCACCAGTGTCATTGCATGTGTGTTTTGCATGTGTGTTCTTCTCACAAACCATACATGGATCCACCAATGTCATTGGATGTGTGTTCTTCTCACACACCTCATATGGATCTACCAGTGTGATTGCATGTGTGTTCTTTTCACAAACCACAGCTAGAGTCATTGCATGTGTGTTCTTCTCACAAATCACATATGGATCCACTAGAGTTCATTGGATGTGTGTTCTTTTCATGAACCACACCCAGTGCCATTGCATGTGTATTCTTCTCACAAACCACATATGGATCCATCAGTGTCATTGGATGTGTGTTCTTCTCACAACCCACATATGGATCCACCAGTGACATTGCATGTGTGTTCTTCTCACAAACCACATCTAGAGTCATGGCATGTGTGTTCTTTTCACAAACCACATAAGGATCCACCAGTGTCATTGGATATGTGTTCTTTTCATGAACCACACCCAGTGTCATTGCATGTGTGTTCTTCTCATGAACCACACATGGATCCACCAGTGTCATTGGATGTGTGTTCTTCTCACAAGCCACACATGGATCCACCGGAGTTCATTGCATGTTTCTTCTTTTCACAAACCACATATGGATCCACAAGTGTGATTGGATGTGTGTTCTTTTCATGAACCACAGCTAGAGTCAGTGCATGTCTGTTCTTTCAAAAACCACACATGGATCCACAAGTGTCACTACATGTGTGGTCTCTTCACAAGCCACATGTGGATCCACCAGTGTCATTGCATGTCTATTCTTTTCACAAACCACGTGTGGATCCACTAGAGTCATTGCATGTGTGTTCTTTTCACACACCACATAAGGATCCACAAGTGTCATTGGATGTGTGTTATTTTCAATAACCACAACCAGTGTCATTGCATGTGTGTTCTTCTCACAAACCACACATGGATCCACTGGAGTTCATTGCATGTCTGTTCTTTTCACAAACCACATATGGATCCACAAGTGTCATTACATGTGTTGTCTTTTCATTAACCATAGCTAGAGTCATTGCATGTGTGTTCTTTTCACAAACCACATGGATCCACTAGAGTCATTGCATGTGTGTTCTTTTCATTAACCACAACTAGAGTCATTGCATGTGTGTTCTTTTCACAATCCACATATGGATCCATCAGAGTAATTGCATGACTATTCTTTTCATTAACCACAGCTAGTGTCATTGCCTGTCTGTTCTTTCCACCAACCACATATAGATCCACCAGTGTCATTATATGTGTGTTTTGCATGTGTGTTATTCTCACAAACCACACATGGATCCACCAGTGTTAGTGGATGTGGGTTCTTCTCACAAACCGCATATGGATCCACCAGTGTGATTACATGTGTGTTCTTTTCACAAACCAAAGCTAGAGTCATTGCATGTGTGTTCTTCTCACAAACCACATATGGATCCACCAGAGTTCATTGGATGTGTGTTCTTTTCATGAACCACACTCAGTGCCATTGCATGTGTGTTCTTCTCACAAACTACATATGGATCCACCAGTGTCATTGGATGTGTGTTCTTCTCACAAACCACATATGGATCCACCAGTGTCATTGCATGCGTGTTCTTCTCACAAACCACATCTATAGTAATTGCATGTGTGTTCTTTTCACAAACCACATAAGGATCCACCAGTGTCATTGGATGTGTGTTCTTTTCAAGAACCAGACCCAGTGTCATTGCATGTGTGTTCTTCTCATGAACCACACATGGATCCACCAGTGTCAATGGATATGTGTTCTTCTCACAAACCACATATGGATCCAGCAGTGTCATTGTATGTGTGTTCTTTTCACAAACCACATCTAGAGTCATTGCATGTGTGTTCTTTTCACAAACCACATAAGGATCCACCAGTGTCATTGGATGTGTGTTCTTGTCATGAACCATGGCCAGAGTCACTGCATGTG
The DNA here is from genome assembly GCA_916181665.1 of Avena sativa. Classification (NCBI taxonomy): domain Eukaryota; kingdom Viridiplantae; phylum Streptophyta; class Magnoliopsida; order Poales; family Poaceae; genus Avena; species Avena sativa. The sequence goes on along the minus strand of OV702289.1, from coordinate 354,767,896 downwards.
TGTTCTTCTCACGAACCACATATGGATGCACCAGTGTCACTTCATGTGTGTTCTCTTCACAAACCACATGTGGATCCACCAGTATCATTGCTTTTGTGTTCTTTTCATTAACCTTAGCTAGAGTCATTGCATGTGTGTTCTTTTCACAAACCACATGGATCCACCAGAGTCATTGCATGTGTGTTCTTTTCATTAACCATAACTAGAGTCATTGCATGTGTTTTTTTTCACAAACCACATATGGATCCATCAGAGTCATTGCATGTCTATTATTTTCATTAACCACAGCTAGTGTCATTGCATGTCTATTCTTTTCATAGACCACATATGGCTCCACTAGTGTAATTGCATGTGTCATTGCATATGTGTTCTTCTCGCAAACCACACATGGATCCACTAGTGTCATTGGATGTGTGTTCTTCTCACAAACCACATATGGATCCACCAGTGTGATTGCATGTGTGTTCTTTTCACAAACCACAGCTAGAGTCATTGCATGTGTGTTCTTCTCACAAACCACATATGAATCCACCAGAGTTCATTGGATATGTGTTCTTTTCATGAACCACACCCAGTGTCATTGCATGTGTGTTCTTCTCACAAACCACATACGGATCCTCCAGTGTCGTTGGATATGTGTTTTTCTCACAAACCACATATGGATCCACCAGTCTCATTGCATGTGTGTTCTTATCACAAACCACATATGGATCCACCAGTGCCATTGCATGTGTGTTCTTGTCACAAACCACATCTAGAGTCATTGCATGTGTGTTCTTTTAACAAACCACATAAGGGTCCACAAGTGTCATTGGATGTGTGTTCTTTTCATGAACCACATGTGGATCCACTAGAGTCATTGCATCTGTGTTCTTTTCACAAACCACATAAGGATCCACAAGTGTCATTGGATGTGTATTCTTTTCATGAACCACAACCAGTGCCATTGCATGTGTGTTCTTCTCACAAACCACACATGGATCCATCGGAGTTCATTGCATGTCTGTTCTTTTCACAAATCACATATGGATCCACCAGTGTCATTGCGTGTGTGTTCTTTTCATTAACCATAGCTAGAGTCATTGCATGTGTGTTCTTTTCACAAACCACATGGATCCAGTAGAGTCATTGCATGTGTGTTCTTTTCATTAACCACAACTAGAGTCATTGCATGTGTGTTCTTTTCACAAACCACATATGGATCCATCAGAGTCATTGCATGTCTATTATTTTCATTAACCATAGATAGTGTCCTTGCATGTCTATTCTTTCCACATATCACATATGGATCCACCAATGTCATTGAATGTATGTTCTTCTCACAAAGCACATATGGATCCACTAGTGTGATTGCATGTGTGTTCTGTTCACAAACCACATATGGATCCACCAGTGTTATTGGATGTGTGTTCTTTTCATGAACCACACCCAGTGTCATTGGATGTGTGTTCTTTTCACAAACCACATATGGATCCACCAGTGTCATTGGATGTCTCTTCTTTCCAGAAACCACATATGGATCCACCAGTGTCATTGCATGTCTGTTTTGCATGTGTGTTCTTCTCACATACCACATGTGGATCCACCAGTGTCATTGGATGTGTGTTCTTCTCACAAACCACATATGGATCCACCAGTGTGATTGCATGTGTGTTCTTTTCACAAACCACAGCTAGAGTCATTGCATGTGTGTTCTTTCTCACAAACCACATATGGATCCACCAGAGTTCATTGGATGTGTGTTCTTTTCATGAACCACACCCAGTGCCATTGCATGTGTGTTCTTCTCACAAACCACATATGGATCCACCAGTGTCATTGGATGTGTGTTCTTCTCACAAACCACATATGGATCAACCAGTGTCATTGCATGTGTGTTCTTCTCACAAACCACAGCTAGTATCATTGCATGTGTGTTCTTTTAACAAACCACATAAGGATCCACAAGTGTCATTGGATGTGTGTTCTTTTCATGAACCACATTTGGATCCACTAGAGTCATTGCATGTGTGTTCTTTTCACAACCCACATAAGGATCCACAAGTGTCATTGGATGTGTGTTCTTTTCATGAACCACAACCAGTGCCATTGCATGTGTGTTCTTCTCACAAACCACACATGGATCCACCGGAGTTCATTGCATGTCTGTTCTTTTCACAAACCACATATGGATCCACCAGTGTCATTGCATGTGTGTTCTTTTCATTAACCATAGCTAGAGTCATTGCACATGTATTCTTTTCACAAACCACATGGATCCACCAGAGTCATTGCATGTGTGTTATTTTCATTAACCATAGCTAGAGTCATTGCATGCGTGTTCTTTTCACAAACCACATATGGATCGATCAGGGTCATTGCATGTCTATTCTTTTCATTAACCACAGCTAGTGTCATTTGCCTGTCTGTTCTTTCCATAAACCACATATGGATCCACCAGTGTCATTATATGTGTGTTTCGCATGTGTGTTTTGCATGTGTGTTCTTCTCACAAACCACACATGGATCCACCAGTGTCAGTGGATGTGTGTTCTTCTCACAAACCACATATGGATCCACCAGTGTGATTACATGTGTGTTCTTTTCACAAACCAAAGCTAGAGTCATTACATGGGTGTTCTTCTCACAAGCCACATATGGATCCACCAGAGTTGATTGGATGTGTGTTCTTTTCATGAACCACACTCAGTGCCATTGCATGTGTGTTCTTCTCACAAACCACATCTACATTCATTGCATGTGTGTTCTTTTCACAAACCACATAAGGATCCACCAGTGTTATTGGATGTGTGTTCTTTTCAAGAACCACACCCAGTGTCATTGCATGTGTGTTCTTCTCATGAACCACACATGGATCCACCAGTGTCAATGGATGTGTGTTCTTATCACAAACCACATATGGATCCACCAGTGTCATTGTATGTGTGTTCTTTTCACAAACCACATCTAGAGTTATTGCATGTGTGTTCTTTTCACAAACCACATAAGGATCCACCAGTGTCATTGGATGTGTGTTGTTTTCATGAACCATGGCCAGAGTCACTGCATGTGTGTTCTTCTCACGAACCACATATGGATGCACCAGTGTCACTGCATGTGTGTTCTCTTCACAAACGACATGTGGATCCACCAGTATCATTGCTTTTGTGTTCTTTTCATTAACCTTAGCTAGAGTCATTACATGTGTGTTCTTTTCACAAACCACATGGATCCACCAGAGTCATTGCATGTGTGTTCTTTTCATTAACCACAACTAGAGTCATTGCATGTGTTTTTTTTTCACAAACCACATATGGATCCATCAGAGTCATTGCATGTCTATTCTTTTCATTAACCACAGCTAGTGTCATTGCATGTCTGTTCTTTTCACATACCACATATGGATCCACTAGTGTCATTGCATGTGTCATTGCATATGTGTTCTTCTCGCAAACCACACATGGATCCACTACTGTCATTGCATGTCTGTTCTTTTCACAAACCACATGGATCCACCAAAGTCATTGTCTATCTGTTCTTTTCACAAACCACATATGGATCCACCAGTGTCATTGCATGTATGTTCTTTTCATTAATCACATCTAGACATTGCATGTCTATTCTTTTCACAAACCACATGGATCCACAAATGTCATTGCATGTGTGTTCTTTCCACAAACCACATAAGGATCCACCAGTGTGATTGCATGTGTGTTTTGCATGTGTGTTCTTCTCACAAAGCATACATGGATCCACCAATGTCATTGGATGTGTGTTCTTCTCACACACCTCATATGGATCTACCAGTGTGATTGCATGTGTGTTCTTTTCACAAACCACAGCTAGAGTCATTGCATGTGTGTTCTTCTCACAAATCACATATGGATCCACTAGAGTTCATTGGATTTGTGTTCTTTTCATGAACCACACCCAGTGCCATTGCATGTGTATTCTTCTCATAAACCACATATGGATCCATCAGTGTCATTGGATGTGTGTTCTTCTCACAACCCACATATGGATCCACCAGTGTCATTGCATGTGTGTTCTTCTCACAAACCACATCTAGAGTCATGGCATGTGTGTTCTTTTCACAAACCACATAAGGATCCACCAGTGTCATTGGACATGTGTTCTTTTCATGAACCACACCCAGTGTCATTGCATGTGTGTTCTTCTCATGAACCACACATGGATCCACCAGTGTCATTGGATGTGTGTTCTTCTCACAAGCCACACATGGATCCACCGAAGTTCATTGCATGTTTGTTCTTTTCACAAACCACATATGGATCCACAAGTGTGATTGGATGTGTGTTCTTTTCATGAACCACATCTAGAGTCAGTGCATGTCTGTTCTTTCAAAAACCACACATGGATCCACAAGTGTCACTACATGTGTGGTCTCTTCACAAGCCACATGTGGATCCACCAGTGTCATTGCATGTCTATTCTTTTCACAAAGCACGTGTGGATCCACTAGAGTCATTGCATGTGTGTTCTTTTCAAACACCACATAAGGATCCACAAGTGTCATTGGATGTGTGTTATTTTCATGAACCACAACCAGTGTCATTGCATGTGTGTTCTTCTCACAAACCACACATGGATCCACTGGAGTTCATTGCATGTCTGTTCTTTTCACAAACCACATATGGATCCACCAGTGTCATTGCATGTGTTGTCTTTTCATTAACCATAGCTAGAGTCATTGCATGTGTGTTCTTTTCACAAACCAAATGGATCCACTAGAGTCATTGCATGTGTGTTCTTTTCATTAACCACAACTAGAGTCATTGCATGTGTGTTCTTTTCACAATCCACATATGGATCCATCAGAGTAATTGCATGTCTATTCTTTTCATTAACCACAGCTAGTGTCATTGCCTGTCTGTTCTTTCCACCAACCACATATAGATCCACCAGTGTCATTATATGTGTGTTTTGCATGTGTGTTCTTCTCACAAACCACACATGGATCCACCAGTGTTAGTGGATGTGTCTTCTTCTCACAAACCGCATATGGATCCACCAGTGTGATTACATGTGTGTTCTTTTCACAAACCAAAGCTAGATTCATTGCATGTGTGTTCTTCTCACAAACCACATATGGATCCACCAGAGTTCATTGGATGTGTGTTCTTTTCATGAACCACACTCAGTGCCATTGCATGTGTGTTCTTCTCACAAACTACATATGGATCCACCAGTGTCATTGGATGTGTGTTCTTCTCACAAACCACATATGGATCCACCAGTGTCATTGCATGTGTGTTCTTCTCACAAACCACATCTATAGTAATTGCATGTGTGCTCTTTTCACAAACCACATAAGGATCCACCAGTGTCATTGGATGTGTGTTCTTTTCAAGAACCACACCCAGTGTCATTGCATGTGTGTTCTTCTCATGAACCACACATGGATCCACCAGTGTCAATGGATGTGTGTTCTTCTCACAAACCACATATGGATCCAGCAGTGTCATTGTATGTGTGTTCTTTTCACAAACCACATCTAGAGTCATTGCATGTGTGTTCTTTTCACAAACCACATAAGGATGCACCAGTGTCATTGGATGTGTGTTCTTGTCATGAACCATGGCCAGAGTCACTGCATGTGTGTTCTTCTCACGAACCACATATGGATGCACCAGTGTCACTTCATGTGTGTTCTCTTCACAAACCACATGTGGATCCACCAGTATCATTGCTTTTGTGTTCTTTTCATTAACCTTAGCTAGAGTCATTGCATGTGTGTTCTTTTCACAAACCACATGGATCCACCAGAGTCATTGCATGTGTGTTCTTTTCATTAACCACAACTAGAGTCATTGCATGTGTTTTTTTTCACAAACCACATATGGATCCATCAGAGTCATTGCATGTCTATTATTTTCATTAACCACAGCTAGTGTCATTGCATGTCTATTCTTTTCATAGACCACATATGGCTCCACTAGTGTCATTGCATGTGTCATTGCATATGTGTTCTTCTCGCAAACCACACATGGATCCACTAGTGTCATTGGATGTGTGTTCTCACAAACCACATATGGATCCACCAGTGTGATTGCATGTGTGTTCTTTTCACAAACCACAGCTAGAGTCATTGCATGTGTGTTCTTCTCACAAACCACATATGAATCCACCAGAGTTCATTGGATATGTGTTCTTTTCATGAACCACACCCAGTGTCATTGCATGTGTGTTCTTCTCACAAACCACATACGGATCCTCCAGTGTCATTGGATATGTGTTTTTCTCACAAACCACATATGGATCCACCAGTCTCATTGCATGTGTGTTCTTGTCACAAACCACATATGGATCCACCAGTGCCATTGCATGTGTGTTCTTGTCACAAACCACATCTAGAGTCATTGCATGTGTGTTCTTTTAACAAACCACATAAGGGTCCACAAGTGTCATTGGATGTGTGTTCTTTTCATGAACCACATGTGGATCCACCAGAGTCATTGCATCTGTGTTCTTTTCACAAACCACATAAGGATCCACAAGTGTCATTGGATGTGTATTCTTTTCATGAACCACAACCAGTGCCATTGCATGTGTGTTCTTCTCACAAACCACACATGGATCCATCGGAGTTCATTGCATGTCTGTTCTTTTCACAAATCACATGTGGATCCACCAGTGTCATTGCATGTGTGTTCTTTTCATTAACCATAGCTAGAGTCATTGCATGTGTGTTCTTTTCACAAACCACATGGATCCAGTAGAGTCATTGCATGTGTGTTCTTTTCATTAACCACAACTAGAGTCATTGCATGTGTGTTCTTTTCACAAACCACATATGGATCCATCAGAGTCATTGCATGTCTATTATTTTCATTAACCATAGCTAGTGTCCTTGCATGTCTATTCTTTCCACATATAACATATGGATCCACCAATGTCATTGAATGTATGTTCTTCTCACAAAGCACATATGGATCCACCAGTGTGATTGCATGTGTGTTCTGTTCACAAACCACATCTAGAGTCATTGCATGTGTGTTCTTCTCACAAACCACATATGGATCCACCAGTGTTATTGGATGTGTGTTCTTTTCATGAACCACACCCAGTGTCATTGGATGTGTGTTCTTTTCACAAACCACATATGGATCCACCAGTGTCATTGGATGTCTCTTCTTTCCAGAAACCACATATGGATCCACCAGTGTCATTGCATGTCTGTTTTGCATGTGTGTTCTTCTCACATACCACATGTGGATCCACCAGTGTCATTGGATGTGTGTTCTTCTCACAAACCACATATGGATCCACCAGTGTGATTGCATGTGTGTTCTTTTCACAAACCACAGCTAGAGTCATTGCATGTGTGTTCTTTCTCACAAACCACATATGGATCCACCAGAGTTCATTGGAGGTGTGTTCTTTTCATGAACCACACCCAGTGCCATTGCATGTGTGTTCTTCTCACAAACCACATATGGATCCACCAGTGTCATTGGATGTGTGTTCTTCTCACAAACCACATATGGATCAACCAGTGTCATTGCATGTGTGTTCTTCTCACAAACCACAGCTAGTATCATTGCATGTGTGTTCTTTTAACAAACCACATAAGGATCCACAAGTGTCATTGGATGTGTGTTCTTTTCATGAACCACATTTGGATCCACTAGAGTCATTGCATGTGTGTTCTTTTCACAAACCACATAAGGATCCACAAGTGTCATTGGATGTGTGTTCTTTTCATGAACCACAACCAGTGCCATTGCATGTGTGTTCTTCTCACAAACCACACATGTATCCACTAGAGTTCATTGCATGTCTGTTCTTTTCACAAACCACATATGGATCCACCAGTGTCATTGCATGTGTGTTCTTTTCATTAACCATAGCTAGAGTCATTGCATGTGTCTTCTTTTCACAAACCACATGGATCCACTAGAATCATTGCATGTGTGTTCTTTTCATTAACCACAACTAGAGTCATTGCATGTGTGTTCTTTTCACAATCCACATATGGATCCATCAGATTCATTGCATGTCTATTCTTTTCATTAACCACGGCTAGTGTCATTTGCCTGTCTGTTCTTGCCATAAACCACATATGGATCCACCAGTGTCATTATATGTGTGTTTCGCATGTGTGTTTTGCATGTGTGTTTTGCATGTGTGTTCTTCTCACAAACCACACATGGATCCACCAGTGTTAGTGGATGTGTGTTCTTCTCACAAACCACATATGGATCCACCAGTGTGATTACATGTGTTTTCTTTTCACAAACCAAAACTAGAGTCATTACATGGGTGTTCTTCTCACAAGCCACATATGGATCCACCAGAGTTGATTGGATGTGTGTTCTTTTCATGAACCACACACAGTGCCATTGCATGTGTGTTCTTCTCACAAACCACATCTACATTCATTGCATGTGTGTTCTTTTCACAAACCACATAAGGATCCACCAGTGTTATTGGATGTGTGTTCTTTTCAAGAACCACACCCAGTGTCATTGCATGTGTGTTCTTCTCATGAACCACACATGGATCCACCAGTGTCAATGGATGTGTGTTCTTATCACAAACCACATATGGATCCACCAGTGTCATTGTATGTGTGTTCTTTTCACAAACCACATCTAGAGTTATTGCATGTGTGTTCTTTTCACAAACCACATAAGGATCCACCAGTGTCATTGGATGTGTGTTGTTTTCATGAACCATGGCCAGAGTCACTGCATGTGTGTTCTTCTCACGAACCACATATGGATGCACCAGTGTCACTGCATGTGTGTTCTCTTCACAAACGACATGTGGATCCACCAGTATCATTGCTTTTGTGTTCTTTTCATTAACCTTAGCTAGAGTCATTACATGTGTGTTCTTTTCACAAACCACATGGATCCACCAGAGTCATTGCATGTGTGTTCTTTTCATTAACCACAACTAGAGTCATTGCATGTGTTTTTTTTTCACAAACCGCATATGGATCCATCAGAGTCATTGCATGTCTATTCTTTTCATTAACCACAGCTAGTGTCATTGCATGTCTGTTCTTTTCACCTACCACATATGGATCCACTAGTGTCATTGCATGTGTCATTGCATATGTGTTCTTCTCGCAAACCACACATGGATCCACTACTGTCATTGGATGTGTGTTCTTCTCACAAACCACATATGGATCCACCAGTGTGATTGCATGTGTTTTCTTTTCACAAACCACAGCTAGAGTCATTCCATGTGTGTTCTTCTCACAAACCACATAAGGGTCCACAAGTGTCATTGGATGTGTGTTCTTTTCATGAACCACATGTGGATCCACCAGAGTCATTGCATCTGTGTTCTTTTCACAAACCACATAAGGATCCACAAGTGTCATTGGATGTGTATTCTTTTCATGAACCACAACCAGTGTCATTGCATGTGTGTTCTTCTCACAAACCACACATGGATCCACCGGAGTTCATTGCATGTCTGTTATTTTCACAAATCACATATGGATCCACCAGTGTCATTGCATGTGTGTTCTTTTCATTAACCATAGCAAGAGTCATTGCATGTGTGTTCTTTTCACAAACCACATGGATCCAATAGAGTCATTGCATGTGTGTTCTTTTCATTAACCACAACTAGAGTCATTGCATGAGTGTTCTTTTCACAAACCACATATGGATCCATCAGAGGCATTGCATGTCTGTTCTTTTCATTAACCATAGCTAGTGTCCTTGCATGTCTATTCTTTCCACAGATCACATATGGATCCACCAATGTCATTGGATGTATGTTCTTCTCACAAACCACATATGGATCCACAAGTGTCATTGGATGTGTGTTCTTTTCATGAACCACATTTGGATCCACCAGAGTCATTGCATGTGTGTTCTTTCCACAAACCACATAAGGATCCACAAGTGTCATTGGATGTGTGTTCTTTTCATGAACCACAACCAGTGTCATTGCATGTGTGTTCTTCTCACAAACCACACAAGGATCCACCGGAGTTCATTGCATGTCTGTTCTTTTCACAAACCACATATGGATCCACCAGTGTAATTGCATGTGTGTTCTTTTCATTAACCATAGCTAGAGTCATTGCATGTGTGTTCTTTTCACAAACCACATGGATCCACTAGAGTCATTGCATGTGTGTTCTTTTCATTAACCACAACTAGAGTCATTGCATGTGTGTTCTTTTCACAAACCACATATGGATCCATCAAAGTCATTGCATGTCTGTTCTTTTCATTAACCACAGCTAGTGTCATTGCATATCTCTTCTTTCCACAAACCACATATGGATCGACCAGTGTCATTCCATGTGTGTTTTGCATGTGTGTTCTTCCCACAAACCACACATGGATCCACCAGTGCCATTGGATATGTGTTCTTCTCACAAACCACATATGGACCCACCAGTGTGATTGCATGTGTGTTCTTTTCACAAACCACATCTAGAGTCATTGCATGTGTGTTCTTCTCACAAACCACCTATGGATCCACCAGAGTTCATTCGATGTGTGTCTTTTTCATGAACCACACCCAGTGCCATTGCATGTGTGTTCTTCTCACAAACCACATCTAGAGTCATTGCATGTGTGTTCTTTTCACAAACCACATAAAGATCCACCAGTGTCATTGGATGTGTGTTCTTTTCAAGAACCACACCCAGTGTCATTGCATGAGTGTTCTTCTCATGAACCACACATGGATCCACCAGTGCCATTGGATGTGTGTTCTTCTCACAAACCACATATGGATCCACCAGTGTCATTGGATGTGTGTTCTTTTCATGAACCACAGCTAGAGTCACTACATGTGTGTTCTTTTCACAAACCACACATGGATCCACCAGTGTCACTTCATGTGTGTTCTCTTCATAAACTACATGTGGATCCACCAGTGTTATTGCATGTGTGTTCTTTTCACAAACCAGATGTGGATCCACCAGAGTCATTGCATGTGTGTTCTTTTCACAAACCACATAAGGATCCACTAGTGTCATTGGATGTGTGTTCTTTTCATGAACGACACCCAGTGTCATTGCATGTGTGTTCTTCTCATGAACCACACATGGATCCACCAGTATCATTGGATGTGTGTTCTTCTCACAAACCACATATGGATCCAACAGTGTCATTGTATTTGTGTTTTTTTCACAAACCACATCTAGAGTCATTGCATGTGTGTTCTTTTCACAAACCACATAAGGATCCACCAGTGTCATTGGATGTGTGTTATTTTCATGAACAACTGCCAGAGTCACTGCATGTGTATTCTTCTCACGAACCACATATGGATGCACCAGTGTCACTGCAAGTGTGTTCTCTTCACAAACCACATGTGGATCCACCAGTATCATTGCATGTGTGTTATTTTCATTAACCATAGCTAGAGCCATTGCATGTGTGTTCTTTTCACAAACCACATAGATGCACCAGAGTCATTGCATGTGTGTTCTTTTCATTAACCACAACTAGAGTCATTGCATGTGTTTTTTTTCACAAACCACATATGGATCCATCAGAGTCATTGCATGTCTTCTCATTTCATTAACCACAACTAGTGTCATTGCATGTCTGCTCTTTTTATTAACCACAACTAGTGTCATTGCATGTCCATTCTTTTCACAGACCACATATGGATCCACCAGTGTCATTGCATATGTGTTCTTCTCACAAACCACACATGGATCCACCAGTGTCATTGGATGTGTCTTATTTCCAGAAACCACATGTGGATCCACCAGTGTCATTGCATGTCTGTTTTGCATGTGTGTTCTTCTCACATACCACATGTGGATCCACCAGTGTCATTGGATGTGTGTTCTTCTCACAAACCACATATGGATCCACTAGTGTGATTGCATGTGTGTTCTTTTCACAAACCACAGCTAGAGTCATTGCATGTGTGTTCTTCTCACAAACCACATATGGATCCACCAGAGTTCATTGGATGTGTGTTCTTTTCATGAACCACAAACAGTGTCATTGCATGTCTGTTCTTCTCACAAACCACATATGGATCCACCAGTTTCATTGGATGTGTGTTCTTCTCACAAACCACATATGGATCCACTAGTGTCATTGCATGTGTGTTCTTCTTACAAACCACATATGGATCCACCAGTGTCATTGCATGTGTGTGTTTATCACAAACCACATCTAGAGTCATTGCATGTGTGTTCTTTTAACAAACCACATAAGGATCCACAAGTGTCATTGGATGTGTGTTCTTTTCATGAACCACACCAAGTGTCATTGGATGTGTGTTCTTTTCATTAACCACACCTAGTGTCATTGGATGTGTGTTCTTTTCATGAACCACACCCAGTGTCATTGCATGTGTGTTCTTTGCACAAACCACATAAGGTTCCACAAGTGTCCATGGATGTGTGTTCTTTTCATGAACCACAACTAGTGTCATTGCATGTGTGTTCTTCTCAGAAACCACACATGGATCCACCGGAGTTCATTGCATGTCTGTTCTTTTCACAAACCACATATGGATCCACCAGTGTCATTGCATGTGTGTTCTTTTCATTAACCATAGCTAGAGTCATTGCACATGTGTTCTTTTCACAAACCACATGGATCCACCAGAGTCATTGCATGTGTGTTATTTTCATTAACCATAGCTAGAGTCATTGCATGCGTGTTCTTTTCACAAACCACATATGGATCGATCAGAGTCATTGCATGTCGGTTCTATTCATTAACCACAACTAGTGTCATTGCATGTCTGTTCTTTTCACAGACCACATACGGATCCACCAGAGTTCATTGTATGTGTGTGTTGCATGTGTGTTCTTCTCACAAAACACAAAGTGATCCACCAGTGTCATTGGATGTGTGTTCTTCTCACAAACCACATATGGATCCACCAGTGGGATTGCATGTGTGTTATTTTCGCAAACCACAGCTAGAGTCATTGCATGTGTGTTCTTCTCACAAACCACATATGGATCCACCAGAGTTTACTGGATGTGTGTTCTTTTCATGAACCACACCTAGTGCCATTGCATGTGTGTTCTTCTCACAAACGACATATGAATCCACCAGTGTCATTGGATATGTGTTCTTCTCACAAACCACATATGGATCCACCAGTGCCATTGCATATGTGTTCTTCTCACAAACCACATCTAGAGTCATTGCATGTGTGTTCTTTTCACAAACCACATAAGGATCCACCAGTGTCATTGGATGTGTGTTCATTTCATGAACCACACCCAGTGTCATTGCATGTGTGTTGTTCTCACAAACCACATATGGATCCACCAGTGTCATTGGATATTTCTTCTTCTCGCAAACCACATATGGATCCACCAGTGTCATTGCATGTGTGTTCTTTTCACAAACCACATCTAGAGTCATTGCATGTGTGTTATTTTCACAAACCACATAAGTATCCACTAATGTCATTGGATGTGTGTTCTTTTCATGAACCACACCCAGTGTCATTGCATGTGTGTTCTTTTCATGATCCATATATGGATCCACCAGAGTTCATTGCATGTCTGTTATTCTCACAAACCACATTGATCCACCAACGTCATTGCATGTGTGTTCTTTTCACAAACCACATGTGGATCCACCAGAGTCATTGCATGTGTGTTCTTTTCACAAACCACATAAGGATCCACCAGTGTCATTGGATGTGTGTTATTTTCATGAACCACAACCAGTGTCATTGCATGTGTGTTCTTATCACAAACCACACATGGATCCACTAGAGTTCATTGCATGTATGTTCTTTTCATAAACCACATATGGATCCTCCAGTGTCATTGAATGTGTGTTCCTTTCACAAACCACATGGATCCACCAGAGTCATTGCATGTGTGTTATTTTCATTAACCATAACTAGAGTAATTCCATGTGTGTTCTTTTCACAAACCACATATGGATCCCCCAGAGTCATTGCATGTCTGTTCTTTTCATTAACCACAGCTAGTGTCATTGCATGTCTGTTCTTTCCACAAACCACATATGGATCCACCAGTGTCTGTGCATGTGTGTTACCATGTGTGTTCTTCTCACAAACTACACATGGATCCACCAGTGTCATTGGATGTGTGTTCTTTTCATAAACCACACCTAGTGTCATTGCATGTGAGTTCTTTTCACAAACCACAAATGGATCCACCAGAGTTCATTGCATGTCTGTTCTTTTCATTAACCACAGCTAGTGTCATTGCATGTCTGTTCTTTCCACAGACCACATATGGATCCACCAGTGTCATTGCATGTGTGTTTTGCATGTGTGTTCTTCTCACAAACCACATATGGATCCACCAGTGTCATTGGATGTGTGTTGTTCTCACAAACCACATATGGATCCACCAGTGTGATTGCATGTGTGTTCTTTTCATAAACCACATCTAGAGTCATTGCATGTGTGTTCTTCTCACAAACCACATATGGATCCACAAGTGTTATTGGATGTGTGTTCTTTTCATGAACCACACCCAGTGTCATTGGATGTGTGTTCTTCTCACAAACCACATATGGATCCACTAATGTGATTGCATGTGTGTTCTTTTCACAAACCACAGCTAGAGTCATTGCATGTGTGTTCTTCTCACAAATCACATATGGATGCACCAGAGTTCATTGGATGTGTGTTCTTTTCATGAACCACACCCAGTGCCATTGCATGTGTGTTCTTCTCACAAACCACATATGGATCCACCAGTGTCATTGGATGTGTGTTCTTCTCACAAACCACATATGGATCCATCAGTGTCATTGCATGTGTGTTATTCTCACAAACCACATCCAGAGTCATTGCATGTGTGTTCTTTTCACAAAACACATAAGGATCCACCAGTGTCATTGGATGTGTGTTCTTTTCACGAACCACATCAAGTGTCATTGATTTGTGTGTTCTTTTCACAAACCACATATGGATCCACCAGTGTCATTGCATGTGTGTTGTTTTCACATAACACATATGGATCCACCAGTGTCATTGCATGTGTGTTCTTTTCACAGACCACATATGGATCCACCAGTGTCATTGCATGTGTGTTCTTTTCACAGACCATGTATGGATCCACCAGAGTCATTGAAATGTGTCTTCTTTTCACAGACCACAGCTAGAGTCATTGCATGTATGTTCTTTTCACAAACCACATATGGAACCACCCTTGTCATTGCACATATGTTCTTTTCACGGACCACATATGGATCCACCACTGTCATTGCATGTGTGTTCTTTTCACAGACCACATATGGATCAACCAGAGTCATTGCATGTGTGTTCTTTTCATCAATCACAACTATAGTCATTGCATGTGTGTTCTTTTCACAAACCACATACGGAACCACTATTGTCATTGCATGAGTATTCTTTTCACAAACAACATATGGAACCACCATTTTCATTGCATGTGTGTTCTTTTCACAAACCACATATGGATCCCCCGGTGTCACTGCATGTGTGTTCTTTTCACAAAATACATATGGATCCACCAGTGTCATTACATGTGTGCTCTTTTCATAGACCACATATGGATACACCAGTGTCATTGCATGTGTGTTCTTTTCAAACACCACATATGGATCCACCATTTTCATTGCATGTGTGTTCTTTTCACGAACCACATGTGGATCCACTAGTGTCATTGCATGTGTGTTCTTTTCACAGACCACATATGGATCCACCAGTGTCATTGCATGTCTGTTATTTCACAGACCACATATGTATCCACCAGTGTCATTTCATGTATGTTCTTTTCACAGAGCACATATGGATCAACCAGTGTCATTGCATGTGTGTTCTTTTCATAGACCACATATGGATCCACCAGAGTTCATTACATGTGTGTTCTTTTCACATACCATGTATGGATCCACCAGTGTCATTGAAGTGTGTGTTGTTTTCACATACCAGATATTGATCCACCAGAGTTCATTGCATGTGTGTTCTTTTCACAAACCATATATGGATCCACAAGTGTCATTGAAATGTTTGTTCTTTTCACAGAACACATATGGATCCACTAGTGTCATTGCATATGGATCCACCAGAGTTCATTGCATGTGTGTTCTTTTCACCAACCACATATGGATCCAGTAGTGTCATTGAAATGTGAGTCCTTTTAACAGACCACATATGGACCCACCAGTGTCATTGCATATGGATCCACCAGTGTTCATTGCATGTGTGTTATTTTTACAATCCACCTATGGATCCACCATTGTCATTGCATGTGTTCACAGACCATGTATGGATCCACCAGTGTCATTGAAATGTGTGTTGTTTTCACAGACCAGATATGGATCCACCAGAGTTCATTGCATGTGTGTTCTTTTCACAAACCATATATGGATCCACAAGTGTCATTGAAATGTTTGTTCTTTTCACAGACCACATATGGATCCACCAGCGTCATTGCGTATGGATCCACTAGAGTTCATTGCATGTGTGTTCTTTTCACCAACCACATATGGATCCAGTAGTGTCATTGAAATGTGTGTCCTTTTAACAGACCACATATGGACCCACCAGTGTCATTGCATATGGATCCACCAGTGTTCATTGCATGTGTGTTCTTTTTAAATCCACCTATGGATCCACCATTGTCATTGCATGTGTGTTCTTTTCATTAACCACAGTTAGAGTCATTGCATGTTTGTTCTTTTCACAAATCACATATGGAACCACCATTGTCATTGCATGTGTGTTCTTTTCACAGACCACATATGGATCCACCAGTGTCATTGAAATGTGTGTTGTTTTTATATAACACATATGGATCCACTAGAGTTCATTGCATGTGTGTTCTTTTCACAAACCATATATGGATCCACTAGTGTCATTGAAATGTTTGTTCTTTTCACAGACCACATATGGATCCACCAGTGTCATTCCATATGGATCCACCAGAGTTCATTGCATGTGTGTTCTTTTCACAAACCACATATGGATACAGTAGTGTCATTGAAATGTGTGTCCTTTTAACAGACCACATATGGACCCACCAGTGTCATTGCATATGGATCCACCAGAGTTTATTGCATGTGTGTTCTTTTTACAATCCACCTATGGATCCACCATTGTCATTGCATGTGTGTTCTTTTCATTAACCACAGTTAGAGTCATTGCATGTTTGTTATTTTCACAAACCACACATGGAACCACCATTGTCATTGCATGTGTGTTCTTTTCACAGACCACATATGGATCCACCAGTGTCATTGAAATGTGTGTTGTTTTCATAGAACACATATGGATCCACTAGAGTTCATTGCATGTGTGTTATTTTCACAAACCATATATGGATCCACCAGTGTCATTGAAATGTTTGTTCTTTTCACAGACCACATATGGATCCACCAGTGTCATTGCATATGGATCCACCAGAGTTCATTGCATGTGTTTTCTTTTCACAAACCACATATGGATCCACCAGTGTCATTGCATGTGTGTTCTTTTCATTAACCACAGATAGAGCCATTGCATGTCTGTTCTTTTCATTAACCATAGCTAGAGTCACTGTATGTATGTTCTTCCCACAAACCACATATGGATCCATCAGTGTCATGGAAATGTGTGTTCTTTTCACAGACCACATATGGATCCACCAGTATCATTGCATGTGTGTTCTTTTCACAGACCACATATGAATCCACCAGTGTCATTGCATGTGTGTTCTTCTCATAGACCACATATGGATCAAACAGTGTCATTGCATGTGTGTTCTTTTCACAGACCACATATGGATCCCCTAGTATCATTGCATGTATGTTCTTTTCACAAACCACATATGGATCCACCAGAGTCATTTCATGTATGTTCTTTTCACAGACCACATATGGATCCACCAGTGTCATTGGATGTATGTTCTTCTCACAAACCACATATGGATCCACCAGTGTCATTGCATGTGTGTTCTTTTCACAAACCAATTCTAGAGTCATTGCATGTGTGTTCTTTTCACAAACCACATATGGATCCACAAGTGTCATTGGATGTTTGTTCTTTTCATGAACCACAACTAGAGTCACTGCATGTGTGTTCTTTTCACAAACCACATATGGATCAACTAGAGTCGCTTCATGTGTATTCTCTTCACAAACCACATGTGGATCCACCAGTTTCATTGCATGTGTGTTCTTTTCACAAACCACATGTGGATCCACCATAATCATTGCATGTGTGTTCTTTTCAAAACCACATAAGGATCCACCAGTGTCATTGGATGTGTGTTCTTGTCACAAACCACATCTAGAGTCATTGCATGTGTGTTCTTTTGACAAACCACATAAGGATCCACAAGTGTCATTGGATGTGTGTTCTTTTCATGAACCACACCCAGTGACATTGGATGTGCATTCATCTCACATACCACATATGGATCCACCAGTGTCATTAGATGTGTGTTCTTTTCATGAACCACACCCAGTGTCATTGGATGTGTGTTCTTTTCATGAAACACACCCAGTGTCATTGCATGTGTGTTCTTCTCACAAATCACACATGGATCCACCAGAGTTCATTGCATGTCTATTTTTTCACAAACCACATATAGATCTGCCAGTGTCATTGCATGTGTGTTCTTTTCATTAATGATAGCTAGAGTCATTGCATGTGTGTTCTTTTCACAAACTACATGGATCCACCAGAGTCATTGCATGAGTGTTCTTTTCATTAACCACACCTAGAGTCATTGCATGTGTGTTCTTTTCACAAACCACATATGGATCCATCAGAGTCATTGCATGTCTGTTCCTTTCATTAACCATATCTAGTGTCATTGCATGTCTATTCTTTCCACAAACCACATATGGATCCACCACAGTTCATTGCATGTGTGTTTTGCATGTGTGTTCTTCTCACAAACCAGACATGGATCTTCTAGTGTCATTGGATCTGTGTTCTTCTCACAAACCACACATGGATCCACCAATGTGATTGCATGTGAGATCTTTTCACAAACCACAGCTAGAGTCATTGCAGGTGTGTTCTTCTCACAAACCACATATGGATCCACCAGAGTTCATTGGATGTGTGTTCTTTGCATGAACCACACCCAGTGCCATTGCATGTGTGTTCTTCTCACAAACCACATCTAGAGTCATTGCATGTGTGTTTTTTCACAAACCAGATAAGGATCCACCAGTGTCATTGGATGTGTGTTCTTTTCATGAACCACACCCAGTGTCATTGGATTTGTGTTCTTCTCACAAACCACATATGGATCCACCAGTGTCATTGGATGTGTGTTCTTCTCACAAACCACACATGGATCCACTAGTGTCATTGCATGTGTGTTCTTTTCACAAACCACATATGGATCCACCAGTGTCATTGCATGTGTGTTCTTTTCACAAACCACATCTAGAGTCATTGCATGTGTATTCTTTTCACAAACCACATATGGATCCACCAGTGTCATTGGAAGTGTGTTCTTTTCATGAACCACAGCTAGAGTCACTGCATGTGTGTTCTTTTCACAAACCACACATGGATCCACCAGTGTCACTGCATGTGTGTTCTCTTCACAAACCACATGTGGATCCACCAGTGTCATTGCATGTGTGTTCTTTTCACAAACCACATGTGGATCCACCAGAGTCATTGCATGTGTGTTATTTTCACAAGCCACATAAGGATCCACTAGTGTCATTGGATGTGTGTTCTTTTCATGAACCACAACCAGTGTCACTACATGTGTGTTCTTCTCACAAACCACACATGGATCCACCAGAGTTTACTGCATGTCTGTTCTCTTCACAAACCACAGATGGATCCACCAATGTCATTGCATGTGTGTTCTTTTCATTAACCATAGCTAGAGTCATTGCATGTGTGTTCTTTTCACAGACCACATGGATGCACTAGAGTCATTGCGTGTGTGTTCTTTTCATTAACCACAGCTAGTGTCATTGCATGTATGTTCTTTTCACAAACCACATATGGATCCATCAGAGTCATTGCATGTCTGTTGATTTTTAAGAACATAACTTAGAACTCATACATATGATTGAATTGTATTACAACTCAAGAATTGACAACATGTATATGTAAGACAATATATCCGTGGATATCAAAGAGAAAGCATCTCAGCAATAGTTTGATCAGTTCATATATCATTTCATATATCATTTCATCTCAACACAATGACAATTAATTGCATCAGAGTGTATGTAGAATAAATCTAGGGCCTCATAAGTTTCTTCAGGGATGGAGTGGGCGAACCAAGTAACAATTGCACAACCTATAATTTTCTTTTACATCGCCCTAGGTTCGCTAACTCATCCCTGAAAAAATCTGACACCAATGTGTCTGCCTCTCTTTGGGGGCAAATTTGAATCATTGGCCACAATAAGAAATTGAAATGTAATCGTACAAAACAATATTCAGGGATATACATAGTCAGGTACAAAATTTTTCTAAATATTGTAATTATAAATAAAAAACCAAACAATTAATCTTCAGGTACATGTTAAAAATACTTATGATCAAAACCATTCATATACATATGCATCATACGAATCATTCAAAGATCAGAAACAATTCAAGGATCATATATGTAGTTCCATATGAGAATAAATCAAGGGCCTCATAATTTTTTCAGAGATGGAGTTAGTGAACCAAAGTACCAACAGCACAACCTATATTGTTTGTGTGCATTGCTGTATTAGGTTCACCAACCCATCCCTAAAACACGACACCATCATGTGTGTCCCCCCTTCAACTCTTTTGGGGCAAATTTCAATCATCGGCCTCGGTGACAAACTGAAATGTAATTCTTATACACTATGAATGCATTGAATATATAATTCAAATATCATAGTTCTATGAATGTAGAATAAAGATTGCAGCCTCATAAGTTTCTTCAGGGATGGCGTAAGCGAACCAAGTAACAATTGCACAACTTATATCGATCTTGTACATGGCCCTAGGTTCACTAACTCATCCCTAAAAAAATCTAACACCAATGTGTCTGCCTCTCTTTTGGGGCAAATTTGAATCATTGGCCACAATAAGAAATTGAAATGTAATCGTACAAAACAATATTCAGGGATATACATATGCATCATACGATGCATTCATAGATCAGAAACAATACAAAGATTATATATATAGGTTCCATATGAGAATAAATTAAGGGCCTCATTTTTTTTAGAGATGGAGTTGGAGAACCAAAATACCAACAACACAACCTATATTGTTTATGTACATTGCTGCCTCGGGTTCACTAACCATCCCTAAGAAAATGACACCATCAGATGCCCTTGCACTATTTGGGGCAAAATTGAATCATTGGGCTCAGTAAGGAATAGAAATGTAATGTTATAGGCATGTTGTGTATCGAAATCAACACTCAACTAGCAAACTCAACTAGATGGCAGATGAGCAGATTGGGGTTTTGGGACTAGACGGATTGGGGTTCTGTGACTAGATGGCAGATGCATCAATCGACCGTTCGAACCATATATATACTACCCTACTTCAAGAGCAAAAGAATCTATACACGATTGAGCAAATCCTATGTATGAACAGTGAAATCTGCGGCTGCGACTAGAGAATCTAGCAATGTAGTACCTCAGACTCCTCATCAGGGACCTCCTCCTCGAACTCGTCATTCTCCGTGATTGCGTCGAAGATTTATTGGACGACGATGTGCTCGTTGATGTAGAGCACCGGATTGCCTCCGCTTACCGTATGCCCCCCATCCAGATCTGCCGCTGGCACCACGACATTGTCGGCCACGATGTTGTCAGCCACCTGCTGCTCGACGGCGATGGCTACTGGCTGGACGGATGAGCTCGAACCCTCGAGGGCGCAGTGACGAGCGCGTTCGTGCCCGGAGAATACGCCTCTGCCTGTTTGGCAACGACCGAGCCATCTGCTACTACGCCTTCAACTGGCTTCACCTCCGACTCGTCTCCACGCGTACGCTTCATGGCGCACCTAGGGAAGGAGGTAGTGCAAGCGAAGGAGCTTCGGTGTGCGCGGTAGGTGCAGATTGGGGTTTTGAGACTAGACAGATTGGGGAAAATGAAACGAGCACATGGAAGAAGAAGGCCGAGCGGGTTTATAAACACTAGACCATCCGTAGTCCTCAAGTGGACACGTGTGGTGGGAGGGGGTGGGGCTACCATGATCTCCACCTTTTGCTTGGGTTCCCTTTTTTTGAAACACCCATGATCTCCACTTTAGAGCTGCATTGAAAACATGCTCATGGCAGACCTCGATTCCACTTCATGCAAGTGGTGCGGAACCAATTTCTAGAAACGTTAGATCTACTCGAGGGGGGCCTTGACTCGTGGAAGTTACTTGCGGTAGGGCCCAGTTGGAAGTGAGATTGAGAGCGCTGCGTAAAAATGGGATATGTCTTATTAAAATCAGGTGGCAATAAATTGCAGCGTCCCGTCGACAACCGTGCACTCGATGACCCCGTTGCCCTATGCATGTGTTGTAGTAGCAGTAGTAGCCTTTGAAGACTATATTAAACGTGACAAGACCACTCGATGACTTTTTCCATGGACGACATCATGTTCCTTCTTGTAGAAGTCTCGCTGAAGGAGACGTCTGTGCTGTCTCACGCTGTACTATGAAGGGCACGACGTGTGCAACGATCCTCATTGGATCACACAGGATCAATGGTTGGTGCGCACGATCCGCGTGACAACTGTGACAACCAATCAGGGCATAACAGATAGAGTGAGCACAGGTTTGGGCTTCTACGAAAGAGAGAGAGGGGGCAAAACTTAGTAGTATCAAAAAATCAAGGGCAAAACTAAGTAGTATAAAATGGAAAGTGAGTGTCTTGTACAATGAAACACATCATGGTATACATCAAATTATGCCAAGATAGATCCACTAGAGTTCATTGGATGTGTGTTATTGTCACAAACCACACATGGATCCACCAGAGTCATTGCATGTCTGTTCTTTCCACAAACCACATATGGATCCACCAGTTTCATTTCATGTGTGTTCTTTTCATGAACCATAGCTAGAGTCATTGCATGTCTGTTCTTTTCACAAACCACATATGGATCCACCAGTGTGATTGGATGTTTGTTCTTTTCATAAACCACACCTAGAGTCTGTGCATGTCTGTTCTTTCACAAACCACACATGGATCCACCAGTGTCACTACATGTGTGTTCTATTCACAAGCCACATGTGGATCTACCAGTATCATTGTATGTGTGTTCTTTTCACAAACCACATGTGGATCCACCAGAGTCATTGCATGTGTGTTCTTTTCATAAACCACATAAGGATCCACAAGTGTCATTGGATGTGTGTTCTTTTCATGAACCACAACCAGTGTCATTGCATGTGTGTTCTTCTCACAAACCACACATGGATCCACCGGAGTTCATTGCATGTCTGTTCTTTTCACAAACCACATATGGATCCACCAGTGTCATTGCATGTGTGTTATTTTCATTAACCATAGCTAGAGTCATTGCATGTGTGTTATTTTCACAAACCACATGGATGCACTAGAGTCATTGCATGTGTGTTCTTTTCATTAACCACAACTAGAGTCATTGCATGTGTGTTCTTTTCACAAACCACATATGGATCCATCAGAGTCATTGCATGTTTGTTCTTTTCATTAACCACAGCTAGTGTCATTGCATGTCTGTTCTTTCCACAAACCACATATGGATCCACCTGTGTCATTGCATGTGTGTTCTTATAACAAACCACACATGGATCCACCAGTGTCATTGGATGTGTGTTCTTCTCACAAACTACATATGGATCCACCAGTGTCATTAGATGTGTGTTCTTCTCACAAACCACATATGGATCCACCAGTGTGATTGCATGTGTGTTCTTTTCACAAACCATAGCTAGAGTCATTGTGTGTGTGTTCTTCTCACAACCCAAATATGGATCCACCAGAGTTCATTGGATGTGTGTTCTTTTCATGAACCACACCCAGTGCCATTGCATGTGTGTTCTTCTCACAAACCACATATGGATCCACTAGTGTCATTGGATGTGTGTTCTTCTCACAAACCACATATGGATCCACCAGTGCCATTGCATGTGTGTTCTTCTCACAAACCACATCTAGAGTCATTGCATGTGTGTTCTTTTCACAAACCACATAAGGATCCACCAGTGTCATTGGATGTGTGTTCTTTTCATGAACCATACCCAGTGTCATTGCATGTGTGTTCTTCTCAAGAACCACACATGGATCCACCAGTGTCATTGGATGTGTGTTCTTCTGACAAACCACATATGGATCCACCAGTGTGATTGTATGTGTGTTCTTTTCACAAACCACATATAGAGTCATTGCATGTGTGTTCTTTTCATAAACCACATAAGGATCCACCACTGTCATTGGATGTGTGTTCTTTTCATGAACCACTACCAGAGTCACTGCATGTGTGTTCTGAACACGAACCACATATGGATCCACTAGTGTCACTTCATGTGTGTTCTCTTCACAAACCACATGTGGATCCACTAGTATCATTGCATGTGTGTTCTTTTCATTAACCATAGCTAGAGTCATTGCATGTGTGTTCTTTTCACAAACCACATGGATCCACCAGAGTCATTGCATGTGTGTTCTTTTCATTAACCACAAGTAGAGTCATTGCATGTGTGTTTTTTTCACAAACCACATATGGATCCATCAGAGTCATTGCATGTCTGTTCTTTTCATTAACCACAGCTAGTGTGATTGCATGTCTGTTCTTTTCACAAACCACATATGGATCCACCAGTGTCATTGCATATGTGTTCTTCTCACAAACCACACATGGATCCACTAGTGTCATTGGATGTGTGTTCTTCTCACAAACCAGTTATGGATCCACCAGTGTGATTGCATGTGTGTTCTTTTCACAAACCACAGCTAGAGACATTGCATGTGTGTTCTTCTCACAAACCACATATGGATCTACCAGAGTTCATTGGATGTGTGTTCTTTTCATGAACCACACCCAGTGTCATTGCATGTGTGTTCTTCTCACAAACCACATATGGATCCACTAGTGTCATTGGATGTGTGTTCTTCTCACAAACCACGTATGGATCCACCAGTCTCATTGCATGTGTGTTCTTCTCACAAACCACATATGGATCCACCAGTGTCATTGCATATGTGTTCTTGTTACAAACCACATCTAGAGTCATTGCATGTGTGTTGTTTTAATAAACCACATAAGGATCCAAAGGTGTCATTGGATGTGTGTTCTTTTCATGAACCACAACCAGTGTCATTGCATGTGTGTTCTACGCACAAACCACACATGGATCCATCGGAGTTCATTGCATGTCTGTTCTTTTCACAAACCACATATGGATCCACCAGTGTCATTGCATGTGTGTTCTTTTCATTAACCATAGCTAGAATCATTGCATGTCTCTTCTTTTCACAAACCACATTGATCCACTAGAGTCATTGCTTGTGTGTTCTTTTGATTAACCAAAACTAGATCCATTGCATGTGTCTTCTTTTCACAAACCACATATGGATCCATCAGAGTCATTGCATGTCTGTTCTTTTCAGTAACCACAGCTAGTGTCATTGCATGTCTGTTCTTTCCACAAACCACATAAGGATCCACCAGTGTCATTGCATGTGTGTTTTGCATGTGTGTTCTTCTCACAAACCACACATGGATCCACCAATGTCATTGGATGTGTGTTATTCTCACAAACCTCATATGGATCTACCAGTGTGATTGCATGTGTGTTCTTTTCACAAACCACAGCTAGAGTCATTGCATGTGTGTTCTTCTCACAAACCACATATGGATCCACTAGAGTTCATTGGATGTGTGTTCTTTTCATGAACCACACCCTGTGCCATTGCATGTGTATTCTTCTCACAAACCACACATGGATCCACCAGTGTCAATGGATGTGTGTTCTTCTCACAAACCACATATGGATCCACCAGTGTCATTGCATGTGTGTTCTTCTCACAAACCACATCTAGAGTCATGGCATGTGTTTTCTTTTCACAAACCACATAAGATCCACCAGTGTCATTGGATGTGTGTTCTTTTCATGAACCACACCCAGTGTCATTGCATGTGTTTTCTTCTCATGAACCACACATGGATCCAAAAGTGTCATTGGATGTGTGTTCTTGTCACAAGCCACACATGGATCCACCGGAGTTCATTGCATGCTTTTTCTTTTCACAAACCACATAAGGATCCACAAGTGTCATTGGATGTGTGTTCTTTTCATGAACCACAACCAGTGTGATTGCATGTGTGTTCTTCTCACAAGCCACACATGGCTCCACCGGAGTTCATTGCATGTCTGTTCTTTTCACAAACAACATATGGATCCACCGGTGTCATTGCATGTGTGTTATTTTCATTAACCATAGCTAGGGTCATTGCATGTGTGTTATTTTCACAAACCACATGGATGCACTAGAGTCATTGCATGTGTGTTCTTTTCATTAACCACAACTAGAGTCATTGCATGTGTGTTCTTTTCACAAACCACATATGGATCCATCAGAGTCATTGCATGTTTGTTCTTTTCATTAACCACAGCTAGTGGCATTGCATGTCTGTTCTTTCCACAAACCACATATGGATCCACCAGTGTCATTGCATGTGTGTTCTTCTAACAAACCACACATGGATTCACCAGTGTCATTGGATGTGTGTTCTTCTCACAAACCACATATGGATCCACCAGTGTCATTGGATGTGTGTTCTTCTCACAAACCACATATGGATCCACCAGTGTGATTGCATGTGTGTTCTTCTCACAAACCACGGCTAGAGTCATTGTGTGTGTGTTCTTCTCACAACCCAAATATGGATCCACCAGAGTTCATTGGATGTGTGTTCTTTTCATGAACCACACCCAGTGCCATTGCATGTGTGTTCTTCTCACAAACCACATATGGATCCACTAGTGTCATTTGATGTGTGTTCTTCTCACAAACCACATATGGATCCACCAGTGTCATTGCATGTGTCTTCTTCTCACAAACCACATCTAGAGTCATTGCATGTGTGTTCTTTTCACAAACCACATAAGGATCCACTAGTGTCATTGGATGTGTGTTCTTTTCATGAACCATACCCAGTGTCATTGCATGTGTGTTCTTCTCATGAACCACACATGGATCCACCAGTGTCATTGGATGTGTGTTCTTCTGAAAAACCACATATGGATCCACCAATGTCATTGGATGTGTGTTCTTCTCACAAACCACATATAGAGTCATTGCATGTGTGTTCTTTTCATAAACCACATAAGGATCCACCAATGTCATTGCATGTGTGTTCTTTTCATGAACCACTACTAGAGTCACTGCATGTGTGTTCTGAACACGAACCACATATGGATCCACCAGTGTGACTTCATGTGTGTTCTCTTCACAAACCACATGTGGATCCACTAGTATCATTGCATGTGTGTTCTTTTCATTAACCATAGCTAGAGTCATTGCATGTGTGATTTTTTCACAAACCACATGGATCCACCAAAGTCATTGCATGTGTGTTCTTTTCATTAACCACAAGTAGTCATTGCATGTGTTTTTTCACAAACCACATATGGATCCATCAGAGTCATTGCATGTCTGTTCTTTTCATTAACCACAGCTAGTGTGATTGCATGTCTGTTCTTTTCACAAACCACATATGGATCCACAAGTGTCATTGCATGTGTGTTCTTTTCACAAGCCACATCTATAGTCATTGCATGTGTGTTCTTTTCACAAACCACATAAGGGTCCACAAGTGTCATTGGATGTGTGTTCTTTTCATCAACCACATAAGGATCCACCACTGTCATTGGATGTGTGTTCTTTTCATGTACCACTACCAGAGTCACTGCATGTGTGTTCTGAACACGAACCACATATGGATCCACCAGTGTCACTTCATGTGTGTTCTCTTCACAAACCACATGTGGATCCACTAGTATCATTGCATGTGTGTTCTTTTCATTAACCATAGCTAGAGTCATTGCATGTGTGTTCTTTTCACAAACCACATGGATCCACCAGAGTCATTGCATGTGTGTTCTTTTCATTAACCACAAGTAGAGTCATTGCATGTGTTTTTTTTTCACAAACCACATATGGATCCATCAGAGTCATTACATGTCTGTTCTTTTCATTAACCACAGCTAGTGTGATTGCATGTCTGTTCTTTTCACAAACCACATATGGATCCACCAGTGTCATTGCATATGTGTTCTTCTCACAAACCACACATGGATCCACTAGTGTCATTGGATGTGTGTTCTTCTCACAAACCAGTTATGGATCCACCAGTGTGATTGCATGTGTGTTCTTTTCACAAACCACAGCTAGAGACATTGCACGTGTGTTCTTCTCACAAACCACATATGGATCCACCAGAGTTCATTGGATGTGTGTTCTTTTCATGAACCACACCCAGTGTCATTGCATGTGTGTTCTTCTCACAAACCAAATATGGATCCAGTAGTGTCATTGGATGTGTGTTCTTCTCACAAACCACGTATGGATCCACCAGTCTCATTGCATGTGTGTTCTTCTCACAAACCACATATGGATCCACCAGTGTCATTGCATATGTGTTCTTGTTACAAACCACATCTAGAGTCATTGCATGTGTGTTGTTTTAATAAACCACATAAGGATCCAAAGATGTCATTGGATGTGTGTTCTTTTCATGAACCACAACCAGTGTCATTGCATGTGTGTTCTACGCACAAACCACACATGGATCCACCGGAGTTCATTGCATGTCTGTTCTTTTCACAAACCACATATGGATCCACCAGTGTCATTGCATGTGTGTTCTTTTCATTAACCATAGCTAGAGTCATTGCATGTGTCTTCTTTTCACAAACCACATGGATCCACTAGAGTCATTGCTTGTGTGTTCTTTTGATTAACCAAAACTAGATCCATTGCATGTGTGTTCTTTTCACAAACCACATATGGATCCTTCAGAGTCATTGCATGTCTGTTCTTTTCAGTAACCACAGCTAGTGTCATTGCATGTCTGTTCTTTCCACAAACCACATAAGGATCCACCAGTGTCATTGCATGTGTGTTTTGCATGTGTGTTCTTCTCACAAACCACACATGGATCCACCAATGTCATTGGATGTGTGTTCTTCTCACAAACCTCATATGGATCTACCAGTGTGATTGCATGTGTGTTCTTTTCACAAACCACAGCTAGAGACATTGCATGTGTGTTCTTCTCACAAACCACATATGGATCCACTAGAGTTCATTGGATGTGTGTTGTTTTCATGAACCACACCCAGTGCCATTGCATGTGTATTCTTCTCACAAACCACATATGGATCCACCAGTGTCATTGCATGTGTGTTCTTCTCACAAACCACATATGGATCCACCAGTGTCATTGCATGTGTCTTCTTCTCACAAACCACATCTAGAGTCATGGCATGTGTTTTCTTTTCACAAACCACATAAGGATCCACCAGTGTCATTGGATGTGTGTTCTTTTCATGAACCACACCCAGTGTCATTTCATGTGTTTTCTTCTCATGAACCACACATGGATCCACAAGTGTCATTGGATGTGTGTTCTTCTCACAAACCACACATGGATCCACCGGAGTTCATTGCATGTTTTTTCTTTTCACAAACCACATAAGGATCCACAAGTGTCATTGGATGTGTGTTCTTTTCATGAACCACAACCAGTGTGATTGCATGTGTGTTCTTCTCACAAACCACACATGGATCCACCGGAGTTCATTGCATGTCTGTTCTTTTCACAAACAACATATGGATCCACCGGTGTCATTGCATGTGTGTTATTTTCATTAACCATAGCTAGGGTCATTGCATGTGTGTTATTTTCACAAACCACATGGATGCACTAGAGTCATTGCATGTGTGTTCTTTTCATTAACCACAACTAGAGTCATTGCATGTGTGTTCTTTTCACAAACCACATATGGATCCATCAGAGTCATTGCATGTTTGTTCTTTTCATTAACCACAGCTAGTGGCATTGCATGTCTGTTCTTTCCACAAACCACATATGGATCCACCAGTGTCATTGCATGTGTGTTCTTCTAACAAACCACACATGGATCCACCAGTGTCATTGGATGTGTGTTCTTCTCACAAACCACATATGGATCCACCAGTGTCATTGGATGTGTGTTCTTCTCACAAACCACATATGGATCCACCAGTGTGATTGCATGTGTGTTCTTCTCACAAACCACGACTAGAGTCATTGTGTGTGTGTTCTTCTCACAACCCAAATATGGATCCACCAGAGTTCATTGGATGTGTGTTCTTTTCATGAACCACACCCAGTGCCATTGCATGTGTGTTCTTCTCACAAACCACATATGGATCCACTAGTGTCATTGGATGTGTGTTCTTCTCACAAACCACATATGGATCCACCAGTGTCATTGCATGTGTGTTCTTCTCACAAACTACATCTAGAGTCATTGCATGTGTGTTCTTTTCACAAACCACATAAGGATCCACTAGTGTCATTGGATGTGTGTTCTTTTCATGAACCATACCCAGTGTCATTGCATGTGTGTTCTTCTCATGAACCACACATGGATCCACCAGTGTCATTGGATGTGTGTTCTTCTGAAAAACCACATATGGATCCACCAATGTCATTGGATGTGTGTTCTTCTCACAAACCACATATAGAGTCATTGCATGTGTGTTCTTTTCATAAACCACATAAGGATCCACCAATGTCATTGCATGTGTGTTCTTTTCATGAACCACTACTAGAGTCACTGCATGTGTGTTCTGAACACGAACCACATATGGATCCACCAGTGTGACTTCATGTGTGTTCTCTTCACAAACCACATGTGGATCCACTAGTATCATTGCATGTGTGTTCTTTTCATTAACCATAGCTAGAGTCATTGCATGTGTGATCTTTTCACAAACCACATGGATCCACCAAAGTCATTGCATGTGTGTTCTTTTCATTAACCACAAGTAGTCATTGCATGTGTTTTTTTCACAAACCACATATGGATCCATCAGAGTCATTGCATGTCTGTTCTTTTCATTAACCACAGCTAGTGTTATTGCATGTCTGTTCTTTTCACAAACCACATATGGATCCACAAGTGTCATTGCATGTGTGTTCTTTTCACAAACCACATCTACAGTCATTGCATGAGTGTTCTTTTCACAAACCACATAAGGATGCACCAGTGTCATTGGATGTGTGTTCTTTTCAAGAACCACACCCAGTGTCATTGCATGTGTGTTCTTCTCATGAACCACACATGGATCCACCAGTGTCAATGGATGTATGTTCTTCTCACAAACCACATATTGATCCACCAGTGTCATTGTATGTGTGTTCTTTTCACAAACCACATCTAGAGTCATAGCATGTGTGTTCTTTTCACAAACCACATAAGGATCCACCAGTTTCATTGGATGTGTGTTCTTTTCATGAACCATGGCCAGAGTCACTGCATGTGTGTTCTTCTCACGAACCACATATGGATGCACCAGTGTCACTGCATGTGTGTTCACTTCACAAACGACATATGGTTCCACCAGTATCATTGCTTTTGTGTTCTTTTCATTAACCTTAGCTAGAGTCATTGCATGTGTGTTCTTTTCACAAACCACATGGATCCACCAGAGTCATTGCATGTGTGTTCTTTTCATTAACCACAACTAGAGTCATTGCATGTGTTTTTTTTTCACAGACCACATATGGATCCATCAGAGTCATTGCATGTCTATTCTTTTCATTAACCACAGCTAGTTTCATTGCATGTCTGTTCTTTTCACATACCACATATGGATCCACTAGTGTCATTGCATGTGTCATTGCATATGTGTTCTTCTCGCAAACCACACATGGATCCACTAGTGTCATTGGATGCGTGTTCTTCTCACAAACCACATATGGATCCACCAGTGTGATTGCATGTGTGTTCTTTTCACAAACCACAGCTAGAGTCATTGCATATGTGTTTTTCTCACAAACCACATATGAATCCACCAGAGTTCATTGGATATGTGTTCTTTTCATGAACCACATCCAGTGTCATTGCATGTGTGTTCTTCTCACAAACCACATACGGATCCACCAGTGTCATTGGATATGTGTTCTTCTCACAAACCACATATGGATCCACCAGTGTCATTGCATGTGTGTTCTTATCACAAACCACATATGGATCCACCAGTGCCATTGCATGTGTGTTCTTTTCACAAACCACATCTAGAGTCATTGCATGTGTGTTCTTTTAACAAACCACATAAGGGTCCACAAGTGTCATTGGATGTGTGTTCTTTTCATGAACCACATGTGGATCCACTAGAGTCATTGCATCTGTGTTCTTTTCACAAACCACATAAGGATCCACAAGTGTCATTGGATGTGTATTCTTTTCATGAACCACAACCAGTGTCATTGCATGTGTGTTCTTCTCACAAACCACACATGGATCCACCGGAGTTCATTGCATGTCTGTTCTTTTCACAAATCACATACGGATCCACCAGTGTTATTGCATGTGTGTTCTTTTCATTAACCATAGCTAGAGTCATTGCATGTGTGTTCTCTTCACAAACCACATGGATCCAGTAGAGTCATTGCATGTGTGTTCTTTTCATTAACCACAACTAGAGTCATTTCATGAGTGTTCTTTTCACAAACCACATATGGATCCATCAGAGTAATTTTATTTCTGTTCTTTTCATTAACCATAGCTAGTGTCCTTGCATGTATATTCTTTCCACATATCACATATGGATCCACCAATGTCATTGGATGTATGTTCTTCTCACAAACCACATATGGATCCACCAGTGTTATTGGATGTGTGTTCTTTTCATGAACCACACCCAGTGTCATTGGATGTGTGTTCTTTTCACAAACCACATATGGATCCACCAGTGTCATTGGATGTCTCTTCTTTCCAGAAACCACATATGGATCCACTAGTGTCACTGCATGTCTGTTTTGCATGTGTGTTCTTCTCACATACCACATGTGGATCCACCAGTGTCATTGGATGTGTGTTCTTCTCACAAACCACATATGGATCCACCAGTGTGATTGCATGTGTGTTCTTTTCACAAACCACAGCTAGAGTCATTGCATGTGTGTTCTTTCTCACAAACCACATATGGATCCACCAGAGTTCATTTGATGTGTGTTCTTTTCATGAACCACACCTAGTCCCATTGCATGTGTGTTCTTCTCACAAACCACATATGGATCCACCAGTGTCATTGGATGTGTGTTCTTCTCACAAACCACATATGGATCCACAAGTGTCATTGCATGTGTGTTATTCTCACAAACCACAGCTAGTGTCATTGCATGTGTGTTCTTTTAACAAACCACATAAGGATCCACAAGTGTCATTGGATGTGTGTTCTTTTCATGAACCACATTTGGATCCACTAGAGTCATTGCATGTGTGTTCTTTTCACAAACCACATAAGGATCCACAAGTGTCATTGGATGTGTGTTCTTTTCATGAACCACAACCAGGGTCATTGCATGTGTGTTCTTCTCACAAACCACACATGTATCCACTGGAGTGAATTGCATGTCTGTTCTTTTCACAAACCACATATGGATCCACCAGTGTCATTGCATGTGTGTTATTTTCATTAACCATAGCTAGAGTCATTGCATGTGTCTTCTTTTCACAAACCACATGGATCCACTAGAGTCATTGCATGTGTGTTCTTTTCATTAACCACAACTAGAGTCATTGCATGCGTGTTCTTCTCACAAACCACATCTACAGTCATTGCATGTGTGTTCTTTTCACAAACCACATAAGGATCCACCAGTGTCATTGGATGTGTGTTCTTTTCAAGAACCACACCTAGTGTCATTGCATGTGTGTTCTTCTCATGAACCACACATGGATCCACCAGTGTCAATGGATGTGTGTTCTTCTCACAAACCACATATGGTTCCACCAGTGTCATTGTATGTGTGTTCTTTTCACAAACCACATCTAGAGTCATTGCATGTGTGTTCTTTTCACAAACCACATAAGGATCCACCAGTGTCATTGGATGTGTGTTCTTTTCATGAACCATGGCCAGAGTCACTGCATGTGTGTTCTTCTCACGAACCACATATGGATGCACCAGTGTCACTGCATGTGTGTTCTCTTCACAAACGACATGTGGATCCACCAGTATCATTGCTTTTGTGTTCTTTTCATTAACCTTAGCTAGAGTCATTGCATGTGTGTTCTTTTCACAAACCACATGGATCCACCAGAGTCATTGCATGTGTGTTCTTTTCATGAACCACAACTAGAGTCATTGCATGTTTTTTTTTCAACAGACCACATATGGATCCATCAGAGTCATTGCATGTCTATTCTTTTCATTAACCACAGCTAGTGTCATTGCATGTCTGTTCTT
This sequence comes from Avena sativa, assembly GCA_916181665.1. NCBI lineage: Eukaryota > Viridiplantae > Streptophyta > Magnoliopsida > Poales > Poaceae > Avena > Avena sativa. Next base: position 354,733,572 of record OV702289.1, on the reverse strand, counting down.
TTCACATACCACATATGGATCCACTAGTGTCATTGCATATGTGTTCTTCTCGCAAACCACACATGGATCCACTAGTGTCATTGGATGTGTGTTCTTCTCACAAACCACATATGGATCCACCAGTGTGATTGCATGTGTGTTCTTTTCACAAACCACAGCTAGAGTCATTGCATGTGTGTTCTTCTCACAAACCACATATGAATCCACCAGAGTTCATTGGATATGTGTTCTTTTCATGAACCACATCCAGTGTCATTGCATGTGTGTTCTTCTCACAAACCACATACGGATCCACCAGTGTCATTGGATATGTGTTCTTCTCACAAACCACATATGGATCCACCAGTGTCATTGCATGTGTGTTCTTATCACAAACCACATATGGATCCACTAGTGCCATTGCATGTGTGTTCTTATCACAAACCACATCTAGAGTCATTGCATGTGTGTTCTTTTAACAAACAACATAAGGGTCCACAAGTGTCATTAGATGTGTGATCTTTTCATAAACCACATGTGGATCCACCAGAGTCATTGCATCTGTGTTCTTTTCACAAACCACATAAGGATCCACAAGTGTCATTGGATGTGTATTCTTTTCATGAACCACAACCAGTGTCATTGCATGTGTGTTCTTCTCACAAACCACACATGGATCCACCGGAGTTCATTGCATGTCTGTTCTTTTCACAAATCACATATGGATCCACCAGTGTCATTGCATGTGTGTTCTTTTTATTAACCATAGCTAGAGTCATTGCATGTGTGTTCTTTTCACAAACCACATGGATCCAGTAGAGTCATTGAATGTGTGTTCTTTTCATTAACCACAACTAGAGTCATTGCATGAGTGTTCTTTTCACAAACCACATATGGATCCATCAGAGTCATTTCATGTCTATTCTTTTCATTAACCATAGCTAGTGTCCTTGCATGTCTATTCTTTCCACAGATCACATATGGATCCACCAATTTCATTGGATGTATGTTCTTCTCACAAACCACATATGGATCCACCAATGTCATTGCATGTCTGTTCTTTCCACAAACCACATATGGATCCACCAGTGTCTGTGCATGTGTGTTACCATGTGTGTTCTTCTCACAAACTACACATGGATCCACCAGTGTCATTGGATGTGTGTTCTTTTCATGAACCACACCCAGTGTCATTGCATGTGAGTTCTTTTCACAAACCACAGATGGATCCACCAGAGTTCATTGCATGTCTGTTCTTTTCATTAACCACAGCTAGTGTCATTGCATGTCTGTTCTTTCCACAGACCACATATGGATCCACCAGTGTCATTGCATGTGTGTTTTGCATGTGTGTTCTTCTCACAAACCACATATGGATCCACCAGTGTCATTGGATGTGTGTTCTTCTCACAAACCACATATGGATCCACCAGTGTGATTGCATGTGTGTTCTGTTCACAAACCACATCTAGAGTCATTGCATGTGTGTTCTTCTCACAAACCACATATGGATCCACCAGTGTTATTGGATGTGTGTTCTTTTCATGAACCACACCCAGTGTCATTGGATGTGTGTTCTTTTCACAAACCACATATAGATCCACCAGTGTCATTGGATGTCTCTTCTTTCGACAAACCACATATGGATCCACCAGTGTCATTGCATGTCTGTTTTGCATGTGTGTTCTTCTCACATACCACATGTGAATCCACCAGTGTGATTGGATGTGTGTTCTTCTCACAAACCACATATGGATCCACCAGTGTGATTGCATGTGTGTTCTTTTCACAAACCACAGCTAGAGTCATTGCATGTGTGTTCTTCTCACAAACCACATATGGATCCACCAGAGTTCATTGGATGTGTGTTATTTTCATGAACCACACCCAGTGCCATTGCATGTGTGTTCTTCTCACAAACCACATATGGATCCACCAGTGTCATTGGATGTGTGTTCTTCTCATAAACCACATATGGATCCACCAGTGTCATTGCATGTGTGTTCTTCTCACAAACCACAGCTAGTGTCATTACATGTGTGTTCTTTTAACAAACCACATAAGGATCCACAAGTGTCATTGGATGTGTGTTCTTTTCATGAACCACATTTGGATCCACCAGAGTCATTGCATGTGTGTTCTTTTCACAAACCACATAAGGATCCACAAGTGTCATTGGATGTGTGTTCTATTCATGAACCACAACCAGTGTCATTGCATGTGTGTTCTTCTCACCAACCACACAAGGATCCACCGGAGTTCATTGCCTGTCTGTTCTTTTCACAAACCACATATGGATCCACCAGTGTCATTGCATGTGTGTTCTTTTCATTAACCATAGCTAGAGTCATTGCATGTGTGTCCGTTTCACAAACCACATGGATCCACTAGAGTCATTGCATGTGTGTTCTTTTCATTAACCACCACTAGAGTTATTGCATGTGTGTTCTTTTCACAAACCACATATGGATCCATCAGAGTCATTGCATGTCTGTTCTTTTCATTAACCACAGTTAGTGTCATTGCATATCTCTTCTTTCCACAAACCACATATGGATCCAGCAGTGTCATTGCATGTGTGTTTTGCATGTGTGTTCTTCCCACAAACCACACATGGATCCACCAGTGTCATTGGATATGTGTTCTTCTCACAAACCACATATGGACCCACCAGTGTGATTGCATGTGTGTTCTTTTCACAAACCACATCTAGAGTCATTGCATGTGTGTTCTTCTCACAAACCACATATGGATCCACCAGAGTTCATTCGATGTGTGTTCTTTTCATGAACCACACCCAGTGCCATTGCATGTGTGTTCTTCTCACAAACCACATATGGATCCACCAGTGTCATTGGATGTGTGTTCTTCTCACAAACCACATATGCATCCACCAGTGTCATTGCATGTGTGTTCTTCTCACAAACCACATATGGATCCACCAGTGTCATTGGATATGTGTTCTTCTCACAAACCACATATGGACCCACCAGTGTGATTGCATGTGTGTTCTTTTCACAAACCACATCTCGAGTCATTGCATGTGTGTTCTTCTCACAAACCACATATGGATCCACCAGAGTTCATTCGATGTGTGTTCTTTTCATGAACCACACCCAGTGCCATTGCATGTGTGTTCTTCTCACAAACCACATATGGATCCACCAGTGTCATTCGATGTGTGTTCTTCTCACAAACCACATATGGATCCACCAGTGTCATTGCATGTGTGTTCTTCTCACAAACCACATATGGATCCACCAGTGTCATTGCATGTGTGTTCTTATCACAAACCACATCTAGAGTCATTGCATGTGTGCTCCTTTCACAAACCACATAAAGATCCACCAGTGTCATTGGATGTGTGTTCTTTTCAAGAACCACACCCAGTGTCATTGCATGAGTGTTCTTCTCATGAACCACACATGGATCCATGAGTGCCATTGGATGTGTGCTCTTCTCAGAAACCACATATGGATCCACCAGTGTCATTGGATGTGTGTTCTTTTCATGAACCACAGCTAGAGTCACTACATGTTTGTTCTTTTCACAAACCACACATGGATCCACCAGTGTCACTTCATGTGTGTTCTCTTCATAAACTATATGTGGATCCACCAGTGTTATTGCATGTGTGTTCTTTTCACAAACCAGATGTGGATCCACCAGAGTCATTGCATGTGTGTTCTTTTCACAAACCACATAAGGATCCACCAGTGTCATTGGATGTGTGTTCTTTTCATGAACGACACCCAGTGTCATTGCATGTGTGTTCTTCTCATGAACTACACATGGATCCACCAGTATCATTGGATGTGTGTTCTTCTCACAAACCACATATGGATCCACCAGTGTCATTGTATTTGTGTTTTTTTCACAAACCACATCTAGAGTCATTGCATGTGTGTTCTTTTCATAAACCACATAAGGATCCACCACTGTCATTGGATGTGTGTTCTTTTCATGAACCACTGCCAGAGTCACTGCATGTGTGTTCTTCTCACGAACCACATATGGATGCACCAGTGTCACTGCAAGTGTGTTCTCTTCACAAACCACATGTGGATCCACCAGTATCATTGCACGTGTGTTCTTTTCATTAACCATAGCTAGAGCCATTGCATGCGTGTTCTTTTCACAAACCACATGGATGCACCAGAGTCATTGCATGTGTGTTCTTTTCATTAACCACAACTAGAGTCATTGCATGTGTTTTTTTTCACAAACCACATATGGATCCATCAGAGTCATTGCATGTCTGCTCTTTTCATTAACCACAACTAGTGTCATTGCATGTCTGCTCTTTTTATTAACCACAACTAGTGTCATTGCATGTCTGTTCTTTTCACAGACCACATATGGATCCACCAGTGTCATTGCATATGTGTTCTTCTCACAAACCACACATGGATCCACCAATGTCATTGGATGTGTGTTCGTCTCACAAACCACATATGGATCCACCAGTGTGATTGCATGTGTGTTCTTTTCACAAACCACAACTAGAGTCATTGCATGTGTGTTCTTCTCACAAACCACATATGGATCCACCAGAGTTCATTGGATGTGTGTTCTTTTCATGAACCACAGCTAGTGTCATTGCATGTGTGTTCTTCTCACAAACCACATATGGATCCACCAGTTTCATTGGATGTGTGTTCTTCTCACAAACCACATATGGATCCACTAGTGTCATTGCATGTGTGTTTTTCTCACAAACCACATATGGATCCACCAGTGTCATTGCATGTGTGTGTTTATCACAAACCACATCTAGAGTCATTGCATGTGTGTTCTTTTAACAAACCACATAAGGATCCATAAGTGTCATTGGATGTGTGTTCTTTTCATGAACCATAGCTAGAGCCATTGCATGCGTGTTCTTTTCACAAACCACATATGGAACCACCATTGTCATTGCACATGTGTTCTTTTCACAGACCACATATGGATCCACGACTGTCATTGCATGTGTGTTCTTTTCACAGACCACACATGGATCCACCAGAGTCATTGCATGTGTGTTCTTTTCATCAACCACAACTAGAGTCATTGCATGTGTGTTCTTTACACAAACCACATACGGAACCACTATTGTCATTGCATGTGTTTTATTTTCACAGACAACATATGGAACCACCATTGTCATTGCATGTGTGTTCTTTTCACAAACCACATATGGATCCGCCGGTGTCACTGCATGTGTGTTCTTTTCACAAACCACATATGGATCTACCAGTGTTATTGGATGTGTGCTCTTTTGATAGACCACATATGGATCCACCAGTGTCATTGCATGTGTGTTCTTTTCAAAGACCACATATGAATCCACCATTTTCATTGTATGTGTGTTCTTTTGACGAACCACATATGGATCCACTAGTGTTATTGCATGTGTGTTCTTTTCACAGACCACATATGGATCCACCAGTGTCATTGCATGTGTGTTATTTTCACATACCACATATGTATCCACCAGTGTCATTTCATGTATGTTATTTTCACAGACCACATATGGATCAACCAGTGTCATTGCATGTGTGTTCTTTTCATAGACCACATATGGATCCACCAGAGTTCATTGCATGTGTGTTCTTTTCACAGACCATGTATGGATCCACCAGTGTCATTGAAGTGTGTGTTGTTTTCATAGACCAGATATGGATCCACCAGATTTCATTGCATGTGTGTTCTTTTCACAAACCATATATGGATCCACAAGTGTCATTGAAATTTTTGTTCTTTTCACAGACCACATATGGATCCACTAGTGTCATTGCATATGGATCCACCAGAGTTCATTGCATGTGTGTTCTTTTCACCAACCACATATGGATCAAGTAGTGTCATTGAAATGTGTGTCCTTTTAACAGACCACATATGGACCCACCAGTGTCATTGTATATGGATCCACCAGTGTTCATTGCATGTGTCTTATTTTTACAATCCACCTATGGATCCACCATTGTCATTGCATGTGTGTTCTTTTCACAGACCATGTATGGATCCACCAGTGTCATTGAAGTGTGTGTTGTTTTCACAGATCAGATATGGATCCACCAGAGTTCATTACATGTGTGTTCTTTTCACAAACCATATATGGATCCACAAGTGTCATTGAAATGTTTGTTCTTTTCACAGACCACATATGGATCCACCAGTGTCATTGCTTATGGATCCACCAGAGTTCATTGCATGTGTGTTCTTTTCACCAACCACATATGGATCCAGTGTGTCATTGAAATGTGTGTCCTTTTAACAGACCACATATGGACCCACCAGTGTCATTGCATATGGATCCACCAGTGTTCATTGCATGTGTGTTCTTTTTACAATCCACCTATGGATCCACCATTTTAATTGCATGTGTGTTCTTTTCATTAACCACAGTTAGAGTCATTGCATGTTTGTTCTTTTCACAAACCACATATGGAACCACCATTGTCATTGCATGTGTGTTCTTTTCACAGACCACATATGGATCCACCAATGTCATTGAAATGTGTGTTGTTTTCATAGAACACATATGGATCCACTAGAGTTCATTGCATGTGTGTTCTTTTCACAAACCATATATGGATCCACTAGTGTCATTGAAATGTTTGTTCTTTTCACATACCACATATGGATCCACCAGTGTCATTGCATATGGATCCACCAGAGTTCATTGCATGTGTGTTCTTTTCACAAACCACAAATGGATCCAGTAGTGTCGTTGAAATGTGTGTCCTTTTAACAGACCACATATGGACCCACCAGTGTCATTGCATATGGATCCACCAGAGTTCATTGCATGTGTGTTCTTTTTACAATCCACCTATGGATCCACCATTGTCATTGCATGTGTGTTCTTTTCATTAACCACAGTTAGAGTCATTGCATGTTTGTTCTTTTCACAAACCACATATGGAACCACCATTGTCATTGCATGTGTGTTCTTTTCACAGACCACATATGGATCCACCAGTGTCATTGAAATGTGTGTTCTTTTCATAGAACACATATGGATCCACTAGAGTTCATTGCATGTGTGTTCTTTTCACAAACCATATATGGATCCACTAGTGTCATTGAAATGTTTGTTCTTTTCACAGACCACATATGGATCCACCAGTGTCATTGCATATGGATCCACCAGAGTTCATTGCATGTGTGTTCTTTTCACAAACCACATATGGATCCAGTAGTGTCGTTGAAATGTGTGTCCTTTTAACAGACCACATATGGACCCACCAGTGTCATTGCATATGGATCCACCAGAGTTCATTGCATGTGTGTTCTTTTTACAATCCACCTATGGATCCACCATTGTCATTGCATGTGTGTTCTTTTCATTAACCACAGTTAGAGTCATTGCATGTTTGTTCTTTTCACAAACCACATATGGAACCACCATTGTCATTGCATGTGTGTTCTTTTCACAGACCACATATGGATCCACCAGTGTCATTGAAATGTGTGTTGTTTTCATAGAACACATATGGATCCACTAGAGTTCATTGCATGTGTGTTATTTTCACAAACCATATATGGATCTACCAGTGTCATTGAAATGTTTGTTCTTTTCACAGAGCACATATGGATCCACCAGTGTCATTGCATATGGATCCACCAGAGTTCATTGGATGTGTGTTCTTCTCACAAACCACATATGGATCCACCAGTGTCATTGCATGTGTGTTCTTTTCATTAACCACAGATAGAGTCATGGCATGTCTGTTCTTTTCATTAACCATAGCTAGAGTCACTGGATGTATGTTCTTCCCACAAACCACATATGGATCCATCAGTGTCATGGAAATGTGTGTTCTTTTCACAGACCACATATGGATCCACCAGTATCATTGCATGTGTGTTCTTTTCACAGACTACATATGGATCCACCAGAGTCATTGCATGTGTGTTCTTCTCATAGACCACATATGGATCCACCAGTGTCATTGCATGTGTGTTCTTTTCACAGACCACATATGGATCCCCCAGTATCATTGCATGTCTGTTCTTTTCACAAACCACATATGGATCCACCAGAGTCATTTCATGTATGTTCTTTTCACAGACCACATATGGATCCACCAGTGTCATTGGATGTGTGTTCTTCTCACAAACCACATATGGATCCACCAGTGTCATTGCATGTGTGTTCTTTTCACAAACCACATCTAGAGTCATTGCATGTGTGTTCTTTTCACAAACCAGATATGGATCCACAAGTGTCATTGGATGTTTGTTCTTTTCATGAACCACAACTAGAGTCACTGCATGTGTGTTCTTTTCAGAAACCACATATGGATCAACTAGTGTCACTTTATGTGTATTATCTTCACAAACCACATGTGGATCCACAAGTTTCATTGCATGTGTGTTCTTTTCACAAACCACATGTGGCTCCACCAGAATAAATTGCATGTGTGTTCTTTTCAAAACCACATAAGGATCCACCAGTGTCATTGGATGTGTGTTCTTGTCACACACCACATCTAGAGTCATTGCATGTGTGTTCTTTTAACAAACCACATAAGGATCCACAAGTGTCATTGGATGTGTGTTCTTTTCATGAACCACATGAGGATCCACCAGAGTCATTGCATGTGTGTTCTTTTCACAAACCACATAAGGATCCACAAGTGTCATTGGATGCGTGTTCTTTTCATGAACCACAACTAGTTTCATTGCATGTGTGTTCTTCTCACAAACCACACATGGATCCACCAGAGTTCATTGCATGTCTGTTCTTTTCACAAACCACATAAGGATCCACCAGTGTCATTGGATGTGTGTTCTTTTCATGAACCACATATGGAACCACCATTGTCATTGCATTGTGTTCTTTTCACAAACCACATATGGATCCACTAGTGTCACTACATGTGTGTTCTTTTCACAAACCACATATGGATCCACCAGTGTCATTGCATGTGTGTTCTTTTCACAGACCACATATGGATCAACCATTTTCATTGCATGTGTGTTCTTTTCACAGACCACATATGGATCCACCAGTGTCATTGCATGTGTGTTCTTTTCACAGACCACATATGGATCTACCAGTGTCATTGCATGTGTGTTATTTTCACAGACCACATATGTATCCACCAGTGTTATTTCATGTGTTCTTTTCACAGACCACATATGGATCAACCAGTGTCATTGCATGTGTGTTCTTTCCATAGACCACATATGGATCCACCATAGTTCATTGCATGTGTGTTCTTTTCACAGACCATGTATGGATCTACCAGTGTCATTGAAGTGTATGTTGTTTTCACAGACCACATATGGATCCACCAGAGTTCATTGCATGTGTGTTCTTTTCACAAACCATATATGGATCCACAAGTGTCATTGAAATGTTTGTTCTTTTCACATACCACATATGCATCCACAAGTGTCATTGCATATGGATCCACCAGATTTCATTGCATGTGTGCTCTTTTCACAAACCACATATGGATGTAGTAGTGTCATTGAAATGTGTGTCCTTTTAACAGACCACATATGGACCCACTAGTGTCATTGCATATGGATCCACCTGAGTTCATTGCATGTCTGTTCTTTTCACAATCCACCTATGGATCCACTATTGTCATTGCATGTGTGTTCTTTTCATTAACCACAGCTAGAGTCATTGCATGTTTGTTCTTTTCACAAACCACATATGGAACCACCATTGTCATTGCATGTGTGTTCTTTTCACAAACCACATATGGATCCACCACTGTCATTGAAATGTGTGTTGGTTTCATAGACCACATATGGATCCACTAGAGTTCATTGCATGTGTGTTCTTTTCACAAACCATATATGGATCCACCAGTGTCATTGAAATGTTTGTTGTTTTCATAGACCACATATGGATCCACCAGAGTTCATTGCATGTGTGTTCTTTTCACAAACCACATATGGATCCACCAGTGTCATTGCATGTGTGTTCTTTTCATTAACCATAGCTAGAGTCATTGCATGTGTCTTCTTTTCACAAACCACAGGTAGAGTCATTGCATGTCTGTTCTTTTCATTATCCACATCTGGAGTCCCTGGATGTATGTTCTCTCCACAAACCACATATGGATCCAACGGTGTCATTGAAATGTGTGTTCTTTTCACAGGCCACATATGGATCCACCAGTATCATTGCATGTGTGTTCTTTTCACAGACGACATATGGATCCACCAGTGTCATTGCATGTGTGTTGTTTTCACAGACCACATATGGATCCCCCAGTATCATTGCATGTCTGTTCTTTTCACAGACCACATATGGATCCACCAGAGTCATTTCATGTGTGTTCTTTTTCAGAGACCAGATATGGATCCACCAGTGTCATTGGATGTGTGTTCTTATCACAAACCACATATGGATCCACCAGTGTCATTGCATGTGTGTTCTTTTCACAAACCACATCTAGAGTCCTTGCATGTGTGTTCTTTTCACAAACCACATATGGATCCACAAGTGTCATTGGATGTCTGTTCTTTTCATGAACCACAACTAGAGTCACTGCATGTGTTTTTTCGCAAACCACATATGGATCAACCAGTGTCACTTCATGTGTATTCTCTTCACAAACCACATGTGGATCCACCAGTGTCATTGCATGTGTGTTCTTTTCACTGACCACATGTGGATCCACCAGAATCATTGCAGGTGTGTTCTTTTCAAAACCACATAAGAATCCACCAGTGTCATTGGATGTGTGTTCTTGTCACAAACCACATCTAGAGTCATTGCATGTGTGTTCTTTTAAGAAACCACATAAGGATCCACAAGTTTCATTGGATGTGTGTTCTTTTCATGAACCACATGAGGATCCACCAGAGTCATTGCATGTGTGTTCTTTTCACAAACCACATAAGGATCCACAAGTGTCATTGGATGCGTGTTCTTTTCATGAACCACAACTAGTTTCATTGCATGTGTGTTCTTCTCACAAACCACACATGGATCCACCGGAGTTCATTGCATGTCTGTTCTTTTCACAAACCACATATGGATCCACCAGTGTCATTGCATGTGTGTTCTTTCCATTAACCATAGCTAGAGTCATTGCATGCGTGTTCTTTTCACAAACCACATGGATCCACTAGAGTCATTGCATGTGTGTTCTTTTCATTAACCACAACTAGAGTCATTGCATGTGTGTTCTTTTCACAAACCACATATGGATCCATCAGAGTCATTGCATGTCTGTTCTTTTCATTAACCACAGCTAGTGTCATTGCATGTCTCTTCTTTCCACAAACCACATATGGATCTACCAGTGTCATTGCATGTGTGGTTTGCATGTGTGTTCTTCTCACAAACCACACATGGATCCACCAGTGTCATCTGATGTGTGTCCTTCTCACAACCCACATATGGATCCACCAGTGTCATTGGATGTGTGTTCTTTTCATGAACCACACCCAGTGTCAGTGCATGTGTGTTCTTCTCATAACCACAGATGGATCCACCAGAGTTCATTGCATGTCTGTTCTTTTCATTAACCAGAGCTAGTGTCATTGCATGTCTGTTCTTTCCACAGACTACATATGGATCCACCAGTGTCATTGGATGTGTGTTCTTCTCACAAACCACATATGGATCCACCAGTGTCATTGCATGTGTGTTCTTCTGACAAAGCACATATGGATCCACCAGTGTCATTACATGTGTGTTCTTGTCACAAACCATATGTAGAGTCATTGCATGTGTGTTGTTTTCACAAACCACATAAGAATCCACCTGTCATTGGATGTGTGATCTTTTCATGAACCACACCCAGTGTCATTGGATGTGTGTTCTTTTCATGAAACACACCCAGTGTCATTGCATGTGTGTTCTTTTAACAAACCACATAAGGATCCACCAGTGTCATTGGATGTGTGTTATTTTCATGAACCACAACCAGTGTCACTGTATGTGTGTTCTTCTCACAAACCACACATGGATCCACCGGAGTTCATTGCATGTCTGTTCTTTTCACAAACCACATATGGATCCACCAGTGTCATTGCATGTGTGTTCTTTTCATTAACCATAGCTAGAATCATTGCATGTGTGTTCTTTTCACAAACCACATGGATCCACTAGAGTCATTGCATGTGTGTTCTTTTCATTAACCACAACTAGAGTCATTGCATGTGTGTTCTTTTCACAAACAACATATGGATCCATCAGAGTCATTGCACATCTGTTCTTTTCATTAACCACAACTAGTGTCATTGCATGTCTCTTCTTTCCACAAACCACATATGGATCCACCAGTGTCATTGCATGTGTGGTTTGCATGTGTGTTCTTCTCACAAACCACACATGGATCCACCAGTGTCATCTGATGTGTGTTCTTCTCACAGACCACATATGGATCCACCACTGTCATTGGATGTGTGTTCTCTTCATGAACCACACCTAGTGTCAGTGCATGTGTGTTCTTCTCACAAACCACAGATGGATCCACCAGAGTTCATTGCATGTCTGTTCTTTTCATTAACCACAACTAGTGTCATTGCATGTCTGTTCTTTCCACATACCACATATGGATCCACCAGTGTCATTGGATGTGTGTTCTTCTCACAAACCACGTATGGATCCATCAGTGTCATTGCATGTGTGTTCTTCTAACAAAGCACATATGGATCCACCAGTGTCATTACATGTGTGTTCTTGTCACAAACCACATCTAGAGTCATTGCATGTGTGTTCTTTTCACAAAACACATAAGGATCCACCAGTGTCATTGGATGTGTGTTCTTTTCATGAACCACACCAAGTGTCATTCAACTATGTGTTCTTTTTACAAACCACATATGGATCCACCAAGTGTCATTCAACTATGTGTTCTTTTTACAAACCACATATGGATCCACCAGTGTCATTGCATGTGTGTTGTTTTCACATACCACATATGGTTCCACCAGTGTCATTGCATGTGTGTTCTTTTCACAGACCATATATGGATACACCAGTGTCATTGCATGTGTGTTCTTTTCACAGACCATGTATGGATCCACCAGAGTCATTGCATGTGTGTTCTTTTCACAAACCACATAAGGATCCACAAGTGTCATTGGATGCGTGTTCTTTTCATGAACCACAACTAGTTTCATTGCATGTGTGTTCTTCTCACAAACCACACATGGATCCACCGGAGTTCATTGCATGTCTGTTCTTTTCACAAACCACATATGGATCCACCAGTGTCATTGCATGTGTGTTCTTTTCATTAACCATAGCTAGAGTCATTGCATGTGTGTTCTTTTCACAAACCACATGGATCCACTAGAGTCATTGCATGTGTGTTCTTTTCACAAACAACATATGGATCCATCAGAGTCATTGCACATCTGTTCTTTTCATTAACCACAACTAGTGTCATTGCATGTCTCTTCGTTCCACAAACCACATATGGATCCACCAGTGTCATTGCATGTGTGGTTTGCATGTGTGTTCTTCTCACAAACCACACATGGATCCACCAGTGTCATCTGATGTGTGTTCTTCTCACAGACCACATATGGATCCACCACTGTCATTGGATGTGTGTTCTCTTCATGAACCACACCTAGTGTCAGTGCATGTGTGTTCTTCTCACAAACCACAGATGGATCCACCAGAGTTCATTGCATGTCTGTTCTTTTCATTAACCACAGCTAGTGTCATTGCATGTCTGTTCTTTCCACATACCACATATGGATCCACCAGTGTCATTGGATGTGTGTTCTTCTCATAAACCACATATGGATCCATCAGTGTCATTGCATGTGTGTTCTTCTGACAAAGCACATATGGATCCACCAGTGTTATTACATGTGTGTTCTTGTCACAAACCACATCTAGAGTCATTGCATGTGTGTTCTTTTCACAAACCACATAAGAATCCACCAGTGTCATTGGATGTGTGTTCTTTTCATGAACCACACCTAGTGTCATTGGATGTGTGTTCTTTTCATGAAACACACCCAGTGTCATTGGATGTGTGTTCTTCTCATAAACCACATATGGATCCATCAGTGTGATTCCATGTGTGTTCTTTTCACAAACCACAGCTAGAGTCATTGCATGTGTGTTCTTCTCACAAACCACATATGGATCCACCAGAGTTTATTGGATGTGTGTTCTTTTTATGAACCACACCCAGTGCCATTGCATGTGTGTTCTTCTCACAAACTACATATGGATCCACCAGTGTCATTGGATGTGTGTTCTTCTCACAAACCACATATGGATCCACCAGTGTCATTGCATGTGTGTTCTTCTCACAAACCACATCTAGAGTAATTGCATGTGTGTTCTTTCCACAAACCACATAAGCATCCACCAGTGTCATTGGATGTGTGTTCTTTTCATGAACCACACCCAGTGTCACTGGATGTGCATTCATCTCACGAACCACATATGGATCCACCAGTGTCAATGGATGTGTGTTCTTCCCACAAACCACACATGAATCCACCAGTGTCATTGCATGTGTGTTCTTTTCACAAACAACATATGGATCCACCAGTGCCATTGCACGTGTGTTCTTTTCACAAACCACATCTAGAGCCATTGCATGTGTGTTCTTTTCACAAACCACATATGGATCCACAAGTGTCATTGGATGTGTGTTCTTTTCATGAACCACAGCTAGAGTCACTGCATGTGTGTTCTTTTCACAAACCACACATGGATCCACCAGTGTCACTGCATGTGTGTTCTCTTCACAAACCACATGTGGATCCACCAGTGTCATTGCATGTGTGTTCTTTTCACAAACCACATGTGGATCCACCAGAGTCATTGCATGTGTGTTCTTTTCACAAACCACATAAGGATCCACCAGTGTCATTGGATGTGTGTTCTTTTCATGAACCACAACCAGTGTCACTATATGTGTGTTCTTCTCACAAACCACACATGGATCCACCAGAGTTCATTGCATGTATGTTCTCTTCAAAAACCACAGATGGATCCACTAGTGTCATTGCATGTGTGTTCTTTTTTATTAACCATAGCTAGAGTCATTGCATGTGTGTTCTTTTCACAAACCACATGGATCCACTAGTCATTGCATGTGTGTTTGATGGCTCAGTGTTGACGGCGCCAGAAAAATGCAGGAGCGGTGTTGATGTAGAGCTTGTTGGGAACCCCAAGAGGAAGGTATGATGAGCACAGCAGCAAGTTTCCCTCAGTTATGAAACCAAGGTTTAATCGAACGAGTAGGGGCAAGGAAACACCCCAAAGGTGTTACTAGCTGAGCCTTGGCAGGGCGCACTACCGGTGCTAGTAGCAACGTGGAGAACTGCACAACACAACCATAGAACTTTGTCCCCAACTTGCGATGAGGTTGTCAATCTCCCCGTGTTTTGCTGAAAACAAAGGTTTAAACGTATCGAATGGACGGAAGTAATAGTTTGCAGAAAGTAAACACAAAGCAGTAAACAATTTGTAGATTGTTTGTAAAGAAAAAGGAACGGGATCCATAGTTCACTGGAGGTGGCTCTCCTTAGATAGATAACATGCTGGGTGAACAAATTACAGCGGGGCAATTGACAAACATCGAGAAAGCAATACATGCATATACTAATCATCTTGACTCCTTTGAAACTTGATTAGGCATTACAACATTATACATAGACCTCCATCTAACTGCATCTTTGACTAATAATCCACCTTCAGGTTATCATCCGAACCCCCTCCAGTATTAAGGTTCAAGCAATAGATTATTGCTTTACGAATTGCGTGTTAAGTAAACAATACGATTATTCTATGAACAAAAGATTGTTGTTTTCTCCGTAGTAGCAACAACACATCTAGTACCTTAGATATTTCTGTCACTTCCCCAGATTACCAGAGGCATGACCCCACTATCGAGCATAAATACTAACTCTTGGAGTTGCTAGCATCTACTTGGCCAAGATAGCTACTAACAACGGAAAGCATGCAAGATCACAAATAACAAAGACATGATAGAATCAATAATCAATCTGAAATAGCATCTCAATATCCATCGGATCCCCGCAAATACAACATGCAGAATTACAAATAGATGATCTTGATCATGAACGGAGCTCACAAGATCTAGACATAAAAGCACAAAGGAGGAGAACCAGCCATCTAGCTACTACATGGATACGTAGTCCAAGGATGAACTACTCATGCATCACACCGGAGGCTTGCATGGTGATGAAGAAGGCCTCCAGGATGAATTCCCCTCTCCGGCAGGGTGCCGGGAAGAGCTTCAGATCCCTCCCGATCTAGGGATGGAGATGACGGCGGCTACAGACTCTTTCATGGATTTTTGATTAGGTACTTAGGGTTTTCGTCCCGAGGGCATCTTATAGGCAAAAGGGGAGGCCGAGGGGGTGCCGGAGGCGGCCAGACCACCCCTGGCGCGGGCCAGGCTAGGCCGCGCGGCCAGGTGGTGTGGTGGCCCCCTGGCCCCTCTCTGTCTTATATTCTGGTATCTGATGACTTCCGGAAAAATAGGCACTTTGGCTTTTGTCCCGTCCAATTCCGAGAATATTCATTTTCTAACTTTCCTGGAACGAAAAACAGCAGAAAATAGGTAGTTGGCATTGTGGCTCTTGTTAATGGGTTAGTCCAAGAAATCATATGAAAAGTACTCCAAAGTGTGGACAAAACACAGGAAAGTGGATAAAACCAAGCATGAAACATCAAAAATTATAGATACATTTGCAATGTATCAACATCCCCAAGCTTAACTCCTGCTCGTCCTGGAGTAGGTAAGTGATAAAAATAAAGAATAATTTTTGAGGTGACATGCACCATCAAAGACTTGATCAAAGTATTTGTAAAACATTCAAAGCTGGGATCATAGTACTTCAATCATAACATGAAAGACAAAGTTCTAGCAATAAGACAAAGAAACTATGATGCAACATGAAAAGGCACAAACAAAAGATTCATGAATAACAATGCTTTGCAAGACGTTTGTTTGTTTCACATAAAGAAAACATAGCATAATAGTATTCAGCTTGTCCCTCATAGAGTAGCAAACATAAATGCATAGGACACCTTCAAAGTTCATAAGAGTGACTAGATACAAATAGTTTTTTAAAACAAGCAATATCAAGATATGCATCAATCAACTAGTCTTGGGACAATGCACATAGAACTAAGAATGGCCACTATGCTCTCAAAGTAGGTGCATAAAGGTAGAAGGTGGAGACTCAATATAATGGTGGAAGAAAGGCCTTCATAGAAGGAAGCAGGGATTCAAGTCTCATAAAGAGCTTCCAAAAATTATGGTACTTATAGATTTCAGCTCTCATTGCCCCTGTCATAAGCATCTTGAAGTGATTAAGGTTAAAATGAACAAACTATGGTGTACATGCTTGACAAAGTATAAGTCAGAAATCTCATGTCCCTTGTATACGAGGGTCGCTCCTCATGCTACTCAAGTTTAGTCACCGGTAAGTTCTTGTCATTGTAAGTACATGTGTATCATAGAGAACCGCCAACGGGGTACCCCTTGCCCGATGATACGGAAGAATCCCCATATCAAAATGACAAGGCAAGCAGACAACGAGCATCTCAGCAATCTTCTTATTTACCATGGGAATAGGGTGCTTTTTTCTCTCTTTCCTCTTTTCATAATCTCTTTTTTTTATTTTTTCTCAATATAGGACTCTTTTTTATAAGAAGAATGCTTCATAGACAGCTCATTATGGTTACGCTGCAGGTTTCCACCATGTCAGCATGGATTAGACCAGCGACCCAGGCGTTTCTCTAACACATATACATAACTCCATGGACTTACAAGCTCCCCTTTCATTTCACACCGACGACATCCATATACAAAAGAGCATGATATCAACTAGGTACAAGTACCAAGTGCAATGTTGAAAGCATTCCCCATGAAAGCATGGTTCTGCTAATTCCCAACAAATAAGTGCAAGCATATACAACATAGACGACACAATGGTTCAAGTTTATTAAGGGCAAGAAAAGTAAAGTGTGCCATCAAGTTCGTGAGAGCTTTAATCACTAGTTTTCTCATAAAAAGTTTAATTTGGAAGGTAAACAAAAGCATGAATATACTTGGAATAGCTTAAGCTAGTAGGTAGGTATGGTGGACTCTTTGGAATAACTTGGTTTAGGGAGTTGGATGCATGAGTGGAACTCATACTTGGTTGTGGAGGCTAGCAAAAGACTGGGAGCGACAAACTAAGAGAGCAATAATGGCCATAATCATGCAGAGCGACAAAACATCATTGATCAAAGAATAAAGTGATACTACAAGTTGAAAACTAAAGGACCACAAAGGCTATGGTGACTTGAGTTAGTCATAACATGGTGTGAGCATGTGCCAAGTCAACCCAAATAAAGCATCAAAGGAGAATACCACTATACTATGCTTTAATATGCTAAAACAACGCATGATTCATCCAAGGCACATTAAGAAATCTCAATTGTTTATAACAAGTCATGCTACAGCAAAGAATACTAAGCATAAAGCCAAAACAATATCAAGCATGGTATGACAAAGCATAGGCCATAGTCAAAAACAAGCTCTTTTTACCACATAAGCATGAACTTTCCTACTCTTTTCCAAACCAAACCAAACTATTTGAAAACCAATGTATGAAAGAGGGGGTCCAACCAATTTATTCAGCAAACTAAGAAAACCAAGCAAACGAAAAACCAAAACGAAAACGAAAATGAAAAAGAAGACGCTCCAAGAACAACACAACTGTGCATGAAACAATAAAAATGAAGCGTTTGGAAGAAACCTGGGATTTTTATTGATGAACAAGGGGATGCCCAAGGCATCCCCAAGCTTTGACGCTTGTACTTATTGGATATTTCATGGGGTGACACGCGTGGCATCCCCAAGCTTGAGCTTTAGTCCATCCTTCATCTCATTACTCATTCCTTCCATACACCTGAAATATTTCCTTCATACAAAACTTCACACAATCTTTATTAGCAACATTAGTGCACTCAAGATAAAAGGTCTTAAGGTTCAGTTCCAACACCAATAAAACTTCCATTAGAACACTATCTACTGTAGCACTTCCCTCAAAAAGCTCAATTCCCCAAAAGAACTCAAAAAGGAACCAACAAGAAGCAAATGCAGAAAATGGCAGAAATCTGTCAAAACAGACCAGCAGATAAAGACGATTTTTTTCGAAGACCTTCTGTTGCTCAAATCAAAAAGTGTTGAACTAACAAAAGTTAGATAACAACCTGGGGCAGAAGCACAAAAATGCACGCCTCAAAAAGACGTTCAGAGATTTTACAAGAATTTGTACGGTGAAGCACAAAAATCTGTTTTGGGACAGCAACTTTCCCAATCATTACTTCTCTCTCATTAGAGGTTACTCTTAGCACAAAAATCAAATAAAAATGATAAGGAGAGGTTATTACTGAAGTAATAACTTCCAAGACTCCTCTAAAACTTTTGAGTTATCTCCCGATAAGTACTTTTCTTTAACGCATTTAAGTTAGGCATAAGAAGCAAGAAAAGAATCAAGTGTTCTCAAATGAAGAAGAATTAAGACCAACTTTTGTTTTCATAGGAGAAGCAAAAGAAATCTTCTCTCTCTTCTTAGGGAAGTTCTATACCTTTCTTGAGTGGGAGTTGATATTTAATGGTGCCTTCTTTCATATCAATAATGGCACCAACAGTTCTAAGGAAAGGTCTTCCGAAAGTAATAGGACAAGAAGCATTGTATTCAACATCCAAAACATAGAAATTAAGAGATAGGCATTGTTAACCATAATAAGAACATCATTAAGACTCCCCATGAGTTTCTTTTTAGCGTTATCATCAAGTGGGCCATTCAAATAACAATCTTCAAGTGGAGGCAAATCAAGCATATCATAAATCCTTCTAGGCATAATAGAAACACTACTATCAAGATCACATAAATATTTGAAATCAAAGTCATTCACTTTCATATTAATGATGGGTTCCCAACCATATTCTTGTTTTATAGGAATAGAAGCTTTATGTTTCATCTTTTCTTCTTTAATCTTTATGAGAGCATCAGTAATGTGTTTTGTAAAGGCCATGTTCATAGCACTAGCATTAGGACTTTTAGCAAGCTTTTGTAGGAACTTAATAACTTCAGAGATATTGCAACCATCAAGATCAAAATCAAATTTATCATCTAAAGTAGTAGAACTATTACTAGCCTCAACACTAGTGGTGGTGATAGTAGAAACAGTAATGTTTCTAGCAATTCCATCTTTTCTTTCCCACTTAGCATGTAATTCAGCTAATAGTCTAACATTTTCATCAATTCTTACTTGTATAGCATTAGTAGCTGCAAAGGGATTATCATTAGTTTCAGGTTTAGTAGCCATTTTATTCAAAGAAGATTGAGCTTCAGCCAAAGATGCTATATTTCTTTCAGCATTAAAGAGTTTTCCTCAATAGTTTTATTGAAAGCAGTTTGTTACTAATAAACTCTTTAAGCATAACTTCAAGTTCAGAGGGAGCACTCCTATTATTGTTGTAATAATTTCCATAAGCATTACCATTGTTGGAAGGATATGGCTTATAATTGTTGTTACCAAAATTACTCCTATAAGAATTATTGCCAAAATTATTATTTCTTATGAAGTTCACATCAACTTGCTCTTCTTGAGCAACCAAAGAGGCTAAAGGAACATTATTTGGATCAATATGGCCTTTCCCATTAACAAGCATAGACATAATAATATCAATCTTATCACTCAAGGAGGAAGTTTCCTCAACAGAATTTACCTTCCTACCGTGTGGAGCTCTCTCAGTATGCCATTCATAATAATTAACCATCATATTGTCCAGAAGTTTTGTTGCAGCACCCAAAGTAATGGTCATAAAGGTACCTCCAGCAGCAGAATCCAATAGGTTCTTGAAGAGTAGTTCAACCCTGCATAAAAAGTTTGGATGATCATCCAAGCAGTTAGTCCATGAGTGGGACAATTCATTACCCAAGATTTCATTCTTTCCCAAGCTTGAGCAACATGTTCATTATCAGATTGTTTAAACTTCATTATTTCACTTCTCATAGATATAATCTTAGCAGGAGGATAGTATTTTCCAATGAAAGCATCTTTGCATTTAGTCCAAGAATTAATACTATTCCTAGTTAAGGAATTCAACCATTCTTTAGCTTTTCCTCTCAAAGAGAAAGGAAACAATTTTAGCTTAATAATATAACCATCTATATCCCTATGCTTTTGCATCTCACAAAGTTCAACAAAGTTATTTAGATGGGCCACAGCATCTTCATTACCAATACCAGCAAATTGTTCTCTCATAACAAGATTGAGTAAAGCAGGTTTTATCTCAAAGAAAGTATCTTCAGGCACAGGTGGAGCAATAGGTGTGCTCATAAAATCATTGTTGTTGGTGCTAGTGAAGTCACACAACTTAGTGTTTTCAAGAGTAGTCATTTTTTGTGTTTTCAAATAAGAAAGCAAACTAGTAAAACTAATTTTTTGTCTTTTTGATAACAAAACAAGCAAACAAAACAAAAAAACTAAGCAAAACAAAAATAACAAAGTAAAGAGATTGGATATGAGGGACTCCCCTTGTGAAGATGTCCTTGACTCCCCGGAAACAGCGCCAGAGAAATGCTTAATGGCATAGTGTTGACGGCGCCAGAAAAATGCTGGAGCGGTGTTGATGTAGAGCTCGTTGGGGACCCCAAGAGGAAGGTATGATGAGCACAGCAGCAAGTTTCCCTCAGTTATAAAACCAAGGTTTAATTGAACTAGTAGGAGCAAGGAAACACCCCAAAGGTGTTACTAGCTGAGCCTTGGCAGGGCGCACTACCGGTGCTAGTAGCAACGTGGAGACCAACACAACACAACCACAGAACTTTGTCCCCAACTTGTGATGAGGTTGTCAATCTCACTGTGTTTTGCTGAAAACAAAGGATTAAACGTATCGAATGGACAGAAGTAATAGTTTGCAGAAAGTAAACACCAAGCAGTAAACAGTTTGTAGATTGTATGTAAAGAAAAAGGACCGGGATCCATAGTTCACTAGAGGTGGCTCTCCTTAGATAGATAACATGCTGGGTGAACAAATTACAGCGGGGCAATTGACAAACATCGAGAAAGCAATACATGCATATCTAATCATCTTGACTCCTTTGAAACTTGATTGGGCATTACAACATTATACATAGACCGCCATCCAACTACATCTATGACTAATAATCCACCTTCAGGTTATCATCTGAACCCCCTCCAGTATTAAGTTGCAAGCAACAGATTATTGCTTTATGAATTACATGTAAAGTAAACAATATGATTGTTCTATGAACAAATGATTGTTGTTTTCTCCCTAGGAGCAACAACACATCTAGTACCTTAGAGATTTCTGTCACTTCCCTAGATTACCAGAGGCATGACCCCACTATCGAGCATAAATACTAACTCTTGGAGTTGCTAGCATCTACTTGTCCAAGATAGCTACTAACAACGGAAAGCATGCAAGATCACAAATAACAAAGACATGATAGAATCAATAATCAATCTGAGATAGCATCTCAATATCCATCGGATCCCCACAAACACAACATGTAGAATTACAAATAGATAATCTTGATCATGAACGGAGCTCACAAGATCTAGACATGAAAGCACAAAGGAGGAGAACCAGCCACCTAGCTACTTCATGGATCCGTAGTCCAAGGATGAACTACTCACGCATCACACCGGAGGCTTGCATGGTGATGAAGAAGGCCTCCAGGGTGAATTCCCCTCTCTGGCAAGGTGTCGGGAAGAGCTTCAGATCCCTCCCGATCCAGGGATGGAGAAGACGGTGGCTATAGACTCTTTCGTGGATTTTTGATCGAGTACATAGGGTTTTCGTCCCGAGGGCATCTTATAGGCGAAAGGGGAGGCCGAGGGGGTGCCGGAGGCGGCTAGACGACCCCCTGGCGCGGGCTAGGCTGGGTCACGCGGCCAGGTGGTGTGTTGGCCCCTGGCCCCTCTCCGTCTCGTATTCTGGCATCTGATGACTTCCAAAAAAATAGGCACTTTGGCTTTTGTCACGTCCAATTCCGAGAATATTCATTTTTTGACTTTCCTGGAACCAAAAACAACAGAAACCAGGCAGCTGGCACCGTGGCTCTTGTTAATAGGTTAGTCCAAGAAATCATATGAAAAGTACTCCAAAGTGTGGACAAAACACAAGAAAGTGGATAAAACCAAGCATGTAACATCAAAAATTATAGATACATTTGCACTGTATTAGTGTTCTTTTCATTAACCACAACTAGTGTCATTGCATGTGTGTTCTTTTCACAAACCACATATGGATCCAACAGAGTCATTGCATGTCTGTTCTTTCCATTAACCATAGGTAGTGTCCTTGCATGTCTGTTCTTTCCACATACCACATATGGATCCACCAGTGTCATTGCATGTGTGTTTTGCATGTGTGTTCTTCTCACAAACCACACATGGATCCACCAGTGTCATTGGATGTGTGTTCTTCTAACAAACCACAAATGGATCCATCAGTGTGATTGCATGTGTGTTCTTTTCACAAACCACAGCTAGAGTCATTGCATGTGTGTTCTTCTCACAAACCACATTGGATCCACCATAGTTCATTGGATGTGTGTTCTTTTCATGAACCACACCAAGTGCGATTGCATGTGTGTTCTTCTCACAAACCACATATGGATCCACCAGTGTCATTGGATGTGTGTTCTTCTCACAAACCACATATGGATCCACCAGTTTCATTGCATGTGTGTTCTTCTCACAAACCACATCTAGAGTCATTGCATGTGTGTTCTTTTCACAAACCACATCAGGATCCACCAGTGTCATTGGATGTGTGTTCTTTTCATGAACCACACCCAGTGTCATTGGATGTGCATTCTTCTCACAAACCACATATGGATCCACCAGTGTCATTGGATGTGTGTTCTTCTCACTAACCACACATGAATCCACCAATGTCATTGCATGTGTGTTCTGTTCACAAACCACATATGGATCCACCAGTGTCATAGCTTGTGTGTGCTTTTCACAAACCACATCTAGAGTCATTGCATGTGTGTTCTTTTCACAAACCACATATGGATCCACCTGTGTCATTCGATGGGTGTTTTTTCATGAACCATAGCTAGAGTCACTACATGTGTATTCTTTTCACAAACCACACATGGATCCACCAGTGTCACTTCATGTGTGTTCTCTTCACAAACTACAAGTGGATCCACCAGTGTCATTGCATGTATGTTCTTTTCACAAACCACATGTGGATCCACTAGAGTCATTGCATGTGCGTCCTTTTAACAAACAACATAAGGATCCACAAGTGTCATTGGATGTGTGTTCTTTTCATGAACCACAACCAGTGTCACTGTATGTGTGTTCTTCTACGAACCACACATGAATCCGCCGGAGTTCATTGCATGTATGTTCTCTTCAAAAACCATAGATGGATCCACCGGTGTCATTTCATGTGTGTTCTTTTCATTAACCATAGCTAGAGTCATTGCATGTGTGTTCTTTTCACAAACCACATGGATCCACCAGAGTCATTGCATGTGTGTTCTTTTCATTAACCACAACTATTGTCATTGCATGTGTGTTCTTTTCACAAACCACATATGGATCCATCAGAGTCATGCATGTATGTTCTTTTCATTAACCATAGCTAGTGTCCTTGCATGTCTGTTCTTTCCACATACCACATATGGATCCACCAGTGTCATTGCATGTGTGTTTTGCATGTGTGTTCTTCTCACAAATCACACATGGATCCACCAGTGTCATTGGATGTGTGTTCTTCTCACAAACCACATATGGATCCATCAGTGTGATTGCATGTGTGTTCTTTTCACAAACCACAGCTAGAGTCATTGCATGTGTGTTCTTCTCACAAACCACATATGGTTCCACCAGAGTTCATTGGATGTGTGTTCTTTTCATGAACCACACCCAATGCCATTGCATGTTGGTTCTTCTCACAAACCACATATGGATCCACTAGTGTCATTGGATGTGTGTTCTTCCCACAAACCACATTTGGATCCACCAGTGTCATTGCATGTATGTTCTTCTCACAAACCACATCTAGAGTAATTGCATGTGTGTTCTTTTCACAAACCACATAAGGATCCTCCAGTGTCATTGGATGTGTGTTATTTTCATGAACCACACCCAGTGTCATTGGATGTGCATTCTTCTCACAAACCACATATGGATCTACCAGTGTCATTGGATGTGTGTTCTTCTCACAAACCACACATGAATCCACCAGTTTCATTGCATGTGTGTTCTTTTCACAAACCACATATGGATCCACCAGTGTTATTGCATGTGTGTTCTTTTCACAAACCACATCTAGAGTCATTGCATGTGTGTTCTTTTCACAAACCACATATAGATCCACCAGTGTCATTGGATGTGTGTTCTTTTCATGAACCACAGCTAGAGTCACTGCATGTGTGTTCTTTTCACAAACCACACATGGATCCACTAGTGTCACTGCATGTGTGTTCTCTTCACAAACCACATGTGGATCCACCAGTGTCATTGCATGTGTGTTCTTTTCACAAACCACATGTGGATCCACCAGAGTCATTGCATGTGTGTTCTTTTCAAAAACCACATAAGGATCCACCAGTGTCATTGGATGTGTGTTATTTTCATGAACCACAACCAGTGTCACTGTATGTGTGTTCTTCTCACAAACCACACATGGATCCACCAGAGTTCATTGCATGTATGTTCTCTTCAAAAACCACAGATGGATCCACCAGTGTCATTGCATGTGTATTCTTTTCATTAACCATAGCTAGACTCATTGCATGTGTGTTCTTTTCACAAACCACATGGATCCACCAGAGTCATTGCATGTGTGTTCTTTTCATTAACCACAACTAGTGTCATTGCATGTGTGTTCTTTTCACAAACCACATATGGATCCATCAGAGTCATGCATGCTTGTTCTTTTCATTAACCATAGCTAGTGTCCTTGCATATCTATTCTTTCCATAGACCACATATGGATCCACCAGTGTCATTGCATGTGTGTTTTGCATGTGTGTTCTTCTCACAAATCACACATGGATCCACTAGTGTCATTGGATGTGTGTTCTTCGCACAAACCACATATGGATCCATCAGTGTGATTGCATGTGTGTTCTTTTCATAAACCACAGCTAGAGTCATTGCATGTGTGTTCTTCTCACGAACCACATATGTTTCCACCAGAGTTCATTGGATGTGTGTTCTTTTCATGAACCACACCCTGTGCCATTGCATGTGTGTTCTTCTCACAAACCACATATGGATCCACCAGTGTCATTGGATGTGTGTTCTTCCCACAAACCACATATGGATCCACCAGTGTCATTGCATGTGTGTTCTTCTCACAAACCACATCTAGAGTAATTGCATGTGTGTTCTTTTCACAAACCACATAAGGATCCACTAGTCTCATTGGATGTGTGTTCTTTTCATGAACCACATCGAGTGTCATTGGATGTGCATTCTTCTCACAAACCACATATGGATCCACCAGTGTCATTGGATACGTGTTCTTCTCACAAACCACACATGGATCCACCAGTGTCATTGCATGTGTGTTCTTTTCACAAACCACATATGGATCCACCAGTGTCATTGCATGTGTGTTCTTTTCACAAACCACATCTAGAGTCATTGCATGTGTTTTCTTTTTAGAAACCACATATGGATCCACCAGTGTCATTGGATGTATGTTCTTTTCATGAACCACAACTAGAGTCACTACATGTGTGTTCTTTTCACAAACCACACATGGATCCACCAGTATCACTGCATGTGTGTTCTCTTCACAAACCACATGTGGATCCACCAGTGTCATTGCATGTGTGTTCTTTTCAAAAACCACATGTGGATCCACCAGAGTCATTGCATGTGTGTTCTTTTCACAAAACACATAAAGATCCACCAGTGTCATTGGATGTGTGTTCTTTTCATGAACCACAACCAGTGTCATTGCATGTGTGTTCTTCTCACAAACCACACATGGATCCACTAGAGTTCATTGCATGTCTGTTCTTTTCACAGACCACATGTGGATCCACCAGTGTGATTGCGTGTGTGTTCTTTTCATTAACCATAGCTAGAGTCATTGCATGTGTGTTCTTTTCACAAACGACATGGATCCACCAGAGTCATTGCATGTGTGTTCTTTTCATTAACCACAACTAGAGTCATTGCATGTGTGTTCTTTTCACAAACCACATATGGATCCATCAGAGTCATTGCATGTCTGTTCTTTTCATTAACCACAACTAGTGTCATTGCATGTCTGTTCTTTCCATAGACCACATATGGATCAACCAGTGTTATTGCATGTGTGTTTTGCATGTGTGTTCTTCTCACAAACCACAAATGGATCCACTAGTGTCATTGGATGTGTGTTCTTCTCACAAACCACATATGGATCCACCAGTGTGATTGCATGTGTGTTCTTTTCACAAACCACAGCTAGAGTCATTGCATGTGTGTTCTTCTCACAAACCAGATATGGATCCACCAGAGTTCATTGGATGTGTGTTCTTTTCATGAACCACACCTAGTGTCATTGCATGTGTGTTATTATCACAAACCACATATGGATCCACCAGTGTCATTGGATGTCTGTTCTTCTCACAAACCACATATGGATCCACCAGTGTCATTGCATGTGTGTTCTTCTTACAAACCACATCTAGAGTCATTGAATGTGTGTTCTTTTCACAAACCACATAAGGATCCACTAGTGTCATTGGATGCGTGTTCTTTTCATGAACCACACCCAGTGTCATTGCATGTGTGTTCTTTTCATGAACCACAACTAGATTCAGTGAATGTCTGTTCTTACACAAACCACACATGGATCCACGAGAGTAATTGTATTGCCTATTCTTTTCATTATCCACAGTTAGAGTCATTGCATGTGTGTTCTTTTCACAAACCACATATTACCAGCGTCATTGCATGTGTTTTCTTCTCATAAATCACATATGTATCCTAACCTTAGGAGAGCCCTAACCTTAGGCACCCAATGGTGGCCGTTAGACCGAGTCTTCTAGAAGGAATGCCCTAACATAGTTGTCTGCATGACGATTGTTACATACCGTTTGATCGAGGCACTTGGACGATTGGGATGGTCTTCGTGAGAGCGATCCGCGAGTAGGCTGTTCTGCGACATGATTGGCCATGCTTGTTGCCCGCTTGCTCTGGACAAACTGGCAACACCGGGCGCTCCCCTTTTGTGAGTGTCACGAATCACATGTTTAGTGGTCCATATGCCAGTGTCATGTCCCCATTACTTCTCTTCCTCCCCGTACTTCTCTTCCTTCCCCTCGAAGCCACTTTCCCCACTTCTCTCCCATCCTGCCGTAGCCACAAGCCGATGATGCCTCCAGCTATCTCTCCCGCAGCCCCCCTCTCTCTCGCCATGGGTTCAAGGGAAGATGGTGAGGAAACGCGTCGTGACAACAGGGACGATGATTTCAATGTGAGTCATCTCATCTCTATCTATATCATCTGTGGCCAGTTATCAATTTTGAGCTAGATCTACTATGTTTACTCATGCGCGTATGATGTGTTAGGCTAACCAGACGATGTATGACTCTGACTATCACAGTTTAGCGGATGAAGATAGTCCTCTGCTATGTAAACATGGATATGTGCCTGCTAAATTTGTAGCGTTCGAAGGACGAAACACAGGCAGGAGGTTTTTACGGTGTCAAGGACATAGTGCAATGATGCAAGGCGGAAGTTGTGGTGTTGTCAAATGGGTAGTTCCAGAGTGGCCCAAATCAATGCAGAAAACGCTGGACAAACTATGGGAAATGACTGTTGAGTTGAAAGAATCCGTATTCAGCTCACTTCTTGACAGTGTTGAGATGAAGCTATGGGAACCAGATGACACGACCAAGCTTAACCGAGATCTCAGGAGGGTGCAAGACAAGGTTAGCAAAGTCGAGAAGGAGAGGGACGTGGCATTGGCCATGAAGGCTAAAGTAGGGCAATAACTAACTCAAGCAAGGAATGATCTTCACCAGGCCAAAGTCCTGCAATTCACAACTACGAGTATTGACAAGTAAATGAGGAAAAATGCGGAGCAACAATTGAAGTTGTGCAAAGAAGATGCTAAAAGGAAGGAGTAGACAATTTGATCCTTGCTCTCGCAGGAAGATGCGCATCGGGCTAAGATTAGGAAGATCAAGGAGATGTGTGATAACTAGTTCTATTTAGCTTGAGCTCCATGCCTTTTTAAGTTGTAATAGTAGTACTTGTTGACCTAGCGGTCTGAACTAGTGGTCTCGGAGTCCTGGGAGGAAAACAATTGCTCGCTCGTTAATCTATCTTAACCCTGCATTACTTCCTTTTGTCTGATCATGGTGGTATTCTGACATTGGTGGTTTGTTTAAACTAATATACGTGGATTGTTCCGCATGCAAATGGCACAACCACAATTTATAAAGTGGAAGGACGTACACCTGATTACTGGAGATCCGAGAGCTTCGCCAGATGCAGGGGATGCAGGAGCAGGGAGGCAGTGAGATAGACGGGCTCAAGATTAGGCCAGAAAGTGGAACCGATTTCCTCCTCATCTCGGTTGCCATTGTTGTTTATGTTGCCATGTCATTGTGCAACAGCTGAAATAAGTTGCTGCTTCATGGAGTGTAGCAGCTTAAATAAGTTGCTGCTTCATTGTGCAGCAGCTGAAACAATTTATCCATCGAATTTGGAGACATCCTGCCCCTCAGCAATCGTGGAAGCGGTTCTGCGTGTTTTTAGATAGTAGTGGCACAATCACAATTTCGGATTCAACTACTGACTCGGGTGTTTCCAAACCCTAAGTTGCGGTACATTTTACTCAGAGAACATGGATAAATTGTTTCGCCCAGCAAAGTTCCACACACAGAGCTCCAGAATTTAACTGAATCACATATATAGGTTCAAGTTCAACACATTACTATGCATCTTCATTGCCAGCAGCCTTCTTTCGTAGCCTAGGTGCCAAGCCTTCACGTCCACTGGCTTCTTCATTTCATGCCTTCTTCCTCTTCCTCTGTGCCAATTTTCTTAGCTTCACGTACTCTGCATCGCCTGGACAATCAGTACCAGAATCGTGTCCAGCATCATCTTTCCACTCGTTTTTTCCTTCTTCGGGCAGCAAAATGACTGACATGGCAATCATGTTTCTAACCTTGCGGCGCTTCCTGTCAAAGAAATAGGACTGTTGCATAACTGCCCAATATCTATAGAGTAAATACTTGCAAAAATTACAATTTAGCACAAACATTCGAACCCCAAGAGACTTTTGCTTACTAGGAGCTAATTGGGTTCGAGCAACCACCTTGTCCAAGAATAGAAGGGCGACTCCCAGAGATAGCAGCTTCCACATCCAGTACATCACAGTTTAGCTCAAACATGCAAGCCGAAGCATACCTTTTCATCAACCCAATTAGCTGACTGTCACACGTTAGAGGAACCATGATGCCACGTTCATCCATGAAGCTGAACTTTGCAGTCTGCTTCGGCCATATTTCATCATGATTACACAGAGCAGCAACCATACTAGATATAGTGCAGATCTGTGCAGGCGCTTCTTCCATCGTGATACAATGGTGTTCATACCACTTGCCCTTCACCCTTGCTGATTTAGAGTCATACCTGAATAGGACTACCGTAACCAGGTAAGGGTGGTCCACGGAGATCCCACTTGATAGAAAACTATGGAAAAAATATTTTTGTTAGTGTTGGGCTAACAAACAATTTTAGGTTCAGTAGCCACCTAGAAGTTATAATTAGTGCGAATAGCAAAGAGAAGGGTAGCTCACCCGCATGTAACAAGAACTTCTTCTTCCTTGGTAGTAGGATCTGCCATCCTCCGAGCTGCTCGGCTCGTCGGCGGCGGAGGCGGGCTAGAGCCTCGCAACAGCGGCTACAACATGCGCCATTGGAGCTCGGGATCAGCGACTAGGCGCAGCAACTTAGCGCCGGAAGTCAAATGTCCGAAGGGATCGTTCTGCCTGGAGGGTGGACTTCGACGCCACCGGTGCTAGGGGAAAGGAGGGAATGGATTTGTGAAATTGGTCAGCGCATCCAATCCACTTAGTTCCTCAATTTTCCTAAGAGGTTGCCACATTGGCGCTCATGTCACGGACAGATGACCGACATGTGGGTCCCGCCCGTCTACTTCATGGGGCAGTTTAACAGAATGTTTGAATTTGGCAGGCGTGAGATGAGTTTGCCTCGAAATGGCCCCTCTGAGTAGTTGGCAGCCCAACTTTACGAAACGCGGCAATTATAGGGAACTTGGGAACCGCCATGCGCTCGCCCAAGAACTTTCGGGCCGCAAACCAACAATCCCCTCTCTCCCCCTCTAGATTTATTCCCCCATGGTCTTGGATTAGCGAGATACATGTTCCTGGTGGCATTTCGTTTGGAAGGAGTTGATGCTTCCGCTGACTCACTGGAGTGAGGAGGTGGAGGTTGTTCGGTGGCCCGGACGTGTGTGCAAGGACGGATGCGCTGCTGATTTGCAGCGCTAGTACTTCCACATGATCTTGAGATCGGCAAGCGTTCGACTACATCATCCACGAGTTCCATCTTGTTAACAAAGCTTTGTCGGTCTACGAGGGTATGTTCTCTATGGATGTATATCCACCCGTTGCTTGTATCTAGTAGATGGATCTTCGCGTATAATAGTTCCCATCATAGGAAGTTTTTTGTTTTCTATGCTGCGAACCCAACAGTGGTACCAAAGCCTGATCTATGCGTAGGTGCTTTGCATGGGTAGTACACATATGTTTATGTGGGCGATGATGATCATGTTATTGCTTCTTTCATGTATTTTGGATATTGGTGGCATAGTGGGATGAAGCGGCCCGGACTAACTTTACATGTCCTCGCACATGAGACCAGTTCCACTCTTGACATGCAACTAGTTTTGCATAAGTGGCTAGCGGGTGTCTGTCTCTCCTACTATAGTCAATATCTGATTTACAACGAGTTGCTAATAACTTAGTTATCATTGTTGTGGTTCCATGTTTGTAGGTAAGACCGGTTTTATCTTCGAAAGCCCTAAGCCACGTAAAACTTGCAATGGATAAATTAGAAGCGTCTAGTTTAGATTGTTGCTGGGCTAGTGTCATGATATGGTAATGTTGTAAGTTGATGTATAGTCACCTAATGTGTAAGTTCCATAGACCTTGGCCTTACACACAAAGGAATGATAAAGATCATACCACGATGCACATGATAGTGATCAAATGCATATACCATATCATTTCACTTTACACATATGATGTTTGCATCTTATATTGCTAGTTTGGCATTTTAGTAGCATTATAAGATGATCCCTCATTTAGATATCAAGATAAAAATGTGTTCTTCCTTAAGTATGCACCGTTCTATGGATCATGTTTTGAGACATCACGTGATGATCGGGTGTACTCGACTCTGCGCTTTCATACAACGGTATAAGACAGTTTTACACACGCGAGTACTAAGGTTCTTACTTGGCGAGCCTAGCATGTAAAGACATGGCCTCGAAACATGGACCGAAAGGTTAAGAATGAGTCATATAGTTGATATGATGCCCATATTGATGCTCGCCTTTGAAGCTACACCGACTCGCGTGATGATTGGACTTGGTGTAGTGGATCTGGTTCATGTAATCACCAAAAAGACACAAGGGATGTTGTTTTTGAGTGGGAGTTCATTTGTAATTTGGATTAGTTGAACTCGATCTATCATAAACTTAGTCTAAACTTTAATTTTTTTGTTGTAGATCGCACCACCTTCTTTTAATTTAAATGTGTTCATGGAGAAAGAGAAACTTGCGACGAATGGTAGCAACTTTACCGACTCGTCAATGAATTTGAGGATTCTCCTCAATGCTGCACACAAGCTATATGTGCTAGAAGCACCGCTAGGCCCCCCACTAGCTCCTAATGCCCCTGACGAGGAAAAGAACATCTATCTAACTCGTCAGGAGGACCACTAATTACTTCATTATGACATACTGTATGGGCTAGAGCCGAAACTTCAAAAGCGTTTCGAAAATGGGCCTTTGATACCATGGATGAATTGGAAATGATTTTCGATACCCATGCTATCGTAGAGAGTTATAATGCTTCTGAAAAGTTCTTTAGCTGCATGATGGAAGAGGACATCTCTGTTAGCGAGCATGTACTCAAAATGTCTAGGTACACCGATAGGCTTGTGTCTTTGGGAATAACGTTTCCCATTGACTTAGGCATACATCGTGTTCTCCAATCTCTCCCACTGAGCTACAAGAGCTTCATGATGAACTATAATATGCAGGGCGTGAAGAAGTCTCTCCCCGAGCTTCTGGCAATGCTTAAGATTGTAGAGGTGGAGATCAAGAAAGAACATCAAGTGTTGATGATCAATAAGACCACCGATTTCAAGAAAGACAAGAAGGGTAAGCAGAAGGGAAAGAAGGGCGGGAAATCTATTGCCACACCTGAAAAGAAATCCCGAGCTGGCCCTAAGTCTGATACTGAGTGCTACTATTGCAAGGGGACTGGCCATTGAAAGCGCAACTGCCCCAAGTATTTAGCAGACAAGAAGGCCGGGAAGGCAAACAAAGGTATATATGATATACATGTTACTGATGTGTACTTGACTAGTACTCACAATAGCACCTGGGTATTTGATACATGATCGGTTGCTAATATATGTAACTCGATTCAGGGGCTACAGAACAAGCGGCAACTAGCAAGGGATGAGGTCATGATGCGTGTTGCCAATGGATCAAGAGTTGATGTGATCACCGTCGGAACGTGATGTCCCACAGGTATAGGGGGTGTATCGCAGTATTTTCGAGGGAAGTGAAACCCAATTTATTGATTTGACACAAGGGGATCCAAAGAATATTTATAAGCCTTAACAACTGAGTTGTCAATTCAGCTGCACCTAGAAACAATCTTGCTCACATTAGTTTGTCAGTAGCAACAGTTTTGTAGTAGCAATAGCAAAGTAATAGCAGTAGTAAAAGTAAAGAGAGTAGTAACAATTGTAGTAAACAGTAGGATTAAAGCGCGGTAGGCATAGGGATGGATGGACGGGCGTTGCATGGACAAGACAATTCATATGGGAATCAAGACATAGGGCATTTGCAGATAAATAAGATAAAGCATCCAAGTACTAAATAATCATAGGCATGTGTTCCATATATAGTCATATGTGCTCGCAATGAGAACTTGCACGACATCTTTTGTCCTGCCAGCCCGTTTGCAGCGGGGCCTCAAGGGAACTACTGACAATTAAGGTGCTCCTTTTAATAGAGCACCGGAGCAAAGCATTAACACTCTATGAACACATGTGATCCTCACATCAAAGCCATCCCCTCCGGTTATCCCGATTATTGTCACTTTGGGGCCTTTGGTTCCGGATAACAATATGTGTATACAACTTGTAGGTAAGATCACAAACAATACTATCATCATGAATCAATAACATGTTCAGATCTGAAATCATGTCACTCTGGCCCCAGTGACAAGCATTAAGCATAACAAGTTACAACAAAGTCAAAAAGCACTAATAATAGATACTAGGCACCATACCCTAACAATCTGATGCCATTACATGAACGATCTCATTCAATCCCTACCATCCCCATAGCCTACAGCGGGGGATTACTCACTCATAGATGGGGGAATCATGGATGGTTGATGGAGAAGCAATGGTGACGATGATGGCGATGATCTCCTCCAATTCCCTGTTCCAGTAGGGTGCCAGAACGGAGTTTCTGGTTCTGATTTGCGGAATCTGGTGCTGGTGGCATAGAGGAACTCTTTCTGGAAAAACGTCGACCCCCCTGGGTTTTTAGGTCAGGAGGCATCTTATAGGCGAAGAGGTAGGCCGAGGGTGTGACCGAGGTGGCCACACCACCCCCAGGTGCGGCCCAGGATGGCCCGCGCGGCCAGGTTGTGTCGGCCCCTCGTGGCCCTCCTCCGTCTCATCTTCTGGCTCCGTGAATTTTCTGGTGAAATAGGATTTTTGCATATTTTTCGTGATTTTTCCTGACAATTGATTTTCTGCACGAAAACTAGACACCAAGGTAATTCTGCTGAAAACAGTGTCAATCCGTGTTAGTTATATCCAAATCACACAAGTTTAGAGGAGAAGCAATAGCAAAGTGTTCAAGAAAGTAGATATGTTTTGGACGTATTAGAAGGCTGCCTCTCCACCTACCGTCGGGATTAGTGATAAATCTAAATAATTTTTATTTCGTGCCTACACTGAGCATGAACATTATATCCGGATCGTTTTTGATGCAAAGTGGTTATTCATTTAAGTCCGAAAACAATGATTGTTCGATTTATATGAATGATATCTTTTATGGTCATGCACCAGTGATGAATGGTTTATTTCGGTTGAATCTCGATAATAGTGTTACACATATCCATAATGTTGATGCTAAAAGGATTAAACTTGATGATGATATATCTGCATATACGTGGCACCGTCATCTAGGTCATATTGGTGTTAAACGCATGAAGAAACTCCATTCCGATGGACTTTTGGAATCACTTGATTTTGAATCATTTGATACATGTGAACCATGCCTTATTGGCAAGATGACTAGAACGTCGTTTTTCGGTTCAATGGAACGGGCGACAGATTTATTGGAAATCATACATACTGATGTATGTGGTCCAATGAGTGTGTCGGTGAGAGGTGGATATCGTTATTTTGTTACTTTCACGAATGATTTGAGTAGATACGGGTATATCTATTTGATGAAACACAAGCCTGAAACCTTTGAAAAGTTCAGGGAATTTCAGAATGAAGTGGAAAATCATCATAATAGAAAGATTAAATTTCTACGGCCTGACCGTGGAGGTGAGTATCTATGTTACGAGTTTAGCACACATATGAAAGAGTGTGGAATAGTTTCACAACTCACACCTGCCAAAACACCACAACGGAATGGTGTGTCGGAACGTCGTAATCGTACTTTATTAGATATGGTTCGATCTATGATATCTCTGACTGACTTGCCACTGTAATTTTGGGGTTATGCACTTGAAACTGCTGCATTCACTTTAAATCGGGCACCGTCTAAATCCGTTGAAATGACACCGTTTGAATTGTGGTTTGGAAACAAACCTAAAATATCATTTCTTAAAGTTTGGGGTTGCGATGTTTATGTGAAGAAACTTCAGCCGAATAAACTCAAACCCAAAGAAGAAAAATGCGTCTTCATAGGATACCCTAAGGAAACTATTGGGTATTCCTTCTATCACAGATCCGAGGGCAAGGTTTTCGTTGCCAAGAATGGATCCTTTATAGAGAAAGAGTCTCTCGTGAAAGGTGTGAGTAGTCGGAAGGTAGAACTCGTAGAGGTTATTAAACCTTCTCTTCATGCAATGGCAAGTGGCGTAGCGCCGGAAATTGTTCCGGAGTTGACTTCACTGAATGAAGAGGGAACTAATGATAATTATCATAAAACTCCGAAAGAGGACACTACCGAACCTCGCAGGTCAACCAGGACACATGTAGCTCCTGAACTGTATGGAAATCCTGTTATGAATTTCATGGTTGATGAAATAGATGACCCTGCGACATATGAAGAAGTGATGATGAGCCTAGATTCCAACAAATGGCTAGAAGCCATGAAATCCGAGATGGAATCCATGTATGCAAACCAAGTTTGGACCTTGGTGGACTTACCTCATGACCGAAAGGCCGTTGAGCATAAATGGATTTTCAAAAGAAAAACTGATGTTGATGGTAATGTGGCCATCTATAAAGCTCGACTTTTCACAAAGGTGTTTCGACAAATTCAAGGAGTTGACTATGATGAGACATTCTCTCCCGTAGCGATGCTAAAGTCAGTTAGGATTATGTTCGCAATTGCTGCATATTTTGATTATGAAATATGGCAGATGGATGTCAAAATTGCATTCCTCAATGGTAATATTGAAGAAGAGTTATATATGATACAACCAAAGGGTTTTGTCGATCCTAAGGATGTTGACAAGGTATGCAAGATTTAGTGATCCATATATGGACTAAAGCAAGCATCCCAGAGTTGGAATCTCCGCATTGATGAGGTGATCAAAGAGTTTGGATTTGTCCAAACTTATGGAGAGGCTTCTATTTACAAGAAAGTGAGTGTTAGCAATGTGGCATTTCTGATATTATATGTGGATGACATATTACTGATTGGAAATGATATAGATCTTTTAAACAGTGTTAAAAGTTATCTAAACAGCAAATTTTTGATGAAGGACTTAGGTGAAGCGTCATACATATTAGGCATAAAGATCTATAGAGATAGATCAAGGTGCCTAATAGGGCTATCACAGAGTACCTACCTTGATAAGATTTTAAAGAAGTTTAAAATGGACGAAAGTAAGAAGGGGTTCTTACCAATGTTATAAGGCAAGACATTGAGTAAGACTCAAAGTCCGGCTACAACGGAAGAAAGAGAGATAATGGATAAGATCCCCTATGCTTCAGCCATAGGCTCTATAATGTACGCCATGCTATGTACAAGATCGGATGTGGCACATGCTATTAGTTTGACTAGTAGGTACCAATCTGATCCAGGTATGGAACACTGGATAGCGGTCAAGAATATCCTTAGGTACTTAAGAAGAACTAAGGGTATGTTTATTATATATGGAGGTGAAGAAGAGCTGGTCGCTAAGTGTTATGTCGATGCTAGCTTTGACACCGATCCAGATGAATCTAAGTCTCAATCCAGATACGTATTTCCCTTGAATAGAGTAGCGGTTAGTTGGAGGAGTTCCAAACAACCTGTGGTGACTGGATCAATGACGGTGGCAGAATATGTTGCTGCTTCAGAAGCGGTGCAGGAAGCGGTTTGGAGGAAGGAGTTCATAACCGAACTAGGTGTGGTTTCTAGTGCGTTGGACCCAATGGTGATCTATTGTGATAACAATGGAGCCATAGCCAACGCCAAGGAACCAAGGTCTCGCAAGAATTTCAAGTATATTAAGCGTCGGTTTCACTCCATCCGTGAGCATGTCAAGCATGGAGATATAAAGATTTGTAAAGTACACACGGGTCTCAATGTAGCAGATCCATTGACTAAAGTTCTCCCTAAGGAAAAACATGATCAGCATCAGAACTCCATGGGTGTTTGATATATCACTACGTAACTAGATTATTGTCTCTAGTGCAAGTGGGAGACTGAAGGGAATATGCCCTGAGAGGCAATAATAAAGTTGTTATTATATGTATTCCAAGTATATGATAGATGTTTATTTTGCATGCTATAATTGTATTAATACGGAAACATTAATACATGTGTGTTTAATAAACAAATAGAAAGTTCCTAGTTATGCCTCTCTTTAAACTAGCTCGTTGATTAACAAGATGATCAAAGTTTCTTGATCATGGACATTGGATGTCGTTAATAACGAGGTCCCAACATTTGTGAAATTATGTGATGAACAATCATCTGAAGTATAGCATTATGATCAAAGTCATTGTGTTTATATTGCTATAACATAATACGAAGTAATCCTAGTCCTTAGACCATGAGATCATGTTAATCACTAACACCGGAAGAGTATCTTGATAACATCAAACGTCACACCGTAAAAGGGTGACTACAAAGGTGGGTTCAGTGCTACAAATGTGTTATGTAGAGGCTCATGGATCAAGAGTAGGATTTGTCCATCCCGGTGACGGATAGATATACTCTGGGCCCTCTCGGTGATATCACATTAAGAATAGCTTGCAAGCAAGTGATATGATCACTAGAATGTTATATCACGGGAACGAGAAAAGAGTGCATGTCGGTAACAAGATCAAACTAGGTATTTGGATACCGATGATCGAATCTCTGACATGTAATTTATCGCGAGACAAAGGAATTAAGTTACTAGCGTTAAAGGTTCTCACGATCATAGAAGTCATCGTTGAATGTGTAGGAGTCAGGATGGATCTCCAGGTCCCGCTTCTAATTATTGATCTGAGAGGGGTATCGATCATGTTTGCACTATTCGCGAATCGTAGTGTGACACACTTAAGGATTTCCAAACACCATTTGGAACAAATATGTTTTAGATGAAATAACTGGAAAGCGATGGAATTATTTCAATGGACACCGGAATTGTTTCGGGTGAAATTGCTGAAATTAGTTCTGCATGTGATATTGAAATGTTGCAGGGGTTTTATGTGAATGTTTGTTAATTAAAGTAATTAAAAAATTCTGAATAAAATAAATAAAAGAGTTTTATTAAATGAGAGTTGCATTAAATTTGGTGGAAATTCAATGCATGTGAGTGGGAATTTGAGTGGAGGCTAGATTTATGTGACTGGAGCTTCACCACATGAATGAAGGAAGAGGTGGGGGCACCTCCCCTTGGTGCCGGCCATGGGAGGGGGCTACCCCCTCTCCCTATAAAAGGCCCCCTCTCCTCCCTCTCAAAGGACACCTCCTCGTGAAGGATCTCTGCCCCCTCTAGATTTATTCCCCTATGGTCTCGGATTAGCGAGATACATGTTCCCGGTGGCATTTCGTCTGGAAGGAGTTACTGCTTCCGCTGATTCGCTGGAGCGAGGAGGTGGAGGTTGGTTGGTGGCCTGGACGTGTGTGCGAGGACGGATGCGCTGCTGATTTGCGGCGCTAGGACTTCCACACAATCTTGAGATCGGCAAGCGTTCGACTACATCATCCACGAGTTCCATCTCGTTAACAAAGCTTTGTCAGTCTACGAGGGTATGTTCTTTATAGATGTATATCCACCCGTTGCTTGTATCTAGTAGATAGATCTTGGCGTATAATAGTTCCCATCGTAGGAATTTTTTTGTTTTCTATGCTACGAACCAAACACCCTGTTCGAGGGTTTGTACCCTCAGCGGCATGCTCCCATGAACGATTTGACATGTACCTTGTTCCCCCTTCATAGAGCACGCCATAATGGCGCCGCGCACATTCTCCATAGAGCTTCCTTGGCCCGACTCGCTGCAGTCGACACCGACACCAACGCAGCCTCAGCCGATGCTGCACATTCAGCGAAATCATCTGCCTGGCATGGCAATGGGAGACCGGCCTGGAAGTAGAGCGTCATGGCCTGCCTTAGATGGGCCAGATACCCCAGTTTGGGCGGCGGCGGCGACTTCTTAGGCGGGGCCATATTACCCTAGGTGGTGCGGCGAGGTGGAGTTTCGCAAGGGGAACTGGGGTTAGACGGAGAAGGGGAGTGACAGACTAAAAGTAGGTGTGGACTCCGGGCACGCGTGAAAATAATCATCTCCTATTTCATGAGAGGT
This sequence comes from Avena sativa, assembly GCA_916181665.1. NCBI lineage: Eukaryota > Viridiplantae > Streptophyta > Magnoliopsida > Poales > Poaceae > Avena > Avena sativa. The sequence continues at coordinate 354,693,365 of OV702289.1, read as the reverse complement.
TAATAATTCGACACTCGTTGTATTAACCACTCAATCTTTATTTCCCTTCTCAGCATAAGAGTGCGAACATATTAAAAAGATCGGTCATGGCTATCCACCTGATCAGGCAATGTACCATGATAGGTAGGAGACCAAACAAACAGGGTTCCATTTTAAACATATTGATGACTATGCCATGTTTTCTTTTTCTAAAGGGCATCAGAAACAGGGGATGACGACGTGGCATATGTTCTGACTGGCGGGCTTGCCTCCTCTAACGTCGACGGTGTGCATCCCCAGTTCAAGGACTAGTGTCCCCCTCCCCCAACACATTATTGTGCAATTTTCCATGTTTTGTCCCTCCCAGCTCTGCTCTGCTCCTCTAGTCCTCCCGCCGCCACTCCATTCAGTCACGCACCACTCTTGTCCTCCCCTAGGGTCATCGTCCTCCCACCCTCCCCTCCCTCCCTACCATCCCCTCCCCTCCCAGCCTTGCCATGTCTCCTTGCCGCTTTCCACCGCCCAGGCGTGACTAGAAACGAAAACCGAGAGTCGGTCATTGGGTGAGGCGCCCAATAACTCTGGTGATTCAGACCCTGCTCGGAGATGGATCCTTCGTGACCGAAGAACATGGAGATGGGTCCTGCATGGCTAGAGAGTACGGAATCTCCTTATAGTGTAGAGAGCACATAGGAGAACGAAACAGGGGAATAGGAATCAGGGTGCAAAGCTTTGGAGGTCTGGAGCTCGGTGAAGGTTCCATACATCCTCATTGAAGGGTAAGAACTATAATTCCTTATCTACATTCCCCAATTAGCGTTTCTAGTCCCGTGGTGATGGCAAGGATATGTGTTGGTAACCACAGGACGTCTGCACAACTTGTCCTTCAGCATGATAAATTTTCAAGCGAGCATGAGGACACTGAAATGGGTGGCGGTGCGGATGATTTTGTGCTCGAAGATGTTGATGATGATGAGAAAGCATATCTAGACTTGGCTGTTGACCCTGATAGGATGGAGAGTAGGGAATATTTGGTTGATTTGTACTTTGAGCCTGACTATGGCACTGATGAGGAAGAGGAATGTGAAGATGTGGAAATGGGATGCAGATACGATGACGAAGACGAGGACATGCCAGTGATACACTTTGACAGGGACAATCCTACAATTGATGAGGGGACTGTCTTTGGTAGTATGGAGGACTGCAGATATGCAGTTGCTACCTATGCAATTAGAGTTGGGGTCGAATTCATCATTGAAAAGAGCGACCAAAAGAGATTTAGGGTGCATTGTAGGGAAAGTAATGTGTGTAAATGGAGTGCATATCCAATGCAGGGTGGGCACCCATTTTAGGTTGTAATAGCTACATTTAGTTTCAGTCTTTCTCATATTTATTCTGCTCATAATTAGCTCTAATTTAGTTGGATTCTTATCGAATGCAGATCAAGGTAAACGCGAAGAAACACAACTACCCTAATACTTCTTTAAGTGATAAAATTAGACCAGCGACAACCAAGTGGATTGCTTCTACTGCACTTGATTGGGTGAGGCAGGATCATAACATTGGCCCTGCTGAACTCAGAACAAAGATTAGCAAAAAGTTTAACATTTTGATTCCTTACCACAAAGTCTTTTATGGGAAGGATATGGATCTAGACTTCATTCAAGGCAAGTGGAATGAATGTTTTCACATGTTGTATAGCTTCAAAGCTGAGGTTGAGAAAAAATCACCTGGTAGTGTTGTTGACATTGATTACGAGGTTGGAAAAGGAAGAGAAAAGGTCTCAAGGGGGCCAGGTATAAGTAGGCAGATAAAAAATGCTTCATGATATTTTTGTCTGCCTGAAGGCATGCTGGAAGGGGTTCATAGACGGCTGCAGGCCATACTTGGCAATAGATGGAACTTCTTTAACAGGGAAGTTTAGGGGACATGTTGCTTCTGCTTGTGTTGTGGACGCGCATAATTGGCTTATTCCCGTAGCTTATGTTGTTCTTGAGGGTGAATTAGATGAAAGCTAGACATGGTTCATGCAGAGACTACGGGCAGTAATTGGTCACCCTTAAGGCTTGGTGATACACACTGGTGCATGCAAGGGGCTTGAGAATGTTGTTGATGCTGTGTTTCCTGGGGTTGAGAATAGGGAATGCATGTGGCACCTTGCTATTAATTTCACGAAGAAGTTCAAAGGAAAGAACTTGGAAGATAACTTGTGGCGATCAGCATACACATACACCCCAAGTGTGTGTGCTACTTACATGTAGAACGTGTATGTGGTGCCAAAGGTGGAAAAAATACCTTGAAGAACATCACACCAAGCTATGGGCCAGAAGAAAAATTGGTGAGTTAAGCAAGGTGGATTATGTTTGCAATAATTTGGCAGAGTTTCAATTCTAAGATTTTGAGCACGAAGACACTTGCAATTGTTATTTTGTTGGATGCAATAAGAAAGTGGATAATGGTGAAGATAGATTTGAGGCAAAGAATTTGTGCAAGAAAATGTTTAGGCCATAAAATAGTTCCAAAGGTGGTTGTGTTACAGAATACAAGAACCAGGGTAATAAGAACAATAAAGATGAGAATGGTCAGAAGTTCCAGTACATTGGCTGAGGTTTATGCAGAATACAAGAATGGGAATGAACAGAGGTATACTGTAAACACTAGAAACAAGACTTGTTCATGCAGGAAGTGGTAGATTACTAGTCTGCCATGTCACCATGCATTGTACTTCATCTTAAAGCTAGAGGTAGCGGAGCTGAAATAGAGAACTATGTTGACAACTATTTCTCCGTGGACAAGTTTGTTGCAACTTATGCAGAAAACGTACCGCCTATGGCTGATGAAAATGATTGGGAGATTGTCAATCCAGGGTTCAATCTTCAACCACCAGTTCTTAGGAGGCCACCTAGGAGGCCTAGAAAGCTAAAGATCGAAGCATCCACTAATAAAGGTTCAAGTCTTGGAGCAAGGAAAAGGAAATGCAAATGGTGTGGAGGATTCAGCTATATCAAGAGGTTGTGCAAAAAACCAGTTACACACAATACTGTCCCTGTTCACACCCCGGTGGCAGAAAATGAGGCTTCTCAGCCAGAACTGGAGGAAGAGTAGTGAGAAGACAAAGAACTTGAGGAAGTGCAGCGGGTGGAGGAAAACGGTGATGAGCATTCGGAGGAAAACATCAATAAGCAACAAATTTATGAAGAAGTGAAGGTGTCGACAAGGATAGGGGCAAAAAGAAACAAAAGGGTAAGCGGAATGGAAAGGAAAAGGAAAATAATGGAGGTGTATTAGAATATGAAGAAGTTGCGGGGGTAATTGAGGATGTTCTTGAGGATCTTTTGGCTAACTACAGGAGAAATAATAAATCCCTGCCAATTTCATCTCTGTACGATTCTCTAGATGATAGGTAAGCATAAAAATTGTTTTACTTGCCATTTTGATCATTTTTGTTTCCATCCTCATCAACTGTTGTTTAATGCAGCGTAGGCTCGCAGACTAATAAGAGGAGAAGAAAGAAGCGGGCACATTAATGTCGTTTCTTGATATATTATTGAAACTAAACTAGTCGGATTGCCTTTATTTATATCTAGCGCATGAAACGTGTCTGTGATTGGGTCATGTGGACTAGATTACAACTATTTAAATATTATTACATTAATTTTTACCTGTGCATCGACACAGCCACTAGTAGTTCCCATCTCCCTTGTATTCCCATCTCCTCTGGCGCATTCCAAGATTATGGCTATGCCATCAAGTGTTGGTAGCGTATTGTCCCATCAGACGTGGCAGGATGCACGGACTTTGCTTTTCAAAATCAGACGACTTTTGTTTAGTTTCATAGACAAAGACACGTAGAACATGGCCAAGATATGCCCTCAGAAATTACTCCTCATAAAATATTTTTAGATTATTCCAACACGCTCGTCCCCTTATCCTCTGGCGTACTCCAAAATTATGGTTGTGCCATCAAGTGAGAGTCAGCGTATTGTCCCATCAGATGGGGCTGTACCAGGAACACACGAACTTTATTTTCCGGAATAGGATGACTTTCAATTAGTTTCAAAGACAAAGACACCTAAACCATAGCCAATATATATAGATTATGACGCTAATTGACTAGGACTCAACTGACCCTAATCAAAGAGGTCATTAAGCTACCGTACATAGATTAAATGTAGGCTCAAGTTGTAGTACCCCGGTAAAACCACTAATAGAATATCGCTGTGTTTTTCCCTTGTGTATCATCATGATAGCATGCTCATGTTATCATGCCACATTGCATTTGAGCATCGTCATGTCATCATGCATATGTTTGTCTAAGACTATTTTGCAAAAGCCTATTTTCATTTTCCAGATATCCTCCTCTTTTATTTCAAATCTAAACCCCAGGTCTTCCTGGATATTTTATTGTCTAAAAACTATTTACAAAAGTCTTTTAAATTAAAAAGAATAAATAAATGTTTTGTACCGGGGGAGGCAACCTAGCACGTAGGCCAGGCCACCTACTACCCCGGCAGGCCCGGCCCAAACCAAAACCAAACCATAGTCCTAAAACACCCCAAACTCTAGATCCAAACCACCCAGCCACCTCCACACCACCTAACCTAGCTCCGCCACCACACACACACACAGAGCACGCACGCACTCACACGCACGCAGCAACCGCCATGGGCGACCCCGCCCCGCTCGGTCTCGCTTCCAGCGCCACGCCTAGCCCCGACACACTCCCGCTCGCCCCCTGCCCGATCAAACCGCCCGTACACCCCGCGGGACCCACCCACGCATCGCACACAGCCACGTGACCCCATCCCGTATGCCTCTCGCTCGCGTCCTCTTCCCTGAGGCAGAGCCCCATCGCCACCAACCCCCTCTCGCCCTTCCCCTGTCCTCGACCACCGCCGCCTCGCTCAAGTCCGGCCACCTCCACCTTGCGACCGACCGATCGAGTGCCACTGTAGGACGGCCTTCCTCCGCCCCAGGACCGGCAGCACCACTGCGACCCCCACGTCCCTGGCCGCCTCTACCTCGTCTTCCCCAACCCCGGCCACCGCCAGCTCGGACCCCGCCAGCACTCTTCCCCTCTTCCGTCACGCGACCTCCCTCCTTTGTGAGCCCCTCGCAGCGCCACCGCCGCCCTGTCCTCCTCGCATCTGTCGACCTCGCGGTCGCCTCAAGATCCCTGTCGCCTTGCTGCCAGGCGTCGCCGCCCTGATGGCGCCCCCCTTCACCGCCTTCCTCTCACCAACCCGAGCCGCACCGCTGCGAGCCCCTCGCCTCGAAGCCGCCCTTGCGAGCCACGCGCGTCGGCCCGGAGTCGCCGCGGCCTTCCTCGCCTCCGGCCGCGCCCGTCCCCCAACCTCAGCCGCTCTCTGCCGTGGAGACCGGCCGCCGCTCACCGCTCATCTCTCCTTGCCGCCAGACCCTCCCTCCGTGCCTCGTTGACCTCTGCATCACGGGACCCCTGGCCGTCGTCGTCGGTGCCCTACCTTTGTCTTCCTCTTCAGTGCCACCGGCTGTCGGCGTCTATCGAAGCATCGGCGTCTGCCATGTCGCGTCGTCCTCTAGGTGCTCGTTCAAGATTGCCTGCATCGCGCATGTGCGCGCGTCAAGCACCTGGGTCGTGCTCGCTTGCTGTTTTGATTCAATGTACAGGAACCTTGCTCTATGGTTATTGTCTCGTGTGGGTACGCCAGTGTTCCGCCGCAAGCCAAGTGTTCCTCCGTTTTTGTTTGAGGCCAGTAGCACGGTGCATCTCGCCGGACTCCTACATTTGTTCTCTATGGCCAAGTCATGTGGCTTCCCTGGGTTATTTCGCCCCGCCGTCATCAAGTGAGGGTGCAAGCAAACTGTGTATCCGAGGACCCGTCAAGATCTTCATGACAACAAGATCGACATGGACCTGGGCGAACCCAATGAACCACCATCGCCAAACCAAGTCCTTCAACGACCACCGAAGCCGGAACCCTAGGCCTCCGACATGGAATGACAAGGACTTCTACGGGAGCCGATGACCCGAAGCTCTTCTTCACGGAACACCGAGTGTTCCTTCCCGGAGTTCAAAGACCGATCCTGCCAAGACCGAACCCCGAACCTCCAAGATCTTCGGACCAATGTGATCCCCTTTTTGAGACCCCTATTTTTATAATATATGACATATTTTTGTTGCATATTAAATTATTCATGCTTGCATCTCGTCATGTGGGTTTCGGGCATTTAGTCAATTCATCTAATAATTAAATATGGAGACCATATGCGGGCAAATATAGTCTTATATTGGCTCCATTTAAATTTGTGTAGCGAACCGATGCTATGTTTTGCCTTGTTAAGACAACATTTAAATTGCGGGGTACCTAAACAACATGAACCATCTAATTAATTGTCGGGACCCCGGTTCCGCTTAATATTGCCTAGTCGCATCGCATCTTTGCCATGTCACGCATCATGCCTGTTCTTCTGTCGTAGTAATAAATAGTGCATTCGGTGTTTCTTTTGTGCTTTGGTTCTTCGCGGATTATGCCGTTGAGTTGATGCGAGTATCGGCAAGTTCTTCAGATATATCTTCCGCAATGTTTCCCAGGCGAGCATTCTCCCCCTTTCTACCTATTTGCATTTATAGTCTTTATTTCCTCCTGTTGATCTATTGCTATCCACGTCGTGATGCTTTAGTGTTCCGTACCAGATATATTCCTTGCAGCCTCTATATTGCCTTGGACACATCCTATTACCTGTTGTTTGGTAGATAGATAGACTTGCGAGTCGTAGTCGCTTGCTCAGGTGTGATCCCGTGTCGTGAAGTACCACACAGTTGTTGGAATGTTGTCATATGCTTTATGGTGGAGATGATCATTGCTTTAATTACAACTTGATATTAAATTTCTAGATATAACTAATGCAGAGGCATCGGTGGGCAATATATGTTATTTGGTTCTTCCATGCTCACTTGTGTCCCGTAGGACCCCGAGGACTTGATACCAGTTCCTTGACTATCGCAGTATCCGCATGTGGGACCATGAATCCCCTTAGCCAGAGCTTGTTCATTTATTATTTCTTGGGTCCACAAAGTAGTTTGGGGCTTCATTACTATCCTGTACTTATGCCATGTTTTACTGCTTTATTTACGATTGTGCTTATGCCATTTTTACTGCTTTATTTATGATTGTGCGTGGAGCACCTGTACTGTTTTGGAACGTGGAATGTTTTTGCTGTATCGATAAGCCCAGTCACACTTTCGGGTTCCTAGTCGTTTACAGCCATTGGCACAAACCTTGGGTCCGTCTCGGAGCCGGCCAACTTCGTTGCGGGTAGCTTAATGGGGTGGCCCCCTGAAATAATTTATGAATCATGTGATTGCTTTGTCGTGAAAGCCTCGTTGGGTTTTGAGTTGGTTTTTCCGAGGTTGATCGTGTGTTTGTTGCTATTTGTGCACCCCTGCAGGGTAAATCTTTCTAAAAGCCGTGTCCGCGGTTATGGACGACTTGGAGCACAGTATCTCGATCATAGACAAGCATAACTAAAGTAGTGCTATAAATTTGACTTAATATGTGACTAGTAATCAGCTTCACTACAATGGAATGGATAATAAAAGTGCCAACAGTTAGTGGAACTGGGGTGTATCGTGTCATGTAATACCTGCCTAGTAAGTATCGCAACTCCAATGGAATGAAATAAAAGTGCCAACAACTGCTAGGTTTGGGATGTCACATGCTAATTGTATCTGACTAGTAAGTACTGCAACTACAACTGAATGGTTAACTAAAATTGCCCACTGCTTATGATATCAGGATGACTCATGCTATCTATATCTGACTAGTAAGTGCTTCAACTATAATGGAATGAATAAAACTGCCAACCGTGTGAGTTCCTTGGTTTGACTCTGTCGTTTGGTCTCGAGGGGGAATACCAGGATGGGTATGATTGGTGTTAGTATAAGGTTGGTTCCGAATAGGTCTTTCTTATCTCTCTCTAATAGCCGACAGTTAATCGAGTCTCTATAGGTTGTTTAGTGCATGCTTCGCTGCCGCTTTAGTCCACCATACCTATGTAGGCGAGAGCCGCCGAATTCTAGCCTCGCCGTGTACTAGCCTCAGTATTGACGCTCCTCTTTTTCCTTTGCCCTTTGTCGGCACCCCTTTTGTTTTAGCAGGTATGAGTTCGACGTTGTTAGCAGGGTTACCCTTCCGGCTTAGCCTGGGCAGGGTTATGGACGCCATTGGTTATTCTTCAGGGCTCTTAGCTCAATTTGCTTCTTATCCGTACTCGGATGCTGTATTGTTTTCAAAGTGATTTGGATCTTTGTACTGTAAATCAGTATTCTTGACTCATGGAGTCATTGTTGTATATATATATCTGTTATGTGGGCTCCATCATGGACTATTGTGTAATGATATTACTTCGTTTTTCCACCCGCACGAAAGTGCCTGGTGGGCGTCCTTGAATCGTTTCTATGCGGGTTTGGCTGGAGGTGCTAAAACTTGCATAGGGCCGATTCGAGGGTGTTACAGAGTGGTATCAGAGCTCAGCAGTTCCGATACCCCACTGGTCCAACCTGTAGGATAACCTAGCTAACGAACATGTAGAGTGTCAAAACTATTTTTGCAAAATCGGTTGGATAGATCTGATGAGGTCTGCTTTTACTCCTTACCCCTCTACTATTCTCCTCTTACCTCTGCGTGTTTTAAATCTGCTCTCTTACCTTTCTTCAAGTCCAGGATTTCTCAAAGTTGGGTTTCTATCGTACCTTCAGGGTTTCGCTTCCTCCTTTGGTAACGGTGCTTCTACATCCGGTCTTCATCCTATCTGAGGAATCCTTTATCTATTGGACTTCTCTTTGTTCCTTCTTGTGCCTTCCGATGTTTTCCAACACGACGACCTCATCTACATCATACCCGATGAAACCCTGCATCACTCCTTTGTTTCCGAACCTCGCTTGTTGAGATCTTCAGTCTGATTTCGAGAGTTGATTGCATAATTCAACTATTCATGTATAGAGTAATGTTTTGAGTGCGGGATGGAGTCGTGACCATACCACTACTCTTATCATTCGCTCTGCACATTGAATTGGCGGTTCTATGCAATTTACTCCTTCCACTAAAGTTAGAGGTAGCCTTGTGACCTCTTTCTTCGTCTTTGTTTCTCCGGAGTGTTCTCGACGAATGTGAGCAACGACCTCTTGTTGGTGGTGTCAGAGATTCCAATATGGAGCAAGAATCTTTGTTAGTGGTGTCGCGAGGATCTACACGAAGCATGAAGAATCTGATCGTCGATCTTCTTCCCTGTACCATGAGGCGGATCTCGAGGGCGTGATCCATTGTTAGTGGTGTCGAATTGTAGCACCCCGGTAAAACCACTACTAGAAAATCGCTGTGTTTTTCCCTTGTGTATCATCATGATAGCATGGTCATGTTATCATGCCACATTGCATTTGAGCATCGTCATGTCATCAGGCATATGTTTCTCTAAGACTATTTTGCAAAATCCTATTTTCATTTTCCGGATATCCTCCTCTTTTATTTCAAATCTAAACCCCAGGTCTTCCTGGATATTTTATTGTCTAAAACTATTTACAAAAGTATTTTAAATTAAAAAGAATAAATAAATATTTTGTACCGGGGGAGGCAACCCAGCCCGTAGGCCAGGCCACCTACTACCCCGGCAGGCCCGGCCCAAACCAAAACCAAACCATAGTCCTAAAACACCCCAAACTCTAGATCCAAACCACCCAGCCACCTCCACACCACCTAACCTAGCTCCTCCGCCACACACACAGAGCACGCACGCACTCACACGCGTGCAGCAACCGCCACGGGCGACCCAGCCCCGCTCGGTCTCGCTTCCAGCATCGCGCCTAGCCCCGACACGCTCCCGCTCGCCCCCTTCCCGATCAAACCGCCCGTACACCCCGCGGGACCCACCACTCATCGCACACAGCCACGCGACCCCCTCCCGTATGCCTCTTGTTCGTGTCCTCTTCCCTAAGGCAGAGCCCCATCGCCACCAACCCCCGCTCGCCCTTCCCCTGTCCTCGACCACCGCCGCCTCGCTCAAGCCCGGCCACCTCCACCTTGCGACCGACCGATCGAGTGCCGCCGCAAGACGGCCTTCCTCCGCCCCAGCACCGGCAGCACGACTACGACCCCCACGTCCCTAGCCGCCTCTACCTCGTCTTCCCCAACCCGGCCACCGCCAGGTCGGACCCCGCCAGCGTGCCGTCCCTCTTCCATCACGCGACATCCCTCCTCTGTGAGCCCCTCGCAGCGCCACCGCCGCCCTGTCCTCCTTGCATCCGTTGACCTCGCGGTCGCCTCAAGATCCCCGTCGCCTTCCTAATAGGCGCCGCTGCCCTGATGGCGCCCCCCTTCACCGCCTTCCTCTCCCCAACCCGAGCCACACCGCTGCGAGCCCCTCGCCTCGAAGCCACCCTTGTGAGCCACGCGCGTCGGCCCGGAGTCGCCGCGGCCTTCCTCGCCTCCGGCCGCGCCCGTCCCCCAACCTCGCGGCCGCTCTCTGCCGTGGAGACCCATCGTCGCTCACCGCTCATCTCTCCTCGCTGTCAGGCCCTCCCTCGGTGCCTCGTCGACCTCTGCATCACGGGACCCCTGGCCGTCATTGTTGGTGCCCTACCTTTGTCTTCCTCTGCAGCGCCACCAGCTGTCGGCGTCTATCCAAGCATCAGCGTCTGCCATGTCGCGTCGTCCTCCAAGTGCTCGTTCAAGATTGCCCGCATCGCGCATGTGCGCTCGTCCAACACCTGGGCCATGCTCGCTTGCTGTTTTGATTCAATGTACAGGAACCTTGCTCTATGGTTATTGTCTCGTGTGGGTACGCGAGTGTTCCGCCTCAAGCCAAGTGTTCCTCCGTTTTTGTTTGAGGCCAGTAGCACGGTGCATCTCGCCGGACTCCTACGTGTGTTCTCTATGGCCAAGTCATGTGGCTTCCCTGGGTTATTTCGCCCCGCCATCATCAAGTGAGCTGGGTGCAAGCAAACTGTGTATCCGAGGACCCGTCAAGATCTTCGTGACGACAAGATCGACATGGACCTGGGCGAACCCAATGAACCACCGTCGCCAAACCAAGTCCTTCAACGACCATCGAAGCCGAAACCCTAGGCCTCCGACATGGAATGACAGGGACTTCTACGGGAGCCGATGACCTGAAGCTCTTCTTCATGGAACACCGAGTGCTCCTTCCCGGAGTTCGAAGACCAATCCTGCCAAGACCGAACCCCGAACCTCCAATATCTTCGGACCAATGTGATCCCCTTTTCGAGACCCCTATTTTTATAATATATGACATATTTTTGTTGCATATTAAATTATTCATGCTTGCATCTCATCATGTGGGTTTCGGGCATTTAGTCAATTCATCTAATAATTAAATATGGATACCATATGCGGGCAAATATAGTCTTATATTGGCTCCATTTAAATTTGTGTAGCGAACCGATGCTATGTTTTGCCTTGTTAAGACAACATTTAAATTGCGGGGTGCCTAAACAACATGAACCATCTAATTAATTGTCGGGACCCAATTCCGCTTAATATTGCCTAGTCGCATCGCATCTTTGCCATGTCACGCATCATACACGCATCATGCCTGTTCTTCTCCGTAGTAATAAATAGTGCATTCGGTGTTTCTTTTAGTGCTTTGGTTCTTCGCGGATTAGGCCGTTGAGTTGATGTGAGTATCAACAAGTTCTTCGGATATATCTTCCGCAATGTTTCCCATGCGAGCATTCTCCCCCTTTCTACCTATTTTGCATTTATAGTCTTTATTTCCTCATGTTGATCTATTGTTATCCGTATCGCAATGCTTTAGTGTTCCATACCAGATATATTCCTTGCAGCCTCTATATTGCCTTGGACACATCCTATTACCTGTTGTTTGGTAGATAGATAGCCTTGCGAGTCGTAGTCGCTTGCTCAGGTGTGATCCCGTGTCGTGAAGTACCACATAGTTGTTGGAATGTTGTCATATGCTTTATGGTGGAGATGATCATGGCTTTAATTAAAACTTGATATTAAATTGCTAGATATAACTAATGTAGAGGCATCGGTGGGCAATAGATGTTATTTGGTTCTTCCATGCTCACTTGTGTCTCGTAGGACCCCGAGTACTTGATACCTGTTCCTTGAGTATCGCACTATACGCATGTGGGACCATGAATCCCCTTAGCCAGAGCTGGATTCATTTCTTATTTCTTGGGGCCACAAAGTAGTTTGAGGCTTTATTACTATCCTGTACTTATGCCATGTTTTACTTCTTTATTTACGATTGTGCGTGGAGCACCTGTACTGTTTTGGAACGTGGAATTTTTTCACGGTATCGACAAGCCCAGTCACACTTTTGGGTTCCCAGTCGTTTACAGCCATTGGCACAAACCTTGGGTCCATCTCGGAGCTGGCCAACTTCGTTGCGGGTAGCTTAATGGGGTGGCCCCCTGAAATAATTTATGAATCCTGTGATTGCTTTGTCGTGAAAGCCTCGTTGGGTTTTGAGTTGGTTTTTCCGAGGTTGATCGTGTGTGTTGCTATTTGTGCACCCCTACAAGGTAAATCTTTCTGAAAGTCGTGTCCACGGTTATGGACAACTTGGAGCACGGTATCTCGATCATAGACAAGCATAACTAAAGTAGTGCTATAAATTTGACTTAATATGTGACTAGTAATCATCTTCACTACAATGGAATGGATAATAAAAGTGCCAACAACTGGTGGAACTGGGGTGTATCGTGTCATGTAATACTGCCTAGTAAGTATCGCAACTCCAATGGAATGAAATAAAAGTGCCAACAACTGCTGGGTTTGGGATGTCACATGCTAATTGTATCTGACTAGTAAGTACTGCAACTACAACTGAATGGTTAACTAAAACTGCCCACTGCTTATGATATCAGGATGACTCATGCTATCTATATCTGACTAGTAAGTGCTTCAACTATAATGGAATGAATAAAACTACCAACCGTGTGAGTTCCTCGGTTTGATTCTCTCGTTTGGGCTCGAGGGGGAATACCAGGATGGGTATGATTGGTGTTAGTATAAGGTTGGTTCTGAATAGGTCTTTCTTATCTCTCTCTAATAGCCGACAGTTAATCGAGTCTCTATAGGTTGTTTAGTGCATGCTTCGCTGCCGTTTCAGTCCACCATACCTATGTAGGCGAGAGCCGCCGAATTCTAGCCTCGCCGTGTACTGGCCTTAGTACTGACGCTCCTCTTTTTCCTTTGCCCTTTGTCGGCACCCCTTTTGTTTTAGCAGGTATGAGTTCGACGTCGTTAGCAGGGTTACCCTTCCGTCTTGGCCTGGGCAGGGTTATGGACGCCATTGGTTATTCTTCCGGGCTCTTATCTCAATTTGCTTCTTATCCGTACTCGGATGCTGTATCGTTTTCAAGGTGATTTGGATCTTTGTACTATAAATCAGTATTCTTGACTCATGGAGTCATTGTTGTATATATATATATGTTCTGTGGGTTCCATCGTGGACTATTGTGTAATGATATTACTTCGTTTTTCCACCCGCACGAAAGTGCCTGGTGGGCGTCCTTGAATCGTTTCTATGCGGGTTTGGCGGGAGGCGCTAAAACTTGCATAGGGCCGATTCGAGGGTGTTAGACAAGTGTCCCTAACCGACTATGACACTCCCACTGTCTTCATCATCGATGACGTTGTCTGTGTCGCCATCTTCCTCCTCCGCATTGGATTTGATGCCGACGTTCCCCGCCGCGTTCATCCTCCTAATGAATTATTCACGGCACACCACCTTCGGGGTTACGCATATCCGGGTGGATCTACCACCGGTGGGTTCCGCACAGCTCAATCAACACCATCCGGTCCTTCATGAATAGCTTTGACTAGTACGCGCTCATGTGCGAGTACTAGTCCATTGCCTTCTTCCGCTCCGGCAGCTGGCGACGCTGCTCCTCGATCTGCCTTGCCAACGCCTTGTCGTGCAAGAGCAACGCGACAAGCACCCCAGCGTAGCTGAGCTCGAAGCCGACCGGAAGCCTCGCAAGCGGCGGCGCGAGTATGTTGTAGTGGGCGAACATATAAGCCTTGCACAAGATGACTTTGGGCCTCTCCATGGCGATGAAGAACTTGATCTGAGCTTCTCCCCCGAAGTCACGGGGATAAGAGCAAGGATGTAGGTCCACTCGTGGTTGCCACTTCCAATCAGGTCGCGGAACAGAGTACTTGCATATCTCCCTTACGAAGGAAATCCTTATCATACACGCTCCCAATCAATCACGCCTAACAATCGGGACGTGGAACTGACCTGCAACCACTCGGGGCTTCTAGAAGGGGCTCTCTTCTAGAAGACCTGATCCGATGTGGATCAGTGTGTGTGGCCATGTGGATTAGTGTGACTTAGGAGACGAACAGATGCAATTACACTAGTAGATCATTGTGGTTTAGGAGAACACATGAAATTACTCTAGTGGATCAGTGTGGTTTAGGAGAAGAACACATGCAATGGCACTAGTGGATCAGTGTGTCCAAACATGGTCATATAGACCAAAAACACACATGCAATGACATCTACTGGATCGACGTGGTTTATAAAAAGAACACACATGCAATGGATTTATTGGATCCATGTGGTTTATGAAAAGGACACACATGCAATGACATGCAGTTGAATCCCATCATGCTGCTAGCGTTCCTGGACATGGTTGGACACCACATGCTGAAGTGGCATCATTGCCTGTGTATTTTCCAAAACCACAATGATGCACGCTCACACACACACATCCAAGTGGGTGTGGTGATGCATCATCCTTCAAACTAGTGATACAATGCATGTTGCACTTGAATCGCATCATGCTGCTAGGGTTCCTGGACATGGTTGGACACCACATGCTGGAGTGGCATCATTGCATGTGTTCTTTTCCAAAACCACAATGATGTACACTGATACACACTCATCTAATGAATCTATTGGATCCATGGTGTTTATGAAAATAACACAGATGCAATGACATATAGTGGATCCATGTGGTTTAGGAAAAGAACACACTTGCAATGACATCTAGTGGATCCATGTGGTTTATTAAAAGAACACACATGCAATGACTCTTGTGGATCCATGTGGTTTAGGAAAAGAACACACGTGCAATGACATCTACTAGATCAATGTGGTTTATGCAAATAACAGACAAGAAATGACATCTACTGGATCCATGTGGTTTATGAAAAGGACACACATGCAATGGATCCATGTGGTTTATGAAAAGGACACACATGCAATGACATGCAGTTGAATCCCATCATGTTGCTATGGTTCCTGGACATGGTTGGACACAATCATGCTAGAGTGGCATCAATGCATGTGTTGTCTTCCAAAACCACAATGATGCACACTAATACACACACATCCAATGACTCTAGTGGATGCATGTCGTTTATGAAAAGAACACACATGCAATGACATATAGTGGATCCATGTGGTTTAGGAATCAACACACATGCAATGACATCTAGTGGATCCATGTGGTTTTTGAAAAGAACACACATGCAATGAATCTAGTGGATCCATGTGGTTTATGAAAAGAACACACATGCACTGACTTCTACTGGATCCATATGGTTTATGAAAAGACACACATGCAATGACTCTAGTGGATCCATGTGGTTTATGAAAAGGACACACAAGCAATGACATGTAGTTGAATCCCATCATGTTGCTAGGGTTCCTGGACATGGTTGGACACCACATGCTGGAGTGGCATCATTGCAAGTGTTCTCTTCCAAAACTACAATGATGCACACTAATACACACACATCCAATGACTCTAGTGGATGCATGTCATTTATGAAAAGAACACACATGTAATGACATATATTGGATCCATGTGGTTTAGGAAACAACACACATGCAATGACATCTACTAGATACATGTGGTTGTTGAAAAGAACACACATGCAATGAATCTAGTGGATCCATGTGGTTTATGAAAAGAACACACATGCACTGACATCTACTGGATCCATATGGTCTATGAAAAGACACATGCAATGACTCTAGTGGATCCATGTGGTTTATGAAAAGGACACACATGCAATGAAATGTAGTTGAATCCCATCATGTTGCTAGGGTTCGTGGACATGGTTGGACACCACATGCTAGAGTGGCATCATTGCATGTGTTCTTTTCCAAAACCACAATGATGCACACTAACACACACACACATCCAAGTGGGTGTGGTGATGCAGCATCTTTAAAATTGGTTATACAATACATGTTGCAGTTCAATCCCATCATGCTGCTAGGGTTCATCGACATGGTTGGACACCACATGCTGGAGTGGCATCATTGCATGTGTCCTTTTTCAAACCCACAATGATGCGCACTAATACACACACATCCAATGACTCTAGTGGCTCCATGTGGTTTACGAAAAGAACACACATGCAATGACATAAGTGGATCCATCTGGTTTAGGAAAAGAACACACATGCAATGACATCTAGTTGATCCATGTGGTTTATGAAAAGAACACACATGCAATGACTCTAGTGGATCGATATGGTTTAGGAAAAGAACACACATGCAATGACATCTACTAGATCCATGTGTTTTATGAAAAGAACACACATGCAATGACATCTAGTGGATCAATGTGGTTTATGAAAAGAACACACATGCAATGACATCTACTGGATCCATGTGGTTTATGAAAAGGACACACATGCAATGACATGTAGTTGAATCCCATCATGTTGCTGTGTCCCTTAGCATGGTTTGACACCACATGATGCTGGAGCGGCATCATTGCATGTGTTCTTTTCCAAAATCACAGCGATGCACACTAATACACACACATCCAATGACTCTAGTGGATTCATGAGGTTTATGAAACAAACACACATGCAATTATACATAGTATATCCATGTGGTTTAGGAAAAGAACACACATGCAATGACATCTTGTGGATCCATGTGGTTTATGAAAAAGAACACACATGCAATGACTCTAGTGGATCCATGTGGTTTAGGAAAAGAACACACATGCAATGACATATATTGGATCTATGTGGTGTATGAAAAGAACACACATGCAATGACATCTACTTGATCCATATGGTTTATGAAAAGACACACATGCAATGACTCTAGTGGATCCATGTGGTTTATGAACAGGACAAACAAGCAATGACTGCAGTTGAATACCATCATGCTGCTAGGGTTCCTGGACATGGTTGGACACCACATGCTGGAGTGGCATCATTGCATGTGTTCTTTTCCAAAACCATAATGATGCACACTAACACACACACACACATCCGAGTGGGTGTGGTGATGTAGCATCTTTAAAATTAGTGATACAATGCCTGTTGCAGTTGAATCCCATCATGCTGCTATGGTTCATGGACATGGTTGGACACCATGTGTTGCAGTGGCATCATTGCATGTGTTCTTTTTCAAACCCACAATGATGCACACTGATAGACACACATCCAATGACTCTAGTGGATCCATGTGGTTTATGAAAAGAACACACATGCAATGACATATAGTGGACCATGTGGTTTAGGAAAAGAACACACATGCAATGACATCTAGTTGATCAATGTGGTTTACGAAAATAACACACATGCAATGACTCTAGTGGATACATATGGTTTAGGAAAAGAACACACATGCAATGACATCTACTAGATCCATGTGGTTTATGAAAAGAACACACATGCAATGACATCTAGTGGATCTATGTGGTTTATGAAAAGAACACACATGCAATCGCATCTACTAGATCCATGTGGTTTATGAAAAGGACACACATGCAATGACATGCAGTTGAATCCCATCATGCTACTAGGGTTCCAAGACATGGTTGGACACCACATGCTGGAGTGGCATCATTACATGTGTTCTTTTCCAAAACCACAATCATGCACACTGATACACACACATCCAAGTGGGTGTTGTGATGCACCATCTTTCAAACTGGTGATACAATGCATGTTACAGTTGAAACCCAGCATGCTGCTAGGGTTCCTAGACATGGTTGGACACCATATGCTAGAGTGGCATCATTTCATGTGTTATTTTCCAAAACCACAATGATGCAAACTGACACACACACAATCAATGACTCTGGTGGATCCATGTGGTTTAGGAAAAGAACACACATGCAATGACATCTAGTGGATCCATGTAGTTTATGAAAAGAACACACATGCAATGACATCTACTGGATCAATGTGGTTTATGAAAAGAACACACATGTAATGACATCTAGTGGATCCATGTGGTTTATGAAAAGGACACACATGCAATGACATGATGTTGAGTCCCATCATGCTGCTAGGGTTCCTAGACATGGTTGGACAACACATGCTAGAGTGGCATCATTGTATGTGTTCTTTTCCAAAAACACAATGATGCACACTCACACACACATCCAAGTGTGTGTGGTGATGCATCATCTTTCATACTGGTGATACAATGCATGTTGCAGTTGAATCCCAGCATGTTGCTAGGGTTCATGGACATGGTTGGACACCACGCATGCTAGAGTGGCATCAATGCATGTGTTGTTTTCCAAAAACCACAATGATGCACACTGATACACACACACATCCAATGACTCTAGTGGATCCATGTGGTTTATGAAAATAACACACATGCAATGACATATAGTGGATCCATGTGGTTTACGAAAAGAACACACATGCAATGACATCTAGTGGATCCATGTGGTTTATGAAAAGAACACACATGCAATGTCTCTAGTGGATCCATGTGGTTTAGAAAAAGAACAAACATGCAATGACATCTACTAGATCCATGTGATTTATGAAAAGAAGACACATGCAATGACATCTAGTGGATCCATGTGGTTTATGAAAAGAACACACATGCAATGAAATCTGCTGGATCCATGTGGTTTATGAAAAGGACAGACATGAAATGACATGTAGTGGAATCCCATCATGCTACTAGGGTTCCTCGATATGTATGGACACCAAATGCTGGAGTGGCATCATTGCATGTGTTCATTTCCAAAACCATAATGATGCACATTGACACACACACACATCCAAGTGGGTGTGGTGATGTAGCATCTTTCAAACTTGTGATACAATGCATGTTACACTTGAATCCCACCATGCTGCTAGGGTTGCTGGACATGGTTGGACACCACATGTTGGAGTTGGCATCATTGCATGTTATCTTTTTTTCCAAAAACACAATGATGCACAGTAACACACACATACACATCCAAGTGGGGTGGTGATACAACACCTTTCATACTGGAGATACAATGCATGTTGTAGTTGAATCCTAGCATGATGCTAGGGTTCCTGGACATGGTTGGACACCACATGCTGGAGTGGCATCATTGCAAGTGTTCTTTTCTAAGACCACAATGATGCACAGTGACACACATAAACATTCAATGACTCTAGTGGATCCATGTGGTTCATGAAAAGAACACACATGCGATGACATATAGTGGATCCATGTGGTTTAGGAAAATAACGCACATGCAATGACATGTAGTGGATCCATGTGGTTTATGAAAAGAACACACATGCAATAACTCTAGTGGATCCATGTGGTTTAGGAAAAGAACACACATGCAATGACATCTACTGGATCCATGTTGTTCATGAAAAGAACACACATGCAATGACATCTACTAGATCCATGCAGTTTATGAAAAGAACACACATGCAATGACATCTACTAGATCCATGCAGTTTATGAAAAGAACACACATGCAATGACATCTAGTGGATCCATGTGGTTTATGAAAAGAACACACATGCAATGACATCTACTAGATCCATGTGGTTTATGAAAAAGACACACATGCAATGACATGCAGCTGAATCCCAACATGATGCTAGGGTTCCTGGACATGGTTGGACACCATATGCTGGAGTGGCATCATTGCATGTTTTCTTTTCCAAAACCACAATGATGCACAGTGATACACACACATCCAATGTCTCAAGTGGATCCATGTGGTTTATGAAAATAACACACATGCAATGACATATAGTGGATCCATGTGGTTTAGGAAAAGAACACACATGCAATGACATCTAGTGGATCCATGTGGTTTATCAAAATAACACACATGCAATGACTCTAGTGGATCCATGTGGTTTAGGAAAAAACACACATGCAATGACATCTACTGGATCCATGTGGTTTATCAAAAAACACACATGCAATGACATCTAGTGGATCCATGTGGTTTATGAAAAGAACACACATGCAATGACATCTATTGGATCCATGTGGTTTATGAAAAGGACACACATGTAAGGACATGCAGTTGAATCCCATCATGCTACTAGGGTTCCTTGACATGGTTGGACACCAGATGCTGGAGCGGCATCATTGCATGTGATCTTTTCGAAAACCACAATGATACACACTAATACACACACACACATCCAAGTGGGTGTGGTGATGTAGGATCTTTCAAACTGGTGATACAATGCATGTTGTAGTTGAATACCAACATGCTGCTAGGGTTCCTGACATGGTTGGACACCACATGCTGGAGTGGCATCATTGCATGTGTTCTTTTCCAAAACCACAATGATGCACACTGATACACACATCCAAGTGGGTCTTGTGATGCACCATCTTTCAAACTCGTGATACAATGGATGTTACAGTTGAATCCTAGCGTGCTGCTAGGGTTCCTAGACATGGTTGGACACCACATGCTGGAGTGGTATCATTTTATGTGTTATTTTCCAAAACCACAATGATGCACACTGACACACACACACAATGAATGCTTCTGGTGGATCCATGTGGTTTATGAAAAGAACACACATGCAATGACATGTAGTAGATCCATGTGGTTTATGAAAAGAACACTCATGGAATGACTCTAGTGGATCCATGTGGTTTAGGAAAAGAACACACATGCAATGACATCTACTGGATCCATGTGGTTTAGGAAAAGAACACAAATGCAATCACAGCTACTGGATCCATGTGGTTTATGAAAAGAAAACACATGCAATGACAACTACTAGATACATGTGTTTATGAAAAGGACACATATGCAATGACAAGCAAATGAATCCCAACATGCTGCTAGGGTTCCTAGAGATGGTTGGACACCACATGCTGGAGTGACATCATTGCATGTGTTCTTTTCCAAAACCGCAATGATGCACACTGATACACACACATCCAATGACTCTAGTGGATCCATGTGGTTTATGAAAAGGATACACATGCAATGACATGCAGTTGAAAACCATCATGCTGCTAGGGTTTCTGGACATGGTTGGACAACACACATGCTGGAGTGGCATCATTGCATGTGTTCTTTTGAAAAAACACAATGATGCACACTAACACGCACACATCCAAGTGGGTGTGGTGATGCAACATCTTTCATACTAGTGATATAATGCATGTTGTAGTTGAATCCCAGCATGCTGCTAGGGTTCATGGACATGGTTGGACACCACATGCTAGAGTGGGATCATTGCATGTGTTATTTTCCAAAACCACAATGATGCACACTGATACAAACACTCGTCCAATGAATCTAGTGGATCCATGTGGTTTAGGAAAAGAACACACATGCAATGACATCTACTAGATCATTGTGGTTTATGAAAAGAACACACATGCAATGACATCTAGTGGATCCATGTGGTTTATGAAAAGGACACACATGCAATGACATGCACTGGATCCATGTGGTTTATGAAAAGGACACACATGCAATGACATGTAGTGGATCCATGTGGTTTAGTAAAAGAACAAACATGCAATGACATCTAATGGATCCATGTGTTTATGAAAAGAACACACATGCAATGACTCTAGTGGATCCATGTGATTTAGGAAAAGGACACACATGCAATGACATCTACTGGATCAATGTGGTTTATGAAAAGAACACACATGTAATGACATCTAGTGGATCCATGTCGTTTATGAAAAGAACACAAATGCAATGACATCTATTGGATCCATGTGGTTTATGAAAAGGTCACACATTCAATGACATGTAGTTGAATTCCATCATGTTGCTTGGGTTCGTGGACATGGTTGGACACCACATGCTAGAGTGGCATCATTGCATGTGTTCTTTTCCAAAACCATAATGATGCACAGTGATACACACACATCCAATGACTCTAGTGGATGCATGTGGTTTATGAAAAGAACACACATGCAATGACATCTAGTGGATCCATGTGGTTTAGGAAAAGAACACACATGTAATGACATCTAGTGGATCCATGTGGTTTATGAAAATAACACACATGCAATGACATCTACTGGATCCATGTGGTTTGTGAAAAGAACACACGTGCAATGGCATCTGGTAAATCCATGTGGTTTATGAAAAGGACACGCATGCAATTACATGCACTGGATCCATGTGGTTTATGAAAAGTACACACATGCAATGACATGCAGTTGAATCCCATCATGATGCTAGGGTTCCGGGACATGGTTGGACACCACATGCTGGAGTGGCATCATTGCATGTGTTCTTTTGAAAAACACAATGATGCACACTAACACGGACACATCCAAGTGTGTGTGGTGATGCAACATCTTTCATACTGGTGATACAATGCATGTTGTAGTTGTATCCCAGCATGCTGCTAGGGTTCATGGACATGGTTGGACACCACATGCTAGAGTGGCATCATTGCATGTGTTCTTTTCCAAAATCACAATGATGCACACTGATACAAACACTCATCCAATGACTAGTGGATTCATGTGGTTTAGGAAAAGAACAGACATGCAATGACATCTACTAGATCCATGTGGTTTAATGCAATGATATGTAGTGGATCCATGTGGTTTATGAAAAGGACACACATGCAATGACATGCATTGGATCCATGTGGTTTATGAAAAGGACACATATGCAATGACATGCGCTTGAATCCCATCATGCTTCTAGGGTTCCTAGACATCGGTGGACACCACATGCTAGAGTGGCATCATTGCATGTGTTTTTTAAAAAAAACACAATGATGCACATTTACACACATAGATATCCAAGTGGGTGTGGTGATGCAGCATCTTTTATACTGGTGATGCAATGCATGTTGCAGTTGAATCTCAACATTCTACTAGGATTCTTAGACATGGTTGGATACCACATGCTGGAGTTGCATCATTGCATGTGTTTTTTCTAAAACCACAATGATGCACACTCACACACAACACACATCCAAATGACTCTAGTGGATCCATGTGGTTTATGAAAAGAACACACATGCGATGACTCTAGTGGATCCATGTGGTTTAGGAAAAGAACACATGCAATGACATCTACTGGATCGATGTGGTTTATGACAAGAACACACATGCAATGACATCTACTGGATCCATGTGGTTTATGAAAAGGACACACATGCAATGACATGTAGTTGAATCCCATCATGCTGCTAGGGTTCCTGGACATGGTTGGACATCACATGCTACAGTGGTATCATTGCATGTGTTGGTTTTCCAAAACCACAATGATGCATACTCATACACACATCCAAAGACTCTAGTGGATACATGTGGTTTATGAAAAGAACAGAGATGCGATGACATATAGTGGATCCATGTGGTTTATGAAAGGAACACACATGCAATGACATCTAGTGGATCCATGTGGTTTATGAAAAGAACACACATGCAATGACTCTAGTGGATCTATGTGGTTTATGAAAAGGACACACATGCAATGACATGCAGTTGAATCCCATCATGCTGCTAGGGTTCCTGGACATGGTTGGACACCACATGCTGGACTGGCATCATTGCATGTGTTCTTTTCCAAAACCACAATGATGCACACTGATAAACACACACACATCCAAGTGGGTGTGGTGATGCAGCATATTTCAAAATGGTGATACAATGCATGTTGCAGTTGAATCCCAGCATGTTGTTAGGGTTCTTAGACATTGTTGGACACCGCATGCTGGACTGGCATCATTGCATGTGTTCTTTCCAAAACCACAATGATGCACACTAACACACACACACACATTCAATGACTCTAGTGGATCCATGTGGTTTATGAAAAGAACACACATGCAATGATGTATGGTGTATCCATGTGGTTTAGGAAAAGAACACACATGCAATGACATCTAGTGGATCCATGTAGTTTATGAAAAGAACACACATGCAATGACTCTAGTGGATCCATGTGGTTTACAAAAACAACATACATGTAATGACATCTACTAGATCCATGTGGTTTATGAAAAGAACACACATGCAATGACATTTACTGGATCCATGTGGTTTATGAAAAGGACACACATGCAGTTGAATCCCAGCATGCCGCTAGGGTTCCTGGACATGGTTGGACACCACATGCTGGAGTGGCATCATTGCATGTTTTCTTTTCCAAAACCACCATGATGCACACTAACAAACACACACATCCAAGTGGATGTGGTGATGCATCATCTTTCGAACTAGTGATACAATGCATGTTGCAGTTGAATCGCATCATGCTGCTAGCGTTCCTGGACATGGTTGGACAACACATGCTGAAGTGGCATCATTGCATGTGTTCTTTTCTAGAAATACAATGATGCACACTAACACACACACATCCAAACAGGTGTGGTGAGGCAGCATTTTTCATACTGGTGATACAATGCATGTTGTAGTTGAATCCTAGCATGCTGCTAGTGTTCTTGTACATGGTTGGACACCACATGCTAGAGTGGCATCATTGCATGTGTTCTTTTGCAAAACCACAATGATGCACAGTGACACACAAACGCACATCCAATGACTCTAGTGGATCAATGTGGTTTATGAAAGGAACACACATGCAATGACTCGAGTGGATCCATGTGGTTTAACAAAAGAACACACATGCAATGAAATCTACTGGATCCATGTGGTTTATGAAAAGGACACACATGCAATGACATGCAGTTGAATCCCATCACGCTTCTAGGGTTCCTGGACATGGTTGGACATCACATGCTACAGTGGCATCATTGCATGTGTTCGTTTTCCAAAACCACAATAATGCACACTCATACACACATCCAAATACTCCAGTGGATACATGTGGTTTATGAAAAGAACACAGATGCGATGACATATAGTGGATCGATGTGGTTTATGAAAGGAACACACATGCAATGACATCTAGTGGATCCATGTGGTTTATGAAAAGAACACACATGCAATGACTCTAGTGGATCTATGTGGTTTATGAAAAGGACACACATGCAATGACATGCAGTTGAATCCCATCATGCTGCTAGGGTTCCTGGACACCACATGCTGGAGTGGCATCATGGCATGTGTTCTTTTCCAAAACCACAATGAGGCACACTGATAAACACACACACATCCAAGTGGGTGTGGTGATGCAGCATATTTCCAAATGGTGATACAATGCATGTTGAAGTTGAATCCCAGCATGCTGTTAGGGTTCTTAGACATGGTTGGACACCACATGCTGGAGTGGCATCATTGCATGTGTTCTTTCCAAACCACAATGATGCACACTAACACACACACACATTCAATGACTCTAGTGGATCCATGTGGTTTATGAAAAGAACACACATGCAATGGCATATGGTGGATCCATGTGGTTTATGAAAAGAACACACATGCAATGATATCTAGTGGATCCATGTAGTTTATGAAAAGAATACACATGCAATGAATCTAGTGGATCCATGTGGTTTACGAAAACAACATACATGCAATGACATCTAGTGGATCCGTGTGCTTTATGAAAAGAACACACATGCAATAACATTTACTAGATCCATGTGGTTTATGAAAAGGACACACATGCAGTGACATGAAGTTGAATCCCAGCATGCTGCTAGGGTTCCTGGACATGGTTGGACAACACATGCTGGAGTGGCATCATTGCATGTTTTCTTTTCCAAAACCACCATGATGCACACTAACACACGCACATCCAAGTGGATGTGGTGATGCATCATCTTTCGAACTAGTGATACAATGCATGTTGAAGTTGAATCGCATCATGCTGCTAGCGTTCCTGGACATGGTTGGACAACACATGCTGAAGTGGCATCATTGCATGTGTTCTTTTGTAGAAACACAATGATGCACACTAACACACACACACATCCAAACGGGTGTGGTGAGGCAACATTTTTCATACTGGTGATACAATGCATGTTGTAGTTGAATCCTAGCATGCTGCTAGCGTTCCTGGACATGGTTGGACACCAAATGCTAGAGTGGCATCATTGCATGTGTTTTTTTGCAAAACCACAATGATGCACAGTGACACACAAACGCACATCCAATGACTCTAGTGGATCAATGTGGTTTATGAAAGGAACACACATGCAAACACTCTAGTGGATCCAAATGGTTTAAGAAAAGAACACACATGCAATGAAATCTACTGGATCCATGTGGTTTATGAAAAGGACACACATGCAATGACATGCATTGGATCCATGTGGTCTATGAAAAGGACACACATGCAATGACATGCAGTTGAATCCCATTATGCTGCTAGGTTTCTTGGACATGGTTGGACATCACATGCTGGAGTGGCATCATTGCATCTGTTGTTTTCGAAAACCACAATGATGCACACTAGCACACATACACACCCACGTGGTGATGCAACATCTTTCAAACTAGTGATACAATGCATGTTGAAGTTGAATCCCAGCATGCTGCTAGGGTTTCTGGACATGGATGGACACCACATGATGGAGTTACATCATTGTGTGTGTTGTTTTCAAAAACAAAATGTTGCACACTTACACACACACACATACAAGTGGGTATGGGGATGCAACATCTTTCATACTGGTGATACAATGCATGTTGTAGTTGAATGCCAGCATAGTTCTAGGATTCTTGGACATGGTTGGACACCACATCCTGGAGTGGCATCATTGCATGTATTCTTTTCCAAAACCACAATGATGCACACTTTCACACACACGCCCACATTCAATGACTCTAGTGGATCCATGTGGATTATGAAAAGAACACACATGCAATGGCATATGGTGGATCCATGTGGAGTATGAAAAGAACATACATGCAATGACATCTAGTGGATCCATGTAGTTTATGAAAAGAACACACATGCAATGACTCTAGTGGATCCATGTGGTTTATGAAAACAACATACATGCAATGGCATCTACTGGATCTATGTGGTTTATGAAAAGAACACACATGCATGTGTTCTTTTCGAAAATCACAATGATGCACACTGACACACACACATC
Organism: Avena sativa; assembly: GCA_916181665.1. Classification (NCBI taxonomy): domain Eukaryota; kingdom Viridiplantae; phylum Streptophyta; class Magnoliopsida; order Poales; family Poaceae; genus Avena; species Avena sativa. The sequence goes on along the minus strand of OV702289.1, from coordinate 354,666,165 downwards.
CAAGTGGGTGTGGTGATGCAACATCTTTCAAACTGGTGATACAATGCATGTTGCAGTTGAATCACAGCATGCTGCTAGGGTTCCTGGACATTATTGGACACCACATGATGGAGTGGCATCATTGCATGTATTCTTTTATAAAAACATAATGATGCACATGACACACACACACACATCCAAGTTGGTGTGGTGATGCAGCATCGTTCATACTAGTGATAAATGCATGTTGCAGTTGAATCCTAGCATGCTACTAGGGTTCTTAGACATGGTTGGACACCACATGCTGGAGTGGCATCATTGCATGTGTTCTTTTCCAAAACTACAATGATGCACACTAACACACACACATCCAATGACTCTGGTGGATCCATGTGGTTTATGAAAAGAACACACATGGAATGACATATAGTGGATCTATGTGGTTTAGGAAAAGAACACACATGCAATGACATCTAGTGGATCCATGTGGATTATGAAAAGAACACACATGTAATGACTCTAGTGGATCCATGTGGTTTAGGAAAAGAACATACATGTAATGACATCTAATGGATCCATGTGGTTTATGAAAAGAACACACATGCAATGACATCTACTGGATCCATGGGGTTTATGAAAATGATACACATGCAATGACATACAGTTGAATCCCAGCATGCTGCTATGGTTCCTGGACATGGTTGGACACCACATGCTGGAGTGGCATCATTGCATGTGTTCTTTTTCATGTGGATCAATGACTCTAGTGGATCAATGTGGTTCTTTTTAAATCTGTTATGTTTTCTATCTAAACCCCTTAATATGTTTTTCCCTCTAACAAAAGCACACACTTGTGCTCACTCTAGCTGCTACGCCCTGATTGGTTGAAACAGATCTTACGTGGATCGTGCCCACCAACCGTTGATCCTCTATGATCCAACGGGCAGGATAACCCCTCTCTATCCATGCCACCTCTCTATCCCTGCCATCAATAATTTACCTCCATAAACAAATGAAAACCATCTAAAAAAATAAAATAAATGTAGACGCTCTGTCCGGTGCTGGTGATGCCTAGTCATTGTCTTCTCCATCGTCATTGTCTTCGTCACCGTCATCGTCCTTGCCGTCGTTGTCATCTGTGTCCGCCTCTGACGAATCGCCACCATGCCCTTCTTCGTATATGCATGCTCTCTCTTTGTCGGAGTCCTCCTCCTCCTCGTAGTCCTATGGGTCCATGTCACTCTCCTCTGCTTCTGCCTCCAACTGATCTATGAACGCCTCCTCGTTGGCCGAGTCGGAGTCTTCCAAATAGCTGTCTCCTCTCTTCGTCCCGGTCTTCCTCTCATTCCTCTCCTTGTCCGTACCCGTCGGTGCAACACGCGCCCCTGTCCTGGATACTGCTTTGCGCTCGTCCATCATGGCAAGTGCACCATGCTCCTCATGCGCGACCGATACGAGCTTTGATGTTGCGGTGTCCTCGAGTGCTGATGTCGAAGGATCCTAGCACAGTCGGATACGACGTGCTGCCTTGGTTGGAGACTCGCGGGCGCGAATGATGCCGCGAGGAGCAGTGGACGTAGGACGGCCAGTGGCCGGCTTGGATCTTCCATTGCCAGGGCGAGGGGCCATCGTGCTTGAGGAAGTTGTTTGGAATGAGCGATGGCAGGTACATAGAGTTGGGTGCCGATCTGATCAAGGGGAGAGTAGTGGTTTCGTGCGTCATGTACACAGATGCATTTGTCGATTATTAAATAAATGTATTATCTCATGTACTGAACATAATTTGATCACAACAAAAGTGGCACAGCATATTCTAGACTCATAAATATCCCGTGCGTGCCTATCGATGTGGAGTTCAACGTGCGTTCCAATCAACATGGAGTTTGACGTGCCGACGTGGTAGTTCAGAAGTTGCACATGTCATTGCCCCGTCAACGCGTGACCTACGCATGCGGGACATGCACGCTGATGCCCGTGATTACCACCCAGTCCTACTGATTTTTAAGGGTAAGATCCCACTCCTTTTATTATATACTGGATTTTAGGCGGCACCGAAGATCATTGAACTGTCCATCGCAATAAAAACAAGTCCCATCGAGTCCAATCGATTCCCTACCCCTAGCTTATTTGAGAAGGTAGACCATAGAAGGTTGTCTTGTATAATAGTAGTAGTACTACTGGACCACGGCCTGTACTCTTTAACTCTTCTACCACACTAATCACTCTCTTCTTCCTCTTGCCACCACCTCCCTCCCCCTACAAGCCATGGCTCCCTTGAGGAGAGGTCGGTCGACCATCCTCGTGGAGAAAAAGGAGAGAGATCGCCGCCTGGCAGTTCTTTCTCTAGTAGCCCCTGAAGCCCCCTCTCACTGAGGCCCAATCTCTCCTGACAATGGCGCCAAGTGTTCTAGTAGGCGAGGGCTCCTCTTGATACAGTCTTCTTGTTCTAGTTCTTCTCCATCTCCTTCTCCATCATGATCTTTGCTTCTTCTTGTTTTTCTTATTCTTCTTTCTCTTCCTCTTCTACTTATTACATGCTGTTCGTGGAACCAGAATCCACCACGACAGCGGTGTTGCAGGACCCGTTCAGTCCCGTTCCATGTCTCAGCGAGGTAGCAAATCTCCACACTATTATTTATTTGAGTATTAATGTGGATTTCTTAGATCGTGTCTTAGTTTTCATGATTATGGCGGGATCTCCTTGTCTTTCCTTAATACCGATGTTCATATATTCAATGGGGATTTTGTGATTAGGATTAGTTTTTCGTTATTATGACTAGATCTCTAGGTCCATTTTTAGTAATGCTATCCATATATTCAATGGGGATTTTCTGTTTTGTATTAGTATTCACCTGGAACCTAGAGTGTAATTATAGAATTTCTATTTCACATAACATGAATGATGCATTGTTAGAAGGCCGAGTACCATGACAAGGTGGCCGCGATCAGTGCCAAGATTGACAACCAACATGAGCTTGCACTCTCCCTCACCTAAGCTAATGAGAGCCTACTCAAGCATTTATCTGTGTAGAAGGAGATCTCGCTAGATTTTTCATGTGACGTCGTGAGGCTGTAGAACGTGCTTGACTGTAACTTGAACAGGGAAGAACAAGCCATCAAGATAATCAACGAGCTCATGGAGGAGAAGAAGAATATCTAGATAAGGTGCACCCTCCTGTAGGACGAAGTCACCGAGGCACTCAGAGGATGCATCGACGAAACCAAGGCTGCCATCCGAGCCTACCAAGACAGGAACCGTTGCCTAGATACAGTGAAAGATATGAAGGAGGACATGAGCCGAGGGATCACCGTACTCGAGGGTGTTCGAAAAGAGAACGAGGAGCTAAGGGCTTGTCTAGAGGCGTATCGGAGCAATGCCCAAGTCTGATTCCCATTAGAGGGGGCATGAATATTAGTTCGTGTTCCACTCTTTTTGTAATATTTAGGGTTCAGGGAGCAATGCCCAAGCCTGATTCCCGTTATAGGGTGCAAGAAGAATCCAAGGTCAACTCCTTATCTATTTGGAGATGTGTAGGTGTTCATGTTCATGAATGGACACCATGAGCTCTTTCCATTCTGTATCTGGACATGGGTTTCTGCATTATGAGTTTGCCTATTTGGTGAAATGGGAAAAACCCACACCACACTAAACTGATAAACCTTATTTTCTTGGAAATTGAAATTATGATAGTGTCACTAGTCGATTCATAAAATGTTGATTAGTCCTAGATTGCTTCTTCCTTGAAATTATGATAGTGCCACTAGTCGATTTAGTTAATTATCGAAACTAACCACCTTGTCCTGGTGAACTGAACAAACCATACTATATAATTTTGTTGCAGGGAAAGAGGCGAAAGCTCAACCAGGACCTGGTGACCTGGCTAAATGACAAGATATCCATCCAAAGGGAGAATCAAAATTCTCAGAAGCTGGCCTTTGACCACCTGCATGCTGAAGTCGTGGTCCTTTTTGACAAGTGCCAGAAACTGAAGGCAGTAAACGCCGGCTAGGAGAAACTTCACAGGGAAGGTCGCACCTCGGCTAGTAAGCAGACGGAGATCATGAATGGGCTCATGAAGGAAAATTGTATGGTTACAGACCAACTTCTCGAATCCCTGACGGAGCGTTGGAACCTGCAGCGGGCGCATGACAAAGTACTAAAGGAGCTGGCCGATCTTAGGGAGGAAAACGAGCAACTCCGGTCGAGGCTCACTTGAACCCAACATATGTCTATTTAGTACTGAACTGCCTGTTTTATCCTCTGTAGTGGTGTTTTTGTAAACGTGAACTTAACTATATGCATGATATTTGTTCGTCTGAAATTAATTTTCGCGAGGATTGAGTTTAGCTTAGTTAAGAAAGCACAACTTCAAGTCTTACAGTTAACTAGTTTCTGGCATTGGCATGCCATAAATGATTCATTTAGAATTTCCTTTATCCTCTATAGTCTGGCCTTGTTTACCCTCACGCGCCTTCTTCAGTTCCTTCAATAGATCCGTAATGTAGTACTCTAGCTTCTTCTTATCTTCCCTGAGCTGATCCCTCTCCCTTTCTGCATTATGAATCAGCAACCCGTAACTATCCTGGAGCTTCTTTGTAGTTCCCATAACCAAGCTCCCATTGATTCTGTCACTTAGTTCTGACTGCAAATTCTCGATTTCTTGTTCCAACTCCTTATTTTGTACCGACAACTTATAATTTTTTTCAGCTGCATCACAAGCATTAGTAAATCTCCCCGACCTTTCCAACTCATACATCTCCCATAACTGAGCCAAACATTTCTTAAGTGCATCTGGCCACTCCAGATCCACCCACTCTATTGATTTACACAACGGGCCAACCTAAAAAACACACTATCGTGTTATGAACATAACATGCTACATTTTTCTTCATGACACCGTTGCACATAATGTAAACAAACCTGATTTGTACAGCCCAAAACTTTCTCCTAGTGTTACTGCCTTCGAATGCAACATATCTCCTCGGTTTTAGCCCATGGTCACATGGTACTTCTCCATCAAGATGTAGGCCCTCCCATTCGGGGTTGTAGATTGTAACTACCTCGGTGAATTACGCTCCTAGTACAAGCCTGGATGTTCAGAAATGGTTGAAATAGTACGGTGGGGCCCAAATGCCACTCACAGGTAGACCTGTCGGCCGTCCCAACCATTTCCAAACATCGGGACAAGAACGGGCGGCGTAATCGGCAGGCGAAGGGATCAACTACATACACAAATGAGTATGTATGCAAGCCACCATACAACAGTACATCAGAGCCATTCCATCTAAAAAGAAAGGAAATATAGCAACGCCATACGGCAAGATCCAAATATCCTAGATAGATATAATAGTTTAGGATATCTCCTCATACATCAATCAACAGAGTATCAAGCGGAAGCGGAAGACAAAATCCGAGTACGGATAAGAAGCAAATCGGCATAAGATGCCCCATAAATAAGCACATCCCGCCCACAGATCTCACGGATCCCCGCTCCCGGAATCTCTACACCGAATGATCGTTGCCCACATCGTCCGTCTCCTCCACCCAGTATCCATCTTGTGAGTGTACCTGTTCATCTGAACCAATAATTTATCGTGTGAGACCCTAGGGGTACTCAGCAAGTCTTTATGCCTCTAAAGGGGACACAACCTGGGGTGACGCAATTGCAGAAAAAGATAAACCCTAGCAATTCTATAGATACTCGCTAACCATCCGCCTAACCAGAGATAGACGGATGTCCGTGAATTGAGAACAACAGTTATAACAGTTATAGCGGTAATCTTAACAGATCCATCCTCCTCCTCGCTTACCAACGAGGAAGCGGACGAACAACCCCTCCCATCCGTTGGCAGTTTTATTATCCATTCCATGAGTGTTGTACTATTTACTAGTCAGGTACCTAGTCTAGTCAAATTAGAAGCGGTGCTTTAGTTATGCTTGTCTATGATCGAGAAATTGTGCTCTAAGTCGTCCATAACCGCGGACACGGCTTTCAGAAAGTTTTACCCTGCAGGGGTGCACAAATAGCAACACACACTCGATATGCCTCGGAAAAACCAAATCAAAACCCAACGAGGCAGTCACGACAAAGCGATCACAGGATTCAGAAATATTTCAGGGGGCCACCCCATTAAGCTACCCGCGACGAAGCTGGCCGGCTCCGAGACGGACTCAAGGTTTGTGTGGACGGCTGTAAACGACTGGGAACCCGAAAGTGTGACTGGGCTTGTCGATACCGCGAAATTGTGTCACGAACCTAAACAGTACAGGTGCTCCTCGCACAATCGTAAATAAAGCAGTAAAGCATGGCATAAGTACAGGATAGTAATAAAACCTCAAACTAGTTGTGGCCCCAAGAAATAAGAATGAATCAAGCTCTGGCTCAGGGGGGTTCATAAGCCTCCCGGATGTGGATAGCGTGAATATTCAAGGAACAGGAATCAAGTACTCGGGGTCCTACGGGACACAAGTGAGCCTGAAAAACCAAATAACAGATATGGCTCACCGATGCCACTTTCATTAGTTATCCCATTACTACTCAGGTTAAGTTGTATAGGTACCTCGTTATCCATCAGACACTCACATACCCTACACATGTTGTTCTACGACTCGCATGGCTCAATCAACTCCTGTAGTAATGGCTCATGGGATGGAGGAACAAGCTTCGGTGGGGTTTAAAAGTAAAGGCTATGCAATACTTGGGATTCAGATTAATGCAATCGCGACTCAATGATGCAAGAATAAGATAGAGGCAATAGGTACTATATGTATGCAAGCATGTGGTAGTGCTTGCCTGGCAGCTCAGTTGAAGCGAGAGAAGGATCTGGGTAGTGCTCCTGGGTATCTTGGTATATCCCCTGCTCAGCGTCTATTCGAAGAAGAACCAAACAAACAAGGGCCAACATAAATAAAGTGCACCAGCATATGATTAAAATTCGACAAGCAAACAATCATGCCATGATGAATGATGCACAATTTGCGTGGTAATAAAGTAGCATGGCATGGGTGAGGTGTGGAGTACAATAATAAAGCATTTTATTTAGTTTTGGCCCCATTTTATTCTCATATTAGTTGCTGTTCACTTTATATTTATAAGATGCATGCTCCAAAACAAACCATGGAATGCATAAACAGAAAGGTCTCGTCGAGCTAATCATTTTAGACATATCATTTATTAAATTTGGAGTTATAAAACAAAAGTTATTAATTTATTAAGACAAAAGGGCATTTTAATGTAATTTAAAACAACTTGGAATTTTACATGTCCAAAATATATTTTGAAGGGCATATTTGAATTCCTCATATTTTTCTGATTTGAAAACATATATTATTTGTATTATTTGGGTTTATAAATTAAAAGTTATTTTAAAACAGATTTAATATTTGAATTTGAAATAAATTTGAAAAGATTTGATTTTAAACAGATAGACAGAAAAACTTTTGTTACTCAGACGATTCTAGCCAGAGACACAAACGGGTGGGGCCGAGCTGACTGGCGGGGCACACGTGCGACAAAGATTCCCACACCGGGGCTTTGCCTAGGCCGCGTGGATGACAAGCGGGCCCAGTGGCCGCGGGCCCACGAGACAGTGGGAATACCCCCAGAGGCTGACAGACTGGGGCGCGGCTGGAGCGCGGGTTGAGGGGCGCTAAACTAGGGGGCCTCGTTGTAAAAAGGGCGGGGTGGCTGACTAGTGGGCCAGGCGAACCGCGGGTTGAGCAACAAAAAGGCGCAGGAGGGTAAGCGGAAAACGACCATGGCCGTACTGTAGATCTGCTTCCTCTGAACCGTGGACAGATCGGTGCCGACCGACGCGGGGCGTGGCGCGCAGGTCTCGAACCTGGGTCGCGGGGCTCGCGCGCGGAAGCGGCTACCGTTGGGCTAGGGAGCGGTCGGTGTTAGGGGGTCAGGCGCGGCCGAGTTAGGGTTGCTGCGCGACGTGGGAGCGAGCAGAAGCTATGGCCGACGGCGCGCGCAGCCTGCTCGATGAAATGACAAGCGGCCCTAGACGACGACAGCACGGCGGAGCATGTCCAGGAGGTCAGGTAGCTCACCGAGAGTGTGTCGGTGGTGGAGGATCGGCTTGGGGCGCTGGCGATCGGCGACGACGCAGACGGACGGCGAGTTTAGGGTTTCGGCTCGGGCTCGGCGGGTGCCGCGGTTCTGGGGCTCCTCCTTCACTTCTGCGGGTACAGGGGCGGTGCAGACGGTCGACTCGATCTTCCTCGACACCTGGACGACGCGGCCGCCGCCTGGTACGGTGTAGCCGAGAGGAGGCCGAGGGTTTGCCGGCGATGGCGAACGATGGCGATGGAGAAGAGAGGGGAGAGGGCAGGGCCCTGGAGCGGATCTGGGAGGGTAGCAGAGAGGGGAAGAGGGGGTAGATAAGGTCGAGGACAGAGGGAGAGCACATGGGGTGGCTCGGCTGGGAAAAGGTGGCGTGCCACTTTTCCTCCTCCTCCACCTCACGTGTAGGCGCGGGCAGGGGCAGGTGCATGGTAGGTGGGAGGCTTCCAGGTGGGGCCAGGGTGAGGCCAAGGAGGCAGGGGCAGGCTCGGGCTGGAGGCCACAAGGCAGGGAGAGAAGAGAGGGAGAGAGGGGGTAGGCTCGGGTTTAGGGTTTGGGGGAGCCTCGGTTTAGGGTTGGTACCAGGGTTGGGGTAGCTAGGTGGGGTGGAGCTGGGGTTTGGTTGGGGTGGCCAGATGGTGAGAGAGGAGAGAGGCCGAGAGTGGCGAAGGTGTGGTATGCTAGAGTTAGGGTTTAGATGGGGGTGTATGGGTAGATTAGAGGAGATGGTCATGGGGATGGTGAAGAGGGGAGATTAGGTGTAGGGTTTTCTTTTGACAAGACCAAGCAAACACAAGCCAAGCTCACACAAGATCTAGTCAAAAGAGAGGAATGTGGTGAGGTGGTTTAAGCATGATCAAATAAGATCAAGCTAAAAGGAGGAAGAGAGAGAGAGAGATGATCCACTCCAAATGCAAATAAAAACCAAAGCTAGTAAAAGATGGTTCTTGCATGGGCCATGCAAAAATGTCAATTGCCATGATTAAATCCTGTGAAAACAATAATATTAATCATGGCATCATCCTTATGCATTCCCAAAGTTGGAATAATACCAAACAAAAGAATTGTAGAATAAGTTCCAAGTGGAGTAGATGGGGATGATCACATTTGAGTATAATTGGGACTTGCTAGTGTGTATATTCCACTAGATGTTTAATAGTCCCAAAAATATTCCCACATGAGCATAAATCCATAATAATCCATATGGAAGCTAGGAAAAAGGGTTCCACTCACAAGGCATGCAAAGGTGGCGATGTGGCTCTCATATTTCAACATTGTGAAAACAACATGATGCTAAGATGAGAGCATGTGGAATAGAAATGGATCCATCCCAACCCACATGAGCTAGAGGTAAACTCAAATAAATTGCAAAGCTCATATTTAGTTGGATGGTGGAATTATAAGGTGGTGAAAGAAAAAGGTGGTGGAGTTAATAAGAGATATGCCCCCAACTCAACTTGGGCATTGAAACAATATATCAAGAACCAAATACAATATCAAGAGGCAAATACAATTAATAATGCATATGAGAGAAGAACCAAATCAAAAGGGTTTTATATGATGCTCAAATGCAAGGTGGCATGATGACATGAGCATGATATAATGATGATGCAACTAATTATATATATGAAGGTAGCATTATATAGACTAGGCTAGTAGCATTGCAATTGTTAGACAATTGGGATGCTACATAGATCGTCTGTGGTACCTATAAGGAAACGCAAATCTAGAATTGAACACGATTGCATGCACAAATGGAGCTCAGATCGAGGTATTTACCAATGCCTAACCCTAGCCGAGAAAACGGAGGAACTCACATTGGGGCATTAATACTCCATGTTAGAGAGAAGGCTGTCGGTGCTCGACTGATCGTCCTCGTCGTTCCAGGACAACATGGCGAATGCGCCAGCGTCAGCGATGGTGAGGGGAGAGAGAGAGAGAGAGAGGGAGGATGCGAGTGAGTGATTGAGAGAGAACGAAAGAGTGGGGAAAGTGAAGTGTGTCACCGCTGCAGCAATGACTAATTTGGCATGTTACAATAGTTTAATGGATACCATGCCCTTTCCCTCGATTACTGTCTCCTACCTAATAGGTTTTCTCTTCATACATTCTTATTTCAAATATTAAACCTGTACTTCGTCCATCCCAATTTCTTTGACTAATAGCAACATATCAATACATTACATCATCTAAAGAAACATAATCATGTCAACTACAAGGTACTTATGCATCACTTGTTCAGTCATGGTTTCACAAAAAATTACATTACAATCTCTCAACAAACATAATCACAGAAACAAGTATATTACACCATCTCAAGAAACAAAATCATGCCAACTACAAGGAAATTATGCATCAATTGTTCAGTCATGGTTTCACAAAACATTACATTACAATGTATCAACAAACATAATCATAGAAACAAGTATATTACACCATCTCAAGAAACAAAATCATGCCAACTACAAGGTACTTATGCATCACTTGTCTAGTCATGGTATCACAAATCATTACATTACAATCTCTCAACAAACATAATCACAGAAACAAGTACATTACATCATCTCAAGAAACAAAATCATGTCAACTACAAGGTAGTTATACATCACTTGTCCAGCTCATGGTTTTACTAATAATTACATTACAATCTCTCAACAAACATAATCACAGAAACAAGTATATTACACTATCTCGAGAAACAAAGTCATGCCAACTACAAGATACTTATGCATCACTTGTCTAGTCATGGTTTCACAAATCATTACATTACAATCTCTCAACAAACATAATCACAGAAACAAATATATTACACCATCTCAAGAAACAAAATCATGCCAACTACAACTTATGCATCACGTGTCCAGTAATGGTTTCACAAATCATTACATTACAATCTCTCAACAAACATAATCATACAAAGAGGTACATTACATCATCTCAAGAAACAAAATCATGTCAACTACAAGGTACTTATGCATCACTTGTCTAGCTCATGGTTTCACTAATCATTACCTTACAATCTCTCAACAAACATAATCACAGAAACAATTATATTACACCATCTCGAGAAACAAAATCATGCCAATTACAAGGTACTTATGCATCACTTGTCCAGTCATGGTTTCACAAATCATTACATTATAATCCTCAACAAACATAATCACAGAAACAAGTATATTACACGATCTCAAGACAGAAAATCATGCCAACTACAAGGTACTTATGTAGCACTTGTTCAGTCATGGTTTCACAAATCATTACATTACAATCACTCAAAAAACATAATCACAGAAACAAGTACAGTACATCATGTCAAGAAACATAATCATGTCAACTACAATGTACTTATGTCTTATTACAACAACGATGGTTTTAGTGAGTGATATGTCCGAAAATCTCAATAGCTCGCACAACATTATATCGCAATCTCTGAACAAACATAATCATAGAAACACGTTCTAAATGCAATAGCGGACAATGTTACAAATAGATGCAGGGGAACCCCGCGGTCCATATGACAAGCCTAGGGTAGGAGCTCTCATCAGATCTCATCAATGTCGATCTCCTCATTCTGTTTAGCCACTACATGGGCCTCTACATCCACTATAACCTGTTCAACAACATCATAAATGGTACCCAGGAAGAACACCTTCCTGGTTCGCTTGTTTTGTCGCATAATCTGCATAAGATCTTCAATATCCAAAACTTGTATGAATTGTTTCTTCTTATGATGCCACCACCAGATTCATGGCATCTACTTAGGGCCAATAATAATTTCCTTACCGATCATCTCTCTCATTTCATCAATAGTTATGTTTTTGGAATTGACAGTGATCTCCACAGTACATGATGAAAGTGGCTTATTGACTCCCTCATCAAGTTTTGCCATGTATGAATCCACCTCTAAGTGTATACTGAACTTATCTAGATCAGCATCTACTGGTCCATAGTCTCTAGGAGCTGAAGATCTGGCAACAAGAACTCCAACATCTGCATACATATCATCAATCATCGCTTCAACTTTCACCATACGATCAGCTGCACAACATACCCAAATCATCTAAAACTCATGGGAGTGCTCAATTTTCATATAGGTATCATTGATGTTGCGCCACACCAATTTTGTCCTCTGTCTAGAACCCTAGGGAATCCTAGGATGAAGCATATCTACCAGCTATGAAATAGACACAACCTCTTTGCAATTCACAAGGAGATGCACATCCTGCCCGAACACAACCCTCTCGCAACCAAAATCTAGTTTTGCAGTGTACTGGCGGACATGAACTATGAACTCATATAGGTCCCTTGTATTGAAGCTGTGCCTAATTTGATTAAAAAGGGGACTTTTCAGTTCATTCGATTCTATTATGCAGTAACTAGTATACTAGTAAGATGAGGCACAAATAAGAAAAATTCACCTCTCGCTCTTCTCCCAGGTTTTTTCTTCGAGATATGGGTGCCGTGTCCCCCACCGCCACCAGATAATCCACATCCATCCCTGCTTTTCTCCTCAACCCGCTGCTCCTGGGTACCTTGGGAGCAGACTTCTGGCCGACCTCCTCGCTAACCAAGGCTGAAGATCTCGCCGCTGCTTCGTGTTGAGCCCGAGACTGGCTCTGATGGACCCGAATCAGTAGCTGATGTAGCTACCACCTTCGCCTTGCAAGACATCCTGGGCCGCCTCCTCCTCCACTGGATTCAGTGTCAGGGGAGGGAGAAAAAAGAACCTCCACCGCTGCAGGATTCTGTGTTGGGGAAGGGAAGAAAAAGGACCACCGCCACCGCAGACAGATTCAGTGTCGGAAGTTAGGAATATATAGTAATGGATTTGGCCCTACGGCATGTGCAGGGTGGCTAAGACGAGAGCCCGGCTAAGAAGAGGAACGACATGAACTAGTGTAATAGAATATCCTGACTTAATGGGCGTGATTTGAAAATATTTGGTTCGGCCACCATTCACTCGAAATACCCTTCTTAGCAATTGGCACCCCAACTTTTCGAATCGCGGTGATTAAAATCAACTCGGGCCCCGCTATGCACTGGTGTCTCAACTTTCGGGTTGCAAAATTATTTCCTCCCCGATCCTGGTCTACAAGACTGCCTTTTGGTGGACTAGGTCTTGGACGCTGGGCAGACCTCTGCCAATTGGTAAAGTAGCCTCCCTTTTCCTAGTTTATCTTCATGTGGCACTGCTCACTATCTTACTAGCTCCCAACTGGCAACTGGTGTGCCTGCTACACTGAAACCGTATGTCCTTCCATCGTAGAAAAAGGGGCGGACTAGACTGTCCTTTACCGAGGCGAATAGAGGATGTTGGGCCACTGTGCCCCTTGTCGGGATCTGTCACACCTACTGGCCGCCTGGTGAAATTACCAATACTCCCCGGAACACGCTCTGGAGCATACAAAGTTTGGTTCTATAGTGGAGCCACCTGGGGGAGGGCCCCCTTCTAGAGAAGGTTTCATAGCGGGGTGGACCCTCGTGAGGGTTCACCCGCTAGTGCTACCTCTGGAGGTATTGGAGCCTCTCTAAGGCCCGTCATCAGGAGGCGCTAGGGACTGCTAACCGCTGGGACATGGCACCCTGGTTGCCAGGGCCCCGACAGTTTCCCCGGGGCACTTGCCTTGCACATGTCCCCCTGAAAGGGCATGTATGCCCCATGTGTGGTTTTGGTAATTAATGACAATCCCTATGGACTAATGTGAAAATTGAGTCTCACTTGTAGGTTTTTCCATTGGCATCGCTTGGACCATGTGTTGGTTTCAAGGATGAAAAAGAAGAAGCATCGTCCAAGGGCTTTGTGCCTTTTGGAATCAAGTAGAAGAAGAAGAAGATCAAGTATGTCTTGAAGAAGAAGAAGAAGATGGAGTTCCTCATGGCTATCTTCAAGACATCATCATGAAATGATGTGCAAGCTCAATATGCGTCATCTCTAGAAGATATCATGCTTGGAGCTTGCCATCCTCGGCAATCATGGAATGATGAAGACAAGTTGGAAGAAGAGGCTTCCCCATGGAGTATGGGGGAGCATTTCTCAAGTCTTCATCAAGCAAGTGCAAGCACGTGCAATCAAGAAAGGTGTTCCATCTTGAAGGTGACAAGATCGTCTACGTCAAGCTCAAGTGGGATGTTCAAGGCAAAGGTATAATATTGATAGGGTTTCTATTTTACCGGTCTCTTGTAGTGTTCTTGTAGTGTTGGGAGACCAGGTTTAGGATAGATAGCCGTACTATCAAGAGAGGCTCTCGAGTGGGTGACTCGTTCGTATCTTTCAGAGAGAGCTCAAACCTTTGCATACATAGCATCATCTTTCTTGGTTGTTGTTTGGTTCTTGTCCATGTGAGGATCTAGATCTTGTGGTTATCTTCATAACAATCTCTAGTTCATCAAAAATGGATTTCCCTTGCATATCTTATTGCGTTTTTGATCTTGCAGGTTTTCCGGCTCCACACCTTGGGAGGTATCTCACATATATATTCATGGTATTTTCTCCCTTGGTGATATCCAATATTTCGACTTTTTGTTGGATTCTACACGTCGTTATCTTTCCAACAAAATTGGTTTCATCTCGTGCGTTTCTGTGGGTAACGGGCAGATCGGGGAGCCCTTTAAAAGGAGCTCCCCTTTCCCCTTCGGCCTTATCTGTTGTTCTTCTAGGTTTTTGGCTTTCTCTCTCCTCCATTGTTGACCTTGAAGAGCTTGCCCTCTCCCCGTCTCCCTCCTATGATTCTTGCATCTTTTTGAGGGATTTGAGAGAGGAGATCTAGATCTACAAGCCCCACCAAGCCAAATCCCTTCTTTGTGAAGGAATCCTTGGGATCTAGATCTTGGAGAGTTTTGTGTTTTCCTCTTGTGTTCTTCCTCCCTTATTCCCCCGATAGCTTTTGTAGCTTTGGTGGAATTTGAGAGTAAGGACTTGCCTCTTGCATTTGGTGCATAGGTTTGAGTTCTCCTCAGAGATTCGGTGAGTTCAATCCCTTGGGATTGTTTCTCTTGGGTTCTTGGAACCCTAGACGGTTGTGTGGTTGGATTGTTGACCTTTTCTGGTCTTGTAGCCTTTTGTGGCCTTGTTGCCTTTTGTGGCTTTGTAGCCTTTGTGGCATTGTTCTTGGGGCTCCAATTGAGTTGTGGAGGTTCCCCAAGCCTGTTGGCCTTTTGTGACATTGTGGAGCCTTTGTGGCGTTTCTTGGGAGCCCTCCAATTGAGTTGTGGAGATTGCCCCAAGCCTTGTACGGGTTCGGTGACCTCCCTCAAGTGTCCCATAGTGGAACATGAGTAGGCCTTTTGTGGAGATCTCACGGGAGAATAGGGTGAGCCTATTGTGGCGTCGGTGAGTTGCGTGCCTTCGCATCTTGGGGTGAGGCCTTGTGTGGCATTGGGTGAGCATCGAGCCACCACACCTCGAGGTGAGCCATTTGTGGCGTTCGAAGTACTTTGCGCCCCCGCACCTCTCCAACGGAGACGTAGCTTCTTTGGAAGTGAACTTCAGGAAACAAATCATCGTCTCCGCGTCCATCGGTTATCTCTCAACCGAGCCCTTTACTTATGCAATTTACATTGTGATAGCCTTCGTGCTTGAAGTACTATATCTTGCTATCACCTTGTTGCTTGTCTTTCTTAGCATAGGTTGTTGGTGCACTTAGTGAAACTAGTGGATATAGGTTTTGGCTTGATAAATTAAACGTTAAGTTTTATTCCGCATTTATTAGAGCCTAAACCGTAATAATTTTAAAACGCCTATTCACCCCCCTTAGGCGATGTCCATTTCCCTTTCACCCCCGATGGACCTGAAGGGGCTAGCGACCTAGGACGGTTGGTGGGCCCAACATTACCTTGTCAACACGAGTCCGCCACGCCTTCATTTGGTCCATGGAATTGAAGTGTTCGTCAGTCCTTAACCATGAATCTTGGTCACGTCGTGTCTGCCTCGGGAGTTGTTCCCACGACGCGACAACGTGTGGGGCCTCGCAGTTACACCACATGCCTGGTGTAGTGACGCGTCTTTTCAACTGACCCCGTTTATATCGGGGCATGAATGTGTGGTCTCCTTACCCCACGCCACTACCCCCCTTCCTTCTCGACGCACGCTTGTGTGAAGACTTATCCCCCAATAGCTCCTAAGCACTTCTCAGTCGCCGAGAAGGAGAAGGCTATGGCAAAGGAAGCAGAAGAGACCCCTTCGCCCAAGTGGAGCCTGGGCTGGGCACGGGGCAGCGGCCTCGCGGCGCCCTCAGGCCAGGGCGTGCCCTCGGGACGGACCCCCGTCCAAGCCACTCTGCACGCGGGGTGGAATACTCCTGGGGGCGCGGCCGAGTGTGCATGCGCTGCAACTGTCGGTACCACCATACTGGCTCGAGGGCTAACCCGGACCAAGCGTCGTCCCGACTCAGGCTCAAGACTAAGGAGAAGGCATACCCGAGGTGGTCACCAACTTCATCCTTGTCCTGAAGGACGACGACTGGTCCACGAAGGTACGACTCCCGTCGCGCTTTGCCTTCATGGCAGGGGCCCATCTCCAGGAATCCGTACCGCTGAGGCATGCAGGAGGCGGTGACTAGTGGGCTGTGGAGCTCGAAGTTCCTGCATCCAAGGAGGTGTACCTCAGCTCCGGCTGGAAGAGCTTCATCCGCGACCACGAGATTGGATGTGGCTCGGTGCTGAGGTTCTGCTACAACGCCAAAAAGGGATTCTTGATGGTGGTATATGACCCCATGTCGTGCCACGCGGATTACCCCCACCACCTTTGAGAGGGTAAGGGATTGGGGATGCGGCCATGGCGACACCATCGTGTTTGCCCGTCCTTGTTAGCACAGGGGCTACGACTACCTCTAGTTTCCTGCCTTGTGGCCTAGGTTTTTAAGGAGGACTATCATGGACGCCTGTAAGATGACCTTCGTGCTTGTCGCTTCACCTTTTGCATGTTTTTGTTGTAATTCTTGGAGTTTCGGTGTTCATGGCACGAGGCCGGTTCGGCAAAAATGGCAGTGGCCGGTGCATTGTCTTTCCCGGGGGCTGGCCTCATGAGTCCCCCAGTGAACCCGCCCAGGGTTCAGCATGGAGAGGCGAGGACTCGTGAGGGGGGCTTGCGGAGGACGCACCTGGTTAGGTGACCCCCGACTGCGGCATCATGAGATAGTAGCCTCGCCGAGCGCCTCCGGTCGGGGGTCCTACTCGCCGCACCAAGGGTCGTGCGCAGTGGTACGAGGAGCCTCCGCGGGGCCTCAGGGTCCAGGCGCCTGGGCGGTGTTAACAATAGAGGCTTGCACGCCTTGCTTGTAACACCCTCGAATCGACCCTATGCAAGTTTCAGCGATTCCCACCAAACCCGCATAGAAACGATTTAAAGACGCCCACCAGGCACTTCCGTGTGGGCGGAAAACAAAGTAATATCATTACACAATAGTTCATGATGGAACCCACAGAACATACATATACAACAACGACTCATCGAGTCAAGAATACATATATACAGTACAAAGATCCAAATCACCATGAAAACGATACAACATTTGAGTATGGATAAGATGCAAATGGGGCTAAGAGACCTGAAGAATAACCAATGAAATCCATAACCATGCCCAGGCCAAGCCGGAAGGGTAACCCTACTAACGACGTCGATCTCAAACCTGATAAAACAAAAGGGATGCCGACAAAGGGCAAAGGAAAAAGAGAGCGGTCAGTACTGAGGCCAGTACATGGTGAGTCTAGAATTCGTCGGCTCTCGCGTACATAGGTATGGTGGACTATACAACCTATAGAGACTCTATACAACTGTCGTATATTGGAGAGAGATAAGAAACACCTATGCGGAACCAATCTGATACTACCACCAAACATACCCATCCTGGTATTTCCCCTCGAAACCAAACGGGGAAGTCCTACCGAGGAAACTCACATGGTTGGCCGTTTTATTCATCCTTTCCATGGTGGTTATCCATCTTTACTAGTCATATCAGATTCAAGTCAAATCATAACAGTAATTCTTTAGTTATAGTTGTCTATGATCGAGAAAATGTGCTCGGGGTGCACCAAAATTTCCACATGCACTTCAACCCTTTTTGCCAGATCAATTAACATACTTCCATTGGTATGCCGATGGGGCTTCGGACACGATGCTTTCCTAGACCGAAAGCAAGTACATGGGTGCCACCCGAAAGAGCTACCCGTATAAGGTATAGCTAATCCTCCTCGTATGGACCCTAAGGTTGCATGGACTTGTCACACGAGCAGAGGCCATAGACAATATATTGCCGTGACAGAGTGCTGCACCTATGCAATAGTAATAAATGTTCATCGAGCAACATGTATTAAACATGGCATACATGGCATAAGTATAGTAGGTAACGTATAAAGCCCAAACTATTTTGTGGCCCCTAGCACAATACTTTGAAATCGGGTAATAAGCCGATAGGGGTGCCCAGACACCCCACATGTGGCTAGCGCTTAGTCTCGGAACAGGTGCCAAGAACTCGGGTCCTAGGTGGACACAAGTGGGAGGATAAAAACCAAATAACATCTATTATCCATCGACGCCTCTGCATTAGATCTACTTCCAGCATTTTTAATTGATAAGCATAATCAAAACCATGATCATCTCCACCATTAAGCTTGTGCCAACCTCCCAACCATGATGGAACAACAACGATGCCAAGCAACACCTGAGCAAGCAACTACGACTCGCAAGGCTAACTGTCTATCAATCAATAGGCAATAGGATGTGTCCAAGGCAATACAGAGGCTGCAAGGAGTATAAATGGTGCACAGAAACTAAAGCATCGCAACACGAATAGCAATAGATCAATAGGAGGAAGTAAATACTATAAATGCAAAATAGGTAGAATGGGGGCGAACGCTCGCCTGAGAAACATAGCCGAAGATACATTATGTGAAGAACTTGTCGATACTCGTATCCACTCAATGGCCTAATCCGCGAAGAAGAAAAACACTAAAAGAAACACCGGATGCACTATTTAATACTATGGCATAAGATCCAACATGATACATGATATGATGCATGACATGGAAAAATGCGATGCAGCTAGGCAATATCAAGCGGAACCGGGGTCCTGGCAATTAAATAGAAGGTTCATGTTGTTTAGGTACCACGCAATTTAAATGTTGTCTTAACAAGGCAAAACATGGCATCGGTTTGCTATGCAAGTTTAAATGAAGGTGATAATAGGCAAATATATCCCGCATATAGTCTCCATATTTATTTACAAGGTGAAATGACATAATGCCCCCAAACCACAACATATGTGTGCAAGCATGAATAATTTATATGTAGCAGGTGTATTATATTCATCAAAATAGGGGTCTCAAAAAAGGGTTGACACATGGCGGTCCAGAGATCTTGTGGTTCTAAGGGTTTGGTTCGGTCTTCAGAAGATCTTCAGGGTTCAGCGGGATCAGTCTTTAGATCCAGGGTCGGGGGTCAGGGTCTTTGAACCCGTGAAGGAGATCTTGGCAATCTAAGGTGTTTGGTTTGGTCTTCGGAATTGGGGTCTTCGGGGTTTGGGCTTCGGTTCTTCAGATCCGGGGTCTTGGTATTCCGTGAAGGAGAGCTTGGGGTCAGGCATCGGGAGAACTTGAACTCGTCGATGTCCCAAAGCTTTGTGCAGAAGATCTCGTCAAAGCAGGGAGCCGAGAGGCCACTTGGCGGCAGATCTTGATAGATTCCTTGGTCACATGACACAGGATAGCAGGATCACGACTCACGACATAACTTGGTACGCTCTCTAGGAAGCAACATGGATCTCCTAGTGCTGATATTTGCCTCGGACACATGCAACGAGGTAAACTACTGCTGCTATATGCAAGCACGGTTGACAATGGACACATCAACACTGCTTATCTAGAGAAAACAAAATGGGGCAGAGCTTGTGCTGGCCGATGAGAGGTGGCGCTAGACGGCGGGGTCCGGACGCGGTGCAACAGAGGAGGTGAGGTGCATGAGGCCCGGAACGGAGCTCCGGTGGCGGCTAGAACTTGTCACGTCGGGGACAAGGTGGAGGTGCCTAGTGGCACGGGTCGAGGTCACGGAGCGGCCAGAGCAGGGTGGGTCGATGATGGCGAGCGGTGCCAAAATAGAGGGAGGCGCGGTAGCTGAGAGGGTCGCGCTCCCCTAGCAACGCAGGCGAGGGACGATGGCACGCTCTGCGGCATCGGGATGCGGCCAGAGGAGGCGGCCACGACCGGTGAGCTGGGAAGTAGGGCGAGGTAGAGCTCCGTGCTGCAGGGCCCAAGAGGTGGCAACATCGCCGGAAGGGAGGCGGGTCAAGGAGGGAGGAGCGGCTAGCGGTGCCCGCATCTGGGAGGAAGAGGAGACGAGGCGGGCGACGAAGCTCCCTCGTGGGAATACGGGGGCGTGCAGGGCAGGATCGTGAGGAGGTAGGCTGAGAGGGGATTGATCGGGAGGAAGGGGTTGGTGGCCTTGCGCTTGCGTGCGGGAGGAGTGTCTCGCATGCGTGTGGTGATGCCAGGCTACGGTGCGACGCGCAGCTGGTGCGTCATGCACGCATGTGTGTGGTGTGAGTGCGGTAGCGGGGTGTGTCCCAGGGGTAACTAGGGTTTGGCTGTTGGGGGTGGCCGGCTGGGCCAGGTCTGGCATGGTTGGGCCGCCCCCACAAAAATAAAAGAAATTTCATTTTTTATTTAAAAGAGTTCTGTAATTAGTTTTTAGACAAACAAAATATCCAGGTAGACCTAGAGTTTAAATTGAAGTAATGACAGGGATAGTGAGAACAAAAATAGGCTTTTGGGAAATAGTTTTTAGCAAAAATATGCATGATAGCATGACGATGCTGAAATGCAATGTGGCATGATGACATGAGCATGCTATCATGATGAAGCACAACAATATAAACAACAAGCGATTTTCTAGTAGTGGTTTTCTCGGGGTGCTACAATTCTACACCACTAATAATGGATCTCGCCCTCGAGATCTGCCTCATGGTACGGGGAAGAAGGCCAACGATCTTAACCTTCACGTCTCGTGTAGATCCTCGCGACACCACTAAAAGGGGTTCTTTCTCCATCTTGAAATCGGCGACACCATCAACAAGGGTTGTTACTCACGTTCGTCGAGAGAACACTCCAACGAAACACAGACGAAGGCAGAGGTCTCAACAGGTAAGACCACCCCCAACTTCCGTGGAAGGAGTAAAATCGTATGGATCCACCATTCAACGTACAAAAGCGAATGATAAGAGTAGTGGTATAGTCACGACTCCATCCCGCACTCAAATCATTACTCTATACATGACTAGAAGAATTATGCAACCAACTCTCAGAATATAGACCGATGATCTTGACAAGTGATATTCAGAAAGAAAGGAGTGATGCGGGCTCTTCATAGGATCTGGCATAGATGATGTTATCACGTTGGAAACACTAGAAGGTACAAAGAAAAGTTTAGTAAATTTTTAGTCCACTGAAAGGTACACAGAGGAAACTTCCTCAAATAGCATCAAGACCGGATGTAGCAACACCATTACAAGAAGAAGGAATCGAAACACTAAAGGTACGATGGAAACCCAACCACGAGAAATCCTGGACTTGAAGAAAGGTAAGAGAACGGATTCAAAACACAGAGGTAAGAGGAGAATAGCATAGGGGTAAGGAGTAAAATCGGACCTAATCAGATCTAGCTAACCTATTTTGCAAAATAGTTTTGACACACTACATCGTTCGTTAGCTAGGTTAGCCGACAGGCTGGACCAGTGGGGTATCGCAACTACTGAGCTCTGATACCACTTTGTAACACCCTCGAATCGGCCCTATGCAAGTTTCAGCGATTCCCACCAAACCCGCATAGAAACGATTCAAAGACGCCCCGCAGGCACTGCGGGTGGAAAACAAAGTAATATCATTACACAATAGTTCACGATGGAACCCACAAAACATACATATACAACAACGACTCATCAAGTCAAGAATACAGATATACAGTACAAAGATCCAAATCACCTTGAAAACGACACAACATTTGAATATGGATAAGATGCAAATGGGGCAAAGAGCCCTGAAGACTAACCAATGGCGTCCATAACGCTGCCTAGGCCAAGCAGGAAGGGTAACCCTGCTAACGACGTCGATCTCAAACCTGCTAAAACAAAAGGGGTGCCGACAAAGGGCAAAGGAAAAAGAGAGCGGACAGTTCTGAGGCCAGTACACGGCAAGTCTAGAATTCAGCGGCTCTCGTCTATATAGGTATGATGGACTGAAGCGGCAACGAAGCATGCACTATATAACCTATAGAGACTCGATACAACTCGATTATTGGAGAGAGAGATAAGAAAGACCTATGTGGAACCAATCTGATACTACCACCAAACATACCTATCCTGGTATTTTCCCCTCAAAACCAAACGGGAAATCCTGCCGAGGTAACTCACACAGTTGGTAGTTTTATTCATCCTTTCCATGGTGGTTATCCATCTTTACTAGTCATATCAGAATCAAGTCAAATTATAACAGTAATTCTTTAGTTATAGTTGTCTATGATCGAGAAAATGTGCTCCAAGTTGTCCATAACCGTAGAAACGGCTTTTCGAAAAGATTTAACACTACAGGGGTGCACCAAAGTTTCCACACACACTTCAACCTTCTTTGCCAGATCAATTAACATACTTCCATCGGTATGCCGGCGGGGCTTCAGTCACGACGCTTTCCCAGACCCAAAACAAGTACATGGGGGCCACCCGAAAGAGCTACCTATATGATGTATAGATAATCCTCCTCAGACGGACCCTGAATTTGCATGGACTTGTCACGCGAGCAGAGGCCATAGACAATATATTCCCGTGAGAGAGTGCCGCACCTACACAACAGTAATAAACGCTCATCGAGCAACATGTATTAAACATGGTATACATGGCATAAATACAGTAGGTAACATATAAAGCCCGAACTAGTTTGTGGCCCCAGCATAGTACTTTGAAATTAGGCAATAAGCTGGTAGGGGTGCCTCAGACACCCCACACATGGTTAGCGCTCAGTCTCGGAACATGTGTCAAGAACTCGGGTCCTAGGTGGACACAAGTGGGCGGGTAAAAACCAAATAACATCTATTACCCACCGGTGCCTCTGCATTAGTTCTACTTCTAGCATTTTTAATTGATAAGCATAATCAAAACCATGATCATCTCCACCATTAAGCTTGTGCCAACCTCCCAACCATGATGGAACAACAACGATGCGAAGCAACACCTGAGCAAGCAACTAAGACTCGCAAGGCTAACTGTCTATCAATCAATAGGCAATAGGATGTGTCCAAGGCAATACAGAGGATGCAAGGAGTATAAACGGTGCACGGAAACTAAAGCATCGCAACACGAATAGCAATAGATCAATAGGAGGAAGTAAATACTATAAATGCAAAATAGGTAGAATGGGGGCGAACGCTCGCCTGAGAAACATAGCCGAAGATACATTATACGAAGAACTTGTCGATACTCGTATCCACTCAATGGCCTAATCCGCGAAGAAGCAAAACACTAAAAGAAACACCGGATGCGCTATTTAATACTATGGCATAAGATCCAACATGATACATGATATGATGCATGACATGGAAAAATGCGATGCAGCTAGGCAATATCAAGCGGAACCAGGGTCTCGGCAATTAAATAGAAGGTTCATGTTGTTTAGGTATCAGACAATTTAAATGTTGTCTTAACAAGGAAAAACATGGTGTCGATACGCTACCCAAGTTTAATGAGGGCAATAATAGACAAATATATCTCGCATATAGTAACCATATTTATTTATAAGGTGAAACGACATAATGCCCCCAAACCACAACATACGTGTGCAAGCATGAATATTTTATATGCAACATGTGTATTATATTCATCAAAATAGGGGTCTCGGAAAAGGGGTCACACATGGCGGTCCAGAGATCTTGGGGTTTTGAGGGTTTGGTTCGGTTGCCAGAAGATCTTCGGGTTTGGCGGGATCAGTCTTCAGATCCAAGGTCAGGGGAGGGGTCTTCGAATCTGTGTAGGAGATCTTGGCGATCCAAGGGGTTCGGTTCGGTCTTCGGAATTGTGGTCTTCAGGGTTTGGACTTCGGATCTTCGGATTCGGGGTCTTGGTATTCCATGAAGGAGAGCTTGGGTTCCAACGTCGGGAGATCTTGAACTCGCTGGTGTCCCAAAGGTTTGTGCAGAAGATCTCGTCGAAGCAGGGAGCTGAGAGGTCACTTGGTGGCAGATCTAAAGGTATAATTGATGCCCCCTCCTGGACCGTTGCATGGGATGCTGGGTGCGATCTGGGCCGTTTATCCGCTGCTGAACTGTGGGGTTTGTTCGCACCAGGAGATGGCTGGTTGTCGCTGCGTATGTGCCCTATGTTTCGTTGGCCCCGCGTGTCTGTGGGTTGAGTCGGATTAGCCCGTGTCGCAGTAGCTGGTGGGGCGCAGCAGGCTGTGCGCCGGGTCACGCGCGTAGAAGGATGGGGCGTGCGTGTCGGCTGGTGAAACGACGGTGGTTTACCTGGCTACTGCTGCGTGTGGGCCTTTCAGTTTGTTGGGCCCGTCTGTCTGTGGATTGCATAACATGCACTCGCGTCGCGGCATGTGGCGAGTCGCGCGTGCGCTGGGCCTTGCGCTGCGTGGTGGGTGGGCGCAGGTCTTGTCAATCGCGCCGAGAGATGAAACGGCGGTGGTTTACCCACCTGTTGATGCATATGGGCCTTTTGTTCTGTTGGCCCCACGTGTCTGTGGGGTGGATCGGCTTGTCCCGGTGGGTTGGGCGGTGCCTCGCGTGGAGTGGTTGGGCAGCGTGCGACGTGAGATGGGCGTTGCTGCCCACGGCATGTGTCAGGCGAGTGTTACCCGCAAGGACCCGCCCATTGCTCTCTGCCTATGGGCCCGATATGTTTTGGGTCCACTGGTTAGTTCGGCTGGAAGTTGTGGAGGCCGGTGCCTGTCGATGTTGTGCCCGTCCGTAATATCTCTCTCGGAGGGGCAGGGCGGGTTTTTTGCGCGCGATTGTCTCACTGGCGCGTTGCTATTGGCACACGGGGGAGGCATCCTCTTCCACTCGTAGGTACTTTGCCGCCGTAGCTCCTTCTCTGGATCCGTCCGTCCCACTTCCTCTCGTACTCGTTGGCCTCGGTTCGTTCTCCGATCCGTCTCGCTGCAGTAGATCCCGATCCATTGTTTAGCTTGGTGTCTTTGTTTCTCCGGCGGTAGCCGACCTTTTCCCCATGGCGGTGTTCTGCCGTGGGTTGGGTTAAGGTTAGTTCTTGTTTTGGCCGTTGGTGATTTTCTATCTTCCTCGCTGTTGTGTTGCTGCGGTTTTTTGGGGTTATTTTCACCCAGATTTTTTGGCTTCAATGCATACCTTTCGAGCCTCCTCTTCATCCTGGTTCGTCCTGGTTCTGACTTGTTCGGTCTTTTTTCCTTTTCTGGGGTGTTCTCCCATGGATCCATTGACTTCCTTGCATGGGCTCTGGGTCTCCTCTTTGTCGCATGTTTGATTCGTTCGGTGTTTTTGCTGGTCGCATCTAACGTTGTTTCTTTTGTCTTCATGTTGGTTTTGGTTTCAGCAGGTCGTCCGATTGCTGGAAATCACGCCTCTGGACAACGGGGTCTGTCGCTGCGCTTGTTCCTTGGTCTTCTCCATGGTACGTGCTCGCTCTCTTTCATTGTCATGTGCCACTGCTTGCAGAATCGCACTAGGTTACGCTAGGTTCGGTGGTTCGTTTCCTGGGCAGCTGCTGGTGTAGAGGTGATTTTTTGGCCCTTGGCTTTCCCTGGGTTTGGTTGCGAGATCAGACCTCCTGGCTGCTGTGCGTGGTAGCATGATTTGGTAGGTCAGTAGTGGCGGATGAGCTAATATGGTGAGCTATGGCATTTGCCGTGCTCTGGTTTGGAAAGGACACCTTCAGTTCAGTTAGGTGCCCTTGTTGGCTTCTGAACGTCCATTAGTGTCACAGCGAAGAGCACTCACCATGACTCGAAAAATTACAACGGTTTTTGTTATGTGGTGCCTGTTATATTCAGTTGGGTATTAGACTTTTCTGCTTACCAGTTTGGGTCTTGCCCTGAAAAGAGGGTTTATATTCAGTTATGTATCGTTATTGACTGATGTATTTTGTTAGCGTCAGCAAAGAGCGTATCAGACTTTTCTGCTTGCCAGTTTGGGCGTTGGATTAGAATATACCTTACTTTCGGGTAATATCATTATTGCCTAATGAATGTTTTTTAGAGTGCTGGTTGTAATTTTATTATTGTTTACTGAATGTTTGTTGGATTGCTGGTTGTAATTTAGAAAACTGCGCTTCTTTTGTTCTATGGTGCCTGCTTTTGTTCCGATCCTTCGATTATTTATTGTCTCATCTGTTCTTTTTGCGTTGTTAGCACCTATGTGATAGCTTTTATCTTTTTTATCTTTTTTGCTAATATCCAACTGGCTTTTTTCCGGTTGTCTGCTGGTGTTTGCTGTCGGGTCTCCGCTGATTTGCTGCCATGTGATTTTTTTTTTGTTTATGCTCTGGTAATATATGTACATACATGGTTTCTTAGCATGATGAAGTTTAGATTGTCCATCTTCGAATAGATGCGGAATTTGTTAGCACCGCTTGGTGACAACTTTTAGCTTTTTAGTTCAGGGATGATCTGCTGTTATCTCTGACCCAACTCGCTTTCTTTCAGGGTGTCTGCTGGCGTTTGCTGTTGCTCTTCTTAGTTTGCTGTCGGGTCTCCGCTGATTTTCTACCAGGTGATTTTCTTTGCTTATGTTGTGGTAATAGATGTGCATATGTGGTTCCTTGCCACGGTGCAGTTTAGAGACAGAAAGGTGTCTCAGTTATCAAGGGATGGTTGTTCTGATCCTTTGATTATTCATTGTCTAGCTGTTCTTTTGCTTTGTTAGCGTCACTTGCCGGTGTTTTTTTGCTTTTAAAGTTCTAGGAAGATCTGCTTCTATCTTTGACCTAATCTCCAGCTCGCTTTCTTTCAGGTTGTCTACTGACGTTTGTTGTTGGTCTTCTTAGCTTGTTGTCGGGTCTCCACTAATTTGCTACCAGGTGGTTCTCTTTTGTTGTTGTGCTAATATATGTGCAGTTATTTTCTCTTCTTTATGGGTTTTGCTCGGAAAGGGACAGGTTCTGTGACCACTGGCGGATCTTAGTTGGGGTAAGACCAGGCCATGGCTTGCCCTGCCTAGGAAATATATGCCTTTTTATTTGTGATATTTTGTCCATCAATAGCCTATTTTTTTTCTTTCAGTCTATTGGCCCATCCAAATTTTCATGGCAAGCTCCATCGCTGCCTGTGACGCCGACAACTATGTTTTTTAGATGTAGGTTTTGGGGCGTCTGCTCTGCCTTTTTATTTTTGTGTTTTTGGTATGTATGTCATCGTTTCTAATAATTGTCCTGCTGTGATTATGGTGTACATGAGCCTACTTTTTCTGGTTATTTGTCGGCTATGTGGATTTAGCTTTCTGTTGTTGTTCTTATGTGGTTATAGGTGTGTGTGTGCTTATTTCTACTGGTCTCTTACAACTTTTGCCTTTCTTTGGATACTAGCTTCTTCTCAGGAAGAGTTGTGTACGTGTGTTCTTTTGTTGCTGTTGGTATGATGCCACCAAAGCCACCTCCTACTTGGGTGACTCCTCACTGGGTTCCTCGCATGTTAGATGGCGAATCACGTTATAAGAGAAAAAGTAGGTTGCCCATCAGTTTTAAAAATTCTCGCTTTTGATAACGGACTAGGCCATCTTTTTTTAATAACATGTATCTATTCATGAAAATCAGGAGATGGTTGGTACCCGTTCCTTGGTTCTACTGTTACCAGGTTTTATCGTAAAAGGAGGAAGCTTAGAATGAAGCCACGTTGTACTGAATTTGAAGGTGTGGAGGGGTAGCGTTTTGTGTTAGGTTGTCCTTTTACCATTATTAACTCATAGAGGTGCTTTACCTGGTTAGTACTGTCCTTTTGTCATAGAGCATGCTATGCGAGACCCGGTAGATGGTGATTGGGAGGGTTTCCCTGGTGAGCTCGCCGAGAGTATAAAAGGTAACGGATTGGAGGTGCTGTAACATGCTTTATTTTTGTTTTCGGGATCCGTGTGGTGCTGAAAGGGCGCTGAAATGCTTGCTGTGTGTTTTCTTGTTTTCTAGCTTCTTATGCAGATCGGTCATACCATGGTTCTCCTGAGTTCCAGTGTCGAAACTGTGGCGCAAACTTCTGGTGGGGGGAGCGTGTTAAATCTACGTCCCATGCTCCTCAACGGCGTGTTGATTATAAACTTTGCTATAAAGGCGGCAAAGTCAACATTCCTCCATTCAGAAAACCACTTGACTTTCTCGCTAATCTTTTACATTTTGATGGAGATCGCCGTGCTAGGCGGTTTATCTCCAAGGTTCGTCAGTACAACTGTCTCTTCTCTTTCACATCAATGGGTGCAAACATTGACCGTTCTATCAACAATTCCCGTGGGCCTAACATTTTCAAAATACAAGGCGCGGTTTGTCATCGTATGGGTTCCCTTTTGCCTAAGAAAAGTGATGCACCGGGTTCTGTTGGAGGAAGAAATAGACCAAAATTTGCCGAGTTATATATCTATGACACCACCAATGAGATCGATAATAGAATTAACGCTGTTAACCCGGACAATGACAAAAGCAAGGACTTAGACCCTGTTATTGTTGCTGGTTTGGTAAGTATGCTTAATAGCTGTAATGACCTAGTGAAAATTTTTAGGATGGCTAGCGAACGAATCAAGGGAAACAAAGATGAGCATGTGGCCATTCGTTTGGTTGATCCAAAGAAAGGTGATGACCCGCAGTATAGTTTACTAGCAACCAATCATCTCGCAGCCTTGGTTATTGGCCCGTTAGATCTTGATGCCCCTTCCCGTGATATCGTGATTGATAACAAAAAAAACAGGGTTGGAGAGAATCTCGTCTTTGCATCCTGCCTTTATGTCGCTTCAGTATCCTCTACTCTTCCCTTTTGCCAAGAGAGGTTTTCACCTTGAGATTCCTTACCTTGCTACTACCAGTGATAGAAATGGGTCCCGTAACACGTTGACAATGCAAGATTATTACTGCTTTGTTTGTCATTATTGTAGCATCCAGACGAATCCTTACTTGTGTTACGGTTTGTTATCTTCTCAGGCTGTTGTTGATTCGCGGGCTAGCATAGACAAGGGGCGCTTGTGGTTTATACTTAAGAATCAGAACAAACTTAGGAGCGAGAGCTACCAGGGTATTACCGATCTTGTTGACTTAGGTTTCGTGGATGGTTCTGATGTTGGTAAATCTATTGTCTTGCCTTCTAGCCACACTGGTGGTCGATGTTATTTTCAAGAAAATTTCCAAGATGCCCTTGCTGTTGCGCGTGTTCATGGTGCTCCTGACCTGTTCTCTACTTTTACTTGCAATCCTAAGTGGCCTGAGATAACAGAGGCTCTTTTGTATGAGCCTGGGCAGAAAGCTCATGATAGAGCTGATATTGTTGTTAGAGTATATAATACGAAGCTTAACGAATATCTCGATGATATTAAATCAGGGCATGCGTACGGTGCTGTAGAAGCTGGTACTGTTTTCTTGTTATCTTTCTTCCCGTTAATTATTTTCAGTTATTCAAAGTCCTCTCTTGTCGAGTTATTGGTGTTGTTCTATTAACAGTTCTTTATACCGTCGAGTTTCAGAAGCGAGGACTACCGCACACCCATATTCTCATCTGTTTGAAGAGGGTGAATACCGAGGTGAGCATGGCGTTCATTGACTCTTTTGTTTCTGCTGAAGTTCCAGATCCCAATGAAGACCCTCTTGGTTTTATCTTGGTTTCTGAATTTATGATGCATGGTCCTTGCGGAGAACTGAATGATAAATGTGTTTGTATGAAGGATGGAATATGTTCCAAACATTTTCCAAAAGAGTTTCAAAAGGAAACTGTCCTCGATAAAGAAGGCTATGCACTTTATAAATGATCTGACAATGGTCGACGTGTGTTCAAAAATGGGAAGTGGCTTAGTAACCAGTGGGTGGTTCCTTACAATCTAGCCATGCTAAAAAAATACCCGGGCCACATGAACGTTGAGTGGTGTAACAAGGCAATAGTAATGAAATACCTATTTAAGTATGTTACAAAAGGTCCAGACTATTCAAAGATTTATTTACAAAGGATTAAAGGCAAGGGTGTCCCTGTAGATAGCAATGGTCGTCCCCAAATAAATGAGCTCAACGAATATTTAGAGGCTAGATACATATGCGAGTATGATGCGTTGTGGCGGATCTTTGGTTATACCATACATGGGAAAACTTCATCTGTTGAGAGGATACCTGTTCATCTATCTGGTATGAATACTATTAGGTTTGATGATGATGCTGATCTCACCAGGATAGCTGATAACGAATTTCTAAGAAAAACTAAACTCACAGAATGGTTTACTGCCAATAGAACGTTTGCTGAAGCTCGGTCTTTAACGTACTGTGATTTTCCTACAGAGTGGACATGGGATTCGGAAAATAGATCTTGGCACGCGAGAGGGGGAGGGGAAAAAATAGGACGCATATACTATGTACAGCCTACTGTTGGTGAACTATACTACCTACGTACATTACTTATGATTGTTAAGGGGGCAACTTCTTATGTTGATCTTAGGACGTTCCAGGACACCACCTATCTTTCCTTTAAAGAAGCTTGTGCCGCTCGGGGTTTGCTAGGTGACGATTCTGAGTGGTACCGTGCCTTTGATGAGGCTGTTCTTTGGGGTTTTGGACCACGCTTGCGGCAATTGTTTGTCACCATGCTACTGTTTTGTGGGGTGAAGAGCGAGAGAGATTTTTTTCAGCGGTACTGGGTTCATCTTGCTGATGATTTTCAGTATGGTATTAGGCTGGCACGAAGAGATCCAAAATATGAGGTCCCTGCTGACCAACTTAGAGATATTCTTCTTACCGAGTTTGCTGAGGTGTTCCTTAAGAACGGTTCTAGGATAGGTGACTTTAATTTGCCGCTGAGGACAACCTACGAGGGTGTCTTTCATCAGATAGGCTGATACAGGAAGAACTATCATATGATGACTTTGCTAATCTTCAGCAGCAAGCCGTTCTTTTGTTTGATAAGTTGAATGCTGGGCAGCGTTCTGCTTTCTTAAAAATTGTTAAGGCTATGGTAAATGAAGAACCTGGCTTTTTCTTTGTTTCTAGATTTGGTGGGACTAGGAAAACATTCTTGTCGAATACTATTATGGCTTATCTTCGTGGGGAAAAGAAAATTGTGCTCACTATTGCTTCTTCTGGTGTTGCTTCTCTTTTGTTACCTGGCGGTCGGACTGCCCATTCACGTTTTAAAATCCCTTTTAGTATCGACGAGACCTTGGTTTGCAAGGTTAAAAGAGGCACTCATCTAGCTGACCTTTTGAGAGATACTTCTCTCATTATATGGGATGAAGCGTTGATGACGAACCGCATGTGCTTTGAGGCGCTGGACAGAACTTTGCGTGATATCTTATCGGTTGATGATCCTGCCTTTGCTGATTTGCCTTTCGGTAGGGTTGTGATGGTTTTGGGTGGGGATCTTAGGCAGATACTGCCTGTTGTTGAGGGTGGTTCTAGAGCACAGGTGGTTTCTTCCACTATTACAAAGTATCTTTTGTGGCAGTTTGTGACTGTTTTGAACCTTCAAGATAACATGAGACTTGCTGTGCCAGGTGCAAGCGTTATGGTTCAAGAGGAGATTAAATTATTTAGTGATTGGGTAATTGATATTGGTGAGGGAAAATTGCCAGCAGTGGCACGTGACAATGAAAGCGATTCTGCTTGGATAGATATCCCGGAGGATCTTCTGGTCCGTACCGAGGGGGATAAGGTCGCTGCCATTGTTGATGCTGTCTATATAGATTTTAGCTCGAATTTTCAAGATTCGGAGTATCTGCGTCAGCGAGCTTTGCTTGCACCCACGAATGATTTAGCCGACGAGATTAATACCCATGTTTTAAAAATGGTGCCTACCGAAGGACGAGAATACCTGAGTTCAGATTCTAAGTCTTCTCCCGCTGGAGCAGCTAAAGAAGACGATTTGTTTTATCCTCCTGAGGTTCTGAATGCAATATCCGTCCCTAACTTTCCTACCTACAGGTTGTTTCTTAAAATAGGTGTTCCTATTATGTTTCTTAGGAATTTAAGTCAGTCCACTGGTCTATGCAATGGTACAAGACTTATTATTGTTGATCTCGGCGATCGTTTGATAAAGGCTGTTATCATCACGGGGTCTCATGTAGAAGATGTGGTCTATATTCCAAGAATTGAACTAACGGCAAAAAAGACCAAATGGCCATTTATTCTTTTGCGTCGTCAGTTTCCTATCCGGGTATGTTATGCTATGACTATAAATAAAAGTTAAGGGCAGACTCTGAGCTCTGTTGGACTATACCTAAAATCACCTGTGTTTTCCCATGGGCAATTGTATGTGGCAGTGTCTCGTGTAACATCTACAAAATCTCTAAAGATACTGATAGTGAACAAAGACAAGACATGTGGATCACAAACAAAGAATGTGGTATATCATGAAGTCTTTCGGTGGTCCGCTGGTTTAACTCGCAGATGATATTGTGAATCTTACATATGTACATACTACAAATTCTCTTTTTTTGGGTTTTGCTTGTGTGCCTTTTTCCTCTATTTGTACATTCCATGTGTCCTCTAGGTTTATACATTCCATCTACTTTATGTGTGTATGCCCATGTGTCTACTCTTTTACGTAAGTCGTGCCTCCTCTGTATCCACCGTTATGATTTTGTTTTGCTGTTTTGTTGATGGGACACTGTTCTCTTCTGCAGGTCCGCATTTACATGCTTTGACATTTCCTGTTTTCCGGTCCTTATCAAGTGCATGGTGTTTTTTATGTTCTTGGTTACAGATGATGATCAATCCATTGTCTCAGCTTACCCATTGCAACAAAGACTGGACGATCCATGTGTTTGTGTCTCGTCTCTGGCAACATCGCGGAGGCACATATATTGGTCCTATCAAACACACCGATATCGTCTTCCAGGACACAGAGGTATCGACACAAGTCATTTTTTGAGGGAGGGTGATATATCCTATTACTGCTATGTTTTGTGTGTTCTTGTGTTAACATGGTTGGCCATACTATTAATACTTGTCGGCGAACGGTTGGTTCAGTTGTCTATATGCGGGGTTTGGATTAATGATTACATTTCCTTCTTATTCTAGGGAAATCATATGTATGCAGAGATCTCTCAGTTTTTGGTAAAAGACTTTATCGAGAAGATTAAAGAAGGCAAGGTTTATGAAGTAAGGAGATTCCTGGTGTGTCCAAAGAAAACCTGTACATGCCTGTAGACTATGAACCTGGGGTGACCAGGTTTGGTAGATATACTACTGTGAGGGAGGTCAGTGATAATATTATTGATTATCCTCTCTGTACGTACGCTCTAACACCCATTGATGAACTCCCGAATCCAACCGATAGCCCTGAGACTCACAGGTATTGTACTGTGTGTGGTTACCTTATTGTCCTGGTTCTGTTTTAAAGCCAGTACAGAACTAGGTGTTTTTTATGGCGTACCTGATTTTCATCGTCTTTTTGTACCATGTAGATGTGGTTGGTATCATCATGAGTGTTTCTCCAACTTCTCAATATCATAACGCTTCCCGTTCAGATCCATCTACCAAGAGGATGATCTATCTGAATGACCCGAGGTAATTTTTTGTTAGCATGTCTCTTTGCTTCGTGTTATCTTGCTTGCTGCCCGTTCCTTCACTTTAGGAATTCTGATGTGTAATTTTTGCATTGTCTTGCAGTGGATTTGAGATTACCGTGGTTCTGTGGGGAGAACGGGCTATTGCTTTTGATGGCTATAGTGTTCTTAGGGATGCTCAGCTTGGACCGGTTGTTGTGATCTTTGTTGGGACTCTGGTGAAACCGTTTGAAGGTTGTGATGACTTCCCCCGCTAAATTATTGCCTTACCTCTTTCTCATACATCTCTTTATGTCTTGTGCTCATAGGCTGTAAGGGTTTAGGAGGCGGTGCTCCATGCCGTTGGTACAATAACGAAGATCTGCCCGAGATCAATGAGCTTTCTACACATTGAGTACCTCAGCTATATCGGAGCTTGATGTTGTTCTTTTAGACGGTGGGCTTTTACGGTTCCTTAGACTATTGGTTTGACTTTTTACTTGGCTTTCCTGTGATTTTATAGGTTACAGGGTATGGTTCCTGCTGTCCGAGGTATCTCACTTCTGGGGCAGACTGCCGCCAAGATCAGTGCCCAGGTTGACCTCGAGACAAAGACCGTTAAAGAGCTGGTTGGTCTAAACATCTGGGAACACAGGGTGATTATGCTTTGTTTCTATATTCTGATAATTGTGTTCCTCTCTACATGTTTATGGTTGTGGCTGCTTACCTTTATGATCGTCTTTGCAGAAAACAAAATTCTATTGCACTATTGTAATTACCAAAGTTAGTCCTGGTGAACGTTGGTGGTTCCATGCTTGCACGACTTGTAATAAAGGAACAATCCTGTATGGTGCTGCGTACAAATGTTCTGATAAGACTTGTCGCGGCGTTGGCGGCATGCCTAGGTGAATATCCATTCCGTATTCTATACAAGACCAAGCTCTTGTTTGTACTTTGCTAATTAGTTTTGTTTCGTCAGGTATCGACTTTGTTATTTTGGATCTGATGGTACTGGGGAGGTTGAATTTGTGTTCTTTGATAAAGCTGGGAAGGAGTTATTTGACAAAGCAGCTCTGACTCTTCTTCGCTCAAGACCTCCTAGTGCTATGACTGTGGAAGAGGCTATTCAGTTCGGACGCACGGATCAGTCTGCTCCTTTGGAGATTACTTCCATTGTGTCAAGAAAGTACCGTATGGTTGTATCTGTCACAACTAGGAGCTTTGACGCAGAGTCCACTGCGCCATCTTATCAGGTTCATAGGATGGAAATGCAGCATGGAAAGCAGAACAGATTCGTTCCTCGTGGTCGCGGGCCTGGTTTGGCATTGGCATCGCCTAGCAACTCTGCTGGTAGCAGTGGATTAAATTTTGCTGGTAAAGCATTAGCTGATGATGTTGCAAATGGGCAGAGTACTCTTTCAGCTACTACTACAGACATTCCAGGTGTTTCAATGTCTGATGATCTCAGTGCTTCTATAGTAAGTGCTCATCTTTTTGAACACGTAGTTTGTCTTATTGTTACCTCCGTTGAGCTATTTGTCTTATTGTTACTCTCCTGCAGACACCACCATCGGTTACAAAGCCTCCTGAGGCCAGGTATTAGTTTTCATTTTGAATTTCTCAAAGTTATTTCATAAATGGATGTAGTGTGCTTCATTCTTTTCACTATACTCTTATGGATTGTTTAGTGGTTCCAATAGTGGAATTGATTCGACTATCAGGAGGGCTCTGTTTGCCGAACTACCAACTGAGCAGGAACTGGGTGATGGAACAGGACTGGTTACTTCTGACCAACTATTTTAAGCGAATGTGTTTCTTGGCGTTGATAGGTTGTTTGTTGCTATGTTAGGTTGGGTTATCCGTATCTGATGCTCCGGAGTTACCACATGTGCTCTCCAGCGCGGATCCTCCAGAAAAGAATTCTAACAGGTTAGTCTTCTGTCTTTGTTTTAAGATTTTCTACTTGCTTTATTCGGCAGTTGGACAAAGATACAAAACAACATATGCATGCTCTTGCATGTAATCTTGCTGATTTTATACATCTGGTTGTTCCAACGTTTTTGCCACTGCTGGATATTAATACATTACTAGCACAAATGTCCATGCGTTGCACCGAGGTGAAAAAAATTGATTAAAAAATGTCGGCATGAACAAATATTGTCCAAAAGTCGGTCAGCTCGTAACCCTAGTCTCAGTTCGTCGTTCCGCCTAAATTTTTATTCATGTTTATGTTTCATTGATGTTTTTATTTAACCTACTATTTGGAGCAAGATGAGTGATACGTCTACCTAATGTTGATGTTGATCAAATATAGCAGAAAAAGGGGTAACATTTGTTTGTGCTGATAAGAACTCGAGCCTATTGTTGCTATCAGCTACGTAGTAGACTGTCTCTCTACTCAAACCACCACCTTAAGGCATCATATATCCACTCAGCCCCACACAGATCCCTGCTCCCCCAACCCGCAAATCTCTGCTTCCTTTCTCCATATTGTGGCATCAACAATCTCGAGTCATCCTTTGCGGCATCATGTTTAATTACACCCAAGTAGCACAATTCTCTTTCAGGCAATCCATATTCTGTTGTCCCGAGCAGGGCCCATCAGCCTAATGGTAAGATAATAATTCCCGATCATTAGATTTCCAACCATGGTGGTTCCTCTTGTTGATTACGAAGGCTTTAGAAAAGTACATAAACTGGTAGAACATGATGTAAGGGAGCAAGGTGGGACTATTCGATACAAAATATCCATGCGTGCTGTTTCTTTTACTACTAAAACGAAAATCTCACGTGACCTCCATGGACTAGCAAGTCTAGCCGACCAGGCCAAGTTGATTCATCTTCGCACACAGCCCATCGGCCATCAAATTGACGACCAGGACGTTTAATTCGTTTTAGATTTGGATTATAATATACGGAAGTGTTCCTTTTTCCTAGATTACCCGTTTGGAGAGGGCCTGATTCTATGTGCAGCTCGTGCGCATGGCGAGCCCCTCAAAGCCGCACACTGTCCTCACATACACCAGCTGGAAGTAGTCTGATGCCGTGCGCGAGCTAGCGTGGCTATGGACATCGACGGTCACGTCGATGACAAGGTACCACGTGTCAGACCGCCGACCAATTCCATCCCAGGCGCCGACCTTGTGCATGAGCCAGCGTCACATTGGACTTCGGAACAGGAGAAAAAAATAAAGGAACCCTACGACGCAATCGGCAGTGACATGTTTTTAACGAACCGTTTTTTAACTTACCAATGGCATTGCTGGTAATATGAGATTTGGTGGAAGGGCAAATCGGTCCTAAAAGTGTTGGACCGGAAGAAATAATCCGTCCTTTCTTATTAGGTATAGATTTGTTAGTGGTCTCTGCATACCTATTATTCATTAAATTTGCTTACTCCAGTTGTCGATAAATCCTCCATGGGTGCCGTTACCAGAAGCTGTAACCTAGCATGCTGTTTTCGGCATGAAGAGATCTTTATTTTCGGATTCCATGTTGTGCGATCCGTACATTTACTGACTCCTTTTTCCCGTCAGTTGTACGTAGGCGCAAGCAGCAGAAACCTCCGACAGATGTGCCAGGAAAAAAGAAGAAGACCTGAGTCAGAGACAGGTACACCCCTCTTAGTTGTTCGTATATGCCTGATTCGCTGTGTTTAGTTCTAGAGACTTTGCTTGTTAGCCTTTGTTTGCGCAAATTCAGTATTCTTGCTTACTATTCCATGGTTTCGTTTGCAGGGGTGTTGCATCTTGACGACACAGGTCGTTGGTTGCTGTTTGGTTGCTACTATCTACGTGTGGTGGGAGAAGAAGAAGCCTGGTTATTTTGTGACTGTAATGTACATATGAATCGTCTGTTGATGCAACAATCTTGCTGTGCGTCTCCTCTTGACACCCGCTCTATGCGGATACTTAAGTACCTACTACTGTTAGTCAGTTTGTAATCTATGCTCCAAGACCATTTACTCCCCCTAGCTAGCAAGAATTACCTATATATATTCCTAGAACTACGATGTTCTTCTCTTATTACCAGTGCTGTGTGGTTTGTCGTGAAGATCATCGTTTCCTCTTAAATTGCCGTCGGCTTCTTATAAATAAGTTGCTCTCCGTTAGGAAAGTCTATATTTGTCTGCGTCTTCTTACTTCGAAGGGTAGCGTGATCTGGGGAAAGCCTAATCTGTAGAACCAACAGCTTGCAGATACAGAGCTAAAGTACTTTATATTAATAATGGACTCCCTGTATGATTCTACCAGGAGAATAGCATGTCCCCAGATTGGTTTAACTTGGATTACCGTAGCGCGATGTTGTTCGGTAGATGGAGCGGACTCTCTACGGTCTGTAGATAGGAAGCTAGAGTTTTTTACACGAAGAATTAGCTTCCTAAATGATTCTGCTGACAAATAAAACTGTCTCCAGATTAGGTTGGTGTTTGCCGCTGTGGCAGATAAATACCTATACAAACATTGATCTAACGATCACAAGACATGATGTATTTTACAACTGAAAAAACATATGTGACAAAACTCAAAATACAAAATTACCCTGACTGAAATCCATGATAAAGACAGCAGCAGGATCATATGCATGTGCTGATTGATGATTACAAGTACTAGAGTTATAGGTTTTGGTTGGTGGACTAGCTAGCATCGATATAGATGCTTCATGGTTCAGGCGGATGCAGCAGTTGGTCAAAACGCCGGTGCTATATACTAATTAATGCCCTAGCGTTCTGGTGTGCACTCATCGGCGTCGCTGAAATAGGACCATTTCCGTATCTGAGGGCCCATGTAAGCGACCTACGAGCGTTCATAGAGGGCACATAGGGCTTGCATCGCTGTTTTTATCCGTTCCCCTTTCTCAGATCCGTCTTCCCCATCCCCACAGCAGGAGGCAGATCTCAAGCCCCATTGCAAGCACGCGCTAAGGTTTGCTTCTCCACTGTTCGAGACTGTACGTGTCTCAGTCCGCCGCGTTTGACAGGTTCTATCCTATTTTGTTCTCGGCTCTGAGCCTGCTTCTATGCTTGGATGTAACACGACATAGATATACTTAGCCGTCCGCAGAAGCTTTGTTACTTATAGGCCTGTACATAGATTATTCTTTAAGCGAAAGAACGACCTGGCATTTAGTCGCCATGGTTCATGTACAGAACCAGCGAATCACTTAGGCATGTCTGATATTTAACATGCAGAATATTACATATATCCTTCTATGTATCTCTCTGCTATTTGCTAGACAACTAATAAGTAAATTCTGACTGAAATCTACCTAGCAATGTACATATCTGCGGAGAATTGTGTCGTCTTCAGCCACATTCTCCTTTTTAAAGGATTCCATGGGCAGCTTAGCAGGCAGGTTGCATAGCGCTTTCAGAGAGAGCTGTCAGAAGAGAAATCAAACCTACGTCCCACAGAAGAATTCCTGAAATAGAGAAATGATACTCTTTTACTAATAAATAAAAATCTGTTCTAACTCTCGCTGATTCTTTCTTATGCTATGTCAGGTCCGGCCATAGAGTTTCAGCAATGGCACTTGTTGTTAGCGGGTTAGTCGGTCTTTCTTCCCGTTGCTTCCTCTCTCTATGTTGTTTTCGATTTACTTGTTGTAGGCTAAATAGAATAACGTTCCTTTTTTATGTCTGCAGACCTATGGAAATCATAGAGGTTCCAACCAACGTTGCTCTTGACGAGATGCTAAAGAAGTTAGGCCTTCCTAGTCCTCAGTATAGGACCTATGATGTCGGCAAAAACCACTGCCATGTTGAGGTGCTCTTTTATCCTTCTGTGCACTTTCTTGAAAGAAACCTAACTCCTCACTCGGTGATGGGCTCTCTAGCAACATCTGTGGAAGAAGCAAGAAATTTTACTGCAAAGGATGCAATCAATTACATGGCAACTGATCTGAGAAAAGTGCTTAAAGATTACAGCTATGACGAAGTACAAAACTAGAAGAAAATAAACAGACGTCTACGATGCAAGCTCCAAAAAAGAAACGACCAGCTGATCAAAGCCATAAGTGCATGCGATGTTCTCGTTGATAAAGCATCTCATTCAAGCAAACATACCCAAGAAATCATAACTCCAGCCCGTGCAGCTACACATGGTGACCAGAACGCTCTTCTCCTCGATGTTCAAAACGTGAGCAATGATCTTAAACATCATGCGACTGCGGCAATGAACAGTCTCAAAGATACACGTGTGTATCCACTTCACCAAGATCTGTCTGAAGAGGATGCTAGCTCAGGAGAAATAAATCACTTCAAGTGTGAAGCTGTCGACTATGACTCTGATGGTAACAATATACGCGAGGAGGTCGCACTTTACTATGGACGAGATTATATATGAGTTTTCTTATCCACTGCCTGTCTCCGTTACTCCGGAATATCTATCCTGTTTCTAAACTATGTGTAATAATCACCAAACAACTATCTGTGAAACATGGTAGCCTCACTGATCTTTTCTGATAATGTGTAGTGAGTACAAGTCAGCTATGCCGTTAAACATGGTAACTGTTCATCTACCTATAAGCACGTTTTCAGGCTTCCTTCTCTTCTGCGCTGCGGTTTAACGGGATCGTGCGCCAAGGCGCACCATAAAATCTAGGCTTGATAGATTCCTTGGTCACATGACACATGATAGCAGGGTCGCGACTCATGGCATAACCATGTATGCTCGTCGGGAAGGAACATATCTCTTGGTGCTGATATTTGCATCGGACACATGCAGTGAGGTAACAGAGACAACAACACAGCTTATCTGGAGAAAACGGAATGGGTCAGAGCTTGTGCTGGCCGCTATCTATAAGCACAATTGACAACAGAGACAGCAACACAGCTTATCTAGAGAAAAGGGAACGGGGCAGAGCTTGTGCTGGCTGATGAGAGGTGGCGCTGGACGGCGGGGTCCGGACACGGCGCAACAGAGGAGGTGAGGATGAGCTGGGCCTGACACGGAGCTCCGGGTGGCGTCCAGAACTTGCCGCATTGGGGACAAGGTGGAGGTGCCTGGCGGCACGGGGCGAGGTCGCGGAGGTGGACAGAGCAGGGCGGGTCAGGACGGCTAGCGCTAGAGGGAGGCGCGGCAGGAGAGGGGGTCGCGCGCCCCTGGTGACGCAGGCGAGGGGCGTCGACCCTCTGCGGCTCCGAGATGCGGCTAGAGGAGGCAGCCAGGGCCGGCGAGCTGGGAAGTAGGGCAGGGTAGCACTCGGTGCCGCAGGGCCCAAGAGGCGGCGAGGTCGCCGGAAGGGAGGGGGTCAAGGAGGGAGGAGCGGCTAGCAACGCACGCGTCTGGGAGGAAGAGGAGATGGGGCGGGCATCGGAGCTCGCTTCAGGGAAGATGGGAGGCGTGCAGGGCAGGATCGTGAGGAGGTAGGCCGAGAGGGGATCGATCGGGAGGAAGGGGTTGGCGGCCTCGCGCTTGCGTGCGGGAGTGGTGTGTCGCCTGCGTGTGGTGGTGCCAGGCTACGGTACGACGCTCAGCTGGTGCGGCACGCGCACATGTGTGTGGTGTGAGCATACCTGGCTAACGGTCCGGCCCACGGCACGGCACGGCCCGCTAAGAACTTAGCGTGCCTGGCACGACATGATCCACCTGGGCTCGTTAAGCTAATGGGCCGTGCCGTGCTGGTCCGTGGCTTTACCTCGAGGCCCAGGCACGGCACGTTAGCTAAATGGGCTGGCTCGTTAAGATTTTTTATACTATATTTTATTAAAATTAATATAAAAACTATACATATAATGGTATAAAAATAAAAAATAAAAAAACTCTTAACGGGCCGTGCCGGCACGGCACGTGGGCTTGGGGTAGGAGCCCAGGCACGGCCCCAGCCGGGCCACGGGCCGGGCACGACCCGTTAAGTGGCGTGCCAAGCCGGTCCATGACGTGCCAAAGGACGCGTGCCCAAGTGCCGGCCCCACCAAAAATCTAGGGGTACCTAGGGTTTGGCTGCTGGTGGTGGCCGGCTGAGCCGGGTCTGGCATGGTTGGGCTGCCCCACCAAAAATAACATAAATTTTATTTATTATTTAAAATACTTTTGTAATTAGTTTTTAGACAAACAAAATATCCAGGTAGACCCAGAGTTTTAATTTGAAGTAAAGACGGGGATAGTTAGAAAACAAACATGGGCTTTGGGAAATAGTTTTCAGCGAAAATATGCATGATGACATGACGATGGTCAAATGCAATGTGTCATGATGACATGAGCATGCTATCATGATGATGCACAAAGATATAAACAACAGGCGATTTTCTAGTAGTGGTTTTCCCGGAGTGCTACATTGCTGAACCGTGAGCCTCCCTCAGGGGGGAGGATGTCGCTATGCAGGAGTTTTGCCGTTGGTGAGACAATTTGCTGTCGTGGACTGGGGAAAGTTCAGAGCTCAGCACACTAGGCCCTGTAGCTTTCCGTCCGCCTGAGGTGTGAGTTCCTCACGAGGTGTGTCGCCTGGCTCTCAAGGAGAGGGTCGTAAGGCTAGTACGAGAACTTTTTATTTTGTGAAGGCCAAGGACAGAGGGTGAGGTAACTTGCAGCCTAGGGACGGGCTGGAAGTTCAGAGCTCGACACTTTAGGTCCCCGATGAGCTCGGGCCGCGAAGGGTCGGTGCCTCACGGGTCGTCGTGGTAGTAAAAATT
The DNA here is from genome assembly GCA_916181665.1 of Avena sativa. Taxonomy (NCBI): domain Eukaryota; kingdom Viridiplantae; phylum Streptophyta; class Magnoliopsida; order Poales; family Poaceae; genus Avena; species Avena sativa. Next base: position 354,623,819 of record OV702289.1, on the reverse strand, counting down.
TGGGTCAGGAACCATGGGTGAGGTAAGTCACAGCCGAGGAATGGGCCGTGAGTTTAGAGCTCGACACTTTAGGTCCTGACGAGATGGGGCGGCGGAGGGTTAGTGCCTCATGAGCCGTCGCGACAATAAAAATTTGGGTCAGGAACCATTGGTGGGGTAACTCACAGCCGAGAAACGGGCCGCGAGTTTAGATCTTGACACTTTAGGTCCTGACGAGCTTGGGTTGCGGAGGGTCAGTGCCTCACGAGCCGTCATGGCAATAAAAATTGATTAAGGAACCGCGTGTGAGGTTACCCACAGCCGAGGAACTGGCTGTGAGTTCAGAGTTAGACACTTTAGGTCCTGACGATCTTGGGCCATGGAGGGTCAGTGCCTCACGAGCCATCGTGGCAATAAAAAATTGAGTCGGGTACCGTGGGTGATTGTAGCACCTGATAAAACCACTACTAGAAAATCGTGTGTTATTCTTACTTTGTGCATTGCATCCTCATGACAACATGCTCATGTCATCATGCCACATTGCATTTGAGCATCATCATCATCATGCACATGTTTGTCCCTTAAAACTATTTTTGAAAAGCCTATCTTTATTTTCTAAATACCCCCTCTCTATTTCAATGTAAAACCCGGTCCTTCCGGATATTTTGTTTTGTCTACATATGACTTACGAAAGGATTTTAAAATAAAATAGTAATCTAACAAAAATAAAAGATTTTCTCCGGGGAGGCAGTCCAGCCGGTCCAACCGACCAGACCACCTACGACCCAGTCCAACCAAAACCTATTCCTAAGGGTGCGTTTAGATCTTAGGCAAGAACTATACTAGCCTGGCCCGGCAAGGATGTGCGTTTGGAAGCGGTAAAATATCCTGGCTTTTAAGGGCAAGGTAGCCTGCTATGGCTAGGAAATACTAGCTCAGCTAAGCGAGCAAAATCGGCTTGCTCTCGTCGGCAAGAACTACGCACGAGAAAAATAAACATGCCAGGATCACCCGAAATAAGCGGACGCTTAGCTAAGCAGGATAACCACCACCGAGAACGTGCACATAGCTGGAGCAAGGCAATTCAACCAAACGAGCTGCTCAGCCCTGATGGACTAAGCTGTGCGTTGCCAGGCTAGGCTAGTCTAGCAAGAGAACCAAACGCACACTAAAACACCCCCAAAACCTAGCCTAGACCTAACCACCTCCAAGTCCTACCCTGGCTCACCCTACCAGCCACCACCCCTGCGGCACACGCACACTAGCCGCACCGCTTCTACCCACCTCGCGTTGGTGCAGTACACGCACCGCAGCGCGCAGCGCGGACACCACCTACCCGCTGCCCCGCATGGAAAACCCACCCATCTCCGCGAGCTGGCCCCACCCCATCGCTCTAGCGTGACCCACCCCGCGGACTCGTCCCGCACGCCACCTTCCCACCCCGCGTAACACACCCGCGCGACCCCCGCTCGGCCTCGGTTCCCCATCCCCAACACGCCACTGTGAGGCCCTGCTCCCTCCTCAACGGCTGCAGCGCCGCCACCCCCGCTGGCCCTGACGAGCCGCCACAGGCGCGGCCCCGGCGACCCTCTGCACCCTTCCAGCCCCTCGCGCCACCGTCTCCCCAGCAAGCATGTGTCGCCGCCTGCAAGCTCCACCTATCCGCCCTCTCTGCTCGTCCCGGGCCGCAGAGCTCGCCGCCGCCTCGCTGTTTCCGGCCGCCGTCAAGACCGCTTCCCCGCCACCGCGGCTCTCTCCGCCCCTGCGCCGGTGCCTGAGCACCTCCTCAATCCCGCCAGGCCGCCGTCGAGCCCCGCGTTTCTCGAGTACCGCCGCTCGACCCCATCGCCATGGACGTCGCCCTCGAGCCCTTCTACCTCGTGGTGACCTCTCCTGCGTTCGCCTCCAACTGGCACATCTTGCGCCACGACGCCGTCCTTGCCTCGGCCGCGAGCCCCTCGGCCTTGACCCTCTCTGCACTCATGACCTCCACCTCACGAACCGGGCGGGCCCGATATCCTTTGTCCTCACCCTGCAAGCTCGTCGTACCCTCCCAGGTGACCTCGTCTCACAGCCCGGCACACTCGTCTGTGCGGCTGCTCAGGTCCCCGTGTGAAGATGTGGGGGTGTTCTGCTGTATGTGTTCGCACGGCTGCTACTGCGACCATGATCTTCTACCGCAGGACAACGGCAGGACAACGAGAAGTAACGATGACACAAGCTACCTCTCGGTGGATAGAGATGGATAAGAGCCTCGGTGTGCCATCAAACAAACTACTTCCAGGACAAACATCCGACAAGATCTCCTTCCCGTACCTGAAGACGTTAAGATCTCCATCAAGGAATAACAAGGTCACCTACCCGGATGTCAAGATATCCTTCACGGACCTGAAGACCGCCAAGCTCTCCTTCTCGGAACGACATGATCTCCTCATGGATCCTGGAGCCTCGTTCCTGGAGTCCAAAGACCGTTCCGCCAAGCCGAACCCCATCGACCCCCGATGAACACCAAGATCTTTGACCCCTAATGTGTGACCCCCTTTTCCCGAGACCCCTATTTTGATAAATATAATATACTTATTCCATCAATTGTTCATGATTGCATACATCTTTGTGTGGTTTGGGGGCTTTATGCCGATTCACCTCATAATTAAATAAGGAGCTATATGCGGGCTAGTCTATTCTTATATTGTCTTCATTTAAATTTGTGTAGCTAACCGATGTCATGTTTTGCCTTGTTAATTCAACATTTAAATTGCGGGGTATCTAAACAACATAAACCATATAATTAAATGTCGGGACCCTAATTCCGCTTAATATTGCCTAGTCGCATTGCATTTGTGCCATGCCATACATCATACATGCACTATTCCCGATCTTCTGCCGTAGTATTAAATAGTGCATCCGGTGTTTCTTTTAGTGCTTTGGTTCTTCACGGATTAGGCCATTGACTTGATGCGAGTATCGACAAGTTCTTCAGATAATGAACCTTCGGCAGTGTTTTCCAGGCGAGCATTCTCCCCCTTTCTACCTATTTTGCATTTATAGTCTTTATTTCCTCCTGTTGATCTATTGCTATTCGTGTCACGATGCTATAGTGTTCCGTACCAGATATATTCCGTGCAACCTTTATATTGCCTTGGACACCTCCTATTACCTATTGTTTGGTAGATAGATGGTCTTGCGAGTGGTAGTCGCTTGCTTAGGTGCGATCCCGTGTCGTGAAGTACCACAGAGTTGTTGGAATGTTGTCATATGCTTTATGGTGGAGATGATCATGACTTTAAATACAACTATTAAATTGCTGGGAATAGATATTACTAATGCAGAGGCATCGGTGGGTAATAGCTAATATTTGGTTCTTCCACGCTCACTTGTGTCCCGTAGGCCCCGAGTACTTGATACCTGTTCCTTGACTATTCGCACTATCCACATACGGGAGAGTATATGAATCCCCCTTAGCCAGAGCTTGATTCATTTCTTATTTCTTGGGGCCACAAACTAGTTTGGGGCTTTATTACTATCCTGTACTTATGCCATGCTTTACTGCTTTATTTACGATTGTGCGTGGAGCACCTGTACTGTTTTGGAACGTGGAATGTTTTCGCGGTATCGACAAGCCCAATCACACTTTCAGGTTCCCAGTCGTTTACAGCCATTGATACAAACCCTGGGTCCGTCTCGGAGCCGGCCAACTTCGTTGCGGGTAGCTTAGTAGGGTGGCCTCCTGAAATAATTTATGAATCCTGTGATTGCTTTGTCGTGAAAGCCTCATTGGGTTTTGATTTGGTTTTTCCGAGGTTGATCGTGTGTGTGTTGCTATTTGTGCACCCATGCAGGGTAAATCTTTCTGAAAGCCGTGTCCGCGATTATGGACGACTTGGAGCACAGTATCTCGATCATAGACAAGCATAACTAAAGTAGTGCTATAAATTTGACTTAATATGTGACTAGTAATTGGCTTCACCACAATGGAATGGATAATAAAAGTGCCAACAACTGGTGGAACTAGGGTGTATCGTGTCATGTTATACCTGCCTAGTAAGTATCACAACTCCAATGGAATGAAATAAAAGAGCCAGCTGTGTGAGTTCCTCGGTTTGACTTCCTCGTTTGGTCTCGAGGGGGAATACCAGGATGGGTATGATTGGAGTTAGTATAAGGTTGGTTTCGAATAGGTCTTTCTTATCTCTCTAATAGTCGATAGTTTATCGAGTCTCTATAGGTTGTTTAGTGCATGCTTCCCTGCCGCTTCAGCCCACCATACCTATGTAGGCGAGAGCCGCCGAATTCCAGCCTCGCCGTGTACTGGCCTCAGTACTGACGCTCCTCTTTTTCCTTTGCCCTTTGTCGGCACCCCTTTTGTTTTAGCAGGTTTGAGTTCGACGTTGTTAGCAGGGTTACCCTTCTGGCTTGGCCTAGGCAGGGTTATGGACGCCATTGGTTATTCTTTAGGGCTCTTAGCCCCATTTGCATCTTATCCGTACTCGGATGTTGTATCATTTTCAAGGTGATTTGGATCTTTGTACTGTATATCTGTATTCTTGACTCAGTGAGTCATTGCTGTATATATATCTGTTCTGTGGGTTCCATCGTGGACTATTGTGTAATGATATTACTTCATTTTCCACCCGCACGAAAGTGCCTGGTGGGCGTCCTTGAATTGTTTCTATGCGGGTTTGGCGGGAAGCGCTAAAACTTGCATAGGGACGATTCGAGGGTGTTACAGTGATGTAACTCATAGCCGAGGAACGGGCCATGAGTTTAGAGCTCGACACTTTAGGTCCTGTCGATCTTGGGCCACAGAGGGTCAGTACCTCACAAGCCGTCATGGCAATAAAAATTTGAGTCAGGAACCGTGGGTGAGGTAACTCACAGCCGAGGAACGGTCTATGAGTTCAGAGCTCGACACTTTAGGTCCTGACGAGCTAGGACCATGAAGGGTCAGTGCCTCACGAGCCGCCCCGTAGACCTTACCAGGAGAGGGCCGTAGGGAAAAAGCACATGCCGCTAGAGGTCTATACATGCGCTGCACGAGGGTCTCAAGCACCAGGAACCGTGGGTGAGGTGACTCGTGACCAGAACTGGCCGTGAGTTCAGATCTCAACACTTTAGGCTCTAATTTTGATGGGGAGCGACCTAATGATGAGTACCGCGCCTAGGCCCCTCTCATGCGTCATGTGTAAGGGAAAACTAGTGGCACAGTTTTTGGAGAAATGCCTTTCCGAGAAAAACCAAATAGCAAAGAATGCGTGGAGCACAAGATCCAAAAAGGCGTCGGTAGTTCAGGCTTATTATAATGCTACCGTAGCTCATAGGGGGTCTTACAAGAGACGAAGGTGTAAGGGATGAGGGTTTTTCGAGGGTCACCTTCAAAAAGTCGTGGAGTCGTGCATGCTGTTTGGAGAGGCTTGTCCACCTTCTAGCCACTCGATCCACCTGTCTGGCCGGTAGCTCAGTCGCCCCCGCGAAGGCAGCTAGCGTTGTTCGCATGCTGGGTGCAGTCCATCGGGAATTCTAGAGCCCTAGAACCATCTCCACCCTCAGGTGCCTCCCCCCGCTTGTGAGGAAGGGTGGGGGTGGTTCAGGGTATCCACGTCCTCAGGGTAAGTGGCACCTGCAGTCTTGTATGTGTGCTCGATGGAGCGCAAGGCTTCCCCTTCCTCGCAACGTACCGTGATGACCCCGCCGCTGCCTCTAGGCATCTTGATCATGTTGTATGCGTGATGGGTTACCGCCATGAACTTGGCCAACACGGGGTAGCCAAGGATGATGTTGTACCAGAGGGTGATGTGTGCCACGTCGAAGTGGATGAGCTTGGTGTGGTAGTTGTCGCGCGTTCTGAACGTGATAGAGAGGTGCACCTTCACAATGGGTATGGTTGATCCACTAGTCACTCCGGAGAACGACATGGTTGGCATCAACCTATCGTATGACACCTGTAGCTCGGCGAAGGTATCAGTGGAGATCACATTCAGGCCTGCACCTCCGCCGATGAGGGTCTTCGCGACTGCGATGTTGTTGATGGTAGGAGTGCAGATCATAGGAAGGGTGCCCACATGCCTGGTGTAAGTGGGGTGGTCCCTGTCGTTGAAGGTGATGGTGCACTGGGACCACTTGAGATACTGGGATGGGATCCCTGGTCTGGCAGCCATGACCTTGTGAGTGAGTAGCTTGAAGTGCTAGTTGGATGTCAGGGCCTGAGAACCACCTAGAATGCAGGCTATGGCACCCTGCGACAGTTGGTATCCCCCAGGGACCTCAACACGTCCCTTCTCTTGGGGATGGGGGTGCTGTTGCACAGCGTTGGCCTGGTGGCCCGTCGGAGGGGGTCATGACCACCGGAGTTATTGTTCCAGCAATTGCCCCTGTGATTGCCGCTGCTATGGCTGCCTGTTCCCTTCCACTGACTGCTGCGCATGTCACGGAGCTTGTTGAGCTCATAGAAGTCGTCAGTGGGATGCCCTGACTTCTTGTGGAAGTGGCAGTATGAGTTGTCGTCCCGCTCCCTCTCGTCGTTCCCCTCTAGAGGGCTCTTCCGGTCTGGCTCTGCAGCCAGGACGGTGGCGGTCTTGCACTTTAGGTCCTTGTCCTTGCCCTTGGATGATCCTGAGGCCTTGGGGGTAGTTTCCGCCTCACCAAGGCCAAACATCCGCCCCTCCTGCCCGCCTTGGCGCACTTTTCAGCCATGAAAAAGAGCTCGGCAGCCGTGGTGAGGCTCTCACCAAAGATACCGATCTTCTCCCTAATTTTGAGGTCGTTTACACCCTCAGAGAAAGAGGTTATGACGTTGGAGTCCGAGATCTTGGGGATCTTGTTGCGGACTCAGTTGAACCTCTGCAGGAACTTGAAGAGGTTCTCTCCAGATTGTTGGCGTACCTGACGAAGGTCATAGTAGGTTAGCGGGCTCTCATAGGTCCCCTTGAAGTTGGCGATGAAGAGGGAGCTGAGCTCTGCCCATGAATCGATTGATTCCTTGGGAAGGTTCATCGGCCAGGTGCTAGCCGTCTCCTTTAGACATAGAGGAAACCAATTTTCCATGACGCGGTCATCTCCTCCCGCGGCCTTGATGCCCGTGGTGTAAAGATGTAGGAACTCGCACGGGTTGGTTGTTCCGTCATAGCACGCAGGTGTCTTCTAGTGGAACTTGTGGGGCTACACCACACGGCGGAGATTCTTGGTGAGGGCGAGGCAGCCGTTCGCTTGGACCGCCTTACCATCAGCGAGGGCCGCGCAGTTCTGCTGACCCGCAGCAGCGATTTCCTCGGTCACTTGGTCCTCGCGCCCGTGCGGCTGCGCCGCGCTTGCGGGGGCGAGAAAATCTGGTAGCTACTCGTAGGTGGTGGAGTAGCGTTGTCGGGCTTAGGGGTGCCCTCATGATGGTAGGGCGGGAGGGAGCCTCCATCCCCCGGTGCCGCGTCCCCGCCTCGAGCCCCCGATCCCTCTAGGGATAGGGTGGTGACATTGAGGAGTTCGGTGATCTGGTCGCACCACCTCGACTTGCCTCGCTCGGCCGGCGGTGGTCCAGGAGCGCATGCACCATGCACTTTGCAACTTCCGGGGTGAGACGCTCAGGGTGTCTGTCGGGGCCCTAGTAACTAGGGTACCACGTCCTGACGGTTAGCAGCCCCTCAGTGCCTCAACGCGGCGAGTCCTCGAGAGACTTTGACACCTCTGGAGACGGGCACGGCCGGGTTATTTCTAGTGAGAATCCACTTCGCGAGGGGACACCCTCCCGAGGGGGACTCTCTCTCCCAGGGTGCATCACTGCAGATCCTGATGACAGGAGCCCTAAAACACATTTCGGGGCATATCGGTAACTTTACCATGCGGCCAGCCGGCGGGGCAAGTCCCGACAAAGGTTCGATTCGCCCCGCGTCCTCTGTCCGTCTCGGTAAAGGATGGTCCGGTCCGCCCCCTTTTTCTACAACTGGAGGACAGGCGATTTCAACGTAGCAGGCATGCCAGTTGCCGTTTGGGTGCTAAGGAGACAGCAAGCAACGCCGGATGAAGACAAACTAGGAAAAGGGAGGCTACTTTACCAACTGGCAGAGGCGCATCCGGATCCAAAACCTAGTCCATCAAAAAGCAGCCCTGTAGACCAGGACTATGGGGGGCGGCACTGTGGTGACCCTTCCCACTGGTAGACCGAGGGAAGAAGCCTGATGCCGCCCTATATAAAGGGACCTTCTTCTACCTTGGAAGGGGTCGATCCTTGAGATCTAAAACCCTAGACTTTCATCCTCCATTATACCCTCGTGAAGCACACAAGCAATACAACAAAGCAGGAGTAGGGGCTTTACCTCCTCCCGAGGGTCCCGAATCTAGGTGAAAAAACCCGTGTCACCTCTTTGTCATGTGCTTGCTCCATCACCGTCGCCATTGCTCAGTTCCTTCGGAATCACGTGTTCAGGCCCCTCATGAAATAAGGGATCGTTGGACCCTAGTTCCTTCGCGGGACAAATCTCCGACATTTGGCACGCCAAGTAGGGGGCTGAGGCGCACTTTAGAGACCTTCAATGACATGTCGACCGACAATAAGACACGTGCCGAGCAAGCTCTCCGTCGCTCGGTAAGCAAGGCCTAGACGGGCCAGCTCCATAGCATGACGTCCTCGAGCAAGTCCCATGGACGGAAGACTAGGGAAGACAACACGTACTACCACTTCACCAAGAAGCTAGGGCACCCTACCGACGACTGCTACGAGCTCAAAAACCTCCGCGGCCTATGTAGAACCTAGAGGAAGGGGAGGCCGGGCGGTGAGAGAGGCGGCCAGAGCGGGGGCAACCGAGGGAGCGACCGCTGGAACAACAACTCCAGTAGCCATGATACCCCTCCGGTGGGCCACCAGGCCAACGCCGTGCAACTGCACCCTTACCCCCAGAATAAGGGACTTGCCGATGACCCCGAGGGTTACCAAGTGTTGCAGGGCGCCATAGCCTGCATACTTGGTGGCTCCCAGGCCCCATAGGGCACTTCAAGCTACTCACTCACGAGGTTGCAGCTGCCAGACCGGGAGTCCCCTCGCCGAATCTCAAGTGGTCCCAGTGCGCCATCACCTTTGATGCCAGCGACCACCCCATCTCCACAAGGCCCGTGGGCACCCTTCCCATGATTTTCACTCCCACCATCAACAACATCGCGGTCAAGAAGACCCTCCTCGATGGGGGTTGCAGGCCTGAACGTGATCTCCACCGAGACCTTCGCCCAGCTGCAGGTACCATATGACAGGTTGATGCCGACCATGCCATTCTCCGTGGTGACCAGCGGATCCACCATACCCATTGGGCAGGTGCGCCTCTCTGTCACATTCGGTACATGCTACAACTACTGCACTGAGCTCATCGACTTCGACGTGGCGCAAATTAACCTCCTGTACAACGTCATCCTCGGCTACCACACACTGGCAAAGTTCATGGCCGCTAGTCACAATGCCTACAACATGATCAAGATGCCTGGTGGAAACAGCGGAGTCATCACGATACGTTGCGATGAAGTGGAAGCCTTGCGCTCCCTAGATCAAGCCTACAATATAGCTGCCGCCACCTATCCTGAGGATGTGGATGCCCTGGACTACATCAGGCGCTCCACTAGGAGTAAGCAGATGATGGCCTAAGAGAACACCATGGCAAGGAGGGCAGTAGCCGCCCTATTCCCACCTTGCGAGGGGCAGGGTGCGGCCGGCGCCCGTGACCTCAAGAGGAGCTTAGGACCACCCTGCCCTCCCTCACGAGGAATGAGGAACCTCCTACGGACAGTGACGACACATGGGCTCTGGACTTCCCCATGGACTGCACCCAGCGCAAGTACGACGCCGGCTGGCTCGTGGTGGTGACTAAACTACTGATGAGCCAATGGATCAGGCTGCTGGAAGGTGGACAAATCTCTCGAATGACACGCCTGACCCCACGACTTTTGAAGGTGACCTGTGAAAACCCTTATCCTTTTACGGTTTCACCTCCTACAATACCCCGTGCAGGCCATAGTGGCATTGTGATAAGCTCGCACTGCCGGCGCCCCTTTTTGGATCTTGCGTTGCACGCACGCTTGATGATTTGATTTTTCCTTGAAAAATAAACGTTTCTCCAAAAACCGTGCCCCCAGATTTCCCTCACACACACTGCACGAGCGGGGGCTAGGGACGGTACCCTTCACCGGGCTAATCCCCCGTCAACATCAGAGCCTAAAGTGTTGAGCTCTGAACTCACGGGACAGTCTCGGCCAAGAGTTACCTCGCCAATGGTTCCTAGTGCTTGAGATCCTCATGCGGCACGTGTACGGGCCTCTGGCGGTGCATGCTTTTCCCTACGGTCCTCTCCTGGTAAGGTCTATAGGGAAGCTCATCAGGACCTAAAGTGTCAAGATCTGAACTTGCGGCCTGTTCCTCGGCCGTGAGTTACCTCACCCACGGTTCCTGACCTAGTCTTTATCCTTGCGACAACTCATGAGGCACTGCCCCTCCGCGGCCTAAGCTCGTTAGGACCTAAAGTGTCGAGCTCTGAACTTGCGGCCCGTTCCTCGACCATGAGTCTCACCCACGGTCCCTGACCCAGTTTTTTCCTCGTGATGGCTTGTGAGGCACTGCTCCTCCGTGGCCTAAGATCGTCAGGACCCAAAGTGTCGAGCTCTGAAGTTGCGGCTTGTTCCTCGGTCGTGAGTTACCTCACCCATGATTCCTGACCCAGCTTTTATCCTAGCGACGGCTCGTGAGGCACTGCCCCTTGCTGGCTCGTGGTTGATGTCGAGCTCGTTGGGGAACCCCAAGAGGAAGGTATGATGAGCACAACAGTAAGTTCCCCCAGTTATGAAACCAACGTTATCGAACCAGTAGGAGCAAGGAAACACCTCCAAGGTGTTGTTGCTAACTTGGAATCCTGCACAACACAACCACAGAACTTTGCCCCAACTTACAGTGAGGTTGTCAATCTCACCGGTTTTGCTGAAAACAAACGATTAAACATATTGTGTGGAAGAAAGTAATAGCTTGCAGAAAGTAAACAGAAAACAGTAAACAATTGTAGATTGCTGGTAAAAGAAAGGACCGGGGTCCATAGTTCACTAGTGGTGGCTCTCCTTAAGATAGATGACATGTTGGGTGAACACATTACAACGGGGCAATTGACAAACATCGAGAAAGCAATCATGCATATAATAATCATCTTGACTCCTATGAGATTTGATTGGGCATTACAACATTATACATAGACCGTAATCCAACTTCATCTATGACTAATAATCCACCTTTAGGTTATCATCCGAACCCCCCTCCAGTATTAAGTTGCAAGCAACGGATAATTGCATTACACGTTGCGTGTAAAGTAAACAATACAATTGTTCTATGAACAAAGGATTGCTGTTTTCTCCCTAGTAGCAACATCACATCTAGTACCTTAGAGATTTCTGTCACTTCCCCAGATTACTAGAGGCATGAACCCACTATCGAGCATAAATACTCCCTCTTGGAGTTTCTAGCATCTACTCGGCCAAGATATCTACTAACAACGGAGAGCATGCAAGATCACAAATAACAAAGACATGATAGAATCAATAATCAATCTGAAATAACATCTCAATATCCATCGGATCCCCGCAAACACAACATGTATGATTACAAATAGATGATCTTGATCATGAACGGAGCTCACAAGATCTGGACATGGTAGGACAAAGGAGAATAACCAACCATATAGCTACTACATGGACCCGTAGTCCAAGGATGAACTACTCACGCATCACACCGGAGGCTTGCATGGTGATGAAGAAGGCCTCCAGGGTGAATTCTCCCCTCCGGTAGGGTGCCGGGAAGAGCTTCAGATCCCTCCCGATCTAGGGATGGAGATGACGGCGGCTACAGACTCTTTCATGGATTTTTTGATCGGGTACTTAGGGTTTCTGTATCAGAGGCATCTTATAGGCGAAAGGGGAGGCCAATGGGGTGCCCTAGGCGGCCACACCACCCTCTGGCGCGGGCCAGGCCTGGCCGTGCGGCCAGGTGGTGTGGCGGCCCTTTGGCCCCTCTCTGTCTCGTATTCTGGCTCTATGTCCCCCTTGGTGAAAAGCCGACTTTGGCTTTTGTCCCGTCCAATTCCGAGAATATTCATTTTCTGACTTTCCTAGAACCAAAAACAGCAGAAAATAGGCAGCTGGCACTATGGCATCTTGTTAATAGGTTAGTCCAAGAAAGTGTATAAAAAGTACTCCAAATTGTGGACAAAACATAAGATAGTAGATAAAAACCAAGCATGGAACATCAAAAATTATGGATACGTTAGCAACCTATCAACATCCCCAAGCTTAACTCCTGCTCGTCCTCAAGTACGTAAGTGATAAAAAGAAAGAATAATTTTTTAGGTGACATGCACCATCATAAACTTGATCAAAGTATTTGTAAAACATTGATAGCTGGGATCATAGTACTTCAACATAACATGAAAGATAAAGTTCTAACAATAAGACATAGCAACTATGTTGCAACATGAAAATGCACAAACAAAAGATTCATGAATAACAATGCTTTGCAAGACGTTTGTTTGTTTCACATAAGGAAAACATAGAATAGTGGCATTCAACTTGTCCCTCATAGAGTAGCAAACATAAATGCATAGGACACCTTCAAAGTTCATAAGAGTGACTAGATACAAATAGTTTAAGAACAAGCAATATCAAAATTATGCATCAATCAACAAGTCTTGGGACAATGCACATAGAACTAAGAATGGCCACTATGCTCTCAAAATAGGTGCATAAAGATAAAAGGTGGAGACTCAACATAAAAGTAAAAGAAAGGCCTTCATAGAAGGAAGTAGGGATTCAAGTTTCATAAAGAGCTTCCAAAAATTATGCTACTTATTAGCTTTCATCTCTCATTGCCCCTATCATAAGCATCTTTAGGTGATTAAGGTTAAAGTGACACAACTAAGAGGATATGCTTGACAAGTTATAAGTTGAAATCTCATGCCCCTTACCTATGAAGACCGAACCTCATGCTACTCAACTTTAGTCACAAGTAAGCTCTTGTCATTGTAAGTACATATGTATCATAGAGAACAGCCAACGGGGTACCCCTTGCACATGATACAGGAGCTATCCCATAATCAAAATGACAAGGCAAGCAGACAATGAGCATCTCAGCAATCTTTTTATTTGCTATTTGCATAGGGGTTTTTTGCGGATGCTTCATAGAGTGCTCATTATGGTTATGCTGCAAGTTTCCACCATGATTAGCCATGGCTTAGGCTAGCAGCCCAGGCGTTTCTCTAACAAAAATACAAACTCCATGATCTTACAAGTTCCCCTTTTATTTCACACCACCGGGATCCATAAGCAAAAGAACATGATTTCAACTACGTATAATGTACATGTGCAATGTTGAAAGCGTTCCCCATGATACATGGTTCTGCTAACTTCAACTTATGAAGCGCCATCATATACGCAACAAAGATGGACGCAATGGTTCAAGTTTATTAAGTGCAAGAAAGTTAAGTGTGCCATCAAGTTCATGAGAGATTTAATCACTAATTTTCACATAACAAGTTTAATTCGGGAGGTAGATAAAAACATGAATATACATGGAATAGCAAATGCTAATAGGTAGGTATGGTGGAGTCTTTGGAATAACTTGGTCTTAGGAGTTGGATGCATGAGTGGAACTCATACTTGGTTATAGAGGCTAGCAAAAGACTGGGAGCGACCAACTAAGAGAGCAATAATGGCCATAATCATGCAAAGCGACAAAACAACATTAATCAAGGAATAAAGTGATATTGCAAGTCAAAAACTAAAGGATCATAAAGGCTTATGGTGACTTGGGATAGTCATAACATGGTGTGAGCATGCGCCAAGTCAACCCAAATAAAGCATCAAAGGAGAATACCACAATACTTATGATTTAATATGCTAAAACAACGCATGATTCTTCCAAGGCACATTAAGCAATCTCAATTGTTTATAACAAGTCATGCTACAACAAAGATCACTAAGCATAAATCCAAAAAAATATCAAGCATGGCATGACAAAGCATAGGCCACAGTCAAAAACAAACTCCTTTTACCACTTAAGCACGAACTTTCCTGCTCTTTTCCAATACAAACCAAACTATTTGAAAACCAATGCATGAAAGAGGGGTTCCAACAAATTTATTTAGAAAACTAAGAAAACCAAGCAAACGAAAACCAAAAACAAAAAACGAAGACGCTCCAAGAACAACACAACTGTGCATGAAACAATAAAAATGAAGTGTTTGGAAGAAACCTTGGATTTTTATTGATGAAGACGGGGATGCCTTGGGCATCCCCATTCTTTGACGCTTGTACTTCTTGGATATTTATTGGGATGACACGGGGTGGCATCCCCAAGCTTGAGCTTTAGTCCATTGTTCATCTCATTACATTATTCTCTCCATACACCTGAAATTTTTTCCTTCATACAAAACTTCACACAATCTTTATTAGCAACATTAGTGCACTCCAGATAATAAGTCTATGGGTTCAGTTTTAACACCAATAAAACTTCCACTAAAACACAAGCTATTGAAGCACTTCCCTTGAAAAACTCAATTCCCCAAAGAGAACCCAAAAAGGAACCAACAAGAAGCAAATGCAAATAATGTCAGAAATCTGTCAAAACAGACCAGCAGGTAAAAACCAATTTTTTTGAAGACCTTCTGTTGCTCAAATCAAAAAGTGTTGAACTAACGAAAGTTAAATAACAACCTGGGGTAGAAGCACAAACATTCACGCCTCAAAACAATGTACAGAGATTGTACACAATTTTTTACGGTGAAGCACAAAAATCTGTTTCGGGACAACAACTTTCCCAAGCATTACTTCTCTCTCATTAGAGGTTACTCTTGGCACAAAAAGCAAATAAAAAGGAGAAGGAGCGGTTATTACTGAATTAATAACTTCCAAGACTCATCTAAAACTTTTGGGTTATCTCCCAATAAGTACTTTTCTTTAACGCCTTTAAGTTAGGCATAAGAAGCAAGAAAAGCATCAAGTATTCTCAAATGAAGAAGCATTAAGAGCAAATTTTGTTTTCATAGGAGAGGCAAAAGAAATCTTCTCTCTCTTCTTAGGGAAGTGTCCTATACCTTTCTTGAGTGGGAGTTGATATTAATGGTGCCTTCTTTCATATCAATAATGGCACCAATAGTTCTAAGAAAAGGTCTTCCCAAAGTAATAGGACAAGAAGCATTGCATTCAACATCCAAAACATAGAAATCAATGGGGACATAAGCATTGTTAACTATAATAAGAACATCATTAATACCCCCATGAGTTTCTTTTTAGCATTATCATCAAGTGGGACATTCAAATAACAATCTTCCAATGGTGGAAAATCAAGCATATCATAAATCCTTCTAGGCATAATAGAAACACTACTATCAAGATTACATAAGGCTTTAAAATCGAAATCATTCACTTTCATATTGATGATGGGTTCCCAACCATCTTCTTATTTCATAGGAATAGAAGCTTTATGTTTCATCTTTTCTTCTTTAATTTTTATGAGAGCATTAGTAATGTGTTTTGTAAAGGCCATATTCATAGCACTAGCATTAGGACTTTTAGCAAGATTTTGTAGGAACTTAATTACTTCAGAGATATTGCAACCATCAAGATCAAAATCATAATTATCATCTAAAGTAGTAGAGCTATTACTAGCCTCAACACTAGTGGTAGTGATAGTAGAAACACTAATGTTTCTAGAAATTTCATCTTCTCTCTCCCACTTAGCATGCAATTCAGCTAATAGTCTAACATTTTCATCAATTCTAACTTGTATGGCATTAGTAGCAGCAAAGGGATTCTCAATAGTTTCAGGTTTAGCAGCCATTTTATTAATCAAAGAGGATTGTGCTTCAGACAAAGATGATATATTTCTTTTAGCATTAGAAAGTTTCAATTGCAAACTACGAATTTCCCTATTTAAACTCTCAAGTTGATAACTAATATTCTTCAAAATGGTAAATTGTTCCTCCATAGTTTTAGTAAATAATTTATTTTGTTCATATTGCATTTGCATGAAGTTTTTAGTGGCTCTTTGAACTTCTAAAATTCTTCCTTCACTAGGTATTCCAGGTTTGCCATTATAACCATAAGTATTATTAGGAGGGTAAGGCCTATAATTGTTATTACCATAAGCATTGTTGCCAAAATTATTATTTCTTATAAAGTTCACATCAACTTGTTCTTCTTGAGAAACCAAAGAGTCTAAGGGAACATGATTTGGATCAATATGAGCTTTCCCATTAACAAGCATAGACATAATAACATCAATTTTATCACTCAAGGAGGAGGTTTCTTCAACATAATTTACCTTCTTACCTTGTGGAGCTCTTTCACTGTGCCATTTAGAATAGTTAACCATCATATTATCCAGAAGCTTTGTTGCAACACCCAAAGTAATGGTCATAGAGGTACCTCCAGCAGCAGAATCCAATAGATTTCTTGAAGAATAGTTCAATCCTGCATAAAAGGTTTGGATAATCATCCAAGCAGCCAGTCCATGAGTGGGACAATTCTTTACCAAAGATTTCATTCTTTCCCAAGCTTGAGCAACATGTTCATTACCAGATTGTTTAAACTTCATTATTTCACTTCTCATAGATATAATCGTAGCAGGAGGATAGTATTTTCCAATGAAACATTTAGTCCAAGAATCAATACTATTTCTAGTTAGGAATTGCAACCATTCTTTAGCTTTTCCTCTCAAAGAGAGAGGAAACAATTTAAGCTTAATAATATCTCCATCTATATCCCTATGCTTTTGCATCTCACAAAGTTCCACAAAGTTATTTAGATGAGCAGCAGCATCTTCATTACCAATACCAAAAAATTGTTCTCTCATAACAAGATTGAGTAAAGCAGGTTTTATTTCAACGAAAGTGGCTTCAGGAACATGTGGAGCAATAGGTGTGCACATGAAATCATTGTTGTTGGTGCTAGTGAAGTCACACAACTTAGTATTTTCAAGAGTAGTCATTTTTTTGTGTTTTTAATAAAGAAAGCAAAAAAGTAAAACTAATTTTTTTGTGTTTTTGATAAAGAAACAAGTAAACAAAGCAAAAATAAACTAAGCAAAACAAAATCAACAAAGTAAAGATATTGGTTATAAGGGACTCCCCTTGTGAAGATGTCCTTGACTCCCCGGCAACGGCGCCAGAAAAATACTTGCTGGCTCGTGGTTGATGTTGAGCTCGTTGGGGAACCCCAAGAGGAAGGTATGATGAGCACAATAGTAAGTTTCCCTCAGTTTTGAAACCAAGGTTATCGAACCAGTAGGAGCAAGGAAACACCTCCAAGGTGTTGTTGCCAACTTGGAATCCTACACAACACAACCCCAGAACTTTGCCCCCAACTTACAGTGAGGTTATCAATCTCACCGGTTTTGCTGAAAACAAAGGCTTAAACGTATTGTGTGGAAGAAAGTAATAGCTTGTAGAAAGTAAATAGAAATCAGTAAACAGTTGTAGATTGATGGTAAAAGAAAGGACCAGGCTCCATAGTTCACTAGTGGTGGCTCTCCTTAAGATAGATGACATGTTGGGTGAACAAATTACAGTGAGGCAATTGACAAACATCGAGAAAGCAATCATGCCTATACTAATCATCTTGACTCCTATGAGATTTGATTGGGCATTACAACATTATACATAGACCGTAATCCAACTGCATCTATGACTAATAATCCACCTTCAGGTTATCATCCGAACCTCCTCCAGTATTAAGTTGCAAGCAATAGATAATTGCATTACGCATTGCGTGTAAAGTAAACAATATGATTGTTCTATGAACAAAGGATTGCTATTTTCTCCCTAGTAGCAACAACACATCTAGTACCTTAGAGATTTCTGTCACTTCCCTAGATTACTAGAGGCATGAACCCACTATCGAGCATAAATACCTCCTCTTGGAGTTGCTAGCATCTACTCGGCCAAGATATCTACTAACAACGAAGAGCATGCAAGATCACAAATAACAAAGACATGATAGAATCAATAATCAATCTGAAATAGCATCTCAATATCCATCAGATCCCCGTAAACACAATATGTAGGATTACAAATAGATGATCTTGATCATGAACGGAGCTCACAAGATCTAAACATGGTAGAACAAAGGAGAAGAACCAACCATCTAGCTACTACATGGACCCGTAGTCCAAGGATGAACTACTCACGCATCACATCGGAGGCTTGCATGGTGATGAAGAAGGCCTCCAGGGTGAATTCTCCCCTCCGGCAGGGTGCCGGGAAGAGCTTCAGATCCCTCCCGATCTAGGGATGGAGATGATGGCGGCTATAGACTCTTTCGTGGATTTTTGATCGGGTACTTAGGGTTTCTGTATTGGAGGCATCTTATAGGCGAAAAGGGGAGGCTGAGGGGGTGCCCTAGGCGGCCACACCACCCCCTAGCGTGGGCCAGGCCTGGCCACGCGGCCAGGTGGTGTGGCGGCCCTCTGGCCCCTCTCCGTCTTGCATTCTGGCTCCGTGTCCCCCTCGATGAAAAACTAACTTTGGCTTTGTCCCGTCTAATTCCGATAATATTCATTTTCTGACTTTCCTAGAACCAAAAACAGTAGAAAACAGGCAGCTGGCACTATGGCATCTTGTTAATACGTTAGTCCAAGAAAGTGTACAAAAAGTACTCCAAAGTGTGGACAAAACATAAGAAAGTAGATAAAAACCAAGCATGGAACATCAAAAATTATGGATACGTTAGCAACCTATCACCACTCCGCGACCTGAGCTCATCCGGACCTAAAGTGTCGAGCTTTGAACTCGCGGCCCATTTTTCGGCCGTGAGTTACCTTACCCACGGTTCCTGACCTAGTTTCTACCCCCGCGACGACTCGTGAGGCACTGCCCCTCTGTAGCCTGAGCTTGTCAGGACCTAAAGTGTCGAGCTCTGAACTCGCGGCATGTTCTTCGGCCGTGAGTTATCTCACCCACGGTCCCTTACATAGTTGTATCCTCTTGGTGGCTCATGAGGCACCACCCCTCCGTGGCTTAAGCTTGTCAGAATCTAAAGCTTCGAGCTCTGAACTCACGACCAGCCCTGTGGCTGTGGTTCACCTCACCAACAGTTTCTGACCCCTACAAAACCAAAAATCCTCGCGTTAAGCCAAACGACTTTGTCCTTGAGAGGTTCGTGGCGTATCTTGTGGGGAACTCACCCCTCAGGGGACCAGGAAATCATAGGGCCTAGTGCGCTCAGGATGAAACTTATCACCCAGCAGCAGCGTTAAGTTACCTCACGAATGGTCTCAATGCCTGCGACTGGCCGTGTAAGCTCATTACTGGGCCTCCCCCGTACCTCATGGCCACCACCTTAAGATACCCCATGAGGAGACCGCGGGGGCCCAACAACAAGTTCCGTTACCAATGGTGAAACCCCTGAGTGATGGCATGCCCCCACGAGACTCGAGGCGGCAGCGTGTGTAGGCCTCTAGAGGTTAACACCGCCCAAGAAGCGGGGCTCCAGGACACGCAGGGGATCCTCATGAGTCACCACCAACAATCCCCGGTACAGCAAGCAGGACCACAGGCCCAAGGCACCCGTTGAGGTTATTGCCTTCCGATGCCACTTCTGGGGGTAACCTCCACAAGCCCCCTCCCCGCGAGGCCTCACCTTCCGATGCCAAGCCATGGGCAAGGTCGTCGACCGTGGCCGGATTCGACGAGCCAACTCCCAGGCATGGGCACCAAAACCCTAAGCATCATAGCAAGACATGCGAAGGTAGAAATAATAAGCGTGAAGATCCGCTTACAGGCATACCTACCAAGTCTTCATTACAGACCCAACCCATAAACATAATATTAAAAGACGCTACGTCTATGCTAGCAAAAGACCGCGACCCCAAGGGCGAGACGGCCGACGCGGTGTGGACCTGACCTCATCTCCTCAAGGGAGGTACGCCAGGTAGACCACCCGACATAGCAGGGTGTTGAAGACCAAAACAGAAAAGTCCCTTCCGCCGACATAGTGGAACCGCAGCAAGGAACCTTGCCAGATGCGATGAGCGATGAGGAATTGATTCCAACCGTCGCAGAGGTACATCTCGTTAGGCGGGAGGGTCTCCATGCTCACCAGCCACCACTGGTGCCCACCAGAGTGCCACAACTCCACCTCCTCTCGGAGATCCACCATAACCCCAAGGGTGAAGCGGGAGGGGAGCCGCACCTTGATGAACCAATCAGAGCTCCCAAGAAGGACGACGAAGTAGATCACTCGAGAAGGCTCGGGGTCATCCTAGATATTGATCACCACCAGTGGGGACTACACAACAATGGCCATGGGAGGCTCGGACTGAGCGCCAGACCATCCACCACGTCCGCCGTGGCAACCGCAACCGCTCCCTCGGGGACGCCCGTGCCCGCGTCTCACCGGAGCCTCGCCGGCTGAGGCTTCCATAGCGGAGGGTGAGGCAACCCCGGGGCTAGTGCCGCGACCCCTGCGTTTCCCTCTGCTGCTCCCGCGTGGGCAGCCTCGACCGTCCTTCGCAGGGGGAGCCACCTCCTCCACTAGAGAGATGACGACTAGAGCACCCTCATCCCTGGCTGTGGCGCCCTCGCCTATCATGGTGATGGGTAGAGAAGGGGACGCCATGCAGGAGAACAAGACTTTCATGCAAGGGCATGGTGGGATTGGGGGCAAAGGCGAAGAGTGAGAGCTCACGCGTTCACGCCTTAGTATAAACAGGGTCGTCTGAAAAGACGTATCGCTGCCCCAGGCACGGGGTATAACTGCAAGGGTCCCACGCACCATCACATCATGGGAGCAACTCCCGGTGCGGGAGTGACACGCCCAAGTCTAGCGGTTAAGAGCACGCGGGCGCTTAGAATCTATGGTCAAGGTGAGGGCATGGTAGGATCATGATTGTGTGGGCAGGCACCAGGGCCCACCAATCGTCCTAGGCCATTTGCCCCTTCGAGTCCATGAGGGACGCATGCAGGCCAAACGCCCGAGGGCTACTATCGGGGCCCTAGCAACCAAGGTACCACGTCCTGATGGTTAGTGATGGCTCTAAAATATAGCCATCTACGTCCATATTTAAACTGGATATTATTCATAATTTTGATGAAATATCTCTCTAAACCCTGCCACTAATGCCTAATATTCAGAGGGGTATGCAACCCTTTCTTTTATATTTTCCTGCGCAGATAATGTCATTTGAAGATGGGAATCACTACATTAAAGTGAAAGATATGAGATTTTCAAGAACTAGAAGAAACCAGGAGCCGTAAAGCGGAGGCAGACGCTTTAACGACCAACTATATGACCGGAGCAAAAATTCTAGCCCTATAGCTCCGGTTGTATAGTTGGCGCCGCCATCGTTAGGTAAAACAAAACAACTTTCATGAAGGGACCCCTATATAAAGAAGCCTCGGGAGACGAGAAAACAAGCCAGACCTCGCCAAAAAGTCTCTGCCACAGATCACCAGCCACCTCCAGATCTCAAAACCCTTCTCCATCTCCATAGCCATATTCCACCACTTGTAATAGTAGATCTCTTCTTCGATTGGCGACGTTGTAAGACTATTGCTATCAATCTTATGATTTTCATAAGACTGTTTGTGATTGTTGACTTCATCTCTATGTGGGCCCAAAGATGTGGCCAGCAACGGCCCGCGAATGTCAGGCCTGTTACTATTTCGGCCTACAAAAGCCCACACTTTTTGAATACTGTGTGGCCCGTTAACAGGCTGCATCAAGTAAGCCCAATACTATTAAAGCCCATGGTCAGCCCGTCACTGTTCTCACAGCTCGTCATGGGCTGCCTACGAACGGCCCACTTTTGAGAAGGTCCAATACTGTTCTGGCCTTTTACTATTCTAGCTCGTTACTGTTTTGGCCGTCTACTATTCATGTCTGTTACTGTTGTGGCCCTTTACTTTACTAGCCCGTTACTATGCTGGTTGCCCCTGTTCTGGCCTGTTACTATTCAGGCATGTTACTGTTCTGGTCTGTTAGTATTATAGCATATTACTATGCTGGATTGCCACTGTTCTGGTCTGCTGGTGTTTTGGCCTGCTACTGTTTTGCATGTTACTGTTTTGGTCTGTTACTGTTTTGGCCTATTACTATTTTGGCATGTTATTGTTTCGGCGTGTTACTGTTTCGGTCTATTACTGTTTTGGCATGTTGCTGTTTTAGCCAGTTACCATTGCTGTTTTGGTTTGTCACTATTTTGGCCAGTTACCATTATAGTTTTAGTAATTCTGAAACCTGATCGACATGGCTGACGCAGTTATGCTACCGCCATGCGTGGACGGCGTCAACTAAATGCCTACATGGCCTATGCGAGTTATCTAGATATTACATCAGCTGCAAACTTCTTAAAAATATTACAAAATATGAACAAAATGGAAAGAAAATTCGGCACTTTAGTTGCGAATCAAGTTGATAGTAGAGTCCTCAATTTGCTTTCTCAATCCATCAACCGCACCTCCCTTTGAGTGTGACAGCTACATTGGAAAACCACCTTGAGATATGATCTTGCAGTCCCCTCTTTGGTGGCGATAGCAATAATTGCAGTCTAAAACTAACTAATAACAAGTTAAATATAGCAAAGAAGACAAACTACTCATAGCTAAGAATGAACCAGACAAGAATTATAACTATATAATACAAACTTGTAGAGCAGGAACGCAAACCATGAATGAACTATATAGTAGAGGATAGTTATGTCGTTGCCTAGGACGAACCAGAACTAGATACGAGATATAATGGTGTGGCTTGTGAACCTGTAGAACAGGACAAACAAGCATTAGACAAGTATGCCAACAATGAAATGAGCAATCAAACAAAGTGTTTCTTAGAATTTCAGTATAAACTAGCCAGGTCATTTCGGCAAATATATATGGAAGCAGTGGTATCTCCTAGAATGCAAGAGACATTGGGTGACTCAGACTTGGTTTCATCTCGTTTGGAGTTCGGATGCAAAAGTTGTGGCAGTTCTAGTTTTGAAGTTTTTGCCTGACCGGTAGTTCCGGCGGGCCACCGGTAGTACCGCCAGGGCAGTTTGCCGCCGGTAGTACCGGTGTTAATTCCGGCCCAACTTCCGGTAAACCCGATTTCGGTTCA
Source organism: Avena sativa (assembly GCA_916181665.1). Lineage (NCBI taxonomy): Eukaryota > Viridiplantae > Streptophyta > Magnoliopsida > Poales > Poaceae > Avena > Avena sativa. The sequence goes on along the minus strand of OV702289.1, from coordinate 354,600,749 downwards.
GTACTCTCTCTGCCTGGTTTGTGCTATTTGACGGTACTTCAGTCAGTATTTCAGGCGGTAGTACCGCTAGGACATTCTTGCCGCCGGTAAATCCGATGAAGCGGCGGTAGTACCAGCCAGGTTCGTGTTTTTGTTCTTTCTCTCGCAGTTTTCTGACTGTTGGCTGGGTGCCACCGGTAGTACCAACCATCCACCAGTACTACCGGCCGTGCGCGTCTCTGTGGGTAACGGGCAGATCGGGGAGCCCTTTAAAAGGAGCTCCCCTTTCCCCTTCGGCCTTATCTATTGTTCTTCTCGGTTTTTGGCTTTCTCTCTCCTCCATTGTTGACCTTGAAGAGCTTGCCCTCTCCCCGTCTCCCTCCTATGATTCTTGCATCTTTTTGAGGGATTTGAGAGAGGAGATCTAGATCTACAAGCCCCACCAAGCCAAATCCCTTCTTTGTGAAGGAATCCTTGGGATCTAGATCTTGGAGAGTTTTGTGTTCTCCTCTTGTGTTCTTCCTCCCTTATTCCCCCAATAGCTTTTGTAGCTTTGGTGGAATTTGAGAGTAAGGACTTGCCTCTTGAATTTGATGCATAGGTTTGAGTTCTCCTCGGAGATTCAGTGAGTTCAATCCCTTGGGATTGTTTCTCTTGGGTTCTTGGAACCCTAGACGGTTGTGTGGTTGGATTGTTGACCTTTTGTGGTCTTGTAGCCTTTTGTGGCCTTGTTGCCTTTTGTGGCTTTGTAGACTTTGTGGCATTGTTCTTGGGGCTCCAATGGAGTTGTGGAGGTTCCCCAAGCTTGTTGGCCTTTTGTGGCATTGTGGAGCCTCTGTGGCGTTTCTTGGGAGCCCTCCAATTGAGTTATGGAGATTGCTCCAAGCCTTGTACGGGTTCGGTGACCGCCCTCAAGTGTCCCATAGTGGAACGTGAGTAGGCCTTTTGTGGAGTCACGGGAGAATAGGGTGAGCCTGTTGTGGCATCGGTGAGTTGTGTGCCTTTGCATCTTGGGGTGAGGCCTTGTGTGGCATTGGGTGAGAATCCAGCCACCACACCTCGAGGTGAGCCATTTGTGGCATTCGAAGTACATTTCACCCCCGCACCTCTCCAACAGAGACGTAGCTTTTTTGGAAGTGAACTTCAGGAAATAAATCATCGTCTTCGCGTCCATCGGTTATCTCTCAACCAAGCCCTTTACTTATGCAATTTACATTGTGATAGCCTTCGTGCTTGAAGTACTATATCTTGCTATCACCTTGTTGCTTGTCTTGCTTAGCATAGGTTGTTGGTGCACTTAGTGAAACTAGTGGATATAGGTTTTGGCTTGATAAATTAAACGTTAAGTTTTATTCCGCATTTATTAGAGCCTAAACCGTAATAATTTTAAAACGCCTATTCACCCCCCCTCTAGGCAACGTCCATTTCCCTTTCACCCCCGATGGACCTGAAGGGGCTAGCGACCTAGGACGGTTGGTGGGCCCAACACTTACCTTGTCAACACGAGTCCGCCACGCCTTCATTTTGTCCATGGAATTGAAGTGTTTGTCAGTCCTTAACCGTGAATCTTAGTCACGTCGTGTCTGCCTCGGGAGTTGTTCCCACGACGCGACAACGTGTGGGGCCTCGTAGTTACACCACATGCCTGGTGCAGTGATGCGTCTTTTCAACTGACCCCGTTTATATCGGGGCATGAATGTGTGGTCTCCTCACCCCACGCCACTACCCCCCTTCCTTGTCGCTGCATGCTTGTGTGAAGACTTATTCCCCCAATAGCTCCTAAGCACTTCTCAGCCGCCGAGAAGGAGAAGGCTATGGCGAAGGAAGCAGAAGAGACCACTCCGCCCAAGCGGAGCCTGGGCTGGGCATGGGGTAGCGGCCTCGCGGTGCCCTCAGGCCAGAGCGTGCCCTCGGGACGGACCCCCGTCCAAGCCACTCTGGACGCGGGGTGGAATACTCCTCGGGGCGCGGCCGAGTGTGCATGCGCTGCAACTGTTGGTACCACCATACTGGCTCGAGGGCTAACCCGGACCAAGCGTCGTCCCGACTCAGGCTCAAGACTAAGGAGAAGGCATACTTGAGGTGGTCACCAACTTCATCCTTGTCCTAAAGGACGACGACTGGTCCACGAAGGTACGACTCCTGTCGAGCTTTGCCCTCACGGCAGGGGCCCATCTCTAGGAATCCGTACCGCTAAGGCATGCAGGAGGCAGTGACTGGTGGGCTGTGGGGCTCGAAGTTCCTGCGTCCAAGGAGGTGTACCTCGCCTCCGGCTGGAAGAGCTTCATCCGCGACCACGAGATTGGATGTGGCTCGGTGCTGAGGTTCTGCTACAACGCCAAGAAGGGATTCTCGATGGTGGTATATGACCCCATGTCGTGCCACGCGGATTACCCCCACCACCATTGAGAGGGTAAGGGATTGGGGATGCGGCCATGGCGACGCCATCGTGGTTTCCCTTCCTTGTTAGTACAGGGGATGCGACTACCTCTAGTTTCCTGCCTTGTGGCCTAGATTTTTAAGAAGGACTATCATGGACACCTATAAGCGGACCTTCGTGCTTGTCGCTTCACCTTTTGCATGTTTCTGTTGTAATTCTTGGAGTATCGGTGTTCATAGCACGAGACCGGTTCGGCAAAAATGGCAGCGGCCGGTGCATTGTCTTCCCCGGCGGCTGGCCTCACGAGTCCCCCAGTGAACCTGCCCAGGGTTCAGCATGGAGAGGCGAGGACTCGTGAGGGGGGCTTGTAGAGAACGCACCTGGTTAGGTGACCCCCGGCTGTGGCATCATGAGATAGTAGCCTCGCTGAGCGCCTCCGATCGGCGGTCCTGCTCGCCGCACCAAGGGTCGTGCGCAGTGGTACGAGGAGCCTCCGCGGGGCCTCAGGGTCCAGGCGTCTGGGCGGTGTTAACAATAGAGGCTTGCACGTGTTGCTTGTAACACCCTCGAATCGACCCTATGCAAGTTTCAGCGATTCTCGCCAAACCCGCATAGAAACGATTCAAAGACGCCTACCAGGCACTTCCGTGTGGGCGGAAAACAAAGTAATATCATTACACAATAGTTCATGATGGAACCCACAGAACATACATATACAACAACGACTCATCGAGTCAAGAATACATATATACAGTACAAAGATCCAAATCACCATGAAAACGATACAACATTTGAGTATGGATAAGATGCAAATGGGGCTAAGAGACCTGAAGAATAACCAATGATATCCATAACCATGCCCAGGCCAAGCCGGAAGGGTAACCCTGCTAACAACGTCGATCTCAAACCTGATAAAACAAAAGGGGTGCTGACAAAGGGCAAAGGAAAAAAGAGTGGTCAGTACTGAGGCTAGTACATGGAGAGTCTAGAATTCGTCGGCTCTCGCCTACATATGTATGGTGGACTGAAGCGGCAGCGAAGCATGAACTATACAACCTATAGAGACTCTATACGACTGTCGGCTATTGGAGAGAGATAAGAAAGACCTATGCGGAACCAATCTGATACTACCACCAAACATACTCATCCTGGTATTTCCCCTCGAAACCAAACGGGGAAGTCCTGCCGAGGAAACTCACATGGTTGGCCATTTTATTCATCCTTTCCATGGTGGTTATCCATCTTTACTAGTCATATCGGATTCAAGTCAAATCATAACAGTAATTCTTTAGTTATAGTTGTCTATGATCGAGAAAATGTGCTCGGGGTGCACCAAAATTTCCACATGCACTTCAACCCTTTTTTCCAGATCAATTAACATACTTCCATTGGTATGCTGATGGGGCTTCGGAAACGGTGCTTTCCTAGACCGAAAGCAAGTACATGGGGGACACCCGAAAGAGATACCCATATAAGGTATAGCTAATCCTCCTCGTATGGACCCTGAGGTTGATGGACTTGTCACACGAGCAGAGGCCATAGACAATATATTCCCGTGACAGAGTGCTGCACCTATGCAACAGTAATATATGTTCATCGAGCAACATGTATTAAACATGGCATACATGGCATAAGTATAGTAGGTAACGTACAAAGCCCAAACTATTTTGTGGCCCCCAGCACAATACTTTGAAATCAGGTAATAAGCCGATAGGGGTGCCCAGACACCCCACATGTGGCTAGCGCTCAGTCTCAGAACAGGTGCCAAGAACTCGGGTCCTAGGTGGACACAAGTGGGCGGGTAAAAACCAAATAACATCTATTAGATCTACTTCCAGCATTTTTAATTGATAAGCATAATGAAAACCATGATCATCTTGACCATTAAGCTTGTGCCAACCTCCCAACCACGATTGAACAACAACGATGTGAAGCAACACCTGAGAAACCAACTATGACTCGCAAGGCTAACTTTCTATCAATCAATAGGCAATAGGATGTGTCCAAGGCAATATAGAGGCTGCAACGAGTATAAACGGTGCACGGAAACTAAAGCGTCGCAACACGAATAGAAATAGATCAATAGGAGGAAGTAAAGACTATAAATGCAAAATAGGTAGAATGGGGGAGAATGCTCGCCTGAGAAACATAGCCGAAGATACATTATCCGAAGAACTTGTCGATACTCGTATCCACTCAATGGCCTAATCCGCGAAGAAGCAAAACACTAAAAGAAACACCGGATGCACTATTTAATACTATGGCAGAAGATCCGACATGATACATGATATGATGCATGACATGGGAAAAATGCGATGCAGCTAGGCAATATCAAGCGGAACCGGGGTCCCGGCAATTTAATAGAAGGTTCATGTTGTTTAGGTACCACACAATTTAAATGTTGTCTTAACAAGGCAAAACATGGCATCGATTTTCTACGCAAGTTTAAATGAAGGCGATAATAGGCAAATATATCCCGCATATAGTCTCCATATTTATTTATAAGATGAAATGACATAATGCCCCCAAACCACAACATATGTGTGCAAGCATGAATAATTTATATGCCGCAGGTGTATTGTATTCATCAAAATAGGGGTCTCGAAAAAGGGTTGACACATGGCGGTCCAGAGATCTTGTGGTTCTGAGGGTTTGGTTCGGTCTTCGGAAGATCTTCAGGGTTCAGCGGGATCATTCTTCAGATCCAGGGTCGGGGGTCAGGGTCTTTGAACCCGTGAAGGAGATCTTGGCAATCTAAGGTGTTTGGTTTGGTCTTTGGAATTGGGGTCTTCGGGGTTTCGGATTCTGTTCTTCGGACCCGGGGTCTTGGTATTCCGTGAAGGAGAGCTTGGGGTCGGGCATCGGGAGAACTTGAACTTGTCGATGTCCCAAAGCTTTGTGCAGAAGATCTCGTCAAAGCAGGGAGGCGAGAGGCCACTTGGCGGCAGATCTTGATAGATTCCTTGGTCACATGACACAGGATAGCAGGATCGCGACTCACGACATAACTTGGTACAGTCTCTAGGAAGCAAAATGGATCTCCTAGTGCTGATATTTGCCTCGAACACATGCAACGAGGTAAACTACTGCTGCTATCTGCAAGCACGGTTGACAACGGACACATCAACACTGCTTATCTAGAGAAAACAAAATAGGGCAGAGCTTGTGCTGGCCTATGAGTGGTGGCGCTAGACGGCGGGGTACGGACGCGGCGCAACAGAGGAGGTGAGGATGCGCGGGGCCTAGAATGGAGCTCCGGTGGTGGCTAGAACTTGTCACGTCGGGGACAAGGTGGAGGTGCCTGGTGGCACGGGTCGAGGTCACAGAGCGACCGGAGCAGGGTGGGTCGATGATGGCGAGCGGTGCCGGAATAGAGGGAGGCGCGGTAGTTGAGAGGGTCGCGCGCCCCTAGCAACCCAGGTGAGGGACGAGGGCACGCTCTGCAGCATCGGGATGCGGCCAGAGGAGGCGGCCAGGGCCGGTGAGCTGGGAAGTAGGGCGAGGTAGCGCTCCGTGCTGCAAGGCCCAAGAGGTGGCGACATCACTAGAAGGGAGGCGGGTCAAGGAGGGAGGAGCGGCTAGTAGCGCCCGCATCTGGGAGGAAGAGGAGATGAGGCGGGCGACGGAGCTCCCTCGTGGGAAGACGGGGGCGTGTAGGGCGGAATCGTGAGGAGGTAGGCCGAGAGGGGATTGATCGGGAGGAAGGGGTTGGTGGCCTCGCGCTTGCGTGCAGGAGGAGTGTCTCGCATGCGTGTGGTGAGGCAAGGCTATGGTGCGACGCGCAGCTGGTGCGTCATGCACGCATGTGTGTGGTGTGAGTGCGGCAGCGGGGTGTGTCCCCAGGGGTAACTAGGGTTTGGCTATTGGGGGTGGCCGGCTTGGCCAGGTCTGGCATGGTTGGGCCGCCCCCACAAAAATAAAAGAAATTTTATTTTTTATTTAAAAGAGTTCTGTAATTAGTTTTTAGACAAACAAAATATCCAGGTAGACCCAGAGTTTAAATTGATGTAATGACAGGGATAGTGAAAACAAAAATAGGCTTTTGGGAAATAGTTTTTAGCAAAAATATGCATGATAGCATGACGATGCTAAAATGCAATGTGGCAGGATGACATGAGCATGCTATCATGATGAAGCACAACAATATAAACAACAAGAGATTTTCTAGTAGTGGTTTTCTCGGGGTGCTACAATTCTACACCACTAATAATGGATCTCGCCCTCGAGATCTGCCTCATGGTACGGGGAAGAAGGCCAACGATCATAACCTTCACGTCTCGTGTAGATCCTCACGACACCACTAAGAAGGGTTCTTTCTCCATCTTGAAATCGGCTACACCATCAACAAGGGTTGTTACTCACGTTCGTCGAGAGAACACTCCAACGAAACACAGACGAAGGCAGAGGTCTCAAAAGGTAAGACCACCTCCAACTTCCGTGGAAGGAGTAAAATCGTATGGATCCACCATTCAACGTACAAAAGCGCATGATAAGAGTAGTGGTATAGTCACGACTCCATCCCACACTCAAAGCATTACTCTATACATGACTAGAAGAATTATGCAACCAACTCTCAGAATATAGACCGATGATCTTGACAAGTGATATTCAGAAAGAAAGGAGTGATGCGGGCTCTTCATCAGATCTAGCGTAGACGATGTCGTCATGTTGGAAACACTAGAAGGTACAAAGAAAAGTTTAGTAAATTTTTAGTCCACTAAAAGGTACACAGAGGAAACTTCCTCAGATAGCATGAAGACCGGATGTAGCAACACCATTACAAGAAGAAGGAATCGAAACACTAAAGGTACGATGGAAACCCAACCACGAGAAATCCTGGTCTCGAAGAAAGGTAAGAGAACGGATTCAAAACACGTAGAGGTAAGAGGAGAATAACATAGGGGTAAGGAGTAAAATCAGACCTAATCAGATCGAGCCAACCGATTTTGCAAAATAGTTTTGACACACTACATCGTTCGTTAGCTAGGTTAGCCGACAGGCTGGACCAGTGGGGTGTCGCAACTGCTGAGCTCTGATACCACTTTGTAACACCCTCGAATCGTCCCTATGCAAGTTTCAGCGATTCCCACCAAACCCGCATAGAAACGATTCAAAGACGCCCCACAGGCACTACGGGTGGAAAACAAAGTAATATCATTACACAATAGTTCACGATGGAACCCACAGAACATACAAATACAACAACGACTCATCAAGTCAAGAATACAAATATATAGTACAAAGATCCAAATCACCTTGAATACGACACAACATTTGAGTATGGATAAGATGCAAATGGGGCAAAGAGCCCTGAAGAATAACAAATGGCGTCCATAACGCTGCCCAGGCCAAGCCAGAAGGGTAACCCTGCTAACGACGTTGATCTCAAACCTGCTAAAACAAAAGGGGTGCCGACAAAGGGCAAAGGAAAAAGAGAGCGGTCAGTACTGAGGCCAGTACACGGCAAGTCTAGAATTCAGCCGCTCTCGCCTATATAGGTATGGTGGACTGAAGCGGCAGCGAAGCATGCACTATATAACCGATAGAGACTCGATACAACTCGATTATTGGAGAGAGATAAGAAAGACCTATGTGGAACCAATCTGATACTACCACCAAACATACCTATCCTGGTATTTCCCCCTCAAAACCAAACGAGGAAATCCTACCGAGGAAAGTCACACGGTTGGTAGTTTTATTCATCCTTTCCATGCTGGTTATCCATCTTTACTATTCATATCAGAATCAAGTCAAATTATAATAGTAATTCTTTAGTTATAGTTGTCTATGATCGAGAAAATGTGCTCCAAGTTGTCAATAACCGTAGAAACGGCTTTTTGAAAAGATTTAACACTATAGGGGTGCACCAAAGTTTCCACACGCACTTCAACGTTTTTTGCCAGATCAATTAACATACTTCCATCAGTATGCCGGCGGCGCTTCGGTCACGACGCTTTCCTAGACCCAAAACAAGTACATGGGGGCCACCCAAAAGAGCTACCTACATGATGTATAGATAATCCTCCTCGTATGGACCCTGAATTTGCGTGGACTTGTCATGCGAGCAGAGGCCATAAACAATATATTCCCGTGAGAGAGTGCCACACCTACACAACAGTAATAAACGCTCATCGAGCAACATGTATTAAACATGGTATACATGGCATAAATACAGTAGGTAACATATAAAGCCCGAACTAGTTTGTGACCCCAGCACAGTACATTAAAATCAGGTAATAAGCCGGTAGGGGTGCCCCAGACACCCTACACATGGTTAGCGCTCAGTCTCGGAACAGGTGTCAAGAACTCGGGTCCTAGGTGGACACAAGTGGGCAGGTAAAAACCAAATAACATCTATTACCCACCGGTGCCTCTGCATTAGTTCTACTTCTAGCATTTTTAATTGATAAGAATAATGAAAACCATGATTATCTCCACCAGTAAGCATGTTCCCACCTCCCAACCACGGTGGGACAACAACGATGGAAGCAACACCTAAGCAAGCAACTACGACTCGCAAGGCCGACTGTCTATAAATCAACATGCAATATGATGTGTCCAACACAATATAGAGGATGCAAGGAGTATAAATGGTGCACAGAAACTAAAGCATTGCAACACATATAGCAATAGATCAATAGGAGGAAGTAACGACTATAAATGCAAAATAGGCAGAAAGGGGAGAATGCTCGCCTAAGAAACATAGCCGAAGATACATTATCTGAAGAACTTGTCGATACTCGCATCCACTCAACGGACTAATCCATGAAGAAGAAAACAATAAAAGAAACACCGGATGCACTATTTAATACTACGACAGAAGATCTAGCATGATACTTGATATGATGCATGACATGGAAAAAATGCGATGCAAATAGGCGATATTAAGCGGACCCGGGGTCCCGGAAATTAAATAGAAGGTTCATGTTGTTTAGGTACCAGGCAATTTAAATGTTATCTTAACAAGTCAAAACATGGTGTCGATACGCTACCCAAGTTTAATGAGGGCAATAATAGACAAATATATCCCGCATATAGTCCCCATATTTATTTATAAGGTGAAACGGCATAATGCCCCCAAACCACAACATACGTGTGCAAGCATGAATATTTTATATGCAACATGTGTATTATATTCATCAAAATAGGGGTCTCGGAAAAGGGGTCACACATGGCAGTCTAGAGATCTTGGGGTTCTGAGGGTTTGGTTCGGTCACCGGAAGATCTTCGGGTTCGGCGGGATCAGTCTACAGATCCAAGGTCAGGGGGCGGGGTCTTCGAATCCGTGTAGGAGATCTTGGCGATCCAAGGGGTTCGGTTCGGTCTTCGGAATTGGGGTCTTCAGGGTTTGGACTTCGGATCTTCGGATTCGGGGTCTTGGTATTCCATGAAGGAGAGCTTGGGTTCCAGCGTCAGGAGAACTTGAACTCGCTGGTGTCCCAAAGGTTTATGCAGAAGATCTCGTCGAAGCAGGGAGCCGAGAGGTCACTTGGCGGCAGATCTAAAGGTATAATTGATGCCCCCTCATAGGGCATCTCACAATGATCAGCTCTTCTAGACTGTTGGATGGGATGCTGGGTGCGATCTGGGCCGTTTATCCGCTGCTGAACCGTGGGGTTTGTTCGCACTAGGAGATGGCTGGTTGTCACTGCGTATGGGCCCTCTGTTTCGTTGGCCCCGCGTGTCTGTGGGTTGGGTCAGATTAGCCCGTGTCGCAGAAGCTGGTGGGGCGCAGCAGGCTGTGCGCCGGGTCACGCGCGTAGAAGGATGGGGCATGCGCGTCGACTGGTGGAACGATGGTGGTTTACCTGGCTGCTACTGTGTGTGGGCCTTTCAATTCGTTGGGCCCGTTTGTCTGTGGATTGCGTAACGTGCACTCGCGTCGCGGCATGTGGCGAGTCGCGCGTGCACCGGGCCTTGCGCCGCGTGGTGGGTGGGTGCAGGTCGCGTCAATCACGTCGAGAGATGCAACGGTGGTGGTTTACCCGCCTGTTGATGCATGTGGGCCTTTTGTTCTATTGGCCCCGCGTGTCTGTGGGGTGGATCGGCTTGTCCCGGTGGGTTGGGCGGTGCCTCGCGTGGAGTGGTTGGGCAGCGTGCGACGTGAGATGGGTGTTGCTGCCCACGACATGTGTCAGGCGAGTGTTACCCGCAAGGACCGGCCCGTTGCTCTCTGCCTATGGGCCCGTTATGTTTTGGGTCCACTGGTCAGTTCGCCTGGAAGTTGTGGAGGCCGGTGCCCGTCGATATTGTGCACGTCCGTAATATCTCTCTCGGAGGGGCAGGGCGGGTTTTTTGCGCGTGATTGTCTCACTGGCGCGTTGCCATTGGCAGACGGGGGAGGCGTCCTCTTCCACTCCTAGGTACTTTGCCGCCGCAGCTCCTTCTCTGGATCTGTCCGTCCCACTTCCTCTCATACTCGTTGGTCTCGGTTCGTTCTCCGATCTGTCTCGCTACAGTAGATCCAGATCCGTTCTTTAGCTTGGTGTCTTTGTTTCTCCGGCGGTGGCCGGACTTTTCCCCATGGCGTTGTTCTGCCGTGGGTTGGGTTAAGGTTAGTTCTTGTTTTGGCCGTTGGTGATTTTCTATCTTCCTCGCTGTTGTGTTGTTGCAATTTTTTGGGGTTATTTTCACCCAGATTTTTTGGCTTCAATGCATAGCTTTCGAGCCTCCTCTTCATCCTGGTTCGTCCTGGTTCTGACTTGTTCGGTCTTTTTTCCTTTTCTGAGGTGTTCTCCCATGGATCCATTGACTTCCTTGCATGGGCTTTGGGTCTCCTCTTTGTCGCATGTTTGATTCGTTCGGTGTTTTTACTGGTCACATCTAACGTTATTTCTTTTGTCTTCTTGTTGGTTTTGGTTTCAGCAGGTCGTCCGGTTGCTGGAAATTACGCCTCTGGACTACGGGGTCTGTCGCTGCGCTTGTTCCTTGGTCTTCTCCATGGTACGTGCTCGCTCGCTTTCATTGTCACGTGCCACTGCTTGCAGAATCGCACTAAGTTACGCTAGGTTCGGTGGTTCGTTTCCTGGGCAGCTGCTGGTGTAGAGGTGATTTTTTGGCCCTTGGCTTTCCCTGGGTTTGGTTGCGAGATCGGACCTCCTGGCTGTTGTGCGTGGTAGCACGATTTGGTAGGTCAGTAGTGGCGGATGGGCTAATATGGTGAGCTATGGCATTTGCCGTGCTCTGGTTTGGAAAGAACACCTTCAGTTCAGTTAGGTGCCCTTGTTGGCTTCTGAACGTCCATTAGTGTCACAACGAAGAGCACTCACCATGACTCGAAAAATTACAATGGTTTTTGTTATGTGGTGCCTGTTATATTCAGTTGGGTATTAGACTTTTCTGCTTACCAGTTTGGGTCTTGCCCTGAAAAGACGGTTTATATTCAGTTATGTATCGTTATTGACTGATGTATTTTATTAGCGTCAGGAAAGAGCGTATCAGACTTTTCTGCTTGCCAGTTTGGCGTTGGATTAGAATATACCTTACTTTCGGCTAATATCATTATTGCCTAATGAATGTTTTTTAGAGTGCTGGTTGTAATTTTATTATTGTTTACTGAATGTTTGTTGGATTGCTGGATGTAATTTAGAAAACTGCGCTTCTTTTGTTCTATGGTGCCTGCTTTTGTTCCGATCCTTCGATTATTTATTGTCTCATCTGTTCTTTTTGCATTGTTAGCACCTATGTGATAGCTTTTATCTTTTTTGTTTAGAGACATGTTATCTTTGTGCTAATATCCAACTCGCTTTTTTCAGGTTGTCTGCTGGCGTTTGCTGTCGGGTCTCCGCTGATTTGCTGCCAGGTGATTTCCTTTGTTTATGTTGTGGTAATATATGTACATACGTGGTTTCTTAGCATGATGAAGTTTAGATTGTCCATCTTCGAATAGATGCGGAATTTGTTAGCACCGCTTGGTGACAACTTTTAGCTTTTTAGTTCAGGGATGATCTGCTGTTATCTCTAACCCAACTCGCTTTCTTTCAGGGTGTCTGCTGGCATTTGCTGTTGCTCTTCTTAGTTTACTGTCGGGTCTCCGCTGATTTTCTACCAGGTGATTTTCTTTGCTTATGTTGTGGTAATATATGTGCATATGTGGTTCCTTGCCACAGTGCAGTTTAGAGACAGAAAGGTGTCTCAGTTATCAAGGGATGGTTGTTCTGATCCTTTGATTATTCATTGTCCCAGCTGTTCTTTTGCTTTGTTAGCATCACTTGCCGGTGTTTTTTTGCTTTTTAAGTTCTAGGAAGATCTGCTTCTATCTTTGACCTAATATCCAACTCGCTTTCTTTCAGGTTGTCTACTGACATTTGCTGTTGGTCTTCTTAGCTTGTTGTCGGGTCTCCACTGATTTGCTACAAGGTGGTTCTCTTCTTTTGTTGTGCTAATATATGTGCAGTTATTTTCTCTTCTTTACGGGTTTTGCTCGGAAAGGGACAGGTTCTGTGACCACTGGCGGATCTTAGTTGGGGCAAGACCAGGCCATGGCTTGCCCTGCCTAGGAAATATATGCCTTTTTATTTGTGATATTTTGTCCATCAATAGCCTATTTTTGGCAAGCTCCATCGCTGACTGTGACGTCGACAGCTATGTTTTTTAGATGTAGGTTTCGGGACGTCTGCTCTGCCTTTTTCTTTTTGTGTTTTTGGTATGTATGTCATCGTTTCTAATAATTGCCCTGCTGTGATTTTGGTGTACATGAGCCTACTTTTGCTGGTTATTTGTCGGCTATGTGGATTTAGCTTTCTGTTGTTGTTCTTATGTGGTTATAGGTGTGTGTGTGCTTATTTCTGCTGGTCTCTTACAACTTTTGCCTTTTTTTGGATACTAGCTTCTTCTCAGGAAGAGTTGTGTACGTGTGTTCTTTTGTTGCTGTTGGTACGATGCCACCAAAGCCACCTCCTGCTTGGGTGACTCCTCACTGGGGTCCTCGCATGTTAGATGGCGAATCACGTTATAAGAGAAAAAGTAGGTTGCCCATCAGTTTTAAAAATTCTCGCTTTTGATAACGGACTAAGGCCATCTTTTTTTAATAACATGTATCTATTCATGAAAATCAGGAGATGGTTGGTACCCGTTCCTTGGTTCTGCTGTTACCAGGTTTTATTGTAAAAGGAGGAAGCTTAGAATGAAGCCGCGTTGTACTGAATTTGAAGGTGTGGAGGGGTAGCGTTTTGTGTTAGGTTGTCCTTTTACCATTATTAACTCATAGAGGTGCTTTACCTGGTTAGTACTGTCCTTTTGTCATAGAACATGCTATGCGAGACCCGGTAGATGGTGATTGGGAGGGTTTCCCTGGTGAGCTCGCCGAGAGTATAAAAGGTAACAGATTGGAGGCGCTGTAACATGCTTTATTTTTGTTTTCGGGATCCGTGTGGTGCTGAAAGGGTGCTGAAATGCTTGCTGTGTGTTTTCTTGTTTTCTAGCTTCTTATGCAGATCGGTCATACCATGGTTCTCCTGAGTTCCAGTGTCGAAACTGTGGCGCAAACTTCTGGTGGGGGGAGTGTGTTAAATCTACGTCCTATGCTGCTCAACGGCGTGTTGATTATAACCTTTGTTGTAAAGGCGGCAAAGTCTACATTCCTCCATTCAGAAAACCACCTGACTTTCTCGCTAATCTTTTACATTTTGATGGAGATCGCCGTGCTAGGCGGTTTATCTCCAAGGCTCGTCAGTACAACTGTCTCTTCTCTTTCACATCAATGGGTGCAAACATTGATCGTTCTATCAACAATTCCCGTGGTCCTAACATTTTCGAAATACAAGGCGCGGTTTGTCATCGTATGGGTTCCCTTTTGCCTGAGAAAAGTGATGCACCGGGTTCTGTTGGAGGAAGAAATAGACCAAAATTTGTCGAGTTATATATCTATGACACCACCAATGAGATCGATAATAAAATTAACGTTGTTAACCCGGACAATGACAAAAGCAAGGACTTAGACCCTGTTATTGTTGTTGGTTTGGTAAGTATGCTTAATAGCTGTAATGACCTGGTGAAATTTTTTAGGATGGCTAGCGAACGAATCAAGGGAACGAAGATGAGCATGTGGCCATTCGTTTGGTTGCTCCAAAGAAAGGTGATGACCCATAGTATAGTTTTCCAGCAACCCACAGTATAGATCTTGATGCCCCTTCCCGTGATATCGTGATTGATAACAAAAGAACAGGGTTGGAGAGAATCTCGTCTTTGCATCCTGCCTTTATGTCGCTTCAGTATCCTCTGCTCTTCCCTTTTGCCAAGAGAGATTTTCACATTGAGATTCCTTACCTTGCTACTACCAGTGATAGAAATGGGTCCCGTAAGACGTTGACAATGCAAGATTATTACTGCTTTGTTTGTCATTATTGTAGCATCTAGATGAATCCTTACTTGTGTTATGGTTTGTTATCTTCTCAGGTTGTTGTTGATTCGCGGGCTAGCATAGACAAGGGGCGCTTGTGGTTTATACTTAAGAATCAGAAAAAACATAGGAGCGAGAGCTACCAGGGTATTACCGATCTTGTTGACTTAGGTTTCATGGATGGTTCTGATGTTGGTAAATCTATTGTATTGCCTTCTAACCACACTGGCGGTCGACGTTATTTTTAAGAAAATTTCCAAGATGCCCTTGCTATTGCGCGTGTTCATGGTGCTCTTGACCTGTTCTCTACTTTTACTTGCAATCCTAAGTGGCCTGAGATAACAAAGGCTCTTTTGTATGAGCCTGGGCAGAAAGCTCATGACAGAGCTGATATTGTTGTTAGAGTATATAATACGAAGCTTAACGAATATCTCGATGATATTAAATCAGGGCGTGCGTACGGTGTTGTAGAAGATGGTACTGTTTTCTTGTTTTCTTTCTTCCCGTTAATTATTTTCAGTTATTCAAAGTCCTCTCTTGTCGAGTTACTGGCTGCTGTTCTATTAACAGTTCTTCATACCGTCGAGTTTCAGAAGCGAGGACTGCCGCACACCCATATTCTCATCTGGTTGAAGAGGGTGAATACCGAGGTGAGCATGGCGTTCCTTGACTCTTTTGTTTCTGCTGAAATTCCAGATCCCAATGAAGACCCTCTTGGTTTTATCTTGGTTTCTGAATTTATGATGCATGGTCCTTGCGGAGAACTGAATGATAAATGTGTTATGAAGGATGGAATGTGTTCCAAACATTTTTCAAAAGAGTTTCAAAAGGAAACTGTCCTCGATAAAAAAGGCTATGCACTTTATAAACGATCTGACAATGGTCGACGCGTGTTCAAAAATGGGAAGTGGCTTAGTAACCAGTGGGTGGTTCCTTACAATCTAGCCATGCTAAAAAAATACTAGGGCCACATGAACGTTGAGTGGTGTAACAAGGCAATAGTAATGAAATACCTATTTAAGTATGTTACAAAAGGTCCAGACTATTCAAAGATTTATTTACAAAGGATTAAAGGCAAGGGTGTCCCTGTAGATAGCAATGGTCGTCCCCAAATAAATGAGGTCAACGAGTATTTAGAGGCTAGATACATATGCGAGTATGATGCGTTGTGGCAGATCTTTGGTTATACCATACATGGGAAAACTTCATCTGTTGAGAGGATACCTGTTCATCTATCTGGTATGAATACTATCAGGTTTGATGATGATGCTGATCTCACCAGGATAGCTGATAACGAATTTCTAAGAAAAACTACACTCACAAAATGGTTTACTGCCAATAGAACGTTTGCCGAAGCTCGGTCTTTAACGTACTGTGATTTTCCTACAGAGTGGACATGGGATTCAGAAAATAGATCCTGGCACGCGAGAGGGGGAGGGGAAAAATAGGACGCATTTACTATGTACAACCTATTGTTGGTGAACTATACTACCTACGTATATTACTTATGATTGTTAAGGGGGCAACTTCTTATGTTGATCTTAGGACGTTCCAGGACACCACCTATCTTTATTTTAAAGAAGCTTGTGCCGCTCGGGGTTTGCTAGGTGACGATTCTGAGTGGTACCGTACCTTTGATGAGGTTGTTCTTTGGGGTTTTGAACCATGCTGGTGGCAATTTTTTGTCACCATGCTACTGTTTTGTAGGGTGAAGAGCGAGAGAGATTTTTTCAGCGGTACTAGGTTCATCTTGCTGATGATCTTCGGTATGGTATTAGGCTGGCACGGAGAGATCCAAAATATGAGGTCCCCGCTGACCAACTTAGAGATATTCTTCTTACCGAGTTTGCTGAGGTGTTCCTTAAGAACGGTTCTAGGATATGTGACTTTAATTTGCCGTCGAGGACAACCTACGAGGGTGTCTTTCATCAGATAGGCTGATACAGGAAGAACTATCATATGATGACTTTGCTAATCTTCAACAGCAAGCCGTTCTTTTGTTTGATAAGTTGAATGCTAGGTAGCGTTCTGCTTTCTTAAAAATTGTTAAGGCTGTGGTAAATGAAGAACCTGGCTTTTTCTTTGTTTCTGGATTTGGTGGGACTAGGAAAACATTCTTGTGGAATGCTATTGTGGCTTATCTTCGTGGGGAAAAGAAAATTGTGCTCACTGTTGCTTCTTCTGGTGTTGCTTCTCTTTTGTTACCTGGCGGTCGGACTGCCCATTCACGTTTTAAAATCCCTTTTAGTATCGACGAGACCTCGGTTTGCAAGATTAAAAGAGGCACTCATCTAGATGACCTTTTGAGAGATACTTCTCTCATTATATGGGATGAAGCGTTGATGACGAACCGCATGTGCTTTGAGGCGCTGGACAGAACTTTGCGTGATATCTTATCGGTTGATATCCTGCCTTTGCTGATTTGCCTTTCGGTGGGGTTGTGATGGTTTTTGGTGGGGATCTTAGGCAGATACTGCCTGTTGTTGAGGGTGGTTCTAGAGCACAGGTGGTTTCTACCACTATTACAAAGTCTCTTTTGTGGCAGTTTGTGACTGTTTTGAACCTTCAAGAAAACATGAGACTTGCTGTGCCAGGTGCAAGCGTTATGGTTCAAGAGGAGATTAAATTATTTAGTGATTGGGTACTTGATCTTGGTGAGGGAAAATTGCCAGCAGTGGCACGTGACAATGAAAGCGATTCTTCTTGGATAGATATCCCGGAGGATCTTCTGGTCCGTACCGAGGGGGATAAGGTCGCTGCCATTATTGATGCTGTCTATATAGATTTTAGCTTGAATTTTCAAGATTCGGAGTATCTGCGTCAGCGAGATGTGCTTGCACCCACAAATGATTTAGCCGACGAGATTAATACCCATGTTTTAAAAATGGTGCCTACCGAAGGACGAGAATACCTGAGTTCAGATTCTAAGTCTTCTCCCGCTGGAGCAGCTAAAGAAGACGATTTGTTTTATCCTCCTGAGGTTCTGAATGCAATATCTGTCCCTAACTTTCCTACCTACAGGTTGTTTCTTAAAATAGGTGTTCCTATTATGTTGCTTAGGAATTTAAGTCAGTCCACTGGTCTATGCAATGGTACAAGACTTATTATTGTTGATCTCGGCGATCGTTTGATAAAGGCTGTTATCATCACGGGGTCTCATGTAGAAGATGTGGTCTATATTCCAAGAATTGAACTAACGGCAAAAAAGACCAAATGGCCATTTATTCTTTTGCGTCGTCAGTTTCCTATCCGAGTATGTTATGCTATGACTATAAATAAAAGTCAAGGGCAGACTCTGAGCTCTGTTGGACTATACCTAAAATCACCTGTGTTTTCCCATGGGCAATTGTATGTGGCCGTGTCTCGTGTAACATCTAGAAAATCTCTAAAGATACTGATAGTGAACGAAGACAAGACATGTGGATCACAAACAAAGAATGTGGTATATCATGAAGTATTTCAGTGGTCCGCTAGTTTAACTCGCGGATGATATTGTGAATCTTACATATGTACATACTACAAATTCTCTTTTTTTGGGTTTTGCTTCAGTGGCTTTTTCCTCTATTTGTACATTCTGTGTGTCCTCTAGGTTTATACATTCCGTCTACTTTATGTGTGTATGCCCATGTGTCTACTCTTTTACGTAAGTCGTGCCTCCTCTGTATCCACTGTTATGATTTTGTTTTGCTATTTTGTTGATGGGGCACTGTTCTCTTCTGCAGGTCTGCATTTACATGCTTTGACATTTCCTGTTTTCCGGTCCTTATCAAGTGCATGGTGTTTTTCCTGTTCTTTCTAATCCCTTTTTTTATGTTCTTGGTTGCAGATGCCGATCAGTCCATTGTCTCAGCTTACCCAGGGCAACAAAGACTGGACGATCCATGTGTTTGTGTCTCGTCTCTGGCAACATCGCGGAGGCACAGATGTTGGTCCTATCAGACACACCGATATCGTCTTCCAGGACACAGAGGTATCGACACAAGTCATTTTTTGAGGGAGGGTGATCTGTTGTATTACTGCTATGTTTTTTGTGTTCTTGTGTTAACATGGTTGGCCATACTATTAATACTTGTCGGCGAACGGTTGGTTCAGTTGTCTATATGCGGGGTTTGGATTAATGATTACATTTCCTTCTTATTCTAGGGAAATCATATGTATGCAAAGATCTCTCAGTTTTTGGTAAAAGACTTTATCGAGAAGATTAAAGAAGGCAAGGTTTATGAAGTAAGGAGATTCTTGGTGTGTCCAAAGAAAAACATGTACATGCCTGTAGACTATAAACTCATGATCAGGTTTGGTAGATATACTACTGTGAGGGAGGTCAGTGATAATATTATGGATTATCCTCTCTGTACATACGCTCTAACACCCATTGATGAACTCCCGAATCCAACCGATAACCCTGAGACTTTCACATGTATTGTACTGTGTGTGGTTACCTTTTTGTCCTGGTTCTGTTTTAAAGCCAGTACAGAACAAGGTGTTTTTTATGGCGTACCTGATTTTCATCGTCTTTTTGTACCATGTAGATGTGGTTGGTATCATCACGAGTGTCTCTCCAACTTTTTGTTAGCATGTCTCTTTGCTTCGTGTTATCTTGCTTGCTGCCTGTTCCTTCACTTTAGGAATTCTGGTGTGTAATTTTTGGGTTGTCTTGCAGTGGATTTGAGATTACCGTGGTTCTGTGGGGAGAACGGGCTATTACTTTTGATGGCGATAGTGTTCTTAGGGATGCTCAGCTTGGACCGGTTGTTGTGATCTTTGTTGGGACTCTGGTGAAACCGTTTGAAGGTTGTGATGACTTCCCCCGCTAAATTATTGCCTTACCTCTTTCTTATACATCTCTTTATGTCTTGTGCTCATAGGCCGTAATGGTTTAAGCGGAGGTGCTCCATGCCGTTGGTACATTAACGAAGATCTGCCCGAGATCAATGAGATTTCTACACAGTGAGTACCTCAGCTATATCGGAGCTTGATGTTGTTCTTTTAGACGGTGGGCTTTTACGGTTCCTTAGACTATCGGTCTGACTTTTTACTTGGCTTTCCTGTGATTTTATAGGTTACAGGGTATGGTTCCTGCTGTCCGAGGTATCTCACTTCTGGGGCAGACTGCCGTCGAGATCAGTGCCCAGGTTGACCTCGAGACAAAGACCGTTAAAGAGTTGGTTGGTCTAAACATCTGGGAACACAGGGTGATTATGCTTTGTTTCTATATTCTGGTAATTGTGTTCCTCTCTACCTGTTTATGGTTGTGGCTGCTTACCTTTATGATCGCCTTTGTAGAAAACAAAATTCTATTGCACTGTTGTAATTACCAAAGTTAGTCCTGGTGAACGTTAGTGGTTCCATGCTTGCACGGCTTGTAATAAAGGAACAATCCCGTATGGTGCTGCGTACAAATGTTCTGATAAGACTTGTCGCGGCGTTGGCGGCATGCCTAGGTGAATATCCATTCCGTATTCTATACAAGACCAAGCTCTTGTTTGTACTTTTCTAATTAGTTTTGTTTCGTCAGGTATCGACTTTGTTATTTTGGATCTGATGGTACTGGGGAGGTTGAATTTGTGTTTTTTGATAAAGCTGGCAAGGAGTTATTTGGCAAAGCAGCTCTGACTCTTCTTCGCTCAAGAGCTCCTAGTGCTATGACTGTGGAAGAGGCTATTCAGTTCGGCCGCACGGATCAGTCTGCTCCTTTGGAGATTACTTCCATTGTGTCAAGAAAGTACCGTATGGTCGTATCTGTCACAACTAGGAGCTTTGACGCAGAGTCCACTGCGCCATCTTATCAGGTTCATAGGATGGAAATGCAGCATGGAAAGCAGAACAGATTCGTTCCTCGTGGTCGCGGGTCTGGTTTGGCATTGGCATTGCCTAGCAACTCTGCTGGTAGCAGTGGATTAAATTTTGCTGGTAAAGCATTAGCTGATGATGTTGCAACTGGGCAGAGTACTCTTTCAGCTACTACTACAGACATTCCAAGTGTTTCAATGTCTAATGATCTCAGTGCTTCTATAGTAAGTGCTCATCTTTTTGAACACGCAATTTGCCTTATTGTTACCTCCGTTGAGCTATTTGTCTTATTGTTACTCTCCTGCAGACACCACCATCGGTTACAAAGCCTCCTGAGGCCAGGTATTAGTTCTCATTCTGAATTTCTCAAAGTTATTTCATCAATGGATGTAGCGTGCTTCATTCTTTTCACTATACTCTTATGGATTGTTCAGTGGTTCCAATAGTGGAATTGATTCGACTATTAGGAGGGCTCTGTTTGCCGAACTACCAACTGAGCAGGAACTGGGTGATGGAACAGGACTGGTTACTTCTGACCAGCTTGGAGAGGTTATACTACTGAACTAGCCATATGTTTTTCTATTTTAAGCAAATGTGTTTCTTGGCGTTGATAGGTTGTTTGTTGCTATGTTAGGTTGGGTTATCCGTATCTGATGCTCCGGAGTTACCACATGTGCTCTCCAGCGCGGATCCTCCAGAAAAGAATTCTAACAGGTTAGTCTTCTGTCTTTGTTTTAAGATTTTCTACTTGCTTTATTCGGCAGTTGGACAAAGATACAAAACAACATATGCATGCTCTTGCATGTAATCTTGCTGATTTTATACATCTGGTTGTTCCAACGTTTTTGCCACTGCTGGATATTAATACATTACTAGCACAAATGTCCATGCGTTGCACCGAGGTGAAAAAAATTGATTAAAAAATGTCGGCATGAACAAATATTGTCCCAAAGTCGGTCAGCTCGTAACCCTAGTCTCAGTTTGTCGTTTCGCCTAAATTTTTATTCATGTTTATATTTCATTGATGTTTTTATTTAACCTACTATTTGGAGCAAGATGAGTGATACGTCTACCTAATGTTGATGTTGATCAAATATAGCAGAAAAAGGGGTAACGTTTGTTTATGCTGATAAGAACTCGAGCCTATTGTTGCTATCAGCTACGTAGTAGACTGTCTCTCTACTCAAACCACCACCTTAAGGCATCATATATCCACTCAGCCCCACACAGATCCCTGCTCCCCCCAACCCCCAAATCTCTGCTTCCTTTCTCCATATTGTGGCATCAACAATCCCGAGTCATCATTTGCGGCATCATGTTTAATTACATCCAAGTAGCACAATTCTCTTTCAGGCAATCCATATTCCGTTGTCCCGAGTAGCGCCCATCAGCCCAATGGTAAGCTAATAATTCCCGATCATTAGATTTCCAACCATGGTGGTTCCTCTTGCTGATTACGAAGGCTTTACAAAAGTATATAAACTGGTAGAACATGATGTAAGGGAGCAAGGTGGGACTATTCGATACAAATATCCATGTGTGCTGTTTTTTTACTACAAAAACGAAAATCTCTCGTGACCTCCATGGACTGGCAAGTCCAGCCGACCAGGCCAAGTTGATTCATCTTCGCACACAGCCCATCGGCCATCAAATTGACAACCAGGACGTTTAATTCGTTTTAGATTTGGATTATAATATACGGAAGTGTTCCTTTTTCCTAGATTACCCGTTTGGAGAGGGCCTGATTCTGTGTGCAGCTCGTGCGCATGGTGAGCCCCTCAAAGCTGCACGCTATCCTCATATACACCAGCTGGAAGTAGTCTGATGCCGTGCGCGAGCTAGCGTGGCTATGGATATCGACGGTCACGTCGATGACAAGGTACCACGTGTCAGACCGCCGACCAATTCCATCCCAGACGCCGACCTTGTGCATGAGCCAGCGTGTCCGACTACGTGCGCGTCACATTGGACTTCGGAACAGGAGAAAAAAATAAAGGAACCCTACGACGCAATCGGCAATGACATGTTTTTAACGAACCGTTTTTTAACTTACCGATGGCATTGCTGCTAATATGAGATTTGGTGGAAGAGCAAATCGGTCCTTAAAAGTGTTGGACCGGAAGAAACAATCCGTCCTTTATTATTAGGTATAGATTTGTTAGTGGTCTCTGCATACCTATTATTCATTAAATTTGCTTACTCCAGTTGTCGATAAATCCTCCATTCGTGCCGTTACCAGAAGCTGTAACCTAGCATGCTGTTTTCGACATGAAGAGATCTTTCTTTTCGGATTCCATGTTGTGCGATCCGTACATTTACTGACTCCTTTTTCCTGTCGGTTGTACGTAGGCGCAAGCAGCAGAAACCTCCAGCAGATGTGCCAAGAAAAAAGAAGAAGACCTGAGTCAGAGATAGGTACACCCCTCTTAGTTGTTCGTATATGCATGATTCGTTGTGTTTAGTTCTAGAGCCTTTGCTTGTTGGCCTTTGTTTGCGCAAATTCAGTATTCTTGCTTACTATTCCATGGTTTCATTTGCAGGGGTGTTGCATCTTGACGACACAGGTCGTTGGTTGCTGTTTGGTTGCTACTATCTACGTGTGGTGGGAGAAGAAGAAGCCTGGTTATTTTGTGACTGTAATGTACATATGAAACGTCTGTTGATGCAACAATCTTGCTGTGCGTCTCCTCTTGACACCCGCTCTATGCGGGTGCTTAAGTACCTACTATTGTTAGTCGGTTTTAATCTATGCTCCAAGACCATTTACTTCCCCTAGCTAGCAAGAATTACCTATATATATATTCCTAGAACTACGATGTTCTTCTCTTATTATCAGTGTTGTGTGGTTTGTCGTGAAGATCATCGTTTCCTCTTAAATTGTCGTCGGCTTCTTATAAATAAGTTGCTCTCCGTTAGGAAAGTCTATATTTGTCTGCGTCTGCTTACTTCGAAGGGTAGCGCGATCTGGGGAAAGCCTAATCTGTAGAACCAACAGCTTGCAGATACAGAGCTAAAGTACTTTATATTAAGAATGGACTCCCTGGATGATTCTACCAGGAGAATAGCATGTCCCCAGATTGGTTTAACTTGGATTATCGTAGCGCGATGTTCTTCGGTAGCTGGAGCGGACTCTCTACGGTCTGTAGATAGGAAGCTAGAGTTTTTTACACGAAGAATTAGCTCCCTAAATGATTCTGCTGACAAATAAAACTGTCTCCAGATTAGGTTGGTGTTTGCCGTTGTGGCATATAAATACCTATACAAACATTGATCTAACGATCACAAGACATGATGTATTTTACAACTGAAAAACACGTGTGACAATACTCAAAATACAAAATTACCCTGATTGAAATCCACGATAAAGACAGCAGCAGGATCATATGCCTGTGCTGATTGATGATTACAAGTACTAGAGTTATAGGTTTTGGTTGGTGGACTAGCTAGCATCGATATAGATGCTTCATGGTTCAGGCGGATGCAGCAGTTGGTCAAAACGCCGGTGCTATATACTAATTAATGCCCTAGCGTTCTGGTGTGCACTCATCGGCGTCGCTGAAATAGGCCCATTTCCGTATCTGAGGGCCCATGTAAGCGACCTACGAGCGTTCATAGAGGGCACATAGGGCCTGCATCGCTGTTTTTATCCGTTCCCCTTTCTCAGATCCGTCTTCCCCATCCCCACAGCAGGAGGCAGATCTCAAGCCCCATTGCAAGCACGCGCTAAGGTTTGCTTCTCCAGTGTTCGAGACTGTACGTGTCTCGGTCCGCCGCGTTTGACAGGTTCTATCCTATTTTGTTCTCGGCTCTGAGCCTGCTTCTATGCTTGGATGTAACACGACATAGATATACTTAGCCGTCCGCAGAAGCTTTGTTACTTATAGGCCTGTACATAGATTATTCTTTAAGCGAAAGAACGACCTGGCATTTAGTCGCCATGGTTCATGTACAGAACCAGCGAATCACTTAGGCATGTCTGATATTTAACATGCAGAATATTACATATATCCTTCTATGTATCTCTCTACTATTTGCTAGACAACTAATAAGTAAATTCTGACTGAAATCTACCTAGCAATGTACATATCTGCGGAGAATTGTGTCGTCTTCAGCCACATTCTCCTTTTTAAAGGATTCCATGGGCAGCTTAGCAGGCAGGTTGCATAGCGCTTCCAGAGAGAGCTGTCAGAAGAGAAATCAAACCTACGTCCCACAGAAGAATTCCTGAAATAGAGAAATGATACTCTTTTACTAATAAATAAAAATCTGTTCTAACTCTCGCTGATTCTTTCTTATGCTATGTCAGGTCCGGCCATAGAGTTTCAGCAATGGCACTTGTTGTTAGCGGGTTAGTCGGTCTTTCTTCCCGTTGCTTCCTCTCTCTATGTTGTTTTCATTTACTTGTTGTAGGCTAAATAGAATAACGTTCCTTTTTTATGTCTGCAGACCTATGGAAATCATAGAGGTTCCAACCAACGTTGCTCTTGACGAGATGCTAAAGAAGTTAGGCCTTCCTAGTCCTCAGTATAGGACCTATGATGTCGGCAAAAACCACTGCCATGTTGAGGTGCTCTTTTATCCTTCTGCGCACTTTCTTGAAAGAAACCTAACTCCTCACTCGGTGATGGGCTCTCTAGCAACATCTGTGGAAGAAGCAAGAAATTTTACTGCAAAGGATGCAATCAATTACATGGCAACTGATCTGAGAAAAGTGCTTAAAGATTACAGCTATGACGAAGTACAAAACTAGAAGAAAATAAACAGACGTCTACGATGCAAGCTCCAAAAAAGAAACGACCAGCTGATCAAAGCCATAAGTGCATGCGATGTTCTCATTGATAAAGCATCTCATTCAAGCAAACATACCCAAGAAATCATAACTCCAGCCCGTGCAGCTACACATGGTGACCAGAACGCTCATCTCCTCGATGTTCAGAACGTGAGCAATGATCTTAAACATCATGCGACTGCGGCAATGAACAGTCTCAAAGATACACGTGTGTATCCACTTCACCAAGATCTGTCTGAAGAGGATGCTAGCTCAGGAGAAATAAATCACTTCAAGTGTGAAGCTGTCAACTATGACTCTGATGGTAACAATATACGCGAGGAGGTCGCACTTTACTATGGACGAGATTATATATGAGTTTTCTTATCCATTGCCTGTCTCAGTTACTCCGGAATATCTATCATGTTTCTAAACTATGTGTAATAATCACCAAACAACTATCTGTGAAACATGGTACCTCACTGATCTTCTCTAATAATGTGTAGTGAGTACAAGCTAGCTATGCCGTTAAACATGGTAACTGTTCATCTACCTATAAGTACGTTTTCAGGCTTCCTTCTCTTCCGCGCCGCGGTTTAACGGGATCGTGCGCCAAGGCACACCATAAAATTTAGTCTTGATAGATTTCTTGGTCACATGACACATGATAGCAGGGTCGCGACTCACGGCATAACCATGTATGCTCGTCGGGAAGCAACATTATCTCTTCGTGCTGATATTTGCATCAGAAACATGCAGCGAGGTAACAGAGACAACAACACAGCTTATCTGGAGAAAACGGAACAAGGCAGAGCTTGTGCTGGCCGCTATCTATAAGCACGATTGACAACAGAGATAGCAACACAGCTTATCTAGAGAAAAGGGAACGGGGCAGAGCTTGTGCTGGCCGATGAGAGGTGGCGTTGGACGGCGGGGACCGGATGCGGCGCAGCAGAGGAGGTGAGGATGAGCGGGGCCTGACACGGAGCCCTGGGTGGCGTCCAAAACTTGCCGCGTTGGGGACAAGGTGGAGGTGCCTGGCGGCACGGGCCGAGGTCGCGGAGGTGGACGGAGCAGAGCGGGTCAGGATGGCGAGCGTCACCGAAATAGAGGGAGGCGCGGCAGGAGAGGGGGTCGTGCGCCCCTGGTGACGCAGGCGAGGGACGTCGACCCTCTGCGGCTCCGGGATGCGGCTAGAGGAGGCAGCCAGGGCCGGCGAGCTAGGAAGTAGGACAGGGTAGCGCTCGGTGCCGCGGGGCCCAAGAGGCGGCGAGGTCGCCATAAGGGAGGCGGGTCAAGGAGGGAGGAGCGGCTAGCGGCGCCCGCATCTAGGAGGAAGAGGAGATGGGACGGGCAGCGGAGCTCGCTTCGGGGAAGACGGGGGGCGTGCAGGGCAGGATCGTGAGGAGGTAGGCCGAGAGGGGATCGATCAGGAGGAAGGGGTTGGTGGCCTCGCGCTTGCGTGCGGGAGCGGTGTGTTGCCTGCGTGAGGTGGGGCCAGGATACGGTGCGACGCGCAGCTGGTGCGGCACGCGCACATGTGTATGGTGTGATCATACCTGGCCAACGGACCGGCCCACGGCACGGCACTTCCCGCTAAGAACTTAGCGTGCCTCGCATGGCACGATCCACCTGGACATGCTAAGCTAATGGGCCGTGCCGTGCCGGCCCGTGGGCTTCACCTCGAGGCCCAGGCACGGCACGTTAGCTAAACTGGCCGGCTTGTTAAGATTTTTTATACTATATTTTATTAAAATTAATATAAAAACTATACATATAATGGTATAAAAATAAAAAAACTCTTAACGGGCTGTGTCGGCACGGGACGTGGGATTGGGGTAGGAGCCCAAGCATGGCCCCAGCCGGACCACGGGCCAGACACGGTCCGTTAAGTGGCGTGCCAAGCCGGCCCATGACGTGCCAAAGCACGCGTGACCACGTGCCGACCCATGAAGGCACGACCCAGTGGCCAGGTATGGGTGTGAGTGCGGCGGCGAGGTGTATCTCCAGGGGTAGCTAGGGTTTGGCTGCTGGTGGTGGCCGGCTGGGCCGGGTCTGGCATGGTTGGGCTGCCCCACCAAAAATAACATAGATTTTATTTATTATTTAAAATACTTTTTTAATTAGTTTTTAGACAAACAAAATAGTCAGGTAGACCCAGAGTTTTAATTTGAAGTAAAGACGGGGATAGTTAGAAAACAAACATGGGCTTTGGGAAATAGTTTTCAGCGAAAATATACATCATAACATGACGATGCTCAAATGCAATGTGGCATGATGACATGAGCATGCTATCATGATGATGTACAAAGATATAAACAACAGGAGATTTTCTAGTAGTGGTTTTCCCGGAGTGCTACATTGCTGAACCGTGAGCCTCCCTCAGGGGGGAGGATGTCGCTATGCAGGAGTTTTGCCGTTGGTGAGACAACTTGCTATCGTGGACTGGGAGAAAGTTCAGAGCTCAGCGCACTAGGCCCTGTAGCTTTCCATCCGCCTGAGGTGTGAGTGCCCCACGAGGTGTGTCGCCTGCCTCTCAAGGAGAGGGTCGTAAGGCTAGTACGTGAATTTTTTATTTTGTGAAGGCCAAGGACAGTGGGTGAGGTAACTTGCAGCCTAGGGACAGGCTAGAAGTTCAGAGCTCGACACTTTAGGTCCCGATGAGCTCGGTCCGCGAAGGGTCGGTGCCTCACGGGTCGTCGTGATAGTAAAAATTTGTGTCAGGAACCATGGGTGAGGTAAGTCACAGCCGAGGAATGGGCCGTGAGTTCAGAACTCGACACTTTAGGTCCTGACGAGATGGGGCGGCGGAGGGTCAGTGCCTCATGAGCCGTCGCGACAATAAAAATTTGGGTCAGGAACCATTGGTGGGGTAACTCACAGCCGAGGAACGGGCCGCGAGTTTAGAGCTTGACACTTTAGGTCCTGATGAACTTGGGTTGCGGAGGGTTAGTGCCTCACAAGCCGTCATGGCAATAAAAAATTGATTAAGGAACCGTGTGTGAGGTTACCCACAGCCGAGGAACTGGCCGTGAGTTCAGAGTTAGACACTTTAGGTCCTGACGATCTTGGGCCACTGAGGGTCAGTGCCTCACGAGCCATCGCGGCAATAAAAAATTGAGTCAGTTACCGTGGGTGATTGTAGCACCCCGATAAAACCACAATTAGAAAATCGCGTGTTATTCTTACTTTGTGCATTGTATCCTCATGACAACATGCTCATGTCATCATGCCACATTGCATTTGAGCATCATCATCATCATGTACATGTTTGTCCCTTAAAACTATTTTTGAAAAGCCTATCTTTGTTTTCTAAATACCCCTCTCTATTTCAATGTAAAACCCGGTCCTTCCGGATATTTTGTTTTGTCTAAATAGGACTTACGAAAGGCTTTTAAAATAAAATAGTAATCTAACAAAAATAAAAGTTTTTGTCCGGGGAGACAGTCTAGCCGGTCAGGCCAGAGGCCCAACCGACCAGACCACCTACGACCCAGTCCAACCAAAACCTATTCCTAAGGGTGCGTTTGGATCTTAGGCAAGAACTATACTAGCCTGGCCCGGCAAGGATGTGCGTTTGGAAGCAGTAAAATATCCTGGCTTTTAAGGGCAAGGTAGCCCGCTATGGCTAGGAAATACTAGCTCAGCTAAGCGAGCCAAATCGGCTCGCTCTCGTCGGCAAGAACTACGCACGAGAAAAATAAACATGCCAGGATCACCCGAAATAAGCGGACGCTTGGCTAAGGAGGATAACCACCACCGAGAATGTGCACATAGCTGGAGCAAGGCAATTCAACCAAACGAGCTGCTCTGCCCATGGAGGCATAGCCCTGATGGATTAAGCTGTGTGTTGCCAGGCTAGGCTAGTCTAGCAAGAGAACCTAACACACCCTAAAACACCCCCAAACCCTAGCCTAGACCTAACCACCTCCTAGTCCTACCCTGGCTCACCCCACCAGCTGCCACCCCTGTGGCACACGCACACAGGCCGCACCGCTTCTACCCACCTCGCGCTGGTGCGGTACACGCACCGCAGCGTGCAGCGCGCACACCACCTACCCGCTGTCCCGCATGGAAAACCCACCCATCTCCACGAGCTGGCCCCACCCCATCGCTCTAGCGCGACCCACCATGCGGACTCGTCCCGCACGCCACTTTCCCAACCCGCGTAACGCGCCCGCGCGACCCCCGCTCGGCGTCGGTTCCCCATCCCCAGCGCGCCGCTGTGAGGCCCTGCTCCCTCCTCAACGGCTGCAGCGCCGCCGCCCCGCTGGCCCCGATGAGCCTCCACAGGCGCGGCCCCGGCAACCCTCTGCGCCCTTCCAGCCCCTGGCGCCACCGTCTCCCTAGCGAGCACGTGCCATCGCCTGCAAGCTCCTCCTCGCCGCCCTCTCTGCTCATCTCGGGCCACAGAGCTCGCCGTTGCCTTGCTGTTTCCGGCCGCCGTCAAGACCGCTTCCCCGCCACCGCGGCTCTCTCCGCCCCTGCGCCGGTGCCCGAGCACCTCCTCAATCCCGCCAGGTCACCGCCGAGCCCCGTGTTTCTCGAGTACCGCCGCTCGACCCCGTCGTCATGGACGTCGCCCTCGAGCCCTTCTACCCCGTGGCGACCTCTCCTGCGTTCGCCTCCATCTAGCACACCTTCCTCCACGACGCCGTCCTCGCCTCGGCCGCGAGCCCCTCGTCCTTGACCATCTCTGTTGTGATGACCTCCACCTCACGAACCAGGCGGGCTCGAGATCCTCTGTCCTCACCCTGCAAGCTCCCCGTACCCTCCCAGATGACCTCGTCTCATAGCCCAGCACACTCGTCTGTGCGGCTGCTTAGGTCCCCGTGTGAAGATGTGGGGGTGTTCTGCTGTATGTGTTTGCACGGCTACTACTGCGACCATGATCTGCTACCGCAGGACAATGAGAAGTAACAATGACACAAGCTACCTATCGGTGGATAGAGATGGATAAGAGCCTTAGTGTGCCATCGAAAAAACTACTTCCAAGACAAACATCCGACAAGATCTCCTTCCCGTACCTGAAGACGTTAAGATCTCCATCAAGGAATAACAAGGTCACCTACCCGGATGTCAAGATATCCTTCACGGACCTGAAGACCGCCAAGCTCTCCTTCCCAGAACGACATGATCTCCTCACGGATCCTGGAGCCTCATTCCTGGAGTCCGAAGACCGATCCGCCAAGCCGAACCCCATCGACCCCCGATGAACACCAAGATCTTCGACCCCTAATGTGTGACCCCCTTTTCCCGAGACCCCTATTTTGATAAATATAATATACTTGTTGCATCAATTGTTCATGATTGCATACATCTTTGTGTGGTTTGGGCGCTTTATGCCGATTCACCTCATAATTAAATAAGGAGCTATATGCGGGCTATTCTAGTCTTATATTGTCTTCATTTAAATATGTTTAGCGAACCGATGTGATGTTTTGCCTTGTTAATTCAACATTTAAATTGCGGGGTATCTAAACAACATAAACCATCTAATTAAATGTCGAGACCCTAGTTCCGCTTAATATTGCCTAGTCGCATTGCATCTGTGCCATGCCATACATCATACATGCACTATGCCCGATCTTCTGCTGTAGTATTAAACAGTGCATCTGGTGTTTCTTTTAGTGCTTTGGTTCTTCACGGATTAGGCCGTTGAGTTGATGCAAGTATCGACAAGTTCTTCGGATAATGAACCTTCGGCAGTGTTTTCTAGGCGAGCATTCTCCCCCTTTCTACCTATTTTGCATTTATAGTCTTTATTTCCTCCTGTTGATCTATTGCTATCCGTGTCGCGATGCTTTAGTGTTTCGTACCAGATATATTCCGTGCAACCTTTATATTGCCTTGGACACCTCCTATTACATGTTGTTTGGTAGATATATGGTCTTGTGAGTTGTAGTCACTTGCTCAGGTGCGATCCCGTGTCGTGAAGTACCACACAGTTGTTGGAATGTTGTCATATGCTTTATGGTGGAGATGATCATGAATTTAAATACAACTATTAAATTGCTGGGAATAGATATAACTAATGCATAGGCATTGGTGGGAAATAGCTAATATTTGGTTCTTCCACGCTCACTTGTGTCTCGTAGGCCTCGAGTACTTGATACCTGTTCCTTGACTATTCGCACTATCCACATACGGGAGAGTCTATGAATCCCCCTTAGCCAGAGCTTGATTCGTTTTTTATTTCTTGGGGCCACAAACTAGTTTGGGGCTTTATTACTATCCTGTACTTATGCCATACTTTACTGCTTTATTTACGATTGTACGTGGGCACCTGTACTGTTTTGGAGCGTGGAATGTTTTCGTGGTATCGACAAGCCCAATCACACTTTCAGGTTCCCAGTCGTTTACTGCCATTGACACAAACCCTGGGTCCGTCTCGGAGCCGGCCAACTTCGTTGCGGGTAGCTTAGTAGGGCGGCCTCCTGAAATAATTTATGAATCCTATGATTACTTTGTCGTGAAAGCCTCGTTGGGTTTTGATTTGGTTTTTCCAAGGTTGATCGTGTGTGTGTTGCTATTTGTGCACCCCTGCAGGGTAAATCTTTCTGAAAGTCGTGTCCGCGGTTATGGACGACTTGGATCACAGTATCTCGATCGTAGACAAGCATAACTAAAGTAGTGCTATAAATTTGACTTAATATGTGACTAGTAATCGGCTTCACCACAATGGAATGGATAATAAAAGTGTCAACAACTGGTGGAACTAGGGTGTATCGTGTCATGTTATACCTGCCTAGTAAGTATCGCAACTCCAATGGAATGAAATAAAAGAGCCAACTGTGTGAGTTCCTCGGTTTGACTTCCTCGTTTGGTCTCGAGGGGGAATATCAGGATGGGTATGATTGGAGTTAGTTTAAGGTTGGTTCCGAATCGGTATTTCTTATCTCTCTCTAATAGCCGACAGTTTATCGAGTCTCTATAGGTTGTTTAGTGCATGCTTCGCTGCCGCTTCAGCCCACCATACCTATGTAGGCGAGAGCCGCCGAATTCTAGCCTCGCCGTGTACTGGCCTCGGTACTGACGCTCCTCTTTTTCCTTGCTCTTTGTCGGCACCCCTTTTGTTTTAGCAGGTTTGAGATCGACGTCATTAGCAGGGTTACCCTTCCGGCTTGGCCTGGGCAGGGTTATGGATGCCATTGGTTATTCTTTAGGGCTCTTAGCCCCATTTGCATCTTATCCGTACTTGGATGTTGTATGATTTTCAAGGTGATTTGGATCTTTGTACTGTATATCTATATTCTTGACTCAGTGAGTCGTTGTTGTATATATATATCTGTTCTGTGGGTTCCATCATGGACTATTGTGTAATGATATTACTTCGTTTTCCACCCGCATGAAAGTGCCTGGTGGGCGGCCTTGAATTGTTTCTATGCGGGTTTGGCGGGAAGCACTAAAACTTGCATAGGGCCGATTCGAGGGTGTTACAGTGATGTAACTCATAGCCGAGGAACGGGCCATGAGTTCAGAGCTCGACACTTTAGGTCCTGACGATCTTGGGCCACGGAGGGTCAGTAC
This sequence comes from Avena sativa, assembly GCA_916181665.1. Taxonomy (NCBI): domain Eukaryota; kingdom Viridiplantae; phylum Streptophyta; class Magnoliopsida; order Poales; family Poaceae; genus Avena; species Avena sativa. The sequence continues at coordinate 354,567,962 of OV702289.1, read as the reverse complement.
CTCACAATCCATCATGGCAATAAAAATTTGAGTCAGGAACCGTGGGTGAGGTAACTCACACCCGAGGAACGGTCTATGAGTTCAGATCTCGACACTTTAGGTCCTGACAAGCCAGGACCATGAAGGTTCAGTGCCTCACGAGCCGCCCCATAGACCTTACCAGGAGAGGGCCATAGGGAAAAAGCACATGCCGCTAGAGGTCTATACATGCGCTGCACGAGGGTCTCAAGCACCAAGAACCGTGGGTGAGGTGACTCGTGACCAGAACTGGCTGTGAGTTTAGATCTCAACACTTTAGGCTCTAATTTTGATGGGGAGCGACCTAGTGATGAGTACCGCGCCTAGCCCCCTCTCATGCGGCGTGTGTAAGGGAAAACTAGTGGCACCGTTTTTGGAGAAATGCCTTTCCGAGAAAAAACCAAATAGCAAAGAATGCGCCGAGCACAAGATCCAAAAAGGCGTCGGTAGTTCAGGCTTATTATAATGCTACCGTAGCTTATATGGGGTCTTATAAGAGATGAAGGTGTAAGGGATGAGACTTTTTCGAGGGTCACCTTCAAAAAGCCGTGGAGTCGTGCATGCTGTTTGGAGAGGCTTGTCCACCTTCTAGCCACTCGATCCACCTATTTGGCCGGTAGCTCAGTCGCCCCCGCGAAGGCAGCTGGCGTTGTTCGCACACTGGGTGCAGTCCATCAGGAAGTCTAGAGCCCCGGAACCATCTCCACCCTCGGGTGCCTCCCTCCCGCTTGTGAGGAAGGGTGGGGGTGGTCCAGGGTATCCACGTCCTCAGGGTAAGTGGCAGCTGCAGTCTTGTATGTGTGCTCGATGGAGCGCAAGGCTTCCACTTCCTCGCAACGTACTGTGATGACCCCGCCGCTGCCTCTAGGCATCTTGATCATGTTGTATGCGTGATGGGTTGCCGCCATGAACTTGGCCAACGCGGGGTAGCCAAGGATGATGTTGTACCAGAGGGTGATGTGTGCCACGTCGAAGTTGATGAGCTTGGTGTGGTAGTTGTCGCGCGTTCCGAACGTGATAGAGAGGCGCACCTTCCCAATGGGTATGGTTGATCCACTAATCACTCCGGAGAACGACATGGTTGGCATCAACCTAACGTATGACACCTGCAGCTCGGCGAAGGTATCAGTGGAGATCACGTTCAGGCCTGCACCTCCGTCGATGAGGGTCTTCGCGACTGCGATGTTGTTGATGGTAGGAGTGCAGATCATAGGGAGGGTGCCCACATGCCTGGTGTAAGTGGGGTGGTCCCTGTCATTGAAAGTGATGGTGCATAGGTACCACTTGAGATACTGGGATGGGATCCCCGGTCTGGCAGCCACGACCTTGTGAGTGAGTAGCTTGAAGTGCTAGTTGGATGTTAGGGCCTGAGAACCACCTAGAATGCAGGCTATGGCACCCTGCGACAGTTGGTATCCCCCAGGGACCTCAACACGTCCCTTCTCTTGGGGATGGGGGTGCTGTTGCACAGCGTTGGCCTGGTGGCCCGTCGGAGGGGGTCATGACGACCGGAGTTATTGTTCCAGCAATTGCCCCTGTGATTGCCGCTGCTCTGGCTGCCTGTTCCCTTCCACTGACTGTTGCGCATGCAACGGAGCTTGTTGAGCTCATAGGAGTCGTCAGTGGGATGCCCCGACTTCTCGTGGAAGTGGCAGTATGAGTTGTCGTCTCGCTCCCTCTCGTTGTTCCCCTCTAGAGGGCTCTTCTAGTCTGGCTCTGCAGCCAGGACGGTGGCGGTCTTGCACTTCAGGTCCTTGTCCTTGCCCTTGGATGATCCTGAGGCCTTGGGGGTAGTTTCCGCCTCACCAAGGCCAAACATCCGCCCCTCCTCCCCACATTGGCGCACCTTTCAGCCATGAAAAAGAGCTCGGTAGCCATGGTGAGGCTCTCACCAAAGATACCGATCTTCTCCCTAATTTTGAGGTCGTTTACACCCTCAGGGAAAGAGGTTATGATGTTGGAGTCCAAGATCTTGGGGATCTTGTTGCGGACTCAGTTGAACCTCTGCAGGAACTTGAAGAGGGTCTCTCCAGATTGCTGGCGTACCTGACGAAGGTCATAGTAGGTTAGCGGGCTCTCATAGGTCCCCTTGAAGTTGGCGATGAAGAGGGAGCTGAGCTCTGCCCATGAATCGATTGATTCCTTGGGAAGGTTCATCGGCCAGGTGCTAGCCGTCTCCTTTAGACATAGAGGAAACCAATTTTCCATGACACGGTCATCTCCTCCCGCGGCCTTGATGCCCGTGGTGTAAAGATGTAGGAACTCGCACGGGTTGGTTGTTCCGTCATAGCACGCAGGTGTCTTCTGGTGGAACTTGTGGGGCTAGACCACGCGGCGGAGATTCTTGGTGAGGGTGAGGCAGCCGTTCGCTTGGACCGCCTTGCCATCAGCGAGGGCCGCACAGTTCTGCTGACCCGCAGCAGTGATTTCCTCGGTCACTTGGTCCTCGCGCCCGTGCGGCTGTGCCGCGCTTGCAGGGGGCGAGAAAATCTGGTAGCTATTCGTACGTGGTGGAGTAGCGTTGTCGGGCTTAGGGGTGCCCTCGTGATGGTAGGGCGGGAGGGAGCCTCCATCCCCTGGCGCCGGGTCCCCGCCTCGAGCCCCTGATCCCTTTAGGGATAGGGTGGTGACATTGAGGAGTTCGGTGATCTGGTCGCACCACCTCGACTTGCCTCGCTCGGCCGGCGGGTGGTCCAGGAGCGCATGCACCATGCACTTTGCAACTTCCGGGGTGAGACGCTCAGGGTGGCTGTCGGGCCCCTAGTAACTATGGTACCACGTCCTGACGGTTAGCAGCCCCTCAGCGCCTCAACGCGGCGAGTCCTCGAGAGACTTCGACACCTCTTGAGACGGGCATGGCCGGGTTATTTCTAGCGAGAGTCCACTTCGCGAGGGGACACCCTCCCGAGGGGGACTCTCTCCCAGGGTGCGTCACTGCAGATCCTAACGATAGGAGCCCTAAAACACATTTCGGGGCATATCGGTAACTTCACTATGCGGCCAGCCAGCGGGGCAAGTCCCGACAAAGGTTCAATTCGCCCCGCATCCTCTGTCCGTCTCGGTAAAGGATGGTCCGGTCTGCCCCCTTTTTCTACAACTAGAGGACAGGCAATTTCAACGTAGCAGGCATGCCAGTTCCCGTTTGGGTGCTAAGGAGACAGCAAGCAACGCCGGATGAAGACAAACTAGGAAAAGGGAGGCTACTTTACCAACTGGCAGAGGCGCACCCGGATCCAAAACCTAGTCCATCAAAAAGTAGCCATGTAGACCAGGACTATGGGGGGCGGCACTGTGGTGACCCTTCCCACTGGTAGACCGAGGGAAGAAGCCCGACGCCGCCCTTTATAAGGGGACCTTCTTCTACCTTGTAAGGGGTCAATCCTTGAGATCTAAAACCCTAGACTTTCATCCTCCATTGTACCCTCGCGAAGCACACGAGCAATACAACAAAGCAGGAGTAGGGGCTTTACCTCCTCCCGAGGGTCCCGAATCTAGGTAAAACAACCCGTGTCACCTCTTTGTCTTGTGCTTGCTCCATCACCGTCGCTGTTGCTCAGTTCCTTCGGAATCACGTGTTCAGGCCCCTCATGAACCAAGGGATCGTTGGACCCTAGTTCCTTCGCGGGACAATCTCTGACATTTGGCACGCCAAGTAGGGGGCTGAGGCACACTTTAGAGACCTTCAACGACATGTCGGCCGACAACAAGACACGTTCCGAGCGAGCTCTCCATCGCTCGGTAAGCAAGGCCTAGACGGGCTGGCTCCATAGCATGCCGTCCTCGAGCAAGTCCCATGGTCGGAAGACGAGGGGGCTCCTCCTACCGCCCGTCGCGGGAGCCCGCTCCCTCCTCGCACGGCGTCATGTCGCTCTCTCGTATCGCGTCATCCCGCGGCCACCCCGAGCAGCTTTCCTTGAAGGTCGCCAAGCGCATGGTGTGCGAGCTCCTGGACCACCCGCTGGCTAAGTAGGGCCAGCAGAGGTGGCACTACCAGATCGCCGAACTCCTTGACGCCTCCACCCTCTCCCCTTAGGGCCCGAGGGTGGGGCGCCGGGGGCTGGGGGCTTACTCCCGCCTAGCTGTCGTGGGGATGCGGCCAAGCTAGACAACGTCACTCCACCCCCGCGAATAGTTGCCAGATCATCTCACCTACCACGGATGCGGCACCGCCCCGCGAGCATGAGGACCGTCTCACCGAGGAAATCGCTGCCACGGGACAGCAGAACCATGTGGCCCTCGCCAACGGCAAGGCGGTCTAGGCCAATGGCTAGCTCGCCTTCACAAAGAGGCTCCACCGCTTGGTCTGGCCCCACAAGTTCCACCTAGAGACATTGGCGCACTACGATAGTATGACCAACCCGTGCGAGTTCCTCTAGCTCTATACCCCGGGCGCCAAGGCAAAAGGGGGAGACGGCCGTGTCATGGCAAACTGCTTTTCCCAGTACCTGAAGGAGACGGCCAGTACCTGGCTGATGAACCTCCCTGAAGAGTCAATCGACTCATGGGCGGAGCTCAGGTACCTCTTCATCTCCAACTTCATGGGAACCTACAAGCGCCCGCTCACCAACTATGACCTCCGCCAGATACGCCAGCAACCGGGAGAGACCCTCTTCAAGTTCCTGCAGAGGTTCAGCCGAGTCTGCAACAAGATCCCCAAAATCTCGGACTCCAACGTCATCACCGCTTTCTCTAAGGGCGTGAAGGATGTCAAGATGAGGGAGAAGATCGGGATTTGGAGCGAGAGCCTCACCACCGCTGCCGAGCTCTTCGTCATGTCCGAGAAGTGCGCCAAGGATGAGGCGAAGAGGATGCTTGGCCTCACCGAGGTAGAAATCACCCCAAGGCCTCAAGCTCATCCAAGGACAAGGACCCCAAGCGCAAGACTTCCACCATCCTGGCAGCCGAGCCAGACCGGAAGAGTCCTCGCGAGGGGAATGGCGAGAGGGAGCAGGAAGACAACACGTACTGCCACTTCACCAAGAAGCTAGGGCACCCTACCGACGACTGCTACGAGCTCAAAAACCTTCGCGGCCTATGTAGAACCCAGAGGAAGGGGAGGCCGGGCGGTGAGAGAGGCAGCCAGAGCAGGGGCAACCGAGGGAGCGACCGCTGGAATAACAACTCCGGCAGCCGTGATACCCCTCCGGTTGGCCACCAGGCCAACGCCGCGCAACTGCACCCTCACCCCCAGAATAAGGGACTCGTCAAGGACCCCGAGGGTTACCAAGTGCTGTAGGGCGCCATAGCCTGCATACTTGGTGGCTCCCAGGCCCCACAGGGCACTTCAAGCTACTCACTCACGAGGTTGCAGCTGCCAGACCGGGAGTCCCCTCGCTGAATCTCAAGTGGTCCCAGTGCGCCATCACCTTTGATGCCAGCGACCACCCCATCTCCACAAGGCCCGTGGGCACCCTCCCCATGATTTTCACTCCCACCATCAACAACATCACGGTCGAGAAGACCCTCCTCAATGGGGGTTGCAGGCCTGAACGTGATATCCACTGAGACCTTTGCCCAGCTGCAGGTACCATATAACAAGTTGATGCCGACCATGTCATTCTCCGTGGTGACCAGCGGATCCACCATACCCATTGGGCAGGTGCACCTCTCCGTCACATTCGGTACGTGCGACAACTACTGCACTGAGCTCATCAACTTTGACATGGTGCAAATCAACCTCATGTACAACGTCATCCTCGGCTACCACGCACTGGCCAAGTTCATGGCCGCTACTCACAATGCCTACAACATGATCAAGATGCCTGGCGGCAATGACGGAGTCATCACGATACGTTGCGATGAAGTGGAAGCCTTGCGCTCCCTAGATCAAGCCTACAATACAGCTGCCGCCACCTATCCTGAGGATGTGGATGCCCTGGACTACATCAGAGGATCCACTAGGAGTAAGCAGATGATGGCCTAAGAGAACACCATGGCAAGAAGGGCAGTAGCCGCCCTATTCCCACCTTGCGAGGGGCAGGGTGCGGCCGGCGCCCGTGACCTCAAGAGGAGCTTAGGACCACCCTGCCCTCCCTCACGAGGAATGAGGAACCTCCTACGGACAGCGACGGCACATGGGCTCTGGACTTCCCCATGGACTGCACCCAGCGCAAGTATGACACCGGCTGGCTCGTGGTGGCAACTAAACTACGGATGAGCCAATGGATCAGGCTGCTGGAAGGTGGACAAATCTCTCGAATGGCGCGCCTGACCCCACGACTTTTGAAGGTGACCTGCGAAAACCCTTATCCTTTTACGGTTTTGCCTCCTACCATACCCCGTGCAGGCCATAGGGGCATTGTGATAAGCTCGCACTGCCGGCGCCTCTTTTTGGATCTTGCGTGCTTGATGATTTGATTTTTCCTTGAAAAAAAATGTTTCTCCAAAAACCGTGCCCCCAGATTTCCCTCACACACACTGCACGAGCAGGGGCTAGGGACGGTACCTTTCACCAGGCTAATCCCCCATCAACATTAGAGCCTAAAGTGTCGAGCTCTAAACTCACGGGACAGTCCCGACCAAGAGTTACCTCGCCAATGGTTCCTAGTGCTTGAGATCATCGTGCGGCACGTGTATGGGCCTCTGGCGGTGCATGCTTTTCCCTACGGTCCTCTCCTGGTAAGGTCTATAGGGAAGCTCATCAGGACCTAAAGTGTCAAGATCTGAACTCGCGGCCTGTTCCTCGGCCATGAGTTACCTCACCCACGGTTCCTGACCTAGTCTTTATCCCTGCGATGGCTCGTGAGGCACTGCCCCTCCACGGCCTAAGCTCGTTAGGACTTAAAGTGTCGAGCTCTAAACTTGCGGCCCATTCCTCGGCCATGAGTCTCACCCACGGTCCCTGACCCAGTTTTTTCCTCGTGATGCCTTGTGAGGCACTGCTCCTCCGTGGCCTAATATCGTCAGGACCCAAAGTGTCGAGCTCTGAAGTTGCGGCCTGTTCCTCGGCCGTGACTTACCTCACCCATGATTCCTGACCTAGTTTTTATCCTAGCGATGGATCGTGAGGCACTGCCCCTTGCTGGCTCATGGTTGATGTCGAGCTCGTTGGGGAACCCCAAGAGGAAGGTATGATGAGCACAACAGTAAGTTTCCCCCAGTTATGAAACCAAGGTTATCGAACCAGTAGGAGCAAGGAAACACCTCCAAGGTGTTGTTGCTAACTTGGAATCCTGCACAACACAACCCCAGAACTTTGCCCCAACTTACAGTGAGGTTGTCAATCTCACCGGTTTTGCTGAAAACAAACGATTAAACATATTGTGTGGAAGAAAGTAATAGCTTGCAGAAAGTAAACAGTAAACAGTTGTAGATTGATGGTAAAAGAAAGGACCGGGGTCGATAGTTCACTAGTGGTGGCTCTCCTTAAGATAGATGACATGTTGGGTGAACACATTACAACGGGGCAATTGACAAACATCGAGAAAGAAATCATGCATATACTAATCATCTTGACTCCTGTGAGATTTGATTGGGCATTACAACATTATACATAGACCGTAATCCAACTGCATCTATGACTAATAATCCACCTTTGGGTTATCATCCGAACCCCCTCCAGTATTAAGTTGCAAGCAACAGATAATTGCATTACACATGGCGTGTAAAGTAAACAATACGATTGTTATATGAACAAAGGATTGCTGTGTTCTCCCTAGTAGCAACATCACATCTAGTACCTTACAGATTTTTGTCACTTCCCAATATTACTAGAGGCATGAACCCACTATCGAGCATAAATACTCCCTCTTGGAGTTTCTAGCATCTACTCGGCCAAGATATCTACTAACAACGGAGAGCATGCAAGATCACAAATAACAGAGACATGATAGAATCAATAATCAATCTGAAATAACATCTCAATATCCATCGGATCCCCACAAAGACAACATGTAGGATTACAAATAGATGATCTTGATCATGAACGGAGCTCACAAGATCTAAACATGGTAGGACAAAGGACAAGAACCAACCACATAGATACTACATGGACCCGTAGTCCAAGGATGAACTACTCACGCATCACACCGGAGGCTTGCATGGTGATAAAGAAGGCCTCCAGGGTGAATTCTCCCCTCCAGTAGGGTGCCGGGAAGAGCTTCAGATCCCTCCTGATCTAGGGATGGAGATGACGGCGGCTACAGACTCTTTCGTGGATTTTTTTATCGGGTACTTAGGGTTTCTGTATCGTAGGCATCTTATAGGCGAAAGGGGAGGCCAAGGGGGTGCCCTAGGCGGCCACACCACCCCCTGGCGCGGGCCAGGCCTGGCCCTGCAGCTAGGTGGTGTGGCGGCCCTTTGGCCCCTCTCTGTCTCGTATTCTGGCTCCGTGTCCCCCTCGGTGAAAAACTGACTTTGGATTTTGTCCCGTCCAATTCCGAGAAAATTCATTTTCTAACTTTCCTAGAACCAAAAACAGCAGAAAATAGGCAGTTGGCACTGTGGCATCTTGTTAATAGGTTAGTCCAAGAAAGTGTATAAAAAGTACTCCAAAGTGTGGACAAAACATAAGAAAGTAGATAAAAACCAAGCATGGAACATCAAAAATTATGGATACGTTAGCAACGTAGCAACATCCCCAAGCTTAACTCCTACTCGTCCTCGAGTAGGTAAGTGATAAAAAGAAAGAATAATTTTTGAGGTGACATGCACCATCATAAACTTGATCAAAGTATTTGTAAAACATTTATAGCTGGGATCATAGTACTTCAACATAACATGAAAGGTAAAGTTCTAACAATAAGACATAGCAACTATGTTGCAACATGAAAAGGCACAAACAAAAGATTCATGAATAACAATGCTTTGCAAGACGTTTGTTTGTTTCACATAAAGAAAACATAGCATAGTGGCATTCAGCTTGTCCCTCATAGAGTAGCAAACATAAATGCATAGGACACCTTCAAAGTTCATAAGAGTGACTAGATACAAATAGTTTAAGAATAAGCAATATCAAAATTATGCATCAATCAACAAGTCTTGGGACAATGCACATAGAACTAAGAATGGCCACTATGCTCTCAAAATAGGTGCATAAAGATAAAAGGTGGAGACTCAACATAAAAGTAAAAGAAAGGCCTTCATAGAAGGAAGTAGGGATTCAAATTTCATAAAGAGCTTCCAAAAATTATGGTACTTATTAGCTTCCAGCTCTCATTGCCCCTATCATAAGCATCTTTAGGTGATTAAGGTTAAAGTGACACAACTAAGAGGATATGCTTGACAAGTTATAAGTTGAAATCTCATGCCCCTTACTTATGAAGTCCGAACCTCATGCTACTCAACTTTAGTCACAAGTAAGCTCTTGTCATTGTAAGTACATATGTATCATAGAGAACCGCCAATGGGGTACCCCTTGCACATGATACATGAGCTATCCCATAATCAAAATGACAAGGCAAGCAGACAATGAGCATCTCAGTGATCTTTTTATTTGCTATTTGCATAGGTTTTTATTGAGGATGCTTCATAGAGTGCTCATTATGGTTATGCTGCAAGTTTCCACCATGATTAGGCATGGCTTAGGCTAGCAGCCTAGGCGTTTCTCTAACACAAATACAAACTCCATGATCTTACAAGTTCCCCTTTTATTTCACACTGCCGGGATCCATAAGCAAAAGAACCTGATATCAACTCCGTACAATGTACAAGTGCAATGTTGAAAGCGTTCCCCATGATACATGGTTCTGCTAACTTCAACTTTTAAAGCGCCATCATATACGCAACGAAGATGGACGCAATGGTTCAAGTTTATTAACTGCAAGAAAGTAAAGTGTGCCATCAAGTTCGTGAGAGCTTTAATCACTAATTTTCACATAACAAGTTTAATTCGGAAGGTAGATAAAAACATGAATATACATGGAATAGCAAATGCTAATAGGTAGGTATGGTGGACTCTTTGGAATAACTTGGTTTTAGGAGTTGGATGCATGAGTGGAACTCATACTTGGTTATGGAGGCTAGCAAAAGACTGGGAGCGACCAACTAAGAGAGCAATAATGGCCATAATCATGCAACGCAACAAAACATCATTAATCAAGGAATAAAGTGATATTGCAAGTCAAAAAGTAAAGGATCATAAAGGCTTATGGTGACTTGGGATAGTCATAACATGGTGTGAGCATGCGCCAAGTCAACCCAAATAAAGCATCAAAGGAGTATACCATAATACTTATGATTTAATATGCTAAAACAACGCATGATTCTTCCAAGGAACATTTAGCAATGTCAATTGTTTATAACAAGTCATGCTACAACAAAGATCACTAAGAATGAATCCAAAAAAATATCAAGCATGGCATGACAAAGCATAGGCCACAGTCAAAAACAAACTCCTTTTACCACTTAAGCATGAACTTTCCTGCTCTTTTCCAATACAAACCAAACTATTTGAAAACCAATGCATGAAATAGGGGGTCTAACCAATTTATTCAGCAAACTAAGAAAACCAAGCAAACGAAAACCAAAAACAAAAAACGAAGACGCTCCAAGAACAACACAACTGTGCATGACACAATAAAAATGAAGTGTTTGGAAGAAACCTGGGATTTTTATTGATGAAGACGGGGATGCATTGGGTATCCCCAAGCTTTGACGCTTGTACTTCTTGGATATTTATTAGGGTGACACGGGGTGGCATCCCCAAGCTTGAGCTTTAGTCCATTCTTCATCTCATTCCATCATTCACTCCATACACCTGAAATTTTTTCCTTCATACAAAACTTCACACAATCTTTATTAGCAACATTAGTGCACTCAAGATAATAAGTCTTTGGGTTCAGTTTCAACACCAATAAAACTTCCATTAAAACACAAGCTACTGAAGCACTTCCCTTGAAAAACTCAATTCCCCAAAGGGAACCCAAAAAGGAACCAACAAGAAGCAAATGCAAATGATGTCAGAAATCTGTCAAAACAGACCAGCAGGTAAAAACCAACTATTTTGAAGACCTTCTGTTGCTCAAATCAAAAAGTGTTGAACTAACGAAAGTTAGATAACAACCTGGGGCAGAAGCACAAACATTCACGCCTCAAAACGATGTACAGAGATTGTACACAAATTTTTACGGTGAAGCACAAAAATCTGTTTCGGGACAACAACTTTCCCAAGCATTACTTCTCTCTCATTTGACTTGGCACAAAAAGCAAATAAAAAGGAGAAGGAGCGGTTATTACTGAATTAATAACTTCCAAGACTCATCTAAAACTTTTGGGTTATGTCCCAATAAGTACTTTTCTTTAACGCCTTTAAGTTAGGCATAAGAAGCAAGAAAAGCATCAAGTATTCTCAAATGATGAAGCATTAAGAGCAAATTTTGTTTTCATAGGAGAGGCAAAAGAAATCTTCTCTCTCTTCTTAGGGAAGTGTTCTATACCTTTCTTGAGTGGGATTTGATATTAATGGTGCCTTCTTTCATATCAATAATGGCACCAACAGTTCTAAGAAAAGGTCTTCCCAAAGTAATAGGACAAGAAGCATTGCATTCAACATCCAAAACATAGAAATCAACGGGGACATAAGAATTGTTAACCATAATAAGAACATCATTAATACTCCCCATGAGTTTCTTTTTAGCATTATCATCAAGTGGGACATTCAAATAACAATCTTCCAATGGTGGAAAATCAAGCATATCATAAATCCTTCTAGGCATAATAGAAACACTACTATCAAGATTACATAAAGCTTTAAAATCAAAATCATTCACTTTCATATTGATGATGGGTTCCCAACCATCTTCTTGTTTCATAGGAATAGAAGCTTTATGTTTCATCTTTTCTTCTTTAATTTTTATGAGAGCATTAGTAATGTGTTTTGTAAAGGCCATATTCATAGCACTAGCATTAGGACTTTTAGCAAGCTTTTGTAGGAACTTAATTACTTCAGAGATATTGCAACCATCAAGATCAAAATCATAATTATCATCTAAAGTAGTAGAGCTATTACTAGCCTCAACACTAGTGGTAGTGATAGTAGAAACACTAATGTTTCTAGCAATTTCATCTTTTATCTCCCACTTAGCATGCAATTCAGCTAATAGTCTAACATTTTCATCAATTCTAACTTGTATGGCATTAGTAGCAGCAAAGGGATTCTCAATAGTTTCAGGTTTAGCAGCCATTTTATTAATCAAAGAGGATTGTGCTTCAGACAAAGATGATATATTTCTTTTAGCATTAGAAAGTTTCAATTGCAAACTACGAATTTCCCTATTTAAACTCTCAAGTTGATAACTAATATTCTTCAAAATGGTAGATTGTTCCTCCATAGTTTTAGTAAATAATTTATTTTGTTCATATTGCATTTGCATGAAGTTTTTAGTGGCTCTTTGAACTTCTAAAATTCTTCCTTCACTAGGTATTCCAGGTTTCCCATTATAACCATAAGTATTATTAGGAGGGTAACGCCTATAATTGTTATTACCATAAGCATTGTTGCCAAAATTATTATTTCTTATAAAGTTCACATCAACTTTCTCTTCTTGAGAAACCAAAGAGGCTAAGGGAACATGATTTGGATCAATATGAGCTTTCCCATTAACAAGCATAGACATAATAACATCAATTTTATCACTCAAGGAGGAGGTTTCTTCAACATAATTTACCTTCTTACCTTGTGGAGCTCTTTCAGTGTGCCATTTAGAATAGTTAACCATCATATTATCCAGAAGCTTTGTTGCGGCACCCAAAGTAATGGTCATAGAGGTACCTCCAGCAGCAGAATCCAATAGATTTCTTGAAGAATAGTTCAATCCTGCATAAAAGGTTTGGATAATCATCCAAGCATCTAGTCCATGAGTGGGACAATTCTTTACCAAAGATTTCATTCTTTCCCAAGCTTGAGCAACATGTTCATTATAAGATTGTATATACTTCATTATTTCACTTCTCATAGATATAATCTTAGCAGGAGGATAGTATTTTCCAATGAAACATTTAGTCCAAGAATCAATACTATTTCTAGTTAGGGATTGCAACCATTATTTAGCTTTTCCTCTCAAAGATAAAGGAAACAATTTAAGCTTAATAATATCTCCATTTATATCCCTATGCTTTTGCATCTCACAAAGTTCAACAAAGTTATTTAGATGAGCAGCAGCATCTTCATTACCAATACCAAAAAATTGTTCTCTCATAACAAGATTGAGTAAAGCAGGTTTTATTTCAAAGAAAGTAGCTTCAGGAACATGTGGAGCAATATGTGTGCACATGAAATCATTGTTGTTGGTGCTAGTGAAGTCACACAACTTAGTATTTTCAAGAGTAGTCATTTTTTTGTGTTTTTAATAAAGAAAGCAAACTAGTAAAACTAATTTTTTGTGTTTTTGATTAAGAAACAAGCAAACAAAGCAAAAATAAACTAAGCAAAACAAAATCAACAAAGTAAAGAGATTGCTTACGAGGGACTCCCCTTGTGAAGATGTCCTTGACTCCCCGGCAACAGTGCCAGAAAAATACTTGCTGGCTCGTGGTTGATGTTGAGCTCGTTGGGGAACCCCAAGAGGAAGGTATGATGAGAACAACAGTAAGTTTCCCGCAGTTTTGAAACCAAGGTTATCGAACCAGTAGGAGCAAGGAAACACCTCCAAGGTGTTGTTGCCAACTTGGAATCCTGCACAACACAACCACAGAACTTTGCCCCCAACTTACAGTGAGGTTATCAATCTCACTGGTTTTGCTGAAAACAAAGGATTAAACGTATTGTGTGGAAGAAAGTAATAGCTTGCAGAAAGTAAATAGAAATCAGTAAACAGTTGTAGATTGATGGTAAAAGAAAGGACCAGGCTCCATAGTTCACTAGTGGTGGTTCTCCTTAAGATAGATGACATGTTGGGTGAACAAATTACAGTGGGGAAATTGACAAACATCGAGAAAGCAATCATGCATATACTAATCATCTTGACTCCTATGAGATTTGATTGGGCATTACAACATTATACATAGACCGTAATCCAACTGCATCTATGACTAATAATCCACCTTTAGGTTATCATCTGAACCCCCTCCAGTATTGAGTTGCAAGCAATAGATAACTGCATTACGCATTGCGTGTAAAGTAAACAATACGATTGTTCATTGAACAAAGGATTGCTGTTTTCTCCCTAGTAGCAACAACACATATAGTACCTTAGAGATTTCTGTCACTTCCCCAGATTACTAGAGGCATGAACCCACTATCGAGCATAAATACCTCCTCTTGGAGTTGCTAGCATCTACTCGGCCAAGATATCTACTAACAACGGAGAGCATGCAAGATCACAAATAACAAAGACATGATAGAATCAATAATCAATCTGAAATAGCATCTCAATATCCATCGGATCCCCGCAAACACAACATGTAGGATTACAAATAGATGATCTTGATCATGAATGGAGCTCACAAGATCTAAGCATGGTAGCACAAAGGAGAAGAACCAACCATCTAGCTACTAGATGGACCCGTAGTCCAAGGATGAACTACTCACGCATCACACCGAAGGCTTGCATGGTGATGAAGAAGGCCTCCAGGGTGAATTCTCCCCTCTGACAGGGTGCCGGGAAGAGCTTCAGATCCCTCCCGAACTAGGGATGGAGATGATGGCGGCTATAGACTCTTTCCCAGATTTTTGATTGGGTACTTAGAGTTTCTATATCCGAGGCATCTTATAGGCGAAAGGGGAGGTCGAGGGGGTGCCCTAGGCGGCCACACCACCCCCTAGCGTGGGCCAGGCCTGGCCACGCGGCCAGGTGGTGTGGCGGCCCTCTGGCCCCTCTCCGTCTCGTATTCTGGCTCCGTGTCCCCCTCGATGAAAAACTGACTTTGGCTTTGTCCCATCTAATTCCGATAATATTCATTTTCTGACTTTCCTGGAACCAAAAACAGCAGAAAACATGCAGCTCACACTATGGCATCTTGTTAATAGGTTAGTCCAAGAAAGTGTATAAAAATTACTCCAAAGTGTGGACAAAACATAAGAAAGTAGATAAAAACCAAGCATGGAACATAAAAAATTATGGATACGTTAGCAACCTATCACCACTCCGCGGCCTGAGCTCATCCGGACCTAAAGTGCCGAGCTTTGAACTCACCGCCCATTCCTCGGCCGTGAGTTACCTTACCCACGGTTCCTGACCTAGTTTCTACCCTCGCGACGACTCGTGAGGCACTGCCCCTCTGTAGCCTGAGCTTGTTAGTACCTAAAGTGCCGAGCTCTGAACTCGCGGCCTGTTCTTCGGCCGTGAGTTATCTCACCCACGGGCCTTACATAGTTGTATCCTCTTGGCGGCTCATGAGGCACCACCCCTCCATGGCTTAAGCTTGTCAGAATCTAAAGCTTCGAGCTCTGAACTCAAGACCAGCCCTACGGCTGTGGATCACCTCACCAACAGTTTCCGACCCCTACAAAACCAAAAATCCTCGCGTTAAGCCAAACGACTTTGTCCTTGAGAGGTTCGTGGCGTATCTTGTGGGACACTCACCCCTCAAGGGACCAGGAAATCGTAGGGCCTAGTGCGCTCAACGTGAAACTTATCACCCAACAGCAGCGTTAAGTTACCTCACGAATGGTCTCGATGCCCGCGACTGGCCGTGTAAGCTCATTATTGGGCCTCCCCCGTAGCTCATGGCCACCACCTTAAGAGGCCCCATGAGGAGACCACGGGGGCCCAACAACAAGTTGCGTTACCAATGGTGAAACCCCTGAGTGACGGCATGCGCCCACGAGACTCGAGGCGGCAGCGTGTGTAGGCCTCTAGAGGTTAACACCGCCCAAGAAGCGGGGCTCTAGGACACGTGGGGGCTCCTCATGAGTCACCACCCACAATCCCCGGTACAGCAAGCAGGACCACAGGCCCAAGGCACCTGTTGAGGTTATTGCCTTCCAATGCCACTTCTGGAGGTAACCTCCACAAGCCCCCTCCCCGCAAGGCCTCACCTTCCGACGCCAAGCCACGGGCAAGGTCGTCGGCCGTGGCTGGCTCCGACGAGCCAACTCCTAGGCATGGGAACCAAAACCCTAAGCATCATAGCAAGACATGCGAAGGTAGAAATAACAAGCGTGAAAATCGCTTACAGGCATACCTACCAAGTCTTCATTACAGACCCAACCCATAAACATAATATTAAAAGACGCTACGTCTATGCTAGCAAAAGACCGCGGCCCCAAGGGCGAGACGGCCGACGCGGTGTGGACCTGGCCTCATCTCCTCAAGGGAGGTACGCCAGGTAGACCACCCGACATAGCAGGGTGTTGAACACCGAAACGGAAAAGTCCCTTCCGCCTACATAGTGGAACCGTAGCAAGGAACCTCGCTAGATGCGATGAGCGATGAGGAACTGATTCCAACCGTCGCAGAGGTACATCTCGTCAGGCGGGAGGGTCTCCATGCTCATCGGCCACCACTGGTGCCCACCAGAGGGCCGCAACTCCACCTCCTCTGGGAGATCCACCATAACCCCAAGGGTGAAGCGGGAGGGGAGCTGCACCTTGATGAACCAATTAGAGCTCCCAAGAAGGACGATGAAGTACATCACTCGAGAAGGCTCGGGGTCATCCTAGATATTGATCGCCACCGGTGGGGACTACACAACAATGGCCATGGGAGGCTCGGACTGAGCGCCAGACCATCCACCACGTCCGCCGCGGCAACCGCGACCGCTCCCTCGGGGACGCCCGTGCCCGCGTCTCACCGGAGCCTCGCCGGCTGACGCTTCCATAGCGGAGGGTGAGGCAACCCCGAGGCTAGTGCCGCGACCCCTGCGTTGCCCTCTGCTGCTCCCGCGTGGGCAGCCACGACCGTGCTTCGCAACGGGAGCCACCTCCTCCACTGGAGAGATGACGACCAAAGCACCCTCATCCCCGGCCGTGGCGCCCTCGCCTGTCATGGTGATGGGTAGAGAAGGGGACGCCATGCAGGAGAACAGGACTTTCACGCAAGCGCATGGTGGGATTGGGGGGCGAAGGCGAAGAGTGAGAGCTCACACGTTCACGCCTTAGTATAAACGGGGTCGTCTGAAAAGACGTATCGCTGCCCCAGGCACGGGGTATAACTGCAAGGGTCCCACGCACCATCACATCATGGGAGCAACTCCCGGTGCAGGAGTGACACGCCCAAGTCTAGCGGTTAAGAGCACGCGGGCGCTTCGAATCTGCGGTCAAGGTGAGGACATGGTAGGATCATGATTGTGTGGGCAGGCACCAGGGCCCACCAACCGTCCTAGGCCATTTGCCCCTTCGAGTCCATCAAGGGACGCATGCAGGCCAAACGCCCGAGGGATACTATCGGGGCCCTAGCAACCAAGGTACCACGTCCTGATGGTTAGTGATGGCTCTAAAATATAGCCATCTACGTCCACATTTAAACTGGATATTATTCATAATTTTGATGAAATATCTCTCTAAACCCTGCCACTAATGCCTAATATTCAGAGGGGTATGCAAACCTTTCTTTTATATTTTCCTGCGCAGATAATGTCATTTGAAGATGGGAATCACTACATTAAAGTGAAAGATATGAGATTTTCAACAACTAGAAGAAACCAGGAGCCGTAAAGCGGAGGCAGACGCTTTAACGACCAACTATACGACCGCAGCAAAAATTCTATCCCTATAGCTCCGGTTGTATAGTTGGCGCCGCCATCTTTAGGTAAAACAAAACAACTTTCATGAAGGGACCCCTATATAAAGAAGCCTCGGGAGACGAGAAAACAAGCCAGACCTCGCCAAAAAGTCTCTGCCACAGATCACCAGCCACCTCCAGATCTCAAAACCCTTCTCCATCTCCATAGCCATATTTCACCACTTGTAATAGTAGATCTCTTCTTCGATTGGCGACGTTGTACGACTATTGCTATCAATCTTATGATTTTCATAAGACTGTTTGTGATTGTTGATTTCATCTCTATGTGGGCCAGGCCAGGCCCAGCCAAGGCCCACTCATAATTAAGTGGGCCGGCCCATCAAGGAAGCCTAATAAGATTATGGCCCGTTACTGTTTCATCCGACAATGTTTGAAATGGGCCCAAAGATGTGGCTAGCAACAGCTCGCGAATGTCAGGCCTGTTACTGTTTCGGCCTACAAAAGCCCACACTTTTTGAATACTGTGTGGCCCGTTAACAGGCTGCATCAAGTAGGCCCGATACTATTAAAGCCCACGGTCATCCTGTCACTGTTCACACAGCTCGTCATGGGCCGCCTATGAATGGCCCACTTTTGAGAAGGTCCAATACTGTTCTGGCCTTTTACTATTCTGGCTCGTTACTATTTTGGCCGTCTACTATTCATGTATGTTACTGTTGTGGCCCTTTACTTTTCTGGCCCATTACTGTGCTGGTTGCCCCTGTTCTGGCCTGTTACTATTTAGGCATGTTACTGTTCTGGTCTGTTAGTATTATGGCCTGTTACTGTGCTGGATTGCCACTGTTCTGGTCAGCTGGTGTTTTTTCCTACTACTATTTTGCCTGTTACTGTTTTGGTCTGTTACTGTTTTGGCCTATTACTGTTTTGGCATGTTACTGTTTCGGCGTGTTACTGTTTCGGTCTGTTACTGTTTTGGCATGTTGCTATTTTAGCCAGTTACCATTGCTGTTTTGGTCTGTTACTATTTTGTCATGTTACTATTTTGGCTAGTTATCATTACAGTTTCGGTAATTCTGAAACCTGATCGACATGGCTGCCGCACTTATGGTACCGCCATGCGTGGACGGCATCAACTAAATGCCTACATGGCCTATGCGAGTTATCTAGATATTACATCAGATGCAAACCTCTTAAAAATATTACAAAATATGAACAAAATGGAAAGAAAATTCAGCACTTTAGTTGCGAATCAAGTTGATAGCAGAGTCCTCAATTTTCTTTCTCAATCCATCAACTGCACCTCTCTTTGAGTGTAACAGCTACATTGGAAAACCACCTTGAGATATGATCTTGCAGTCCCCTCTTTGGTGACGATAGCAATAATTGCAGTCTAAAACTAACTAATAACAAGTTAAATATAGCAAAGAAGACAAACTACTCATAGCTAATATTGAACCAGATAGGAATTATAACTATATAATACAAACTTGTAGAGCAGGAACGCAAACCATGAATGAACTATATAGTAGAGGATAGTTATGTCGTTGCCTAGGACGAACCAGAACCAGATATGAGATATAATGGTGTGGCTTGTGAACCTGTAGAACAGGACAAACAAGCATTAGACAAGTATGCCAACAATGAAATGAGCAATCAAACAAAGTGTTTCTTAGAATTTCAGTATAAACTAGCCAGGTCATTTTGGCAAATATATATGGAAGCAGTGGTATCTCCTGGAATGCAAGAGACATTGGGTGACTCAGAATTTGCGGTGAGCTACACAATGGCATGCAGTTACTGTCATAGCTAAGAAAGAACCACATAGAAATTATAACCGCATCATACCAGAACTTGTTGAGCAGGAATGGAAAACATGAATGAACTATATAGTAAAGAATAATTATGCCGTTGATTAGGACGAACCAGCACTAGATACAGAAAATATATAATGGCATCGCTGGTGGACCTGTAAGATCTGAAAACCAATATGTTCAGTGTTGCCTTTTTGAGCTCTACGCAAAGAAAACGAAAATAGTCAGTGTTGCAGCTTTTGAAGAACTAGATGGCAACAACAAAATTATAATCGAACTAGTACGAAGAGTTTGAACGGGTACCACAAGGTAGCAGAACGATGCTAGGGAGGAAATAATAGCAGGAACTTAGCTCAGGATTAACCAGATAGAGTCAGTAACTGCATAGCAGGGAATCCACACTAATATTGTCCAGTGACATTACATTTTGCAAGAACTACACAATAGCAGGCATTTACTGGTGTATGGAGCAGCTAAGATAAGAACATGTGCATGACAAAATAATAGACGTGTGCATGACTTGATATTTGTAGAGCAGCAAATGCAAACCAACATGTCTAATGACATTGTATGTACTAGCACGAAGAACAGGCGTACCTAGTGACTTGTATGTACCAGCACGATTACAAAAATGCAGTTCATTGCGACATGCTTGAACATGCTATACCGCTGACAAAACAAAAACGGGTTGGAGATTTGGTTAACCTTGGTCGGAGAGGCGCCTAAGCATCGTCGGTACCATGCGAGTGACGTCCAGGTCACCGAGGGTGCTACGGTTGCGGTGGCTATTGGCATCGGGGAAGCAGATCTTGGGCGGTTGATGCCGGCTTGAAAGAGGTGGACGAGAACGTCGCTGAGACAGATCCGGTTCATGAACGGCGATGGTCGTGCAGCTGGTCTAGAGCGGTGGACATGGAACTCTTTGAACTAGATCACGCCCAGTGGACACCGGTGAAGCGGATCCGGTACGGTTGAGTAGCTTTCGGTGGCGAGGAAGTAGAGTTTGGGCGGTCGATGACGCCATCGGCATGGTGAACGACACCGCAACTCCTAAATCTGGTTGGTGAGCGTCGGTCAAGCGGCTGCGTGGCGGTGCACGAGACCGCTGCTCAAACCGGTGCACGAGGTGGTCGTGGTGGGGACAGAGGAGCTTGGGATTTTTGGGACGGCCGACGGGAAAAACTAGGGGAATTGGGACCATAGAGATGAGCATAAAAAATAATTACGATCGTGCCCCCGAGCTACCGACTTTAGCATGCCCATTTGTCGTCTGAACAATGGGTAGATTTGGAATTTTAAATTCTAAAGTTTTTGAAACGGAAGGGCGCGAAATGCTTCATGGTCGATGTGTGGTTTTGCCGCTCGATTGAGAATTTGAATTTGGCTTGCGCCCATCTAATAATAATAATAAAAAATGGTACTCCCCTGGTCGGTGGGATATTTTGGCCTAAAGTTTTTGAAACGATGGGGTGGGAAATGCTTGGTAGGTGGGTAATTTTGCCGCTCGATTGAGATTTTGAATTTGGCTAGCCTCCATCTACTAATAGAAAAAAGGTAGTAGACCGTACGCTATCTGTCCAGGAATTCAAGGCCGAGAGTCACATCAACGGATCATCCATAAATATTTTTTTGCACAGTAACTTGGATACCTTCCATTCACACAGCATAGGCAATAAATTTTGCCGCTTGACTCAGATTTTAAATTTGTCTAGGGTCCATGTAATAATATAAAAATTGTACTAACTCAATGGGTGATTTTGCCAGAAAATGTTTGAAACAGAGGGGGTGCAAAATGCTTCGGGGTCGGTGGGTAATTTTCTCGCTTGATACGATTTTGAATTTGGCTGCCGGCCAAGTTTTTATTACTAGAAAAAAGGTTGTGTAGTTCGAACGCCATCTGGTCAGGAATTTAAGGCGAAACTCACATCAACTCATGCCTCCGATTCAAACGGGGTAGGCGGTAGGTTTTTGTGGTCGATAGTGATTTTGAATTTAGAGATTGTCCAAAGAATAATTAAAAAAATAGGTCGTTCTCCCTCTATTTCCGGGATCCAAGTTAGGGAGAGTGATTATCTACCACGCGTATGAAAATGCAGATCTCTGATACAAGAATGCTTGTTTAACATAACAACAAACAAATGTCTGAAGTAGCTCTGATTCAAGCATGTGAAAATGGTGTGCAACCAAGGTCTACTAATTATTTAGGTGTCGGCACAGACTCTTCTATAGGAAGCACTAACTAAATGGTAGTACTAATTCAGATCAAATAAAAAGCCTGCTGCAAAACAAATACTCCTACTACAGCATACTATCAAAACACAAAGACTAGCTAAAGTATATGTAGCACAAATAAAATAAGATTTCATCACACATACACCACTATATAGAGAATACCATTTCATCATATAAAACAATGTTTTACCAGACACACATAGGCCCTCAAAACGAACAGACAGCTCTAATATTCCAGCCCCTGCCACTGTGACTGCAGCACAAACAAAGGTGCCGCCACAGTTCCATCAGCTACCAAAACAAACAAATATCAGACTACAGCTCCAAATAACACAACCTGGGCAAACACATGCTTTCCTAAACAAGCCTTGCTTGTTCATCCGAGTGTTATTTTCATCTCCTTGATCTTGCAGTCTGTATCAGCTATGTTGCTGATAGGACTTCGTTTTTGTTTCTTTGATTTAGCACTCTGAATCACGTCGGTTGCTGAAGGAAATGAACAAAATGATCATCAAAATCATAGGTGTACAAAAATGCAAGGGTTGCACATGAATGACTGCACTAACCAGGTGTCATAATGTAGGGATGTAAAGTACACCAACGTTTACGAGATCTGAACTTCTTAGACTTCATGCTGCTGAGATCTAATTCGAATACTCCCTCCTTCGTCCATATAACCACCATTTTCTATACTCAAATGTGCAGAGTAACCTTACTGCATCTTTCCCACCATATGCCCATGATTTATCAAGGCCAAGGAGAATATCCAACTCAACCTTTATATGAGGCACCCAAGCTTCCCATTTGCATGTTGATGATCTTGCACTTGACCATGTGTTTAGACTGAAGTCTCTTATAACCGTAAGGGCAACATCTCCATTATGCCTCTTAGCGATGACAAAATTGTGTCTGGAAATATCATGTGTCTCATGGGGGCACTCAATATAACACAGTTTTGTTGTCACGTTATCGAAGGCAATTATATATCTGGAGTTCATTGTTGGCGAGTACAAAATGTCCCCTATGAGAGTTGACGGCCTGCGATCAATCTTAGCCAGCATCTCAGCAGGTTCAATCTAGTCCTCCCATTTTCCTAACTCTGATGAGTACCTCTGCACCAGTGCTTGGTTACCATTGGTTACTATCCAAACAACCCAGAAATTGCTGCAACAGTGTGAAGACAATTGCCCATGATTTCTCGAATAGAGAATTGTGCCGCTATCATACTCATGTCTCCACCAAATTGGTGGTTCTGGTATCACTGTTTCACTTCCATTGATTGGATCCCATGCCTTTATCATGTTAGACCCTTGTAGATAATGAAGTAGCACCCTACCATTGCGACATCTGAGTACATATGGTTTGTAGGATTTATGTACTTCCACCAGCCTGTTCAGCTTCTTGAAGATGGATTGGTCAAGATTATGATCTGTTAAGAATCGAGCGTCCACGGAGCTGTTGGTGAAAAACCTAAGTAACGTCATTCCTCTGTTGTGTGACAGGGTTACCCTTTTGAAATCATTGCTTCCCATGAAGTCCATCCAACATTTTTGGGCGAATGATGTCCTCAGTATACAGGATGGGTGCGAAGGAAGCCTGACAAGAATCTGACCAAATACATCGCCTAGCAAGTCATTGATTGTTGCATATGTTCTTCCACCGAAGCTGGTAGGATGATGCAAATAGCACAAGTGCATCATCAGAATTAAGTAAACAGCACAATGCACAACCCTAAAAAAAGAATTAAGTAAACACCACAATGCATCATACATTTTGACAGGAAAATTTATCATCAAAATTTCCTAAACTGCACCCATCTGAAAAACAACCTAAAAAGTAGAGTATGTCAACAAAATAACCTAAACAACACAAGGAATAAACCAGAGTAGTACGAAAGCATTGCAAAATGCTTCAGCATGTCGGAACTGGGCAAAGGGAATGAAGAAATTTTTTTAGGTCACCGGGGAGGACAGAAAGGCCCCCATCTGAATTTTCTGGTTTTATGATAAAGAAGAGGAGAAAAAACAGACGCAGCTTTAATGACTTGGTGAACCCAAGTCTCACGATGACTTGCCCCAGGATCCACCTTCCATCTTAGATCAAACGTATGACAGTAGTTCAGATTTTGAACTAAAAATTCAAACTATTCGAAAAAAATTGACAAAAAATCAGTAAATCATCGGTGCCTAGTTTTGAATCATGTGAAAGTTTCATCCCATTCGGATCACTAGTTTGTGATTAAATAGATTTTTATGTTCCTAGTACTACTAGTTTAAACTGATATCCACTGCGTCCAGAAAAAACCCCGGAGTAGAATACATAAAATTGGGAGGAAGTCAGGGAGACAAAATCCAACACAGAACTTGTAATGGGGTCGATGAGTTCTGAGAAGATGGAGCAGGCGCCGCTGACGAATGACGAGCCACAGCCGTTGATGCTAAAGAAGCACGACGATGTGCTGACGAATGACGAGCCACAGCCGTTGATGCTAAAGAAGCACGACGATGAGCTGACGCATTCCTAGCATCCCACGCAGTCGTCGCTTTGGCAGCGGCAACCAACATAGCCGAATTTGTTCTAGCAGCAGCCGACGAGGATTTGGACTATGCCTCCACCGCTTTCCAAGCATCACTCAACACTTCCCAAGACTCCGATGTGGTACAAGCATCGGCCTCCGCATCCGCTTCACATGTATCCGCTGGTGCTGCTATAGCATCCACCTCTGCTTTACAAGCATCCGCCGACGCAGCAAATGCATCCGCCAACGCTGATTCCCTTTCCTATAAACGCCACAAGCTTATTTAGCTCGCAATGCCCAAAAATAAATGCATTCTATCCTTCAGAAAGCCCGTAATGGCTAGAGGTTGGGGACGTACATACCAGCGAACGGCGGTGCGGTGGTGGTCAAAGGTGGAGCGGCGGGGATGGTCTGGTCGAGGGAGGGCGGCCAGGCGGAGAAGATGATGACGGGGTCGAGGGGTACACGACTAATCTACCTCGAATTCGAAACTATCTTTCGCCTCACTATTTATTTTTATTTTTTTGTGAACCCTGCCTTTTTTAGGGGAAACCACGGCTGTATTAATAGTAGCAACCACACGACTGATACAAGTTTGTGCACTTGTGTTGCTCAGTTTCCCGCCTACAGACATCAAGTTTGTGCACTTATTCGTGTGATACAATCAATTGTTGGGTAAAATATTCCAGGTGGTAGAAGCCTGCCCTTTCTATGACATCAAGATCTAGAGTTCAAACATCAACCTGAAATTCCACAATCTACAACTACAAGTTTTGGTTTACTACCAGAAACATGCTAGCAAATCACTCGGAACTGGCATTAACATCATCATTAACAGATCTCAGAAGGAAAAAAATTGAAAGATAAAAAACCACCACAGGTTCGAATAAGATGACTGTTGTTGCCAAATATAGTCACATAAAGCCAGGACCAATATATATGTCATAATAGTACATCAAATATATAGATTCGTGGACACCACACACCAGCAGAGCAAAAAAAACAGTTATAGTACCTGGCTTAATAAACAGTCATCCTCACAAGAGACCCAAACCCTTCAAAAATGAAAGTAGAACGGTCAATATGGTTTACAGATTTCCTAATCTTTTGTAGGATCAGGACTGTATGGGCGTGGAGAATCTCGAATTTTTGTCAGGGTCTGATCTGCTTCTAGAGCCAAATTGAAAAGATTGTCAGCTCACATTCCCACTTATTCTAAGATCCGGTCGTATACCTGGCCAATCATCTCGTCGCCATCCACATGAGGCAACTCAGGGACTAAGTTGTTAGCCACGAACTTTTGAAAATCAACAGTATCATGAGCAACTGAAATTGATGTATTCCATCCTATAGTCAAATCAGCTATCCGCTTAGTGGATGTGGACACTTCTTCCTTTAGGTGGCTAATCTGTTTGTCCTGGTGTTTCACTTTCTCTTGAAGGCATGAAATCATGTGTCTATGAGCTTTGTATTTCTCTCGGAGACAAGCAAATGTCAAATCCTTGTAGTGACCAGCACCATTACGCCATGAGCAATATGAGTAAGGTGGAAACTGCAAATAACAAATTCAAAATTAAACCAGATTCTCATTTAGAAAAACCCAATTCTCGTTTCACAATCCAAATTCAGCTGCACACATCGTGCAAGCTCCACAGTGGTACTGCAAATGGCAAAGAACCATAGAGGCATATTTCCCAAACATGGGAAACATAACCGACATGAAAAGGGCCGTACTTCAGGGTTTGCCTTCTTAGTTGCCACATGAGCAGTCCTGGCCTTAGTAATAAGTGGCAACAGATCAGAATGACTTCGTTTCTGCAAATCATGATGCAACAAAAATGATCAGTATATTTTAGGGGACATTTTAAGTAATAAAGTGCTCTTTATCGAAAAAAATGTTTTCGGGAACAATGCATAGGTTACTGAAATTCCAGCAAAGCAGCTGGATACATAAAAACACTTATCACTCGATAATGCCTCCTCCATGGGTGGGGCATGCACATGATGCTAAATGAAATGCAGCAAAACCAGTAAATTTTAGGAAAGAACACATTAACTTTGCAATGCAAAGAAGGATACGTGCATTAGTCTGATGCCAAGGATTCGACGTGTTTCCCTTTAACGAACAATATAATTTAAAGAACTCAGCAATGCAGGACACCAGCAAACAACAATCTGTTTCTGAACGATATGCAGCAAATTACATCTGCGTTTTTCAGCAGAGGACCATTCTGTGAAATAAAGTCAGGGGGTAACCTTCCCATCCTCAAAAGAATCTTCTTGGCAGCATATACTTACCTATTTTTAGTGGACCTTATAACTAATTCCATGGCTACATCCATGGTGATCCCAGCTTCCTAATGTGGCATATAGATCTACTATTTCAAATAGCAATCACCTAAACAACCATCCGGATGGTTGCGGTCTCACCGGAGATTGCACTGATGCGATGGAAAGGTGGACACTGCTGGGTAAAGAAGGTGCGTGATAGGGGAGGTGCACAAAAGTGCAAAAAATGTACCGATACTCGTATATAGATAGAGATACCAGTAACACATAAACCAGATCAATTAGTAGTAACCACAAACTCCAGAAGGGCTGTAAGCAGACTGTCAACTACTCCTATATTAATTAACCTAGTGTAATTTAACGTGGCAGTACTATGAGATGGTGAGTACTAGTAAACAAAAGGGGATTACTTAATTATTAGTGGAATCTACAGCCAGCCACCAAAAGCATCATGAGCATGCTAAATATCTATATTGCAGACCATGCTTGGTTAAGAACCTAATGTCCAATGCTAATTACCCAAATCTAAGAGCATCTATCCTATTTACGACTGAGTGCAGTGAGTTGGAGACATTCGTTAACTCTGCAGCCATCTCCTCGGCATGCATCTGATGGCGCTCCTGCTCCTCCTCTTCGAGGTCATCGCATATCTCGAGCTGTAACCACAACGACATCATCGCGTGCCATAGCGAAAGTGAGTGCGGTAGATCTACCCAGTGGACGAACGTGCAGCACTCACATTCGTTGTTGCAACCCAAGAACCTGCACTGAAGTTCGTTCCCTCGAACGCGACGCGGCGATAGGGCGCCAGGGCGCGGTCGCACCAGAGCCGGAGATCCGCATCGGTAATGATGTCGTACCACTCCACGTCTACCATCCATGCCGGCATCTGAACCCAAGAAACATCGTCGATCAAGACGGGCAGAATAGAGAAAAACCCTAAAAGGAGAGAACCCATAAGCTGAACTCGAGAAAATAAACTAAGACCGTGAACTCTGGCGTACTTACCCTAACCCGTCCGCCTTGCGCATCAAGATCCCCTGTCGTTTGCCGGACCGGCATGACTGAATCCGCCGACATTGCTCGAAAAAAGAGCGCACCTTCAAAGCCTAGCGCAGAGGCTTCATGGAGAAGGAAGAGGTAGGGGAGACGGTCCTCACATTCGCTGGCTACTACTCCATATTGGATTTAACTCAACCCACTGATAAGTGGGGCCTGTGCTAGAGAGCCCGTGGGCCCCCAAACATCACTCACCTAGTTTGACTTGCATTACATGGAGTACTTTTGGAAAACTGATCAAAACTCAATAAATAAACCAAAGGCCGCCTCTCTTTTTGCGAAAACCCATTACAAAACGGAGATGCTCACAAATGCGTACACACACTCACCCCTATGAATGTAGGTATGCACACCCTACTCCTATGAGAACTTCAGAAATACTGGATCTTGACACTGATCCCACGGGGCTTGAGCTTGACGAAGTCACCATAGGCACCTCGCTATATATTAACGGGAACGTCACCTCTCACTACCCTCATAACCATCCTTCAAAGTCGAGCGCCGAGGCTTCGTGGCGAAGGAAGTGCTAGGGGGTTGGAGCTCATATTCTTTGGCTACTATGGGATGTAATTGAACCACTAATAATGTGGCCCTCGGTAGTGAGCCCATAGACCCTAGACACCAGTGACCATTACAATTACTTTGGGAAAACCAAGCAAAACTTAATACAAACGGAAGGCCCATCTCTCTCATTTTTGTGAAAATCCACTACAAAACGCAAACTCTCACAAATGCATACACACTCACCCCTATGAACGCATGAACGCACATCCTACCCCTATGAGCACCTCCGAAAGATTGTGTCTTCATACTGTCCGGTGGGGGGGGGCTTGAGCTTGACAAAGTCACCATAGGCACCTACTTCCCTTGTAACCATCCTTCAAAGCCGAGCATCAAGGCTTCATCGAGAAGGAAGACCTAGAAGAGTCAGAGCTAACATTCGCTGGCTGCTATAGGATATAACTAGACCACTAATAACAATGGAGGCCCCACAATAGTGAGCCCATTGGCCCTAGACATCAAAGCAAGCACGGTGTCAAGTCTTAAACATTTGTATTAATGGTGGAGTGGGTAGTGCTAACAAAAATATTCTTCAAGGTGATTCTAGTGCTAGACTTATCTCTAAGAGAATCATTTGGGAGGGCCCTTTATTTAGTGGATAATAGAATGTTTTTCTTTTTAGCATGGTTGTGTGGACCCACTTCAGTTCTAAACGCTGGACCAAAAGTAGCTTTCATAGCTACTTCTAGACACTTCCATGCCCTTACTATACGTAGCTTAGAACTTTACTAGTCTCGGGTCTAAGAAAATTGTAGGTTGCTTTGAAAGTTTTTCGAAAAAGCTTTTGGAGGTACCCATCGAGGGGTCAATTAATATATCACAAAACACCAAGAGTTTTGACAATAGGTTTAACTTCTTGCAAAGATATATTTTGCATCTTGACAATTTAACGAAATTAGGTCAAACTTGAGCTACAAGTAAGCGCGGTATAGATTGCTCTTGAATTAAAATGTCTTTTCGGAGGTCTATAGGTGCATCTTGTTGTAGTAAACAATTCCATCACTATGAGTTTCCTACTATCTCAGGAAAGAACATTCTCAATTTTTCAAGTGTGATGACGAGATTGTTCTTTCCCGTAAAGCAAGTCTAAAGAATATGGATATGGATGACACACGAGGCAAGTTTTCAGACATATATTGTGGACCAACATGTTGTACTTACGATTTCCCATGTTTTATGAGTTCTCAATCTTCCTAGCTAACTTTGCCCACTTGATTGATTTTATGCCAATTTATCGAAATTATTAGGTACAAATTGAACTGCCACAAGTAAATTGTAGGTTGCTTTGAAAGTTTGATGAAAGATCTCTCTTGGAGGTACCCATATATATCGGGGAGGGGTCAATTAATATATAAGAAATCACCAAGAGTTTTGATGATATATAGGTACGGTTCAACTTCTTGCTAAGATTTTGCATCAATTTAATGAAATTAAGTTAGACTTGAGCTACAAGTAAGCATGATAGACTGCTCTTGAATTAAATGTCTTTTCAGGGGTAGATGGGTGCATCTTCTTGTAGTAAACAATCTCGTCGGTGTGAGTTTCCAACTACCAGGAAAGGATATTCTCAATTTTCCGAGTGATGTCATGATCATTCTCTCCCGTAAAGGAAGTTCGAAGAATATTGATCTAAATAAATGCCACAAGCCAAAGTTTTCACAAGCACACACACACATGCACACACGTACACACACATGCACGTGCCACACTCGTATATACTATATGAAATGTGATTTAACGACCATTAAGCTGTTATTAACCAATAGTCTTGTTAGAGAAAAAGGCATACATTAAGTATATTAATAATAACTATCTAGAACATGGTCGAGTTTGCTCTAGATACTGTTTAACACGAATCCAACTACTCTGAACCATTGGATCTAACAGCCCAACGGTCACGATTGGTACTATGGATCCAATTCAAAACTACCTACCTAACTCCACCCACTTGAATGACTTTATGTCAATTTATCAAAAATAGGTCAAATTTGAACTAGTATAAGTAAATTTTAGGTTACTGTGAAAGTTCTACGAAAAAGCTTTTGGAGGTACCAATCGGGGGTCACAATTAATATATGAGAAACCATCCAACGAGAGTTTTGACGACAAGTTGGATCAAGACTCGCAAATCCAAACATTTTGCTAGCTGTTGGATCTTATTTTCCATTCCTAGCATCTAAAAAGATTCTACTAATAGTCTTGATGAGAATGATGAATGCTAGTATGCGCAAACCTCAAAACACACACCTCATTGCTCAGGTTTAGGGTCCTTGTGCTAAATGCATGGACTTGGATGCAATTTTATTTTTTATGAGGTCCTTGATATGTAACTTGTACATCCACCGACCATGTTCACTCTTAGCACATCGCACCTACTAGACCAACCATTAGATCGGCCATTCGTAGTACTTCTTATTATCTTATCTTTATTTTGTCCTATCTCTTACAATACCGTACCATACCATGCACTACATATAGTGTACATATTAACTTTGAACATTGACCATTGGATCAAGACTGGCAAATCCAAACATTGCTAACCGTTGGATCTTCTTTTCCATTCTTAGCATCTAGAAAGATTCTACTAATAGTCTTTAGCACGATGACTACTAGTATACGTAAACCTATAGCTCAAAACACACACTTCATTGTATAGTTTCAGGGTCATCCTTGTGCTAAATGCATGGACTTGGATGCAATTTTCATTTTTATGAGGTCCTTGTTGTAAATTGTAATTCTACCCACCGTGTTAACTCTCAAAGCACCTCGCTTCTTACGAGACCTACCATTAGATATGAGGTCTCTTATCTCTTACAATACCATGCATACCACCACTACATAGTGTAGGGATTAACTTATTTGAACATTGACCATTTGATCAAGACTAGCAAATCCAAACATTGCTAACCGTTGGATCTTCTTTTCCATTCTTAGCATCTAGAAAGATTCTACTAATAGTCTTTAGCACGATGAACACTAGTATGCACAAACCTCAAAACACATAGTATTTCATTACTCGGTTTAAGGGTCCTTGTGCTAAATGCATGGACTTGTTGGATGCAATTTTCATTTTTATGAGGTCTTTAATGTAACTTGTACTTCCATCGACCGTGTTAACTCTCAAGCACCTCGATCTTACAAGACCTACCATTAGATCATTTGCAGTACTTCTTATCTTATCTTTATCTTGTCTCTTAACTCTTACAATACCATACCACTACATATAGTGCAGAGATTAACTTTGAACATTAACAGTTGGATCAAGACTGGCAAATCCAAAAAGCATTGCTAACTGTTGGATCTTCTTTTCCATTCTTAGCATCTAGAAAGATTCTACTGATAGTCTTTAGCACGATGAACACTAGTATGCGCAAACCTCAAAACACAGTACTTCATTGCTCAGTTTCAGGGTCCTTTGCTAAATGCATGCATGGACTTGGATGTAATTTTCATTCTTTATGAGGTCCTTGATGTAACTTGTACGTACTTCCACCGACCATGTTAACTCTCAAGCACCTCGCTCATACGAGACCTACCAAGGTTAAACAAAAGTACAACCGCCCCAATTATCACACAAACTGGACCACGGTTTCTTATACGTAATACCCAAGTTTTTTTACTAGGATTCCTAGCTAACTTCGCGCACTTTGGTGACTTCGTGTCAATTTAACAAAATTAAGTCAATCATTAGCTACAAGTAAGTGTGATAGATTTCTCTTGAATTAATTATCTTTTCGGAGGTAGATGTGTGCATCTTCTTGTAGTAAACAATGTCGTCGGTGTGAGTTTCCAACAATCAGGAAAGAAAATTCTTAGTTTTCTGAGTGATGACGAGATGATTCCTTTCCGTAACGAAAGTCCGAAGAATATGGATCTCAATGCCATAATCCAAGCTTCTAGACATATTAGCTAGGTGGACCAATGTGTTTTACTTACGATTCCCATGTTTTATGAGTTTTCAAGGTTCCTAGCTGACCCCGTCAACTTCTTGAATGACTTTATGTCGATGTATCGAAATAAAAGGTCAAATTTGAACTACAAGCAATAAATTGTAGCTTGGTTTGAAATTTTTATGTAAAAAGCTTTTGGGGGTACCCATCGAGCGGCCAATTAATATACCCGTTGAGACAGTTCGACTTCTAGCTACTAAGATTTTGCCTCTTGAAAATTTTGAACCACTTTTGAAAACAATAACATGAAATAAGGAGAGAGGGAAATGATTTTTCTATTCTCTATGGTGAACACACAAGCTTGAGGTGCACCTTAGGCTTAAAGATACTTTATAGTTTCTACTATGTATAAGGTGAACCTTAGTGGATGCCACATACTAGGACTTATTAAGGTGTGCTTTTTATCTATATATCTACTACTATAATGGAGCAGTTTTGAATTGGATCCATATATAACACCAATCTTGACCATTGGGTTGTTAGGTCCAATGGTTCAGAGCAGCTGGATTTGTGTTGAATAGTACCTAGAGCAAACTCCACCATGTTCTAGAACCATCATGTCACCACCCCAAAATTTCAAAGCACAGTAGGTTGTATTCTCAATATGTGTAGATAATTATTATTAATAGACTTAATTTATGCATTTTGGGGGTGGTGACATGATAGTTCTAGAACATGGTGGAGTTTGCTCTAGGTCTGTACTCCCTCGCTCCGTCCCAAAATATAAGGCGCATAAGGATTGGTCAAAAGTCAAACCTTACTAACTTTGACCAAATATTTAGAAAAAAATATCTACATCTACAATATTGAATGGACATATTAAGGAAACATACTTTATGGTGAATCTATTGATATTAATTTAGTATTCTAAATTTTTATGTTTTTGTGTATAATCATGGTTAAACTTAAAATATGTTGACTTTTGACTAATCCGTAGGCGCCTTATATTTTGGCGGAGGGAGTACTATTCAACACGAATCCAGTTCCTCCGAACCATTGGATCTAGCAGCCCAACAGTCATGATTAGTGTTATGGATCCAATTCAAAACTGCTCCACTATAGTAGTATAAGTAGAGAGAATACAGTCTACTGTGCTATGAAATTTTGGGGGTGGTGACATTATGGTTCTAGAACATGCATGGTGGAGTTTGCTCTAGGTACTATTCAACACGAATCCAGCTTCTCTAAACCATTGGATCCAACAGCCCAACGGTCAGGATTGGTGTTATGGATCCAATTCAAAACTGCTCCACTATAGTAGTAGAGATAGAGATATCTTATCTTATCTTACGACTATATAGTGTACGAATAAGTTTGAATGTTGACAGTTGGATCAAGACTCGCGAATCCCAGCATTTCTAGCTGTTGGATCTTATTTTCCATTCTAGCATCTAGAAGATTATATTGATAGTCTTCAGCATAATGAATGCTATGCACAAACCTCAAAACACACTTCTCCATCATACTGGAATCTTCTCCCTTGTACCTAATAATTGTTGACTTCTACATGATCTTATCTTATCTTACCACTATATAGTGTACGGATAAGTTTGAATGTTAACCGTTGGATCAAGACTCACGAATCCCAGCATTTCTAGCCGTTCGATCTTCTTTTCCATTCTAGCATCTAGAAGATTGTATTGATAGTCTTAAACACAATGAATGCACTATGCATAAACCTCTCAAAACATACTTCTCCATCATACTAGAATCTTCTCCCTCGTAGCTAATAATCGTTGACTTCTACATGATCTTATCTTATCTTATCTTATCTTATCTTATCTTATCTTACCACTATATAGTGTACGGATATGTTTGAATGTTGACTGTTGGATCAAGACTCGCGAATCCCCGCATTTCTAGCCGTTGGATCTTCTTTTCCATTCTAGCATCTAGAAGATTATATTTATATTCTTGAACACAATGAATGCACTATGCATAAACCTCTCAAAACACACTTCTCCATCATACTAGAATCTTCTCCCTCGTTTCTCTAGACCATGTTACCAAAAATTTCAAGTGTTAGGTAGCTAATAATATTTGACTTCTACACATGATGATACAAAGTACAAGGACCAAACATACACCCATACTTTATAGATGTTGATCAAGTTTATAATTTTTTGTGCTTTACCAATTATAATTTTATATAGTGATGATATGTCATACAATTTACTATCTAAGACTTATTAAGGTGTGCTTTTTTACACAATGCGGGAGTAGTATATTTCTTTGCTTAGACATATGGTCACCTCTATCCACGTGTTGTACATGCTGTGAGAATAAAACGTTGGCAGGGGAAGAGAGCAGCAACGAAGAGAAGTTGAAGGCGGTTCCATGTCAGAGCAAAGTTATGATGGGTTTCTGACACGAGATACTCCCGCAGCCTTACAGTGTACACTCTACTAGTAGTAAATTTCAGGAACTATGCACACAAAACAAATCGTGTGTTTTCTCTCTGCTTCCCCATGATCCATCTCTCCTCCCCTTTCCCCTCGCGCACCGGTCCGGCTGATTTCTTTCCCCTCGTCCCTAGCATGGCGATGCGCACATGTGCCTTGGTACGGCGGCTCTGTGTCTCTGAAGTGTTCGGCAGTCGTGCGTTGGTTTGGAGTAGGTACGAGGAGGAGTACATAGGAAGGAAACCACTTTGTTCCTTGGTGGCACAAAAATTCAAACTTTTCCGGTTTTCGAAATTTTCACTTGCTTCCCAAACATCGGGAGGGAAGGTTATCCAAAATATCAGCCAAACATTGGGAGGGAAGGCAATTTTGAACCCGTTTTGAACATTGACCGTTGGATCAAGACTCGCAAGTCCAAACTTTGCTAACCGTTGGATCTTCTTTTCCATTATTAGCATCTAGAAAGATTCTACCGATAGTCTTTAGCACAATGGACGCTAGTATGCGCAAACCTCAAAACACACACTTCATTGCTCAGTTTCAGGGTCCTTGTGCTAAATGCATGCATGGACTTGGATGCAATTTTCATTTTTATGAGGTCCTTGATGTAACTTGTACTTCCACTGACCGTCTTAACTCTCAAGCACCTCGCTCCTACGAGACCAACCATTAGATCGGCCATTCGCGGTACTTCTTGTCTTATTTTTATCTTGTCTTATCTCTTACAATACCATACCACCATTGTATAGTGTACGAATTAACTTCGAACATTGACCACTGGATCAAGACTAGCAAATTCAAACATTGCTAACTATTAGATCTTCTATTTTCCCTTAGCATCGAGAAAGATTCTATTGATAGTCTTTAGCACGGTGAACGCTAGTATGCACAAACCACAAAACACACGCACTTCATTATACAGTTTTAGGGTCATTGTGTTAAATGGATGGACTTGGATGCAATTTTCATTTTTTTATGAGTTCCTTGATGTAAGTTGTACTTCCATCGATTGTGTTAACTCTCAAGCACCTCTCTCCTACGAGACCTACCATAGTTAAAAGAAAATGCAACCACCCCAATTATCACACAAACTGGACCAACGGTTTCTTATACGTAATGCCCAAGTTTTTAGTACTAGGATTTTTCAAGCTTCCTAGCAAACTTTGCACACTTCAGTGACTTCTTGTCGATTTAGCAAAATTAGATCAACCTTGATCTACAAGTAAGCGTGATAGACTTCTCTTGAATTAAATGTATTTTTGTAGGTAGATGGGTGCATCTTCTTCTAGTAAACAATGTCGTCGGTGTGAGTTTCTAACTATGAGGAAAGAAAATCCTCAGTTTTCCGAGTAATGACCAGATGGTTCTTTTATGTAAAGAAAGTCTAAAGAATATGGATCTCAATGCCATAAGCCAAGCTTTTAGACATATTAAGTGGACCAACATGTTTTACTTACGATTCTTATGTTTTATGAGTTTTCAAACTCCCTATGTAGCTAATTAACTTTGCCCCACTTGAATGACTTCATGCCTATATTTATGGAAATTTGGTCAAACTTGAACTACAACAACTAAATTATTATAGGTTGCTTCTAAAGAATTACAAAAAACTTTTGGAGGTGTACCCATTGGGGGCTCAGTTAATATATCAGAAAATAACCGAGAGTTTTGACAATAGGTTTTTAACACCTTTCTAATTAAGATTTTTCATCTTGATAATTTAACAAAAAATTAGCTCAAAATTGAGCTACAAGTAAGCGTGATAGATTTTTCTTTAATTAAATGTCTCTTTGGAGGTAGATGGATGCATCTTCTTGTAGTAATCAGTACCGCTAGTGTGAGTTTCCAACTATCAGGAAAGAACATTCTCAATTTTCCGAGTGATGATGAGATTATTGTTCATTTTTGTAAACAAAGTCTGAAGGATATGGATCTGAACGCCACAAGCCAAGCTTTCATACATATATAGAGGACCCTCATGTTGTACTTATGATTCCCGTGTTTTATGAGTTTTCAAACTTATTCCTATAGCTAACTTTGCCCACTTGAAATTGATTTTATGTTGATTTATTGAAATTAGGTCAATTTTGAACTACAAGTAAATTGTAGGTTGCATTGAAAGTTTTATGTTTTTGGAGGTAACCATTGGGGGCTGATTTAATATATCACAAACCACCACCGATAGTTTTTACAACAAGTTCAACTTCTTGCTAAGATTTTGCATCTTAACGATTTAATGAAATTATATCAAACTTGAGCTACAAGTAAATGCGATAGATTGCTTTTGAGTTAATTGTCTTTTCGGAGGTAGACGGGTGCATCTTCTTGTAGTAAACAATTTCGTCAATGTGAGTTTCCAAATATCAGGAAATATCATTCTTAATTGCCGAGTGACAACGAGATTGTTCCTTTCTGTAAATACAGACTGAAGAGTATGGATATGAATGCCACAAGCCATGTTTTTAGACATCTTATATTACCACCATATAGTGTATGAATAACTTTGAATATTGACCGTTGGATCGAGACACGCAAATCCGAACATTTCCAGCCATTGGATCTTCTTTTCCATTCTAGCATCTAGAAGATTGTATTGATAGTCTTGAACACAATGAATGCAAAGTGCATAAACCTCTCAAAACACACGTCTCCATCATACTAGAATCTTCTCCCTCGTTTCTCTAGACCATGTTACCAAAAAATTTAGTGTTAGGTAGCTAATAATCTTTGACATCTACACATAATGATACAAAGTAGAAGAACCAAATATACACCCATACTTTATAGATGTTGATGAAATTTATATTTTTCCACTTTACCTATTATAATTTTATATAGTGATGATATGCCAGACGTCTATTATCTGAGCCTCATGTGCAAGGCACGTGTATCTTACTAGTATCTTATCTTATCTTATCTTATCTTATCTTACAACTATATAGTGAACGAATAAGTTTGAATGTTGACCATTGGATCAAGACTCGCGAATCCCAGCATTTCTAGCCATTGGATCTTCTTTTCCATTCTAGCATCTAGAAGATTCTATTAATAGTCTTGAACACAATGAATGCAAAATGCATAAACCTCTCAAAACACACGTCTCCATCATACTAGAATCTTCTCCCTCGTTTCTCTAGACCATGTTACCAAAAAATTTAAGTGTTAGGTAACTAATAATCTTTGACTTCTACACATAATGATACAAAGTAGAAGAACCAAATATACACCCATACTTTATAGATGTTGCTCAAATTTATATTTTTCCACTTTACCTATTATAATTTTATATAGTGATGATATGTCAGACGTTTATTATCTGAGCCTCATGTGCAAGGCACGTGCATCTTACTAGTATCTTATCTTATCTTATCTTACAACTATATAGTGTACGAATAAGTTTGAATGTTGACCATTGGATCAAGACTCGCGAATCCCAGCATTTCTAGCCATTGGATCTTCTTTTCCATTCTAGCATCTTGAAGATTCTATTGATAGTCTTGAACACAATGAATGCACTATGCATAAACCTCTCAAAACACACTTCTCCATCATACTAGAATCTTCTCCCTCGTTTCTCTAGACCATGTTACCAAAAATGTCAAGTGTTAGGTAGCTAATAATATTTGACTTCTACACATGATGATACAAAGTACAAGGACCAAATATACACCCATACTTTATAGTTGTTGATCAAATTTATAATTTTTTGTGCTTTACCAATTATAATTTTATATAGTGATGATATGTCATACGATTTACTATCTAAGCCTTATTAAGGTTTGCTTTTTTACACAATGCGGGAGTAGTATATTTCTTTGCTTAGACATATGGTCACCTCTGTCCACGCATTGTACATGCTGAGAGAATTAAACGTTGGCAGGGGAAGAGGGCAGCATCGAAGAGAAGTTGAAGGCGGTTTCATGTCAGAGCAAAGTTATGATGGGTTTCTGGCACGAGGTACTCCTGCGGCCTTACGGTGTACTACACTATGCTAGTACTAGTAAATTCAGGACGTATGCACGCAAAACAAATTGTGTGTTTCCTCTCTCCTTTGCTGCCTCTCACCATCCATCCTCCCTCTCTCCTACCTTTTCCCCTTGCGCACCGGCCCAGCTGATCTCTCCCTCGTCCACAGCGTGGTGCTGCGCACGTGTGCCTTGGTACAGCGGCTCTGTGTCTCTGGCATGTGTATGGACACTATCGGGTTTATTTCAACCCGCACGACCAAGGTCATCAAGGCCATATTGACATCATAGTTTACAATTTGATAGAGTTCCCACGATAGTTTGGTAGAGGGGTGCATCTTGGCGTAGTAAGCATTGTTGCATGTGGGAGTCTCCAACAATTAGGAATTTTTTTTTCAATTTTCCTAGTGAGGACGGTGATGTTTTTTTGTGAAGGAAGTCCAAATAATATGGTTCAGAATGCCACAAGCCAATGGTTTCACACATACTATAGTTGATCATGGTTCCTATCTAACTTCGGCTAAAAGTTTACATATTACGATGGGTCGTGACACGCAGTACTAGTACACATACTACTACATAGTAGATTTTCTCTCTCATTCACCCCCTCTCATCATCTATCCACTATCCTCTCTATTTCTCCTTCCTTCCCATGTAATCTTTCACGCAATGATTATACTTCTAGTCTAAGATGCAGCGGTGTAGAAAAAGATGAGGCCCACACCATACCACCATCAATCAAGTTTGGTGATGCAACTTTGTGAAGAGTATACGTATACTAGTAGTACTGTAGTTAGATAAGTATGTACTACTATAGACACTTAATTTTTAATGGAGGAAGTAAGAGACACCGAGTAATTCAGCATGATATGCATGATTCTCTTCATTTTTGGATAAAGCGGGGCGCCTCCTGAATTCTCTGGGTCGAGAAAAATCAAGAACCGACAAGTCTGACGAGTCTGGTACAATATATTTATGATATTTTGGGATAGTTTTCAGGGTATTAACACAAGCACGACTATAAATAGACATTATAAATTGCAATAGTATGCACCCCTAGTTCCACCCAAAACACCCAACCCACCGTTGCTTAGAACTTGATCTCTCTTTATTTC
Organism: Avena sativa; assembly: GCA_916181665.1. NCBI lineage: Eukaryota > Viridiplantae > Streptophyta > Magnoliopsida > Poales > Poaceae > Avena > Avena sativa. The sequence continues at coordinate 354,528,481 of OV702289.1, read as the reverse complement.
CTTCCAAAATGTATGACAACTCTCTCTAGAACACGTTGATTGACCTGACAAATGGGAAAGGCCCCGAAACTCCACCTGGAAGCCCAGACTCAGTTGACGGGCCATGGCTGTTGCCGTTGTCTGACTCCTCTAATGAAGAAGATAGCCACTGGCAGCATTTTTTCGAAGGGACACCACCACCAACATCGAGCGACTCTGATAAGACGGAAGATGAGACTGAGGAAGAAGAGGAGTCTGAGTTCGACCTTGAGGAGGAGAACGAAGACGACGACAGGGAGGAGGCCGAGGACAATGACGGGGAGGAGGTCGAGGACGACGACGAGGAGGTCTCTTCCTGCCCCCCACCAAAGAACCGTGCCCTAGTGCAAAATTAAATGGCATCCAGAGAAGAGGGGGCAGTGTAGTATATCTCGTAATTAAGTATGTCCGGATAATTTGTCTTAGAGTGCACTCACTTTATTCTTGCCAGATATAGATAATTTCCACCGCATGTTAGTACTATATGAAAATACTTCTTTCAATGTGTGTCATGCTACATGGTTTTTTTGCGGGAGGGGGGTGGGGTGGTAATGATACATAGTTGAAACTTAAATGGTGTCCTCTTATATTTGTGCTTGTTTGGACGAAAACTACAAACATGGATTTGGACAACTATCAAAAAACTTGCTACACAATATGGTCATAACCATGTATGAACATTGTTCACATTTTAAGCCAAGTTACCAATGTCAGGGTCATATTTGCATCACTCGTCCCGTTTATTGGGATAAATTAAAGAAAAGTAAAGAAAACAATAAAAAATGTTAAGCACTTATGTATGGTGTCCTCTTTCGTAAATGATAATCATGAATTTTGACAAGGTTTAAAAACACTTCTTCACACAATATGACCAGCGATGTGTTAACATACTCCCTCCGTCTCAAAATAGATGTCTCAAAATTGTTTAAATTTGGATGTATCTAGCCACTATCTAGGCTAGATACATGTAAATTTTAAAAATATCGCGACATCTATTTTGAGACGGAGGGAGTACTTGGGTTTCAAGTTAAATAATGACAAAGATCTTGTCCATTTCGGGTAGACGGGGTGCATCTTGGCATGGAATACTAATGTTTTTAATTGGACTTTTCAACTTTTATGTATAGAATTTTGTTAAATTATTTTAGAAGTGCCACATATAATTATTTTTTAAAGAAAAGACAAAGAGTATGGCCCCGAATGCCACAACACACTAAATTTCACACAAAATAGAGTATGTTTCATGGTTAACAAGTTTCATGAATTTTCAGGCCTTATAGCTAATTTCGCATAATTAAATGACATTTTGTCAATAAAACCAAAGTAGGCAAATTTTGATCTACAAGTGCGTGATAGATTGCTTGTAAATTTGTTAGAAATTCATATAGTACTAATTATTGTACCCACACAGTCATACTGAAAACCGACTATTGTTTTGAAAGATACAACTTATTTGTATGAATTTTCATGCTAACACATCTGACCATGTTTCAAAAAAGTGAAAGAAAATAAGGAAACATGCACACAGCCTTTTAGTAGTAGTACTCCTATTAAAAATTCATACTTGTAAAACAGTAAAGACGACGCTGTTAAAGTTTCAATACAAGGGACCTAGGCACCTTCACCGGCTCTCCACAATTAACCTTTCTTCCTCTTAGACTTTGCAGCTATGGCTCTAAAGATCAGAGCTCCCCGTGGGAAGAAGAAGACCCAGGTGGCAGCGACAAAGGCCGTGGAGAAAAATAAGACATGTCGCTGGCTGCCGAATCCTGCTCTAGCCACTCCAAGTCGTAGTCTCGCACCAGGCAGCCGCAAGAAGAAGCAGGTGTCGAGATCCGTCAAGGCCAGGCTGCATTTCCCCATCGACTGGATCGGGTGCTACCTCAAGGACGGTCGGTACTCCCAGCGCATAGGCTTCGGGGCTCCCGTCTACCTCGCGGCCGTTCTCGAGTACCTCACCGCTGAGGTGGTGGAGCTCGCCGGGAAAGCTGCAAAGGACAGTCAGAAGATCCGCATCATCCTGAGGCACGTGATGCTCGGCGTCATGCGTGACGAGGAGCTCATCAAGCTGCTGGTCGGTGTTACCATCGCGCACAACATCATGCTGCCCAGCATCCACGAGTCCCTGCTTGGCGATGGTACCGCGGAGGACGCAGCCAAGTTGCTCGCGGAGGATGCTGCCAAGTCACCTGAGAAGACCGCGGAGTCCCCCTAGATGTCGTTAAGTTGTAGTACAACTACTACTCCTTATGTGTTTGGGTTTGCTCTGTTTGCAGTTTGGTTAATCATCAGTGTTAATATAATATTCAGATTTGTGATGCTAAGAAAAAGCTTGTGAGGGTTCTAAAAAAATGTTGTTTTCCTAATCTTATCCTATACGCCATTTATTTAATACTCCCTCTATTTAGAAATATAAGATGTTTTAGCTTTGTGAATCGAATGTATCAAGACGCCCATACACTAAAAGGCGTCTAGATACATTCATTTCACAAAGCTAAAACGTCTTATATTTCTAAACGAAGGGAGTATTACTCAGCATATTAGGTTTAGTCAAAGTCAACCGTTACAAAGTTTGACCAACTATATACAGTATTAAATAGTATACTCATTGAAAAAATATCAATATATAGTAAACAATGTCATCGGTGTGAGTTTCGAACTATCAGGAAAGAACATTCAATTCTCAATTTTCTGAGAGATGACAAGCGAGGTTGTTATTTTTCGTCAAGAAAGTCCGAAGAACATGGATCTGAATGCCACAATCCAGGTTTTTGGACATATATATATATAGTGGACCGACATGTTGTATTGACGATACCCATGTTTTATGTGCTTTGAAACTTCCTATCTAACTCTGCCAACTTGAATGACTTTATCCTGATTTATCGAAATTATATTAGGTCGAATTTGAACTACAAGTAAATTGTAGGTTGCTTTGAAAGTTTCATGAAAAAGCTTCCTTCATGGGAGGAGTTGAATTAATATATCAGAAACCACTATGAGCTTTGATGATAGGTTCAACTTCTTTCTAAGATTTTGTATCTTGACAATTTAACAAAATTAAGTCAGAATTGAGCTACATGTAAGTGCGATAGATTGCTCTTGAATTAAATGTCTTTTCAGAGGTAGATGGGTGCATCTTCTTGTAGTAACAATGTCGTCAGTGTGAGTTTCCAATTATCAGGAAAGACCATTCTCAATTTTCTGAGTGATGTCAAGATTATTCTCTCTCGTAAAGGAAGTTCGAAGAATATCGATCTAAATGCCAGAAGCCAAGTTTTCACACACACATATATATATATATATAATGGACCAACATATTGTACTTATGATTTCCTGTGTTTTATGAATTTCCAAACTCGCTACCTAACTTTGCCCACTTGAATGTCCTTATGTCAATTTATCAAAATTAGGTCAAATTTGAACTACTACAAGCAAATTGTAGGTTACTGTGAAAGTTCTACAAAAAAGCTTTTGAATGTACCCATCGGGGAGTCACAATTAATATATGAGAAACCATCCAACGAGATTTTTGACGACAAATTCAACTTCTTGCTAAGATTTTGCATATTGCTAGTTTAACAAAACTAGGCCAAACTTTAGCTACAAGTAAGTGCAATAGATTCCTCTTGATTTAAAAGTCTTTTCGGAGGTAGATATAGGTGCATCTTCTTGTAGTAGACAATGCCGCCAGTGTGAGTTTCCAACTATCTTAGGAAAGAACATTCTTAATTTTTCGAGTGATGACTAGATTGTTCTTTCCCCTAAAGAAAGTCCAAAGACTATGGATCTGAATGCCACAAGCCAAGTTTTCACACATATATAGTGGACCAACACGATGCACTTACGATTTCTCATGTTTTATCAGTTCTCAAATTTCCTAGCTAACTTCACCCACTTGAATGATTTTATGTCGATTTATCGAAATTAGGTAAAATTTGGACTACTACAGGTAAATTGTAGGTTGCTTTGAAAGTTTTACAATAAAGCTCTTGGAGGTACCCATCGGGGGAAGGGTCAATTAATATATATCAGAAACCACCGAGAGTTTTGACGACAGGTTCATCTTCTTGCTAAGATTTTGCATCCTAACTATTTAATGAAATTAGGTCAAACTTGCTCACTATTTCATGAAATTAGGTCAAACTTTGCTAACCGATTAACTTTGAACATTGACCGTTGGATCAAGACTGGCAAATCCAAACATTGCTAACCGATGGATATTCTTTTCCATTCTTAGCATCTAGGAAGATTCTACTGATAGTCTTTAGCATGATGAACACTAGTATGCGCAAACCTCAAAACACACAGTACTTCATTATTACTTGGTTTCAGGGTCCTTTACCAAATGCACGAACTTGGATGGAATTTTCATTTTTTTATGAGGTCCTTGATGTAACCTGTACTTCCACCGACCACTCGAGCACCTCACTCTTACGAGACCTACCATTAGATAAGCCATTCACAATACTTCCTTTCTTTATCTTGTATCTTATCTCCTACAATACCATATATACCACCACTACATAGTGTAGGGATTAACTTATTTTGAACATTGACCGTTGGATCTCAAGACTGGCAAATCCAAACATTGATAACCGTTGGATCTTCTTTTCCATTCTTAGCATCTATAAAGATTCTATTGATAGTCTTTAGCATGATGAAGACTAGTATGCGCAAACCTCAAAACACACATTACTTCGTTACTCGATTTCAGGGTCCTTGTGATAAATGCATGGACTTGGATGCAATTTTCATTTTTTATGAGGTCCTTGATGTAAATTGTAATTCTACCCACTGTGTTAACTCTTAAGCACCTCGCTCTTACAAGACCTACCATTAGATCAGCCATTTGCAGTACTTCTTATCTTATCTTTTATCTTGTCTCATATCTCTTACAATACCATACCACTACATAGTGTAGGGATTAACTTTGAACATATTAACCGTTGGATCAAGACTGGCAAATCCAAACATTGCTAACCGTTGGATCTTTTTCCCATTCTTAGCATCGAGAAAGATTCGATTTATTGATAGTCTTTAGCATGATGAATGCTAGTATGCGCAAACCTAAAAACACACAGTACTTCATTGCTCAGTGTCAGGGTCCTTGTGCTAAAATGCATGGACTTGGATGCAATTTTCATTTTTTACGAGGTTCTTGATGTAACTCGTACTTCCACCGACCGTGTTAACTCTCAATCACCTCGCTCCTACGAGACCTACCATTAGATCGGCCATTTGCAGTACTTCTTATCTTACCTTTATCTTGTCTCTTATCTCTTACAATACCATGCATACCACCACTAAATAATGTAGGGATTAACTTAATTAAACATTTACCGTTGGATCAACACTGGCAAATCCAAACATTGCTAACCATTGGATCTTATTTTCCATTATTAGCATCTAGAAAGATTCTACTGATAGTCTTTAGCACGATGAACACTAGTATGCGCAAACCTCAAAACACATAATACTTCATTACTCGGTTTAAGGGTCCTTGTGCTAAATGCACAGACTTGTTGGATGCAATTTTCATTTGTTTGTGAGGTCCTTAATGTAACTTGTACTTACATAGATCGTGTTAATTCTCAAGCACCTCGCTCTTGATAGTATTAGAGATAGAGATACCTTATCTTATCTTACGACTATATAGTGTATGAATAACTTTGAATATTGACCGTTGGATCAAGATTCATGAATCCCAACATTTCCAGCCTCTAGATGATTCTGTTGATAGTCTTCAGCATAATGAATGCTATGCACAAACCTCAAAACACACTTCTCGATCATACTAGAATCTAATCCCTCGTAGCTAATAATCGTTGACTTCTACATGATCTTATCTTATCTTATCTTACCACTATATAGTGTACGGATAAGTTTGAATGTTGACCATTGGATCAAGACTCGCGAATCCCAGCATTTCTAGCCGTTGGATCATCTTTTCCATTCTAGCATCTAGAAGATTTTATTGATAGTCTTGAACACAATGAATGCACTATGCATAAACCTCTCAGAACACACTTCTCCATCATACTAGAATCTTCTCCCTCGTAGCTAATAATCGTTGACTTCTACATGATCTGATCTTATCTTATCATACCACTATATAATGTACGAATAAGTTTGAATGTTGACTGTTGGATCAAGACTCGCGAATCCCACCATTTCTAGCCGTTGGATCTTCTTTTCCATTCTAGCATCTAGAAGATTCTATTGATAGTCTTGAACATGATGAATGCACTATGCATAAACCTCTCAAAACACACTTCTCCATCATACTAGAATCTTCTCCCTTGTTTCTCTAGACCATGTTACCAAAAATTTCAAGTGTTAGGTAGCTAATAATATTTGACTTCTACACATGATGTTACAAAGTACAAGGACCAAATATACACCCATACTTTATAGATGTTGATCAAATTTATAATTTTTTGTGCTTTACCAATTATAATTTTATATAGTGATGATATGTCATACGATTTACTATCTTAGCCTTTTTAAGATGTGCTTTTTAACACAATGCGGGAGTAGCATATTTCTTTGCTTAGACATATGGTCACCTCTGTCCACGCGTTGTACATGCTGAGAGAATAAAATGTTGGCAGGGGAAGAGGGCAGCATCGAAGAGAAGTTGAAGGCGGTTCCATGTCAGAGCAAAGTTACGATGGGTTTCTGACACGAGGTACTCCTGCGGCCTTACAGTGTACACTCTACTAGTAGTAAATTTCAGGACCTATGCACACAAAACAAATCGTGTGTTTTATCTCTCCTTCCCTATGCTCCATCTCTCCTCCCCTTTCCCCTCAAGCACCGGTCCTACTGATCTCTCTCCCCTCGTCCACAGCGTGGTGCTGCGCACGTGTGCCTTGGTACGGCGACTCTGTGTCTCTGGCGTGTTCGGCAGCCGCGTGTTGGTGTGGAGTAGGGACGAGGAGTATATAGGAAGGAAACCACTTTGGTCCTTGGCGGCACAAAAATTCAAACTTTTCGGTTTTTCAAAATTTTCACTTGCTACCCAAACATCGGGAGGGAAGGTTATCCAAAAGATTGGCCAAACATAGGGAGGCAAGGCAAATTTGAACCCATTTTGAACATTGACCATTGGATCAAGACTGGCAAATCCAAACTTTGAACATTGACCGTTGGACCAAGACTGGCAAGTCCAAACTTTGCTAACCGTTAGATCTTCATTTCCATTATTAGCATCTAGAAAGATTCTACCGATAGTCTTTAGCACAATGGACGCTAGTATGCGCAAACCTCAAAACACACACTTCATTGCTCAGTTCCAGGGTCCTTGTGCTAAATGCATGCATGGATTTGGATGCAATTTTCATTTTTATGAGGTCCTTGATGTAACTTGTACTTCCACTGACCGTCTTAACTCTCAAACACCTCGTCCTACGAGACCAACCATTAGATCGGCCATTCGTGGTACTTCTTATCTTAATTTTTATCTTGTCTTATCTCTTACAATACCATACCACCATTGTATAGTGTACGAATTAACTTCGAACATTGACTGCTGGATCAAGACTGGCAAATCCAAACATTGCTAACCGTTAGATCTTCTATTTTCCCTTAGCATCGTGAAAGATTCTATTGATAGTCTTTAGCACGATGAATGCTAGTATGCGCAAACCATAAAACACACACACATCATTATTCAATTTTAGGGTCATTGTGTAAAATGGATGGACTTGGATTCAATTTTCATTTTTTATGAGGTCCTTGATGTAAGTTGTACTTCCATCGATCGTGTTAACTCTCAAGCACCTCTCTCCTACGAGACCTACCATAGTTAAAAGAAAATGCAACCACCCCAATTATCACACAAACTGGACAAACGGTTTCTTATACGTAATGCACAAGTTTTTAGTACTAGGATTTTTCAAGCTTCCTAGCAAACTTTGCACACTTCAGTGACTTCTTTTCGATTTAGCAAAATTAGATCAACCTTGATCTACAAGTAAGCGTGATAGATTTCTCTTGAATTAAATGTATTTTTGTAGGTAGATGGGTGCATCTTCTTCTAGTAAACAGTGTCGTCGGTGTGAGTTTCTAACTATGAGGAAAGAAAATCCTCAGTTTTCCGAGTAATGACCAGATGGTTCTTTTATGTAAAGAAAGTCTAAAGAATATGGATCTCAATGCCATAAGCCAAGCTTTTCGACATATTAAGTGGACCAACATGTTTTACTTATGATTCTTATGTTTTATGAGTTTTCAAACTCCCTATGTAGCTAATTAACTTTGCCCCACTTGAATGACTTCATGCCTATATTTATCGAAATTTGGTCAAACTTGAACTACAACAACTAAATTATTATAGGTTGCTTCTAAAGAATTACAAAAAACTTTTGGAGGTGTACCCATTGGGGGCTCAGTTAATATATCAGAAAATAACCGAGAGTTTTGACAATAGGTTTTTAACTCCTTTCTAATTAAGATTTTTCAACTTGACAATTTAAGGAAAAATTAGCTCAAACTTGAGCTACAAGTAAGCGCGATAGATTTTTCTTTAATTAAATGTCTCTTTGGAGGTAGATGGATGCATCTTCTTGTAATAATCAATACCACCGGCGTCAGTTTCCAACTATCAGGAAAGAACATTCTCAACTTTTCGAGTGATGATGAGATTATTGTTTGTTTTCATAAACAAAGTCCGAAGGATATGGACCTGAATGCCACAAGCCAAGCTTTCAGGCATATATAGTGGACCCTCATGTTGTACTTATGATTCCCGTGTTTTATGAGTTTTCAAACTTATTCCTATACCTAACTTTGCCCACTTGAAATTGATTTTATGTCTATTTATTGAAATTAGGTCAATTTTGAACTACAAGTAAATTGTTGGTTGCACTGAAAGTTTTACGTTTTTTTAGAGGTAACCTTTGGGGGACTGATTTAATATATCAGAAACCACCACCGATAGTTTTTACAACAAGTTCAACTTCTTGCTAAGATTTTGCATCTTGACAATTTAACGAAATTATATCTAAATTGAGCTACAAGTAAATGCGATAGATTACTCTTGAGTTAGTTATCTTTTCGGAGGTAGACGGGTGCATCTTTTGGTAGCAAACAATGTCGTCGATGTGATTTTCCAAATATCAGGAAATATCATTCTTAATTTTCCGAGTGACGGCGAGATTGTTCCTTTCTGTAAAGACAGTCTGTAGTGTATGGATCTGAATGCCACAAGCCATGTTTTTAGACATCTTATGTTACCACTATATAGTGTACGAATAACTTTGAATATTAACCGTTGGATAGAGACTCGCGAATCCGAACATTTCCAGCCATTGGATCTTCTTTTCCATTCTAGCATCTAGAAGATTCTATTGATAGTCTTGAACACAATGGATGCACTATGCATAAACCTCTCAAAACACAAGTCTCCATCATACTAGAATCTTCTTCCTCGTTTCTCTAGACCATGTTACCAAAAATTTCAAGTGTTGGGTAGCTAATAATCTTTGGCTTCTACACATGATGATACAAAGTAGAAGAACCAAATATACACCCATACTTTATATATGTTGATCAAATTTATATTTTTTCCACTCTACCTATTATAATTTTATATAGTGATGATATGCTAGACGTCTATTTTCTGAGCCTCACGTGCAGGGCACATGCAACTTACTGGTATCTTATCTTATCTTACCATTATATAGTGTACGAATAACTTTGAATATTGACCATTGGATCAAGACTCACGAATCCCTACATTTCTAGCCGTTGGATCTTCTTTTCCATTCTAACATATAGAAGATTATATTGATAGTCTTCGACATAATCAATACTATGCACAAACCTCAAAACACACTTCTCCGTCATACTAGAAGCTTCTGCCTTGTTTCTCTAGACCATGCATGTGATCAAAAATTTCATGTGTTAGGTAGCTAATAATCTTAGACTTCTACATGATGATACAAAGTACATGGACCAAATATACACCCATACTTTATAGATGTTTCTCAAATTTATAATTTTTTGTGCTTTACCAATTACAATTGTATATTGTGATGATATGGCATACGTCTCCTATCCGAGTCTCACGTGCAACTTACTAGTAGCTAATAATCGTTGACTTCTACATGATCTTACCACTATATAGTGTACAAACAACTTTGAATATTGACCGTTGGATCAAGACTCATGAATCCCAACATTTCCTATCGTTGGATCTTATTTTCCATTCTAGCATCTTGAAGATTCTATTGATAGTCTTCATTACAAGCCACTATATAGTGTACGGATAACTTTGGATGTTGATCGTTGGATCAAGACTCGCGAATCCCAACATTTCTAGCCGTTGGATCTTTTTTTCCATTCTAGCATCTAGAAGATTCTATTGATAATCTTCGGCATAATGAATGCTATGCACAAACCTCAAAACACACTTCTCCACCATACTAGAATCTTCTCCCTTGTTTCTCTAGACCATGTTATCAAAAATTTCATGTGTTAGGTAGCTAATAATCTTTGACTTCTACATGATGATACAAAGTACAAGGATCAAATATACACCCATACTTTATAGATGTTGATCAAATTTATAATTTTTTGTGCTTTACCAATTATAATTTTATCTAGTGATGATATGTCATACGTGTACTATCTGAGTCTCCTGTGCAACTTACTAGTAGCTAATAATCGTTCACTTTACCATTATATAGTGTACAAACAACTTACTAAATATTGACCGCTGGATCAAGAGTCGCGAATCCCAACATTTCCAGTCGTTGGATGTTCTTTTCCATTCTAGCATCTTGAAGATTCTATTGATAGTCTTCATTACAAACCACTATATAGTGTACGAATAACTTTGAATGTTGACCGTTGGATCAATACTTGCGAATCCTAGCATTTCTAGTTGTTGGATCTTCTTTTCTATTCTAGCATCTAGAAGATTCTATTGATAGTCTTTGACATAATGAATTCTATGCACAAACCTCAAAACACACTTCTCCATCATACTAGTATCTTCTCCCTTGTTTCTCTACACCATGTTATCAAAAATTTCATGTGTTAGGTAGCTAATAATGTTTGACTTCTACACATGATGATACAAAGTACAAGCACCAAATATACACCCATACTTTATAGATGTTGATCAAATTTATAATTTTTTGTGCTTTACAAATTATAATTTTATATAGTGATGATATGTTGAGGGCAAACTTCTAGGATGGCCCGATCTTTCATGAATCCCACTCAAATCGAGGATGGAGTGCGGAGGAAGGAGGGAAGGATGAAAATGACAAACTCACGCATGAAGAACGTGATGAACACACACACACGCAAAACCATGATACACACCAATAGCTCACGCCGGTGGTGACTGGTCCTGCGCAATCCCTAGGATTGGCGTCGGGCAGAGGACTCTCTCTCGAACCGGCACAGCGAGATGGGAGACTCGGTGAGATCTTGACGTCTAGGCAAAGGGACTCCGATGCCTAGGCCTTGTACAACGCGGAGGCACGATGCAAAATCCAACGAGGTTTGGGATATTTGGTGCTCCTTTGTCAAGGAGCATGAGGCAAGAACTAGATAGATCCACAAGGGGTTTCCACTAATTCCAAATATCATTCCTAGGGTTTACAATGGAGGTAGGGGACTATATATAGGCCAACCACAAGTTCAGGGGTAATTCAGGCATTAAAGTAGAGTTCTGGGGGAAGTAGAGGGGTACATGGGCCACAGGGCCCAGCTAAGGCTCGCAGGCCCATCTTCAGGCCGGACAGTCCAGGTCGAGTTGACCGGATAGTCTGGGGTGGCCGGACACTTCGGGTAGTGTTCGAACTGGCCTTCTAAATGTCCACACCAGGTTGGGGCTGGGCCAGGCCAGACACTCCGGCTGAGTCACGCTGGATACTCCGGCTGCACCGGACACTCTGGCTAGATTCGGGCGGACACTCTGGCTGAGGTAGCTTTAGGACAGGTGCAGCTTCAGCGCTCATGGGTAGACGCGGCGGGGACTCGTACCTGATGATGCACAGAGTAGTGGTATGAAGTAGTAAGCCATCCAAGTGTATGTCAAAGTCACATGATGAGAGGAGCGAATTCACCTTAGCTTGAAGGAGCTTGGCTCGGGCACGGGTCATCGGTCCACTTGGGGGACTTGGTGGTGTAGATGTAGTAGCGTTCGTAGGACATGCTGCATCAGCTCCCCCCTTGGGAAAGAGTCGTCCTCGACTCTTCATGGTTGTCATCTTGAACATCTCCATGGTAGGGTGAGAGATCCTTGACGTTGAATGTATTGCTTGCAAGGTACTTGGATGTCGGTATGTCGATGATGTAAGCATTGTTGTTGATTCGTTTGAGGACCTTGAAGGGACCATCTCCTCTTGGCTTGAGCTTGGAGTCATGTTCCTTGGGAAGCGGTCTTTTCTTAGGTGTATACACAGAAGATCACCTTCTTCAAATATCATCTCCTTCTTGTCCTTGTTTAACCTTGAAGCTTGGCGAAGGACTTGTTGCTCGATAGTATCTCTTGTTTCTTCATGCAGTTTCTTCATAGCTTGTGTGCGCTTCTCGATGTCCATGTTGGTGCGCTCATGAAGAGGTAGTGGCAGGATGTCGAGCGCGGTGAGGGGCTTGAAACCATAGATGATCATGAAGGGACTCATCTTGGTTGTTGAGTGCTTGGCTCGGTTGTAGGAGAACTCGGCGTGGGGAATGCATTCCTCCCAATCCTTCAAGTTTTTCTTGATCAATACACGTAGAAGAGTTCTGAGGCTTCGGTTGACAACCTCGGTTTGTCCATTGGTTTGAGGATGCGATGCGGATGAAAAGAGGAGCTTGACGCTGAGCTTGTCCATGAGGGGCTTCCATAAGTAGCTCATGAATTTGATGTCGCGGTCAGAGATGATTGTTCTTGGAACACCGTGAAGACGGACGATTTCCCTGAAAAAAATTTGGCAACATGTGAAGCATCATCGGTCTTATGGCACGGTATGAAGTGTGCCACTTTGGAAAAGCGATCCATGACAACAAAGATAGAATCATGACCATGCTTAGATCTAGGAAATCCTAACACAAAATCCATGCTAATGTCGGACCAAGGTGTATGAGGAATAGGCAATGGCATATAAAAACCATAAGGGTTAGCTTGCGACTTAGCTTGAACACATGTCATGCATCGTTGAACATAGCGCTCCACGTCGCGCTTCATCTTGGGCCAAAAGTAGTGAGTGGAGAGCATGTCCAATGTCTTGTCACGGCCAAAGTGACCCATAAGGCCTCCACCATGAGATTCTTGGAGAAGCAAAAGTTGGAGTGACGATTTTAGAATGCAAAGCTTGTTTTGTTTAAAGAGAAAGCCCTTATGCAAATATAAATCATCAACTCCTTTGTCAATGGAGCACTTTGCGAAAATTGGTTCAAAGAACGGGTCGGAAGCATACAAAGATTTTATTTCCTCAAGACCCAACACGTTGATTTCAAGTCTCGTAAGAAGGCTTGTGTGTTTGCGAGACAAAGCGTCCCCAACTACATTATCTTTGCCCTTCTTATACTTGACAATGTACAGAAAAGACTCCATGAACTCAACCCACTTAGTGTGCCTCTTACTCAAGTTGGCTTGGCCTTTGAGATACTTCAACGACTCATGGTCGGAATGTATGATAAATTCCTTGGGCCATAGGTAGTGTTGCCAAACTTGAAGGACACGAAATAAGGCAAAAAGCTCTTTGTCATAAATTGGATAATTAAGGCGAGCACCATCAAGTTTCTCGCTATGGTAGGCTATAGGATGTCCGTTTTGCATAAGGACTCCTCCAATGCCAATACCACTAGCATCACACTCTATCTCAATTTGTTTTGTGAAATCCGGTAATGCAAGGAGAGGTGCTTCGGTGAGCCTCTTTTTAATTTCATCAAAAGCTTTTTGTTGCACTTTGCCCCACACGAAGGTGCCATTCTTTTTTGTAAACTCGGTGAGAGGACAAGCAATGGTGGAAAAGTCTTTCACAAAGCGACGATAGAAACCGGCCAACCCATGAAAACTTCGGAGTTCACTTACATTTTTTGGGATGGGCCAATCTCGTATCTCCTTTACCTTGGACACATCAACTTCAATGCCCTTTGAAGAAACGACAAATCCAAGAAAAATCAACTTGTCTTTAGCAAAAGTGCACTTGGGAAGATTAACATAAAGCTTTTCATGTCGAAGGATTTGCAAAACTTCCTTGACATGTGTTATATGGTCCTCAAGTGATTTGCTATAAACAAGAATATTATTGAAATAGACAATAACACTTTCTCCAATGAGAGAACACAAAATATGATTCATGAGGCGCATGAAGGTGGATGGGGCATTAATGGCTCGTGTATTAACAAGCTCGTTGGGGAACCCCAAGAGGAAGGTATGATGAGCACAGCAGCAAGTTTCCCTCAGTTATGAAACCATGGTTTAATTGAACCAGTAGGAGCAAGTAAACACCCCAAAGGTGTTGCTAGCTGAGCCTTGGCAGGGCGCACTATCGGTGCTAGTAGCAACGTGGAGACCTGCACAACACAACCACAAAACTTTGTCCCCAACATGCGCTGAGGTTGTCAATCTCACCAGTTTTGCTGAAAACAAAGGATTAAACGTATCGAATGGAAGGAAGTAATAGTTTGCAGAAAGTAAACACAAAGAAGTAAATAGTTTATAGATTGTATGTAAAAGAAAAGGACCGGGAATCATAGTTCACTAGAGGTGGCTCTCCCTAAGATAGATAACATGTTGGGTGAACAAATTACAGCGGGGCAATTGACAAACATCGAGAAAGCAATACATGCATATACTAATCATCTTGACTCCTTTGGAACTTGATTGGGCATTACAACATTATACATAGACCGCCATCCAACTGCATCTATGACTAATAATCCACCTTCAGGTTATCATCCGAACCCCCTCTAGTATTAAGTTGCAAGCAACAGATTATTGCTTTACGAATTGCATGTAAAGTAAACAATACGATTGTTCTATGAACAAAGGATTGTTGTTTTCTCCCTAGTAGCAACATCACATCTAGTACCTTAGAGATTTCTGTCACTTCCCCAGATTACCAGAGGCATGAACCCACTATCGAGCATAAATACTAACTCTTGGAGTTGCTAGCATCTACCTGGCCAAGATAGCTACTAACAACGGAAAGCATGCAAGATCACAAATAACAAAGACATGATAGAATCAATAATCAATCTTAAATAGCATCTCAATATCCATCGGATCCCCGCAAACACAACATGCAGAATTACAAATAGATGATCTTGATCATGAATGGAGCTCACAAGATCTAAACATGAAAGCACAAAGGAGAAGAACCAGCCATATAGCTACTACATGGATCCGTGGTCCAAGGATGAACTACTCACGCATCACACCAGAGGCTTGCATGTGATGAACAAGGCCTCCAGGGTGAATTCCCCTCTCCGGCAGGGTGCCGGGAAGAGCTTCAGATCCCTCCCGATCTAGGGGTGGAGATGACGGTGGCTACAGACTCTTTCGTGGATTTTTGATTGGGTACTTAGGGTTTTCGTCCCGAGGGCATCTTATAGGCGGAAGGAGAGGCCGAGGGGGTGCTAGGGTCGGCCAGACCACCCCCTGGCGCGGGCCAGGCCTAGCCGCGCGGCCAGGTGGTGTGGCCAGCCCCCAGCCCTTCCCCATCTCGTATTCTGGCATCTGATGACTTCCGGAAAAATAGGCACTTTGGCTTTTGTCCCGTCCAATTCCGAGAATATTCATTTTCTGAATTTCCTGGAACCAAAAAGGGCAGAAAATAGGCAGCTGGCACTGTGGCTCTTGTTAATAGGTTAGTCCAAGAAATCATATGAAAAGTACTCCAAAGTGTGGACAAAACACAAGAAAGTGGATAAAACCAAGCATGGAACATCAAATATTATAGATACATTTGTAATGTATCAACATCCCCAAGCTTAACTCCTGCTCATCCTCGAGTAGGTAAGTGACAAAAAGAAAGAATAATTTTTGAGGTGGCATGCACCATCAAAGACTTGATCAAAGTATTTGTAAAACATTCAAAGCTTGGATCATAGTACTTCAATCATAACATGAAAGACAAAGTTCTAGCAATAAGACAAAGAAACTATGATGCAACATGAAAAGGTACCAACAAAAGATTCATGAATAACAATGCTTTGCAAGACGTTTGTTTGTTTCACATAAAGAAAACATAGCATAATAGCATTCAGCTTGTCCCTCATAGAGTAGCAAATAAAATTGCATAGGACACCTTCAAAGTTCATAAGAGTGACTAGATACAAATAGTTTAAAACAAGCAATATCAAGATATGCATCAATCAACTAGTCTCGGGACAATGCACATAGAACTAAGAATGGCCACTATGCTCTCAAAGTAAGTGCATAAAGATAGAAGGTGGAGACTCAATATAATGGTGGAAGAAAGGCCTTCATAGACGGAAGCAGGGATTCAAGTCTCATAAAGATCTTCGAAAAAATTATGCTACTTATAGGTTTCAGCTCTCATTGCCCCTATCATAAGAATCTTGAAGTGATTAAGGTTAAAGTGAACAAACTATGGTGTACATGCTTGATGAAGTATAAGTCAGAAATCTCATGTCCCTTGTATACGAGGGCCACTCCTCATGCTACTCAAGTTTAGTCACGGGTAAGTTCTTATCATCGTAAGTACATGTGTATCATAGAGAACTGCCAACGGGGTACCCCTTGCCCGATGATATGGAAGAACCCCATATCAAAATGACAAGGCAAGCAAACAACAAGCATCTCAGCAATCTTCTTATTTACCATGGGAATATGGTGCTTTTTTTCTCTCTTTCCTCTTTTCATAATCTCTTTTTTTCTTTCTCTTTTTTCAATATGGGACTCTTTTTTTATAAGAAGAATGCTTCATAGACAGCTCATTATGGTTATGCTGCAGGTTTCCACCATGTCAGCATGGATTAGACTAGCGGCCCAGGCGTTTCTCTAACACATATACATAACTCCATGGACTTACAAGCTCCCCTTTCATTTCACACCGACGACATCGATATACAAAAGAGCATGATATCAACTAGGTACAAGTACCAAGTGCAATGTTGAAAGCGTTCCCCATGAAAGCATGGTTATGCTAATTCCCAACAAATAAGTGCAAGAATATACAACATAGACAACACAATGGTTCAAGTTTATTAAGGGCAAGAAAAGTAAAGTGTGCCATCAAGTTCGTGAGAGCTTTAATCACTAGTTTTCTCATAACAAGTTTAATTCGGAAGGTGGAGTATCATAAGCTAGTAGGTAGGTATGGTGGACTCTTTGGAATAACTTGGTTTAGGGAGTTGGATGCATGAGTGGAACTCATACTTGGTTGTGGAGGCTAGCACAAGACTGGGAGCGACAAACTAAGAGAGCAATAATGGCCATAATCATGCAGAGCGACAAAACATCATTGATCAAAGCATAAAGTGATACTACAAGTTGAAAACTAAAGGATCACAAAGGCTTATGTTGACTTGAGATAGTCATAACATGGTGTGAGTATGCACCAAGTCAACCCAAATAAAGCATCAAAGGAGAATACCACTATACTATGCTTTAATATGCTAAAACAACGCATGATTCATCCAAGGCACATTAAGCAATCTCAATTGTTTACAACAATTCATGCTACAGAAAAGAATACTAAGCATAATGCCAAAACAATATCAAGCATGGCATGACAAAGCATAGGACACAGTCAAAACATGCTCTTTTTACCACATAAGCATGAACTTTCCTACTCTTTTCCAAACCAAACCAAACTATTTGAAAACCAATGTATGAAAGAGGGGGTCCAACCAATTTATTAAGAAAACTAAGAAAACCAAGCAAACGAAAAACTAAAACGAAAACAAAAAAAGACGCTCCAAGAACAACACAACTGTGCATGAAACAAGAAAATGAAGCGTTTGGAAGAAACCTGGGATTTTTATTGATGAAGAGGGGATGCCTTGGGCATCCCCAAGCTTTGACGCTTGTACTTCTTGGATATTTCTTGGGGTGACACGTGTGGCATCCCCAAGCTTGAGCTTTAGTCCATCCTTCATCTCATAACTCATTCCTTCCATACACCTGAAATTTTTCCTTCATACAGAACTTCACACAATCTTTATTAGCAATGTTAGTGCACTCAAGATAAATAAGTCTTAAGATTCAGTTCTAATATCAAATAAAATCCCGTTAGAACACCAGCTACTGAAGCACTTCCCTCAAAAATCTCAATTCCCCAAAAGAACTCAAAAAGGAACCAACAAGAAGCAAATGCAGAAAATGGCAGAAATCTGTCAAAGCAGACCAGCAGGTAAAGACAAAATTTTTCGAAGACCTTTTGTTGCTCAAATCAAAAAGGGTTGAACTAACGAAAGTTAGATAACAACCTGGGACAGAAGCACAAAAATTCACGCCTCAAAAAGATGTTCAGAGATTTTACACGAATTTTTACGGTGAAACACATAAATCTGTTTCGAGACAACAACTTTCCCAATCATTACTTCTCTCTCATTAGAGGTTACTCTTAGCACAAAAAGCAAATAAAAAGGATAAGGAGCGGTTATTACTGAAGTAATAACTTCCAAGACTCATCTAAAACTTTTGGGTTATCTCCCAATAAGTACTTTTCTTTAACGCCTTTAAGTTAGGCATAAGAAGCATTAAGATCAATACCAGAAATTTCTTCAAAAAGACAAGGTATCTCATCCAAATAAATTCTAGAGGATCCTCTCTCACTTCTCTTAGGTTCACTACTTTTATCAAACAGGTTTTCTGGAACGATCCAATCGAGATTCTTTTCTATGGCTTCATGCATTGCTACTAGTTTGAAGGGTGTTGGTATCTTGATTTCCTCCCCATTAGGTTCAGTTTTACTCATCTTTTCTCGTGTACCAACAACATCTACACATGATCCTAGCATATTGAAACATTCAAAGACTTTTCTAGCTTCCTTGGCAACATCATAGAATTCCTTAAACAAAGTTTCTACAATAAAATCCCTCTTTTCAGGGTCCTCAATTTCTTTAAGCTTAAGAAACATTACTTACATTAAGGGGTTGAGGTTAACAAACCTAGCTTCTAACATATGAATTAAAGAAGCTACAACAATCTCATAGTTTGGAGCAAGTTCTGCAAGGGATCTATCCTCAATATCCTCATGTTTACTAACATGATTAAAGAATTCTTCAATATTATCTTTTCCAATTATAGAACCACTACATATTGAAAGGTCTTTCAGGGTGAATCTGGGGATCAACATGGTGGGCTAAGGAAGAGGCAACAACTAAGGGAGACTTAATTTTTTTGTGTTTTTTAAATAAGAAAGCAAACTCGTAAAACTATTTTTTTGTGTTTTTGATAAAGAAACAAGCAAACAAAGCAGAAAGAAACTAAGCAAAACAAAAATAACAAAGTAAAGAGATTGGTTATGAGGGACTCCCCTTGTGAAGATGTCCTTGACTCCCCGGCAATGGCGCCAGAAAAATGCTTGATGGCTCGTGTATTAACAAGCTCGTTGGGAGCCCAAAGAGGAAGGTATGATGAGCACAGCAGCAAGTTTCCCTCAGTTATGAAACCAAGGTTTAATCGAACCAGTAGGAGCAAGGAAACACCCCAAAGGTGTTGCTAACTGAGCCTTGGCAGGGCGCACTACTGGTGCTAGTAGCAACATGGAGACCTGCACAACACAACCATAGAACTTTGTCCCCAACTTGCGATGAGGTTGTCAATCTCACCGGTTTTGCCGAAAACAAAGGATTAAACGTATCGAATGGAAGGAAGTAATAGTTTGTAGAAACTAAACACAAAGCGGTAAACAGTTTATAGATTGTATGTAAAATAAAAGGACCGGGATCCATAGTTCACTAGAGGTGGCTCTCCCTAAGATAGATAACATGTTGGGTGAACAAATTACAGTGGGGCAGTTGACAAACACCGAGAAAGCAATACATGCATATACTAATCATCTTGACTCCTTTGGAACTTGATTGGGCATTACAACATTATACATAGACCGCCATCCAACTGCATCTATGACTAATAATCCACCTTCAGGTTATCATCCGAACCACCTCTAGTATTAAGTTGCAAGCAACAGATTATTGCTTTACGAATTGCGTGTAAAGTAAACAATACGATTGTTCTATGAACAAAGGATTGTTGTTTTCTCCCTAGTAGCAACATCACATCTAGTACCTTAGAGATTTCTGTCACTTCCCCAGATTACCAGAGGCATGAACCCACTATCGAGCATAAATACTAACTCTTGGAGTTGCTAGCATCTACCTGGCCAAGATAGCTACTAACAACGGAAAGCATGCAAGATCACAAATAACAAAGACATGATAGAATCAATAATCAATCTTAAATAGCATCTCAATATCCATCGGATCCCCGCAAACACAACATGCAGAATTACAAATAGATGATCTTGATCATGAATGGAGCTCACAAGATCTAAACATGAAAGCACAAAGGAGAAGAACCAGCCATATAGCTACTACATGGATCCGTAGTCCAAGGATGAACTACTCACGCATCACACCGGAGGCTTGCATGTGATGAAGAAGGCCTCCAGGGTGAATTCCCCTCTCCGGCAGGGTGCCGAGAAGAGCTTCAGATCCCTCCCGATCTAGGGGTGGAGATGATGGCGGTTACAGACTCTTTCGTGGATTTTGATCGGGTACTTAGGGTTTTCTTCCCGAGGGCATCTTATAGGCGGAAGGAGAGGCCAAGGGGGTGCTGGGGTCGGCCAGACCACCCCCTAGCGCGGGCCATGCCTGGACGCGCGGCCAGGTGGTGTGGCCGGCCCCCAGCCCTTCTCCGTCTCGTATTCTGGCATCTGATGACTTCCGGAAAAATAGGCACTTTGGCTTTTGTCCCGTCCAATTCCGAGAATATTCATTTTCTGACTTTCCTAGAACCAAAAACAACAGAAAATAGGCAACTGGCTCTGTGGCTCTTATTAATAGGTTAGTCCAAGATATCATATGAAAAGTACTCCAAAGTGTGGACAAAACACAAGAAAGTGGATAAAACCAAGCATGGAACATCAAAAATTATAGATACATTTGCAATGTATCAGGCATTAGATAAACCAAAGAGCATAACCAACCAGTCATAAATACCAAGTTTGGTCTTGAAGGCGGTTTTCCACTCATCACCCTCAACCATGCGTATTTAATGGTAACCACTACGAAGATCAATTTTTGAAAAAATAGTGGCTCCACACAATTCATCAAGCATGTCACCGAGACGTGGTATGGGATGTCGATAATGCACGGTGATAGCAATGATTGGACGACAGTCCATGCATAACCGTAACGTATCATCCATTTTTGGAACAAGTATCACGGGTACAACACTTGGACTAGTGCTAACTTGGATCAAACCTTTGGAGACGAGTTGGTTGATTTGACTTTCAATATCCTTTGTCTCCTCCATGTTCGTGTGATAAGCGGCGCGGTTGGGAAGTGGTGCACTGGGGATGAGGTCAATGCGATGTTCGATGCCGCGAAGAGGAGGTAGTCCATGTGGAATCTCTTCGGGGAACACATCCTTGAATTCCTGCAAAACGATCATCAAAGATGGAGGAACATTGGTTAATTCATTAGTTCCTTGCGCTAGTCCCTTGCAAAGGAGGACATAGTGCAAGATGGATGGGTTGTTCTGAATCTCTCATCTCACTTTTGGTGGCAAGGAGAACACTCTTAGTTTTTCCACTCTAGTTTGGCTTGTGGCTGTCACTCACTATGAGGTGGTTCTCTCTCTCACCGCTCTTCTCACAAGTAGGTGTTGTGCTTTGCGCGCTCGCTAAAGCCTTTGCACTGTCCGCAATTATTTGTCTAGGAGTCATTGGTTGCAAAACACATGTTTTGTTGAGCCATTTGAATGTGTAAACATTTGTGTGACCATCATGTTGAGCAGCCTTGTCAAATTACCATGGTCGACCAAGAAGCATGTGGCAAACTGTCATCAGAACCACATCGCACTCCACCGTGTCTTTGTAAGGACCAATGGCGAAGGAGACTAATATGGTATGCTTGATCTTCATGGACCCTTGGTCACTTAGCCATTGCACGTGGTAGGGGTGCTTGTGCGGATGGAGGGTGAGGTTGAGCTTCTCACACAACTCGGTGCTAGCAAGGTTGTGGCAACTCCCTCTGTCGATGATCACTTTGATAGATTTTCCATTGACGCCGGCTCGTGTTTGCAAGATGTTGGAGTGTTGGTCTTCATGCTCTTGGGCTTGAGTTGTCAAGATCCTTGTGACGACAAGCGATGCTCTTGCGTCATGTTCACACATGAGGAGTTCTTAGTCATCGTCCACTCGTTGTCTTGCCATTGCTTCCTTGACTCGGGCATCAAATTCATGTTCACTCAAGTACTCTTTGTCTCCATTTTCATGGATGAACAATACTTTTATTGTTTCCACATTCGGCCGACTTGTGTCCTTTGCATCCACACTTGTAGCACTCACCGTTGAAAGGTTGTCACTCTTTGCTTGTTTGCCACTTGGGGCAGTTTTCTTTGAGGAGGTGTGGGCTTGAAGGAAGGCTTGGAGGTACTTGAGGAGCTTCCATTGAAAGTTGTTGGTGTAGCGGTTGAAGCTTGCTTGTAGGTGAAGTACGTCTTGGGCTTGTTGTACTTGATATCCTCTTGCACTTGACGTTCAGCCTTTGTTGCGATGTGCACAAGCTCAACCATGGTGTTGTATGTTTGGAACTCGACGATGCGCTTGATTGGGTGGTTGAACCCAATAAGGAAACGTGCCATAGTTTGCTCCATGCGCTCATCAATGTTGGCACGGACCAAGTTGAGTTCCATTTCTTTGAAGTACTCTTCCACGGTCTTTGTCCCTTAACGAAGCGCTTGAAGGTTGTTGAAGAGGTCGCGTGTTCAATGCGCGGGGACAAAGCGGGATCTCATATGAGCCTTCATGTCATGCAAATTTGTGATTGGCGGCTCTTGTCTTGCATTATGAGCAATTTGAACTTGTTCCCACCAAAGATTGGTGTAATCATCAAACTCAAGTGAAGCCATGGCGACCATCTTCTCGTTGCTATAATTGTGCATGCGGAAGATCTTGTCGACTTTGAGTGCCCATGAGAGGTATTCTTTGGGGTCATTGGATCTGGTGAACTTGGGCATTGTGAACTTGAGCTTGCCAAATGTTTCTTCCTCATTGTGGTCGCGGTAGCGATTGTTGCCATGCTGATGATGGTCTTCATCTTCCATGCGATCATTGTGACGATCTTGTTGATGATCTTGTGGTTGAGGAGGTGGAACTTGGTTCTCGTGACCTTGTTGCGGAGCTTGCTCTTGCTCTTGGCGCGGTTGTTGACGTGGTTGAGGCACTTGGGCCTCATGGTGGCAAGGGTGTGGAGCCTCTTGACGTGGTTGACGATGAAGGGAAGGCTCGTTCCTCGTTTGGTGATGTTGGTTAGGCACATGGGCCTCACGGCGAAGGTCATGGTCGTGAGCCTCTTGACGTGGTGGGTGTCGCTCAACTTGTACCACTTGACGCTCCATGTTTTGGCGTGCTGGAGGAGGCGCCTCATGATGACCATGTTGTCGGTGTGGACATTCATGACGTTGATGATGAGGAGGAGGATCTTGGAGAGCTTCATGTCGATGACGAGCTTGATTCTCCAAATTGGAGTCATCACTTGTTGTGTCCAGTATGTGTCGCGAGCGATGGTGGTAGACTTGCACTTGCACTTGTACTTGCGGTTCTTCTTGTGGTTGCTCTTGTTGGATCAGGAATGCCCTTGCGTGATGACGGTGTGCTTCTAGCCTTGCGTGTGGCCTTGAAGGGAAATCACCATCATAGCTTGATGTTGCGGCGTGCCGTGGGGAAGGTACATAGTTCGAAGAACTTCCATCTTCAACCACGGGGGCATCATTGCGTCTTGGAGCACTTGGATGTAGATCTTGTTGAAGAGGTGCATGACAACGCGAAGAACTTGAAGAGCTTGAAGCATGTGAACATGGTCTTGCTATTCCGTCGATGAGGCGTCGCAGATTGTCATTTGTTTAGGCGAGGGAGCGTTGAAGCGCTTCATTTTTGTGGCCGAAGTTGTGATGCATTGCATGCATTTGTCGTTCGAGGTCGTCGAAGCGGTTGTCGATGTTCTTGAACTCGGCTTGCGTCTCGCCAAATTGTTCATCTTGTCGCGTCTCAAGGGCTTGGCAACGTTCACGGAACTCTTGTCGAACGATGAAGTGACTTGCGTGTGTTATGTATGGTCCTTGATCATGTTCTTGGGGAGGTGGTTGGATCGACTCACCGTGCCTATCCATCATGCAAAACACACAAGTATTGTATATGGAAGTGGAATATGGTGGTGTTAGCCTTGTACCTCACCTTGGGGATTGCACCAAACTAGAAACCACAAGTGAGAGCTATAAGCGTGCAAAGTGGAATTGGAAAGAAAACTCACACTAGAGAAAGAACTAACTCTCAAAAGCTTATTGGTGGTAGGTTAGGATTGTGGAATGCCAAAGAACCAACCAAAAGAAAAGGGATAGTAAAAAGTGGGTAAAATCCAACAAAACTCAAGTCAAAGGTGAAGGTCAACAACTTAAAGGGGTGACGGAAACCTACGACTATATACACACATGTGGAGATTGATGGGATTGGCACGACTATGAAAATGAGCAAACAAAATGTCCTAACGAAGACTAAGCTCGTTGTCGTGCCAATGCAAGGAGAGACCATGGCTCGTTTGCAAAGAAGAAAAATGAGCAAAGGATTTGTGCACTTTCCTTGGGCGCTCTTCTTTCTCTTGCTTACAAGCTTTGAGACTCTCTTTTGCAAGGGGAGACTATTTTTCTTTTTCTTTTGCTTTGTGTCTTCTTCTTTCTTTTTTTCTCTCCCTTGATGTTACCTAGTCACACTTGATATTGCTCTTGCACTCTCACTATCCAAGGACAAATGCACAATGCTCAAGCAAACACAAGATGAGCCACTCTCATGGGATATGTACAAACAAAGGAAGATAGGGGTTAACAAGGTGACGCAAGTTATACCTTCGTCTGTGATGATGAACTTGCCATCAGTGTTGTGGGATGATGTTCGTGGGCCGTGGTGTCAATGAGCGTGGGTATTGTTGATGCGGAAGCTTGCTGTTAATTGCTGACACGCACACGGGACACAAGCAAACAAAGGAAAATAGCCAATGCGAAAAATGAGGCAAAACTGTCAAAACTTGTGTTACAGCCGGACACTCCGGTCTATCTGTGCCGGACACTCTGGTCGTGTGTGACCGGACACTCTAGTCGGGCCGGACACTCTGGTCGAATCTGTGCGGACACTCCGGCGCGGGTTTCCTACTCGTGTTCTTGAGCGGAAATCCTCACCTTAAGGCCTCAAATCCGCGAAAAACTGGCCAAATCAGGCTGGGAAAACGCAGGATAAAGCTGGACCAACTCCTAAGACAAGGTTTGGTCGGATCAAAACCACAAATAACACTCCAAATCAAGAGATCGATCCAAAGGCAAATATGGGGGTCTTTTTTTGGGATTTTCGAATTTTTGGTGGATAGAAGAAAAATTTGTGGGGGAATTCGTGAGCAACGAAGCTCTTGATACCAATATCTTGAGGGCAAACCTCTAGGGTGGCCTGATCTTTCATGAATCCCAATCAAATCGAGGATGGAGTGTGGGGGAAGGAGGGAAGGATGAACACGATGAACTCACGCACGAAGAACGCGATGATCACACACGCAAAACTACAATACACACCAATAGCTCACTCCGGCGGTGACCGGTCCGGTGCAATCCATAGGATCGACGTCGGGCGGAGGACTCTCTCTCGAACCAGCACGGCGAGATCGGAGACTCCGCGAGATCTTGACGTCTAGGCAAAGGGACTCCGATGCCTAGGCCTTCTACAACGCGGAGGCACGATGCAAACTCCAATGAGGTTTGGGATATTTGGTGCTCCTTTGTCAAAGGAGCATGATGCAAGAACTAGATAGATCCACAAGGGGTTTCCATTCGAAATATCATGCCTAGGGTTTACAATGGAGGTGGGGGACTATATATAGGCCAACCACAAGTTCAGGGGTAATTCAGGCAGTAAAGTAGAGTTCTGGGCGAAGTAGAGGGGTACATGGACCACAAGGCCTAGCTAAGGCTCGCAGGCCCATCTTCAGGCCGGACAGTTCGGGTCGAGTTGACCAGACAGTCCGGGGTGGCCGGACACTCCGGGTAGTGTCCGGGTAGTGTCCGAACTGGCCTTCTGAATGTCCACGCCAGGTTGGGGCTGGGCCAGGACGGACACTCCGGCTGAGTCGCACAAGACACTCCAGCTAGATTCGGGCGGACACTCCGGCTCAGGCAGCTTTAGGACAGGTGCAGCTTGAGGGCTCGTGGGTCGACGCGGCAGGGACTCGTACCTGATGATGCACAGAGTAGTGGTATGAAGTAGCAAGCCATCCAAGTGTATGTCAAAGTCACATGATGAGAGGAGCGAATTCACCTTAGCTTGAAGGAGCTTGGCTCGGGCACGGGTCATCGGTCCACTTGGGGGACTTGGTGGTGTAGATGTAGTAGCGTTGGAAGGACGGGCTGCATCATGATATGTCATACGTCTACTATCTGAGTCTCATGTGGAACTAACTAGTATCTAATAATTGTTGACTTCTACATGATCCTACCACTATATAGTGTACAAACAACTTACTGAATATTGACCGTCGGATCAAGAGTCGCGAATCCCAACATTTCCAGTCATTGGATCTTTTTTTCCATTCTAGCATCTTGAAGATTCTATTGATAGTCTTCATTACAAACCACTATATAGTGTACGAATAACTTTGAATGTTGACCGTTGGATCAAGATTCGTGAATCCTTGCATTTCTAGTTGTTGGATCTTCTTTCGCATTCTAGCATCTAGAAGATTCTATTGATAGTCTTCGGCATAATGAATGCTATGCACAAACCTCAAAACACACTTCTCCATCATACTAGAATCTTCTCCCTTGTTTCTCTACACCATGTTATCAAAAATTTCATGTGTTAGGTAGCTAATAATCTTTGACTTCTACACATGATGATATAAAGTACAAGGACCAAATGTACACCCATATTTTATCGATGTTGATCAAATTTATAATTTTTTGTGCTTTACGAATTATAATTTTATATAGTGAGGATATGTCATATGTCTACTATCTGTGTCTCGTGTGCAACTTACTAGTATCTAATAATCGTTGACTTCTACATGATCTTACCACTATATAGTGTACAAGCAACTTTGAATATTAACCATTGGATCAAGATTCATGAATCCAAACGTTTCTAGTTGTTGGATATTCTTTTCCATTCTAGCATCTTGAAGATTCTATTGATAGTCTTCATTACAAACCAGTATATAGTGTACGAATAATTTTGAATGTTGACCGTTGGATCAAGACTCACGAATCCCAGCTTTTCTAGCTGTTGGATCTTCTTTTCCATTCTAGCATCTGGAAGATTCTATTGATAGTCTTCGGCATAATGAATACTATGCACAAGCCTCAAAACACACTTCTACATCATACTAGAATCTTCTCCCTCGTTTCTCTAGACCATTTTACCAAAAATTTCAAGTGTTAGGTAGCTAATAATATTTGACTTCTACACATGATGTTACAAAGTACAAGGACCAAATATACACCCATACTTTATAGATGTTGATCGAATTTATAATTTTTTGTGCTTTACCAATTATAATTGTATATAGTGATGATATGTCATACGTCTACTATCTAAGTCTCACGTGCAAGGCACATGCAACTTACTAGTGCATATAGTGGACCAACCCTCGAAAGGTGTTTAGGCACAGTGGGTCATCAAGAGGAGAGTGGTAGACACGTTAGGGTCATTTTCTTCCTCGCACGTTCGGAAGTAACCTCCCTGTTTTGCAAGTTCGAAAAGCGTCGGAAAAGGGGATGTGACCATGAAGAGGTTGGGCTGGTTTTAAGCTGCCCTTAGACCTGCACCAATGTACCGAAGCGAAGCACTTTACCTTTAATCACTAGATTAAAGAGCCAGGGTCCTATTTTCGATCCCGAGGGCAAGTATGAAAAAGAGAGTCAAGCAAGGTTGCCACCTCCTCCAGCTCTAGCTGAGCTCTCCATCAGTGAGTTGCAATGGGAGCATCTCAACATCCTCTGGAACATGTTGTACTAACGATTCCTATGTTTTATGAGTTTTCAAACTTCCTAGCTAACTCCGCCACTTGAATGACTCTGTAGATTCTTCAAAATTAGGTCAAATTTGAACTACAAGTAAATTGTATGTTGCTTTGAAAGTTTTAAGAAAAAGCTTTTGGAGGCACCCATCAGGCAGTCAATTAATATACTCCGTATCAGAAATCACAGAGAGTTTTGACAAGAGGTTCAACTTCTTCCTAAGATTTTGCATCTTGACAAACTTGAGCTACCAGTATGCGTAGATACTTGTCTTGAATTAAATATCTTTTTAGAGTTAATTAATGAAAAAGGAAAATGACGTAATAACTTAGCTAGTTACCATAACATCACACATACCAAGACTAGTAGTATATGTGATTCTAGTCCCTCCGTTCAGAAATATAAGGCGTTTTAGCTTTGTGAGATGAATGTATCTAGATGCCTTTTAGTGTATAGGTTCATTCTTAACCTCTACGAACCCATACACTAAAAGACGTCTAGATACATTCGATTCACAAAGCTAAAACGTATTATATTTCTAAACGCAGGGAGTACAACCTAATTAATTAGGCCTTTGCGTGACACTACACACATGTGGTTACCCACTATGATGAAGGTACATGTGCAAGTTACTGGAGTAGTCTAAGTTATTTAGCACTATATGACCATCCTAAATTAGAATTGAGGTGTACGTACTATATGCCTTAAAGGCACCTGTTCCGCTGCGTTTCAAGCTATTCACCACTCGTGTCGACTCTCACTGGTCAGACGGATAAATCAATTGACTTGTTGATTTGGTACTATATATCATCGATCTTCTTCTGTCACTGATAGATAATAAATTCTTCTACCGCTTCCAGGCGCGTACTTTCGTGGAGCTACAACCAGTAGCTCAGACGACTACTACTCTTGCGCGGTGCTCGAGCAATTGCGACCGTCTGTTTATAATGAACGGGAAGCATTAGACAATGGATTTTCTTTTGGTGGATGGTTGATTTTTTTTAGAGATTGTCGACTTTTTTTCTTTATTGAACTGAGAGATGTTCGATTTTGGGTCCGGTAATGGGGGCATAGAGGCCGACAGGAGAGAGGAAATTGGTGGTGTGACAGACAAGCTTATTTGAGGTGGAAGCGTGTGGGTGTATAGATGGTACTGCCGTACTGCTAGCCCATTTTGTGAGCATTTTTGTTGTTGTACTACACAAGAGTTCGAGAGTAGTAGTATTCCAGTTTTGGTTCCTTAATTACCAGTGGAACCTTTATGTGTTTATTAGTTACAGTAGTAGTAGTACAGTAGTACTTGTTCCAAATGTAACTGCACAAGATGATGAATGTAGAAGATCCAAGGATTATTGCGTTTGGCAAGAGGAGATCCTAGTATACTCCAAACCGTCTCTCTGCCATGACCATTTATATGAGAGGATAGTACATCTCCATCCCGTGCTAGGCTAGTTTATGATGTACTACTCCTAGAAAAGCCTAACCTTTTTACTCGATAGGCACCAGGAAACGTAGAGAAGAGAGAAAAACCACGCTCGGTAGGCGGTACGATTTTAATTGATCTATTCTAGTATTTTCCTTTGCTCTCCGTCCTCTTCCTCTCCATCTTCTCGTTGATCCCCACTCGCCCACCTTTAGCACACACCAACACCGCCATGCCACTTTCGGAGCATCTCCGTAGCCCAGTTCGATAGGCACTGTAGATTTAGTAGAGAGAAAGAATGCACGCTTGGTTTTATTTCATTCTGTATTTCTCTTTGCCTCGATCTCCATCTTCACTTCACCTCCAGCGTCCCGGCGACGACCATTACCACTCGCACACAAATACAGGCACGCGCCAATGCCGCCATGCCGCTTTAGGATCAGCTGCGGCACCTAGTTTGATAGACTGTTTTCCGTCTCGCCCTGCCAGCTGCCGCTCGCCCTCTCCTCCAAAACCCTCAATCAAAACCAAACGCTATCGCCCCCACCTGCTCGAGCTCTTCCTCAGGATGACCCAATTAATCGATGACCGTGACACTTTTAGGATGTTTTCCGATGCCCCCCTTGAAGAAATCTCTGCTAGATGTGACGTCATCACCGTTGTGAGCCTCGCCGCCTGCTGCAAACGTTATCTTTACTCAGCAACACATAGTGCATCCCTGTCGAAATCTCATCCATTTGGTCTCCCCTGTGTTCTTCACTCTCACTCAACTGAGGTACCGTGCTGTCTTCTACCGCAACAATCGCATGAAGTAGTTCTACAGGGGCAGCTACTATTGCAGCAGGGGCAAGCAGAAGCCACAAAAGAAGTTCGGGTGGACCTTGTGCGAGCTGACGCCGCGGGACAGGTCCTCCTCCGATGCTGTGATGCTAGATTGTGAGGGTAAGAAGTGGGCAGGCACCCATGGAGATTGGATCGACACTATTGGCCTCGCCTAGAACTGGGAGCTTGTGAATGTGTTCACTTGTCGCCGGATTCCTCTACTAGCGATCTTCGATTTTGAGGGCACACTCGAGGTACTTAAGTTTATCGTGGCTGGTCAACCTACTAATCTACTAAAGATAGCCATTTGCCGAGTTCCCACAGCTGCTGGGAACTATAAGGATTTCTCTGTCCTGGCCATCTTCGACACGGTAATTGCCTTCCTTGATGGTTCTCATGGTATGTGGATGGTTCTTGAGAACCAGTTCAGCATGTTCAGCTACTGTGATGCAATTATCCACAATGGAGTTGGCTATGCTGTAACTCAGATTGACAATGTTTATGCATGGGATCCTCGGGCATGGGGTAAAATTTCCATCCTTAAATTTTCAAGCTTCATCATTCAAATTTGGCTCAGCTAACCTCTGAATGTGCTTTCCTTGCAAGGTCATGTGTGTCTTTTAGGGCCACCTGAATTAGACGGTAATCATGAGTACAGTCCTGATCTGTGGTGGTTAGCAAGATCTCCTGATGGTGGTAGTCTTATTCTGATCAATACTGTGGGCGTTAGTTCTAGGCCGTATGACACTACTTATCCTGTGGCTGAAAATGTTGGTAATCATCACGACCGCAATATTCACACCTATTCTATTGGGTTTTGCTACCATGTGTTCTCGACTGACACTAGTAGGTTACTTCCACCGATGCAATGGCGGAGGGTTTTAGACCTTGGAACATTTTCTATCTTCCTTGGATTGAACTATCCAATTACCATTCCAGTTGGCGTGACAGGACTTGGCCCTGGAGATCTAACAAGGAGCAACGATGTATACACCTTGCCGCATGCAGTTAGTCTCGTGGATTTAAATTTTTTCCTGAAATATGCCACATTAGTATGAATGCTCAAGACGATGCTGTTTGTTTCTCAACCAACATTGGCTGGAATTTCCCTAAAAAACATTGGCTAGAATTGGCGGCAGACTCTGTTGTGGTTCATCCCAAGCTTGGTCAACATGAAGGATTGGAACCGGCATAATTAACGGTTCAAGGGATATCATATGGAATAGGGATTTGCGTATCTTGAATTATTTCCTTCGCCTTATTTGTATCGTATGGCCTCAGCCATTAACTTGCTGTACTCTAACACTGATTTTGCCCCAATGTATTGCAAGGCCTGCAATTTGATCAAACTCCTTCTGTATGCAAGCCATAGTTTTAGTCAGTGCGGGTTGAATATTCTGCAACTCGTTGCGCCCGCACCCCTTATTATTTGTTGCACTTTCGAGTTCTCAAAAAATGTGAAATAAATCCGAAACATTGGCTATGTTGTATCTTGTGCATCTACAATATTCGGTCCCACAATAAGATCTTATGTGACATGTGTTCATTTGTTCATTTTGTGGATTAGAGCCTAAGCGAACAATATCTTGTGTTCATTTGTTCATTTTGTGGTGGCCAGGCCATGTACTAGTAATATTTTTGGGATGGAAATTTATAGATGAACTATATAAATATGATATATGTTCATGATTTATTTCACATTTTCTGAAAACTTGGAAGTTCCACATGCAACAGCTTGTTGCCGGTGCAGCTAGTTGCAAATTGTAATTTTTATCGTGGACATACCTAGTAACTCCAAGCGCATGGTGCACGCAGATTCTCACTGGCAGGTGGAGCCGACCTTAACAGGGCCCACATGTCAGTGAATTAGAGCCACACAAAGTCATGCACGTTGCCTAACTTGAGCGAAATCTGGTGATGAGGGTTTAACTAGTCAATGCCCATTGTTATGGACTTGGGTTTTGGAGAAGGAGGGAGCGCTGGAGACATCTATCGGCTAGCAAACAAGCACACAGGGGACAAAGGATTTACCCAGGTTCAGGCCTCGTAGAGGTCCCTACTCCTGCTTGTCTGCTCGTGGAATTATCGAAGGAGTCAAAAGTTACAATGGTGCCCAAATGCAATCTGGCAAGGGTTGTGGAAACTTGGGTTGCGTGTGTCCTCCTCGCCGCCCCCTCCTAGCCTTTATATAGATAGGCTAGGTCTCGGGTAGCAGGTCGAGTCGGTTACAAGTTAGGGTTTTCCCCTTCAAACTTTCTATCTTTAGCTTCTTCTTGTCCTTCAAGCAATCGAGAGCCCGTAGGTTACTCGAGTCCCTCCATCCGGGACTTGGTG
The DNA here is from genome assembly GCA_916181665.1 of Avena sativa. NCBI lineage: Eukaryota > Viridiplantae > Streptophyta > Magnoliopsida > Poales > Poaceae > Avena > Avena sativa. The sequence goes on along the minus strand of OV702289.1, from coordinate 354,495,683 downwards.
ACACCGTGGGCCTGTATGTATTTGGACCGTATATACCAAGCTCGAGTACCTATAGGGTATACCCATGTCAGTAGCCCCCGAGTGTCCAGTGGAATCGCAGATTCGACTGGGGACTTTTTTGAAGCCTTCGAGTGCCTAAATGAGTACATTTCGATTGCTTTTATTTGTGTCCTAGGGATTGTTGATATACGTGCCTGATATAACCGTAGTATTGGTATCAGTTAACCACCTTAGGGTGAAACAATGCAATCTACCCAAATTCGAGTCCTCGGACTCGAATCCGGAAAAGTGCTGGTGTAATTCGACTCAGGCCGTGGAGGTCTTACAGGAGTCGAATTCCAGTTACATGGGTGTGAGCACTTGACGCGTCCGTCAAGGCATGTTCATCGTGCCTGTAGGCACGGATATCTTTCTGGTAGTACGCAGTTAAATGCGTTGCCAGGCCTTATTCAGGTCTTACTTTCACGCCGTAGGCGCGGCATCCGAATTTTATCATCGCGGAGACGATTCGGGTGAACCAGGAGACACAGTATCTTTGTAGGGGGAAAATTATGAGGCGGTGTCGCCATGAGATTCGAGTGTGGATGTTATCAACACACAGTTTTTTGTACAAATAATCATAGGGTGCACGACCAGCGCTCCCTATGGGAGTAGCACCCGAGTGCCTGGTTGAGTCGAAGACTCAGGCAGGGACTAAAGAACTTTTGCGACTGCTGTCGTCCTTTGCTTGCTTGTTTCAGTCGATGACTCAGGCAGGTACTAAAACACTTTGCGACTGCTGTCGTCTTCTGCCTGTTTGTTTCAGTCGATGACTCAGGCAGGTACTAAAACACTTTGCGACTGCTGTCGTCTTCTGCCTGTTTGTTTTAGTCGAATTTGTTTCCGGTGCTCCCTATGGGAGTAACCCATGTCCATAATCGAACTGTGTTTCGAGTAGTTGGGTTTGCCTTTGTGATTGTCCATGTTCCTGCAACAAGAAAAAGAAAAGTCATAGGGTGCGCGGCCAGCGCTCCCTATGGGAGTAGCCCCCGAGTGCTTGGTGGAGTCGAAGACTCCAGCAAGGACTCAAAGTAGTCGAAGTTTTCCACTGCGTAGCCTAGGTGACGTCAGTGCTGACGCTTGTATGACCTTAGTTGCCCGCGTGAGCGATTTTGACGGGACGTGACGAGCGGTGGGTCCCACTTTCTGACTTTGATTTGACTGGGCGTGCGTAATCTTATTTTTAACTGCGCCTCCTCGATTTCCGCGTGTAATGGTAGAAGTGAGGGGACGGTTCGCGCTTCCTCTTCTCCACGTGTCCAACGCGATGCGTGCCACACGTCCAATAGGGTTTTTGTCAGCCGTTGGATTTCATCTCCCAGGGGTTAACTAGCGGTGCTACGGCGGTAATTTCCCATCTGCGCTCTTTCTTCCTTGCTGCCATCGCTATTTCTGCTGCTTTTCTACTTTCCCCTGCGCCCATCTTCTCCACGACGCTGGACCAGCTCTGTTCGTTCCCGAGCTACTTCCTTCGCTCACATCGCCGCCACGCAATGGGGAAGAAGAAGGGAGGCGATGCCGCTGATTCCGTGGCCACCATCGCTGCGGCGAAGAAGAAAGGTGGCTCCACTGCTGCGGGCACCAGCACCGCCACCGGCGGGAAGAAGAAGGTCGCGGGCACTCGCATGACCAATGGTGCATGGCGCCCCTCTATCATTAAGGCGTCGGATCTCCGTCTTCTTTGCCAAGATGGAGTTATCTCTGCGGCAGTCACCGATGCGCGCGTCCCCAGCGGTGAGGCCATTCCTGCTCCTCCCGCTGGTTTTCGAGTGATGTTTCTTGTATTCATCATTCGTGGTCTTTCCTTGCCTCTTCATTCCTTTCTTCGAGGTCTTCTTTGTTTCTATGGGCTCCAGCTCCATCAGCTGTCCCCAAATTCGCTCATGCACATCACTTGTTTCATCACTCTCTGCGAGTGCTGGCTCGTAATCTAGCCACACTTTGGTCTTTTCAAGCGCATCTTTAAATTGAAGCGTCAGTCCGCATCTGGCTCTTTAGTTTATGACGTAGGTGGTTGCGGAATCCACGTCGACCCATCCGCCACCTACTTCGACATTAAGCTCGCCAAGTCCGTCCAGGGATGGAGGGACAAATGGTTCTATGTTCACGACCAGAAGGCCAAGGACGAGCACTTTGGACTCGCGCCTTTTGATCCCACGACTCCCTGCAAGAAGATGCGTTCTTGGAAGAACGTGATCATGCTCTCCGAACTCGCGGAGACAGACGTGCTATATCAGCGCGTCTGCGACCTCGAGAGTCGCATATGCACAGAAGAGGGAGGTTGTGCCCTTGTCAGGACTTGGCTGCGTCGTCGCTTCCAGCCTCTCCAGGCCAGAGTCCATCCCATGTTTCAATGGGGTGGCGCTGATGATGCCACTTGCGTGTCTGCCGATGGCATGTCCGCGAGTGAGGTAGATAAGAGGGTGCAACTGGTCACGAAGCACACCTTCAAGGACGTGCTTCCAAATGAGCCAGTCGTTCCTCCCTTCGATGCTTCGAATCCTCCTCCCGAGGTACAATTGTGCTACGTAGTAGCTTATTTTCTCGATTGCGTTTTATGTTGCCTTCCTGCTATGTTTGCTGATCTTTACTGTTTGTATGCAGGAGTGGGCGGTGTCGCCTTGTATGCCTCCCCTCCCCGAGGGGATTATTCCTCGTGAAGCTTTGGAAGAGGACGAGTCTGAGTCGACTGTCCCTTCTGATGTGGAAGAGGAAGCCCCCGAGTCCGAGAGCCCGGATACTCGCAAGCGTTCGTGTAGCGGGGATTCCGACGCGTCGACTCCTTCCACTCCAGGAGGCGCGGCTGTTGGCGCGGAGTCGCCAATTCCCACCGTTCCTGTGAGGGCTTTGGCACCATCTTCTCGCAAGAAGATGCGATTGCCCAAGGAGTCTTCGTCGGAGTCGGCGGAGGCCACGTTTGATCTTGACAAATTTGACTGGTAAGTTTGCTAGTGCATTCATTCTTCGCTGCTTTCTTCTTGTTGGCTTTGCCCTGGAGTTTGCCCTATCTGAGTGCGGATTTTGTCTTGCAGTCAAGAGGCATCGTCATCTTCTGGCGATGTCGAGTTTTTGAAAGAATCAGGAGTCGCGGCCTCATGGGCCAAGGTAGAGGTCGAGCCCGCTCCTTCTCCTCCGGCGGCGGCCCACTCCGGGCATAATTCTTCGAGCTCTCCTCACAGAGGGGAGCAACGAATAGTTGCTCGGATGACGGCTCAGCAGACTTCTTCGGAATCACTAGAGGACCATGTAAGTATATCTTTCTTTCTTTTGTAATTTGTTAGTCAATGCCTTTTGTTGCCCTTTGCTGACTCCTTGTTTTGTGCGACAGCTCCTTGTAAAGGAAGTCACACAGGTGGCAGAGTAGGTGATGGCGATGGGTCGCCAGCATGCGATGCTGGAGACGCGCCACCGCTTGGTCGAGAGTGAGTGTTCTATACTTATTCTTTTCATCTTCTCTCTATTTTGGTATAATCGACTGATAGCCAATTATTGACTGCCATGTAGCTGAGCATAACGCTTTACTGCGCGATGTCGCCACGTTGGAGAAGACACTAGCCGCACCTATGAAGGGGCGCGACGAGGCAATCGCGGCTCGTGATGATGCCCAGAAGCGCGAAGAGGATCTGCGCGCCTCCTTTGCAGCCAGGGAGAAGTTGTTCGAAGAGCAACTGTTCTCAGTCGCCAAGGTCCTCTCAGGTACCTTTACTAGTAGATATTTTATTGATGTTCTTCTCTGCCTCTGTAGTGCCGGTGGCACTAGAAGTTTGATCCATGTGTGTATTTTGGTGTAGGTACTGGTGGCTTGAGTTTTGATCCACAAGCCCTTTGTCGCGATGACGCTCTGGTGGGCGCGGTATCTGCGGTCGAGGATCGTAGTGCCGCTGTCCAAAATATGCTGTCCAAGGCCAATGCCACCTTGAGTCGCCTCCGGGAGGAGTTGATGCCGAAGGCAGAGCTGGTCGACAATGTGGAAGAGCTGGTGGAGTCGCTTGCTGGGGGTGTGCCTGCCACGTACAAGAACTCCCTCCGCGTAGCTGGCACGACCATGTCGCTTGCCATGGTGCAAGCCCACGGAGTCGAAGTAGATCCTTCTGCGGTGTCAAAGACGACGCCTGTTGGCGCGGATGGTCAGCAGGTAGTATTCGCTCCCTTTGCGACTGCCTGTGCCAAATATGGCCATTCCTTGATAAACACTGTTGCGAAGTATTCGGAGGAGCTCAATCGTGCGAAGAAGGCGGCGAAAACTTCGGCCTCAGGGGCCGGCGGAAAGTCAGTGGCATCTGATACTGCCACGGACTTGATGAAGCCCTGTAGGTCATCAAAGTCGAAGAAGTCAGCTGCTCCGTAGTTAGTTTCCTGTAATAGCTGATGAATTTCCCTTCTGACTGGAGAACATGCATGTTGGCGAGTGTGTTTTGTGAATACTTTATGGTGATTCTGAATGCATCTGTTACTTTTGACTTTTCAGTTGGTCGCCTTATTTGCCTCTGGCTTGATTTTTGGTAGGGTACATCAAGTGGTCCTGTGGGGGGAACCCCGGGCTGGCCATCTCTTGAGGATACAATGGCACCACCACGCTCCAGGGTAGAGGAGATGTCCTTGCTTTCGTGACTTCGTGATCACGTTAAGCAACTAGAGCGTGAGTTGCCCGTGATCCGCGGTAGCGCGGACGTGTGGAAGTCAAAGGATGAAAAAGCCGCCGCCCGCGAGCAATATCTGCTTGGCGAGGTGACGCAACTGGGTGACCAGTTTAAGTGTTAGTTTGCTCATCCTCGTCTTTTCCTTTGTAGTTAATCGCAATGGTACGTTGTACTCATGCTGTTGATGCTGCTTTGTGTAGTTGTTAGCGCACGCCATCCATAGGAGGAGAGGGATAGGATTGCCATCCGCCTTCATGATCTCACCCAGGAGCAACTTCAGGAGAGTGGATACTTCTAGATAGATCATGATCATGCGACTGCGTTGGTGACCCTGAAGGATCGCGTCTCGTGAGTGCTGCTCTTTCTGAAGAAGTCGCTGTCGTGTTTGAAGAACATCTACCGGGCGATGTTCCCGCTGAATGATACTCCATCAAGCCTGCTGGCTCTCCTGACCAAATTTCAAGATATGTCCGCGGTTCACGAGTGCGTGAGGCGGCAGTTGGTGGCTGGTGCCAAGGCTGCTCTCTCCATGGTGCGTTTGCACAGGCCTGACGTGGATATCGCCGCCATTGCCTCTGGGCCACCGGTGCCACCAGCAGGATCTTCCTGGGACATGGTGCCGCACTATCAGGCGGTGGACCGTCCAGCCGAAGAGGTCATCGACTTCTTCGAGGAACAGACTAATGTTCTTCTGTTGCAAGGGTAGCCAAATATGTATCCTGCACATAAGTGTAGTAGTGCTGTAAAGCTCGTATATATTTGTAGATCATTTACTGTTGAATGTGTACAAATAGCTTTAAGCGTTGTGTGCGTTGCAATTATGCGAGTCCTTTTCGTTAGCCTGGCCATCTTTGTACCGTTCCCTTGTCAACCTGTCAGGTGTGTTGCAGCTGGGTTCTGTTAAGGGGTTCGATTGATGTGCCAGCTACTCAGGATGTCGCGTTATTGTTCGAAGAACATATGTGTATAAGGTGGCGTAGCCCCTGAGTATGAAAATTGACAAAGTAAAGGAGGGCACAGAGTTGCGGGGCGCTTAGCTTTTATTTATTCGAAGAATAGTACAAGGTACAATGTGCGGCTAAGTAGCCTTGGCTGAATAGCCTTATTTGCGATGCAAAAGTAAAGAAAAACGACTAAGGGTAGAAGCGTCGCAGTTGTGCGACGTTCCAAGGGTTGGAGTGTGCGACTCCTGTCTCTAAATCTTGAAGGCGATTGGCGCCACCTGGGATTACTTCTGTAATCACGTACGGTCCTTCCTAGGGGGATTCGAGCTTGAGATGTCCCTGCTGCTTCAGTCGCAGGACCAGGTCACCTTCGACGAAGGATCTGGGGCGAACCCTTCTACTATGGTAGTTGTGCAGGTTCTGCTGGTAGACCGTGGATCTTGCTGTGGTGATTTCTCTTGCCTCGTCGAGGAGATCGACGGAGTCTTCGAGTGCAAGAGATGACTCTTGTTTGCTGTAAGCGACTACACGTGGCGCCTTGTATCGCACTTCGGCAGGTAGTACTTCTTCTGCTCCGTGCACCATAAAGAATGGTGTGTAGCCCGTGGCGCTGTTTGGAGTTGTACGCAGGCTCCAGAGTATGGATTGTAGCTCATCTGGCCAACAACCCGAAGCTTGCTCAAGTGGTCGAAGGAGTCGCTTCTTGATGCCGCTGCAGACGAGCCCGTTTGCCTTTTCCACCTGATCGTTGGTCTGTGGGTGTGCTACTGAGGCGTAGCTGATGTTGATCCCCAGGTTCTTGCAGAATTCTTGGAACTCCTTGGATGTGAAGTTCGTTCCGTTGTCGGTGATGATGTTGTGTGGCACACCAAAGCGGTAAACGATGGACTCGAAGAACTTGACTGCGCTGTGCCCTGATTGCTTGGTCACTGGCATGGCCTCAATCCACTTGGTGAATTTGTCGACTGCGACCAAGAGGTAGACATAGCCTCCTTGCGAGGACCTTGGAAGTTTTCCAACCATGTCAAGTCCCCACTGGGCGAAGGGCTAGGCTAATGGAATAGGCGTAGTTCTGCGCCTGGTGCATGTGGCTTGTCCGTGAATCGCTGACAAGCGTTGCACTTTTGGACTATATCCTTGGCTTCGCGCATGGCCGTGGGCCAGTAAAATCCAGCTCATAGAGCTTTGGCAACGAGGGCGCGACTGCCGGCGTGGTGCCCGCAGGTCCCTTCATGGATGTCGAGGAGGACTGCTCTTCCATCGGCTAGGGAGACGCATCGTTGTAACATGCCTGTGATGCTGCGTTTATACAGTTCGTCGTTGATAACGGCGAATGCCTTGGAGTGTCGCGCGATGTGTCGTGCGTCTGTCGGGTCGTCCGGTAGGCGCTTGCTGAGGAGGTATGTAATGTACGGCTGCGTCCAGGATTGTTCGATCATCATGACGCTCATTGGTCCCTCGAGTCCTGTGTCGAGCTCCAAGTCATCGAGTGTCATTGGCTCAGTGGGTGGCGTAGCGCCCGAGTCCGTTGCTGCGCTTGTTTTCTTCTCTGTGGCCTTTGGCTTGCTGGAGCGTTCACATATGCGCTCGAGAAATACCCCAGGTGGTATGGGTGCGCAGGTGGAGCCTATGTTGGCGAGTGCGTCCGCCTCCTCATTGCTTTCATGACCTATGTGTCGCAACTCGCAACCATCGAAGTCCCCTTCGAGTGTATCGTAGAGGTCGCGGTACGCGATCATGTTGTCGTTCAGTGCGTCGCACTCGTGCATTGTTTGGTTGACGACCAGATTGGAGTCGCCGTATATGATGAGCCTTTTTGCGCCGGAGGCTTTTGCCATCCTCATCCCGTGCAACAAGGCCTCGTATTCAGCTTCGTTGTTTGAGGCTGTGAACTGCATTCGCAGGATGTATTCCAGCTTGTCTCCTTGAGGTGATGTCAGTGTGACACTTCCTCCTGCTCCATCTTTCCTCTTGGACCCATCGAAGTGCATTGTCCAGAGGTAGGACATGTCTGGCTTGTCCGGGAGTTGGTTTTCCATCCAATGTACGAGGAAGTCAGGGAGAACTTGCGACTTGATTGTGTCGCACTTTTCGTATGTGATGTCTCGTGGAGACAGTTCGATTCCCCAAAGCGCGACTCGCCCTGTGGCGTCAGGGTTATTGAGGATATGTCCCAATGGGGCGTCATTGACTACCACGATTGGGTGTTCCTGGAGGTAATGGCGCAGTCGCTGGGCGGTCATAAAGACGCCGTACGCCAGCTTCTGGTAGTGTGGGTACCGCTGTTTTGTTGGTGCGAGGACCTCTCTTAGGTAGTATATCGGGCGTTGTACGCCGTGGACCTTGTTTTCCTCGGCCCGCTCGACGACGAGCACTATGCTAACAACTTGGTTGGTATCGGAGATGTACAACAGCAGTGGTTCCCTTTCTCGTGGAGTTACCAATACTGGCGAGGTGGATAGCAGGCGCTTGAGGTCTTCGAATGCTTCTTGCGCTTCATTGGTCCACTCAAATTTGTCAGCTTTGCGGAGGAGCTGATAGAAGGGTAGCGCCTTTTCTCCCATTCGACTGATAAATCGACTGAGGGCCGCGATTCGTCCGGCTAGTTGCTGAACGCCTCTTATGTTCTTTGGCTTCTCCATGGCCAGTATGGCCTTTATCTTTTTTGGGTTTGCCTCAATCCCTCTCGCGGAGATGAGATACCCGAGCAGCTGCCCAGATGGTACGCCGAAGGCGCATTTGTCCGGATTGAGCTTTATGCGGTAACGATCGAGATTGGCGAAGGTTTCGCACAAGTCGTCTATTAGAGAGGCTTCTTCCTTGGTTTTGATTACTATGTCGTCGACATAGACTTGGATGTTGCGACCTAGTTTCTCTTTGAGGCAAGCCTGCATGCACCGCTGGTATGTAGCTCCTGCGTTTTTTTAGCCCGAAGGGCATTGTGGTGTAGCAGAACACGCCGAAGGGCGTTGTAAACGCGGCCTTATCTTGGTCTTCCTCCTTCATTCGAATTTGGTTATAGCCTGAGTAGGCATCGAGGAAGCAGAGGCACTCGCATCCAGCGGTGGAGTCGATGATTTGATCGATCCGTGGTAGCGGGAAGTGATATTTTGGGCAGTGCTTGTTTAAAGAAGTGAAGTCCACGCACATCCGTAGGATATCCGTGTCCTTTTTTGGTACCAGCACCGTATTGGCGAGCTAGGTGCTTTCCTTGATCTCGCGTATGAATTTGGCCTCGAGGAGTCTGTTGATCTCCATTCCGACTGCCTGTGCCCATGGCTCAGACAGTCGCCTGATTGTTTGCTTGACTGGGCCTTGCGTCGGGGTTGACGTTGAGTGCGTGCTCGGCGAATTCCCTGGGCCTTGCGTCGGGGTTGACGTTGAGTGCGTGCTCGGCGAATTCCGCAGGACACCAGGCGAAAATTTCCCAGTGCTCACGGAGGAATTCGACGAGCGTGAGTTCCTATGCGGGACTCAAGTTGTTGGCGATGAGGGCCGTTTTGGCGGGATCTGATGGATGGACCTGCACCTTCATTGTGTGCACAAATGAGTCGAAGGAGACGTCAGGTGAGCTTGACCTACTCAGGGGTGGTAGACTGTTGTCCGTCGTTTCCTTCAATCGCGTGAGCTCCTCCTGCATGCCGAAGGACTGGGGGATTCTGTTGAATTCCCTGTCGCAACTGTCAGATCGCTCAAAGCTCCCATTGATCGTGATGACACCGTTGGGACCTGGCATCTTTATCTGCAGGTAGGCGTAGTGAGGTACCGCCATGAACCTAGCGAACGCGACGCGTCCGAGGATGCAGTGGTATTGTGAGGGTCAGTCGACAACTTCAAAGTCGATGCGCTCGCGCCGGAAGTTCTTCGGCGTGCCGAATATGACGTCGAGGTTGATTTTGCCCAGGGAGTATACGCCTTTCCCTGGGACGATGCCGTGGAATGTTGTGTCCGATGCCTCCAAGCAGGTTAGAGGGATTCTCATTGCTCGCAAGGTACTCGCGAATATGAGGTTGATACCGCTTCCGCCAACCATGAAGACGCGACTCATGTCGAAGCCTCCAATTTGCGCCTCGACTACGAGGGGGCAATGACCTAGGCGAGGTACTTGAGGCGGGTGGTCGCGTTTGTCGAAAGTAATGCACGACTCACTGCCACTGAGGTACTCAGTGGTGGATGGTGGCGAGTGCGTGGCCAAGTTGACTTGGCGAGTGATGGCCTTCTGCACCCTATTGGAGGGGCGCCCCTTCTGGATCATCATGGTACCCATGGCCCGTGGGTACGGTTCGACTCCGTGGTGTTGGTCCGGTGCAGCTCCGTTCGAGGGTGGCCCAGGTGGTGGTGGTGGTGCGCCATGTGCCACGGCGCCTAGAGCGGCTCCGTAGCCTCTTTCGACTTCATTGCGGTTCATCCGAACCAATCCCTCATGTAGCTTGAGGAACTCGCGACAGTCCTTGAGGAGGTGGCTGGACTTTCTCTTGCCATCATGCTTATCGATGTAGAAGTGTACCATGCATGGCCCGGACAGTTTGTCCTTGATGGAGGTCGCGGGTGCTTCATCGCGAGTGCGATGTTGCCACACTTGCGTGGTTTTCCCGGAGCCGCGGTATCCGCTGTTGCGGTATCCGCTGTTGCGGTTATCGTCGCGTCTATCGGCGTAGCCGGCTGCGACCATGTTAACGTCGTCGCGATCGTCGTAGACGCACATGCGACGCTTACTCTAGCGGTCGCGTCTTCGTTCGAGTTCTGCCTCCTCGTCAGAGTGAACGTGGTTCTTCACCAAATCTTCTCCATCAGCCCACCGATTCGCGATCTCCATCAGGTGGTCGATGGTCTGGGGCTTTGAGCGGCCTAGCTCCTCCCTGAGTTCCATGCGGCGGACACCACCGTTGAATGCATCAATCGCGCGGTCTTCCGAGATGTTCTCCGCAGAGTTCTTGATGATGGACCACCTTTGGATGTAGGAGCGCAGCGATTCGCCAGATCTTTGCTGGCAGCATCTCAGTTCTTCGATTGAGGCAGGGCGTTTGTACGTGCCCTTAAAGGTGCGCACGAAGCTGTATACCAGCTCATCCCAGCTGGGAATGGATCCGCGTGGGAGGTTATTGAGCCATGCCCGGGCAGCGCCCTGCAGTTGTAGCTGCAAGCATTGCATGGCAGTACTTCGACTGCCTCCATGTAGTCTGACGGAGGAGATGTGATCCTCTAGCCAGATCTTGGGGTCCTGCAGACCGTCAAATTTCGGGTTCTTCGATGGGAGTTTGAACCATTTAGGCATTCTCTTTTGCCTGATGGATCTGCTGAAGCATCTGGCGCCGCAGAGCTCACCATCTTCTTCTTCTGAGTCAGTCGACCGAGCACGTCGTGCCCTTGACTTGTAGATCTTGCACTGCGTGAGTTCATCGCGTGCATCGTAGTCGCAATCGTGTCGCCGTGCACGGCGGCCCCTAGACAGGTCGTGACTGTCATCACTAGACGAGGGCGAGGAGTAACGCTTTGATAATGCTTTGCCCTTTTTCGGGTCTGGTACCCGTTCCTTGTCGAGGGCGGCCTCGATTAGCCCCAGGCCCGCGATCGTAGATCGGTGCATGGTCGTTTGGGGATCTCCCACCGGTGGCTGGTTATTGAGAAGGTACATGGTGGCCGCTGTCACCGCGGCCTGTGGTGTCCTGGGAACCACGTTGCCTCTCGTGTCGACTATCATAGAGCCGAAGTCGAGGACTTTCGCGGCGTCTATGCGTTCTTGTTCGGTGAGGTGAGCCATCCGCGATTGCCTTTTCCTGGCGAGGTGTTCGTTGCCTCTTGAGGAGGATCCTCCGTAGGAGGAGAGCCCGGCGCGACGAAGGCTTGACTCGTCCGCCGCCTTTTTACGCGCCTTGAGTTGCGCGATTGCTTGTTTTTGGCGCTTGAATTCCTCTTTTAGGAGCTAGTGATAGCCCATTAGTAGCTCTTGTGGGGACCCAAAGGGTAGAGGTGCTCTTCGTAGGGCTTCGCGGCAGCGTTCCCACTCTTGCTCGTTGAGCCTGATCATGACGCGTTCGCCGGTTTGCTCGTTGATTATGCTGGGAGGTTCGACTGCTCCTCCATTGCCGCCGTTGCCGCCATTGGCGGTGTTGGGCGGGTCGGTGCCATTGCCGGTGTTACCACCGTTGTCGCGATTGGGTGGATCGGTGCCGTTACCGGTGTTGCCACCGTTACCGCGGTTGGCGGAGGTGTCGCCCGCGTTGATGACGGTGCACATGAAGCGATTTGGGAAGCTATTGCTTCCACAACTTTCAGATCCGGAACCGTAGGTTCCATCTTCAGTGCACAGATCGCTTAGATCCGAGTCGCGACTGCTGTCGCTGACCATGTTCCCAACTACCGCCGAAGCATTGAGCTCACTGAGGGTGCCGATCGATGGAGGGAACCATGATGCTGGGGCAATCGCCGGTGCCTTCGACTGATCGGGCATGCGAAGCGTGCCCATCTGACCAACTTGGAAGCGGAAGCTCCCAATCGCCAGGCTGATTCCGTCGCCCACGGACTCGAAGGTCGGGCGAGTAGCCAGCGTGTGGACGGTGAAGTCGAAGGCGCCGAAAAGCTGGTGAATCTCCGCTATTGCAGAGTTGTAGATCGCGTTTGATGGGGCCGAAGAAGCCGCAACATCAGCACTACCAATCCCCACGGACGACACCAATTGACGAGGGTTTAACTCGTCAATGCCCATTGTTATGGACTTGGGTTTTGGAGAAGGAGGGAGCGCTGGAGACATCTATCGTCTAGCAAACAAGCACACAGGGGACAAAGGATTTACCTAGGTTCAGGCCTCGTAGAGGTCCCTACTCCTGCTTGTCTGCTCGTGGAATTATCTAAGGAGTCGAAAGTTACACTGGTGCGCAGATGCAATCTGGAAAGGGTTGTGGATAGTAGGGTTGCGTGTGTCCTCCTCGCCGCCCCCTCCTAGCCTTTATATAGATAGGCTAGGTCTCGGGTAGCAGGTCGAGTCCCCCTTCAAACTTTCTATCTTTAGCTTCTTCTTGTCCTTCAAGCAATCGAGAGTTCGTAGGTTACTTGAGTCCCTCCATCCGGGCCTTGGCGACACCGTGGGCCTGTATGTATTTGGACCGTATATACCAAGCTCGAGTACCTGTAGGGTATACCCATGTCATCTGGTGTCCTTGCATGTCTCTCATTTAGCTGCGCGGTTGCATGATGTACACGTGTAATTCCATGTACCTTGTACTAGAACATATATGAATACATGTAACATGCCAAAAATACCACGGACACACCCGTACTGTGCATTATATCCGGTGTATATATTTTCGGTTCTGTGCTACGAGTTCTGCATGTAGGGTAACAAGATGAAAGTACATATGTCCATGTCGCGGCTACTACTACTAGTAGTTCGTCTTCCTATTTTCCATTAAAAATACTAGTACACTATGTTGAAATGAAAGCTGTAAAAAGAAAACCTCTGGTCAAACTGATGTGACTAGACAATACTACACCTCTGATACGTAGTAAGTAGGAGTATTGTCAAATTACTAGCTACGTGGCATGCTAGTCTAACATACAGTGAAGTCTAGGCGGCGATGTCCTCGATGTTGTTGATGACTAGATAGAGCAAGCAAGTAAAATCTCCTCCCTCGTTTTTTCTTCGCCTCTCCATCTTCTTCCCCAGTCCCCACTCCGCCCATGATCTCCCCCATGCTCTCTCTTCTAACGCTCCCCTCCTCCTGCAGTAAACCCCAGCCGCACTTCGCATCCGCCTAAATCCATCCGGCTGTGATGGCCGATTTGAAGCTCAGCGAGCGATGCAAGTGGGATCAACTCAGCGCGGACGATCTTGACCTCATCGTTCAGCGTCTGGACATTTCCATCACCGTTAGGCTAGCCGCATGCTGCAAGCTGCTGTACGATCGTATAACCAACAACGAAGGTACACAATGGATTGTTCACCATTGGAATGAACCCTGCCTACTAATGCCTCAACCTGCTTATTGGTTCGACGAGCACTATGATGGTACGAGGCTACATCGTCTGCACGACACCGTGTATGGCGTGGTGCCACTCGACCATCCTCGGCGCATCGCCATCCTGCCCTTCATGCATGAAAAATTCTAGGTTGGCATGAACGGGGACTGGCTCGCCGCGGTGGACCAGCGTGGGGCCTGTTGCCTAGCAAACATCTACACATATCGAGTAATTGACCTTCCATTGACGGATACTTGTGACATTGTGGCCGCCTCACATCCACAATATAACCTGTAATGCTACTAGCCAGCTAGGGTTCCCCCAGTTATATGTAGTCATTTCTGAACTCATTCAGATTTCAAAAGTTTTTTTTGCAAATCCGCAGGTATGGAGAAAAGTTCAATAAGTCGTGGGATGGATCTCTTGAGCTGTTGAGGATCGTAATCTACAGAGTGCCCACAGAAGCTGGGGGTTACACAGACTATAAGCTCCTCGCGTTGTTCGACGGTGAAATCGCCTACCTGGAATGCGGTAGCCAAGTTTGGAGATGTCTGGAGCATTCAGGTCTTGGAAGACGACAGTACTATGATGCCATTGAACACGGTGGCCTCATTTTTGCGGTCACAAGTCAAGGTTGCACCTACTACTGGGATCCCACATCGGAAGGTAATTCTAGTTAAATGATGATACATTGTGAGTGATTCAGTGAAGTTGTTCTTTAACTACCTTGTTTATGTTTTACCTTTCATATGACTGAATGAGCACACGCTTTATGTCCTAAAAAATGAATGAACCATTGCCAGTAATGAATTAGTATCAGTAATATGCCTTCCAAAAATATAGTGTATGACAGTGTCCCTACATTACTAAGTTCGTTCATTGTCAAAATATGAATGGTATTATTAACCAGCATCTCAATTGTGAGCGCTACACAGTGAAGCCGGGTTTCTTTATTTGTTTGTACTTTCAGGCCCTCCTCGGATTATAGGAATCACATAAGATTTTTGTAGGACACCAATCTTTCCTTTTTGGATTTTGCCTTGGGATTCAGAGGAATTGTGTAGGATTTTTGTAGGATTTGGATCCTTAAGATTTTTTCTGTAAAATGTTGTTTGATTCGAAAGAGTATAATCCTTAGGAATTCCTTCAAAGGATTCCTTTGCACTCTATTTTGGAGGAAAATTTCCATCCACTACAACCTCTTTGTACAATTCCTTTGGTTTTCCTGTGCAATCAAACACCACTTGATCCAAAATACTGCAGGCATCTAATCCTATAGGATTCAAGTGGACATGCCTCTATATCAAAAAAAAGTGGCGCTTCCTCTTTTGAAACTTACAACAACTAGGAAACTAAGATAAGCAAGAAATCCAAATGTTTGGAATAGCAGAGTAAGAAATGCAATTCCTAATGTTGTTAATTTATTGAGTAATATTATTGTCAGGATTTTCCTATTCACACTGTTACATGAACAATGAAGAATGCTGGTGTTAGAATATGTATGCCAGTAATGCACTTTTTGTCTCGAATTCGGATGTTGCAGGAAACAAGGAGCTTCCGTTTGTAATCCCAACACCTATTCTGAATGATCGGCTAGACATGTGGTTCCTCGCTCGATCGGTTGATGGTGAACGCTTGATGATCATAATTACAACGTATGGCATGGGGGTTGCCCATGGCGAAGAGGGTGAAATCATTCATCATGCTCAAAATAGGACTAACCTACGCCTATATCCTGCCTCTTGTGTCTACATTTTTGAAGAGGATCCTAGCTCTGCTGGACCTCCAGGGGTCACCGTTTGGAGGCAGGTTAGCAGTCTGGGGGACAACTCTCTGTTTCTTGGTCTCGATTATCCAATCATTGACAAGATGATGAAGAAACGTGGATGCAAGGCTGCTGATGGCACACTGTTCCCATTCATGAGGAAAAACTATGTGTACACAACATATAGGAGATTTCGTGGAATACAATTCCCTCAGATTAAACGCTGCAACCTGCAGCCAACTGAAGGTGAGCCTGTGGCAGTTATCAGCCTTCCCAAAGATGGTTGGAACTCTGTGCGACAGGCGGCAATTTGGTTTAGGACTAGTTTAGGTTTGGTATGCTCGTTGTGCCGTCCCTAGACTAAGCTGTGGATCTTTCTGGTGTATCGTTGTGTCATCTTTTTTTTGCATCGTGGTTCAACAGTTGACTGTTAGTAGAGTGGTTTTAGTGGCCATCTTGAATCAGTTTATATGAGCCCTGTCGTGCTTTTGTATTTAGTATTTCCTTCCATGGTATAATCCATGTAGCCGTGCTTATTTCGTAGCGTGATTTCTGTACTATAGTTTTCAGTACTGTTACTGGCTTGTATATACACGACTCGTGCATTTTTTTGAACCATCACACCTCGTGCAGCTTCGTATTTTGAGAGGAATATTCCTTCTTTCCTCTTAGAGAACAGGGAAAAGTAGGTCACTACTTCTTATAGGGCCACGAAATAGGCCTTAGCTGGTCCGTAATTGATCTTGGCTCGGTACGCCAAAGCTGGCCGAGACGCCCTAGGATGATAGCCTCAAATGTTTATGCTGATATTCTAAAAAAAGAGAGTTAATGCACACCCTTCCAAAAAAGAAAAATTGTTAGTGCAGACCCCATATTGTCTCTGATACATGGCATACTTTTGGCCCCATACCATGAAATTACTTGTTCAATACAATATGTATCCTTGCTCATTCTTCTGTATGTGAAATGAACAACTCGAGATCTGATGTGACATGAACAAGTCAAGCTCTGATGTGCTAACATTGTACTGTCTATGCTAGTGTACAAACTGGTTTTATTATTGTGTTCGAAACTGTGAACTAAATGTGCGAATTCTGAGCCTTTTTGCATGATGACAATGCCACATGTTGGCGCTAATTGCAGCATGTACTAATCTCATCGTACGGAAGCATACAACTTCGAGTGATCAGTTTAAGCTGGTGCTTACCTGAGCTGTCTGCGGCTGGGCAAGTCAAGGCCACTATGTGTCTATCGCCAACAGTTTATATGGCATGATTACAAGGTTTTGAGTACATCAAATCGATTGGGCACTTAGGCCGATTCAAAGCCACCCAAACCATCTTGAACTACATCCTTTGCTAAAAATATGATTGCGCGCTGTAAGACATGATATGACACGATTTTATGTCAATCAGTCAAACTCCCTCCAGTACTTTCCATGTTCGAATCCTGCATTGCCCAAATTCCTCTCTATGTTCTATGTATAATAAGGCGCAATATCGGTCACTTTTCTCCATTTCCAACTTCATTATTTCAGATTCGACATAGGTACAGCTAGGTCAGGTGGACCATCGACCTTCAGTACAATATATTTTTACTACTCAGCCTATGAAAATGAATATTTCAACCCCACTTCGGACAAAAAACTTCCCATATTCTTGTTTCAAAATAAAAACCCTTCATTAGCCTTTCGTGGTGAGCAGAGTATATATTTTTTAGGGTACCAACTGCATTTTTTTGGAGGATGGGATACGAACTACATTGAATTTCACTAAGGACCTAGCGAAAAGATTGCACATTCGACCTAACACTGGCCCAAAATCTTGCAAATTTAGCCTACCAGGTCAGGTGGACTGCCGACCCCCGACATATTGAGTACATTGAATTTTCAGTGAGGAGGTTATTAGAAAATAGTACTACATTCTACCCAACTGTGGACCAAAACCTCGCTAATTTATCCTTCCGGGTTCAGGTTGGCTGTGGGCCGCCAACCCTGAACACATTATTACTTGTTTTTTTAAGCTTGAACCGCACTGAAGAAGTTTCGGTAAGGAGCCCACTATAAGAAGCCCATTGGTTCACAAGATTGGACCCAAGTTATTTTTTTATCGCCCAAAATTGTCTTAATTTAGTATTTCCGTGCCATTCTGATAAAGTACAGGACAAGCTTCTCCTACCCATGTTGTATTTGTACAAAGCATTTAGCATTTTTATGGCAAGTCATCAGGGTCGCTGCCTTTTCATTTTAAGTGATTTCAACATTTCTAAATGTAATCTTTTTCAGTAGTGGCATAGATGGTTCTGGCATAGTGGAAGCACACGCGGTTCCCATTTGTTGAAGTCTTGAGTTTGATTCCTACTTTTTTCAATATAAATATATAATATATAGTATAATCTCTGTCGTTCTTTTACATTTTTTCCAGCATACACACGTTTCTTACACAGAGAAGGCTGACATCTGGGACCCAGCAACGTTGCCAAGGTCAAAACAGCGGAGTCCATCATACACACTTTGTATTTGTAGAGACGCTGACATGTTGGACCCAACAGAGACCTTATACAGATGTTGCATCGAGCAATCAATATTTCATTTATAGAGAGGCTGATATGTGGGACCCAGTAGCGTGACCTTATACAGATGCTACATCGAGCAACGTTGCCAGTTCGAAACAAGGAGGTGCGAGCGAGAAAAAACTTCAGCATGCACACGTTTCTTGTAATGAGAAGCTGAAATGGGGGACCCAGCAGCGTGAGCAAACGACAGATTCATCGAGTAATTCTATCTAGTTCGGAACAATGTAGTGCTAGAGAAGAAAAGATTCCATCATACCCACGATTCTTCTAATGGGAGGCTAACATACGGGACCCACCAACTTGAATAAACGGCTGATGCAGCGAGCAACGCTATCAAGTTTGGAACACGAAGGCGCGAGAGATGGTAAAAAATCCATCATACACATGTTTCTTCTAATGAGAGGATACATGTGGGCTCAAGAGGTTGGTTAAACGGTAGATGCGGCGAGCAGTGCTATCAAGTCGGAACAGGGTAGCGCCAGTGAAGGAAAAAATTCCATCATACACACGTTTCTTCTAATGAGAGGATGACATGTGGGTCCCAGAAGGTTGATTAGACGGTAGATGCATCGAGCAACGCTATCAACTTCGGAACAGGGTAGCATAAGCGAAGCAAAAAAATTCCATCATACACATGATCCTTCTAATGAGAGGCTAACATGTGGGACCTAGCAGCCTGACTAAACGGCAGACGCCTCGAGCTACGTTATCGAGTTCAAATCTGGGATGCGCGGCCGAAAGGTATGGTCCACTAGAGACACTGACATCCGGGACCCCCGCACCTCAAAAGACTTCGGCGAGTCAACATCGCGCGAGGAAATGAAAATCATGGTTCTGCCACGCGCTGGCCGAGCTTCCTCCATGTTTTTAGCATATCCGTCGTAGTAGAGGGTCGCGAAACCGAAAAAAAAAGTTTTCTATCGGCCACAGTCGAGCCGAGAATTTCACCGTGGAAGACGCGCCTTCTATGATGACCGTCTGGCCAATTCATTGCGGAAGGAAACTTTTCTTGTAGTGATAGTTCCGGTCGTATACATATCGATGCCTCCATATGAATTCTTTTCAAATATATTGAGAGTTTAACGACCAACTATACGGCAGGAATAAAAATTCTGGTTGTATAGTTCTGGTCGTATAGATATTGATGCCTTTGTGAATTTCCTTTCCCAGGGATAGATAGTTTAATGACCAACTATACGGCGGGAACTTTTTGTTCTGGCCACCCGTATAGCTGCACCGCCAGGAGGAAACCCTAAATTTTTGACAAAAGGCCAACTATACGGCAGGAACACAATGTTTCGGCTGTATAGTTGCCCCCGTATAGTTTCGTCCGACCACAAAATCGCACGGGAAGGTATCTCCAACTCCTAAACTTCAATCCTTTTTCTCTCTTCTACCTCCAAACTCTCTCAAAACCTCAAGAGATATTCATCTCTACTCAATTTCGTTCGATTTCCTCGCACACAAGTGATCTACGGTATGTTTCTCCTACGATCCTCCAATTACTTTTTGCAAATTCATCTTCGATCTATTGTCATTATCAATCTAGGGTGAGACATACTATGAACCTATTGCCATGATTTTCTTGCCTAGATTATTATTTTGAGGAGATTCTTTAGTGTGCTATGATGAGGAATATATTGCACTTACTGTTGTTGGATCAAAGAGTTTTATTTTGTCTTTCTTCAATGTTTTAGATGATGAACACAAGGAGCCAAACTCGTGCTCGTGCCACCGCTAGCGCTTCTCGGGCTGCCTCTTAGGAATGCATGGGGATCAAGTTCAAGGATGAGCCTCAACGTGATCGCTTCAACAGGATCAAGAACCACGAAGTGAAGGCCACCAAGTGGGCTTGCCCCATCATATTGAACCAACTCGGTATTTCTGATGACTTTAATTTACTTTGCAATAGAGCTGGCCTACAAAACTTTGTGTGGAATGATGTACCTACTTATCGCTGCTTAACCATTGAATTTTTAAGTTCGTTGCAAAGCACCATTAAACAATGGCAAGGAGAGGACACTATTTATTTCCGACTGATGAACGACAACTACACTTTAACATTAGATGAATTATGCGCATGTTTTAGTTTGCCAAACAATGATGTTCATGCCTTGCATGCATCCTTTACTGGTTTAACCCTTCCCCTGAACAATATTATAATGGAATGAGTTTCACTACTAGAGAGAACAAGGGGAACAATATTCAACATCCTACAATTCTCTATTTGTTCTATGTTATTGCTAACACCTTGCAGGCATGTAATGAGTTCACGAGACTCAATGAGGAGGACATCTTAGTCCTCGCAAAGGCTGCTTACATCAAATGCGACCTATCACTCAACTTGGGCACCATCCTTGTGCGCTACTTGGAGCACCAAGCCTCCCAAAGCCAAGGGCCAATCACATGTGGAGGCGTCATCACCGTGCTTGCCACTGCCCTAGGCATCAACCTAGGTGAGTTCCAACCCATGCTAGGTGAGACACATGTTGGTTTCTCCACATTGAGAGCTTGTGGAATGCTCACTAGGAGAGTGGTGTTTATTATCTGCATATTGCTGGAGCTGGGCGTCTTTACCCCGCTCCTTTGCCTAATGGTCTTTTCTCTACCGAGGAAGGACATTTTCCATATGACTTGCAGGTTGAGCAACACCAACTTGAGGAGGAGATTCCGGAAGAGGATGAGGACCTAGAGGAGGAGCAAGAAGTTCCTTACCAAGAGGAGCAACCACAAACCCGGTTCGCCACATACCAAGATTTCCAAGGACTTGGAGGGACTGCGGAGAGGATGCATAACCTCTCTTTGAACCTACGAGAATCAACTAGTAACCTCTCAACTCAATTTGTGAACTGGAGTAACGACTTTTTCCCGCCACCACAATGATTTGAAGGGCTTACAAAAGCCTAAGCTGGGGGAAGTTCCTCATGTATCTTTAGTTGGCCTTTATTTGCTTTTATTTATTTCGAGGTTGTGTTTTTTTATTTGAGTTTATAAGCACTCATGTTGGTTCCTCCAACACTTTATTTTCTATTTCTTTCTATTTGCTTTCAAAGTTTTCTAGCCGAGCTTTGCCACCAATTTTCTATTCTTTAAATTCCCTCTATTAAAAAATCACAAAAAGATTTCTCCATTTTTCCTTATTTTCCCTCTTTCTTTTCTTTTCGCCTCGAGGTCTTCATATGTTTGCAGGAGAGTGATCGACTTCGAGTTTCCAAGAAACAAATAAAAAAGGAAGAGAGAAGTGGAACCAAACATGATAGGTATGCCTTATGACTCCCCACTTTTGATGTTTGCGAAACCCATGCTAGTTAGTAGTAAATGTTGAGATATTATATTGGTGAAGTGAGTCTTTGTACTATAGTAAGATTTTTTGTTTGCATGGGTATTTAGTTGGGTACATTTTGTTCCAACTCTCGTAATTAACTAAGTCTTGCCTAAAAATTGCTAAACAATTATAATAAGAAAAAGTCTCACAATTTAAGGCTTGGGTGTTACAGTGCTTAGTCTTGAAGGTTTATTTCTAGAGACACTCAACGCCACTGAAAATGTTGATTGACTTGATAGCTCTTTTTGAAAGGATTTGTTCAATTGAATTAATGTTTAGTGGTTTTTGTGATCATGCCAAAGTTCGACTTGTTAATCATAAGAATGATATAGCTTTATGTGTGTCAAACTTCATGGGATGCCATAAACTCCGGTGGCCTACGGACGATCTTCATGGAGAAAAATCCTAGATTTTGGCTATGAGTTGATTAAACACTTGTAGCAGCAATGCTATAGTGGGTAAGATTCTTGGCACTCCCGGGTAGCTGTAATCATGATGGAATCACTCCTCTGGCTATTATGAGTAATCATTATGCAAAAGGAACAAAAACCTTAGTGATGCCACGAGTGTCCATCACAGCCCGATAAACTAATAAAAATCTTTGGCATGCTCTCAATTACTTAAAAACTGAAATTCTTGAAGGACAATGAATAGAAAAGTAGTGCTTGAAAAGTCTTGATTTATTGATGTGGGAGAATTGAGATACTCTAGTGTATATGCTTTTATGGCAACTCTCACACTCTTAATTTACATGATTATATTTTATTGTTCAAAGGAAAGCCTATGAGTTGATTACATGACATGGAATAAAGTTTTTTTACTCATTTGAATCATCCATGCGAATAATAATTTTGCTGCACTATAAGGATGCATAAAACCCGTATGATATGCTTGCCACTACTCTATCTATGCTGAAGTTTTTCAGATTTATGAAGTGGAGGAAACATGAGTCTACCAATCATGAGTAAGATCACCATCTTGTTATTTTAGTTTAAATGCTGAGTTCCTTTTTGATTTTGGTTTTCTTGCTCTGGGATGATCAAGTTTAAGCTTCGGGAAGTTGATGGCTCTGAAATATAGCCATCTACATCCACATTTAAACTAGATATTATTCATAATTTTGATGAAATATCTCTCTAAACCCTGCCACTAATGCCTAATATTCAGAGGGGTATGCAATCCTTTCTTTTATATTTTTCCTGCACAGATAATGTCGTTTGAAGATGAGAGTCACTACATTAAAGTCAAAGATAGAAGAAACCAGGAGCCGTAAAGCGGAGGCAGATGCTTTAACAACCAACTATACGACCGGAGCAAAAATTCCCGCTGTATAGCTCCGGTCGTATAGTTGGCGCCGCCACCGTTAGGTCAAACAGAACAACTTTTGTGAAGGGATTTCTATATAAAGAACCCTCGAGCGATGAGAAAACGAGCTAGACCTCACCAAAAAGTCTCTGCCACAGATCACAATCCGCCTCCAGATCTCAGAATCCTTCTCCATCTCCATAGCCATATTCCACCACTTGTAATAGTAGATCTCTTCTTCGATTGGCGACATTGTAAGACTATTGCTATCAATCTTATGATTTTCATTACAATGTTTAGGATTGTTGATCTCATCTCTATGTGTGAGTAATTCACCTTGGGCTAAGGTATTCGGCCTAGCCATGTAGCGTTTGTGCATGCTATTTATCATAGATGGGATCATGTATTAGTTTGTATGACATGATGATTATTGTATCTTCTCTTGCCTCAATCCAAGGACTTTTCAGGTACCCAAGACCCCAAGGGTTGATCCAGGTATAGGGAGTATGAGTAATAACTGATCTGCATGTTGGGAACCCAAGTGACAGAAAGTGTAGTACGGCTGTATGTGAGGGATTTATGTGGGATTAATGGTGACATCACTATGCATATCATTAGTTCTCTTTCTTCTATGGATGAGACTAGTAGGTTATTGCTATATGAGGTTGTGGAGGCATTAGCAATTATGGATGCACTGCCCACGTATAATTTATCTTGCTCTAACAAGTACATGCATACTTTATTTCTATCTTTTATTCCCATAAGATGTTTTGCACAGCTACAGGTGAAACCGAACGCCCTGGGCCCTCTCTCTCCATCATCAACAACAACAAAAATACGCAAGCTATTCGTCTAGTAAAAACACAAAAGGAATTATAAAACACCCGAACGTCCGTTAAATTAACTTCACAACGCATTCGCTTCCCGAGGATTCGATAACCTAGGTCTACTAGGGAAAAAGAATCTACACTACATCCTAATCCGGATCGAAGGTATCAGATAGCGGCCCCTAGTGCCTCAAGATGGCAAGCCCTCGAGAGACTTCGGCACCTCTGGAGACAGGCACGACTGGGTTATTTCTTGCGATGGTCCACTTCACGAGGGGACACCCTCCCAAGGAGGACTCTCTCCTAGGGGGCGTCACCGTAGAGCCTGATGGCAGGAGCCCTGAAACAGATTTCGGGGATTATCGGTAACTTCACCAAGCGGCCAGCCGGCGGGGCGAGTCGCCCTGCTTCCTTGGTCCGTCTTGGTAAAGGAAGGTCCGGTTTGCCCCCTTTTTTCTACAACTGGAGGACAAACGATTTCAATGTAGCAGGCACGCCAGTTGCCATTTGGGTCCTATGGAGACATCAAGCAGCACCAGATGAAGACAAACTAGGAAAAGGGAGGCAACTTTACCAATTGGCAAAGGCGCACCCGGGTCCAAGACCTAGTCCATCAAAAAGTAGCCATGTAGACCTGCACTATGGGGGCGGCACTGTGGTGACCCTTCCCACCGGTAGATCGAGGGAAGAGGCCCGACGCCGTCCTATATAAGGGTGCCTTCTTCTACCTTGGAAGGGATCGATCCTTGAGATATGAAACCCTAGACTTTCATCCTCCATTGTACCCTCGCAAATCACGTGAGCAATACAACAAAGCAGGAGTAGGGGCTTTACCTCCTCATGAGGGTCCTAAACCTGGGTAAAAAACCCCGTGTCACCTCTCTATCGTGTGCTTGCTCCGTCACCGTCACCATCGCCCAGTTCCTTGAGAATCGTGTGTTCATCTCCCTCACGAACCAAGGGATCGTTGGACCCTAGTTCCTTCGTGGGACAAATCTCCGACAATGGCTACACGATGATGCAGTGTGGGAGAGAGACATAGCGTTGTGCAAGGAGGGGCAGGGCTCCTGTGACGGGAGGTAGGAGGATCCCCCCTCGCCCTTCGTCCATGGGGTCTGCTCACAGGAGGCGCACCACGGAGGCAGCTCCATCTAGGCCTTGCTCGCCATGCAACAGAGGCCTCGCACAGCGCGGGTCTCGTTTCTAGCCTACATGTCGTCAAGGTCGAGGATGATCTTGAAGGCGCGCCTCGGCCCCCTACCTGGTGCACCAAATGTCGGAGATTTGTCCCGCGGAAGAACTAGGGTCCAATGATCCCTTGGTTCCAGAGGAGGCTAAACACGCAACTCCAGGAGGACCCGGCGACAACAACATCGGCGGAGCAAGCTCACGACAGAGAGGGGAAACGGTTTTTTTTACCCATGTTTGGGACCCTCGTGAGGAGGTAAATACCCTACTCCTGCTTTGTTGTATTGCTCGCGTGCTTCGCGATGGTACAATGGAGGATGAAATCTTAGGGTTTTAGATCTCAAGGATCGATCCCTTCTAAGGTAGCATAAGGATCCCCTATATAGGGTAGCGTTGGGCCTCTTGCCCCAGTCCATGGCAGGAAGGGTCACCACATTGCCGCCCCCCGTGGCCTGGTCTACAAGACTGCCTTTTGGTGGACTAGGTCTTAGAGGCCAGGAACACCTCTTCCAGTTGGTAAAGTAACCTTCCTTTTCTTAGCTTATCTTCATCCGACGCTGCTCTCTATCTTCCTAGCTCCCAAACGACAACTGGTGCACCCGCTACGCTGAAACTACCTATCCTTCTGTCATTGACGAGGGTTTAACTCGTCAATGCCCATTGTTATGGACTTGGGTTTTGGAGAAGGAGGGAGCGCTGGAGACATCTATCGGCTAGCAAACAAGCACACAGGGGACAAAGGATTTACCCAGGTTCAGGCCTCGTAGAGGTCCCTACTCCTGCTTGTCTGCTCGTGGAATTATCGAAGGAGTCGGAAGTTACAATGGTGCGCAGATGCAATCTGGCAAGGGTTGTGGAAACTAGGGTTGCGTGTGTCCTCCTCGCTGCCCCCTCCTAGCCCTTATATAGATAGGCTAGGTCTCGGGTAGCAGGTCGAGTCTGTTACAAGTTAGGGTTTCCCCTTCAAACTTTGTATCTTTAGCTTCTTCTTGTCCTTCAAGCAATCGAGAGTCCACAGGTTACTCGAGTCCTTTCATCTGGGCCTTGGCGACACCGTGGGCCTGTACGTATTTGGACCATATATACCAAGCTTGAGTACCTATAGGGTATACCCATGTCAGTCATAGAAAAAGGGGCGGATAAGACCTTCCTTTATTGAGGTGAACAGAGGACACGGGGCCACTACACCCCTTGACGGGATCTGTGGCGCCTGCTGTCCGCCTGGTGAAATTACCAATACGCCTGGAACATGCTCTGGAGCATCCAAAGTTTGGTTCCATGGTGGAGACTCCCGTGGAGGGACCCTTCCGGAGGAGGTTTCCTAGTGGGGCGGACCCTCGCTGGGTTCACCCGTTGGTGCTACCTCTAGAGGTATCAGAGCATCTCTATGGCCCGTCATCAGAAGGCGCTGGGGACTGCTAACCGTCGGGACGTAGCACCCTGGTTGCCAGGGCCCCTACAACGCCTTTTGCATTGCACAAAGGGTGTGCTTTCAATGAGAGGCTCATAGTAAACGCCTGGCGGCCCGCAGACCATTCGTTTCTTCTTCGGATCGATGCTTCACATGGACCATTATAGGAGAAGGCCCAGCCTCCAGAGATTGAAATCTTCTATAGTAGTTGTGAGGCAACCTATACTAGAGTAAGAAAACTTCACATCCAGCCCCTTCCCATATAGGAGTAATGTGGTTGCACATGTTAATTATTCTAGCAAACTGCAAAGAACCGGGTGCGTTTTTGTAAACATTTTTCCTCCTCTTTCTTTCAACATTTTGTAAAACAAAACCTTTTTGTTTTCTCAAATCTCTCTTGGTAGGTCAAACCTCACCAAGGTTTTATGATAAAACATTTTTGTATAACTCTTCCGGGGTATTCCCAACCTATAGTTTTGTGATACGTCCAAAACGTATCTACTTTCCCGAACACTTTTGCTATTGTTTCTCCTCTAAACTTGTGTCATTTGGATGCAACTAATGCGGACTGACGCTGTTTTCAGCAGAATTGCCTTGGTGTCTACTTTTTGTGCAGAAAACCAACTACCAGGAAAAATCCCGGAAAATATGCCAAAAATCCTATTTCACTCGAAGACTCTAGGAGCCAGAATACGAGACGGAGAAGAGCCGGGGGGTGGCCACACCACCTGGTGGCGCGGGCCAGGCCAGGCCGCGCTAGGGGGTGGTGTGGGCCCTCCAGGCACCCCCTTGACCTCTCTAGGTTCATGGCAGTACCCCACTACGCCTACCTGCAGATGAAAATGCCAGGTCCCAGCGGCGTCATCACGATCAACGGGAGCTTCGAGCGATCTGACAGTTGCGACAGGGAATTCAACAGAATCTCCCAGTCCATCGGCATGCAGGACAAGCTCGCGTGATTGAAGGAAACGACAGGCAATATTCTGCCGCCCCTGAGTAGGCCAAGCTCACCTGACCTCTCCTTCGACTCATCTGTGCACACAAAGAAGGTGCAGGTCCATCCATCAGATCTCGCTAAAATGGCCCTCATCGCCAACAACTTGAGTCCCGCATAGGAACTCGCGCTCGTCGAATTCCTCCGTGAGCACTGGGAAATTTTCGCCTGGTGTCCTGCGGACATGCCAGGAGTTCCCAGGGAATTCGCCGAGCACGCACTCAACGTCAACCCCGACGCAAGGCCAGTCAAGCAAATAATCAGGCGACTGTCGGGCACAGGCAGTCGGAATGGAGATCAACAGACTCCTCGAGGCCAAATTCATACGCGAGATCAAGGAAAGCACTTGGCTCGCCAATACGGTGATGGTACCAAAAAAGGACACGGATATCCTACGGATGTGCGTGGACTTCACTTCTTTAAACAAGCACTACCCAAAAGATCACTTCCCGCTACCACGGATCGATCAAATCATCGACTCCACTGCTGGATGCGAGCGCCTCTGCTTCCTCGATGCCTACTCAGGCTATAACCAAATTCGAATGAAGGCAGAGGACTAGGAGAAGACCGCGTTTACAACGCCCTTCGGCGTGTTCTGCTACAACACAATGCCCTTCGGGCTAAAAAACGCAGGAGTTACGTACTAGCGGTGCATGCAGGCTTGCCTCAAAGAGCAACTAGGTCGCAACATCCAAGTCTTTGTCGATGACATAGTAATCAAAACCAAGGAAGAAGCCTCTCTAATCGACGACTTGTGTGAAACCTTTGCCAATCTCGATCGTTATCGGATAAAGCTCAATTCGGACAAATGCGCCTTCGGCGTACCCTCTGGGCAGCTGCTCGGGTATCTCATCTCCACGAGAGGGATTGAGGCAAACCCGAAAAAGATAAAGGCCATACTGGCCATGGAGAAGCCAAAGAACATAAGAGGCATTCAGGAACTAGCCGGGTGAATCGCGGCCCATAGTCGATTTATCAGTCGAATGGGAGAAAAGGCACTGTCCTTCTATCAGCTCCTCCGCAAAGCTGACAAATTTGAGTGGACCAATGAAGCGCAAGAAGCATTCAAAGACCTCAAGCACCTGCTATCCACCTTGCCAGTATTGGTAACTCCACGAGAAAGGGAACCACTGCTGCTGTACATCTCTGCCACCAACCAAGTGGTTAGCACAGTACTCGTCGTCGAACGGGCCGAGGAAAACAAGGTCCACAACGTACAACGCCCGGTATACTACCTCAGCGAGGTCCTCACGACAACAAAACAGCGGTACCCGCACTACCAGAAGCTGGCGTATGGCGTCTTTATGACCGCCCGGCGACTGTGCCATTACTTCCAGGAACACCCAATCGTGGTACTCAACGACGCCCCATTGGGACATATCCTCAATAACCCTGACGCCACAGGGCGAGTCGCGCTTTGGGGAATCGAACTGTCTCCACGAGACATCACATACGAAAAGCACGGCGCAATCAAGTCACAAGTTCTCCCTGACTTCCTCGTACATTGGATGGAAACCAACTCCCGAACAAGCCAGACATGTCCTACCTCTGGACAATGCACTTCGATGGGTCCAAAAGGAAAGATGGAGCAGGAGCAGGTGTCATACTGACATCGCCTCAAGGGGACAAGCTGAAATACGTCCTGCGAATGCAGTTCACAGCCTCAAACAACAAGGCTGAATACGAGGCCCTGTTATACGGGATGAGAATGGCAAAAGCCTGCGGGGCAAATAGGCTAATCATATATGGCGACTCCAAGATGGTCGTCAACCAAACAATGCACGAGTGCGACGCACTGAACGACAACATGATTGCATACCGCGACATCTATGACACTATTGAAGGAGACTTCGATGGTTGCGAGTTACGACACATAGGTCGCGAAAGCAATGAGGAGGCGGACGCGCTCGGCAACATAGGCTCCACTTGCGCACCCATACCTCTTGGGGTATTTCTCGAGCGCATATGCGAACGCTCCATCAAGCCAAAGGCCGCAGAGAAGAAAACAAGCGCAGCAACGGACTCGGGGGCTACGCCACCCAATGAGCCAATGACACTAGATGACCTAGAGCTCGACACAGGACTCGAGGGACCTATGAGCATCATGATGATCGAACAATCCTGGACGCAGCCGTACATTACGTACCTCCTGAGCAAGCGCCTACCGGACGACCCGACAGACGCACGACACATCGCACGACACTCCAAGGCATTCGCCGTTATCAACGGTGAACTGTATAAACGCAGCATCACAGGCGTGTTACAACAATGTGTCTCCCTAGCCGATGGAAGAGCAGTACTCCTCGACATCCATGAAGGGACCTGCGGGCACCACGTCGGCAGTCGCGCCCTCGTTGCCAAAGCTCTACGAGCAGGATTTTACTGGCCCACGACCATGCGCGACGCCAAGGATATAGTCCAAAAGTGCAACGCTTGTCAGCGATTCGCGGACAAGCCATACGCACCAGGCGCAGAACTACGGCCTATTCCATTGGCCTGGCCCTTCGCCCAGTGGGACTCGACATGGTTGGCAAACTTCCAAGGTCCTCGCAAGGAGGCTACGTCTACCTCTTGGTCGCAGTCGACAAATTCACCAAGTGGATTGAGGCCATGCCAGTGACCAAGCAATCAGGGCACAGCATAGTCAAGTTCTTCGAGTCCATCGTCTACCGCTTTGGCGTGCCGCACAGCATCATCACCGACAACAGAAAGAACTTCACATCCAAGGAGTTCCAAGAATTCTGCGAGAACCTGGGGATCAACATCAGCTACGTCTCAGTAGCACACCCACAGACCAATGGTCAGGTGGAAAAGGCAAACGGGCTCGTCTGCAGCGGCATCAAGAAGCGACTTCTCCGACCACTCGAACAAGCCACGAGTTGCTGGCCAAACAAACTGCAATCCGTACTCTGGAGCCTGCGTACAACTCCAAACAGCGCCACCGGCTACACACCATTCTTTATGGTACACGGAGCAGAGGCAGTACTACCCGCCGAGGTACGGTACAAAGCGCCACGCATAGTCTCCTACAGCAAGCAGGAGTCATCCCTCGCACTCGAAGACTTCGTCGACCTCCTTGACGAAGCAAGAGAAATCACCGCAAAAAGATCTACAATCTACCAGCAGAACTTGCGCAACTACCATAGCAGAAGGCTTCGCCCCAGATCCTTTGTCGAAGGTGACTTAGTCCTGCGACTGAAGCAGCAGGGGCATCTCAAGCTCGAGTCCCCCTGGGAAGGACCGTACGTGATTACAGAAGTAATCCCAGGTGGCGCCTATCGCCTTCAAGATTTAGAGACAGGAGTCGCACACTCCAACCCTTGGAACGTCGCACAACTGCGACGCTTCTACCCTTAGTCGTTTTTCCTTATTTTTGCATCGCAAATAAGGCTATTCAGCCAAGGCTACTTAGCCGCACATTGTACTTCGTACTGTTCTTCGAATAAATAAAAGCTAAGTGCCCCAAAACTCCATGTTCTCCTTTACTTTGTTAATTTTCATACTCGAGGGCACGCCACCCTATACACATATGTTCTTCGAACAATAACGCGACATCCTGAGTAGCTGGCACATCAATCGAACCCCTTAACACAAACTCAACCTAGCTGCAACGCACCTGACAGGTTGACAAGGGAACGATACAAAGATGGCCAGGCTAACGAAAAGGACTCGCATAAGTGCAACGCACCCCACGCTTAAAGCTATTTCTACACATTCAACAGTAAATTATCTACAAATGTATACGAGCTTTACAGCACTAGTACACTTATGTGCAGGATACATATTTGCCTACCCTTGCAATAGAAGAACATTAGTCTGTTCCTCGAAGAAGTCGACGACCTCCTCGGCTGGACGGTCCACCGCCTGATAATGCGGCACCATGTTCTAGGAAGATCCTACTGGTGGCACCGGTGGCCCAGAGGCAATGGCGGCGACATCCACGTCAGGCCTGTGCAAACGCACCATGGAAAGGGCAGCCTTGGCACCAGCCACCAACTGCTGCCTCACGCACTCACGAACCGCGGACATATCTTGAAATTTGGTCAGGAGAGCCAGCAGGCTTGATGGAGTATCATCCAGCGGGAACATCGCCCGATAGATGTTCTTCAAACACGACTGCGACTTCTTCAGAAAGAGCAGCACTCGCGAGGCGCGATCCTACAGGGTCGCCAACGCAGTCGCACGATCATGATCTACCCAAAAGTATCCAGTCTCCTGTAGTTGCTCCTGGGTAAGATCATGAAGACGGATGGCAATCCTATCCCTCTCCTCCTGTGGATGGCGTGCGCTAACAACTACACGAAGTAACATCAACAGCATGAGTACAACGTACCATTGCGATTAACTACAAAGGAAAAGACGAGGATGAGCAAACTAACACTTAAACTGGTCGCCCAGCTGCGTCACCTCGCCAAGCAGATATTGCTCGCGGGCGGCGGCTTTTTCAGCCTTTGACTTCCATACGTCCGTGCTACCGCGGATCACGGGCAACTCACGCTCCAGTTGCTTAATGCGATCACGAAGTCGCAAAAGCAAGGAAAGCGCGTCTACCCTAGAGCATGGTGGTGCCATTGTATCCTCAAGAGATGGCGAGTCCGGGGTTCCCCCCACAGGACCACTTGACGTACCCTACCAAAAATCAAGCCAGAGGCAAATAAGGCGACCAACTCAAAAGTCAAAAGTAACAGATGCATTCAGGATCAGCATAAAAGTATCTACAAACACATTCGCCAACAGGCGTGTTCTCCAATCAAAAGAGCAATTCATCAACTATTACAAAGAAACTAACTATGAGAAAGCTGGCTTCTTCGACTTTGATGACCTCGGGGGCTTCATCAAGTCCGTGGCAGTATCAGATGCCACTGACTTTCCACCGGCCCCTGAGGCCAAAGTTTTCGCCGCCTTCTTTGCACGATTGAGCTCCTCCGAATACTTGGCAACAGTGTTTATCAAGGAATGGCCATATTTGGCACAGGCAGTCGCAAAAGGAGCGAATACTACCTGCTGACCATCCACGCCAACAGGCATCGTCTTTGACACCACAGAAGGATCTACTTCGACTCTGTGGGCTTACACCATGGAAAGCGACATGGTCGCGCCAGCTGCGCGGAGGGAGTTCTTGTACGTGGCAGGCACACCCCCAGCGAGCGACTCCACCAGCTCCTCCACATTGTCGACCAGCTCCGCCTTCGGCATCAGCTCCTCCTGGAGGCGACTCAGGGTGGCCCTGGCCTTGGACAGCGTATTTTGGACAGCGGCGCTACGATCCTCGACCGCAGATACCGCGCCCGCCAGAGCGTCATCGCCACAAAGGGCTCGTGGATCAAAACTCAAGCCGCCAGCATCTACACCAAAATACACACATGGATCAAACTTCTAGTGCCACCGGCACTATAGAGGAAGAGAAGAACATCAATAAAATATCTACCAGTAAAGGTACCTGAGAGGGCCTTGGCGACTGAGAACAGTTGCTCTTCGAACAACTTCTCCCTGGCCACAAAGGAGGCACGCAGATCCTCTTCGCGCTTCTGGGCTTCATCACGAGCCGCGATTGCCTCGTCGCGCCCCTTCACAGCTGTGGCTAGCGTCTTCTCCAACGTGGCGACATCGTGCAGTAAAGCGTTATGCTCAGCTACATGGCAGTCAATAATTGGCTGTCAGTCGATTATACCAAAACAGAGAGAAGACGAAAAGAATAAGTATAGAACACTCACTTTCGACAACGTGATGACGCGTCTCCAGCATTGCATGCTGGCGACCCATCACCATCACCTGCTCCACCACTTGCGCGGCCTCCCTTACAAGGAGCTGTTGCACAAAGCAAGGAATCAGAGAGGGCAACAAAAGGGGATTGACTACCACATTAAAAAAGAAGGAAAGCTATACTTACATGGTCCTCCAGGGACTTCGAAGAAGTTTGTTGAACCGTCATCCGAGCAACTACTCGATGCTCCCCTACGTGAGGAGAGCTCGAAGAATTGTGCCCGGAGTGGGCCGCCGCCGGAGAAGGAGCACGCTCGACCTCTACCTTGGCCCTTGAAGTTGCGACTCCCGATTCCTTCAAAAATTCGACATCGCCAGAAGATGACGACGCCTCTTGACTGCAAGACAAAATCCGCACTCAGAAAGGGCAAACTCCAGGGCAAAGCCAGCAAGAAGAAAACAGAGAAGAATGAATGCACTAACAAAATTACCAGTCAAATTTGTCAAGATCAAACGTGGCCTCCGCCGACTCTGACGAAGACTCCTTGGGCAATCGCATCTTCTTGCGAGAAGACGGTGCCACGGCCCTCACAGGAACGGAGGGAATTGGCGACTCTGCGCCAACAATCGCGCCTCCTAGAGTTGAAGGAGTCGACGCGTCGGAATCCCCGCTACGCGAACGCTTGCGAGTATCCGGGCTCTCGGACTCGGGGGCTTCCTCTTCCACATCAGAAGGGACAGTCGACTCAGACTCGTCCTCTTCCAAAGCTTCACGAGGAATTATCCCCTCAGGGAGGGGAGGCATACAAGGCGACACCGCCCACTCCTGCATGCAAACAGTAAAGATCATCCAACATAACAAATAAGCAACAGAAAACGCAATCGAGAAAATAAGCTACTACGTAGCACAACTGTACCTCAGGAGTGGGATTCGAAGCATCGAAAGGAGGAACGACTGGCTTGTTCGGAAGCACATCCTTGAGGGTGTACTTCGTGACCAGTCGCACCCTCTTCGCAGACATGCCATCAGCAGACATGCGAGTGGCATCATCAGCGCCACCCCATTGAAACATGGGATGGACCCTGGACTGGAGAGGCTAGACGCGACGACGCAGCCAAGTCCTGACAAGGGCACAGCCTCCCTCTTCTGCACCTATGCGACTCTCGAGGTCGCAGACGCGCTGATATAGCACGTCTGTCTCTGCGAGTTCGGAAGGCATGATCACGTTCTTCCAAGAACGCATCTTCTTGCAGGGAGTCGCGGGATCGAAAGGCGCGAGTCCAAAGTGCTCGTCCTTGGCCTTCTGGTCGCGAACATAGAACCATTTGTCCCTCCATCCCTGGACGGACTTGGTAAGCTTGATATCGAAGTAGGTGGCGGATGGGTCAACGTGGATTCCGCAACCACCTAAGTCATAAACTAAAGAGCCAGATGCGGACTGACGCTTCAATTTAAAGATGCGCTTGAAAAGACCAAAGTGTGGCTCGATTCCGAGCCAGCACTCGCAGAGAGTGATGAAACAAGTGATGTGGAGGAGCGAATTTGGGGACAGCTGATGGAGCTGGAGCCCATAGAAACAAAGAAGACCCCGAAGAAAGGAGTGAAGAGGCAAGGAAAGACCGCGAATGATGAATGCAAGAAACATCACTCGAAAACCAGTGGGAGGAGCAGGAATGGTCTCACCGCTAGGGACGCGCGCATCGGCGACTGCCGCAGAGATAACTCCATCTTGGCGAAGAAGACGGAGATCCGACGCCTTGATGATAGAGGGGCGCCATGCGCCATTGGTCACGCGGGTGCCCGTGACCTTCTTCTTCCCGCCGGCGGCGGTGCTGGTGCCCGCAGCAGCGGGGCCACCTTTCTTCTTTGCCGCAGCAACGGTGGCCGCAGAATCAACGACAGCGCTTCCCTTCTTCTTCCCCATTGCGTGGCGGCGATGTGAGCGAAGGAAGTAGCTCGGGAACGAACGGAGCTGGTCCAGCATCGTGGAGAAGATGGGCGCAGGGGAAAGCAGAAAAGCAACAGCAATGGCGATGGCAGCAAGGAAGAAAGAGCGCAGATGGGAAATTACCGCTGCAGCATTGCTACTTAACCCCTGGGAGATGCAATCCAACGGCTTACAAAAACCCTATTGGACGCGTGGCACGCATCGCGTTGGACACGTGGAGAAGAGGAAGCGCGAACCGTCCCCCCACTTCTACCATTACGCGTGGAAATCGAGGAGGCACAGTTAAAAATAAGATTACGCACGCCCAGTCAAATCAAAGTCAGGAAGTGGGACCCACCGATCGTCACGTCCCGTCAAAATCGCTCATGCGGGCAACTAAGGTCATACAAGCG
The DNA here is from genome assembly GCA_916181665.1 of Avena sativa. Classification (NCBI taxonomy): domain Eukaryota; kingdom Viridiplantae; phylum Streptophyta; class Magnoliopsida; order Poales; family Poaceae; genus Avena; species Avena sativa. Next base: position 354,460,671 of record OV702289.1, on the reverse strand, counting down.
TCAGCACTGACGTCACCAAGGCTATGCAGTGGAAAACTTCGACTATTTTTAGTCCTTGCTGGAGTCTTCGAGTCCACCAAGCACTCGGGGCCTACTCCCATAGGGAGCGCTAGCCACGCACCCTACGACTTTTCTTTTTCTTGTTGCAGGAACATGGACAATCACAAAGGCAAACCCAACCACTCGAAACACATTTCGATTATGGACATGTGTTACTCCCATAGGGAGCGCCGGAAACAAGCAGGCAAAAGACGACAGCAGTCGCAAAAGTATTTTAGTACCTGCCTGAGTCATCGACTGAAACAAGCAGGCAAAAGACGACAGCAGTCGCAAAAGTGTTTTAGTACCTTCCTAAGTCATCGACTGAAATAAGGAAGCAAAAGACGATAGCAATCGCAAAAGTTCTTTAGTCCCTGCCTGAGTCTTCGACTCAACCAGGCACTCGGGGGCTACTCCCATAGGGAGCGCTGGCCGCGCACCCTATGATTATTTGTACAAAAAACTGTGTGTTGATAACATCCACACTCGAAACTCATGGCGACACCGCCTCATAATTTTTCCCCTACAAAGAGACTGCGTCTCCTGGGTTACCCGAATCGTCTCCACGATGATAAAATTCGGATGCCACGTCTACGGCGTGAAGGTAAGACCTGAATAAGGCCTGGCAACGCATTTAACTGCGCACTACCAGAAACATATCCGTGCCTACAGGCACGATGAACATGCCTTGACGGACGCGTCGAGTGCTCACACCCATATAACTGGAATTTGACTCCTGTAAGACCTCCGCGGCCTGAGTCGAATTACACCAGCACTTTTCCGGATTCGAGTCCAGGGACTCGAATTTGAGTAGATTGCGTTGTTTCACCCTAAGGTGGTTAACTGATACCGATACTTCGGTTATATCAGGCACGTATATCAACAATCCCTATGATACAAATAAAAGCAATCGAAATGTACTCATTTAGGCACTCGAAGGCTTCAAAAAGTCCCCAGTCAAATCTGCGATTCCACTGGACACTCGGGGGCTACTGACATGGGTATACCCTACAAGCACTCGAGCTTGGTATATACGGTCCAAATACATACAGGCCCACGGTGTCGCCAAAGGCCGGATGAAGGGCCTCGAGTAACCTATGGACTCTCGATTACTTGAAGGACAAGAAGAAGCTAAAGATAGAAAGTTTGAAGGGGAAAACCCTAACTTGTAACCGACTCAACTTGCTACCCGAGACCTAGCCTATCTATATAAAGGCTAGGAGGACACACGCAACCCTAGTTTCCACAACCCTTGCCAGATTTCATCTGCGCACCATTGTAACTTTCGACTCCTTCGATAATTCCACGAGCAGACAAGCAGGAGTAGGGACCTCTACGAGGCCTGAACCTGGGTAAATCCTTTGTCCCCGGTGTGCTTGTTTGCTAGCCGATAGATGTCTCCAGCGCTCCCTCCTTCTCCAAAACCCAAGTCCATAACAATGGGCATTGACGAGTTAAACCCTCGTCAACTGCTTTGTGTGATCTGGGAGCTGGAGTTAGTGTTATGCCTTTCTCTCTCTATAAGAGGCTTCAGGTTGAAAAATTGATACCAACTGATATATCTTTGCAAATGGCTGATAAATCTACCACCATTCCTGTGGGTATATGTGAGGATGTACCTGTTCAGGTGGCTGACAATTGCTTGATATTAGCTAATTTTGTTGTGCTTGAAATGCTTGAAGATGATAATATGTCTATTATTCTGGGGATACCTTTTCTTAATACTGCAGGAGCTGTTATTAATTGTAATCAAGGAAAGGTGACCTTCAATGTTAATGGCAAGGAACATACTGTCTATTACCCCAAGAAGATTGAAAGGACTTATGGTTTGAATTCAATTGAACATGTTGAAGGCATTCAAGTTGTAGAAATATATTGTCCCATACCAAGAGAAAAATTTGAAACTATTATGATTGGGACCATTGCTATCAAGGTTAAGGTAACATAATCATTAGTGGAGTACAAAGTTTTGTCTCATATGCAATTGTTTTCGTAGCAAGACTTGATCAACCTTGCTAACAAAAGTATTCCATTGAACAAAACACTATTTTCATTATGATTATCTCCGTTTATTTCTATCCTTTGCATTTTAGTTTTGCTTTCATTTAGTTTTTTTTTGTTTTTAGTTGCTTGCATGTTAGAACTTCTGTAGTTCTAGCCTTGTTTTGTCCTTGCATCATGTTTCCAAAAGAAAAAAAAATTGTCTGTCAGAAAAATCATTCTTCTATTTCTGAAAATTGCCCAAAAATAAAGTGTCTCGAAAAATTCCAAAAAATTCATATTAAATTTTTACGTGAAAAAAGGGGTAGAGGAGTACCCGGTAGGTACCAGGGGGGCCCACCAGGCAGGCACACCACATGGTGGCGCGGCCAGCCTTGGGTGGCGCCATGCCCTGGTGTGGGCCACCCCTGGCCCCCCACTAACTCTCTCACCTGCCACTTTCTTCTCTCTCCCGAGTAAGCTCCAGTTCATTGCTCAAAATCGCATTCTTGCTGTGCTTGCTCTCGATTTTTTCGATCTCCTTGCTCAGCCCATCTTTCTTGCTGAAATTCGGAGCATTTGTTCCCTGTTATGTGACTCCTCCCCTTGTCCAAGTAGATTTGTGTTTACTGGATTATATGTTGAGTATTTTGCGACTGTAGGTGACTAGTTATGAGAGCATGTAAGCTTGTTTGATTCTTAGAGATATAGTTTTGATGCATGTTTAGGCCTCTTGCAAGTCCCTATGAGTACAATCCTTCATTATATTTAATTTGCAATCACTTGTTTAATAGGTGTTTAAATTTCAGAATAGAAGATGAGTGAACACCACCTAAACCAACATGAGCTTTGGTGCCTGAGGTCATGAAGGTCCACCGGGAGGAGGAAGTTTTTCCTTCCATTTATCCATGCTCTGAGTTCATGAGAGCTGCAGGAATTCTACAAGATTTCCACACTTTGGTTTCTAATGCAGGGTTAGAGCACTTTTTGGAAGATGAACCTTGTCAATTTGTGAAGCTAACCATGTCTGTGGTGCAGGACTTCCAATTTAGTCACTCTTTGCCTAACCCCATGGTCCATTACAAAATTTACAATATAGCTGTCGACCTTTCTCTTGATGATTTTTGTGCAGCTATTAAGGTACCTCAATGGGGATCATGTAGAAAGATTAAGGAGAGACCTGAACCACTCATGGATTTATACGCAGAAATTTGCCAAGGGAGTAGATTCTCGAAGGAGAATGGAAAAATCCGTAACATTCATCTTCCCTCCATTCGCTACTTTGCCTACTTTATTGCCAAGTGTGTTCTTGCTAGGAAAACTGCCAATAAGTTATCTTCGTTTGATCTAGCATTTATCTCTGCTGCTCTTAAACGAGAGAGGTCTTACAACTTAGGTGCTTTGATAGCTTTCCGTCTTGCTGCTAACCGTGAGAAAGGTGGAATTTGTGGAGGCCTCATTGCTTCTCGTTTGCTAGCATTGCATGGTTTAGTGCCTCATCATCTCGACCTACAGTTTCCCATAGAGAGGCTTCATTTTAATTCCATGATACAGCATAAATTTATTTCCTCGTGGGCTAGTTTGAGTGAGTTACCTTATGAAATAACCTTTCTCAAAGTTGATTGGAGAAAGAGCAAGTCCGAGCGTGTTGTTCTTTTGCCTGCACCTGTTTTGTTTAACCTTGATAACAGGGAAGGATGGTCCATCACCGAGGAGGAGCTTGACACATACTTGGGAGAGCTCTCCCAATAGGAGCAGGACACTAGAAGGGAAGTCACGGATGATTCGGTCCAGCCCTCGAATGAGCGAGAGTCTTCATATCAGTAGCCCGCTTATGATTGGGGAGCTTCTTCTTCCTCTCATGGGCCCAGCTACGACCATTCTTACCAAGATCCGCCCGCTTGGAACCCCTATTCGTGCATGGATTGATACCCACTTAGGCCAAAAGCCTAAGCTTGGGGGGAGGTACGCCGACATCGCACTCATCTTCATATCATGTTGCGTCGGTACTTTGTATATTCACGTTTTCGTTCTCTTTTTAGTTTTCGTTCTTCTTTGCTTTTTCTTTCTAAAAACACAAAAAGATTTTGCCTTGGTTTGCTTCTTCTTTTTGCCTTAGTTTGCTTTTCCCTTTTTGCTTTGTTTGAACTATTCGAAAAACCCAAAAAGATTTTGCTTTGTTTGTTTTTCCCTTTTGGTTCTTGTTTAAAAATCGAAAACACCAAAAATATTTGTCGTTCTTCTTTGGTTTTTGTGAGTTTGCTTCAGGGTTCAGCGGTCCTTAGTGGATATTGGTTTCATATTATTATTCAAGCCACACAAGTGAAGAGCAATAATGAGGATCAATGACAACTTGAGGCATGGTAAGAGGCTGGTAACGAACTCTATTTGTTTTTATTTTTGTACATATACTCATCACTGTGGGCATGCTTAGTCCGTTCATGTAGAGTGTATGTTTTCTTTGGATGCTTAATAGTTCTTGCTTTCTTATGATTAGCTCCAGCTCGCTAATAGTTTGTAGCATGTCTTATGAATGTTTGCTTGCATTACTCTATTCATGAATTGGTATGACACCGTGGTATCCTCCTTTGAATGTTTCATTTGAATTGACTTGGCACATGCTCATGCATGCACTTGACTGTGATAATCAGTTAAGCCTTGATGAATTATTTTGCCTTGAGGATCTTAAATCACTTTCATGCCATGAGTAGTCCTGTTTTGTTGCAAGCATGATAATGACAGCTATTGCTCTCTCGTTTGTCGCTCCCTTACTATTGCTAGCCTTCACTTTCATTGAGTATGTTTTACTCAAGTTCCCAACTCCCTAAACCAAATATTTCCGAAGTGTCCACCATACCTACCCATTAGCATCATTTGCTAACTCCGTGCATATTCAATGTGCCTTGTTTTCTTCCGAATAAAATGTTTGCTTGTTATGAGAAAGTTAGTTAGTAAAGCTCTCACGAACTTGATGGCACGCTTTATTTTCTTGTACTTAATAAACCTGAACCATTGCGTCCTTCTTTGTTGCGCATATACTTGCGCTTTATGAGTTGAAGTTAGCAGAACCATGTATCATGGGGACCGCTTTCAACGCTTCATAGGTACTTTGTACCTAGTTGATATCATGTTCTTTTGCTTATGGATCCCGGCGGTGTGAAATAAAAGTGGAACTTGTAAGATCATGGAGTTTGTATGTATGTTAGAGAAACGCCTCGGCCGCTAGCCTAAGCCATGCCTAATCATGGTGGAAACTTGTAGCATAACCATAATGAGCATTCTATGAAGCATCCTCAATAAAAATCTATGCACATAGTAAATAAAAAGATCATCGAGATGCTCATTGTCTGCTTGCCTTGTTATTTTGATTATGGGATAGCTCCCGTGTCATGTGCAAGGGGTACCCCGTTGGCGGTTCTCTATGATACGTATATACTTACAATGACAAGAGCTTACTTGTGACTGAAGTTGAGTAGCATGAGGATCGGTCTTCATAAGTAAGGGTCTTGAGACTTCGATTTATAACTTGTCAAGCATATCCTCTTAGTTGTGTCACTTTCACCTTAACAACATTAAAGATGCTTATGATAGGGGCAATGAGAGCTCAAATCTAATGAGTACCATACTTTCAGCATTTGGAAGCTTTTCAAAATTATTCAAAACATTTTTCTTTACTTGTTGAGTCTCCATTTATTCTCTGAGCACCTTCTTGAGAGCTTAGTTGTCATTCTTTGTGTTTGTTCCATTACTTGATTATTTGTGTTATGACTTTGATGCTTGTATCCTTGATATCTTTATTTCTAGTCATCACTTGAACTTCAGAGGTGCCTTGATATTTGTAATCAAAGGCAAGCGAGATACCACTCTATCATACCTTTCTATGAGCATTATAATGTTGCTTATGTTTGTGCCTCATGCTACTTATTATTCTTGGGTTGGAAACTCTTCATAGCTTGCATTGACTATTAAGTAGACTTGGTTGCATACTCTTTATTATGAATTGTCCAAGTAGTTGATCACATTGCTGGGAATATTTACATCATATGAAGCAAATGTGTTCGTGAAAGTTCTTTTATCGCACTCAGTTTTCAACTCAATTGCTTGAGGACAAGCAATAAGCTAAGCTTGGGGGGAGTTGATACGTCCAAAACGTATCTACTTTCCCGAACACTTTTGCTATTGTTTCTCCTCTAAACTTGTGTGATTTGGATGCAACTAATGCGGATTGACGCTGTTTTCAGCAGAATTGCCTTGGTGTCTACTTTTTGTGCAGAAAACCAACTATCAGGAAAAATCCCAGAAAATATGCCAAAAATCCTATTTCACCCGAAGACTCCAGGAGCCAGAATACGAGACGGAGAAGAGCCGGGGAGTGGCCACACCACCTGGTGGCGCGGGCCAGGCCAGGCCGCGCTAGGGGGTGGTGTGGGCCCTCCAGGCACCCCCTTGACCTCTCTCTTCGCCTATAAGGAGCCTTCTGACCTAAAAACTTCAGGGGGTTCGACGTTTTTCCAGAAGGAGTTCCGCTCCGCCGCCACCACCAGATTCCATGAAACAACACCAGAAACTCCATTCTGGCACCCTACCGGGACGGGGAATTGGAGGAGATCATCGCCATCATCATCACCATCGCTTCTCCATCGACCATCCATGTTTCCCCCATCCATGAGTGAGTAATCCCCCGCTGTAGGCTATGGGGATGGTAGGGATTGGATGAGATCGTTCATGTAATGGCATCAGATTGTTAGGGCATGGTGCCTAGTATCTTTTATTAGTGCTTTATGACTTTGTTGCGACTTGTTGTGCTTAATGCTTGTCACTAGGGCCCGAGTGCCATGATTTCAGATCTGAACATGTTATTGATTCATTATGATAGTATTGTTTCTGGTCTTATCTACAAGTTGTATACACACGTTGTTGTCCGGAACCTATGGCCCCGAAGTGACAGAAATCGGGATAACCGGAAGGGAATGGCTTTGATGTGAGGATCACATGTGTTCACGGAGTGTTGATGCTTTCCTCCGGTGCTCTATTAAAAGGAGCACCTTAATCGCCAGTAGTTCCCTAGAGGCCCCGCTGCAAACGGGCTGGCAGGACAAAAGATGGTGTGCAAGTTCTCATTGTGAGCACATATGACTATATATGGAACACATGCCTAGGATTGTCTTGTATTTGGATGCTTTATCTTATTTATCTGCAATTGCCCTATGTTCTGATTGCTATGTGAATTGTCTTGTCCATGCAACGCCCGTCCATCCATCCCTATGCCTACCGCACTCGAATCCCACTGTTTACTATTGTCTTTACTTTGCTACTGTTGTTACTTCACTATTCCTACTACAAACCGGTTGCTACTGATAAACTATTGTGAGCAAGATTGTTTCCAGGTGCATCTGAATTGACAACTCAGTTGTTAAGGCTAATAAATATTCTTTGGCTCCCCTTGTGTTGAATCAATAAATTGGGTTTCACTTCCCTCGAAAATACTGTGATACACCCCCTATACTTGTGGGTCATCATTTTGCTTCGGCTAAAACAGGGTCTCCAAAGGGGTATTGTGTTATGCACCATCTACCATACTAGGTACAAGTAGGTGTCATCAAGGGGATTGTACTTAGTGGTACAACTGTAATGGTTTGGAGGAGCCAAGCCACTACCAGATATAGTTCATGATATAATAAAACAATGCAGTTTTCATAAATAGTAGATAAAACATGCATAAGTAAAATAGTAGGACAAGGTTTATTATCAATAATATGGCTTGCCTGTGATCAACAATCTAGCAATATGTCCCTAGACTTCTTATTAGAATACCATAATAACAAAGAATAACCATCTTCTTCGGGTCTACAATATAATCGCGACTATCGTTGTCATGGGGAATACATGCAAGCAAGCAATTGCCACAATACAGCAAGCAAACATACAATACTTTACTATATTCAGTAGGTTTTGATGGATTGAGATCATAGCATTTGGAATTACTTTAATTACCTTTGTGGATTTGCTTTTGTGATTTATTTGTCAAATACCACCTAATGAGGGGTGTTGACTGAGGCTTGGGTCTATATGATAACAATGTACAAAAAGGATATCAGCAAATAGGTATTGCAATAACAAGGCTAACAGAAGTGATTTCATGATTTTATCAATTTTCCTCAATTAGTTATGATTATTTTAGTGGAAATAACCCTAGTTTAGGTGAATAAATCACCAGAAAAGATCTACAGCTAAATTAAATTTGTGCTTAGAGGATATTTTATAAATTAGAGTTTGTGATTTTTGAGAGTTGCAATCACCTCAAAGTAATTAACAGAATGCCCTTGGGAAATTCTGAAAATCACTAATGCAAGAAATTTGTATTTTTAGCTAGATTTAATCTACAGAGGCTTTTGCTATGAATCCAAGGACACATAGTAGTTATTGCAAGTACCTCTCTATAGAAATTGGATTCATCAGTTTTGGAGTTGTAGAAATCCTATAGTAATTTATCTATGGAATTAACCCTAGACAAAGAGATTTAATTCACCATAAATCAACAGAGGCTCAATAAATAATGAGCTCCTAGGTTTTGATAGGTATTGCTATACCACATCAGTGAGAGTTGGAATAAGGTCCATACATTTTATGGTTTGGCCTAGAGAAATCTGCAAAGTCAAATCTGAACTATTTTTGTTACAGGAAAACCAGAGCTCTACTAGGCATGAGCCTAATGGCACTACATACGTATGTCCAATATCTTCCAGGGGAAATTGGATTGGTTCCATTTGGAGATGTGGATCTCCTTGAGGGATGTATTAATGACAAAAGACACTTTAGAAGATTAAATGCAAGTAAATAATAAAAATTATTTTTGGCAAAGGACTAGTTCTGCATGTTTTAAAAAAACATGTGGGAACATGTAGGAATTTGGATCTGGCCAAAATAGGGTGTTTTCCATTTTATTTAGCAATTAAACTAACTGGCCACAATGCAGATCTGGAATTAATAAAACAAAAATTAAAAAGGGGAAACATGCACTTCGCCGGATCTGGAGGAAACCAGGCCGCACAATGGGAGCCCAACTGGGGAGCTACTTCGCGTCGGAGCCCGATTTTGAAACGCCAGTGAGCAAGACCCGATGTCAGCGACCGCAGAGGGGTGAAGCAGTAAGGAGGCCTAGGGGCCGTCCAATCAAGTTGAATCGGATGATTTCCTGTCGTCGTCCTCGACGGAAAGCTAGCAGTAACACGGGTACCCTAGGCGGCTTGGGGATGCTCGGAGGCTCACCTAGGGGCAGGGAGGAGAGGCAGGAAGGTCGTAGGAGGACGCGGTGCTCCGTGGCAGTCCCGAAGATGGACAGAAGTAGGTAGTTCCGCATCGGGAGGGATCTCACGCGACGGTATCCGAGGGGAGCTTGTGGAAGCTCGACGGATAAGCACCCAGGACCTGCTACATGTCGAAGAAAAGGGCATGGTCAGATGCAGGGGATCCGGGGGATCTCAAGAAGCTTGCATGCAGGGGAAGAAGGGGAAGAGGAAGGGATCTACAACTCGATCTCGAAAATGGCCGAGGTTCCTTCTTGTCCTTCTCCCAGCTAAGCCAGAGCATAGGAAGGGGAGTGAATATGGGGGATGTTGAGTGGGAGGGAAAGGGACAAATAAGCCAAAGGATGGGTTCTGGGGTGGCCTCTAGCATTTTATCCCGAGTGGTATGGCTCACAGTGGACCTAGTATATTTTGGACCAGAGGGGAGGAGCGGTAGGGCTGCATTGGTGGAGCAGGGTGGTGGTAGCTCCTGGGAGGGTGTTGGGCGGTTTCTCCATCGCTGAGCATGGTCAAGGTCGACTGGGTTGGAGCACGGGATAGAGCAGGAGCGTGTCTAGGGCGACATGATCACATCCGGTTGGGGGTACTCAGGGGCGCTAGGATAGGTACAGGGAAGGCAAGGCGTGCCTGGAAACTAGGATAAATACAGAGGGGCAGGGAGGCTCTGTTGCAAATTTTAAGAGACATGGCCATAAATGCTTTGTCTCTCTCTCTTGTGTTGCTTCCAAGCACTAGAGGGCATGGGGTTAGGGTTTGCTACAGTCACCCACTACAGTGGTTTCGACCAGGGGGAGATGGGTGGATGTGGAGGAGTGTTGGACATGATTTTGATGAGTTAGGATGAGTTTGAGCTCATGGTTTTGAATATCTCCCATTTTTGGCCATTTTGATGATCATGAAGAACCTCATGATTTTTTATCTTGGAAAGCTAAGGTGAGGATGCTGGTATATGGATATGGTCTAGGTACACCTCGATGAATTCTTTTGGAATTAGTGGATGAATTTTGGTCCACTTTATATCAAGTATTCAAATAGTGAAAAAATTGTTTTTAGGATTTCATTTGATATTTTTGAATTGGACAAGTATGGTTTTTGGCTTGATATGGTCCCAAATATGAGTTCACACATTGGAGAAATTTTCCAAGATTTTATGAGGAATAAAAGTATTGAAAACATTTATTTCTCTATTTCTGCCATTTAAGAAAATAGGCAAAAAGAATTTTTAAAACTGGCAGGGTATGATATATGGGCCTCAAAGGTGACCTAAGTTGGAGAAGTGTTTTGGCAAAAAGGAACCTTTCTTTTATATATTTTAAGTTTTTTTGTATATGAAAGGAATTAAATACCTTTTTGGTCAAAATAATTATGGGTAATATTTGATAAATCTTGATATTCAAGGTAGATGATCACTACATGATGTAACCACCATTATCAAGGTTTGGTTTTGAATATCAACCTTGATTTGGGTAGAAACAATGAAAAAGAGGATCTTGGGCAAAGTTAATTTTATGGCACCAAAACTTGGTTCGATCTTGGAGCTCAAGGCTCCCCTTGGGTCATGGGATATATGGATGGATAAACCAAGTGATGTAGATCACTATGGTGTAGAGGTTTGAGGTTGATCATGCTGGATATCTCCTATAATTTATGCCAAAGTTTGAATAAAATAAGAGTGCCAAAATAGATTATCAACTAGCCTTCAAAACCATGTGGGTTTTGGAAGCAAAGACCTCCAATTGAAACAAGTGAAGTAGGGCTGGATAGACCTTCATTAGTAGAGCACAACCATACTAAGGGTTGGTCAATTAGAGAGAGTATGAAGATGTGAGCTTCTTCCAAAGTAGGCATGTTGATAAGATTTGGAGAGAAGATTATTTTCTTGCCTGCAAAACCATCAAGAACAAGTGGGTTAAGGATTGTTCTAGCCAAGGGAAATAGTGGACATTGGTAGTCCTTAATATGGTTTACAAGCTGGTTCAAGTGCATTTACAAAAATGCACAAGCGTTGAGAAGGAGGGAGTCCTAAAGATGTGATATTGCTAACAGTTTTCCAGAATTAGTCATATTTGGCAGTTTTAGAGTTTTGGACTAGGACATAAGAGGGGATGAATTTGAAGGGATGCAAGGTTCAATATCATCTTCAAGTGGATGATATTGAAGTGTACATTTAGTAGAAGGGATCCATCCTTGGAGTTGTTCTTCATAGAATTGGAAACTTCAAGAAGGGATAAATTATGTGGTGGTTTAGTTAAGGAATTAGATGGTCACTTGGTGACTAGAGATCAGATCAAGGTTGGGAAATTGCTTAGGGATTTTGGTTCTTAAATTATCTATATACTATAGGATGAGCTCCTATGGTGGCTCATACTACTTCCTAAGCAAACAAGCCATATAGCAGATCAAGGGAATTCATCTTAGCAAGCAAACCAATCTTCTACTAAGGTTATCATCAAGCTTAGCTTGAGATAAGGATGGTTTGAAAGGTTTGAGTTATGAAGAAGGTAAGATTTATTGGTACATCTACCAAGAATAGAATTTAAAAGCTTTATAGAAGGTTTTGGAAAACCTAGGTGTAAGAGTAGTTGAAAGTTCTGTCTTGAAAACATAGGGAGATTATATTATATAGATCTCCATAGTTTTATAAATAGAAACTAGGGATTTCTATTTTCGTGCCCTCGGTTCCTTAGTTGTAATCAGTTTCCCCAGCCGCTTAACTTTTCCTCCCTTTTGCCCATCTCCTTCTACGAAACTCTCACATGGTCCAAAAACTCGCTGGCTGTCAGTTTTTCCACTACGTGCTGACAAGTGGGGCCGCGTTCAGTCGGGTCCCGTAGTGGATCCTCGCTGTTACGTGCTGATAAGTAGGGCCACGTTCTGTCAGGTCCCGTCATGGGCCCTTACTGTTACATGATGACAAGTGAGGCCATGTTCAGTCGGTTCCCATAGTGGACACCTCTCTTCACTTATGTAGATCAGCATCTGACCCACAACTTATCCACGTGAGCGTCGAAACCAAAGCTTACCCAGGTTGGCGTTGCGAAATGGGACCCCGAGCCAGTCCCGCGCCCGTGTTGTTGCCTCCCCTTTCTTCTTCTTCTCCTGCGATAGCGGCCCTTTGTCTAGATTCATTTTCATATAGTGAAACGTAATGCATAAAATTGCATATACGAAAATTATACACCTTGGAACTCTTTGAAATCGCACTTAGGACATGATAATGTTTTGCTAATAAAATCCTGATCATTTATCATTTCCATGGAGTGAAATATAATGCATAAACTTGCATATACGAAATATATAAACCTTTGAACACTGTGAAATTGCACTTAATACGTGATAATGATGTGCTAGATTTTTTTAAAGATTATCATTTTCTCCCCCATTTTCATAGAGTGTGATGTAATGCATAAACTTGCATATATGAAAATTATACACATTTGAACTCTTTGAAATTGCACTTAATACGTGATAATGTTGTGCTAAGAAAATCTTGAGAGATTATCATTTTCATAGAGTCGAATGTAATGCACAAACTTGCGTATTCAAAAATTATAAACCTTTGAACAGTGTGAAATCACACTTAATACATGACAATGATGTCCTAACAGAATTTTGAGAGATTATCATTTTCCCCCCATTTTCATAGAGTGGAATGTAATGCATAAACTTGCATATATGAAAATTATACACATTTGAACTCTTTCAAATCGCACTTAATACGCGATAATGTTGTGCTAAGAAAATCTTGAGAGATTATCATTTTCATATAGTGGAACGTAATGCATAAACATGCATATATGAAAATTCTACACCTTTGAACTCTTTGAAATCGCAGTTAGGACCTAATAATGTTGTGCTAATAAAATCCTGATCATTTATCATTTCCATGGAGTGAAAATATAATGCATAAACTTGCGTATACGAAAATTATAAACCTTTGAACACTGTGAAATCGCACTTAATACGTGATAATGATGTGCTAGCAAAATTTTGAGAGATTATCATTTTCTCCCCCATTTTCATAGAGTGGAATGTAATGTATAAAATTGCATATACGAAAATTATACACATTTGAACTCTTTGAAATTGCACTTAATACGTGATAATGTTGTGCTAAGAAAATATTGATAGGTTATCATTTTCATAGAGTAGAATTTAATGCACAAATTATACACCTTTTAACACTTTCCCTTCAAATTATATTCAAAATCATTTGTTTATGGAGTTAAAATACCGGTGGCAAGCTCGTTATTTTGCATGGATAGAGGGGTGCCCCCGACAGATATAGGGGTTATCTTGCCTGCTATATCATAGAGGATCAATGTTTGGTGGGCACGATCTGCGTGACAAACTTTCTCAACCAATCAGAGTGTAGCAGCCAAGATGAGCACAGGCGTGTGAGATTCGGACTAATAGAGAGGGGAAAACTAAGTAGAACTTAAGAACCAAGGGCAAAACTGAGTAGAACTTAAAAACAAATGGCAAGACTGACAAAGGGATTCAAATAGAAAATAGAAAGATATTTTAAAAATGGAAAATGCGTCTTTTATACAATAAAATACATCTTGGCATACATCAAACTATTTGGAATTCAAATATACACCAGTTTGACAATTATTGCCTCATTTAGACAAACTATGTTTTGGGGAGGGATGTTTTGGGAAGAGGCTTGAGTAGAAAGCCATGAACCTTCGTAGATAGTAGGTGATTTGAGAAGTGGTGATTTAGGTTAAACATGATTTATATACATTTCTTATGGTAGCAGGTCACATAATAAGACGCTCTAGGTAGATGCCACTATGTTTTGATCTTTTTGAATTTGGTGTGCATAAAATGACTCAATTAGCTAGCTAAAACCCATTCGTTGACTCTCCGTTGACCATCCACCGGAGGGTAAAACTGAGTATATTGCACACGGCAGTGTTAGTACTGGAGGGTAAACCTGAGTACAACCAAACTGCCAGTGTTACACTCGAGGGTATAACTGAGCACAACTAAGTCACCAGGGTTATACACAAGGGAAAAACGTGACTCACGGTACATGTGTCGCGGTGCACGGGGCGGTAGCGACACGTGTGGCCGTGCACAGTGCAGTAGCGTACGCGATTACGTGGTGCATGGTGGTGCAATGAAACTTCGCTTCCCTTCTTATGTATAGAAGCCTCCTCACTCTCACTAATCATCACTCGCTCACTCAACCATCTCCACTATCCCATCACCTTCTTCAAATCCCTAAGAAAACCCCAACCACGCTGGCGATTGAGAAGAACGGTGCGGTGGCCATCGCCGCCTTTAAGGCCACCGCCAAGGAGGCCCCCTTCCTCGTATAGGCCCCCGTCGAGGCATCTAAGGTAGACACCGTCCCTGTCTAGACCCTCGTCCTTGCTTCCACCATAGCCGCTGGCGAGGAGGTCCCTGCCGGTCTCGGGCAGATCCCGCTCGGCTGGGACCCCTACGAGGAGGATGATTACATCAGGCCAAAGAACCCCTACTGTTGGGTCCGCAGCATAGAAAACAAAAAATTTCCTACGGTGTGAACTACACGCCAAGATCTATCTACTAGGTACAAAGCAAACGGGTGGACATACATCCATAGAGAACTTACCCTCGAAGACAACGAGCTTTGTTAACGAGTAGGAACTCGTGGTTGATGTAGTCGTACACTTGCCGATCTCAAGATCGTGAGGAAGTCCGAGCGCCGCAACTCAGCAGCGCATCCGCACTCGCACACACGTTCAAGCCACCGGACAACCTCTACCTCCTCGCTCCAGCGATCCAGCGGAAGCAGCAACTCCTTCTAGACGAAATGCCACCGGGAACATGTATCTCGCTAATCCGAGACCATGGGGGAATAATTCTAGAGGGGGAGAGAGATCCTTCACAAGGAGGTGTGAGGATGAAGGAGGGAACGGGTGGCCTTTTATAGGAGGAGGGGGGTGCCCCCTCTCTCCATGGCCGGCGCATGGGGGGGTGACCCCTCACCTCCCCATTCATGTGGTGGTAACTCCCCCACATTAAAATTCCTCTTCACATTCCCTTTTAAAGTCTCCACTTTAAATGCATTAAGTTTCTCCAAATTTAATGCTCTCTCATTTAATAAAACTCTTTTATTAAATTTATTCAGAATTTTGTTAATTACTTTAATTAACAAACATTCACATATAGCCCCTTGCAATATTTCAATATCACATGCAGAACCACCTTCTCCAATTTCACCCGAAACAATTTCCGGTTTCTATTGAAACAATTCCTGCGCTTTGCAATTCTTTCGTCTGAAACATATGTGCTCCAAAATGGTGTCCGGTAACTCTTAAGTGTGCCACCCTACGACTCGCGAATAATGCAGACATGATCGAGACCCTTCTCCGATCAATAATCAGCAGCGGAACCTGGAGATCCATACTGACTCCTACACATTCAACGATGACTCCTGTGATCGTGAGAACCTTTAACGCTTGTAACTAAATCCCTTTGTGTCTCGATATATTACATGTCCGAGATTCGATCATCGGTATCCCTATACCTAGTTTGATCTTGTTACCTACATGCACTCTTTTCTCGTTCCCGTGATATAACATTCTAGTGATCACATCACTTGCTTGCAAGATATCCTAATGTGATATCACCGAGAGGGCCCAGAGTATATCTATCCGTCATCTGGATTGACAAATTTCACTCTTGATCCATGAGCCTCAACATAACACCTTCGTAGCACTGAACCCATCTTTATAGTCACCCTGTTACGGTGTGACGTTTGATGTTATCAAGATACTCTTCCGGTGTTAGCAATTAACATGATCTCATGGTCTAAGGATAAAGATTACATCGTATGATGTTATAGCAATATAAACACAATGACTTGATCGTAATGCTATACTTCGGATGAATGTTCATCACATCATTCCACCAATGGTGTGACCTTGTTATTAACAACATCCAATGTCCATGATCAAGAAACCTTGATCATCTTGTTAATCAACAAGCTAGTCTATAAGAGAGGCATGACTAGGAACTCTTTTTGTTTATTAAACACACATTTATTGATGTTTCCTATCAATACAATTATAGCATGCAAAATAAACATCTATCATATACAAGGAATACATAATAACAACTTTATTATTGCCTCTCAGGGCATATTTCCTTCAGTCTCCCACTTGCACTAGAGACAATAATCTTGTTCACATAGTGATAAATCTAACACCCATGGAGTTCTGGTGTTGATCATGTTTTGCCCTAGGTAGTACTTTAGTTAACGGATCTGCTACATTCAGGTCCGTGTGCACTTTACAAATCTTTATATCTCCATCCTTGACATGCTCGCGGATGGAGTGAAACTGGCGCTTAATATGCTTGGAATTCTTGTGAGACCTTGGTTCCTTTGCGTTGGCTATGGCTCCATTGTTGTCACAATAGATCACCATCGGGTCCAACGCACTGGGAACCACACCCAGTTCCGTTATGAACTCCTTCATCCAAACCGCTTCCTGCGCTGCTTCTGAAGCAGCAACATATTCCGCCTTCGTTGTTGATCCAGCCACCACAGGTTGTTTGGAGCTCCTCCAACTAACTGCTACTCCGTTCAAGAGAAATACGTATCCGGATTGAGACTTAGAGTCATCCGGATCAGTGTCAAAGCTAGCATCGACATAACACTTAGCGACTAGCTCTTCTTCACCTCCGTATATAAGAAACATATCCTTAGTTCTTCTCAAGTACTTAAGGATATTCTTGACCGCTATCCAGTGTTCCGAACCTGGATTAGATTGGTACCTACTAGTCAAACTAATAGCATGTGCCACATCCGGTCTTGTACATAGCATGGCATACATTATAGAGCCTATGGCTGAGGCATAGGGGATCTTATGCATTATCTCTCTTTCTTCCGCCGTAGCCGGACTTTGAGTCTTACTCAATGTCTTGCCTTACAACATAGGTAAGAACCCCTTCTTACTTCCGTCCATATTAAACTTCTTTAATATCTTATCAAGGTATGTACTCTGCGATAGCCCAATTAGGCGTCTTGATCTATCTCTATAGATTTTAATGCCTAATATATATGAAGCTTCACCAAGGTCCTTCATCGAAAATTTGCTGTTTAGATAACTTTTAACACTGTTTAAAAGATCTAAATCATTTCCTATCAATAATATGTCATCCACATATAATATCAGAAATGCCACATTGCTCCCACTCACTTTCTTGTAAATACAAGCCTCTCCATAAGTTTGGACGAATCCAAACTCTTTGATCACCTCATCAAAGCGGAGATTCCAACTTCGTGATGCTTGCTTCAGTCCATAGATGGATCGCTGAAGTTTGCACACCTTATTAGCATCCTTAGGATCGACAAAACCCTTAGGTTGTATCATATACAACTCTTCTTCAATCTTAGCATTGAGGAACGTAGTTTTGACATCCATCTGCCATATTTCATAATCGAAATATGCAGTAATTGCTAACATAATCCTAACCAACTTAAGCATCTCTATGGGAGAGAATGTCTCATCGTAGTCAACTCCTTGGATTTGTCGAAACCCCTTTGCGACAAGTCGAGCCTTATAGCTGGTCACATTACCATCAGCATCAGTTTTCCTTTTGAAAATCCATTTATTCTCAACGGCCTTTCGGTCGTGAGGTAAGTCCACCAAGTTCCAAACTTGGTTCTCGTACATGGATTCCATCTCGGATTTCATGGCTTCTAGCCATTTGTTGGAATCCGGGCTCATCATCGCTTCTTCATACATCGCAGGGTCATCCATTTCATCAACCATGAAATTCATAACAGGATTGTCGTATAGTTCAGGAGCTGCACGTGTCCTGCTTGACCTGCGAGGTTCGGTAGTGTCCTCTTTCGGAGTTTCATGATCAATATCATTAGCTCTCTCTTCATTAGGTGAAGTCAACTCCGAAACAACTTCTGGAGCTGCGCTACTCGCCATTTCATGAAGAGAAGGTTCAATAACCTCTTCGAGTTCTACCTTCTGACTACTCACACCTTTCGCGAGAAACTCCTTCTCAAGAAAGGATCCATTCTTGGCAACAAAAACCTTGCCCTCGGATCTGTGATAGAAGGTATACCCAATCGTTTCCTTAGGGTATCCTATGAAGACGCATTTTTCCACTTTGGGTTCGAGTTTATCCGGTTGAAGTTTCTTCACATAAACATCGCATCCCCAAACCTTAAGAAATGACAGCTTAGGTTTGTTCCCAAACCATAATTCATACGGTGTCGTTTCAATGGATTTAGATGGTGCCCGATTTAAAGTGAATGCAGCTGTTTCCAGTGCATAACCCCAAAATGACAGTGGCAAGTCAGTCAGAGACATCATAGATCGAACCATATCCAATAAAGTACGATTACGACATTCTGACACACCATTACGTTGTGGTGTTCCGGCAGGCGTGAGTTGTAAAACTATTCCATAGTCTTTCATATGTGTGGTAAACTCGTAACTAAGATACTCTCCTCCACGGTCGGACCGCAGAAATTTGATCTTTCTGTTACGATGATTTTCCACTTCATTCTGAAATTCTTTGAACTTTTCAAAAGTTTCAGACTTGTGTTTCATCAAATAGATATACCCATATCTACTCAAATCATCCGTGAAAGTAACAAAATAACGATATCCACCTCGCCGACACACTCATTGGTCCACACACATCAGTATGTATGATTTCCAATAGATCCGTCGCCCGTTCCATTGAACCGGAAAACGGCATTCTAGTCATCTTGCCCATAAGGCATGGCTCACATGTATCAAATTATTCAAAATCAAGTGATTCCAAAAGTCCATCAGAATGGAGTTTCTTCATGCGTTTAACGCCAATATGACCTAGACGGCAGTGCCACATATATGTAGATGTATCCTTATCAAGTTTAATCCTTTTAGCATCAACAATATGAATATGCATAATACTACTATCGAGATCCAACAGAAACAAACCATTCAACATAGGTGCATGACCATAAAAGATATTATTCATATAAATCAAACAACCATTGTTTTCAGACTTAAATGAATAACCACTTTGCATCAAACACGATCCAGATACAATGTTCATGCTCAGTGCAGGCACCGAATAACAATTATTTAGGTTTATAACTAATCCCGATGGCATATGGAGAGGCAGCGTTCCGACGGCGATCACATCAACTCTTGATCCATTGCTGACCGGCATTGAGACCTCATCCCTTGCTAGTTGTCGCTTGTTCCGCAGCCCCTGAACCGAGTTACATATATTAGCAACCGATCCCGTATCAAATACCCAGGTGCTACTGCGAGTACTAGTCAAGTACACATCAATAACATGTATATCACATATACCTTTGTTTGCCTTGCCGGACTTCTTGTCCACCAAATACTTGGGGCAGTTGCGCTTCCAATGGCCAGTCCCCTTGCAATAGTAGCACTCGGTGTCAGACTTAGGGCCAGCTCGGGGTTTCTTTTCAGGCGTGGCAACATACTTGCCACCCTTCTTTCCCTTGTGCTTGCCTTTCTTGTCCTTCTTGAAACCGGTGGTCCTATTGATCATCAACACTTGATGTTCTTTCCTAATCTCCACTTCTGCAGTCTTAAGCATTGACAGAAGCTCGGGAAGAGACTTCTTCATGCCCTGCATATTATAGTTCATCACGAAGCTCTTGTAGCTAGGTGGCAGAGATTGGAGAACACGATGTATGCCTAAGTCAATGGGAATCATTATTCCCAAGGACACAAGCTTATCGGCGTACCCAGACATTTTGAGTACGTGCTCACTAACGGAGCTGTTTTCCTCCATCATGCAGCTAAAGAACTTTTCTGTAGCATTATAACTCTCTACGGCAGCATGGGTATCGAAAATCATTTTCAATTCTCCCATGGTATCAAAGGCATTGCCATTTTCGAAATGCTTTCGAAGTTCTGGCTCTAGCCCATACAGTATGCCGCAATGAACTAAGTTGTGGTCCTCCTGACGAGTTATATAGACGTTCTTTTCCTTGTCAGGGGCATCACAAGCTGGTGGGGGGCCTAGCGGCGCATCTAGCACATATTGCTTTTGTGCAGCAGTGAGGAGAATCCTCAGATTCATAGCCCAGTTGGTGAAGTTGCTACCATTCGCAGCAAGTTTCTCTTTCTCCATGAACACATTGAAATTAAAAGCAGGTGGTGCCATCTACAACAGAATTTGTAAAGTATATTTAGACTAAGTTTATGATAGATTGAGTTCGACTAATCCAAATTACTAATGAACTCCCACTCAAAAACGACATCCCTCGTGTCCTTTTGGTGATTACATGAACCAAATCCACTACACCAAGTCCGATCATCACGTGAGTCGGTGTAGCTTCAAAGGCGAGCATCTATATGGGCATCATATCAACTATATGACTCATGCTTAACCTTTCGGTCCGTGTTCCGAGGCCATGTCTGTACATGCTAGGCTCGTCAAGTAAGAACCTTAGTATTTGTGTGTGTAAAACTGTCTTACACCCGTTGTATGAAAGCGTAGAGTTGAAAACACCCGATCATCACGTGATGCCTCAAAACACGATCCACAAAACAGTGCATACTTAAGGAAGAACACATTTTATCTTGATATCTAAATGAGGGATCATCTTATAATGCTACCAAACGCGCCAAACTAGCAGTATAAGATGCTAACATCTAATGTGTGAAGTGAGGTGATATGGTCCATGCATTTGATCTCTATCATTTGCATCGTGGTATGATCTCTATCATTCCTTTGTGTGTAAGGCCAAGGTCTATGGAACTTACATGTTAAGTGAGTTGTAAGAGTAACTATCATACATCTACTTACAACAATACCATATCAAAACACTAGCCCAGCAACGATCTAAACTATACGCCTCTAATTTATCAATTGCAAGTTTTATGTGGCTTAGGGCTTTCGGAGATAGAACCTGTCTAACCTACGAACATGAACCAAAACAAGGATAACCAAGTTATTAGCAACTCTTTCTAAATCAGATATTGACTATAGTAGGAGAGACAGACACCTGCCAGCCACTTATGCAAAACAAGTTGCATGTCAATCGTGGAACCAGTCTCATGTACGATGACATGTAAGGTTGGTCCGGGCCGCTTCATCCCACTATGCCACCAATATCCAAAGTACATAGAAGATGCAATAACATGATCATCATCACCCACATATAAACATATGTGTACTACCCGTGCAAAGCACCTACGCATAGATCAAGCTCTGATACCACTGTTGGGTCCGCAGCATAGAAAACAAAAAAAAATCTACGGTGTGAACTACATGCCAAGATCTATCTACTAGGTACAAAGCAAACGGGTGGACATACATCCATATAGAACTTACCCTCGAAGACAACAAGCTTTGTTAACGAGTAGGAACTCGTGGTTGATGTAGTCGTACACTTGTCGATCTCAAGATCGTGAGGAAGTCCGAGCGCCGCAACTCAGCAGCGCATCCGCACTCGCACGCACGTTCAAGCCACCGGACAACCTCCACCTCCTCGCTCCAGCGATCCAGCGGAAGCAGCAACTCCTTCCAGACGAAATGCCACCGGGAACATGTATCTCGCTAATCCGAGACCATGGGGGAATAATTCTAGAGGGGGAGAGAGATCCTTCACAAGCAGGTGTGAGGATGAAGGAGGGAATGGGTGGCCTTTTATAGGAGGAGGGGGGTGCCCCATCTCTCCATGGCCGGCGCATGGGGGGTGACCCCTCACCTCCCCATTCATGTGGTGGTATCTCCCCCACATTAAAATGCCTCTTCACATTCCCTTTTAAAGTCTCCACTTTAAATGCATTAAGTTTCTCCAAATTTAATGCTCTCTCATTTAATAAAACTCTTTTATTAAATTTATTCAGAATTTTGTTAATTACTTTAATTAACAAACATTCACATATAGCCCCTTGCAATATTTCAATATCACATGCAGAACCACCTTCTGCAATTTCATCCGAAACAATTTCCGGTTTCTATTGAAACAATTCCTGCGCTTTGCAATTCTTTCGTCTGAAACATATGTGCTCCAAAATGGTGTCCGGTAACTCTTAAGTGTGCCACCCTACGGTCGCGAATAATTCAGACATGATCGAGACCCTTCTTCGATCAATAATCAGCAGCGGGACCTGGAGATCCGTATTGACTCCTACACATTCAACGATGACTCCTGTGATTGTGAGAACCTTTAACGCTTGTAACTAAATCCCTTTGTCTCTCGATATATTACATGTCCGAGATTCGATCATCGGTATCTCCATATGTAGTTTGATCTCGTTACCGACATGCACTCTTTTCTCGTTCCCGTGATATAACATTCTAGTGATCATATCACTTGCTTGCAAGCTATCCTAAAGTGATATCACCGAGAGGGCCCAGAGTATATCTATTCGTCATCTGGATTGACAAATTCCACTCTTGATCCATGAGCCTCAACATAACACCTTCGTAGCACTGAACCCATCTTTATAGTCACCCTGTTACGGTGTGACGTTTGATGTTATCAAGATACTCTTCCAGTGTTAGCAATTAACATGATCTCATGGTATAAGGATAAAGATTACTTCGTATGATGTTATAGCAATATAAACACAATGACTTGATCGTAATGCTATACTTCGGATGAATGTTCATCACATCATTCCACCAATGGTGTGACCTTGTTATTAACAACATCCAATGTCCATGATCAGGAAACCTTGATCATCTTGTTAATCAACAAGCTAGGCTATAAGAGAGGCATGACTAGGAACCCTTTTTGTTTATTAAACACACATGTATTGATGTTTCCTATCAATACAATTATAGCATGCAAAATAAACATCTATCATATACAAGGAATACATAATAACAACTTTATTATTGCCTCTCAGGGCATATTTCCTTCACCTACGACACCACCATCACCGACCCATGGTCGGAGGTAACTATGGTTTTCTCCCCTTCCCTTGTTCTTCCCCCATTCCCATTGTTGAATGCTAGATCATACGCTATTAGGGTTCGACTGTTTGTATTTTTACAGTAGCTAATCCTCTTGTGTTAGATCTCGTATTTCGATGAATCCCCCTATTCATATTTCGATGAATCCCCCTGTTTGTATTTGAATCCCCCTGTTTGTAGTTGGGATCAGTATGATTTGGTTTCATATTTGGGGAATAATCAGGGGATCTCAATCGGTTAATCTATGCAAATAATCAATCCTGATAATCAAGGTATCTCAGTCATGTATTTATTGCACTCTACTGGTTTTTTCCAACAGGAGGATAGCAGCGACGTCTGTAGCGACGACGAGTCCAAGGACACCGAGACTCGTCAGGTGCTGAGGAGGATGAAGTCCGGCTAGTATGACAACTTCTTCGTCGGTGATGTCTACAGACGCCCCTTCTGCACCACCAGGAGGCTCCATGCCACCGACTTCAACTCCCTCGTTAAGCTTGCCGAGGACGTGAGGACCTATGGCGAGTCCGTGAACATCCACGGCTTCAAAGCCAAGCACTAGGCGCTCAGTCTTCACCTTTGCAACCTCCAAAGGGTGGCCATCGAGGAGGGTCGCATGCTCCCGATCAAGCCCAAGGTGCCCAAAGTCAAGGGACTGGGCAGCAAGAAGTGGAGGAGGCAGAGGCCCTCCTGGTGGAGGCCATGAGGGGCCACTGATCTTGTGTTGCTTTACTGCTGCTGTAAATCAGCTTCTTTTGTATTGTCTGTGTTGAACTTGTCCGCTGATGCTGTTGAGCATCCTAATTGTCGAACCTCGTTGAGTACCGTACTATATATATCCTATATTAGCTGCTTTAACTACATCTTATCTATTTACTGAATGTATTTATGGTGCTGGTTAGATTTGCTGCTCTATATTTTCTACAGATTGGGAAAAAATGAGGGCCAAAAGAAACAATGAATGAAGAGAGAATCTTCTCTACATTTCCTACCATTTTGGGCAAAAAAACACAAGTGTTAGCGAGAGAGAGGGGAAAAGGCACTCTTAAAAAGGCTAATCATAAAAAACAAAAAAGAAAACTTCCAATTTAGGCAACAGGGTGCACGTATAACCACCAAACGCGCCCCACATGGTCCCACACCACGTCCCCCATAACGCATTCCCAAGAAAGTAGCCCCATGCAGTCCCACATGGTGCGTCCCCACACGTCAGCATAACACGTTCCTGACCAAATGACACCGCACGGCCCCACACATCAGCCAATTGTTAACCTGACAGTATCTGCCATTCGAGCTCTTTGATAGGTTTCTGAGAAGGAGAGAGGCAAAAGTGAGGAAAAGTTAAACGCATAGGGAAACTAAGTATAACTAACAAAATATAAATCCCTCGAAACTAATAAAATAGTTGTTGCTGAAAAGGCATCTTGGATCATGTTTTGAAATCCTAGAACATTTGAGAATAAGTAAAATAAACCAAGATAGTTTTGTTAAATAGATTTTGCCAACTGAGGGTGAGGGAAGGAGTATATCATCTGCTACATATTTAGGTGCATAAGCACAAACAAATAACAAGCAAACAATGCATCACTGATTTTTGCATTCTGAACAACTAATTAGGGTTGGTGAAATTGGGATGTTACACCTTGCTCTACCCAACTATCTCTATAAGGTGGCGAAGAAGGATACACAAAATAGGCGCACTAATATTTATTAATTCATAGTTTTCGAGACTTCATTCTCTTTTTTGTTTTGATTCTAGGTCAGGTACATGTTGACATGGAGGATAAGGATGGGAAAAAAGCCCTAGCTGGCCAGGGGTTTACGCCATCAAGTTTGACACATAAGAGAAGATTGAGATTGGAGTGGTTGTAGGACAGGATAGGTCAAGGTAGGACTAATCCAACTCAATGGTATCAACCTGGGCTCGCACTAAAAAGATACGTAGGGAAGATCCAAATATGTATGGTGCAAAAAGACCTAAATCGAAATGAATGGGTCATCAGAACCTTCACATTTCTCAATTCCTTACCCATTTAATAAGTCCAAAGGAGGATGTTTTAAACCTTTATCCCTGGTAGTTTTCCTGCTTTATCAGAGCCAATCCCCTAGGAATTTCTTTTTAAAGTTGGTTGATAACTGGTCTACGCCTAGAGGAAGCAGCTCTTTCTATTCCAATTTCTATGATTGACTGGGTCAAAGTGGCTTTGCTGAAGAGCAATAAAATGCATTTGATGGCGAGTCAAAGCCTTCTTCTATATATGATGTATCAAAGGGATGCGGCCAAGGTTAGGAGCCAATTACAATTCTATCGATGTGGCGAGCTAACAATGTAGATGAGAGTGATGTGTATTTCTTCCTTTTCATCAAAGGAGAACTTAGTTGTCTTCCGCTTATGCGTCTTTTGGGGGCTATGATCTATCTTTACTGTCGTGTCCTCTTGGAGTTCCTCCCAGAATTCCATCTATTTCTTAATAAAATGGGACAGAAAGGTCTATAGGTCACTATCCCTTTTCTAAAAAGTGTTATTCGCTAGATTACCCACCGCCAAAGCTGCTGAGTAAACAGCCTATGTAGGGAACTAATGGGTCCAACCATTCACTCTAGAGTTTGATTTGCTTCTAATATTATTTTTCCTAATTTTTTTCATCGACACAAGCTTCTACTGCTAAAGTTTTCCTTTGAGCTATCTACAATGTTTTTCCTTGACGCTACCATTTTCATAGGAAAGAAAAGAGATTGGGCCATACCCACATACCTATGCTAGGGCCCAAAAAGGAAAAATATAGTGTACTACTAGTTCCATTCATTAGGTCTATACCTTTTGCCTTCCTCGGGAGTTTCGACTCGAGAGAGCTATATTCATAAGAACTCCAATGAAATAGACTTGATGAACTACCTATATCGGGGGAAGCTGATGCTGCGAGCACAATTGATTGAGAAACGCATACTAAAGGTAATGCAAAAGTGCGTATCAAAAGTATGATAGGTCGTGTAGCCATCGTTGTTACCGTACTTTCTAATGATGGCACTAGCTTAGCTGGATCGACATGAACTTCTATTAGGACAGACACTAGCTCGTTTGGAGTCCCAAGAAAGAAACTGGCTATCCCTCTCTTTCAATTAATAAAGAACAAGTTTTTTACAGCTTTCATTGAGCCAGGTATAGATCCTGGAAAGGTCAATATTGATACTCGCTTTACTGCCTATAATCTCATGAACCTTTATACATCCCCGTTAGACCCTGACGATTGCTTGCTAACTGCTGATATAGCTTTTTCCTTAGAACACCTAAAGCCAGCTCTCTCTAGACCTATCATCTGCTAGATTGACCTTGCCAACTAAAAGAAGGATCCCTAGAGCCTTCCACTAAAGAAGAATACAACTTTATACTCTCACATAGAATATCTCGCACCCATTCCCACCTTGGAATGTAAAAAAAGAGTCATGTCTTGGGGATCATTACCCTTGGAAATGAAAGAGCTTCAAAACTAGATTTCAAAAGTATCTTTACTAGGAATGGTCTTCCCTGACTTGTACTATCCACTATAAGGACCATGCCATTTGGCACTATATCCTTCCCTCAAGACTTTGACTACACTCTGAGGGACAACTACTCTTTATGCATAGACAGCAACATACTTGGGAAAAAGGTAGACTCGAAGAGCAGCTCACTAACACAACCTCAACGATTCAATAGCCATGGTCGGACACTGACTTTTTACACACACTTATCTACATATTGGCAAGTATCCAGTAATATATATGCTATGCTTAGTACTCGGAAATGAGCTTAGCTTGTCAACGGAAGAGGTGTAAATGCCCAGGAAAAGATCTCTAGTTAACAAAACCAATCCTAGACCTAGTAGATAAAGCGGGTAATAAGCATACTACGCACCCTTCATCCTTTCCCCTCACTCCGAACCTATGTCCGCCCTTTACCCTGCAGCCTAGAGGGGAACTTAGACTGGCACTTTAGATGGTCGGGCACTCCTTATTTTCACTCAAAAAAGCAGGAAAAAGAGCAAATCTCGGAAACTTGTTTTTTTGCACTCGAAAAGGCTGTTACTATCCCTGCTGGATTTCTAGAAAATGTAATGTACCTAGGAAACCCTATTGATCAGATCAGAGAAAGAACCTAGTGATCTTTCTCCTGTTGGCAAGCATCGATGCCTGTCTCCTAATGAATTGATCTTCTCTTGGGCTCTAATTCACACAATCAGAAATCCCTTGCAATGTGGGTCACCCTTTTCCTCTATACATCTGTTCAGCAAATGGGGCTTGCTATTCTCTTCAATTGAAGGTTGGAACTCCATATCTCTTATTTGTGTGGATCAACATTTCTTATTTCTTTCCATAAAGCATACGTAGAATGCATATAGTAATGGTAGAGCTGATGTATGGATAAGAAGGGGTGATAGAGCTCTTGAAAACAAGTCAGTATCTAGCTTATCCCTAGTCTAGCACTCTGCTATGAAGTCAGAAACCCATTAACAAGCAATCATGTAGTGAACCTCTTCCTTAAGTGATTGTGGAATGCACACATCCCAGAATACATTTAGGTGATCCATTAAGCTAAGCAAGAGCTATGAACAACCTAGTGACACAGTGGCAAGCATTAATACGAGGAAGGTTATAGATTAGATACAATTTCCATCATCAGATTCTCTTTTTCCTTCGGATTATGGAATGATAGGAAGGGCCTAATAGTAGTGATTTAGTGTGATGTGAGGTGCCCCACGCGTGATACTTTCTGAGGTTAATAAAATAATAACAGGGTAGCTTTCTTCTCTATAAAACTCTTTGAGTAAGTTTGTTAATGAGGTAGCAGTTCTACACGAATGAAAACAGACCTATCTTATCTTTCTTGGCTGTGTCCTCCTAGCTCCTTGCCTGTTATTGGACTGGGTAAACACCCTAAGGTGGAAAACATAGCATTTCTAAGATTCCCTTCTGCATGGACACCTATGAGTTTAGGTTTCTTGGCTCCGCTACTTCTCACTTCTTCCCTTTTCTTGGCATGTTCTGCTTCCAGTTTTTCTCTCTGAACTTGAGCTTTTTCTTCTCTGGTGTTCCGTTTCTCTTTCTTCTCTGATAAGCCTTCTTTTCTCAGCATTTTTCTTTGTTGCAGCACTCCTCTTAGGATTGTCTGGTCTTTTTGGGGATGTATACTAATATTCAGCTTTCTTCCCTTTCCCTTTGAAGATGAAGCAAACTTCGAGGGTTTCCTCCTTTTTGGCGATGGCATGTATGGATCAGAGTCATTGGAAAAAATGTCATCAAGCGCCACATAGAACTTTATGCCATAATATAGAAAGGCATAAGTTTTAGGAAATCAGAAGCATCTTATCTTTTTCTTTTCACATCTGCTGCATCGTCCGGACATCAGAAATAGCTGCATTAGCATAATCTCGCTATAACTCCGTTGGCAACCCTAGAACCAACAAGAACAACTCAGTTCAAGCTAGCAATAACTAACAATTTTGACTTCCTCGAACAAGATCTTCCTTTTAGTTCATGTTAGCTACATTTGTTTTAATAGAAAGAAGGGAAATGCTAGGTTAGAAGAAGACTATGCCTGTGCCACAAACTTATTGCTTCAGAGAAGCATTTCTTCAATGAATCTTACTCAGTACAGTTCGAATAAGGGACATATCTGAATATTCTATTCTAACATTCCTATTTTGGTTGGCTATTTCTCAAATGAAAGAGCACAACCCTTGCCATCACTTCTCTACATACTGGCTTTTAGAGCTAGGAGCAAAGAATAGAACTTACAAGTAGCAAAGCAGATATACATTGGAATGAAATGAAAGAGGGAGGAGTTGATGCATCAGCTACCAAGATCATCTAGGAGGAAGCAGGTGGTATTGGTCTGGCATTCAAATCAGCAAATAAATACTTTGAATCCCGAATTGACATCATATTAGGAGTGAACTAGCCTGATCAATAGTCGAGAAAGCTTAAGGCCTAGTATGGATTGTTTGCTAACTTCACAGATCCGAAGTCTAGTATTATAAGAGATAGTAACCTGGAAGAGGGATCGCTTGAAAGAACTACATGTTAGAGGTGCAAGATAACCATTTTTACTAGACAAGTTTGACTCTAAAGCCGTTCCATATATGTTAGATCGGTCAGCCTAAGGTCTTATTGTTGGAAGAATCGTTATATAGCACAACTCAATGAAAGAAGTGAATTAGCACCAGCTGTAGGCCTCATATTTAGATGGAATGACTTGGATATAGCAATCAGTAGCCGATGTTCAAACCAATCTTCTCTCTTGAAGACTATAGATTTAGTCATCCATTTGTTTTGTTTTGAATTGACATAGAGAAAGCTCTCTTGCCATGCATAGATTTTAGCCAGTCATGTTGTCTTTGCCTGGGTTCAAAAACAAACTAGAGAGTTGGGCACTGGATTCCCAGTTAAGGTGGTTAGGTACCAAAAGTGATAAATAGGCCCAATTACTCCTTTTATACTCTATTTGCTTAACAAGGGCATCCAATTCTTAAAACAAGTCATGCTCCCTTCTCTTTCCACTTTCACTTCCATGCCCAGTTCTTTGTCAACATGGAAATCGTAGCTATTTATGTAAAGCCTCCTGATCCGGATAAACATGCTCGATACATTCTAGTGAGCTATGAAGAGAAGCTAGAACAGTGGAAGCCTGAATCCAGTGAGTGCCCATTCTTAACAAACTTGGGAATAGTAGCTCCTATGGTTTCTAGAGCGAGTGAATGAAACACTATCTTCTTATGAGCAGCGATAGAGAGCTATATCACAATCAATAACTGAGTTGCTATGGGTGAAGAATCTTCTTTCACAATAGAGGTCTTCTTTTCTAATTTAAGTGGGACTACCTTCCTCCTCAATTGATATTCCTGAAAATCTAGAAATTCCATCCTTTAGAAGAAGTTAAGTGTTCTAAATGATATTGAGTGATGGATGCGGACAATCACAAGCCTACTTTGTTTATTTAAAATAGCGTATAACCCCCGATCCCTACCTAATATCGTGGGCCTCCTCTTTTGTGCCATTTGCCGCCTAATACACTATTTAAGTATAATGTTTTTTGGGGGAACTATATCCTTCCCTCAAGACTTTGACTACACTCTAAGGGGCAACTACTCTTTATGCATAAACAACAACATAGTTGGGTAAAGGGTAGACTCAAAGAGAAGCTCACTAACACAACCTCAACGATTCAATAGCCACGGTCGAACATTGACTTTTTACACGCACTTATCTACATATTGGAAAGTAGCCAGTAATATATATGCTATGCTTAGTACTCGAAAATGAGCTTAGCATCTAAATGGAAGAGGTGTAAACGCCAAGGAAAAGATCTCTAGTCAACAAAACCTGAGCTTTATCTTCTCTGATGTTCATTTTATCTTTCTTCTTTGATAAGCCTTCTTTTCTCAGCATTTTTCTTTGCTACAACACTCCTCTTAGGATTAACTCGTCTTTTGGGGGTTGTAGACTAGAAGATTCAGCTTTCTTTCCTTTCCCTTTGAAGATGAATCAGACTTTGAGGGTTTCCTCCTTTCTGGCGGTGGCATGTATGGATCAGAGTAATTGGAAAAAACTTCATCAAGCACCGCATAGAACTTTATGCTATAACATATAAAGGCATAAGTTTTAGGAAAGCAGAAGCATCATATCTTTTCCTTTTCACTTCCGCTGCATTGTCCGGACATCAGAAATAGCTGCATTAGCAGAATCTCGCTACAACTTCCTTGGCAACCGTAGCACCAACAGGAACAACTCAGTTCAAGCTAGCGGTAACTAACAATTTCGAATTCCTCGAACAAGAGCTTCCTTTTAGTTCACGTTAGCTACATTCATTAAAATAGAAAGAAGGGAAAGGCTAGGTTAGAATAATAATATGCTTGTGCCACAAACTTATTGCTTCGGAGAAGCATTTCTTCAATGAATCTTACTCAGTATAGTCTAAATAAGGGACATGTATCTAAATATTTTGTTCTAACATTCCTATTTTGGTTGGTTGTTTCTCAAATGAAAGAGCACAACCCTTTCCATCACTTCTCTACATACAAACTAGCATTTAGAGCTAGGAGTAGAGAAGAGAACTTACAAGTAGCAAAGTAGATATACATTGGAACTAAATGAAAGAGGGAGGAGCTGATGCATCGGCTACCAATATCATCTAGGACGAAGCAGGTGGTATTGGTCTAGAATTCAAATCAGCAAATAAGTACTTTGAATCTCGAATTGACATCATAGTAAGAGTGAACTAGCCTGATCAATAGTCGAGAAATCTTAAGGCCCAGTATGGATTGTTTGCTAACTTCAGAGATCTGAAGTCTAGTGTTACAAGATATAGTAGCCCAGACAAAGGATTGCTAGAAAGAACTACATGTTAGAGGAGCAAGATAACCATTTTTACTAGATGAGTTTGACTCTAAAGACGTTGCATATAGGTTAGATCGGTCAGCCCAAGGTCTTATTGTTGGAGGAATCGTGATATAGCACAGCTCAATGAAGGAAGTGAATTAGCACCCATAGTGGGACTCCTATTTAGATGCAATGACTTGGATAGAGTAATCAGTAGTTGACGTTCGAGCCAATCTTCTCTCTAGTAGACTTTAGATTTAGTCGTCCGTTTGTTTTGTTTTGAATTGACATAGAGAAAGATCTCTCGCCGTGCATAGATTTTAGCCAGTTCTGTTGTCTTTGCTTGGGTGCAAAAACAAAGTAGACAGTTGGGTACTGGATTCCCAGTTAAGGTGGTTATGTACCAAAAGTGATAAATAGGCCGAATTTCTCCTTTTAGACTCTATTTCCTTAACAAGGGCATCCAATTCTTGAAACAAGTCACTCTCCCTTCTCTTTCCACTTTCACTTTCATGCCTAGTTCTTTTCCAACTTGGCAATCGTAGCTATCTATGTAAAGCCCCTGATCCGGATAAACATGCTCGATACATTCTAGTGAGCTACGAAGAGAAGATAGAACAGTGGAAGCCTGAATCCAAAGAGGGTCCATTCTTAAGAAACTTAGGAATAGTAGCTCCTATGGTTTCTAGAGCGAGTGAATGAAACGCTATCTTCTTTTGAGCAGAGATAGAGAGCTATGTCACAATCAATAAGTGAGATGCTATGGGTGAAGAATCTTCTGTCACAATAGAGGTCTTATTTTCTAATTTAAGTGGGACTAGCTTCCTCCTCAATTGATATTCCTGAAAATCTAGCAATTCCATCCTTTAGAAGAAGATAAGTTTTCTAAATGATATTGGGTGATGGATGCGGACAATCACAAGCCTACTTTGTTTATAGAAAATAGCGTATAACCCCCGATACCTACCTGTTATCGTGGGCCTCCTCTTCTGTGCCATTTGCCACCAAATACACTATTTATGTATAATGTTGTTTGGGGGGCACTATATCCTTCCCTCGAGACTTTCACTACACTCTGAGGGGCAACTACTCTTTATGCATAGACAACAACATACTTGGGTAACGGGTAGACTCAAAGAGCAGCTCACTAACACAACCTCAACGATTCAATAGCCACGGTCGGACATTGACTTTTTACACGCACTTATCTACGAGAATATCATTTTGCGGCCTGAAAGTTGGGGTGTACAGGCAACACGGTACCCAAGTTCCCTAAAATCAGCCGGGATGACTACAGTTGGTGTGCCAAATACTCAGAGGGTCTTTTTCGGCACGAATTCAACTTTACATTTCAATACAAAAAATCAGGCTAACGGGCGTCAAGTTGGGCCCCCCTGTCAGTTCGCCGTTATGTCGCTCCCGTCGCTTAGGCGGGGTGGCTGTCATGTAGGCTTGTAGCGTTGGCACAGTGGATAGGACAACATCCCCTACCCAGTGTATTGACGTGACAAAACAGGGCCCATGTATCGGTGTTATAATTATTTTTTGTTTACTCAGAAGCTGGAACGACCACCGCCACGCGTCTCTCCTTGGACTTCCGTCCCAATCGTTAACCCCTACCATAAAAGCGCATTGACGGTTCCACCGTTCCCCTGCCTCGTAGAAACCACTCTTCTTCTTCCTGTCATCTACTATCTTCTTTCCGTCTTCTCCTTGCCACCATGGAAGATCTACGCACTCTAGAGACAAGTTTCACTACCCATGACAACAAGAAGATAGACGTTGTCTACACCAACGAGGAGGAGACAGTGATGCATGTCCTGAGGATGTACGAGGGTTGGCTTGGGATAGACAAGGACAAGTTTGTGGGATTGGACCTCGAGTACACCCCAGAGCACCCATATGAAGGGAGTGAAGTCGCCGTCGTTCAACTTGCCATGCGGAAACACGTCCTCGTCTACCACCTCTCCCGGTTTGTAGATCTGCTCTCTGCAGTTAACCGCTTTTAGGGTTTTCTCCTCTTGTTCTTTATCCACTTGCTCATCTTGCAACTACTGGATTTTACTTAGGACCAAATAAATTAGGGTTAGCCTATGTCTCAATCGACTGAGATTTTCTTTAGTCTCAATCACCTAAGAAAAGTGCAACCGCAGTTAAAAGAAATGTGCAACTCGTTCAGTCGACTGAGAAATAGCAAAACCGAATAAATTATGACAATACAATGTTGAGAGTCTTGATCTTGCATTAACTAAACTTTTCAAAATTATACTGAGATGATGATCTTGCATTGACAAAATATTTGTAGTTACAAAGTTTGGTGATGACAAACTACATACTTTCAGGACTGACAGGAAATGTCTGGCGCTACGCCAGTTCCTTGAAAAAAGGGAATTGTTTTCTGCACTGTCGACACAATAACTGATTTTTCGAAATTGTATCAAGGGGAAATTATAATTCCTGCGCACAACTGGATCGATATTCAGCATCTTGTCAAGATCCTAGGGGGCAGGAAGAAGGATGGAATGGCATCACTCGCAATTAGAATCCTCGATGAGTCCTACATCACAATGAAAGAAGATTTCTCTAAGGATAGGCACGATTTCTGGAACGAGTGGCCGTTGTCTGATATAAACCTGAAGTATGCAGCCATAGATGCTTATGTGACCTACCAGCTGTACAAGAAGATCCATATTTTCCATATTTTCAACGTTACCTCGTGTTTTGCCCTATTTGCAAGAGGGAAGACGAGCTTAGGGGAGCCCTTTGTAGAAAATGCCGAATAGCTGAGTTTGAAGATGAATATGAAAAGAAATTGGCTACATCTAAAGCAGCTGACAGAGAGGATGCAGAAGCAGCTGAAAGAGAGCTTGCAGCAGAAGAAGCAGCTGACAGAGAGGCTGCAGCTGAAGCGGCAAACAGAGAGGCGGCATCTTCTAGCGGCAACAATTAGGCCTGTGATGCACCGCTAATTATGTCGTAGGACGCTGAAGATAGGAAAGCCAAGTCAGATGTCGTTTGGGACAAAGCAGTTCGTCGGACGTGGAGTGCCTGGAATGATAGCAAGCGCGTCAAGTGGTCTGATGAGGAGTGAATTAAATTTTACTTGTCAGTGTTATGTTTCTGTTTCTGTTTTGTGGAACTCAGTTAGCTTGCCAAGATGTCTAGCGCATCAAGTGATACTAGTAAAATAAATTTAACCCTCATTGTGTTATGTTTATGTATGTGTCTTGTAGCTTGTCAAGATGGTAGCTTCTTAACTGGCAGTTTGAAACAGTGCCCTTTTTCTCTCTCGCTAAACAGATATGTTTCATTTTGCCCAAATTGGTAGCAAATCTAGAGAAGATTCTCACTTTGATAATTCGTTCCCTTTTGGACCTCTTTTTGCCTCCGATCAGGTAGCAAATCTAGAGCAGCAAATCACACCAGGCAGAATACATTCATTCAGAAAACAAAACAAATGTAGATATAGCTATGCGCAGCTAAATAGGATATAGCGATAGAAAGTAATAGGTTGCTTAACAGCGTTCGATGCATTCAGCCAGAAATAGGATGCAAGCAAAATATAGAAAATCAAAAGAAGCTGCTTAGCAGCAGCAGCCGTGGCAGATGCAGATACATTCAAGGAGACATCCAACCCGTTCATTTGCCAGTGCCTCCATCTCCCTCTGGCGCCTCCGCCACTTCTTGCTGCCCAGTTTCTTGGAGTTGGGGGCCTTGGGCCTGATTGGAGGCATGCGACCCTCTTTGATGGACACCCACTGGAGGTTTTGGAGGTGAATGCCGAGAGCACGGTGTTCAGCGATGTAGGCGTTGATGTTCGCGGGCTCGGGCTTGCCGCTTTTGTGGATGCCGGAGCCTGCGGCCTCTGCATGCTTCAGTAAGGTGTTCAAGACGGTGCCGCCGGCGGCACGACTCGTCAAGAAGTAGACGCCCCCTTGCGGAAGGGGCAGCTGTAGTAGGGGGCGTGAGGAAGCCGTCGTACTTGTCGGCCCGCAGCCTCCTCAGCACCTGACGAGCCTTGGTGTGAATGGACTCGTCATCGCTGCAGACGTTGCTGCCGGAAACCTATTGGAAGAAAGGGAAAATGGGGGAGTAGATGGTGTAAGAAGATCGAGCAATCGAAATGCGAACAAGCGAATCCTAATAAACCAAGATCTAGCATCCAACAATGGGAACGGTGTTGGATAATTATGCACAATTTCCATGATTAATTCCAGAATATTAAACATGACAATACCAGCTAAATTTTAAATAGATTAGCCCATTATTTCTAACAAACGGTAGAAGAACCAGGGGAGGGGAGCAAACCCTAGTTACCTCTGACCATAGGTCGTCGATGCCGGTGTCGTAGGGGTTCAGTGGAGCGATGTACTTATCTAGATCGTAGGTGCCCAAGAAGTGCGTGATCTGCTTGTGACCGGCAGGGGCCTCCTCGCTGGCGGGGGGCTCCTCTTCGGCGGCTCCATCGGTAGCTGGGACGGGGGCCTGGACAGGAACGACGGCTGCCATCGATGCCTCCACTTGGGCCTGGACAGGGACAGCGGCTGCTTTCAACGCGTCGAGGGGGACCGGCGAGGAGACGGGGGCCTCCTCACCGGCGGCCATGGAGGCGACGATGGCCACCTTATCCTCCTCGACAATCGCCGGCGCGGACGAGGTATTCTCAGGAGTTTGCGGATGTTGGTGGGACAATGGAGAGGGTTGCGTGGGTACAATGAGTGAGAGTGGGTGGATAGAAGCAAGGCATGTTTCGTTGCACCACCGTGCAACACGCTGCACAGTCGACTGCACCGTGCACCGCGACACGCACACGGTACGTCACGTTTTTTCCCGGGCCATGCATGGCAGTTCTGTATTGAGCCGCATGCAAAGGGCGCACACACAATTTCTATGTATGAAGTTTGACACGGTCCTAAAACTGGCGATTGAGAGCCGCTGCTTAAAAATGTGATATGCGTTATTAAAATCAAGTGGCAATAAATTGCAGCTGTCCATCGACGACCGTGCACTTGATGACGCATGCGTTGTGGCGTAGTAGTAGAAGTAGTAGGCTTTCCAGACTTGATTAAACATGACATGCCCGCTCGACGACTTTTTCCATAGACGGCATCGTGTTCCTTCTTGTAGAAGTCTCGCTGAGGGAGATGGCCGTGTTGTCTCGCACTGTACTGTGAAGGGCACGACGTGTGCAACGATCATCGTTGGATCGCACAGAATGAACAGCTAGTGCGCACGATCCGCGTGATAACTGTGATAACCAATCAGGGAGTAGCAGACAGGGTGAGCACAGATTTGTGCTTCTACGAAAAATAGAGAGGGGGGGCAAAACTGAGTAGTAGCACATAAAACCAAGGGCGATACTGAGTAGTATAAAAATGGAAAGTGAGTGTCTTACACAATGAAATACATCATGGCATACATCAAATTATGCCAAGTTAGATCCACAAGAGTTCATTGGATGTGTGTTCTTCTCATAAACCACTCATAAACCACGTAAGGATCCACTAGAGTCATTGGATGTGTGTTCTTCTCACAAACCACATATAAACAGTGTCATTGCATGTGTGTTCTTCCCACAGACCACACATGGATCCACCGGTGTCATTGCATGTGTGTTCTTCTCACAAACCACACATGGATCCACCAGTGTCATCGCATGTCTGCTCTTTTCATGAACCACGGCTAGAATCATTGCATGTGTGTTCTTCTCACAGACCACATATCACCGGTGTCATTGTATGTCTGCTCTTCCCATGAACCACAGCTAGAGTCATCGCATGCATGCTCTTTTCATGAACCACAGCTAGAGTCATTGGATGTGTGTTCTTCTTACAAACCATATCATGACCACACCCAGTGTCATTGCATGTGTGTTCTTCTCACAAACCACACATGGATCCACCGGTGTCATTGCATGTCTGCTCTTCTCATTAACCACAGCTAGAGTCATTGCATGTCTGTTCTTCTCACAAACCACACATGGATCCACCAGTGTCATTGCATGTGTGTTCTTCTCATGAACCACACATGGATCCACTAGTGTCATTGTATGTCTGCTCTTCCCATGAACCACAACTAGAGTCATCGCATGCGTGCTCTTTTCACAAACCACAGCTAGAGTCATTGCATGTGTGTTCTTCTTACAAACCATATCATGAACCACACCCAGTGTCATTGCATGTGTGTTCTCACAAACCACACATGGATCCACCGGTGTCATTGCATGTCTGCTCTTCTCATTAACCACAGCAAGAGTCATCGCATGTGTGTTCTTCTCACAAACCACATATCACCAGAGTCATTGCATGTGTATTCTTCTCATGAACCACACATGGATCCACCGGAGTCATTGCATGTGTGTTCTTATCACAAACCACACATGGATCCACCCAGTGTCATCGCATGTGTGTTCTTCACATGAACCACACATGGGTCCACCAGTGTCATTGCATGTCTGCTCTTTTCATGAACCACAGCTAGAGTCATTGGATGTGTGTTCTACTCACAGTCCACACATGGATCCAGTGTCATTGCATGTGTGTTCTTCCCAAAGACCACACATGGATCCACCAGTGTCATTGCATGTGTGTTCTTCTCACAAACCATATCATGAACCACACCCGGTGTCATTGCATGTGTGTTCTTCCCAAAGACCACACATGGATCAACCAGTGTCATTGCATGTGTGTTCTTCTCACAAACCATATCATGAACCACACCCAGAGTCATTGCATGTGTGTTCTTCCCATGAACCACACATGGATCAACCGGAGTCATTGCATGTGTGTTCTTCTCACAAACCACACATGGATCCACTCAGTGTCATCGCATGTGTGTTCTTCCCATGAACCACACATGGATCCACCAGTGTCATTGCATGTCTGCTCTTTTCATGAACCACAGCTAGAGTCAATGGATGTGTGTTCTTCTCACAGACCACACATGGATCCAGTGTCATTGCATGTGTGTTCTTCCCAAAGACCACACATGGATCCACCAGTGTCATTGCATGTGTGTTCTTCTCACAAACCATATCATGAACCACACCCAGAGTCATTGCATGTGTGTTCTTCTCACAGACCACAGGTGGATCCACCAGTGTCATTGCATGTGTGTTCTTCTCACATACGATATCATGAACCACACCCAGTGTCATTGCATGTGTGTTCTTCCCATGAACCACACATGGATCCACTGGAGTCATTGCATGTGTGTTCTTCTAACAAACCACACATGGATCCACCCAGTGTCATCACATGTGTGTTATTCCCATGAACCACACATGGATCCACCAGTGTCATTGTATGTTTGCTCTTTTCATGAACCACAGCTAGAGTAATTGGATGTGTGTTCTTCTCACAGACCACACATGGATCTAGTGTCATTGCATGTTTGCTCTTTTTATGAACCACACATGAATCCACCAGTGTCATTGCTTGTGTGTTCTTCTCACAAACCATATCATGAACCACACCCAGTGTCATTGCATGTGTGTTCTTCTAATAGACCACACATGGATCCACCAGTGTCATTGCATGTGTGTTTTTCTCACAGACCATATCATGAACCACACCCAGTGTCATTGCATGTGTGTTCTTCCCATGAACCACACATGGATCCACCAGTGTCATTGCATGTCTGCTCTTCCCACAGACCACACATGCATCCACCAGTGTCATTGCATGTGTGTTATTCCCATTAACCACACATGGATCCACCAGTGTCATTGCATGTCTGCTCTTTTCATGAACCACAGCTAGAGTCATTGGATGTGTGTTCTTCTCATAGACCACATATCACCAGTGTCATTGCATGTGTGTTCTTCCCAAATACCACACATGGATCCACCAGTGTCATTGCATGTGTGTTCTTCTCACAGACCACACATGGCTCCACCGGTGTCGTTGCATGTTTGCTCTTCTCACAGACCACACATGGATCCACCAGTGTCATTGCATGTGTGTTCTTCTCATAGACCATATCATGAACCACACCCAGTGTCATTGCATGTGTGTTCTTCCCTTGAACCACGCATGGATCCACCGGTGTCATTGCATGTCAGCACTTTTCATTAACAACAGCTAGAGTCATTCCATGTGTGTTCTTCTCACAGACCACATATCACCTATGTCATTCCATGTGTGTTCTTCCCATGAACCACACATGGATCCACCAGTGTCATTGCATGTGTGTTCTTCCCATAGACCACACATGGATCGACCGGTGTCGTTGCATGTGTGTTCTTCCCATGAACCACACATGGATCCACCAATGTCATTGTATGTCTGCTCTTCCCATGAACCATAGCTAGAGTCATCGCATGCATGCTCTTTTCACAAACCACAGCTAGAGTCATTGCATGTGTGTTCTTCTTACAAACCATATCATGAACCACACCCAGTGTCATTGCATGTGTGTTCTTCTCACAAACCACACATGGATCCACCGGTGTCATTGCATGTCTGCTCTTGTCATTAACCACAGCTAGAGTCATTGCATGTGTGTTCTTCTCACAAACCACATATCACCAGAGTCATTGCATGTGTGTTCTTCCCATGAACCACACATGGATCCACCGGAGTAATTGCATGTGTGTTCTTCTCACAAACCACACAAGGATCCACCCGGTGTCATCGCATGTGTGTTCTTCCCATGAACCACACATGGATCCACCAGTGTCATTGCATGTCTGCTCTTTTCATGAACCACAGCTAGAGTCATTGGATGTGTGTTCTTCTCACAGACCACACAAGGATCCAGTGGCATTGCATGTGTGTTCTTCCCAAAGACCACACATGGATCCACTATTGTCATTACATGTGTGTTCTTCTCACAAAACATATCATGAACCACAACCAGTGTCATTGCATGTGTGTTCTTCCCAAAGACCACACATGGATCCACCAGTGTCATTGCATGTGTGTTCTTCTCACAAACCATATCATGAACCACACCTAGAGTCATTGCATGTGTGTTCTTCCCATGAACCACACATGGATCCACCGGAGTCATTGCATGTGTGTTCTTCTCACAAACCACACATGGGTCCACCCAGTGTCATCGCATATGTGTTCTTCCCATGAACCACACATGGATCCACCCAGTGTCATTGCATGTCTGCTCTTTTCATGAACCACAGCTAGAGTCATTGGATGTGTGTTCTTCTCACAGACCACACATGGATCCAGTGTCATTGCATGTGTGTTCTTCCCAAAGACCACACATGGATCCACTACTGTCATTGCATGTGTGTTCTTCTCACAAACTATATCATGAACCACACCCAGTGTCATTGGATGTGTGTTCTTCTCACAGACCATGCATGGATCCACCAGTGTCATTGCATGTGTGTTCTGCTCACAGACCATATCATGAACCACACCCAGAGTCATTGCATGTGTGTTCTTCCCATGAACCACACATGGATCCACCGGAGTCATTGCATGTGTATTCTTCTCACAAACCACACATGGGTCCACCCAGTATCATCGCATGTGCGTTCTTCCCATGAACCACACATGGATCCACCCAGTGTCATTGCATGTCTGCTCTTTTCATGAACCACAGCTAGAGTCATTGGATGTGTGTTCTTCTCATAGACCACACATGGATCCAGTGTCATTGCATGTGTGTTCTTCCCAAAGACCACACATGGATCCACTACTGTCATTGCATGTGTGTTCTTCTCACAAACTATATCATGAACCACACCCAGTGTCATTGGATGTGTGTTCTTCTCACAGACCACACATGGATCCACCAGTGTCATTGCATGTGTGTTCTTCTCACAGACCATATCATGAACCACACCCAGTGTCATTGCATGCGTGTTCTTCCCATGAACCACACATGGATCCCTCAGAGTCATTGCATGTGTGTTCTTCTCACAAACCACACATGGATCCACCTAGTGTCATCGCATGTGTGTTCTTCCCATGAACCACACATGGATCCACTAGTGTCATTGCATGTCTGCTCTTTTCATGAACCATAGCTAGGGTCATTGGATGTGTGTTCTTCTCACAGACCACACATGGATCCAGTGTCATTGCATGTGTGTTCTTCCCAAAGACCACACATGGATCCACTACTGTCATTGCATGTGTGTTCTTCTCACAAACTATATCATGAACCACACCCAGTGTCATTGGATGTGTGTTCTTCTCACAGACCACACATGGATCCACCAGTGTCATTGCATGTGTGTTCTTCTCACAGACCATATCATGAACCACACCCAGTGTCATTGCATGTGTGTTCTTCCCATGAACCACACATGGATCCCTCAGAGTCATTGCATGTGTGTTATTCTCACAAACCACACATGGATCCACCTAGTGTCATCGCATGTGTGTTCTTCCCATGAACCACACATGGATCCACCAGTGTCATTGCATGTCTGCTCTTTTCATGAACCATAGCTAGGGTCATTGGATGTGTGTTCTTCTCACAGACCACACATGGATCCAGTGTCATTGCATGTGTGTTCTTCCCAAAGACCACACATGGATCCACCAGTGTCATTGCATGTGTGTTCTTCTCACAAACCATATCATGAACCACACTC
The DNA here is from genome assembly GCA_916181665.1 of Avena sativa. Lineage (NCBI taxonomy): Eukaryota > Viridiplantae > Streptophyta > Magnoliopsida > Poales > Poaceae > Avena > Avena sativa. Next base: position 354,418,503 of record OV702289.1, on the reverse strand, counting down.
AGTGTCATTAAATGTGTGTTCTTCTCACAGACCACACATGGATCCACTAGTGTCATTGCATGTGTGTTTTTCTCACAGACCATATCATGAACCACACCCAGTGTCATTGCATGCGTGTTCTTCCCATGAACCACACAAGGATCCCTTAGAGTCACTTCATGTGTGTTCTTCTCACAAACCACACATGGATCCACCCAGTGTCATCGCATGTGTGTTCTTCCCATGAACCAGACATGGATCCACCAGTGTCATTGCATGTCTGCTCTTTTCATGAACCATAGCTAGAGTCATTGGATGTGTGTTCTTCTCACAGACCACACATGGATCTAGTGTCATTGCATGTGTGTTCTTCCCAAAGACCACACATGGATCCACCAGTGGCATTGCATGTGTGTTCTTCTCACAAACCATATCATGAACCACACCCAGTGTCATTGCATGTGTGTTATTACCATGAACCACACATGGATCCACCAGTGTCATTGCATGTCTGCTCTTTTCATGAACCACAGCTAGAGTCATTAGATGTGTGTTCTTCTCACAGACCACATATCACCAGTGTCATTGCATGTGTGTTCTTCCCAAAGACCACACATGGATCCACCAGTGTCATTGCATGTGTGTTCTTCTCACAAACCACACATGGATCCACCGGTGTCGTTGCATGTTTGCTCTTCTCACAGACCACACATGGATCCACCAGTGTCATTGCATGTGTGTTCTTCTCACAGATCATATCATGAACCACACCCAGTGTCATTGCATGTGTGTTCTTCCCTTGAACCACACATGGATCCACCGGTGTCATTGCATGTCAGCTCTTTTCATTAACCAAAGCTAGAGTCATTGCATGTGTGTTCTTCTCACAGACCACATATCACTTGTGTCATTGCATGTGTGTTTTTTCCATCAACCACACCTGGATCCACCAGTGTCATTGCATGTGTTTTGTTCCAACAGACCACACATGGATCCACCGGTGTCGTTGCATGTGTGTTCTTCCCATGAACCACACATGGATCCACTAGTGTCATTGTATGTTTGCTCTTCCCATGAACCACAGCTAGAGTCATCGCATGCGTGCTCTTTTCACAAACCACAACTAGAGTCATTGCATGTGTGTTCTTCTCACAAACCACACATGGATCCACCGGTGTCATTGCATGTTTGCTCTTCTCATTAACCATAGCTAGAGTCATTGCATGTGTGTTCCACATATCACCAGAGTCATTGCATGTGTGTTCTTCCCATGAACCACACATGGATCCACCGGAGTCATTGCATGTGTGTTCTTCTCACAAACCACACATGGATCCACCCAGTGTCATCGCATGTGTGTTCTTCCCATGAACCACACATGGATCCACCAGTGTCATTGCATGTCTGCTCTTTTCATGAACCACAGCTAGAGTTATTGGATGTGTGTTCTTCTCACAGACCACACATGGATCCAGTGCCATTGCATGTGTGTTCTTCCCAAAGACCACACATGGATCCACTAGTGTCATTGCATGTGTGTTCTTCTCATGAACCATATCATGAACCACACCCAGTGTCATCGCATGTGTGTTCTTCCCAAAGACCACACATGGATCCACCAGTGTCAATGCATGTGTGTTCTTCTCACAAACCATATCATGAACCACACCCAGAGTCATTGCATGTGTGTTCTTCCCATGAACCACACATGGATCCACCGGAGTCATTGCATGTGTGTTCTTCTCACAAACCACACATGGGTCCACCCAGTGTCATCGCATGTATGTTCTTCCCATGAACCACACATGGATCCACCGGTGTCATTGCATGTCTGCTCTTCTCATTAACCATAGCTAGAGTCATTGCATGTGTGTTCCACATATCACCAGAGTCATTGCATGTGTGTTCTTCCCATGAACCACACATGGATCCACCGGAGTCATTGCATGTGTGTTCTTCTCACAAACAACACATGGATCCACCCAGTGTCATCGCATGTGTGTTCTTCCCATGAACCACACATGGATCCACCAGTGTCATTGCATGTCTGCTCTTTTCCTGAACCACAGCTAGAGTCATTGGATGTGTGTTCTTCTCACAGACAACACATGGATCCAGTGTAATTGCATGTGTGTTCTTCCCAAAGACCACACATGGATCCACCAGTGTCATTGCATGTGTGTTATTCTCACAAACCATGTCATGAACCACACCCAGTGTCATTGGATGTGTGTTCTTCTCACAGACCACACATGGATCCACCAGTGTCATTGCATGTGTGTTCTTCTCACAAAACATATCATGAACCACACCCAGTGTCATTGCATGTGTGTTCTTCCCATGAACCACACATGGATCCACCAGTGTCATTGCATGTCTGCTCTTCTCATGAACCACACATGGATCCACCTAGTGTCATCGCATGTGTGTTATTACCATGAACCACACATGGATCCACCAGTGTCATTGCATGTCTGCTCTTTTCATGAACCACAGCTAGAGTCATTAGATGTGTGTTCTTCTCACAGACCACATATCACCAGTGTCATTGCATGTGTGTTCTTCCCAAAGACCACACATGGATCCACCAGTGTCATTACATGTGTGTTCTTCTCACAAACCACACATGGATCCACCGGTGTCGTTGCATGTTTGCTCTTCTCACAGACCACACATGGATCCACCAGTGTCATTGCATGTGTGTTCTTCTCACAGATCATATCATGAACCACACCCAGTGTCATTGCATGTGTGTTCTTCCCTTGAACCACACATGGATCCACCGGTGTCATTGCATGTCAGCTCTTTTCATTAACCAAAGCTAGAGTCATTGCATGTGTGTTCTTCTCACAGACCACATATCACTTGTGTCATTGCATGTGTGTTTTTTCCATCAACCACACCTGGATCCACCAGTGTCATTGCATGTGTGTTGTTCCCACAGACCACACATGGATCAACCGGTGTCGTTGCATGTGTGTTCTTCCCATGAACCACACATGGATCCACCAGTGTCATTGTATGTCTGCTCTTCCCATGAACCACAGCTAGAGTCATCGCATGCGTGCTCTTTTCACAAACCACAGCTAGAGTCATTGCATGTGTGTTCTTCTCACAAACCACACATGGATCCACCGGTGTCACTGCATGTCTGCTCTTCTCATTAACCATAGCTAGAGTCATTGCATGTGTGTTCCACATATCACCAGAGTCATTGCATGTGTGTTCTTCCCATGAACCACACATGGATCCACCGGAGTCATTGCATGTGTGTTCTTCTCACAAACCACACATGGATCCACCCAGTGTCATCACATGTGTGTTCTTCCCATGAACCACACATGGATCCACCAGTGTCATTGCATGTCTGCTCTTTTCATGAACCACAGCTAGAGTTATTGGATGTGTGTTCTTCTCACAGACCACACATGGATCCAGTGCCATTGCATGTGTGTTCTTCCCAAAGACCACACATGGATCCACTAGTGTCATTGCATGTGTGTTCTTCTCACAAACCATATCATGAACCACACCCAGTGTCATCGCATGTGTGTTCTTCCCAAAGACCACACATGGATCCACCAGTGTCAATGCATGTGTGTTCTTCTCACAAACCATATCATGAACCACACCCAGAGTCATTGCATGTGTGTTCTTCCCATGAACCACACATGGATCCACCGGAGTCATTGCATGTGTGTTCTTCTCACAAACCACACATGGGTCCACCCAGTGTCATCGCATGTGTGTTCTTCCCATGAACCACACATGGATCCACCAGTGTCATTGCATGTCTGCTCTTTTCATGAACCACAGCTAGAGTCATTGGATGTGTGTTCTTCTAACAGATCACACATGGATCCAGTGTCATTGCATGTGTGTTCTTCCCAAAGACCACACATGGATCCACTACTGTCATTGCATGTGTGTTCTTCTCACAAACCATATCATGAACCACACCCAGTGTCATTGCATGTGTGTTCTTCTCACAGACCACACATGGATCCACCAGTGTCATTGCATGTGTGTTCTTCTCACAAAACATATCATGAACCACACCCAGTGTCATTGCATGTGTGTTCTTCCCATGAACCACACATGGATCCACCAGTGTCATTGCATGTCTGCTCTTCTCATGAACCACACATGGATCCACCCAGTGTCATCGCATGTGTGTTCTTACCATGAACCACACATGGATCCACCGGTGTCATTGCATGTCTGCTCTTTTCATGAACCACAGCTAGAGTCACTAGATGTGTGTTCTTCTCACAGACCACATATCACCAGAGTCATTGCATGTGTGTTCTTCCCAAAGACCACACATGGATCCACCAGTGTCATTGCATGTGTGTTCTTCTCACAAACCATATCATGAACCACACCCAGTGTCATCAAATGTGTGTTCTTCTCACAGACCACACATGGATCCACTAGTGTCATTGCATGTGTGTTTTTCTCACAGAACATATCATGAACGACACCCAGTGTCATTGCATGTGTGTTCTTCCCATGAACCACACATGGATCCACCAGTGTCATTGCATGTCTGCTCTTCCCACAGACCACACATGGATCCACCAGTGTCATTGTATGTGTGTTCTTCCCATGAACCACATATGGATCCACCAATGTCTTTGCATGTCTGCTCTTTTCATGAACTACAGCTAGAGTCATTGCATGTGTGTTCTTCTCATAGACCACATATCACCAGTGTCATTGCATGTGTGTTCTTCCCAAAGACCACACATGGATCCACCAGTGTCATTTCATGTGTGTTCTTCTCACAAACCACACATGGATCCACCGGTGTCGTTGCATGTCTGCTCTTCTCACAGACCACACATGGATCCACCATTGTTATTGCATTGTGTTCTTCTCACAGACCTTATCATGAACCACACCCAGTGTCATTGCATGTGTGTTCTTCCCTTGAACCACACATGGATCCACCGGTGTCATTGCATGTCAGCTCTTTTCATTAACCACAGTTAGAGTAATTGCATGTGTGTTCTTCTCACAGACCACATATCACCTGTGTCATTGCATGTGTGTTCTTCCCATGAACCACACATGGATCCACCAGTGTCATTGCATGTGTGTTCTTCCCACAGACCACACATGGATCCACCGGTGTCGTTTCATGTGTGTTCTTCCCATGAACCACACATGGATCCACCAGTGTCATTGTATGTCTACTCTTCCCATGAACCATAGCTAGAGTCATCGCATGTGTGCTCTTTTCACAAACCACAGCTAGAGTCATTGCATGTGTGTTCTTCTTACAAACCATATCATGAACCACACCTAGTGTCATTGCATGTGTGTTGTTCTCACAAACCACACATGGATCCACCGGTGTCATTGCATGTCTGCTCTTCTCATTAACCATAGCTAGAGTCATTGCATGTGTGTTCTTCTCATAAACCACATATCCCCAGAGTCATTGCATGTGTGTTCTTCCCATGAACCACACATGGATCCACCGGAGTCATTGCATGTGTGTTCTTCTCACAAACCAAACATGGATCCACCTAGTGTCATCGCATGTGTGTTCTTCTCATGAACCACACATGGATCCACCAGTGTCATTGCATGTCTGCTCTTTTCATGAACCACAGCTAGAGTCATTGGATGTGTGTTCTTCTCACAGACCACACATGGATCCAGTGTCATTGCATGTGTGTTCTTTCCAAAGACCACAAATAGATCCACCAATGTCATTGCAGGTATGTTCTTCTCATAAACCATATCATGAACCACACCTAGTGTCATTGCATGTGTGTTCTTCCCAAAGACCAAACATGGATCCACTAGTGTCATTGCATGTGTGTTCTTCTCACAAACCATATCATGAACCACACCCAGAGTCATTGCATGTGTGTTCTTCCCATGAACCAAACATTGATCCACCGGAGTCATTGCATGTGTGTTCTTCTCACAAACCACACATGGATCCACCCAGTGTCATCGCATGTGTGTTCTTCCCATGAACCAGACATGGATCCACCAGTGTCATTGCATGTCTGCTCTTTTCATGAACCATAGCTAGAGTCATTGGATGTGTGTTCTTCTCACATACCACACATGGATCTAGTGTCATTGCATGTGTGTTCTTCCCAAAGACCACACATGGATCCAGCAGTGGCATTGCATGTGTGTTCTTCTCACAAACCATATCATGAACCACACCCAGTGTCATTGCATGTGTGTTCTTCTCATAGACCACACATGGATCCACCAGTGTCATTGCATGTGTGTTCTTCTCACAGACCATATCATGAACCACACCCAGTGTCATTGCATGTGTGTTCTTCCCATGAACCACACATGGATCCACCGGAGTCATTGCATGTGTGTTCTTCTCACAAACCACACATGGATCCACCTAGTGTCATCGCATGTGTGTTCTTCCCATGAACCACACATGGATCCACCAGTGTCATTGCATGTCTGCTCTTTTCATGAACCACAGCTAGAGTCATTGGATGTGTGTTCTTCTCACAGACAACACATGGATCCAGTGTCATTGCATGTGTGTTCTTCCCAAAGACCACACATGGATCCACCAGTGTCATTGCATGTGTGTTCTTCTCACAAACCATGTCATGAACCACACCCAGTGTCATTGGATGTGTGTTCTTCTCACAAACCACACATGGATCCACCAGTGTCATTGCATGTGTGTTTTTCTCACAGACCATATCATGAACCACACCCAGTGTCATTGCATGTGTGTTCTTCCCATGAACCACACATGGATCCACCAGTGTCATTGCATGTCTGCTCTTTTCATGAACCACAGCTAGAGTCATTGGATGTGTGTTCTTCTCACAGACCACATATCACCAGTGTCATTGCATGTGTGTTCTTCCCAAAGACCACACATGGATCCACCAGTGTCATTGCATGTGTGTTCTTCTCACAAACCACACAAGGATCCACGGTGTCGTTGCATGTCTGCTCTTCTCACAGACCACACATGGATCCACCAGTGTCATTGCATGTGTGTTCTTCTCACAGACCATATCATGAACCACACCCAGTGTCATTGCATGTGCGTTCTTCCCTTGAACCACACATGGATACACCGGTGTCATTGCATGCCAGCTCTTTTCATTAACCACAGCTAGAGTCATTGCATGTGTGTTCTCCTCACAGACCACATATCACCTGTGTCATTGCATGTGTGTTCTTCCCATGAACCACACATAGATCCACCAGTGTCATTGCATGTGTGTTCTTCCCACAGACCACACATGGATCCACCGGTGTCGTTGCATGTGTGTTCTTCACATGAACCACACATGGATCCACCGGTGTCATTGTATGTCTGCTCTTCCCATGAACCATGGCTAGAGTCATCGCATGCGTGCTCTTTTCACACACCACAACTAGAGTCATTGCATGTGTGTTCTTCTTACAAACCATATCATGAACCGCACCCAGTGTCATTGCATGTGTGTTCTTCTCACAAACCACACATGGATCCACCGGTGTCATTGCATGTCTGCTCTTCTCATTAACCACAGCTAGAGTCATTGCATGTGTGTTCTTCTCACAAACCACATATCACCAGAGTCATTGCATGTGTGTTCTTCCCATGAACCACACATGGATCCACCGGAGTCATTGCATGTGTGTTCTTCTCACAAACCACACATGTATCCACCCAGTGTCATCGCATGTGTGTTCTTCCCATGAACCACACATGGATCCACCAGTGTCATTGCATGTCTGCTCTTTTCATGAACCACAGCTAGAGTCATTGGATGTGTGTTCTTCTCACAGACAACACATGGATCCAGTGTCATTACATGTGTGTTCTTCCCAAAGACCACACATGGATCCACTAGTGTCATTGCATGTGTGTTCTTCTCACAAACCATGTCATGAACCACACCCAGTGTCATTGCATGTGTGTTCTTCTCACAGACCACACATGGATCCACCAGTGTCATTGCATGTGTATTTTTCTCACAGACCATATCATGAACCACACCCAGTGTCATTGCATGTGTGTTCTTCCCATGAACCACACATGGATCCACCAGTGTCATTGCATGTCTGCTCTTTTCATGAACCACAACTAGAGTCATTGGATGTGTGTTCTTCTCACAGACCACATATCACCAGTGTCATTCCATGTGTGTTCTCCCCAAAGACCACACATGGATCCACCACTGTCATTGCATGTGTGTTCTTCTCAAAAACCACACAAGGATCCACCGGTGTCGTTGCATGTCTGCTCTTCTCACAGACCACACATGGATCCACCAGTGTCATTGCATGTGTGTTCTTCTCACAGACCATATCAGGAACCACACCCAGTGTCATTGCATGTGCGTTCTTCTCTTGAACCACACATGGATACACCGGTGTCATTGCATGTCAGCTCTTTTCATTAACCACAGCTAGAGGCATTGCATGTGTGTTCTCCTCACAGACCACATATCACCTGTGTCATTGCATGTGTGTTCTTCCCATGAACCACACATGGATCCACCAGTGTCATTGCATGTGTGTTCTTCCCACAGACCACACATGGATCCACCGGTGTCGTTGCATGTGTGTTCTTCCCATGAACCACACATGGATCCACCAGTGTCATTGTATGTCTGCTCTTCCCATGAACCACGGATAGAGTCATCGCATGCGTGCTCTTTTCACAAACCACAACTAGAGTCATTGCATGTGTGTTCTTCTTACAAACCATATCATGAACCGCACCCAGTGTCATTGCATGTGTGTTCTTCTCACAAACCACACATGGATCCACCGGTGTCATTGCATGTCTGCTCTTCTCATTAACCACATCTAGAGTCATTGCATGTGTGTTCTTCTCACAAACCACATATCACCAGAGTCATTGCATGTGTGTTCTTCCCATGAACCACACATGGATCCACCGGAGTCATTGCATATGTGTTCTTCTCACAAACCACACATGGATCCACCCAGTGTCATCGCATGTGTGTTCTTCCCATGAACCACACATGGATCCACCAGTGTCATTGCATGTCTACTCATTTCATGAACCACAGCTAGAGTCATTGGATGTGTGTTCTTCTCACAGACCACACATGGATCCAGTGTCATTGCATGTGTGTTCTTCCCAAAGACCACACATGATTCCACCAGTGTCATTGCATGTGTGTTCTTCTCACAAACCATATCATGAACCACACCCAGTGTCATTGCATGTGTGTTCTTCTCACAGACCACACATGGATCCACCAGTGTCATTGCATGTGTGTTCTTCTCACAAACCATATCATGAACCACACCCAGTGTCATTGCATGTGTGTTCTTCCCATGAACCACATATGGATCCACCGGAGTCATTGCATGTGTGTTCTTCTCACAAACCACACATGGATCCACCCAGTGTTATCGCATGTTTGTTCTTCCCATGAACCACACATGGATCCACCAGTGTCATTGCATGTCTGCTCTTTTCATGAACCACAGCTAGAGTCATTGGATGTGTGTTCTTCCCACGGACCACACATGGATCCCGTGTCATTGCATGTGTGTTCTTCCCAAAGACCACACATGGATCCACAAGTGTCATTGCATGTGTGTTCTTCTCACAAACCATATCATGAACCACACTCAGTGTCATTGCATGTGTGTTCTTCTCAAAGACCACACATGGATCCACCAGTGTCATTGCATGTGTGTTTTTCTCATAGACCATATCATGAACTATACCCAGTGTCATTGCAAGTGTGTTCTTCCCATGAACCACACATGGATCCACCAGTGTCATTGCATGTCTTCTCTTCCCACAGACCACACATGGATCCACCAGTGTCATTGCATGTGTGTTCTTCCCATGAACCACACATGGATCCACCTGTGTCATTGCATGTCTGCTCTTTATATGAACCACAGCTAGAATCATTGGATGTGTGTTCTTCTCACAGACCACATATCACCAGTGTCATTGCATGTGTGTTCTTCCCAAAGACCACACATGGATCCACCAGTGTCATTGCATGTGTGTTCTTCTCGCAAACCACACATGGATCCACCGGTGTCGTTGCATGTCTGCTCTTCACACAGACCACACTTGGATGCACCAGTGTCATTGCATGTGTGTTCTTCTAACAGACCATATCATGAACCACACCGAGTGTCATTGCGTGTGTGTTCTTCCCTTGAACCACACATGGATCCACTAGTGTCATCGCATGTCATCTCTTTTCATTAACCACAGCTAGAGTCATTGCATGTGTGTTCTTCTCATAGACCACATATCACCTGTGTCATTGCATGTCTGCTCTTTTCATGAACCACAGCTAGAGTCATTGGATGTGTGTTCTTCTCACAGACCACATATCACCAGTGTCATTGCATGTGTGTTCTTCCCAAAGACTACACATGGATCCACCAGTGTTATTGCATGTGTGTTCTTCTCACAAACCATATCATGAACCACACCCAGTGTCATTGCATGTGTGTTCTTCCCATCAACCACACATGGATCCACCAGTGTCATTGCATGTCTGCTCTTTTCATGAACCACATCTAGAGTCATTGGATATGTGTTCTTCTCACAGACCACATATCACCCGTGTCATTGCATGTGTGTTCTTCCAAAAGACCACACATGTATCTACCAGTGTCATTGCATGTTTGTTCTTCACACAAACCATATCACGAAGCACACCCAGTGTCATTGCATGTGTGTTCTTCACAGTAACCACAGCTAGAGTCATTCCATGTCTGTTCTTTTCACAAACCACATATCACCAGAGTCATTGCATGTGTGTTCTTCCCATGAACACACATGGATCCACCGGTGTCATTGCATGTCTGCTCTTCTCATGAACCACACATGAATCCACCCAGTGTCATCGCATGTGTGTTCTTCCCATGAACCACACATGGATCCACCAGTGTCATTGCATGTATGCTCTTTTCATGAACCACAACTAGAGTCATTGGATGTGTGTTCTTCTCACAGACCACATATCACCAGTGTCATTGCATGTGTGTTCTTCCCAAAGACCACACATGGATCCACCAGTGTCATTGCATGGGTGTTCTTCTCACAAACTATATCATGAACCGCACCCAGTGTCATTGCATGTGTGTTCTTCTCACAGACCACACATGGATCCACCAGTGTCATTGCATGTGTGTTCTTCTAACAGACCACACATGGATCCACAACCAGAGTCATTGGATGTGTGTTCTTATCTTGAACCACACGTGGATCCACCGGTGTCATTGCATGTCAGCTCTTTTCATTAACCACAGCTAGAGTCATTGCATGTGTGTTCTTCTTACAGACCACATATCACCTATGTCATTGCATGTGTATTTTTCCCATGAACCAAACATGGATCCACCAGTGTCATTGCATATGTGTTCTTCCCACAAACCACACATGGATCCACCGGTGTCGTTGCATGTCTGCTCTTCTCATTAACCATAGCTAGAGTCATTGCATGTCTGTTCTTTTCACAAACCACATGTCACCAGAGTCATTGCATGTGTGTTCTTCCCATGAACCACACATGGATCCATCGGTGTCATTGCATGTCTGCTCTTCTCATGAACCACACTTGGATCCACCCAGTGTCATCGCATGTGTGTTCTTCCCATGAACCACACATGGATCCACCAGTGTCATTGCATGCGTGCTCTTTTCACAAACCACAGCTAGAGTCATTGGATGTGTGTTCTTCTCACAGACCACATATCACCAGTGTCATTGCATGTTCGTTCTTCCGAAAGACCACACATGGATCCACCAGTGTCATTGCATGTGTGTTCTTCTCACAAACCATATCATGAACCACACCCAGTGTCATTGCATGTGTGTTCTTCTCACAGACCACACATGGATCCACCAGTGTCATTGCATGTGTGTTCTTCTCACAAAACATATCATGAACCACACCCAGTGTCATTGCATGTGTGTTCTTCCCATGAACCACACATGGATCCACCAGTGTCATTGCATGTCTGCTCTTCTTATGAACCACACATGGATCCACCCAGTGTCATCGCATGTGTGTTCTTACCATGAACCACACATGGATCCACCAGTGTCATTGCATGTCTGCTCTTTTCATGAACCACAGCTAGAGTCATTAGATGTGTGTTCTTCTCACAGACCACATATCACCAGTGTCATTGCATGTGTGTTCTTCCCAAAGACCACACATGGATCCACCAGTGTCATTACATGCGTGTTCTTCTCACAAACCATATCATGAACCACACCCAGTGTCATTGCATGTGTGTTCTTCTCACAAACCACACATGGATCCACCAGTGTTATTGCATGTGTGTTCTTCTCACAGACCATATCATGAACCACACCCAGTGTCATTGCATGTGTGTTCTTCCCATGAACCACACATGGATCCACCGGTGTCATTGCATGTCTGCTCTTTTCATTAACCACAGCTAGAGTCATTGCATGTGTGTTATTCTCACAAACCACATATCACCAGAGTCATTGCATGTGTGTTCTTCCCACAAACCACATATCACCGGTGTCATTGCATGTCTGCTCTTCTCATTAACCACAGCTAGATCCACCCGTGTCATTGGATGCATGTTCTTTTCATAAACCGCATATGGATACTAATTAACCTTAGGAGAGCCCTAACCTTAGCGTTAGACCGAGTCTTCTAGAAGGCATGCCCTAACACAGTTGTTCTGCTTGTCTATTGTTACATACCGTATGATCGGGGCGCTTGGACGATTGGGATGGTTTTCGTGAGATCGATCCGCGAGTAGTCTGTTCTGCAGCATGATTGGCCACGCTTGCTCTGGACAAACTGGGAACACCGGGGGCTCCCTATTGCGAGTGTCACGACTCACGAGTTGAGCGGGCCATATCCCAGTGTCACGTCCCCATTACTTCTCTTCCTCCCCATACTTCTCTTCCTTCCCCTCGAAGCCACATTCCGCACTTCACTCCCATCCTGTCGTAGCCGCCAGCCGACGGCGCCGCCATCCCAATACCCTCTCCGGCAGTCACCCCCTTCCCCTCTCGCCATGGGTTCAAGGGAGACGACGAGGAAACGCGTTGTGACGATAGGGACGGTGATTTCGATGTGAGTCGTCTCATCTCTATCTCTATCATCCGTGGCCAGTTATCTATTTTTTGAGCCAGATCTACTCCGTTTACTCATGCGTGTATGATGTGTTAGGCCAACCAGACGATGTATGACGCCGACTATCACGGTTTAGCGGATGAAGATAGTCCTCTGCTATGTAAACATGGATATGTGCCCGCTAAATTTGTAGCGTTCGAAGGACGAAGCGCAGGCAGGAGGTTTCTACGGTGTCAAGGACATCGTGCAATGATGCGAGGCGGAAGTTCCGGTGCTGTCAAATGGGTAGATCCAGAGTGGCCCAAATCGATGCAGAAAACGCTGGACAAACTATGGGAAATGATTGTTGAGTTGAAAGAATCCGCATTCAGCTCACTTATTGATAGTATTGAGATGAAGCTATGGGAACCAGTTGACACGACCAAGCATAAGCGAGATCTCATGGGGGTGGAAGACAAGGTTAGCAAAGTCGAGAAGGAGAGGGACGCGGCGTTGGCCCTGAAGGCTAAAGCAGAGCAAGAACTGACTCAAGCAAGGAAGGATCTTCACCAGGCCAAAGTCCTGCAGTTCACAACTACGAGTATTGACAAGTGCATGAGGAAAGATGCAAAGAAACAATTGAAGCTGTGCAAGGAAGATGCTAAAAGGAAGGAGCAGACGATTCGATCCTTGCTCTCGCAGGAAGATGCGCGTAAGGCTAAGATTAGGAAGATCAAGGAGATGTGTGTTAACTAGTTCTATTTAGCTTAAGCCCCGTACCTTTTTTAAGTTGTAATAGTTGTACTTGTTGACCTAGCAGTCTGAACTATTGGCCCCGGAGTCCTGGGAGTAAAAAAATTGGTCGCCTGTTAATCTGTCTTAACGCTGCATTACTTCCTTTTGTCTGACCAATGCCCCTTGGATATTCCGCCCGTCGCTTCGTCGTCCTCGTGTACAAATAGGAGGCGCCACAGCTCGTCGCTTCGTCGCCCATCCCCTCGCCCTCTCCAATCTCCACCGTGACCTCCACCCCCTCGCTCCCTCTCCAATCTCCACCGCGCCGCCATGGAGATGCCCTTGCTGAACTTCTAGGAGGCGGTGATGTTCTCGCACTTCGAAATCCTCGCGCCACCGGCCGCGACGGTGCCCCACGGATGGCGCATCAGCTATGCGGGGGTGCCGGTGGCTCCGCTCCTCTTCCTTGGTGAAGCCGTGATGGAGAGCGAAATCGCGGCGCGCCGCCTCCAGATGCCCGCATGGAAGAGGGCGGTTCCCTGGTACACGGTGGCCAGCCCGTACTGGCCGGCGCTGTTCAAGAAGGAGCGGAAGGCCAAGATTGGCAACCGCATCGTTTACGGGTGCATGGTGCACCGGGATCTCCGCAACCGAGAAGGGCGGGAGAGGTTCTGGTCCGTCCCTGGACGGACCAAGTTCACCGTCATCGCCGCCACTCACCGCGAAGAGGTGCTCCGTCTCGCGTACAATGCGGAAATCATGGAGGTTCCATCCGACAAAGACGAGGAAGCCGACGGCTCGGAGGACAGCGGAAGTGAAATTGTTGACTAGTTGGTTGAATTAATGTAGGATGTGAAATCGCACCTTTGTTTAGAAGAATTTGTGGTTGAATTAATTTGTGGAAGAATTTGTGATTTAGATCAATTTCTACCTCGATTTAGATCTCTGTCCTGGATTGGGAACGTAACCGTGGACCAAAGACACCTTTTCTACTAGTGTATTCTGACACTGGTGGTTTGTTTAAACGTAATCTATGTGGATTGTGCCACATGCAAATGGAACAACCACAATTTATAAAGTGGAAGCACGTACAGCCGGTTACTGGAGATCCGAGAGCTTCGCCAGATGCAGGGGATGCAGGAGCAGAGAGGCGGTGAGATAGACGGGCTCAAGATTAGGCCAGAAAATAGTACCCATTTCCTCCTCATCTGGGTATTATCGGTGAGAACATTGTTGTTTATGTTTCCACGTCGTTGTGCAGCATCTGAAATAAGTTGCTGCTTCGTGGAGTGTGGCAGCTTAAATAATTTATTTATGTGCCACTTACATTCCGTCGTATTTGGAGACCTCCTGCCCCTCAGCAATCGTGGAACCGGTGGATCATTGTTTTCAAATAGTAGTGGCACAATCACAATTTCGGATTCAACTACTAACTCGGGCGTTTCCAAACCCTAAGTCGCGGTACATTTTACTCAGAGAACGTGGGCAGATTGTTTCTCCCAATAACGTGCCACACACAGAGCGATCAGAATTTAACAGAATTACATGTATAGGTTCAAGTTCAACACATTACTATGTATCTTCATTGCCAGCAGCCTTCTTCCGCAGCCTGGGTGCCAAGCCTTCACGTCCACTGGCTTCTTCATTTCCTGCCTTCTTCCTCTTCCTCGGTGCCAATTTTCTTAGCTTCACGTACTCTGCATCGCCGAGACAATGGGCACCAGAATCGTGTCCAGCATCATCTTTCCACTCGTTTTTTATTTCTTCAGGCAGCAAAATCACTGACCTGGCAGTCATGTTTCTAACCTTGCGGCGCTTCATGTCAAAGAAACAAGACTGTTGCATAACTGCCTAATATCTATAGAGTAAATAAAACAAAAATTACAATTCAGCACAAACATGCGAACCCCAAGTGACCTTTGCTTACCAGGAGCTAATTGGGTTCGAGTAACCACCCTGTCCAAGAATAGAAGGGCGACTCCCAGTTGCAGCAGCTTCCACATCTAGTACATGACATTTCAGGTCAAACATGGCAGCCGAAGCATACCTTTTCATCAACCCAATTAGCTGACTGTCACACGTTATAGGAACCATGATGCCACGTTCATTCATGAAGCTGAACTTTGTTGTCTGCTTCGGCCATAATTCAACATGATTACGCAGAGCAGAAACCATACTAGATATAGTGCAGATCTGTGCAGGCGCTTCTTCCATTGTGAAACAATGGCTTCCATACCACTTGCCATTAGAGTTGTACCTGTAGAGGACTACCGTAACCAGGTAAGGGGGGTCCGCGCAGATCCCACTTGACAGAAAACTATGGACAAAATATGTTTGTCAGTGTTGGGCTAACAAACAATTTGAGGTTCAGTAGCCAGCTAGCAGTTGTAATTAGTGCGAATAGCAAAGAGAAGGATAGCTCACCCGCTTGTAGACAGAACTTCTTCTTTCTTGATAGTAGGATCTGCCATCCTCCGAGCTGCTCGGCTCGTCGGCGGCGGAGGCTGGCTAGAGCCTCGCAACAGCGGCTACGACATGCGCCATTGGAGCTCGGGATCAGTGACTGGGTGCAGCAACTGGCCGTAGCAACTTGGCGCCAGAAGTCAAATGTACGAAGGGATCGTCCTGTCTGGAGGGTGGATTCCGACGCCGTCGGTGCTAGGGGAAAGCTGGGAATGGATTTGTGAAATTGTTCAACGCATCCGATCCACTTAGCTGCTCGATTTGCCTAAGAGGTTACCGCGTTGGCGCCCGCGTCACGGACAGATGACCGACATGTGGGTCCCGGCCGTCTACTTCACGGGGCGGTTTAACGGAATGTTTGAATTTGTCAGGGGTGAGATGAGTTTGCCTCGAAATGGCCCCTCTCAGTAGTTGGCGGCCCAACTTTTCGAAACGCGGTAATTTCAGGGAACTTAGGTACCGCCATGCGCTGGCCTGCCAACTTTGGTACCGCAGACAAACAAGCCCCTTATCTACATATTGGAAAGTAGCCAGTAATATATATGCTATGCTTAGTACTAGAAAATGAGCTTAGCATAAGAGGTGTAAACGCCTAGGAAAATATCTCTAGTTAACAAAACCAATCCTAGACCTAGCAGATAAAGCGGGTAATAAGAATACTATGTAAGAATACTATGCACCCTTGATCCTTTCCCCTTGCCTCTGAACCTATGTCTGCCCTTTACACTTCAGCCTAGAGGGGAACTTAGACTAGCACTTTAGATGGTCAGGCACTCCTTATTTTCACTAAAAAAGCAGGAAAAAGAGCAAATCTCAGAAACTTGTTTTTTTGCCCTCGAAAAGGCTGCTACTATCCCTAATGGATTTCCAGAAAATGTAATGTACATAGGAAACCCTATTGATCAGATCAGAGACTGAACCTAGTGATCTTTCTCCTACAGTCAAGCATCGATACCTATCTCCTAATGAATTGACCTTCTCTTGGGCTCTGATTCACACAATCAGAAATCCCTTGCGATGTGTGTCACCCTTTTCCTCTATACATCCATTCAGCAAAGGGGGCTTGCTATTCTCTACAATTGAAGGTTGGGCCTACATATCTCTTACTTATGTGGATCAACCTTTCTTCTTTCTTTCCATAAAAGCATAGATAGAATGCGTATAGTAATGGTAAACCTAATGTATGGATAAAAGGGATGGTGGAGCTCTTGAAAAGAAGTTAGTATCTAGATTATCCCTAGTCTAGCACTCTACTGTGAAGTCAGAAACCCATTAACAAGCAAGGCTGTAGTGAACCTCTTCCTTAAGGGATTGTGGAATGCACACATCCCGGAATACAGTTGGGTGATCCATTAAGCTAAGCAAGAGCTATGAACAACCTAGTGACATGGTGGCAAGCATCAATACGAGGAAGGTGATAGATCAGATATGATTTCCTTCATCGAATACTCTTTTCCCTTCGGATTGTGGAATGATAGGAAGGGACTAATAGTTGTGATTTAGTGCGATGTGAGGTGCCCAACACGTGATACTTTCTGAGGTTAATAAAATAATAACAGGGAAGTTTTCTTCTCTATAGCAGTCTTTGAGTAAGTTCATTAATGAGGTAGCAGTTCTACACGAATCAAAATAGACCTAACTTATCTTTGTTGGTTGTGTCCTCCTAGTTCCTTGCCTGTTATTGGAGTGGGTCAATGCCCTAGGGTGGAAAACATAGCATTTCTAAGATTCCCTTCTGCATGGACACCTATGAGTTTAGGTTTCCTAGATCTACTGCTGCTCTCTTCTTCCCTTTTTTTTGGCATGTTCTACTTCTAGTTTTTCTCTCTGAACCTGAGCTTTATCTTCTCTGATGTTCCTTTTATCTTTCTTCTCTGATAATCCTTCTTTTCTCAGCATTTTTCTTTGCTACAACACTCCTCTTAGGATTGACTGGTCTTTTTTGGGTTGTAGACTCAAAGATTCAGCTTTCTTTCCTTTCGCTTTGAAGATGATGCAAACTTTGAGGGTTTTCTCCTTTTTGGCGGTGGCATGTATGGATTAGAGTAATTGGACAAAACGTCATCAAGCGCTACATAGAACTTTATGCCATAATATAGAAAGGCATAAGTTTTAGGAAAGCAGAAGCATCATATCTTTTTCTTCTCACTTCCGCTGCATTGTCCAGACATCAGAAATAGCTGCATTAGCATAATCTCGCTACAACTCCCTTTGCAACTCTAGCACCAACAGGAACAACTCAGTTCAAGCTAGCAATAACTAACAATTTCGACTTCCTCCAACAAGAGCTTCCTTTTAGTTCATGTTAGATACATTGTTTTAATAGGAGGAAGGGAAAGGCTAGGTTAGAAGAATACCATGCTTGTGCCACAACTTATTGCTTCGGAGAAGCATTTCTTCAATGAATCATACTCAGTACAGTCTAAATAAGGGACCTATATCTAAATATTCTATTCTAACATTCCTATTTTGGTTGGCTGTTTCTCAAACGAAAGAGCACAACCCTTTCAATCACTTCTCTACATACTGGCATTCGGAGCTAGGAGCAAAGAAGAGAACTTACAAGTAGCAAAGCAGATATACATTGGAATTAAATGAAAGAGGGAGGAGATGATGCATCGGCTACCAAGATCATCTAGGAGGAAGCAGGTGGTATTGGCTTGGAATTCAAATCAGCAAATAAGTACTTTGAATCTCGAATTGATATCATAGTAAGAGTGAACTAGCCTGATCAATAGTTGAGAAATATTAAGGCCCGGTATGGATTGTTTGCTAACTTCGCAGATCCAAAGTCTAGTGTTACAAGAGATAGTAGCCCGGAAGATGAATTGCTAGAAAGAACTACATATTAGAGGAGCAAGATAATCATTTTTACTAGACGGGTTTGACTCTAAAGACGTTGCATATAGGTTAGATCAGTCAGCCTAAGTTCTTATTGTTGGAGGAATCATGATATAGCACAACTCAATCAAAGAAGTGAATTAGCACCGGCAGTGGGCCTCGTATTTATATAGAATGACTTGGATAGAGCAATCAGTAGTTGACGTTCGAACCAATATTCTCTCTAGTAGACTTTAGATTTAGTCGTCCGTTTGTTTTGTTTTGAATTGACATAGAGAAAGCTCTCTCGCTGTGCATAAATTTTAGCCATTTCTATTGTCTTTGTCTGGGTGTAAAAACAAAGTAGAGACTTGGGTACTCGATTCCCAGTTAAGGTGGTTAGGTACCAAAATTGATAAATAGGCCCAGTTTCTCCTTTTAGACTCTATTTCCTTAACAAGGGCATCCAATTCTTGAAACAAGTCACGCTCCCTTCTCTTTCCACTTTCACTTTCATGTCCAGTTCTTTTTCGACTTGGCTACTTATGTAAAGCCTCCTGATCCGGATAAACATGCTAGATACATTCTAGTGAGCTACAAAGAGAAGCTAGAACAGTGGAAGCATGAATCCAGTGAGTGTCCATTCTTAAGAAATTTGGGAATATTAGCTCCTATAGTTTCTAGAGTGAGTGAATGAAACGATATCTTCTTATGAGCAGAGATAGAGAGCTATGTAACAATCAATAAGTGAGATGCTATGGATGAAGAATCTTCTGTCACAATAGAGGTCTTCTTTTCTAATTTAAGTGGGACTAGCTTCCTCCTCAATTTATATTCCTGAAAATCTAGCAATTCCATCCTTTAGAAGAAGATAAGTTTTCTAAATGATATTGAGTGATTGATGCGGACAATCACAAGCCTTCTTTGTTTATAGAAAATATCGTATAACCCCCGATCCCTACCTATTATTGTGGGCCTCCTCTTCTGTTCCATTTTCCACCTAATACACTATTTAAGTATAATGTTGTTTGCTGGTGCATATTTCTTGATTGATTATTTCTTGGTTTTTAAGCATTAGTGAGCTGACCTATGTACAAGTTTTGAGTCAACCCCCAGATATGTATCTCCTTGCCTTTTAATCTCTCATTCATCTATTTATGAGCATGCTTTAACAAAGTATCTAGCCCCATAAATATTAGTTAATTCGTGATGCATAAATCAATAACTAAAACAAAAGTGTCGATCATCCCATGCTACCATATGATTTTTCAACAACATGACATATTGAGATAAATCTATGTTGAGACACCATTTCTTTACGGTAACATTAGTTTGGATTGTCTTCTGATTGTGATATTCCTGGCACCCTAGCTTTGATAAATTTATTAGATTTTGCAAGATATGGCACATGAATGTGATATGGGTTGTGTCCCGCACCTCCCTTGATTCCGTGTGAAATCCATCCTAAAAAGCACGAGTTGGATCAGTGTAAAGAACAAGACGAACGTGGTATTATCTCTATTAGGATGGTTATGAGGCTATTCTCTTTTTTTATTTTTTTAATACCTATTCTTAGTTTGTTATATTCTGCTAATTGTTATCTTGAATGCATCTTTATGCTTAATAGATATCTGGTGATGCTAGAGCTGTTAAGAAGGCATTGTTTGCAGTATCAACCATCATCTACAAATGCCCATCAAAAGAGACCATTTCTCTTGAAACTTCTATCCCTCCAATCATTGTACATCCTTTAGAGCTTTCTGTCTATCCTGCTAGTAATTTATACTTAGTGTCAGATGCATCTATACCTTCTAGACATCCAGATCTTCTTAGCAAGGGAAGTGGCATTCAAATCTACACGTTTTTCTTCTTTAGCCTTTTCGCCCAGTGTTGTCATTATTGAAACATTTTTGCGATCCCTATTTTTGAGATCCTCAATGAATACCACCAAAAAGGGAATGAGACCACCATTCTATTTTGAGAAATGTGTCTCCACTATAGCACTAACGATCCTAGATAGCACAGAAGATTGCATCTAAGAATTATTTATAAAGGATCCCTTCCACTCTTGTGTGGAAAGATCTTTCTTTGTTCAGTCCAGTTTGATTTAAAACGTGTCGTGTACTATTATAGGGTTGTCGTTATGGTCACTCCTTCTTATACCATAAGATGGCAATTATCTATATTTCGAAATAATAAAGAATATGGGTGTGATTGTCATCACAATGGAGTGATCAAGTAGGTTCCTATCTATTTAGATAGACCCCGTCAACATGGCCATTTCCTTCTCCTGGTAGCCAAACCCATCACAGGTTTGGTTCTCAAAAGAAAATAGGCTAGAAACTCGAAAATATTCCTACTCGCCAGGTGGCTTTATCAATTTGCATTTCAAAATAGGAAAAAAGGGTGTAAAAAGTATAAGTATCATATCTTCTTAAGGAGCCCAACTCTAGCTATAGAATAAGAGGATTAGGTTTTGGCAGGATGCGAGCAGGTGCCAACTTATTGAGCACGAGAGTCATAAGATCCCGGTTATAGAAGAAGATCTTTTCGAGGGGTTATCGATAGATTCATCGAGCACAAGTGTGAATCATAAAATTCCATCTACTTGGTGGGAATATTTGATATTTGCTTTCGTTAATGAAGGGAGTGGTAGTTATTTAGTTAGTGCTAAAGTCCACAACATTGGTTAATCTTGATATCCGTTTCATCATCAAGTGGTTTTGTCAAGGTGTCAGACGCGGTGTAGGGTGACAAGAGGTCGGCTTATCTCAAGGTTTAGCGAATAGAACTAGCTTGGCCGTTGTGTTTGGATTTAGGTTTAGTAGGTGTGGTGAAAAAACCTACAAATGTATCCACCTGCTTTTGCACCCGAGTACTCCTCATTTTCTACGTGGTTCAGTATTTGTTTTCCTTTATCTTTGACACGTGTAATTCCTGTTGGGGATATTGGGTTTTGCTCTTGCGCCTCTTGATTGGTTGTATGATGGCATGTAAGAAGGTTTTTCTATAGGTTAGGTGAGTTGTATTTCACAGGTTGCATAGGTTGCACAATGTTCTTCCTCCCACAGTTTATTTTTTCGAGGACCTGGCGACAACTCTCTCTGGACGATCGGGGAACCCTAGTGAAATCAGTAATGAACGTACTCCCACTCCTCTTGCTCCAATTCCCTCTCTTTCCTACAAAAGCTCCAACTTTTCCGGTCAACAATTCTACCTTTGTTCTCCTCATCTCTCCATTCACATTTGCACTCCACCCCCTAAAACACTTTCTCATCTATTGTAAATGTACTCAAAAGGCTCGCTACCTTCTCTAGATACTTGATTCGAAGAGAGCATAGATGTTAGGGAGTTAAAGCACTTCGGTGGAAGAAGGGTATAATGGAAAGTCAATCAATATTTCATCCTGAACTAAATAGGTCATTTACAACTCAATGGTTTATCAATCAAATACATCAGCATTCCAAAATACTACCTGCTAACACCCTAACTCTTTGCCTTCTTAACTTCCAACATCAAGACGAGCGGTTACCTCAGAGCAACCCTAGGAGAAGGAATCCCTGTCTAGTTTTGAATGCCCATTCTTTCTGTGAGTTGTTGGGTGGCTGAATACAATAAATAGGCCTTTTCAAGCTTTCAGCTAGGCTCCATAGCTCTCTTTGTGGCCAAGGCCAGAAAAACAAGAAGATGCTCCCTGAAACATTTCACATAGCTCAAAGGAAGTCGAGGCCTTCCTAGAGCGAATGGACAGACCAAATCAACCAACTCGGTCTTCAAACATATGCTTACTAAGTGTTGTGAAAACAATGGTGTGGATTAGTCACATATGTGACCTATAGTTGGGTATATACACAAAAAACCTAAAAACGAGAGGAAAGACTCCATGAATCATGGTGTATGGAGCTCTCATTCCCCGGTCACCAGTCTACGATTGGCAATACCGCATCGATTGAGAGACATAGAAAGTTACCATTTACACAAATTGATCCACCCACCGCATGTGGAAGAGCAAGAGCAAGAGCATCAAGATTGGCATGAAAGGCAGTGACATCAGAAACCTATATTTGCAAAGGTTACCATACTTGCGGTTAGCTACACTGAGCATCTCTTTCTTACCCTTCATGTGGTCACAAGGAAGCTCTCTAATAGATCACTTAAGACAAAGAGAATTAACTACAGCACGGGACTGAAACTTCATAATACTTCCCATTTTAAAGAAGAAGAGCATAATGAACCTAAGACTCTTTGATAATACTCGCAGGCGGATACCTAGTTCGGTCATTTAGTACAAACTTCACTACTGGTACATGAATGCTTTCTATTTGGGTAATGAAGACAATGCATGAAGGGATCTTTTTAGCCAAATCATCGACCTCTATAAGGATCAAGTGGCTTCAGGAGCTCTAGTGAATTCCCAGCAAGTTATCCTAGATAAAAGAATCATTAACATTGGCTGGGCCATCTTTCCAAGTTGTAAAACTTTAGTTAGATGCTTACTCTTTGCCCTGTGCCTCTAGAGCTACTGTTGGTGGTATAGTCTGAGATTGTCGTGGAGATCAAAGGATCTATGTATAACCTTGGTTCAAGGTCTGCCTTATGTGCAGAATTATGGGCAGGGACTGAAACAGCTTTGGGAGCTAGGCTAACAAGAAAAGGGGTGTTTCAACAGCCTTTAATACTTGATTTTGGTTTGATTGCAACAAAACAATTGCTTTGGACCTTTCTTCCATTCTTTGTATTTCCTTATTCAGTCTTACATAGAGAAGGAAAGGGGTAGTGAGTGGTTTATAACAATAAAAGCATCGGAAAAGGGAATGTGACCATGAAGAGGTTGGGCTGGTTTTAAGCTGCCCTTAGACCGATTCTCTCGTTCGATAGCAGACACCGAGATGGGCTAGGATAGGAAACCTTATTCGATACGATAGGACATGTAAACAAAGCAAGGCCTGGGTTGAGAGCAAATTTCAGATTCTCCAGTTCCATTCCTGATCAAACTCCCTTCCTGTCATCATATCTCGTGTCAGAATCGCTTTCCCATCAGTCGCAATTTTGTATCCCGTCCCTACTAATAGTAACTTCTCAACTTACTGTTGGAGTTCTTAAGCATATCTTTTTCCATTATTAGTTCTATCTTCCGAGTGAACTAAGGCATTAATTTGAACTATAAGCCCTATCGCATGGTAATAAATGCTTCCCTAGTAGCTTGCCGGAGAAAAACGAAGCCTTAGAAATTGTAAATGAATCCCTAAAAGTGGATAAAGGCTTAAACATATTCATCTATGATACTCCTCGCTTGACTCTTCTCGGAAAAGGTTCTCATTCCCATGAATCTGGATCTGCCTCCTGGCATTGATAGCGATTGATCAAATTCCTACTTTGGTTTGAGAAGCTTTTCCATTTTCCTTATCTCTCGTGCCTTTGAACTGTCCTAACTGAAATAATTCGAAATATGTATATTTGGAACTAAATAAACTGCCTCCGCTGGCTAATCCCTATGTCTTGGGACTCTACCCTTCCATTTTCATAACATAGTTCTGAATCAACCAATGAGCCATGCTATTCCAGATGTGGAATTTGATGTGCCTTCAAATCAAGATCATTTAGGTGAAGAGATAGTAGCAACTTATAGTAATGCATTTTTTTATTCCTTCCAAAGCAAGAAGTTTAGCATCATCCAGTCTATAGCTGAAATGCATTTTCACCACCATTGGATGATTCCAATAGATCATTTATGGGTTGCTGGCCTAACTATATAAGCTTTCCTTGATATTTCACAATTTCTAGATAGCTTTTCACTCGCCAAATTGAATACACCATCAAAAGGGGTCACTTCACTTTTGGGTTGCCCTTGTCTACCTTAACCTCAACTTCCTCAATTATGTCAAAGGCATGGTATAGAAAGTGCTCAAGCTACTTCTTCTTGCTCACGGTTCCTCTGCGTCTCTAGATCTCTTTTCTTGCTCTGGACCTCCCAATCTTCTTGGACTTTACTTATCTCTCGTCTTTGTTAATTTATATTTTACCACCATCATGCTGCTCTTGCACCTAATAGGTAAGCATCGATCACATCAGCGGATCCGTTTGGATAGGCACTAGCTTCTTCGTCATGTGCATCATATACTGACTCTCGAATGCGTTGAGGAAAAGGCCTAGCCACTTCTAGAAGCGGTGATGCTATGACACCAACTTGTGGAGACGAAGAAACAAATGAAAGGAAGGTCAAGTATACCTTTGGTTGGCGAGCATGAACTTTACTACCTCTTTGGCAGTTCTTGCTGCCCAGCAGAAATGGCACTAAGACTTGCACCTTGATATGGCATTCTTACTGCTCCTACTATCTCTATACACATAAGCAGTGGGTTGCATTTCAGCGAACACCTACTAGTAAGCGCCTCCTACATGGGAACAACTTGCATAAGTATTCTAAGCGTACAGATTGCATCCCACCCATGCTCTCATATCCTGGAGGCAGAGAATAGTTGGGGTTAATATTGCCATACAAAAGTGATGAACTAGTGCTGGATTCTAGTATGATCGACTCCTAGATAGTTTGTCTTTGTGTATTCGAACTGCAAATCCATGATGTTGATGCAGATATGCGGGATTTCCATTGGATCAGATTGGCACCAACCTTTCCTTTCTCACTATTGCAAGTAATACGGCTTTAGATTCCATCAAATAGTATGGCTTTGGGTCTCCATTCTTCTATACCCCATACATCTAGCCCTGAATAACCTTTATGCATCTTAGCACTTCAAGCACCTATTCGGTATACTCAAAAAGAGAAATGGGGCTCTACCTCTTCAAACGTAGTCCTGGCAACAGTCTTCTTTTCCCTATTCTTATCTTTAGCTGCACTGTAGAAGGCTTATCTCGGATCATGTGAGTGAAGCCGTTGTGTGCTGGCATTAGTCTACAATCATGAGTTACAACCCTTTATGCCACATCGAAATCCTGATATCAAATTTTAAGCTTCCCTTCCCTAGAATCTAATTACTACAATTCTCCAATAGCATCTAACCAATCCATTACATGATTGCATAGTGAGTTGAGGCTCCATCTTTATCATCCAACTCTTTCCTTCATCTGCTTCAATAGCAGTATTGTGCTTTCATGCTCTTGGCATCGGGAATCCATGTATGAGTTTTCCAACACCTTCACTTAGGTCATTTTTGTGAGCAAAACATAGAATAAGAGCAAGGGTGCCCATCTAGGTAGTCTTCAATTTCTTAGTTTAGCATAGGAGCGCTCTCCAAAGGTGCTCCAACGCGATCATCTGCGGGAAAATAAGATTTGTCCCACCTATCTAGATCAAACAAAACAGTTCTTCTATGGTTGCTATACATAGTGAGTCATGAAACTCGCATGCAACTTAGAATCAGATTCTTCCTTAGTACGCGAGCTACATGGCAAAGGATTAGGCTACTAGAAGATATGTACCTCTAATGACTTATTTACTCTAAAAAGGA
The DNA here is from genome assembly GCA_916181665.1 of Avena sativa. Taxonomy (NCBI): domain Eukaryota; kingdom Viridiplantae; phylum Streptophyta; class Magnoliopsida; order Poales; family Poaceae; genus Avena; species Avena sativa. The sequence goes on along the minus strand of OV702289.1, from coordinate 354,391,976 downwards.
TTAAGCAATCGCAAGGAATTATTTGATCCATCCGGTTTGACTCCAAGCTTGGGGGATCTGTGAGAACCTTGTAATCTATCTTACAGTTTTAGCATGTTAATTTTTCTACATGCATGATAAGACTTTAATTCTTGAATTTGCATTAGTTGCATCAACTTCAAGCTCCCTTTGTTCAAGAGAAGTTTTATATCCGTTGAGTTGTGAGACTTTATGATAATTGAAGTTGTGTTTTGATTCATGATTGTTATATTAGATGATTAAACTATGTTGAGTGTTACAATACTTGTACAACTATCATGATTTTAGGGACTTCCACACCAATCAAAGTATTGATTAAGTTATGAGAAGAAGAATTCTGGTAGCATATTATAATTAAGAGTTTTTGAAAGCCATTGAAGTAGTGTGCATGATCAAATAGCTGTGCTGAAAGAAAAAGAGAAAAGAGAGCAAGTAAAAATATAGACATACAGTTGTCAAAAGAAAAGTAAGAGAGCAGCTATCAAAAGAATCGAACATAGAAGAAAAAGAATGATCATGAATCTTCATTACTGAACCTAGTTCCCTATATCTCTAAACTCCGTGATTATATGATATGTTAAATCACTAGCAGCTTCTTATGACTTAATTATGACAAGAAAAGGTGTGGAAGCCTCTAAGATGTAATGTGTAAGGGTATGGTAATACCCCCGAAGTATCTATACATCCGATGTTGTATCCTGTTTCAATTTCTGCCTCATTTATTATAGCGAATTGTGTCCCATGAACATGATGATCTTGTCCATAAGCCACCATCTTGCTCGGGGACGAGCAAGAGCCTAGCTTGGGGGATTTGATGAGTCCAAAATTGAAGCATTTTTACCTTTCGTTTTTGCATAAGTAGAGTAGGGATCTTTGTATTTCACTACGTCTACATGCACTATTTTGTTCTTATTTCAATAGGATCCCAAATAATTGAGTCCTATATGAACATATAAATTGGAACTATCATATTGTGTAATTATATGATATGTCTAAGTGATAAAAGTCATTTTATGGATTTACCTTCGCACTTGGGAGAATACCAAGCCAGGAGGAGGCATCAGCACGGATAACGACCGGTGCTACGAGCGGAGCCCGCCCGTACTGTCCGCACGTACCAAGTGCCATCGTGACTACCTCGTCAAATACTTCCACTTGGCGAAGACGAGAGGGAGATCTGACATTCACAACCACCAGAAACCACGAAAAAACACATCTAAAAGGGATCTGAAGGAGAAACTTGGCTAGGACAAAATCCCAACTGCTTCACGGATCATTGGAGGACAATGCGTCATCCCCTTCATCATCGCTGCATCTCCATTACCAGCATTACCCCCATATTTCATCTATTAGATCTCATTGTAATTCTAGATTCAATTGTGGTTTACATTAGATCTAACTCCGTACTTTTATCCATTCATTTGATTATGATGATGTATTGATTGCTTCCATGAGTTAGTAGTTCCTTTGTTCTTGGGTAGATGGAGAAACCCTAGCACAATTATGACTTCGTAATAAAGATGATTTATTCTTGTGTCCATATGACTTGCCCGTCTATGATATAATTATGATTTGTGTTTGATCTCTCTCTTTAGAAGGTATGTGTAGTCGGCCGCATACCATTTGACCTAGGGACTAAAGGGAGGGAGAAATCCTTTGGACATGTCTTGGAAGTGTACCTGGAATGGCCCCATGACAGATTGGCGTCGGGTCGTAACCTACATGGTCGAAGGAGGTTTAAAGAGAGACTCCCTAAGCTAATTACGATATCCACGGGGAAACCCTTAATTGTTGTGGTTTGTATGGGTGACTGCTCTCAGACATCGTAGTGGTTATTTAGAGGTGACCTCACTCTTGGCTCAACAAAGTGGCTTCCTGCGAGCCTTGTAGTGAACATCTTATTATGGAGCTCTCTCCACACATATCATGACACAAGGAGCATGTTATCTTGATTACATATAACAATTATACTATGATAGTGGTGTATCCTACATCTCCGAGAACGTTTTTAGCCTTATTGAGTTCAACCACGCTTTCATACAAACTTGTTACTTGTTTTTTTTTACTTGTTTTAATTACTTTTCTGCAAACAATCATAAACCTTGCAAACACCCTTTACTTGAGATCAAAGACATCTTATAAGTATACTTTGGTAGAGAGTAACGAGGGGCATAAATACCTAAACCAATAGCTCTCTGTGGGTTCAATATCTTTACTTTGAAACTAGCTACAATTGATCGGTGCACTTGCAGTCATCAGCTGCACATCATAATTTTAAATGACAGCAAATGGATGTTAAGAGTGCCTTTCTTAATGGTCCATTACATGAATTGGTGTATGTTAAGCAACCCCTAGGCTTCGAGGACCCCAACTTTCCGAACCATGTCTACAAACTCGATAAGGTGCTCTATGGCCTTAAATAAGACCCACGTGTCTGGTATGAGCATCTTAAAGAGTTGTTGTTAGACTGTTGCTTTGAGGTTGGGTAGATTGACCCCACTCTTTTTACTAAGGTTAATGGGGAACTTTTCGTATGCTAATTGTATGTTGATGACATTATTTTTGGCTCAACTAACAAAGTTTTTAACGATGAATTTTCAAAGCTTATGACTGACAGGTTTGAGATGTCTATGACTGAAGAATTAAGGTTCTTCCTTGTATTTGAGATCAAACAACTAAGGGAAGGAACCTTCATAAATCAAGCGAAGTACATTCAAGACATGCTCAAAAGTGTCGGGGGTATGACCCCCTGTAGGGTCAAGCTATGGTATAAATATGAGGTTGGCCAAGGTTAAGGTTAACCAATGTGGGGTGGCCGACATAAGGTCGAGATACCCGAGTTGGCATACCATGGCTGACATAACACTTATTTTCTCTCCTATGTAGGTTTCCACAGGTTGAGTTACATCGGTAGAGGTTGACATAGGGGTGGAATATGCCAGGAGGGTGTATGCCGGCCTCAAGGTTAGCGCCTCTGTATCTCCCAGTATTCCCTAAGGAGATACGCATGCAAAATTCAGGCGTGCTCCTAAATCCCGAAGCCAAGTCCCATCGAGGATTTCCAGGAGGGAACAATGTCAGTGGTAGACTCTTAGTGTTCAGGGCACGTCAAGTCCCATTGCTAACAAGAAGAGCATATGGGCCTAGCCAACGACTTCTGCTACAACATATTCTGAGCATATTCTATGCCACCTCATCCTTAACTATAACCTGGGCACCCCTTTATAAGGTGCACCAGGGCCTCCTAGAAGAGGGGCGATTGATTAGTTACTTGACATTTATGAGTAGCACTGAGAGAGGCAGGAGCTCCTTCTTCTTCCTCTCACATATAGATCGAGGAGCCATTGTAGCTTGAGTATTCATCAAAGTACAAGATCTATCATGCAGGAGTAGGGGTTTTATCACAGTAGGAGAGCCATGAACCTGGGTATATCATGTGTTATGTGTGCGGTATCCACCGCACTATCCCTCCCTAGATCCTCTAGCGTCCATACGGCCCCAACTTTAGCCATCCTATGGCATCTGTTTTAATACCACCATGACAGTTGGTGCACATAATGGGGCCAACAGCGGTGCTAGATGGAGTCATCGTCTGGATGGGAAGTATCTTCGCCTCAGGTGAGCGCGTCATCTCCAGCCTGGTCTAGTGTTTTGGCTCACTAAATTTCGCCAGCGACAACATAGGCAACTTCAACAACAGGCCCTTTCCATGCAACAACAAGTTTGCTAGATTTGTCACACACAAGATCTAGGTCGCGGTCGACATCTCCTACAAGTTCCTGTAGAAGGTGGTGGTTGCAGCGGATCCACCTGCTCTCTACGTAGCTGGCAGCCAGCATACCGATCGCCCCACTAGTAGCATGGAGGTGATGATGATGGTGCCTAGCGCAGATGCTGGAAAAGAGCTGGTGGAGGAGGTGGATACAACTCCCAAGGTAACCAGGTCTAGGGGTCCTCTACTGGAAAAGCCAGAGAAAATCCTGCAGGCAGCTATAGAGAAGCTGGCTATGCCAGTGGCACGAGTAGTTGATCTGGCTCAGCCACATGCAGATATAGAGCAAACCCGGTAGAGTGTTCTCCAGGGAGCCATGCAAGTATCTTGGGCACGAGAGGAGCTGAATATCACCCTCCGTGAGTACAACAAGGCACATAAGTTTCCTATGGCAAGCCCTAGTCGTTTAGATGGAGTGAGGAACAGGGGTAAGAACCTCAATGCTAAGATAGAAAGAGACAGTAAAGCCAAGTCTGCTATGTCTGGTAGTTAGATGTTGACCATTATGTCGAAATACAGTACCCCGGCTAAGAACCTTAGGTCTCCAGAGGCAGTAGCAGCCGAGATATCAGTTTTATCTAGCAAGTCCCAACGCAGGCAGCAGGAGAGAGTGAATGACTTAGTGCGCATCCCAAACCGACAGAATAAGGCCATCATCAGGGCAAACCTGGCTAGAGCTGGTGGCTCCCAAGTCATTCATTTGGCTAGGGGAGCTACGGCAACGTTTGCCGAAGTAGCAGCATCATCGCCTCTTGCATCCCCTAGGTGAGAAGGAAGTGTAAACTCCAGGAAAAATAACAAGCAGCTAGTGGCTTATGACCCAACTTTTGCTAGGAAAGGCAATGCCGCACAGGGGAATCCCAGCCAACATAATGTCGTTTAGGGAAATGTCAGGCACGGTAATGCCGGTCCGAGTAATCCGAACCATAGTGGCCCTAATTCGGCTGGTGGTGCCAGCAACAACAACTAACTTAGCATCCAATGCAGAATCAACCTCGGCCGTAGCAAAGTGCAGGACAACTTGTTCAGCATCAAGGTGGTAATCCGGTGGTGAACCGGTACAATGATGGTTAATCGGCTATGGTGAATGCTGGGTATTAGAGGCTAGAGCACCAGATGATGGGGAATGCATTAGGATCTTGGCTGGGGAACGGAAATTTGCAGCCAGATGATGCGCTGATGAAGTTAGACATGATTTACATGTCAGAGATCATTAAGGGACAAGGTCCTCCGGGTCTAGCATGTTTTGGACCTCGGATCATGAGAGAGCCGCTAGGGTAAAACTTTCAGTTAGCATGGGGCACCAAGACCTCTGTGATAACCCCCATGTGTAGGGAATCATAGTAGTACCTCTCAATGTGTAATTAGGGTATGGATCCACAGGAGCAAGAAGGAAAAGCTATCTATTCTTTACAACTAAAGTGTCACAAGTTTTAGTTGATTATGCACTAAACAAGTTAAGGAACAGGATGGTTGATTTAATAGATGCAAATTTAATTTAACAAAACAAGAATGTAAAAGTGTTCCAATCCTCTTTAATGCAAGATGACAAGACAAGGGTTTTCTATTATGGGAATAATGGACATGGGTTCACTTAATCCTCTCTTCTCCATCTATGGTGATTATCATTTTGTAGATAGTAAAGGTACACACAATTTCAATGTTTTAATGGTACTTTTGTGGTGTCTACATGTCGTAAAACACATAAGTGAAATAAGTACTCCTTTGTATTGCTAGGTCACCCTTGCAATAATGCTAGCATTTGGTTTGTGTCACACCACACATCATACTTCTCTATTTTTACCCCTAGATAAAGGATGTTGGGCTGCATTGCTGTCACTCAATACATATGCCATTGTCACTCGGACTCCCATTACCTACATACATCATACTTCTTAATGGAAAACATTCTAAACACTAGAGCAATGATTCATATGTTGTGACTATTATCACATCTCCCTCATCTACCCCCACTTGGTGGTGTCAATCACCTCATGATATGGATAAACAAGGCATTATCTATAGATCTAAACCATTACATGCATCATAGACTATTCCTAGAGTATGAAAAACCATACAAGATCCAACACAACGGTAAATTAATAACAAGTACTATCTCATAACACAATATCCAGCATAGGAGTTACATAGATAGATCCATACTCATGCAAGGCACATCATATGGACTTTAACAATGATCATACATGGAGAGATTAGATCAAGTTACCACCATAAACCCAAAGTCCAGGGTGTGGGGTCCGCGGATTAATCCTCCGGGAATCCCTGTTATGCACACCACCATGATCCCATGATATGTCAGTCGTGGCACATAACCGACAAGTATGAAAGTAAACATCCAAAACTTAAGCGGATACAAGTCATACCTTAATGCCATTATGGCTACAACACTCAACATCAGTGGAACTTCATCAAGCGTAGAGCCCAAGCCATGCCTTAACCTACATGTAACTGACTAGGCGAACGTCCTAGCTCGCATAATCGTCAACATCACCTTCTTCTTCAGATCTGACCAAGTTAATAGCCAGGGACAATGCCAGTGAGTACTTCGAATATACTCGCAAACCACCTTAAGATAAACAATAAGAGGATATGAAATATGGCTGTGGTAGTAGGAGGGCTCCATGAGTGTTTCTTTTCTAAAAATAGTTTCTCTTGTAGATATAGCATCTACATATCTTTGTTGTAAACTTTTATAAAAACATTTTGCGAAACCTTTTTGAAATGTTTTGGAAAACATTAGGATTGGTTCACCCATTTGTTTCTTCCTTCTGGTCGTCCCATGACCAAACTCCTTTCCTTCCTTTCCGACCATCCCATGGTCAAAACATTTCTAAATCCTTTGCTTTTCCGAAGTCCTTTTGAAATCAAAACCAGCACCACTCTACAGCAACCTTCCCAACCGTCCATAACCGTGGATACAGCTATTCGAATAGATTTACACTCTGTAGAGGTTGTACACTTTACCCACACCATCCGGGTACCCTGCCCTGATCTACACCGATTGTGGGTCGAGTAACTGATCAAGACTCTCTAGATGCCACACTAGTATAGGCCCTACCCTATGAGTTGTTCTTCTCAACATCGGGACGTCTGGGCCAAAGAACAACTGGAGCGCATTCCAACTCCTCCAGGGTGGGCACTTTCAATGAGAGGCTCATAGTATCGCCCGGCTTCTCCCAAGGATAGTTGGCCCTTTCTATAAAGGAACCCCAGCATTAGAGGGAGATGATCCCTTAGAAGTAGTTGTTAGAATTCCTACACCAGAGTAGCAAACTTCAAGTCCATCCCTGTCCTATTCCAAAGTAATGTGGTTGCACGGGTTAATTGTTCTCGCAAAACTACAATGAAACGGGTGAGTTTTTGTAAACCTTTCTCCTCTATGTTTCTTTCAGCATTTTGTAAACCAGAACCTTTTTCCTTTCTCAAACTTCTCTTGGTAGATCATACCTCACCAAGGTTTTATGATAAAACATTCTGTAAACTTTTTCAGGGTCTTCCCATCCTATAGTTTTACTTCGGCTAAAACGGCGCCTCCAAAGGGGTATGGTGGTATACACCATCTACCATACTAGGGATGAATAGGTGTCGTCAAGGGGGTTGTAAATAGTAGTACAATTGTGTAATGGTTTGGAGGAGACTAGCCACTACCAGGTACAAATTGTCATATAATAAAACAATGCAGTTTTAATAAAACAGTAGGTAAAACATGCATAAGTAAAATAGTAGGAAAAGGCTTATGAGCAAGAAGGTGGCTTGACTGAGTTCAGAAATATGGCAATATGTCCCTGGATTTCTTTTTAGAATACCATAATAACCAATAATAACCATCATCTTCAAATTTTCGATATAATCGCAACTATCATCGTCAAAGGGAATACATGCAAGCATGCAATTCATACAATCAACACAAGGCATACATCCATCAATACCATATAGCAAGCAAACATACAACACATTACTAAAATCAGTAGGTATTGATAGATTGAGATCATAGCATTTAGAATTACTTTAATTGTCTTTGTGGACTATCTTTTATGATTTATTTGCCACAACCACTTAATGAAGGGGTTTGGAACTAAGGCTTGGGTCTATATGATATCAATGTACAAAGATGATATCAACAGATAGTTATCACACAAACAAGGCCAACAAAAGTGGTTCCATGATTTTATCAATTTTCCTTATTTAGTTATGATTATTCTATTGGAAATAACTCCAGTTTAGGTGAATAAATCACCAGAAAATATCTGGAGCTCAAATAAATTTGTCCTTAGGGATCTTGGTAGACTTTGGTGTTTAAGACTTTGGAGAGTTGGATTCATCTCAAAATAATTACTAGAATGCAATTGGGAAAATCCCAAAGTCAGTTATGCAGGAAGTTTATCTTTTTAACCAGATTAATTCTACAGTTCGAAATGGTCACAGACCAGGGTATCAGAAATACCTTCGAGTAAAATTTGGAATCACTATTTTTGGAGTTGCTAAGCTTCTAAAATGATTTATCTAGTGATAATACCCCATATAGAAGTGTTTAATTCATTAAAATGTAACAAAGGGTCAATAAATAGTGATCTCCTAGTTTTTGATAGGTATTGATGTACCACATAATTAAGAGTTTGAATCAACGCAAAATAAGCTATGGTTTGGCCTAGGGAATTTTCTAAAGTCAGAAATGAGGAGATTTTGTTATTTTTACCATAGTAAAAATAATGCTCCACTTGCCAAGGAGAGGGATTCGGCCCACCCCGGCGGTGTGGGTGAGCACGTGTGGCGCGTTTAAGCCTGACGGGATAGCCCACTGGTCAGAGGTGGAACCAGGCGAAGGGGTATGGGGCAATCTGGGGCGTTTGTGCAAGTCAGATCGGACAGCGATGCGTCGTCGTCTTTTCTGGAACAGAACAGCAGTGGGCAAACCCTAGAGGTGGTTCGGGGAGAGACGGGGAGGCTCACCGAGGGCTCGCGAGGCGTTTTTGGTGCCGCATGAGAACGCGGAGCACCGCAATGAGTCCAGAGAGGGGCGTCACGGTGATGTTTGCTTTCATAAGGGATCTCGGGCAACGGTGGCTGAGAGGGGCTCATCGGAGCTCGATCGAGGAGCACCTAGGACCTGCCGCATGTCGAAAATAAGGTCATGATTAGGTGCAGGGGTTGAGGAGAGTCTAGGAGGGAGACATGCAGAGGAAGGGGAGCAGGGAGAGAGCTACGCTCAACTCTTTGCCATGGCCGAGGGGCTATCTTTCTCCTCCTGCGAGCAGGGCAGAGAAGGGGAGAGGTTTTGGATCTCGGGGATGGTAGGAGGGAGTGAGGAGATGCAAATGAGTGGGCTAGAGAGGCTCAGGGGTGCTATCCACCCTTATAAACCAAAGGATGGGTATATGATGGACTAGGTCCATTTGGAGCATGAAGGAGGGCGGGGCTGGCCATAGATTGGATGAGGAGGGCGGTGGGGGTCATGCTAGGGACTGAGTACCTCTAAGAGACATAGAGGAGGGGTGCGGCAGTAGCAAGATATTAAAATGGCAAGAAAGGACCTAGGATTTGTCTTTCTTTTAATCAAACACAAAGGACAAGAGGGTGTGAGTTGCTACAATGCTAGGGCTACAATGCACACGACCAGGGGGTGTTAGGGTTGCTGTGGAGAAGTATGGAACAAGCTTTTATGAGTGTGGATTTGATTTGATAGTGATTTTTGGATTATGCTCAAATCTGCCTCCGTTGATGGTCATAGGTTATTTCTTGATTTTTGATCTGGACTTGGTGAGATAAGGATGCTGGGATATGGGTAGGGTCAAGATGCATCCCCAAGAATTATTTGGGATTTATTGGATCATGTTAGAGCATTTTTAAATCATTTATTCAAAAAGTGTTGATTGAGTTTTATTGAATTCATTGGGGAAAGTTGACTGGGACAATGTGGGTTTTTGGTTCGAGATAGTCCCAAATGTGAATTTGTACTTTGGAGAATTTTCCCTGGATTTATTGAGGCATGAAAGTATTTAAAACATTTATTATTCCATTTCTGCCATTTTAGAAACTAGGCAAAAAGAATTATTAAGACTCTTCAAAAATATTTATTTTTGAAGCGGAAAGATAGGATATAATAAGTAGGCCTCAATTGTGTCTAAAGATGGACAAGTATTTTGGAGAAAAACACACTTTCTTTTATGGAGGGAGATTTTGAGGTTATTGTAGGGAAAGGAAATAAACTGTTTTTGGGTCAAAACAATTTGGGGAAATATTTGATAAATAATACCTCCATGGTAGATGATGTACACCATAAGTATCCATCATGTGATACCTTGGGTTTTGAGGATTATACTTGATTTTGAACAAGGACAAGAAGTAGAGGATTTTAGGCATCGGTAATTTTATACCTTCAAAACCTTGTTGGATCTTGGAGCTCAGGGCTCCCATTGGGGAATGGGCTAGGTGGATGGGTATACCAATTGATGTAGATCATGATGGTACAGAAGGTTGAGGTTGACCATGATCAAGCTCTCCAAGAATTGATAACAAACTTGGAAGAAAGGGTGCCAGAACAGATTATCAAGTAGCCTTCGAAACCCTATGGGTTTTGGAAGCACAAAGCTCCAATTGAAACAAGTGAGGAAGGGATTGGTAGACCTTTATGAGTATATTTCAACCATGCCAATAGTTGGTAAAAATAAGATAGTATGAAGATGTGAACTTCCTCCAAACTAGGCATGTTGATAAGATTTACATGAATTATTATTTTCTTGCCTACAAAACCATCAAGAAAAACTGGGTTAAAGCATGGTCTATCCAAGGTCAAGAGTGGGCCTTGGTAGTCCTTAGGATGGTATACAATATGGTTCAAGTGCATTTCCAAATATGCAAGGTGGTTGAGAAAGGCAGGTATTCAAAAAGTGATGTTGAAACAGTTTCTAGACTTAGTTAAAATTTGGCAGTTTTGAGGCTTTTGACTAGAATATAAGAGGGAATGTTTTTGATGGGTTGCAAGTTACCAAAGCATCATCAAGTGGACAATTATGAAGTGTAGATTTAGTGGTAAGGGTCCATGCTTGGATTTGGTCTTCATTGACTTCAGTAGTGATCTGGTTAAGGGTTTTTAGATGATTACTTAATGGCTATAGATCAGATCCAGCTTGATTAAACTACTTTGGGTTGACACCCTTGGATTATCTAGATGCTAGATGATGAGCTCCTAGGGTAGCCCATACTACTCCTAAGCAAACAAGTCAAGCAGCAGATCAAGGCAACTCATCTTAGCAAATCAAGGCAATTCATCTTGGCAAGCAACTCAATCTACTACTAGGGTTATCATCAAGCCTTGCTTGAGGTAACGATGGGTAGTTTGAAAGGTTGGAGTTTGAATGAGGTAAGATCCTTGGTACATCTACCAAGGATGGAATTTAAAAGCTTTGTGGAAAGGTTTTGGAAAACATAGAGGTAAGAGTAGTTGAAAGTTCTGTCTTGAAAACATAAGGAGATTATATCTTAGACAACTCCATAATTTTGTCAATAGAAACTATTAAAATACTTTGGTTTGCAAAGTCATCTTGACTCAAGTTTTGAAATGCCAGAACATTTGAGAATATGTAAAGTGAGCCAAGACAGTTTTATTAAATAGTTGTAGTTAACTGATAGTGAGGTAAGGAGTATATCATATGCTATACATTAAGATGCATAAGCAGAAACAAACCAACCAGGCACTGCATTACTAAACAAGAAAAAGGTTTTGTCCCCCTGATTTTTGCATTCTGGACAACTAATCAGGGTTGCTGAAATTGGGGTGTCACAGACCTTTCCCCCTTAAAAGAATCTCGTCCCAAGATTTGGGAGAGTAGGTTTAAGGAATTGTTGAGTCGAGGTTAGTACTATGTGTCTCACGCATACTAACTTACAGACTTTGTCTTCGAACGTGGTTACTGTGTCGGTAGAGCTGACCTTCAATCTTCTTGAAGGTAGAGAGGGTTGAGAAGGTTGTAGTCCGGATTGCGACGGATGATCTTCTTTTCCTTTTGGATTCGAGGTCATGAGGGTTTAGGCTGGGCGAACTATCTCTAAAAGGAGCATCACGAAGTAATCTCTGATGATAGGGTCTACCCTTTGATGTCTTTTAGGTCAGTATCCACGAATTTTTCCATAGGGGCTGAGCATATCATAATTGACAACTTAGGGTCAGAACTCTTGGGTTGAGGTCTTCGAGTGACGTCCTATTACGAGACCCTGCGTCAGGGGTGGTTTACTAACAAAGCCTTAGGAGTTAACTCTGGGTAGGTTAGTGGTTAATGACACTTCTTGTTAGTCTTCAGTAGAAGTAGAGACGTCCAGCTTCAGAGGATTGTCTTCACTTGAACTCTTTTTGTTGCTTTTGCGCTATCGGTGTGGACTCGTTGCCTTCATGCATCCTTATCTTCAATATTTTGGAGTATTCTAGCCTTCTGATGAGGGACTTCCTATTGGTTTGGGTAGGGTAGACTAAAATAGTTAGTATCTTTGTGGATGTCGTAAGCTCTAATATATCAGAGGTTAGTGTAGTTAGATCTTCACTCCTTGTCTGGGTTAGCCAATCTTGTGGTTTACGGTGGATCGAGGGGATCCTTCAATGGTCTATTTTTGGCTTCAACGAGATTCTTGCTATAGTTGGTAGATGAGTGTTAGCTTGTAGTACTGATGATGAGTCTTGAGAAGTGAGTTTGAGGAGGTATGCTATCTTGCTGAGGAGCAGTCTTCGAGTGGTTCACACTTGACGATGTCACACTTCCGTTTCTAGCGATGCCTTTCCTGTCATCACTCCCGAGGTTAGTAGGGGTTCTTGTTAGTGACAACTAACCAGGTTTTTTTCTAAGTTACTTGGTGGGATATCGCTCCTCGAGTCATATTTGACTAAGGTCAAAACAAACCAGAACACACATACAAGGTGAACAGAGCATTGGTTTCAGAATTTTCTCCACAATTAACACACATTAAGCAACACAATACACACTTACGCAAGCAAATACGACCTACTCTAGAGACCAAAGAGTTAACTACTCGCGATATAGGGGAATCCTATCTTAGGAACATTGATCCTAGAGATCACATTATTGAGGTCTGGGTTACTATCTTGTGAATGAAGCCTTTGCCGTGTCATCGGACACTTCTCGATAGTGCAGTACTTGATTTCTTCTGGTTATGGGGACTCTGCTTGTAGGGCGATCTTGTAGTCTCCTTGTGTTTGCTGGTAGTTGCTTGTTTTCATCTTGCTATCACTATCTTCACCTGGTTCTAGGTCCTATTGGTTTTAAAATCATATGTTTGAAATTTGGACGAGAGATAGAAAAAACCATTTTTTTAATAATTTCAATTGGGACGAGATAAGGTGTAGAATCTTTCGAAAAGATTTTGAGGAAAATAAATTTCGAAGCCCGTGTTTCCAAAATAGTTTTCTTTTCTAACGACTATGCTAAATAAGGTTCAGGATGGCTCTGATACCAAGTCTGTGGGATCCCCGGATTAATCCTCCGAGAATCCCTGTTATGCACACCACCACGATCCCATGATCTGTCAGTCGTGGCACATAACCGACAAGTATCAAAGTAAACATCCAAAACTTAAGCGGATACAAGTCATAACTTAATGCCATTATGGCTACAACACTCAACATCAGCGGAACTTCATCAAGCATAGAGTCCTAGCCATGCCTTAACCTATAGGCAACTGACTGGGAGTACGTCCTAGCTCGCATAGTCGTCAACATCACCTTCTTCTTCAGATCTGACCAAGTTAATAGCCAGGGCAATGCCATTGAGTACTTCGAATATACTCACAAACCACCTTAAGATAAACAATAATAGGATATGCAATATGGCTGTGGTAGTAGGAGGGCTCCATGAGAGGTTCTTTTCTAAAAAATAGTTTCTCTTGTAGATATAGCATCTACATATCTTTGTTGAGAACTTTTATAAAAACATTTTGGGAAACCTATTTGAAATGTTTTGGAAAACACTAGGATTGGTTCACCCATTTGTTTCTTCCTTCTAGTCATCCCATGACCAAACTCCTTTCCTTCCTTTCCGACCATCCCATGGTCAAAACATTTCTAAAGTCTTTGCTTTCCGAAAGTCCTTTTTGAAATCAAAACCAGCACTGCTCTATAACAACCTTCCCAACCGTCCGTGACCACGGACACGGCTATTCGAATAGATTTACACTCTGCAGAGGTTGTACACTTTACCCACACCATCCAGGTACCGGACCCTGATCTACACGTATCGTGGGTCGAGTAACCGATCAAGACTCTCTAGATGCCACTCTAGTATAGGCCCTACCCTATGTGTTGTTCCTCTCAACACCGGGACATCTAGGCCAAAGACCATCTAGAGCGCATTCCGACTCCTCCAGATTTACTTTAATTGTCTTTGTGGACTTTCTTTATGATTTATTTTCCACAACCATTTAATGAAGGGGTTTGGAACTAAGGCTTGGGTCTATATGATATCAATGTTCAAATATGATATCAACAGATAGTTTTATCGCACAAACAAGGCCAACAAAAGTGGTTTCATGATTTTATCAATTTTCCTTATTTAGTTATGATTATTCTAGTGGAAATAACTCTAGTTTACGTGAATAAATCACCAGAAAATAATTGGAGCTCAGATATATTTTTCCTTAGGGATTTTGGTATACTTTGGTGTCTAATACTTTTGAGAGTTGGATTCATCTCAAAATAATTACTAGAATGCCCATGGGAAAATCCCAAAGTCAGTTCTGCATGAAGTTTGTCTTTTTAACTAGATTAATTCTACATGTCAAAACAGTCAGAGACTAGGGTCCATGGATAGGTATTAAAAATACATCCATTAGAATTTGGAATCACTATTTTTAGATTTGCTAAGCTTCTAAAATGATTTATCTAGTGATAATACCCCATACAGAAGTATTTAACTCATTAAAATGTAACAGAGGGTCAATAAATAGTGATTTCCTAGTTTTTGGTAGGTACTGATGTACTAAATAAGCTATGGTTTGGCCTAGGAAATTTTCTAAAGTCAGAAATGAGGAGATTTTGTTATTTTACCATAGTAAAAATAATGCTCCACTTGGCATGGGGCCAAGGTGGCATGAAAGATATCTAGGATACCTTTCAGTATCAGAAGGATTCAAATCAAATGGTGTTATAAAACTCATAGAAAGATTTATCTTGCAAGAAGGACACATCTAGAAGTTTGATTTATCATTATTAATGTAGACAACATTTGGACTATCTAGGGGTACTGATGTTTAAGGAAATGTTCAAGGACCATAGGAATTTTAGATTTGGGCATTTCGAGTCATTTTCCCTTTTCATTTCGATTTAAAGCAACTGGTTAATTATGGATCTAGAAAAGAAATCCAAAAAGAAAAAGGGCAGGGGTTACTGGCCATGATCTTGAAGTAGTTGGGCCAGGGAGAGGGATTCGGCCCACCTCGGTCGTGCGGGTGAGCGCGCGTGGCGCGCTTAAGCCGGACAGGGATGGCCCGCTGGTTAGAGGTGGAACCAGGTGAAGGGGTATGGGGTGATCTAGGGCGTTGGTGCAAGTCAGATCGGACAGCGACGCGTCGTCGTCTTTGCTAGAATAGAACGGCAGCGGGCAAACCCTAGAGGAGGTTCAGGGAGAGACAGGGAGGCTCACCGGGGGCTCGGGAGGCATCGTCGGGGCTACAGGAGGATGCGGAGCACCACGACGAGTTCGGAGAGGGGCATCACAGTGGTGCTTTCTTTCGGAAGGGAGCTCACACGATGGTGGCCGAGAGGGGCTCGTCGGAGCTCGATCGAGGAGCACCTAGGACCTGCTACATGTCGAAAATAAGGGCATGATTAGGTGTAGGGGCCGAGGAGAGTCTAGGAGGGAGACATGCAAAGGAAGGGGGGCAGGGGGGAGAGAGAGCTACGCTCAATTCTTTGCCATGGCCGAGGGGCTATCTTTCTCCTCCTGCGAGCAAGGCAGAGCAGGGGAGAGGCTTTGGATCTCGGGGATGGTCGGAGGGAGTGAGGAGATGAAAATGAAGGGTCCAGAGAAGCTCGGGGGTGCTCTCTGCCCTTATAAACCAAAGGATGGGTATATGATGGACTAGGTCCATTTGGAGCATGGAGGAGGGCGGGTCTGGCCATAGATTGGGTGAGGAGGGCGGTGGGGGTCGTGCTGTGGACTGAGTACCTCTAGGAGATAGAGAGGAGGGGTGCGGCAGCAGCAAGATATTAAAATGGGAAGAAAGGACCTAGGATTTTTCTTTCTTTCAATCAAACACAAAGGACAAGAGGGTGTGACTTGCTACAGTGCTAGGGCTATAGTGCACACGACCAGGGGGTGTTAGGGTTGCTGTGGAGAAGTATGGAACAAGATTTGATGAGTATGGAGTTGATATTATAGTGATTTTTGGATTATGCTCAAATCTGCCTCCATTGATTTTTGATTTGGTCATGGGTTTCCAAAATAGTTTTCTTGTCTAACGACCATGCTAACTAAGGTTCTCCTACAGTCAGGATGGCTCTATTACCAAGTTTGTGGGGCCCCTAGATCAATCCTCCGAGAATCCCTATTATGCACACCAACTTGACCCCATGATCTGTCAGTCATGGCACATAACTGACACGTATCAAAGTAAACATCCAAAACTTAAGCGAATACAAGTCATACATTAATGCCATTATGGCTACAACACTCAACATTAGCGGAACTTCATCAAGCGTAGAGCCCGAGCCATGCCTTAACCTACAGGAAACTGACTCGGAGAACGTCCTATCCAGAGCCATGCCTTAACCTAACGGAATCTTGTGCCATGACAGCATGGTTTGGCCAAAAAACAACTTATAAAATGTAAAGCACATAAAGTTCCATAGTGGTATCACCCCAAGCCTTGCTTTCTTATGAGCTTTAAATTACACAAAAGATATGATTTTGAATATTTTGGAGGATCAACATGCATATTATAATTGGAAGTAGCTTTTGCCACAAAAAGTTAGATATGTGTAATCTATTTTAAGGGGTTTGGAACAAGTTTTAGCTTGCATTGTGAAGGCTTAGCAAAAAGAGATCTAAAGAGTGTGCCATCTAGTTCATAATGACAACATTTATTTTCTCACCTTGCTCCATATGGTTAAACATAGATATACATGAGCAAAGGGTACAATTTAATAGGAACAAACAAATCATACTTCATTTAAAGTAATTGAGCTTAGTAACTAGGCATAACATGAATTTCAGCCTTTTGCTTTTAACCCTGCTTTTCTTTTATTTCAAAGCATTCATATTCAGTTTTAATATCACCATGGCAAAGTATCTTCTCAGTAGCTTAATCATAAATATGCATAATGATTCATGATGGTGGACCTTTTATTGGAAACAAAAGTAAAGTAAATAAAATAGACGCTCCAAATTTCTATGATAGTCTTTTGTTGCTCGAAAAACAAAGTTTGGAGGTTTGTAAACCGATATTTTAATAGGTCCAATGGGGTTTCTTGGGAATCCCCAAGCTTATGGTTTTCACCATTCTTGGATTTCTCTTGGTGTGGTGTTCCTCTATTCCCTGTCAAAAAACTTAAACACAAAACTTTTCTCCCATCTCTTTTTTGAGTAGTGACATTAGTGGCACAAAAGCATAATAGTTGATGCATATATATCAAAGAAAAAATTATTTATAAATGTTCCATCAAGCATATAATGTTTATACACATCCCTAGTATATAATATGGCTCATAGCAATCATTTTAGGACACTTTGGAATGGTTAAAACAAAACAAGGAAAAATCTATCCAGATTTTTAGCAATAGAAAAACGAATTTATTTCAGCCACTTAAACATGTCAGGAATTTTAGCCAATTTGTTTACATACAGAGGATGAAAAGTTGTAAATGATGTGTAAATATGAATGCAAACTGAGTTATAGAAAAAATCACAGAATTTTTCTACTAAAAACTGTTCTGTAGGAATTTGCTACTCCATATATTTAACAACTTTTTAACATCCAAAATGGGTTCCACTTGGTACTTTATTACTAAACTACAACAAAGACACTAAAAAGGACTCTTTAACTACATCAAGAATGTATAAAAATAGATGACCGGGTTGCCTCCCGAAAAGCGCTTTCTTTATAGCCATATAGGTAGGCTTTACTTACTTGATTCAAGTGATGTGGAGATCATGTGGTAGCTTGGTGCTATCTCCTTTATCATCTATGAGAGGTTCCTCTACATCCCCAAGCTTAGGTTGGACCATATCTTTTTCTTCTTCATTATTCTCTCCTTCTTTGTGGTGCATGGACATCCCCAAGCTTGGGCTTTCATCATCTTGTTTCTGCAAAATATGGGTGCTTCTTGTGGCACTTTTAACTTCATGATGGTTATCATTATAACATGGAAATACATTCGCGGGGATCATTGTTTCCAAATTATGATCATTATCTTGAGTACTATCATACAATGGCTCATGTTCTATGGACACAATAACACTACTAGATTCATCTTTACCAAGAATTCTTTCTACCCAACTATCATATGAATCATCGTAAAAAGCATGTAAATCAATAGAATCATCAAGTATAGGGTTTTCATCATAGAGATCATCGTTACTTGAATAATTTTATCTGCCCATGCCACATGTATTATTGTTACACACGGAGGTTCATCCAAAGCTTTATCAAACATCATGCCCAAGCCATATTCATCGTCACTTTCCAAACTATTATCAATAATAATATCATTTTGCATGTGTTGATCATCACCAGAATCAAAATCAAAAGAGCATGGCAAGTGAGGATATGGAGGATCCTCTAATACCTTTTCCCCTTCTGTATATTATTCTTCTTGTTTCCTGCAAGCCATTATATCTCTCCTTGATAGCAACAAGATTGTTATAATATTCAAGGATATAGGTATTTTTACAAAAAAAATCAAGAGTTATTCAAGCATTGTAGCAAGTGTAAGGCTGTGAGTTTCATTTGCTACCAACATAACTATCTCAAGAAATCCCATTACAATAGTAAATTCTTTAGATGCCTTCATATCAGTGTTCATAAATTCATTATTATGGTAGGAAGCAATTATAGGCATACTCTCAAGCTTGCATTGGAAATTTAGATGCTTAGGATATTGATCTATGAACAAGATAAAGTATACATATCACATAATTCGTGGCCAATTTCATTCAATGCTTCCATTACTGACTTTGTTTGATCAACATTAATTGATTCAACCATAGGGGGTTGCATAATTACGTGATTCATACATTCCATGAACATAACAAATGAACTAATTTTTGTGTGTTTTTCAAATAAGGAGAGTAAAAACTGATACATAACTAAAAGTAAATCTAATGAGAAACTAATAACCAAACAAGTTAAAGAAACCTCCCCAAGCTTTAGATGATTACAAGATATAAAACAAACTAAAACAAATCTAAAGTCTAGTGCACACAAGAATAGAAACATAAGCGCTACGCTCCCCGACAACGACGCTAGAAAAGTATCTTGATAACCCCCAAGTGCAGGGGATCACTGTAGTACATCTGAATGTGGAAGTAGGTAATCGATCTGCAGGAGCAAGAAGGAAAATATATCTATTCTTTACAACTAAAGTGTCACAAGTTTTAGTTGATTATGCACTAAACAAGTTAAGGAACATGATGGTTGATTTAATAGATGCAAATTTAATGTAATAAAACAAGAATGTAAAAGTGTCTGAATCCTCTTCAATGCAAGAGGACAAGACAAGGGTTTTCTATTAGGGAACAATGGACATGGGTTCATGGGTTCACTTAATCCTCTCTTCTCCATCTATGGTGATTATCATGTTATAGATAGGAAAGGTACACACAATTGCAATGTTTTAATGGTACTTTTATGGTGGCTACATATCGTAAAACACATAGGTGAAAGAAGTACTCCTTTGTGTTGCTAGGTCAACCTTGAAATAAGGCTAGTATTTGGTTTGTGTCACACCACACATCATACTTCTCCCTTTTTACCGCTAGATAAAGGATGTTGGGCTGCATTGTTGTCACTCAATACATAGGCCACTGTCACTCGGCTACCCATTACCTACATACATCATACTTCTTAATGGAAAACAATCTAAACACTAGTGAAATCATTCATATGTTGTGAGTATTATCACATATCTCTCATCTACCCCCACTTGGTGGTGTCAATAACCTCATGATATGGATAAACAAGGCATTATGTATAGATCTAAACCATCACATGCATAATAGAATATTCCCAAAGTATGACAAACCATAAAATATCCAACACAATGGTAAATGAATAACAAGTACTATCTCATAACACAATATCCACCATAGGAATTACATAGATAGATATATACTCATGCAAGGCACATCATATGGACTTCAACAATGATCATACATGGACATATTAGATCAAGTTACCACCATAAACCCAAATTCCAGGGGGAGGACTACTCCCTCTTCATCATGGTGATGATGCTGGAGATATTGGAGAAGGTGGATATCCCTCTAGAGTCGGCTCTGATGGAGTTTCCCCCTCTAATATTCGCTGAATCTGACTCTGTTTGGTAGTGTTTATGTCTTTGTTGTGCTACCTCTCGAGGACTCCCCGGGGGGTCCTTATATAGGTTTTTTAGGTCAAGAGAACTCCATCGGCGAAATAATCAAGGCAATCGGACAACCGAGGAGGAAAAGAGGGCAGAGGCATGCCCACCTAGGCTGGGCCCGCCCTCTGGGCTCTTTTGGGCCTCCTAGCCATTCTCCCGAGGTTCTTGCACTCCAGATGCTTCTCGTGGTAAATATTGACATCCCCAAAAGCTCAGGTCCATTTGACTCCGTATAGGTCCTGAAACATGGAAAACAGAGAAACCATGGTTTTTCTGCCTTGCAGGGCTATAACCAAAATAAAGGGGCTCTTTGGTAAATCCCGAAAAATCAATGTAAAACATGTATATAACATTGTAAATGATGCAAATATGTGGGTAATCATGTCAACAAACTAGAAAGTTCATGTATGCATTTTACATGCATCACTATGACGACATCACCAATGCTAGAGGATTTGTTGATAGATTATGCCATAGTTGTGCACATTGCACAAGGGAACTGCAGATGGGAGGTGAGATATTTCCCGCAAATGTTGGAGGGGTCAGTGAGAGTTTGACTGAACAACTTGCCAACAAGAAGCATAAACTGCTGGCTCGAGTTTGAAGATGCATTATAATTTCACAAGTACTTACAAGAGGCCAAATATACCTCAGCAGCTGGCCATGTGCAAGCAAAGGCCCAATGAGACTGACAAAGAGTTCCTGACAAGGCAGTGCAATATGCACAACTCCTGTGAAGGAATTATCGAATCGCAAGCCATAACATGGTTTGCCCAAGGATGTCGACATGTCAGTATGTTGTGGCAAAGGTTGCAGAATGTTGGGGGGATGACCCCAGGTAAGGTCAAGCTGAGGTATAAGGACAAAGTCCACCGAGGCATAAACTAGCAAAACCATGAGCTAGCTGAGGTATATAAGGGCCGGCTGAGTTATGGTCGAGCTACCCAAGGCTGGACAGGCCCGGAAGGACCCAGCCAACATATATTGTATGTCTGCATGGTGTCTACGTTGTTTCATGTTTGCAGGTACCATCCTGGCCGAGTCACCCGGACAGGACCGAGTCAGGGGTTTGCGTGCTCAGGAAGGAGTGAGCCATCCCCAAGGTGAGCGCTTTTCTCTCTCTCACACGAGAATCCAGGGAGAGACAAGCGCTAGGGACAAAGGATAGAGGAGCAGAGACAGAACAGAGGTTCATAGACGTGACAATGTGTGACCCCAACGGTCAGACAACATGGACTCTGAGCCATTGCCATGCAGAGGCTAGCGACAGAGGAAAGGAGGGCACCAAACTACTTTTTCGGGACAAGCATCTTAAAGGAATATCCGAGCCACGTAAGCCTTGGTTGTAACCTGGCCACCCCTTTATAAGGTGATCTAGGGCCTCCAAGGGGGGTCGGTCCATTTTGCACTAAGGGAAAACCCTAGAGTGACAGGGAGTTGGAGCACTTCATCTCCTTCCTCTCTTCGATACATCTCAAGGAGCACTTCTACTAATCTAGAGATCATAATATAAGATCTAGTGCAGGAGTAGAGATTTTATCTCCTTAGGAGATCCTCGAACCTGGGTATATCATGTGATTGCTTGTGTTCTTCGTGTGCGGATTCACCGCACTATCCCTCCCTAGATACCACTAGTGTTCATAGGCCCCATCTTTAGCCTACCCATAGAATGTGTCGTGACACCACCATGATAGTTGGCGCCCACCATGGGGCCAGTAGTGGTGCTAGTTTGTGTATTCATCCGGACGAGAAACTTCATCACATCTGGGGAGCGCATTGTCTCCAGGATGGTTCAGTAATTCAGCTCGCTGGACTTCGTCAGAGACAACATGGGCAACTTCGGCAATCGCCTACTCCCATAGAATGGCAAGTTCGTCAGCTTCAGCGCACACAAGGTCTACATCAATGTTGACGTCTCTTGCATGTTCCCGCACCGAGTCATCGTGGCGGCAGATCCTCCTCTTAGTGCGGCTCGCGGTCCGCGTATCACTCGCCTTGCCAGCTACGTCGAGGTGATGATGACCGCACCAGATGATGTACGAGCAAAGATCTGGCCGAGGATGGGGAAACAACTCCCAAGGTAACTCATTCGAGGTTCCCTCCACTAGAGAGGCTGCAGGACATACTACAGCAAGCTATAGAGAGTTTGACTACTCCAGTAGCTCCCATAATAGATCCGACACAGGCACAAGCTGATCTAGAGGAGACTCGGCAAAAGGTGCTTAAGGGAGCAAAGAAAATAGTAGCAGCTCAACAGCCATTGAACATCACCCTACGTGAGTATGCTAGGGCAAATCACATTAACGCTAGTCCCACTCATATGGATGGTATAAAGATTAGCGGAAAGAACCTCATTAGTGAAATAGATAAAGAATATGTGCCAAAGCCAATAGATTCAGGTAACCCAATGTCTACACGCTTGCCGAGATACAGTACCCTGGCAAAGAACCTCAGGGATGCAGATGCAGTAGCTGCCGAGATACCTGCTTTATCCGGCGAGGCTCGGTAAAGGCAGCAAGAGAGAGTTATAGAGCTGGTGTGCATCGCGAACCAGCAAAATGAGGAGATACTCAAGACTAACCCAGCAAGAACATGTGGTACTTGTGTCGTTCATTCGGTTGGGGGCGCTCCTACAAGATCTGCCGGGGCAGGATCAACACCTCATGCAGGCCCAAGGGGAGATGAGGTTGTAACCTTTGGTAGAAGGAACAAGCAGATGATACCATATGACCTGAATGTGGCCGGGAAAGACAAAGCAGCACAGGGCAATGCTGACCGAGGAAGTGTTAGTGGAGGTAATGGTGGTCAATGCAATCTCGGCCAAGGCAATGGGAGTCAAGGAAACGTTGGGCGCGGTAATGCCAGCCAGCATAATTCGGCTAGAGCAAGGTAGTATCCACCTCAGCGACACCAGCAGCAGCATATACATCAGCAAGAGCAAAGTGTTGGGCCAGCTATGCAGCATCAATATGCTCATCTGTCGCAAAACAGATACAATGATTGTTATTCGGCTATGGCCAATGCTGGGTTTCCTAGGCCGGATCATCACATGATGGGAAATGCCATGGGATCTTGGCTAGGCAACAGGAACTTGTAGCCAGATGATGCTAGGTTGAAGCTAGATATAATTTATATGTCGGAAATGATGTAAGGAGAAGGTCCTCCGGGTCCTACATGTTTTGGACCTCGAATTATGAGAGATCCACCTATGCCGAACTTTTAGCTGGTCGGGTGACAAAGACATATGATGGCAGCACCAAGACACAAGATTGGTTGATTGACTATGCAACTGTTGTGCACATCGCATAGGGCAATCTCAGATGGGCAGTGAGTTATATTCCTTAGATCCTAGAAGGGACAACGAGGGTTTGGCTGAATAATCAACCAGCAGGAAGTATCAACTGTTGCTTAGATTCTGAGGAGATGTTCATCAGTAACTTTACCATACGTACAAGAGGTCAAATAGGCCACAACACTTGGAAATGTCTAAGCAAGGACGAATGAGACTAACCGAGAGTTTTTTGACTCGATGGTGTACGCTGCGGAACTCATGTGAAGGAGTAATCGAGTCACAAGCCATTGTTTGGTTTGCACAAGGGTGCCGACATGCAAGTGTATTGTGGCAAAGGCTACAGAGGTGTAACTACCTCGGTGAATTACGCTCTTAGTTACATGCCTGGATGAGCGAAAGTGGTTAAAATAGTACGGTGGGGCCAAGGGCCACTCACAGGTAGACCTTTCGGCCGTCCTAACCACTTCCAGAACATCGGGACAAGAACGAGCGGCGTAATCGGCAGGCGAAGGGATCAACTACATACACAAGTGAGTATGTATGCAAGCCACATACAACAGTTCTCAGAGCCATTCCATCTAAAAGAAATAGAAATATTACAACGCCATACGGCAAGTTCCAAATATCCTAGATAGAAATAATATTTTAGGATAGCTCCTCATACATCAAACATCAGAGTATCAGGCGGAAGCGGAAAACAAGGTCCGAGTACGGATAAGAAGCAAATCGTCATAAGATGCCATATAAATAAACACATCCCGCCCACAGATCTCACGGATCCCCGTTCCCGGAATCTCTACACCGAGTGATCATTGCCAACATCATCTGTCTCCTCCACCCAGTATCCATCTTGCGAATACACCTGTTCATCTGAATCAAACAATTTATCGTGTGAGACCCTAGGGGTACTCAGCAAGTCTTTATGCCTCTAAAGGGGACATAACCTGGGGTGACGCAATTGCAGCAAAAGATAATAACTAACAAGTCTATAGATACTCGCTAACCATCTGCCTAACCAATGATAGACGGATGTCCGTTAATTAGTAACAACAGTTATAACAGTATAATTAACAGATCCATCCTCCTTCTCGCTTACCAACGAGAAAGCGGACGAACAACCCATCCGTTGGCAGTTTTATTAACCATTCCATGAATATTGCTCTATTTACTAGTCAGGTACTTAGTCAAATTAAAAAGGTACTTTAGTTATACTTGTCTATGATCGAGAAACTATGCTCCAAGTCATCCATAACCGCGGACACGGCTTTCAGAAAGATTTACCCTGCAGGGGTGCACAAATAGCAACACACACTC
This sequence comes from Avena sativa, assembly GCA_916181665.1. Taxonomy (NCBI): domain Eukaryota; kingdom Viridiplantae; phylum Streptophyta; class Magnoliopsida; order Poales; family Poaceae; genus Avena; species Avena sativa. Next base: position 354,366,980 of record OV702289.1, on the reverse strand, counting down.
GATCAACCTCGGAAAAATCAAATCAAAACCCAACGAGGCATTCACGACAAAGCGATCACAGGATTCAGAAATATTTCAGGGGGGCACCCCATTAAGCTACACGCAACGAAGTTGGCCGGCTCCGAGATAGACCCAAGGTTTGCGCCAATGGCTGTAAATGACTGGGAACCCGAAAGTGTGACTGGGCTTGTCGATACCGCGAAAACACTCCGCAATCCTAAACAGTACAGGTGCTCCTCGCACAATCTTAAATAAAGCAGTAAAGCATGGCATAAGTACAGGATAGTAATAAAGCCCCAAACTACTTTGTGGCCCCAAGAAATAAGAATGAATCAAGCTCTGGCTCAGGGGGGGGTCCATAAGGCCTCCCGGATGTGGATAGTGCGAATAGTCAAGGAACAGGAATCAAGTACTCGGGGTCCTACGGAACACAAGTGAGCATAAAAACCAAATAACAGATATTGCCCACCGGTGCCACTTTCATTAGTTATCCCATTACTACTCAGGTTAAGTTGTTTAGGTACCTCGTTATCCATCAGACACTCACATACCCTACACATGCTATGCTACGACTCGCATGGCTTAAACAACTCATGTAGTAATGGCTCATGGGATGGAGGAACAAGCTCCGGTGGGGTTTAAAAGTAAAGGCTATGCAATACTTGGGATTCAATTTAATGCAATCGTGACTCAATGATGCAAGAATAAGATAGAGGCAATAGGTACTATATGTATGCAAGCATGTGGTAGTGCTTGCCTGGCAGCTCAGTTGAAGCGAGAGTCGGATCTGGGTAGTGCTCCTGAGATTCCTGATATATCCCCTGCTCGGCGTCTATTCGAAGAAGAACCAAACAAACAAGGGCCAACATGAATAAAATGCACAAGCATACGAATTAAAGTGCGACAAGCAAACAAGCATGCCATGATGAATGATGCACAATTTGCATGGCATGGGTGAGGTGTGGGGTACAAGATTAAAGCATTTTTTATTAAGTTTTTAGTCCGGTTTGCTCTCATAACACTTACTGTATACTTTATTTTTATATGATGCATGCTGCAATTCAGAACATGGAATGCATAGTTAGAACGGGCTCGTCGCGCTGATCGATTTAGACATATTATTTGTCAAATTTGGAGTTATAGAAATAAATTTATTAATTTATTAAGAAAAGGGCATTTTATTGTAATTTTAAACAATGTCGAAATTTAATTTGTCCAAAAGATATTTTGAATGGCATATTTGAATTCCTCACATTTTTCTGATTCCAAAACATATATCATTTGTATTATTTAGATTTATAATTTAAAAGTTATTTAAAAAAGATTTTTTTTAATTCCTATTTAAACATTTCTAAAATTGTTTTATTAAAACAGAAAAATAGAAAGCTTTGTATACTCAGAGGGGGTTAGCTCAAGACGCTGACGGGTGGGGTCCGTGCTGACTCAGCAGCAGGTAGGCGCAGCGGCCGGGTCGGCGTTTCTCACCAGGACCTTTCCTAGCCGCAACCGCCGACAGGTGGGGCCGGGTTCAGCGGGGGCCACGCGCGCGTCGCCCAGCAGGGACGTGACACGTGGGCGGTCTAGGGACTGCGCGGTGGAAACCCAGACGGCGCGGGTATCTTTCTGTAAAACAACCCGCACAGAGGGGCTGGCCGGTGGGGCGACAAGGACTGTGGCTTGAGGTCTGAAATCCTCAGGGGCCTCGGAGCAAAATGTGCAGGGACAAAACTGATGAACTGAAACAAAAAAAACATGGATGGAAGTCTAACTCGGGCTGATCTTTTGACGAAGATTGCGACGAATCCATTAGGAATTTCACGGAGCCGCAAAAACCAAAAGAGTAGAGGGAACTAAGGCCTACAACTTTCGTCTAAGGGGTTTCGTCGGATGTGGAACGGGGGTGTCGGAATCTGGACAGAAACAGAGGGGATTCCAGCGGTCGCAGAATGACAGGGAAACTGACGAGAACGATAGTGAAATCGTCCCGACTTTCGTGGATGATTCCTAGAGGTACAGGCAACGGATTGGCGTGTGGTATGCGGGACCAGATAGGGGAAAGTACCCTCTATGACGGAGCGGACGAATGGTGGCGGAGGTGCACGAAGGCGACCGGAATCTACTCATGAACAAGCGGCTGAGCTGATGCTGCACTGCTGCTACTGCACGTCTGACGGTCGTCTACCCTGCACGACATGGTGAGCGGGCGGCAGCTACGGCGGCACGAGAAGGACATGGAGGGGTAAAGGGGAGGTGAGGTGAGGCAGAGCTCACCCAGAGGCCGCGTCGACGGTGGTCGGGCTCGGTGGTGAAGACGCTGCCGGTGGAGACCGCGGCGGCAAGGGTTAGCAGAGACGGCGGTGCTAGGCACTGCTTGTAGAGGAAGAAAAAGGGGCATGGCTCTGCTAGGGTTCGAAGGGGGTCCAGGATAAGGGATAAGGAGGTGCAGGAGCTGGCACAGATGACGGGTAACAGCCACCTGCTCCCCTCTGTCGCACGTAGAGAGGGAGGGAGAAGACGGCGTGATACGCCGGGAGGAGAAGAACAGCAACAGAGGATGAAGGGGTATGGGCTGCAGATAGAAGGAGAAATGGGCCGGGAGAGGGTACTGCAACATTGTGCTGCTACTCTGGCCTTGTTGCTGGGCTGCTAGGTAAGCTGCTCCTGCCTTTTTATTATTTGTTTTGTTTGTAGTTTTGATTTCAATTCAAACAATAGATGAACTCTGAACTATTTGAAACTTTGCAGATTGATTTGAAAAGAGGGGTTTTGACAACACAAAGACAAGAGGGAAACAAGACCTGGGAAAAGGGGATGCCCACAAGTAATTCGATTTGGGCACTTGTACAAGACTAAGAATTGGGTTTTACACTTTGATAAAAATCATTAGGAAAAATATTGGACCCAAGCAAGTGGGTCCCAACTTGTAGAAACCAACATAGAGAGTTTTAAAAGAGAGAGGGAGATGGGGTTTTGGGGTTGACCTCACATGATCCTGCATGGCACATACACATGTGAGGGGATGATTTTGAGGGCACGTGGTAAGGAGAGATCAAACAAGGGGTGGGGTTTTATGGTAAGAGCAAAAGAATAGAGCCAACACGAATTGATTCTCAAAGAACCATGCTCCACTCAAAATTCCAAGTAAATCCCAAAAGAATAGAATGGTGGTGATTTGCATGGCCCATGCATGGGCATTAAATGCCATATTTTATTCTTGTGAAAACAATAATAATGTAACATGGCATGATTCCCATGCATTACCAAAATGTGGAGTAAAGGCCAAGCAAAAGAAAATAGAATTGTATCCATCCCAACTCCTATGAGCTAGATTAAATGCCAAGAGAAGTAAAAGCTCATGGGTAATTAGGATGGTGGAATTATAAGGTGGTGACAACGAAAAATGATGGAGTTGAATAAAAGATATGCCCCCAACTCAACTTGGGCATCAAGCATTTATCAAGAACCAAATACAGTATATCAAGAGCCAAATACAATTACTAATGCATATGAGAGAAGAACCAAATGAAAAGGGTTTTATATGATGCTCAAATGCAAGGTGGCATGATGACATGAGCATGATATATTTATGATGCAACAATTATATGTAGGAAGTAGCCATTATATTACTAAACCATGTAGCATTACATATGTTAGACAGATGGGATGCTACAACTCTCCCCTACTAAACAGGAATCTCGCCCCGAGATTCTAGGAAGAAGAAGAAGACACGAAGAGGGTAGGATACTTGGCACGGAGCTCATCTTCACATTCCCAAGTGGCTTCATCGACGCAATGGTGCGACCACTGCACCTTGTAGAACTTGATGGACTTGTTGCGACTCCTTCTTTCTACGACTTCAAGGATTTTGTGGGGTGTTCTTGATAAGACAGGTCTTCTTGGAGATTGATAAGCTCATGGTCCATGGTCCTGCCGGGATCCTTGAAGCACTTCTTGAGTTGAGAGATATGGAAAACATCATGGACCTTGAGTTTTTCAGGGAGCTCAAGAGCATAAGCAACTTCTCCTCTTCTTCCACGAATTTTGAAAGGACCGATGTATCTAGGAGCCAGCTTTCCTTTGATACCAAACCGGTGCGTGCCTCTCATGGGAGTGACACAAAGGTAAACGAGATCACCAGGGACATACTCCATGTCCGTGTGCTTTCTGTCATAGTTGCTCTTCTGGTGACTTTGAGCAACCTTCAGATTTTCAAGAATGATGTGAACCTTCTCCTCCGCTTGAGTTACTATGTCAGGGCCAAACAATGTTCTTTCACCTGCGCCCGACCAACCGATCAGAGTTCTGCATTTGCGACCATAGAGAGCCTCAAATGGTGCCATCTTTAGACTTTTCTGGAAGCTGTTGTTGTAAGAGAATTTAGCATAAGGAAGACATTCTTCCCACTTCATGCCGAAAGAGATGACGCAAGCACGGAGCATATCTTCTAGAATCTGATTGATCCTTTCAACTTGTCCTTGCGACTGAGGGTGGTAAGCTGTGCTGAAGTTCAATTTTGTTCCCAAAGCATTTTGGAAACTTCCCCAGAACTTGGAAGTGAAGATGCTTCCACGGTCTGAACTGATCTCAAGAGGGATATAGAGCTCAGCCAACTGAATTGCAAAAATTGTTTCCTTGATGGGAAAGAAGTGAGCCACTTTATAAAGCCTGTCAATGACAACAAAGATTGCATTGTTGCCCTTCTGCGACCTTGGAAAACCAGTGATGAAGTCCATCTCTACTTTCTCCCATTTCCATTCTGGAGGTTTCAATGGCTGCAGAAGACCAGAAGGTTTCTGATGGACAGCTTTAACTCTACGGCAGACATCACACTCTGAGACATACTTGGCACAATATCGTTTCAATCCAGGCCACCAATATTGTGTTTTCAAGTCCATGTACATCTTAGTGCTGCCAGGGTGGATAGAAAGAACAGAATCATGCGCCTCCTTAAGAACTTGCTCTCTTAAACCTGGTAGTTCGGAACAAACATCCGGTGTCCAAAGAAAAGAGTGCCTTGGTCATCGACATGGAAGGACGCATACTTCGGAAGCTGAATGTTGGAGATGATCTTTTTAGTGTACGGGTCACCAAGTTGAATGGAGCAAACTTTTTCTTCCAAGAGAGGGGTTGCTAGAAGGTTCAGAAGATACCCTTGATCCACAATTTCAAGGTTGAGCTGACGGAATTCCTCGCACAAGAGAGGTTGTTGTTCTTCCACCATGAGGTTGTTAACATAAGCTTTTCGGCTGAGAGCATCGGCCATGACATTAGCTTTGCCCGGAGTGTAGTTGATGGTAAAATCGAAATCATTAATTGCTTCAATCCACCTCCTCTGACGAAGGTTGAGATCAGGCTGTGTGAAGATATACTTCAGACTCTCGTGATCAGAAAAGATTTCACAACGGTTGCCAAGCAAGTAATGCCTCCATACTTTCAAAGCAAAGACAACTGCTGCGAGTTCGAGGTCATGTGTAGGATAGTTGATCTCATGCGTCTTCAACTATCGAGAGGCATAAGCAACAACTTGTTTTTCTTGCATAAGGACCACACCCAATCCTTGCAATGAGGCGTCACAGCATATCTGGAAGGGCTTTGATGTATCTGGAGGAATCAAGACTGGTGTGGAAGTGAGCTTCTCTTTGAGTGTTTCAAAGCTTGCTTAACATGCAGGAGTCCAAAGGTATTTCTTGCCTTTCTTGAGGAGATCGGTAAGAGGCTTCACAATCTTCGAGAAGTTCTGAACGAAGCGACGGCAGTAACTAGCCAAACCAAGGAAACTCCAAACTTCTTTGACATTTACAGGAGGAAGCCAGTCAACAATTGTCTTTACAGTTTCTGGGTTGACGGCAATGCCCTTGGCAGAGATAACGTGACCAAGGTAGGTGACTTCAGGCAGCCAGAACTCACACTTGGAGAACTTTGCATACAGGCGGTTCTCACGAAGCTTGTTTAGGACACACTGAAGGTGTTCTTCATGTTCTTCCTTTGACTTAGAATAGACTAGGATGTCATCCAGATAGACCACAACGAACTTATCAAGATACTCCATGAAAACCGAGTTCATAAGCCTCGAGAAGGTGGCAGGTGCGTTGGTGAGACCGAAAGACATGACCGTGTACTCATACAGGCCATAGCGGGTGGTGAAAGTTGTTTTAGGAACATCTTCCTTGCGAATCTTGATTTGATGATATCCACTTCTCAAATCAAGCTTAGAGAATACCACGGCTCCAGCTAGCTGATCGAAGAGATCATTAATCCGCGGAAGGGGATATTTATTCTTGATTGTTTTAGCATTGAGAGCCCGATAGTCAACACAAAGTCTATCAGTCTTGTCTCGCTTCTTCACAAAGATGGTTGGGCTACCCCAAGAAGAAGTATTGTGCTGAATGAAACCCAACTTCTCTTGTTCATCAAGCTGACGTTTGAGTTCAGCCAACTCAGCAGGACCCATTTTATAAGGCCGCTTGGAGATAGGAGCAGTACCAGATTCAAGCTCAATCACAAACTCGACCTCACGGTCAGGAGGCATACCCGGTAACTCTTCAGGAAAGACATCTGGGAACTCACAGACCACCGGAACACTCTGAATAGCTTCCATAGCATCATCATTCAGAGCCGCCAAAGAGAAAAGCTGAATTGCAGGAGTCAGACTTGGAGAATAGACTATATGGCCTTCAGGAATTTTCAGAGAAACCGAGCGTTCAGCACAATCAATCACAGCTGCATTTGCTGTTAACCAATCCATGCCCAAGATAACATCAATGTCAGAGTTGCCCAGAATAATTAAGGAAGCCGGGAACGAAGAACCACCAATCTCAATTTGATTGCCATGGCTGATTTTAGAAGATGCCATTGTTGCTCTAGGAGAAAGGACCATTAACCGCTTAGGGAGAGGATCCATAGGTAACCCATTCACATCAGCAAAACTTGTGGAGACAAAAGAATGCGATGCACCAGAATCAAACAAAACTCATGCAGGAACTGAGTTAACAGGAAGCATACCCATCACAACTCTAGGTGCATGCTCAGCTTGAGCGATGTTGACACAGTTGGCACGAGCAACAGTAGACCCGGGCTTGGTGTTGATGTTGAGAGCCCGAGGTGGAGGTGCACGAACTATGGCATTGCTCTTTTGTGCTTATTCCAGGCCGAATGAGGAGTACTACTCTAGGGACCAGGCCGGGTAATCCCGGTGGAATGATTTTCGAGGTAAAAGGAGAGATGAAATGTCGAACTATCGGTATGGTTCGAATCATGTTGCTGCTATGAACCAAGATCAGCCAGGTGCTGGAAGTAGCCAGCGACGGAAGAACAGTGGCCAGCAGTGGACACAAAAAACAAATGGCAAGAAAACATGGACCAATGAGCATAAAAAGCAGTGGAAGGAAAGGCTGAGATACACTTATGAATATTTGTTGGATTAGCCATGTAAGTTCCACACGCAGAATCCGAGTAAACCGGCGAACCACATGACTCAGCAGTGCGTGTGGATGCAACGTGCAATGGGGGACATGGGTCCGACTCAGGCACCTCATCAGCCACAGATCATAGGGGGGATGCTTAGTAGTTAGTTCTACCTCAGCCACCGCCGAGGCATAAGAAGCAGGAAAGAAGATAAGTTGTGCATCAACTGGGAAATCAGAACCAGGGGAATTATGGAAACCCTAGCCATGATGGCCGAAATGAGTATAGGGAACATCACCAGACCTATTTTGTGTTTACCACAGAGGAAAATGACAATAAAAGTGTGTGCAGAGAAGACATATGAAGGTCAATATAGTTATGCCAGCAGTGTCGAAGTACATGTATTGGTCAGACTAGGAGACCACCTGGAGCATAAAGGATCATCCCAAGCTCATGCCGAGTCCTGGATCACATGCTCTAGTGCTTGATCCGACATTTATCGGGTCGAACATAAATGTGAAGTTCTCAAACGTACTCATTAACAATGGAAGCAACATCAATATAATGTACAAGGACACAATGCACAAGTTGGGTATCTCAGAGAACATGCTCCAGGCAACTAAGACCACCTTCCATGGTATTGTGCCGGGGTTGTCCTGTGAGCCAATTGGAAAAGTTCGGATATATGTGTTATTCGGCACAAGAGATAACTATAGGACAGAAAAATTGTTGTTCAAAGTTGTGGATCTAGAAAGTTGTTATCATGGTTTTCTTGGTAGGCCAACGATTTCAAAGTTCATGGACAATACCCATATAAGATACTTGAGGATGAAGATGCCAGGGCCCAATGGAGACATCACGGTTGCTGGGGACATTAGACGCTCAATGGAGTGTGCCTTGGCTAGATCAAATCTAGCTGAGTAATTGGTGTTAGCACAGGAGAAGAAGAGGATCCACGATGCAGTGGCATTGGCTCAGTCGGCTCAGCTGAATATGCTGGTGCTAAGTAATCCGCATGGGAGTGTATCATTCCAGTCGACTAAGGATACCAAGAAAGTTCTAATTAACGACTAGTTCCTAGAGCGCACTATCACTGTTGGTGCGGGCCTGAATGACAAATAGGAAAGCGAGCTCATCAGCTTCCTCCGTGAGAATCGGGATATTTTTCCTTGGTCCACACAGGATCTTCAAGGTGTTCTGAGGGAGCCGGCTGAGCACTCTCTGCATGTTAGACCTGATGCTAGGACGGTGAAGCAACCTCTCTGCCGCTTCACCAAGGATAGGAGAAAGATCATAGGGGATGAGATAGTTCGACTCCTTGCAGCCGGGTTTATCATGGAAGTGCTTCATCCAGATTGGTTGTCTAATCCGGTGTTGGTGGAAAAGAAAAAAGATGAACCGAACGTGGCAGTTGTGTGGCGCATGTGCATTGACTACACCAACTTCAACAAGGCATGTCCAAAGGACTCATTTCCTTTGCCAAGGATAGATCAAGTCATTGACTCGACAGCTGGTTGTGAACTTTTATCACTTGTAGACGTGTACTCTGGTTTCCACCAGATATCATTAAACCCGGCTGATCAAATAAAAACTATCTTTACTACCCCGTACCGGGCTTATTGCTATCGCACCATGCCATTCGTCTTACGTAATGCAGGGGCAACATAATGCTTACACGATCAAATTGGCAAAAATGTCCAAGTATATGTTGATGATGTGGTAATAAAAACCAAGGAGAGTCATACTCTCCTAGATAATATCCTGTAAACATTTGCGAACTTAAGAAGGTTCCAAATGAAGCTTAACCTGGAAAAATGCACCTTCGGTGTCCCGGACGGAAAATTACTCAGATTCCTCGTGTCTAGCCGAGGTATCGAGGCTAATCCGACTAAGATCAGAGCCATTGAGTGTATGGAACTATCGAGGTGTCTCAATGATGTCCAGAAATTCACTGGTTGCCTGGCATCGATTAGTCGCTTCATTAGTCGGGAGAAAAGGCGTTGCCTCTGTAACAGTTAATGAAAAAGTTGGACATGTTCACTTGGACACCATAGCTTTTCATGAGTTAAAAAATATTATAGTCTCTGCACCTGTGTTAGCCTCACCATTATCCAAAGAGCCAATTTTTTCTATATAGCAGCAACCAACCGAGTCGTAAGTGTCGTGGTAGTGGTGGAGCGTGACGAGGAGGGTAAGTCGATGCAAAGGCTAGTTTATTACCTAAGTGAAGTACTTTCTACTTCAAAGAAAACTATCCACATTACTAAAAGATGGCATATGACGTCTATATGGCGGCCAAAAAGCTTAAGCATTACTTTGAAGAACACCCTATAAAGGTGATATGTGAGGCACCAATATCCGAGAAAATGGGGAACAGAGACGCAAGTGGACGAATCGCAAAATGGGACATTGAGTTAGCTCCATATGCTCCATAGTATGATAGGAGAGATGCTATAAAGTCTCGTGCACTGGCCGAATTTTTTGTCGATTGGGCTGAAATGTTAATATGAGCCACCCTTGCCTGACTCAAACTATTGGAGAATGCACTTTGATGGGTCAAAATTGAAAACCGGGTTAGGTGCCAGGATAGTACTTACCTCGCCCAAGAAGCACTACTTAAAGTATGTGTTGCAGATACATTTTTCTGCATCAAACAATGTGGCCAAATATGAGGCACTTGTGCATGGCTTGAAAGTAGCCAATGAGATTGTAATACGTCGGATCCAATGCTTTGGTGATTCAGATTTGGTAGTGCAGTAAGTTTCGGGTCATTGGGATGCCCTTGATGCAAACATGGCCTTGTATAGATTTCACATTAAGAAAATCAGCGGGTACTTCGAAGGATGTGAATTCCATCATGTACCTCGGGCTGAAAATGATGCAGTCGACGTGTTATCGAAACTTGGTTCATCTCGGCAATCTATCCTGCCAGACATAGCCCTTGAACACCTTAGAAAACCATCTACCAATCCTACGCCAGAATCCGAGTCAATCCATATCCCGACCAAACCAGGATCAGAGGTTGTCCCAATGGAAATTGATTGGGGGAATGCTTCGAGTAACCCAGGGACTGCCTCGGCAAACCCGGAGACTGCTTCGCAGAACCTAGGGACTGTTCATTTTAACCGGCAGAGGTTATGTCGGTTGATCCAATGGAAATTGATGAGATTGTTTTCCTGGCCCGTGCTGTACCATCTTGGGCACAACCAATTCTAAACTTTTTGAAAGATGAGATTTTACCAAGTGATGAGGTCCTCACCAGACAAATTCAGAGAACGGAAAAGGCCTATACTATAATAAATGGTGAGTTATATAAAAGAAGTGTCACTAGTGTCCTTCAATGATGCATTGATCTGGCCGAGGGACAGGAAACCCTCTAAGATATACATCAGGGCGAATGTGGGCATCATGCCTCGTCTAGAGCCTTAGGCGCCAAGGCATTTCGGCATGGATTTTACTAGCCCAGTGCTTTACAAGAAGCTGAGGACATTGTGAGAAAGTGCAATGGGTGTCAATGGTATTCAAGCAAGATACATATGCCATCCTCTAAACTCAAGACAATACCTATCACTTGGCCATTCGTGGTATGGTGCTTGGACATGGTTGAGCCATTTAAGCCGGCTTGTTGTAACATGACCCATATCTTGGTTATGGTTGACAAATTTACAAAGTGGATTGAGGTGAAACCAATAAGGAAGTGTGATGGTCCCACCACTATATCATTCCTCAAGGATATTATCATGAGATATGGGTATACCCACAACATAATAACTAATAATGGCACAAACTTTGTCGAGGGAGCATTTGCTTGTTTCTGTCGAGATAAAAGTATAAGACTTGATGTTGCATCAGTCGCACATCCCGCATCGAACGGGCAAGTGGAGAGATCCAATGGGCTAGTACTATCTGGGATAAAACCCCGCCTCATTGATCCACTACAGCGATCAGCGGGGTGTTGGATTGACGAACTCCTATCAGTACTATGAAGCCTCAGGACAACTCTGAATCGATCAACTAGTTATATGCCATTCTTTCTGGTATATGGGGCAGAATATGTATTACCAGCAGACATAGTGAATGATTCTACTAGAGTCACCCAATACACAGGCGCAGAAGTGCAAGAAGCCCGACAAAATGATATTGATCTACTATAAGAGGCAAGAGAATTTGCATTGTCCAGATCTGCCATATATCAGCAGAATCTTCGACTCTATCATAGTCTGAAAGTAAACCCCTGAGTTTTTTGGGAAGGGGATTTGGTGCTTCGGCTAGTGCAACACACTGCCAGCATGCATAAACTATCACCTCCATGGGAGGGTCCATTTATTGTGAGCAAGGCACTGCACAATGATGCATATTATCATATTGATGCGCAAGCACAGGAGAATAATAAGGCGGACAGGTCAGGAGAAGAGTCGAAAAGGCCATGTAATGTAGCGCTCCTTCGTCCATTTTACACTTAACTAAAGTGTATGTACCTCGAACTCTCATATGTAGAATTATATGTCGGCAATGAGCTTATTTATGAAACCTCGGCACCTCGAGCAGTGACTCGGGGACTGCCTTAGTAGTAATTGTTTTTTCTGTATTTACATTTTATATGTCAGCTGGATTAAATTTCTTACCCCTTAGGTCGAGTTAGTAGTGTGTCGGCACCAAAGGCTCACTCTTCGACTTGCCACTGTCCAGAAAATTGGCTTCATGGAAAGCAAGAGAAAATGCTGGCAAATGCTAGGCACATGAAAAACGACTAAGGAAGGGAAAATAATCGAGCTGACACTTGGTTTTTGGACTAACCCATGTATTTATTTTCTTTATTGTTATGTCGAGTCACTCTAAGCTAATTCTCGTGGTTTTAAGTATTGTTAATTTTATTTTTTGATCTTGGACTCATAACTCGAACACCGAAAAATGGTAAACATGAGTCGGATCACAAGATTGAGCAAAGAAGAAAATGAAACTCGGGGACTCCGCCCAAAACGATCCAACATAAAAAACTTAGTAGCAGCAAGACAACTTCAGCTGTTTAATACATGTGCACCCGGCATACCGGGGATTTAACCAAATTCAAAGTTTATATTCCTAAGGAGCAGCGGGGGCTGGATCATCAGCAGCTAGAGGACAAATGGTAGCTTCAGGGTTGGGAAACTCGGCTTCCGCTTCATTGTCCGAGTTTTCCTTGTGTTCATCTCAGTTTTCTTCATCTTTGTTAGTGTCCTCTTCGACATATTCATCGTCGACCTCATCGAGGAAGCTCGGCCCTTCGTTCCATGCATGAGTATTGGCATATTGGATCAGTTGGTAGGCTCGAGATTGTAGCCGTTGGATGAACTCTAGATTGGTCATCCACGGTGAACTAGTGCGCATGTTCTGAAGAGTATCTAGATTGATACATTCATACAATGACATCACAAAGGACAAGGTTGTGTCGGCACTAGCCTGGGCAACAGATTCCCTCCATAGATTGACCTGTGTCTCGTAATCCATTAATCTCTCGACCAAGTGCTTGACTTGCTTGGGAGCGGGGTGTTTCGGCCAGAGGATGTGGAACACTCGGATGGTGGTGTCCATAAGATCAACTGTGAAGGTCTTCATAGGTCTGAGGCTGGCCGAGAGACCAACCAAGGAGTCATCAATGTCATACTCTGAGGGGATGGGACCAGCCTCGGCCTTCTTCTCCCAGAAGTTACAGATAGCAGTAGTAGCACGCGTTTTAGACTCCAGGAAGTTGCCTAAGAGAATAAGCACAAAAGAGCAAGTCAAATAGAACAATAGGAGTAAAAGGGCCATCAAAAGAAAAAGTCAGCAAGAGGAAACTCACATGCCACAATGCTGTTGTTCCGAGTAAGCTCGGACAATCACGCTGTAGTTTGTTTGCCGAGTCTTTCTAACTCAATGGAAACCGAGTCAAATTTGACCTTGGCCTCCTTGAGTAGTTGCTGCTCCTTCTCAACTTGAAGGGTGAGCCGGTTCTTCTCTTCAGAGAACTCCTAATCAAGTTTATCAAGATCAGTTTTCTAGAGTTCTTTCATTTTTCATTCTCGGCATGGAGCCGAGATCTCTCTTCATCCTTCTCCGTCAGCTGAGCTTGGTGTTATCCTGCTTGTTCGAGAAAATGAGTCATCAGTTCAGGCATGGATATGCAATCTTGATGAGGCTCTGCAAGAACTTTTGACCCGACCGAGTCGAGGTAGAATTACAAGCCAAGTTAGAAGGGAGAGGTGCAAAGGATAAGGGGCAAGAAGAAAAGTACATTCCAGCTCGGCAATGCGCTTCTGCAGCTCTTTGTTCTGCGCCTCTACCTCGACTGGAAAAATACGAGTCACAAATTAACTCAACTAATCAAGAACAAAACGAGCACTAGGGAATAAAGCAAAGACATACATTTGTTCTTCAGCTCGAGCAGCCATTTCTTGTGCTTGGTGGAGAGGCCCTTGTGCACAAAGAGGAGTCTCTAAAATTTGGCAGTGCGCCGGTTGTGCGTGATCTAAAAGAAATGGTTGTTAGTCATTGAGAAAATGGATATTTGATTCTACTCAAGATTCGAACCGAGTAAACTCGATCCAATTCTAGGTGGCTGGATATTAGGTTCTACTCAAGATTTGAACCGAGTAAACTTGATCCGAATCTATGTGGCTGGATATTTGATTCTACTAGAGATTCAAACCAGGTAAACTCGATATGAATCTAGGTGGCTGGATATTTGATTCTACTCAAGATTCGAACCGAAAAACTCGATCTGAAACTAGGTGGCTAGATATTTGATTCTACTCAAGATTCGAACCTACTAAACTCGATCCGAATCTAGGTGGCTGGATATTTTATTCTACTCAAGATTCAAACCGAGTAAACTCGATCTGAATCTAGGTGGCTGGATATTTGATACTTAAGGGAATTTTGAGTAAGTTAAAATGACTCGGCTGAGTATCTCGGACATGCTAAGACCCAAAATTAAATGACTAGAGAATAACCTAGAGGAGAATCCGGCCGAGTAATATGTTACCCCCCGGAGGCTCTGGGTCTAATGGTTATATGTTATCTATTGCAAGTACAAAAATGCAATCGGGATATTTACCTCCATCATTTTCTAGCATCAGCAATAGCCCTACTAGTAGTGAACATCATCTGGCCAATCTTGGTCGGACCAAACTTATGGGGCAGAGGATTCCCGGAGCTAACCCCACCATAATCAACATTGTTCCAATTATCGGCATACTCAGCAAGAGAGTTATCTTGCACCACTGGGAGTCCGAGTCAGGACCAAGCCTTTTTAGACAGAGGCTTTCTAGACGGCCATCGCAGTAGCTAGGCTAGTATGCAATGTAAGTTTCTTGCCCGTGGCCGAGGCAGAGGGAGAAGCACCTTTTCTGTAGCATCGTGGCAATGGATGGTTGCGGGGGTGCATCCCTAGCTTTCTTCTAGGTATCCTTGGTCCCACCTCCTCTCTTCTACTTGCCAAGTGGATTGGCCCACTGCTAAGATTTTGTGGTCCAAGGTTCAGTTGACGAGGTTGGCGGAGGCTGCAACTATGAAGTTGGTTGAGATTTGGCCTGTGGGCTTTGCCGAGGCTGGTCTTGTGGCCGAGTCTTGGGAAACTCGAACAATGATGGTGGTCATTGCTGCTGTTGGGTTGAAGTTGGTGCAGGGGCTCTTTGCGGCTGCCGTTGAGGTTGAGATGGTGCCGGGGTTACCGGCACCTCGATCGAAACTGTTTTGGCGCTGATACTACCGGTGCCATGGTCTCCTATCTCTTTCTCGAGGGTAGAGGAGTCACCCCACTGATACGGAAAGACAGTATCCTCTAGGGTGCCACATCCACCTGTTATGACATTTTCTCCCTCCCGTCGAGGTTGACTATTATTCACCACGGGAAGAGTGTTACCTCGAACTGGGCTAGGAGCCCGAGTATCATCGCAAGATGGGGAGAGGTTAACCTGTGGATTAGAGAGGCCATTCTAGATCCGCTCTGAGAGATGTTCAGAGGAGCACTACCAAGAGAAACAATAAGAAGAGATGAATCAGATGAGATAGAGAGATATAAGAAATACAGAAAGAGAAAAACAAGAAATACGGAGGTAACCCAGAAGAGGTAATAGTTGGTGGTTCCTTTCACCACGGAGGTCTCTTCTCCGACCTCTTAAACGTTTTCCCAGCCCTAGAAGGTTCAGTCGGTGGAGCAGAGGTCGCAACACGCTTCTTCACCATACCTTAGCCTCCCACAGCGATGAGAGGCACATTGTGCACCTGACCAGCTGAGTTAGTTGGGGTAGAATCAGTTGGATAGGCATATGAGAGAAGCATTGGGTCTAATACCTCAAGAACATCACAATCATCGTCATTGTCATCATCCAACCAGTCCCTTAAGATAGAAGTCTTACTAGAGGGTCTGCCGGAAGTGGTGTCCGAGATAGGCATGAACTCCTCAGAGTCCGGCTCTTCTAGATCCTAGGTCTCGCAATCCTTGCCCCAAGTGAGGGAAGGATTCAGGGTATCCTTGACAGTCTGCTGAAGGAATTTATGCACAAAGGAACATAGAGAGATCAAATAAGAAAGTGTGACGACATAAGGTGTAGCTCAGGAAGTATGACTCGGGGAAAGTTACCTGGGTACGGAGTTATCTCTGCTGAAAGGAGCCATGCCCCACTCCCATGTCTTAGTCATGTCCTTCTTGAAGATGGACTTGTCTCAGCGGCAGATCTGAGCCTTGGATAGCTAGACCGTGGAGACACAATTCGGATCGAGGCGGCCACTCATATGGAAGATCTTGTGGCTATGCAGCTAAAGGGGGCAGACTAGGATACTGATGAAAGTAGCCATAAAATCATCACTGCATAACCTAGCCTCCATCAGCTCAAGAGGCACTGCTCAAACAGGTTGATGAGAGGGTTCTTCTTCTTTGGGTCGAGGTCACAGTTAAGTTTGGTGGGGATGCCGACTGAGAATGGGGGAGCCGAATCATGTTGTTGTTCGTGTTGTTCTTCACGTAGAAGGACCTCGGCCACTTCTTGCACGAGTCAAGGCCCTAGATCCAGGTTAAGTTTGGTGGGGACACCGACTGAGAATGGTGGGAGCCAAATCACGTTGTTTTCCATGTTGTTCTTCACGTAGAAGGACCTTAGCCACTTCTTGCACGAGTCGAGGCCCTAGCTCCGAGGGAAAATAGAGCTCTTCTGGGGTGAAACTGATGCTGCCCCACACTGCGTCAGAGGTTTCTCGCTAGGAGGGAGCTCCTTGTTGGGGACGATGTTGGCGCGGAGTTGGAAAAAATTGGCCCGGAGTTAGACGTTAGGACAGAGGCTGAAGTATCCTTCGGAGCATGAAATAAAGGCAGAGAGGGAAGAAATGGCATTCACCGAGAGATGGTGAGGTTGGAGGCCAAAAGTCTTGAAAAACTCCTTGGCAAAATTACTCACTAGAAGACCAAATCTACGAGCAAAGTGAGCAACAAAGATAACGAACTCACCCTCCTTGACGTCGGGGATCTGTTCGTTGCTAGGGAGGCGGCAAGTGACCTCTAGCGAAATGCGATGGGTCCGCACTAGCCAATTGATCTCCGCCTGAGTAACGTTGGACCCCTCCTAGGATCCTTGCATGGATACGGCTATTTCCTCCTCGTGCTCATCAACGACAACCAAATCTTGAGGATCCATCTCCAAATCATCTCCCTCTGACGAACCGCTAGTTTAGTAGTGCAAGGCACGGACTGCCTCGGTCCCGTCGTGGCAGCGGAGAGCGACGCTAGGGTGGAGCAGCAGCATAGAGGAAGTAAAGGGGCGGCACGATCGCAGATGCGGAGAGCGGAGGCGGCGACAGCACGAGGAAGAAGAAGAAGCAGGAACGGGGGAAAGTAACTGAGGATCCCCCCTGCTCCCCTATTTAACCATGCCACGCATCGTGGGTAGTGGGATTGGTTGTTCCCATTGACCCCACGATGTGCGCGTGTATTGCACGAACCAACGCATAGGAAAGTGCCACACGCACGGTTACACCACGGAGAATCATAACGGTAGAACGTGGCCACAGTGAGAATCGAGGAGCCACAACATGATGGGATGTGCGGCAGCGATAACTGACAGGGCGTGACAGTAAATGACGCCTTGGCCATTAAAATGAGGCAAAGTGCAACGATTACATGACAAGTAGGATGAAGCGAGGAGTACAAGAGAAGATAAGCATCTAAGAGGAGTAACCCAGATGCAGCACTATGACTCAACCAGCAGGATATACCTCGGTTAGAGCCAAGAAGAGTCAAATTAGATACCAAATCACCAAGTGGTGTAGCCGAGTAAAAATCGGTATAGGCCGACATATATGTATGTCGGCAAGACGGACAAAGATCCGGATAGATTGAACCTGTTGTGGCCTTTCCAGCTAAGACCACACCAGCTTCGGGGACTAATATTGGGGGGGTGACCCCAGGTAGGGTCAAGCTGAGGTATAAGGATAAAGTTCACCAAGGCATAAACTGGCTAAACCATGAGCTAGCCGAGGTATATAAGGGCTGGCCGAGTTACGGCCGAGCTACCCAAGGCTGGATAGGCCCGGAAGGACCCGGTCGACATATACTGTATGTTGTTTCATGTTTGCAGGTACCATCCTAGCCGAGTCACCCGGACATGACCGAGTTAGGGGTTGGCGTGCTCAGGAAGGAGTGAGCCAGCCCCAAGGTCAGCGCTTTTCTATATCTCATGGGAATCCAGGGAGAGACAAGCGCTAGGGACAAAGGCTAGAGGAGTAGAGACGGAACGGAGGTTCACAGACGTGATAGTGTCTGACCCCAACGGTCAGACATCATGGACTCTGAGCCATTTCCACGTAGAGGCTAGCGATAGAGGAAAGGAGGGTGCCGAACTACTATTTCAGGACAAGCATCTTAAAGGATATCCAAGCGACGTAAGCCCTTGTTGTAACCTAGCCACCCCTTTATAAGATGAGCCAGGGCCTCCAAGGGGGGATCGGTCCATTTTTCACTAAGGGAAGACCCTAGATTGAGAAGAGAGTAACTTCATCTGCTTCCTCTCTTCGATACAGCTCAAGGAGCACTTGTACTAATCTAGAGATCATAATATAAGATCAGGAGTAGAGGTTTTATCTCCTTTGGAAAGCCTCGACCTGGGTATATCGTGTGATTACTTGTGTTCTTCGTGTGTGGATTCACCGCACTATCCCTCCCCGGGTACCACTAGTGTCCATAGGCCCCATCTTTAGCCTACCCATGACATCTGCCATGACACTAGCACGACACAAAGAGATATGCTGACCAAGACAATTAAGATAGCATATTCGTATGCTTTGGGTGATCCAACCCAACCACTGCTTATGTTGGCAAAGCCAAACAGGGAGAATTGTAATACCTAGGGATGTAAATGGGTCGAATTGGATCGGATATTGCTATTTCCATATCCTTTACCATATTTTTTTGGCGGATTCGAATCGGAGCAGATAATAGCCGGATGCGGATTTGAATACGGATTATATCAGATTGCGGAATGGGACGGATATGGAGCGGACTCAGATCAGAAGAGGATAATCGAACAAATACACGTAGAAGATTAAAATTTTATTTAATTTATACAAAAAATGACAAGAAAGCGTGCAACACTAGATAAGAGTAGTATAAATGCGCAAAATTGGTAATAGTATAATATAACATGCGTACGTAGCATCGCCGATAGACTAACTAGGTTGTCTAGATATTGGGGTTGTGCCAAATTTATTGGATTATCCTATTTGAATATCTCGGATAATCCGCATAGAATGTCGGATTATCCTTATCTGTCGGATATCATCAATACCATATCCACAACCATATCCGTCGGATATCCACTCGACAAATTTCCGCATTCGCATCCATGTCCACCGAATATCTAAGAATTCGTACCATATCCTCAAAAATGGACGCGGATGTGGATTCGGAGCGGAAATTATCCGTACCAATTACATCCCTGGTTACACCCTCGAATCGGTTCTATGCAGATTTTAGAGATTCCTACCAAACCCGCATAGAAACAATTCAATGGTGCCCACCAAGCACTTGCATGCGGGTGGAAAACAAAGTAATACAATTACACAATAGTCCACGGTGGAACCCACAAGAGCATATTTATATATAATAATGACCTGGCGAGTCCAGAATACAGATATACATTACAAAGATCCAATTCACATTGAAAACGATACAACATCTGAGTACAGATAAGATGCAAATGGGACTAAGAGTCCTGAAGAATAACCAATGGCGTCCTTACCCTGCTAAGGCCAAGCCGGAAGGGTAACCTTGCTAACATCGTCGAACTCATACCTATCAAAGCAAAAGGGGTGTCGACAAAGGACAAAGGAAAAAGTGAGCGGTCAGTACTGAGGCCAGTACATGACGAGTCTTAGAATTCGGCGGCTCTCGCTTACATAGGTATGGTGGACTAAAGCAACAACAAAGCATGTTCTAAACAACCTATAGAGACTCGATAAAACTATCAGTTATTAGAGAGAGAATAGAGACCTATTCGGAATCAACATGATACTAACACCAAACATAGGCCTTCCTGAAATTTCCCCCTCGAAACCAATCGTGGAAGTCCTTCTAAGGAAACTCACACAGTTTGTAGTTTTATTAATCATTCCATTGTAGTTTCCAACTTGCTAGTCATGCCAGATCCAAGTCATATTTATAGTACTATTTTAGTGTAAGTTGGCTATGATCGAGAAACTGTGCTCCAAGTTTTGCATAACCGTGGACACGACTTTTCGAAAAAAATTACCTTGTAGGGGTGCACAAATAGCAACACACGCATGCTCAACCTCAGAAGACGCAAACGAATAAAAAGCAATAAGGCATCACGGCAAAACCATTCCAAGAAACCAGAGAATGTTTTAGGGGCCACCCAAGAGGGGTACCTGTACGAGGTATAACTAAGTCTCGTATGGACCCAGAGGTTACATGCACTTGTCACGCGATCAGAGGCCATAGGCAATATGTTCCTATGATAGAGTCCACACCTAACATTGGTTGAATGGTGTGATGAACATTCATCCAAAGTATAGTAATACGATCAAAGTCATTGTGTTTAAATTGCTATAACATCATACGAAGTAATTCTAGTCCTTAGATCATGAGATCATGTCAATCACTAAGACTAGAAGAGTAACTTGATAACATCAAACGTCACACCGTGACAAGGTGAAAATAAAGGTGGGTTAAGATGCTCCAAAGCTGTTATGTAGAGGCTCATGGATCAAAAGTGGGATTTTTCCATCCATATGACTGATAAATATACTCAGGGCCCTCTCGGTGATATCACATTGAGATAGCTTGCAAGCAAGTGATGTGATCACTAGAATGTTATATCACGGGAACGAGAAAAGAGTGCATGTCGGTAATAAGATCAAACTAGGGTTGGAGATACCGATGATCGAATCTCGGACATGAAATATATTTTGAGACAAAGGGGTTTAGTTGTGATGTTAAAAGGTTCACACGATCACTAGAGTCATGTTTGCATGTGTGGGAGTCAGTACGGATCTCTAGGTCCCGCTGCTGATTATTGATCGGAGAGGGGTCTCAATCATGTCTGCATTATTCGCGAACTATAGGGTGATACCTAGGATACCGACACCATTTAGGAGCAAATGTGTTTCAGATAAAGATTAAGAAAGCGCTGGAATCATTTCGATGGAAACCGGAATTGTTTCGGGTGAAATTGCAGAAACTGGTTCTACATGTGATACTGAAATGTTGTAGGGGTTTTATAAGGATGTTTGTTAATTAAAGTAATTAAAAAAATTCTGAATAAATAAAATAGTTTTATTTAATGAGAGCTTGCATTAAATTTGGTGAAATTTTAATGCATGTGAGTGGACATATGAGTGGAGGTGTGTTTATGTGAGTGTAAGCTCCACCCACATGAATGAGGGAGAGGTGGGAGAACCCACCATGGCCGCCCCCTCCTATAAAAGGAGCACCTCCTCCTCCTCCACTCTTACACCTCCTCGTGATGGATCTCTCTCCCCCTCTAGAAATTATTCCCCATGGTCTCGAATTAGCGAGATACATGTTCTCGGTGGCTTTATCTAGAAAGGAGTTGATGCTTCCGCTGCATCGCTAGAGCAAGGACGTGGAGGTTCTCGGGGTACCGGACGTGTGTGCGATCACGGATTCACCGCTGATTTATAGTGCTAGACTTGCTGGTGCTGGACCTGCTGGACTTACTGGTGCTGGACCTGCTAGACTCGCTAGACTTCATCGCGATCTTGAGATCGGCAGGTGTACGACTACATCATCCACTAGTACAACCTCGTAACGCTTTATCGCTCTTCAAGGGTATGTGCTCTATGGATGTATATCCACCTGTTGATTGTATCTAGGTAGATAGATCTTGGTGCTTGGTTGTTCACATCATAAGAATTTTTTTGTTTTCTATATTGCGAACCCAACAGATATAAAGAGGGTGAGGCTAATATGATAGCAACAACACAAGCAAGATACAAATACAAGATGCATATTTGATATGATGCTCAAATGGAATGTGGCATGATGATATGAGCATGCTGTTATGATGATGCATTAGTGTAAAAGAACAACATATTCTAACTGGTGAATTCCAAGGGTGCTACAATTCGACACCACTAACACGGGATCTTGTCCCGAGATCCGCCCCATGGTACGGGGAAGAAGGTGATCATGGGATTCTTCCTTGTTCGTGTAGATCCTCGCGACCCCATTAACAAATATTCTTACTCCATCTTGAAATTTTCAACGCCATCAACAAGAGGTTGTTACCCATGTCCTTCGACAGAACACTCCGTAGAAACGAAGGAGAATGTAGAGGTCTCAACACATAAGACCACCTCTAACTTCCGTGGAAGGAGTAAAAATTGCATTGATCCACCTATTCAATATACATGAGAGAATGATAATAGTATTTGGATGGGGATCAGTCCATCGCGCACCCAAAGTATTACGCTGCACATAAATAGGAGGATTGTGCAACCCACTCTCTGAATTCAGAAAAAAAATCTCGACAACCAATGTTTGGAAAGCTTCGGAAATTAGAGTGATGCATGATCTTTATCAGATCTGATGTAGATGATGTCATCATGTTGGAAAACACTAGAAGATATAAATAATTTTTTTTAGTGAATTTTGGAACCAATGGAAGGTACAACAGATGAAAAGACTCACCAGACTTCGTGAAACCCAAATATAGAAACACTGTTGCAAGGGGAATGAATAGAAATCCTAAAGATACGACAAAAACCCAACCACGAGAAATCTTGAACTCGAAGAAAGGTAAGAGAGAAGATTCAAAACACGCAAAGGTAAGAGAAGAATAGCAGTAGAGGTAAGGAGTAAAAGTAGAGCTACTCAGATCTATCCAACCAATTTTGCAAAATAGGTTTGGCATTATATCTAGTACGTTAGCTAGGTTATCCTATAGGTTGGACTAGTGGGGTATCTAAAACCAAGGTTTTGATACCACTTGTAACACCCTTGAATCGGCCCTATGTTGATTTTAGTGATTCCCGCCAAACCCGCACATAAATGATTCAATGGTTCCCACCAAGCACTTGCGTTCAGGTGGAAAACGAAGTAATACCATTACACAACAGTTCATAATGGAGCCCACAAGAACATATATATACAAATACGACCTCACGAGTCCAGAATACATATATACATTACAAAGATCAAATTCACATTGAAAATGATACAACATCTGAGTACGGATAAGATGCAAATGAGACTAAGAGTCCTGAAGAATAGCCAATGGCATCCATAACCCTGCCCAGGCCAAGCTGGAAGGGTAACCTTGCTAACATCATCAAACTCATACCTATCAAAGTAAAAGAGGTGCCGACAAAGAACAAAGGAAAAAGGGAGCGGTCTCTACTGATGCCAGTACATGAAGAGTCTTAGAATTTGGCGGCTCTCGTCTACATGGGTATGGTGGACTAAAGCGGCAGCAAAGCATGCACTAAATAACCTATAGAGACTCGATACAGCTGCCGGCTATCATAGAGAGAAGAGAGACATATTCAGAACCAACCTAATACTAACACCAAACATAACCCATCCTGAAATTTCACCCTCGAAACAAATCGTGGAAGTCCTTTCGAGGAAATTCACACGGTTGGTAGTTCTATTAATCATTCCATGGTAGTTTCCCAACTTACAAGTCATGCCAGATCAAAGTCATACTTACAGTACTATTTTAGTGCAAGTTGGCTATGATCGATAAACTATGCTCCAAGTTGCCCATAACCGCGAATATGGCTTTTTGAAAAGATTTACCCTGTAGGAGTGCACAAATAGCAACACATGCATGCTCAACCTCGGAAGAAGCAAACGAATAAAAAGCAATGATGCATCATGATAGAACCATTCCAAGAAACCAGAGAATGTTTTAGAGGCCACCCAAAAAGGGTACCCCTACGAGGTATAGCTAAGTCTCGTATGGACCCAGAGGTTACGTGCACTTGTCACGTGAGGAGAGGCCATAGACAATATATTCCTAAGACAGAGTGCCACACCTACACAACTATAATAAACCCTCATCGAGCAACATATAATAAAAATCTCATAACATAGCATATAGCATATATGGCATATGTACAGTAGGTAGCGTATAAATCCCAAACTAGTTGTGGCTCCGAAACATTCTTTAGAATCATGTTCAATCCTAGGGATCCCAAAAAGGCTCTCACATGTAGATAGTGCGATAGTCAAGAAACATGTTTCAATTACTCGAGGTCTTAGGTGGACACAAGTGGACAAGAGAAAAGTCAAATCTCAACTATTGCCCATTAGTATCTCTTTATTAATTATATCTACTTCCAATATTTAATTATCAAGTTGTAAGTAGAACCATAATTATCTTCACCATTAAACATGTGACAACCTTCCAACTACTATGGAACTCAATAACTCGAACTGACACCTAAGAAAGCAACTACGACTCACAAGACCAACTATCTACCAAACAACGGGCAATAGGAAGTGACCAAGGCAATATAGGCTGGAGGGAATATAAATGATACGAAAACTAAAGCATCGCAACACTGGTAACAATCGAGAGAAGTAAATCCATAATGCAAAAATAGGTAGAAGGAGGAGGATGCTTGCCTGGAAACCATAGCTGAAGATATATATCCGGAGAACTTATCTAAACTCACAACATCTTATCGTTCTATCCGGAAAGAATCAAAGTACTAAAAGGAACAAGCGATGCAATAATTACAACTAATACGGAAGAACCGATATGATCATGATATGATGCATGACATGACATTTTAATGATGCAGATCATAAGATGTCATTAGCATAGTACAATGATGATACAACACTAGGGATGCATTATCAACAAGAAAGAATCATGTTTCTATTTTATTCATCATGTTTTCCTTGCATAAACTGTTCTGTTTTTACAAGTTCTCCATGACGCATGATGCAATTGCAAGTATGAAATACATAGCCGGAAAGGGATCGTCGCGCTGATCAGTTTAAACATAGTATTTGTCGAATTCCGAATTATGGATTAAAAGATTTGTTTTATTGCATTTTATATAAAAATGACAAAATTGTTAATAGTTTGACTATTTAAAATAATTATTCTTAATTGTAGCAAATGGATTTGAATTCATTATTAAATTGAAATCACTTTTCATTTTAAAAGTTTTCCAAATTAGAAAATATTTGAAAGTTAGGGTTTTAATTGATTTAATAGGGGGATTTGCATAAAATAGCCATAGAGGAGTGGAGGGCAGTTGAGGATATCAAAATTTCAGGGGCTCTTTAGCAAAACTAACAATAACACGTCGGTAGACTGGATCAGAAAACTGAAAATAAACAACACGGTTTCAGTTAGCTTGGCCTATCTTCACCGGATGGTTACGAGTTCATTTTTATCTGAATTGTGTGCTGATTGTTGCTACGCATAGCGGGGACATAGGTGAAGATCTTAACATCAATAGATTCGTCCAAGATTCATTGATCTATAAGGAAACAATTCAGGAACATGGCCGGAAACAGACTGTTTCGCAAGCACGTAGACTGACAGTGATATTGAGCGATAGTCGGCGGATGATTGCGAACTCGTCTTTGATACAATTGATGCGCCGTTTGTTTCTATGTAAAGATGGGACATCAGGCTAGACACGGATGTGGGGAACACTGCCGGAGGTCGACTGCGGGTGACGGGTGACGCAATCAAGAGGGGAACAGAGGAGCACACACGGGAGAAACTGACGAACGACAACCAGTTTTTAAAGCAAGAAAACACCTGCAGTCGGCGACGATGCCAAGTGATCTGGTGCTTTCACTCGAAACGCCGGTTGGGGGAATTGAAGAGGGGGCAACTGGCTATGACTATGAGGAGATGATTCTGGCTTCGACGAACCCGCTGGGACAGATACGGAAACGAGGTCAGAATTGGGAGCTTTCGCTGCTGCCTGACGAACAGGAATTGTCGACAGCGTGCAGAGCATTTTAACTGGCCAAAGAGTAGTGCCTCGTGCATAGGTACCTAGCTAAGCACGCACACTGGCAGGTGAATCAAAAGAAACATAGCAAAAAGAGCTAGCTGATGGACAGGCAATTCTCGGATTCCATATATGTGGTGCGTGCAAACAGAAAAAAAGGCACGGGCTTGAAGCTCACCGGGGAGAGATGGAGAAGGGAGCAGTGCTCACAGCGGAGAGGAGGACGTCGTGGGACCTCTTGACGATGAGCAGCGGGGCCCGTCTCCAGGATTTGGGGCCCCGGTGCGACCTATAAAAATGGGCTTTAATTTTTATTTAAACTCAATAGATAGTAAAATGAAATCATACGTTGACTTTAATAATATTACTTCAGAATGTGCTATTCGATATAATATTTAAAAATATATCAAGTATTCATTTAAAAAATAATAATTTAAACAATTCGACATGACAAAATCAATGAGTTGTCGAGTTGCAGCGATCATACCTACCTTGGAGCATGAAGGGTTGAATGTGATCGTTGATCGCCTGAATTCTAGGAACAACGTGGGGTTCAGACTTTACAAGTTCAATGTTGAAATGAATAATCGATTCCAGAGCACCAAAGGCCAAAGGACAAACCAATTCAATCGATCTATCTGCTGCTCCCAATCTCGTCGAGTGCCAATGGATCTGACCTGGAACAACAGTCTAAGGTTCAAAAACATAAAAGAACAACGATTGAGTCTGGGCAGTAGGGGAACACGAACGCCGGCTAGACACGAGTGAATTACCAGCAAGGGGCGCGGGCGGTGCGATCACTGGACGATGGGCGATGGAGACTTCGCGAGCAATCAAGCGGAGCCATGGGAGCTAGCTTCTAGAGTCCAGAGGCGAACCGTCGAGTAAAACATCACCTATCAGGATCTGATGATCGATCGCTGATCGGTAGAGGAATCGCTGGAGCAGGCCAGAAGAAACCTCACAGCATAGCTGGGCTAACGAGTAACACTACTGGGCTTTAGCTATTCGGGGGCCCCTGGAATTTGGGGGCCCTGTTCGATCGCTCACATCGAACCTGTCCATCGACGGGGCTGATGAGCAGCCACCGTGGCCGATGGGGAAGACGGCGCACTCCTCTCGGACGGACGTCGTGGCCGACGACCTTGGGGACGAACCAAGCAGCTTCGACCCTTGTTCTTCAACATAGACGAGGTAGGACGGCGCGTCAGTGTGATTTCTAAGCTCGGGTAGGCCCCCGTGCTCAGTGGTGGCGGTTTCGGGCGACAAGGCGACGGCAGTCTCTTGGTCTTTGGGAGGAGAACGGAGGAAAAGAGGGAGGAGGAACCAGCAGCGCTGTGAGGGAGGAGAGGATCTTAGGGCAAGTAGCTAGGGTGCCAGGGGATTTATGTACACTAAGAGCAAGAATAATAGTAGAGTCAGTTGTTGGATATAAGCCTTTGTCATGTCATCTATAGCTAGCTTATAGTCAATATGTACAATAGTTCGCTATAATAGAGTCCTACTTTTTCAACATATGGTCCACTTGACACTCTCACAAAGTGTCTAGCAGCATTTGTTGCAGCTGGCTCTTATCCTACAGCCAGCACATCTTCTCCCTGCTCTTCTCTCTCATCCAACTTAGCACAAATATAATATTTAAATCCTTATAGTCTGCTGACTGTACCTTATTATACCTGATCTAATAATATTAAAAAGACCGAAAGTGTTGTTAGCTTTGCGACAAGTAAATAACGAAGAACGAAAATAAAATTGCAGCGAGGGGGACACAGATTTAACGTGAAAAACCCTCTCCAACAAAGAGAGGGGAAAAACCACGGGCGCCAGCCAACAGAACTTCACTATATCGGAGAGTGTTTACACAATACCGAGAATTTTACAGATGCAACTTATCCCAACCGACGGCTTACAAAAAATATATATAGCGGTGGTAACCTAGGTCATCAGCTATCCGTACCGCGGGGGCTCCGTACGATGTAATTATCCAACGCTTCGAACTGACCCCGTCTTTATCGGCTCATCGTATCGAGCGGACAATCCCGCAACGACAGCTCTGCGACTCGCATTTCCTCTCCACGCAAACCGCCAGTTCCAAACCTCCGACGTGGTCCAGCCACCGCCGCAGCCGCCCCGCCTGCGCTGCCCCAGCCGCGCACAACGACGCCCTCGCCTGCTCCTCCGCCCCAGCCGCTCACGACGCCAGCCCCGCCACGCCTCCGCCCCTGCAGGCCCCAGCCGCGCACGAGGGCACGACGCCAGCCCCGCCGCGCCTCCGCCCCTGCTGCCACGCGCAGGCAACCGCCCCAGACACGCACGACGCCAGCCCCGCCGCGCCTCCGCCCCCCGCCGCGTAGGCCACTGTCGGCACACGCTGCACGACCGGACGAGAGGCCGCCTTAACATAGGTGCGCCAACAGTTTCTTCAGGTTCTACTTATTCATGTGCTTATTATTAACTGCCTTAGAGGATCTCTGAGCCTATAGCACGTATTAAATGGGAGGCAATCATAGTTGATTATTATCAAAAATCAACTCTACAATATCTCAATCAACTGAATCAACTTTCAACTGATTTTAGGATGTTGCTTGTCAGCTCCCCAATTCAGGATAATCTCCCTGAGTACGTTCAGCTTTTAGGTTTCCTTTATCCTGGCGAACAAGAAAATGACAAGTTCATTGACAATGCTAAAGCCCTTCTGATGGCCAAAATTAAAACACCAACAAACCCTGCTCAATACCGCCGCCCCGTGAAGTGCAGCAAACTGCACCGCACGCAGATGGCAAGGTCCTGCCTCCCGCCTCCACCTCCTGCTTGTAACCACCAGCAAGCAGCAAACTGCGCCGCACGCAGATGGCAAGGTCCTGCCTCCCGCCTCCACCTCCTGCTTGTAACCACCAGCACGGCCTCATCAAACTCCATGCTCGCTGGAGAGTTTGTGAGCTCATCTTAATCCTCATATTTTTTGTGTGGGGAATATGATCTAACCAGCTTTGAACTCTTAAGATCTGCTGATGAGTATGTTCTAAGCAACACCGATTGCTTATAACAATGCCTAGCAATAGAGGATTTTGGTTTCTTACATTGTTTTCCCTTAAGATTTCACAGGGAGCTTCACATTTTTTCACCTTTTGCTTACATCTGATGTAGGTGAGATTGATTGAAACCTTACAGAGCCAACAACCACACCGTGATTTCGTAGGATGGCAGTCTGTGTTTCTCGTGCGAACTGTCAGTTCATATGATCAGATCATCCTTCTTCAATTTTAATTTCTCTTCAGAAATTGCAATGTAAATATGTAAGTGGGCAAACAACAATATGTCCTGTTTTATGCAAATGACAATAAGTTCATTTTTTGTGAGTGACGTTCAGGGACAGTGAATACTAGCAAAAGAAGTAATAAAAAAAGATATGGGTTCCATTTTCATCTTAGTGTGCATAAACACCAAGGAAATTTTGCACGGCATCACATCGGCTCACGGAGTTACATATGGCTACTGACTAGGTGCGGTAAAATGGTCTCACTGGCAAGGTAAATGCTCTTTAATTTTCTTTACTGGACTATACCTGAAGTTTTGAGCAACTGTGATCTCTCGATGATTTTTGTATGTCTTATGGTAGCTTGGGAGGTTTTTTTTTTCTAAATTGGTTTGGCAGTTATATACGCCATGGCCGAGGAGAGAAGTGCCAACCAAGAAAACACTTCCATCATCACATCAGAAGGACCTACCATTAGACCATATGTTTTCCTCTGCGGCATTGGTGAATACTTTTGTGACAGTAACGCCAAGATGACTCTTTCAGGCTAAGTTATATGTCCCTTTTCAGTATTTTAGCTTCACTAAAATGTTGTAATTTAATGCAGGATTGGAATCCTGATGTTCAGTATTTTAGCTTCACTATAAGACTTTGTACTTGGGTTTTGAAGATAAGCCCATTAATCGATTATTTTGTAGAATATCATTTATTTTTTAGATGAGTCAAGTAGCGAGAATATAAATGTGCTTTTGTAGCTCTGTCCTTTTTAACTACTGACAATTTGCTCCTCCTGGCATTATCGTCTGCCGCCAAGAAACCCACATGGCTCCGCTGGGCACTAGCGCACATTAGGATTGTGCGAGAGATTGAGATTATGTTTTGTTGCAAGTGGGCATCCAAAAGTTTCCTTCCTCTTAAAAGTAC
Source organism: Avena sativa (assembly GCA_916181665.1). Classification (NCBI taxonomy): domain Eukaryota; kingdom Viridiplantae; phylum Streptophyta; class Magnoliopsida; order Poales; family Poaceae; genus Avena; species Avena sativa. Next base: position 354,336,922 of record OV702289.1, on the reverse strand, counting down.
CCTTACTGTACACCGAATATCACTCCCAGACTGAATATCACTCCGAGACTGACGACCAGAGATTTTTTAACTTAATTCGTGCTTTGCTAACAGTCTAACATACATCTTGGAGGTGTAATGCTTTCTTACTTGGGTCTGACAAGGCATCAATAAATGGTGGTCTACCGGTATTGTTATGGAAGTGATGGAATGTGAGCTGGATATATGTGTCGTCCGTGTTTTGTGCCGCCTTGCTTGCTAATCCCATGAAGATATTTGTTATTGCCTCCAAGATGGGGCATGAGATACTGAATGATATAGTATTCTTGAAAGTTTATTTAGTTATATTAATTCCAAGATAAAAATGGTGCTTGAAGCAATTAATCCATGCAGAAACATCCTACTTAGGAAACATCATTCTACTGTTGCGACTTTGTTCTGAGCATGTTTAGAGTAGTTTTCTCATTATGCAAATCATCGTGAAGCAATAGAATGCATATTTATTCATGGGATTTCTTACTCCAGAACTTTGGACTAATGAATAATTATGTCGACTGGGATTTTTCGTTTTACTACATGGGAAAAAGACCTGTAGTATCCTATTTTTATGTCTCATCTATCAGAGCTAGCCCTTTTTGTATGTGGAGGTATAGTGTAGGAATAATTAAAAGGGATTTGTTCAATTATATTAGAGAGAGGAAGGGATCACGTCGTTTTCTTGCTGACCCTGGAATATTATTTCTAAACACACAGAACAAAAGCTGAAATCCTGAAATGATAATTTTGTCACAATGGAGTATTATTTCCACACATTACTATTAGCTTGGAAAGTGAACAAGAAACATTTTTATTTTAATGTGTATAAGCATTTGTCAATACGTGCATGTACACGTGCCCGATTACTAGTCAGGAGGTTAGGAGACGAGGACGACCTTCCCATCCATCATGTGGATTTCGTGGCTCCATAGATTCGTTGTCATACGTGCGAGGAAGAAAGGGCATGTACCGGATGGGCTTCCGTGGCTGAAGGGGTAGGTGGATGGGCCGAATTTAGATGAGTGGAGTGATGGGCCAGGAGGATAAAATGGGCAAGCTTCTTTTCTCTCTCTCTCATTTGTTTTTCTTTCTAAATTTTTTGTTTACGCTTTTGTATTTGTTTATTTATAAAACCTTTTGAAGCTTTCACAGGACATTTCGAATAGAGGTTTTAGACCAAATTAGAGGTAAGAGGGAACTAAGAGATAGAGGGATAATGAGATGCTCGCATGTAACACATTTTTAAATTGGGCATTTTACAAGATATATGGGATTTAGGGTTTTAGTAAATGAATAAAACCATTTGTAAAATATGGATCCCAAGAGTGGATCCCAACTAGTTGAAAACACAACTAGATATAAAGAGGGTGAGGGTAATATGATAGCAACAACACAAGCAAAATACAAATACAAGAGGCATATTTAATATGATGCTCAAATGCAATGTGACATGATTACATGAGCATGATATTATGATGACGCAATAGAGTAAAAGAACAACGAATTCTAATTGGTGAATTCTAGGTGTGCTACAAGTATTACCCTCATGATGGGGCCAGATCATCCAGAAGGAATGATAGGAATGATTTCCGAGGAAAAAGGAGAGATGAAAGGTCGGATTACTGCTCTGGGTCTAACCAGGTGGCAGTAGTGAACCAGGATTAGCGTGGTGCTGGCAATAGCCAACGCTACAAGAGCAGCGACTAGCAATGGATGCGGAAAAGTGATGGCAAGAAGAAATGGCAAGATGTTGGACCAGCCATGTAGTTTTCACACGCCTAACCCGGATAATCCGGCAAACCATACTACAAGGCAGTACAGTTGGTTCCAACGTGCTGGAAAAGGAGAGATGGGTTTACCACCACAACCTCCCCCACCACCGCTCACATGAGCAAATGCTCAATCACTGATGCTACCGCCACCGTCGTGTTGGGTCCACAACATAGAAAACAAAAAATTTCCTACGATGAGAACTATACGCCAAGATCTATCTACTAGATACAAAGCAACGGGTGGACATACATCCATGGAGAACTTACCCTCGAAGACAACGAGTTTTGTTAACGAGTAGGAACTCGTGGTTGATGTAGTCGTACGCTTGCCGATCTCAAGATCGTGTGGAAGTCCGAGCGCCGCAAATCAGTAGCGCATCCGTCCTCGCACACAGGTTCAAGCCACCGGACAACCTCCACCTCCTCGCTCCAGCGAATCAGCGAAAGCAGCAACTCCTTCTAGACGCAAGGCCACCGGGAACATCTATCTCGCTAATCCGAGACCATGGGGGAATATCTAGAGGGGGAGAGAGATCCTTCACGAGGAGGTGTTCTTTGTGAGGAAGGAGAGGGGGGCCTTTTATAGGAGAGGGGGGACTCCTCCCCTACCATGGCCGGCGGCCAAGGAGGGAGCCCTCTCCTCTTCCTCATTCATGTGATGGAAGCTCCACTCACATTAATTCAAGCTCCACCCAAAGTTCCACTCACATGCATTAAATTTCCACCAAATTTAATGCAACTCTCAATTAATAAAACTCTTTTATTTATTTTATTCAGAATTTTGTTAATTACTTTAATTAACAAACATTCACATAAAACCCCTTGCAACATTTCAATATCACATGCAGAACCACTTTCTGCAATTTCACCCGAAACAATTCCAGTTTCTATCGAAACAATTCCTGTTTCTAATGAAACATTTTCTGCGCTTTGCAAACCTTTTGTCTAAAACATTTCTGCTCCTAAATGGTGTCCGGCAACCCTTAAGTGTGTCACCCTACGGTTCGCGAATAATGCAGACATGATTGAGACTCCTCTCAGATCAATAATCAGAAGCGGGACCTGGAGATCCATACTGACTCCTGCACATTCAATGATGACTTCTGTGCTCGTGAGAACCTTTAACGCTAGTAACTTAATCCCTTTGTCTCATGATATTATACATGTCCAATATTCGATCATCGGTATCCAAATACCTAGTTTGATCTCGTTGCCGACATGCACTCTTTTCTTGTTCCCGTGATATAACATTCTAGTGATCACATCACTTGCTTACAAGCTATCTTAATGTGATATCACCGAGAGGGCCCCCAAAGTATATCTATCCATCATCGGGATTAACAAATTCCACTCTTGATCCATGAGCCTCAACATAACACCTTCGTAGCACTGAACCCACCTTTATAGTCACCCTGTTACGGTGTGACATTTGATGTTATCAAGATACTCTTCCGGTGTTAGCAATTAACATGATCTCATGGTCTAAGGATAAAGTTACTTCGTATGATGTTATAGCAATATAAACATAATGACTTGATTGTAATGCTATACTTCGGATGAATGTTCATCACATCATTTCACAAATGCTGTGACCTTGTTATTAATAACATCTAGTGTCCATGATCAGGAAACCTTGATCATCTTGTTAATCAACAACCTAGTCTATAAGAGAGGCATAACTAGGAACCCTTTTTGTTTATTAAACACACATGTATTGACGTTTCCTATTAATACAATTATAGCATGCAAAATAAACATCTATCATATACAAGGAATACATAATAGCAACTTTATCATTGCCTCTCAGGGCATATTTCCTTCAGTCTCCCACTTGCACTAGAGACAATAATCTAGTTTACATAGTGATAAATCTAACACCCATGGAGTTCTAGTGTTGATCATGTTTTGCCCTAGGGAGAACTTTAGTCAACGGATCTTCTACATTCAGGTCTGTGTGCACTTTACAAATATTTCTATCTCCATCCTTGACATGCTCGCGGATGGAGTGAAACCGGCGCTTAATATGCTTGGAATTCTTGTGAGACCTTGGTTCCTTTGTGTTGGCTATGGCTCCATTGTTGTCACAATAGATCACCATTGGGTCCAATGCACTAGGAACCACACCTAGTTCCGTTATGAACTCCTTCATCCAAACCGCTTCCTGTGCCGCTTCTGAAGCAGCAACATATTCCGCCTCCGTCGTTGATCCAGCCACCACAGGTTGTTTGGAACTCCTCCAACTAACTGCTGCTCCGTTCAAGAGAAATACGTATCTGGATTGAGACTTAGAGTCATCCGGATCGGTGTCAAAGCTAGCATCGACATAAAACTTAGCGACTAGCTCTTCTTCACCTTCGTATACAAGAAACATATGCTTAGTTCTTCTTAAGTACTTAAGGATATTCTTGACTGCTATCTAGTGTTCCGAACCTAGATCAGATTGGTACCTACTAGTCAAACTAATAGCATGTGCCACATCCGGTCTTGTACATAGCATGGCATACATTATAGAGCCTATGCCTGAGGCATAGGGGATCTTATCCATTATCTCTCTTTCTTCCGCTGTAGTCGGACTTTGAGTCTTACTTAATGTCTTGCCTTGCAACATAGGTAAGAACCCCTTCTTATTTCCATCCATATTAAACTACTTTAATATCTTATCAAGGTATGTACTCCGCGATAGCCCAATTAGGCGCCTTGATCTTTCTCTATAGATTTTAATGCCTAATATATATGAAGCTTCACCAAGGTCTTTCATCGAAAATTTGCTGTTTAGATAACGTTTAACACTGTTTAAAAGATCCATATCATTTCCAATCAATAATATGTCATCCACATATAATATTAGAAATGCCACATTGCTCCTACTCACTTTCTTGTAAATACAAGCCTCTCCATAAGTTTGGATAAATCCAAACTCTTTGATCACCTCATCAAAGCGGAGATTCCAACTCCGGGATGCTTGCTTCAGTCCATAGATGGATCGCTGAAGCTTGCATACCTTATCAGCATCCTTAGGATCGACAAAACCCTTAGGTTGTATCATATACAACTCTTCTTCAATATTACCATTGAGGAACGCAGTTTTGACATCCATGTGCCATATTTCATAATCGAAATATGCAGCAATTGCTAACATAATCCTAACCGACTTTAGCATCGCTACGGGAGAGAATGTCTCATCATAGTCAACTCCTTGAATTTATCGAAACCCCTTTGCGACAAGTCGAGCTTTATAGATGGTCACATTACCATCAACATCAGTTTTTCTTTTAAAAATCCATTTATTCTCAACGGCCTTTCGATCGTGAGGTAAGTCCACCAAGGTCCAAACCTGGTTTTCGTACATGGATTCCATCTCGGATTTCATGGCTTCTAGCCATTTGTTGGAATCTGGGCTCATCATCGCTTCTTCATACGTCGCAGGGTCATCTATTTCATCAATCATGAAATTCATAACAGGATTACCGTACAGTTCAGGAGCTGCACGTGTCCTGCTTGACCTGCGAGGTTCGGTAGTGTACTCTTTCAGAGTTTAGGTGAAGTCAACTCCGAAACAACTTCCGGTGCTGCGCTACTCGCCAATTCATGAAGAGAAGGTTCAATAACCTCTTCGAGTTCTACCTTCCGACTACTCACACCTTTCGCGAGAAACTCCTTCTCAAGAAAGGATCCATTCTTGGCAACAAAAACCTTGCCCTCGGATCTATGATAGAAGGTATACCCAATCGTTTCCTCAGGGTATCCTATGAAGACGCATTTTTTCGCTTTGGGTTCGAGTTTATCTGGCTGAAGTTTCTTCACATAAACATCGCATCCCCAAACTTTAAGAAATGACAGCTTAGGTTTGTTTTCAAACCATAATTCAAACGATGTCGTTTCAACGGATTTAGATGGTGCCCGATTTAAAGTGAATGCAGCGGTTTCCAGTGTATAACCCCAAAATGACAGTGGCAAGTCAGTCAGAGACATCATAGATCGAACCATATCCAATAAAGTACGATTACGATGTTCTGACACACCATTACGTTGTGGTGTCCCGGCAGGCGTGAGTTGTGAAACTATTCCACAGTCTTTCATATGTGTGCTAAACTCGTAACTAAGATACTCTCCTCCACGGTCGAACCGTAGAAATTTGATCTTTCTATTACGATGATTTTCCACTTCATTCTGAAATTCCTTGAACTTTTCAAAAGTTTCAGACTTGTATTTCATCAAATAGATATACCCGTATCTACTCAAATCATCCGTGAAAGTAACAAAATAACGATATCCACCTCGCACCGACACACTCATTGGTCCACATACATCAGTATGTTTGATTTCCAATAAATCTGTCGCCCGTTCCATTGTACCGGAAAACGGCGTTCTAGTCATCTTGTCCATAAGGCACGACTCACATGTATCAAATGATTCAAAATCAAGTGATTCCAAAAGTCCATCAGAATGGAGTTTCTTTATGCGTTTAACGCCAATATGACCTAGACGACAGTGCCACATATATGAAGATATATCATCATCAAGTTTAATCCTTTTAGCATCAACATTATGAATATGCGTAATACTACTATCGAGATCCAACAGAAATAAACCATTCAACACAGGTGCATGACCATAAAATATATTATCCATATAAATCGAACAACCATTGTTTTCAGACTTAAACGAATAACCACTTTGCATCAAACATGATCCGGATACAATGTTCATGCTTAGTGCAGGCACCAAATAACAATTATCCAGATTTATAACTAATCCCGATGGCATATGGAGAGGCAACGTTCCGACGGCGATCACATCAACTCTTGATCCATTGCTGACCCGCATCGTGACCTCATCCCTTGCTAGCTGTCGCTTGTTCCACAGCCCCTGAATCGAGTTACATATATTAGCAACCGATCCCGTATCAAATACCCAGGTGCTACTACGAGTACTAGTCAAGTACACATCAATAACATGTATATCACATATACCTTTGTTTTCCTTGCCGACCTTCTTGTCCGCCAAATACTTGGGGTAGTTATGCTTCCAATGGCCAGTCCCCTTGCAATAGTAGCACTCGGTGTCAGACTTAGGGCCAGCTCGGGGTTTCTTTTCAGGTGCGGCAACAAATTTGCCGCCCTTCTTTCCCTTCTGCTTGCCTTTCTTGTCCTTCTTGAAACCGGTGGTCTTATTGATCATCAACACTTGATGTTCTTTCCTAATCTCCACTTCTGAAGTCTTAAGCATTGACAGAAGCTCGGGAAGGGACTTCTTCATGCCCTGCATGTTATAGTTCATGACAAAGCTCTTGTAGCTAGGTGGCAGAGATTGGAGAACATGATGTATGCCTAAGTCAATGGGAATCGTTATTCCCAAGGACACAAGCTTATTGGCGTACCTAGACATTTTGAGTACGTGCTCACTAACGGAGCTGTTCTCCTCCATCATGCAGCTAAAGAACTTTTCAGAAGCATTATAACTCTCTACGGTAGCATGGATATCGAAAATCATTTTCAACTCTCCCATGGTATCAAAGGCATTGCCATTTTCGAAACACTTTCGAAGTTCTGGCTCTAGCCCATACAGTATGCCGCAATGAACTAAGTTGTGGTCCTCCTGACGAGTTATATAGACATTCTTTTCCTCGTCAGGAGGATCAGGAGCTGGTGGGGGGCCTAGCGGCGCCTCTAGCACATATTACTTTTGTGCAGCAGTGAGGAGAATCCTCAAATTCATAGCGCAGTTGGTGAAGTTGCTACCATTCGCAGCAAGTTTCTCTTTCTCCATGAACATATTGAAATTAAAAGCAGGTGGTGCCATCTACAGTAGAATTTGTAAAGTTTATTTAGACTAAGTTTATGATAGATTGAGTTCAACTAATCCAAATTACTAATGAACTCCCACTCAAAAACGACATCCCTCGTGTCTTTTTGGTGATTACATGAACCAAATCCACTACACGAAGTCCGATCATCACGTGAGTCGGTGTAGCTTCAAAGGCGAGCATCTATATGGGCATCATATCAACTATATGACTCATGCTTAACCTTTCGGTTCATGTTCCGAGGCCATGTCTGTACATGCTAGGCTCTCCAAGTAAGAACCTTAGTACTTGCGTGTGCAAAACTGTCTTACACTCGTTGTATGAAAGCATAGAGTCGAGTACACCCGATCATCACGTGATGTCTCGAAACACGATCCATAGAACGGTGCATACTTAAGGAAGAACACATTTTTATCTTGATATCTAAATGAGGAATCATCTTACAATGCTACCAAAAGCGCCAAACTAGCAGTATAAGATGCTAACATCTAATGTGTAAAGTGAGATGATATGGTTCATGCATTTGATCTCTATCATTTGCATCGTGGTATGATCTCTATCATTCCTTTGTGTGTAAGTCCAAGGTCTATGGAACTTACACGTTGAGTGTGTTGTAAGAGTATCTATCATACATCTACTTATAACAATACCATATCAAGACACTAGCCTAGCAACGATCTAAACTAGACGCCTCTAATTTATCAATTGCAAGTTTTACATGGCTTAGGGCTTTCGGAGATAGAACCGGTCTTACCTACGAACATGAACCACAACGAGGATAATCAAGTTATTAGCAACTCGTTGCAAATCAGATATTGACTATAGTAGGAGAGACAGACTCCCGCCAGCCACTTATGCAAAACTAGTTGCATGTCAGTCGTGGAACCGGTCTCATGTACGATGACATGTAAGGTTGGTCCGGGCCATTTCATCCCACTATGCCACCAATATCGAAAATACATAGAAGATGCAATAACATGATCATCATTGCCCACATATAAACATATGTGTACTACCCGTGCAAATCACCTACGCATAGATCAGGCTCTGATACCACTGTTGGGTCCGCAGCATAGAAAACAAAAAAAATCCTACGATGAAAACTATACGCCAAGATCTATCTACTAGATACAGAGCAATGGGTGGACATACATCCATGTAGAACTTACCCTCGAAGACAACGAGTTTTGTTAACGAGTAGGAACTCGTGGTTGATGTAGTCGTACGCTTGCCGATCTCAAGATCGTGTGGAAGTTCGAGCGCCGCAAATCAGCAGCGCATCCGTCCTCGCACACACGTTCAAGCCACCGGACAACCTCCACCTCCTCGCTCCAGCAAATCAGCTGAAGCAGCAACTCCTTCCAGACGCAAGGCCACCAGGAACATGTATCTCGCTAATCCGAGACCATGGGGGAATATCTAGAGGGGGAGAGAGATCCTTCACGAGGAGGTGTGCTTTGTGAGGGAGGAGAGGGGGGCCTTTTATAGGAGAGGGGGGACTCCTCCCCTACCATGGCCGGCGGCCAAGGAGGGATCCCCCTCCTCTTCCTCATTCATGTGGTGGAATCTCCACTCACATCAATTCAAGCCCCACCCAAAGTTCCACTCACATGCATTAAATTTCCACCAAATTTAATGCAACTCTCAATTAATAAAACTCTTTTATTTATTTTATTCAGAATTTTTTAATTACTTTAATTAACAAACATTCACATAAAACCCCTTGCAACATTTCAATATCACATGTAGAACCACTTTCTGCAATTTCACTCGAAATAATTCCGGTTTCTGTCGAAACAATTCCTGTTTCTAATGAAACATTTCCTACGCTTTGCAAACCTTTTGTCTGAAACATTTGTGCTCCTAAATGGTGTCCGGCAACCCTTAAGTGTGTCACCCTACGGTTCACGAATAATGCAGACATGATTGAGACTCCTCTCAGATCAATAATTAGAAGCGGGACCTAGAGATCCATACTGACTCCTGCACATTCAACGATGACTTCTATGATCGTGAGAACCTTTAACGCTAGTAACTTAATCCCTTTGTCTCATGATATAATACATGTCCGAGATTCGATCATCGGTATCCAAATACCTAGTTTGATCTCATTGCTGACATGCACTCTTTTCTCGTTCCCGTGATATAACATTCTAGTGATCACATTAATTGCTTGCAAGCTATCTTAATGTGATATCACCGAGAGGGCCCACAGTATATCTATCCCTCATCGGGATTGACAAATTCCACTCTTGATCCATGAGCCTTAACATAACACCTTCGTAGCACTTAACCCACCTTTATAGTCACCCTATTATGGTGTGACATTTGATGTTATCAAGATACTCTTCCGGTGTTAGCAATTAACATGATCTCATGGTCTAAGGATAAAGATTACTTCGTATGATGTTATAGCAATATAAACATAATGACTTGATCGTAATGCTATACTTCGGATGAATGTTCATCACATTATTTCACAAATGCTGTGACCTTGTTATTAACAACATCCAATGTCCATGATCAGGAAACCTTGATCATCTTGTTAATCAACAAGCAAGTCTATAAGAGAGGCATAACTAGGAACCCTTTTTGTTTATTAAACACACATGTATTGACGTTTCCTATCAATACAATTATAGCATGCAAAATAAACATCTATCATATACAAGGAATACATAATAACAACTTTATTATTGCCTCTCAGGGCATATTTCCTTCACGTCAAGGTATGAAAACCCGGAAAGAAGAGAAGTTGTGAATCAAGTTGGGAACCAGAAATAGCGAGATTATGGAAATACCGGCCAAGGAGGCCAGAATGAATATAGAGAACACCACCAAAGCTATGTAATCTTTATGATGGAGGAAATAGATAAATAGAGCCTACAAAGGCACTAGATGGAAGTGAACGCAGTAATGTTGGCAGTTCCGAAATTCTTGTATTGGTCTGACTAGGAAATCACTTGAAGCATCAAGGATCATCCCAAGATGATGCCGAGTCCAGGGGCATATGCTTTGGTGTTGGACTGGACGTTCATCAGGCCCAACATAAATGTCAAATTCTCCAAGGTTTTCATCGATGATGGCATCAGTATCAATATACTGTACCAGGATACAATGCACAAGTTGGGCATAACAGAGAAACATACTACAGCCGACAAAGACACTTTGCATGGCATTGTGCCGGGATTGTCATGCGAGCCGATATGAAAAGTCCGGATAGATGTTTTATTTGACACAAGGGAGAATTTTCGGACAGAGAATGTGTTGTTTGAGGTTGTGGATCTTACCAGTTGTTTTCATCCTTTGCTTGGTAGGGCGGCATTGGTGAAGTTCATGGCATCTACCCATATAAGCTATCCGAAGATGTAGTTGCCAGGTTCAAATGGTGTCATCAACAATGTAGGCGATCACATGCGCTCCATGGAATGTCCCTCGACTGGCTCTTCTCTGGCCAAGTCACTAATTATTGCTCAAGAGAATAAGAGGATCCATGATGCTGTGAGTAACCCGCATGGCAGCGTATCTTTCCAAGCGATCAAGGAAACAAAGAAGATTCAAGTCGATGTTGAGTTCCCCAAGCGCACCATCACAGATGGTGCTGGCTTGACCGACAAATAGGAAAGGGATCTCGTCAGCTTCCTCCATGAGAATCTGGATATCTTTGCAAGGTTGACACAGGCCCTGCCGGGTGTCCCGAGGGAGCTGGACAAGCACTGTTTGCACGTCGGGCCAGATGCATGGCCGGTGAAGCAACCTCTTCGCCGCTTCGCCGAAGATAGGAGAAAATTTGTTGGAGACGAGATAGCTTGGCTGCTCGCAGCCCGGTTCATTATGGAGGTGCTGCATTCGGATTGGCTATCAAATCTGGTCTTGGTCGAGAAGAAAAAGGACGACCCCAATGTTGTAGTAGTTTGGAGAATGTGTATTGATTACACAAATTTGAATAAGGCTTGTGACCCCTTTCCTTTACCTCAGATCGATCAGTGATTGATTCTACCACTAGTTGTGAGTTATTGTCATTTGTAGATGCGTATTCTGGTTTCCATCAGATACCCTTGAACCCAGCTAATCAAATAAAGACAAGCTTTATTACCCCGTACGAGGCTTATTGCCATCACACCATGCCCTTTGGTTCAAGAAATGCAGGTGCCACATATCAAAGGTGCATGCAAAAATGTTTGCATGACCAAATTGGTAAAAATGCGCAGGTATATGTCGATGATGTTGTCATCAAAACCAAGGAGAGTAATACTCTCTTAGAGCATCTCCACTTGTTTGGCGTTCCTAGGCCGAAATCTGGCGCTATTTAGCGTCGGACGGAGCCAGTTTTCGGCCTAGGAACGCCTAGTTTCCCACCCGTGTTCCCAGGCCGAGTTCCCAGGTCAGATTGTTTTTGCCTAAATTCGGCTCAAATTCGTCCAGTTTTCGGCATATTTTGGCATAATACGAATACAGAGCAATGTTCGACATAGTTCTGCACAAAATTAACCATAGTTCGGCATAAAATTAAACATAGTTAAACGAACAATGAAAATACAACATATTTCGGCTAGTTCCGCCAGTTCATGCTAGGAATCTAGGTGTTGCCCCTGCGTATCCATAGGTTCTCAACCAGATCATCCTGCAACTTTTGATGCACTGCCGGGTCTCGGATCTCCTAACGCATGGCGATGAAGGCAGCCCAGGTTGGCGGCACCTGGTGATCAGGCTATGCAAGAGGTCCCTGTCTATAGTATGGCTCGTTCTGCTCGACCAAACTCACTGGGTCCTTCCTCTCATCCTCAATGATCATGTTGTGCAAGGTCACACAACAGTTCATCACTTCCCACATTCGACCAGGTCATTGTAGGGAAGCGGACAACTGCAAACCTCTGTTGGAGCACACAAAATGCCCGCTCCACGTCCTTCTGGCAAGCTTCCTGTTCCTTGGCATACTGAGCATGCTTGGGGAGTATCAGGTTTGAGATAGTCTTCACAAATGTTGGCCATCTTGGATAGATGCCATCTGCAAGATAGTAGCCCTTGTTGCAGTGGTGCCCGTTGATCTCAAAGTCCATGGGGGGAGCATGACCCTCAATAAGCTTGGCAAAGACATTTGAGGAGTCGAGGACGTTGATGTCGTTATTCGATCCTCCCATGCCAAAGAAGGAGTGCCAGATCCAAAGATCATGTGTAGCAACTGCCTCAAGTATCACAGTGGGTGTTCTCAAGTACTGTGGCCCAAACACTGAATCACCGCCCTGCAGAACCGGTACAAGCAATCGATGGCGATGGACTTAGCCATGTGAAGATAGTCATCAACACTGTCACCTGGCGCTCTGTATGCAAGCAACCTCATCGCCACTGTGCACTTCTGAAGTTAGGAAAACCCAACCATGCTGGTGCAGTCTTTCTTGTACATGAAATAAGGGTCGAATTCCCGGACGACATGCATGATCTCGAGGAAGATCTTTCGGCTCATCCTGAAATGGCACCAAAACACGGCCTCTTTGTGGAGCGGCTCGTCGGCGAAGTAGTCAGCGTACAGCATGCAGTAGCCCTCCGCCCTCTGCCTTGCTTTGCACTTCCAGCGACCCTTCGACGAGCCTCCGTGCTTCGGCAGTGCAGTCTGCATGTACATCCATGCCAGAGAGGCGAGGATTTATACGTGCTCTACATCTTCAGCGGCTGCGGCATTCTCTTCCTCCAGCAACACGGCGAACAACTCCTAGTCGTCGGATTCCATGGCCGAACGGGCCAATCACCGAACACTTGGTGGGCGAGGTGGTGGGAGCTCGAAGCGTGGCCAAGCTACGACGAAGGAGGGATGGCGAAAGGTGGCCTAGGCTGCAGGGGGAAGTTGCGGCGGTGGCAGCGAACCTATCGATAGGCATGAATTCGGCTTGAAATGGCGGAGCTTCGCCAACGCAAGCATGGCGACAAGGCAGCTTGGGGGGAATCCTTCGCCGTGAGAGAGGCGACTAGACGTGGGAAATGGGATGTCTCGCTGACAGGACTATCCTACCCTTGTTTTTGCTCCATCCGGCGTTCCCAGGCCGTTACCGGCACCATGGGATCGACCTGGGAATGCCGGATGTATTTTGGGCCAAATCCGGACGAAACTGGCGTGCTAGGAACGCGACTGGGCGAAAATTCGCCGTCCGAACGAAAAAAGGCCCTGGGAACGCCTTCTTGGGAACGCGAGTGGAGATGCTCCTAGACGACATAAGGCAGACATTCGCAAACTTGAGAAGGTTCTGAATGAAATTGAACCCGGAAAAATGTACATTCGGTGTCTCGGCCGGAAAATTACTCGGTTTCCTTGTGTCAAACCAAGGTATCGAGGAAAACCCGACTAAGATTAGTGCCATTGAGAGAATTGAACTACCAAGGTGCCTCAATGACGTCCAGAAGTTTACTGATTGCCTGACGTCACTGAGTCGCTTCGTTAGTCGGCTGGGGGAGAAGGCACTGCCCTTATATCAATTGATGAATAAAGACGATAAATTTATTTGGACACCTCAAGTGGATAGCGCATTCCATGAACTTAAAAAGATGTTAGCCTTTGCACCAGTGTTAGCTTCCACTATCCAAAGAGTCGATGCTGCTCTACATTGTAGCAATAAACTAAGTTGTTAGTGCCGTAGTGGTAATGGAGCGTGATAAGGAAGGAAAATCGGTGCAGAGGCCAATATATTACTTAGCAGGTTCTCTCAGCATCCAAACAAAATTACTCACACTATCAGAAAATGACATATGGAGGCCAAAAAGCTCAAGCACTATTTCCAAGAACATCTAATGAGAGTAATATGTGAGGATCATATCTCGGAGATTATGGGTAATAAGGATGCGAGTGGCCGGGTAGCCAAATGGGCAATTGAGTTAGCACCATATGCGCCACAATACGATAGGTGAGATGCCATCAAGTCTCAGGCATTGGGTGCCTTTTTTGTTGATTGCGCTGAGATGTACTACGAGCCGCCATTGCCTGACTCCAATTACTGGAGAATGCACTTCGATGGATACAAAATGAAAACTGGTTTGGGTGTCAACATAGTCCTCACCTCACCTAAGAAAGATCAATTGAGATATGTGCTACAGATCCACTTTGCAGCATCAAATAATGTAGCTGAGTATGAGGCGCTGGTGCATGGCCTTAAAGTGGCAAAAGTGATTGGGATACGCTAGATTATGTACTTCGGTGATTCAGACCTTATAGTACAGCAAGTTTCTGGTAATTGGGAAGCGCTTGATGCCGATATGGCCCTATATCGATTTCATGTTCAACAAATCTGTGGGTACTTTGAGGGATGTGAATTCCATCATGTACCTCGGGCAGAGAATGAAGCAGCTGATGTGTTATCCAAACTGGGCTCATCCCGGCAGTCAATCCCGGACGACATAGGTCTCGAGCATCTCCAAAAACCATCCATTAAACCATTGCCTGAATCCGAGTCAATTTTCCCTGCCAATCTGGAATAAGAGGTTGTCCCAATGGACATAGATATGGGGAGTGGTTCGAGTAACTCGGGGACTACTTCGCGTAACCCAGGGACTACGCAACCAATGTCAGTAGAAACTATGTTAGTAGAACCAATGTTGATTAATGAAGTTGTTTCCAAAGTTCGTGCGATGCCATCTTGGGCATGACCAATTATGTCGATTCTGAAGGATGGAAGTTTGCCGAATGATGAAATATTAGCCAGGAAAGTGTAGAGAAGAGCGAAAGCTTATACGATTATCAATGCCGAGACATACAAGAGAAGTGTAACCAATGTTATTCAGCATTGTGTTGATCTGGAAGAAGGGCAAGGAATACTCCGGGATATCCATCGGGGAGAATGTGGGCGTCATGCCTCATCAAGAGCCCTAGTTGCCAAGGCATTCCAGCATGGATTTTATTGGCCAAGTGCCTTACAAGAAGCTGGAGATTTAGTGAGAAAATGCAATGGGTGTCAAAGATACTCAAGCAAGATTCATATGCCTGCATCTGCGCTCAATACTATTCCAATCATTTGGTCGTTTGCTATATGGTGCTTAGATATGGTGGGACCGTTTAAGACGGCTCGTGGCAACCTGAATCATATCTTAGTCATGGTGGATACATTCACCAAGTGGATAGAGGTGAAACCAATAATAAAGTGTGATGGCCCCACAACTATGTCATTCTTGAAAGATATAATCCTGAGATATGGATATCCGCACAACATTATAACGGATACATATTATGGATAAGAGGATAAGACTCGATGTAGCATCAGTCGTGCATCTTGAATCAAATGGGCAAGTGGAAAGGGCCAACAGACTGGTACTGTCTAGGATAAAACCTCGGCTCACTGAGCCGCTATAGCGTTTAGTCAGATGTTGGATTAATGAACTCCCGCCAGTACTATGGAGTCTAAAGACAGCTCCAAATCGCTCAACGGGCTATACACCATTCTTCCTCATATATGGGGACGAGTCTATCTTACCAACCGATATTCAACATGACTCGCCAAGAGTCACTCAATATACCGTTGTCGAGGTAAAAGAAGCCCAGGAAAACGATGTCGATTTGCTCGAAGAGGCACGACAACTGGCACTATCCAAATCTTCTATATATTAGTAAATCTTCGATGCTATTATAGCTAGAAGATAAACCCTCCAGTATTTGGAGAAGGGGATTTGGTGCTTCGACTAGTGCAATGGACTGCCGGCATGCACAAATTATCACCTCCATGGGAAGGGCTATTTATCATGAGCAAAGCTCTGCACAATGATGCATACTATCTAATAGATGCTCAAGCACAGAAGAGGAACAAGGCGGACATGTCAAGTGTAGAAAGCAAGAGGTCGTGGAACGTAGTGTTAGTTCACCCCTTTTACACTTAGGAAAAATTATATGTATCTCGAACTCTCTCATATATCAGATATGTATGCCGGTAATGAGCTATCAATGAAATGTCGGCACCTCGAGCAGAAATTCGGGGATCATCCTCATCGTAATGTCAATTCAGTAATTTGATTTTTTATGTCGGTTGTCTTAAGATTCCTATCCCTTTTGTCGGATTAGTAATGTGTCGACACCAAAGGCCCACTCTTCGACTTGATGTTGTCCGCAACCCGGTTTCATGGCAAGCAAGAGAAAAAGCTGACGATTTCTACACACATGAAAAACGACCAAGGAAAGAAAAATAAGCAAGCCGATATTTGTTTTTTTGACTAACCCCTTTTATTTCAGTTCATTTTTCTTATGTCAAATGACTCTGATCTAGTTCTCGTTGTTTTGAGTATTGTTAATTTAATTTTGTGATCTTGTGACTCATACTTCGAACGCTGAAAATGGTAGACAAGAGCCAAGGTCATGAGATTCATAAACAAGAAAATAAACTCGGTGACTCAGCCCAAAGAAATCCGACATAAGTTTGGTAGGAACAAAATGACTTAAGTGTATATTACATCTGCGGCCGATATACCGAGGATTTAATGAATTTGAGTTTTTCAAAGTCTAAGAGGTTACAAGATCAGTACCAAAAGCACCACCAGTGGGAGGAGAAGTTTCAGTATCTAGGTCATTACTCTCAGCCTCGGTTTCGTCCTCCGAGTTTTCCTCATTCTCTTCTTCTTCATTTTCTTCGTCCTCATAGTGGAGGAAACTCGGCCCTTCAGTCTAGGAGTGTATGTCGACATACTATATGAAATCATAGGCTCGGGCTTGGTGCTGCTTGATGAGCTCCAGGTCCTTGGGCCACTTGGACACGGTTCGCAATGTCTGAAGCACGTCTAATTTGATGTTCTCGTACCATGATAGTACAAAAACCAAAGCTTCATCGGCACCGGCTCGGGCAGCAGAATCGCGCCATTGATGTAACCTATCCTCACATACCATCAATTGCTCCAGCAGATCCGAAACATGTTCTGGAGCTGTAACTCCTGGCTAGAGCACCCTAAATACGAGAATAACAGCATTGAGGAGATCAACCCCAAAGGTTTTAACCGGTTTGAGGCTGGTAGAGAGAGAAGGAAGAGGTCGTCGATGTTAAGCTTGTCTGAGGTAGGGCCAGCCTCGCTCTTTTTGAACAGGATTTTTGGACGGTAGTGGCAGCAAGAGTGTAACATCCCAAGCAAAGGTTATCAAAGTTCTAATCACCCAATTTAGGGTTAACAAAAAGTTTTATTTAAGAAAATGAGCATGAATGCATGTGTGTGTTCCATTAGTATAGAATTGATTGAAAATGCCATGTTTGATTATTCTAAATGTTGTGAAATGGTTTAAAGGTCAATGCCACATCATCTAGACCATTTACAAACAAAATCCAAGGAGAAAGAAATCAAATAAGAATAAATTAAGCAAATGGTCATTTTGACCATTTTAAACCACTAGGCCACTTTAGGTGTTCCTAGAAGAAGATTTCCAACAGAAACAATTCTATTTCTTTTCCCCCTTTGCTAGACAAGTAAAGATGTATCAAGGCCCACTTTACAAACTTACAAAAACATCCAGCAAATCCATTTAAAGGACATTTGAAAATTGAATCCAATTCATATGTGAAGATCCCACTTTTTCAAAAACCAACCAAATCAGTTCACCTTGACAATCCCAAGCAAACCTAGTCTCTCAAGCTTAATATAAGATCACTCAAAAAATTTGAATAAAAAATTTAAAAATAATTTTCATGCGGCCATTTCATCAAACACTTGGCATGCACACAAAAAGCTCTAGCCTAACTTCACTATTTGGCAGAGTGATCATCGACCCATTTGTCCCCTAGTTACTCCCATGTTTCCTCTAAGCCTAACCCAACCCCAGAGCTCCCCCCTTCGCCACTGGCAAAGTGGAGCGCCGCCCGAAAGTGGTCATCGTCGGCCGACCACAGCAAGCTCACACCATACCACCCCGCACCCAACCAACATGTCCACTAGCGGCGCCGCAGCCTACCGCCACCCCCTGTCCAGGCCACAGCCCCAGCTAAGCCGTGGACCACACTAGCACCACCGTGCACCGCCTCTCTGCGCCATGTCTAGAGCGCACCAGTGCGCCGCGCCCGACCAGCTCGCATGCGCCACGCCTTGACCTCCCCTCGCGTGCACAGACCTGCCACGATCGCAGCACCCCAGCAGACACCCCCGTTCGTCGCTGCGCGACCCGCAGCTACCGCACGTAGTCGCAAGCACCTCTGCCTCCGCTCAGAGCACCGCACGCGCCCGACCAAACCCAGCCGCCCCACGCCTCGCCTTTAAGCCAGCAACGACCGCCTGGAGACACCACACCGTCCACCTACCCTAGCCATGCCTTTAATTGGAGAATATTAAATCTTAATTTATTTCAATGAGTAGAAATTACTTTTCTCAAATAAACTAAATCAAACTAGTCTTTAATTCATGTGATGATTGTGATGATGCTAGATCATCAAGTTTGAACCTTAGTGTGCTAAATAGACTAGTTAAGTATTGTTTGGTGATTGTGTACCCCGTATTCATTTATAGACGATAGTACCGACAAAGTCTATGAGGAGGAGGAGTTATACCCCGAAGAAGACGAAGAAAACTTCAATCACTGCACCAATCAAGGCAAGCTATCATTAGAAAGCTAGATCTATGCAAGCTTTAACCTAAGCAAGATGCCTTAGGCACGCTTTGGTTATATATTTTGATTTATACCCATCCCAAGTTTTACTTGCAAGCTTTACTTTTTGCTTTACCAAAGTTTCTTTACTTTTAGTAATGCTTTGTGAGATTTTGGAAAGTAGTATAGATAGCATAAAGAGTATAAAACTAGGCCTATACTAGATGTCATTCTATGGCATGAGATTGATATTAGCATCCCTCATTAGTGAACACTCTTAACCTTAGTGGCTAGTACTAAGCATAAAACTTGATCACTTTAGATGGGAATACTTGGTGAAAATACTTATGAAAACCTTGGAATGATGAGTCATTATATTGAGATGTTTTGACATGTGTTGAGAAACACAAATGGTTTATGATGATGAAAATGTTGAGGCATGAGCCTTAGCCCTTTATAAAAATTGATGGTTGGGTTCGGATGCGATACCATTCCAATTTTACCGTACAACCACAATACCTGAATTGGGTAAGACTTAGCCGGAAGTTTATATGCATTAGTATGGGTTCCCTCACGGAAGAGGTTTGAGCCTAGGCTACCTCTTGATGATGTCCACCTATGAAGTGCCTAGGATGGCAGATGGCCATGGCTGGGAGGCCAAGCTCATAGGGGAGGTGCCTATATTAGAGTGTGTAATTGAAAGGTTATGATTGATTATCCGCATACTAAGTATGATGATTCATTGTTATCCCTAATGGATGTATCGAATTTTGTGGTGAAAGTGTACCACCTCTACAGAGTGTCAAACTATTCGAATAGCCGCGTCCGCGGTCATGGACAGTTGGAGTGGCCATACTGTTCCATCGTCAGATGTTTTCAAAATGACTTGTGAAGTGAACTATGGTTTTGACTTGACCACAACAGGGCTGTGAATATGAAAATTAGGTTCCCAACTTAAGTGACTTAGAACATTTAAGTTAACTTTCTTTGCTTCTGAACTTAGTTTAGATAAATCTAGCTTTTTGCAAATAAACTTAGAGCTTAGGATTCTTACTAGAAATACCTTACTTGTTAGTGATAGTTTGCGAGTACTTAAAGAGTACTCATGGCTTTGTCCCTGGCTATTCCCATGGCTAGACTATGAGGAGGACTACCTAGAAAATGGGCAGCAGGACGGCTACGACAACTAGGATCATCTCCCATCGTCAGCATTGCCTGTGACACTGAAGATGGAGCCCGCTACTACGCTTACTATTTTGTTGCTTGTTTGTATTCAGACTAGATCATGAGATCCTTTATTTGTGTAAGACCTTATCATGGTTTGTAATGGATGATGTACTATGATATCCAATCTGTTATGTCTCGCAAAAATGGTAATCCCGGGAGTGCGATGTATGGCATAAGAGGCATCTGGGATTAAAAATCTGGGTGTTGACAAGTTGGTATCAGAGCCATCCTGACCATAGGAGACCCTAGTTAGAATGTACGTCCGAACAAAAACTTAGTTTCAAAGCAAAAGAAGTAAGTATTTATGAAAACCTATTCCCACTCTCATCCCTGATTCTTTCAAAAAAACACATGTTCCTCAAAAATTCCTACATTACTACATTAAATTTGACACACTTGATCACCTCACTAACTTACTCATCCTAAATTCTTATAGATGGAAGTTCAGTATTGTAAGTTCTACCAGTTGGGAAACAGAGGCTAGCTGATCTTTGAGAGGGATCTTGATGCATTGTCTGAGTATCTTGAGTGTCCGCATCCGGAATTCTTCGGAGCTCAACTCAAGGATTTTCCAGGAGGAGATCTATAATGGCTAATAGTTGCAGATCTTCGAGGAAAGATGGAAGCACCCCTTTCTAAGAAGATTCAATTCACCGTGAGAGAGAACAACTGGCTAGATGGATTAGCCAGGGTTATGCATGAAGCTCTTGCCTGTCTGTGTGGGCAAAACATCAACTTGATCCAGGGAACTCGCTTTGCTCATTACGCAAGGCGTGATTCTATGGGAATGCCATTGGAGATGCCAAGTCACCCGGAGATGAAGCGCCAAGTGGAGAATCTTGACTTCCTGCTGTATGATAGACATAAGGAATTGGACAATGCTCGAGCCTATGCCGACCACAACCTTGCCATTGTCGCCAAGAAGGACCAGACTTTCACCATGCTCATCAAGGATCGCCAATCACTTCGACATCAACACAAGAAGAAGGATCACACCATCGCTCATCTTCTCAAGAAGGTGGCCGACCTCGAGAAGACCATCCATGAGCAAGAAGCCCAGCTTGAAGAAAAAGAAGAAGAGGAAGAAGGTGAAGACATCTAGGGAGATATTCACTCGTACCTTAGTGATGACAATGACTACCTGGAGGATGATGCCATGGATTTCTACACCGATGATGATGATTCCGACTTCATTGATGATGAGTAGATGCACTTGATCACTACTGTAGGAGTGAGTTGTATTGGTCCCTGATACGTCCATTTTGCATCACTATTCTATATCATAATTTACTGTTATTCATTGATATATTTCATATTAAGAGATGATACTTATGTAATTTCACCTGTTTTTGCATGGTTGATGACTTCTGGAGCATGGACAACTTCAGTCAGGATTCTGATGGAAAAGGTGTTGTTTGGAAGCAAAATTCACGAAGATCAGAAAATCCGGGAAAATATACGGAAATTTCTATTTTTCTAGAAGACGAAGGAAGCCAGAAGGAGGAATGGAGATGGGCCACAGGGGGCCCACACCACCCCTGGAGCGAGCCAGCCTAGGCCGCGCCACTAGGTGGTGTGGCCGCCCTAGCCCACCTCTGGCTCTCCCCTCTGGCGTATATAATCCTCCCGAAATCCTAATACTCGGGGAGAAACCACAGAAAGATTCTGTCGCCTCTGCGGGGCGGAAAACACCGAGAGAGAAAGATCTCTCCGGCAGACAGAATTCTACCGGGGGAATTCCTTCCCGGAGAGGGGAGATCATCGCCATCAACACCACCATCAAGCTGGACTTCATCGGTATCATCATCATCACCACCATTATCACCACCAGCACCATCATATCCATCTCCATATTGCTGTAACAATTGGGTTGAATCTTGCATAGTTCTTAAGGGAAACTTTCCCGGT
The DNA here is from genome assembly GCA_916181665.1 of Avena sativa. Classification (NCBI taxonomy): domain Eukaryota; kingdom Viridiplantae; phylum Streptophyta; class Magnoliopsida; order Poales; family Poaceae; genus Avena; species Avena sativa. The sequence goes on along the minus strand of OV702289.1, from coordinate 354,314,667 downwards.
GTTGATTACTCTCTGGAGTTGATGCTATCAAGTGAAACATTGAATTATTCTTTATGTTCAGATTGTTATACATCATTATTCCATCTCTGATCATGATCCATATGATGTCTTGTGAGTAGTTCGTTTTGTTCTTGAGGACATGGGGGAAGTCATGTTGTTAGTAGTGGAGTTGTGTCGAGAAAGATTCAATAGTTTGATATTTAAGTTGTGGTGGACTTCTTCTAGTGGTGTCATGTGAACATCGACTACATGATACTTCACTTACATGGGCCTAGGGGAATGTATTGTGTATTTGGCTACTAATCATAGGGGTTGCCGGAGTGACAGAAACCCGAACCCCCGTTAGGAAACCATTGCACAAGGGATATCAGGGTCTTAGAGTTTAAAGCTGTGGTTAGGTTTCTTCCTTAATTACTTTCTTATACTTACAGATGTTTACAAGGGGTATAATCACAAGTATGTATTATTCCTAGGAAGGTCGGTACATTAGCACAGGTGCACCCACACAACACTTAGCAAACTAAAGAAGATTAATCAACTATATGAAGCGAAATCACTTGACAGAATTCTCGTGTGTCCTCGAGAACGTCTGGTCATCTTAAGTAATACAACCGGCTTGTCCTTTGCTGCATAAAGGATTGGGCCACTTGCTGCATTTATTCTTATTGTATTTTATTTACTCGTACTTTATTTACTTGCTTTATCGAAAACCCCTAAAATCCGTTTGCTAAGTATTTGCAGAGAATTCCTGATCCATACCACTAGCCAGCACCTTCTACTCCTCGTTGGGTTCGACACTCTTACTTATCAAAAATACTGCGATACACCCCCTATACTTGTGGGTCATCAAGACTATTTTCTAGCACCGTTGCCGGGGAGTGAAGCGCTATTGGAGAGTGGAACTGGTTAAGGAAACTTCTACTATGAGTATTGTTTACTTCTGTTAGTTGCTTTATTTTCGTTATGGATAATTCGCTGAGTTTCTTATTTGGTAAAGCTACTACCACTGCTAAGGTAGTAGATGAACCACCACCTGCTGAGAATGATGCTTTTAAACTACCTACAAGAATTATTGATCGCGTTATGGATAACTACTATGTTGGGGATGGAACTGTCCATCCCGGTGATCATTTACTCTTTATACACGAATTATGCGGGTTGTTCAATTGTGCAGGTATTATTACAGATCAAGTTAAGAAGAAGTTATTCTCATTGTCACTGAAAGGAAGAGCTGAGGAATGGTATAAGCTGCTAAAGAATGGTCAAGCTCTTGAATGGGAGGAAATAGTGCCTCTCTTTTATTCAAAGTTTTATCCTCCTAGTGAGATTCATAAAGATCGGAATCAAATATACAGCTTTTGGCCTCTTGATGGAGAGAGTACAGCTCAAGCTTGGGGGAGATTGAAGTTACTAATGCTCAAATGTCCCATTCATGAGCTCCCCAACAATATTATTATCAATAACTTTTATGCAAGGCTCCCTCTTCATGATAAGGATTTATTGGATGCTTCTTGCGCTGGATCATTCACCCACATGGAAGAAGAAGCTAAATGGGATCTTCTGGACCGTATTCAAGATAATGCTGAAGCATGGGAGAATGACAAAGGAAGAAAGTCAGGTATAAATTATGATTACGAATGCATTGAATCTTTTATGGGAACTGATGAATTTCAAAATATTAAAAATGCTTATGGTCTAGACTCTCAAGCTATTGCTTCTTACTTTAAGGCTTTTGCTTCCTACATTGAAGTGCCTAAAAAGAAGTGGAATAAGTATCATGAACCATATAAAGATGTTTCTAAGTGTGTTCCTGCAAGAAATACTGAAGTTTATACTGCTAATCATGTTTTACCTGAGCCTTACGTTGAGAAAATCCCTTTCCTAGTTAAGATAAAGGAACACTCTATGATAGCTAGTATGGTTAGTGAAAGTACAAATAAAGCTGTTGAACCTGATAAACAAATGGTTGATGAACCTATAATAGCAAATGTGAAAGACTTTGTTACTAAATATGTAGAAGAGGGACACACTATCCTTTGTAAGGATACCTCTAATATTATTTCACAAAGTAGTGTTATGAGAGCTAGTATTCCTGTGTTTTCTGTTAGAATAAGTGATCATTGTTATGAAGGTCCTTGTGATAGTTATATTGTTAAGTTTATGCATGATACTGAAAGTTACTATGAGAGAGGGAAAATTGTTCTTATGTATCTCAATAATATCAAGTTTCCTCGTTTTTATGTTGCACTCCTTTTACCTTCCTATGCTTGTAGCCTCCGGTTTCAACAAATTGTTTGTTTACAAAGTTCCCTTGCATAGGAAGCGGGTTAGACTTAAACACGCGTATTTTTCCTTGTTAATGCTCTCTTTCACTTGAATTTATATGTGAGCATCTTTGAAATCATCATGCCCATCTTAATGGCTATAAAGAAAGAGATTTTTGGGAGACAACCCAATTTATTTTTGCTTTCAGTTTGTTTTTGTTTCTTTGAGTCTTGGAAGTTATTACTTCGGTAATAACCGCTCCTTATCATTTTTGTTTGCTTTTTGTGTCAAGATCAACCTCTAATGAGAGAGAACTAAGATTTGGGGAAGTTGCTGTCCTGAAACAGATTTTTGTGCTTCACCGTAAAAATTCGTGAGAGATCTCTATATGGGTGATTGAGCTGTAATTTTTTGTGCTTCTGCCGTAGGTTGTTATTTAACTTTTGTTAGTTTTGCACTTTTTGATTTGAGCAACATAAGATTTGTGGGCTCCCCAGATTATTCATCCGAGAAATCCCTGTTATGCATACATCCATGTTCGCATGATCAGTGAGCCGTGGAACATAACTGACAGGTACCATTACAACATCCAAAACATAACAAAAGTACAAGACTTACATAAATTGCCATAATGGCTACATCAACATTAGCAGCGGAACATCACCAAGCGCAGAGCCCAATCGTGCCTCAACCTACAGGCAGCTGACTGGGAAGACGGCCTAGCTCGATGCACTTCACCTTAACTTCCTAAAAGTCTGGCCAAGTAAATAGCCAAGGACACCGCCGTGAATACTTTTGAATGTACTCGCAAACCACCAGGATAAGTAAACAAAGGACATGCAATTGTGGCTGTGGCGAGATAGCTCTATCTGGGGTTGCTTTTGAAAAGCCTAAACTAACTTTGAAATTATGGCATCTCCATATCTTTGTTGAAAAAGAGTTTTGAAAACATGCTTCTGTTTTATAAATCCAGACATCTCCATGTCTTTGTTGAAAAAGAGTTTTGAAAACCGTTTTTGTAGTAAAAACCCTTTTTAAACATCTTCGACCCCTCGGGTCAAAACAAAGCTTGCGAACTTGGGTTCCCCTGGAACCGTCGTCCTCAGAGTACTTGTTTCCCAAACAAGCACAGTTTGGGTACTCCTAGCCAACACCTTTACAACCGTCCTTGATCGTGGACACGACTATTAGAATAGGTTATACTCTATAGAGTTTGCACACTTTACCCACAAGAATCAATACATCCACCGGGATTCAACCACGGCCCACTACCACTGTAGATGGGGGTCCGGATAATCAAACCTAACCTTTCGCTTGTCTACACTAGCAAAGGCATGCTTTTCCTCTTGGGTTTGTTCTCCCCAGCAACGAGTATGTGGCTCCCAGCCATAGTCCTTCCTTCCGTACACGCGCATACCCAAGCCGTAACTTGGTGTATACCTTAAATTTGGTGACTCCACTTCCTTCCGTACTACCTAAGTCATACCGTCCGCGGGAGACCCAATTGTTGCACCGGAATCCTGATTGTTCAGGCTCATTCTTGCCGAGGCAAGCGACAGGCTTCAGATCCTTGATCTGGGACGCCGGCCCGGGATTCCAGGGATTTCTCCCTATAAGCATGGTAGAAGTTGCCACGGCTAATACGGACAAACTACGAGTTAAGCCCTAGCAACCTGGGGTAATGTGGTTGCGCGGATAAAAATTGTTCCAGGAAAGGCGTAGAACATCCCATCGTATTCTCATTTCTCCTCATCACCATTTCTTTTGTTAAAACTTCCATTAGGAACGAAGCCTCTTCCCAGGGTTTTACAAAGTCGTTTTGAAACAGTTGTAGTGGGAAAATCCCAAAACAATTTATTTTTGATCAAAACCGAGGTTTCCAAGGAGGTAGGATGCTAACCATCATACTCTCGGTCAAAAGGGGAGAATGAGGGGTTCATCGGGGTGGTGCCTCGAAGGACACGAAATCATAACTTGGAGGTGCCAAGTTACTACCGCAGTATTTGTAAAACAAGACATGCTCTCATGCAATTTATAAGGAAGATATAAAACAGGTAAAATAGAGTAGGACATATATCGGAGTTCGGGAAATGGTGGATTGCCTGTGATCAGCAATAAGTCCCTGGACTTCTTCAGATGACCGAGAATACCCAAACAATAATAAGAAGAATTCCCGTTCTTCTTGTCGTCAGACACTCACACTATCGTCGTCATCGGGTACACATGCAAGCAGACAATATCACAATCAATACAAGGCATATAAGCATCAGATCGTACATCAAACAAACATGAGAAAACTACTAGACTTGGGAGGGCTTTGGAGGAGTGGGATTCAAAGGGTGGGATTTACAAGATTGCCACCGGGGTGTTTTCTATTTGGGAGATATTTGTCAAAGGTAGAGACAAAGAGCTTGGAGTTAGGGATCTGTGGTCAGTAGGATATCAATGTGCAAAAGTGATATCCTCTGATAGGTCTTTTCAAGACAAAACCATCACAAGTGGTTTCACTTGATTATCAATTTTCTAGAATTAGTTATGCTTTTTATAGTGAATTAAACTCTAGTTTGAGGAAATAATTCACCAGAAAGGTTCTGGATCTCCAACAATTATTTCCTTGAATGGGTTGATAGTACTTGATGTACTGAACCACCTGGAGTTGGAATCAAGTTAAAAGAATTACCAGAATGCCATCAGGAAATTCCCAAAGACAGTTCTGTATGATTCTTCTTCTTTTTACCACATTAAATCTACAGGAGCTATTGAGTTGGTTCCAAGGGCATGTACTAGGTACTTAAAATACCTTTCTATAGGAATCGGATTCACCCTTTTTGGAGTTGCCAAACTCGTGGAGTGATTTAATTAGTGAAAATACCCATCACAAAGGTATTTAAATCACTAAATTTCAACCAGAGCTCAATAAATTATGAGCTGCTGGGGTTTGATAGATATAGGTTCTAGGGTGTACTGGGAGGTGGAATCAGGTCAATACCACATTTGGTTAGACCTGGGAAATTTATCTAAGGCAGACAAGGGCTGGTTTGGTTATTTTTGTTAAAGGAAAACTACTACTCACCTTGGTATGAGAACTGTGCTGGAAAAGAGGTATTTGAAATACCTTCTAGTAGGCCTTTGGTTCATCACCAATGGAGTTGTAAAACTCTCTGTGGAAATTATTTGGTGTACCAGATACATTCTAGAAAAATAATTACCAGTAATTAGAGGAAATTACTTTGGACATGGGGTTGCCTCTGGATGTTTGAGAAAACATCAGAGAACCACCCGAATTTTAGATCTAGGAATTTGGAGTTCATTTGCATTTTCAAAAGGAATTAAACCTAGCAGACACTTTTCTGGAATAATGGGTTAGCTAAAAGAAAAAGAAAAGGAGGTGCAGCAGGCTGGATCTGGGGAGCTACTGGGCCGACCAGGAGGATTCGGCCCACGGCAGGGCAGCGCGACGCGCGGGAGCTGGCGGTTCAAACCTGACTGGCGGAGCCCGGCGGTCAGCGGTAGCGGGACGCGAAGGGGTATCGGACGCTGTCGGCCATTGTATCAAGTCACGATGGACGATGCTCAGTCGTCGTCTACGCGACAGAGGGTGGCCGGCAACGGGAACCCTAGGCAGAGCAGGGAGGAGCATGGAGGATACATGAGGGCTCAGGGGAGGTCGAGGAGGCGGCAGGACGACGCGGTGGTCGAATACGAGCCGAACGAGGGGCGACACGGGGTGATCTAACGCCGGGAGGTAGCTGGCGCGATGGCGGCCGAAGAGGATCTCGTCGGTGCTCGACGACGACGGTGGAGGAGATGGTCCTAGGAAAAAATAAAGGCACGGTTAGGTAGAGGAGAGATAGGGGTGCGCGTGGGCTAACATGCAGAAGGAATGGAGGGGAGGAGAAGTTGCCTTGCTTGATTTTTGGGAGGAGGCCGAGAGCTCCTCTCCTCCTTTCTTCGGACAACACCTGAGGGCAGGGAGCTGGCTGGGGGAGGGTTGCTGGCCTTTATACCAAGGGGAGGAAGGGGATGTGGTAAATTACCATCTAGGACAAGGGGGAGGGCAATGCTAGCCAGGGATTGGTCCAGGGAAAGGTGGAGAGGGGTATTTTGGGTACTTGGTCGTGCTGGACCAGATAGTGGTGTTGTGGTGATTAATGGACAAGATTCTTGTAAGATTGGTGTTTATCTCTCTCTCTTACTACTAGTACAAGGGCACAATGGGGATTTTTTGGGGTGGAGCTACAGTTCCATTCGACCAGGGTGTGTCCTGGTGCTAAGGATGAGCTTTGATCAAGCTTTGGTGAGATTTGGAAGTGGTTTAGACTAGTGGTTTGCTAAATGGCCAAAGTTGATCAAACTAGGGGTTTATGAGAGAAGTCCAAAAGTCTTGCATATGACCAGAGAAGTAAATGGTACTGGTAGATATATGAGGTAAAGGTAGACTCCTAGAATTTATTAGGGATTTTTCAGAGGAGTTTTAGTCCTCCTAAATCCAATTATTCAAAAAGGACAGAAATGGATTTTAGAAGATCTTTTGATAAATTTCCGTTGGACAAGGATGGATTTTGTTTTGAGAGGGTCCCAAATGTGAATACACACTTAGGGGCATTTTCCCCAAGATTTATTGGGGATTAAAAGTATTTAAAACAATATTTATTCCAATTCATCCATTTAAGAAAATGGACAAAAAGAAATAATAAAGCTTCTCAAAAATATTTATTTTTGAGGTGGGAAGTTGAGGCATGATATATGGAACTCACAAGAGCCAAAAATTTGGGAAGTGGTTTGGTAAAAACCAAACTTTCTTTTGTGGAGGGAGTTTTGGAGATTTTGACTATTTAAGAAATTAAATAGTTTTGGGACCATAATAATTATGGATAAATATTGATAAACATTCAGGATCAATGTAGATGAGATAGACAAGGGGTAGCAAGCAGTTGCAACCTTGTGGAAAGGAATTTCAACTTGAAAAGGATGGAAAACAGAAGGGTTGATGATCTAGAGTGGTGTTATTTTTATACCACCAAAACATGCTTGCATCTTGGAGCTCAGAGCTCACCTTGGTGAAAGGGATATATGGATAGGTATACCAAGTCATATAGATGAACATGGCATGAGGAGTTTGAATTAATAGCATTTGGGCTGATCTAGAATTGATGGCAAACTTTGTTGAAATTAAGGCTGCCATGAAATCTGGGTCATGATGCCTTATAAACCATGTGGGTTTAATCAGCACAGCGTTCCACTTGGGACAAGTGAAGTAGGTTCTGATAGACATCAATGAATAGATCACAACCATGCAGAGAGTTGGTCCAAAGAAGTTTGCATGAGGGTGTGAGCGGCTAGCAAAGTAGGCATGATGACTAGTTTTGCAGGAAATGTTATTTTCTTGTCTGCAAAACCATCATGGACAAGTGGGTTGGAGGAGTATCTAACCAAGGGCAAAAGTGGTACTTGGTAGTCCATAGGATGGTTAACAGGATGGTTCAAGTGCATTTCCAAAAATGCACATGGTTTGAGAAAAGGAGGCACTCAAAAAGGTGATGCTGAAACTGTTTCCAGACTTGGCCAAATTTGGCAGTTTTGTGGAGTTTGACTAGAGTATGAGAGGGAAAGTTCTTGGAGGGGTTGCAAGGTATCAGATCTTTACTAAAGAGGTGATATGGAAATGTAGAGTGAGTAGAAGAGATCCTTGCTGGATGTTGGTCTTCTTGAGAACATCTAGAAGGGAAATCCTCAGAATAGATCTGGTTGAGGGTTTTAGATAATCACCTAGTGGTTAGGGATCATAACAAGGTTTCCTTTCTTGCTTAGGGATTGAGGATTGGAAAACATCTTGATCCTAGTGATGAGCTTCTAAGGTAGCTCATTCTACTTCCTAAGCAAACAAGTCAAACAGCAGATCAAGGCAACTCATCAGACATCAGATCAAGGCAACTCATCTTATACACAAATCAACTATTACTAGGGGTCACCATCAAGCTTAGCTTGGAGGTAAGGCTGGGAGCATTTTGAAGAGGTTGAGTTTTGAATAATATGAGGGTTCTTGGTATTTCTACCAAGAGTAGAATTCAATTGCTTTTGGAAAGAGGTTTTGGGAACACTAGAGGTAAGATTAGTTAAGTGTTCTATCTTGAAAACATAAGGAGATAGTATTATATATCTCTCCATAGTTTTGTTAATAGAGGCTACCAAAATAATTTAGGTTACATAGGCATCTTGGCTCCTGTTTGAAAAGTCAGAACGTTTGGGAATATGTAAAGTAAGCCAAGATAGTTTTGGTAAATAACTTTTGTCAACTGAGGGTGAGGTAAGGAGTATCCTAAGATACACATCATAAGCACAAGTGCAAGCAAACAACAAACAAGCACTGCACCAAAGCACAAGATTTTTTTTGTTCCCCCTAATTTTTGCATTCTGGACAACTAATCAGGGTTGCTGAAAATGGGATGTTACGGACCTTTCACCCTTAAAAGAATCTCGTCCCGAGATTCGAGAGAGTAAGGTTAGGGGATTTGTCTGCGTTAGTGCTATGTGTTTCTTGCGAGCTAACTTGCCGGCTTTGCCTTTGAGCAGAAACATCTTGACAGCGAGGTTGCACTTCGATTTTTCTTGAAACTCGGGGTTCGAGCTAGCTTCAACCATAATTGCAGGGAGGGGTCTTCCTTCTATAAGGGTCTACGACGCTTCACTTAAGTGGGTGGTTGCATCCAAGTCTGTGATCAGTCCGTGCTATGAGATTTGTGTCTTTGGGTCCCTTGGTCGGGAAGGGGGGATTATCTATTTTGCGAGAAAGACGCAGTCTTTCCCCCTTAGGATTGGACTAAGGTGGGTCGGATGGTTACAAATAGGGGACTAGGCAAAAGTAGGTCTCAAGGTATCATAGGACAACATAAGGAGGGCGGCATCCTAGCTGTCTTTCCAGGGGGACATGGGCTAGTTTACTACAGATGACACTTGTCGACTAACGGGAAGTCCTGGAGTAGGTTAAGGAGCTTCTCTCTATCTTTACTTCCATGGGGTGCTGTCGCCTATCGAAGCGAGGGACATCTTTAGTCTTGATCTGCGAGGCAGCGAGCGGTAGGGACCATCTTTTATGAGGGAGGGGACCTTGGATGTCTTCGACCTTCTCTTTCGTGGAAGTCTTGGCAGATTTCTTCTCGAGGCATTCTCTGCTGAAGTGACCGGGTAGTCCACACGTGAAATAGATGCCCATCCTTTGGTGTAGCTGCTTTGACGCCTTGCCTTTGCTGGTACCGGGAGATTGACGGGCTATGCCAATGAGGGGATATATAGGGCATTTGATAGGGACATGGTCTTGGCCTTCGCAGAGGAAACAAGTGGTAAGTCGAGTTGGGAAAGCTTTGGGTGGATGGGGTTCTCAGCAGTTGGGGCAGTGGCCGGAGCATCGGTTGGCTTGGTGTCCTTCGTCTCCGCAGCGGCTACATGCCTTCTTCGAGCTTCCGGTCTTCATGGCCATCCTGGGGGAGGTCTTGTTGGTGGCGGACGATTCAGGTTGGGTCTGATGCAATGACTTGGGTAAAACACGCAAAAAGGAACAATGCAAGCAAGCATAGCAATCAAGGAAGTCATTACATACCAACCGAATCCATACCCGAGGGTGCTAATAGTACTTAGGCATTACAAAACGTGTTCAGGGACGATACACGACTCTACCCTATTGCTAAATGGGTGAATACAGCAACGCGGGTGATTATTCGGAGGGTGCATTTGTGGAGTCGGGGCTAGCTTCGAGCAGATCAGTGCAGGTTTCCTGCGCCTTCTTGAGGGGCTTGAAACTACGGAGGTATTGTCTGGCGATGGTGCACTTCCGGCTTTTCTTGGGGGCGGCTTCTCCCGAGGTTCCTTTAGTTGCTGTTGTTCGTGCTTGATTCCTTTGTAGGGTTTCCAAAGCTTCTTTACGGGTGAGAATGGCTTGCAGACGACAGAGCTCGATCTGGGAGTGGCGGTATTCATCAATGACTGCTGTTAATGCCTCATTGCTAGAGTAGTTGTAACGGGTCTGAAAGGAGAGGGCAGGGTACGCCAGGCTGGGGTCTTGAGTTCCTCTGGTGCAGTCAACATTTCCCTTCATGGGGAGGTAGAAGGTTGTGGGTTGTCTCATCTCTAGGAGGGAGCTACGGATGCGCATCAAGGCTTCTCTAGCTACCAAGTCAATAGCCAGTACGGGACAAGGCATCTGATGTCCGGTGGAGTAGATAGGGCTTCCATTGGTTCCTGGCTTGGCTAGTATGACAATCTGTCCCACATAATCTCCTGATTCCAATCCCTTGTGGAGGGTGTAGATAGGTTTCTGCTGGTAACCACATAGTTGCATCGAGTCCCATAGGGTTTGGGGAAATTCAATCTTCAGCCACTCTTCATCAGTAGGCTCCATCTACAGAAGGGTTTAGGTTCAGGTTGGGTTAGTGAGAGGTGTGCAGGATTTTAAGCTTATGAAATCATACTAATTCAAGGAGTTTTCAAAATAGAGGGGGGGGGAAGACATAAGCACTTGTGCAAATAGTCATCTTTTCTCCCTTGTCTTTTAGAAAATAGGTTTGTCGTTTCCTGTCTAACGTCCATGCTAACTAAGGTCTCCTACAGTCAGGATGGTTCTGATACCAAGTCTGTGGGCTCCCCGCATTATTCATCCGAGAAATCCCTATTATGCATACATCCACGTTCCCATGATCAGTGAGCCGTGGAACATAACCGACAGGTACCATTACAACATCCGAAACATAACGAAAGTACAAGACTTACATAAATTGCCATAATGGCTACATCAACATTAGCAGCGGAACATCACTAAGCGCAGAGCCCAATCGTGCCTCAACCTACAGGCAGCTGACTGGGAAGACGGCCTAGCTTGATGGACATCACCTTAACTTCTTGAAAGTCTGGCCAAGTAAATAGCCAGGGACACCGCCGTGAGTACTTTTGAATGTACTCGCAAACCACCAGGATAAGTAAACAAAGGAAATGCAATTGTGGCTGTGGCGAGATAGATCTATTTGGGGTTTCTTTTGAAAATCTTAAACTAACTTTGAAATTATGGCATCTCCATATCTTTGTTGAAAAAGAGTTTTGAAAACATGCTTCTGTTGTATAAATCCAGACATCTCCATGTCTTTGTTGAAAAAGAGTTTTGAAAACCGTTTTTGTAGTAAAAACCCTTTTTAAACATTGTCGACCCCTCGGGTCAAAACAAAGCTTGCGAACTCGGGTTCCCTCGGAACCGTCGTCCTCGGAGTACTTGTTTCCCAAACAAGCACAGTTTGGGTACTCCTAGCCAACACCTTTACAACCATCCTTGACCGTGGACACGGCTATTCGAATAGGTTATACTCTGCAGAGTTTGCACACTTTACCCACAAGAATCAATACATCCGCTGGGATTCAACCACAGCCCACTACCACTGTAGATGGGGGTCCGGATAATCAAACCTAACCTTTCGCTTGTCTACACTAGCAAAGGCATGATTTTCCTCTTCGGTTTGTTCTCCCCGGCAACGAGTATGTGGCTCCCAGCCATAGTCCTTCCTTCCGTACACACGCATACCCAAGCCGCAACTTGGCGTATACCTTAAATTTGGTGACTCCACTTCCTGCCGTACTACCTAAGTCATACCGTCCGCGGGATACCCAATTGTTGCACCGGACTCCTGATTGTTCAGGCTCATTCTTGCCGAGGCAAGCGACAGGCTTCAGATCCTTGATCTGGGACGCCGGCCCGGGATTCCAGGGATTTCTCCCTATAAGCATGGTAGAATTTGCCTCGGCTAATATGGACAAACTATGAGTTAAGCCCCAGCAACCTGGGGTAATGTGGTTGCGCGGATAAAAATTGTTCCAGTAAAGGCGTAGAACATCCCATCATATTCTCCTTTCTCCTCATCGCCATTTCTTTTGTTAAAACTTCCACTGGGAACGATGCCTCTTCCCAGGGTTTTACAAAGTCGTTTTGAAACAGTTGTAGTGGGAAAATCCCAAAACAGTTTATTTTTGATCAAAACCGGGGTTTCCAAGGAGGTAGGATGTTAACCATCATACTCTTGGTCAAAAGGGGAGAATGAGGGGTTCATCGGGGTGGTGCCTCGAAGGACACAAAATCATAATTTGGAGGAGCCAAGTTACTACCGCAGTATTTGTAAAACAAGACATGCTCTAATGAATTTATAAGGAAGATATAAAACAGGTAAAATAGAGTAGGACATATATCAGAGTTCGGGAAATGGTGGCTTGCCTGTGATCAGCAATAAGTCCCTAGACTTCTTCACATGACCAAGAATACCCAAACAATAATAATAAGAATTCACGTTCTTGTCGTCAGACACTCACACTATCGTCGTCATCGGGTACACATGCAAGCAGACAATATCACAATCAATACAAGGCATACAAGCATCAGATCGTACATGAAACAAACATGAGAAAACTACTAGACTTGTGAAAGCTAGAGACAAAGAGCTTGGAGTTAGGGATCTGTGGTCAGTAGGATATCAATGTGCAAAAGTGATATCCTTTGATAGGTCTTGTCAAGACAAAACCATCACAAGTGGTTTCACTTGATTATCAATTTTCTAGAATTAGTTATGCTTTTTATAGTGAATTAAACTCTAGTTTGAGGAAATAATTCACCATAAAGGTTCTAGAGCTCCAAAAATTATTTTCTTGGATGGTTTGATAGTAATTTATGTACTGAACCACCTGGAGTTAGAATCAAGTTAAACGAACTACCAGAATGCCATCAGGAAATTCCCAAAGACAGTTCTCTATGATTCTTCTTCTTTTTACCAAATTAAATATACATGAGCTATTGAGTTCGTTCCAAGGGCATGTACTAGGTATTTAAAATACCTTTCTGTAGGAATTGGATTCACCCTTTTTGAGTTGGCAAACTCCTGGAGTGATTTAATTAGTGAAAATACCCATCACAGAGGTATTTAAATCACTAAACTTCAACCAGAGCTCAATAAATTATGAGCTGCTGGGGTTTGATAGATATAGGTTCTAGGGTGTACTGGGAGGTGGAATCATGTCAATACCACATTTGATTAGACCTGGGGAATTTATCTAAGGCAGACAAGGGCTGGTTTGGTTATTTTTGTTAAAGGAAAACTACTGTTCACCTTGGTATGAGACCTGTGCTGGAAAAGAGGTATTTGAAATACCTTCTAGTAGGCCTTTGGTTCATCACTAATGGAGTTGTAAAACTCTCTGTGGAAATTATTTAGTGTACCAGATACATTCTAGAAAAATAATTACCAGTTATTAGAGGAAATTACTTTGGACATGGGGTTGCCTCTGCATGTTTGATAAAACATCAGAGAACCACCAGAATTTTAGATCTAGGCATTTGGAGTTCATTTGCATTTTCAAAAGGAATTAAACCTGGTAGAAACTTTTCAGGAATAATGGGTTAGCTAAAAGAAAAAGAAAAGGAGGTGCAGCAGGCTGGATCTGGGGAGCTACTGGGCCGGCCAGGAGGATTCGGCCCACGGCGGGGCAGCGCGACGTGCGGGAGCTGGCGCTTCGAACCTGACTGGCAGGGCCCGACGGTCAGCGGCAGCGGGACGCGAAGGGGTATCAGACGCTGTCGGCCGTTGGATCAAGTCGTGATGGACGGCGCTCAGTCGTCGTTTACGCGACAGAGGGTGGCCGGTGACGGGAACCCTAGGCGGAGCGGGAAGGAGCGGCGAGGATACCTGAGGGCTCGGGGGAGGTCGAGGAGGCGGCAGGACGACGCGGTGGTCGAAGACGAGCCGAACGAGGGGCGACATGGGGTGATTTGACACCAGGAGGTAGCTGGCGCGACGACGGCCGAAGAGGATCTCGTCGGTGCTCGACGGCGACGGCGGAGGAGATGGTCGTAGGCAAAAATAAAGGCACGGTTAGGTAGAGGAGAGCTAGGGGTGCGCGTGGGCTAACATGCAGAAGGAATGGAGGGGAGGAGAAGTTGCCTTGCTTGATTTTTGGGAGGAGGCCGAGAGCTTCTGTCCTCCTTTCTTCGGACATCACCGTGCAGGAGAGGGGGTGTGGAGCTCTACGGAGGCAAGTGGGAGTGAGAGGGGGCAAATGAGGGCAGGGAGCTGGCTGGGGGAGGGCTACTGGCCTTTATACCAAGGGGAGGAAGGGGATGTGGTAAATTACCATCTAGGACAAGGGGGAGGGCAATGCTGGCCAGGGATTGGTCTAGGGAGAGATGGAGAGGGGTATTTTGGGTACTTGGTCGTGCTGGACCAGATAGTGGTGCCGTGGTGATTAATGGACAAGATTCTTGTAAGATTGGTGTTTATCTCTCTCTCTTACTACTAGTACAAGGGCACAATGTGGATTTTTGGGGTGGAGCTACAGTGCCATTCGAACAGCGTGTGTCCTGGTGCTAAGGATGAGCTTTGATCAAGCTTTGGTGAGATTTGGAAGTGGTTTAGACTAGTGGTTTGCTAAATGGCCAAAGTTGATCAAACTAGGGGTTTATGAAAGAAGTCCAAAAATCTTGCATTGGACCATAGAAGTAAATGGTACTGGTAGATAGATGAGGTAAAGGTAGACTCCTAGGATTTATTAGGGATTTTTCAGAGGAGTTTTAGTCCTCCTAAATCCAATTATTCAAAAAGGACAGAAATGGATTTTAGAAGATCTTTTGATAAATTTCCATTGGACAAGGATGGATTTTGTTTTAAGAGGGTCCCAAATGTGAATACACACTTAGGGGAATTTTCCCCAAGATTTATTGGGGATTAAAAGTATTTAAAACAATATTTATTCCAATTCAGCCATTTAAGAAAATGGACAAAAAGAAATAATAAAGCTTCTCAAAAATTATTTTTGAGGTGGGAAGTTGAGGCATGATATATGGAACTCACAAGAGACAAAATTTGGGGAAGTGATTTGGTAAAAACCAAACTTTCTTTTGTGGAGGGAGTTTTGGAGATTTTGACTATTTAAGAAATTAAATAGTTTTGGGACCATAATAATTATGGATAAATATTGATAAACATTGAGGATCAATGTAGATGAGATAGACAAGGGGTAGCAAGCAGTTGCAACCTTGTGGAAAGGAATTCCAACTTAAAAAGGATGGAAAACAAAAGGGTTCATGATCTAGAGTGGTGTTATTTTTATACCACCAAAACATGCTTGCATCTTGGAGCTCAGAGCTCACCTTGGTGCAATGGATAGATGGATAGGTAGACCAAGTCATATAGATGAACATGGCAGGAAGAGTTTGAATTAATAGCATTTGGGCTGATCTAGAATTGATGGCAAACTTTGTTTAAATTAAGGCTACCATGAAATGTGGGTCATGATGCCTTATATACCATGTGGGTTTAATCAGCACTGAAATCCACTTGGGACAAGTGAAGTAGGTTCTGATATACATCAATGAATAGATCACAACCATGCAGAGAGTTGGTGCAAAGAATTTTGCATGAGGGTGTGAGCTGCTAGCAAAGTAGGCATGATGACTAGTTTTGCAGGAAATGTTATTTTCTTGTCTGCAAAACCATCATGGACAAGTGGGTTGGAGGAGGATTTAACCAAGGGAAAAAGTGGGCCTTGGTAGTCCATAGGATGGTTCAAGTGCATTTCCAAAAATGCACATGGTTTGAGAAGAGGAGGCACTCAAAAAGGTGATGCTGAAACTGTTTCCAGACTTAGCCAAATTTGGCAGTTTTGAGGAGTTTGACTAGAGTATGAGAGGGAAAGTTCTTGGAGGAATTGCAAGGTATCAGAGCTTTACTGAAGAGGTGATATGGAAATGTAGAGTGAGTAGAAGAGATCCTTGCTGGATGTTGGTCTTCTTGAGAACATCTAGAAGGGAAATCCTCAGAATAGATCTGGTTGAGGGTTTTAGAAAATCACGTGGTGGTTAGGGATCATAACGAGGTTTGCTTTCTTGCTTAGGGATTGAGGATTGGGAAACATCTTGATCCTAGTGATGAGCTTCTAAGGTAGCTCATTCTACTTCCTAAGCAAACAAGTCAAACAGCAGATCAAGGCAACTCATCAGACAACAGATCAAGGCAACTCATCTTATACACAAATCAACTATTACTAGGGGTCACCATCAAGCTTAGCTTGGAGGTAAGGTTGGGAGAATTTTGAAGAGGTTGAGTTTTGAATAAGATGAGGGTTCTTGGTATTTCTACCAAAAGTAGAATTAAATTGCTTTTGGAAAGAGGTTTTGGGAACACTAGAGGTAAGATTAGTTGAGTGTTCTATCTTGAAAACATAAGGAGATAGTATTATATATCTCTCCATAGTTTACATAGGCATCTTGGATCCTGTTTGAAAAGTCTAAACGTTTGAGAATATGTAAAGTAAGCCAAGATAGTTTTGGTAAATAGCTTTTGTCAACTGAGGGTGAGGTAAGGAGTATCCTAAGATACACATCATAAGCACAAGTGCAAGCAAACAACAAACAAGCACTGCACCAAAGCACAAGAAAAAGTTTTTGTTCCCCCTGATTTTTGCATTCTGGACAACTAATCAGGGTTGCTGAAAATGGGATGTTACAAGATTTTCGAAAACATTGATCTTTACCTGCTGGTCTGTTTTGACAGATTTTGCCACTCTTGCATTTGCTTCTTTAATCGATTTCCTTTTTGAATTCTTTTTGGGTTTTCAGAAGGAATTGAAATAGTAGGTCTTTTTTTGATGGTTTTCAGTTGAATTTGAACTCAAAAGGTTTTATCACTTCACTTATACTAATGTTGCTAATGAGAACTATGTGAAGTTTTGTGTGAAAGAAATTTCCAGGTAGTGGAGGTAATGGTGTAATGAGAAAGTGAAAGGTTTCATGACTCACAATAAGTGTATGAATATGGAGATATTGATGTTATTCAAGTGTTGACTCTGGACGAATCTACTAAATACCAAATTTAGAGACCTGCAGAGTTCGTTTTCGAATAGGTAACAGTTCTCGTAAGAAAAGTTCCACGAAAGATCCGTCCAGTTATATTTTTGCAGTTTTTATCCAATAAGGAAAGCTACGAAGTGAAAGAGGGACGAAAACGGAGCCAGGGTGGCTCACACCACCCTGTGGCGTGGGCCCACCCCTGGCCGCGCAACCAGGTGGTGTGGCCACTCCGGACTCCGTCTCCGACCCGTTCTCCCAGTACCTTCCTTTTGTTATGAAACTTCGTAATATATAATCCCTCGGATCCCCTGAGGTTCGTATATCGTGTTCTCGTCGTGTTTTCATTTCGATCAGCTAGGAACTATCTTTGAAAGTTTAGAAGCATAATGGTGTCTGCCAAGGATAAGGGGAAGGAGCCTATGGAGGAAGATCTCCAAGACCCCGGGCAGGATAAGGAGATCAAGAGTGAAGATGAAGAGGAGGCAAAGCACATCGTCACTACCATTGCAAGCATTGGAGTGGTGGCAAACCCTGCCAGGAATATGTGTCAATTGGAGGGAAGCCTCCGCATCACCGTTCAGATCCCTGGTCACTTCCCCCATGCGCCAAGAATCCTTTCCATACCCTTATCCATGAGCATCAATACCAGAATATGCCCAAGGAGAAATTACCCTCCAATTGGGATTTTCCTCGTTCTAGCCATTCAGGAAAAGAAGACTTCAAGGAGGAAGAGTGGGGAAAGAATCACAAGAGCTAGAATTTGCAACCTGACATGATCATGAGCCGCATTGAGCAAAACTCGTAGCTTATTCACAATCTCACCTTTGAGATCATGGGCTTGGGGAAACTGATCAAGGAGCTCATCGAAAGAATACCACCACCACCGAAGGAGTAATTCGTCATCAGGTTTGGCATCCCCTTGGCTTGTTCCAAGCTTGGGGGAGTTCCGCGGTATCATATGACTATCTTCTATCTTTTTACCTTTTTAGTAGAGTCATATCATGAATAGAGAAGTTATCATGTAGGATGGTTTGCATTATGGAAGTGTCCCCTCTGTCGTTAGATATGTATCCCTTGGTGTGAGTTGCTGTTATGGAATATTAATGAGAAGTTCTATCATTTACTCTTTTGCATATC
Source organism: Avena sativa (assembly GCA_916181665.1). NCBI lineage: Eukaryota > Viridiplantae > Streptophyta > Magnoliopsida > Poales > Poaceae > Avena > Avena sativa. The sequence goes on along the minus strand of OV702289.1, from coordinate 354,296,399 downwards.
TTATATTATTTTTCAATTCGTGGTTTTATGATTGGTCTTGTTGTTAGTATTGGTATCACTTTGGGATCATTGAGTTAATCTAGTTGGTTTTGGAAAACCTGGCTCGGTCAGTAGCAACACTATTTTTGAGAGTTGAATGAAAAAGATAAAAATACTCTAAAGAAATATAATTTCATCATCTTTCTTGTTGGGTCCGCAGCATAGAAAACAAAAATTTTCCTACGGTGTGAACTACATGCCAAGATCTATCTACTAGGTACAAAGCAACGGGTGGACATACATCCAACCAGAACTTACCCTCGTAGACATCGAGCTTTGTTAACGAGTAGGAACTCGTGGTTGATGTAGTCGTACACTTGCCGATCTCAAGATCGTGAGGAAGTCCGAGCGCCGCAACTCAGCTGCGCATCCGCACTCGCACACACGTTCAAGCTACCGGACAACCTCCACCCCCTCGCTCCAGCGATCTAGCGGAAGCAGCAACTCCTTCCAGACGAAATGCCACCGGGAACATGTATCTCGCTAATCCGAGACCATGGGGGAATAATTCTTGAGGGGGAGAGAGATCCTTCACAAGGAGGTGTGAGGATGAAGGAGGGAATGGGTGGCCTTTTATAGGAGGAGGAGGGGGTGCCCCCTCTCTCCATGGCCGGCGCATGGGGGGGGGGGGGGGTGACCCCTCATCTCCCCCATTCATGTGGTGGTAACCCCTCCACATTAAAATGCCTCTTCACATTCCCTTTTAAAGTCTCCACTTTAAATGCATTAAATTTCTCCAAATTTAATGCTCTCTCATTTAATAAAACTCTTTTTATTAAATTTATTCAGAATTTTGTTAATTACTTTAATTAACAAACATTCACATATAGCCCCTTGCAATATTTCAATATCAAATGCAGAACCACCTTCTGCAATTTCACCCGAAACAATTTCCGGGTTCTATTGAAACAATTCCTGCGCTTTGCAATTCTTTCGTCTAAAACATATGTGCTCCAAAATGGTGTCCGGTAACTCTTAAGTGTGCCACCCTACGGTTCGCGAATAATGCAGACATGATCGAGACCCTTCTTCGATCAATAATCAGCAGCGGGACCTGGAGATCCGTACTGACTCCTACACATTCAACGATGACTCCTGTGATCGTGAGAACCTTTAACGCTTGTAACTAAATCCCTTTGTCTCTCGATATATTACATGTCCGATATTCGATCATCGGTATCTCCATACTTAGTTTGATCTGGTTACCGACATGCACTCTTTTCTCGTTCCCGTGATATAACATTCTAGTGATCACATCACTTGCTTGCAAGCTATCCTAATGTGATATCACCGAGAGGGCCCAGAGTATATCTATCAGTCATCTAGATTGACAAATTCCACTCTTGATCCATGAGCCTCAACATAACAGCTTCGTAGTACTGAACCCATCTTTATAGTCACCCTGTTATGGTGTGACGTTTGATGTTATCAAGATACTCTTCCGGTGTTAGCAATTAACATGATCTCATGGTCTAAGGATAAAGATTACTTCGTATGATGTTATAGCAATATAAACATAATGACTTGATCGTAATGCTATACTTCAGATGAATGTTCATCGCATCATTCCACCAATGGTGTGACCTTGTTATTAACAACATCCAATGTCCATGATCAGGAAACCTTGATCATCCTGTTAATCAACAAGCTAGTCTATAAGAGAGGCATGACTAGGAACCCTTTTTGTTTATTAAACACACATGTATTGATGTTTCCGAATCAATACATTTCTAGCATGTAAAATAAACATCTATCATGTATAAGGAATATATAATAACAACTTTATTATTGCCTCTCAGGGCATATTTGCTTCAGTCTCCCACTTGCACTAGAGACAATAATCTAGTTCACATAGTGATAAATCTAACACCCATGGAGTTCTGGTGTTGATCATGTTTTTCCCTAGGGAGAACTTTAGTCATCGGATCTGCTACATTTAGGTCCATGTGTACTTGACAAATCTTTATATCTCCATCATTGACATGCTCGCGGATGGAGTGAAACCGGCGCTTAATATGTTTGGAATTCTTGTGAGACCTTGGTTCCTTTGCGTTGGCTATGGCTCCATTGTTGTCACAATAGACCACCATCGGGTCCAACGCACTGGGAACCACACCCAGTTCTGTAATGAACTCTTTCATCCAAACTGCCTCCTGCGCCGCTTCTGAAGCAGCAACATATTCCGCCTCCGTTGTTGATCCAGCCACCACAGGTTGTTTGGAACTCCTCCAACTAACTTCTGCTCCGTTCAAGAGAAATACGTATCCGTATTGAGACTTAGAGTCATCCGGATCGGTGTCAAAGCTAGCATCGACATAACACTTAGCGACTAGCTCTTCTTCACCTCCGTATATGAGAAACATATCCTTAGTTCTTATCAAGTACTTGAGGATGTTCTTTACCGCTATCCAGTGTTCCGAACCTGGATCAGATTGGTACCTACTAGTCAAACTAATAGCATGTACCACATCTGGTTTTGTACATAGCATGGCATACATAATAGAGACTATGGCCGAGGCATAGGGGATCTTATCCATCATCTCTCTTTCTTCCGCCGTAGCCGGACTTTGAGTCTTACCCAATGTCTTGCCCTGCAACATAGGTAAGAACCCCTTCTTACTTTTGTCCATATTAAACTTCTTTAATATCTTATCAAGGTATTTACTCTGCGATAGCCCAATTAGGCGCCTTGATCTATCTCTATGGATTTTAATGCCTAATATATATGATGCTTCACCAAGGTCTTTCATCGAAAATTTGCTGTTTAGATAACTTTTAACACTGTTTAAAAGATCTATATCATTTCCAATCAATAATATGTCATCCACATATAATATCAGAAAAGCCACATTGCTCCCACTCACTTTCTTGTAAATACAAGCCTCTCCATAAGTTTGGACAAATCCAAACTCTTTGATCACCTCATCAAAGCGGAGATTCCAACTTCGTGATGCTTGCTTCAGTCCATAGATGGATCGCTGAAGTTTGCACACCTTATTAGCATCCTTAGGATCGACAAAACCCTTAGGTTGTATCATATACAACTCTTCTTCAATATTACCATTAAGGAATGCAATTTTGACATCCATCTGCCATATTTCATAATCGAAATATGCAGCAATTGCTAACATAATCCTAACCGATTTAAGCATCGCTACGGGAGAGAATGTCTCATCATAGTCAACTCCTTGAATTTGTCGAAACCCCTTTGTGACAAGTCGAGCCTTATAGATGGTCACATTACCATCAGCATTAGTTTTCCTTTTGAAAATCCATTTATTCTCAACGGCCTTTCGATCGTGAGGTAAGTCCACCAAGTTCCAAACTTGGTTCTCGTACATGGATTCCATCTTGGATTTCATGGCTTCTAGCCATTTGTTGGAATCCGGGCTCATCATCGCTTCTTCATACGTCGCAGGGTCATCCATTTCATCAACCATGAAATTCACAATAGGATTGCCGTACAGTTCAGGAGCTGCACGTGTCCTGCTTGACCTGCGAGGTTCGGTAGTGTCCTCTTTCGGAGTTTCATGATCATTATCATTAGCTCTCTCTTCATCAGGTGAAGTCAACTCCGAAACAACTTCCGGTGCTGCGCCACTCGCCATTCCATGAAGAGAATGTTCAATAACCTCTTCGAGTTCTACCTTCCGGCTACTCACACCTTTCGCGAGAAGCTCCTTCTCAAGAAAGGATCCATTCTTGGCAACAAAAACCTTGCCCTCGGATCTGTGATAGAAGGTATACCCAATTGTTTCCTTAGGGTATCCTATGAAGACGCATTTTTCCGCTTTGGGTTCGAGTTTATCCGGTTGAAGTTTCTTCACATAAACATCGCATCCCCAAACCTTAAGAAATGACAGCTTAGGTTTGTTTCCAAACCATAATTCATACGGTGTCGTTTCAACGGATTTAGATGGTGCCCGATTTAAAGTAAATGTAGCTGTTTCCAGTGCATAACCCCAAAATGACAGAGGTAAGTCAGTCAGAGACATCATAGATTGAACCATATCCAATAAGGTATGATTACGACGTTCCGACACACCATTACGTTGTGGTGTTCCGGCAGGCGTGAGTTGTGAAACTATTCCACACTCTTTCATGTGTGTGCTAAACTCGTAACTTAGATACTCTCCTCCACGGTCAGACCGTAGAAACTTGATCTTTCTATTATGATGATTTTCCACTTCATTCTGAAATTCCTTGAACTTTTCAAAAGTTTTAGACTTGTGTTTCATCAAATAGATATACCCGTATCTACTCAAATCATCCGTGAAACTAACAAAATAACGATATCCACCTCGCGCCGACAAACTCATTGGTCCACATACATCAGTATGTTTGATTTCCAATAAATCTGTCGCCCATTCCATTGTACTGGAAAACGGCGTTCTAGTCATCTTGTCCATAAGGCACGACTCACATGTATCAAATGATTCAAAATCAAGTGATTCCAAAAGTCCATCAGAATGGAGTTTCTTCATGCGTTTAACGCCAATATGACCTAGACGGCAGTGCCACATATATGTAGACATATCATCATCAAATTTAATCTTTTTAGCATTAACATTATGAATGCGCGTAATATTACTATCAAGATCCAATAGAAATAAACCATTCAACATAGGTGCATGACCATAAAAGATATCATTCTTATAAATCGAACAACCATTGTTCTCAGATTTAAAGGAATGACCACTTTGCATCAAACTCGATCCAGATACAATGTTCATGCTTAGTGCAGGCACCAAATAACAATTATTTAGGTTTATAACTAATCCCGATGGCAAATGGAGAGGTAGCGTCCCGAGGGCGATCACATCAACTCTTGATCCATTGCCGACCCGCATCTTGACCTCATCCCTTGCTAGTTGTCGCTTGTTCCGTAGCCCCTGACCGAGTTACATATATTAGCAACCGATACGGTATCAAATACCCAGGTGCTACTGCGAGTACTAGTCAAGTACACATCAATAACATGTATATCACATATACCTTTGTTTGCCTTGCTGGACTTCTTGTCCGCCAAATACTTGGGGCAGTTGCGCTTCCAATGGCCAGTCCCCTTGCAATAGTAGCACTCGGTGTCAGACTTAGGGCCAGCCCGGGTTTTTTTTCAGGTGTGGCAACAGACTTGCCACCCTTCTTTCCCTTGTGCTTGCCTTTCTTGTCGTTCTTGAAACCGGTGGTCCTATTGATCATCAACACTTGATGTTCTTTCCTAATCTCCACTTCTGCAGTCTTAAGCATTGACAGAAGCTCGGGAAGAGACTTGTTCATGCCCTGCATATTATAGTTCATCACGAAGCTCTTGTAGCTAGGTGGCAGAGATTGGAGAACACGATGTATGCCTAAGTCAATGGGAATCGTTATTCCCAAGGACATAAGCTTATCGGCGTACCTAGACATTTTGAGTACGTGCTCACTAACGGAGCTGTTTTCCTCCATCATGCAGCTAAAGAACTTTTCTGTAGCATTATAACTCTCTACGGCAGCATGGGTATCGAAAATCATTTTCAATTCTCCCATGGTATCAAAGGCACTGCCATTTTTGAAACGCTTTCGAAGTTCTGGCTCTAGCCCATACAGTATGCCGCAATGAACTAAGTTGTGGTCCTCCTGACGAGTTACATAGACATTCTATTCCTCGTCAGGGGCATCAGGAGCTGGTGGGGGGCCTAGCGGCGCATCTAGCACATATTGCTTTTGTGCAGCAGTGAGGAGAATCCTCAAATTCATAGCCCAGTTGGTGAAGTTGCTACCATTCGCAGCAAGTTTCTCTTTCTCCATGAACACATTGAAATTAAAAGCAGGTGGTGCCATCTACAACAGAATTTGTAAAGTTTATTTAGACTAAGTTTATGATAGATTGAGTTCAACTAATCCAAATTACTAATGAACTCCCACTCAAAAACGACATCCCTCGTGTCCTTTTGGTGATTACATGAACCAAATCCACTATACCAAGTCCGATCATCATGTGAGTTGATATAGCTTCAAAGGCGAGCATCTATATGGGCATCATATCAACCATATGGCTCATGCTTAACCTTTCGGTCCGTGTTCCAAGTCCATGTCTGTACATGCCAGGCTCGCCAAGTAAGAACCTTAGTATTCGTGTGTGTAAAACTGTCTTACACCCGTTCCTATGAAAGCGTAGATTCGAGTACACTCGATCATCACGTGATGTCTCGAAACACGATCCATAGAACGGTGCATACTCAAGGAAGAACACATTTTTATCTTGATATCTAAAAGAGGGATCATCTTATAATGCTATCAAACGCGCCAAACTAGCAGTATAAGATGCTAACATCTAATGTGTAAAGTGAGATGATATGGTCCATGCATTTGATCTCTATCACTTGCATCGTGGTATGATCTCTATCATTCCTTTGTGTGTAAGGCCAAGGTATATGGAACTTACACGTTGAGTGTGTTGTAAGAGTATCCACCATACATCTACTTACAACAATACCATATCAATACGCTAGCCCAGCAACGATCTAAACTAGACGCCTCTAATTTATCAATTGCAAGTTTTACGTGGCTTAGGGCTTTTGGAGATAGAACCGTTCTTACCTACGAACATGAACCACAACGAGGATAACTAAGTTATTAGCAACTCATTGTAAATCATATATTGACTATAGTAGGAGAGACAGACACCCGCCAGCCACTTATGCAAAACAAGTTACATGTCAGTCCTGGAACCGGTCTCATGTACGATGACATGTAAGGTTGGTCCAGGCCGCTTCATCCCACTATGCCACCAATATCCAAAATACATAGAAGATGCAATAACATGATCATCATCGCTCACATATCAACCATATGTGTACTACCCGTGCTAAGCACCTACGCATAGATCAGGCTCTGATACCACTGTTGGGTCCGAAGCATAGAAAACAAAAATTTTCCTACGGTGTGAACTACACGCCAAGATCTATCTACTAGGTACAAAGCAACGGGTGGACATACATCCAACGAGAACTTACCCTCGTAGACAACGAGCTTTGTTAACGAGTAGGAACTCGTGGTTGATGTAGTCGTACACTTGCCGATCTCAAGATCGTGAGGAAGTCTGAGCGCCGCAACTCAGCAGCGCATCCGCACTCGCACACACGTTCAAGCCACCGGACAACCTCCACCTCCTCGCTCCAGCGATCCAGCGGAAGCAGCAACTCCTTCCAGACGAAATGCCATCGAGAAGATGTATCTTGCTAATCCGAGACCATGGGGGAATAATTCTAGAGGGGGAGAGAGATCCTTCACAAGGAGGTGTGAGGATGAAGGAGGGAATGTGTGGCCTTTTATAGGAGGACGGGGGTGCCCCCTCTCTCCAAGGCCGGCGCATGGGGGGTGACCCCTCACCTCCCCCATTCATGTGGTGGTAACCCGTCCACATTAAAATGCCTCTTCACATTCCCTTTTAAAGTCTCCACTTTAAATGCATTAAATTTATCCAAATTTAATGCTCTCTCATTTAATAAAACTCTTTTTTATTAAATTTATTCAGAATTTTGTTAATTACTTTAATTAACAAACATTCACATATAGCCCTTGCAATATTTCAATATCACATGCAGAACCACCTTCTGCAATTTCACCCGAAACAATTTCCGGTTTCTATTGAAACAATTCCTGCGCTTTGCAATTCTTTCGTCTGAAACATATGTGCTCCAAAATGGTGTCCGGTAACTCTTAAGTGTGCCACCCTACGGTTCGCGAATAATGCAGACATGATCGAGACCCTTCTCCGATCAATAATCAGCAGCGGGACCTGGAGATCCATACTGACTCCTACACATTCAACGATGACTCCTGTGATCGTGAGAACCTTTAATGCTTGTAACTAAATCCCTTTGTCTCTCGATATATTACATGTCCGAGATTCGATCATCGGTATCTCCATACCTAGTTTGATCTCGTTACCGACATGCACTCTTTTCTCATTCCCGTGATATAACATTCTAGTGATCACATCACTTTCTTGCAAGCTATCCTAATGTGATATCACCGAGAGGGCCCAGAGTATATCTATCCTTCATCTGGATTGAAAAATTCCACTCTTGATCCATGAGCCTCAACATAACACCTTCGTAGTACTGAACCCATCTTTATAGTCACCCTGTTACGGTGTGACGTTTGATGTTATCAAGATACTCTTCCGGTGTTAGCAATTAACATGATCTCATGGTCTAAGGATAAAGATTACTTCGTATTATGTTATAGAAATATAAACATAATGACTTTATCATAATGCTATACTTCGGATGAATGTTCATCACATCATTCCACCAATGGTGTGACCTTGTGATTAACAACATCCAATGTCCATGATCAGGAAACCTTGATCATCCTGTTAATCAACAAGCTAGTCTATAAGAGAGGCATGACTAGGAACCCTTTTTGTTTATTAAACACACATGTATTGATGTTTCCGAATCAATACATTTCTAGCATGTAAAATAAACATCTATCATGTATAAGGAATATATAATAACAACTTTATTATTGCCTCTCAGGGCATATTTCCTTCATTTCTTTCTTGATTTGCTCATAAGTTTAGTATTCTCTAGTTAAGATCTTTTGTGCTTCCAAGGAAGATTGCATGCTTGTCTTTATCACTTGTATGTTTGTTGGTTTGTTTGTTTCCTTCAACTCTTATACTTGCTACCCAGCCTTGCTAGCCAAAAACTGTACTGAGAGGGAATACTTCTCGTGCATCCACTTCCCTAAACCAAAACCCATGCCATTTGCGTCCACCATACCTACCTATTAGCATTATTGCTATTCCAAGTAAATTCTTGTTTCTATCTACCTTCCAAATTAAACTTGTTATGTGAAAATTAGTGATTAAAGCTCTCATGAACTTGATGGCACACTTTACTTTCTTGCATTTAATAAACTTGAACCATTGTGCCCATCTATGTTGCGTATATGCTTGCGCTTTGTAAGTTGTGAATTACCAGAACCATGCTGTCATGGGGAACGCTTTCAACATTGCACTGGTACTTTGTACCTAGTTAATATCATGTTCTTTTGTCTATGGATGTCATCGGTGTGAAATGAAAGGGGAGCTTGTAAGTCCATGGAGTTATGCATGTGTGTTAGATAAACGCCTAGGCCGCTGGTCTAATCCATGTTGTCATGGTGGAGACCTGCAGCGTAACCATAATGAGCATCTATGAAGCATTCTTCTTATAAAAAAAGAGAGATAGAATTTGAGAAAAAGAGAAAAAATGATGAGAAAAGAGGAAAGAGAGAAAAAGGCACCATATTCCCATGGTAAATAAGAAGATTGCTGAGATGTTTGTTGTCTGCTTGCCTTGTCATTTTGATATGGGGATTCTTCTGTATCATCCGACAAGGGGTACCCCGTTGGCGGTTCTCCATGATACACATGTGCTTGCGATGACAAGAACTTACTGGTGACTAAACTTGAGTAGCATGAGGAGTGACCCTCGTATTCAAGGGACACGAGATTCTCAATTTACAACTTTTCAAGCATATCCTCATATTTGATCACTTTAACCTTAATCACCTAAAGATGCCTATGATAGGGGCAATGAGAGCTGAAAGCTAATAAGTATCATAATTTTTGGGAGCTCTTTATGAAACCTGAAATCCCTGCTTCCCTCCACGAAGGGCCTTTCTTTTACTTTTTAGTTGAGTCAGTAAACCTATTCCCTTCTATCTCAGCAAGTATTTTGAGATGTTGTGTTTCATTCATTCATATGATGATTTATTCAATCATGTTTCTTATGTTCCTTGTTTTGCACGTTGCTCTTATCTTGTTTACTACTTTGAAAGCTATCATTGAAAACCAGTTATTTGTGAACTCCAGCAAATTATCAACTATTCTTCGACCAAGAGCTAAGTTTGCCATTACCAATTATGATTTACTTTATGTATCTTTATTGTGTTTCCTTTACTCATTGCAAGTTGAGTTATATAATAGTGAATTGTCTTCTATTATGATATATGTATTGATGAATGTGATGCTTCTTGTCCATATTCTTTTATTGACTCTTCACTCCATAAACCTGAGGCCAAGTTTATTGAGCTCAGTTTCGCTTGGGGACAAGCGAAGTCTAAGCTTGGGGGAGTTGATACGTCCATTTTGCATCACTATTCTATATTATAGTTTACTGTTATTCACTGATATATTTCATATTAAGAGATGATACTTATGTAATTTCACATGTTTTTGCATGGTTCATGACTTTTGGAGCATGGACTGTTGCAGTCAGGATTCTGATGGAAAAGGTGCTGTTTGGAGGCAAAATTCGCGAAGATCAGAAAATCCGGGAAAATATACGGAAAATCCTATTTTTCCAGAAGACAAAGGAAGCTAGAAGGAGGAGTGGAGATGGGCCACAGGGGGCCCACACCACCCCCTGGTGCGGGCCAGCCTAGGCCGCGCCACTAGGTGGTGTGGCCGCCCTGGCCCACCTTTAGCTCTCCCCTCTGGCGTATATAATCCTCCTGAAACCCTAATACTCGGGAAGCGACCACAGAAAGATTCCGCCGCCTCTGCGGGGCGGAAAACACCGAGAGAGAAAGATCTCTCCGGCAGACAGAATTCTGCCGGGGGAATTCCTTCCCGGAGAGGGGAGATCGTCGCCATCAACACCACCATCAAGCTGGACTTCATCGGGATCATCATCATCATCATCATCACCACCATCATCACCATCAGCACCATCATCTCCATCTCCATATTGCTGTAACAATTGGGTTGAATCTTGCATAGTTCTTAAGTGAAACTTTCCCGGTGTTGATTACTCTTTGTAGTTGATGCTATTGAGTGAACCATTGAATTATTGTTTATGTTCAGATTGTTATACATCATTATTCCATCTCTGATCATGATCCATATGATGTCTTGTGAGTAGTTCGTTTTGTTCTTGAGGACATGGGAGAAGTCATGTTGTTAGTAGTGGAGTTATGTTGAGAAAGATTCAATAGTTTGATATTTAAGTTGTGGTGTACTTCTTCTAGTGGTGTCATGTGAATGTCGACTACATGACACTTCACGTATATGGGCCTAGGGTAATGCATTGTGTATTTGGCTACTAATCGTAGGGGTTGCCGGAGTGACAGAAACCTGAACCCCCGTTAGGAAACCATTGCACAAGGGACGTCAGAGTCTTAGAGTTTAAAGCTGTGGTTAGGTTTCTACCTTAATTACTTTCTTGTACTTACAGATGTTTGCAAGGGGTATAATCACAAGTATGTATTAGTCCTAGGAAGGTCAGTACATTAGCACAGGTTCACCCACACAACACTTAGCAAGCTAAAGAAGATTAATCAACTATATGAAGCGAAAGCACTTCACAGAATTCCCGTGTGTCCTCGAGAATGTCTGGTCATCTTAAGTAATACAACCGGCTTGTCCTTTGCTGCATAAAGGATTGGGCCACTTGCTGCATTTATTCTTATTGTCTTTTATTTACTCGTACTTTACTTACTTGCTTTATCGAAAACCCGTAAAAATCCGTTTGCTAAGTATTTGAAGAGAATTCCTAATCCATACCACTAGCCAGCACCTTCTGCTCCTCGTTGGGTTCGACACTCTTACTTATCGAAAATACTGCGATACACCCCCTATACTTGTGGGTCATCAGTCCCACTGTATCTTAGTTCACAGAATGGTTCTTAAAACCATCTGTTTTCCATTTGTGTGTGGTGTGTGTTTGTATTGTGTGCTTGAATGAATGAAGGAATGAGATGAAGTTAGTTGCAAAACCTGAGTTCAAACTCAAAGTTTAAAGCTTTTGAAAGAAAACCATGAACCTTAACTTTCCCTCTTACCCCTTTATCTACCTCAATCTTCAGATGACTCGTGGAAACCAAGGAGGAAGCAGCTCATCGCAAGACCCGATGTTGCAGATTCTGCATATGCTAGTTTTCGACCGTGAAGCTAGTAGAGCCGAGCGCCAAGCCAACCTAGCCACCCTTCAACAGATAGCTCAGATGACCCACAATAATTAAGGCCATGGAAATCAGGATCATCATGGATCCAAGGTTAAGAACTTTCAGAATACCAATCCCCCTATCTTCAACAAATTTGAGGATCCTTTAGATGCTGATGATTGGCTGTAGACAATGGAGAATAACCTAGAAGTCACAAGGGTTGACGCCAACGAGAAGGTACTGTTTGCCATCCACTATCCGGCAGGAGATGCAAGAGCCTAGTGGAATAGCACCTGTACGATGAACCACGATCAGATCATGACTTGGGAAGCTTTCAAGATCAAGTTCAGCCACACCCATGTGCCGCAGGATTGGTCACCAGAATGAGAGATGAGTTTAGAGAACTGAAGCAAGGAAGGATTGACGGTAGTTGAGTACCGTGAAAAATTTCTGTCCCTCGCTAGGTATGCACCTGATGAGATCAACACTGAAGCCAAGAAGAAGGAAAGATTCCTGAACAGATTGCATGATGGGATGCAGACTGTGTTAGTGAACATCCATTTTGAAGATCTCGAAGAGCTTGTAGATTCCGCCATTCAGATGGAAGGGAAGATCAACCAAGCCAATGACAACCGCAAGCACAGAATGATGCATCAGACTGGGTCCCACAATACCAGAAGTATCGCCCCAACCCATCTGCAGGATATCCCCCAAGAAACAATAGACCCCCGATGTCTCGTCCAAGCCACCCCAATCGTAGCGAAGGAAACGTGAAGTCCGGAGGAAACCACAACAACCCCGGAAACTCCAACAACTTCAACTGTGCACCGCCCAAGTCCAACAACAACAACAACAATACTGCCCCAAGGACTGGAAGAAATGCCGTGCCTGTTGCAGCCAAAGACAAGTCCCAGATTACTTGCTTTGAATGTGGCGTCAAGGATCACTACTCCAACGAGTTTCCCAAGAAACTCGCAGCCACCACCAATGTGAATGCCCCAGCTCAGCAGTAGCGTCGTGTTCAGCCTAGAAGCATATTTGCCCTAGGAAATTCGCTCAACCGCAATGGCCGTCTGTTCCACATGAATGCTGAAGAAGCTCAATAAGCGCCAGATGTTGTGCTGGGTATGTTTTCTGTTAACTCAGTACTAGCAAGAGTGTTGTTTGATTCTGGAGCATCGCACTCGTTTTTTATAGAAGAATTTGCATGCACTAGTAAGATTCAACCAACAAAATTGAAGCATTAGTAAGGTTCAACCACCAAAGCTAGAAATATTTGCAAGGCTGTACCTATCAGAATCCATGGGATAGATTTTTATGCCAATCTAATAGTACTAGGAACCAAAGGTTTGGAAGTAGTACTAGGAATGGATTGGATGTCAAAACATAAAGGATTGATCGACTGTGCCAAGAAAGCCATAACCATGACCAGTAACTCTGGAGTATCAGTAGAGCATATATCTGAAACCTTGCCCCGTCAATTCAAATGCAACAAGAGTCTAGACCTACCAACCATCGACCAAGTCAGAGTAGTCTGTGAATACCCCGACGTATTCCCAGATGAATTACCCGGTATGCCCCCAGATCGGGATATTGAGTTCATCATTGAACTAATTCCTGGAACTGGACCCATAGCTCATAGACCCTATAGTATGAATCCATCTGAACAAGTGGAGCTGAAGAAGCAACTTGATGCTATGCTGGAGGAAGGTCTGATTCAACCAAGCGCATCGCCATGGAGATCGCCCGTTTTGATTTTCGACAAGAAAGATGGAGGTAACCGTTTGTGCATGGATTACCGGAAGCTGAATGATGTCACCATCAAGAACAAGTACCCACTACCCAAGATAGAGGATCTGTTTGATCAGTTGACTGGTGCCAGAGTGTTGTCTAAGATTGATCTTAGAACTGGTTATCACCAACACAAAATTCGTGCAACCGATATTCCAAAGACCTCCTTTACCACCAGATATGGATTGTATGAGTATACGGTCATGTCTTTTGGATTAACCAATGCCCCCGCTTATTTCATGAATCTCATGAATAAGATTTTTATGAACTTTCTAGATAAGTTTGTTGTTGTTTTTATCGATAATATTCTAATCTATTCCAAGTCAGAAGAAGTCCATGAGCAACATCTGAGAAACATCCTTGAAACCCTCAGAGAGCATCGGTTATATGCCAAGTTCAGCAAATGTGAATTTTGGCTGAAGGAAGTAGGATTCCTCGGACATATTGTGTCGGCGGGAGGAGTTTCTATCGATCCCGCCAAGATCAAAGATGTTGAAGAATGGGAAGCCCCAACCACTCAAACCCAAGTCCGTGCATTTCTCGGATTAGCGGGATATTACCGCAAGTTCGTAGAAGGATTTTCAAGCATCGCAAGACCGATGACCCAATTGTTGAAGAAAGATAAGAAGTTTGAATGGATAGACAAATGTGAATCAAGTTTTCAAGAACTCAAAAAGAGATTGATTTCAGCCCCAATATTGATTATGCCAGATATCAAGGAGCCCTTTGATGTGTATTGTGATGCATCCAAGATTGGTCTCGGATGTGTGTTGATGCAAGAAGGCAAAGTCATAGCATATTTGTCTAGACAACTGAAGCAGCACGGGCAAAACAATCTTACCCATGATCTTGAACTAGCAGTTGTAGTTTTAGCCTTGAAGACATGGCGTCATTACCTTATGGGTAACCACTGTGAGATTTATTTAGATCACAAGAGCCTGAAGTATATCTTCACCCAGAAGGAGTTGAATATGAGGCAAAGGAGATGGATAGAGTTAATCAAGGATTATGACCTTGAAATTCACTATCACCCCGACAAAGCCAATGTGGTAGCAGATGCTCTTAGCAGATTGCCGTGTAGATTAAACACCACGATCAAAGAACCCCAGCCAAGTTTGCATGAAGAGTTGGAGCTGTTTAGAACTGAGCTAGTTAGCAAAGGATTTTTAGCTAGCATTGAACTTCAACCCACGTTGATCAGACAGATCAAGGAAGCCCAGAAGAGAAATGCTAGTATCGACGGAATCAAACATCGTATTGGTACAGGAAAGGTACCTAGATTCATCGAAGATGAAGAAGGAGTTTTGTGGTACAAAGGACGTATCTATGTGCCAGCAGATTCGGAGCTGAAGCAAGTTATCATGCAAGAAGCTCATGATACTCTTTATTCTATCCACCCGAAAGGAACGAAGATGTATCAAGATTTGAAGGAGCAATTTTGGTGGCACAAGACGAAGAGAGAAATCAGAAGCTACATAGCCAAATGTGATATCTGTCAGAGAGTGAAAGCGGAACATCAGATACCCGCAGGACTGTTGCAACCATTGCAGATTCTGAAATGGAAATGGGATTCCGTCGGAATGGACTTTATCACCGGTTTGCCTACTTGTAGTAGGGGAAATGACTCTATCTGGGTCATAGTTGATAGACTGTCCATGGTAGCCCATTTTATACCTATCAAGACTACCTACCAGAGTTCAAAGCTAGTAGAGCTGTATATTGCTAGAATTGTTAGTTGGCATGGAACCCATAGTATTAGATCGAGGAACCTAGTTTATCTCAAGATTTTGGCAGAAAGTCCAAGAAGGATTGGGAACCAAGTTGAATTTTAGCACAGCTTATCACCCGCAGACCGATGGACAGACTGAAAGAGTCAACCAAAGCATAGAAGATATGTTGAGAGCGTGTGTGTTAGAGTATGGATCAAAATGGGAAGATTGTCTGCCTTTCGCAGAATTCTCATACAACAATAGTTATCAAGCTAGTTTGCAAATGACCCCATTTGAGTTCTTATATGGAAGGAAGTGTCGTACCCCACTTGAATTGGTCGCAAGTAGGAGAGAGTCAGATCTTCGGACCCGATATCCTACGAGAAGCCAAAGAGAAGGTTCACAAAGTCCGTGAGCACCTCAAGACCGCCCAATCCAGACAGAAGAGTTATGCTGACAAGAGATGTAGAGACCTGACTTTCAATGTCAGAGATTTTGTGTACCTCAAAGTTTCGCTGTTGAAAGGAATACAGTGTTTCCATCTGAAAGGAAAGCTAGACCCCATATATATCGGACCCTTCAAGATTCTGAATCGCCGAGGAGAAGTATCTTATCAACTGGAACTGCCAAAGGAGATGTCAGCCATCCATAATGTGTTCCATATCTCGTTACTTCGCAAATGCTTAGAAGTTCTGGAGAAGACTGAAGTGTTCAAGAACATCGATCACCGAGCCATTGATATTGACAAGGATCTGATGTATCGTGAAGTGCCCATTCGTATCTTGGAAGAAGCCTTTAGAACCACCAGGACCCGGAGTATCAAAATTCTCAAGATCCAATGGAGCAACCATACCGAAGAAGAAGCTACCTGGGAGCGAGTAGATTACTTTAGGACTGAGTTTCCAGATCTCTTTAGCTCCTTGTTTTTCTTAAATCTTAGGACGCGATTTTGTTTAAGGAGGGAAGGTTTGTAACATCCCAAAACTTCAATCAAGGTTATCAAAGTTCTAATCACCCAATTTAGGGTTAACAAAAACTTTTATTTAAGAAAATGAACATGAATGCATGTGTGTGTTGCATTAGTATAGAATTGATTGAACATGCCATGTTTGATTGTTCTGAATGTTGTGAAATGGTTTAAAGGTGAATGCCACATCATCTGGACCATTTACAAACAAAATCCAAGGAGAAAGAAATCAAATAAGAATAAATAAAGCAAATGGTCATTTTGACCATTTTAAACCACTAGGCCACTTTAGGTGTTCCTAGAAGAAGACTTCCAACAGAAACAATTCTATTTCTTTTCCCGCCTTGCTAGACCAAGTAAATATGTATCAAGGCCCACTTTACAAACTTACAAAAACATCTGGCAAATCCATTTAAACGACATTTGTAAATTGAATCTAATTCATATGTGAAGATCCCACTTTTTCAAAAACCCACCAAATCAGTTCACCTTGACAATCCCAAGCAAACCTAGTCTCTCAAGCTTAATATAAGATCACTCAAAAATTTTGAATCAAAAATTCAAAAATAATTTTCATGTGGCCATTTCATCAAACACTTGGCATGCACAGAAAAAGCTCTAGCCTAACTTCACTGTTTGGTACAGTGATCATCGACCCATTTGTCCCCTAGTTACTCCCATGTTCCCTCTAAGCCTAACCCAGCCCCAAACCAGCTCCCCCGTTCGCCGCTGGCACAGTGGAGCGCCGCCCAAAAGTGGCCATCGCTGGCTGACCACGGCAAGCTCACACCAGACAACCATGCGCCCAACCAGCATGTCCAATAGCGTCACCGCAGCCTACCGCCACCCCCTGTCCAAGCCACAGCCCTAGCTGAGCCGTGGACCACACTAGCACTACCGTGCATCGCCTCTCTGCGCCATGTCCGGAGCGTGCCAGTGCGCCGCGCTCGACCAGCTCGCACGTGCCGCGCCTTGACCTCCCCTCGCGTGCATAGACCCGCCATGATCGTAGCACCCCGGTAGACACCCCGTAAGCCGCCGCGCACCCCGCAGCTGCCGCACGCCGTCGCAAGCACCTCTGCCTCCGCTCAGAGCACCGCACATGCCCGACCAAACCCAGCCGCCCCACACCTCGCCTTTAAGCCAGCAACGACCGCCTAGAGACACCGCACCGTCCACCTACCCCAGCCATGCCTTTAGCTCTTTGTGCCGCCCTCGCCGGAGACGCCAGCCCGCACCGTTCTGTCCCCTCGTCGAGCTATAAAAGGAGGCCACGCGAGCCTCCATTCCTCACACCATTCGACTCCCCACTCACCACTGAGCCTCCCACACATCTTCCCGGAGCAAGGCGAGCACCACTGTGCCAAAATTGCACCGGAGTCCGCCGCTGCTGGAGGAGAAGCGCACCGTCAATTGCGACCACCCCAAGCCTCTCCATGACCACGCCTCGCCTCGTCATCGTCTACCACGTCATTTGCCCATGTCGTCGAGCCTAGCTGGAGCCCAGGTGAGCTCCGCCAGACCCCCACCATCGCGTTAGGTTTAGCCCGTCGCCGGAGCTGTTCGTCGTCGACGACGACCCTCAGCCGTTTGATTAGATTTAGATCATAGGGCTCTGGTTGAAAGATACAGTTTCGTTTAGTTTGTGTCGCTGACCAGTGGACCCCCTCTATCAGCCACGTGCTGCGCTGCGCTGTGCAGTTGGGCTGGCCCGTTTAGCTTTCCCGTGCTGGCCCGAAAATTCAAATAAGGATTTTCCTTTTTAGTTTAAACTAGCTTCTATCCCTAGATTCAACAATCAATTCAAAGAGTTTGACTTAACCAAATTGCATGATTCAAATTTTGCTAGAAAAGTAATTAAAATATCTATCCAAGCCCGTTGGATTTAAATCATTTGGAGTTAGAGATAAGCTTTAGTGAAAATAACAAGACAGAGACTTTTGTAACTTCAAACATTTTTCAGAAATCAACCATAATAGCTTTTGAGTTGATTCCAACTCTCAAAAATCACATTTGATGATACCTATCTGAATATGTAAAAATATTTAGGTTTGCATGCAGTGATATTGGATTAGTACCAAAAGAATGCAATTAGGGCATTTCTAGTCACTTTAAATCTATTAAATAATAATCTTAAACTTTATAAAAAGTAATCAACCCTTTAAATCACATTCCCATGTATTAGAATATGTGGTGATGACATGTGTCCACATGATCCCATATTTTAATTGGAGAATATTAAATCTTAATTAATTTCAATGAGTAGAAATTACTTTTCTAAAATAAACTAAATCAAACTAGTCTTTAATTCATGTGATGATTATGATGATGCTAGATCATCAAGTGTGAACCTTAGTGTGCTAAATAGGCTAGTTAAGTATTGTTTGGTGATTGTGTACCCCGTATTCATTTATAGACGATAGTATCGACCAAGTCTACAAGGAGGAGGAGTTCTACCCCGAAGAAGACGAAGAAAACTTCAACCACTGCACCAATCAAGGCAAGCTATTATTAGCAAGCTAGATCTATGCAAGCTTTAACCTAAGCAAGATGCCTTAGGTATGCTTTGGTTATACATTTTGATTTATACCCATCCCAAGTTTTACTTGCAAGCTTTACTTTTTGCTTTACCAAAGTTTCTTTACTTTTAGTAATGCTTTGTGAGATTTTGGAAAGTAGTATAGATAGCATAAAGAGTATAAAACTAGGCCTATACTAGATGTCATTCTATGGCATGAGATTGATATTAGCATCCCTCATTAGTGAACACTCTTAACCTTAGTGGCTAGTGCTAAGCATAAAACTAGATCACTTTAGATGGGAATACTTGGTGAAAATACTTATGAAAACCTTGGAATGATGAGTCATTCTATTGATATGTTTTAACATGTGTTGAGAAACACAAATGGTTTATGATGATGAAAATGTTGAGGCATGAGCCTTACCCTTTATAAAAATTGATGGTTGGGTTCGGATGTGATACCATTCCAATTTTACCGTACAACCACAATACCTGAATTGGGTAAGGCTTAGCCGGAAGTTTATATGCATTAGTATGGGTTCCCTTGCAGAAGAGGTTTGAGCTGAGGCTACCTCTTGATGATGTCCACCTATGCAGTGCCTAGGATGGCAGATGGCCATGGCCGGGAGGCCAAGCTCATAGGGGAGGTTCCTATACTAGAGTGTGTAATTGAAAGGTTATGATTGATTATCCGCATACTAATTATGATGATTCTAGGTTATCCCTGACGGATGTATCGAATTTTTTGGTGAAAGTGTACCACCTCTGCAGAGTGTCAAACTATTCGAATAGCCACGTCCGCGGTCATGGACAGTTAGAGTGGCCATACTATTCCATCGTCAGATGTTTTCATAATGACTTGTGAAGTGAACTATGGTTTTGACTTGACCATAATAGGGTTGTGAATATGAAAATTAGGTTCCCAACTTAAGTGACTTAGAACATTTAAGTTAACTTTCTTTGCTTCTAAACTCAGTTTAGATAAATTTGGCTTTTTGCAAATAAACTTAGAGCTTAGGATTCCTACTAGAACTACCTTACTTGTTAGTGATAGTTGGCGAGTATTTAAGAGTACTCATGGCTTTGTCCCTGGCTATTCCCGTAGCCAGACTATGAGGAGGACTACTTAGAAGATGGACAGCAGGATGGCTACGACAACTAGAATCATCTCCCATCGTCAACATTGCCTGTGACACTGAAGATGGAGCCCACTACTACGCTTACTATTCCACTGCTTGTTTGTATTTAGACTAGATCATGAGATCCTTTATTTGTGTAAGACCTTATTATGGTTCGTAATGGATGATGTACTATGATATCCAATCTGTTATGTCTCGCAAAAATGGTAATCCTGGGATTGCGATGTATGGCATAACATGCATCTGGGATTAAAAATCCAGGTGTTGACAAAGAGGTTTCGATTCAGGAAAGTTATCTAAAAAGAATGAATAGCAGGTGAATAGACCAGTCAAGGAAATAATGGTATAAGAAATACATCATCAGAGAAGGAGGGCCAAAAAGGGAAACTCATAGGACAATATATGATTGATTAGGGCAAGCTCGGTCAGTCATGTGCTAGATTTACTCTTGAGTTCTTTCAACTCAATGTTAACCGAATTAAGCATAACCTCGACGTCCTCAATCAACTTATTTTCCTTGTCAACCTGGAGTGTCATTTGGCTTTTCTCCACAGCAAACTCCTGATAAATTTTTTCAAGCTCAACCTTATGATTTTTCTTCAGCTCTTAATTTTCAGCTTGAAGCCGAGATATTTCATCATGTTGCTCCTTCTGCTGAGCTTGATGTTCCCCTGCTTGTTCGAGAAAATGATTTACCAGTTCCAGCATTGATACACAGTCCTGATGCGTCTCTCTAAGAGCTATTTTCTTGGCTGTGCCAATTTCAAATTGTAGTGCGAGTAAAATGAAGCAAGGGGCGATAAAATACAGGAGATAAGTACCTTCAATATCAGCAATATGCTTCTTCAACTCCTCATTTCTTTGCTTCAACCCTAGCTACATATATTGCATCAAGGATTTAGTCGACAAATGGAAAATGAAAAACGGAGAAGACAATAAGGACATATGTTTACCCTTCAACTCAACCAAAACTTCCTTATGCTTGTTCGAGAGGCACCTATGTTCCAAGAGAAGTTTCTGATACTGCTTGGTGTGTTTATTCGAGGAGACCTGAAAAAGATGAGGTGTGAGGAGCCGAGTAAACTCTGGATATTGATTCTAGTCTAGATTCAAGTCGAGTAAATTTAACTTGAATCTCGGTGGATGGATATTGATTCTAGTCTAGATTCAAGCCGAGTAAACTCAACTTGAATCTCGGTGGCTGGATATTGATTCTAGTCTAAATTCAAGCCAAGTAAACTCACCTTGAATCTCGGTGGCTGGATATTGCTTCTAGTCTAGATTCAAGTAGAGTAAACTCAACTTGAATCTCGGTGGCTAGATAACGACTCTAGTCTAGATTCAAGCCGAGTAAACTCAACTTGAATCTCGGTGGCTGGATATCGATTATAGTCTAGATTCAAGCCGAATAAACTCAACTTGAATCTTGATGGCTGGATATTGATTCTAATCTAGATTCAAGCCAAGTTATAATAACTCTACCCGAATCTAGGATATTAGGGATTTGAAGCTAGCAATCTATAAGTTAGGCAGGTGCGGTCTAAGAGCTTTCGGTCGAGTAATATCTTACTCTGCCGAAACCTCGGCGACTAGAGATTATATGTGTTTACTGCAAATATGAAAAGACTAACCGAGGTGTTTACCTCTAAGATCTTGTCAGCTTCGGTCAAAACAACCATAGCTCGATGCAACTTTTGAGCAACATTGGCTGGGCCAAATTCTTCCTGTTCTAGATGAGGGTTCTCGGATGTCACTTCTACATAGTTAGCATTTTTCCAATTTGTAGCATAATGAGTAATGGAATCCAGGCTTTGGCCACTCAAAGTCCTGGTTAGGACCAAACCTTTCTCGATAGCAGATTTTTTGGCACCAACCATCACCGAAAAAGGACTCACATGCAATGTCAATTGCTTATTCGAAGTTGTACCAGGAGCAATATTTTTTTTCTTCATCATGTCGACAACCGACATTTGCTTAGCTATAGCTGTGGGTTTCTTCAGCGGTGCGTTAGTCGGCTAGGCTGTTTTCCATTGCTTTGCCGTTGGGTTCACCTCTTGATCTGGTGGTTGTTGTGGCTATGGTTGTTGAGATTGCTATGGTTGTTGCAGTTGAGATTGCCAGGGCTCTGGTTCTCGCTGTTGCGGCTGAGGTAGAGTTGATTCTGGCATTACTGGAGTCTTAGGAATAATTATCTCGACGCCCATATTGCTGGCGCCAGAATCTTTTACTTCTCTATCAGGGGCCGAGGTATCATCTCTTGGCTCAGGCATCGCTTCATCTTCTGGGGCACCATTCCCCCCTCCAATGTTGGCTTCACCCTCCCGCCGGGACGGATTAACATCTAGTGCCGGAGGAGTGCTTGCTCGAGACGGGCTAGGAACTCGAGTGTCAGCAGGAGGAGGAGATGGTGGCACATTAATCTGAGAGGAAATATGGGAAGCACTCTGATAGGCATCCAAGGCAGTCATGCGGTAAGGTGGTGATAAGATATACTCAGTTATAAGGAAAGAAACTAAGAAACAAGAAATATACAAACATAGAGATATGTCAGCAGAAAAAGCTTACCTGGAACCAACAGGTCGTTCTTTTTGGTACTTCTTAACTTCCACCCTGTGCCTTTTTAGGGTTTAGGTGGTTCAGCTTGCTGGGCTGCGGGCATGACACGTTTCTTGATCACGGCCTAACCTCCCATGGCAACAAGGGGCATGTCGTGCACCTGACCAGCAGGGAAAGCTGATGCACATTGCAACAGATAGGTGAATCTGAGTGGCATATGATCTAATACCTCTAGAATGTGACAATCATCATCATCATCCGTCCATTCCCTTAATGGTTCATAGAGGGGATTCTTACCTGAGGATGGACCAGAGCCGTCATTGGGGATGGGCATAAATTCTTCAGAGTCCAGTGTAACACCCCAGTTTTAGCTAATCCTAATTAGGGTTTTGTTTGTGCATTCATGATCATCCTCTCTTAAAATGCATGCAAAGAAAATTAGTGAAAAACTCTGAAACCCTAACCCTCCCCTCTCTTTGAAAACCTTTCAAC
The DNA here is from genome assembly GCA_916181665.1 of Avena sativa. Classification (NCBI taxonomy): domain Eukaryota; kingdom Viridiplantae; phylum Streptophyta; class Magnoliopsida; order Poales; family Poaceae; genus Avena; species Avena sativa. Next base: position 354,273,263 of record OV702289.1, on the reverse strand, counting down.
AGTTTTAACTATTTTGAAAAAGGTCAAAAAGTTGTGAAGCCCAAAATGTTACAAGGGCCTCATGTTATTTTAAATGCTTTACAAAATCTGTGGAATTTTTGAAATACCCAAAAACAATTTTGAAATGGATTAATAAATGGAAAATAGAAAACAGAAATGGAAAAACGTTTTCTGTAAAAAAAGAGTCTACAGAGAGCAGCCAGGACGCAGCCCACCTCCTGTCTCCCGCTATCTGTCGCACAGAGCAGCCCGCAACAGCCCAGCTCGGCCCAGGCCCGACACCGGTTCATTGTCTTTTTTGCAGGTGACACGAAGCAGCTCGCTATCCGCCGCGCCACCGTTGATCGCTACAGCGTCAAGATCCTTGCCCCGCCGCCGTTCCGTTAGGAGATAAGACTGCACGATGCCCGGCCTCGTCCCTATCATCTCCCTCCCTCTCCAGCGAGCTCTCTCTCTCTCTCTCGCTCCCACGCAGGGCCGAACCCTAGCTCGCGAGCAACCGCTAGTCCCCGCCATCTCCGACCTCCCCTCAGCCATCTGAGACCACCACCAGGACCGCCGTCGTCTTCTCGTTCTTCCCTGACAAGCTTTGCAAGCCGGTGCACTCCCAGTCCCCCGAATAGAGGCCATCTCCATCGACCCTGACAAGCTCCGCCGTCGATCTTGCCGTTGCTCCGGTCCACCTCGTGCCTCGACGTCGGCCCCTTCAGCTCCAGGGTGAGCTACCGGTTCTTACGAACCCTTCCGCGCTTCCCCTTCCTCTCTGGTTCGCCCAGCATCGCGTGCCGCTGTCTTCCTCCACCGCTCGCTGTCGTGACCGTGCTCCAGTGACCAAATAGCAGCGACGCATCCGCTATAAGGTTCACCACGCCGCACCATGTCCAGCCTAGCCTTCCGCGCTTGCCAAGGTGTCCCCTGTCATCGCTGGCGATCACCGCCTGACGTTGGCCGACGGGTGACGTCACGCCTGCGTCATCATGACGTCAGCGTGCGGGTCAGCCTAGTCAAACCCGCTGTGGGTCCCGCCTTGGCCGCATGGCTTGCCGATGTAGCCTGGGGCCCTTCGGTTAGCCACTATGGCTAGGTGATGCCCTAGTGTAAAAAAATCTGGGTTACTTTAAATAACTTTATAAATGGTTTATTATTTCCATAAATAGTTTAAATCTTATAAATACAATAACTAATTATTTATAAGTCAGAAAAATGTGTATAAGATATCAAAATGTTCATAAAAATGAGATCTACACTTTAGCATCAACATCACGCATTGATAATCAACTTTAATTAACAAGTTCAGTATAAGAACATATCAACCCCTCATAGGTGTTCCGGGGTTCCCCCTGTTCTAGGATTTGTACCCTTTGAACCCTGTTTAAAATGATCAAGCATGCCCTAGGGTTTAACTTAAGATCTATTTAACTTGTCATATCATCATCCTTGATTGAGCATTGCATCGATGCCATGTGTTGATTGTTTCCCCTTTCTTTCTGGTGTTTGGTTCTTCCCGGTAGAATACAATATCGAGTTCAAGATCGAAGACCGAGATCAACACCATCGAAGGCCGATGAACAATACTTGATTAACTATAATCAAGTCTACTACAAGATATCTGAAGATCTGCTTATTGGGCATCAACAGGCAAAGGCAAACATAGCCCCACCATTATACAATCCTATGGTTTCAAAAGCATTTCAATTCTTGCCATGATGCATACGATTCTATTGTGGTCTGTTATCGATAGATAGAGTATCCTATTTGTTGCATTACTCCCTTTGAGCTTATATTACCTGATCCACTGCTCCTAGCATAACTAGGTTTGGCTTGTGTGCACTTCTAGAGCTTATATTTGTGTCTTTCTTAGCCATGCATAGCTGTTAGTACTGGTTCATCCAGAGGATGTATCAGATGCATAGAATCTAGTTTGATAGGAGAACATGATGAGGTGAGATCAGTGGTAAAGGTTAAACATGCTAAGGCTTGTATGGGAGGCCACATTGGGATGTGGTTTTTATAGTCCCATGCTCGCCACCACTAGGAACTGAGTTCTTGCGTTTGGACCAAGACGAGCATACAGCCACACGGGGTTTATGGGGACCTCTAGACTAATTAACTTGCCTAGTAGATTCCATGAGTCACATAGTTCAGGCGTTCCATTCGACATATGCATAGAAAATATTTTGAAAGATTTGACGGGTGAAGGTGCATCATAACAGGTAGGTAAGCATGGCCGGGGTTGCTTGGGGTGGATGGAGCCCCTAGTAAACCAACCCCGACTCACATCTCTAGGGACCTGCTTCGGGACTTGACCCGTTACGGCGAAACCCTCCTTAGTGCATGACTCATGGTCTCGGTGGAAGCAAGGTAAAGGTCATTCCTAACCACCCTCTGCCGACCTTCCAAGGAAGAGGGCTAATGATTCTGGCATTAAGAGTCGGTTAATACGTGTGGGTAAAGTTGTGCAACGCTGCAGGGTTACTTTTTTTCGAAAAGCCATGTTCACGGTTATGAACGCTTGGTGACCGAATTCTAAGATCATAGAGAACATTAACCTAATCGTAAAACTTGGTAGATCAACGTGTGCTTAAGGATGCTTCCTCATGGGTAAGAGGGGGTGATCCTAGTTGTGAGATAAGGATTACTTTGGTGGATATCAAAAGATGATGATCAGTTCTTTGGAGATTTACTCTCTTATCCCCTTTTAAAATATTCTGACTAGACGAGCTTCTTCTCTCCCTTGTTTTATAAAACAAAGATGGCTTTATGCAAAATAACCCCACTAGCCATAAGTCTTGCAGAGTACACCCTGTAATCACCCTTTCTTTGTTGATACTTTTGTAGCAGATAAGAGTTCCCTTGAAGACAAGTTTGGTACGACATCGACACCGATGAGTAGCTTGGGGTTCCCGGCCGGCAGCCTAGAATCTATGGGCTGGGACGTCATCATTATGCTTCCGGCCTCTTAGGCCATTTGTTATGTTTGCTATACTTAATAGCATAATTTGCCTTTTGTTGTTTGATGTTTGTGGTCAGTTACCCCTGCTTGTAATATTTTGGTTCTTCGCTCAGTTATGAGCTTGCTATAATAATTTTTGTGTCACAGGGTTACTATTGTGTTAACGATTTCTCACTGGATATCCTCGAGCTCTAGGTTAAGCTTATGTCAGGCTAAGGTCTGGGATTTGTTTAACCCTGATCTTGGGGGTGTCACAATTTTTGGTATCAGAGCAGTACCGACCATAGGAAAACCTTGCTATTGGTCGATGTTGAGTCTAGTTCTTGTGAAAACTATTTCAAAGATGAAAAGTATTTGTGAAAACTCTAGTATGCTTCTTTTTTTCTCCTTATCCAGTTTCACTCTAACTCTGGGTCATCTTACCTTGTGTTGATTTGGAAAAAGTTTTGATATCTCTTCTAGTCTTTCAAAGCTTAGGAGCCTTTAGGGGAGGTCGTTTCTTAACCAGTTGACCTAGTGTTGAGTTCTTTAGAGTTGTGTGTGTTGTGTGTTCCTCGTTCCCCTTTGTTCTATTTCAGCTGAAAGATTTCCTTTCCATCAAGATCTCTCTATCTTATGGGCCCACAATATTATATTGTAGGATCCATAGTGTTCCGTTCTAGGCTTCGAGGGTTCCTTTTGCCTCGTAAGCCTCCTTTTATTTGTCTGGGTACTTCAGAAGTTGTTCCTTCTCCAAGAAGTTACCTCATGATTACTACCTTGCAGTGTATGCTGTGTCACTCAAGTAGTTGTTACTTCTTTCTCGGGTTTTAACCCTTGGACTTGAACTGAAGATGCCGGATTATGCTGGATTCTGGTTTTGCAAATCTTGTACATGAAGCTGATATTTAACCCAAGGTTCATTCCATTGTCCCCTGTTGTTAATGTTTACACATTACTTCAGGATGGCTGGTACTATAATTATGGCCTTCAAGCTTGTGGTCTTTGTCACGATTGAATTGTGACAATTAAGGACTTCCCTTACCACTAGCTATGGCAAATGTTCTTTAATGGAACCAAATAGATCACGACAAGAGTACTCCTCGTGAGTCTTGCATCTATACTCGTGACTCTGCCACACTTCCCCATCTAAGCATTGGTTCTTAGAAGAATGATAAACTATGCATCCACATCTCGGGATTCTATCTTGAGCATGTTCCTTTTCACCTTGTTGTGTTCTGACCTTTGTCTCTCAGTTGTTAGCCAAGTAGTAATGCGCATTGGTGTCTTCTGGTGCAAAATACTCTTGCGGTTTGTCAAGACAAACCATTTCGGGACGTCAGGAGAAACAAACTCCAGTACCTCGTCATATCTAAGACCAGGTCAAAGTGTTGTAGTCCATAGATTAAGAGGCATGATTAGCTTCTATCTGTTCTACCTTACAATATCACACTTTTATATACTAAGAGGTTATGCTGAGTTCCATGACCCCTTAATGAAGTGATTCTTTCAAACATATTTATCCACCCTTCCCCCGAGCTTTCGTGCACGAGAATGATGCGTGTGCGTACTAATGTGGTCATCTGAGATTCTTGGCAATTATTATTGCTTTGAACTCCAAGGACATTTTAGTCATTCTTAGCGTGATGGTTAACCCTATCACTAAGCAAAGGATGATTGTGTTACCAAGTCCGTTATTCTGGTACACTCGCCCCAGTCAAAGAGTTAGGCTTGTGCCGAAGCTGTGAGACTATGTTTTCTTGCTTTACCAAGCAAGTTTCCTTTCGAACTAAGTGACATAACGGTTGTCCGTGATATTCTAGGTGTCTACTAGAAGTATCGCCATGTTGCCACATGACCGTGTTCTCAAGTTCTTGCACAAGCTAGTCCGCTGAACTACTTCTTGTCCAAGGATTCGTGTTGGATACCCCTGAACTAGTTGGTTGAGATTAAATGACAACTTGGAGAGTTGTAAGACAAAAGTTCTATCCGACTTAGTTCATCTTAAAGGGATGTCTAGTTCTGTTTGTGTTGAAGAAAGATAGTATTTCCTTCATGGATATGTTATCTTCCCCGCCTTTGATTTGATTTGGGTTATCGTCAAATCAAACTCAGTTCCAAGGACTATCTTGATGATGTTGCTACTCGTGATATTTCACTTGAGCACATCTTCATGTCCTTTGGTCTGACCAATATTGTGGTCTTGTTCATACCACGTGTGAGTCTACCCTCTTGGAGTATCATGATAAGTTTGTTATTGAGCCCATCGATGACATCCTTATCCTCCCCAAGCTAGACATGATTCATATGGAATAGTTGGAATTAATGTTGGAAACCTTTTGAGAACCGTCTTTGTGTCATCTCGCAGTATTGTGTTCTGGGTGTTAGAAGTGACCTTCTCTGGTCCATGTACAATTGTTGAAAGATGTCGTCCTGGATCCAAGTAGTGTTAACTTTGTTTCCTTAAGGACACATGTGTATTTTGTTGCAAGTAATTCATGTATATGCATTTGACTTTTGACAATTTGCTAATACATAGGTCTAGCAATAAAGCTCAATCTATTGGAGCTTGACATTGTAGTCTATGTCTTGAGAATCTAGTGACTTTACCTTTGTGATAAATGTTGCAAACTTTCTATTCGAACATGCTGAGTCTGATGTATCATTACATTTAACCAGATCTGAATCTCAAGCAGATACGATGGTTGATGTTCCTCAAGGTTTTGACATAGGTCTTTTCGTAAATCCAGCAAGGTTGATGTAATGGTTGACACAATTAGTCGGAAGACCTATTGCCATATTCTCTTAAATTAGCAAATAACAGCCACTCCTCATGAGGCTTCTTCTATGATTTATTATAGGAGTTGTGCTCATGGTTTACTTTGTCTCCGAAGTTCAATCTTTCCTTGATGTCTGCTTTCTCGAACATCAAGGAGAACATTTAGAGTATAATTTCTAAATGTCTCTCGGTCGATCCTCTAGACCCTTTTATGTTGGCAAGTATTTCATTGTGCCAAGTAATTGAAGTCTAAGAATGAAGTTTCTTTTTCCTCGTGTCATCAGGAATCTTCTTACTTAATCATCCTGGTGGTGTGAAGTGATATCATGATCTTTGGCGAAGATTTTGATAATCCTAGATGAATAAAGAGTTTCCTTTGTTTTTCAATCATGTTCAAGAGTGACGATGATTTTGGTAATCAGAAATTTCTCTTGTTACATGTTCCTTGTGACTCTTATGAGTCCTCTCCATAAAACACCTTTATGTCTTAACCTTCTGTTGAACGAAGAGTGATCCTTCTGTATCAAAAGTAATTCAAGAACATGGTTATCTGTATCTTTGTATCCCTGGAAGCTCTACTTAAGTCATCTAGTGGAGTTTCATCTCTCGAAGTCTATGGTCAAGTTCTTTCTGTTGTGAGCTCTTCCTTTTAGAAGCTTAAGCTCTTCTGAAACTCCATGGTCTCAATCCTTATGAAGACTAGTTATCTATTACTTTGTAACCATCTCCTCTTGTTTCCTCCACTACCTTGACGTGTTTCATGTTTGTCATCTCAGATTTGTTTCTGAACACTCCTCCATGAGTTGACCATGAGATACTATGTGGTGTTTCCCTCTTATCCTTAGAAGTGACCCTGTTTCTCTTCCTTCTTCCTACCCACGGAATCTCTTGTCGAGATTATCGTAAGGGGGATAGATCTGTAACACCCTAGTTTTAGCTAATCCTAATTAGGGTTTTGTTTGTGCATTCATGATCATCCTCTCTTAAAATGCATGCAAAGAAAATTAGTGAAAAACTCTAAAACCCTAACCCTCCCCTCTCTTTGAAAACCTTTCAAACAGTTTTAACTATTTCGAAAAAGGTCAAAAAGTTGTGAAGCCCAAAATGTTACAAGGGCCTCACATTATTTTAAATGCTTTACAAAATCTGTGCAATTTTTGAAATACCCAAAAGCAATTTTGAAATGGATTTATAAATGGAAAATAGAAAACAGAAATGGAAAAACATTTCCTGTAAACAAAGAGTCAGCAGAGAGCAGCTAGGCCGCAGCCCACCTCCTGTCTCCCGCTATCTGCCGCATAGAACAGCTCGCAGCAGCCCAGCTCGGCCTAGGCCCGATAGCGGTTTGTCATCGTCATCTTCGCAGGCGACCCGAAGTAGATCGTTGTCTGCCGTGCCACCGTCCGCTGCAGCGTCAAGATCCACGCCCCACCGCTGTTCCGCGAGGAGATAAGACTGCCGCGATGCCCCGGCCTCGTCCCTATCATCTCCCTCCCTTTCCAGCGAGCTCTCTCTCGCTCCTGTGCAGGGCCGAACCCTAGCTCGCTGGCAACCGCCAGTCCCCGCCATCTCCGACCTCCCCTCAACCATCTAAGACCACCACCAGGACCGTCGTCGTCTTCTCGTTTTCCCCGACAAGCTTTGCAAGCCGGCGCACACCTAGTCGCCCGAATCGAGGCCGTCTCCTCCGACCCTAACAAGCTCTGCCGTCAATCTTGCCGTTGCTCCGGTCCACCTCGTGCCTCGCTGTCGGCCCCTTCAGCTCTGCCGCTTGCCGTCGTGGCCCGTGCTGTGGTGACCAAATAGCAGCGGTGCAGCCGCTATAAGGTTCACTGCGTCGTGCCGTGTCCAGCCCAGCCTTCCGTGCTTGCCGAGGTGGCTCCTGTCGTCGCCGGCGATCACCGTCTGACGCTGGCCGACGGGTGATGTCACGCTTGCGTCGTCATGACGTCAGCGCGTGGGTTAGTGCAGTCAAACCCGCCGTGGGTCCCGCTTTGGCCGCGTAGCTTGCTGACGTGGCCTGGGGCCCTTCGGTTAGCCACTGTGGCTAAGTGATGCCCTAGTGTAAAAAGTTTCTGGGTTATTTTAAATAACTTTATAAATGGTTTATTATTTCCAGAAATAGTTTAAATCTTATAAATACAATAACTAATTATTTATAAGTCAGAAAAATGTGTATAATATATCAAAATGTTCATAAAAATGAGATCTACACTTTAGCATAAACATCATGCATTGATAATCAAATTTAATTAACAAGTTCAGTAGAAGAACAAATCAACCCCTCATAGGTGTTCCGGGGTTCCCCATGTTCTAGGGTTTGTACCCTTTGGACTCTGTGGAAAATGATCAAGCATGCCCTAGGGTTTCATTTAAGATCTATTTAACTTGTGATATCAGCATCCTTGATTTAGCATTGCATCGATGCCATGTGTTGATTGTTTCCCCCTTTATTTCCGGTGTTTGGTTCTTCCCGGTAGAATACGATGTCGAGATAAAGATTGAAGATCGAGATCAACACCATCGAAGACTGATGAACAATACTTGATCAACAATAATCAATTCCAGTACAAGATATCCGAAGATCTTCTTATTGGGTATCAACGGGAAAAAGCAAGCATAACACCACCATTATACAATCCTATGGTTTCAAAAGCATCTCAATTCTTGCCATGATGCATACGATTCTACTGTGGTCTTTTATCGATAGATAGAGTATCCTATCTGTTGCATTACTCCATTTGAGCTTATATTACCTAGTCCACTGCTCGTAGCATAACTAGGTTTTGCTTGTGTGCACTGTTAGAGCTTATATTTGTGTCCTGCTTAGCCATGCATAGCTGTTAGTAATGGTTCATCCAGATGATGTATCAGATGCAGAGAATCTAGTATGACAGGAGAATGTGATGGGGTGAGATCAGTGGTAAAGGTTAAACATGCTAAGGCTTGTATGGGAGGCCACGGTGGGAGGTGGTTTTTGTAGTCCCATGCTCGCCACCACTAGGAACCGAGTTCTTGCCTTTAGACCAAGACGAGCGTACAGCCGCACAGGGTTTATGGGGACCTCTCGACTAATTAACTTTCCTAGTAAATTCCATGAGTCACATAGTTTGGGTGTTCCATTTGACATATGCATAGAAAATGTTTTCAAAGATTTGACTGGTGAAGGTGCATCATAACAGGTAGGTAATCATGGCCGGGGTTGCTTGGGGTGGATGGAGCCCCTGGTAAACCAACCCTGACTCACATCTCTAGGGACCGGCTTCTGTACTTGACCCGTTACGGTGGAACCTTCCTTAGTTCGTGACTCGTGGTCTCGGCGAAAGCAAGGTAAAGGTCGTGTCTAACCACCCTCTACCGGGCTTCCAAGGAAGAGGGCTAATGATTCTAGCATTAAGAGTCAGTTAGTACGTGTGGGTAAAGTTGTGCACCCCTGTAGGGTTAAATCTTTTCGAAAATCCGTGTTCACGGTTATGAACGCTTGGTGACCGAATTCTAAGATCATATAGAACATTAACCTAATCGTAAAACTTGGTAGATAAACGTGTGCTTAAGGATGCTTCCTCATGGGTACGAGGGGGTAATCCTAGTTGTGAGATGAGGATTACTTTGGTGGATATCAAAAGATGATGATCAAAAGGACGTCATCGTTATGCTTCAGGCCTCTTAGGCCATTTGTTAAGTTTGATATACTTAATAGCATAATTTGCCTTCCGTTGTTTGATGTTTGTGGTCAGTGACCTCTGCTTGTAATATTTTGATTCTTTGCTCAGTTATGAGCTTGCTATAATAATTTTTGTGTCGCAGGCTTACTATTGTGTTACTGATTTCTCACTGGATATCCTCGAGCTCTAGGTTAAGCTTATGTCAGGCCAAGGTATGGGATTTGTTTATCCCTGATCCCGGGGGTGTCACATCCAGGTTTTCCGAATCCAAGGTCTCGTGATCCTTGCCCCAACTGCTAGAGGGTTTCTTAGCATCCTCGCCAACTTGCCGAGTAAACTTATGCATAAACATTTAAAGGAAAATCAAAGTTGGATGAGATAATGGGTCGGAATAAGCTGTATGATGGCTAAGGTATCTCGGCATTTACCTTCTGTGCAGGGTTTTCCCAGTCGTAGGACAATTTACCCCACTCCCACTCTTCATTCATCTCGGTCATAAAATAGCCTTAACCTTTCTCCAGACCACGGGCTTGGTCAGCTTGAAGTTAGAGGTCTGATTGGGGTCAAGTCGGCCACTCATCTGATAGATCTTGTGGTTGTGGAGTTGAAGGGGTCAAAATCGTCGGCTGATGAATGCCGTCAGGATATCATCAGCCAACATTCTAGCAGCCATTACCTCGCCAATGACAGCATGAACTTCATTGACATCCTTTTTTTATTCTTTGAGTTGAATTTCCAGTTGAGTTTGGTGGGAACACCAATGGAAAATGTCAGCATCTGAATCTTGTCTTCCCTGGTCTTATTCTTCATGTAAAAGAATGACCATTGCCATTTCTTGCATGAATCTAAACCATGAATCTAGGGAAAGATGGATTTCTTGTAGGGTACAATGGAAGCAGCCCCACATTGGGTCAGAGCTTTTCCTGCTAGTAGGAACGTCTAGGTCAGGGACAACCTAGGAACAAAGATGAAAATACTTGGCCCATCGATTCACATAGGGCCATAGGCCGAGATATCCTTCACAACAAGTGATAAAAACAAGGAGGGAGGAAATGGCATTGGAAGGAGCATGGTGAGGTTGGAGACCAAAGGTCTCGAAGAACTTCTGGGTGAAATGGCTGATGCGGACCAAATCCGCGGGCGAAGTGTGACACGAAGATGACATACTCACCGGTGTGGGTCTCAGGCGTGGTCTCGTCGCCGAGGAGGCGGCAATCCACCTCTAGCAGAATTTGTCGGGTCTGGCGGAGCCAATCAAGCTCCGCATCGGTCAATCCAGAGCCCTCATAGGAGCCAAGCCCAGCTACAAGATCCTGTTCTTCGTGCTCAACGGCAACGATGTCCTACGAGTCCATCTCCTGAATGGTATCCTCCATCACGATGCTATCCGTAGAGGTGCAAGGCCTAGATTAGTGCAGCCTCGTGGCAATGGTGGAGAGGAGCGCTCAAATCGAATCAACGACATGCAGAGCACGAGCTTGGCAGTAGCGCAGGAGAAGTAGAGTGGCAGTGTGGCTGCACGGTGGTGAGAAGCTACAATGGCAGTGGCGCTGCAAGGAAGATTGAGCGGGGGAGGGGAAAGTGAAACAAGGGTTTTACTCCTGCTCCCCTACTTAAAGATCTAGCGCATTGTGGGTCGTGGGATCGGTTACACCCACGATGGCCACATCGCACATGTGTATTGCAGATAGTTACTAAAATTATGCCATACGGCCGATTGCAACATGTTGTGCCATAACTATATCATGCAGCCGCGGGGGTAAACGAGGAGTTGTGTTGCGATGTGATGGTTGCCAGGGATAACTGACACCGCGTGACAAGGGAACAGTGTGACACATCATGTCTAGGCCCAAATAATAAGGTGTAATATGATGATTACTTGACATGTAGGATAAAATAACATAGGAAAAGGGAAAACCAAGGAAGTTAGGTAGCTCGCAGAGAAAATAATCTAAGTGCTAAGAGGAGGTCTGGTAGCGGAGGTTTATGTAGGTTCTAGCTAGGAAAATTCGGTTTCAGGAAGAAATCATCAATTAGAAAGGACAAGTTAAAATCAAGATCGGAGGGCATATAGATATGTCGGTTGTATGGGAGATGTTCAATATGAGTTAAATGAACTGCCGTGGTCTTTTAAGCTAGCACTACTAAGAGCGCAACAGCTTTGGGGACTAATGTCGGGGGGATGACCCCCGATAGGGTCAAGCTATGGTATAAATATGAGGTTAGCCAAGGTTAAGGTTGACCAATGTGGGGTGGACGACATAAGGCCGAGATACCCGAGCCGACATACCTTGGCCCACATACCTAGTATGTTGGCATAACACTTATTATCTCGCCTATGCAGGTTTCCCCAGGCCGAGTTACATTGGTCGAGGTTGACATGGGGGTGTCATATGCCAGGAGGGCGTATGCCAGCCTCAAGGTTAGCGCCTCTGTCTCTCCCAGATTCCCAGAGGAGATAGGCATGCTCAAGTCAGGTGTGCCCCTAAATCCAAGAGGCAAGTCCCATCGAGGATTTCCAGGAGGGAACCGTGTCAGCGGTAGACCATTAGCGGTCATGGGCACATCAAGTCCCATCGCTGACAAGAAGAGCATCTGGGCCTAGACAACTACTTTTGCTATGACATATTCTGAGCATATTTTATGCCACCTCAGCCCTAACTGTAACCTGGGCACCCCGTTATAAGGTGCACCAGGGCCTCCTAGAAGAGGGCGATTGAATAGTTACTTGACATATACGAGTAGCGCTAAGAGAGGTAGGAGATCCTTCTTCTTCCTCTCGCATACAGCTCGAGGAGACATTGTAGCTTGTGTATTGCTCAAAGTATGAGATCTAGAATGCAGGAGTAGGGGTTTTATCTCACTAGGAGAGCCATGAACCTGAGTATATCGTGTGGTCTTTGTGTGTTCTGTGTGCGGTATCCACCACACTATCCCTCCCCAGATCCTCTAGCGTACATACGACCCCAACTTTAGCCATCCTATGGCATCTGTCATGATACCACCACGATAGTTGGCACCCACCATGGGGCCAGCAGCGGTTCTGGCTAGAGTAATTGTCCGGACGGGAAGTATCTTTGCCTCAGGAAAGCACGTCATCTCCGGCCTAGTCCAGCGATTCGGCTCACTAGACTTTGTCAGCAATAACATTGGAAACTTCGGAAACATGCCCTCTCCGTGCAACGACAAGTTCGTCAGCTTTGGCATGCACATGATCTATGTCATGGTCGACATCTCCTGCAAGTTCCTGTAGAAGGTGGTGGGTGCAGTGGATCCACCTCCTGTTTGTGCAGCTGGTGGACGGCATACCAATTGCCCCACTGGCAGCATGGAGGTGATGATGACGGCGCTTGGCGTAGATGCCGCAAATATCTGGTCGAGGAGGTGGATACAACTCCCAAGGTAACCAGGTCTAGGGGTCCTCCGCTGGAAAAGCCAGAGAATATCCTGCAGGCAGCTAAAGAGAAGTGGCACCAATAGTTTATCTAGCTTAGGCATAGGACGAGCTGGAGCAAACCCGACAAAGTGTTCTCCAGGGATCCATGCAAGTAGCTCGGGCATGAGAGGATCTGAATATCACCCTCCATGAGTGCAAAAGGCACATAAGTTTCCTGCGGCAAGCCCTAGTCGTCTAGATGGAGTGAGGAACAGGGGTAAGAACCTCAATGTTGAGATATCAAGAGACGGTAGAGCCAAGTCTGCTGTGTCGGGTAGTCAGATGTCGGCCGGTATGCCTAAATATAGTACCCCAGCTAAGAACCTTAGATCCACAGAGGCAGCAGCAGCCGAGATATCAGCTTTAGCCAACGAGGCCTGATGCATGTAGTAGGAGAGAGTGAATGAGTTAGTGCGCGTGGCGAATCGGCAAAATGAGGCCATCATCAGGGCAAACCTAGCTGGAGCTGGTGGCTCCCAGGTCATTCATTCGGCTGGGGGCGTTACGACAAAGTTTGCTAGTGTAGCAGCATCATCGCCTCATGTAGCCCCTAGGCGAGATGGGAGTGTAAACTCCAGGAAAAAGAACAAGCGGCTAGTGGCTTATGACCCTAATGTTGCTGGGAAAGGAAATGCCGGCCAGGGTAATCCTGACCAGGGTAATGTCGTTTAGGGAAATGTTGGGCACGGTAATGCCGGTCCAAGTAATCCGAACCATCGTGGCCCTAATTTGGCTGGTGGTGTGCAGCAACAATAGCTACCTCAACATCCAGTGAAGAATCAACCTCGGCCACAACAAAGTGCAGGACAACTTGTTCAGCATCAAGGTGGTAATCTGGTATAATGATGGTTACTCGATTATGGTGAACGCTGGGTATCAGAGGACACAACACCAGATGGTGGGGAATGCATCGGGATCCTGGCTGGGGAATAGAAATTTGTAGCCAGATGATGCATGACTAAAGTTGGACAGGATTTACATGTTGGAGATCATTGAGGGACAAGGTCCTCTAGGTCAAGCATGTTTTGGACCTCAGATCATGAGAGAGCAGCAAGTGCCGAACTTTCAGTTATCATGGGGCACCAAGACTTATGACCGCAGCACCAAGACAGTGGATTAGTTGATAGATTATGCCACGACTTTGCACATTGCGCAAGGTAACCGAAGATGGGCGGTGAGATATGTCCCACAGATGTTGGAGGGGTCAGTGAGAGTTTGGCTGAACAACTTTTGGAGATATACTTTCAAGGTATACCAACTGTGACTCGCTGACCAGGGTGGCCCACATCGGGTTAGAGTTTTGCTTCACGCGTGGCCTAATCAGGGAGAGAATACGGAGGTCCATTCGACTATGGGAAGGCCCAGAAGACTTACCGACTTAGGCTTGTTTAGTTACCTGTAGTCCAAGATGTACTTTGTAACTGACTCTATATCATCGCCAAGTAGGTCTCTCGTATAACCCTAGGCTGGATATCTATATAAGTTGTCCTAGGGACTAGCCTTTAGGGCACCCCACAATCTACAACCTCAACTCGCACAGGAAAACCTCTCTTGTAATCATTACTTCCAGATTAACCGTATTACTGGATTGCTAGTAGGAGTAGGATCCGTCCAAAGCCGGCGGATTCGAACCTGGGTAAAGCTTGTGTGCTCATCGTCCTGGAATACCGTCGCCCCACACCCCCTTTCTCCACACGCCTCGAGGACCCCCTCTCGGCGTACATGTCTTCAATCCGACAACACAACTTGCCAATAGGAAGCATAAACTATTGGCTTGACTTTGAAGATTCATTTGTCAGTAATTTCACCAGTACTTACAAGAGGCCAAATAGACCTCAGCAGCTGGCCATGTGCTAGCAACGGACCAATGAGACCGATAAAGAGTTCCTGACAAGGTGGTGCAATATGCGCAACGCCTGTGAAGGAATTATTGAATCGCAAGCCATAGCATGGTTTGCCCAGGGATGCCAACATGCCAGTGTGTTGTAGAGAGATATGTAGGACACTCTGGACGAGACAATTAAGATATCAGATTTGTATGCTTTAGGTGATCTGACCCAACCACTATTTATGTCGACAGAGCCGAACAGGGAGTATTACCCTCATGATGGGACGGATCATCCAAAAGGAATGATAGGAATGATTTTTGAGGAAAAAGGAGAGATGAAAGGCCGGATTACCGCTATGGGTCAAACTAGGTGGCGGCAGTGAACCAGGATTAGCCTGGTGCCAGGAATAGCCAGCGCTAGAAGAGCAGCGACCAACAATGGACATAGAAAAGTGATGGCAAGATATTCCAAAATGGCGTTGCTACACCAATGAAAACCAAATGCCATATTGAATTAAATCCCAATGGTAAATATGTGGATCAAAAGGTATACCGATCCATGACCGGCTCTTTGCTTTACCTCTGTGCATCTAGACCCGATATTGTGATGAGTGTATTAGTGTGTGAAAGGTATCTAGCATATCCTAAAGAAATCCACTTGGTGGAGGTTAAGAGAATCTTCCGATATTTGGTTCATTCCCCTAACTTTGGTTTGTGGTATCCCAAAGGCTCTAATTTCTCCCTATGTGGGTATACAGATTCTGATTGGGCTAGTGATAAGGATGATGGAAAATCAAGTTCCGGAGCTTGTCAATTTCTAGGAAGATCTTTAGTTGTTGGTCTTCTAAGAAACAAAATTGCATTTCTCTCTCCACCGCCGAAGCTGAATATGTGGTTGCTGCTAGTGCATGCACTCAATTGTTATGGATGAGGAAAACTTGAATGGAATATGGTGTCGATTGTGACAAAGTGCCTCTTTTATGTGAAAATGAAAGTGCCATCAAAATTGCTTACAATCCAGTGCAACATAAAAGAACCAAGCATATTGAGATTCACAGTCATTTCATACGAGATCATGTTGCTTGTGGAGACATTGAACTATCTTATGTAAACACGAAGGATCAACTTGCGGATATTTTTATGAAGCCTCTTGATGAAGCAAGATTCTTCTACTTGAGGAATGATCTACTTGATGAAGCAAGATTAAAGGAGCTTGTCTTGATTCCCTTGCATACACACCTATGACTTAACCTTTATTTGGTTTAGATGCGGACATGGACATAGGGGGAGTGTGGTCCTAATTATTTGGCTAACCCTCCCCACATAATGCTAAAAGTAAGAAAAATTGTTACTCTTAATATCATTCAGTGATATGTGAGCTTAATTGATGAGTATTGGTCATGAACCCAATATATACCTTCGTAGTGTCATACCATCCACTCCTACATGGTGGCTTTAGCCACCATCCTCTTCTTTGTGAAGAGTTGGTTCTTTGTGGATCTTTTTGGTTTTTATTGCATATCTTTGGTCTTATGGAGAACACACAAAAAAATGACTTTTCATTTATTTTAGTTCTTGCAATTTCGGGTGTGTAGTACCATCTCAGTTTGGATATTTAAATCTAAGCCTATTGCCACCTCAAGACATCTATTTCTCTTGCACCAGTCCTTTTCTCAACATGATGAGGATGAGGACGAGGACACGGACGAGGACGAAGATGAGGACCAGTGATCTCCCGGGTCATTAGCATCACTCTTTTCCCTTTTGGCGTTTTGATGCCAAAGGGGGAGAAGTAGTTCTATTAGGCTATCGAGAGGATTTGCATGGGTCGGGTACAAGCTTATTTGCTTTTTGAGCACTTCTATTTCCTTGCTTGTACCCATTTAGCGTTGAACTTCTATTTGCTATTTGGTTTCTATTGTGAGACTTAGGTTGTTTTTTCACAGATTTATCTATGGATTTATCACTATGGAATTCTAGAAATATGTAATCTTTGGAGTTATCACTATGGACTTATTGACATGGCTTTATCCTCAGAATTCTCAATATGGGGTTATTAAAATGTGTTTATCTTTATATTATTGAGAACTTCATCATGGTTGGTATGATACATCTCTCACAAACTCATCATTTGTTCCTAGTTTCCAATTCATGAAAGGTCTTGTGCCTATATGTGTGCATTTGTATTCAAATGAAAACTACTACTATGCACACATTTAGGGGGGCCTTTTTATCCTTGGAATGATGATGTTTATTAGGGATCTATTGAAAATCCTAGTATTGTCATCTAACACCAAAAAGGGGGAGATTGAAAGAACATTTCATGATCCCTATAGTTTTGTGTGTTAGATAACAATACCAAGGACTATTCAATTGTGTATAGAGTGTTGCAGATTATTCTCCCCAAAAAGAACTACAAGTCAAATGCAACAAAACAGAAGTTCTAGGGGCGTATTATACACCCCTGGCTAGGGCCAGATTATCTGCCCCTGCCTCGATCGACAAAGGAGCCAAGGTGCGACGCTTAGAGAGGGGGCAGAGTTTTCCCCAGATAATTCGACCAGGATTGGAGCTTTTGCCCTAGATGGATAATCCAGACCTTCTAGGAGGCTGAATTATCTGCCCCCGGGGATTTTCGCAAAGGACCAAGTGGTGCGGCTCTCTAATGGTTGACCGGACTTTTCCCAGAATTGTCCAAGCTGCCCTGGAGTTTTGACCCAGGAAGGATAATCTGCCCCTCCTAGGGGAGGCGGTATAATCCCTAGACCTCACGTTTCTAAATCACAAGCTAGTATAACCCGAATCTAGGGAAGACGTACTACCGTAGAGGCCACGAGGCCACCCACAAGCAGGCCACAATGGCAGGGCACGATATCGGCCAACCATCCACCCTGAAATTCATGGTTATAGCTTCGAGTGCGAGAAATGTGACCGGATGGCTGCAAGTCTAGCGTACACAAGTGAGTATGTATGCCAATGACATACAAGAGTATATCAGAGAAATTCCATCTAAAATAAATGGAAATATATTGCAACACCATTACATCAAGGACCAAAATTTATAGAGAGTAGTAATAATATTTTAGGATTATATCCTCATACATCACTCAACAAATCATCACGAAAAAGCGGAAACACATATCCGAGTATGGATTAAGAGTCAAATCGGCATAAGGTTGTTGCCTCCATCATCATCCTCATCGACATATTAGCCTCCATATGGATGTACCTGACAACCTAATCAATAATTGGTGTGACACCCTAGGGGTACTCAGCAAGTCTTTATGCATCTAAAGGGATTAACCTGGGGTGATGCAATTGCAGCGAAAGATAAACAGCTAAATAGTTCTATAGACACATGCTATAACATCCACCCAACCAGATATGCATAGATGCTCCTTAATTAGAACCAACAATTATATAAACAACATAAGTAAACATTGCTCGTCCTCCTTCTATCTTATCGAATGAGAAGGCGGAAGAACATCCCATCCGTTGGCAATTTTATTAACCATACCATGAGTGTTGCAATATTTACTAGTCATGTATTAGTCAAGTTAAACATGGTACTTTAGTTATAGTTGTATATGAACTATGCTCCAAGTCATCCATAACCGCAGACACGGCTTTCAGAAAGATTTATCCTGCAGGGGTGCACAAATAGTAACACACGCACGATCAACCTTGGAAAAACCAAATAAAATGCAACGAGGCACCACGACAATCATTTGAAAGATTCAAAAATGATTTCAGGGGGACACCCCACTAAGCTACCGGCAACGAAGTCGGTCGGGCTCCGAGGCGGACCCAGGGTTTGTGGCAATGGATGTAAACGACTGGGAACCCGAAAGTGTTAATGGGCTTGTCAATACCGCGAAAACATTCCACGTTCCAAAACAGTACAGGTAAGCGCTCCACACGCAATAGTAGTAAATAAAGCAGTAAAGCATGGCATAAGTACAGGATAGTAGTAAAGCCCCAAACTAATTGTGGCCCCAAAAAATAGGATGTGAATCAAGCTCAAGCGAAGGGGATTCATGGTCCCACATGCGAATAGTGTGATAGTCAAGGAACAAGAATCAAGTACTCAGGTCCTATGGGACACAAGTGAGTAGGTAACTACCAAATAACATATATTGCTCATTGGTGCCTATTTCTTTAGTTATCCCATTACTACACAATTGAGTTGTTTAGGTACCTCATTATTCATCAGACTCACACAAACCCTACACATGCTATTCTACCACTTGCATGGCTCAAAACAACTCCTATATGGATAATAGGATTGAGGATACAAGCTTCGGTGGGGTTTAAAAGTAAAGGTTGTGCAGTACTTGGGATTGCAATTTAATTCGAATCGCGACACAATGATGGAAGAATAAAGATAGAGGCATAGGTGTTATATATAATGCAAGCATGGGGAATGCTTTGTTGTTAGATCAGGAGTGGAATAACTGGGTTTTGAGTAGTATTCTTGGGCCTCCTGAGAACTCTCTTGCTCGGTGTCTATCCGAAATAAAAACCAAACACACAAAGAGCCATAATAAATAAAGTGCACAATCATATGAACATATGCAAAAATCAAAACAAGGTATTCCATGATGGAATGATGCCCAATTGCATGGTATAGCATAGCATGGCATTGGTAAGGTGTAGAAAAATAATAAAGCATTTTAATTAATTACTTAGTCACATTTTGCTCCCATAAACCTCGCTGTCTATTTAATATTTATATGGTGCATCCTTCAATTAATATCACTAAATGCATAGTTGGCAAGGGCTTGTTGCGCTGATTGATTTAGACATATTATTTGTCAAATTCGGAATTACGGAACAATTGTTATGAATTTATTAAGAAATAGGCATTTATTGGTATTTAATTAATTCGAAAATTTTAATTACCCAAAATATATTTTAAATAGCATATTCAGAATCCTGGTATTTTTCTGATCTCAAAACATATATCATTTGCATTATTTGGAAATATGAATTAAAAATTATTATTATATGCAAAACAATTTAAATTGGGTCAAAAGTCAAAGGTTTGAACAGGTGGGATCAACTCTGGTCAAATTTGAAAACAACTTTGAATTCACATTTGAAAATGATTCATAAATCATTTTATAAGTTTCTGCAAATTCAAAACAATTTAAAAGATCTGAATTATGTGAATTAAATTCATTTTTCTGGAATTTTGTTTGAGTTAGAAAAACATTAAGAAACTATTATTACTCAGGCTTGGTGTACACACAGATGCTGTCAGGTGAGTCCAGTGGCACAGGGGCCACTTCGTGCGCGCTTCCATCTGGGCGCTGACACGTGGCGGGGCAGGGGATGCGGGTTGAGGTTTCAAATAGTCAAGGAGCTTTTTTTTAGAAAAGCTTCCGTAGACTGTTTGAACTGAACAAAACTGAATTTATCGACCGCGGAAAAACAGTGAACTTTCGATCATCTAATGAAGATCTAAAGGGCTACGGTGGATGGATCTGGACGTGCTATA
This sequence comes from Avena sativa, assembly GCA_916181665.1. NCBI lineage: Eukaryota > Viridiplantae > Streptophyta > Magnoliopsida > Poales > Poaceae > Avena > Avena sativa. The sequence goes on along the minus strand of OV702289.1, from coordinate 354,253,123 downwards.
TCTCGATAGAAAGAGGGGAGAATCCTCTCTATAGGGATGTGACAATCGGCACAGGAGGTCAACGAGGGGCGCCAAAAAAGGGAAGGAATAGAGGGGAAGCAACTGTTGTTGCAGCTGTGTGTGCTACTACAGCAACGCGCATGCAATGAGCGGTGGCGTTTTCTGAGGAGGATTCCGTCCGCGTCTCTTGATCAAAACAGTTGTGCGATGGATCGTTTTGAAGATGGGACATTAGGCTATGTCTACGGTTCATCAAGGACATCGTTAGTGTACTGTGTGAGAGCTAAGTGTGCAGAGAACAACGATACATCGTGGTGACACTACACATGAAAATGGTGGCGGGATCTCATCGGTGTTGATGATGCAGGGGTTGCTGGTGCTTGTTTTTGCTGTGGGGTGTGTGCAGGGGATCGTGGACTATCTCCACGAGCATACAGGGGTGTGAGGGGAGGTCGACGACAGCGTGTACTGCAAGGTGTGCTTGCTAGCAGCAGTGTAGGTGCATTGTGTTCGATGGAGGCCGACAGAGATGAAGGGAACTAGGAGGGTAGGAGGATTTCTTTGAGGTAAACATTCTTACCAATGACTATACGGTGAAGAGAGACTGCTCGAGGAAGAGGCTGTCTCCGGTGAGGGATGGTGCTCTATGAGTTTTTTTCCTCGCTCAGCATGACGACACTACTCTGTCTTCGACATGCCCCGGCATGGCTGGGTGGTACAGGGGGATGGATAGGAGGTGGTGGAAGCTGTAGGTGCTCCTATTGCGGCTTGGAGATCAACGGATCAGAGGGAGCTTCTAAGGCCAAGCTAGGGTTTTAGAGTGGCCATGGGAGAGGTGGAGCTCAACTTGGAGAGGAAGGAGAGGTGCAGGGGTGTCCATATCTCGATCTGGGCTTCTTCGGGTGGCTAGTTAGATGAAGAGATAAGGAGAGGGGAGGAGGAAGTACATGGGGTGGTCTCACTTTTTGCAAAAGGATGAGAGGGACTCGGGTAGGGATCTTTTCCTCCTTCTCTTCTTTCTTGTGCTTGCTAGATATGGAAAAGCAGGGACCCGAGGAGGAGGGGAACTTTTGGCTGGGCACCTTCTTGAGAAGCAAGACAAGAGGGGAGGGCTTTTAGGAGGGGACGTGGAGCTTTGGAGGCCTAGTGTGCCATGTGCATGGGGGTGTAGCTTAATGTATGTGTAGTACTACTTCTACACACACGGTAGAATAGGTGTGTGTATGTGTAAGCATACACATGTATGGCTAGGTTTAGATGTTTTCTTAGGTTATATTTCTTTTATTTTTATTTGTTCCTTCTTGTTTGAATTCAACCCAAACAAAACCATGCATAAGTCCAAAAAGTAAAAGAGGAGGCAAAAGGAAAATTGTTATTTATTGATGGTTATATTTGGTGGTGTGTACAAGTGGTTGGGATTCAAACAAGTCAAATCTTAAAGAAACCAACAAGCATTTATAAGGAAACAAGAAAAGGAAAGAAGAACAAGCTTTGCATGGTCCATGCAAAGGGTGTGAAGAATATCATGGCCATGATATAAATAGAGCACTCCAACAAGGCATGGTTCATTATAACAAAATACTAATGTAATTCACCATCACACTATTGTAGATTGGCCCACTATGATTTTAAGATGATCTTATGAATTCACTAGGCTTCATGTAAGAATAAAGCATGACTTGAAGGAAACTTCTACTTAGCCATAGTAATATAGGATAACCATATAACTCCCATATCAATATTGTGAGAACAATATAGATCACATATGGAAGCAAGGTACAAGAGAGGATCCATCTAATTATTATGAGCAAGATTTAAATACCAAAAGAAAATGCATGTGCTCATATTTAAATAGGATGGTGGAGATGGCGGAATTAAACAAGGGAGATGGCAAAGAGTGGTGGAATTGTAATAGATATGCCCCCAAATAAAATTGGGCATCAAGCATTATATCAAGAAGCAAATAAAATACATCAAGAGGCAAATACAATTAATAAGGCAAATGTATATGAAGAAGAACCAAATGAAAGGGGCTTAATATGATGCTCAAATGCAATGTGGCCTGGTGACATGAGCATGATATAATGATGATGCAATTAATGATATGTAGGAAGTAGCAATATATATAATAAACCAAGTAGCATTACAATTGTTAGACAATTGGGATGCTACAACTCCCCCTACTAAACAAGAATCTTGCCCCGAGATTCCTAGGAAAAGAAAAAGACACCAAGAGAGGCGGGTGTTCAGAACGAAGGTGATCCTCACATTCCCAAGTTGATTCATCAACGGAATGGTGCGACCATTTGTAACACCCTAGAATTAGAGCTTAGAAATAAGTTGAACACATGTGTGTGCATTGCATTCAAGCATAGAAAGTTCAGATAATTTTTGCGCTTTTAATAAAACATGTCAAAGTGATTGAAGCTTCTCTTAACTTGGTGGAACTGAAGCAGATCATCAAGTTGACTGCGATAAGTTTCAATATGACCTTTGCTAAAACTTTACCGGTGATATAATTTGATCTAAGGGTAGATCAAATGTAATAAAACTAAGTCACAACACACTACTTAATAAGGAGTACTTGATCTTCTAGAGATCATTACATGGTATTTCCTGCAACAACTCAAGGATGAAGACTTAATATTCTAAAGATGATATCAAGGTATTATCTACCACAAACCTTGAATAGCAAGTTAAGTATATAACTTAAGTAAAGAAACCCCATAACTAAACCTTGATATACTTGCTTTCCATAGTTATTCTTACCATGGCATCATGGTAGTTCTTAAACATTAACTCTTATTACAAATAGAGTAGAAAGGGAAGTTAAACCAAGACCATCCATCACATACCCTTAGTGTCATGTTAATAGATGATAATTCTATTTAACCAAGTCCTATTGTCAATTGATCATCAATGTTGAGTGATCAATTCTTGACCTAGAACTTATTGACTCATAGCCTTTGACTTATTATGTTGACATTTCAAAGATCTTAAGTAAATTAATAAGAAGAAGGAACTAGTTATGGTAGAGTGTGCCATCATCAATATAATGTGATCCTTAGTGGTGATCAAACCATTTGATGTTGGAGGAGTTAACTCACCCATGAGTTAACTAGAAGAAGTATTTAAAACCCAGGAGTTAGATAGTACTTATGAAGCTATGAGAAAACTAGTAGTATTAGTACATCAAATAATAGTCTTGTTAAGACAAGTGGATATAAACTTAGAGTAAGCTTGCTTAACAAGATAAGCCAATAGAGAGACCAGTACAAGTCTACTACTTAGTTGAGTATAGATCTTGATCAGACAATTAGAAGCCTAAGCCTTGCTTGATCAAGGGTTGGTGGTCATTATTCTCAGGTCCCTTGAGAATAGATGACTAGGTGTTGAAAAAGAACTGTGAGTATACCAAGTTGGGCAAGCCCTAGTAAGGTGAATCATCTAGCTTGATCATGAGAAGTCAAGCTAGAGTTTGATGAAGTATAAAATATGAGTTGAATGGAGTAGTTGGAAGTATAATAGTTTAACCAAGGTAATACAAGAACAAACTTGTATTATGGAGAGTAATACCATACCTCTTCTAGAAGATTGATATCCTTTGTTATCTGCAGTGAGGATTGTAATATTGTACACCTTGGATATAGATGCAAGATAGGTTTAAAGGAATTAATGGATGGAGTTAGAAGTAGCTACATTGATGGATTCATCAAGGGAAATTTAGTAATGGAAGTTATATAGATACTAGGAGAAGACTGGAGAATGAGTATTATTGAAGTGGCATGACCATGTCATCATATGATGATGGATGTGGTGGAGTAAGATGATTGTCTTATTCAAGAAGATGTGATCTTTGTCAATAAGATAAGAGAGATTTATAGAGTATATTTAGGAAAGGAATTCCTTATCTCAAGATAAGCCTAGTGAATTATGAAGGTAAGGATTTTTTAGACACCTTTAATCAATAGTATATGAAGTCATGATAGAATAATGTCTACCTCTTTGTTTAACATCCTAGAATAAAGAGGGTAATTAAATCATTTCATATTTTTAGGCAGCCAAAGAATAGTATCTCTTAGTCAAGTAAAGTTTCCAAGAGATAAGTAAAAACCAGATGAGTGTCTTAGATGGAAGCCTTGTCCACCTTATTGTCTTAAATACTAATAAACACCTAGTCTCATATACTATCAATATCTCACTCTAACATGAGTTATTATCCATGGTCACAAAACATTATGGCAATATGTAATAGCCTTAATACTCATCCATATCCCTAATTGAATATGAGTATTAAATCCTCTCAAAACCCATATACATATAGTTATATCACTCACTATTTTAAATCCTTATTATAATAAGTATCATGGAATAAACAAAGTCATTTTTGTAAGATTTTGTTTAGAAGAAACAAATTCACAAAACCCTAATTGTATTTACTTTACTAAATAAAAAGACCTTTCATACATTCATAAATTTTGAAAAGATAAAGAAAAAATAAAGAGAAGATTAGTAGAATGAATCTCTAAACCATTTGGAATATTCCACTAGAACTTTGAGGAATTAAAGCTTTGAAGAAATCAAATTTGAAAGAAAATTGTAAATAGAAAAGCAAACAGAAAATGAAATTGAAAAAGAGAAAGAGAGACGCGGTCAGTGATGGCTCTGTATATGGCGCCAGAAAAATGCTAGAGCGGTGTTGATGTAGAGCTCGTTGGGAACCCCAAGAGAAAGGTATGATGAGAACAACAACAAGTTTCCCTCAGTATGAAACCAAGGTTTAATCGAACCAGTAGGAGCAACGAAACACCCCAAAGGTGTTACTAGCTGAGCTTTGGCATGGCGCACTACCGGTGCTAGTAGCAACATGGAGACCTGCACAACACAACCACAAAACTTTGTCCCCAACTTGCGATGAGGTTGTCAATCTCACCGCGTTTTGCAGAAAAAAAGGGATTAAACGTATCGAATGGAAAGAAGTAAAAGTTTGCAGAAAGTAAACACAAAGAAGTAAACAGTTTATAGATTGTATGTAAAAGAAAGGACTGGGATCCATAGTTCACTAGAGGTGGCTATCCTTAAGATAGATAACATGCTGGGTGAACAAATTACAGCGGGGCAATTGACAAACATCGAGAAAGCAATACATGCATATAGTAATCATCTTGACTCCTTTGGAACTTGATTGGGCATTACAACTTATAAATAGACCGCCATCCAACTGCATCTATGACTAATAATCCACCTTCAGGTTATCATCCGAACCCCCTCCAGTATTAAGTTGCAAGAAACAGATTATTGCTTTACGAACTGATTGTAAAGTAAACAATACGATTGTTCTAAAAACAAAGGATTGTTGTTTTCTCCCTAGTAGCAACAGCACATCTGGTACCTTAGAGATTTCTATCACTTCCCCAGATTACAGAGGCATGAACCCACTATCGAGCATAAATACTAACCTTGGAGTTGCTAGCATCTACTTGGCCAAGATAGCTACTAACAATGGAGAGCATGCAAGATCACAAATAACAAATACATGATAGAATCAATAATAAATCTGAAATAGCATCTCAATATCCATCGGATCCCCGCAAACACAACATGCAGAATTACAAATAGATGATCTTGATCATGAACGGAGCTCACAAGATCTAAACATGAAAGCACAAAGGAGGAGAACCAGCCATCTAGCTACTACATGGATCCGTAGTCCAAGGATGAACTACTCATGCATCACACCGGAGGCTTGCATAGTGATGAAGAAGGCCTCCAGGGTGAATTCTCCCCTCCGGCAGGGTGCCGAGAAGAGCTTCAGATCCCTCCCAATCTAGGGAAGGAGATGACAGCGGCTATAGACTCTTTCGTGGATTTTTTATCGGGCCCTTAGGGTTTTCGTCTCGAGGGCATCTTATAGGCGGAAGGGGAGGCTGAGGGCGTGCCAGGGCCACCACACCACACCCTGGCACGGGCCAAGCCTGGCCGCGCGGCCAGGTGGTGTGGCCGGCCTCTGGCCCCTCTCCGTCTCATATTCTGGCATCTGATGACTTCTGGAAAATAGGCACTTTGGCTTTTGTCCCGTCCAATTCTGAGAATATTCATTTTCTGACTTTCCTGGAACCAAAAACAGCAGAAAACAGGCAGCTGGCACTGTGGCTCTTGTTAATAGGTTAGTCCAAGAAATCATACGAAAAGTACTCAAAAGTGTGGACAAAACACAAGAAAGTGGATAAAACCAAGCATGGAACATCAAAAATTATAGATACATTTGCAATGTATCAACATCCCCAAGCTTAAATCTTGCTCGTCCTCGAGTCGGTAAGTGATAAAAAGAAAGAATAATTTTTGAGGTGACATGCACCATCAAAGGGGATTGTTCGTCTGCGGTACCAAAGTTGGAAGGCCAGCGCATGGCGGTACCTAAGTTGCCTGAAATTACCGTGTTTCGAAAAGTTGGGCCGCCAACTACTCAGAGGGGCCATTTCGAGGTAAACTCATCTCACCCCTGCCAAATTCAAACATTCCGTTAAACTGCCCCATGAAGTAGACGGCCGGGACCCTCATGTCGGTCATCTATCCGTGACGCGGGTGCCAACGCGGCCACCTCTTAGGCAAATCGAGCAGCTAAGTGGATTGTATGCGTTGACCAATTTCACAAATCCATTCCCAGCTTTCCCCTAGCACCGGCAGCGTCGGAATCCACCCTCCAAGCAGGATGATCCCTTCGGACATTTGACTTCCGGCACCAAGTTGCTGCGCCCAGTTGCTGCGCCTAGTCGCTGATCCCGAGCTCCAATGGTGCATGCCGTAGCCGCCGTTGCATGGTTCTAGCCCGCCTCTGCCGCCGACGAGCCGAGCAGCTCGGAGGATGGCAGATCCTACTATCAAGAAAGAAGAAGTTCTGTCTACAAGCGGGTGAGCTACCCTTCTCTTTGCTATCCGCACTAGTTACAACTACTAGCTGGCTACAGAACCTCAAATTGTTTGTTAGACCAACGCTGACAAACATATTTTGTCCACAGTTTTCTGTCAAGTGGGATCTGCGCGGACCCCCCTTACCTCGTTACGGTAGTCCTCTATAGGTACGACTCTAAGGGCAAGAGGTATGGACACAATTGTTTCACAATGGAAGAAGCGCTTGCGCAGATCTGCACTATATCTGGTATGGTTGCTGCTCTGTGTAATCATGTTGAATTATGGCCAAAGCAGACTGCAAAGTTCAGCTTCATGGATGAACGTGGCATCATGGTTCCTATAACGTGTGACAGTCAGCTAATTGGGTTGATGAAAAGGTATGCTTCGGCTGCCATGTTTGAGCTGAAATGTGATGTACTGGATGTGGAAGCTACTGCAACTGGGAGTCGCCCTTCTATTCTTGGATAGGGTGGTTTCTCGAACCCAATTAGCTCCTGGTAAGCAAAGGTCTCTTGGGGTTCGCATGTTTGTGTTGAATTGTAATTTTTTTATTTACTCTATAGATATTGTGCATATGCAACAGTCTTGTTTCTTTGATAGGAAGCGCCGCAAGGTTAGAAACATGACTGCCGGGTCAATCATTTTGCTGCCTGGAGAAATTAAAAACGAGTGGAAAGATGTCATTTTGCCGCCCGAAGAAATTAAAAACGAGTGGAAAGATGATGCTGGACACGATTCTGGTGCCCATTGTCCCGGCGATGCAGATTACGTGAAGCTAAGAAAATTGGCACCGAGGAAGAGGAAGAAGGCAGGAAATGAAGAAGCCATTGGACGTGGAGGCTTGGCACCCAGGCTGCGGAAGAAGGCTGCTGGTAATGAAGATGCATAGTAATGTGTTGAACTTGAACCTATATATGTAATTCTGTTAAATTCTGATTGCTCTGTGTGTGGCACATTGCTGGGCGAAACAATCTACCCATGTTCTCTGAGTAAAATGTACCGCGACTTAGGGTTTGGAAACGCCCGAGTCAGTAGTTGAATCCGAAATTGTGATTGGGCCACTACTATCTGAAAACAAGGATCCACCGGTTCCACGATTGCTGAGGGGCAGGAGGTCTCCAAATATGACGGAATGTAAGTGGCACATAAATAAATTATTTAAGCTCCCACAGTCCACGAAGCAGCAACTTATTTCAGATGCTGCACAACGACGTGGCAACATAAACAACAATGTTCTCACCGATAATGCCCAGATGAGGAGGAAATGGGTACCACTTTCTGGCCTAATCTTGAGCCCATCTATCTCACCGCCTCTCTTCTCCTACATCCCCTACATCTGGCGAAGCTCCCTAAATCGAGGCAGAAATTGATCTAAATCACAAATTCTTCCACAAATTAATGCGGGGTCAGAGCAATTTTTTTCCTCCCTAGAATCTGGGACCAATAGTTCAGACCGCTAGGTCAACAAGTACAAATATTACAACTTAAAAAGGCATGGAGCTTAAGTTAAATATAACTAGTTATCACACATCTCCTTGATCTTCCTAATCTTGGCCCGATGCGCATCTTCCTGCGAGAGCAAGGATCGAATTGTTTGCTCCTTCCTTTTAGCATCTTCCTTGCACAGCTTCAATTGTTTCTCTGCATTTTTCCTCATGCACTTGTCAATACTCGTAGTTGTGTACTGCAGGACTTTGTCCTGGTGGAGATCGTTCCTTGCTTGAGTCAGTTCTTGCTCTACTTTAGCCTTCAGGGCCAACGCCGCGTCCCTCTCCTTCTCGACTTTGATAACCTTGTCTTGCACCCACCTGAGATCTCGCTTATGCTTGGTCGTGTCAACTGGTTCCCATAGCTTCATCTCAACACTATCAAGAAGTGAGCTGAATACGGATTCTTCAACTCGACATTCATTTCCCATAGTTTGTCCAGCGTTTTCTGCATCGATTTGGGCCACTCTGGATCTACCCATTTGACAACACCGCAACTTCCGCCTTGCATCATTGCACGATGTCCTTGACACCGTAGAAACCTCCTGCCTACGTTTCGTCCTTCGAAGGCTACAAATTTAGCAGGCACATATCCATGTTTACATACCAGAGGACTATCTTCATCCTCTAAACCGTGATAGTCGGAGTCATACATCATCTGGTTGGCCTAACACATCATACGCGCATGAGTAAATAGATTAGATCTAGCTGAAAAAATAGATAACTGGCCACAGATGATAGAAATAGAGATGAGACGACTCACATTGAAATCACCGTCCCTGTCGTCACTATGCGTTTCATCGCCGTCTCCCCTTGAACCCATGGCGAGAGGGGTGGGGGGTGGCTGCCGGAGAGGGGATTGGGATGGAGGCGCCGTCGGCTTGCGGCTACAGCAGGATGGGAGTGAAGTGGGCAAAGTGGCTTCGAGGGTAAGGAAGAGAAGTACAGGGAGGAAGAGAAGTAATAGGGACGTGACACTGGGATGTGGCCCACTGAACTCGTGAGACGTGACACTCACGTTGTTGCCAGTTTGTCCAAAGCAAGCGTGGCCAATCATGCCGCAGAACAGCCTACTCGCGGATCACTCTAAAGAAGACCATCCCAATCGTCCAAGCACCCGAATCGAACGGTATGTAACAATCGTCAAGCAGAACAACTGTGTTAGGGCGTGCCTTCTAGAAGACTCGGTCTAACGGCTACCCATGCAATGACACTGGGTGTGGTTCATGAAAAGAATAGACATGCAATGACATTGGTGGATCCATGCGTGGTTTATGGAAGTAAAAGACATGCAATGACTCTAGCTATGGTTAATAAAAAGAACACACATGCAATGACACTGGGTTAGGTTCATGAAAAGGACATACATGCAATGACACTGGTGGATCCTTATGTGGTTAGGAACAGACATACAATGACACCGGTGGATCCACGTGTGGTTCATGAGAAGAACACACATCCAATGACACTGGGTGGATCCTTATGTGGTTCATGAAAAGAACTGACATGTAGTGACACCGCATGTGTTTCACGAAAAGAACAGACATGCAGTGACATCGGTGGATCCATGTGTGGTTTATGGAAGTAACAGACATGCAATGAGTCTATCTATGGTTAATGAAAAGAACACGCATGCAATGATAGTGGATGTGGTCCATGAAAAGAACAGACATGCAATGACACTAATGGATCCTTATGTGGTTTGTTTAGAGGAACAGGCATGCAATCACACTAGGTGGATCCATATGTGGTTTATGGAAGTAAAAGACATGCAATGACTCTAGCTGTGATTCATGAAAAGAACAGACATGCAATGACACTGGTGGATCCTTATGTGGTTCATGAAAAGAACAGATATCCAATGACACTGGTGGATCCTTATGTGGTTTGTTTAGAAGAACACACATACAATGACACTGGGTGTGGTTCATGAGAAGAACACACATCCAACGACACTGGTGGATCCTTATGTGGTTTGCTTAGATGAACAGACATGCAATCACACTAGGTGGATCCATGTGTGGTTTATGGAAGTAACATACATGCAATGACACTGGTAGATCCTTATGTGGTTCATGAAAAGATCAGACATGCAGTGAAACTGGGTGTGGTTCATGAATAGAACAGACATGCACTGACACTGGGTGTATCATGAAAAGAACAGACATCCAATGACACTAGTGGGCCCATCCTTATGTGATTCATGAAAAGAACAGACATGCAATGACACTGGTGGATCCTTATGTGGTTTATTTAGAAGAACACACATGCAATGACACTGGGTGTGGTTCATGAAAAGAACACACATCCAATGACACTGGTGGATCCTTATGTGGTTTGTTTAGAGGAACAGAGATGCAATGACACCGGTGGATCCACGTGTGGTTCATGAGAAGAACATACATCCAATGACTCTGGTAGATCCTTATGTGGTTCATGAAAAGAACTGACATGCAGTGACAGTGGGTGTGGTTCATGAAAGGAACAGACATGCACTCACACTAGGAGTGGTTCATGAAAAGAACATACATGCAATGACACTGGTGGATCCTTATGTGGTTTATGGAAGGAACATACATGCAATCACACTAGGTGGATCCATATGTGGTTTATGGAAGTAACACACATGCAATGACACTGGGTGTGGTTCATGAAAAGAACAGACATGCAATGACACTAGTAGATCCGTATGTGGTTCATGAAAAGAGCACACATGCAATGACATTGGTGGATCCTTATGTGGTTTGTTTAGAGGAACAGACATGCAATGACGAAAGCCGTGGTTTATGAAAAGAACAGACATGCAATGACACCGGGTGTGGTTCATGAAAAGAACAGACATGCAATGACTTATGTGGTTTGTTTAGAGGAACAGACATGCAATGACGAAAGCCGTGGTTTATGAAAAGAACAGACATGCAATGACACCGGGTGTGGTTCATGAAAAGAACAGACATGCAATGACTTATGTGGTTTGTTTAGAAGAACACACATGCAATGACACTGGGTGTGGTTCATGAAAAGAACAGATAGGCAATGACACTGGTGGATCCTTATGTGGTTTGTTTAGAAGAACACACATGCAATGACACTGGGTGTGGTTCATGAAAAGAATAGACACACAATGACACTGGTGGATCCTTATGTGGTTTGTTTAGAGGAACAGACATGCAATCACACTAGGTGGATCCATATGTGGTTTATGGAAGTAAAAGACATGCAATGACTCTAGCTGTGATTCATGAAAAGAATAGACATGCAATGACACTGGTGGATCCTTATGTGGTTCATGAAAAGAACAGACAGGCAATGACACTGGTGGATCCTTATGTGGTTTGTTTAGAAGAACACACATGCAATGACACTGGGTGTGGTTCATGAGAAGAACACACATCCAATGACACTGGTGGATCCTTATGTGGTTTGTTTAGAGGAACAGACATGCAATCACACTAGGTGGATCCATATGTGGTTTATGGAAGTAAAAGACATGCAATGACTCTAGCTGTGATTCATGAAAAGAACAGACATGCAATGACACTGGTGGATCCTTATGTGGTTCATGAAAAGAACAGACAGGCAATGACACTGGTGGATCCTTATGTGGTTTGTTTAGAAGAACACACATGCAATGACACTGGGTGTGGTTCATGAGAAGAACACACTGTTGGATCCTTATGTGGTTTGTCTAGAGGAACATACATGCAATCACACTAGGTGGATCCATATGTGGTTTATGGAAGTAAAAGACATGCAATGACACTAGCTGTGATTCATGAAAAGAATAGACATGCAATGACACTAGTGGATCCATGTGTGGTTCATGGGAAGAACAGACAGCCAATGACACTGGTGGACTCTAGCCGTGGTTCATGAAAAGAACAGACATGCAATGACACTGGGTGACATGGGTATACCCTACAGGTACTCGAGCTTGGTATATACGGTCCGAATACGAACATGCCCACGGTGTCGCCAAGGCCCAGATGAAAGGACTCAAGTAACCTGGGGACTCTCGATTGCTTGAAGGACAAGAAGAAGCTAAAGATAGAAAGTTTGAAGGGGAAAACCCTAACTTGTAACCGACTCGACCTGCTACCCGAGACCTAGCCTACCTATATAAAGGCTAGGAGAGGGCAGCGAGAAAGATATACGCAACCCTAGTTTCCACAACCTTCGCCAGATTACATCTGCGCACCATTGTAACTTTCGACTGCTTCGATAATTCCACGAGTAGACAAGCAGGAGTAGGGACCTCTACGAGGCCTGAACCTGGGTAAATCCTTTGTCCCCTGTGTGCTTGTTTGCTAGCCGATAGATGTCTCTAGCGCTCCCTCCTTCTCCAAAACCCAAGTCCATAACAATGGGCATTGACGAGTTAAACCCTCGTCAATTGGCGCCGTCTCTGGGAATGGGAGTGATGATGTTGCGGCTTCTTCGGCCCCATCAACTGCGATCTACAACTCCGCAACAACGGAGATTCGCCAGCTCTTCGGCGCCTTCGACTTCACCGTCCACACGCCGGCTACTCGCCCGGCCTTCGAGTCGTGGGCGACGGAATCAGCCTAGCGATTGGGAGCTTCCGCTTTCAAGTTGGTCAGATGGGCATGCTTCACATGCCTGATTAGCCGACAACACCGGCGATTGCCCCGGCATCATGGTTCCCTCCATTGATCGGCACCCTCAGCAAGCTCAACGCTCCGGTGGCAGTCGAGAACGTGGTCAGCGACAGCAGTCGCGACTCCGATCTAAGCAATCTGGCCACTGAAGATGGAACCTACGGTTCCGGATCTGAAAGTTGTGGAAGCAATAGCTTCCCTAATCACTTCATGTGCGCCGTCATCAACACGGGCGACACCTCCGCCAATCGCGGAAACGGTGGCAACACCGGCAACGGCACCGATCCACCCAATCGCGGCAACGGTGGTAACACAGGCAACGGCACCGATCCACCCAACGCCGGCAACGATGGCAACGGTGATAACGGTGGCAACGGAGGGGCAGTTGAACCTCCTAGCATGATCAATGAGCAAACCGACGAACGCGTCGTGATCAGGCTCAACGAGAAAGAGTGGGATCGCTGCCGCGAAGCCCTACGAGGCGAACGTCTACCCTTCAGGTCCCCGCAGGAACTACTGATGGGCTACCACTGGCTCCTAAAAGAGGAATTCAAGCGCCAAAAACAAGCAATCGTGCAACTTGAGGCGCGTAAAAAGGCAGCAGACGAATCAAGCCTTCGCCATGCTGGGCTCTCCTCCTACGGAGGATCGTCCTCAAGAGGCAACGAGTACCTCGCCAAGAAGAGGCAGTCGCGGATGGCTCACCTCACTGAACAAGAGCGCATAGATGTCGCGAAAGTCCTCGACTTCGGTTCTATGACAGTCGACACGAGAGGCAACGTGGTTCCCAGGACACCGCAAGCCGCGGTGACAGCAGCCACAATGTACCTCCTCAATAACCAGCCGCCAGCTGGAGATCCCCGAACGGCCATGCACCGATCTACGATCGCGGGCCTGGGGCTAATCGAGGACGCCCTCGACAAGGAGCCGGTACCAGACCCAAAAAAGGGAAAAGCGCTAGAAAAGCGCTATTCCTCGCCCTCGTCCAGCGATGACAGTCACGACCTGTCTCGACGCCGCCGCTCCCGGCGACACGATCGCGACTACGATGCACGCAACGAACTCACTCAACGCAAGATCGACAAGTCAAGGGCACGACGTGCTCGGTCGACTGACTCAGAAGAGGAAGATGGGGAGCTCTACGGCGCCAGATGCTTCAGCAGAGCCATCAGGCAGAAGCGAATGCCTAAAGGGTTTTAAATCCCATCGGAAAACCCAAAATTCGACGGCCTACAAGACCCCAAGATCTGGCTGGAGGACCATATCTCCTCCGTCAGGCTACACGGAGGCAATCGAAGCACTGCCATGCAATGCTTGCAGCTACAGCTGCAGGGCGCCGCCTAGGCATGGTTCAACAACCTCCCACGCGGATCCATTCGCAGTTGGGATGAGCTGGTCTATAGCTTCATGCGCAACTTTAAGGGCACGTACAAACGGCCCGCCTCAATCGAAGAACTGAGATGCTGCCAGCAAAGAGCTGGTGAATCGCTGCGCTCTTACATCCAAAGGTGGTCCATCATCAAGAACTCCACGGAGAACATCTCGGAAGACCGCGCGATTGATGCATTCAACGGTGGTGTCCGCCGCATGGAACTCAGGGAGGAGCTAGGCCACTCAAAGCCCCAGACCATCGACCACCTGATGGAGATCACGAATCGGTGGGCCGATGGAGAAGATTCGGTGAAGAATCGTGTTCACTCCGACGAGGAGGCAGAACTCGAACGCAGATGCGGCCGCCGGGGCAAGCGTCGCATGCGCGTCTACGACGATCGCGATGACGTTAACATGGTCGCAGCCGGCTACACCGATAGACGCGACGATAACCGCAACAGCGGATACCGCAGCGGTGGATACCGCGACTCCGGGAAAACCACGCAAGTGTGGCAGCGCCGCACTCGCGATGAAGCACCCGCGACCTCCATCGAGGACAAACTATCTGGGCCATGCACGGTACACTTCTACATCGAAAAGCATGATGACAAGAGAAAGTCCAGCCACCTCCTCAAGGATTGCCGCGAGTTCCTCAAGCTACACGAGGGATTGGTTCGAATGAACCGCAATGCAGTCGAAAGAGGCTACGGAGCCGCTCCAGGCGCCGTGTCACATTGCGCACCACCACCACCACCTGGGCCACCCCCGAACGGAGCTGCACCGGACCAGCACCACGGAGGCGAACCGTACCCACGGGCCATGGGTACCATGATGATCCAAAAGGGACGCCCCTCCAATAGGGTGCAGAAGGCCATCACTCGCCAAGTCAACTTGGCCATGCACTCGCCACCATCCACCACTAAGTACCTCAGTGGCAGTGAGTCGTGCATTACCTTCGACAAACACGACCACCCGCCTCAAATACCTCGCACAGGTCATTGCCCCCTCGTACTCGAGGCGCATATTGGAGGCTTCGACATGAGTCGCGTCTTCATGGATGGCGGAAGCGGCATCAACCTCATATTCGCGAGTATCTTGCGAGCAATGAGGATCCCTCTAACCTTCTTGGAGCCATCGGACACAACGTTCCACGTCATCGTCCCAGGGAAAGGCGTATACCCCCTGGGAAAAATCAACCTGGACGTCATCTTTGGCACGCCGAAGAACTTCCGACATGAGCACATCGACTTTGCGGTCGTTGACTGGCCCTCACAATACCATTGCTTCCTTGGGCACGTCGCATTCGCCAGGTCCATGGCAGTACCCCATTACGCCTACCTGCAGATGAAAATGCCAGGTCCCAACGGCGTCATAACAATCAACGGGAACTTTGAGCGATCTGATGCTTGCAACAGGGAATTCAACAGAATCTCCCAGTCCTTCGGTATGCAGGAGGACCTCGCAAGACTGAAGGAGACAACAGACAATAGTCTGCCTCCTCTGAGCAGGCCAACCTCACCTGATCTCTCCTTTGACTCATCTGGCACACAAATAAGGTGCAGGTCCATCCATCGGATCCCGCCAAGACGGCCCTCATCACCAACAACTTGAGTCCTGCATAGGAACTCGCGCTCGTCGAATTCCTCCGTCAGCACTAGGAAATTTTTGCCTAGTGTCCTGCGGACATGCCAGGAGTTCCCAGGGAATTCGCCGAGCACGCACTCAACGTCAACCCCGACGCAAGGCCAGTAAAGCAAACAATCAGGCGACTGTCTGAGCCACGAGCGTAGGCAGTCGGAATGGAGATCAACAGACTCCCCGAGGCCAAATTCATACGCGAGATCAAAGAAAGCACTTGGCTCGCCAATACGGTGTTGGTACGAAAAAAGGACATGGATATCCTACGGATGTGCGTGGACTTCACTTCTTTAAACAAGCACTGCCCAAAAGATCACTTCTTGCTGCCACTGATCGATCAGATCATCAACTCCACCGCTGGATGTGAGCGCCTCTGCTTCCTCGACGCCTACTCAGGCTATAACCAAATTCGAATGAAGGAGGAAGATCAGGAGAAAACAGCGTTTACAACGCCTTTTGGTGTGTTCTGCTACAACACAATGCCTTTCGGGCTAAAAAATGCGGGAGCCACCTACCAGTGATGAATGCAGGCTTGCCTTAAGGAACAACTAGGTCGCAACATCCAAGTCTATGTCGACGAAATAGTAATCAAGACCAAGCAAGATGCCTCCCTAATCGATGATTTGCGCGAAACCTTCGCCAACCTCGATCGCTACCGGATCAAGCTCAATCCGGACAAATGCGCCTTCGGCGTACCATCTGGGCAGCTACTCGGATACCTCATCTCCGCGAGGGGGATCGAGGCGAACCCGAAGAAGATAAAAGCCATACTAGCCATGGAGAAGCTGAAGAACATAAGAGGCGTCCAACAACTGGCCGGACGAATCACGGCCCTTAGTCAATTTATCAGTCGGATGGGTGAAAAGGCACTGCCCTTCTACCAGCTCCTCCGCAAAGCCGAAAAATTCGAGTGGACCAATGAAGCACAAGAAGCATTCGAAGATCTCAAGCGCTTGCTATCCACCTCGCCAGTACTGGTGACTCCACGAGGAAGGGAACCACTGTTGCTGTACATCTCTTCCACCAACCAGGTGGTCAGCACAGTGCTCGTCGTCGAGCGAGCCGAGGAAAACAAAGTCCATGGCGTACAACGCCCGGTATACTACCTCAACGAGGTCCTCACGCCAACAAAACAACGGTACCCGCACTACCAGAAGCTGGCGTACGGCGTCTTTATGACCGCCCGACGACTGCACCACTACTTCTAGGAGCACCCAATCGTAGTAGTCAACGACGTCCCGTTGGGGCATATCCTCAATAACCCCGACGCCACGGGGCGAGTCGCGCTTTGGGGGATAGAACTATCTCCATGAGACATCACATACGAAAAACGCGACGCCATCAAGTCGCAAGTGCTCCCTGACTTTCTCGTGCACTGGATGGAGAACCAACTCCAGGACAAGCCAGATATGTCCTACCTCTGGACAATGCACTTTGATGGGTCCAAATGGAAAGACGGAGCAGGCGTAGGTGTCATATTGACATCACCTCAAGGGGACAAGATAAAATATATCCTGCGAATGCAGTTCACAGTCTCAAACAACGAGGCTGAATACGAGGCCCTATTACATGTTATGAGGATGGCAAAAGCCTGCGGCGCCAAAAGGCTCATCATATATGGCGACTCCAAGTTGGTCGTCAACCAAACAATGCATGAGTGCGACGCACTGAATGACAACATGATCGCGTACCGCGACCTCTACGATACACTCGAGGGAGACTTTGATGGTTGCGAGTTGCGACACATAGGTCGCAAAAGCAACGAGGAGGCGGACACACTCGCCAACATAGGCTCTACCTGTGCCCCCATACCACCCGGGGTATTTCTCGAACGCATATGCGAACGCTCCATCAAGCCAAAGGCCACAGAGAAGAGAACAAGCGCAGCAACGGACTCGGGGGCTACGCCACCCAATGAGCCAATGGCACTCGATGACTTGGAGCTGGACACAAGACTCGAGGGAACAATGAGCGTCATGATGATCGAACAATCTTGGACGCAGCCGTACATTACGTACCTCCTCAGCAAGAGACTACCGGATGATTCGACAGATGCACGACACATCGCCCGGTGCTCCAAGGCATTCGCCGTTCTCAACTGCGAACTATATAAACGCAGCATCACAGGAGTGCTACAACGATGCGTCTCCATGGTTGACGGAAGAGCAATACTCCTCGACATCCATGAAGGGACCTGCGGGCACCACGCAGGTAGTCGCGCCCTCGTCGCCAAAGCTCTACAAGCTGGATTTTACTGGCCCACGGCCATGCGCGATGCCAAGGATATAGTCCAAAAGTGCAATGCTTGCCAGCGATTCGTGGACAAGCCACACGCACCAGGAGCAGAGCTACGGCCCAATCCATTAGCCTGGCCCTTTGCACAATGGGGGCTTGATATGGTTGGCAATCTGCCAAGATCTTCGCGCGGAGGCTACGTCTACCTCTTGGTGGCAGTCGACAAATTCACCAAGTGGATCGAGGCCATGCCAATGACCAACCAATCAGGGCACAGCGTAGTCAAGTTCTTCGAGTCCATCGTCTACCACTTTGGCGTGCCACACAACATTATTACCGACAATGGGACGAACTTCACATCCAAGGAGTTCCAAGAATTCTGCGAGAACCTAGGGATCAACATCAGCTACGCCTCAGTGGCGCATCCACAGACCAACGGTCAGGTGGAAAAAGCAAACGGGCTCGTCTGCAGCGGCGTCAAGAAGCGACTCGTACGACCACTCGAACAAGCGGCGGGTTGCTGGCCAGATGAGCTGCAATCCGTACTCTAGAGTCTACGTACAACTCCAAACAGCGCCACGGGCTACACGCCATTCTTTATGGTGCATAGAGCAGAAGCGGTACTACCTGCCGAGGTACGGTACAAAGCACCGCGCGTGGTCGCTTACAGCGAACAAGAGTCATCCCTTGCACTCGAGGATTCCGTCGACCTCCTTGACGAAGAAAGGGAAATCGCCGCGGAAAGATCAACGATCTACCAGCAGAACCTGCGCAACTACCACAGTAGAAGGCTTCGCCCCAGATCCTTCGTCGAAGGTGACTTGGTCGTGCGACTGAAGCAGCAGGGGCATCTCAAGCTCGAGTCACCCTGGGAAGGACCATACGTGATTACAGAAGTAATCCCAGGTGGCACCTATCGCCTTCAAGATTTAGAGACAGGAGTCGCATACTCCAACCCTTGGAACGTCGCACAATTGCGACGCTTCTACCCTTAGTCATTTTTTTCTTTACTTTTACATCGCAAATAAGGCTACTTAGCCAAGGCTACTTAGCCGCACATTGTACTTCGTACTATTCTTCGAATAAATAAAAGCTAAGTGCCCCGAAACTCTGTGCTCTCCTTTACTTTGTCAATATTCATACTCGGGGGCTACGCCACCCTATACACATATGTTCTTCGAACAAAAACGCGACATCCTGAGTAGCTGGCACATCAATCGAACCCCTTAACACAAACTCAACCCAGCTGCAACGCACCTGGCAGGTTAACAAGGGAACGAGATAAAAGGATGGCCAGCCTAACAAAAAGGACTCACATAAGTGCAACGCACCCCACACTTACAAAGCTATTTGTACACATTCAACAATAAATTATCTACAAATATATATGAACTTTACAACACAAGTACACTTATGTGCAGGATACATATTTGGCTACCCTTGCAACAGAAGAACATTAGTTTGTTCCTCGAAGAAGTCGACGATCTCCTCGGCTGGGCGGTCCACCGCTTGATAGTGCGGCACCATATTCCAGGAAGATCCTGCTGGTGGCTTCGGTGGCCCAGAGGCAATGGTGGCGACATCCATGTCAGGCATGTGCAAACGCACCATTGAGAGGGCAGCCTTGGCACCAGCCACCAACTGCTGCCTCACGCACTCGCGAACCACGGTCATATCTTGAAATTTGGTCAGGAGAGCCAGCAGGCTTGATGGAGTATCATCCAGCGGGAACATCGCCCGATAGATGTTCTTCAAACACAACTGTGACTTCTTCAGAAAGAGCAGCACTCGCGAGGCGCGATCGTGCAGGGTCACCAATGCAGTCGCACGATCATGATCTACCCAGAAGTATCCACTCTCCTGAAGTTGCTCCTGGGTGAGATCATGAAGGCGGATGGCAATCCTATCCCTCTCCTCCTGCGGATGGCGTGCGCTAACAACTACACGAAGCAGCATCAACAGCATGAGTACAACGTACCATTGCGATTAACTACAAAGGAAAAGATGAGGATAAGCAAACTAACACTTAAACTGGTCGCCCAGCTGCGTCACCTCGCCAAGCAGATATTGCTCGCGGGCGGCGGCTTTTTCAGCCTTCGACTTCCACACGTCCGTGCTACCGTGGATCACGGGCAACTCACGCTCCAGTTGCTTAACGCGATCACGGAGACGCGAAAGCAAGGAAAGATCCTCTACCCTGGAGCGTGGTGGTGCCACTGTATCCTCAAGAGATGGCGAGTCCTGGGTTCCCCCCACAGGACCACTCGATGTACCCTACCAAAAATCAAGCCAGAGGCAAATAAGGCGACCAACTCAACACAAAGTCAAAAGTAACAGATGCATTCAGGATCAGCATAAAGTATCCACAAACACACTCGCCAGCAGGCATGTTCTCCAATCAAAAGAACAATTCATCAACTATTACAAAAACTAACTACGGAGCAGCTAGCTTCTTCGACTTCGACGGCTTTGGGGGCTTCATCAAGTCCGTGGCAGTATTAGACGCCACAGACTTTCCGCCAGCTCCTGAGGCCGAAGCCTTCACGACCTTCTTAGCACGCTGGAGCTCCTCTGAATACTTGGCAACGGTATTTATCAAAGAATGGCCATATTTGGCATAGGCAGTCGCAAAGGGAGCGAATACTACCTGCTGACCAACCGCGCCAACAGGCATCGTCGTCGACACCGTAGAGGGATCTATCTCGACTCCGTGGGCAAGTGACATGGTGGCGCCAGCCGCATGGAGGGAGTTCTTGTATGTGGCAGGCACACCCCCGGCGAGTGACTCCACCAGCTCGTCCACATTGTCGACCAGCTCCGCCTTCAGCAGCAGCTCCTCTCGGAGGCGACTAAGAGTGACCTTGGCCTTGGACAACGTATTTTGGACAACGGCGCTATGGTCCTCGACTGCAGACACCGCGCCCGCCAGAGCGTCATCGCGGCAAAGGGCATGTGGGTTAAAGCTTAAATCGCCAGCATCTGCACAGAAAACCCACACATGGATGAAATCTCTAGCGCCACCGACAAAACTACAGATGCAGAGAAGGACAACAGTAAAATATCTACCGGCAAAGGTACCTGAGAGGGCCTTGGCGACTGAGAACAGTTGCTCTTCGAACAACTTTTCCCTAGCCACAAAGGAGGCACGCAGATCCTCTTCGCGCTTATGTGCATCATTACGAGCCGCGATTGCCTCGTCGCGCCCCTTCACAGCTGCGGCTAACGTCTTTTCCAAGGTGGCGACGTTGCGGAGTAAAGAATTATGCTCAGCTACATGGCAACCAAAAGTTGACTATTAGTCGACTATACCAAAGAGAGGAGACGAAAAAGAATAAGTGTCGAACGCTCACTTTCGACGACGCGGTGACGCGACTCCAGCATTGCATGCTAGCGACCCATTGCCATCACTTGCTCCGCCACTTGCGTGGCTTCCTTTACAAGGGGTTGTCGCACTGTAACACCCCGTCCACTCCTGGGCCCGGGGGGTGTCACTCCTAGCAGCTTAATAGGATATCTAGACTGGCCCCACAGACCAACACTAGTCTTTTCTGTGCACTTTGTCCTCACTCGTGCGCACCCGGTTACCCACTTCCCGGTCGGTCACCCATCCTAGAATTGCTCTAGGCCAAGCACGCTTAACCTTAGAGTTCTTTTCGAATAAGCTTCCGGAACAGAAGTTGCAACTTGTTGATATGGGTATCCTATCAATCCTATTAAGCCATGTGCCTGGATCTCACATACACCCACCCTTTAGAAGATCGATGCCCTATCAAGCACACCCCAGGAACGTTCCCTCTTGGCACGCGTCTGTGCGTCTAGTGCCAGCACATGTGCCATACCGTGTCCACTCCGGGCCACACGCGCCATGCTCCACATGTCCCGCCACTAACACGCACACACCCGTGTAATCGCAAGGGTCGGCTCTGATACCACTTGTAACACCCCGTCCACTCCTGAGCCCGGGGGGTGTCACTCCTGGCAGCTTAATAGGATATCTAGACTGGCCCCACAGACCAACACTAGTCTTTTCTATGCACTTTGTCCTCACTCGTGCGCACCCGGTTATCCACTTCCCGGTCGGTCACCCATCCTAGAATTGCTCTAGGCCAAGCACGCTTAACCTTAGAGTTCTTTTCGAATAAGCTTCCGGAAAAGAAGTTGCAACTTGTTGAAATGGGTATCCTATCAATCCTATTAAGCCATGTGCCTGGATCTCACACGCACAAAACAAAGGATCAGAAAGGGCAGCAGAAAAACATCGACTGCCACACTAAAAAGAAAGGAAGATATACTTACATGGTCCTCTAGCGACTCCGAAGAGGTTCGCTGAACCGTCATACGAGCAAACATTCGATGCTCCCCTACGTGAGGAGAGCTCGAAGAATTGTGCCCGGAGTGGGCCGCTGCCAGAGGAGAAGGAGCGCGCTCGACCTCTACCTTGGCCCTTGAACGCGCGACTCCTGATTCTTTCAAAAACTCGACGTCGCTAGAAGATGACGACGCCTCTTGACTACAAGACCAAACCCACATTGAGAAAAGGGCAAACTCTAGGGTAAAACCAACAAGAAGAAAAACAGAAAAGAATGGATGACCTAGCAAACTTACCAGTTAAAGTTGTCAAGATCAAACATGGTCGTCGCCGATTCCGACGAAGACTCCTTGGGCAATCGCATCTTCTTGCGAGAAGACGGTGCCACAGCCCTCACAGGAATGGCTGGAATTGGCGACTCCATGCCAGCAGCCGCGCCTCCTGGAGTCGAAGGAGTCGACGCGTCGGAGTCCTTGCTACACGAACACTTGCGAGTATCCGGGCTCTCAGACTCGGGTGCTTCCTCTTCCACATCAGAAGGGACAGTCGATTCAGACTCGTCCTCTACCAAAGCTTCACGAGGAATAATCCCCTCAGGGAGAGGAGGCATAGAAGGCGACACCGCCCAATCCTGCATACAAACAGAACAAGTAAGCAAGCAGAAAAGCAATCGCAAAAATAAGCTACTGCGTAGCACAACTATACCTCAGGAGGAGGATTCGAAGCATCGAAAGGAGGAACAACTGGTTCACTCGGAAGCACATCCTTGATGGTGCACTTCGTAACCAGTCGAATCCTCTTATCCACCTCACTCGCGGACATGCCATCGGCAGACACGCGAGTGGCATCATCAGTGCCACTCCATTGAAACATGGGATGGACTCTAGCTTGGAGAGGCTGGACGCGACGGTGCAGCCAAGTACTGATAAGAGCGCAACCTCTCTCTTCTGTGCCTATGCGACTTTCAAGGTCGCAGACGCGCTGATACAGCACGTCCGTCTCTGTGAGTTCGCCAGGCATAACTACGTTCTTCCAAGAACGCATCTTCTTGCAGGGAGTCGCCGGATCGAAGGGCGTGAGTCCAAAGTGCTCATCTTTGGCCTTCTGATCGCGGACATAGAACCATTTGTCCGTCCATCCCTAGACGGACTTGGTAAGCTTGATGTCGAAGTAGGTGGCGGATGGGTCTACATGGATGTCGCAACCACCTACGTCATAAACTAAAGAGCCAGATGCGGACTGACGCTTCAATTTAAACAAGCGCTTGAAAAGACCAAAGTGTGGCTCGATTCCGAGCCACCACTCGCAAAGGGTAATGAAGCAGGTGATGTGGAGAATCGAATTTGGGGATAGCTGATGGAGCTAAAGCCCGTAGAAGCAAAGAAGACCCCTAAGAAAGGGATGGAGAGGCAAGGAGAGACCTCGAATGACGAATGCGAGAAACATCACTCGAAAACCAGCGGGAGGAGTAGGAATGGTCTCACCGCTGGGGACGCGCTCATCGGCGACTGGCGCAGAAATAACTCCATCCTGGCGGAGAAGACGGAGATCCGATGCCTTGATGATGGAAGGGCGCCACGCACCATTTGTCACGCGGGTGCCCGCGACCTTCTTCTTCCCGCCGGCGGTGGCGCTGGTGCCCGCAGGAGCGGAGCCACCCTTCTTCTTCATCACGACAACGGTGGCCGCGGAATCAGCAACAGCGCCTCCTTTCTTCTTTCCCATTGTGCGGCAGCGATGAGAGCGCAGAAAGTAACTTGGAAACAAACGGAGGTGGTCTAGTGCTGTGGAGGAGACGAGCGCAGGAAAGCAGAAGAACAGCAACAATGGCAATAGCAGCGAGGACGAAAAAGTGTAGATGAAAAATTACCACCGCAGCGCTGCTACTTAACCCCTGGAAGATGCAATCCAACGGCTGACAAAAACCCTATTGGACGCGTGGCACGCATCGTGTTGGACACGTGGAGAAGAGGGAGCACGAACCGTCCCCCCACTTCTACCATTACGCGCAGAAATCGAGGAGGCACAGTTAAAAATAAGATTACGCACACCCAGTCAAATCAAAGTCAGAAAGTGGGACCCACCGCTCGTCACGTCCCGTCAAACTCGCTCACGCGAGCACTTGAGGTCATACTGTAGCATCCCAATTGTCTAACAATTGTAATGCTACTTGGTCTAGTAATATAATGGCTTCTTCATATATATAATTGTTGCATCATAATTATATCATGCTCATGTCATCATGCCACCTTGCATTTGAGCATCATATAAAACTCTATTCATTTGGTTCTTATCTCATATGCATCATTAATTGTATTTGCCTCTTGATATTGTATTTGGTTCTTGATATATTGTTTAAATGCCCAAGTTGAGTTGGGGGCATATCTTTTGTTAACTCCACCACCTTTCTTGTCATCACCCATCATTCCACCATTCCACCATATATGGGAATTGCAACTTATTTGGTTTTACCTCTAGCTCATATGTGTTGGTGTGGATCCATTCCATGTCTACATGATCCATATAGGAGGTATGTTGTTTTCACAACATTAATTATGTGGAGCCTCATGGCCATCTTTGAATGTCATGTGAGTAGAATCTTCCTTTTACCTTCCATATGGTTGTTTTGGCTAATTGAGCTTGTTTGAATATAATTGTGGCCAAATAATCTTGTAGTGGAATATACACACTAGCATGGCCTATATATTCAATTATGCTTGATTCTACCATTCCCTTATATCCATCAAGCTTGTATCTAGTGGGTTGGTTTTGTTCAAATGGTGATGTGCATGCATGTAATAAGTTCACACATGTACTATAGTTGTTTTTACAACTAATAGTAGTGGCTATTCACATTCATGCATGCCCCATGCAACATCACCCTCCCCTTCTTCCTTCCCCTTTTATGTGAGTTTATTTGAGCATTTTTCATTTGTTTTTGTGTGGATTTAAGCTCATGGGCATCTCCATGCTAACAAGTGGTTTTTCCCTCCCTCTCTAAACCCTACCACCTTGACCTACCCCTAACCCTAAGCAAAACCCTAAACCCCCTCTCTCTTCTCCATCTAACCCTAACCCCTTTCTCTAACTCATCTTTGTCCAAACCAAAACCCTAACCTTCCCCTTAGTCTCTCCTTGACGAGCCTCACCTTGCAGGTCCCACCTGGCCACCTACACCCCCTGCCCTAGTTACCCTCTACCCAAGCCCTAACCCGAGCCATACCTCCCTCACTCCAAACCCTAGCTCTAACCCGAGCCTACCCCTCTCTCTCTAGCTCTCTCTCTGCCGAGCCTGCCCCACAACGAGCCTACCCCTGGCCTCACCTTGCCCCACCTGCAGCCCCATGCGCCTGCCCTGCTCCTGCCCCGACCCGAGCACGTGAAGGAGGAGGAGGAAAAGGGGCACCCGAGCCACCTTTTCCATCTGCCCCGCTCCCACACGCCATCTCCCCTCTCCCTCCTTTTTCCCCTTCCCCACGGCTCTCCTCTGCCTCCCAGATCCGCCCAGGGCCTTGCCCTCTCCCCCTCTTCTCCACCGCCTCCATCTACCCCATCGCCGACAAAACCCTCGGCCTCCACCGCCCCTTCTTTGTCCAGCCGGTGGCGTGGCGATCTCTGGTGTCGAGGAAGACCGCACGGTACCCCTGCGTCACCTGGACCGCGCCAGTGAGGAGGAGGAGGCCTGCACTCTACTGTGCGTCATCGTCACCGAGCCCAAACCCTAGCCTCCGGTCCGTCTGCGTCCTAGCCGATCCCCTGTGCCTCGAGCCGATCTGACCCCACCGAACCACTCCCGGTGAGCGCCTCGACCTCTCTGACATGCTCCGCCTCACCATCGTCGACTAGATCCGCTGGCCCTTCCATCGAGCACCCTCGGTGCACCGCCGCTCTCTGCTGGCTGCTCGCTCCCGCACCGCGCAGCACCATATCTACGCCGCGCCTGACCCCCTAACATCTACCCCGCCCTAGCCCAGCGGTGGCCGCCTCCGCGCGCACGCCCAGGTCCTGGGTTCGAGCCCCACCGCGGCGCGCTGTCCTCTGTCGCGCACGGACCGGTCGTCAGTAGATTCAGAGAAGAGAAACAGTGCCGCGTCGCCTTCTTGCACAAAACCCCTCCTAGCTTTTTACTTCTAACCCGCGGTCCGCATGAGCCCACCTGTCAGCCGTAGTACCACTTTGCAGATAGGCCCCCTAGTTTAGCACCCCTCAACCCGCAGTCCCCCGCCGTGCCGCGTGGCAGCCCTGCACTCGCCCACTGGCGTGTGGGTCCGCGTGTGCCGTGGCCCCACCTGTCATTCGCAGAGGCTAAACTAGCTCGCGGTGAGAAAAACATTTCTGTGCGCGGGTTGTCCCAGTCAGCAGTGAGCCCCACCCGTCAGCGTCTGGGTCTGCATCTGTCTGAGTAACAAAAGTATTTCTGCTTTTCTGTTTTAATTCAAACTTTTCCAAATTAATTTTAAATTCAAATTTCAAATCTGTTTTCAAATAACTTTTAAATTATAATTCCAAATAATACAAATAATATATGCTTTCAAATCAGAAAAATGTGAGGAATTCAAATATGGCCTTCAAAACATAATTTGGAACACTTTAATTTCCAAGTTGATTAAAATTACAATAAAATGCCCTTTTCCTTAATTAATTAATAACTTTTGTTTTATAACTACAAAATTGACAAATGATATGTCTAAAATGATTAGCTCGACGAGACCTTTCTGTTTATGCATTCCTTTATCTGTTTAGCGGCATGCATCATATAAATATAAAGTATACAGCAACTAATATGAGGTTAAAATGTGACCAAAACTCAATAAAAGGCTTAATTCTTGTATTGCACACCTCACCCATGCCATGCTACATTATTGCCATGCAAATTGTGCATCATTCATCATGGCATGATTGTTTGCTTGTCGCATTTTATTCATATGCTTGTGCACTTTATTTATGTTGGCCCTTGTGTGTTTTGTTCTTCTTCGAATAGACACTGAGCAGGGGATATACCAAGAGACCCAGGAGCACTACCCAGATCCTTCTCTCGCTTCAACTGAGCTGCCAGGCAAGCACTACCACATGCTTGCATACATATAGTACCTATTGCCTCTATCTTATTCTTGCATCATTGAGTCGCGATTGCATTAAACTGAATCCCAAGTATTGCATAGCCTTTACTTTTAAACCCCACCGAAGCTTGTTCCTCCATCCCATGAGCCATTACTACAGGAGTTGTTTGAGCCATGCGAGTCGTAGAACAGCATGTGTAGGGTATGTGAGTGTCTGATGGATAACGAGGTACCTATACAACTTAATCTGAGTAGTAATGGGATAACTAATGAAAGTGGCATCGGTGAGCCATATTCGCTATTTGGTTTTTCAGGCTCACTTGTGTCCCGTAGGACCCCGAGTACTTGATTCCTGTTCCTTGAATATTCGCGCTATCCACATCTGGGAGGCTTATGAACCCCCTGAGCCAGAGCTTGATTCATTCTTATTTCTTGGGGCCACAAACTAGTTTGAGGTTTTATTTACTATCCTGTACTTATGCCATGCTTTACTGCTTTATTTAAAATTATGTGAGGTAATGCACCTGTACTGTTTAGGGTTGTGACACGTTTTCGCTGTATCGACAAGCCCAGTCACACTTTCGGGTTCCCAGTCGTTTACAGCCGTCCACACAAACCTTGAGTCCGTCTCATAGCGGGCCAGCTTCGTTGCGGGTAGCTTAATGGGGTGGCCCCCTGAAATATTTCTGAATCCTGTGATCGCTTTGTCGTGACTGCCTCGTTGGGTTTTGATTTGGTTTTTCCGAGGTTGATCGAGTGTGTGTTGCTATTGGTGCACCCCTGCAGGGTAAAACTTTCTGAAAGCCGTGTCCGCGGTTATGGACGACTTGGAGCATAGTTTCTCGATCATAGACAAGTATAACTAAAGTACCGCTTCTAATTTGACTAAGTACCTGACTAGTAAATAGTGCAACTCTCATGGAATGGATAATAAAAATGCCAACGGATGGGGGGGTTGTTCATCCTCTTCCTCGTCGGTAAGCGAGGAGGAGGATGGATCTGTTAATATTACCGTTATAACTGTTGTTAATAATTCACGGACATCCGTCTATCTTTGGTTAGGCGGATGGTTAGCGAGTATCTATAGAATTGTTAGGGATTATCTTTTGCTGCAATTGCGTCACCCCAGGTTGTGTCCCCTTTAGCGGCATAAAGACTTGCTGAGTACCCCTAGGGTCTCACACGATAAATTGTTTGATTCAGATGAACAGGTAAGCTCGCAAGATGGATACTGGGTGGAGGAGACGGACGATGTGGGCAACGATCATTTGGTGTAGATATTTCGGGAACGGGGATCCGTGAGATCTGTGGGCGGGATGTGTTTATTTATGGGGCATCTTATGCCGATTTGCTTCTTATCCATACTCGGATCTTGTTTTCCGCTTCCGCTTGATACTCTGATGTTTGATGTATGAGGAAATATCCTAAACTATTATATCTATCTAGGATATTTGGATCTTGCCGTATGGCGTTGCAATATTTCCTTTGTTTTTAGATGGAATGACTCTGAGAACCATTGTATGGTGGCTTGCATACATACTCATTTGTGTATGTAGTTGATCCCTTCGCCTACCGATTACGCCGCCCGTTCTTGTCCCGATGTTCGGAAATGGTTAGGACGGCCGAAAGGTCTACCTGTGAGTGGCATTTGGGCCCCACCGTACTATTTTAACCATTTCCGCTCATCCAGGCTTGTAACTAGGAGCGTAATTCACCGAGGTAGTTACAATTGGTATCAGAGCCATCCCGCCCTTCAGGGTCTCAGCCAAATGGTCGTTGTCAGTCTAGCAAATATTTTTGGTAGCTATGTATAGTAGGGAAAAACAAAACGTGAGAGTAGGACTGCTTCCACTTTTCTTCTTACCCAACCACCCACCCTTTTCTGGTAAGGAAGTGTAACATTTTCAATCCTCTTCTTAAAATTCAAACTAGGATTCACGTGTTATGGGTTTCCGTAGTACCATAGAAAGTGTGTGTGTGTGTGTGTGTGTAATTCCTTGTCTATCTGTTGCATCCAATTTGTTATCATAATCTGCCTTTGGTTATCAACTGTTGGTACATTCCATACTGACAGGCTTTTGAAAACCGGTGCGATCTATCTGATTCCTTGTTAACCGGTGCCATCTTCTTAAGGGTGTCCTTCCTTCTAGCAACTCCACATTCTGTGAAAGCATCTATTGCTAATCTCTACCTGATAAGTGTTTTTGCGCATCTATTGGTATTTTAATGCCGAAAAATGCGGAAAAAATTTCTTTGATACATCTGTGTTTCCACACTCCTTTACAGTCGTGTGTGAAACATTATCTATCTCCCTTTATCAGCATGTCCATGCTAACTCATTCTTTTGTCACCGGCGCTTAATCCTGGAGTTTTACTTCATCTTCAAATTCTCTTGGGCTAATTACATAACAAGTGTCGATCCGATGCTGGTGATTGTAATTTGGTTCTCGGCATAGCTATAGGACACTTATCATGAGTGGAATATGGAAAATGCTATCAACGCTATCCTCCAAATGGTGACGGTTATCTCCTGTGACTTTGAGTACACCGTGATCATATCTATGCATATTCAAGCATCTTTGGCAATCCGGAGTCTCCCAAAGCACTACGGCGGTCTACCATCTATCCTTCATGCTACACATCTTTTTTGAACTCCATATCTGCAAAATTCTCTTTGAGACGAGGGAATTGCATCTTTTCGTCTCTGATAGCTTTGCTTAAGGTATGAGCTATCATCGGTTCTTATCCAAGATCTCTTTATCTTTGTAACCGGTGATCCGATCGACAATGTGAACCAGGTGACATCTCTTTTTCTTCCGAAGGACCAGATAATCTATTCTTCCAGTGCATCTTCTTCAACACGAACCCGTGCTCTTAATATTGATCTTTCTAAGAGCGTTGAGCTCAGGAAGTGTTCGAGCATGTGTTCGTTTCTCTCGCCTTTTGAACTTGGTATTCTGGAAATATCTTGTTAATCCATGGTGGTATATGTTGATAATATGCTTTCCTATTCGATA
This sequence comes from Avena sativa, assembly GCA_916181665.1. Lineage (NCBI taxonomy): Eukaryota > Viridiplantae > Streptophyta > Magnoliopsida > Poales > Poaceae > Avena > Avena sativa. The sequence continues at coordinate 354,222,475 of OV702289.1, read as the reverse complement.
TCAATGGAAGGACATGGAAGATCATCTGTGTCTCTTTCTCTCAAGCTTTGTGAGCACTGCCTGTGTGCAAAGTCTCAAAGTGAGAATTATGGCTTCTTGAAGTCACCTATCTCGGCCACGTCCTTCTGCTAAATAGATCGCTTCAACTCTGGAATTAGCAAGTCCATTGTTAATTCCATCTTCCATCTGCAATCAAACCCGGAGTTTCCTTGTTGGCGAGTTATCATCGTTGTTCCGCCGTAGGTTTCCTCAAAACTGCTAAATCTTTCTCAATCATTTCAAGAAGAACATGGAGTTCTTTCACCTCAGTCTCGTCAAGTAATCTCTTGAAACCCTCTCGCTCTATCGTCTATGCTCTATCCACCGGAGGCCATGAAGACCTTCCAGATCTTGTATTCCTTCTATTCAAGTTGGTGCTATCTTTTCTGTAGCTGTGGAATCTTGCAGTTCTTATCCGTAATCTTCCTTCATATCTTTCTGGAGGCTTGGTACTTATGACATGATGACAACATCATCATCTTTATCTATCTATGAATCCGGCGAATCGTTTGCATCTATCCTTGTTTTCTAACGAAGTTCCATGAGTTTTTGTCAATACCTTCAGTCTGTTTCGGTAGTTGGGTTGCATGGTTTTCTTATTCATGTGCGGAGTAATGCTTTGAGTGCGGGATGGTGTAGCTACCATACCACTACTCTTATCATTCGCTCCTGTACATTGAATTGGTGAATTAATGTGATTTCACTCATTCCACGGAAGTTAGAAGTGGCCTTTATCCCTTGATACTTTTACTTCCGTCCTTGTTTTTCCGGAGTGCTCTCTCGAAGGAAGTAATCAATAATCTCTTGTTGGTGGTCTGTCTATTCTATAGGGCGCAAAATCTTCAATTATCTGGTGGAAACAAACGCAACCTCTTTTTTGTCCTCGTCATTCTACCGGTGCTCGACATCCCCAAACAAGATGGAAGGAAACTATCTCTCTCGTTGTTTCATCAATTCTTTTTCTTTGGTAAAACCAATTATGGTTGAGGCCATCAGTCACAAATCTATTGCGTTAGCCTCAAGGCTAAAGAAAGCAATAAGTATCTCTGCTATAAACTCCAGATCCTCCATATCCCTTGCTTCTCGGGATTCCACCATGATCTGGCTTCACATCCGTCTCTGGAAGTTATATCCGCGCACCTCAATTGCGTGATCCTTTGGTTCTTACCGGCACAAGAAGAATCTAATCCGACGATGTCTAACTAAATCTTTTTGTTGATATCAAGGGACTCTATTGTTTGAAGGCAATATTGTTTCCGAACTTCATTTCTCAAATCCGAGAGAAGAAACGATGCTATTGTCATAGTGGTTCAAAACCTCTCCAATCTAGCTCTTTTTCCTCCGACGAGACAAAGATTCATCCTCTCTCGTATCAGTAAATCTTTAATCTTAATGGTGTGTCTTTCTTTATCCATGATACATCATCTTGTCCTTTCTTTCACAAGTGGTTATAGTCTTTTATCTTGTTTCTTGAGAAAACCGGAGCTATGTCCATCCTATCCTTCTTGTCTCACGACAATCCTTCAACTCTCCTAACCGTTGTTTCTCAAGCAAAACGCAAGACTCGCAACAAGTCTAGCAAGTTTGCAAGGTGTAGTGGTCGCACCATTCTGTTGATGAAGCCACTTGGGAACGTGAGGGTCACCTTCGTTCCGAACACCCGCCTCTCCTTGTGTTGTTTTCTTTTTCCTAGGAATCTCGGGGCGAGATTCTTGTTTAGTGGGGGAGAGTTGTAGCATCCCAATTGTCTAACAATTGTAATGCTACATGGTCTAGTAATATAATGGCTTCTTCATATATATAATTGTTGCATCATAATTATATCATGCTCATGTCATCATGCCACCTTGCATTTGAGCATCATATAAAACCCTATTCATTTGGTTCTTATCTCATATGCATTATTAATTGTATTTGCCTCTTGATATTGTATTTGGTTCTTGATATATTGTTTAAATGCCCAAGTTGAGTTGGGGGCATATCTTTTGTTAACTCCACCACCTTTCTTGTCATCACCCATCATTCCACCATTCCACCATATATGGGAATTGCAACTTATTTGGTTTTACCTCTAGCTCATATGTGTTGGTGTGGATCCATTCCATGTCTACATGATCCATATAGGAGGTATGTTGTTTTCACAACATTAATTATGTGGAGCCTCATGGCCATCTTTGAATGTCATGTGAGTAGAATCTTCCTTTTACCTTCCATATGGTTGTTTTGGCTAATTGAGCTTGTTTGAATATAATTGTGGCCAAATAATCTTGTAGTGGAATATACACACTAGCATGGCCTATATATTCAATTATGCTTGATTCTACCATTCCCTTATATCCATCAAGCTTGTATCTAGTGGGTTGGTTTTGTTCAAATGGTGATGTGCATGCATGTAATAAGTTCACACATGTACTATAGTTGTTTTTACAACTAATAGTAGTGGCTATTCACATTCATGCATGCCCCATGCAACATCACCCTCCCCTTCTTCCTTCCCCTTTTATGTGAGTTTATTTGAGCATTTTTCATTTGTTTTTGTGTGGATTTAAGCTCATGGGCATCTCCATGCTAACAAGTGGTTTTTCCCTCCCTCTCTAAACCCTACCACCTTGACCTACCCCTAACCCTAAGCAAAACCCTAAACCCCCTCTCTCTTCTCCATCTAACCCTAACCCCTTTCTCTAACTCATCTTTGTCCAAACCAAAACCCTAACCTTCCCCTTAGTCTCTCCTTGACGAGCCTCACCTTGCAGGTCCCACCTGGCCACCTACACCCCCTGCCCTAGTTACCCTCTACCCAAGCCCTAACCCGAGCCATACCTCCCTCACTCCAAACCCTAGCTCTAACCCGAGCCTACCCCTCTCTCTCTAGCTCTCTCTCTGCCGAGCCTGCCCCACAACGAGCCTACCCCTGGCCTCACCTTGCCCCACCTGCAGCCCCATGCGCCTGCCCTGCTCCTGCCCCGACCCGAGCACGTGAAGGAGGAGGAGGAAAAGGGGCACCCGAGCCACCTTTTCCATCTGCCCCGCTTCCACACGCCATCTCCCCTCTCCCTCCTTTTTCCCCTTCCCCACGGCTCTCCTCTGCCTCCCAGATCCGCCCAGGGCCTTGCCCTCTCCCCCTCTTCTCCACCGCCTCCATCTACCCCATCGCCGGCAAAACCCTCGGCCTCCACCGCCCCTTCTTTGTCCAGCCGGTGGCGTGGCGATCTCTGGTGTCGAGGAAGACCGCACGGTACCCCTGCGTCACCTGGACCGCGCCAGTGAGGAGGAGGAGGCCTGCACTCTACTGTGCGTCATCGTCACCGAGCCCAAACCCTAGCCTCCGGTCCGTCTGCGTCCTAGCCGATCCCCTGTGCCTCGAGCCGATCTGACCCCACCGAACCACTCCCGGTGAGCGCCTCGACCTCTCTGACATGCTCCGCCTCACCATCGTCGACTAGATCCGCTGGCCCTTCCATCGAGCACCCTCGGTGCACCGCCGCTCTCTGCTGGCTGCTCGCTCCCGCACCGCGCAGCACTATATCTACGCCGCGCCTGACCCCCTAACATCTACCCCGCCCTAGCCCAGCGGTGGCCGCCTCCGCGCGCACGCCCAGGTCCTGGGTTCGAGCCCCACCGCGGCGCGCTGTCCTCTGTCGCGCACGGACCGGTCGTCAGTAGATTCAGAGAAGAGAAACAGTGCCGCGTTGCCTTTTTGCACAAAACCCCTCCTAGCTTTTTACTTCTAACCCGCGGTCCGCATGAGCCCACCTGTCAGCCGTAGTACCACTTTGCAGATAGGCCCCCTAGTTAGCACCCCTCAACCCGCAGTCCCCCGCCGTGCCGCGTGGCAGCCCTGCACTCGCCCACTGGCGTGTGGGTCCGCGTGTGCCGTGGCCCCACCTGTCATTCGCAGAGGCTAAACTAGCTCGCGGTGAGAAAAACATTTCTGTGCGCGGGTTGTCCCAGTCAGCAGTGAGCCCCACCCGTCAGCGTCTGGGTCTGTATCTGTCTGAGTAACAAAAGTATTTCTGCTTTTCTGTTTTAATTCAAACTTTTCCAAATTAATTTTAAATTCAAATTTCAAATCTGTTTTCAAATAACTTTTAAATTATAATTCCAAATAATACAAATAATATATGCTTTCAAATCAGAAAAATGTGAGGAATTCAAATATGGCCTTCAAAACATAATTTGGAACACTTTAATTTCCAAGTTGATTAAAATTACAATAAAATGCCCTTTTCCTTAATTAATTAATAACTTTTGTTTTATAACTCTAAAATTGACAAATGATATGTCTAAAATGATTAGCTCGACGAGACCTTTCTGTTTATGCATTCCTTTATCTGTTTAGCGGCATGCATCATATAAATATAAAGTATACAGCAACTAATATGAGGTTAAAATGTGACCAAAACTCAATAAAAGGCTTAATTCTTGTATTGCACACCTCACCCATGCCATGCTACATTATTGCCATGCAAATTGTGCATCATTCATCATGGAATGATTGTTTGCTTGTCGCATTTTATTCATATGCTTGTGCACTTTATTTATGTTGGCCCTTGTGTGTTTGGTTCTTCTTCGAATATACGCTGAGCAGGGGATATACCAAGAGACCCAGGAGCACTACCCAGATCCTTCTCTCACTTCAACTGAGCTGCCAGGCAAGCACTACCACATGCTTGCATACATATAGTACCTATTGCCTCTATCTTATTCTTGCATTGAGTCGCGATTGCATTAATCTGAATCCCAAGTATTGCATAGCCTTTGCTTTTAAACCCCACCGAAGCTTGTTCCTCCATCCCATGAGCCATTACTACAGGAGTTGTTTGAGCCATGCGAGTCGTAGAACAACATGTGTAGGGTATGTGAGTGTCTGATGGATAATGAGGTACCTATACAACTTAATCTGACTAGTAATGGGATAACTAATGAAAGTGGCATCGGTGAGCCATATTCGCTATTTGGTTTTTCAGGCTCACTTGTGTCCCGTAGGACCCCGAGTACTTGATTCCTGTTCCTTGAATATTCGCGCTATCCACATCCAGGAGGCTTATGAACCCCCCTGAGCCAGAGCTTGATTCATTCTTATTTCTTGGGGCCACAAACTAGTTTGAGGTTTTATTTACTATCCTGTACTTATGCCATGCTTTACTGCTTTATTTAAAATTGTGCGAGGTAATGCACCTGTACTGTTTAGGGCCGTGACACGTTTTCGCTGTATCGACAAGCCCAGTCACACTTTCGGGTTCCCAGTCGTTTACAGCCGTCCACACAAACCTTGAGTCCGTCTCGTAGCCGGCCAGCTTCGTTGCGGGTAGCTTAATGGGGTGGCCCCCTGAAATATTTCTGAATCCTGTGATCGCTTTGTCGTGACTGCCTCGTTGGGTTTTGATTTGGTTTTTTCGAGGTTGATCGAGTGTGTGTTGCTATTGGTGCACCCCTGCAGGGTAAAACTTTCTAAAAGCCGTGTCCGCGGTTATGGACGACTTGGAGCACAGTTTCTCGATCATAGACAAGTATAACTAAAGTACCGCTTCTAATTTGACTAAGTACCTGACTAGTAAATAGTGCAACTCTCATGGAATGGATAATAAAAATGCCAACGGATGGGGGGGTTGTTCGTCCGCTTCCTCGTCGGTAAGCGAGGAGGAGGATGGATCTATTAATATTACCGTTATAACTGTTGTTAATAATTCACGGACATCCGTCTATCTTTGGTTAGGCGGATGGTTAGCGAGTATCTATAGAATTGTTAGGGATTATCTTTTGCTGCAATTGCGTCACCCCAGGTTGTGTCCCCTTTAGCGGCATAAAGACTTGCTGAGTACCCCTAGGGTCTCACACGATAAATTGTTTGATTCAGATGAACAGGTAAGCTCGCAAGATGGATACTGGGTGGAGGAGACGGACGATGTGGGCAACGATCATTCGGTGTAGAGATTCCGGGAACGGGGATCCGTGAGATCTGTGGGTGGGATGTGTTTATTTATGGGGCATCTTATGCCGATTTGCTTCTTATCCGTACTCGGATCTTGTTTTCCGCTTCCGCTTGATACTCTGATGTTTGATGTATGAGGAAATATCCTAAACTATTATATCTATCTAGGATATTTGGATCTTGCCGTATGGCGTTGCAATATTTCCTTTCTTTTTAGATGGAATGACTCTGAGAACCATTGTATGGTGGCTTGCATACATACTCATTTGTGTATGTAGTTGATCCCTTCGTCTGCCGATTACGCCGCCCGTTCTTGTCCCGATGTTCGGAAATGGTTAGGACGGCCGAAAGGTCTACCTATGAGTGGCATTTGGGCCCCATCGTACTATTTTAACCATTTCCGCTCATCCAGGCTTGTAACTAGGAGCGTAATTCACCGAGGTAGTTACACATACAAACGTCAGCACTAACGTCACCAAGGCTACACAGTGGAAAACTTCGACTATTTTTAGTCCTCGCTGGAGTCTTCGACTCCACCAAGCACTCGGGGGCTACTCCCATAGGGAGCGCTGGCCGCGCACCCTAGGACTTTTTATTTTCTTGTTGCAAGCACGAAGACAATCACAAAAGCAAACCCAGCCACTCGAAACACAGTTCGATTATGGACATGGGTTACTCCCATAGGGAGCGCCGAAAACAAATTCGACTGAAACAAGCAGGCAAAAGACGACAGTAGTCGCGAAAATATTTAGTCCCTGCCTGAGTCATCGACTGAAACAAATAAACAAAAAGACGACAGCAGTCACAAAATTTCTTTAGTCCTTGCCTGAGTCTTCGACTCAACCAGGCACTCGGGGGCTACTCCCATAGGGAGCGCTGGTCGCGCACCCTATGATTATCTTCACAAAAACTGTATGTTGATAACATCCGCACTCGCAACCTTTGGCGACACCGCCTCACAAATTTTTCCTACAAAGAGACTACGTCTCCTAGGACGCCCGAATCGTCTCCGCGATGATAAAATTCGGATGCCGCGCTTACGGCGTGAAGGTAAGACCTGAATAAGGCCTGGCAACGCATTTAACTGCGCACTACCAGAAATGTATCCGTGCCTACACGCACGATGAACATGCCATGACGGACGCGTCGAGTGCTCACACCCATATAACTGGAATTCGACTCCTGTAAGACCTCCGCGACCTGAGTCGAATTACGCCAGCACTTTTCCGGATTCGAGTCCGGGGACTCGAATTTGAGTAGATTGCGTTGTTTCACCCTAAGGTGGTTAACTGATACCGATACTTCGGTCATATCAGGCACGTATATCAACAATCCCTATGACACAAATAAAAGCAGTCGAAATGTACTCATTTAGACACTCGAAGTCTTCAAAAGTCCCCAGTCGAATCTACGATTCCACTGGACACTCGGGGGCTACTGACATGGGTATACCCTACAGGTACTCGAGCTTGGTATATACGGTCCGAATACGTACAGGCCCACGGTGTCGCCAAGGCCTAGATGAAAGGACTCGAGTAACCTGGGGACTCTCGATTGCTTGAAGGACAAGAAGAAGCTAAAGATAGAAAGTTTGAAGGGGAAAACCCTAACTTGTAACCGACTCGACCTGCTACCCGAGACCTACCATATCTATATAAAGGCTAGGAGGGGGCGGCGAGAAAGATATACGCAACCCTAGTTTCCACAACCTTCGCCAGATTACATCTGCGCACCATTGTAACTTTCGACTCCTTCGATAATTCCACGAGCAGACAAGCAGGAGTAGGGACCTCTACGAGGCCTGAACCAAGGTAAATCCTTTGTCCCCTGCGTGCTTGTTTTCTAGCCGATAGATGTCTCCAGCGCTCCCTCCTTCTCCCAAACCCAAGTCCATAACAATGGGCATTGACGAGTTAAACCATCGTCACCGGGTGTGGTTCATGAAAAGAACAAACATGCAATGACTTATGTAGTTTGTTTAGAAGAACACACATGCAATGACACTGGGTGTGGTTCATAAAAAAAACAGATAGGCAATGACACTGGTGGATCCTTATGTGGTTTGTTTAGAAGAACACACATGTAATGCAACTGGGTGTGGTTCATGAAAAGAACACACACACAATGACACTGGTGGATCCTTATGTGGTTTGTTTAGAGGAACAGACATGCAATCACACTAGGTGGATCCATATGTGGTTTGTTTAGGTAAAAGACATGCAATGACTCTAGCTGTGATTCATGAAAATAACAAACTTGCAATGACATTGGTGGATCCTTATGTGGTTCATGAAAAGAACAGACATGCAATGACACTAGTGGATCCTTATGTGGTTTGTTTAGAAGAACACACATGCAATGACACTGGGTGTGGTTCATGAGAAGAACACACATCCAATGACACTGGTGGATCCTTATGTGGTTTGTTTAGAGGAACAGACATGCAATCAAACTAGGTGGATCCATATGTGGTTTATGGAAGTAACAGACATGCAATGACTCTAGTTGTGATTCATGAAAAGAACAGACAGGCAATGACACTGGTGGATCCATGTGTGGTTCATGGGAAGAACATACATCCAATGACACTGGTAGACTCTAGGTGTGGTTCATGAAAAGCACAGACATGCAATGACACTGGTGGATCCATATGTGGTTTGTCAGGAGAACACACATGCAATGACACTGGGTGTGGTTCATGAAAAGAACAGACAGGCAATGACATCGGTGGATCCTTATGTGTGGTTCAAGAAAATAACATACATGCAATGACTGTAGCTATGGTTAATGAAAATAACACGCATGCAATGACACTGGGTGTGGTTCATGAAAAGAACAGACATGCAATGACACTGGTGGATCCTTATGTGGTTTGTTTAGAGGAACAGACATGCAATGACTCTAGATATGGTTCATGAAAAGAATAGACATGCAATGACACCGAGTGTGGTTCATGAGAAGAACACATATCCAATGACACTGGTGGATCCTTATGTGGTTTGTTTAGAGGAACAGACATGCACTCACACTAGGTGGATCCATATGTGGTTTATGGAAGTAACAAACATGCAATGACTCTAGCTGTGATTCATGAAAAGAACAGACAGGGAATGACACTGGTGGATCCATGTGTGGTTCATGGGAAGAACATACATCCAATGACACTGGTAGACTCTAGGTGTGTTTCATTAAAAAAACAGACATGCAATGACACTGGGTGTGGTCCATGAAAAGAACAGACATGCAATGACTCTAGCTGTGATCCATGAAAAGAACAGACAGGCAATGACACCGGTGGATCCTTATGTGGTTTGTTTAGAGGAACAGACATGCAATGACTCTAGATATGGTTCATGAAAAGAACAGACATGCAATGACACCGGGTGTGGTTCATGCGAAGAACACACATGCAATGACACTGGTGGATCCTTATGTGGTTTGATTAGAGGAACAGACATGAAATGACACATAGGTGGATCCATATGTGGTTCATGAAAAGAACAGACATGCAATGACTTATGTGGTTTGTTTAGAAGAACACACATGCAATGACACTGGGTGTGGTTCATGAAAAGAACAGATAGGCAATGAGCCTAGTGGATCCTTATGTGGTTTGTTTAGAAGAACACACATGCAATGACACTAGGTGTGGTTCATGAAAAGAACAGACACGCAATGACACTGGTGGATCCTTATGTGGTTTGTTTAGAGGAACAGACATGCAATCACGCTAGGTGGATCCATATGTGGTTTATGGAAGTAAAAGACATGCAATGACTCTAGTTGTGATTCATGAAAAGAACAGACATGCAATGACACTGGTGGATCCTTATGTGGTTCATGAAAAGAATAGACAAGCAATGACACTGGTGGATCCTTATGTGGTTTGTTTAGAAGAACACACATGCAATGACACTGGATGTGGTTCATGAGAAGAACACACATCCAATGACACTAGTGGATCCTTATGTGGTTTGTTTAGAGGAATACACATGCAATCAAACTAGGTGGATCCATATGTGGTTTATGGAAGTAACCGATATGCAATGACACTGGTAGATCCTTATGTGGTTAATGAAAAGAACAGACATGCAGTGAAACTGGGTGTGGTTCATGAATAGAACAGACATGCAATGACTCTAGCCGTGGTTCATGAAAAGAATAGACATGTAATGACACTGGGTGTGGTTCATGAAAAGAACATACATGCAATGACTTATGTGGTTTGTTTAGAAGAACACACATGCAATGACACTGGGTGTGGTTCATGAAAAGAACAGACAGGCAATGACACTGGTGGATCCTTAGGTGGTTTGTTTAGAAGAACACACATGCAAATTGACACCGGGTGTGGTTCATGAAAAGAACAGACACACAATGACACTGGTGGATCCTTATGTGGTTTGTTTAGAGGAACAGACATGCAATCACACTAGGTGGATCCATATGTGGTTTTTGGAAGTAAAAGACATGCAATGACTCTAGCTGTGATCCATGAAAAGGATAGACAGGCAATGACACCGGTGGATCCTTATGTGGTTTGTTTAAAGGAACAGACATGCAATCACTCTAGGTGGATCCATATGTGGTTTATGGAAGTAAAAGACATGCAATGACTCTAGCTGTGATTCATGAAAAGAACAGACATGAAATGACACTGGTGGATCCTTATGTGGTTCATGAAAAGAACAGACATGCAATGACACTGGTGGATCCTGATGTGGTTTGTTTAGAAGAACACACATTCAATGACACTGGGTGTGGTTCATCAAAAGAACAGACATGCAGTGACACTGGTAGATACTTATGTGGTTCATGAAAAGAATAGACATGCAGTGAAACTGGGTGTGTTTCATGAATAGAATAGACATGCATTGACACTAGGTGTGGTTCATGAAAAGAACAGACATGCAATGACACTGGTGGGACCATCCTTATGTCGTTCATGAAAAGAACAGACAGACAATGACACTGGTGGATCCTTATGTGGTTTGTTTAGAAGAACACACATGCAATGACACTGGGTGTGGTTCATGAAAAGAACACACACGCAATGACACTGATAGATCCTTATGTGGTTTGTTTAGAGGTACATACATGCAATGACACAGGTGGATCCACGTGTGGTTCATGAGAAGAACACACATCCAATGACTCTGGTAGATCCTTATGTGGTTCATGAAAAGAACTGACATGCAGTGACACTTGGTGTGGTTCATGAAAAGAACAGACACACTGACACTAGGAGTGGTTCATGAAAAGAACATACATGCAGTGACACTGGTGGATCCTTACGTGGTTTATGGAAGGAACAAACATGCAATCACACTAGGTAGATCCATATGTGGTTTATGGAAGTAACACACATGCAATGACACTGGGTGTGGTTCATGAAAAGAACATACATGCAATGACACTGGTAGATCCTTATGTGGTTCGTGAAAAGAACATACATGCAATGACACTGGTGGATCCTTATGTGGTTTGTTTAGAGGAACAGACATGCAATGACTCTAGCCGTGGTTCATGAAAAGAATAGACATGCAATGACACCAGGTGTGGTTCATGAAAAGAATAGACATGCAATGACTTATGTGGTTTGTTTAGAAGAACACACATGCAATGACACTGGGTGTGGTTCATGAAAAGAACAGATAGGCAATGACACTGGTGGATCCTTATGTGGTTTGTTTAGAATAACACACATGCAATGACACTGGGTGTGGTTCATGAAAGGAACAGACACGCAATGACACTGGTGGATCCTTATGTGGTTTGTTTAGAAGAACAGACATGCAATCACACTAGGTGGATCCATATGTGGTTTATGGAAGTAAAAGACATGCAATAACTCTAGTTGTGATTCATGAAAAGAACAGACATTCAATGACTCTGGTGGATCCTTATGTGGTTCATGAAAAGAACAGACAGGCAATGACACTTGTGGATCCTTATGTGGTTTGTTTAGAAGGACACACATGCAATGACACTAGGTGTGGTTCATGAGAAGAACACACATCCAATGACACTGGTGGATCCTTATGTGGTTTGTTTAGAGGAACAGACATGCAATGACTCTAGCCGTGGTTCATGAAAAGAACAGACATGCAATGACACCAGGTGTGGTTCATGAAAAGAATAGACATGCAATGACTTATGTGGTTTGTTTAGAAGAACACACATGCAATGACACTGGGTGTGGATCATGAAAAGAACAGATAGGCAATGACACTGGTGGATCCTTATGTGGTTTGTTTAGAAGAACACACATGCAATGACACTGGGTGTGGTTCATGAAAGGAACAGACACGCAATGACACTGGTGGATCCTTATGTGGTTTGTTTAGAGGAACAGACATGCAATCACACTAGCTGGATCCATATGTGGTTTATGGAAGTAAAAGACATGCAATAACTCTAGCTGTGATTCATGAAAAGAACAGACATTCAATGACTCTGGTGGATCCTTATGTGGTTCATGAAAAGAACAGACAGGCAATGACTCTGGTGGATCCTTATGTGGTTTGTTTAGAAGAACACACATGCAATGACACTAGGTGTGGTTCATGAGAAGAACACACATCCAATGACACTGGTGGATCCTTATGTGGTTTGTTTGAGGAACAGACATGCACTCACACTAGGTGGATCCATATGTGGTTTATGGAAGTAACAGACATGCAATGACTCTAGCTGTGATTCATGAAAAGAACAGAAAGGCAATGACACTAGTGGATCCATGTGTGGTTCATGGGAAGAATAGACATCCAATGACACTGGTGCACTCTAGCTATGGTTCATGAAAAGAACAGACATGTAATGACACTGGTGGATCCATATGTGGTTTGTCAGGAGAACACACATGCAATGACACTAGGTGTGGTTCATGAAAAGAACAGATAGGCAATGACATCGGTGGATCCTTATGTGTGGTTCATTAAAAGAACATACATCCAATGAATGTAGCTATGGTTAATGAAAAGAACACGCATGCAATGACACTGGGTATGGTTCATGAAAAGAACAGACATGCAATGCCACTGGTGGATCCTTATGTGGTTTGTTTAGAGGAACAAACATGCAATGACTCTAGATATGGTTCATGAAAAGAACAGACATGCAATGACACTGGGTGTGGTTCACGAGAAGAACACACATCCAATGACACTAGTGGATCCTTCTGTGGTTTGTTTAGAGGAACAGACATGCAATCACACTAGGTGGATCCATATGTTCTTTATGGAAGTAACAGACATGCAATGACTCTAGCTGTGATCCATGAAAAGAACAGACAGGCAATGACACCGATGGATCCATGTGTGGTTCATGGGAAGAACGGACATCCAATGACACTAGTGGTCTCTTGCCATGGTTCAAGAAAAGAACAGACATGCAATGACACCGGGTGTGCTTCATGAAAAGAACAGACATGCAATGACTTATGTGGTTTGTTTAGAAGAACACACATGCAATGACACTAGATGTGGTTCATGAAAAGAACAGATAGGCAATGACACTAGTGGATCCTTATGTGGTTTGTTTAGAAGAACACACATGCAATGACACTGGGTGTGGTTCATGAAAAGAACACACACACAATGACACTGGTGGATCCTTATGTGGTTTGTTTAGAGGAACAGACATGCAATGACACTGGTGGATCCATATGTGGTTTGTTAGGAGAACACACATGCAATGACACTGGGTGTGGTTCATGAAAAGAACAGACATGCAATGACATCGGTGGATCCTTATGTGTGGTTCATGAAAAGAACATACATGCAATGACTATAGCTATGGTTAATGAAAAGAACACGCATGCAATGACACTGGGTGTGGTCCATGAAAAGAACAGACATGCAATGACACCGGGTCTGGTTCATGAGAAGAACGCACATCCAATGACACTGGTGGATCCTTATGTGGTTGGATTAGAGGAACAAACATGAAATCACACATAGGTTTATCCATATGTGGTTCATGAAAAGAACTGACATGCAATGACTTATGTGGTTTCTTTAGAAGAACACACATGCAATGACACTGGGTGTGGTTCATGAAAAGAACAGATAGGCAATGACACTGGTGGATCCTTATGTTGTTTGTTTAGAAGAACACACATGCAATGACACTAGGTCTGGTTCATGAAAAGAACAGACACGCAATGACACTGGTGTATCCTTATGTGGTTTGTTTAGAGGAACGGACATGCAATCAAGCTAGGTGGATCCATATGTGGTTTATGGAAGTAAAAGACATGCAATGACTCTAGTTGTGATTCATGAAAAGAACAGACATGCAATGACACTGGTGGATCCTTATGTGGTTCATGAAAAGAATAGACAGGCAATGACATTGGTGGATCCTTATGTGGTTTGTTTAGAAGAACACACATGCAATGACACTGGGTGTGGTTCATGAGAAGAACACACATCCAATGACACTAGTGGATCCTTATGTGGTTTGTTTAGAGGAATAGACATGCAATCAAACTAGGTGGATCCATATGTGGTTTATGTAAGTAACAGATATGCAATGACACTGGTAGATCCTTATGTGGTTCATGAAAAGAATAGACAGGCAATGACACTGGTGGATCCTTATGTGGTTTGTTTAGAGGAACAGACATGCAATCACGCTAGGTGGATCCATATGTGGTTTATGGAAGTAAAAGACATGCAATGACTCTAGTTGTGATTCATGAAAAGAACAGACATGCAATGACACTGGTGGATCCTTATGTGGTTCATGAAAAGAATAGACAGGCAATGACATTGGTGGATCCTTATGTGGTTTGTTTAGAAGAACACACATGCAATGACACTGGGTGTGGTTCATGAGAAGAACACACATCCAATGACACTAGTGGATCCTTATGTGGTTTGTTTAGAGGAATAGACATGCAATCAAACTAGGTGGATCCATATGTGGTTTATGTAAGTAACAGATATGCAATGACACTGGTAGATCCTTATGTGGTTCATGAAAAGAATAGACATGCAGTGAAACTAGGCGTGGTTCATGAATAGAACAGACAGGCAATGACTCTAGCTGTGGTTCATGAAAAGAACAGACATGCAATGACGACGGGTGTGGTTCATGAAAAGAACAGACATGCAATGACTTATGTGGTTTGTTTAGAAGAACACACATGCAATCACACTGGGTGTGGTTCATGAAAAGAACAGACAGGCAATGACACTGGTGGATCCTTATGTGGTTTGTTTAGAAGAACACACATGCAATGACACCGGGTGTGGTTCATGAAAAGAACAGACACGCAATGACACTGGTGGATCCTTATGTGGTTTTTTTAGAGGAACGGACATGCAATCACACTAGGTGGATCCATATGTGGTTTATGGAAGTAAAAGACATGCAATGACTCTATCTGTGATCCATGAAAAGAATAGACAGGCAATGACACCGGTGGATCCTGATGTGGTTTGTTTAGAGGAACAGACATGCAATCACACTAGGTGGATCCATATGTGGTTTATGGAAGTAAAAGACATGCAATGACTCTAGCTGTGATTCATCAAAAGAACAGACATGAAATGACACTGGTGGATCCTTATGCGGTTCATAAAAAGAACAGACATGCAATGACACTGGTGGATCCTTATGTGGTTTGTTTAGAAGAACACACATTCAATGACACTGGGAGTGGTTCATGAGAAGAACAAACATCCAATGAGACTGGTGGATCCTTATGTGGTTTGTTTAGAGGAACAGACATGCAATCACACTAGGTGGATCCATATGTGGTTTATGGAAGTGACAGACATGCAATGACACTGGTAGATCCTTATGTGGTTCATGAAAAGAATAGACATGCAGTGAAACTTGGTATGGTTCATGAATAGAACAGACATGCAATGACTCTAGCCATGGTTCATGAAAAGAACCGACATGCAATGACACCCGGTGTAGTTCATGAAAAGAACATACATGCAATGACCTGTGTGGTTTGTTTAGAAGAACACACATGCAATGACACTGGGTGTGGTTCATGAAAAGAACAGACATGCAATGACACTGGTGGATCCTTATGTGGTTTGTTTAGAAGAACACGCATGCAATGACACTTGGTGTGGTTCATGGAAAGAACAGACACGCAATGACACTGGTGGATCCTTATGTGGTTTGTTTAGAGGAACAGACATGCAATCACACTAGGTGGATCCACATGTGGTTTATGGAAGTAAAAGACATGCAATGACTCTAGCTGTGATTCATGAAAAGAACAGACATGCAATGACACTGGTGGATCCTTATGTGGTTCATGAAAAGAATAAACAAGCAATGACACTGGTGGATCCTTATGTGGTTTGTTTAGAAGAACACACATGCAATGACAATGGGTGTGGTTCATGAGAAGAACACACATCCAATGACACTGGTGGATCCTTATGTGGTTTGTTTAGAGGAACAGACATGCAATCACACTAGGTGGATCCTTATGTGGTTTATGGAAGTAACAGACATGCAATGACACTGGTAGATCCTTATGTGGTTCATGAAAACAATAGACATGCAGTGAAACTGGGTGTGTTTCATGAATAGAATAGACATGCACTGACACTGGGTGTGGTTCATGAAAAGAACAGACATGCAATGACATCGGTGGATCCTTATGTGTGGTTCATGAAAAGAACATACATGCAATGACTATAGCTATGGTTAATGAAAAGAACACGCATGCAATGACACTGGGTGTGGTCCATGAAAAGAACAAACATGCAATGGCACCGGGTCTGGTTCATGAGAAGAATGCACATCCAATGACACTGGTGGATCCTTATGTGGTTTGATTAGAGGAACAAACATGAAATCACACATAGGTGGATCCATATGTGGTTCATGAAAAGAACAGACATGCAATGACTTATGTGGTTTGTTTAGAAGAACACACATGCAATGACACTGGGTGTGGTTCATGAAAAGAACAGATAGGCAATGACACTGGTGGATCCTTATGTGGTTTGTTTAGAAGAACATACATGCAATGACACTAGGTGTGGTTCATGAAAAGAACAGACATGCAATGACACTGGTGGATCCTTATGTGGTTTGTTTAGAGGAACATACATGCAATCACGCTAGGTGGATCCATATGTGGTTTATGGAAGTAAAAGACATGCAATGACTCTAGTTGTGATTCATGAAAAGAACAGACATGCAATGACACTGGTGGATCCTTATGTGGTTCATGAAAAGAATAGACAGGCAATGACACTGGTGGATCCTTATGTGGTTTGTTTAGAAGAACACACATGCAATGACACTGGGTGTGGTTCATGAGAAGAACACACATCCAATGACACTAGTGGATCCTTATGTGGTTTGTTTAGAGGAATAGACATGCAATCAAACTAGGTGGATCCATATGTAGTTTATGGAAGTAACAGATATGCAATGACACTGGTAGATCCTTATGTGGTTCATGAAAAGAACAGACATGCAGTGAAACTGGGCGTGGTTCATGAATAGAACAGACAGGCAATGACTCTAGCCGTGGTTCATGAAAAGAACAGACATGCAATGACGACGGGTGTGGTTCTTGAAAAGAACAGACATGCAATGACTTATGTGGTTTGTTCAGAAGAACACACATGCAATCACACTGGGTGTGGTTCATGAAAACAACAGACAGGCAATGACACTGGTGGATCCTTATGTGGTTTGTTTAGAAGAACACACATGCAATGACACCGGGTGTGGTTCATGAAAAGAACAGACACGCAATGACACTGGTGGATCCTTATGTGGTTTGTTTAGAGGAACAGGCATGCAATCACACTAGGTGGATCCATTTGTGGTTTATGGAAGTAAAAGACATGCAATGACTCTAGCTGTGATCCATGAAAAGAATAGACAGGCAATGACACCGGTGGATCCTGATGTGGTTTGTTTAGAGGAACAGACATGCAATCACACTAGGTGGATCCATATGTGGTTTATGGAAGTAAAAGACATGCAATGACTCTAGCTGTGATTCATCAAAAGAACAGACATGAAATGACACTGGTGGATCCTTATGTGGTTCATGAAAAGAACAGACATGCAATGACACTAGTGGATCCTTATGTGGTTTGTTTAGAATAACACACATTCAATGACACTGGGTGTGGTTCATGAGAAGAACACACATCCAATGAGACTGGTGGATCCTTATGTGGTTTGTTTAGAGGAACAGACATGCAATCACACTAGGTGGATCCATATGTGGTTTATGGAAGTGACAGACATGCAATGACACTGGTAGATCCTTATGTGGTTCATGAAAAGATTAGACATGCAGTGAAACTTGGTATGGTTCATGAATAGAACAGACATGCAATGATTCTAGCCATGGTTCATGAAAAGAACCGACATGCAATGACACCGGGTGTAGTTCATGAAAAGAACAGACATGCAATGACCTGTGTGGTTTGTTTAGAAGAACACACATGCAATGACACTGGGTGTCGTTCATGAAAAGAACAGACATGCAATGACACTGGTGGATCCTTATGTGGTTTGTTTAGAAGAACACGCATGCAATGACACTTGGTGTGGTTCATGGAAAGAACAGACACGCAATGACACTGGTGGATCCTTATGTGGTTTGTTTAGAGGAACAGACATGCAATCACACTAGGTGGATTCATATGTGGTTTATGGAAGTAAAAGACATGCAATGACTCTAGCTGTGATTCATGAAAAGAACAGACATGCAATGACACTGGTGGATCCTTATGTGGTTCATGAAAAGAATAAACAAGCAACGACACTGGTGGATCCTTATGTGGTTTGTTTAGAAGAACACACATGCAATGACAATGGGTGTGGTTCATGAGAAGAACACACATCCAATGACACTGGTGGATCCTTATGTGGTTTGTTTAGAGGAACAGATATGCAATCACACTAGGTGGATCCTTATGTGGTTTATGGAAGTAACAGACATGCAATGACACTGGTAGATCCTTATGTGGTTCATGAAAAGAATAGACATGCAGTGAAACTGGGTGTGTTTCATGAATAGAATAGACATGCACTGACACTGGGTGTGGTTCATGAAAAGAACATACATGCAATGACATCGGTGGATCCTTATGTGTGGTTCATGAAAAGACCATACATGCAATGACTATAGCTATGGTTAATGAAAAGAACACGCATGCAATGACACTGGGTGTGGTCCATGAAAAGAACAGACATGCAATGACACCGGGTCTGGTTCATGAGAAGAACGCACATCCAATGACACTGGTGGATCCTTATGTGGTTTGATTAGAGGAACAAACATGAAATCACACATAGGTGGATCCATATGTGGTTCATGAAAAGAACAGACATGCAATGACTTATGTGGTTTGTTTAGAAGAACACACATGCAATGACACTAGGTGTGGTTCATGAAAAGAACAGATAGGCAATGACACTGGTGGATCCTTATGTGGTTTGTTTAGAAGAACATACATGCAATGACACTAGGTGTGGTTCATGAAAAGAATAGACACGCAATGACACTGGTGGATCCTTATGTGGTTTGTTTAGAGGAACAGACATGCAATCACGCTAGGTGGATCCATATGTGGTTTATGGAAGTAAAAGACATGCAATGACTCTAGTTGTGATTCATGAAAAGAACAGGCATGCAATGACACTGGTGGATCCTTATGTGGTTCATGAAAAGAATAGACAGGCAATGACACTGGTGGATCCTTATGTGGTTTGTTTAGAAGAACACACATGCAATGACACTGGGTGTGGTTCATGAGAAGAACACACATCCAATGACACTAGTGGATCCTTATGTGGTTTGTTTAGAGGAATAGACATGCAATCAAACTAGGTGGATCCATATGTAGTTTATGGAAGTAACAGATATGCAATGACATTGGTAGATCCTTATGTGGTTCATGAAAAGAACAGACATGCAGTGAAACTGGGCGTGGTTCATGAATAGAACAGACAGGCAATGACTCTAGCCGTGGTTCATGAAAAGAACAGACATGTAATGATGACGGGTCTGGTTCATGAAAAGAACAGACATGCAATGACTTATGTGGTTTGTTTAGAAGAACACACATGCAATCACACTGGGTGTGGTTCATGAAAACAACAGACAGGCAATGACACTGGTGGATCCTTATGTGGTTTGTTTAGAAGAACACACATGCAATGACACCGGGTGTGGTTCATGAAAAGAACAGACACGCAATGACACTGGTGGATCCTTATGTGGTTTGTTTAGAGGAACAGACATGCAATCACACTAGGTGGATCCATTTGTGGTTTATGGAAGTAAAAGACATGCAATGACTCTAGCTGTGATCCATGAAAAGAATAGATAGGCAATGACACCGGTGGATCCTGATGTGGTTTGTTTAGAGGAACAGACATGCAATCACACTAGGTGGATCCATATGTGGTTTATGGAAGTAAAAGACATGCAATGACTCTAGCTGTGATTCATCAAAAGAACAGACATGAAATGACACTGGTGGATCCTTATGTGGTTCATGAAAAGAACAGACATGCAATGACACTGGTGGATCCTTATGTGGTTTGTTTAGAAGAACACACATTCAATGACACTGGGTGTGGTTCATGAGAAGAACACACATCCAATGAGACTGGTGGATCCTTATGTGGTTTGTTTAGAGGAACAGACATGCAATCACACTAGGTGGATCCATATGTGGTTTATGGAAGTGATAGACATGCAATGACACTGGTAGATCCTTATGTGGTTCATGAAAAGAATAGACATGTAGTGAAACTTGGTATGGTTCATTAATAGAACAGACATGCAATGACTCTAGCCATTTTTCATGAAAAGAATAGACATGCAATGACACCGGTTGTAGTTCATGAAAAGATAAGACATGCAATGACTTATGTGGTTTGTTTAGAAGAACACACATGCAATGACACTGGGTGTGGTTCATGAAAAGAACAGACATGCAATGACACTGGTGGATCCTTATGTGGTTTGTTTAGAAGAACACGCATGAAATGACACTTGGTGTGGTTCATGGAAAGAACAGACACGCAATGACACTGGTGGATCCTTATGTGGTTTGTTTAGAGGAACAGACATGCAATCACACTAGGTGGATCCATATGTCGTTTATGGAAGTAAAAGACATGCAATGACTCTAGCTATGATTCATGAAAAGAACAGACATGCAATGACACTGGTGGATCCTTATGTGGTTCATGAAAAGAATAAACAAGCAATGACACTGGTGGATCCTTATGTGGTTTGTTTAGAAGAACACACATGCAATGACAATGGGTGTGGTTCATGAGAAGAACACACATCCAATGACACTGGTGGATCCTTATGTGGTTTGTTTAGAGGAATAGACATGCAATCACACTAGGTGGATCCTTATGTGGTTTATGGAAGTAACAGACATGCAATGACACTCGTAGATCCTTATGTGGTTCATGAAAACAATAGACATGCAGTGAAACTGGGTGTGTTTCATGAATAGAATAGACATGCACTGACACTGGGTGTGGTTCATGAAAAGAACAGACATGCAATGACATCGGTGGATCCTTATGTGTGGTTCATGAAAAGAACATACATGCAATGACTATAGCTATGGTTAATGAAAAGAACACGCATGCAATGACACTGGGTGTGGTCCATGAAAAGAACAGACATGCAATGACACCGGGTGTGGTTCATGAGAAGAACGCACATCCAATGACACTGGTGGATCCTTATGTGGTTTGATTAGAGGAACAAACATGAAATCACACATAGGTGGATCCATATGTGGTTCATGAAAAGAACAGACATGCAATGACTTATGTGGTTTGTTTAGAAGAACACACATGCAATGACACTGGGTGTGGTCCATGAAAAGAACAGATAGGCAATGACACTGGTGGATCCTTATGTGGTTTGTTTAGAAGAACACACATGCAATGACACTAGGTGTGGTTCATGAAAAGAACAGACACGCAAAGACACTGGTGGATCCTTATGTGGTTTGTTTAGAGGAACAGACATGCAATCACGCTAGGTGGATCCATATGTGGTTTATGGAAGTAAAAGACATGCAATGACTCTATTTGTGATTCATGAAAAGAACAGACATGCAATGACACTGGTGGATCCTTATTTGGTTCATGAAAAGAATAGACAGGCAATGACACTGGTGGATCCTTATGTGGTTTGTTTAGAAGAACACACATGCAATGACACTGGGTGTGGTTCATGAGAAGAACACACATCCAATGACACTAGTGGATCCTTATGTGGTTTGTTTAGAGGAATAGACATGCAATCAAACTAGGTGGATCCATATGTGGTTTATGGAAGTAACAGATATGCAATGACACTGGTAGATCCTTGTGTGGTTCATGAAAAGAACAGACATGCAGTGAAACTGGGCGTGGTTCATGAATAGAACAGACAGGCAATGACTCTAGCCGTGGTTCATGAAAAGAACAGACATGCAATGACTTATGTGGTTTGTTTAGAAGAACGCACATGCAATCACACTGGGTGTCGTTCATGAAAACAACAGACAGGCAATGACACTGGTGGATCCTTATGTGGTTTGTTTAGAAGAACACACATGCAATGACACCGGGTGTGGTTCATGAAAAGAACAGACACGCAATGACACTGGTGGATCCTTATGTGGTTTGTTTAGAGGAACAGACATGCAATCACACTAGGTGGATCCATATGTGGTTTATGGAAGTAAAAGACATGCAATGACTCTAGCTGTGATCCATGAAAAGAATAGACAGGCAATGACACCGGTGGATCCTGATGGGGTTTGTTTAGAGGAACAGACATGCAATCACACAAGGTGGATCCATATGTGGTTTATGGAAGTAAAAGACATGCAATGACTCTAGCTGTGATTCATCAAAAGAACAGACATGAAATGACACTGGTGGATCCTTATGTGGTTCATGAAAAGAACAGACATGCAATGACACTGGTGGATCCTTATGTGGTTTGTTTAGAAGAACACACATTCAATGACACTGGGTGTGGTTCATGAGAAGAACACACATCCAATGAGACTGGTGGATCCTTATGTGGTTTGTTTAGAGGAACAGACATGCAATCACACTAGGTGGATCCATATGTGGTTTATGGAAGTAACAGACATGCAATGACACTAGTAGATCCTTATGTGGTTTATGAAAAGAATAGACATGCAGTGAAACTTGGTATGGTTCATGAATAGAACAGACATGCAATGACTCTAGCCATGGTTCATGAAAAGAACAGACATGCAATGACACCGGGTATGGTTCATGAAAAGAACAGACATGCAATGACTTATGTGTTTTGTTTAGAAGAACACACATGCAATGACACTGGGTGTGGTTCATGAAAAGAACAGACATGCAATGACACTGGTGGATCCTTATGTGGTTTGTTTAGAAGAACACGCATGCAATGACACTTGGTGTGGTTCATGGAAAGAACAAACATGCAATGACACTGGTGGATCCTTATGTGGTTTGTTTAGAGGAACAGACATGCAATCACACTAGGTGGATCCATATGTGGTTTATGGAAGTAAAAGACATGCCATGACTCTAGCTGTGATTCATGAAAAGAACAGACATGCAATGACACTGGTGGATCCTTATGTGGTTCATGAAAAGAATAAACAAGCAATGACACTGGTGGATCCTTATGTGGTTTGTTTAGAAGAAGACACATGCAATGACAATGGGTTTGGTTCATGAGAAGAACACACATCCAATGACATTGGTGGATCCTTATGTGGTTTGTTTAGAGGAACAGACATGCAATCACACTAGGTGGATCCATATGTGGTTTATGGAAGTAACAGACATGCAATGACACTGGTAGATCCTTATGTGGTTCATGAAAAGAATAGACATGCAGTGAAACTAGGTGTGTTTCATGAATAGAATAGACATGCACTGACACTGGGTATGGTTCATGAAAAGAACAGACATGCAATGACACTGGTGGGACCATCCTTATCTGGTTCATGAAAAGAATAGACATGCAATGCCACTGTTGGATCCTTATGTGGTTTGCTTAGAAGAACACACATTTAATGACACTGGGTGTGGTTCATGAAAATAACACACACGCAATGACATTGGTGGATCTTTATGTGGTTTGTTTAGAGGAACAAACATGCAATGACACATGTGGATCCACGTGTGGTTCATGAGAAGAACACACATCCAATGACTCTGGTAGATCCTTATATGGTTCATGAAAAGAACTGACATGCAGTGACACTGGGTGTGGTTCATGAAAAGAACAGACATACACTGACACTAGGAGTGGTTCATGAAAAGAACAGACATGCAATGACACTGGTGGATCCTTATGTGGTTTATGGAAGGAACAAACATGCAATCACACTAGGTGGATCCATATGTGGTTTATGGAACTAACACACATGCAATGACACTGGGTGTGGTTCATGAAAAGAACAGACATGCAATGACACTGGTAGATCCTTATGTGGTTCATGAAAAAAACAGACATGCAATAACACTGGTGGATCCTTATGTGGTTTGTTTAGAGGAACAGACATGCAATGACTCTAGCCGTGGTTCATGAAAAGAACAGACATGCAATGACACTGGGTGTGGTCCATGAAAAGAACAGACATGCAATGACACCGTGTCTGGTTCATGAGAAGAACGCACATCCAATGACACTGGTGGATCCTTATGTGTTTTGATTAGAGGAACAAACATGAAATCACACATAGGTGGATCCATATGTGGTTCATGAAAAGAACAGACATGCAATGACTTATGTGGTTTGTTTAGAAGAACACACATGCAATGACACTGGGTGTGGTCCATGAAAAGAACAGATAGGCAATGACACTGGTGGATCCTTATGTGGTTTGTTTAGAAGAACACACATGCAATGACACTAGGTGTGGTTCATGAAAAGAACAGACACACAATGACACTGGTGGATCCTTATTTGGTTTGTTTAGAGGAACAGACATGCAATCACGCTAGGTGGATCCATATGTGGTTTATGGAAGTAAAAGACATGCAATGACTCTAGTTGTGATTCATGAAAAGAACAAACGTGCAATGACACTGGTGGATCCTTATGTGGTTCATGAAAAGAATAGACAGGCAATGACACTGGTGGATCCTTATGTGGTTTGTTTAGAAGAACACACATGCAATGACACTGGGTGTAGTTCATGAGAAGAACACACATCCAATGACACTAGTGGATCCTTATGTGGTTTGTTTAGAGGAATAGACATGCAATCAAACTAGGTGGATCCATATGTAGTTTATGGAAGTAACAGATATGAAATGACACTGGTAGATCCTTATGTGGTTCATGAAAAGAACAGACATGCAGTGAAACTAGGCGTGGTTCATGAATAGAACAGACAGGCAATGACTCTAGCCGTGGTTCATGAAAAGAACATACATCCAATGACGAGGGGTGTGGTTCATGAAAAGAACAGACATGCAATGACTTATGTGGTTTGTTTAGAAGAACACACATGCAATCACACTAGGTGTGGTTCATGAAAACAACAGACAAGCAATGACACTGGTGGATCCTTATGTGGTTTGTTTAGAAGAACACACATGCAATGACACCGGGTGTGGTTCATGAAAAGAACAGACACGCAATGACACTGGTGGATCCTTATGTGGTTTGTTTAGAGGAACAGACATGCAATCACACTAGGTGGATCCATATGTGGTTTATGGAAGTAAAAGACATGCAATGACTCTAGCTGTGATCCATGAAAAGAATAGACAGGCAATGACACCGGTGGATCCTGATGTGGTTTGTTTAGAGGAACAGACATGCAATCACACTAGGTTGATCCATATGTGGTTTATGGAAGTAAAAGACATGCAATGACTCTAGCTGTGATTCATCAAAAGAACAGACATGAAATGACACTGGTTGATCCTTATGTGGTTCATGAAAAGAACAGACATGCAATGACACTGGTGGATCCTTATGTGGTTTGTTTAGAAGAACACACATTCAATGACACTGGGAGTGGTTCATGAGAAGAACACACATCCAATGAGACTGGTGGATCCTTATGTGGTTTGTTTAGAGGAACAGACATGCAATCACACTAGGTGGATCCATATGTGGTTTATGGAAGTGACAGACATGCAATGACACTAGTAGATCCTTATGTGGTTCATGAAAAGAATAGACATGCAGTGAAACTTGGTGTGGTTCATGAATAGAACAGACATGCAATGACTCTAGCCATGGTTCATGAAAAGAACCGACATGCAATGACACCGGGTGTAGTTCATGAAAAGAACAGACATGCAATGACTTGTGTGGTTTGTTTAGAAGAACACACATGCAATGACACTGGGTGTGGTTCATGAAAAGAACAGACATGCAATGACACTGGTGGATCCTTATGTGGTTTGTTTAGAAGAACACGCATGCAATGACACTTGGTGTGGTTCATGGAAAGAACAGACACGCAATGACACTGGTGGATCCTTATGTGGTTTGTTTAGAGGAACAGACATGCAATCACACTAGGTGGATCCATACGTGGTTTATGGAAGTAAAAGACATGCAATGACTCTAGTTGTGATTCATGAAAAGAACAGACATGCAATGACACTGGTGGATCCTTATGTGGTTCATGAAAAGAATAAACAAGCAATGGCACTGGTGGATCCTTATGTGGTTTGTTTAGAAGAACACACATGCAATGACAATGGGTGTGGTTCATGAGAAGAACACACATCCAATGACACTGGTGGATCCTTATGTGGTTTGTTTAGAGGAACAGACATGCAATCACACTAGGTGGATCCTTATGTGGTTTATGGAAGTAACAGACATGCAATGACACTGGTAGATCCTTATGTGGTTCATGAAAAGAATAGACATGCAGTGAAACTGGGTGTGTTTCATGAATAGAATAGACATGCACTGACACTGGGTGTGCTTCATGAAAAGAACAGACATGCAATGACATCGGTGGATCCTTATGTGTGGTTCATGAAAAGAACATACATGCAATGACAATAGCTATGGTTAATGAAAAGAACACGCATGCAATGACACTGGGTGTGGTCCATGAAAAGAACAGACATGCAATGACACCGGGTCTGGTTCATGAGAAGAACGCACATCCAATGACACTGGTGGATCCTTATGTGGTTTGATTAGAGGAACAAACATGAAATCACACATAGGTGGATCCATATGTGGTTCATGAAAAGAACAGACATGCAATGACTTATGTGGTTTGTTTAGAAGAACACACATGCAATGACACTGGGTGTGGTTCATGAAAAGAACAGATAGGCAATGACACTGGTGGATCCTTATGTGGTTTGTTTAGAAGAACACACATGCAATGACACTAGGTGTGGTTCATGAAAAGAACAGACACGCAATGACACTAGTGGATCCTTATGTGGTTTGTTTAGAGGAACAGACATGCAATCACGCTAGGTGGATCCATATGTGGTTTATGGAAGTAAAAGACATGCAATGACTCTAGTTGTGATTCATGAAAAGAACAGACATGCAATGACACTGGTGGATCCTTATGTGGTTCATGAAAAGAATAGACAGGCAATGACACTGGTGGATCCTTATGTGGTTTGTTTAGAAGAACACACATGCAATGACACTGGGTGTGGTTCATGAGAAGAACACACATCCAATGACACTAGTGGATCCTTATGTGGTTTGTTTAGAGGAATAGACATGCAATCAAACTAGGTGGATCCATATGTGGTTTATGGAAGTAACAGATATGCAATGACACTGGTAGATCCTTATGTGGTTCATGAAAAGAACAGACATGCAGTGAAACTGGGCGTGGTTCATGAATAGAACAGACAGGCAATTACTCTAGCCCTGGTTCATGAAAAGAACAGACATGCAATGACGACGGGTGTGGTTCATGAAAAGAACATACATGCAATGACTGATGTGGTTTGTTTAAAAGAACACACATGCAATCACACTGGGTGTGGTTCATGAAAAGAACAGACAGGCAATGACACCGGTGGATCCTTATGTGGTTTGTTTAAAAGAACACACATGCAATGACACCGGGTGTGGTTCATGAAAAGAACAGACACGCAATGACACTGGTGGATCCTTATGTGGTTTGTTTAGAGGAACAGACATGCAATCACACTAGGTGGATCCATATATGGTTTATGGAAGTAAAAGACATGCAATGACTCTAGCTGTGATCCATGAAAAGAATAGACAGGCAATGACACCGGTGGATCCTGATGTGGTTTGTTTAGAGGAACAGACATGCAATCACACTAGGTGGATCCATATGTGGTTTATGGAAGTAAAAGACATGCAATGACTCTAGTTGTGATTCATCAAAAGAACAGACATGAAATGACACTGGTGGATCCTTATGTGGTTCATGAAAAGAACAGACATGCAATGACACTGGTGGATCCTTATGTGGTTTGTTTAGAAGAACACACATTCAATGACACTGGGTGTGGTTCATGAGAAGAACACACATCCAATGAGACTGGTGGATCCTTATGTGGTTTGTTTAGAGGAACAGACATGCAATCACACTAGGTGGATCCATATGTGGTTTATGGAAGTGACAGACATGCAATGACACTGGTAGATCCTTATGTGGTTCATGAAAAGAATAGACATGCAGTGAAACTTGGTATGGTTCATGAATAGAACAGACATGCAATGACTCTAGCCATGGTTCATGAAAAGAACAGACATGCAATGACACCAGGTGTAGTTCATGAAAAGATAAGACATGCAATGACTTATGTGGTTTGTTTAGAAGAACACACATGCAATGACACCGGGTGTGGTTCATGAAAAGAACAGACATGCAATGACACTGGTGGATCCTTATGTGGTTTGTTTAGAATAACACGCATGAAATGACACTTGGTGTGGTTCATGGAAAGAACAGACACGCAATGACACTGGTGGATCCTTATGTGGTTTGTTTAGAGGAACAGACATGCAATCGCACTAGGTGGATCCATATGTGGTTTATGGAAGTAAAAGACATGCAATGACTCTAGCTATGATTCATGAAAAGAACAGACATGCAATGACACTGGTGGATCCTTATGTGGTTCATGAAAAGAATAAACAAGCAATGACACTGGTGGATCCTTATGTGGTCTGTTTAGAAGAACACACATGCAATGACAATGGTTGTGGTTCATGAGAAGAACACACATCCAATGACATTGGTGGATCCTTATGTCGTTTGTTTAGAGGAACAGACATGCAATCACACTAGGTGGATCCATATGTGGTTTATGGAAGTAACACACATGCAATGGCACTGGTAGATCCATATGTGGTTCATGAAAAGAATAGACATGCAGTGAAACTAGGTGTGTTTCATGAATAGAATAGACATGCACTGACACTGGGTGTGGTTCATGAAAAGAACAGACATGCAATGACACTAGTGGGACCATCCTTATGTGGTTCATGAAAAGAACAGACATGCAATGCCACTGGTGGATCCTTATGTGGTTTGTTTAGAAGAACACACATGCAATGACAGTGGTGTGGTTCATGAAAATAACACACACGCAATGACATTGGTGGATCTTTATGTGGTTTGTTTAGAGGAACAAACATGCAATGACACATGTGGATCCACGTGTGGTTCATGAGAAGAACACACATCCAATGACTCTGGTAGATCCTTATGTGGTTCATGAAAAGAACTGACATGCAGTGACACTGGGTGTGGTTCATGAAAAGAACAGACATACACTGACACTAGGAGTGGTTCATGAAAAGAACAGACATGCAATGACACTGGTGGATCCTTATGTGGTTTATGGAAGGAACAAACATGCAATCACACTAGGTGGATCCATATGTGGTTTATGGAAGTAACACACATGCAATGACACTGGGTGTGGTTCATGAAAAGAACAGACATGCAATGACACTGGTAGATCCTTATGTGGTTCGTGAAAAGAACAGACATGCAATAACACTGGTGGATCCTTATGTGGTTTGTTTAGAGGAACAGACATGCAATGACTCTAGCCGTGGTTCATGAAAAGAACAGACATGCAATGACACCAGGTGGGGTTCATAAAAAGAACAGACATCCAATAACTTATGTGGTTTGTTTAGAAGAACACACATGCAATGACACTGGGTGTGGTACATGAAAAGTACAGATAGGCAATGACAATGGTGGATCCTTATGTGGTTTGTTTATAAGAACACACATGCAATGACACTGGGTGTGGTTCATGAAAAGAACAGACACGCAATGACACTGGTGGATCCTTATGTGGTTTGTTTAGAGGAAGAGACTTGCAATCACACTAGGTGGATCCATATGTGGTTTATGGATGTAAAAGACAAGCAACTAGCTGTGATTCATGAA
The DNA here is from genome assembly GCA_916181665.1 of Avena sativa. Lineage (NCBI taxonomy): Eukaryota > Viridiplantae > Streptophyta > Magnoliopsida > Poales > Poaceae > Avena > Avena sativa. The sequence continues at coordinate 354,192,106 of OV702289.1, read as the reverse complement.
AAGAACAGACATGCAATGACACTGGTGGATCCTTATGTGGTTCATGAAAAGAACAGACATGCAATGACACTGGTGGATCCTTATGTGGTTTGTTTAGAAGAACACACATGCAATAACACTGGGTGTGGTTCATGAGAAGAACACACATCCAATGACACTGGTGGATCCTTATGTGGTTTGTTTAGAGGAACAGACATGCACTCACACTAGGTGGATCCATATGTTGTTTATGGAAGTAACAGACATGCAATGACTCTAGCCGTGATTCATGAAAAGAACAGACAGGCAATGACACTAGTGCATCCATGTGTGGTTCATGGGAAGAATAGACATCCAATGACACTTGTGGACTCTAGCTGTGGTACATGAAAAGAACAGACATGCAACGACACTAGTGGATCCATATGTGGTTTGTCAGGAGAACACACATGCAATGACACTAGGTGTGGTTCATGAAAAGAACAGACATGCAATGACATCGGTGGATCCTTATGTGTGGTTCATGAAAAGAACATACATTCAATGACTGTAGCTATGGTTAATGAAAAGAACACGCATGCAATGACACCGGTATGGTTCATGAAAAGAACAGACATGCAATGACACTGGTGGATCCTTATGTGGTTTGTTTAGAGGAACATACATGCAATGACTCTAGATATGGTTCATGAAAAGAACAGACATGCAATGACACTGGGTGTGGTTTATGAGAAGAACACACATCCAATGACACTAGTGGATCCTTATGTGGTTTGTTTAGAGGAACAGACATGCAATCACACTAGGTGGATCCATATGTGATTTATGGAAGTAACAGACATGCAATGACTCTAGTTGTGATCCATGAAAAGAACAGACAGGCAATGACACCGGTGGATCCATGTGTGGTTCATGGGAAGAACAGACATCCAATGACACTAGTGGTCTCTAGCCATGGTTCATGAAAAGAACATACATGCAATGAAACCGGGTGTGGTTCATGAAAAGAACAGACATGCAATGACTTATGTGGTTTGTTTGGAAGAACACACATGCAATGACACTGGGTGTGGTTCATGAAAAGAACAGATAGGCAATGACACTAGTGGATCCTTATGTGGTTTGTTTAGAAGAACACACATGCAATGACACTAGGTGTGGTTCATGAAAAGAACACACACAGAATGACACTGGTGGATCCTTATGTGGTTTGTTTAGAGGAATAGACATGTAATCACACTAGGTGGATCCATATGTGGTTTGTTTAGGTAAAAGACATGCAATGACTCTAGGTGTGATTCATGAAAAGAACAGACTTTCAATGACACTGGTGGATCCTTATGTGGTTCAAGAAAAGAATAGACATGCAATGACACTGGTGGATCCTTATGTGGTTTGTTTAGAAGAACACAAATGCAATGACACTGGGTGTGGTTCATGAGAAGAACACACATCCAATGACACTGGTGGATCCTTATGTGGTTTGTTTAGAGGAATAGACATGCAATCACACTAGTTGGATCCATATGTGGTTTATGGAAGTAACAGACATGCAATGACACTGGTAGATCCTTATGTGGTTCATGAAAAGAACAGACGTGCAGTGAAACTGGGTGTGGTTCATAAATAGAACAGACATGCACTGACACTGGGTGTGGTTCATGAAAAGAGCAGACATGCAATGACACTGGTGGGCCCATCCTTATGTGTGGTTCATGAAAAGAACAGACATGCAATGACACTGGTGGATCCTTATGTGGTTTGTTTAGAAGAACACACATGCAATGCCACTGGTGGATCCATGTGTGGTTTATGAGAAGAACACACATCCAATGAACTCTAGTGGAACTATCTTGGCATAGTTTGATGTATTCCACGATGTATTTCATTGTACAAGGCACTTCCCATTTTTATACTACTCAGTTTTGCCCTTGGTTTTATGTGGTACTACTTAGTTTTGACCACCCCCCTCTCTATCTTTCGTAGAAGCCCAAAACTGTGCTCACCCTGTCTACTACTCCCTGATTGGTTGTCATAGTTGTCACACGGATAGTGCGCACCAACCGTTGATTCTGTGCGATCCAACGATGATCGTTGCACACCTCGTGCCCTTCACAGTACAGCGTGAGACAGCACAGACGTCTCCCTCCGCGAGACTTCTACAGGAAGGAACACGATGCCGTCCATGGAAAAAGTCGTCGAGCAGTCATGTCAAGTTTAATCAAGTCTGAAAAGCCTACTAATGCTACTACAACTCATGCACAGGGCAATAGGATCATCGAGTGCACGGTTGTCGACGGGACGCTGCCATTTATTGCCACTTGATTTTAATCAGACATATCCTATTTATACGCAGCGCTCTCAATCTCACTTCCAACTAGGCCCTACCGCTAGTAAATTCCCTGAGTCAAGCGCCCCCTCGAGTAGATCTAACGTTGCTAGAAATTAGTTCCATGCCACTTGCATGCAGTGGAATCGAGGTCTGCCATGAGCGTGTTTTCAATGCAGCTATAAAGTGGAGATAGTGGCTGTTTCAAAAAAAAGGGAACCGAAAAAAGGGTGGAGATCGTGGTAGCCCCCCGCCCACCACATGTGTCCACTCGAGGACTACGAACGGTCCGGTGTTTATAACCCCCCTCGGCCTTCTTCTTCCATGAGCTCGTATCATTTCCCCCCAGTCTGTCTAGTCCCAAGACCCCAATCTACACCTGCCGCGCGCACCGAATCTCCCTCGTTTGCACTACCTCCTTCCCTTGGTGCGCCATGAAGCGTACACGTGGAGAAGATCCGGAGGTGAAGCCAGTTGAAGGCGCAGCAGCAGATGGCTCGGTCGTCGCCAAGCAGACGGAGGCGTCTTCTCCGGGCACGAACGCCGCTCGTCGCCACGCCGTCGAGGGTGCGAACTCATCCGTCTAGCCAGTAGCCGTCGCCGCCGAGCAGCAGGTGGTAGTCGTCGCCGCCGAGCAGCAGTTGGTAGCCATCGCCGCCGAGCAGCAGGTGGTAGCCATCGCCGCCGAGCAGCTGGTAGTAGCCATCGCTGCTGAGCAGCAGGTGGCCGACAACATCGTGGCCGACAATGTCGTGGTGCCAGCGGCAGATCTGGATGGGGGGCAGGCGGCATGCAGAGGCAATCCGGTGATCTACATCGACGACCCCATCGCTGTTCAAGAAATTTCGACGCAATCGCGGAGAATGATGAGTTCGAGGAGGAGGTCCCTGATGAGGAGTCTGAGGTACTACATTGCTAGCTTCTCTAGTCGCAGCCGCAGTTTTCACTGTTCATACATAGGATTTGCTCAATCGTATATAGATTCTTTTTCTCTTGAAGTGGGGTAGTATATATATGATTGGATCGGTTGATTGATGCATCTACCATCTAGTCACAAAACCCAATCCGTCTAGTCACAAAACCCCAATCTTCTCATCTGCCATCTAGTTGAGTTTGCTAGTTTAGTGTTGATTTCGATACACAACAGGCCTATAACATTACATTTCTATTCCTTACTGAGTCCAATGATTCAATTTTGCCCCAAAATAGTGCAAGGGCATCTGATGGTCTCGTTTTCTTAGGGATGGTTAGTGGCCCTAAGGCAGCAATGCACATAAACAATATAGGTTGTGCTGTTGGTATTTTGGTTCTCCGACTCCATCGCTGAAAAAAATGAGGCCATAATTTTTTCTCTCATATGGAACCTAAATATATAATATTTGTATTGTTTCTGATCTATGAATGCGTTGTATGATGCATTTGTATATCCCTGAATATTGTTTGGTATGATTACATTTCAATTTCTTATTATGGCCAATGATTCAAATTTGCCCCAAAGAGAGGCACACACATTGGTGTCAAATTTTTACAGGGATGAGTGAGCGAACCTGGGGCCATGTACAAGATCAATATAAGCTATGCAATTGTTACTTGGTTCGCTTACGCCATCTCTGTAGAAACTTATGAGGCTGCAATCTTTATTCTACATTCATAGAACTATGATATTTGAATTATCTATTCCATGCATTCATAGTGTATAAGAATTACATTTTAGTTTGTCACCGAGGCCGATGATTGAAATTTGCCCCAAAAGAGTTCAAGTGGAGACACGTATGATGGTGTCGTGTTTTAGGGATGGGTTGGTGAACCTGAGGCAGCAATGCACACAAACAATATAGGTTGTGCTGTTGGTACTTTGGTTCCCCAACTCCATCTTTGAAACAAATTTTGATACCCTAGATTTATTCTCATATGGAACTACATATATGATCCTTGAATTGTTTCTGATCTTTTAATGATTGGTATGATGCATATGTATATGAATGGTTTTGATCATAAGTATTTTTAACATGTACCTGAAGATTAATTGTTTGGTTTTTTATTAATAATTACAATATTTAGGCTTGTTTTTGTACCTGACTATGTATATCCCTGAATAATGTTTTGTATGATTACATTTCAATTTCTTATTATGGCCAATGATTCAAATTTTCCCCAAAAGAGAGGCAGACACATTGGTGTCAGATTTTTTCAGGGACGAGTTAGTGAACCTGGGGCGATGTACAACAACAATATAGGCTATGCAATTGTTACTTGGTTCACTCACGACGTCCCTGAATAAACTTATGAGGCCGCAATCTTTATTCTACATTCATAGAACTATGATATTCGAATTATCTATTCCATGCATTCATAGTGTATAAGAATTACATTTTAGTTTGTCACCGAGGCCGATGATTGAAATTTTCCCCAAAAGAGTTCAAGGGGAGACACGTATGACGGTGTCGTGTTTTAGGGATGGGTTGGTGAACCTGAGGCAGCAATGCACACAAACAATATAGGTTGTGCTGTTGGTACTTTGGTTCGCCTACTCCATCTCTGAAACAAATTATGACGCCCTAGATTTATTCTCATATGGAACTACATATATGATCCTTGAATTGTTTCTGATCTTTTAATGATTGGTATGATGCATATGTATATGAATGGTTTTGATCATAAGTATTTTTAACATGCACCTGAAGATTAATTGTTTGGTTTTTTATTTATAATTACAATATTTAGACTTGTTTTTGTACCTGACTATGTATATCCCTGAATAATGTTTTGTACGATTACATTTCAATTTGTTATTGTGGCCAATGATTCAAAATTTCCCCAAAAGAGAGGCAGACACATTGGTGTCAGATTTTTTCAGGGACGAGTTAGTGAACCTGGGGCGATGTACAACAACAATATAGGCTATGCAATTGTTACTTGGTTCACTCACGCCATCCCTGAATAAACTTATGAGGCCACAATCTTTATTCTACATTCATAGAACTATGATATCCGAATTATCTATTCCATGCATTCATAGTGTATAAGAATTACATTTTAGTTTGTCACCAAGGCCGATGATTGAAATTTTCCCCAAAAGAGTTCAAGGGGAGACACGTATGATGGTGTCGTGTTTTAGGGATGGGTTGGTGAACCTGAGGCAGCAATGCACACAAACAATATAGGTTGTGCTGTTGGTACTTTGGTTTGCCTACTGCATCTCTAAAACAAATTATGAGGCCCTAGATTTATTCTCATGTGGAACTACATATATGATCCTTGAATTGTTTTTGATCTTTTAATGATTGGTATGATGCATATGTATATGAATGGTTTTGATCATAAGTATCTTTAACATGCACCTGAAGATTAATTGTTTGGTTTTTTATTTATAATTACAATATTTAGGCTTGTTTTTGTACCTGACTATGTATATCCCTGAATAATGTTTTGTACGATTACATTTCAATTTCTTATTGTGGCCAATGATTCAAATTTGTCCCAAAAGAGAGGCAGACACATTGGTGTTAGATTTTTTCAGGGACGAGTTAGTGAACCTGGGGCAATGTACAACAACAATAAAGGCTGTGCAACTGTTACTTGGTTCACTCACGGCGTCCCTAAATAAACTTATGAGGCCGCAATCTGATGCAATTAATTGTCATTGTGTTGAGATGAAATGATATATGAACTGATCAAACTATTGCTGAGATGATTTATCTTTGATATCCACGGATATATTGTCTTACATATACATGTTGTCAATTCTTGAGTTGTAATAGAATTCAATCATATGTACTGTAACACCCTCGCCTAATAAGGCTAAGTTCCTATGTATAGTGCCAATCCCTGGTTCGGTTCACTGGCACACATAGTACAGATGAATACCAAAGAACATAACAGTGCATCATTATTACATCAAATGATCCAGAATTTGTAATTATTACATAGTGCTTAGCTCCAAGGCTAGCTCAAGTAGTTCAATAGCATACAGAAGCATAAACAGATAGTAGGCTCCATCTTCAATTGTGCCACAGGCGAACAACTGTTGAGTGGAGGATCGCAACCAATACAACTACTCAGAGTAATCGGAAGAGTAACCTGCAACACAAAACGTAGCAGCCCCGAAGGGTCAATACTTGGAATGTATTGGCAAGTGGAACAATGTGAGAAACAACAGACTAATAGCTATATGCATATCTAGGTTGTGGGGTTCAAGCTTAGTTGCAGCAGCAAAATACTTTATCCTATCTTTTGTAAATCATTTGTAAAACATTTGATCTTCATCACACAACCCAATTATGTTTCAACCACAAGTTTTAGCAATTACAAGTTAGAATGAATGATAACATGTCATAGCACCCACAATCTAGCAACTCAATTGTCCATTACCGGGGACACGGCTAAGCACTTAGTTTTACACCCTGCAGGGATTACACACTTTACCCATATGACTTGGTCGACCCGCTCGTACCACGACACGCATATTGAGTCATGATAGGGAGAATCCCAAGAAGAGACAATTCGGGAAGTAGCTCCCCAAGCCCATCCACGCACCGTACCAACCTATCACATTCACTACATCTCTAGATACGAAGAGCTCGGGTCTCCACGGCCTACTAAGTCCATCCAGCCACCCATAACTCACTGGCATATGGTTGCACACGGAAGCTACCAAATCAAGACACTAATCATTTCTCAGAAACCCTGGGTGGCCCTCCACAAGTGAGCTACTCGGGTAAACCATAGACATGGGCCCGGCATTCACGAACCAAGCAATTACCAATCCACCCAGATAGTTCATTAATTAAGTTGTTTTCACTTTCCAAACACGTTCTTTCAAAACAGTCTTTGCCATGGTGTATCCCAACCTTGTCTACATAAGCACAACTAAGCACAACTACTTACGATGGCTCACCTAACGAGAAAGACTACGACATAATAGGATATAGCATAACAATAGATATAACTTGTAAAAACAAAACAAGCTACAATGCATATAGAAAGTAAATAGGACTTTTATGAAGCTCCACTTGCCTTAGTAGTTGTCGGAGTCAAACACACAATCCGGGCAATCACAAGGGTCACAATCCTCACAATCTACACGAAAGCAATGCAACAAATAAACAACAACACATAGAGATCAAACCAGTGCAACAAATGCATGCATGACAATTTAATAAAAGTTTCAGTTGTGTATTTAGGTTCTCTGATCATTATACCTATTGATGACATGCATGTAAAACTTTTTAATGCATCAAAACCATTTATTGCATTAATTAGACCCATTTAATAGGCTTTATGCAACTTAATTTAACCTCTGTTGTAAACAGTGTGGTAAATTCTTGGTAAAATATTCCTGGATAGAGGTTTCAATTTAGAGCCAGTAGCAAAAGGATTCAGGTCAAAATAGTTTACAGATCATTTTGTAGAATTGAAATACTACAAAAATCCTATTAATGTGTGAAACATTATCTGTACTGTAAACTTGTAATTTTATTCCAGAATCACGTTCTATACACTTTTGTGAATCCAGGGGTATATCATTTATATTTTTCTGAGTTGTATTTTATTTTCTGTGAATTAATTGCTCCAAAAAGGTATTAATGCAATTTAAATAATCACGACAATTACTTACCGTAAATGTCGTATACAATTACATATTAATATTCTACACAAAATTGTAAATCCAATGGTATATTATTTGCAATAGTATGAATTTTTTATGGATTTTACAAGTTAGATCTATAATCTGCAATTTTAAATTCGAACAAAATATTCCTGGGAATATTCCGCTGACTGGACAGGTTGACCGTGCAGTCTGACTGGGACTAGACGCTGACCTGACGATGACGTGGCGGTGACGAGACAACTGATTGGGACGATTGAATCTGGACCATCGGGATAAAATCTGGTGGCTAGGAAATAAGTTGGCTCTAAATCGGTTTGATTTTGCCTCAGAAAAGATTAGAAACAGATCTGTGTTAGAGAGACAAATCCGTAGATCAAATCGAAAAACTTACAACATGAAAGTTGTGGAGAATCGATCTACCTTTTCACCAAAGTAATTTGGATTTCAAGAAACGATCGTGAGTAAATCTTGGAATTACACCGTCAGATCTGAAATATTGCGTTGCGAAATTCTCCATCTGTGGTGGCTGAAAAGAGATGAGGTTTGTCGGGATTGAAAGATTTCGACAAGATCTACAACTTTCGTGTTGAAGCCGAAGACATTCGATGAAGTTTAGATGGGTTTAGAAGCGAAATATGATTTGGTAGGGTGTAGATTCGGGATTTCGAGAAGGAAAAGTGTTATAGCTGTGGCTCCGGGGGATTATATAGTCTTTTAGGATGGTGAGAAGACAGATCTTGAAGTAGAGAACAAGTAGAAACAAACAGAAGTCAATTCAGAATTATAGTTAAAAAGTTATAGGTGTTTCAATAGAGATAGATTTAAGAAAAACGATTCCGCACGAATTTTGATGCAACCTGGGGATAGATCCTTTCTCCCATGCGCTAGTGGTTCGGTCGGCTGAGTGGGCCGGCCTATTTCGGTTTTTTTTCTTTTGTATTTTTTTTCTTTTTTTATATTTTGGTATTTTCTTTATATCTTTTGCATACGAACTTCAAATGACATGATTCTTGTTTCTAATTTTTTTAAAATTTAGTAGATCAATATAGGATTATTTTTGTCAATAATTTGACTACTTCAAAATAGTGATTTCATAAAACCCTGTGTATTCCTTTTGTAGATGCATTTTAGCAATTCAAAATAAGGGTTTAAACTAGTGTTTTGCAGCCCAATTTTTTTCATGAATGCAAATGATGCAATGCAATTGCATTTTTTTTCTAGTACCAAATTTCTAAAATCTTGGGATGTGACAGACTAACCCCCTTAAGATGAATCGCGTCCCGAGATTCGAAATGGCTAGCAAGGTTTGGGTGGTGTTCTCGAGAGGCTAACCCCCTTAAGAGAATTAAACTTGGTATCTCCATGGAACCATTGAGCTATATCTGATTCTTCTTCCTTCTGGGTATGGGTTTAATGTCCATCTATCAGAAATTTATTCTTAACCATCCAATCCATGATAGAGTTGCATCTAAACCATGTGAATTCCAATATAATTAAGCCAACAGGGGATGTGTATGCTACCAATATCCAGGATTTAATTGTGGCATCTTGTACTAGCTAGCAATTATTCTCCAATGAATTCACTCTAACAGATCCTTCAAGTAACTCTAGAAGTAACTATTCTTATCCATGAATGCCTTTATATGAATGAATACGGTGCACCAGTATTGAAAAATTATGAGTACGATGTATGAATTAGCCAGGAACTTACTAGTCACGAAGCATGGCTTGTTGAGTGCTTTTCTAGCATGAACATGATTCACAGTTGCCTTCAGGGTTAAATCTAGCTTGTCTCCAGCTTCAATCCTCTTCTCCAGGCAATTATCAACATAGTGTCCCTTTTGGTTGCACTAGAAACATTCCATGTTGCTGAGATCTCGATTTCCATTGCGGTGATGGCCATTGCCTCCATTGTGGTTGTGTCTGTTGCCTCCATGCTTGTGGTGTCCAGAGTCTCCATCATAAGAAGTGTGAGCTAGAGTGGTGATTGTTCTGCTTCCTCTTGTGATTCTCCACCTGCTAGTGTTTCCCTTCCAGAATTCTAGCTTTGTCCACCAGCTCTTGGAAAGTAGGGCAATAGACCACAGACAAATGAAGTGAAAGCTCATCACTGAGACCATCCATGAACCTCTCTCTTCTCTTAGCATCAGTGTCCACATCCTCAGGTGCATAGCGAGACAGATTGTTGAATTCTTCTATGTAATCCGCCACAGTGCGGTTGGTTTGACGCAGATTGCGGAACTCCTTCCTCTTCAGGCTCATGGTCCCTGCAGAGACGTGGTTGGTCCTGAATCCTTCCTCAAACATGGCCCAAGTAACTGTGTCCAGCGGGTGGGTAATCTGGAAAGCATCCCACCAAGAAGCAGCTGATCCTTCTAGCAAGTGAGCAGCAAACCTCACCTTTTCAGCATCAGTGCAACCAACGGTCACCAAGTCCTTGTTCACAGAACAGAGCCAGTCGAGAGTAACCATAGGTTTAGGTGCAGATGAGAACTTAGCTGGCCTCAGCCTCAGGAACCTGATGACAGCATCTCCCTGGGGCTGGTTATTCCCATTGTTGTTGTTGTTATTGTTCTGACTTGCCATAAACTGAGTCATCACCTGAGTCAACTGTGCCTGTGCTGCAATAAGCTGAGAAATCTCATCGGGATGGTGGCGGGGAGGCATCTGTTAGGATAGCATAGACGAGTTATAGATAGAAAGACTAGAGAAGTATTACTACCCATAACTATATGAATCAACCAATAGGCACACAAGCAAACAATCATAACATACAACACTCAAGCCAAAAAAGTTTTGTTTATGTTCCAGAAGTTTATTTTAGTGGCATACCATCCACAAAATAGTTCTCCTTTGATTAAAATTCGTTTGGGGGTGAACCTACAATCTCAAAAGCAACGGACAGAAACTGTCCAGAAACTACAGCAGTGTTCACAAATTTTTTTGGGCACCTTAAACTCATCAGGAATTTTAGCCAATTTTTGTGCAGATGCTACAGGTAATTACTCTCCAGATCCTAAAATATGAACACAATCCGAGTTACCAGTAAGGAACTAAAAATCGCGCGGTAGAACTGGTCAGGCAGAAAACTGCAGCAGTAATACCACGAATTTTTAATCAAAACCTTCATTAATTCATTATAAAAACTATCAAAAATATTCTGAAACTTTGGGGTGGTATCAGATAGCACAACCTAAACATAACAAAACAACTATCAAACAAGTTCTTGCGATAATCGATTGCTAAATCTAAACGAAATCCTATTAATGCTACATGGTGGACATCATCTAACTATTCTTGGATCTCGCACTTCTTCGCACGAGTGCTCATCTATGAGTTTTGAACAAGATGAGATTAGAACAAAAAGATCAAGAATTACAAGAATCTAATAAGTACAAAGTTTTGAGTTCATCCTACAAAGAGTCTTCCTTCTACGTTTTAAAACAGAGAAGTCTAGGAATTGAAGTAATAAGAAGATACTAGAAAGAAGTGTAAGATGAGAATAGATAGAATGAAATAGGGTTTATATTCATATGGTTTTCCTATTCCAATCCTAGGTCACGATCCTACAGTCAACACACTGCTCTGATACCATCCTGTAACACCCTCGCCTGATAAGGCTGAGTTCCTGTGTATAGTGCCAATCCCTGGATCGGTTCACTGGCACACACAGTACAGATGAATACCAAAGAACATAACAGTGCATCATTATTACACCGAATGATCCAAAATTTGTAATTATTACATAGTGCTTAGCTCCAAGGCTAGCTCAAGTAGTTCAATAGCATACGGAAGCATAAACAGATAGTAGGCTCCATCTTCAATTGTGCCACAGGCGAACAACTGTTGAGTGGAGGATCGCAACCAACACAACTACTCAGAGTAATCGGAAGAGTAACCTGCAACATAAAACGTAGCAGCCCCGAAGGGTCAATACTTGGAATGTATTGGCAAGTGGAACAATGTGATAAACAACAAACTAATAGCTATATGCATATCTGGGTTGTGGGGTTCAAGCTTAGTTAAAGCAGCAAAATACTTTATCCTATCTTTTGTAAATCATTTGTAAAACATTTGATCTTCATCACACAACCCAATTATGTTTCAACCAAAAGTTTTAGCAATTACAAGTTCGAATGAATGAGAACATGTCATAGCACCCACAGTCCAGCAACTCAATTGTCCATTACCGGGGACACGGCTAAGCACTTAGTTTTACACCCTGCAGGGATTACACACTTTACCCATATGACTTGGTCAACCCGCTCGTACCACGACACGCATATTGAGTCATGATAGGGAGAAGCCCAAGAAGAGACAATTCGGGAAGTAGCTCCCCAAGCCCATCCACGCACCGTACCAACCTATCACATTCACTACATCTCTGGATACGAAGAGCTCGGGTCGCCACGACCTACTAAGTCCATCCAGCCACCCATAACTCACTGGCATATGGTTGCACACGGAAGCTACCAAATCAAAACACTAATCATTTCTCAGGAACCTGGGTGGCCCTCCACAAGTGAGCTACTCGCGTAAACCATAGACATGGGCCCGGCATTCATGAACCAAGCTATTACCAATCCACCTAGATAGTTTATTAATTAAGTTGTTTTCACTTTCCAAACACATTCTTTCAAAACAGTCTTTGCCATGGTGTATCCCACCCTCGTCTACATAAGCAAAACTACTTACAACGGCTCACCTAATGAGAAAGACTACGACATAATAGGATATAGCATAACAATAGATATAACTTGTAAAAACAAAACAAGCTACAATGCATATAGAAAGTAAATAGGACTTTTATGAAGCTCCACTTGCCTTAGTAGTTGTCGGAGTCAAACACACAATCCGGGAAATCACAAGGGTCACAATCCTCACAATCTACACGAAAGCAATGCAACAAATAAACAACAACACATAGAGATCAAACCAGTGCAACAAATGCATGCATGACAATTTAATAAAAGTTTCAGTTGTGTATTTAGGTTCTATGATCATTATACCTATTGATGACATGCATGTAAAACTTTTTAATGCATCAAAACCATTTATTGCATTAATTAGACCCATTTAATAGGCTTTATGCAACTTAATTCAACCTCTGTTGTAAACAGTGTGGTAAATTCTTGGTAAAATACTCTTGGATAGAGGTTTCAATTTAGAGCCAGTAGCAAAAGGATTCAGGTCAAAATAGTTTACAGATCATTTTGTAGAATTAAAATACTACAAAAATCCTTTTAATGTGTGAAACATTATCTGTACTGTAAACTTGTAATTTTATTCCAGAATCACGTTCTATACACTTTTGTGAATCCAGGGGTATATCATTTATATTTTTCTGAGTTGTATTTTATTTTCAGTGAATTAATTGCTCCAAAAAGGTATTAATACAATTTAAATAATCACGACAATTACTTACTGTAAATGTCTGATACAATTACATATTAATATTCTACACAAAGTTGTAAATCCAATGGTATATTATTTACAATGTTTGGACGTAGTATGAATATTTTATGAATTTTACAAGTTAGATCTATAATCTGCAATTTTAAATTCGAACGGAATATTCCTGGGAATATTCCACTGACTGGACAGGTTGACCGTGCAGTCTGACTGGGACTAGACGCTGACCTGACGATGACGTGGCGGTGATGAGACAACTGATCGGGACGATTGAATCTGGACCATCGGGATAAAATCCGGTGGCTAGGAAATAAGTTGGCTCCAAATCGGTTCGATTTTACCTCGGAAAAGATTAGAAATAGATCTGTGTTAGAGAGACAAATCCGTAGATCAAATCGAAAAACTTACAACATGAAAGTTGTGTAAAATTATTGGATCTACCTTTTCACCAAAGGAATTTGGATTTCAAGAAACGAACGTGAGTAAATGTTGGAATTACACCGTCAGATCTGAAATATTGTGTTGCAAAATTCTCCGGCTGTGGTGGATGAAAAGAGATGAGGTTTATCGAGAATGAAAGATTTCAATGAGATCTACAACTTTCGTGTTGAAGCCGAAGACATCCGACGAAGTTTAGATGGGTTTAGAAGCGAAATACGATTTGGTAGGGTGTAGATTCGGGATTTCGAGAAGGAAAAGTGTTATAGCTGTGGCTCCGGGGGATTATATAGGCTTTTAGGATGGTGGGAAGATAGATCTTGAAGTAGAGAATAAGTAAAAACAAACGGAAGTCAATTCGAAATTATAAATAAAAAGTTATAGGTGTTTCAATAGAGATAGATTTGAGAAAAACGATTCCGCACGAATTTTGATGCAACCTGGGCATCGATCCTTTCTCCCCCTGCGCTGGTGGTTCGGTCGGCTGAGTGGGCCGGCCCATTTTGGTTTTTTTCTTTTTTTTATATTTTGGTATTTTCTTTATATCTTTTGCATACGAACTCCAAATCACATGATTCTTGTTTCTAAATTTTTCTAAAATTTAGTAGATCAATATAGAATTATTTTTGTCAATAATTTGACTACTTCAAAATAGTGATTTCATAAAACCCTGTGTATTCCTTTTGTAGATGCATTTTAGCAATTCAAAATAAGGGTTTAAACTAGTGTTTTGCAACCCAATTTTTTTCATGAATGCAAATGATACAATGCAATTGCATTTTTTTTCTAATCCCAAATTTCTAAAATCTTGGGATGTGACATGTACGAGTTCTAAGTTATATTTTTAAAAATCAACAGGATGATGATGATGAAGTGGACGATAGCAAGGAATCCAGGGACAACAAGAGCCGCTACGTGCTAAGGCGGTTACGGTGTGGGATAATCCGTTTCCACAGTAGGGAGAGACTATTTTGCCCATTCTGTGGCAGAGCAATCAACGTGGACCTCAACAGCATGATCCAGAACGCGGAGGGCGTTGGCAGAGGCAGAGTCAGAAGTCATAGGCCGATTACCTTGGCGTGGCACGCAGCCTACAACAAATTCCTCCGGAAGTATGTCAGGACTGGCCTGTACCCCATCGACTAGGCTGTCGCTGCCTCCTGCTGATAAACCCCTGTCTGCTAGGCGTCTCCGTGTCCCGGCCTCCTGCTGCAGCCCCTGCTTTTATTTTGTTCTAGTTAATTATTACCTGTATGTGGCATGTAAGACAATATATCCGTGGTGTCTCTGGTGAATCTTATATATTAATCTACTCCTTTATATGGAGTGCCTTAAAGTTTCTAGTGTTCAATTATATTTACTGATCATGCTCATGCACACTACAAAATATTTCTAGTTCTCGATTATGTTATAATTGTCAAGAAATACATCAACAAGTTAAATTGGTTCAAATTTTGTATTGAAGTAACTAAATGTATCACACACATAATAAACAAGAAACTAAAATCTAGTTCAAACACATAATGTATCACCACCACTTGTTGTCGTCCTTGACTTGCTTCCCCTTCAGCCGCTTGATGTCGCCACCGTCCCAAGATCCCTGCTCGTCCTGAAACCGCTTTCTGTCCTCCTCGCGCTTCTTCTCCTGGGCTAGCTTGCAACCGCGGCATAGCTCTCTCGCGAAAACCCCCGCCTTAACCATCCCATCTTTCATGGTAATGAGATTACTATACAACTCGTACGCCATGCAGGCGTCTCTGGCTGCATACTCGAGGCGCACCTGGCTCGTCGGCTTCCACTCCCAGTAATCGTGATTGAGTCGCTTCAATTTCTTCAGTTTTTCATAGGATTTATCGATGATTTCCGCTGCCGGATCACCCATTCCATCCTTCGCTGGGTATGATTTGATCTTGTACAGATTTTGGATGTCGATGTGGTGCCCCTCTAGGATTTTTATCAATGCACGAGAAAGCATAATTGTGTCATTTGTGATATCCACTCTAGTAAAAGTTATCCCTTTCCTACACAAGAACTCGACCAGAGCCGGACAACGCATCTCAGTTGGTTTACTTCTGCACTTAGATGGTTCTAGGGATGTAAGGGAACAAGGGATGCAGAAGTGGTGATATCAAATTTAAATTTCACATACCTACAAAAGTGGTAAACGAGGACCTCCTCATGTATGGCGATTTGCACGACAACGATCTCTTGTGGAGGATTTTTTCGCTTATTTGCACGGGTGTACTCCAAGTCTAGCCCCACAAACTTGTGCTTCTCTATCTCAAGCAATTGCTCAAACCTGGCGAGAGTTGTCTCCACAGTCGCTTCATCATTTGTGTACACCACTGTCAAAGTCATGGTGCCATGGGCAGGGACCAGGTGGGTCTCTGTTGTGTGTTTCCCATCGTCCATGCCTGCAAGGAAATGGGTGAACGGAACTGCCTGCGAGAGGAAGAAGAAGATGAACCGACGGTTCCAGAACAGAGGAAGAAGAACCGCCCAGGAAAAACTGCAGAGGAATGACTAAGGAAGAGGAATGACTGCAGAAGAAACGTGGTAAATGCAACTTTCGGTTTGAGACCGTGCTTACATGGAGATCGTGGCAGTGCCGCCGGTTCAACAAGTGGGGCCAGTTCCTGCGAGAATATTAAATTAGCTGTGCATTTTTCTATGCGAGAAATTGAGAGAAGTCATTTATATTTTGTCTTTCATAATTAAACACAATGAAGTTGGTACATCCCAAGAGATTTGAACAAAAGAGATTTGCTAGTTTAACATACAACAACACTTACAAGCCCAACATGGCAGAACTTGGAGAGCCCCAGAACTTGAGCTACCATAGAGACCTCGGCAGAGGTGGCAGAATTGGTGCGGGTGCAACCATGGCGACGGCGAGCTCGGATTCTAGAGGAGGAAAACAGAACCGAGCATGGTCGACAAGGTGATAGATCTCACCGGGAACCAATTCTCGTCCCCGACCGTGCCATGGGTGCGTCCATGGTGAGGGCGAGCTCCGACTCAGGATGGGGAGGAGAGCGAGGCCGAGCAGCTTCGTCACTTCCCAGCTCTGCGCCATGGCCGCGACCATAGATTGCCGCTCCGGGGAAGAAGACGAGTAATGGAGGCGCCAACGCTGCAAGCCTACAGGGAGGAGACCCACGGTGAGGGAGAGCTCCGACTCGGGATGGCGAGGAGAGCAGGGCTGAGCAGCTTCGTCACTTCCTAGCTCTGCGCCATGGCCGCGACCACAGATTGCCACTCCGAGGAAGAAGACGAGTAATGGAGGCGCCAACGCTGCAAGCCTACAGGGAGGAGAGCTGGGCCGAGCAGGTTCGTCCACGTCCCAGCTCCACGCCATGGCTGCGACGCCCCACAGATTGCCGCTCCGGGGAAGAAGAAGACGCGTAATGGATGCAGGCGCCAATGCTGCAAGCCTAATTGACACCTAAGCGACGGGAGCGACAGGAGCGATATAACAACGAGAACTGACAGAGGGGCCCAACTTGACGGCCGTTAGCCTGATTATTTGTATTGAAACATAAAGTTGAATTCGTGCCAAAAAAGACCCTCTAAGTATTTGGCACACCAACTGTAGTCATCGTGGATGATTTCAAGGAACTTGGGTACCGCGTTGCCTGGACACCCCAACTTTCGGGCCGCAAAATGATATTCTCCCATCAAAGACTTGATCAAAGTATTTGTAAAACATTCAAAGCTAGGATCATAGTACTTCAATCATAACATGAAAGACAAAGTTCTAGCAATAAGACAAAGAAACTATGATGCAACAAGAAGAGCCACAAACAAAAGATTCATGAATAACAATGCTTTGCAAGACGTTTGTTTGTTTCACATAAAGAAAACATAGCATAATAGTATTCAGCTTGTCCCTCATAGAGTAGCAAATATAAATGCATAGGACACCTTCAAAGTTCATAAGAGTGACTAGATACAAATAGTTTAAAACAAGCAATATCAAGTTATGCATCAATCAACTAGTCTTGGGACAATGCACATAGAACTAAGAATGGCCACTATGCTCTCAAAATAGGTGCGTAAAGATAGAAGGTGGAGACTCAATATAATGGTGGAAGAAAGGCCTTCATAAAAGGAAGTAGGGATTCAAGTCTCATAAAGAGCTTCCAAAAATTATGGTACTTATAGCTTTCAGCTCTCATTGCCCCTATCATAAGCATCTTGAAGTGATTAAGGTTAAAGTGAATAAACTATGGTGTACATGCTTGACGAAGTATAAGTCAGAAATCTCATGTCCCTTGTATACAAGGGCCGCTCCTCATGCTACTCAAGTTTAGTCACCAATAAGTTCTTGTCATTGTAAGTACATGTGTTTCATAGAGAACCGCCAACTGGGTACCCCTTGCCCGATGATACTGAAGAATCCCCATATCAAAATGACAAGGTAAGCAGACAACGAGCATCTTAGCAATCTTATTATTTACCATGGGAATATGGTGCTTTTTCTCTCTTTCCTCTTTTCATAATCTCTTTTTTTTCTTTTTCTCTTATTTTTCTCAATATAGGACTCTTTTTTTATAAGAAGAATGCTTCATAGACAGCTCATTATGGTTACGCTGCAGGTTTCCACCATGTCAGCATGGATTAGACCAGTGGCCCAGGCGTTTCTCTAACACATATACATAACTCCATGGACTTACAAGCTCCCCTTTCATTTCACACCGACGACATCCATATACAAAAGAGCATGATATCAACTAGGTACAAGTACCAAGTGCAATGTTGAAAGCGTTCCCCATGAAAGCATGGTTCTACTAATTCCCAACAAATAAGTGCAAGCATATACAGCATAGACGACACAATGGTTCAAGTGTATTAAGGGAAAGAAAAGTAAAGTGTGCCATCAAGTTCGTGAGAGCTTTAATCACTAGTTTTCTCATAACAAGTTTAATTCGGAAGGTAAAGAAAAGCATGAATATACTTGGAATAACATAAGCTAGTAGGTAGGTATGGTGGACTCCTTGGAATAACTTGGTTTAGGGAGTTGGATGCATGAGTGGAACTCATACTTTGTTGTGGAGGCTAGCAAAAGACTGGGAGCGACAAACTAAGAGAGCAATAATGGCCATAATCATGCAGAGCGACAAAACATCATTGATCAAAGCATAAAGTGATACTACAAGTTGAAAACTAAAGGATCATAAAGGCTATGGTGACTTGATATAGTCATAACATAGTGTGAGCATGCACCAAGTCAACCCAAATAAAGCATCAAAGGAGAAAACCACTATACTATGCTTTAATATGCTAAAACAACGCATGATTCATCCAAGGCACATTAAGCAATCTCAATTGTTTATAACAAGTCATGCTACAACAAAGAATACTAAGCATAAAGCCAAAACAATATCAAGCATGGCATGACAAAGCATAGGCCACAGTCAAAAACGAGCTCTTTTTACCACATAAGCATGAACTTTCCTACTCTTTTCCAAACCAAACCAAACTGTTTGCAAACCAAAGTATGAAAGAGGGGGTCCAACCAATTTATTCAGAAAACTAAGCAAACAAAGCAAACGAAAAACCAAAATGAAAACGAAAAAGAAGACGCTCCAAGAACAACACAACTGTGCATGAAACAATAAAAATGAAGCGTTTGGAAGAAACCTGGGATTTTTATTGATGAAGAAGGGGATGCCTTGGGCATCCCCAAGCTTTGACACTTGTACTTCTTGGAGATTTCTTGGGGTGACACGCGTGGCATCCCCAAGCTTGAGCTTTAGTCCATCCTTCATCTCATTACTCATTTCTTCCATACACGTGAAATTTTTCCTTCATACAAAACTTCACACAATCTTTATTAGCAACATTAGTGCACTCAAGATAAATAAGTCTTAAGGTTCAGTTCTAACACCAAATAAACTTCCATTAGAACACTAGATACTGTAGCACTTCCCTAAAAAAGCTCAATTTCCCAAAAGAACTCAAAAAGGAACCAACAAGAAGCAAATGCAGAAAATGACAGAAATCTGTCAAAACAGACCAGCAGGTAAAGACGAATTTTTTCGAAGACCTTCTGTTGCTCAAATCAAAAAGTGTTGACCTAACAGAAGTTAGATAACAACCTGGGGCAAAAGCACAAAAATGCACGCCTCAAAAAGACGTTTAGAGATTTTACATGAAGTTTTACGGTGAAGCACATAAATCTGTTTCGGGACAGCAACTTTCCCAATCATTACTTCTCTCTCATTAGAGGTTACTCTTGACACAAAAAGCAAATAAAAAGGATAAGGAGCGGTTATTACTGAAGTAATAACTTCCAAGACTCATCTAAAACTTTTGGGTTATCTCCCAATAAGTACTTTTCTTTAACGCCTTTAAGTTAGACATAAGAAGCAAGAAAAATAATCAAGTGTTCTCAAATGAAGAAGCATTAAGACCAAATTTTGTTTTCATAGGAGAAGCAAAAGAAATCTTCTCTCTCTTCTTAGGGAAGTGTTCTATACCTTTCTTGAGTGGGAGTTGATATTTAATGGTGCCTTCTTTCATATCAATAATGGCACCAACAGTTCTAAGAAAAGGTCTTCCCAAAGTAATAGGACAAGAAGCATTGTATTCAACATCCAAAACATAGAAATCAATGGGGACATAGGAATTGTTAACCATAATAAGAACATCATTAAGACTCCACATGAGTTTCTTTTTAGCATTATCATCAAGTGGGACATTCAAATAACAATCTTCAAGTGGAGGCAAATCAAGCATATCATAAATCCTTCTAGGCATAATAGAAACACTACTATCAAGATCACATAAAGCTTTGAAATCAAAGTCATTCACTTTCATATTAATGATGGGTTCCCAACCATCTTCTTGTTTTATAGGAATAAAAGCTTTATGTTTCATCTTTTCTTCTTTAATCTTTATGAGAGCATCAGTAATGTGTTTTGTAAAGGCCATGTTCATAGCACTAGCATTAGGACTTTTAGCAAGCTTTTGTAGGAACTTAATAACTTCAGAGATATTGCAACCATCAAGATCAAGATCATATTTATCATCTAAAGTAGTAGAACTATTACTAGCCTCAACACTAGTGGTGGTGATAGTAGAAACACTAATGTTTCTAGCAATTTCATCTTCTCTTTCTCACTTAGCATGTAATTCAGCTAATAGTCTAACATTTTCATCTATTCTTACTTGTGTAGCATTAGTAGCTGCAAAAGGATTATCATTAGTTTCAGGTTTAGCAGCCATTTTATTCAAAGAAGATTGAGCTTCAACCAAAGATGCTATATTTGTTTCAGCATTATTGAGTTTTTCCTCAATAGTTTTATTGAAAGCAGTTTGTTTACTAATAAAGTCATTAAGCATAACTTCAAGTTCAGAGGGAGAACTCCTATTGTTGTTGTAAGAATTTCCATAAGCATTACCATTGTTGGGAGGATATGGCTTATAATTGTTGTTACCAAAATTACTCCTATAAGCATTATTGACAAAGTTGTTATTTCTTATGAAGTTCACATCAACTTGCTGTTCTTGAGCAACCAAAGAGGCTAAAGGTACATTATTCAGATCAATATGGGCTTTCCCATTAACAAGCATAGACATAATAATATCAATCTTATCACTCAAGGAGGAGGTATCCTCAACAGAATTTACCTTCTTACATTGTGGAGCTCTCTCAGTATGCCATTCAGAATAATTAACCATCATATTCTCCAGAAGTTTTGTTGCAGCACCCAAAGTGATGGTCATAAAGGTACCTCCAGCAGCAGAATCCAATAGGTTCCTTGAAGAATAGTTCAATCCTGCATAAAAAGTTTGGATGATCAACCAAGCAGTCAGTCCATGAGTGGGACAATTCTTTACCAAAGATTTCATTCTTCCCAAGATTGAGCAACATGTTCATTATCAAGTTGTTTAAACTTCATTATTTCACTTCTCATAGATATAATCTTAGCAGGAGGATAATATTTTCCAATAAAAGCATCTTTGCATTTAGTCCAAGAATCAATACTATTCCTAGTTAAGGAATTCAACCATTCTTTAGCTTTTCCTCTCAAAGAGAAAGGAAACAATTTCAGCTTAATAATATCACCATCTACATCCCTATGCTTTTGCAATCTCACAAAGTTCAACAAAGTTATTTAGATGGGCAGCAACATCTTCATTACCAATACTAGAAAATTGTTCTCTCATAACAAGATTGAGCAAAGCAGGTTTTATCTCAAAGAAAGTACCTTTAGGCATAGGTGGAGCAATAGGTGTTCTCATAAAATCATTGTTGTTGGTTCTAGTGAAGTCACACAACTTAGTGTTCTCAAGAGTAATCATTTTTTGGGTTTTCAAATAAGAAAGCAAACTTGTAAAACTATTTTTTTTGTGTTTTTGATAACAAAACAAGCAAACAAAGCAAAAAGAAACTAAGAAAAACAAAAATAACAAAGTAAAGAGATTGGTTATGAGGGACTCCGCTTGTGAAGATGTCCTTGACTCCCTGGCAACGACGCTAGAAAAATGCTTGATGGCTCTGTATATGGCACCAGAAAAATGCTGGAGCGGTGTTGATGTAGAGCTCGTTGGGAACCCCAAGAGGAAGGTATGATCAGCACGGCAGCAAGTTTCCCTCAGTATGAAACCAAGGTTTAATCGAACCAGTAGGAGCAAGGAAACACCCCAAAGGTGTTACTAGCTGAGCTTTGGCAGGGCACACTACCGGTGCTAGTAGCAACGTGGAGACCTGCACAACACAACCACAGAACTTTGTCCCCAACTTGCGATGAGGTTGTCAATCTCACCGTGTTTTGTGGAAAACAAAGGATTAAACGTATCAAATGGAAAGAAGTAAAATTTTGCAGAAAGTAAACACAAAGAAGTAAACAGTTTATAGATTGTATGTAAAAGAAAGGACCAGGATCCATAGTTCACTAGAGGTGGCTATCCTTAAGATAGATAACATGCTGGGTGAACAAATCACAGTGGGGCAATTGACAAACATCGAGAAAGCAATACATGCATATACTAATCATCTTGACTCCTTTGGAACTTGATTGGGCATTACAACATTATACATAGACCGCCATCCAACTGCATCTATGACTAATAATCCACCTTCAGGTTATCATCTGAACCCCCTCCAGTATTAAGTTGCAAGCAATAGATTATTGCTTTGTGAACTGCATGTAAAGTAAACAATACGATTGTTATATGAACAAAGGATTGTTGTTTTATCCCTAGTAGCAACAACACATCTAATACCTTAGAGATTTCTGTCACTTCCCCAGATTACCAGAGGCATGAACCCACTATCGAGCATAAATACTAACTCTTGGAGTTGCTAGCATCTACTTGGCCAAGATAGCTACTAACAACGGAAAGCATGCAAGATCATAAATAACAAAGACATGATAGAATCAATAATCAATCTGAAATAGCATCTCACTATCCATCGGATCCCCGCAAATACAATATGCAGAATTACAAATAGATGATCTTGATCATGAACGGAGCTCACAAGATCTAAACATGAAAGCACAAAGGAGGAGAACCAGCCATCTAGCTACTACATGGATCCGTAGTCCAAGGATGAACTACTCACGCATCACACCGGAGGCTTGCATGGTGATAAAGAAGGCCTCCAGGGCGTCGTGCACCGTCGTCGGCCGCCGCAGAAGTTGGTCGCCGGATTACCTCGAGTGACCAAAACGGGGCGGCGAGACCACCCCTAGGTTCGCCTTGCTCTTCTCCATCGAGTGTGCCCTTCCATTTTGCCACACGCGCTCTCTCCAGCGACATGTCCTTGCTTGATAGTGAGCTCCGGCCGTCGCTGACATCACCGTGTCATCACGCTTGCGTCACCCTAGCCTAGTCAGCAGGTTTGAACCGGTCCACGCCCACATGGCATGCCGATGTGGCCCTGACCCCACGGGTCAGTGGCTCTAGCTAGGAATGGCCTCGGTGAGAAAAGTATGTTCCTATTTAGGAAATAGATAAAACCTTATAAATTTAAATATAATTAGTTTCCAGAAATTGAATAAAATGATTAAATCTTGTTAAATCAATATCTTTTGTTTTGTAATTTTGAAAAATACATATAATATATCAAAATCTTCAGAAAAATAAATTCTATAATATAAACCTATTATCATACTTTATTTTCCAACTTAAATAAAATCATTAGTATTTATTATTAAATAATCTATTAGGGATAAATCCCAATAAATATATTCTATTATTTAAAATTCATAAAAATATAATATAATATATCAAAAATCTTAGAAGAACAAAATAAAGACTTATAAATTTATTTTATACCTTTTTATATCACTTAACTAATATTTATTATTTATTAAATGTTATAAAGTAATAAAACTTATAAAAATCATATCTTATTATTTATAAGTCATAAAAATATTTATAATATACAAAAATGCTCACAAAAATATAATCTATACTTTAAAAATATCATCTTTCATAATTGAGGTTAAATAAAAGGTAAAAGTATAATAAATCTTGTTTAAACCTTTTTCTTTTATTTTAATTCCCTATAACTATATAAATATTTACTATTGCATTTAGCACTATTTGTTGAAAGTTTAAAAATGTAAGAACAAGTTCAATTAATGTTTGATGAATTAAAATTAAGTGTATTCTAAATTTGTCCATTATAAAATCATCAAAGTAGTATATTGCTTATCAATAAAAATATTATGCATCTATAAAATCATCAAGAGATTAACTACCAGTTCTTTTACAAGTTGGGAAAGCTACTCAATGGTTTAAACCATGTTTTTAAGTAATTTAAGTAATGCCCTTTCTATGTTTATAAAAGGTAAGCATTAAAAAATAAAGTAAGTCTATTCACTTATAACTTTAATAAAACACCTCCTCATTTAAGTAATAATACTTAAATTCTAACTTTGTGGAATATTAAGAAGTCAACCATTTACAATGTGGTGCCTTGTTCAAAACATGTAAATCTCCACCACTTATGCTATGATTGTTTAATGTAGTAATGTTTTCCTATTTAATAATCTTAGCTACTAAGAAAACCTTAAAGTGTTGGCCTTAAGTTTAAATACTTTTTACTTTGTAAAGTAATATTTTCCTCGCAAGTTATTCTTTTAAGAAACATTAAAATTAATCCATAAGCATATCTATAAAGACTCTAATGGATTCTTAATCTTGTTTAAGAAATCTTTCAGATACCATGCCCCATTTGAGTGCTTTAGTATTGCATATTACTTATTGTATTTACATATTGTTTCACACACTCTCACAAGCCTTAATAAGAAGCACAAGTGTGAAACTGATATAAAAGTGCAACACATTCCTAAGAACTCATCACCAGTTTCCAAACCCTAGATCAGATATGACTATTCCGGGGTTTCACGTTTATCAAATTGCATTACATTATTTATGCATTGTTGCATCTTGCTTCTTTAAACATTAGTCCTTACCGGACCAATGATGCTACTTTCAGAATTTGGATCTTCTAATGTCTTGAAGACCATGAGTGCATAATCTTGCAATTACAAAAGGCAAGTTCACACTTGCTCATGTCATTTGGTTATTTTCTATCAAATGCTTGTAACTCAAATGTTGTCTTCACCTGCATTTCAAAAAGGTCAGAAAACACTATTTTCATAATAATTTGATTATGGATTATTTACCAAATGGTAATAATCTATTCATACAGTTCCAGTGGTAAAGGAACATAATATCTAGGACTTAATAACCAATATCGTCAGTGATTCTAGCGCCGTATATTACGCGTCAACCATGAGATTTGGAATGGGACGGAGAAGTCAGCTGTATCTTCTTCATCTCGCATGCATCCGGATGGCCAGGTCGTGGCTGTTATCCTCGTAGCATGCATTTATTGGTAATTCTTAGAGGATATGTAGCACATGGGTGGGATCCCTCAACGTCCCATGATAGTTCTGGCATCTGACGGTCTATACTAACCATTGCCGTAATTCAAAAGGTGGGCATGGCGTACACAAAGGGGACATGCGGGGTCACGAAGCGGGCAGTGATTGGCTTGGATCTTAGATTGGGCCCCACATTAAGGAAGTGTGGAAGAGAATGCAACTCAGATGTGCAACAAAGCTAAGGTCTCTTGTGGGAAAAGTGACGCACTTCTGCAGAGTGTAAGAATTGTGACATGTTACTCCCTGTTCCGAGAAGGAGCTATGAACGTGGCAGGAAAGGAACCCCACCAAGGTTTTGGTCAACCTGTGAAGGTTGTCGGACATCGTTTTCAGAATAAAAGCAACCTTTGAAGAAATGTTTACGAAAACCTCCATTGCCTACGACCTATGGTCGGTGGCTGTAGAGATAGTGCATCATACATTCCTTTTTAGTGAAGTTCTTGAGTATGCCCGTACTCAACCGTATCTTCTTAACCCTTGCTAGGTTATAAGCCGTTGAAGATGACGGCAACATCAATTCTGCTCAAGAAACCATCATCGATAGCTCAAGTTCTTCAGTAAAGTCAATGAAGTCAACATATACATCAGCTGAAGTGAAGATAAAGTGTCTGTTTAGATAGGAGTAGATTCTATAGCCATAAAACCTACTTCTATAGAGCATTGCAATAGCAGCAATGGCAAGCCAAATAGTTTAGATACTAGTCTTAATTACTAGATAGTTCTGAGTGATTATTTCTGGTTCTTCTTTGTAAGAAGTTTATTTCTCTCTCTTTAACCTAGAGTGTTCTCTGGATCTTTTGTAAAGAGTCGAGTTGTAATCTATAGTCATGTCTTGGACCTGCTGTGTTTCTGTTGTACCACTCTGATGGATGTAATACTAGTGAACGGTGTTTCATTGGTGTTATGTCAACGGCTATAGTGTACTACATCATGCAGTGGTATGTTGGGTCACCGCAGCTGGTATCAGAGCATATGCTTTGACCTTAGGATTAAAACCCTTTTAGGATGATCTATAGGTTGGATAGTGACTATAGGAGCCATCTTATCTACACCAAGACTTGTGATGGATATCCACTTGAGGATAAACATTGTCACACTTAAGTTGGATGTTTTGTCATCTTTTTTAAGGATTAGTTATCTATCTTCTCTAGAGAAATTCCATTTTAGTATAGTTCTAAATAAGTATAACACCACTAAGATATTTTAAGTAAGTGGAAATATCAAAGAAGATTACGACTAAGTTTAGGATATCATGTGGAGTAGTATTAGTGATGGAGTCTCTATTTAAAATTCATGTAAATTCGAAGAACCTTATCACTAGTTGATACCACTATACCATACAAGTAGACCATTAGAGTATGTATAGACATGATTGGAAGTAAATCACGTGGCATTCACTTGAGAAATTCCATGTGATGGAGTAGAATTCTGTTAAGAATCATTAATAGTAAGCTAAGAAGAAGAGTCATCATGGTGAGATTAGCTCTTCAATCATCATGAGTGAGTAAATGTTAACAAGTTCATGGTGAGAATAGCCCCGAGACCATGAAAAGTTTGTAATTAGGACAAGTACGGAGTAACAAATTTTGTAATAAAAGTAAGTAAAGAACAGTGTAGGTCTATGATATAAGACATAAGTGTCATAATATGATGGTAATTTTTGGATTAAGATAGTAACTACAAGTTTGTTAGTAGTTTTGAGAGATCATGTGAGGATAGTTTATGATAGAATAGAAAATTGGTAGTCTTTAGTAGTCCTAAAGGAAAGGTAAGTGGTTAGGCAAAACCAAAGTGAGACCACTTTGCTCAAAATTATCCAATTGCAATTGAGCAATTTGGGTAAATATTGAGACAAAGAGTAGTTAAACCCTTAAGTACTAAGTATCACGAGGTAAACCTATACTAGGAGGTGTCATATACTACATAGCTAAGCCTGAATTCTAGAGGTATTATACTCAACTATTATATTCCTAGCTTAGAATGATGTGTGTTATATATACCACATTTGGATTTCTTGGCTTTTTCTTGGATCTTCTTGATTGACTAGACCTGTGCATGAAGTTTGACTTGATGTGCAAATGCATGTTGCATCATCAAGTTATTACTTGATGTTATAGACCTAGATAGTAAGGGAATTCATGTAAGGGAGTGATGAGTTCCGAAGATCAAGATGAAGACTTGCACAAATAAGGAAGCTAAATATAAGGAGTATCAACACTATTTTGAAGGATAGATCAATCCCAACTCACTATGAGCTGGCAATAAGAAGGAATATTAGTGCAGAAAAGGTGTTGAGCAACATTAAAGGATGTGTTAAGTTCAGTCCAAGTGGGTGATGTTGCTCAGAAGCTAATGCAGTAGTTGTACCTAGTTCATGGAAGTATCATGAATCAGTGCAAAGAAGAAGTCTTTGAATAAGGGTGGTATTCAAGCTCTGACAACTCAGAGAGAATGATAGTAAGAAGTTGAGAGCCCATAGAGTAATTCATACACCTAGGAGGATCCGCAGCTGGTATCCATAGCTGGTATCCTAGCGGTGTAGTGAAGTAGGTCATCTTTGTGTAATTTAAAGAGTATAAAACTTGTCCTAAGTTAAGAAGGACATAAAGAAGTATAAAAATTAAAAGCGAACGACCTTTGAGACGTTGTCGTGACATCGGATTTATCAGTGAGAGATAATGTCTAAGAGGATAAAAGTAAGGTAAGTAACGTTGGAAGATTCATTTCGGAGAGCCACAATTGTGTGGGTGTACCATAGATTCTTTCGTGAAACCTTAAAGAGATAAAGTATAAGCTAGATAGAGACCAATATCCTAACTATTGAGTAAAAGGGTATTATACATGAAGTTTAAAGACCATTAGGAAACCCCAAGGGAGAGAGTAAACAATAAACACTGAAGTGTTGTTGTCTAACTTTCTGACTAAAGGTTGGAGATGAAGTATAAAGTTATGATGAGGTTAAGCCTTATTTTCATAAGGTTATAAGAAGCCATCATTATAAAGTATTTCCGAGAGTATGTTCGGATGAAAGATCGAAGGAGATTTAATAGATTAAACCTAGTGGACTAGTTCTAAAAGAAATAACTCGTAAGTTGTTCTTAAGAAGGAGTAGAGCCTACTAAAATAGTTTAGTGTATAGTAGTAGGAAAAGCCTGACTGGAATGGACTAAATGTGTCCCAAACCAATCCTATGTAAAACTTTAAAGACATAACCCAAGGGATTGTAGTAGAAGGAGTTATGCTACATATTAGAAGCGACAATTGGAAGTTGCCAAGTATGAAGGAAAAAGATTTGGATACGGGATACCACAATTATCCCCAATTGTGATCACAATGGATTTTGAGAAATGTCGTGATCAATACAAGTCAACTCCTCATTCTGAAACGTAAGAGAGTACAAACTTCAGGGACAAAGTTTATTTCAAGGGGGAGAGTCTGTAACACCCCAGCATTAGAGCTTAGAAAAAGCTGAACACAGGTGTGTGCATTGCATTCATGCATAGAAAGTCCAGATAATTTTCACGCTTTTAAATAAAACATGTCAAAGTGATTGAAGCTTCTCTTAACTTGGTGGAACTGAAGTAGATCATCAAGTTGACTGCGATAAGTTTCAATATGACCTTTGCTAAAACTTTACCTTTGGGTGATATAATTTGATCTAAGGGTAGATCAAATGTAATAAAACTAAGTCACAACACACTACTTAATAAGGAGTACTTGATCTTCTAGAGATCATTACATGGTATTTCCTGCAACAACTCAAGGATGAAGACTTAATATTCTAAAGATGATATCAAGGTATTATCTACCACAAACTTTGAATAGCAAGTTAAGTATATAACTTAAGTAAAGAAACCCCATAACTAAACCTTGATATACTTGCTTTCCATAGTTATTCCTACCATGGCATCCTGGTAGTTCTTAAACATTAACTCTTATTACAAATAGAGTAGAAAGGGAAGTTAAACCAAGACCATCCATCAGATACCCTTAGTGTCATGTTAATAGATGACAATTCTATTTAACCAAGTCCTATTGTCAATTGATCATCAATGTTGAGTGATCAATTCTTGACCTAGAACTTATTGACTCATAGCCTTTGACTTATTATGTTGACCTTTCAAAGATCTTAAGTAAATTAATAAGAAGAAGGAACTAGTTATGGTAGAGTGTGCCATCATCAATATAATGTGATCTTTAGTGGTGATCAAACCATTTGATGTTGGAGGAGTTAACTCACCCATGAGTTAACTAGAAGAAGTATTTAAAACCTAGGAGTTAGATAGTACTTATGAAGTATGAGAAAACTAGTAGTATTAGTACATCAAATAATAGTCTTGTTAAGACAAGTGGATATAAACTTAGAGTAAGCTTGATTAACAAGATAAGCCTATAGAGAGACCAGTACAAGTCTACTACTTAGTTGAGTATAGATCTTGATCAGACAATTAGAATCCTAAGCCTTGCTTGATCAAGGGTTGGTGGTAATTATTCTCAAGTCCCTTGAGAATAGATGACTAGGTGTTGAAACAGAGTTGTGAGTATACCAAGTTAGGCAAGCCCTAGTAAGGTGAATCATCTAGCTTGATCATGAGAAGTCAAGCTAGAGTTTGATGAAGTATAAAATAGGAGTTGAATGGAGTAGTTGGAAGTATAATAGTTTAACCATGGTAATACAAGAACAAACTTGTATTATGGAGAGTAATACCATACCTCTTCTAGAAGATTGATATCCTTTGTTATCTGCAGTGAGGATTGTAATATTGTAAACCTTGGATATAGATGCAAGATAGGTTTAAAGGAATTAATGGATGGAGTTAGAAGTAGCTACATTGATGGATTCATCAAGGGCAGTTTAGTACTGGAAGTTATATAGATACTAGGAGAAGTCTGGAGAATGAGTATTATTGAAGTGCCATGACCATGTCATCATATGATGATGGATATGGTGGAGTCAGATGATTGTATTATTCAGGAAGATGTGATCTTTGTGAATAAGATAAGAGAGATTAATAGAGTATATTTAGGAAAGGAATTCCTTATCTCAAGATAAGCCTAGTGAGGTATTAAGGTAAGGATTTTTTAGACGCCTTTAATCAACAATATATCAAGTCATGATAGAATCATGTCTACCTCATTGTTTAACATCCTAGAATAAAGAGGGTAATTAAATCAATTCCTATTTTTAGGCAGCCAAAGAATAGTAGCTCTTAGTCAAGTAAAGTTTCCAAGATATAAGTAAAACCAGATGAGTGTCTTAGATGGAAGCATTATCCACCTTATTGTCTTAAATACTAATAAAGACCTAGCCTCATATACTATCAATATCTCACTCTAAGATGAGTTATTATCCATGGTCACAAAACATGATGGCAATATGTAATAGCCTTAATACTCATCCATATCCCTAATTGAATATGAGTATTAAATCCTCTCAAAACCCATATACATATAGTTATATCACTCACTAATTTAGATCCTTATTATAGTAAGTATCGATGGAATAAACAAAGTCATTTTTATAAGATTTTCTTTAGAAGAAACAAATTCACAAAACCCTAATTGTATTTACTTTAGTAAATAAAAAGACCTTTCATACATTCATAAATTTCAAAAAGATAAAGGAAAAATAAAGAGAAGATTAGTAGAATGAATCTCTAAACCATTTGGAATATTCCACCAGAACTTTGAGGAATTAAACCTTTGAAGAAATCAAATTTGAAAGAAAATTGTAAATAGAAAAGAAAACAGAAAATGAAATTGAAAAAGAGAAAGAGAGACGCAGTCAGCAGGCGCGGCCCACGGCCCATTTCTGCATCGCTACTTGTCACTCACGTGCACCAGCCGCCACATTTCGCTCAACTCGCCGCGGCCCAGCAGCAACCCGGCCCAGTCACTTCCACGCACATGCACTGCTCGCTGGAGGACCTCACCGATGCCCGATGCCGTCCGCCGTCATCAGCAGAATTGGACCGCCGCGATGCTCGCCGACACCCCAGACTTCGTTGATAAGATTGGCCACGTCAATCTCTATTCTCAAGTACCAGCCTTATCCTCTCTCTCGCCCCCTAGAGAAAATCCCCTTCTTCCACCAAAACCCTAGCCACTGCTCGTCGTTGTTTCGGCCATCTCCGACCACCCCTCGCCTTACCAAAGCCACCGCTAGAAACGCTGGCGTGTCCTTGTTCGTCTCCAGCAAGTCTCGTAAACAGGCGCGCCACGAGCGGCGTGGAATCGAGCCCGGAGTATCGTCGGCCACCGCAGCCAATACCGGCGATTCACCGTCACCGGTCTTCCCCACGCCTCGCCGATCATCCCATCAGCATCTTGGTGAGCCAACAGTGCTCAAGCACCTCTTCAATCTCTTCCTCTCACCCTAGATTGTCAACGCATCGTGCACCGTCATCAGCCGCCGCAGAAGTTGGTCGTCGGAGTACCTCCGGTGACCAAAACGGGGCAGCGACATCACCCCTAGGTTCGCTTTGCTCTTTTCCATCGAGTGCGCCCTTCCATTTTGCCCCGCGCGCTCTCCAGCGACCTGTCCTTGCTCGACAGTGAGCTCCGGCCGTCGCTGACGTCACCATGTCATCACGCTTGCGTCACCCTAGCCTAGTCAGCAGGTTTGAACCGGTCCACGCCCACATGGCATGCCGATGTGGCCCTGACCCCACGTGTCAGTGGCTCTGGCTAAGAATAGCCTCAGTGAGAAAAGTATGATCTTGTTTAGGAAATAGATAAAACCTTATAAATTTAATTATAATTAGTTTCCAGAAATTGAATAAAATGATTAAATCTTGTTAAATCAATATCTTTTGTTTTGTAATTCAGAAAAATACATATAATATATCAAAATGCTCAGAAAAATAAATTCTATAATATAAACCTATTATCATACTTTATTTTCCAACTTAAATAAAATCATTAGTATTTATTAGTAAATAATCTATTAGGGATAAATCCCAATAAATATATTCTATCATTTAAAATTCATAAAAATAAATATAATATATCAAAAATCTTAGAAAAACAAAATAAAAACTTATAAATTTATTTTCTACCTTTTTCTATCACTTAACTAATATTTATTATTTATTAAGTGTTATAAAGTAATAAAACTTATAAAAATCATATCTTATTATTTATAAGTCGTAAAAATATTTATAATATAGAAAAATGCTCACAAAAATATAATCTATACTTTAAAAATATCGTATTTCATAATTGAGGTTAAATAAAAGCTAAAGGTCTAATAAATCTTGTTTAAACCCTTTCCTTTTATTTTAATTCCTTAAAACTATATAAATATTTACTATTGCCTTTAGCACTATTTGTTTAAAGTTTAAAAATGTAATAACAAGTTCAATTAGGTTAATAGTATGCTGCCAAGGGGGATAGCTGTCCCCCTTGTGGATGTCGTCCGATCCACAACATCGAGATATGTGCCAAGACTGTTTAAGAGTGCACCTTGTGATGATGTGTGGTTAACTCTTTGTAATAAATGTGACATATGACTGCATGTCAGATGCCAATATCAGTGATACAAGGAGAGGAAAAACTGCTATAGATTTGTCGGTAAGCTTAGCTCAACATGCAAGAGCCAAAGTGCAATAGGTTGTACAAGGTTAGTATCTGCTTTCACCATGAGTGACACTGTTGACGATGATGTGACTGATGCATGGTGCATGCATTAGGCAAGTTGGCCTATGTCAGCTTCCACCACGCATGCATTTTGTACACATGCAAGTTATCTACTTAGCTACATAGGCTCTGCATGCATGCACTGTCGACATGTGTGAATCACAAAGAGCAAGTGCTTTGCCTACAATTTAAGTCATACAATTATCTAGCATTATATAGAACATCGAAGGTTGCCGGGAACAAAAGTTGACACTTTCTAGTGTAGCAACACCCGATTACCACCAACAAATTGTGTTGTTTCCTAAATTTATTACTCCCTTCGATCCAAGTTAGTTGACTTAGATTTATCTATATTCGGTTGACATGGTTTAGTATTAGATTTATCCGTATCTTGACAAATTTGAGTCAACTAATTTGGATTGGAGAGAGTATCGAAAGTTTATATGTGAAGATATACAAGCATGTACATCGAACACAAATCACTTTTAGTGTATACTATCGTACAAAAAAATATTAATATACGAGTTGAGTTGCAGAAGGTTTCATAAAACTGCGGTTGTCTTAGCAAGTAATCTTTAAAAAAAATCACCATGTATAGATACCTGAGAGGCTCCCGGAAATGGACATGTCATATGTATACTTAAATTAGACAGACATGACAATTAATGGCGGTTCTTTCAAGAATTAACGCTACATATGTCTAACATCTTACTATGTACATGTCAATTGAATAGAACTCCAAATAACATCGCGCTAGAGAACAAACACTATGAGTTGAGATTACGTGTTGTCTCATTCTTTCTCTAGAGGCTACAGGAGGAGACATACTCTGGATATGACAGAAAAGTGGCAGCCGAACAACAACCATAATTTTTGATTAGCAGCAATTGTACCAAATGTGGTTAGGTCCAAGCACATATCTCTAGGCAGATCGTATGGTAGACGCATGGGGGGCAGCTATCCCCTGTGGCAGCAAATCCACACCCAGTTCAATTAATGTTTGATGAATTAAAATTAAGTGTATTCTAACTTTGTCCATTATAAAATCATCAAAGTAGTATATTGCTTCTCAAGAAAAATATTATGCATCTATAAAATCATCAAGAGATTAACTACCAGTTCTTTTACAAGTTGGGAAAGCTACTCAATGGTTTAAACCATGTTTTTAAGTAATTTAAGTAATGCCCTTTCTATGTTTATAAAAGGTAAGCATTAAAAATAAAGTAAGTCTATTCACTTATAACTTTAATAAAACACCACCTCATTTAAGTAATAATACTTAAATTCTAACTTTGTGGAATATTAAGAAGTCAACCATTTACAATGTGGTGCCTTGTTCAAAACATGTAAATCTCCACCACTTATGCTATGATTGTTTAATGCATAATGTTTTCCTCTTTAATAATCTTAGCTACTAAGAAAACCTTAAAGTGTTAGCCTTAAGTTTAAATACTTTTTACTTTGTAAAGTAATATTTTCCTCAAAAGTTATTCTTTTAAGAAACATTAAAAGTAATCCTTAAGCATATCTATGAAGACTATAATGGATTATTAATCTTGTTTAAGAAATCTTTCAGATACCATGCCCCATTTGAGTGCTTTAGTCTTGCATATTACTTATTGTATTTACATATTGTTTCACACACTCTCACAAACCTTAATAAGAAGCACAAGTGTGAACCTGATATAAATAGTGCAACACATTCCTAAGAACTCATCACTAGTTTCCAAACCCTAGATTAGATACGACTATTCCGGGGTTTCACGTTTATCAAATTGCATTACATTATTTATGCATCGTTGCATCTTACTTCTTTAAACCTTAGTCCTTACTAGACCAATGATGCTACTTCCAGAATTTGGATCTTCTAATGTCTTGAAGACAGTGAGTGCATAATCTTGTAATTACAAAAGGCAAGTTCACACTTGCTCATGTCCTTTGGTTATTTTCTATCAAATGCTTGTAACTCAAATGTTGTCATCACCTGCATTTCAAAAAGGTCAGAAACCAATATTTTCATAATAATTTGATTATGGATTATTTAACAAATGGAAAT
Organism: Avena sativa; assembly: GCA_916181665.1. Taxonomy (NCBI): domain Eukaryota; kingdom Viridiplantae; phylum Streptophyta; class Magnoliopsida; order Poales; family Poaceae; genus Avena; species Avena sativa. The sequence continues at coordinate 354,156,734 of OV702289.1, read as the reverse complement.
AATCTATTGATACAGTTCCAGTGGTAAAGGAACATAATATCTAGGACTTAATAACCAATGTTGCTAGTGATTCTAGTGCCGTATATTACACATCAACCATGAGATTTGGAATGGGACGGAGAAGTCAACTGTATCTTCTTCCTCTCGCATGCATCCAGATGGCCAGGTCGTGGCTGTTATCCTTGTAGCATGCATTTATTGGTAATTCGTAGAGGATATACAACATATGGGTGGGATCCCTCAACGTCCCATGGTAGTTCTGGCATCTGACGGTCTATACTAACCATTGTCGTAATTCAAAAGGTGGGCATGGCATACACCAAGGGGACATGCGGGGTCGCGAAGGGGGCAGTGAATGGCTTGGATCTTAGACTGGGCCCCACACCAAGGAAGTGTGGACAATAATGCAACTCGGATGTGCAAGAAAGCTAAGGTCTCTTGTGGGAAAAGTGACACACCTGTGCATAGTGTAAGAATTGTGACATGTTACTCTCTGTTCCAGGAAGGAGCTACGAACGCGGCAGGAAAGGAACCCCACGAAGGTTCTGGTCAACCTGTGAAGGTTGTCGAACATAGTTTTCAGAATAAAAGCAACCTTTGAAGAAATGTTTATGAAAAACTGCATTTCCTACGACCTATGGTCTGTAGCTATAGAGATAGTGCATCATGCACTCCTTTTTAGTGAACTTGTTGAGTACACTCGTACTCAACTGTACCTTCTTAACCCTTGCTAGGTTCTAAGCTATTAAAGATGATGTCAACATCAATTTTGCTCAAGAAACCATCATCGACAGCTCAAGTTCTTCAATAAAGTCAATGAAGTCAACATATACATCAGCTGAAGTGAAGATAAAGTGTTTGTTTAGATAGGAGTAGATTCTCTAGCCATAAAACCTACTTCTATAGAGCATTGCAATAGCAGCAATGGCAAGCCAAATAGTTTTGATACTAGTCTTAATTACTAGATAGTTCTGTGTGATTATTTCTAGTTCTTCTTTGTAAGAAGTTTCTTTCTCTCTCTTTAACCTAGAGTGTTCTCTAGATCTTTTGTAAAGAGTCAAGTTGTAATATATAGTCATGTCTTGGACCTGCTGTGTTTTTGTTGTACTAGTCTAAGGGATGTAATACTAGTGAATGGTGTTTCAATGGTGTTATGTCAACGACTATAGTGTACTACATCATGCAGTGGTATGCTGGGTCACCGCACCATTACACTCTGCAAAACTTGATAGACTTGTTGTGAGTCTTGCGTTTTGCTTCTTCGAAACCAAGGACTTGAAGAATCTGGAGGATTTTTGTGAAACAAGAAAGGTAGGATGAACATAGCTTAGGTGCTCTTGAGAAACGCGATAAAAGAATAGAACCACTTCTTGAAAGAATTTGAAAAGGTGATGTATCGAGGGGAGAAAAAAGACACATCATTAGGATAAAAGATCAATAGATGCACGTGAATATGATTGTTTCTTTTGCCGGAAGAAAAGATCAGCTTTGGAGAAGTTATCAACCACTATGAAAATAGCATTGTTTCTTCCCTTAGATTAAGAAATGAAGTTTGAAGAAACAATATTTCCTTCTAACAATAGAGTTCCCTGGTATCAATGGAAAGATTAGCATTGAGGACTTATCAGATTAGATTCTTAGTGCACTGGTAAGAACCAAAGGATCACACAATTGAGGTGCGCAGATATATCTTCAAGAGAAGGAGGTGATGCTAGTTTATGGTGGAATCCTGTGAAGAAGATGAATGTTGAATATGTGGAGTTGTTATAGGGATGACCATTGCTTTCCTTAACCATGGGGTTATTGCGATAATTTTGCGATTGATGGCATCGACCATAATTGGCTTTACTAAGAGAAAAAGATTTGATAGATGAAGTCAGAGATATATTCCATCCATCTTGTATGACGATGTCGAGCTTTGGTAGAATGAAGAGTATCAGGGAAAGTTTTTGCATTTGTTTCCACCAGATCATTGAAGATTTTGCTCCATCTAGAAATAGACGAGATCACCAACGAGAGATTATGGATTACATTCTTGAGAGAACACTCTGGAAAACAAGGAAAAAAAGTAAAAGCCTAGAGGGATAAAGGCCACTTCTGACTTCCGTGGAATGAGTGAAATCACATTAATCCACCAATTCAATGTTCAAGAGCGACTTATAAGAGTAGTGGTATGGTCATGACTCCATCCCGCACCCAAAGCATTATTCCATACATGAATAAGAAAATCATGCAACCTCGCTCTCGAATTTTAGACTGAATATCTTGATAAGAACTCATGAAGCTCCGCAAGAAAACACAAATTTGATGCAAACACTTCGTCAGATCCAAACTTGATAAAGATGATGATGTTGTCTTAGTATCAGAAGTCCCAAGCCATTGGAAAGATGTGAAGGAAGATCACACAAATAGATGAAGGATTCAATAGATAGCTTAAGGATAACACCCAAAACTTGAATAGAATAATTACGAAAGATCTAGAAAGTCTTCGTGGCATCCGGAAGATTGATGATAGAAGATGAAGCAAGAGAGTTCAAAATGTTTCTTGATGATCATAAGACCAATAGAATGCTTATCCTTCCTAAGAATATATGTGACATGGGTATGATTACTCGGATGACTATGATTCGATACCCTATATTGAGTAAAAGGCTTACGGCCCATGAAGGTTTCAGATGACAACCCAAGGAGGCAACTGTAGTGACCTCGGATCGGTAAGGATCCTAAGTCCCTGTGATTAACATGCTAGTCCCTGGATCAATAGCTAGCACTCACAGTCGATGAAATATCATGTAAAACACAAGTCTTTATTACATGAATCGAATAATCCAGAGTTTACATTATTACAACAGAAGCGATATAAATACAACTTGGAGTCCCATCAATGCCACAGGCTGGTTGAGTGAAGACCCGCGATCCTAGCGCACCTTTCAACGATCTCTGAAATTCTGCACATGAAACGTGCAGCCAACAAGTTGGGTCAATATTTTGAATGTATTGGCAAATTACACCAAGGAGAGAAAAATCTATCTCTACATGCAAGGCTGGTATAGGCTGTAGAGTTCATTTGCTCAAAGCTAATTTTCTTAAGTAGGGAGAAGAAGAAAGGATTGTCCTACTTTGTAAACATTTGCTTTGATAAAATAAGGTTGAGTGGCACACGAGGATATTACGCACCAGGTGTCCAAACAACCAAACACTTGGATATAATACGGTCGAGTGGCACACGAGGATATTACACACCAAGTGTCCAAACAACCAAACACTTGGATATTACGCACCAAGCGTCACTTGGATATTACACACCAAGTTCCCAAATTCCCACCCATTGGCGATATTACGCACGCCATGGGGTTTCAAAACTTTGTTTTTGAAAAGAGAGAGGAAGATCCTTCAGAGGCTCCATCCTTCAGACGCTCATTGTTGTTCTGTTACCGTGAACACGGCTGATCGATCAGATTGCAATACTCTCGAGAGTTTGTGCACTTTACCCACAATCCACGATCAAGTCCTTTTACAGACAAGACCATGGCGAGGCTTTCCCTTAGTAGCCCCTCTACCTTCCGGATCCAACCGTGCCAATAATCCTCCAAATGTTGGTACCCAGGTGAGGTTTCCCACTAAGTACTAGGCCAAGACAGAGCCCATAATGTATTGTGGTTGCACTGGAAGCTTCTGAATTCTGAAACATGGCAGACTTCTTTGATTCCTGGGCTGCCGTCCTCCACCAAATATCACACACGTTGACCCGACAACCATTCCGCCCAGAATAAAACTTAGTTTTATTTTGAAGTGGATTTGAGAAGAAAAGTTTGCTCTAGAGAGCCTTTATACTTAGAAAATTCTTTGTCTTTCGAACCCCCCAACGGTACTTTGTATATATATAGCATAGCTAGCAATACTTAGCAAAAACAGGGGTAACCTATTAGGATGGGAAATCCTAAGTATAGAGCTACTCATGGCATACTACAAAATCATCGCACTTGCAAAATAATACTAAGGGGAAAATCTACTAGAACATCCTACACATGCATACTACAGAATTTTGAAGATCACATGCATAGAATCAAAACTGGGACAAAATTATGAACAAGTGGTGTAACTTGCCTTATGTTGATAATATGGGTGTTAGATTGTATTTCTCCGTAGCAATCGCACTCTCCGAACAATCTAATACGAGAAGGTAGTTCCAATCAAAACAATTGCAAACATACCAAACACAACAAGGATGATCGAAAACATGCATGATGATTTAACATGACACAATGGTTATAATTAGTTTTATGAATATTAATATATCATATGATGCATGCAGGAGATCATTTAATGCAATAGGATATCTATTATTAATACTTGATTGCCAATCTAGGGGTTTTAATAGTTCTGTTGAAACTTCTGTACTAATTGCCGTATTAAATTTTATCTAAAGTGTATTGGATAGAGGGCATTAGTACGAACCAGTAGCAATTGGTTTCAACTTATTCGGAGTTATAAGTCTTTTCTTATGATTTAAATAGTGTTTAGTGGAGTTTAAAACATTTAAACAATTTCTGTTGTCTAAAAATTCAAACTAAATACAGATCTGTAATCTACATGATAATGTGATTCCACAGACATATTATTCATATTTTTCTGAGTTATAAATTATTTACTATGAATTTAATACTCTAAAAGTCCATTAAAACTATTTAAATCACTACAGCAATTTTACACTGCAAAATTTGGATCTAACAGCATATTAATGTTTTATATGAAATTATGAAACCATAGACACTTTATTTGTATTTTTAGGATCTACAGATAATTTACTATGATTTATTATGTCTAAAAACCTCATTAAACCATTTAATTTATTACAGTAAATATGTACTGTAAAAGTTATATCTAATCTTGTATTATTGTTCTACACAATTTTATGAATCCAACCATATATTATTTATAATTTTTGGACATGTATTCAATTTTATATGAATTTTACAAGATTGGACAAAATTCTGTCTATTTAAATCAATTTCAATTATGCAGGGAATATTCCAGGGAATATGCTTTGCTACGTGGACAGTGACTGGGCGCTGACCTGGCGGTGACTGGGGCGATGACACGGCGCGCTGACAAGGCATGTGCCAAGTGGCGTAACCGGGTTGGTCGGTACCCCTTCTCTGGTTCTATCTAATCCTGGCCATCAAAGAGAGATCTGACGGCTGCGACTCTCCCAGGGTCTTAGTGGCGGTCAACGGCAACGGGAACAATGGCTCCGGCGGCGGTGGCGCTCGGATGTCAGTGGTGGAGGCGGTTCTGGTGGCCTCAGGTGACGGCGGAGTAGGCGACAAGGTGCAGATTGTCTCGGCGAACCTGATGGCGTGCTCATCGTCGATGTTCGCTTCCTGGAATAGCCGCGACGTGCGGATGGAGTGGCAGCGGGTCGAGGAAGCTCCGGCGAGCTCGCGTGCTTGCTGTGCTGCGCTTGCGAGGGGAAAATAGGGTGAGGAGACACGGTGAAACAAGGGGAAGACGATGGGGTAAAGAATAGGGCTCGGGGACAAAGGGATCGAGCTCACCTCGAGCTCCTGGTAATGGCGGTGGCGGCGCCGAGATCCGAAACGGCTAGGGCTAGGGTTTTCGAGGTATTTTCGAAAGGGAAAAGGACTGCAGGGTCAGGGGATTTATATGGGGGCGGATTCATGGAGAAGGGGCAAGAAATCAACCGGAAACGACGAGGAGTCCGCGAGATTTCGGATCGATCGGGTGTTCTTCCCGTCCACGGCAGGAGGAAGGAGATGACCGCGCGGGGCCCGCATGGCAGTGAGAGGGGGAGGGAAACGCGGGCTGTGGCTGGGCTGCGATGGGCCTCTGTGCTACGCTGCGCGCGGTAGATAGAGAGATAAGGGGCGGCTCAGGCTGGCTGGGCTGGGCCTGGCCGGCTGCCCGGGTAGAGATGGTTAGGTTTTTTTTTTGTTTATTCTTTTCTCCTTTTCTATTTCCTTATTTACTTTATATCTTTTTCATATGATCTCCAAATGAGTTGATTCTTGTCTTCAAAATTTTCTAAAATTCTGTAGATCATCAGGGGACACTTTATTGCTTAATTGTTACTATGGACAATCCATAGCTCAAGGGTTGTACTTAGAATGGGAAAATCCTATTTAGGGTTTTGATTTTTTCTTTTAGGCAATACTAAATTTTTCTTAGGGTTTAAATGCAATGATGGTCATGCATGCTTAATGATTTTGAATTTTGAAATCTTGCACACCAACTCTAAAAACCTTAAACAATCCATGCCCTTTTGCCTATATGGCTACTTAGGTCTTAACAAAAGAATATAAGATTTTGAAATCATGGTTGAGAGGATTTTCTATTCAAAAAGTTTCTTCTCTTTGAGAATTTTCAACAAAGTCAAACAATCAATCAAACTTATTTATTCATTTCACATTCCAAGTTAGGAGAATTTTGGGATGTGACAGACTACCACCCTTAAAAGAAATCTCGTCCCGAGATTTGGGAAGGCTAGAAAGAAAGAAAGGTCCGGGGTCCTTTAGGATGCTACCACCCTTAAAAGAAATTGACTAGGTCACTTCTCGAGGATTCACTTAGCTCAGATTGGTTCTCCTAATAGAGGTCTTCTATTCCTATTACCATCGTCGTTTTTATCCTTTCCAGCTACATTCACATGTTTTGGACAATTATCAGCATAATGCCTAGGATTGTGACACTGGAAGCATAGGACCTTTGCTTAGATCCTTCCTCCTTTTTGGCAAGGATATCCCGTCTTGTGGTTCTTCATGCTCTACCTCAACATTTGGAAGCCTTGATCGTTTCCTTGAGCCAGTTTGGGGAAAATGGGCATTCCTTTCATATGTCGAGTATTGCGAAGTGATGACTTTGGGTGCGGTGTCTAGAGTCTTGAATCCATTCCTTGTATTTGTCGTGTCCTCGCGGAGCTTCATGAGGTCTTGGCGCATTCCGTCTCTGACTTGTTGATTCAGTTGATGTACCACCGGGTAGAGGTGCATTGAGCGGGGTTGTGATTGGTCCCTTCGCATAGGAAGAATGTAACTTGAGAGGTGGAACATTCTTCTGATGGGTGCCTTCCTTCACAGTAGGGGCGCTGATCATGATGCACCTTGGTGATATGCCCTATTTCTCCATAGATCGTGCAAGCTAAATGTTTCGGGACTTCAACTTCTTGGATTTTTGGTATACGAGACGAGATTGAAGTAGAACCACTTTAAATTCTTCCTAAGATATCACCCCTTGATGATCATCAATGCTGTGTTGCATCTCCCACCAAGTTGGAGCGTCGTCCTTTAGGAATTGGGTGGCATAATGAAGCATTCTGTTGACTTCAATGTTGGCATCCTTCATTCTTTCTTCAACCAGGAGCATCCACTTCTTTGCATCGGCGTGGCTCTTACGCTTGGTGGAGTTGAGTTCCTTGTCCTCCTTATTGATATGGTCCATCCGTCGAGTTGACCAAGGTTTTAGGGTAGGAACGAATGGAGTATGGAAGAAGAAGAATAACCCATACAAGAAATCTTGTTTAGAAAACAGGTTTTTCATTAGCTAAGGTAATAAACCATACAAGATAGCAAACAATTTGTCGCATCTATATTTAGCGAAATCTTATTCAGATTTGGTTCCTAATAGGTCACTTGAAATCTTCGAGGCTTCGAGTCTCCAAAAGTGTTCGTGCTCTTGATAGTCTTCATGTTCTTCATAATCTTCAATCTTTCGAGTTCTTCAGTTAATAACATTGATTTAAGGCCTTTGAAGTCTTTAATCTCATAGCTTCAATCTTTGAACATCTTTCATGGAGGTCTTCAAGTCCCAACTTAATCAACACATTGAGATGATCTTCTTTGAAGAGGTAATCTTGAGAAAGTTTCTTCTTGAAGTGTGTAGTGGTCATTTTCTAATGTTGAAAAGAAGAGACTTAAGAAATTTTAAAACCCCGAAGGTAGATGATGAGAAGTATGAGAGTTTTCTGAAATAACTTAGAAAATATTGTCCTAAGGTTTTTCCATGTCTAGGGTCACGATCTACAGTCAACTTATGCTCTGATACCATCTGTAGTGACCTCGGATCGGTAAGGATCCTAAGTCCCTGTGATTAACATGCTAGTCCCTGGATCAATAGCTAGCACTCACAGTCGATGAAATATCATGTAAAACACAAGTCTTTATTACATGAATCGAATAATCCAGAGTTTACATTATTACAACAGAAGCGATATAAATACAACTTGGAGTCCCATCAATGCCACAGGCTGGTTGAGTGAAGACCCGCGATCCTAGCGCACCTTTCAACGATCTCTGAAATTCTGCACATGAAACGTGCAGCCAACAAGTTGGGTCAATACTTTGAATGTATTGTCAAATTACACCAAGGAGAGAAAAATCTATCTCTACATGCAAGGCTGGTATAGGCTGTAGAGTTCATTTGCTCAAAGCTAATTTTCTTAAGTAGGGAGAAGAAGAAAGGATTGTCCTACTTTGTAAACATTTGCTTTGATAAAATAAGGTCGAGTGGCACACGAGGATATTACGCACCAGGTGTCCAAACAACCAAACACTTGGATATAATACGGTCGAGTGGCACACGAGGATATTACACACCAAGTGTCCAAACAACCAAACACTTGGATATTACGCACCAAGCGTCACTTGGATATTACACACCAAGTTCCCAAATTCCCACCCATTGGCGATATTACGCACGCCATGGGGTTTCAAAACTTTGTTTTTGAAAAGAGAGAGGAAGATCCTTCAGAGGCTCCATCCTTCAGACGCTCATTGTTGTTCTGTTACCGTGAACATGGCTGATCGATCAGATTGCAATACTCTCGAGAGTTTGTGCACTTTACCCACAATCCACGATCAAGTCCTTTTACAGACAAGACCATGGCGAGGCTTTCCCTTAGTAGCCCCTCTACCTTCCGGATCCAACCGTGCCAATAATCCTCCAAATGTTGGTACCCAGGTGAGGTTTCCCACTAAGTACTAGGCCAAGACAGAGCCCATAATGTATTGTGGTTGCACTGGAAGCTTCTGAATTCTGAAACATGGCAGACTTCTTTGATTCCTGGGCTGCCGTCCTCCACCAAATATCACACACGTTGACCCGACAACCATTCCGCCCAGAATAAAACTTAGTTTTATTTTGAAGTGGATTTGAGAAGAAAAGTTTGCTCTAGAGAGCCTTTATACTTAGAAAATTCTTTGTCTTTCGAACCCCCCAACGGTACTTTGTATATATATAGCATAGCAAGCAATACTTAGCAAAAACAGGGGTAACCTATTAGGATGGGAAATCCTAAGTATAGAGCTACTCATGGCATACTACAAAATCATCGCACTTGCAAAATAATACTAAGGGGAAAATCTACTAGAACATCCTACACATGCATACTACAGAATTTTGAAGATCACATGCATAGAATCAAAACTGGGACAAAATTATGAACAAGTGGTGTAACTTGCCTTATGTTGATAATATGGGTGTTAGATTGTATTTCTCCGTAGCAATCGCACTCTCCGAACAATCTAATACGAGAAGGTAGTTCCAATGAAAACAATTGCAAACATAGCAAACACAACAAGGATGATCGAAAACATGCATGATGATTTAACATGACACAATGGTTATAATTAGTTTTATGAATATTAATATATCATATGATGCATGCAGGAGATCATTTAATGCAATAGGATATCTATTATTAATACTTGATTGCCAATCTAGGGGTTTTAATAGTTCTGTTGAAACTTCTGTACTAATTGCCGTATTAAATTTTATCTAAAGTGTATTGGATAGAGGGCATTAGTACGAACCAGTAGCAATTGGTTTCAACTTATTCGGAGTTATAAGTCTTTTCTTATGATTTAAATAGTGTTTAGTGGAGTTTAAAACATTTAAACAATTTCTGTTGTCTAAAAATTCAAACTAAATACAGATCTGTAATCTACATGATAATGTGATTCCACAGACATATTATTCATATTTTTCTGAGTTATAAATTATTTACTATGAATTTAATACTCTAAAAGTCCATTAAAACTATTTAAATCACTACAGCAATTTTACACTGCAAAATTTGGATCTAACAGCATATTAATGTTTTATATGAAATTATGAAACCATAGACACTTTATTTGTATTTTTAGGATCTACAGATAATTTACTATGATTTATTATGTCTAAAAACCTCATTAAACCATTTAATTTATTACAGTAAATATGTACTGTAAAAGTTATATCTAATCTTGTATTATTGTTCTACACAATTTTATGAATCCAACCATATATTATTTATAATTTTTGGACATGTATTCAATTTTATATGAATTTTACAAGATTGGACAAAATTCTGTCTATTTAAATCAATTTCAATTATGCAGGGAATATTCCAGGGAATATGCTTTGCTACGTGGACAGTGACTGGGCGCTGACCTGGCGGTGACTGGGGCGATGACACGGCGCGCTGACAAGGCATGTGCCAAGTGGCGTAGCCGGGTTGGTCGGTACCCCTTCTCTGGTTCTATCTAATCCTGGCCATCAAAGAGAGATCTGACGGCTGCGACTCTCCCAGGGTCTTAGTGGCGGTCAACGGCGACGGGAACAATGGCTCCGGCGGCGGTGGCGCTCGGATGTCAGTGGTGGAGGCGGTTCTGGTGGCCTCAGGTGACGGCGGAGTAGGCGACAAGGTGCAGATTGTCTCGGCGAACCTGATGGCGTGCTCATCGTCGATGTTCGCTTCCTGGAATAGCCGCGACGTGCGGATGGAGTGGCAGCGGGTCGAGGAAGCTCCGGCGAGCTCGCGTGCTTGCTGTGCTGCGCCTGCGAGGGGAAAATAGGGTGAGGAGACACGGTGAAACAAGGGGAAGACGATGGGGTAAAGAATAGGGCTCGGGGACAAAGGGATCGAGCTCACCTCGAGCTCCTGGTAATGGCGGTGGCGGCGCCGAGATCCGAAACGGCTAGGGCTAGGGTTTTCGAGGTATTTTCGAAAGGGAAAAGGACTGCAGGGTCAGGGGATTTATATGGGGGCGGATTCATGGAGAAGGGGCAAGAAATCAACCGGAAACGACGAGGAGTCCGCGAGATTTCGGATCGATCGGGTGTTCTTCCCGTCCACGGCAGGAGGAAGGAGATGACCGCGCGGGGCCCGCATGGCAGTGAGAGGGGGAGGGAAACGCGGGCTGTGGCTGGGCTGCGATGGGCCTCTGTGCTACGCTGCGCGCGGTAGATAGAGAGAGAAGGGGCGGCTCAGGCTGGCTGGGCTGGGCCTGGCCGGCTGCCCGGGTAGAGATGGTTAGGTTTTTTTTTTGTTTATTCTTTTCTCCTTTTCTATTTCCTTATTTACTTTATATCTTTTTCATATGATCTCCAAATGAGTTGATTCTTGTCTTCAAAATTTTCTAAAATTCTGTAGATCATCAGGGGACACTTTATTGCTTAATTGTTACTATGGACAATCCATAGCTCAAGGGTTGTACTTAGAATGGGAAAATCCTATTTAGGGTTTTGATTTTTTCTTTTAGGCAATACTAAATTTTTCTTAGGGTTTAAATGCAATGATGGTCATGCATGCTTAATGATTTTGAATTTTGAAATCTTGCACACCAACTCTAAAAACCTTAAACAATCCATGCCTTTTTGCCTATATGGCTACTTAGGTCTTAACAAAAGAATATAAGATTTTGAAATCATGGTTGAGAGGATTTTCTATTCAAAAAGTTTCTTCTCTTTGAGAATTTTCAACAAAGTCAAACAATCAATCAAACTTATTTATTCATTTCACATTCCAAGTTAGGAGAATTTTGGGATGTGACAGCAACCGACAAAGACTTTGATTGTATTAGGAAAGAGACTATGAAACCAACATTGTGTTGGTATTGTAATTACACATGTATGAAACCTATCCGCATACAGCTTTGAGACCCGGCCTATTATATATAGGACGGGAGAAGCCTAAGCGAGGGTACTGAAATCTAGAGGACAACTTGTAATAGTGCGATTACTCAAAATTTAGGTGAATTTTACTCCATCGTTTTCCTGACATCCGACGAAATCCCTAGCGTTCTCTTTTCCACGAAACCCCAAGTCCATCGCCAGGGGTATTGCCGAGGTTACCCCTCGTCAATTGGCGCTGTTTGTGGGAAACCTGAATGCTGGAACCATGGATTCAGCGAACCACTCTCCACCAAGCATGAACTCAAAAAAGCAGATCTACGCCCGCCCACCCATGTATTGGTACCCGCCAATTTCAACGGTAGATCCAATCTGATCATCAGAAATTTCCACTTCCAAGTAGATGACCCGCAGGAATCGCACCCTACGGCCCTGATCGGTCCAGAACCGTCGGTGCAAAAACCTGCGCCTACGGCGATACCAGCATCTTCCGTCGGATGTTCCACGGATGTCATAGCACAGATTGAAGCAGGCGAGCAAAACAAGATGGATCCAGGGGACCCTGATGGCCTTCATGGTAACCTCTCCCTCGGGTTAGGTCATCAGCCAACCCCACCACGCGAAGCAAACCCGACAAACTCAGAAACCAAAGAAAGAAGTGAAAATGTCGACTCCGAATAAAGGATGGCAAAGATCTATCCAGGATTACAATCCCAGAATACTATCGGCACATCCTTTGAAGTATAAGATGACGCCATCATGCCACGCATAACACGCCACCAAGTGTGCATGATCAACGGGGATACCTCAACACCATGTGACGAAAATGCTAATCCCATCCTCAGCCCCGATGATATTTTATCATATGACAATGCAGGAAACCACGACAATGAAGGAGACCACAGAAACAGAGGAGAAACAGTAGATAATCGCATACTCCAAGGAAGAGGCGGAGAACCTCATGGAGGATAGAGACAAGGACTTCGGCTACCAGCATCGGTATGGCAAAAAGCAAGGGAGGCAATTTCAGGAGCAGTTCCGATGACAACGGATGCTTCACATGAGGATCTATTAGCATACCAGTACCTACTCTACCACAAGAAGAGAGACCTACTTAGGATGCAGAGGAAACTCGACGAAAGAAAGAGATTAGCTGATGAATCCAGCTTACAACGGGCACAGTTAAGCTCTACTAGAGGATCAAGGAGCATGACAGGAGGAGAACCACCAAGAAGGGCCACATCTCGACTACAGCATATCCCTGAAGCAAAAAGAAGTGGACTCATCCGAGATCTAGATCTATCATTCATGTCGATTGACCAAGCAGGAAACATCAAAGCAAAAACAGCCCAGGCAGCCATTGTGGCCGTGCAAACATATCTGATCACCACTCAGCCCGCACCCGACGATCCGCATGCGGCCCTCCACCGCTCTGCCCTAATGAACCTTGGCATGGTGGAAGCTTCTCTCGCGGAAGCAGAGCAAGGAATCACGCGACAACCTGATAGATCCCCACGCTGTCACATTAGTCCTCGGCAAGTGGGACACACCCGACAATCTCGGTCGCCACACCAGGCGCATCTCGTAGGACCCGAGCTACGAAGCAACACAAGAAACGACAACACGCAACATAGGAGCGATGGGTCAAGAGATGAAAACCACAGCCGCCGATATCATGATGGATACGACGAAGACAATCACGAGCTATGCGGGGCCAGCTGTGTCACGTAGCGGATTCGCAAGACCTCAGTACCCAAGGACTTCAAACTTCCACACGGCCGCCACAAGTATGATGGGCTCCAGGAACCCGAAGCTTGGTTAGCAGATTATTTGGCCACTGTCAAATTATAGGGTAGCTCCACAACTACCGCAATGCAAAGCCTACAACTACATCTCATCGGTGCCGCAAGATCATGGCTCAGGCAGTTACCTGAATATTCCATTGGTAGCTAGAACGACCTAGAAGATAAATTCATCCGGCACTTCCAATCCACGTTCAAACGACCAGCATCCTTGGAGCAGTTGAGAGCGTGCAAACAAAAATCCGGGGAATCAATAAGAGCATTCATCCAGCAATGGAATATCATCAAAAACTCAGCTAAGTCCATATCCGACGAAAGGGCCATCGACGCCTTCAACGACAGCCTCCGTCGCCGAGAATTCATAGAAGAACTGGGACGGGTTAAACCCAAAACATTCTCACAGTTAATGGAAATAGCAAATCGCTGGGATGATGGGTAGGACGTGCTGCATAATAAGCGCGCATGATCACCCGAAGAAGACAGGGATAAGCGCGACAATGATAGAAGAAGAAGGAGCAGCGATGGAAACACGGGACCAACTTACATCGCCGCAGGTTTTTTGGGTGAAGGTAACAACAGAAGCAACAACCACAACGGCGGATATCGCCAGAACAGGGACGATGTTGGAGGAAGCCAGTCTACACAGCAGTATCAGGCAAGAGCATGAGACCCACCTATGTCCGTGATGCAAATGCTGGAAGGACCCTGTAATATGCATTTTTACGTCGACTCAGTAGGCAGACGACAATCCAACCACCTCATGAAAGACTGCCGAACATTCCTGAAGATGCAGGAGTTATGTAATGCAAAGGCAACCGAAGCGGCAAATCAAGGATACACATCCACGCCTGGTACACTAGCCATCGGCGCACCACCACCACCACCAACGACACCACCACAAAACACAAATGATCAAAAAACGAGTACCCTAGGTCAAAAGGAGCAATGTCCATGATCCAAAAAGGGCGTCCATCCAACAGAATTCAGAAGCTCATCACAAGACAAATTAATATGGCGGAAATAGCAACATCAACCACACCCGAATATCTCCACTGGTCAAAGCAAGAAATCATGTTCAGCAGAGCTAATCACCCGCTTCGGGTCCCACGACCGGGTCACTCAGCCTTGATAGTCGAAGAACAAATTGGTTGGTTTGATATGAGCAAGGTCTTCATGGACGCAGGAAGTAGCATAAATTTGATCTATGCAAAAACAATGAGAACAATGGGCTACCCCCTGGACAATCTCATGCCAACAGAAACATCTTTCCATGGAATAGTACCACGTAAAGCCGAAATTCCTTTAGGCAAATGATGACCCACAAGTATAGGGGGTGTATCGCAGTATTTTTGATAAGTAAGAGTGTCGAACCCAACGAGGAGTAGAAGGTGCTGGCTAGTGGTATGGATCAGGATTTCTCTGCAAATACTTAGCAAATGGATTTTTAGGGGTTTTTGATAAAGCAAGTAAACAAAGTACGAGTAAACAAAAGACAGTAGGAATAAATGCAGCAAGTGGCCCAATCCTTTATGCAGCAAAGGACAAGCCGGTTGTATTACTTAAGATGACCAAACGTTCTCGAGGACACATGGGAAGACTGTCAAGTGCTTTCGCTTCATATAGTTGATTAATCTTCTTTACCTTGCTAAGTGTTGTGTGGGTGAACCTGTGCTAATGTACCGACCTTCCTAGGACTAATACGTACTTGTGATTATACCCCTTGCAAACATCCGTAAGTACAAGAAAGTAATTAAGGTAGAAACGTAACCACAACTTTAAACTCTAAGACCCTTACCTCCCTTGTGCATTGGTTTCCTAACGGGGGTTCAGGTTTCTGTCGCTCCGGAAACCCCTACGATTAGTAGCCAAATACACAATGCATTCCCCTAGGCCCATATAGGTGAAGTGTCATGTAGTCGACGTTCACATGACACCACTAGAAGAAGTACACCACAACTTAAATATCAAACTATTGAATCTTTCTCAACACAACTCCACTACTAACAACATGACTTCTCCCATGTCCTCAAGAACAAAACAAACTACTCACAAGACATCATATGGATCATGATCAGAGATGGAATAATCATGTATAACAATCTGAACATAAACAATAATTCAACGGTTCACTCAATAGCATCAACTACAAAGAGTAATCAACACCGGGAAAGTTTCCCCTAAGAACTAATGCAAGATTCAACGCAATTGTTACAGCAATATGGAGATGGTGATGAGGGTGTTGATGGTGATGATGGTGGTGATGATGATGATGATGATCCCAATGAAGTCCAGCTTGATGGTAGTGTTGATAGCGATAATCTCCCCTCTTCGGGAAGGAATTCCCCCGGCAGAAATCTGTCTGCCAGAGAGATCTTTCTCTCGGTGCTTTCCGCCCCGCAGAGCAGCGAAATCTTTCTGTGGTCGCTCCCCGAGTCTTAGGGTTTCGGGAGGATAATATATGCCAGAGGGGAGAGCCTGGAGTGGGCCAGGGCGGCCACACCACCTGCTGGCGCGGCCTAGGGCTGCCCGCGCTAGGGGGTGGTGTGGGACCCCTGTGGCCCATCTCCAGCCCCCCTTTGGCTTCCTTCGTCTTCTAGAAAAATAGGATTTTCCATATATTTTCCCGGATTTTCTGATCTTCGCGAATTTTGCCTCCAAACAGCACCTTTTCCATCAGAATCCTGACTGCAGCGGTCCATGCTCCAGAAGTCATCAACCATGCAAAAACAGATGAAATAACATAAGTATCACCTCTCAATATGAAATATATCAATGAATAACAGTGAATTATGACATAGAATAGTGATGCAAAATGGACATATCAACTCCCCCCAAGCTTAGACTTCGCTTGTCCCCAAGCGAAACTAAGCTCAATAAACATGGCCTCCGGTTTATGGAGTAAAGAGTCTATAAAAGAATACGGACAAGAAGCATCACATTCATCAATACATAGATCATAATAGAAGACAAGTCACTATTATATAACTCAACTTGCAATGAGTAAAGGAAACAAAATAAAGATACATAAAGTGAATCATAATTGGTAATGGCAAACTTAGCTCTTGGTCGAAGAACAGTTGATAATTTGCTAGAGTTCACAAATAACTGGTTTTTCAATGATAGCTTTCAAAGTAGTAAACATCAAGATAAGAGCAATGTGCAAAACAAGGAACATAAGAAACATGATTGAATAAATCATCATATGAATGAATGAAACACAACAACTCAAAATACTTGCTGAGATAGAAGGGAGTAGGTTTACTGACTCAACTAAAAAGTAAAAGAAAGGCCCTTCGCAGAGGGAAGCAGGGATTGCAAGTCTCATAAAGAGCTCCCAAAAATTATGATACTTACTAGCTTTCAGCTCTCATTGCCCCTATCATAGGCATCTTTAGGTGATTAAGGTTAAAGTGATCAAACATGAGGATATGAATTGACAAGTTGTAAATTGAGAATCTCATGTCCCTTGAATTCGAGGGCCGCTCCTCATGCTACTCAAGTTTAGTCACCGGTAAGTTCTTGTCATCGTAAGCATATGTGTATCATAGAGAACTGCCAACGGGGTACCCCTTGCCCGATGATACGGAAGAATCCCCATATCAAAATGACAAGGCAAGCAGACAACAAGCATCTCAGCAATCTTCTTATTTACCATGGGAATATGGTGCTTTTTCTCTCTTTCCTCTTTTCATAATCTCTTTTTTTCTTTTTCTCTTTTTTCTCAATATCAGACTCTTTTTTTATAAGAAGAATACTTCATAGATGTTCGTTATGGTTACGCTGCAGGTTTCCACCATGTCAGCATGGATTAGACCAGCGGCTTAGGCGTTTCTCTAACACATATGCATAAATCCATGGACTTACAAGCTCCCCTTTCATTTCACACCGACGACATCCATAGACAAAAGAACATGATATCAACTAGGTACAAAGTACCAGTGCAATGTTGAAAGCGTTCCCCATGACAACATGGTTCTGCTAATTCACAACTTACAAAGCGCAAGCATATACGCAACATAGGTGAGCATAATGGTTCAAGTTTATTAAATGCAAGAAAGTAAGGTGTGCCATCAAGTTCGTGAGAGCTTTAATCACTAATTTTCACATAACAAGTTTAATTTGGAAGGTAGACAAAACACGAATTTACTTGGAATAGCAATAATGCTACTAGGTAGGTATGGTGGACACAGATGGCAAAGGTTTTGGTTTAAATGAGTGGATGCACGAGAAGAATTCCCTCTCAGTATAGGTTTTTGGCTAGCAAGGCTGGGTAGCAAGTATAAGAGTTGAAGGAAACAACCAAACATACAAGTGATAAAGATAAACATGCAATCTTCCTTGGAAGCACAAAAGATCTTAACTAGAGAATACTAAACTTATGAGCAAATCAAGAAAGAAAGATGATGAAATTATTTTTTCTTTAGAGGTACTTTTATCTTTTCTTTCAACTCTCAAAAATAGTGTGCTACTGACCGAGCCAGGTTTGCCAAAACCAACTAAATTAACTCAATGATCCCAAAGTGATACCAATACTAACAACAAGATCAATCATATAACCACGAATTGAAAACTAATATACGCTATGAAAAAGAGTGAATGATAGAACTTCTCATTAATATTCCATAACGGCAACTCACACCAAGGGATACATATCTAACGAGAGAGGGGACACTTCCATAATGCAAACCATACTACATAATAACTTCTCTATTCATGATATGACTCTACTAAAAAGGTAAAAAGATAGAAGATAGTGATGTCATACCGCGGCACTCCCCCAAGCTTGGAACAAACCAAGGGGAAGCCAAACCTGATGACGAATTACTCCTTAGGTGGTGGTGGTATCCTCTCGATGAGCTCTCTGATCAGTTTCCCCAAGTCCTCAATCTCGAAGGTGAGGGTACGAATCAACTCCGAGTTGTGCTCGATGTGGTGCATGATCATGTCAGATTGTGGATCCCAGCTCTTGTGATTCTTTTTCCGCTCTCCTTCCTTGCGGTCTTCTTTTCCTGCATGGTTATGGATAAAGGTATGGAAGGGACTCTTGGTACTTGGAGAAGGTGACCGTGGAGCCAAGCAGTGACGAGGAGCTTTCCCCCCAGTCTACATCCGTGCAGTCCTTCTAACCCTGGCAGGTTTTGTCACCACTCCAATGCTTGCAATGGTAGTGCCGGTGTGCGGATGTTGGCTTTGCTCCTCTTCATCTTCACTTTTGATCTCCTGATCCTTCCCGGGGTCTTGGAGGTCTTCCTCCATAGGCTCCTTCCCTTTATCCTTCGTAGACACCATTGTGCTTCTAAACCTTCAAAGAGTATGTCCTGGCAGAAACAGATCGAAACAAAAACATGAAGAAAACACGATATACGAACCTCGGGGGATCTGGGGGGGTTATATATTATGAAGTTTCATATCAAAAGGAAGGTACTGGGAGAAAACGAGTCGGAGGAGGAGTCCGGGGTGGACTCACCACCTGGTGGCGTGGGCAGGGGTGGGCCCGCGCCAAAGGGTGGTGTGAGCCACCCTGGCTCCGTTTCTGTCCCTTTTTCGCTTTGTAGCTTTCCTTATTGACTAAAAACTGCAAAAATATAGTTGGATAGTATTTTCGCGAAACTTTTCTTACAAGAACTGTTACCTATTTGAAAACAGACTCTGTAGGTCTCTGAATTTGGTATCTAGTAGACTCTTCCAGAGTCATCACTTGAATATCATCGATATCTTCATCTTCATACACTTATTACTTGAGTCATAAAACCCTTCTCTTCCTTATTACACCATCATCTCCACTTCCTGGAAATTTCTTTCACACAAAACTTCACACAGTTCTCATTAGCAACATTAGTATAAGTGAAGTGGTAAAACCTTTTGAGTCCAACTTCAACTGAAAACCATCAAAACATAAGCTACTGTAGCAACTCCTTCCGAAAACCGAAAAAGAATTCAAAAAGGAAATCGAATAAAGAAGCAAATGCAAGAGTGGCAAAAATCTGTCAAAACAGACCAGCAGGTAAAGATCAATTTTTTAGAAAATCTTCTGTTGCTCAAATCAAAAAGTACAAAACTAACGAACATTAAATAACAACCTGGTTCAGAAGCACAAAAAATTACATCTCAATCTGACATACAGAGATCTCTCACGAATTTTTACGGTGAAGCACAAAAATCTGTTTCAGGACAGCAACTTCCCCAAATATTACTTCTCTCTCATTAGAGGTTGATCTTGACACAAAAACCAAACAAAACGGATAAGGAGAGGTTATTACCGAAGTAATAACTTCTAAGACTCAAAGAAACAAAAAAAACTGAAAGAAAAAACAAATTGGGTTGTCTCCCATAAAGCTCTTTCTTTATAGCCATTAAGATGAGCATGATAATTTTGATGATGCTCAGATAGGAATATGAATCGAAGCGAAAGAGAGCACTAAGAAGAAAAAATACACACATTTAAGTCTAACCCACTTCCTATGCAAGGGAATTTTGTAAACAAACAAGTTATTGAAACTAGAGGCTGCAAGCATAGGAAGGCAAAAGAAGTGCAACATAAAAACTTTCAGCATAAAACGAGGAAACTTGATATTATTGAGATGCATAAGAACACTTTTTCCTCTTTCATAATAACTTTCAGTATCATGCATAAACTTAACAATATAGCTATCACAAGGACCATCATAGCAATGATCACTTATTCTAACAGAAAACACAGGAATATTAGCTGTTATAACACTACTTTGTGAAACAATATTAGAGGTATCCTTACAAAGGATAGGGTGTCCCTCTTTCTCATATTTAGTAACAAAGTCTTTCACATTTGCTATTATAGGTTCATCAACCTTTTGTTTATCAGGTTCAACGGCTTTATTCATACTTTCATCTACCATACTAGCCATCATAGAATGTTCCCTTATCTTAACTGGGAAAGGAATTTTCTCAATATAAGGTTCAGGTAAGACATGATTAGCAGTATAAACTTCAGTATTTCTTGCAGGAACACTCTTAGCAACATCTTTACAAGGTTCATGATACTTATAACACTTCTTTTTAGGCACTTCAATGTAGAAAGCAAAAGCCTTAAAATAAGAGGCAATATCTTGAGAGTCTAAACCATAAGAATTTTTAATATTTTGAAAGTCATCAGTTCCCATAAAAGATTCAATGCATTCATAATCATAATTTATACCTGACTTTCTACCTTTGTCATTCTGCCAAGCTTCAGCATTGTCTTGAATATGGTCCAGAAGATCCCATTTATCTTCTTCTTCCATGCGAGTGAATGATCCAGCACAAGAAGCATCCAATAAATCTTTATCATGTAGAGGGAGCCTTGCATAAAAGTTATTGATAATAATATTGTTGGGGAGCTCATGAATGGGACATTTGAGCATTAGTAACTTCAATCTCCCCCAAGCTTGAGCTGTGCTCTCTCCATCAAGAGGCCAAAAGTTGTATATTTGATTCCGATCTTTATGAATCTCACTAGGAGAATAAAACTTTGAATAAAAGAGAGGCACTATTTCCTCCCATTCCAGAGCTTGACCATTCTTTAGCAGCTTATACCATTCCTCAGCTCGTCTTTTCAGTGATAATGAGAATAACTTCTTCTTAAATTGATCTATAGTAATACCTGCACACTTGAACAACCCGCATAATTCGTGTATAAAGAGTAAATGATCACCGGGATGGACAGTTCCATCCCCAACATAGTAGTTATCCATAACACGGTCAATAATTCTTGTAGGTATTTTGAAAACATCATTCTCAGCAGGTGGTGGCTTATCTACTACCTTAGCGGTGGTAGTAGCATTACCAAATAAGAAACTCAGCGAATTATCCATAATGAAAATAAAGCAACTAATAGAAATAAACAATACTCACAGTAGAAGTTTCCTTTACCAGTTCCACTTTCCAATAGCGCTTCTCTCCCCGGCAATGGCGCCAGGAAATAGTCTTGATGACCCACAAGTATAGGGGGTGTATCGCAGTATTTTCGATAAGTAAGAGTGTCGAACCCAACGAGGAGCAGAAGGTGCTGGCTAGTGGTATGGATCGGGAATTCTCTGCAAATACTTAGCAAACAGATTTTTAGGGGTTTTTGATAAAGCAAGTAAACAAAGTTCGAGTAAACAAAAGACATTAGGAATAAATGCAGCAAGTGGCCCAATCCTTTATGCAGCAAAGGACAAGCCGGTTGTATTGCTTAAGATGACCAAACGTTCTCGAGGACACATGGGAAGACTGCCAAGTGCTTTCGCTTCATATAGTTGATTAATCTTCTTTAGCTTGCTAAGTGTTGTGTGGGTGAACCTGTGCTAATGTACCGACCTTCCTAGGACTAATACATACTTGTGATTATACCCCTTGCAAACATCTGTAAGTACAAGAAAGTAACTAAGGTAGAAACCTAACCACGGCTTTAAACTCTAAGACCCTTACGTCCCTTGTGCAATGGTTTCCTAACGGGGGTTCAGGTTTCTGTCACTCCGGCAACCCCTACGATTAGTAGCCAAATACACAATGCATTCCCCTAGGCCCATATAGGTGAAGTATCATGTAGTCGACGTTCACATGACACCACTAGAAGAAGTACACCACAACTTAAATATCAAACTATTGAATCTTTCTCAACACAACTCCACTACTAACAACATGACTTCTCCCATGTCCTCAAGAACAAAACGAACTAATCACAAGACATCATATGGATCATGATCAGAGATGGAATAATGATGTATAACAATCTGGACATAAACAATAATTCAATGGTTCACTCAATAGCATCAACTACAAAGAGTAATCAACACCGGGAAAGTTTCCCCTAAGAACTAATGCAAGATTCAATGCAATTGTTACAACAATATGGAGATGGTGATGAGGGTGCTGATGGTGATGGTGGTGGTGATGATGATGATCCCAATGAAGTCCAGCTTTATGGTGGTGTTGATGGCGACGATCTCCCCTCTCCGGGAAGGAATTCCCCCGGTAGAAATCTGTCTGCCAGAGAGATCTTTCTCTCTCGGTGTTTTCCGCCCCGTAGAGGCGGCGAAATCTTTCTGTTGTCGCTCCCCGAGTCTTAGGGTTTTAGGAGGATAATATACGCTAGAGGGGAGAGCCTGGAGTGGGCCAGGGCAGCCACACCACCTACTGGCACGACCTAGGGCTGCCCGCGCTAGGGGGTGGTGTGGGCCCCCTGTGGCCCATCTCCAGCCCCCCTTCTCGGTTCCTTCGTCTTCTGGAAAAATAGGATTTTCCGTATATTTTCCCAGATTTTCTGATCTTCACGAATTTTGCCTCCAAATAGCACCTTTTCCATCAGAATCCTGACTGCAGCAGTCCATGCTCCAAAAGTCATCAACCATGCAAAAACAGATGAAATAACATAAGTATCACCTCTCAATACGAAATATATCAATGAATAACAGTGAATTATGACATAGAATAGTGATGCAAAATGGACGTATCAGCAAAGTATTTCTTGACGTTGTTTTTGGTTCCAAAGTAAATTTCAGGCGAGAAAAACTCGAATTCGAAGTCATTGACTATCCATCACAATATCATGCAATCCTGGGATCACCAGCCTTCGCACGGTTCATGGCAGTGCCACATTATGCATACTTAGTCATGAAAATGCTAGCACCACAGGGAATTATCACGGTAAAAGGAAGCTTCACACGTGCCGACAATTGTGATCGGGAGTTCAACAAAATTTCTGAATCTTTCGGGATGGCAATGGAGTTTGAACAACTCAAAACCTCAGCAAACACACAACCACTGGAAGTAGCATGTGTTAATCCTGATCAGGCTTTTGACATGGCAAAGGACACAAAAGAAGTATAGATCTACCCCGTCGACCCGACAAAAACAACATTTGTGGCTTCCGATCTTGATCCCGCATACGAAAGCTGTCAACACCCGGATTTTTAATCCAGATGCCCGTTATGCCATACCTCGCAATCCCAGGATTACCATTTTTGCGAGACATAACGGATTGGATATCACAGTACATCATCCATTACAAACCATACATAAGGTTTTACACAAATATGGATCTCATGATCCAGTCTTTAATACAACAAGCAACGGAAATAAACGATAGCGTAGCGGTGGGGTCCATCTTTAGGGGCACAGGCAATGCTGACGAAGGAAGATAGTCCTAGTTATCATAGCCGTCCTGTTGACCATCATCTTGATAATCTCCTTCATAGTCTGGCCATGATAATAGCCAGGGACAAAAGCCATGAGTACTCTTTAAGTACTCGCAAAGTACTACTAGCAAGGGTTATAATACTAAGTTAAAGTACTGAAATTAAATAAACACTATCAAGTTAAGTTTGAAACCTAAGCTGAGTTCTGAAGCAAGAAAAGATAAATTAAGGTTCTAGAATCACTTAAGTTGGGAAGCTAATTTCATTAACACAACCCTGTTGTGGTCAAGTCAAAGTTCATCATTCATTTCAAGTTATTTAGAAAACATCTGACAACGAAACAGTATGGCCATTCCAACTGTCCATAACCGCGGATGCGGCTATTCGAATAGTTTGACACTCTGCAGAGGTGGTACACTTTCACCACAAGATTCGATACATCTGTTAGGGATAACCCTGAATCATCATACTTAGTATGCAGATAATCAAACATAACCTTCCCTTTACACACCCTAGTACAAGCACCTCTCCTATGAGCATGGCCTCCCAACCATGACCATCAGTCATCTTGGGCACTGCATAGGTGGACATCATTGAGAGGTAGCCTCATCTCAAACCTCTCCCGTGAGGGAACTAATACTAATGCATATAAATTTCCAGCTAAGCCTTACCCAATTCAGGTAATGTGGTTGTACGGTAAATTTGGAATGGTATCGCATCCGAATCCAACCATCAGTTTTATAAAAGGGTTAAGGTTCATGCCTCATCATTTTCATCATCATAAACCAATTGTGTTTCTCAACACATGTCAAAACATCTCAATAGAATGACTCATCATTCCAAGGTTTTCACAATTCATTTTCACCAAGTGTTCCCATCTAAAGTGACTCAAGTTTTGATCTATTCTAAAACACTAGGTTAAGAGTGTTCACTATGGTGGAAAGGTGGGATCAATCTCGTGCCATAGAATGACATCTAAAGGTTTCTAAGTAGGTCAAGTTTTATACTCTTTATGCTACCTTCAAAATTAATTAAAGAACTTTGTGTAAACTAAGGGGGGTAAAACTTGTTAATGAGACTTAGAGTACTAATAGAAAAAGGGGGTGTGATCAAAGTATGCTTAAGGCAACTTTACTAAACTACCTAGTTTTATTCTAGCTTGCTACAATAGCTTACTAAAGCATGTTTGCAGGGGTTAGCTTGCCACTAATAGCTTGCCTTGGTTGGTGCAGTGGTTGAAGTTTTCTTCTTCTTCTTCTTGGTAGAACTCCTCCTCCTCGAAGGCTTGGTCGGTACTATCGTCTAGAAATACATACGGAGTGCACAATCACCAAACAATCCTTAACTAGGCGAAGTATTATTCTAAACCACACAATTGATGATCTATTATCATCACAATCATCATAAGTTTAATTCAATAGTTTCAACCTTTTTATTTTGGAAAAGTAATTTCTACTCATTGAAATATTAACTAAAATTTAATATTCACCCCCAAAATATGGGATCATGTGGACACATGTCCTCACCACATATTCTAACATGTGGGAATGAGATTTAGAGGTTGGATCAATATTACTTTGGTTTAAGTTTATTATTTAATGATTTAAAGTGACTAGAAATGCCTATATAGCATTATTTTGGTACTAGTCTAAAGTCACTGCCTGTAAACCTTAATATTATTACATATTTGGATAGATATGATGAGATGTGATTTTTGAGAGTTGGAATCGACTCAAAAGCTAACTTGGTTGATTTTATAAAAATATTTCAAGTTGCAAAAGCTTCTGTCTTCTTATTTTTATTATGAGAGATCTATAACTCTAAATGAATTAAATCCAACGGGCTTGGATAGAGCATTTCAATACCTTTCAGACAAAATTAGTTTCATGTAATTTGGATTTGTCAAACTCACAGAATTGAATTTTGAAACACTGGACAGAAACTATATTCTAAATAAAAAGAAAAACCTAGATTTGAATCTACGGGCTTGCGCGGGAAAGGAAATGGGCCGGCCCAATGGCGCTACGCGGCGCGAGGCTCAGCTGACAGGGGGGTCCCACTTGTCAGCGGCTCTTAAAACACGAAACGGTACGCGCGCTGTGGGCCGTGCGATTAGAGGCTAGATCTACGGCTGAGGGTCCTCGTCGATGACGGACGGCTCGCCGGCGAGCTCGAACCCTAGCAGCTCGGTGGGGGTCTACTGGGGGCGTACCAGGGCTCCAGCAGGGTCGGCGATGCGGGCGAACGAAGTGGAAGATGACGGCGAGGGGAGGCATGGTCGCGGCGGAGCTTGGGTGGCCGGAATCAACGGCACCCTTCTTCTCCAGAGGCGGCGGCTCCGTGTCCAATTCCGGCGAGCTGCTGCTCCACTTGCTCCAGCGACGGGTGGTTGAGGTTCAGAGAGGTGAGAGGAGTGTAATGGTGTGAGTCTTTAGTGCTGGGGAGGGCTCCTTTTATAGGCTCGACGGTGAGACCGAGCGCGATGGGCGGTCGACGGTGGCGACATGGCTACGGTGAGCTAGCGGCATGGCTGGGGATGGCGATCGATGGGCGGTCCCCTGGCGGTGCTCTAGTGCTTCAATGCGGCCGTAGGGGCAGTGGCATGCGGTAAGTGTGAGGTGGCACTCTGCACGGCCGAAGCGGCTGTGTCCACGGCGAGCGGTGGCTGTGGGGCTTTAGGCGGCGAACGGAGGTGTCTGGGGTGTTCTCTAGGTCGAGGCGGAGCGGTGGGCGCGGGCTGGTGTCGAGCGGCGGCTTGTGCAGGCGGGGACAGTGCGCGCTCTGCGGGCGGCGTCGGCATGCTCGACATGCTCCGGGCACCGCGGTTCCTGGCCGCTCTGCCCTCTGTCTCTGTCCTGGGGCTGGTTGGACGTTGAGGTGGACCACTGGCTATCTCCAGGACACGGTGGATGGCGCTGGCGGCGGCTGTGGCTTGCTGTCGCCGGTGGGGTGCCCAAGTGGGGGTTCGGCCTTAATGGCCATGACCATTTGGTCGTGGCACAGTGTGGGGCTGGGCTAGAGAGGGTTAGGGGGAGTAGTGGAGAGGTTTTTGGTGGCAATTTGGGGAACAAGTTTGGCCAGAACACTATTTAAAATAGTGAAATTGGTTTAGTTTGTAATCTGCCTGCCAAGTGTTTGATGAAATGGCCGCAAGAGAAAAAGTTTTGAATTTTGAGTTCAAAAATTTTGGGTGATCTCCACTAGTGCTAGGTAGTCCCTGGTTGCAAGGGTTTTGAAAATGGTGCTCAATTAGATGGTTTTTGAAATAGGGGTGATCTATGCATATGCATTAGATTCAATTTTAAACTGTCATTTAAAATAGTTAACAGAAGGTTTTTAGTAGATCAAAAGGTTGGCCATGGTACCTCATTATGTGTACTAGCAAGGGGTGTAAAGATCAAGAATTGTTTCTGTTAAGAATTGAGTACTAGGAATAGCCAAAGTAGGTATGAGAGTTAAATTTGTCCAAATGACCATTCCTTCATTTTAATTCTTCTTGATTTGATTTCTTTTAGGAAAAGTTTGGGAATGATGTAGATGATGTTTAAATCACCTAAGAAACATTTTAGAAGCAAAGGATCACACAATCATGGTAATTGAAAACAACTCCTATTTTAAATGCACACATATATGAATGCTTTCATTTTAAATATGGAAAAGTTTTTGTTAATCCTAATTTTGGATGATTTGATCTTTGATAAACTTGGATTGAAGTTTTGGGATGTTACAAACCTTCCCCCCTTAAATAAAATCTCGCCCCGAGATTTACAAGAAAACTAGGAACTAAAAAGATCTGGGAATTCTGTCCTAATGTAATCCTCGCGTTCCCAAGTGGCTTCCTCCTCGGTATGGTTGCTCCACTGAATCTTGAGAAATTTGATACTCCTGGTCCTGGTGGTTCTATAGGCTTCTTCTAAGATACGAATGGGCACTTCCCGATAGGTCAGGTCATTATTGATTTCCACTGCTCTGTGATCGATATTCTTGAAAACTTCAGTCTTCTCAGGCACTTCCAAGCATTTGCAAAGTAACGAGATATGGAACACATTGTGGATGGATGACATCTCTTCAGGCAATTCCAGCTGATACGATACTTCTCCTCGGTGGTTCAGAATCTTGAAAGGTCCGATATATCTGGGAGCTAAATTTCCCTTCAGACTAAAGCGTTGGGTTCCCTTCAATGGTGAAACCTTGAGATATACGAAATCTCCGACATTGAAAGTCAGGTCTCTCCTTCTCTTGTCAGCATAGCTTTTCTGTCTGGATTGGGTGGTCTTGAGGTGCTCACGAACTTTGTGAACTTTCTCTTCTGCTTCTCGGAGAATGTCGGGTCCAAAGATCTGACTCTCTCCTACTTGCGACCAATTCAAAGGGGTACGACACTTTCTTCCGTATAGGAATTCAAATGGCGCCATCTGCAAACTAGCTTGATAACTGTTGTTATATGAGAATTCTGCGAAGGGCAGGCAGTCTTCCCATTTTGATCCATATTCCAACACACAAGCTCTAAGCATATCCTCCAAGATCTGGTTGACTCTCTCAGTCTGTCCATCTGTTTGCGGGTGATACACGGTACTGAAGTTCAACTTGGTTCCTAATCCTTCCTGAACTTTCTGCCAAAATCTTGAAGTAAACTGAGTTCCTCGATCTGATACGATGGTGGGGGTTCCATGCAGACTAACAATCCTAGCAATGTACAGCTCTGCTAGTTTTGCACTCTGGTAGGTTGTCTTGACTGGTATGCAGTGGGCTACCTTGGATAGTCTATCAACTTTGACCCAGATTGAGTCATTTCCCCTACTAGAAGTAGGTAAACCAGTGATCAAGTCCATTCCGACGGAATCCCATTTCCATTCCAGAATCTGCAATGGTTGCAACAATCGTGCAGGTCTCTGATGCTCCGCTTTGACTCTTTGACAGATGTCACATTTGGCTATGTAGCTTCCGATCTCTCTCTTCATCTTGTGCCACCAAAATTGCTCTTTCAAATCCTGATACATCTTTGTTCCTCCGGGGTGGATAGAATAAAGAGTATCATGAGCTTCCTTCATGATAATTTCCTTCAGCTCCAAATCTGCTAGTACACAGATACGTCCCTTGTACCACAGTACACCTTCTTCGTCTTCGGTGAATCCAGGTACTTTGCCTGTACGAATACGACGTTTGATTCTGTCGATACTTTCATTCCCCTTCTGGGCTTCCTTGATTTGGCTAATCAAAGTGGGTTGAAGTTCAATGCTAGCTAGGAATCCTTTGCTAACTAACTCAGTCCTGAACTGCTCCAACTCCTCATACAAACTTGGTTGCTTCTCTTTGATCATGGTGTTAAGCCTACACGGCAATCTGCTAAGAGCATCCGCTACCACATTGGCTTTGCCGGGGTGATAGTGAATGTCAAGGTCATAATCCTTGATTAACTCTATCCATCTTCTTTGCGTCATATTCAACTCCTTCTGGGTGAAGATATACTTCAAGCTCTTATGATCTGAGTAAATCTCACAGCGATTACCCATCAAATAATGACGCCATGTCTTCAACGCTAGAACCACCGCTGCTAGCTCAAGATCATGGGTCGGATAGTTCTGCTCATGCTGCTTCAGTTGTCGAGACAGATACGCGATGACTTTGCCTTCTGTAACTACCTCGGTGAATTACGCTCCTAGTTACAAGCCTAGATGAGCGGAAATGGTTAAAATAGTACGGTGGGGCCCAAATGCCACTCACAGGTAGACCTTTCAGCCGTCCTAACCATTTCCAAACATCGGGACAAGAACGGGCGGCGTAATCGGTAGGCGAAGGGATCAACTACATACACAAATGAGTATGTATGCAAGCCACCATACAACAGTACATCAGAGCCATTCCATCTAAAAAGAAAGGAAATATAGCAACGCCATACGGCAAGATCCAAATACCCTAGTTAGATATAATAGTTTAGGACATCTCCTCATACATCAAACATCAGAGTATCAAGCGGAAGCGGAAGACAAAATCCGAGTACGGATAAGAAGCAAATCGGCATAAGATGCCCCATAAATAAACACATCCCGCCCACAGATCTCACGGATCCCCGTTCCCGGAATCTCTACACCGAATGATCGTTGCCCATATCGTCCGTCTCTTCCACCCAGTATCCATCTTGCGGGTTTACCTGTTCATCTGAATCAAACAATTTATCGTGTGAGACCCTAGGGGTACTCAGCAAGTCTTTATGCCTCTAAAGGGGACATAACCTCGGGTGACGCAATTGCAGCAAAAGATAAACCCTAACAATTCTAGAGATACTCGCTAACCATCCGCCTAACCAGAGATAGACGGATGTCCGTGAATTAATAACAACAGTTATAATGGTAATGACGGTAATAACGGTAATATCCACAGATCCATCCTCCTCCTCGTTTACCGACGAGGAAGCGGACGAACAACCCCCCATCCGTTGGCAGTTTTATTAACCATTCCATGATTTTTGCACTATTTACTAGACAAGTACTTAGTCAAATTAAGGCGGTACTTTAGTTATGCTTGTCTATGATCGAGAAACTGTGCTCCAAGTCGTCCATAACCGCGGACACGGCTTTCAGAAAGTTTTACCCTGCAGGGGTGCACAAATAGCAACACACACTCGATCAACCTCGGAAGAACCAAATCAAAACCCAACGAGGCAGTCACGACAAAGCGATCACAGGATTCAGAAATATTTCATGGGGCCACCCCATTAAGCTACCCGCAACGAAGCTGGCCGGCTACGAGACGGACTCAAGGTTTGTGTGGCCGGCTGTAAACGACTGGGAACCCGAAAGTGTGACTGGGCTTGTCGATACAGCGAAAACGGGTCACGGACCTAAACAGTATAGTGTGCAGTACCTCGCACAATTTAAATAAAGCAGTAAAGCATGGCATAAGTACAGGATAGTAAATAAAACCTCAAACTAGTTTGTGGCCCCAAGAAATAAGAATGAATCAAGCTCTGGCTCAGGGGGGTTCATAAGCCTCCTGGATGTGGATAGCGCGAATAATCAAGGAACAGGAATCAAGTACTCGGGGTCCTACGGGACACAAGTGAGCCTGAAAAACCAAATAGCAAATATGGCTCACCGATGCCACTTTCATTAGTTATCCCATTACTACTCAGGTTAAGTTGTTTAGGTACCTCGTTATCCATCAGACACTCACATACCCTACACATGCTGTTCTACGACTCGCATGGCTCAAACAACTCCTGTAGTAATGGCTCATGGGATGGAGGAACAAGCTTCGGTGGAGTTTAAAAGTAAAGGCTATGCAATACTTGGGATTCAATTTAATGCAATCGCGACTCAAAGATGCAAGAATAAGATAGAGGCAATAGGTACTATATGTATGCAAGCATGTGGTAGTGCTTGCCTGGCAGCCCAGTTGAAGCAATGGATGGATCTGGGTAGTGCTCCTGGTTCTCTTGATATATCCCCTGCTCAGCGTCTATTCGGAGAAGAACCAAACAAACAAGGGCCAACATAAATAAAGTGCGCAAACATATGAATAAAATGCGACAAGCAAACAATCATGCCATGATGAATGATGCACAATTTGCATGGCAATAAGGTAGCATGGCATGGGTGAGGTGTGGAATACAAGAATAAACATTTTTATTTGGTTTTAACCACATTTTATCCTCATATTAGTTGTTGTACACATTATATTTATATGATGCATGCTTCAAATCAAAACATGGAATGCATAAACAGAAAGGTCTCGTCGAGCTAATCATTTTAGACATATCATTTGTTAAATTTGGAGTTATAAATCAAAAGTTATTAATTATTTAAGGTAAAAGGGCATTTTGTTGTAATTTTAATCAACTTGGAAAATAAAGTGTTCAAAATATATTTTGAATGGCATATTTGAATTCCTCACATTTTTCTGATTTGAAAACATATATTGTTTGTATTATTTGGATTTATATTTCAAAAGATATTTAAAAACAGATTTAAGTTTGAATTTGAATTAATTTGAAATAGATTTGAATTAAAACAGAAAACGGAAAATCTTTTGTCACACAGACCAGTTCTAGCCGCAGACACTTACAGGTGGGGCCAGGCTGACTCAGCAGCACCGCGCGCAGAAAACGTTTTTACACCGCGGGCTAGGCCAGCCACTGAGACTGACTGGCGGGACCGGGGCTCGATGGGGCCACTCGCTGGCGCGTCCAGCAGGCGCACGCCACGTGGGCGATCCCAGGACGCGGGGAGGGATCGGTTCGTGATGGCTATACTTTTTCAGGGGGTTTCTTTGCAAAAGGGCGCTGAGGCTGGCAGGTGGGGCACTAGGGAGCTCGGGTTGAGGCGGGAAAAACTACAGGGGGCTAAGCGCAAAACGACGTCGGCTGTGGCTGCACGTGCTGACGGAAAAGTCCTGCCGGCAGCGGATCCGGCTGCTTTCCGTCGACGGTGGCGACGAATCCGCTGGGAGAAACGCATCGCGGTAAAAACGAAAGCTGAAGAGGGGACCTAGGGCTACGTCTTTCGTTCAGGTGGCACCGCCGGAGGAGGGCTACAGCGCAAGCAACGCAGCAAAGAACAGGGGTGGGACAGATGCTACTGCAGCAGCTGCTGCCAGAGCGCGACGCGCGGCGCGCGCGCAGAGCGCTCGACGGAAGGCGGCGGCGATGCAAGGTGAGAGGGGGCGGGAGACGATGTCTAGGGGGTCGATGTGCTCACCAGGGACTCGTCGGTGTGGTCACCGGAGCTGGAGGTGGCTCAGGTCGGAGCAGAGGCAGGGGCTCTGCGAGCTTCGGCTCTGGTGGCTGCGGCGTGTCCGGGGAGCTTCGGAGGGCTTCGGGGAGACGTGGCCGGGGCAGGGCGATGTGGAGGAGACAGAGGGGAGTCCTGGTGCTCCTGGATCGCCTTGGGGAGCAGCAGGCTGCGCAGATCGAGATCAAGGCCGAAGTAGCTAGGGTTTAGGGCATGATGGAAAGCTTGCATGGCTTGGGGAGGAAGAAGGGAGGTAGAGGAGGACCTGGGCGCCTCCCAGATCTGACCTGAGAGGGATAAGGTGAGCTGGGGTGGTTGGGGAGATAAGGGAGAGAGGAGAGAGGCACATGGGGTGGTGGTGGCTTTGGCAAAAAGGGAGGAGGGTGATCGGGGCTCCCTCTTTCTCCTCTTTGTCTTGTAGCCAAAGAAAGGGGGAGGGCAGAGAGGCTGCCAGGTGGGGCCAGGTGGTCAGGTGGGGCCAGCAAAGAAGAGAGAAGAGAGAGGCCGAGAGAGAGGGGGTATAGATAGAATGGGCTCGGTCTAGGGTTAGAGAGGACTCGGGTTAGGGTTTGGAGGGATAGGGTAGATCATGGGTTAGGTTTAGGGTTTAGCTAGGTTTAGAGAGAGAGGTTAGAAAAAGGGGTGGAGAGGTGGTTTTGTAGATGAGCACAAGGTGGTGGTAAGGAGACCACAAAGAGAGAGAGAGAGGGGGATGGTGATGATGGGGTAGGTGATATGAGTGGCATGGTTTAGGGTTTTAGGGAGAGATAGAAGGAGTGGCTTCCTTTTGATAAGACCAAGCTAGAACATGACAAGCTCCAACAAGATCACGGCAAGAAAAAGAGAGGGATGTGGTGATAGGGTTTAAGCAAGATCGAAATAGATCAAGCCAAAAGAAGGGATAGAGATAGAGATGATCCACTCAAAATTCAAATAAAATCCAAATGACAAGCAAAAGGTGGTACTTGCATGGCCCATGGAAAATATTTATTGCCATGCTGATTCTTGTGAAAACAATATTATTACATGGCATTATTATTATGCATTCCCAAAATTGGAATAAAAGCCAAGCAAAAATAATTAAAAGGATGCTCCATGTGGAGTAGTTGGTGATGACCATATTTGAATAAAAATGGGACATGCTAGTGTGTATGTGCCACTAGGTATTTAGTAAGCCCAAAAATATCCAAGCATGATAATAACCCCAAAACAACACATATGGAAGCTAGGAAAAGGTTCCACTCACAAGGCATGCAAAAGTGGCCATGTGGCTCCCATATATCAATAATGTGAAAACAATATGATGCTAAGATGAGAGCATGTGGAAAAGAATTGGATCCATCCCAACCCACATGAGCTAGAGGTAAGACCCAAATAAAGTGCAAAGCTCACATTTAGTTGGATGGTGGAATTATATGGGGTGGTGACAAGAAAGGTGATGGAGTTTGAATAAAAGATATGCCCCTAGCTCAACTTGGGCATTTAAACAATATATCAATAACCAAATACAATATCAAGAGGCAAATACAATTAATAATCCATATGAGAGAAGAACCAAATCAAAAGGGTTTTATATGATGCTCAAATGCAAGGAGGCATGATGACATGAGCATGATATAATGATGATGCAACTAATTATATATTTGAAGTAGCCATTATATTACTAGACCAAGTAGCATTGCAATTGTTAGACAATTGGGATGCTACAACTCTCCCCCACTAAACAGGAATCTCGCCCCGAGATTCTAGGAAAAAGAAAACAACACCAGGAGAGGCGGGTGTTCGGAACGAAGGTTACCCTCACATTCCCAAGATGATGAAGAACGGAATGGTCCGACTACTACACCTTACAAAACTTGCTAGACTTGTTGCGAGTCTTGCGTTTTGCTTGAGACACAAAGGGTTAGAAGAATTGAAGGATTGCCGTGAGACAAGAAGGATAGGATGGACATAGCTTCAGTTTTCTCAAGACACATGATAAAAGAATAGAACCACTTGTGAAAGAAAAGGAAAAGGTGATGTATCATGGATAAAGAGAGACACACCATTAAGATTAAAGATTTACCGATACTAGAGAGGATGAATCTCTGTCTCGCCGGAAGAAAAGAGCTAGATTGGTGAGGTTTTGAACCATTATGACGATAGCATCGTACCTTCTCTCGGATTTGAGAAATGAAGTTCGGAAACAATATTGCCTTCAAGCAATAGAGTCCCTTGATATCAACAGAAAGATTTAGTTCGACATCGTCGGATTAGATTCTTGTTGTGCCGGTAAGAACCAAGGATCACGCAATTGAGGTGCGCGGATATAACTTCCAGAGACGGATGTGAAGCCAGATCATGGTGGAATCCTGAGACGCAACGAATATGGAGGATCTGGAGTTTATTGTAGAGATACCTATTGCTTTCTTTAGCCTTGAGGCTAACGCAATAGATTTGCGGCGGATGGCATTAACCATAATTGGCTTTACCACAGCAAAAGAATTGATGAAACAAAGAGAGAGATAGTTTCCTTCCATCTTGTTTGGGGATGACGAGCACCGGTAGAAAGACGAGGACCGAAAGGAGTTTGCGTTTGTTTCCACCAGATAATTGAGGATTTTTCTCCGTGTAGAAAGGGTGAGATCACCAACAAGAGATTATTGATTACTTTCTTCGAGAGAGCACTCCGGAAAAAAACAAGGACGGAAGTAAAAGTATCGAGGGATAAAGGCCACTTCTAACTTTCGTGGAATGTGTGAAATCACATTAATTCACCAATTCAATGTATAAGAGCGAATGATAAGAGTAGTGGTATGGTAGCTACTCCATCCCGCACTCAAAGCATTACTCCGCACAAGAATAAGAAAACCATGCAACCCAACTACCGAAACAGACTGAAGGTATTGACAAGAAGAGCTCATGGAACTCCGTAAGAAAACAAAGATTGATACAAATGATTCGCCGGATTCATAGATAGATAAAGATGATGAGGTTGTCGTCATGTTGGAAGTACCAAGCCACCGGAAAGATATGAAGGAAGATCACGGATACAACTGCAAGATTCCACAGATAAAGAAAAAGATAACACCAACTTGAACAGAAGGAATACAAGATCTGGAAGGTCTTCATGGCCTCCGGTGGATTGAGCATAGACGATAGAGCGAGAGGGTTTCAAGAGATTACTTGACGAGACTGAGGTGAAAGAACTCCATGTTCTTCTTGAAATGATTGAGAGAGATTTAGCAGTTTTGAGGAAATCTTCAGCGAAACGATGACGATAACTTGCCAATAAGGAACAACTCCGGATTGGTTGAAGATGGAGGATGGAATTAACAATGAACTTGCTGATTCCAGAATTGAAGCGATCTATTTAGCAGAAGGACGTGGCCGAGATAGGTGACTTCAAAAAGTCAGAATTCTCACTTTGAGACTTTGCACACAGGCAGTGCTCACGAAGCTTGAGAGAAAGAGACACAGATGATCTTCCATGTCCTTCCATTGATATCGAATAGGCAAGCATATTATCAACATATACCACCATGGATTAACAAGATATTCCCAGAATATCAAGTTCAAAAGGCGAGAGAAACGAACAAATGCTCGAACACTTCCCGAGCTCAACGCTCTTAGAAAGAACAATATTAAGAGCTCGGGTTCGTGTTGAAGAAGAAGCACTGGAAGAACAGATTATCTGGTCCTTCGGAAGAAAAAGAGGTGTCACCTGGTTCACATTGTCGATCGGATCACCGGTTACAAAGATAAAGAGATCTTGGATAAAGAAACGATTATAGCTCATACTTCAAGCAAAGCTACCAGAGACGAAAAGATGCAATTCCCTCGTCTCAGAGAGAATTTTGCAGATATGGAGTTCAAAAAGATATGCAGCATGATGGACAGATGATAGACCGCCGTAGTGCCTTGAGAAACTCCGGGTTGCCAAAAATGCTTGAATATGCATATATATGATCACGGTGTACTCAAAATCACAGGAGATAACCATCACCATTGGAGGATAGAGTTGATAGCAATTTCCATATTCCAATCGCCACTTATCATGAGTGGAATATAGCTATGCCGAGAACCCAATTACAATCACCAGCATCGGATCGACACCTGTTATGTAATTAGCCCAAGAGAATTGGAGATGAAAAGAAACTCCAGGATTAAGCGCCGGTGACAAAAGAATGAGTTAGCATGGACATGCTGATAAAAGGGAGATAGATAATGTTTCACACACGACTGAAAAGGAGTGTGGAAACACAGATGTATCAAAGAAAAATTTTCCGCATTTTTCGGCATTAAAATACCAATAGATGCGCAAAATCACTTATCAGGTAGAGATTAGCAACTGATGCTTACACAGACTGTGGAGTTGCCAGAAGGAAGGACACCCTTAAGAAAATGGCACCGGTTAACAAGGAGTCAGATAGATCGCGCCGGTTTTCAAAAGCCTGTCAGTATGGAATGTACCAACAGTTGATAACCAAAGGCAGATTGTGATAACAACTTGGATGCAACAGATACACAAGGAATTACACACACACACACACACACTTTCTATGGTACTACGGAAACCCAGAACACGTGAATCCTAGTTTGAATTTTAAGAAGAGGATTGAAAACGTTACACTTCCTTGCCAGAAGAGGGTGGTGGGTGGGTAAGAAGAAAAGTGGAAGCAGTCCTACTCTCACGTTTTGTTTTTCCCTAGTATACATAGCTACCAAAATATTTGCTAGACAGACAACGACCATTTGGGTGAGACCCTGAAGGTCGGGATGGCTCTGATACCAATTGTAACTACCTCGGTGAATTACGCTCCTAGTTACAAGCCTGGATGAGCAGAAATGGTTAAAATAGTACGGTGGGGCCCAAATGCCACTCACAGGTAGACCTTTCAGCCGTCCTAACCATTTCCAAACATCGGGACAAGAACGGGCGGCGTAATCGGCAGGCGAAGGGATCAACTACATACACAAATGAGTATGTATGCAAGCCACCATACAACAGTACATCAGAGCCATTCCATCTAAAAAGAAAGGAAATATAGCAACGCCATACGGCAAGATCCAAACACCCTAGTTAGATATAATAGTTTAGGATATCTCCTCATACATCAAACATCAGAGTATCAAGCGGAAGCGGAAGACAAAATCCGAGTACGGATAAGAAGCAAATCGGCATAAGATGCCCCATAAATAAACACATCCCGCCCAGATCTCACAGATCCCCGTTCCCGGAATCTCTACACCGAATGATCGTTGCCCATATCGTCCGTCTCTTCCACCCAGTATCCATCTTGCGGGTTTACCTGTTCATCTGAATCAAACAATTTATCGTGTGAGACCCTAGGGGTACTCAGCAAGTCTTTATGCCTCTAAAGGGGACACAACCTGGGGTGACGCAATTGCAGCAAAAGATAAACCCTAACAATTCTAGAGATACTCGCTAACCATCCGCGTAATAACAACAGTTATAATGGTAATGACGGTAATAACGGTAATATCCACAGATCCATCCTCCTCCTCGCTTACCGACGAGGAAGCGGACGAACAACCCCCCCATCCGTTGGCAGTTTTATTAACCATTCCATGATTGTTGCACTATTTACTAGACAAGTACTTAGTCAAATTAAGGCGGTACTTTAGTTATGCTTGTCTATGATCGAGAAACTGTTCTCCAAGTCGTCCATAACCGCGGACACGGCTTTCAGAA
This sequence comes from Avena sativa, assembly GCA_916181665.1. NCBI lineage: Eukaryota > Viridiplantae > Streptophyta > Magnoliopsida > Poales > Poaceae > Avena > Avena sativa. The sequence goes on along the minus strand of OV702289.1, from coordinate 354,118,465 downwards.
AGTTTTACCCTGCAGGGGTGCACAAATATCAACACACACTCGATCAACCTCGGAAGAACCAAATCAAAACCCAACGAGGCAGTCACGACAAAGCGATCACAGGATTCAGAAATATTTCAGGGGGCCACCCCATTAAGCTACCCGCAACGAAGCTGGCCGGCTACGAGATGGACTCAAGGTTTGTGTGGCCGGCTGTAAACGACTGGGAACCCGAAAGTGTGACTGGGCTTGTCGATACAGCAAAAACGGGTCACGGACCTAAACAGTACAGTGTGCAGTACCTCGCACAATTTAAATAAAGCAGTAAAGCATGGCATAAGTACAGGATAGTAAATAAAACCTCAAACTAGTTTGTGGCCCCAAGAAATAAGAATGAATCAAGCTCTGGCTCAGGGGGGTTCATAAGCCTCCCGGATGTGGATAGCGCGAATAATCAAGGAACAGGAATCAAGTACTCGGGGTCCTACGGGACACAAGTGAGCCTGAAAAACCAAATAGCAAATATGGCTCACCGATGCCACTTTCATTAGTTATCCCATTACTACTCAGGTTAAGTTGTTTAGGTACCTCGTTATCCATCAGACACTCACATACCCTACACATGCTGTTCTACGACTCGCATGGCTCAAACAACTCCTGTAGTAATGGCTCATGGGATGGAGGAACAAGCTTTGGTGGAGTTTAAAAGTAAAGGCTATGCAATACTTGGGATTCAATTTAATGCAATCGCGACTCAAAGATGCAAGAATAAGATAGAGGCAATAGGTACTATATGTATGCAAGCATGTGGTAGTGCTTGCCTGGCAGCCCAGTTGAAGCAATGGATGGATCTGGGTAGTGCTCCTGGTTCTCTTGATATATCCCCTGCTCAGCGTCTATTCGGAGAAGAACCAAACAAACAAGGGCCAACATAAATAAAGTGCGCAAGCATATGAATAAAATGCGACAAGCAAACAATCATGCCATGATGAATGATGCACAATTTGCATGGCAATAAGGTAGCATGGCATGGGTGAGGTGTGGAATACAAGAATAAACATTTATATTGGGTTTTAACCACATTTTATCCTCATATTAGTTGCTGTACACATTATATTTATATGATGCATGCTTCAAATCAAAACATGGAATGCATAAACAGAAAGGCCTCGTCGAGCTAATCATTTTAGACATATCATTTGTTAAATTTGGAGTTATAAATCAAAAGTTATTAATTATTTAAGGTAAAAGGGCATTTTGTTGTAATTTTAATCAACTTGGAAAATAAAGTGTTCAAAATATATTTTGAATGGCATATTTGAATTCCTCACATTTTTCTGATTTGAAAACATATATTGTTTGTATTATTTGGATTTATATTTCAAAAGATATTTAAAAACAGATTTAAGTTTGAATTTGAATTAATTTGAAATAGATTTGAATTAAAACAGAAAACGGAAAATCTTTTGTCACACAGACCAGTTCTAGCCGCAGACACTTACAGGTGGGGCCAGGCTGACTCAGCAGCACCGCGCGCAGAAAACGTTTTTACACCGCGGGCTAGGCCAGCCACTGAGACTGACTGGCGGGACCGGGGCTCGATGGGGCCACTCGTTGGCGCGTCCAGCAGGCGCACGCCACGTGGGCGATCCCAGGACGCGGGGAGGGATCGGTTCGTGATGGCTATACTTTTCTAGGGGGTTTCTTTGCAAAAGGGCGCTGAGGCTGGCAGGTGGGGCACTAGGGAGCTCGGGTTGAGGCGGGAAAAACTACAGGGGGCTAAGCGCAAAACGACGTCAGCTGTGGCTGCACGCGCTGACGGAAAAGTCCTGCCGGCGGCGGATCCGGCTGCTTTCCGTCGACGGTGGCGACGAATCCGCTGGGAGAGACGCATCGCGGTAAAAACGAAAGCTGAAGAGGGGACCTAGGGCTACGTCTTTCGTTCAGGTGGCACCGCCGGAGGAGGGCTACAGCGCAAGCAACACAGCGAAGAACAGGGGCGGGACAGATGCTGCTGCAGCTGCTGCTGCCAGAGCGCGACGCGCGGCGCGCGCGTAGAGCGCTCGACGGAAGGCGGCGGCGATGCAAGGTGAGAGGGGGCGGGAGACGATGTCTAGGGGGTCGATGTGCTCACCAGGGACTCGTCGGTGTGGTCGCCGGAGCTGGAGGTGGCTCAGGTCGGAGCAGAGGCAGGGGCTCTGCGAGCTTCGGCTCCGGTGGCTGCGGCGTGTCCGGGGAGCTTCGGAGGGCTTCGGGGAGACGTGGCCGGGGCAGGGCGATGTGGAGGAGACAGAGGGGAGTCCTGGTGCTCCTGGATCGCCTTGGGGAGCAGCAGGCTGTGCAGATCAAGATCAAGGTCGAAGTAGCTAGGGTTTAGGGCATGATGGAAAGCTTGCATGGCTTGGGGAGGAAGAAGGGAGGTAGAGGAGGACCTGGGCGCCTCCCAGATCCGACCTGAGAGGGATAAGGTGAGCTGGGGTGGTTGGGGAGATAAGGGAGAGAGGAGAGAGGCACATGGGGTGGTGGTGGCTTTGGCAAAAAGGGAGGAGGGTGATCGGGGCTCCCTCTTTCTCATCTTTGTCTTGTAGCCAAAGAAAGGGGGAGGGCAGAGAGGCTGCCAGGTGGGGCCAGGTGGTCAGGTGGGGCCAGCAAAGAAGAGAGAAGAGAGAGGCCGAGAGAGAGGGGGTATAGATAGAATGGGCTCGGTCTAGGGTTAGAGAGGACTCGGGTTAGGGTTTGGAGGGATAGGGTAGATCATGGGTTAGGTTTAGGGTTTAACTAGGTTTAGAGAGAGAGGTTAGAAAAAGGGGTGGAGAGGTGGTTTTGTAGATGAGCACAAGGTGGTGGTAAGGAGACCACAAAGAGAGAGAGAGAGGGGGGGATGGTGATGATGGGGTAGGTGATATGAGTGGCATGGTTTAGGGTTTCAGGGAGAGATAGAAGGAGTGGCTTCCTTTTGACAAGACCAAGCTAGAACATGACAAGCTCCAACAAGATCACGGCAAGAAAAAGAGAGGGATGTGGTGATAGGGTTTAAGCAAGATCGAAATAGATCAAGCCAAAAGAAGGGATAGAGATAGAGATGATCCACTCAAAATTCAAATAAAATCCAAATGACGAGCAAAAGGTGGTACTTGCATGGCCCATGGAAAATATTTATTGCCATGCTGATTCTTGTGAAAACAATATTATTACATGGCATTATTATTATGCATTCCAAAAATTGGAATAAAAGCCAAGCAAAAAGAATTAAAAGGATGCTCCATGTGGAGTAGTTGGTGATGACCATATTTGAATAAAAATGGGACATGCTAGTGTGTATGTGCCACTAGGTATTTAGTAAGCCCAAAAATATCCAAGCATGATAATAACCCCAAAACAACACATATGGAAGCTAGGAAAAGGTTCCACTCACAATGCATGCAAAAGTGGCCATGTGGCTCCCATATATCAATAATGTGAAAACAATATGATGCTAAGATGAGAGCATGTGGAAAAGAATTGGATCCATCCCAACCCACATGAGCTAGAGGTAAGACCCAAATAAAGTGCAAAGCTCACATTTAGTTGGATGGTGGAATTATATGGGGTGGTGACAAGAAAGGTGATGGAGTTTGAATAAAAGATATTCCCCCAGCTCAACTTGGGCATTTAAACAATATATCAATAACCAAATACAATATCAAGAGGCAAATACAATTAATAATGCATATGAGAGAAGAACCAAATCAAAAGGGTTTTATATGATGCTCAAATGCAAGGAGGCATGATGACATGAGCATGATATAATGATGATGCAACTAATTATATATTTGATGTAGCCATTATATTACTAGACCAAGTAGCATTGCAATTGTTAGACAATTGGGATGCTACACCTTCTTGCATCAATACACATCCTACACCAATCTTGGATGCATCACAATACACATCAAACGGCTTCTTGATGTCTGGCATGATCAAAATTGGGGCTGATATCAATCTCTTCTTCAGCTCCTGGAAACTGGCTTCACACTTGTCTGTCCATTCAAACTTCTTGTCCTTCTTCAACAATTGGGTCATTGGTCGGTCTATGCTCGAGAATCCTTCTACGAATTTGCGCTAATATCCCGCTAATCCGAGAAATGAACGAACTTGGGTTTGATTGGTTGGGGCTTCCCATTCTTCGACGTCTTTGATCTTGCTGGGATCAACAGAGACTCCTCCGGCAGACACAATATGTCCTAGGAATCCTACTTCTTTCAGCCAAAACTCACACTTGCTGAACTTGGCATATAACTGATGCTCTCTCAGGGTTTCTAGGATGATTCTCAGATGTTGCTCATGCTCTTCTTCTGACTTGGAGTAGATAAGGATGTCGTCGATAAACACAACTACAAACTTATCTAGGAAATTCATAAAGATCTTATTCATGAGATTCATGAAATAAGCAGGGGCATTGGTTAATCCAAAAGACATAACCGTATACTCGTATAACCCATATGAGTAGTAAAGGCGGTCTTCGGAATATCCATTGCACGAATCTTAAGTTGGTGATAACCAGTCCTAAGATCAATCTTTGAGAATACCTGAGCTCCAGTCAACTGATCAAATAGATCCTCTATCTTTGGCAAGGGGTACTTATTCTTGATGGTGACATCATTCAACTTTCTGTAGTCTATACACAGACGGTTGCCTCCATCTTTCTTGTCGACGAATAACACTGGTGATCTCCATGGCGATGCACTTGGCTGAATCAAGCCTGTTGCTAACATGGCATCCAACTGCTTCTTTAGTTCTACTAACTCTGAGGGGTTCATGGTATAGGGTCTCTAGGATATAGGTCCGGTTCTGGGGATTAGTTCGATAATGAACTCTATATCCCTATCCGGGGGCATACCTGGCAATTCATCTGGGAATACGTCGGGGTATTCACAGAATACTCAATGGTAGGCAGGGCTACACTTTTGTTGCATTTGAATTGACGGGGTAAGGTTTCAGAGATATGTTCTACTATTACTCCAGAACTACTGGTCATGGTGATGGCTTTCTTAGCACAGTCTATCAGTCCTTTATGCCTTGACATCCAGTCCATACCTAGTACTACTTCCAAACCTTTGGTTCCAAGTACAATTAGGTTGGCATAAAAATCTATCCCATGTATTCTGATAGGTACAGCCTTGCAAATTTTTCTAGCTTTTGTTGTTGAACCGGGGATTTGAACTATCATGACATGCTTCAGGTTGGTTGGGCAAATCTTACTAGTGTATACAAATTCTTCGGTGACAAATGAATGCGATGCTCCAGAATCAAACAATACTCTTGCTAAAACTGAGTTGACAAAAAACATACCCAGCACGACATCTGGTGCTTCCTGGGCTTCTTCTGCGTTCATGTGGAAGAGACGACCGTTGCGGTTGTGCGGGTTCCCTAGGGCAAATCTCCTTCCTGGTTGAACACGACGCTGCTGCTGAGCTGGGGCATTCATAGGGGAATTGGCGGGAGTCTTCTTGGGACACTCATTGGAGTAGTGACCCTTCACTCCACACTCGAAACAAGTGATCTGGGACTTGTCCTTGACTGCAACAGGTACAACATTGCTGCCAGTTCTGGGGGCAGTGTTGTTGTTGTTGCTCTTGGGAGGGGCACGGTTGAAGTTGTTGGCGTTGCCGGAGTGGTGATTGTTTCCTCCTGGCTTCACATTTCCTCCGATACGGTTGGGGTAGCTTGGGCGAGAATGTGGGGGTCGGTTTTTCCTTGGTGCATATCCCGGTGAGGGGTTGGGACGGTACTTCTGGTGACTACTGGATCCAGACTTCTGCATCATACGACGCTTGCGATTGTCGTTTGCCTGGTTAATCTTCCCTTCCATCTGAATGGCACAGTCGACTAGCTCTTCGAGATCCTGGAAACGGATGTTGACGAGGACAGTCTACATCTCATCATGTAGTCCGTTTAAGAATCTCTCTTTCTTCTTGGCCTCCGTGTTGATTTCATCCGGTGCATATCTGGCAAGTGACAAGAATTTGTCACGTTACTCTACTACGGTCAATCTTCCTTGCTTCAGTTCACGGAATTCATCTCTCATCCTGTTGACAAGACCTTGCCGCACGTGGGTGCGGCTGAACTTGACCTTGAATGCTTCCCTGGTCATCACCTAGCCATGGTTCATGTTGCGGACGCTATTCCACCAAGCTCTTGCATCTCCTGCTAGATAGTGGGTGGTGAAGAGAACTTTCTCATTCTCATCAACTCCTGCAACTTCGAGGTTGTTTTCCATGGTCTGTAACCAGTCATCAGCATCTAATGGGTTTTCAGATTGGTTGAAGATTGGGGGATTGGTGTTCTAAATTTTTTTGAGTTTAGATCCATGGTGATCCTGATTTCCATGTCCTTGGTTGTTGAGAGCCATTTGGGCGATCTGCTGCAATGTCGCTAAGTTGGCTTGACACTCGGCCCTGCTTGCTTCACGGTCCGCGATGAGATTCTGCAAGATCTGCAGCATTGGGTCCTGCGATGAGCTGCTCCCTCCTTGGTTTCCACGAGTCATCTGAAGATTGAGATAGATATATGGGTAAGAGGGAAATTCTAAGGTTCATGGTTTTGGGTTTTCAAAGCTACACTTTGAGTTAGACTCAGTTTTTTCAAATAATTTTACTTTCATTCATGCAATCAAGCACACGATACAACACACACCACAACAATCAAAGGGAAAAACATATGGTTTTAAGAACCATTCTGCAAGCTACGATACAATGAGATGATACATCTCATGCTACGATAGTGCTCTAGTGCATCTACTCATCGTCGATGAAGTCGGAGTCTTCATCATCAGTGTAGAAGTCCACAACATCCTCTTCCAGAAAATCATCATCGTTGCTGAGGTAAGAATCCATATCTCCTTGGATGTCTTCTCCCTCATCATCTTCTTCCTTGGCAGCAAGCTGAGCTTCCTGCTCCTTGACGGTCTTCTCGAGGTCGGCCACCTTCTTGCGAAGACGGGCGATGGTGCGATCCTTCTTTGCATGCTGGCGACGAAGAGACTGGTGATCTTGGACGAGCAGTGTGAAAGTCTGGGCCTTCTGGTCGGCGATGGCACGGTTCTGGTTGGCTAACTCTCTGGCATTGTCTAGTTCCTGCTGTCGGTCATGAAGCAAGAAGTCAAGGTTCTCCACTTGACGCCTCAACTCTGGGTGACTTGGCATCTCCATCGGCATTCCCATGAAGTCACGTCTTGCATAGTGGGCAAAACGGGTTCCTTGAATCTTGTTTACGCTGAGGGCACATAGACGTGCGAGAGCTTCATGCATTGCCCTCGCTAATCCATCTAGCCAGTTTTTCTCTCTCACAAAGAACTGAATTCTCTCGGAAGTTGGTGCTTCAATGCTTCCTCGAAGATCTGCGGTGACTAGCCATTGTAGGTCTCCTCCTGGGGGTCCTGGAAGTTGAGCTCCAAGAAACTCCGGATGTGGGCGTCCCAGTAATTCTGACAGTGAATCCAGATCCCTCTCGAAGATCAGCTGACCTCCGTTTCCCAACTGCTAAAACTTGCTGAACTGAGTCTCCATCTACAAGAATTTAGGATGAGGAAATTAGTGAAGTGATCAAGTGTGTCAAATTTTAAGTAGTAATGTAAGAATTTTGAGGAACATGTATTTTTGAGAAAGAATGGGTTCACAAGGGTAAGAGGGGAAATAGTTTTTCATAAATACTCACTTTGGTTTTGAAGCTAAGTTTTTGGTTTGGACGTCCATTCTAACTAGGGTCTCCTACGGTCAGGATGGCTCTGATACCAACTTGTCAACACCCGGATTTTTAATCCTAGACGCCCGTTATGCCATACCTCGCAATCCTAGGATTACCATTTTTGCGAGACATAACAGATTGGATATCACAATACATCATCCATTACAAACCATACATAAGGTTTTACACAAATACGGATCTCATGATCCAGTCTTTAATACAACAAGCAGCGGAAATAAACGATAGCGTAGCAGTGGGGTCCATCTTCAGGGGCACAGGCAATGCTGACGAAGGCAGATAGTCCTAGTTATCATAGCCGTCCTGCTGACCATCATCTTGATAATCTCCTTCATAGTCTGGCCATGATAATAGCTAGGGACAAAAGCCATGAGTACTCTTTAAGTACTCGCAAACTACTACTAGCAAGGGTTATAATACTAAGTTAAAGTACTGAAATTAAAGAACCACTATCAAGTTAAGTTTGAAACCTAAGCTGAGTTCTGAAGCAAGAAAAGATAAATTAAAGTTCTAGAATCACTTAAGTTGGGAAGCTAATTTCATTAACACAACCCTGTTGTGGTCAAGTCAAAGTTCATCATTCATTTCAAGTTATTTAGAAAACATCTGACAACGAAACAGTATGGCCATTCCAACTATCCATAACCGTGGACGCGGCTATTCGAATAGTTTGACACTCTGCAGAGGTGGTACACTTTCACCACAAGATTCGATACATCTGTCAGGGATAACCCTAAATCATCATACTTAGTATGCAGATAATCAAACATAACCTTCCCTTTACACACCCTAGTACAAGCACCTCTCCTATGATCATGGCCTCCCAACCATGACCATCACTCATCTTGGGCACTGCATAGGTGGACATCATTGAGAGGTAGCCTCAGCTCAAACCTCTCCCGTGAGGGAACTAATACTAATGCATATAAATTTCCACCTAAGCCTTACCCAATTCAGGTAATGTGGTTGTACGGTAAATTTGGAATGGTATCGCATCCGAATCCAACCATTAGTTTTATAAAAGGGTTAAGGGTCATGCCTCATCATTTTCATCATCATAAACCAATTGTGTTTCTCAACACATGTCAAAACATCTCAATAGAATGACTCATCATTCCAAGGTTTTCACAATTCATTTTCACCAAGTGTTCCCATCTAAAGTGACTCAAGTTTTGATCTATTCTAAAACACTAGGTTAAGAGTGTTCACTAAGGTGGAAAGGTGGGATCAATCTCATGCCATAGAATGACATCTAAAGGTTTCTAAGTAGGTCAAGTTTTATACTCTTTATGCTACCTTCAAAATTAATTAAAGAACTTTGTGTAAACTAAGGGGGGTAAAACTTGTTAATGAGACTTAGAGTACTAATAGAAAAAGGGGGTGTGATCAAAGTATGCTTAAGGCATCTTTACTAAACTACCTAGTTTTATTCTAGCTTGCTACAATATCTTACTAAAGCATGTTTGCAAGGGTTATCTTGACACTAATAGCTTGCCTTGGTTGGTGCAGTGGTTGAAGTTTTCTTCTTCTTCTTCTTCTTCTTGGTAGAACTCCTCCTCCTCGAAGGCTTGGTCGATACTATCGTCTAGAAATACATAGGCAGTGCACAATCACCAAACAATCCTTAACTAGGCTAAGTATTATTCTAAACCACACAATTGATGATCTATTATAATCACAAGCATCACACGTTTAATTCAATAGTTTCAACCTTTTTATTTTGGAAAAGTAATTTCTACTCATTGAAATATTAACTAAAATTTAATATTCACCCCCAACATATGGGATCATGTGGACACATGTCCTCACCACATATTCTAACATGTGGGAATGAGATTTAAAGGTTGGATCAATATTACTTTGGTTTAAGTTCATTATTTAATGATTTAAAGTGACTAGAAATGCCTATATAGCATTATTTTGGTACTAGTCCAAAGTCACTGCCTGTAAACCTTAATATTATTACATATTTGGATAGATATGATGAGATGTGATTTTTGAGAGTTGGAATCAACTCAAAAGCTAACTTGGTTGATTTTATAAAAATATTTCAAGTTGCAAAAGCTTCTGTCTTCTTATTTTTATTATGAGAGATCTATAACTCTAAATGAATTAAATCCAACGGGCTTGGATAGAGAATTTCAATACCTTTCAGACAAAATTAGTTTCATGTAATTTGGATTTGTCAAACTCACAGAATTGAATTTTGAAACACTGGACAGAAACTATATTCTAACTAAAAAGAAAAACCTAGATTTGAATCTACGGGCTTGCGCGGGAAAGGAAATGGGCCGGCCCAGTGGCGCTACGCGGCATGGGGCTCAGCTGACAGGGGGGTCCCACTTGTCAGTGGCTCTTAAAACACGAAACGGTACGCGTGCTGTGGGCCGTGCGATTAGAGGCTAGATCTACGGCTGAGGGTCGTCGTCGACAACGGACGGGTCACCGGCGAGCTCGAACCCTAGCAGCTCGGTGGGGGTCTACTGGGGGCATACCAGGGCTCCAGCGGGGTCGGCGATGCGGGCGAACGAAGTGGAAGATGACGGCGAGGCGAGGCGTGGTCGCGGCGGAGCTTGGGGTGGCCGGAATCAACGACACCCTTCTTCTCTAGAGGCGGCGGCTCCGGCTCCAATTCCGGCGAGCTGCTACTCCACTTGCTCCGGCGACGGGTGGTTGAGGTTCAGAGAGGTGAGAGGAGTGGAATGGTGTGAGTCTTTAGTGCTGGGGAGGGCTCCTTTCATAGGCTCGACGGTGAGACCGAGCGGGATGGCGGTCGACGGTGGCGACATGGCTCCGGCGAGCTAGCGGCATGGCTAGGGATGGCGATCGATGGGCGGTCCCCTGGCAGTGCTCTAGTGCTTCAATGCCGCTGTAGGGGCGGTGGCATGCGGTCGGGGTGAGGTGGCGCTCTGCGCGGCCGAAGCGGCTGTGTCCACGGCGACCGGTGGTTGTGGGGCTTTGGGCGGTGAACGGAGGTGTCTGGGGTGTTCTCTAGGTCGGGGCGGAGCGGTGGGCGCGGGCTGGTGTCGAGTGGCGGCTTGTGCACGCGGGGACAGTGCGCGCTCTGCGGGCGGCGTCGGCATGCTCGACAAGGTCTGGGCGCGGCGGTTCCTGGCCGCTCTGCCCTCTGTCTCTGGCCTGGGGCTGGTTGGATGGTGGAGGTGGACCACTGGCTATCTCCAGGACACGGTGGATGGCGCTGGCGGCGGCTGTGGCTTGCTGTCGCCGGTGGGGTGCCCAAGTGGGGGTTCGGCCTTAATGGCCATGACCATTTGGTCGTGGCACAGTGTGGGGCTGGGCTAGAGAGGGTTAGGGGGAGTAGTGGAGAGGTTTTTGGTGGCAATTTGGGGAACAAGTTTGGCCAGAACACTATTTAAAATAATGAAATTTGTTTAGTTTGTAATCTGCATGCCAAGTGTTTGATGAAATGGCCGCAAGAGAAAAAGTTTTGAATTTTGAGTTCAAAAATTTTGGGTGATCTCCACTAGTGCTAGGTAGTCCCTGGTTTCAAGGGTTTTGAAAATGGTGCTCAATTAGATGGTTTTTGAAATAGGGGTGATCTATGCATATGCATTAGATTCAATTTTAAACTGTCATTTAAAATAGTTAACAGAAGGTTTTTAGTAGATCAAAAGGTGGGCCTTGGTACCTCATTATGTGTACTAGCAAGGGGTGTAAAGATCAAGAATTGTTTCTGTTAAGAATTGAGTACTAGGAATAGCCAAAGTAGGAATGAGAGTTAAATTTGTCCAAATGACCATTCCTTCATTTTAATTCTTCTTGATTTGATTTATTTTAGGAAAAGTTTGGGAATGATGTAGATGATGTTTAAATCACCTAAGAAACATTTTAGAAGCAAAGTATCACACAATCATGGTAATTCAAAACAACTCCTATTTTAAATGCACACATATATGAATGCTTTCATTTTAAATATGGAAAAGTTTTTGTTAATCCTAATTTTGGATGATTTGATCTTTGATAAACTTGGATTGAAGTTTTGGGATGTTACAAAAGCACGCTCATCAAGTTCCTCCGTGAGCACTGGCAGATCTTTGCATGGATACCTTCTGACATGCCAGGGATTCCCAGGGAACTCGCTGAGCACGCATTAAATTTGGATCCAAAGGAGAAGCTAGTAAAGCAACCGCTTCGTTGCTTCGCAGAACCAAAGTGCAAAGCCATTGGAAAGGAGCTCCATCACCTCATTGATGCCAATTTCATCAAAGAACTAACAAAATCAGAGTGGGCAGGAAACCCAGTATGTTTTCCAAATAAAAATACTATAGAACTTCGGATGTGCATCGACTTTACTGCACTGAACAAACATTGTCCAAAAGTTCACTTCCCATTACCGCGAATCGACCAAATAATCGATGCAACTACAGGATGCGAACATCTTGCTTTCTTGGATGCTTACGCAGGATACCACCAGATTAGGATGAAGGAAGAAGATCATGAGAAAACAGGGTTTATCACGCCTTATGGTGTATTCTATTACACAACAATGCCTTTTGGCCTCAAGAACGTTGGAGCAACATATCAGGGGATGATGCAGAAGTGTCTGGGAAGCCAGATAGGCACAAATGTGCAAGTATATATCGATGACGTCATAGTAACAACAAGCCAAGGATCTGCGCTAATCAAGGACCTCGAAGAAACATTCAAAAATCTCGACAAGTTTAACATCAGGCTGAACCCAAAGAAATGCTCCTTCAGGAGTCCCGGCGGGGCAAGTCCTCGGATATTTGGTATCAGCTAGTGGAATTGAGTCTAATCCCTAGAAAATACAAGCAATCTTAACAATGAAGAAGCCAACAAATCTACATGGCGTACAACAACTAGTAGGGCGAGTAGCGGCACTCAGTCGTTTCATTGCAAGGTTAGGATAAAAAGCACTACCATTTTATGCCCTCATGAGGAAATCGGAAAAATTGGAATGGACAGAAGAAGCTCAGCGCCCCTTTGAAGATCTTAAAAGGACACTTTTGACATATCCTGTCATCGTGTCTCCAAAAGAAAAAGAGCCTTTATTACTTTATATCGCTACAACAAATCAGGTGGTCAGCACAGTCTTGGTCGTGGAGTGACCCGCGGAAGGGAAAACCCATGGTGTGCAGAGGCCAGTCTACTTCTTGAGCGAGGTCTTATCGCCATCCAAACAAAGGTACCTGCATTACCAAAAACTAACATATGGGGTATTTATGATAGCATGAAAACTGCGCCATTATTTTTCAGAGCATCCAATCATAGTGGTCAACGAAGCACCTTTGTCAAGCATCCTCAACAATCCAGAAGCAACTAGGCGTGTCTCTCTATGGGCATTGAATTATCCCCTCGAGATATCACGTATGAGAAGCGCAAAGCAATTAAGTCACAAGTTCTGATAGATTTCATCACAAAGTGGACATAATTGCAATGCGCGGGTCCACTAGACCTTTCTAGTGCCTGGACAATGTACTTTGATGGATCAAAAAGAACGGAAGGAGCAGGAGCAGGAGTCATACTAATATCACCCCAGGGTGACAAAATGTGCTATATACTTTGGATGAGCTTTGCAAGCGCATCCAATAACGAAGCAGAATACGAGGCCTTGTTGCATGGCATGCAAATGGACAAAGCTTGCGGTGCAACTCGCCTCAAAATCTTTGGAGATTCCAATCTTGTGGCATAGCAAGCAATGAACAAGTGTGACACCATCAACAAAAATATGATTGCTTATCGCGATCTATATGGTGTTATGGAAGCTCAATTTGATGGGTGCGAAGTATCACATATAGGGAGAGCAAGCAATGAAGAAGCCAACAACCTAGCAAACATCGGATCCTTGTGCTTACCAATACCACCTAGAGTTTTTTGGGAAGAAATAACAGAGTGATCGATCAAAGCAAAAAGAGTCTCCGAGGTTGTAGCACCAAAAACAGGGAAAAAGAAACATCCGCAAAAATACTCGGGGGCTCCATCAGAAACCAAGAGTATAGAAGAGGTCATCAAAGAAGAAGAACAGGAAATTGGAGAGGTCATGCTAATTGAGCCGACCTGGATGCAGCCGTATATAGCATATATGACTAAGGGAGAACTACCCGAAGATGTGATAGAAGCTCAGCGAATCACTCGAAGATCGAAGGCCTTCTGAATAATCAAAGGAGAGCTATATAAGTGAAGTATTTCAGGTGTGTTGCAGCGCTGCGTAACACCCTAAGAAGGAAAAATCATACTCAAATATATACATGAAGGAGTTTGTGGTCACCATGCTAGTAGCCGAGCAATTGCTGCAAAAGCATTCAGAGCAGGATTTTACTGGCTCACTGTAGTTCAGGATGCAAAAGATATTGTCAGAACATGTGAAGCATGTCAACAATTCGCAACAAAGCCTGGAGCACTCGCTGCTGAGTTGAATCCTATAACTTTGGCTTGGACTTTTTCTCATTGGGGACTTGATATGGTGGGAAAACTTCACAAATCATCGCCAGGAGGACACGTCTTTCTACTAGTAGCAGTCGACAAATTTACTAAATGGATTGAAGCAATGCCTGTCACCACCCAAGATGGAACTTCGGCTGTGAATTTTATTAAGTCCATAGTATTTCGGTTTGGCGTACCAAACAACATCATCACAGACAATGGGACCAACTTCACTTCCAATGAGTTCAAGGAGTACTGCTAGGAGATGGGCATCAAAGTAAGCTACGCCTCGGTAGCTCACCCGCAAACAAATGGACAGGTGGAAAAAGCCAATGGACTATTTACTGATGGACTTAATAAAAGACTACTAGCACCACTTGATAGAGAAAAAGGAGCATGGGTTGATGAATTGCCATCCGTGTTATGGAGTTTACGTACAACACCAAATAATTCAATAGAAGAGACACCTTTATTTTTGGTCCACGATGCAGAAGCCGTGCTTCCTGTTGAGGTGTCACACGAATCCCCAAGGGTAGCTGCATATGATGAAGAGGAATCAAGAGAAGCACTTGAAGATGATGTGGATGCACTTGATGAAGCTCGAGATGAAGCCCTACAAAGAGCAACTATGTACCAGTAAAACTTGCACAATTACCACAATAGAAGATTACGGCCTAGGTCCTTCGTAGTAGGGGACCTAGTTCTTCACCTCAAGCAAGATGGCCACAACAAGTTGGAATCGCCGTGGGAAGGACCATACATCGTCATAGAGGTTATTCCCGGAGGAGCATATCGACTACAAGACAAAAAGATAGGTGTAAATTACTCAAATCCATGGAACGTAGCACCGCTACGATGCTTTTATGCATAAGATTACTTGCAATATGATAAGAGTTATAGTTCGGCTTCTTAAGCCAGAGTATCTAGGTCAACGGCTAGATGCCATCCTCCCAAAGAATAATGTATCATCGAATTTTTCGCCTTATGTATAAAGAGATAAGTTTTTGTGCCTTAAGCTCTTTATTATTGTTCAAAAGATCTATGTTTTCCATCAAGGTAACAACAACTATGAGCCTATGTCCTGATATTGGCATCCGAACATAGCCTAAGGGGCTACTCCCATCGGGAGCGCTGGCACGCACCTGATAAAAATACAATTGTGTATAAAACAAAATATTTATGATTGAAAAGTACCTTTGAGTCTTGCATCAATGTATCCTCAAAAAGGTATCCTCAAAATAAAGATTACTCCCATCGGGAGCTAGTATAAAGCATTAAAAATATCGGATCACGCTCAAACGCGACAAAAATCCAAATGCCGTGTTCAGAAACATGAAGGTAAGACCCCAGGATTTGTCTTGTGTGGCCTAGTAATCGCACAAGAATGCACTCTGCCAGTAAAATATCCGTATCAATGATATGATAAAAAATCCTGACGGACGCGTTGGGTACCCCATAAAATAGAAGCTGGAATTTAGTATTCGGTAAGACCTCAGCGGCCCGAACTGAATTACGCCAGTAATAAATTCCAAGTTTAGGCCTGGGACTTGAATTTGATGTAGGACAACCTTGTTTTTACCCAGGAACAATTAAATGATTCCTGATCTGTTGGAAGCAGCAGACTCGTTGTACTAAAATCCCTATAAAAAATAAAATCAAGGAACAAAAATAAAAGCAAAGAAGGAAAAAAAGAAACTTTGAGACTCAACCTAAAACTGCGGTTCAAGTAGAGTCTCGGGGGCTACTGACATGGGTATGATTACTCGGATGACTATGATGCGATACCCTATATTGAGTAAAAGGCTTACGACCCATGAAGGTTTCAGATGATAGCCCAAGGAAGCAACCGACAAAGAATTTGATTGTATTAGGAAAGAGACTATGAAACCGACATTGTGTTGGTATTGTAATTACGCATGTATAAAACCTATCCGCATACAACTTTGAGACCCGACCTGTTATATATAATACAGGAGAAGCCTAAGTGAGGGTACCGAAATCTCGAGGACAACTTGTAATAGTGCGATTACTCAATATTCAGGCGACTTTGACACCATTGTTTTCCTGATATCCAACAAAATCCCCAGCGTTCTCTTTTCCACGAAACCCCAAGTCCATCACCATGGGAATTTCTGATGTTACCCCTTGTCAATATGAGAGATATTTAGCAGTCTTGAGGAAGTCTTCAACAAAGCAGTCAAACCAAGGATTAGGCTCTGGAGTTGGTTGAAAATGCTCGAAACACTTCCTGAGCTCAATGCTCTTTGAAATATCAACATTAAGAGCACAGATTATGTTGAAAAAGATGCATTTAAAGAACATATTATCTGGCCCTTTGGAAGAGAAAAGATACCGACTTGCTCACCTAGTTGATTGGATCACCGGTTGAAACGAGAAAATAAGAACTGATGATAAGTCATTCATTTAAGCAGAGTTATTAGATATGATCAGACGATATTCTCCTGTATCAAAGAGAACCTTGCTGATATGGAGTTCAAAAAGATGTGAAGCATGATAAATAGATGATAATCCACCATAGTGCCTTAAGAAACCTCCGGATTGCCAAAGGTACTTGAATATGATATAGATATGATCACGGTATAACTCAAAATCACAAGAGATAACCTCCATCATTTAGAGAATTAGATTGATAGCATTAACCATATTCCACTCATGATAAGTGTTATAGAGCTATAACGAGAGCCAGATTACAATCACAAGCATCGGATCAACACATGTTATGTATTTATCCCAAAATAATTTGAAGATCAAGTAAAAACTCCAGATTGAAGCACCGGTAGCAAAACATCGAGTTAGCATGGACATGCCGACAAAAGAAGGAGAATAATGCATCACACATGATTGAAAAGAGTGTGGAAACACATATGTATCAAACAAAAAGTTTCCACATTTTTCAACATTAGAATACCAACTAGATGCGCAAAACAACTTAACAGATAGAGATTAGCAACTCAACATTATGTGAAAGCATGCTAAAGAACAAACACCCTTAACAAGATTGCATAGGTTAAAAAGGGCCCAGCTGGCAGCAGCCTACCACCCCGGCTAATCCTGACCCAAGATCTAAATCTAGACAAAACCCTAGACCGACTAACCCTAACCCTAAGCTAATCTACACAACCTACCCAAGCCACCACCACCTAGCCGCACTCACCCACACCTGCACGCCGCACACGGTGCACAACCAACTCGACACGCGCAGCAGCGTACCATCAACACATGCACGCACACGGTCAACCAGCCCGCCTGCTCACGCCTTCACACGCAGCCCCACCATGCCCGCGCGACCCCCACTTCCGCACGCGTCCCTGATACATTGCAAATGTACCTATAAGTTTTGATGTTCCATGCTTGGTTTTATCCACTTTCTTGTGTTTTGTCCACACTTTGGATTACTTTTCATATGATTTCTTGGACTAACCTATTAACAAGAGCCACAGTGCCAGTTGCCTATCTTCTGCTGTTTTTGGTTCCAGGAAAGTCAAAAAATGAATATTCTCGGAATTGGATGGGACAAAAGCCAAAGTGCCTATTTTTCTGGAAGTCATCAGATGCCAGAATACGAGATGGAAAGGAGCCAGGGGGCCACCATACCACCTGGCCGCACGGGCCAAGCCTAGCCGCGCCAAGGGGTGGTCTGGCCAGCCCAGGCACCCCCTCGGCCTCTCCTTCCGCCTATAAGATGCCCTCGGAACGAAAACCCTAAGTACCCGATCAAAAATCCACGAAAGAGTCTGTATCCGCCGTCATCTCCATCCCTAGATCGGGAGGGATTTGAAGCTCTTCCCGGCACCCTGCCGGAGAGGGGAATTCACCATGGAGGCCTTCTTCATCATCATGCAAGCCTCCGATGTGATGCGTGAGTAGTTCATCTTTGGACTATAGATCCATGTAGTAGCTAGATGGCTGGTTCTCCTCTTTTGTGCTTTCATGTTTAGATCTTGTGAGCTCTGTTCATGATCAAGATCATCTATTTGTAATTATGCATGTTGTGTTTGCGGGGATTTGATGGATATTGAGATGCTATTTCAGATTGATTATTGATTCTATCATGTCTTTGTTATTTGTGATCTTGCATGCTTTTCGTTGTTAGTAGCTATCTTGGCCAAGTAGATGCTAGCAACTCCAAGAGTTAGTATTTATGCTCGATAGTGGGTTCATGCCTCTGGTAATCTGGGGAAGTGACAGAAATCTCTAAGGTACTAGATGTGTTGTTGCTACTAGGGAGAAAACAACAATCCTTTGTTCATAGAACAATCATATTGTTTACATTACACGCAATTCGTAAAGCAATAATCTGTTGCTTGCAACTTAATACTGGAGGGGGTTCGGATGATAACCTAAAGGTGGATTATTATTCATAGATGTAGTTGGATGGCGGTCTATGTATAATTTTGTAATGCCCAATCAAGTTCCAAAGGAGTCAAGATGATTAGTATATGCATGTATTGCTTTCTCGATGTTTGTCAATTGCCCCGCTGTAATTTGTTCACCCAGCATGTTATCTATCTTAAGGAGAGCCACCTCTAGTGAACTATGGATCCCGGTCCTTTCTTTTACATACAATCTACAAACTGTTTACTGCTTTGTGTTTACTTTCTGAAAACTATTACTTCCTTCCATTCGATACGTTTAATCCTTTGTTTTCAGCAAAACCGGTGAGATTGACAACCTCATCACAAGTTGGGGACAAAGTTCTGTGGTTGTGTTGTGCAGGTCTCCAAGTTGCTACTAGCACTGGTAGTGCGCCCTGCCAAGGCTCAGCTAGTAACACCTTTGGGGTGTTTCCTTGCTCCTACTGGTTCGATTAAACCTTGGTTTCATAACTAAGGGAAACTTGCTGCTGTGCTCATCATACCTTCCTCTTGGGGTTCCCCAACGAGCTTGTTAATACACGAGCCATCAAGCACTTTTCTGGCACCGTTGCCGGGGAGTCAAGGACATCTTCACAAGGGGAGTCCCTCATAACCAATCTCTTTACTTTGTTATTTTTGTTTTGCTTAGTTTCTTTTTACTTTGTTTGCTTGTTTCTTTATCAAAAACACAAAAAAAATTGTTCCTACTATAGTTGTTATTTTCATTGGTCTATGATTGTCTTGCTTTATCATGCTTTCTATCAATGGTTGGTTTCTTTGAAACTGAATCTTATTGGCAAGGTGGGTTCACGGAAGAACAAAAATATTATTATAAGGAACACCGCTTGTCACAAAAAGGGAAACACTTATGGGAACAAATTGATAAATTGTATTCCATTGCTATAAACGTGTGCTCTACTTATAATGTTACTTATTGCTTTGATAAATCTTGGTGTTGTAGGAGGTATAAACACCTCCCTTTTCAATGTGAGTATAATGATAATGTTACCATATCTTCTTATGTTAAAGGGAATTATGACTTTTATGATGTGAAACAAATTGAAGAATTTATTTCTTGGAAGGGTGCATTTGAAAAAATACTGATGAGTCACCTTATAAATATGAGGTTTATGATATACTTAAATTTCCTTTGATAATTACAAGGTAGAAAATGGCTATATTCTTGAATATCTTAATAGATGCTCTCCACCAATGGAAGAGACTAATGCCTTGCAGGAGACTATGGAAGAAAAAATTGCTGAAACTGGAAGCTCATTGGATGAAAAAGAGGAGAGTGATGATCAAGAGGAGGAAGAATGGATCTACCCATCCCTACCTTCTAATGAGAGTAACTCTTTACCCCTTACATTATTTGATTGTCCCCCATGCTTACCAAAGGAGGACGAATGTCATGTTCCTGAGGATTCTTTTGAAAATGTTTATAACAAAGCTCTAGTGTTTGTAGATCATGAAAAGCATGCTTTATGTGATAGTTATATTGTTGAGTTTATTCATGAGGCTACTGAAAATTATTATGAGAGAGGAAAATATGGTTGTACAGGTTTTCATGGTATTGAAACACCTCTCTATGTGCTGAAAGTTTTGAAGTTATTCTCGTTTTATCTTCCTATGTGTGTCACTTTGTTCTTTGTGAATTTATTTTCATACGAGATTCCTATGCATAGGAAGAGGGTTAGACTTAAATGTGTTTTGAATTTGCTTCTTGATGCTCTCTTTTACTTCAATTCATATTTTTTATGTGAGCATCTTCTCAAACTATCATGCCTAACATAAAGGCGTTAAAGAAAAGTACTTATTGGGAGATAACCCAAAAGTTTTAGATGAGTCTTGAAAGTTATTACTTCAGTAATAACCGCTCCTTATCCTTTTTATTTTCTTTTTGTTCCAAGAGTAACCTCTAATGAGAGAGAAGTAATGATTGGGAAAGTTGTTGTCCTGAAACAGATTTCTGTGCTTCACCGTAAAAATTCGTGTAAAATCTATGGACGTATTTTTGAGGCGTGGATTTTTGTGCTTCTGCCCCAGGTTGTTATCGAACTTTCGTTAGTTCAACACTTTTTGAATTGATCAATAGAAGGTCTTCGAAAAAATTCGTCTTTACCTGCTGGTCTGTTTTGACAGATTTCTGCCATTTTCTGCATTTGCTTCTTGTTGGTTCCTTTTTGAGTTCTTTTGGGGAATTGAGCTTTTTGAGGGAAGTGCTTCAGTAGATACTGTTCTAATGGAAGTTTATTTGGTGTTGGAACTGAACCTTAAGACTTATTATCTTGAGTGCACTAATGTTGCTAATAAAGATTGTGTGAAGTTTTGTATGAAGAAAAAATTTCAGGTGTATGGAATGAATGAGTAATGAGATGAAGGATGGACTAAAGCTCAAGATTGGGGATTCCACGTATGTCACCCCAAGAAATATCCAAGAAGTATAAGCGTCAAAGCTTGGGGATGCCCAAGGCATCCCCTTCTTCATCAATAAAAATCCCAGGTTTCTTCCAAACGCTTCATTTTTATTGTTTCATTCACAGTTGTGTTGTTCTTGGAGCGTCTTAATTTTCGTTTTCGTTTTGTTTTTTCGTTCGCTTTTGTTTGCTAGTTTTCTGAATAAATTGGTTGGACCCTCTCTTTCATACATTGGGTTTCAAATAGTTTGGTTTGGATTGGAAAAGAGTAGGAAAGTTCATGCTTATGTGGTAAAAAGAGCTTGTTTTTGACTGTGGCCTATGCTTTGTCATGCCATACTTGATATTGTTTTGGCTTTATGCTTAGTATTCTTTGCTGCAGCATGACTTGTTATAAACAATTGAGATTGCTTAATGTGCCTTGGATGAATCATGCATTTTTTAGCATATTAAAGCATAGTATAGTGGTATTCTCCTTTGATGCTTTATTTGGGTTGACTTGGCGCATGCTCGCACCATGTTATGACTATCTCAAGTCACCATAGCCTTTATGATCCTTTAGTTTTCAACTTGTAGTATCACTTTATGCTTTGATCAATGATGTTTTGTCGCTCTGCATGATTATGGCCATTATTGCTCTCTTAGTTTGTCGCTCCCAGTCTTTTGCTAGCCTCCATAACTAAGTATGAGTTCCACTCATGCATCCAACTCCCTAAACCAAGTTATTCCAAAGAGTCCACCATACCTACCTACTAGCATATGCTATTCCAGGTATATTCATGTTTTTGTTTACCTTCTGAATTAAACTTGTTATGAGAAAACTAGTGATTAAAGCTCTCACGAACTTAATGGCACACTTTACTTTTCTTGCCCTTAATAAACTTGAACCATTGTGTCGTTTATGTTGTATATGCTTGCACTTATTTGTTGGGAATTAGCAGAACCATGCTGTCATGGGGAACGCTTTCAACATTGCACTTGGTACTTGTACCTAGTTGATATCATGCTCTTTTGTATATGGATGTCGTCGGTGTGAAATGAAAGGGGAGCTTGTAAGTCCATGGAGTTATGTATATGTGTTAGAGAAAAACCTGGGCCGCTGATCTAATCCATGCTGACATGGTGGAAACCTGCAGCGTAACCATAATGAGCTGTCTATGAAGCATTCTTCTTATAAAAAAAGAGTCCTATATTGAGAAAAAAGAGAAAAAGAGAAAAAAAAGATTATGAAAAGAGGAAAGAGAGAAAAAAGCACCATATTCCCATGGTAAATAGGAAGATTGTTGAGGTGCTCGTTGTCTGCTTGCCTTGTCATTTTGATATGGGGATTCTTCCGTATCATCAGGCAACGGGTACCCCGTTGGCGGTTCTCTATGATAAACATGTACTTACAATGACAAGAACTTACCGGTGACTAAACTTAAGTAGCATGAGGAGCGGCCCTTGTATACAAGGGACATGAGATTTCTAACTTATACTTCGTCAAACATGTACACCATAGTTTGTTCACTTTAACCTTAATCACTTCAAGATGCTTATGATAGGGGCAATGAGAGCTGAAAGCTATAAGTACCATAATTTTTGGAAGCTCTTTAGGAGACTTGAATCCCTACTTCCTTCTATGAAGGCCTTTCTACCACCATTATATTGAGTCTCCACCTTATACCTTTATGCACCTACTTTGAGAGCATAATGGTCATTCTTAGTTCTATGTGCATTGTCCCAAGACTAGTTGATTGATGCATATCTTGATATTTCTTGTTTTAAACTATTTGTATCTAGTAACTCTTATGAACTTTGAAGGTGTCCTATGCATTTATATTTGCTACTCTATGAGGGACAAGCTGAATACTATTATGCTATGTTTTCTTTATGTGAAACAAACAAACGTCTTGCAAAGCATTGTTATTCATGAATCTTTTGTTTGTGCCTTTTCATATTGCATCATAGTTTCTTTGTCTTATTTCTAGAACTTTGTCTTTCATGTTATGATTGAAGTACTATGATCCCAGCTTTGAATGTTTTAGAAATACTTTGATCAAGTCTTTGATGGTGCATGTCACCTCAAAAATTATTCTTTCTTTTTATCACTTACCTACTCGAGGACGAGCAGGAGTTAAGCTTGGGGATGTTGATACATTGCAAATGTATCTATAATTTTTGATGTTCCATGCTTGGTTTTATCCACTTTCTTGTGTTTTGTCCACACTTTGGAGTACTTTTCATATGATTTCTTGGACTAACCTATTAACAAGAGCCATAGTGCCAGCTGCCTGTTTTCTGCTGTTTTTGGTTCCAGGAAAGTCAGAAAATGAATATTCTCGGAATTGGACGGGACAAAAGCCAAAGTGCCTATTTTTTCGGAAGTCATCAGATGCCAGAATACGAGACGGAAAGGATCCATGGGCCACCACACCACATGGCCACGCGGGCCAAGCCTGGCCGTGCTAGGGGGTGGTTTGGCCAGCCCAGGCACCCCCTCGGCCTCTCCTTCCGCCTATAAGATGCCCTCGGGACGAAAACCCTAAGTACCCGATCAAAAATATACAAAAGTGTCTGTAGCCACCGTCATATCCATCCCTAGATTGGGAGGGATCTGAAGCTCTTCCTGGCACCCTGCCGGAGAGGGGAATTCACCCTGGAGGCCTTCTTCATCATCATGCAAGCCTCCGGTGTGATGCGTGAGTAGTTCATCTTTGGACTATAGATCCATGTAGTAGCTAGATGGCTGGTTCTCCTCCTTTGTGCTTTCATGTTTAGATCTTGTGAGCTCCGTTCATGATCAAGATCATCTATTTGTAATTCTGCATGTTGTGTTTGCGGGGAGCCGATGGATATTGAGATGCTATTTCAGATTGATTATTGATTCTATCATGTCTTTGTTATTTGTGATCTTGCATGCTTTCCGTTGTTAGTAGATATCTTGGCCAAGTAGATGCTAGCAACTCCAAGAGTTAGTATTTATGCTCGATAGTGGGTTCATGCCTCTGGTAATCTGGTGAAGTGACAGAAATCTCTAAGGTACTAGATGTGCTATTGCTACTAGGGAGAAAACAACAATCCTTTGTTCATAGAACAATCGTATTGTTTACATTACACGCAATTCGTAAAGCAATAATCTGTTGCTTGCAACTTAATACTGGAGGGGGTTCGGATGATAACCTGAAGGTGGATTATTAGTCATAGATGTAGTTGGATGGCGGTCTATGTATAATGTTGTAATGCCCAATCAAGTTCCAAAGGAGTCAAGATGATTAGTATATGCATGTATTGCTTTCTCGATGTTTGTCAATTGCCTCGGTGTAATTTGTTCACCCAGCATGTTATCTATCTTAAGGAGAGCCACCTCTAGTGAACTATGGATCCCGATCCTTTTTATTTACATACAATCTACAAACTGTTTACTGCTTGTTAATACACGAGCCATCAGTCCCTCGCCTGCTCCCATCGATCGCCGACCCTCACCTCGCCCTCGCCTCTGTTGGCCGTGCCACCGCCACCGCCTTTCGCTGCAACCCTGTGTGCAAACTTGACCAGCGTCCTCGAGCGTCGCTGGCCTCTAAGCCTAGTCGTCCTCCCCGCCTTTGCTAGCTTTCGTCGTGTGTGCCATCGCGGTGCCCTGGCCCTACATTGTGTCCTCCCCGTCGAACCATCGGTTCTGCGGAGAAGCGTATGCCGCTGCGTGACCTCCTCTGCCCGCAAGCTCCGCTGCCATTCTCGTCGGCCTCCTTCCTGCCCAGAATCGCCGACCTCGCGAGCTTCATTCCTGCCCCTGAGTTCAACCTGTCGTGGCCTCTCTGCTCCTCCTCCGGCTTCGCCTTCTAGTGTTGGCCCAACAGCACAGCCGCCGGAGCTCCGCTCGCTCCACGCAGTCAACCCGAGCACCGCCCCGTTTCCCTGGAGCTCCATCCCCGCTACCATTGCCCCTCCATCGCTGCCTAGTTGGAGCCAACGACCCCACCCTAGCCGCGTCTGCCATCCTACTGAACCACCTATGCCTTGAGTGGAACTGCCCTGTGAAGCCAGTAGGGTGTTTGATCAAATGCCTACATGGAGCAAGCCCCTCGCAGCCATGACCACTTTTGTCCAATGTCAATAGGACGGATGAAAGTGGTGAGGATGATGGTATCAAACGATTTGACAAGACCTGCTTCATGGGACCCGAAGACATCGAGACCCCTGGGTGTGCCGACATGGAACGTCGAGGACCCCTGCCGGACCTGGTGATGGTTGTGAAATACCACCTCTTTTATCCATATAAAATGAGCCATTTATCTCTGATATCATGTTTCATCCAGCTATAGCTATGTCGTATATGCATGAGTTCTAGTTATGATTTACTTTCATATGAGCTTTGCACATTTAAGTAGTTTAGGTAGAATTTTATCACTTTCCTTGTCTATGACATGTGTGTAGGTGTTGATGATGATTATGGATAAAACAAAGGCAAAAGTAACAAAGAGAGCATAGTATGGAGGAGCTGCAGGGACTAGACTTAGCCATTTGAGAGGTTGGAAAAGTGAAAATTTCCAACTTCTCAAAATAAATATCCAAGACCATGTGGTTGTATCCCTCGACGAGACGAACTCAACGAGACCAAGGACACCCAAAACGGATTTCATATGAAGAAATGGCGGGCAAAACACTTCGGAATACCGAAGGTTTGACGAGCAACTATACGACCGGAAGCATTTTCCAGCCATATAGTTGCACCCGTATAGTTGCGAAAAAGGTCGCAAACGACGGGATTTAGCCCCAAAGAAGCCCTAGAACCTTACCTAAGGCATATGACGGTATTGGGGGAACCCTAGGGCACCCCCAAGGCCTATATAAAGGAGGGAGGACCCAAGAGAGAACCACCAAGCCATATCCTCCACCACGGCGGAGCCCTGCCGCCGTGGAGAATATCATTTTGTGGCCCGAAAGTTGGGGAGACCAGGAAACGGGGTACCCAAGTTGCGTGTAATCAGCCACGATGACTACAGTTGGCGTGCCAAATACTCTAAGGGTCTTTTTCGGCGCAAATTCAACTTGACGTTTCAATGCAAAGTATCAGGCTAACGACCGTCAAGTTGGGCCCCCTGTCAGTTCTCGCTGTTATGTCACTCTCGTCACTTAGGCGTCAATTAGGCTTGTAGCGTTGGCGCCTGTATCCATTACGCGTCTTCTTCTTCCCCGGAGCGGCAATCTGTGGGGGCGTCGCGGCCATGGTGTGGAGCTGCGACATGGACGAACCTGCTCGGCCCCTCTCTCCTCCCTGTAGGCTTGCAGCGTTGGCGCCTGCATCCATTACGCGTATTCTTCTTCCCAGAAGCGGCAATCTGTGGTCGCGGCCATGGCACGGATCTGGGACGTGACGAACCTGTTCGGCCCCGCTCTCCTCCCCATCCCAAGTCAGAGCTCGCCCTCACCATGGACACACACATGGCACGGCGCGGGGATGAGAATTGGTTCCTGGTGAGATCTTTCACTGTGTCGACCATGCTCGGTCTTGTTTTCCTCCTCCAGAATCCGAGCTCGCCGTCGCCGTGGTCACACAAGTTCTGCCATGTTGGACCTGTAAGTGAATTTGGAGCTGGGCGGCGGCAACCTGTTGTTGAACCTATAAGGATTTGCTGAAGATTGTGTGCCGCTCCAAGGTCTTCGGCTGATGCCTTCGGCTTCTATCAACATCCATCGCTGATGTGAGATCATTTAGTTACTTCAATACAAAATTTCGACCAATTTAACTTGTTGATGTATTCCTTGACAATTATAATATAATCGAGCACTAGAAATATTTTGTAGTGTGCATGAGCATGATCATCAATATAATTGAACACTAGAAATTTTAAGGCACTCAATATAAAGGAGTAGATTAATATATATATAGAAGGTTCACTAGAGACACCATGGATATATTGTATTACATGCCACACACAGGTAATAATTAACTAAAATAAAATAAAAGCAGGGGCAGCAGCAGGAGGCAGGGACACGGAGACGCCTAGCAGGGCAGGGGCATCAGCAGGAGGCAGGACAGCCTAGTCGAGGGGATACATGCCAGTCCTGACATAATCCCGGAGGAATATGCTGAAGGCTGCTTGCCGCACTAAGGTAATCGTCTTATGCCTTCTGCCTCCACCTGTGGCAACGCCCACCGCGTGCTGGATCATGCAGTCGAGGTCCACGTTGATTGCTCTACCACAGAATGGGCAAAACAGTCTCCCCCTACGGTAGAAACGGATTAGCCCACACCATAACCACCTCAGCACGTAGAAACTCTTGTTTGTCCCTGGATTCCTTGCTATCGTCCACTTCATCATCATCCTCCTATTGATTTTTAAGAACATAACTTAGAACTCATACATATGATTGAATTGTATTACAACTCAAGAATTGACAACATGTATATGTAAGACAATATATCCGTGGATATCAAAGAGAAAGCATCTCAGCAATAGTTTGATCAGTTCATATATCATTTCATCTCAACACAATGACAATTAATTGCATCAGAGTGTATGTAGAATAAATCTAGGGGCTTCATCAGTTTCTTCAGGGATGGAGTGGGTGAACCAAGTAACAATTACACAACCTATAATGTTCTTATACATCGCCCCAAGTATGCTAATTCATCCCTGAAAAAATCTGACACCAATGTGTATGCCTCTCTTTGGGGGCAAATTTGAATCATTGGCCACAATAAGAAACTGAAATGTCATCGTACAAAACAATATTCAGGGATATACATAGTCAGGTACAAAAACAAGCCTAAATATTGTAATTATAAATAAAAAACCAAACAATTAATCTTCATGTACATGTTAAAAATACTTATGATCAAAATCATTCATATACATATGCATCATACGAATCATTGAAAGATCAGAAACAATTCAAGGATCATATATGTAGTTCCATATGAGAACAAATCAAGGGCCTCATAATTTTTTTCAGAGATGGAGTTAGTGAACCAAAGTACCAACAACTCAACCTATCTTGTTTGTGTGCATTGCTGCCTCAGGTTCACCAACCCATCCCTAAAACATGACACCATCATATGTGTCCTCCCTTGAACTCTTTTGGGGCAAATTTCAATCATCGGCCTCAGTGACAAACTGAAATGTAATTCTTATACACTATGAATGCATGGAATAGATAATCAGCCTCATAAGTTTCTTCAGGGATGGCGTAAGTGAACCAAGT
This sequence comes from Avena sativa, assembly GCA_916181665.1. Classification (NCBI taxonomy): domain Eukaryota; kingdom Viridiplantae; phylum Streptophyta; class Magnoliopsida; order Poales; family Poaceae; genus Avena; species Avena sativa. The sequence goes on along the minus strand of OV702289.1, from coordinate 354,090,357 downwards.
AACAATTGGACAACTTATATTTATCTTGTACATGGCCCAAGTTCGCTAACTCATCCCTGAAAAAATCTGACACCAATGTGTCTGCCTCTCTTTTGGGGCAAATTTGAATCATTAGCCACAACAAGAAATTGAAATATAATCGTACAAAACAATATTCAGGGATATACATATGCATCATACGATGCATTCATAGATTAGAAACAATACAAAGATTATATATATATGTTCCATATGAAAATAAATTAAGGGCCTCATTTTTTTCAGAGATGGAGTTGGAGAACCAAAATACCAACAGCACAACCTATATTGTTTATGTACATTGCTGCCTCGGATTCACTAACCATCCCTAAGAAAACGACACCATCAGATGCCCTTGCACTATTTTGGGGCAAAAATGAATCATTAGGCTCAGTAAGGAATAGAAGTGTAATGTTATAGGCATGTTGTGTATCGAAATCAACACTCAACTAGCAAACTCAACTAGATGGCAGATGAGCAGATTGGGGTTTTGTGACTAGACGGATTGGGGTTTTGTGACTAGATGGCATATGCATCAATCGATCGTTCGAACCATATATATACTACCCTACTTCAAGAGCAAAAGAATCTATACACGATTGAGCAAATCCTATGTATGAACAGTGAAATTTGCGGCTGCGACTAGAGAACCTAGAAATGTAGTACCTCGGACTCCTCATCAGGGACCTCCTCCTCGAACTCATCATTCTCCATGATTGCGTCGAAAATTTCTTGGACGACGATGGGGTCGTTGATGTAGAGCACCGGATTGCCTCCGCCTATCGTCTGCCCCCCCATCTAGATCTGCCGCTGGCACCACGATGTTGTCGGCCACGATGTTGTCGTCCATCTGCTGCTCGGAAGCGACGACTTCTAGCTGGACGGATGAGATCGAACCCTCGATGGCATGGCGACGAGCAGCATTCATGCTCGGAGAAGACGCCTCCGCCTGCTTGGCGATGACCGAGCCATCTACTATTGCGCCTTCAACTGGCTCCACCTCCAGCTCATCTCCATGCGTATGATTCATGGCTCACCTAGGGAAGGAGGTAGTGCAAGCGAAGGAGCTTCGGCGCGCGCGGTAGGTGCAGATTGGGGTTTTGGGACTAGACAGATTGGGGAAAATGACACGAGCACATGGAAGAAGAAGTCCAAGCGGGTTTATAAACACTAGGCCGTTCGTACTCCTTGAGTGGACACATGTGGTGGGTGGGGGGTGGGACTACCACGATCTCCACCTTTTTTTGGGTTCCCTTTTTTTGAAATAGCCACCATCTCCACTTTAGAGCTGCATTGAAAACACGCTCATGGCAGACCTCAATACCACTGCATGCAAGTGGCGCGGAACCAATTTCTAGCAACGTTAGATCTACTCGAGGGGGCCCTTGACTCATGGAAGTTACTTGCGGTAGGGCCTAGTTGGAAGTGAGATTGAGAGCGCTGCGTAAAAATGGGATATGTCTTATTAAAATCAAGTGGAAATAAATTGCAGCGTCCTGTCGACAACCATGCACTCGATGACCCCGTTGCCCTGTGCATGTGCTGTAGTAGCAATAGTAGCCTTTGCAGACTAGATTAAACATGACATGACCACTCAACGACTTTTTCCATGGACGGCATTGTGTTCCTTCTTGTAGAAGTCTCGCTGAGGGAGACGTCTGTGTTGTCTCACGCTGTACTGTGAAGGGCACGGCGTGTGCAACGATCCTCGTTGGGTCACACATGATCAACGGTTGGTGCGTAGGATCCGCGTGACAACTGTGACAACCAATCAGGGCGTAGCAGACAGAGTGAGCACATGTTTGGGCTTCTACGAAAGAGAGAGAAAAAGAGAGCAAAGCTGAGTAGTATCAAAAAACCAAGGGCAAAACTGAGTAGTATAAAAATGGAAAGTGAGTGTCTTGTACAATGAAATACATCATGGCATACATCAAATTATGCCAAGATAGATCCACTAGAGTTCATTGGATGTGTGTTCTTCTCATAAACCACATATGGATCCACCAGAGTCATTGGATGTGTGTTATTGTCACAAACCACACATGGATCCACCAGAGTCATTGGATGTGTGTTATTGTCACAAACCACACATGGATCCACCAGAGTTATTGCATGTCTGTTGTTTCCACAAACCACATATGGATCCACCAATGCCATTGCATGTGTGATCTTTTCATGAACCATAGCTAGAGTCATTGCATGTATGTTCTTTTCACAAACCACATATGGATCCACCAGTGTGATTGGATATGTGTTCTTTTCATGAACCACACCTAGAGTTAGTGCATGTATGTTCTTTCACAAACCACACATGGATCCACTGGTGTCACTGCATGTGTGTTCTGTTCACAAGCCACATGTGGATCCACCAGTGTCATTGCATGTGTGTTATTTTCACAAACCATATCTGGATCCACCAGAGTCATTGCATGTGTGTTCTTTTCACAAACCACATAAGGATCCACCAGTGTCATTGGATGTGTGTTCTTTTCATGAACCACAACCAGTGTCATTGCATGTGTGTTCTTCTCACAAACCACACATGGATCCACCAGAGTTCATTGCATGTCTGTTCTTCTCACGAACCACATATGGGTCCACCAGTGTCATTGCATGTGTGTTCTTTTCATTAACCATAGCTAGATTCATTGCATGTGTGTTCTTTTCACAAACCCCATGGATCCACCGGAGTCATTGCTGAAGGAAATATGCCCTGAGAGGCAATACTAAAGTTGTTATTATGAATTCCTTGTATATGATAGATGTTTATTTTGCATGCTATAATTGTATTGATAGGAAACGTCAATACATGTGTGTTTAATAAACAAAAAGGGTTCCTAGTTATGCCTCTCTTATAGACTAGCTTGTTGATTAACAAGATGATCAAGGTTTCCTGATCATGGACATTGGATGTTGTTAATAACAAGGTCACCACATTTGTGAAATGATGTGATGAACATTCATCCGAAGTATAGCATTACGATCAAGTCATTATGTTTATATTTCTATAACATCATACGAAGTAATCTTTATCCTTAGACCATGAGATCATGTTAATTGCTATAACCGAAAGAGTATCTTGATAACATCAAACGTCACACCGTAACAGGGTGACTATAAAGGTGGGTTCGGTGCTACGAAGGTGTTATGTTGAGGCTCATGGATCAAGAGTGGAATTTGTCAATCCCGATGATGGGTAGTTATACTCTGGGCCCTCTCGGTGATATCACATTAAGATAGCTTGCAAGCAAGTGATGTGATCACTAGAATGTTATATCACGAGAACGAGAAAAGAGTGCATGTCGGCAACGAGATCAAGCTTGGTATTTGGATACCGATGATCGAATCTCGGACATGTATTATATCATGAGACAAAGGGATTAAGTTACTAGCGTTAAAGGTACTCACGATCACAGAAGTCATCGTTGAATGTGTAGGAGTCAGTATGGATCTCCAGGTCTCGCTTCTGATTATTGATCTGAGAGGAGTCTCAATCATGTCTGCATTATTCGCGAACTGTAGGGTGACACGCTTAAGGGTTGCCGGACACCATTTAGGACCACACATGTTTCAGACAAAAGGTTTGCAAAGCGCAGGAAATGTTTAGTTAGAAACAGGAATTATTTCGATAGAAACTGGAATTGTTTCGGGTGAAATTGCAGAAAGTGGTTCTGCATGTGATATTGAAATGTTACAAGGGGTTTTATGTGAATGTTTGTTAATTAAAATAATTCACAAAATTCTGAATAAAATAAATAAAAGAGTTTTATTAATTGAGGGTTGCATTAAATTTGGTGGAAATTTAATGCATGTGAGTGGAACTTTGGGTGGAGCTTGAATTGATGTGAGTGGAGCTTCCACCACATGAATGAGGAAGAGGAGGGGGATCCCTCCTTGGCCGCCGGCCATGGTAGGGGAGGAGTCCCCCCTCTCCTATAAAAGGCCCCCCTCTCCTCCCTCACAAAGCACACCTCCTCGTGAAGGATCTCTCTCCCCCTCTAGATATTCCCCATGGTCTCAGATTAGCGAGATACATGTTCCCGGCGGCCTTGCGTCTGGAAGGAGTTGCTGCATCCGCTGATTCGCTGGAGCAAGGAGGTGGAGGTTGTCCGGTGGCTTGAACATGTGTGCGAGGACGGATGCGCTGCTGATTTGCGGCGCTCGGACTTCCACACGATCTTGAGATCGGCAAGCGTACGACTACATCAACCACGAGTTCCTACTCTTTAACAAAACTCGTTGTCTTCGAGGGTAAGTTGTCCATGGATGTATGTCCACCCGTTGCTCTGTATCTAGTAGATAGATCTTGGCGTATAGTTCTCATCGTAGGAATTTTTTTGTTTTCTATGCTGCGGACCCAACAGTGGTATCGGAGCCTGATCTATGCGTAGGTGCTTTGCACGGGTAGTACACATATGTTTATATGTGGGCGATGATGATCATGTTATTGCATCTTCTATGTATTTTGGATATTGGTGGCATAGTGGGATGAAGCGGCCCGGACCAACCTTACATGTCATCGTACATGAGACCGGTTCCATGACTAACATGCAACTAGTTTTGCATAAGTGGCTGTCGGGTGTCTGTCTCTCCTACTACAGTCAATATCTGATTTGCAACGAGTTGCTAATAACTTGGTTATCCTCATTGTGGTTCATGTTCGTAGGTAAGACAGTTCTATCTCCGAAAGCCCTAAGCCACGTAAAACTTGCAATTGATAAATTAGAGGCGTCTAGTTTAGATCGTTGCTAGGCTAGTGTCTTGATATGGTATTGTTGTAAGTAGATGTATGATAGATACTCTTACAACATACTCAACATGTAAGTTCCATAGACCTTGGCCTTACACACAAAGGAATGATAGAGATCATACCACGATGCAAATGATAGAGATCAAATGCATGAACCATATCATCTCACTTTACATATTAGATGTTGGCATCTTATACTGCTAGTTTGGCGCTTTTGGTAGCATTGTAAGATGATCCCTCATTTAGATATCAAGATAAAAATGTGGTCTTCCTTAAGTATGCACCGTTCTATGGATCGTGTTTCGAGACTGTTGGGTCCGCAGCATAGAAAACGAAAATTTTCCTACGGTGTGAACTACACGCCAAGATCTATCTACTAGGTACAAAGAAAACGGGTGGACATACATCCATAGAGAACTTACCCTCGAAGACAACGAGCTTTGTTAACGAGTAGGAACTCGTGGTTGATGTAGTCGTACACTTGCCGATCTCAAGATCGTGAGAAAGTCCAAGCGCCACAACTAGCAGCGCATCCGCACTCGCACACACGTTCAAGCCACCGGACAACCTCCACCTCCTCGCTCCAGCGATCCAGCGGAAGCAGCAACTCCTTCCAAAAGAAATGCCACCGGGAACATGTATCTCGCTAATCCGAGACCATGGGGGAATAATTCTAGAGGGGGAGAGAGATCCTTCACAAGGAGGTGTGAGGATGAAGGAGGGAATGGGTGGCCTTTTATAGGAGGAGGGGGGTGCCCCCTCTCTCCATGGACGGCGCATGGGGGGGTGACCCCTCACCTCCCCCATTCATGTGGTGGTAACTCCTCCACATTAAAATGCCTCTTCACATTCCCTTTTAAAGTCTCCACTTTAAATGCATTAAGTTTCTCCAAATTTAATGCTCTATCATTTAATAAAACTCTTTTATTAAATTTATTCAGAATTTTGTTAATTACTTTAATTAACAAACATTCACATATAGCCCCTTGCAATATTTCAATATCACATGCAGAACCACCTTCTGCAATTTCACCCGAAACAATTTCCGGTTTCTATTGAAACAATTCCTGCGCTTTGCAATTCTTTCGTCTGAAACATATGTGCTCCAAAATGGTGTCCGGTAACTCTTAAGTGTGCCACCCTACGGTTAGGGAATAATGCAGACATGATCGAGACCCTTCTCCGATCAATAATCAGCAGCGGGACCTGGAGATCCGTACTGACTCCTACACATTCAACGATGACTCCTGTGATCGTGAGAACCTTTAACGCTTGTAACTAAATCCCTTTGTCTCTCGATATATTACATGTCTGAGATTCGATCACCGGTATCTCCATACCTAGTTTAATCTCGTTACCGACATGCACTCTTTTCTCGTTCCCGTGATATAACATTCTAGTGATCACATCACTTGCTTGCAAGCTATCCTAATGTGATATCACCGAGAGGGCCCAGAGTATATCTATCCGTCATCTGGATTGACAAATTCCACTCTTGATCCATGAGCCTCAACATAACACCTTCGTAGCACTGAACCCATCTTTATAGTCACCCTGTTACGGTGTGATGTTTGATGTTATCAAGATACTCTTCCGGTGTTAGCAATTAACATGATCTCATGGTATAAGGATAAAGATTACTTCGTATGATGTTATAGCAATATAAAGACAATGACTTGATCGTAATGCTATACTTCGGATGAATGTTCATCACATCATTCCACCAATGGTGTGACCTTGTTATTAACAACATCCAATGTCCATGATCAGGAAACCTTGATCATCTTGTTAATCAACAAGCTAGTCTATAAGAGAGGCATGACTAGGAAACCCTTTTGTTTATTAAACACACATGTATTGATGTTTCCTATCAATACAATTATAGCATGTAAAATAAACATCTATCATATATAAGGAATACATAATAACAACTTTATTATTGCCTCTCAGGGCATATTTCCTTCAGTCTCCCACTTGCACTAGAGACAATAATCTAGTTCACATAGTGATAAATCTAACACCCATGGAGTTCTGGTGTTGATCATGTTTTGCCCTAGGGAGTACTTTAGTCAACGGATCTGCTACATTCAGGTCCGTGTACACTTTACAAATCTTTATATCTCCATCCTTGACATGTTCGCGGATGGAGTGAAACCGGCGCTTAATATGCTTGGAATTCTTGTGAGACCTTGGTTCCTTGGCGTTGGCTATGGCTCCATTGTTGTCACAATAGATCACCATTGGGTCCAACGCACTGGGAACCACACCCAGTTATGTTATGAACTCTTTCATCCAAACGGCTTCCTGCACCGCTTCTGAAGCAGCAACATATTCCGCCTCCGTTGTTGATCCAGCTACCACAGGTTGTTTGGAGCTCCTCCAACTAACTGCTGCTCCATTCAAGAGAAATATGTATCCGGATTGAGACTTAGAGTCATCCGGATCAGTGTCAAAGATAGCATCGACATAACACTTAGCGACTAGCTCTTCTTCACCTTCGTATACAAGAAACATATCCTTAGTTCTTCTCAAGTACTTAAGGATATTCTTGACCGCTATCTAGTGCTCCGAACCTAGATCAGATTGGTACCTACTAGTCAAACTAATAGCATGTGCCACATCTGGTCTTGTACATAGCATGGCATACATTATAGAGCCTATGGCTGAGGCATAGGGGATCCTATCCATTATCTCTCTTTCTTCCGCCGTAGAAAGACTTTGAGTCTTACTCAATGTCTTGCCTTGCAACATAGGTAAGAACCCCTTCTTACTTCCGTCCATATTAAACTTCTTTAATATCTTATCAAGGTATGTACTCTGCGATAGCCCAATTAGGCATCTTGATCTATCTCTATAGATTTTAATGCCTAATATATATGAAGCTTCACCAAGGTCCTTCATCAAAAATTTGTTGTTTAGATAACTTTTAACACTGTTTAAAAGATCTAAATCATTTCCAATCAATAATATGTCATCCACATATAATATTAGAAATGCCACATTGCTCCCACTCACTTTCTTGTAAATACAAGCCTCTCCATAAGTTTGGACAAATCCAAACTCTTTGATCACCTCATCAAAGCGGAGATTCCGACTCCGTGATGCTTGCTTCAGTCCATAGATGGATCGCTGAAGTTTGCACACCTTATTAGCATCCTTAGGATCGACAAAACCCTTAGGTTGTATCATATACAACTCTTCTTCAATATTACCATTGAGGAACGTAGTTTTGACATCCATCTGCCATATTTCATAATCGAAATATGCAGCAATTGCTAACATAATCCTAACCGACTTAAGCATCGCTACGGGAGAGAATGTCTCATCGTAGTCAACTCCTTGAATTTGTCGAAACCCCTTTGCGACAAGTCGAGCCTTATAGATGGTCACATTACCATCAGCATCAGTTTTTCTTTTGAAAATCCATTTATTCTCAACGGCCTTTCGGTCGTGAGGTAAGTCCACCAAGTTCCAAACTTGGTTCTCGTACATGGATTCCATCTCGGATTTCACGGCTTCTAGCCATTTGTTGGAATCCGGGCTCATCATCGCTTCTTCATATGTCACAGGGTCATCCATTTCATCAATCATGAAATTCATAGCAGGATTACCGTACAGTTCAGGAGCTACACGTGTCCTGCTTGACCTGCGAGGTTCGGTAGTGTCCTCTTTCGGAGTTTCATGATCAATATCATTAGCTCTCTCTTCATCAGGTGAAGTCAACTCCGAAACAACTTCCGGTGCTGCTCCACTCGCCATTCCATGAAGAGAAGGTTCAATGACCTCTTCGAGTTCTACCTTCCGACTACTCACACCTTTCGCGAGAAACTCCTTCTCAAGAAAGGATCCATTCTTGGCAACAAAGACCTTGCCCTCGGATCTGTGATAGAAGGTATACCCAATCGTTTCCTTAGGGTATCCTATGAAGACGCATTTTTCCGCTTTGGGTTCGAGTTTATCCGGTTGAAGTTTCTTCACATAAACATCGCATCCCCAAACTTTAAGAAATGACAGCTTAGGTTTGTTTCCAAACCATAATTCATACGGTGTCTTTTCAACGGATTTAGATGGTGCCCTATTTAAAGTGAATGTAGCGGTTTCCAGTGCATAACCCCAAAATGACAGTGGCAAGTCAGTCAGAGACATCATAGATCGAACCATATCCAATAAAGTACGATTACGACGTTCTGACACACCATTACGTTGTGGTGTTTCGGCAGGCGTGAGTTGTGAAACTATTCCACAGTCTTTCATATGTGTGCTAAACCCGTAACTAAGATACTCTCCTCCACGGTCGGACCGCAGAAATTTGATCTTTATGATGATGATTTTCCACTTCATTCTGAAATTCTTTGAACTTTTCAAAAGTTTCAGACTTGTGTTTCATCAAATAGATATACCAAAATCTACTCAAATCATCCGTGAAAGTAACAAAATAACGATATCCACCTCGCGCCGACACACTCATTGGTCCACACACATCAGTATGTATGATTTCCAATAGATCTGTCGCCCATTCCATTGAACCAGAAAACGACGTTCTAGTCATCTTGCTCATAAGGCATGGCTCACATGTATCAAATGATTCAAAATCAAGTGATTCGAAAAGTCCATCAGAATGGAGTTTCTTCATGCATTTAACGCCAATATGACCTAGACGGCAGTGCCACATATATGTAGATATATCATTATCAAGTTTAATCCTTTTAGCATCAACATTATGAATATGCGTAATACTACTATCGAGATCCAATAGAAATAAACCATTCAACATAGGTGCATGACCATAAAAGATATTATTCATATAAATCGAACAACCATTGTTTTCAGACTTAAATGAATAACCACTTTGCATCAAACATGATCCGGATACAATGTTCATGCTTAGTGCAGGCACCAAATAACAATTATTTAGGTTTATAACTAATCCTGATGGCATATGGAGAGGCAGCGTTCCGACGGCGATCACATCAACTCTTGATCCATTGTCGACCCACATCGAGACCTCATCCCTTGCTAGTTGTCGCTTGTTCCGCAGCCCCTGAACCGAGTTACATATATTAGCAACCGATCCCGTATCACATACCCAGGTGCTACTGCGAGTACTAGTCAAGTACACATCAATAACATGTATATCACATATACCTTTGTTTGCCTTGCCGGACTTCTTGTCCGCCAAATACTTGGGGTAGTTGCGCTTCCAATGGCCAGTCCCCTTGCAATAGTAGCACTCGGTGTCAGACTTAGGGCCAGCTCGGGGTTTCTTTTCAGGCGTGGCAACAGACTTTCCACCCTTCTTTCCCTTGTGCTTTCCTTTCTTGTCCTTCTTGAAACCGGTGGTCCTATTGATCATCAACACTTGATGTTCTTTCCTAATCTCCACTTCTGCAGTCTTAAGCATTGATAGAAGCTCGGGAAGAGACTTCTTCATGCCCTGCATATTATAGTTCATCACGAAGCTCTTGTAGCTAGGTGGCAGATATTGGAGAACACGATGTATCCCTAAGTCAATGGGAATTGTTATTCCCAAGGACACAAGCTTATCGGTGTACCCAGACATTTTGAGTACGTGCTCACTAACGGAGCTGTTTTCCTCCATCATGCAGCTAAAGAACTTTTCTGTAGCATTATAACTCTCTACGGCAGCATGGGTATCGAAAATCATTTTCAATTCTCCCATGGTATCAAAGGCATTGCCATTTTCGAAACGCTTTCGAAGTTCTGGCTCTAGCCCATACAGTATGCCGCAATGAACTAAGTTGTGGTCCTCCTGATGAGTTATATAGACGTTCTTTTCCTCGTCAGGGGCATCAGGAGCTGGTGGGGGGCCTAGCGGCGCATCTAGCACATATTGCTTTTGTGCAGCAGTGAGGAGAATCCTCAAATTCATAGCCCAGTTGGTAAAGTTGCTACCATTCGCAGCAAGTTTCTCTTTCTCCATGAACACAGTGAAATTAAAAGCAGGTGGTGCCATCTACAACAGAATTTGTAAAGTATATTTAGACTAAGTTTATGATAGATTGAGTTTAACTAATCCAAATTACTAATGAACTCCCACTCAAAAACGACATCCCTCGTGTCCTTTTGGTGATTACATGAACCAAATCCACTACACCAAGTCCGATCATCACGTGAGTCTGTGTAGCTTCAAAGGCGAGCATCTATATGGGCATCATATCAACTATATGACTCATGCTTAACCTTTCGGTCCGTGTTCCGAGGCCATGTCTGTACATGCTAGGCTCGTCAAGTAAGAACCTTAGTATTTGCGTGTGTAAAACTGTCTTACACCTGTTGTATGAAAGCGTAGAGTTGAAAACACCCGATTATCACGTGATGCCTCAAAACACGATCCACAAAATGGTGCATACTTAAGGAAGAACACATTTTATCTTGATATCTAAATGAGGGATCATCTTATAATGCTACCAAACACGCCAAACTAGCAATATAAGATGCTAACATCTAATGTGTGAAGTGAGGTGATATGGTCCATGCATTTGATCTCTATCATTTGCATCGTGGTATGATCTCTATCATTCCTTTGTGTGTAAGGCCAAGGTCTATGGAACTTACACGTTAAGTGAGTTGTAAGAGTATCTATTATACATCTACTTACAACAATACCATATCAAAACACTAGCCCAGCAACGATCTAAACTAGACGCCTCTAATTTATCAATTGCAAGTTTTACGTGGCTTAGGGCTTTCGGAGATAGAACCTGTCTAACCAACGAACATGAACCACAACAAGGATAACCAAGTTATTAGCAACTCGTTGTAAATCAGATATTGACTATAGTAGGAGAGACAGACACCCGCCAGCCACTTATGCAAAACAAGTTGTATGTCAGTCGTGGAACCGGTCTCATGTACGATGACATGTATGGTTGGTCCGGGCCGCTTCATCCCACTATGCCACCAATATCCAAAGTACATAGAAGATGCAATAACATGATCATCATCTCCCACATATAAACATATGTGTACTACCCGTGCAAAGCACCTACGCATAGATCAGGCTCTGATACCACTGTTGGGTCCGCAGCATAGAAAACAAAAAATTTCCTATGGTGTGAACTACACGCCAAGATCTATCTACTAGGTATAGAGCAAACGGGTGGACATACATCCATAGAGAACTTACCCTTGAAGACAACGAGCATTGTTAACGAGTAGGAACTCGTGGTTGATGTAGTCGTACACTTGCCGATCTCAAGATCGTGAGGAAGTCTGAGCGCCGCAACTCAGCAGCGCATCCACACTCGCACACACGTTCAAGCCACCGGACAACCTCCACCTCCTCGCTCCAGCGATCCAGCGGAAGCAGCAACTCCTTCTAGACGAAATGCCACTGGGAACATGTATCTCGCTAATCCGAGACCATGGGGGAATAATTCTAGAGGGGGAGAGAGATCCTTCACAAGGAGGTGTGAGGATGAAGGAGGGAATGGGTGGACTTTTATAGGAGGAGGGGGGGTGCCCCCTCTCTCCATGGCCGGTGCATGGGGGGGTGACCCCTCACCTCCCCCATTCATGTGGTGGTAACTCCTCCACAATAAAATGCTTCTTCACATTCCCTTTTAAAGTCTCCACTTTAAATGCATTAAGTTTCTCCAAATTTAATGCTCTCTCATTTAATAAAACTCTTTTATTAAATTTATTCAGAATTTTGTTAATTACTTTAATTAACAAACATTCACATATAGTCCCTTGCAATATTTCAATATCACATCTAGAACCACCTTCTGCAATTTCACCCGAAACAATTTCTGGTTTCTATTGAAACAATTCCTGCGCTTTGCAATTCTTTCGTCTGAAACATATGTGCTCCAAAATGGTGTTCGGTAACTCTTAAGTGTGCCACCCTACGGTTCGCGAATAATGCAGACATGATCGAGACCCTTCTCCGATCAATAATCAACAGCGGGACCTGGAGATCCGTACTGACTCCTACACATTCCACGATGACTCCTGTGATCGTGAGAACCTTTAACGCTTGTAACTAAATCCCTTTGTCTCTCGATATATTACATGTACGAGATTCGATCATCGGTATCTCCATACCTAGTTTGATCTCGTTACCGACATGCACTCTTTTCTCGTTCCCGTGATATAACATTCTAGTGATCACATCACTTGCTTGCAAGCTATCCTAATGTGATATCACCGAGAGGGCCCAGAGTATATCTATCCGTCATATGGATTGACAAATTCCACTCTTGATCCATGAGCCTCAACATAACACCTTCGTAGCACTGAACCCATCTTTATAGTCACCCTGTTACGGTGTGACGTTTGATGTTATCAAGATACTCTTCCGGTGTTAGCAATTAACATGATCTCATGGTCTAAGGATAAAGATTACTTCGTATGATGTTATAGCAATATAAACACAATGACTTGATCGTAATGCTATACTTCGGATGAATGTTCATCACATCATTCCACCAATGGTGTGACCTTGTTATTAACAACATCCAATGTCCATGATCAGGAAACCTTGATCATCTTGTTAATCAACAAGCTAGTCTATAAGAGAGGCATGACTAGGAACCCTTTTTGTTTAGTAAACACACATGTATTGATGTTTCCTATCAATACAATTATAGCATGTAAAATAAACATCTATCATATATAAGGAATACATAATAACAACTTTATTATTGCCTCTCAGGGCATATTTTCTTAAGACATGTGGTACCCAGAAGGCTGATTAAACGGCAGATGCATCGAACAACGGTATCAAGTTTGGAACAGGGTAGCGCGAGCGAAGGACAAAATTCCATCATACACACGATTCTTCTAATAAGAGGCTGACATGTGGGACCAAGCAACCCGACTAAACGGCAAACGCATCAAGCAACATTATCGAGTTCAAATCAGGGAGGCGCGACCGAAAAGTATGGTCTGCTAGAGACAGTGATGCCCGGGACCCACACGCCTCAAAAGACTTCCGTGAGTCAACATCGCACGAGGAAATCTTGTTTCTGCCACGTGCCAGCTGTGGGCCCCCCCAAATTAATCCTCCGAGAATCCCTGTTATGCACACCACCACGATCCCATGATTAGTCAGTCGTGGCACATAACTGACTAGTATCAAACTAAAGATCCAATACTTAAGCAGATACAAGTCATACCTTAATGCCATTATTGCTACATCAATTTATCATCAACAGAACTTCATCAAGCATAGATCCCGAGCAATGCCTTAACCTACAAGCAACTGACTAGGAGAACGTCCTAGCTCGCATAGTCGTTGATACATTGCAAATGTATCTATAATTTTTGATGCTCCATGCTTGGTTTTATCCACTTTCTTGTGTTTTGTCCACACTTTGGAGTGCTTTTCATATGATTTCTCGGACTAACCTATTAACAAGAGCCACAGTGCCAGCTGCCTGTTTTATGCTATTTTTGTTCCAGGAAAGTCAGAAAATGAATATTCTCGGAATTGGACGGGACAAAAGCCAAAGTGCCTATTTTTCCAGAAGACTCACGGAGCCAGAATACGAGACGGAGGAGGGCCAGGGGCTGGCCACACCCTCCTAGGCGCGGGCTGGGCCTGGCCGCGCCAGGGCCTGGTGCGGTGGCCCCAGGCACCCCCTCGGTCTTCCTCTTCGCCTATAAGAAGCCTTCTGACCTAAAAACTTCGGGGGGTTCGACGTTTTTCCACGAAAAGTTCTGATGCGTTGCCGCCACCGAAGGGGAGATTCAGGGGACATAAAGTCTCTGTTCCGGCACCCTACCGGGATGCGGAAGTGCCCCCGAAGCCATCTCCATCGATCTCCACCATCATCTTCATCGACCATCCATGTGACCTCCGTCTATGAGTGAGGAGTAATGCTTTCAGTTTATGGAGAGACGTGGAGATCAGCCATGAGTTCACGTGCGCCGGAAATCATGGAGAGCCAGAGAATTGCACCAATCAGTTTTCAGCACGTATGTCCATACGATTCATCCGTAGCCTCAATTCCGTAGGTCCAGCATTTCCGATGAGTGAGTAATCCCCCGCTGTAGGCTATGGGGATGGTAGGGATTGGATGAGATCGTTCATGTAATGGCATCAGATTGTTAGGGCATAGTGCCTAGTATCTTTTATTAGTGCTTTATGACTCTGTTGCGACTTGTTGTGCTTAATGCTTGTCACTAGGGCCCGAGTGCCATGATTTCAGATCTAAACTTATTATTGATTCATCATGATAGTATTGTTTTGGGTCCTATCTACAAGTTGTATACACACGTCGTTGTCCGGAACCTATGGTCCCGAAGTGACAGAAATCGGGGTAGCCGGAAGGGAAAGGCTTTGATGTGAGGATCACATGTGTTCACGGAGTGTTAATGCTTTGCTTCGGTGCTTTATTAAAAGGAGCACCTTAATTGCCAGTAGTTCCCTAGAGGCCCCGCTGCAAACGGGCTAGCCGGACAAAAGATGTTGTGCAAGTTCTCATTGCGAGCACGTATGACTATATATGGAACACATGCCTAGGATTGTCTAGTACTTGGGTGCTTTATCTTATTTATCTGCAATTGCCCTATGTTCTGATTGCTATGTGAATTGTCTTATCCATGCAACGCCCGTCCATCCATCCCTATGCCTACCGCACTCGAATCCCACTGTTTACTGCTTTTGTTACTACTGTCTTTGTTTTGCTGCTACTGTTACTTTACTATTCCTACTACAAAACTGTTGCTACTGATAAACTGCTATGAGCAAGATTGTTTCCAGGTGCAGCTGAATTGACAACTCAGTTGTTAAGGCTGATAAGTATTCTTTTGCTCCCCTTGTGTCGAATCAATAAATTGGGTTTCACTTCCCTCGAAAATACTGCGATACACCCCCTATACTTGTGGGTCATCAGTCGTCATCGTCACCTTCTTCTCGAGATCTAACCAAGTTAATAGCCAGGGACAATACTACTGAGTACTTTGAATGTACTCACAATATGGCTGTGGTAGTAGGAGGGCTCCATGAGAGGTTCTTTTCTAAAATAGTTTCTCTTATAGATATAGCATCTACATAACTTTGCTGAAAACTTTTGTAAAAAAATTTGGAAAACCTTTTTGAATTTTTTTTGGAATCCCTAGGACTGGTTCACCCATTTCTTTCTTCCTTCTGGTCATCCCATGACCAAACTTCTTTCCTTCCTTTCTGACCATCCCATGGTCAAAACATTTCCAGAGCCTTTGCTTTTCAAAAATCCTTTTTGAAATCAAAACTAGCACCACTCTACAACAACCTTCCCAACCGTTAATGACCGTGGACATGGCTATTCGAATAGATTTACACTCTGCAAAGGTGGTACACTTTACACACACCATCTGGGTACCCTGCCCTGATCACCTACGGATCATGGGTTGAGTAGCCGATCAAGACTCTACGGATGCCACTCTAGTATAGGCCCTACCCTATGAGTTGTTCCTCTCAAAACCGGGACGTCTAGGCCAAAGACCAATCGGAGCGCATTCCGACTCCTCGAGAGTGGGAACTTTCAATGAGAGGCTCATAGTATCGTGCAACACACTTGAATCGGCCCTATGCAAGTTTTAGCGATTCCCGCCAAACCCGCATAGAAATGATTCAAAGATGCCCACCAGGCACTTGCATGCGGGTGGAAAATGAAGTAATATCATTACTCAATAGTCCACGATGGAACCCGCAGAACATATATATACAACAACAAATCCATGAGGCAAGAATACAGATATACAATACAAATATCCAAATCACCTTGAAAGGATACAACATCCGAGTACGGATAAGATGCAAATCAGGCTAAGAGCCCTGAAAAATAACCAATGGCATCCATAACCCTGCCCAGGCCAAGCCGGAAAGGTAACCCTGCTAACGACGTCAATCTTATACCTGCTAAAACAAAAAGGGGTGCCAACAAAGGGCAAAGGAAAAAGAGAGCGGTCAGTACTGAAGCCAGTACATGGTGAGTCTAGAATTCGGCGGCTCTTGCCTGCATAGGTATGGTGCACTGAAGCGGAAGTAAAGCATGCACTAAAAAACCTATAGAGACTCGATACAGTTGTCAGCTATTAGAGAGGGATAAGAAAGACCTATTCAGAACCACCTGATACTAAGAATAAACATACCCATCCTGGTATTTCCCTGCTCGAGACTAGACAAGGAAGTCATGCCGAGGAAACTCACACAGTTGGCAGTTTTATTCATTCATTCTATGGTGGTTGTCCAATTTACTAGTCATATCAGATACACGTCATATTATAATAGCAATTCTTTAGTTATAGTTGTCTATGATCGAGAAACTGTGCTCCAAGTCGTCCATAACCACGGACACGGCTTTTCGAAAAGATTTAACCCTATAGGGGTGCACCAAAGTATCCACACGCACTTCAACCCTTGTTGTCAGATCTGAATATGAGCAAGATCCTGAACATACACCCAACGGTATATGACGGGGCCTCGGACATGATGTTTCCCAGACCCAAAGCAAGTACATGGGGGATGATACGTTGCAAACATATCTATAATTTTTGATGTTCCATGCTTGGTTTTATATACTTTCTTATGTTTTGTCCACACTTTGGAGTACTTTTCATATGATTTCTTGGACTAACCTATTAACAAGAGCCACAGTGTCAGCTGCCTGTTTTCTGCTGTTTTTGGTTCCAGGAAAGTCAGAAAATGGATATTCTCAAAATTGGACGGGACAAAAGCCAAAGTTATTATTTTACCGGGGGACACTTGGAGCCAGAATACGAGACAGAGAAGGGCCAGAGGGTGGCCACACCACATGGTGGCGCGGGCTAGGCCAGGCCGCGCTAGGGGGTGGTGTGGGCCCCTCCGGCATCCCCTCAGTCCCCCTCTCGCCTATAAGAGCCTCCCGATGCATAAACCCTAGATGATCAAGCCTCCAGCCACGAAAAGTTCCGCAGCGCCGCCGCCACCGAAGGGGAGATTCGGGGGACAGAAAGTCTTTGTTCCGGGACCCTGCCGGGACGGGGAAGGGCCCTCGGAGCCATCTCCATCGATCTCCACCGCCATCTCCATCACCGTTGCTGATTCCCATGATGAGGAGGGAGTAGTTCTCTCTCGAGGCTAAGGGTTCTACCGGTAGCTATGTGTTCATCTCTCTCTCTATGCATGATCTTATTGAGATCATGAGCTTGTAATCTATAGATCTACCTTGCTACTCAAGTGCTTTAATAGATCTCTGCTCTCCCCATGTGTGTGAAAGTGACAGCGTGCACACCATGGTGGCACTTAGGCTAGATATTACAAATACTTGTTATGAGTTATATTTGGAGTTGGATGTCTTTATGAAATTGTGGTGTTTATTGGAACCATCTAGTGCTCAAGGTGACAGTGTGGGATTTTCTAGATGGGAAAGATGAACTTTGAGGTGTGTTGTTATAGCCCTACCATCGATTAGAGTGTCCAACCGGAGAGTAGTTCAGTGTAGTATCATAAAGAAGAATATATTTATATGAGAGTGTTCACTAGTGAAAGTATGATCCCTAGGCCTTGTTTCTAAGCATTGAAACACCGTTTGCAACTAGATCTGTTACATGTTTGCTTACTTCCATCTTTATTTCAAATTGCCTCTAGTCTTTTCCACGCCATCAAGCTATTTTCTATCACCGTTACCACTTATAATTATCTAGACCACTTGTATTTCACTATCTCTTCGCCAAACTAGTGCACCTATACACCTGACAAGTGTATTGGGTGTGCTGGGGACACAAGAGACTTCTTATATCTTGATTGCAGGGTTTCTTGAGAGGGGATACCTTTGACCACTTCCTCCCTGAGTTCGATAAACCTTGGGTAATCCACTTAAGGGAAAACTTGTTGCTGTTCTACAAACCTCTGCACTTGGAGGCCCAACAACTGTCTACAAGAATAGAAGTGCATACACATCAGGGGCCACCCCACTAAGCTACCCACAACAAAGTCGGTCGTCTCCTGTACGGACCCAAGGTATGTGGCGATGGCTATAAATGACTGGGAACCCGAAAGTGTGACTGGGCTTGTCGATACAGCAGAAACGTGGCACAGGGTTCCTAAACAGTATAGGCGCTCCAAGCACAATCATAAATAAAGTAGTAAATCATGGCATAAGTACAGGATAGTAATAAATCCCCAGACTACTTTTTGGCCCCCAACACAGTACTTTGAAATCAGGTAGTAAGCCAACGGGGTGCCCACACACCCACCTGTGGTTAGCGCGCTCAATCTCGGAACAGGTGTTAGGAACTCGGGTCCTAGTTGGACACAAGTGGGCGGTTAAAAACCAAATATTGACTATTACCCACCGGTGCCTCTGCATTATATCTATTTCTAGCATCTTAGTAAACAAGTTATAATGAAAGCCATGATCATCTCCACCATTAAGCATCTCCACCATTAAGCATGTTCCAACCTTCCATCAACGGTGGAACGACAACGACGTGAAGCAGCACCTGAGCAAGCAACTACGAATCGCAAGGCCGACTGACTATCAAACAATAGGCAATAGGATGTGTCCAAGGAAATATAGAGGCTGCAAGGAATATAAATGGGCACAGAAACTAAAGCATCGCAACATGAATAGCAATAGATCAACAGGAGGAAATAAAGACTATAAAACCAAAATAGGTAGAAAGGGGGAGAATGCTCGCCTGGAAAACATTGCCGAAGGTTCATCCGAAGAACGGATCAAAGCTCGCATCAACTCAATGGCCTAATCTGTGAAGAAGCAAAGCACTAAAAGAAACACCAGATGCACTATTTAATACTACGGCAGAAGATCGGGCATGATGCATGTATGATGTATGACATGGCAAAGATGTGATGCAACTAGCCAATATTAAGCGGAACCGGGGTCCCGATAATTAATTAGATGATTCATGTTGTTTAGATACCCCACAATTTAAATGTTGTCTTAACAAGCCAAAACATGTCATCGGTTTGCTACACAAATTTAAATGGAGCCAATATAAGACTAGAATAGCCAGCATATGATCTCCATATTTAATTATGAGGTGAATCGGCATAATGCCCCCAAACCACACAATATGTATGCGACATGAACAATTTATATGCAATAGATATATACTATATATTATAAAAATATTGGTCTCAGGAAAGGGGTCACACATCAAGGTCTGAAGATCTTGGGGTTCAAGGGTTCAGTCTTCGGTAGGATCGGTCTTTGAGGCAACATCCTTCGGATTCCGTGAAGGAGATCTTGAGGTTCTAGCGTCACCAGGTGATGACTACAAGTACACAGATCGTTTGTAGCTAGTTTCGAAATAAAGATATCGATCCCACAGGGAGCAAGAGTTTGAAGTCTAATAACTCTTTGAACAAAATACTGAAATAGTAATGCTAAATAACGTTCTAAGTAAACATAAAATGTGAGTCTTGTGTAAAAGATATTATTGGGTTTTCAAATAAGAGAACAATAAGTAGACTAAATATGTAAGTAAACAAGAGCATACAAGTATGATCACGAAAGTCTGCAAGATGATGGAAAGAGTTCTCAGGGAGTAGTGGATCCACCGCTAGTAATTAGAAAGAGTGATCAAAATTATTATAATGAATAAGACCATTTAGGATATGTGTTGGAGGAGCTCCATATATGGAAGAATAGGCAGCAACCACTGCTCACATCATCCGTCATAACCATAGCAGATAACAATCGACATCAATCGAACTACTGCGCTATTAAGGGACTTTACCCCGTAGGATGTATCCCATGGCATGGACAATGTTCCGTAAGTTCTCCTCGGTTCCCAAGTTGATACGTAAGGAATGACAACAACTTTATAGTCACCGTAAGTGCTATCATCCCTCCGTCTACCAACAAGTAGTTCCCTCCATCTAGTCCTTAGTGAGGCAAATACTGAGTGGCGCGCTTCGCCCAACATCAAGATGAAGGAAATCTAACATAGACACATAATGAACAATATCACATAATAATCTTTATCTCAATTCAATCTCATACTAGGGTTTCTCCATCTCCCCAAGAACAAAGGAAACTACTCACCCATGAAGGCAATCAACATCATGGATAGAATATAGATGAAGTATGATGATACAATTGAAGACAAGTGCAAATCCAAGATTCAATCTTGAATTACAACAAGTAACCAAAGGGGATTGGTGATGGAGACGTTGTTGATGAAGATGATGATGTATATCAATGTGGAGGCCTTCAAGATCCTAGTCCCTTCTTCTCTTGTGTGATGGTGATGGTGTAAATCTGATTGGATGCGGCTATGGCAGTGGCACGGCGGCAGGGCTCCGCCGTGCTAGAGGATATGGCTTGGTGGCTCTCTCTTGGGTCCTCCCTACTTTATATAGGCCTTGGGGGTGCCCTAGGGTTCCCCCAATACCGTCATATGATTTAGGGAAGGTTCTGGGGCTTCTCTGGGGCTAAATCCCGTTGTTCGTGACCTTTTTCGCAACTATACAGGCGCAACTATACGGCCAGAAAAATGCTTCCGGTCGTATAGTTGATCGTCAAACCTTCGGTATTCCGTAGTGTTTTGGCCGCCATTTCCTCATACGAACTCCGTTTTGGGTGTTCTTGGGCTCGTTAAGTTCGTATCATTGAGGGATATAACCCCAAGGTATTGGATATTTATTTTGAGAAGTTGGAAAAATTCACTTTTCCAACCTCTCAAATTACTAAGTCTGTTCCCTACAGCTCCTCCATACTATGCTTTCATTGTTCCTTTTTCCTTTGTTTTATCCATAATCATCATCAACACCTACACACATGTCATAGATAAGGAAAGGGATAAAATTATACCTAAACTACTTAAATGTGCAAAGCTCATATGAAAGTAATGAGAACTAGAAGTCATGCATATACGGCATAGCTATAGCTGGAAGAAACATGATATGAGAGATAAATGGCTCATTTTATATGGCTAAAAGAGGTGGTATTTCATAGTCATCAACTTCCCCAAGCTAGACATTGCTCGTCCTCGAGCAGGAAGGGTCGATAATAAATTAATGGTTGTGAAATAGCTTATCATTGGAAATCAATGCCTTGCATCCTTATTTCTTGTACAAGCTTGAAGAGAGAAAACATGTATTTATATGAGGAAACACAAGCTCAATTATAAATACCACTAAGGATTCATAAAAACTTATATGCTCCATGTCAACAGTGAATCTAACTTGCAGACAAACTTGTGATCCTCTTATTGCACCTTTTGTATAAGTTTTCATATCATTTTTTTATGAGGTAAAACTTAGTCACAAATAGATGTCAAGCATAAATAGCAATTGATTCTACCCAATCATGTCATATAGTTAAGGCTCTCAAGTGCAAACATCAGTTATTGAGCTTTCAAAAAGTTTATCTCTTAGTAACAAGATTTATGCCAAAAGGAAATGCGAGAACATGTCAAAAGAAGCATAGATTTAGAGTGTCTCATTTGGTCATCCACATCAATGAATCATGGCTATCAAACACTCATTTTCTATTCTTTGTCTTTCTAAAACTTCAGTTCATCAGTAATGAGATGATGCCAAAACTTGAGTGTGTTTAATTAGACTGTGCAGGCTAAGAATGGATACTAGTGACCATTACCAAGGTTTCCCTTTTCGGTATAATGATTTCTCATAATAGTCAGAGGAGTATTCCCTCTTTCGCTTTGAACGCAGGCCCATGAGAATACCAATGCATACCCAAATATAGCATTTATGCTACATATGTTGGGCAACTCATAGCCAAACTCCAAGAGTTTCCTCTTTTTAGACTGTTCAAAGGCCAGCGGAGTTGTTAGCATCCCATGTTGTGCGACAGTGGTGCAGACACGCATAAAGCAATATCATACTTTAATCAATAGGTCAAGATTTGGCATGCATCTCAAATACTGCTAAATATTAGTTTCTTCAAACAAATCCTTTCAAAGAGTCATATCAAGTCGATCATCACATCTATGGTGTTGAGTATCTTTAAGGGTAAACTCTTAAGACAATTAATCAACACCTTATTTAGCATAGAAATCAAAACTTTGAAATATCATTTCCAATTGACAACTCCTTCCGTAAGCAAACTATCAAGTCTGTTGTTTTGAAATTATGGGGTCGAGCATAACCTATTCATTTAAGACAAGGCTATTTAGTGACAACCAACAAATTTCAAAAGATCTTGATCAAGTATTCATTCTTTCCAAGTGCAGATATTGTGGCAATGTTTTCTAGAGGATCACAAATAGTGTCACAAGCTTGATAAACAATTTGGCAAGATGTATACAAGCTCTAAGTCAACTCCTATGGTGCCTATCATGAGCAAGTGTATCCCCATATGAATACAGAACTAGACTCACTTAAACAAGCATTCAAAAACAGTGGGATACATGATTGCATTAAACCTTCATCGAATACGAACATTTCACAAGACTCTACACATGCAGAAGTAACCTCCGCAAGCTTAGAACTTTGCAAGAACCAAACTTGAGTATATCACCAAAAGAAAGAGAGTAAATACAGTTTCCAAAAGAGAGTGTGATAAGTGATTACCTCACCAAGCTTAGTTGAAAACAAGGGTGACACACTTTACCGTTGAGATACAAGTAAACTCTCTTTTTATGGACAAAGAACCTTTGCTTTAACATGTATTTCTTGATATGACCCGGTGTGCCTTCCTTGAGGACCTGCTTAAAAACTAAAAAGAAAACGAAATATTTTTGTGTTTCTGAAGACACGGGTTTAGCTCACAAGTTATGAAAATACAAGTCCCACTGAGTCGGTTCATCAACCTAAGCACCATGCTTAAGTCAACAAACTAGTTCTATAAGATGCCTATCCTAGATTTTGATGAAGTGCAAGTGAGACAAAATATGAAACACGAGTGTGCAACCCCTATGTGCTTAATAAAAGAGGTTCAAGTTGGAAGCTTTTACCATAAACTGATTGTCGAAGCGTTGATTTGAAGCAACCAAGTGGATCATGTGAGTGTTTGCACGGTCGGCACTACCGTACACGTCGTCACACAAGGTTCAAGTCCCTGCGAAAATAACACACAAAATAAAATGCATCGGTTTGGTATAGGAACATAGTTCATTTACCCCACCGATAAAAGGAAAGTAAAAGGAAAACATGAACTTCTATAGAGAATTACAGTCTAGGAGGTTTCTGAGGTAGAATTTTATTGCTTACATATGCCCGGCTTCTCTAGATCATGGGAGAAGCTCCCAGGTGGTGTTTCGAGTTTTTTAGAAGAAGAAAGAAGAAGAAAGAATAAAATTTTGAGCAATGGTTACCTTGTAGTTGGTATTTGGGGGGTTTCTCAACTATACGGGTGCAACTATACGGCCGGACAAAAAGTGTCCCGCCGTATAGTTGGTTGTCAAACTGTTTGTCCCTGGGAAAAGAAAATATACAAAGGCATCGATATCTATATGACCGGAACTATACGGCCAGAATTTTTATTTCCACCGTATAGTTGCTCGTTAAACTGTCAGTACATTGGAAAAGAATTTGTACGGAGGCACCGATATCTATACGACCGGAGCTATACGGCCGAAATTTTTATTCTCGATGTATAGTTGGTCGTTAAACTCTCGGTACATACGAAAGAAAAATTGTCGATGGTAAAGATATCTATACGACCAGAGCTATATAGTCAGAATTTTTATTCCCGCCGTATAGTTGGTCATTAAACTCTCTATATGCATACAAAAATCCTGTTTCTTCGAAAATTATTTCTTATCCTGTAACTTAGTGATATACCTTGTTTTGACATTAAAATGACAACTAAAATTTTTGACCAACATTAACATGTATAGGATGAGATTTAGGTACAACTGAGTTGTGCAACACATAGTAACAATAAATTCTACCTTTTGAAAACTACAACAAGATAACTCACCAAATCATGCAAAAAATAAAAATGCCAATGCAACATGAATGCATCTAGACTCAAGACAAAAAACTAAGAAAGACACCTAATGACTTCCGGGTTGCCTCTCAGGAAGCACTTTCTTATAACCAAGTATCCAGGCTTTTATACTCCACAATTATTTAGCAATGGAGGCAGTTATAGGAGTAATTTTTCTTACCTCCAACGAGTGTTTTCAGGATTTATATCATACTTTTTTCTTCTAAGACGTACCCACTTGCGGTGCATTGGTATCTTGTAAGTGTTCTCGTTGCCACGTGAGGATGGATGCACCAAGCTCGGTAAATATGTATTCTTTCCTTCCTGCATAGAGGGTGTTAAAGATTTATTATCAAACTTTGAATCTTTACCTTGATTACTATTTTGAGGGTATAGCTCATAATGTTCTTTTGGATCTAGTATCTTGGTCTTTACCACCAGAATTTCCTGCACCTCATTACTAAAACAAAAGTCATAGCAAACAGGTATGGGAGGCACACATGATTCCGTCTTTGGCTCATCATAATTGATTTCCCTAAAAAGAGTATTTATACAAACACTACTAGAATCATCAAAAACTTCTTCAGGGCAATTATCAGGGATTATAGAATAATTTATGTCCTCATCATCACTAAAGTCAGAAGAATAATGAAGATCATGAATATGTGGCGGAATAGGTGGGGGATAAGGTTTGAGAGCTGCTTTCAATTCATTCCATTCCTTGATTTCTTTTTCTTCTTTCTCCTTGATGCATCATTCATTTCTCTGATATTCTTCATAATTCTATTTCACTTCATCTACAGGTGTCAGATGTATGGGATATTCAACACGAGGCTTGTTATTTTTATTATTCCTGGTTTTAGGCTTCTTGGATTTACCCTTCTTTCCTGATTCAATGATGCAACAAGTGGAAGATATGGGAGTAACAGTATAGGGCTGTTCTCCATCGTTAGTAGGAGCAGTTCTAATATGATTAAAATAATCAGCTCTGAAAGGAATTTCTTTAGAAAGAACATCTCCAACTAAGGTATCAGCATAAGGAATTTTTCCTTTTCTATTTGCATCTTTAAGGAACTCATTGACCAAGTTCTCTAGATCAGTAGGGAGATGTTTTTCTTCATGCACAATTTCACATTGCCATTGATGAAAATTATTATGTATATCTCTTAAGAGTTGCCAAGCTTCTTCCAAAGTTTTTCCAAGGAATGCACCATCACACATCATGTCTAGATTACCCTTAGAAGAGTGATTTAAGCCTCCATAATAATTAGAGATGTTCGGTATAATGATTTGGAAGACATGATTAGTAACAAATAATTTTATGGGTTTTTGGTTTGTAAACAAAAGAAAAATACAAATCCAGCAAATAAAGAAAGCTTAAAACAAAATCTAGCAAAACTAAAATAAATAAACAAAAGCTAAAATACCTACATCGCTTAGCTCCCCGGCAACGGCGCCAGAAAATAGCTTGATGACTGCAAGTGCATAGATCGTTTGTAGCTAGTTTCGAAATAAATATATCGATCCCACAGGGAGTAGGAGTCTGAAGTCTAATAACTCTTTGAACTAAATAGTGAAATAGTAATGCTAAATAACATTCTAAGTAACAAGATAAAATGTGAGTTTTGTGTAAAAGATATTTTTGGGTTTTCAAATAAGAGAACAATAAGTAGACTAAAGCTATAAGTAAACAAGAGCATGCAAGTATGATCACGAAAGTCTACAAGATGATGGAAAGAGTTCTCGGGGGGTAGTGGATCCACCGCTAGTAATTAGAAAGAGTGATCAAACTTATTATAATGAATAAGACCATTTATGATATGTGTGGAAGGAGATCCATATATGGATGAATAGGCAGCAACCACTACTCACATAATCCATCATAACCATAGCATACAACAATCAACATCAATTGAATTACTGCGCTATTAAGGGACTTTACCCTGTAGGATGTATCCCACGGCATGGAAAATGTTCCGTGAGTTCTCCTCGGTTCCCAAGTTGATACATAAGGAATTACAATAGCTTTATAGTCACCGTAAGTGCGATCATCCCTCCATCTACCAACAAGTAGTTCCCTCCATCTAGTCCTTGGTGAAGGAAAATTTTGAGTGGCGCGCTTCACCCAACATCAAGATGAAGGAAATCTAACACAGACACATAATGAACAATATCACATATAATCTTTATCTCAATTCAATCTCATACTAGGATTTCTCCAACTCCCCAAGAACAAAGGAAACTACTCACACATGAAGGCAATCAACATCATGGATAGAATATGGATGAAGTATGATGATACAATTGAAGACAAGTGCAAATCCAAGATTCGGTCTAGAATTATAACAAGTAACCAAAGGGGATCGGTGATGGAGATGTTGTTTATGAAGATGACAATGTAGATCGATGTGGAGACCTTCAAGATCCTAGTCCCTTCTCCTCTTGTGTGATGGTGATGGTGTAGATCTGATTGGAGGCGGATATGGCGGTGGCACGGCGGCGAGATTGTTGGTTTGCGGCCCGAAAGTTCCTGGGCGAGCGCATGGCGGTACCCAAGTTCCCTGTATTTGCCGCATTTCATAAAGTTGGGCTGCCAACTACTTAGAGGGGCTATTTCGAGGCAAACTCATCTCACCCCTGCCAAATTCAAACATTTCGTTAAACTGCCTCGTGAAGTAGACGGTCGGGACCCACATGTCGGTCATCTGTTCGTGACGTGAGCGCCACGCGTCAACCTCTTAGGCAAATCGAGGAACTAAGTGGATTGGATGCATTGACCAATTTCACAAATCCATTCCCTCCTTCCCCTACCACCGGCAGCGTCGAAGTCCACCCTCCAGGCAGAACGATCCCTTTAGACATTTGACTTCTGGCGCCAAGTTACTGTGCCTAGTCGCTGATCCCGAGCTCCAATGGCGCATGCCGTAGCCGCCGTTGCGAGGCTCTAGCCCGCCTTCGCTGCCGACGAGCCGAGCAGCTCGGAGGATGGCAGATCCTACTACCAAGGAAGAAGAAGTTTTGTTTACATGCGGGTGAGCTACCCTTCTCTTTGCTATTCGGACTAATTATAACTGCTAGCTGGCTACTGAACCTAAAATTGTTTGTTAGCCCAACGCTGACAAACATATTTTGTCCACAGTTTTCTGTCAAGTGGGATCTCCGTGGACCACCCTTACCTGGTTATGGTAGTCCTATTCAGGTACGACTCTGAATCAGCAACGGTGAAGGGCAAGTGGTATGGACACCATTGTATCACGATGGAAGAAGCGCATGCGCAGATCTGCACTATATCTGGTATGGTTGCTGCTCTGCGTAATCATGATGAAATAGGGCCGAAGCAGACTGCAAAGTTTAGCTTCATGGATGAACGTGGCATCATGGTTCCTCTAACGTGTGACATTCAGCTAATTGGGTTGATGAAATGGTATGCTTCGGCTTGCATGTTTGAGATGAACTGTCATGTACTAGATCTGGAAGCTGCTGCAATTGGGAGTCACCCTTCTATTCTTTGACATGGTGGTCGCTCGAACCCAATTAGCTCTTGGTAAGCAAAAGTCTCTTGGGGTTCGCATGTTTGTGCTGAATTGTAATTTTTGCAAGTATTTACTCTGTAGATACTTGGCAGTTATACAACAGTCCTGTTTCTTTGACAGGAAGCACTGCAAGGTTAGAAACATGACTGCTAGGTCAGTCATTTTGCTGCCCGAAGAAGGAAAAAAAAGTGGAAAGATGATGCTGGACACGATTCTGGTGCTAATTGTCCTGACGATGCAGAGTACGTGAAGCTAAGAAAATTCACCGAGGAAGAGGAAGAAGGCAGGAAATGAAGAAGCCAGTGGACATGAAGGCTTGGCACTCAGGCTGCAGAAGAAGGATGCTCGCAATGAAGATGCATAGTAATGTGTTGAACTTGAACCTATATATGTGATTCGGTTAAATTCTGGAGCTCTGTGTGTGGAACTTTGTTGGGCGAAACAATCTACCCATGTTCTCTGAGTAAAGTGTACCATGACTTAGGGTTTGGAAACGCCAGAGTCAGTAGTTGAATCCGAAATTGTGATTGTGCCACTACTATCTGAAAAAACGCAGCACTGGTTCCACGATTGCTGAGGGGCAGGATGTCTCCAAATTTGTTGGAATGTAAGTGG
Organism: Avena sativa; assembly: GCA_916181665.1. NCBI lineage: Eukaryota > Viridiplantae > Streptophyta > Magnoliopsida > Poales > Poaceae > Avena > Avena sativa. Next base: position 354,061,588 of record OV702289.1, on the reverse strand, counting down.
CACGGAAATAAATTATTTAAGCTACTACACTCCACGAAGCAACAACTTATTTCAGTTGCTGCACAACGACATTTCAACATAAACAGCAGTGGCAACCGAGATGAGGAGGAAATTGGGACCACTTTCTGGCCTAATCTTGAGCCCGTCTATCTCACGCCTCCCTGCTCCTGCATCCCCTGCATCTGGCAAAGCTCCCGGATCTCCAGTAACCCGGTTTACGTGCTTCCACTTTATAAATTATGGTTGAGCCATTTGCATGCGGCACAATCCATGTACATTACGTTTAAACAAACCACCAATGTCAGAATACCACCATGATTAGAAAAAGGAAGTAATGCAGGGTTAAGACAGATTAACGGGCGAGCAATTTTTTCCTCCCAGGACTCCGGGACCACTAGTTCAGACCGCTAGGTCAACAAGTACTACTATTACAACTTAAAAAGGCACGAAGCTCAAGCTAAATAGAATTAGTTATCACACATCTCCTTGATCTTCCTAATCTTAGCCCGATGCGCATCTTCGTGTGAGAGCAAGGATCGAATCATCTACTCCTTCCTTTTAGCATCTTCCTTGCGCAGCTTCAATTGTTTCTCTGCATTTTTCCTCATGCACTTGTCAATACTCGTAGTTGTGAACTGCAGGACTTTGGCCTGGTAAAGATCATTCCTTGCTTGAGTCATTTCTTGCTCTGCTTTAGCCTTCATGGCCAACGCCATGTCCCTCTCCTTCTCAACTTTGCTAACCTTGTCTTGCACCCTCCTGAGATCTCGGTTAAGCTTGGTCGTGTCATCTAGTTCCCCTAGCTTCATCTCAACACTGTCAAGAAGTGAGCTGAATACGGATTCTTTCAACTCAACAGTCATTTCCCATAGTTTGTCCAGCATTTTATGCATCAATTTGGGCCACTCTAGATCTACCCATTTGACAACACCGCAACTTCTGCCTTGCATCATTGCATGATGTCCTTGACACCGTAAAAACCTCATGCCTATGTTTCGTCCTTCGAACGCTACAAATTTAGTGGGCACATATCCATGTTTACATAGCAGAGGACTATTTTCATCCGCTAAACTGTGATAGTCGGAGTCATACAGCGTCTGGTTGGCCTAACACATCATACGCGCATGAGTAAACAGAGTTGATGTAGCTCAAAATAGATAACTGGCCACAGATGATAGAGATAGAGATGAGACGACTCACATCGAAATCACCGTCCCGGTAGTCACGACGCGTTTCCTCACTGTCTCCCCTTGAACCCATGGCGAGAGAGAGGGAGGGGGCTGCTGGAGAGACAGCTGGAGGCACCATCGACTTGCGGCTACGGCAGGATGGGAGAGAAGTGGGGAAAGTGGCTTCGAGGGGGAGGAAGAGAAGTAATGGGGACGTGACACTGGCATATGGCCCATTGAACTCGTGAGTCGTGACACTCGCAAAAGGGAAGCGCCCGGTGTTGCCAGTTTGTCCAGAGCAAGCAGGCAGCAAGCATGGCCAATCATGCCGCAGAACAGCCTACTCGCGGATCGCTCTCACGAAGACCATCCCAATTGTCCAAGCGCCCCAATCGAATGGTATGTAACAATCGTCATGCAGAACAACTGTGTTAGGGCGTTCCTTCTAGAACACTCGGCTTAACAGCCACCATTGGGGGGCTAAGGTTAGGGCTATCCTAAGGTTAGGATACATATGTGGTTTATGAGAAGAACACACATGCAATGACACTGGTGAAATGTGGTTTTTGAAAAGAACACACATGCAATGACTCTAACTGTGCATTATAAAAAGAACGGGCAATACAATTACTCTCGTGGATCCATGTGTGGTTTGTGTAAGAACAAACATTCACTGACTCTAGTTATGGTTCATGAAAAGAACACACATGCAAATACACTTGTGTGTTTCATGAAAAGATCACACATCCAATGACACTGGTGGATCCTTATGTGGTTTGTGAAAAGAACACACATGCAATGACTCTAGATGTGGTTTGTGAGAAGAACAGACATGAAATGACACTGGTGGATCCATAAGTGGTTTGCGAGAAGAACACACATCCAATGACACTGGTGGATCCATATGTGGTTTGTGAGAAGAACACACATGCAATGACAGTGGGTGTGGTTCATGAAAAGAACACACATCCAATGAACTCTGGTGGATCCATATGTGGTTTGTGAGAAGAACACACATCCAATGACTCTAGCTGTGGTTTGTGAAAAGAACACACATGCAATCACACTGGTGGATCCATATGTGGTTTGTGAGAAGAACACACATCCAATGACACTGGTGGATCCATGTGTGGTTTGTGAGAACACACATGCAAAACACACATGCAATGACACTAGTGGATCCATATGTGGTCTGTGGAAAGAATAGACATGCAATGACACTAGCTGTGGTTAATGAAAATAACAAACATGCAATGACTCTGAAGGATCCATATGTGGTTTGTGAAAAGATCACACATCCAATGATTCTAGTTGTGTCTAATGAAAAGAACACACATGCAATGACTCTGGTGAATCCATGTGGTTTGTGAAAAGAACACACATGCAATGACTCTAGCTATGGTTAATGAAAAGAACACACATGCAATGACACTAGTGGATCCATATGTGGTTTGTGAAAAGAACATGCATGCAATGAACTCTGGTGGATCCATGTGAGGTTTTTGAGAAGAACACACATGCAATGACACTGGTTGTGGTTCATGAAAAGAACACACGTCCAATGACACTATTGGATCCTTATGTGGTTTGTGAAAAGAACACACAAGCAATGACTCTGGTGGATCCACGTGTGGTTTGTGAAAAGAACACGCATGCAGTGACACTAGTGGATCCACATGTGGCTTGTGAAGAGAACACACATGCAGTGACACTGGTGGATCCATGTGTGGTTTGTGAAAGAACAGACATGCACTGACTCTAGGTGTGGTTCATGAAAAGAACACACATCCAATCACACTAGTGGATCCATATGTAGTTTGTGAAAAGAACAGACATGCAATGACTCTAGCTGTGGTTCATGAAAAGAACACACATTCAATGACACTGGTGGATCAATACATGGTTTGTGGAAAGAACAGACATGCAATGACTCTGGTGGATCCATGTGTTGTTCATGAGAAGAACACACATGCAATGACACTGGGTGTGGTTCATGAAAGCACACACATCTAATGACACTGTTGGATCCTTATGTGGTTTGTGAAAAGAACACACATGCAATGACTCTAGATGTGGTTTGTGAGAAGAACACACATGCAATGACACTGGTGGATCCATATGTGGTATGTGAGAAGAACACACATACAATGACACTTATGTGGTTTGTGAGAAGAACACACATGCAATGGCACTGGTTGTGGTTCATGAAAACAACACACATCCAATGAACTCTAGTGGATCCATATGTGGTTTGTGAGAAGAACACACATGCAATGAATCTAGTTGTGGTTTGTGAAAAGAACACACATGCAATCACACTGGTGGATCCATATGTGGTTTGTGGGAAGAACACACATGCAATGACACTGGTGGATCCATGTGTGGTTTGTGAGAAGAACACACATGCAATGACAATGGTGGATCTATATGTGGTCTGTGGAAAGAACAGACTTGCAATGACACTAGTTGTGGTTAATGAAAAGAATATACATGCAATGTCTCTGATGGATCCATATGTGGTTTGTGAAAAGAACACACGTGCAATGACTCTAGTTGTGGTTAATGAAAAGAACACACATGCAATGACTCTGGTGGATCCATGTGGTTTATGAAAAGAACACACATGCAATGACTCTAGCTGTGGTTAATGAAAAGAACACACATGCAATGACTGGTGGATCCATGTGGTTTGTGAAAAGAAAACACATGCAATAACTCTAGCTATGGTTAATGAAAAGAACACACATGCAATGAGACTGGTGGATCCATATGTGGTTTGTGAAGAGAACAAACTTGCAATGAACTCTGGTGGATCCATGTGTGGTTTGTGAGAAGAACACACATGCAGTAAGACTGGTTGTGGTTCATGAAAAGAACACACATCCAATGACACTGGTGGATCCTTATGTGGTTTGTGAAAAGAACACACATGCAATGACTCCGGTGGATCCACATGTGGTTTGTGAAAAGAACACACATGCAATGACACTGGTGGATCCACATGTGGTTTGCGAAGAGAACACACATGCAGTGACACTGGTGTATCCATGTGTGGTTTGTGAAAAGAACACACATGAAGTGAGTCTAGCTGTGGTTGATGGAAAGAACACACATCCAATGACACTGGTGGATCCATATGTTGTTTGTGAAAAGAACACACATGCAATGACTCTAGATGTGGTTTGTGAAAAAGAACACACATGCAATCACACTGGTGGGTCCATATGTGGTTTGTGAGAAGAACACATATCCAATGACACTGGTGGATCCATGTGTGGTTTGTGGGAAGAACACACATGCAAAACACACATGCAATGACACTGGTGGATCCATATGTGGTTTGTGGAAAGAAGAGATATGCAATGACACTGGTGGATCCATATGTGGTTTGTGAAAACAACACACATGCAATGACACTGGTGGATCCATGTGTGGTTTGTGAGAAGAACACACATCCAATGACACTGGCTGATCATATGTGGTTTGTGAGAAGAACACACATCCAATGACACTAGGTGTGGTTCATGAAAAGAACACACATCCAATGACAGTGGTGGATCCTTATGTGGTTTGTGAAAAGAACACACATGCAATGACTCTAATGTGGTTTGTGAGAAGAACACACATCCAATGACACTGGTGGATCAATATGTGGTTTCTGAGAAGAACACACATCCAATGACACTTGTGGATCCATATGTGGTTTGTGAGAAGAACACACATGCAATGGCATTGGGCGTGGTTCATGAAAAGAACACATCCAATGAACTCTGGTGGATCCATATGTGGTTTGTGAGAAGAAAAAACATGCAATGACTCTAGCTGTGGTTTGTGAAAAGAACACACATGCAATCACACTGGTAGATCCATATGTGGTTTGTGTGAATAAAACACATCCAATAACACTGGTGGATCCATGTGTGGTTTGTGAGAAGAACACACATGCAAAACACACATGCAATGAACTCTGGTGGATCCATATGTGGTTTGTGGAAAGAACAGACATGCAATGACACTAGCTGTGGTTAATGAAAAGAACAGACATGCAATGACTCTGATGGATCCATATGTGGTTTGTGAAAAGAACACACGTGCAATGAATCTAGCTGTGGTTAATGAAAAGAACACGCATGCAATGACTCTAGCTATGGTTAATGAAAAGAACACACATGCAATGACACTGGTGGATCCATATGTGGTTTGTGAAAAGAACAGACATGCAATGAACTCTGGTGCATCCATGTGTGGCTTGTGAGAAGAACACACATGTAATGACACTGGTTGTGGTTCATGAAAAGAACACACATCCAATGACACTGGTGGATCCTTATGTGGTTTGTGAAAAGAACACACATGCTATGACACTGGTTGTGGTTCATGAAAAGAACACACATCCAATGACATTGGGTGTGGTTCATGAAAAGACCACACATCCAAGACACTGGTGGATCTTTATGTGGTTTGTGAAAAGAACACACATGCAATGACAATAGATGTGGTTTGTGACAAGAACGCACATGCAATGCCACTGGTGGATCCATATGTGGTTTGTGAGAAGAACACACATGCAATGACACTGGTGGATCCATATGTGGTTTGTGAGAAGAACACACATCCAATGACACTGGTGGATCCATATGTGGTCTGTGGAAAGAATAGACATGCAATGACACTAGCTATGGTTAATGAAAAGAACAGACATGCAATGAACTCTGGTGGATCCATCTGTGGTTTGTGAGAAGAACACACATGCAATGACACTGGGTCTCGTTCATGAAAAGAACACACATCCAATGACAATGGTGGTTCCATATGTGGTTTGTGAGAAGAACACACATCCAATGACATTGGTGGATCCATGTGTGGTTTGTGAGAAGAACACACATGCAATGACACTGGTGGATCCATATGTGGTCTGTGGAAAGAACAGACATGCAATGACACTAGTTGTGGTTAATGAAAAGAATAGACATGCAATGACTCTGATGGATCCATATGTGGTTTGTGAAAAGAACACACATGCAATGACTCTAATTGTGGTTAATGAAAAGAACACACATGCAATGACTCTGGTTGATCCATGTGGTTTGTGAAAAGAACACACATGCAATGACACTGGGTGTGGTTCATGAAAAGAACACACATCCAATAATACTGGGTGTGGTTCATGAAAAGAACACACATCCAATGACACTGGTGGATCCTTATGTGGTTTGTGAAAAGAACACACATGCAATGACTCTAGATGTTGTTTGTGACAAGAACACACATCCAATGAACTCTGGTGGATCCATATGTGGTTTGTGAGAAGAACACACACGCAATGACTCTAGTTGTGGTTTGTGAAAAGAACACACATGCAATCATACTGGTGGATCCATATGTGGTTGGTGAGAAGAACACACATCCAATGACACTGGTGGATCCATGTGTGGTATGTAAGAAGAACACACATGCAATGACACTGGTTGATCCATATGTGGTCTATGGAAAGAACATACATGCAATGACACTAGCTGTGGTTAATGAAAAGAACATACATGCATTGACTCTGATGGATCCATATGTGGTTTGTGAAAAGAAAACACATCAATGACTCTAGTTGTGGTTAATGAAAAGAACACAGATGCAATGACTCTGGTGGATCCATGTGGTTTGTGAAAAGAACAGACATGCAATGGCTCTAGCTATGGTTAATGAAAAGAACACACATGCAATGACACTAACGGATCCATACGTGGTTTGTGAAGAGAATAGACATGTAATGAACTCTGGTGGATCCATGTGTGGTTTCTGAGAAGAACACACATGCAGTGACACTGGTTGTAGTTCATGAAAAGAACACACTGATACGTCCATTTTGCATCACTATTCTATATCATAATTTACTGTTATTCATTGATATATTTCATATTAAGAGATGATACTTATGTAATTTCATCTGGTTTTGCATGGTTGATGACTTTTGGAGCATCCACCGCTGCAGTCAGGATTCTGATGGAAAAGGTGCTGTTTGGAGGGAAAAATTCGCGAAGATCAGAAAATCCGGGAAAATACATGGAAAATCCTATTTTTCCAGAAGACGAAGGAATCCAGAAGGGGAACCTGAGGTGGGCCATAGGGGGGCCACACTACCCCTGGCGCGGGCCAGCCTAGGATGCGCCACCAGGTGGTGTGGCAGCCCTGGTCCACCCCTGGCTCTCCCCTCTGGCGTATATAATTCTCCCAAAACCCTAATACTCGCGGAGCAACCATAGAAAGATTTCGCCGCCTCTGCGGGGCGGAAAACACCGAGAGAGACTCCGGCAGACAGAATTCTGCCAGGGGAATTCCTTCCCGGAGAGGGGAGATCGTCGCCATCAACACCACCATCAAGCTGGACTTCATCGGGATCATCATCATCATCATCACCATCAGCACCATCATCACCATCTCCATATTGCTGTAACAATTGGGTTGAATATTGCATAGTTCTTAGGGGAAACTTTCCCGGTGTTGATTACTCATTGTAGTTGATGCTATTGAGTGGAACCATTGAATTATTGTTTATGTTCAGATTGTTATACATCATTATTCCATCTCTGATCATTATCCATATGATGTGTTGTGAGTAGTTCGTTTTGTTCTTGAGGACATGGGAGAAGTCATGTTGTTAGTAGTGGAGTTGCGTTGAGAAATATTCAATAGTTTGATATTTAAGTTGTGGTGTAGTTCTTCTAGTGGTGTCATGTGAACGTCGACTACATGACACTTCACCTATATGGGCCTAGGGGAATGCATTGTGTATTTGGCTACTAATTGTAGGGGTTGCCGGAGTGACAGAAACCTAAACCCCCGTTAGGAAACCATTGCACAAGGGACGTCAGGGTCTTAGAGTTTAAAGCTGTGGTTAGGTTTCTACCTTAATTACTTTCTTGTACTTACGGATGTTTGCAAGGGGTATAATCACAAGTATGAATTAGTCCAAGGAAGATCGGTACATTAGCACAGGTTCACCCACACAACACTTAGCAAGCTAAATAAGATTAATCAACAATATGAAGCGAAAGCACTTGACAGTCTTCCCATGTGTCCTCGAGAATGTTTGGTCATCTTAAGTAAAACAACTGGCTTGTCCTTTGCTGAATAAAGGATTGGGCCACTTGCTGCATTTATTCCTATTGTCTTTTATTTACTCGTACTTTATTTACTTACCTTATCAAAAAAACCTAAAAATCTGTTTGCTAACTATTTGCAGAGAATTCCTGATCCATACCACTAGCCAGCACTTTCTGCTCCTCGTTGGGTTCGACACTCTTACTTATCAAAATACTGCGATACACCCCCTATACTTGTGGGTCATCACACACATCCAATGACACTGGTGGATCCTTATGTGGTTTGTGAAAAGAACACACATGCAATGACCCTGGTGGATCCACATGTGGTTTGTGAAAAGAACACACATGCAATGACACTAGTGGATCCACATGTGGTTTGCGAAGAGAACACACATGCAGTGACACTGGTGGATCCATGTGTGGTTTGTGAAAAGAACACACATGTAGTGACTCTAGTTGTGGTTCATGAAAAGAACACACATCCAATGACACTGGTGGATCCATATGTGGTTTGTGAAAAGAACACACATGTAATGACTCTAGATGTGGTTTGTGAAAAGAACACACATGCAATGACACTGGTGGATCCATATGTGGTCTGTGAAAAAAACACACATTAAATGACACTGGTGGATCCATGTGTGGTTTATGAGAAGAACACACATCCAATGACACTGTTGGATCCATATGTGGTTTGTGAGAAGAACACACATCCAATGACACTAGGCGTGGTTCACGAAAAGAACACACATCCAATGACACTGGTGGATCCTTATGTGGTTTGTGAAAAGAACACACATGCAATGACTCAAGATGTGGTTTATGAGAAGAACACACATGCAATCACACTGGTGGATCCATATGTGGTTTGTGAGAAGAACACACATGCAATGGCACTGGGTGTGGTTCATGAAAAGAACACACATCCAATGAACTCTAGTGGATCCATATGTGGTTTGTTAGAAGAACACACACCAATGACTCTATATGTGGTTTGTGAAAACAAAACACATGCAATCACACTGGTGGATCCATATGTGGTTTGTGATAAGAAAACACATCCAATAACACTGGTGGCTCCATGTGTGGTTTGTGAGAAGAACACACATGCAAAACACACATGCAATGAACTCTAGTGGATCCATATGTGGTTTGTGGAAAGAACAGACATGCAATGACACTAGCTGTGGTCAATGAAAAGAACAGACATGCAATGACTCTGATGGATCCATATGTGGTTTGTGAAAAGAACACACATGCAATGAATCTAGCTGTGGTTAATGAAAAGAACACACATGCAATGACTCTAGTGGATCCATGTGGTTTGTGAAAATAACACACATGCAATGACTCTACCTATGGTTAATGAAAAGAACACACATGCAATAACACTGGTGGATCCATATGTGGTTTGTGAAAACAACAGGCATGCAATGAACTCTAGTGGATCCATGTGTGGTTTGTGAGAAGAACACACATGCAATGATACTGGTTGTGGTTCATGAAAATAACACACATCCAATGACACTGGTGAATCCTTATGTGGTTTGTGAAAAGACCACACATGCAAAGACACTGGGTGTGGTTCATGAAAAGAACACACATCCAATGACACTAGGTGTGGTTCATGAAAACAACACACATCTAATGACACTGGTGGATCCTTATGTGGTTTGTGAAAAGAACAAACATGCAATGACTGTAGATGTGGTTTGTGACAAAAACACACATGCCATTACACTAGTTGATCCATATGTGGTTTGTGAGAAGAACACACATGCAATGACACTGGTGGATCCATATGTGGTTTGTGAGAAGAACACACATCCAATGACACTAGTGGATCCATATGTGGTCTATGGAAAGAACATACATGCAATGACACTAGTTGTGGTTAACGAAAAGAACAGACATGCAATGAACTCTGGTGGATCCAGCTGTAGTTTGTGAGAAGAACACACATGCAATGACACTGGGTGTGGTTTGTGAGAATAACACACATCCAATGACACCGGTGGATCCATGTGTAGTTTGTGAGAAGAACACACATGCAAAACACACATGCAATGACACTGGTGGATCCATATGTGGTTTCTGCAATGAACAGACATGCAATGGCACTAGATGTGGTTTGTGAAAAGAACAGACATGCAATGACTTTGGTGGATCCATATGTGGTTTCTGAAAAGAACAGACATCAAATGACTCTGATGGATCCATATGGGGTTTGTGAAAAGAACACACATGCAATGACTCTAGTTGTGGTTAATGAAAAGAACACACATGCAATGAATCTGGTGAATCCATGTGGTTTGTGAAAAGAACACACATGCAATGACTCTAGCTATGGTTAATGAAAATAACACACATGCAATGACACTGGTGGATCCATATGTGGTTTGTGAAGAGAACAGACATGCAGTGAACTCTGGTGGATCCATGTGTGGTTTGTGAGAAGAACACACATGCAGTGACACTAGTTGTGGTTCATGAAAAGAACACACATCCAATGACACTGGTGGTTCCTTATGTGGTTTGTGAATAGAACACACATGCAATGACTCTGGTGGATCCACAGGTGGTTTGTGAAAAGAACACACATGCAATGACACTGGTGGATCCACATGTGGTTTGTGAAGAGAACACACATGCAGTGACACTAGTTGTGGTTCATGAAAAGAACACACATCCAATGACACTGGTGGATCCTTATGTGGTTTGTGAATAGAACACACATGCAATGACTCTGGTGGATCCACATGTGGTTTGTGAAAAGAACACACATGCAATGACACTGGTGGATCCACATGTGGTTTGTGAAGAGAACACACATGCAGTGACACTAGTTGTGGTTCATGAAAAGAACACACATCCAATGACACTGGTGGATCCTTATGTGGTTTGTGAATAGAACACACATGCAATGACTCTGGTGGATCCACATGTGGTTTGTGAAAAGAACACACATGCAATGACACTGGTGGATCCACATGTGGTTTGTGAAGAGAACACACATGCAGTGAAACTGGTGGATCCATATGTGGTTTGTGAAAAGAACACACATATAGTGACTCTAGCTGTGGTTCATGAAAATAACACACATTCAATGACACTGGTGGAACCGTATGTGGTTTGTGAAAAGAACACATGCAATGAATCTAGATGTGCTTTGTGAAAAGAATACATATGCAATGACACTGGTGGATCCATATGTGGTTTGTGAGAAGAACACACATCCAATGACACTGGTGGATCCATATGTGGTCTGTGAAAAGAACACACATGAAATGACTCTAGTGGATCCATATGTGGTTTGTGAAAAGAACAGACATGCAATGTTACTAGTGGATCCATATGTGGTTTGTGAGAAGAACACACATGTAGTGGCACTGGGTGTGGTTCATGAAAATAACACACATCCAATGAACTCTGGTGGATACATATATGGTTTGTGACAAGAAAACACATGCAATGACTCTAGATGTGGTTTGTGAAAAGAACACACATGCAATCACACTGGTGGATCCATATGTGGTTTGTGTGAAGAAAACATATCCAATAACATGGGTGGATCCATGTGTGGTTCGTGAGAAGAACACACATGCAAAACACACATGCAATGAACTCTGGTGGATCCATATGTGGTTTGTGGAAAGAACAAACATGCAATGACACTAGGTGTGGTTAATGAAAAGAACAGACATGCAATGACTCTGATGGATCCATATGTGGTTTGTGAAAAGAACACACATGCAATGAATCTAGTTGTGGTTAATGAAAAGAACACACATGCAATGACTCTGGTGGATCCATGTGGTTTGTGAAAAGAACACACATGCAATGACTCTAGCTATGGTTAATGAAAACAACACACATGCAATAACATTGGTGGATCCATATGTGGTTTGTGAAAAGAACATACATGCAATGAACTCTAGTGGATCCATGTGTGGTTTGTGAGAAGAACACACATGCAATGACAATGGTTGTGGTTCATGAAAATAACACACATCCAATGAAACCGGTGGATCCTTATGTGGTTTGTGAAAAGACCACGCATGCAATGACACTGGGTGTGGTTCATGAAAAGAACACACATCCAATGACACTGGTTGTGGTTCATGAAAAGAATACACATCCAATGACATTGGTGGATCCTTATGTGGTTTGTGAAAAGAACACACATGCAATGACTCTAGATGTGGTTTGTGACAAGAACACACATGCCATGACACTAGTTGATCCATATATGGTTTGTGATAAGAACACACATGCAATGACACTGGTGGATCCATATGTGGTTTGTGAGAAGAACACACATCCAATGACACTGGTGGATCCATATGTGGTCTGTGGAAAAAACAGACATGCAATGACACTAGGTGTGGTTAATGTGGCGCCCCGCAAAACCACTACTAGAAAATCGCTGTGTTTTTGTGCATTACATCATCATGACCGCCTGCTCATGTTATCATGCCACCTTGCATTTGAGCATCGTCATGTCATCTTGCATGTTTTGTTTAAAAACTATTTTCGAAAAGTCTGTTTTTTGTTTTCGAAACGCCCCATTTTTATTTCAAATTAAACCCGGCCTCTTCCGGATATTTTGTTTTGTCTACAAATTTTTTTACCAGAGTCTATTCGAACAAAATAAAATAATTAAAGTTATTCTCTAGGGGGAGGCAGCCAACCGACCAGGCCCAAGTGGCCCAGCCGGCCAGCCGGCCTACCACCCCACCAGCTAACCCTAAAACCCCTCTCCCTCCTGCCCGCCGCCACATGTCCTCCTCCCAGCCGCCAACCTGGCCCCTCCTCCACCTTCCCCTGCGACCACTCCACCCCGCCAGCCCCGCGTGCGGTACACACCGCCGCCCGACACGCACACCGCGCGCAGAAAACCGCCCCAACCCGCGACCTCACCCTGCACGCACTCCCGCAACCGGCTCCACCTGCACGCGCACAGCCCGATCTCCACCAACCACCCCATCCCCACCCTGTCGCTACCGACACCACGTGGGCCCCACCCCGACTCGATCCCGCGCTCCTCCCCATCACCTCGCCCGGCCCCGCCGCCAGATCCCGCCGCCGCGCGGCCGTCCCGTCAGCGACCAAGCACGCCCCGCGTCCCCGCCGTCTGCCGCCTTCGCACAGGCCCCGTCTCGCCGGAGCTCCTCCGGCTTAGCTCTGTCGACCCAAGCCGCGTCTCCGCCGCCGGCGCCCCGTCCTCCGCCTGTCCCCACACCGCGGTCTTCCTCCCCATCCCGCAAGGTCGCCTCGGTCGACCTCTCTGCCGCCTCACACGAGCTTCTCCGGCCCACGCCCCCCGTCGAGCTCCTCGCCATGCCAAGGCTCGCCGTCCTCGCCCCTGCGCCCTCACAGGCCGCCGCCGCCCGTGAGGCGCGCCGCAGGGGTTCTATCCTCGTCGAGCTGAGCGCCTCGTACGCCCCCACGTTTTCCTCTCTGGCGACCATCTGCAGCGCGTGTGCCCCGCATCCGCGACCAAGAGCGCCACCCGCGTCGGCCTCCTCCGGCGGGCATGACCCCCTCTCCTCCGTGGCGGTCCTACCAAGCTCGCCGCCTCCCGAGCACCTTCCCCTAAGAGCTCCGTTGCAGCCGGAGATCGCGCCTGCACGTCGCCATGGCCGCCTCCACCTCGGTGCTGCAGCGGTGACCCTGCCGCCAGGAGCGCTCCTTCCTGCTTGTTGTTTTGTCCCTACGGTGATGTGTGTGTCCCTCCGTGCAAGTCCAAGGCAGCATGTTTGTGTGCCACACCTTCCATCAAGGTCTCCTTCCTGGACACCGAAGACCGTCCCGACCATGCCAAGACACCGTAAACCAAGTTCTCCGTCAAGGAACACCAAGATCTACTTCGTGGGTGCCGAGCACCAAGACCGCCTCCCCGGATGACGAGCTCTTCTACCTGAACCCGAAGACCGTGGATGCGACAATTACTTCTTCCCGGACCGATGCCCGAGGCCGCCGAACACCAAGGTCTTCTTCTCGGACCCGAGGACCATCAAGTTCTCCACCGGAACGACAAGCACTTCCTCTCGAAGCACCAAGTCCTTCTCCACGGAACGCCAAGCTCTCCTTCCCGTTTCGAAGACCGATCCGGGACGCCAAGATCTACTGCCCGGACGCCATGACCTTCACGGATCCGATGCCCGAGAACCCGGTACGACAAGCACTTCGCCGCAGAACGCCAAGTTCTACTTCCCGAACGAGAAGACCGGCCGATCTGCGGACCCGACAAGACCTTCGCGACGGCAAGATCAACACCGACCAGGGCAAACCCGATGATCATCCGACGCCAAACCAAGTCCTTCGTCCCGGACCACCAAGATCTACTCCGTTGTCCGAGAACGTTTCCGCCAAGACCGATCCCCGTCGGACCATGTCGAACCCCGAACCCCTAAGAGCCCAAGTTCGCCGAACCCTAATGTGTTTCCCTATCCGAGACCCCCATTATTTTTATAATATGACATTATCGACTGTCGCATATTAAATTGTTCATCTCGCATGCATATCATAATCATGTCGGATATTTTGCGTAGTATTAAATATTGCATCCGTTGTTTGTTCTAGTGTTTGCTTCTTCGCGGATTAGACCGATGAGTGGATGCGAGTATCGACAAGTTCTTCGGATAAGAATCTCCGGCAGTGTTTCCCAGGCGAGCATCTCTCCCCCTTCTACCTATTTTGCATTTATAGTCTTTTTTCCTCCTGTTGATCTATTGCTATCCGTGTCGCGATGCTTTAGTTTCCGTGCACCGGTTATCTCCCGTGCAGCCTCTATATTGCCTTGGACACCTCCTATTGCCTATGTTTGGTAGATAGCTGGCCTTGCGAGTCGTAGTTGCTTGCTCAGGTGCGATCTCGTGTTGTCAAATACCACAGTTGTTGGAAGGTTGGCAGGTGCTTAATGGTGAAGATGCTTATTGGTGAAGGTGATCATGACTTTAAATACAACTATTAAAATGCTAGATATAACTAATGTAGAGGCATCGGTGGGAAGTAGATGTTATTTGGTTCTTCCACGCTCACTTGTGTCCCGTAGGACCCCGAGTACTTGACACCTGTTCCTTGACTATTCGCACTATCCACATCCGGGAGGCCTTATGGACCCCCCTGAGCCAGAGCTTGATTCATTTCTATTTCTTGGGGCCACAAAGTAGTTTGGGGCTTTATTACTATTCTGTACTTATGCCAGGTTACTTCTTTATTTAAGATTGTGCGCGGAGCACCTGTACTGTTTAGGATTGCGGAGTGTTTTCACGGTATCGACAAGCCCAGTCACACTTTCGGGTTCCCAGTCGTTTACAGCCATTGACGCAAACCCTGGGTCCGTTCCGGAGCCGGCCAACTTCGTTGCGGGTAGCTTAGTGGGGTGGCCCCCTGAAATATTTCTGAATCCTGTGATTGCTTTGTCGTGAAAGCCTCGTTGGGTTTTGAGTTGGTTTTTCCGAGGTTGATCGAGTGTGTGTTGCTATTTGTGCGCCCATGCAGGGTAAACCTTTCTGAAAGTCGTGTCCGCGGTTATGGATGACTTGGAGCATAGTATCTCGATCATAGACAAGCATAACTAAAGTAGTGCTATAAATTTGACTTAATATATCTGACTAGTAATCAGATTCAACTATAACGGAATGGATATTAAAAATGCCAACAACTGCTGGATCTGAGTTGCTTTGTTATACCTGCCTAGTAAGTATTGCAACTCCAATGGAATGTGATAAAAGTGACAACAACTGCTGGGTTTTGGGATTCCTCAGGACAATTATATCTGTCTAGTAACTGTCCAACTACAACGGAATGTTAAGTAAAACTGCCCACTACTTATGCCTCAGGATGACTCATGCTATCTATATCTGAATAGTAAGTGCTGCAACTAAAACGGAATGAGTAAAATTGCCAACCATGTGAGTTCCTCGGTCTGACTTCCTCGTTTGGTCTCGAGGGGGAAATACCAGGATGGGTATGTTTGGTGTAGTCTCAGGTTGGATCCGAATAGGTCTTTCTTATCCCTCTCTGATAACCGCCAGTTGTATCGAGTCTCTATAGGTTGTTTAGTGCCGCTGCGCTGCCGCTTCAGCCCACCATACCTATGTAGGCGAGAGACACCGAATTCTAGCCTCGCCATGTACTGGCCTCAGTACTGACGCTCCTCTTTTTCCTTTGCCCTTTGTCGGCACCCCTTTTGTTTTATCAGGTTTGAGATCAACGTCGTTAGCAGGGTTACCCTTCCGGCTTGGCCTGGGCAGGGTTATGGACGCCATTGGTTATCCTTCAGGGCTCTTAGCCCCATTTGCATCTTGTCCGTACTCGGACATTGTATCGCTTCCAAGGTGATTTGGATCTTTGTATTGTATATCTGTATTCTTGACTCGCGGAGTCGCTGTTGTATATATATATATATATGTTCTGTGGGTCCCATCGAGGACTGTTGTGTAATGTTATTACTTCGTTTTCTACCCGCACGAAAGTGCCTGGTGGGCGTCCTTGAATCGTTTCTATGCGGGTTTGGCGGAAAGGGCTAAAACTTGCATAGGGCCGATTTGAGGGTGTTACAGTTAACAAAAAGAACAGACATGCAATGAACTCTGGTGCATCCAGCTGTGGTTTGTGAGAAGAACACACATGCAATGACACTGGGTGTGGTTTGTGAGAAGAACACACATCAAATGACACGGGTGGGTCCATGTGTGGTTTGTGAGAAGAACACACATGCAAAACACACATGCAATGACACTGGTGGATCTATATGTGGTCTGTGGAAAGAACATACATGCAATGACACTAGTTGTGGTTTGTGAAACAAAACACATGTAAGCACACTGGTGGATCCATATGTGGTTTGTGAGAATAAAACACATCCAATAACACTGGTGGATCCATGTGTGGTTCGTGAGAAAACACACATGCAAAACACACATGCAATGAACTCTGGTGGATCCATATGTGGTTTGTGGAAAGAACAGACATGCAATGACACTAGCTGTGGTCAATGAAAAGAACAAACATGCAATTACTCTGATGGATCCATATGTGGTTTGTGAAAAGAACACACATGCAATGAATCTAGCTGTGGTTAATCAAAAAGAACACACATGCAATGACTCTGGTGGATCCATGTGGTTTATGAAAATAACACACATGTAATGACTCTAGCTATGGTTAATGAAAAGAACACACATGCAATAACACTGGTGGATCCATATGTGGTTTGTGAAAACAACAGACATGCAATGAACTCTAGTGGATCCATGTGTGGTTTGTGAGAAGAACACACATGCAATGATACTGGTTGTGGTTCATGAAAATAACACACATCCAATGACACTTGTGGATCCTTATGTGGTTTGTGAAAATACCACACATGCAAAGACACTGGGTGTGGTTCATGAAAAGAACACACATCCAATGACACTGGGTGTGGTTCATGAAAACAACACACATCCAATGACACTGGTGGATCCTTATGTGGTTTGTGAAAAGAACACACATGCAATGACTCTAGATGTGGTTTGTGACAAGAACACACATGCCATTACACTAGTTGATCCATATGTGGTTTGTGAGAAGAACACACATGCAATGACACTGGTGGATCCATATGTGGTTTGTGAGAAGAACACAAATCCAATGACACTGGTGGATCCATATGTGGTCTATGGAAAGAACAGGCATGCAATGACACTAGTTGTGGTTAAGAAAAAGAAAAGACATGCAATGAACTCTGGTGGATCCAGCAGTAGTTTGTGAGAAGAACACACATGCAATGACACTGGGTGTGGTTTGTGAGAAGAACACACATCCAATGACACCGGTGGATCCATGTGTAGTTTGTGAGAAGAACACACATGCAAAACACACATGCAATGACACTGGTGGATCCATATGTGGTTTGTGGAAAGAACAGACATGCAATGACACTAGATGTGGTTTGTGAAAAGAACAGACATGCAATGACTCTGGTGGATCCATATGTTGTTTGTGAAAAGAACAGACATGCAATGACTCTGATGGATCCATATGGGGTTTGTGAAAAGAACACACATGCAATGACTCTAGTTGAGGTTAATGAAAAGAACACACATGTAATGACTCTGGTGAATCCATGTGGTTTGTGAAAACAACACACATGCAATGACTCTAGCTATGGTTAATGAAAAGAACACACATGCAATGACACTGGTGGATCTATATGTGGTTTGTGAAGAGAACAGACATGTAGTGAACTCTGGTGGATCCATGTGTGGTTTGTGAGAAGAACACACATGCAGTGACACTAGTTGTGGTTCATGAAAAGAACACACATCCAATGACACTGGTGGATCCTTATGTGGTTTGTGAATAGAACACACATGCAATGACTCTGGTGGATCCACATGTGGTTTGTGAAAAGAACACACATGCAATGACACTGGTGGATCCACATGTGGTTTTTGAAGAGAACACACATGCAGTAAAACTGGTGGATCCATATGGGGTTTGTGAAAAGAACACACATGTAGTGACTCTAGCTGTGGTTCATGAAAATAACACACATTCAATGACACTAGTGGATCCGTATGTGGTTTGTGAAAAGAACACATGCAATGACTCTAGATGTGGTTTGTGAAAATAACACATATGCAATGACACTGGTGGATCCATATGTGGTTTCTGAGAAGAACGCACATCCAATGACACTGGTGGATCCATATGTGGTCTGTGAAAAGAACACACATGAAATGACTCTGGTGGATCCATATGTGGTTTGTGAAAAGAACAGTCATGCAATGTTACTAGTGGATCCATATGTGGTTTGTGATAAGAACACACATGCAGTGGCACTGGGTGTGGTTCATGAAAAGAACACACATCCAATGAACTCTGGTGGATCCATATATGGTTTGTGACAAGAACACACATGCAATGACTCTAGATGTGGTTTGTGAAAAGAACACACATGCAATCACACTGGTGGATCCATATGTGGTTTGTCTAAAGAAAACACATCCAATAACATGGGTGGATCCATGTGTGGTTTGTGAGAAGAACACACATGCAAAACACACATGCAATGAACTCTGGTGGATCCATATGTGGTTTGTGGAAAGAACAGACATGCAATGACACTAGCTGTGGTTAATGAAAAGAACAGACATGCAATGGCTCTGATGGATCCATATGTGGTTTGTGAAAAGAACACACATGCAATGAATCTAGCTGTGGTTAATGAAAAGAACACACATGCAATGACTCTGGTGGATCCACATGTGGTTTATGAAGAGAACACACATGTAGTGAAACTGGTGGATCCATATGTGGTTTGTGAAAAGAACACACATGTAGTGACTCTAGCTGTGGTTCATGAAATTAACACACGTTCAATGACATTAGTGGATCCGTATGTGGTTTGTGAAAAGAACACATGCAATGACTCTAGATGTGGTTTGTGAAAAGAACACATATGCAATGACACTGGTGGATCCATATGTGGTTTGTGAGAAGAACACACATCCAATGACACTGGTGGATCCATATGTGGTCTATGAAAAGAACACACATGAAATGACTCTGGTGGATCCATATGTGGTTTGTGAAAAGAACAGACATGCAATGTTACTAGTGGATCCATATGTGGTTTGTGATAAGAACACACATGCAGTGGCACTGGGTGTGGTTCATGAAAAGAACACACATCCAATGAACTCTGGTGGATCCATATATGGTTTGTGACAAGAACGCACATGCAATGACTCTAGATGTGGTTTGTGAGAAGAACACACATGCAATCACACTGGTGGATCCATATGTGGTTTGTCTAAAGAAAACACATCCAATAACATGGGTGGATCCATGTGTGGTTTGTGAGAAGAACACACATGCAAAACACACATGCAATGAACTCTGGTGGATCCATATGTGGTTTGTGGAAAGAACAGACATGCAATGACACTAGCTGTGGTTAATGAAAAGAACAGACATGCAATGGCTCTGATGGATCCATATGTGGTTTGTGAAAAGAACACACATGCAATGAATCTAGCTGTGGTTAATGAAAAGAACACACATGCAATGACTCTGGTGGATCCATGTGGTTTGTGAAAAGAACACAGATGCAATGACTCTAGCTATGGTTAATGAAAAGAACACACATGCAATAACACTGGTGGATCCATATGTGGTTTGTGAAAAGAACAGACATGCAATGAACTCTAGTGGATCCATGCGTGGTTTGTGAGAAGAACACACATGCAATGACACTGGTTGTGGTTCATGAAAATAACACACATCCAATGACACTGGTGGATCCTTATGTGGTTTGTGAAAAGACCACGCATGCAATGACACTGGGTGTGGTTCATCAAAAGAACACACATCCAATGACACTGGTTGTGGCTCATGAAAAGAACACACATCCAATGACATTGGTGGATCCTTATGTGGTTTGTGAAAAGAACACACATGCAATGACTCTAGATGTGGTTTGTGACAAGAACACACATGCCATGACACTAGTTGATCCATATATGGTTTGTGAGAAGAACACACATCCAATGACACTGGTGGATCCATATGTGGTTTGTGAGAAGAACACACATCCAATGACACTGGTGGATCCATATGTGGTCTGTGGAAAGAACAGACACGCAATGACACTAGGTGTGATTAACAAAAAGAACAGACATGCAATGAACTCTGGTGCATCCAGCTGTGGTTTGTGAGAAGAACACACATGCAATGACACTGGGTGTGGTTTGTGAGAAGAACACACATCAAATGACACGGGTGGATCCATGTGTGGTTTGTGAGAAGAACACACATGCAATGACACTGGTGGATCTATATGTGGTCTGTGGAAAGAATAGACAGGCAATGACTCTGATGGATCCATATTTGGTTTGTGAAACGAACAGACATGCAATGACTCTGATGGATCCATATGTGGTTTGTAAAAAGAACACACATGCAATGACTCTAGTTGTGATTAATGAAAAGAACACACATGTAATGACTCTGGTGGATCTATTTGTTCTTTGAAAAGAACACACATGCAATGACTGTAGCTATGGTTAATGAAAAGAACACACATGCAATGACACTAGTGGATATATATGTGGTTTGTGAAGAGAACATACATGCAGTGAACTCTGGTGGATCCATATGTGGTCTGTGAAAAGAACACACATGCAATGACACTGGTGGATCCATATGTGGTTTGTGAAAAGAACACACATGCAATGACACTAGTGGATCCATATGTGGTCTATGAAAAGAACACACATTTCAATGACACTAGGTGTGGTTCATGAAAAGAACACACATCCAATGACACTGGTGGATCCTTATGTGGTTTGTGAAAACAACACACATGCAATGACTCAAGATGTGGTTTATGAGAAGAACACACATGCAATGAAACTGGTGGATCCATATTTGGTTTGTGAGAAGAACACACATGCAATGGCATTGGCTGTGGTTCATGAAAATAACACACATCCAATGAACTCTGGTGGATCCATATGTGGTTTGTTAGAAGAACACACATCCAATGACTCTATATGTGGTTTGTGAAAACAAAACACATGCAAGCACATTGGTGGATCCATATGTGGTTTGTGAGAAGAAAACACATCCAATAACACGGGTGGATCCATGTGTGGTTTGTGAGAAGAACAGACATGCAAAACACACATGCAATGAACTCTGGTGGATCTGTATGTGGTTTGTGGAAAGAATAGAGATGCAATGACACTAGCTGTGGTTAATGAAAAGAACAGACATGCAATGACTCTGATGGATCCATATGTGGTTTGTGAAAAGAACACACATGCAATGAATCAGGCTGTGGTTAATGAAAAGAACACACATGCAATGACTCTAGTGGATCCATGTGGTTTGTGAAAAGAACACACATGCAATGACTCTAGCTATGGTTAATGAAAATAACACGCATGCAATAACACTAGTGGATCCATATGTGGTTTGTGAAAAGAACATACATGCAATGAACTCTAGTGGATCCATGTGTGGTTTGTGAGAAGAACACACATGCAATGACACTGGTTGTGGTTCATGAAAATAATACACATCCAATGACACTGGTGGATCCTTATGTTTTTTGTGAAAAGAACACGCATGCAATGACACTGGGTGTGGTTCATGAAAAGAACACACATCCAATGACACTGGTTATGGTTCATGAAAAGAACACACATCCAATGACATTGGTGGCTCCTTATGTGGTTTGTGAAAAGAACACACATGCAGTGACTCTAGATGTGGTTTGTGATAAGAACACACATGCCATGACACTAGTTGATCCATATATGGTTTGTGAGAAGAACACACATGCAATGACACTGGTGGATCCATATGTAGTTTGTGAGAAGAACACACATCCAATGACACTGGTGGATCCATATGTGGTCTGTGGAAAGAACAGACATGCAATGACACTAGGTGTGGTTAACAAAAAGAACAGACTTGCAATGAACTCTGGTGCATCCAGCTGTGGTCTGTGGAAAGAACACACATGCAATGACACTGGGTGTGGTTTGTGAGAAGAACACACATCAAATGACACGGGTGGATCCATGTGTGGTTTGTGAGAAGAACACACATGCAAAACACACAAGCAATGACACTGGTGGATCTATATGTGGTCTGTGGAAAGAACATACATGCAATGACACTAGCTGTGGTTTGTGAAAAGAGCACACATGCAATGACTCTGATGGATCCATATATGGTGTGTGAAACGAATAGACATGCAATGACTCTGATGGATCCATATGTGGTTTGTGAAAACAACACACATGCAATGACTCTAGTTGTGGTTAATGTAAAGAACACACATGTAATGACTCTGGTGGATCTATTTTTTTTTTGAAAAGAACACAAATGCAATGACTGTAGCTATGGTTACTGAATAGAACACACATGCAATGACATAGGTGGATCAATATGTGGTTTGTGAAGAGAACAGACAAGTAGTGAACTCTGGTGGATCCATATGTGGTCCGTGAAAAGAACACACATGCAATAACACTGGTGGATCCATATGTGGTCTTTGAAAAAAAAACACATGCAATGACACTAGTGGATCCATATGTGGTCTATGAAAAGAACACACATGCAATGATCCTGGTGGATCCATATGTGGTCCGTGAAAAGAACATACATTTAAATGACACCGATGGATCCATATGTGGTTTGTGAAAATATTATACATCCAGTGACTCTAGCTGTCGTAAATGAAAAGAACAGACATGTAATGACTCTATCTGTGGTTAATGGAAAGAACACACATGCAATGACATTGGTGGATCTATATGTGGTTTGTGAAAATAACACACATGCAATGAACTCTGGTGGATCCATATGCAATGATACTGGTGGATCCATATGTGGTCTGTGTAAAGAACAAATATTTCAATGACACTGGTGGATCCATATATGGTTTGTGAAAAAACACACATGCAATGAACTCTAGTGGATCCATATGTGGTCTGTGAAAACAACACACAATTCAATGACACTGGTGGATCCATATGTGGTCTATGAAAAGAACACACATATAATGACAACTGTGGTTCCGTATGTGGTTTGTGAAAAGAACAGACATGCAATTACTCTAGTTATGGTTAATGAAATGAACACACATGCAATTAAAAGAGTGGATCCATAGGTGGATTGTGAAAAGAACACACATGCAATGAACTCTAGTGGATCCATATGCAATGACAACGGTGGGTCCATATGTGGTCTGTGAAAAGAACAAACATTTCAATGACACTGGTGGATGCATATGTGGTTTGTGAAAAGAACACACATGTAATGAACTCTGGTGGATCCATATGCAATGACACTGGTGGATCCATATGTGGTCTGTGAAAAGAACAAACATTTCAATGACACTGGTGGATCCATATATGGTTTGTGAAAACAACACACATGCAATCAACTCTGGTGGATCCATATCTGGTATGTAAAAACAACACACATTTCAATGACACTATGGATCCATACATGGTCTGTGAAAAGAACACACATGCAATGAACTCTGGTGGATCCATATGTGGTCTATGAAAAGAACACACATGCAATAACACTGGTTGATCCATATGTGGTATGTGAAAAGAACACACATGAAATGACACTGGTGGATCCATATATGGTCTGTGAAAGGAACACACATGCAATGACAATGGTGGATCAATATGTGGTTTGTGAAAAGAACACACATGCAATGACACTGGTGGATCCACATATGGTCTGTGAAAAGAAGACACATGCAATGAAAATGGTGGATTCATATGTGGTCTGTGAAAACAACACACATGCAATGACACTGGAGGATCCATATGTGGTCTGTGAAAAGAACACGCATGCAATTACACTGGTGGATCCATACGTGGTCTATGAAAAAAACACACATGGAATGACACTGGTGGATCCATATGTGGTTTGTGAAAAGAACACACGTGCAATGATAATGGTGGTTCCATATGTGGTCTATGAAAAGAACACACATCAATGACAATGGTGGTTCCATATGTGGTTTGTGAAAGAACACGCATGCAATGTCTCTAGCTGTGGTTAATGAAAAGAACACACATGCAATGACACTGGTGGATCCATATGTGGTTTGTGAAAAGAACACACATGCAATGACAATGGAGGATCCATATGTGGTATGTGAAAAGAAAATACATGCAATGACAATGGTGGTTCCATATGTGGTTTGTGAAAAGAACAGACATGCAATGACTCTAGCTGTGGTCTGTGAAAAGAACACACATTTCAATGACTCTGGTGGATCCATACATGGTCTTTGAAAAGAACACACATGCAATGGCACTGGTGGATCCATATGTGGTCTGAGAAAAGAAACACATGCAATGGCACTGGTTGTTCCATATGTGGTCTGTGAAAAGAACACGCATGCAATGACACTGCTGGACCCATATGTGGTTTGTGAAGAGAACACACATGTAGTGACACCAGTGGATCCATATGTGGTTTGTGAAAAGAACACACATTTCAATGACACTGGGTGTGGTTCATGAAAGGAACACACATCCAATGACACTAGTGGATCCTTATGTGGTTTGTGAAAAGAACACACATGCAATGACTCTAGATGTTGTTTGTGAGAAGAACACACATGCAATGACACTGGTGGATCCATTTGTGGTTTGTGAGAAGAACACACATCCAATGACACTGGTGGATTCATATGTTGTTTGTGAGAAGAACACACATGCAATGGCACTGGGTGTTACTAATGAAAAGAACACACATCCAATGAACTCTGGTGGATCCATATGTGGTTTGTGAGAAGAACACACATGCAATGACTCCAGCTGTGGTTTGTGAAAAGAACACACATGCAATCACACTGGTGGATCCATATGTGGTTTGTGAGAAGAACACACATTTAATGACATTGGGTGTGGTTCATGAAAAGAACACACATTCAATAACACTAGTGGATCCATATGTGGTTTGTGAGAAAAACACACATGCAATGACTCTAGATGTGGTTTGTGAAAAGTACACACATGCAATCACACTGGTGGATCCATATGTGGTTTGTGAGAAGAACACACATCCAATGACATCGGTGGATCCATATGTAGTTTGTGAGAAGAACACACATTAAAAACACACATGCAATGACACTGGTGGATCCATATGTGGTCTGTGGAAAGAACAGACATGCAATGACACTAGCTGTGGTTAATGAAAAGAACATGCATGCAATAAACTCTCGTGGATCCATCTGTGGTTTGTGAGAAGAACACGCATGCAGTGACACTGGGTGTGGTTCATAAAAAGAACACACATCGAATGACACTGGTGGATCCATGTGTGGTTTGTGAGAAGAACACACAGGCAATTACACTGGTGGATACATATGTGGTCTGTGGAAAGAACAGACATGCAATGACACTAGCTGTGGTAAATGAAAAGAATAGACATGTAATGAGTCTAGTTGTGGTTAATGAAAATAACACACATGCAATGACTTTGGTGAATCCATGTGGTTTGTGAAAAGAACACACATGCAATGACTCTAGCTAATGTTAATGAAAAGAACACACATGCAATGACACTAGTGGATCCATGTGGTTTGTGAAAAGAACAGACATGCAATGAACTCTGGTCGATCCATGTGAGGTTTGTGAGAAGAACACACATGCAATGACACTGGTGGATACATATGTGGTCTGTGGAAAGAACAGACATGCAATGACACTAGCTGTGGTTAATGAAAAGAATAGACATGCAATGACTCTAGTTGTGGTTAATGAAAATAACACACATGCAATGACTCTGGTGGATCTATGTGGTTTGTGAAAAGAACACACATGCAATGACTCTAGCTATGGTTAATGAAAAGAACACACATTTAATGACACTAGTGGATCCATATGTGGTTTGTGAAAAGAACAGACATGCAATGAACTCTGGTGGATCCATGTCTAGTTTGTGAGAAGAACACACATCCAATGACATTGGTTGTGGTTCATGAAAAGAACACACATCCAATGACACTGGTGGATCCTTATGTGGTTTGTGAAAAGAACAAACATGCAATCACTCTGGTGGATCCACATGTGTTTTGTGAAAAGAACGCACATGCAATGACACTAGTGGATCAATGTGGTTTGTGAGAATAACAGACATGCAATGAACTCTGGTGGATCCATATGTGGTTCATGAAAAGAACACACATGCAATGACACTGGGTGTGGTTCATGAAAAGAACACACATCCAATGACACTGGTGGATCCTTATGTGGTTTGTGAAAAGAACACACATGCAATGACTCTAGATGTGGTTTGTGAAAAGAACACACATGTAATGACACTGGTGGATCCATATGTGGTTTGTGAGAAGAACACACATCCAATGACACTGGTGGATCCATATGTGGTTTGTGAGAAGATAACACATGCAATGACACTTGGTGTGGTTCATGAAAAGAACACACATCCAATAACACTGGTGGATCCCTATGTGTTTGTCAAAAGAAAACACATGCAATGACTCTAGATGTGGTTTGTGAGAAGAACACACATGCAATGACACTTGGGATCCATATGTGAACTATGAGAAGAACAGACATCCAATGACACAGGTGAATCCATATGTGGTTTGTGAGAAGTTCACACATGCAATGGCACTGGGTGTGGTTCATGAAAAGAACACACATCCAATGAACTCTGGTGGATCCATATGTGGTTTGTGAGAAGAACACACATGCAATGACTCTAGCTGTGGTTTGTGAAAAGAACACACATGCAATCACACTGGTGGATCCATATGTGGTTTGTTAGAAGAACACACATCCAATGACACTAGTGGATCCATGTGTGGTTTGTGAGAAGAACACACATGCAATGAAGTCGGGTGGATCCATATGTGGTTTATGGAAAGAACAGACATGTAATGACACTAGCTGTGGTTAATGAAAAGAACAGACATGCAGTGACTCTGATGGATCCATATGTGGTTTGTGAAAATAACACACATGCAATGACTCTAGCTGTGGTTAATGAAAAGAAAACACATGCAATGACTCTGGTGGATCCATGTGATTTGTGAAAACAACACACATGCAATGACTCTAGCTATGGTTAATGAAAAGAACACACATACAATGACACTGGTGGATCCATATGTGGTTTGTGAAAATAACAGACATGTAATGACCACTGGTTGATCCATATGTGGTCTTTGGAAAAGAACACACATGCAATGAACACTGGTGGATCCAGTGTATCAACATCCCCAAGCTTAACTCCTGCTCGTCCTCGAGTAGGTAAGTGATAAAAAGAAAGAATAATTTTTGAGGTGACATGCACCATCAAAGACTTGATCAAAGTATTTGCAAGAAATTCAAAGCTGGGATCATATTACTTCAATCATAACATGAAATACAAAGTTCTAGCAATAAGAAAAGAAACTATGATGCAACATGAAAAGGCACAAACAAAAGATTCATGAATAAAAATGCTTTGCAAGACGTTTGTTTGTTTCACATAAAGAAAACATAGCATAATAGTATTTAGCTTATCCCTCAATAGAGTAGCAAATATACATAACTCCATGGACTTACAAGCTCCCCTTTCATTTCACACCGACGACATCCATATACAAAAGAGCATGATATCAACTAGGTACAAGTACCAAGTGTAATGTTGAAAGCATTCCCCATGAAAGCATGGTTCTGCTAATCCCCAACAAATAAGTGCAAGCATATACAACATAGAAGACAAAATGGTTCAAGTTTATTAAGGGCAAGTAAAGTAAAGTGTGCCATCAAGTTCGTGAGAGCTTTAATCACTAGTTTTCTCATAACAAGTTTAATTTGGAAGGTAAACAAAAGCATGAATATACTTGGAATAGCATAAGCTAGTAGGTAGGTATGGTGGACTCTTTGGAATAACATGGTTTAGGGAGTTGGATGCATGAGTGGAACTCATACTTTGTTGTGGAGGCTAGCAAAAGACTGGGAGCGACAAACTAAGAGAGCAATAATGGCCATAATCATGTAGAGCGACAAAACATCATTGATCAAAGCATAAACTGATACTACAAGTTAAAAACTAAAGGATCATAAAGGCTATGGTGACTTGAGATAGTCATAACATGGTGTGAGCATGCGCCAAGTCAACCAAAATAAAGCATCAAAGGAGAATACCACTATACTATGCTTTAATATGCTAAAACAACGCATGATTCATCCAAGGCACATTAAGCAATCTCAATTGTTTATAACAAGTCATGCTACAGCAAAGAATACTAAGCATAAAGACAAAACAATATCAAGCATGGCATGATAGAGCATATGCCACAGTCAAAAACAAGCTCTTTTTACCACATAAGCATGAACTTTCCTACTCTTTTCCAAACCAAACCAAACTATTTGCAAACCAATGTATGAAAGAGGGGGTACAACCAATTTATTCAGAAAACTAAGAAAACCAAGGAAACAAAAAACCAAAACAAGAATGAAAAATAAGACGCTCCAAGAACAACACAACTGTGCAAGAAACAATAAAAATGAAGCGTTTGGAAGGAACCTAGAATTTTTATTGATGAAGAAGGGGATGCCTTGGGCATCCCCAAGCTTTGACGCTTGAACATCTTGGATATTTCTTGGGGTGACACGCGTGGCATCCCCAAGCTTGAGCTTTAGTCCATCCTTAATCTCATTACTCATTCCTTCCATACACCTGAAAATTTTCCTTCATACAAAACTTCACACAATCTTTATTAGCAACATTAGTGCACTCAAGATAAAATGTCTTAAGGTTCAGCTCTAACACCAAATAAACTTCCATTAGAACACTAGATACTGTAGCACTTCCCTCAAAAAGTTCAATTCCCCAAAAGAACTCAAAAAGGAACCAACAAGAAGCAAATGCAGAAAATGGCAGAAATCTGTCAAAACAGACCAGCAGGTAAAGACGAATTTTTTCGAAGACCTTCTGTTGCTCAAATCAAAACGGGTTGAACTAACGAAAGTTAAATAACAACCTGAGGCAGAAGCACAAAAATTCACGCCTCAAAAAGACGTTCATAGATTTTACACGAATTGTTACGGTGAAGCACAGAAATCTGTTTCGTGACAGCAACTTTCCCAATCATTACTTCACTCTCATTAGAGGTTACTCATGGCACAAAAAGCAAATAAAAAGGATAAGGAGCGGTTATTACAGAGGTAATAACTTCCAAGACTCATCTAAAACTTTTGGGTTATCTCCCAATAAGTACTTTTCTTTAACGCCTTTAAGTTAGGCATAAGAAGCAAGAAAGAATCAAGTGTTCTCAAATGAAGAGGCTTTAAGACCAAATTTTGTTTTCATAGGAGAAGCAAAAGAAATATTTTCTCTATTTTTAGGGAAGTGTTCTATACCTTTCTTGAATGGGAGTTGATATTTAATGGTGCCTTCTTTCATATCAATGATGGCACCAACAGTTCTAATAAAAGGTCTTCCCAAAGTAATAGGACAAGAAGCATTGCATTCAACATCCAAAACATAGAAATCAACGGGGACATAGGAATTGTTAACCATAATAAGAACATCATTAAGACTCCCATGAGTTTCTTTTTAGCATTATCATCAAGTGGGACATTCAAATAACAATCTTCAAGAGGAGGCAAATCAAGCATATCATAAATCCTTCTAGGCATAATAGAAACACTACTATCAAGATCACACAAAGCTTTGAAATCAAAGTCATTCACTTTCATATTAATGATGGGTTCCCAACCATCTTCTTGCTTAATAGGAATAGAAGCTTTATGTTTCATCTTTTCTTGTTTAATTTTTATGAGAGCATCAGTAATGTGTTTTGTAAGGCCATGTTCATAGCACTAGCATTAGGACTTTTAGCAAGCTTTTGTAGGAACTTAATAACCTCAGAGATGTTTCAACCATCAAGATCAAAATCATACTTATCATCCACAGTAGTAGAACTATTACTAGCCTCAACACTAGTAGTGGTAATAGTAGAAACACTAATGTTTCTAGCAATTTCATCTTCTCTTTCCCACTTAGCATGTAATTCAGCTAATAATCTAACATTTTCATCAATTCTTACTTGTATAGCATTGGTAGTTGCAAAGGGATTATCATTAGTTTCAGGTTTAGCAGCCATTTTATTCAAAGTAGATTGAGCTTAAGCCAAAGATGCTATATTTCTTTCAGCATTAGAGAGTTTTTCCTCAATAGTTTTATTGAAAGCAGTTTGTTTACTAATAAACTCTTTAAGCATAACTTCAAGTTCAGAGGGAGCACTCCTATTATTGTTGTAAGAATTTCCATAAGCATTACTATTGTTGGGAGGATATGGCTTATAATTGTTGTTACCAAAATTGTTCCTATAAGCATTGTTACCATAAGCATTGTTGCCAAAATTGTTATTTCTTATGAAGTTGACATCAACTTGCTCTTCTTGAGCAACCAAAGAGGCTAAAGGAACATTATTTGGATCAATACGGGCTTTCCCATTCACAAGCATAGACATAATAATATCAATTTTATCACTCAAGGAGGAGGTTTCCTCAACAGAATTTACCTTCTTACCTTGTGGAGCTCTCTCAGTATGCCATTCAGAATAATTAACCATCATATTGTCCAGAAGTTTTGTTGCAGCACCCAAAGTGATGGTCATAAAGGTACCTCCAGCAGCAGAATCCAATAGGTTCCTTGAAGAATAGTTCAATCCTGCATAAAAAGTTTGGATGATCATCCAAGTAGCCAGTCCATGAGTGGGACAATTCTTAACCAAAGATTTCATTCTTTCCCAAGCTTGAGCAACATGCTCATTATCAAGTTGTTTAAACTTCATTATTTCACTTCTCATAGATATAATCTTAGCAGGAGGATAGTATTTTCCAATAAAAGCATCTTTGCACTTAGTCCAATAATCAATACTATTCCTAGTTAAGGAATTCAACCATTCTTTAGATTTTCCTCTCAAAGAGAAAGGAAACAATTTCAGTTTAATAATATCACCATCTACATCCCTATGCTTTTGCATCTCACAAAGTTCAACAAAGTTATTTAGATGGGAAGCAGCATCTTCATTACCAATACCAGAAAATTGTTCTCTCATAACAAGATTGAGTAAAACAGGTTTTATCTCAAAGAAAGTATTTTCAGGCACATGTGGAGCAATAGGTGTGCTCATAAAATCATTGTTGTTGGTGCTAGTGAAGTCACACAACTTAGTGTTTTCAAGAGTAGTCATTTTTTTGGATTTTCAAATAAGAAAGCAAACTTGTAAAACTAATTTTTTTGTGTTTTTTGAATAACAAAACAAGCAAACAAAGCAAAAAGAAACTAAGCAAAACAAAAATAACAAAGTAAAGAGATTGGTTATGAGGGACTCCCCTTGTGAAGATGTCCTTGACTCCCCGGCAACGACGCCAGAAAAATATACTTTTGATGGCGTGTGGTTGACGTGGGAGTTTCTTCTACTTCTTCGATTCCCCGGCAACGGCGCCAGAAAAATGCTTGATGGCTCTATGTATGGCGCCCAAAAAAATGCTGGAGCAATGATGATGTAGAGCTCGTTGGGAACCCCAAGAGGAAGGTATGATGAGCACAGCAGCAAGTTTCCCTCAGTTATGAAACCAAGGTTTAATTGAACCAGTAGGAGCAAGGAAACACCCCAAAGGTGTTACTAGCTAAGCTTTGGCAGGGCGCACTACCGGTGCTAGTAGCAACGTGGAGACCTGCACAACACAACCACAGAACTTTGTCCCCAACTTGCGATGAGGTTATCAATCTCACCGTGTTTTGCTAAAAACAAAGGATTAAACGTATCGAATGGAAAGAAGTAAAAGTTTGCAGAAAGTAAACACAAAGCAGAAACAGTTTATAGATTGTATGTAAAAGACAAGGACCGGGATCCATAGTTCACTAGAGGTGGCTCTCCTTAAGATAAATAACATGCTGGGTGAACAAATTACAGCGGGGCAATTGACAAACATCGAGAAAGCAATACATGCATATACTAATCATCTTGACTCCTTTGAGACTTGATTGGGCATTACAACATTATACATAGACCGCCATCCAACTGCATCTATGACTAATAATCCACCTTCAGGTTATCATCCGAACCCCCTCCAGTATTAAGTTGCAAGCAACAAATTATTGCTTTACGAACTACGTGTAAAGTAAACAATACGATTGTTCTATGAACAAAGGATTGTTGTTTTCTCCCTAGTAGCAATAACACATCTAGTACCTTAGAGATTTCTGTCACTTCCCAAGATTACCAGAGGCATGAACCCACTATCGAGCATAGATACAAACTCTTGGAGTTGCTAGCATCTACTTGGCCAAGATAGCTACTAACAACGGAAAGCATGCAAGATCACAAATAACAAAGACATGATAGAATCAATAATCAATCTGAAATAGCATCTCAATATCCATCGGATCCCCGCAAACACAACATGCAGAATTACAAATAGATGATCTTGATCATGAATGGAGCTCACAAGATCTAGACATGAAAGCAAAAAGGAGGAGAACCAGCCATCCAGGTACTACATGGATCCGTAGTCCAAGGATGAACTACTCACACATCACACCGGAGGCTTGCATGGTGATGAAGAAGGCCTCCAGGGTGAATTCCCCTCTCCGACAGGGTGCCGGGAAGAGCTTCAGATCCCTCCCGATCTAGGGATGGAGATGACGGCGGCTACAGACTCTTTCGTGGATTTTTGATCGGGTACTTAGGGTTTTTGTCTCGAGGGCAATATATAGGCGGAAGGAGAGGCCAAGGGGTGCCGGGAGCAGCCACACCACCCCCTGGCGCGGGCCAGGCCTGGCCACGCGGCCAGGTGGTGTGGTGGCCCCTCTCCGTCTCGTATTCTGGCACTTGAGGACATCCGAAAAAATAGGCACTTTGGCTTTTGTCCCGTCCAATTCCAAGAATATTCATTTTCTGACTTTCCTGGAACCAAAAACAGCATAAAACAGGCAGCTGGCACTGTGGCTCTTGTTAATAGGTTAGTCCAAGAAATCATATGAAAAGTACTCCAAAGTTGGAACAAAACACAAGAAAGTGGATAAAACCAAGCATGGAACATCAAAAATTATAGATACATTTGCAATGTATTAGTCCCCATATCAAAATGATAAGGTAAGCAGATAACGCACATCTCAACAATCATCTTATTTACCATGGTAAAATGGTGCTTTTTTCTCTCTTCCCTCTTTTCTCATATCTTTTTTTTCTTTTTCTCTTTTTTTCTCAATATCTGACTTTTTTATAAGAAGAATGCTTCATAGACAGCTCATTATGGTTACGCTGCAGGTTTCCACAATTACAACATGGATTAGACCAGCAGCCCAGGCATTTCTCTAACACACATACATAACTCCATGGACTTACAAGATCCCCTTTCATTTCACACCGATGACATCCATAGACAAAAGAGCATGATATCAACTAGGTACAAAGTACAAGTGCAATGTTTAAAGCGTTCCCCATGACAGCATGGTTCTGCTAATCCCCAACATATAAGTGCAAGCATATATAACATAGACGACACAATGGTTCAAGTTTATTAAGGGCAAGAAAACTAAAGTGTGCCATCAAATTCGTGAGAGCTTTAATCACTAGTTTTCTCATAACAAGTTTAATTCGGAAGGTAGATAAAAACATGAATATAATTGGAATAGCATATGCTAATAGGTAGGTATGGTGGACTCTTTGGAATAACTTGGTTTTTAGGAGTTGGATGCATGAGTGGAACTCATACTTGGTTATGGAGGCTAGCAAAGACTGGGAGCGACCAACTAAGAGAGCAATAATGGCCATAATCATGCAGAGCGACAAAACATCATTAATCAAAGCATAAAGTGATACTACAAGTTGAAAACTAAAGGATCATAAAGGCTATGGTGACTTGGGATAGTCATAACATGGTGTGATCATGTGCCAAGTCAACCCAAATAAAGCATCAAAGGAGAATACCACAATACTATGCTTTTAATATGCTAAAACAACGCATGATTCCTCAAAGCCACATTAAGAAATCTCAATTGTTTATAACAAGTCATCCTACAGCAAAGAATACTAAGCATAAATCCAAAACAATATCAAGCATGACATGACAAAGCATAGGCCACAGTCAAAAACAAGCTCTCTTTACCACTTAAGCATGAACTTTCCTACTCTTTTTCCAATCCAAACCAAACTATTTGAAAACCAATGTATGAAAGAGGGGTCCAACCAATTTATTCAGCAAACTAAGAAAACCAAACAAACAAAAAACTAAAACAAAAATGAAAAAGAAGACGCTCCAAGAACAACACAACTGTGCATGAAACAATAAAAATGGAGTGTTTGGAAGAAACCTGCAATTTTTATGGATGAAGAAGGGGATGCCTTGGGCATCCCCAATATTTGACGCTTGTACTTCTTGGATATTTCCTGGGGTGACATGCGTGGCATCCCCAAGCTTGAGCTTTAGTCCATCCTTCATCTCATTACTCATTCATTCCATACACCTGAAATTTTTCCTTCACACAATCTTTATTAGCAACATTAGTGCACTCAAGATAACAAGTCTTTAGGTTCAGTTCCAACACCAATAAAACTTCCATTAAAACACAAGCTACTGTAGCACTTCCCTCAAAAATCTCAATTCCCCAAAAGAACTCAAAAAGGAACCAACAAGAAGCAAATGCAAATAATGGCAGAAATCTGTCAAAACAGACTAGGAGGTAAAGAATTTTTCTTTCAAAGACCTTCTGTTGCTCAGATCGAAAAGTGTTGAACTAACAAAAGTTAGATAACAACCTGGGGCAGAAGCACAAAAATTCACGTCTCAAAAGGACGTACAGACATTTTACACAAATTTTTACAGTGAAGCACAGAAATCTGTTTCGAGACAACAACTTTCCCAATCATTACTTCTCTCTCATTAGAGGTTACTCTTGGCACAAAAAGAAAATAAAAAGGATAAGGAGCGGTTATTACAGAAATACTAACTTCCAAGACTCATCTAAAACTTTTGGGTTATCTCCCAATAAGTACTTTTCTTTAACGCCTTTAAGTTAGGCATGATAATTTGAGAAGATGCTCACATAGGAAACATGAATTGAAGTAAAAGAGAGTATCAAGAAGCAAATTCAAAACACATTTAAGTCTAACCCACTTCCTATGCATAGGAATATTGTAAGAAAATAAATCAAAGAAGCACATAGTAACAAGAATGGGTAGATAAAACAAGAGCAACTTCAAAACTTTCAGCACATAGAGAGGTGTTTCAGTACCATGAAAACTTCTACAACCATATTTTCCTCTCTCATAATAATTTTCAGTAGCCTCATGAATAAACTCAACAATATAACTTTCACATAAAGCATGCTTTTCATGATCTACAAACACTAGAGCTTTATTATAAACATTTTCAAAAGAATCCTCAGGAACATGACATTCGTCCTCCTTTGGTAAGCATGGGGGACAATCAAATAATGTAAGGGGTAAAGAGTTACTCTCATTAGAAGGTAGGGATGGGTAGATCCATTCTTCCTCCTCTTGATCATCACTCTCCTCCTATTTTTCATCCAATGAGCTTCTAGTTTCAGCAATTTCTTCTTCCATAGGCTCCTGCAAGGCATTAGTCTCTTCCATTGGTGGAGAGCATCTATTAAGATATTCAAGAATATAGCCATTTTCTACCTTGTAATTATCAAAGCAAAATTTAAGTATATCATAAACCTCATATTTATAAGGTGAATCATCAGTATTTTCAAGCAAACTAGCAAGTTCAAATGCACCCTTCCAAGCAATAAATTCTTCAATTTGTTCCACATCATAAAAGTCATAATTCCCTTTAGCATAAGAAGATATGGTAACATTATCATTATACTCACATTGAAAAGGAAGGTGTTTATACCTCCTACAGCAACAAGATTTATCAAAGCAATAAGTAACATTATAAATAGAGCACACGTTTATAGCAATGGTATACAATTTATCAATTTGTTCCCATTAGTGTTTCCCTTTTTCTGACAAGCGGTGTTCCTTATAATAATATTTTTGTTCTTTCGTGAACCCACCTTGCCAATAAGATTCAGTTTCAAAGAAACCAACCATTGATAGAAAGCATGATAAAGCAAGACAATAACAGACCAATGAAAATAACAACTATAGTAGGAACTAATTTTTGTGTGTTTTTGATAAAGAAACAAGCAAACAAAGCAAAAATAAAATAAGCAAAACAAAAAAAACAAAGTAAAGAGATTGGTTATCAGGGACTCCCCTTGTGAAGATGTCCTTGACTCCCCGGCAACGGCGCCAGAAAATCGGTGGATGGCGCGTGGTTGACGTGGGAGCTTCTTCTTCTTGAATCCCCGGCAACGGCGCCAGAAAATCGGTTGCTAAGCGCAAAGTATATCGAGCCCGTTGGGGAACCCCAAGAGGAAGGTATGATGAGCACAGCAACAAGTTTTCCCTCAGTTATGAAACCAAAGTTTAATCGAACCAGTAGGAGCAAGGAAACACTTCAAAGGTGTTGCTAGCTGAACTTTGGCAGGGCGCACTACCAGTGCCAGCAGCAACGTGGAGACCTGCACAACACAACCACAGAACTTTGCCCCCAACTTGTGATGAGGTTGTCAATCTCACCGGTTTTACTGAAAACAAAGGATTAAACGTATCGAGTGGAAGAAAGTAATAGTTTGCAGAAAGTAAACAGAAAACAGTAAACAGTTGATTGTAGATTGATAGTAAAAGAAAGGAACGGGGTCCATAGTTCACTAGTGGTGGCTCTCCTTAAGATAGATGACATGTTGGGTGAACAAATTACAGCGGGGCAATTGACAAACATCGAGAAAGCACTATGCAAATACTACTCATCTTGACTCCTTTGAGACTTGATTGGGCATTACAACATTATACATAGACCGTAATCCAACTGCATCTATGACTAATAATCCACCTTTAGGTTATCATCCGAACCCCCTCCAGTATTAAGTTGCAAGCAACGGATAATTGCATTACGCATTGCGTGTAAAGTAAACAATACGATTGTTCTATGAACAAAGGTTTGTGATTTTATCCCTAGTAGCAACAACACATCTAATACCTTAGAGATTTCTGTCACTTCCCCAGATTGCTAGAGGCATGAACCCACTATCGAGCATAAATACTAACTCTTGGAGTTTCTAGCATCTACTTGGCCAAGATAGCTACTAACAACGGAAAGCATGCAAGATCACAAATAACAAAGACATGATAGAATCAATAATCAATCTGAAATAGCATCTCAATATCCATCGGATCCCCGCAAACACAACATGTATGATTACAAATAGATGATCTTGATCATGAACGGAGCTCATAAGATCTAAACAT
The DNA here is from genome assembly GCA_916181665.1 of Avena sativa. NCBI lineage: Eukaryota > Viridiplantae > Streptophyta > Magnoliopsida > Poales > Poaceae > Avena > Avena sativa. Next base: position 354,023,420 of record OV702289.1, on the reverse strand, counting down.
GGTAGCACAAAGGAGGAGAACCAGCCATCTAGCTACTACATGTACCCGTAGTCTAGAGATGAACTACTCACAAATCACACCGGAGGCTTGCATGACGATGAAGAAGGCCTCCAGGGTGAATTCTCTGCAACGACAGGGTGCCGGGAAGAGCTTCAGATCCCTCCCGATCTAGGGATGGAAATGACGGCGGCTACAGACTCTTTCGTGGAATTTTGATCGGGTACTTAGGGTTTCTGTATCAGAGGCATCTTATAGGAGAAAGGGGAGGACGAGGGGGTGCCGGAGGCGGCCAGACCACCCCCAGGCGCGGGCCAGGCTGAGCCGCGTGGCTAGGTGGTGTGGCGCCCCTTGGCCCCTCTCTGTCTCGTATTCTGGTTGCGGGTGTCCCTCGGTGAAAAACTGACTTTGGCTTTTGTCCCGTCCAATTCCGAGAATATTCATTTTCTGACTTTCCTGGAACCAAAAACAGTAGAAAACAGGCAGCTGGCACTTTGGCTCTTGTTAATAGGTTAGTCCAAGAAAGTGTATAGAAAGTACTCCAAAGTAGATAAAACCAAGCATGGAAAATCAAAAATTATGGATACGTTTGCAACGTATCACACACATCCAATGATACTGGTGGATCCATATGTGGTTTGTGATAAGAACACACATGCAATGACACTGGGTGTGGTTCATGAAAAGAACACACATCCAATGAACTCTGGTGGATGCATATGAGGTTTGTGAGAAGAACACACATGCAATGACTCTAGCTGTGGTGTGTGAAAAGAACACACATGCAATCACACTGGTGGATCCATATGTGGTTTGTGAGAAGAACACACATCAAGTGACACTGGTGGATCCATGTGTGGTTTGTGAGAAGAACACACGTGCAATTACACTGGTGGATCCATATGTGGTCTGTGGAAAGTACAGACATGCAATGACACTAGATGTGGTTAATGAAAAGAACGGACATGAAATGACTCTGATGGATCCATATGTGGTTTGTGAAAAGAACACACATGCAATGACTCTAGTTGTGGTTAATGAAAATAACACACATGCAATGACTCTGGTGGATCCATGTGGTTTGTGAAAAGAACACACATGCAATGACTCTAGCTATGGTTAATGAAAATAACACAAATGCAATGACATTGGTGGATCCACATGTGGTTTGTGAAGAGAACACACATGTAGGGACACTAGTGGATCCATATGTGGTTTGTGAGAAGAACACACATGCAGTGACTCTGGCTGTGGTTCATGAAAAGAACACACATCCAATGAAACTGGTGGATCCTTATGTGGTTTGTGAAAAGAACACACATGTAATGACTCTAGATGTGGTTTGTGAAAAGAACACAACTGCAATGACACTGGTGGATCCATATGTGGTTTGTGAGAAGAACACACATCCAATGACACTGGTGGATCCATGTGTGGTTCATGAGAAGAACACACATGCAATGGCACTGCGTGTGTTTCTTGAAAAGAACACACATGCAATGACACTGGTGGATCCTTATGTGGTTTGTGAAAAGAACACACATGCAATGACTCTAGATGTGGTTTGCGAGAAGAACACACATGCAATGACACTGGTGGATCCATATGTGGTTTGTGAGAAGAACACACATCCAGTGACACTGGTGGATCCATATGTGGTCTCTGAAAAGAACACACATCCAATGAACTCTGGTGCATCCATATGTGGTTTGTGAGAAGAACACACATGCAACGACTCTACTATGATTTGTGAAAATAACACACATGCAATCACGCTGGTGGATCTATATGTCGTTTGTGAGAAGAACACCCATCCAGTGACACTGGTGGATCCATGTGTGGTTTGTGAGAAGAACACACATGCAATGACATTGGTGGATCCATATGTGGTATGTGGAAAGAATAGACATGCAATGACACTAGGTATGGTTAATGAAAAGAACATATATGCAATGAATCTGATGGATCCATATGTGGTTTGTGAAAAGAACACATATGCAATGACTCTAGTTGTGGTTAATGAAAATAACGCACATGCAATTGTTGGGTCCGCAGCATAGAAAACAAAAAATTTCCTATGATGAGAACTATACGCCAAGATCTATCTACTAGATACAGAGCAACGGGTGGACATACATCCATGGAGAACTTACCCTCGAAGACAACGAGTTTTGGTAATGAGTAGGAACTCGTGGTTGATGTAGTCGTACGCTTGCTGATCTCAAGATCGTGCGGAAGTCCGAGCGCCGCAAATCAACAGCGCATCAGTCCTCGCACACACGTTCAAGCCACCGGACAACCTCCACCTCCTTGCTCCAGAAAATCAGCGGAAGCAGCAATTCCTTCCAGATGCAAGGCCACCGGGAACATGTATCTCGCTAATCTGAGACCAAGGGGGAATATCTAGAGGGGGAGAGAGATCCTCACAAGGAGGTGTGCTTTGTGAGGAAGGAGAGGGGGGCCTTTTATTGGAGAGGGGGGACTCCTCCCCTACCATGGCCGGCGGCCAAGGAGGGAGCCCCCTCCTCTTACTCATTCATGTGGTGGAAGCTCCACTCACATCAATTCAAGCTCCACCCAAAGTTCCACTCACATGCATTAAATTTCCACCAAATTTAATGCAACTCTCAATTAATAAAACTCTTTTATTTATTTTATTCAGAATTTTGTTAATTACTTTAATTAGCAAACATTCACATAAAACCCCTTGCAACATTTCAATATCACATGCAGAACTACTCTCTGCAATTTCACCCGAAACAATTCCGGTTTCTATCGAAACAATTCCTGTTTCTAACGAAACATTTCCTGCGCTTTGTAAACCTTTTGTCTGAAACATTTGTGCTCCTAAATGGTGTCCAGCAACCCTTAAGTGTGTCACCCTACGGTTTGTGAATAATGCAGACATGATTGAGACTCCTCTCAGATCAATAATCAGAAGCGAGACCTGGAGATCCATACTGACTCCTACACATTCAACGATGACTTCTGTGATCGTGAGAACCTTTAACGCTAGTAACTTAATCCCTTTGTCTCATGATATAATACATGTCCGAGATTCGATCATCGGTATCCAAATACCTAGTTTGATCTCGTTGCCGACATGCACTCTTTTCTCGTTCCCGTGATATAACATTCTAGTGATCACATCACTTGATTGCAAGCTATCTTAATGTGATATCACTGAGAGGGCCCATAGTATATCTATCCGTCATCGGGATTGAAAAATTCCACTCTTGATCCATGAGCCTCAACATAACACCTTCGTAGCACTGAACCCACCTTTATAGTCACCATGTTACGTTGTGATGTTTGATGTTATCAAGATACTCTTTCGGTGTTAGCAATTAACATGATCTCATGGTCTAAGGATAAAGATTACTTCGTATGATGTTATAGCAATATAAACATAATGACTTGATCGTAATGCTATACTTTAGATGAATGTTCATCACATCATTTCACAAATGCTGTGACCTTGTTATTAACAACATCCAATGTCCATGATCAGGAAACCTTGATCATCTTGTTAATCAACAAGCTAGTCTATAAGAGAGGCATAACTAGGAACCCTTTTTGTTTATTAAACACACATGTATTAACGTTTCCTATCAATACAATTATAGCATGCAAAATACACATCTATCATATACAAGGAATACATAATAACAACTTTATTATTGCCTCTTAGGGCATATTTCCTTCCGTCTCCCACTTGCACTAGAGACAATAATCTAGTTTACATAGTGATAAATCTAACACCCATGGAGTTCTGGTGTTGATCATGTTTTGCCCTAGGGAGAACTTTAGTCAACGAATCTGCTACATTCAGGTCCGTGTGCACTTTACAAATCTTTATATCTCCATCCTTGACATGCTCGTGGATGGAGTGAAACCGGCGCTTAATATGCTTGGAATTCTTGTGAGACCTTGGTTCCTTTGCGTTGGCTATGGATCCATTGTTGTCACAATAGATCACCATTGGGTCCAATGCACTAGGAACCACACCTAGTTCCATTATGAACTCCTTCCTCCAAACCGCTTCCTGCGTCGCTTCTGAAGCAGCAACATATTCCGCCTCCGTCGTTGATCTAGCCACCACAGGTTGTTTGGAACTCCTCCAACTAACTGTTGCTCCGTTCAAGAGAAATACATATCCAGATTGAGACTTAGAGTCATACGAATTGGTGTCAAAGCTAGCATCGACATAACACTTAGCGACTAGCTCTTCTTCACCTATCCTTAGTTCTTCTTAAGTACTTAAGGATATTCTTGACCGCTATCCAGTGTTCCGAACCTGGATCAGATTGGTACCTACTAGTCAAACTAATAGCATGTGCCACATCCGGTCTTGTACATAGCATGGCATACATTATAGATCCTATGACTGAGGCATAGGGGATCCTATCCATTATCTCTCTTTCTTCTGCCGTAGCCGGACTTTGAGTCTTACTCAATGTCTTGCCTTGCAACATAGGTAAGAACCCCTTCTATTTCGTCCATATTAAACTTTTTTAATATCTTATCAAGGTATGTACTCTGCGATAGCCCAATTAGGCGCGTTGATCTATCTCTATAGATTTTAATGCCTAATATATATGAATCTTCACCAAGGTCTTTCATCGAAAATTTGTTGTTTAGATAACTTTTAACACTGTTTAAAAGATCTATATCATTTCCAATCAATAATATGTCATCCACATATAATATTAGAAATGCCACATTGCTCCCACTCACTTTCTTGTAAATACAAGCCTCTCCATAAGTTTGGATAAATCCAAACTCTATGATCACCTCATCAAAGCGGAGATTCCAACTCCGGGATGCTTGCTTCAGTCCATAGATGGATCGCTGAAGCTTGCATACCTTATCAGCATCCTTAGGATCGACAAAACCCCTAGGTTGTATCATATACAACTCTTCTTCAATATTACCATTGAGGAATGCAGTTTTGACATCCATCTGCCATATTTCATAATCGAAATATGCAGTAATTGCTAACATAATCCTAACCGGCTTTAGCATCACTACGGGAGAGAATATCTCATCGTAGTCAACTCCTTGAATTTGTCGAAACCCCTTTGCGACAAGTCGAGCTTTATAGATGGTCACATTACCATCAGCATCAGTTTTTCTTTTGAAAATCCATTTATTCTCAACGGCCTTTCGATCATGAGGTAAGTCCACCAAGGTCCAAACCTGGTTTTCGTACATGGATTCCATCTCGGATTTCATGGCTTCTAGCCATTTGTTGGAATCCGGGCTGATCATCGCTTCTTCATACGTCGCAGGGTCATCTATTTCATCAATCATGAAATTCATAACAGGATTACCGTATAGTTCAGGAGCTGCACGTGTCCTGCTTGACCTGCGAGGTTTGGTAGTGTCCTCTTTCGGAGTTTCATGATCATTATCATTAGCTCTCTCTTCATTACGTGAAGTCAACTCCGAAACAACTTCCGGTGCTGCGCTACTCACCAATTCATGAAGAGAAGGTTCAATAACCTCTTCGAGTTCTACGTTCCGACTATTCCCACCTTTCGCGAGAAATTCCTTCTTAAGAAAGGATCCATTCTTGGCAACAAAAACCTTGCCCTCGGATCTGTGATAGAAGGTATACCCAATCGTTTCCTTAGGGTATCCCATGAAGACGCATTTTTCCTCTTTGGGTTTGAGTTTATCTGGCTGAAGTTTCTTCACATAGACATCGCATCCCCAAACTTTAAGAAATGATATCTTAGGTTTGTTTCCAAACCATAATTCATACGGTGTCATTTCAACGGATTTAGATGGTGCCCGATTTAAAGCGAATGCAGCGGTTTCCAGTGCATAACCCCAAAATGACAGTGGCAAGTCAGTCAAAGACATCATAGATCAAACCATATCCAATAAAGTACGATTACAACGTTCCGACACACCATTACGTTGTGGTGTTCCAGCAGGCGTGAGTTGTGAAACTATTCCACAGTCTTTCATATGTGTGCTAAAATCGTAACTAAGATACTCTCCTCCACGGTCGGACCATAGAAATTTGATCTTTCTGTTACGATGATTTGCCACTTCATTCTGAAATTCCTTGAACTTTTCAAAAGCTTCAGACTTGTGTTTCATCAAATAGATATACCTGTATCTACTCAAATCATCTGTGAAAGTAACAAAATAACGATATCCACCTCACGCCGACACACTCATTGGTCCACATAGATCAGTATGTTTGATTTCCAATAAATCTATCTCCCGTTCCATTGTACCGGAAAACGGCGTTCTAGTCATCTTGCCCATAAGGCACGACTCACATGTATCAAATGATTCAAAATCAAGTGATTCCAAAAGTCCATCAGAATGGAGTTTCTTCATGCGTTTAACACCAATATGACCTAGACGGTAGTGCCACATATATGCAGATATATCATCATCAAGTTTAATCCTTTTAGCATCAACATTATGAATATGCGTAATACTACTATCGAGATCCAACAGAAATAAACCATTCAACACAGGTGCATGACCATAAAAGATATTATCCATATAAATCGAACAACCATTGTTTTCAGACTTAAACGAATAACCACTTCGAATCAAACATGATCCGGATACAATGTTCATGCTTAGTGCAGGCACCAAATAACAATTATTCATATTTATAACTAATCCCGATGGTATATGGAGAGGCAGCATTCCAATGGCGATCACATCAACTCTTGATCCATTGCTGACCCACATCGTGACCTCATCCCTTGCTAGCTATCGCTTGTTTCGCAGCCCCTGAATCAAGTTACATATATTAGCAACTGATCCCGTATCAAATACCCAGGTGCTACTGCGAGTATTAGTCAAGTACACATCAATAACATGTATATCACATATACCTTTGTTTGCCTTGCCAGCCTTCTTGTCCGCCAAATACTTGGGGCAGTTGCGCTTCCAATGGCCAGTCCCCTTGCAATAGTAGCACTCGGTGTCAGACTTAGGGCCAGCTCAGGGTTTCTTTTCAGGTGCGGCAACAGATTTGCCGCCCTTCTTTCCCTTCTACTTGGCTTTCTTGTCCTTCTTGAAACCGGTGGTCTTATTGATCAATAACACTTGATGTTCTTTCCTAATCTCCACTTCTGCAGTCTTAAGCATTGACAGAAGCTCGGGAAGAGACTTCTTCATGCCCTGCATGTTATAGTTCATCACGAAGCTCTTGTAGCTAGGTGGTAGGGATTGGAGAACACGATGTATGTCTAAGTCAATGGGAATCGTTATTCCCAAGGACACAAGCTTATCGGTGTACCTAGACATTTTGAGTACGTGCTCACTAACATAGATGTTCTCCTCCATCATGCAACTAAAGAACTTTTCAGAAGCATTATAACTCTCTACGGTAGCATGGGTATCGAAAATCATTTTCAATTCTCCCATGGCATCAAAGTCATTGCCATTTTCGAAACGCTTTTGAAGTTCTGGCTCTAGCCCATATAGTATGCCGCAATGAACTAAGTTGTGGTCCTCCTGACGAGTTATATAGACGTACTTTTCCTCGTCAGGGGCATCAGGAGCTAGTGGGGGGCCTAGCGGCGCCTCTAGCACATATTGCTTTTGTGCAGTAGTGAGGAGATCCTCAAATTCATAGCCTAGTTGGTGAAGTTACTACCATTCGCAACAAGTTTCTCTTTCTCCATGAACACATTGAAATTAAAAGCAGGTGGTGCCAACTACAACAGAATTTTTGTAAAGTTTATTTAGACTAAGTTTATGATAGATTGAGTTCAGCTAATCCAAATTACTAATGAACTCCCACACAAAAATGACATCCCTCGTGTCTTTTTGGTGATTACATGAACCAAATCCACTACACCAAGTCCGATCATCACGTGAGTCGGTGTAGCTTCAAAGGCGAGCATCTATATGGGCATCATATCAACTATATGACTCATGCTTAACCTTTCGGTCCGTGTTCCGAGGCCATGTCTGTACATGCTAGGCTCGCCAAGTAAGAACCTTAGTACTCGCGTGTGTAAAACAGTCTTACACCCGTTGTATGAAAGCATAGAATCGAGTACACCCGATCATCACGTGATGTCTCTGAAGGAAATATGCCCTGAGAGGCAATAATAAAGTTGTTATTATGTATTCCTTGTATATGATAGATGTTTATTTTACATGCTATAATTGTATTGATAGGAAATATCAATACATGTGTGTTTAATAAACAAAAAGGGTCCCTAGTCATGCCTCTCTTATAGACTAGCTTGTTGATTAACAAGATGATCAAGGTTTCCTGATCATGGACATTGGATGTTGTTAATAACAAGGTCACACCATTGGTGGAATGATGTGATGAACATTCATCCGAAGTATAGCATTATGATCAAGTCATTGTGTTTATATTGCTATAACATCATACGAAGTAATCTTTATCCTTAGACCATGAGATCATGTTAATTGCTAACACCGGAAGAGTATCTTGATAACATCAAACGTCACACCGTAACAGGGTGACTATAAAGATGGGTTCAGTGCTACGAAGGTGTTATGTTGAGGCTCATGGATCAAGAGTGTAATTTTTCAATCCAGATGACGTATAGATATACTCTGGGCCCTCTCGGTGATATCACATTAGGATAGCTTGCAAGCAAGTGATGTGATCACTAGAATGTTATATCACGGGAACGAGAAAAGAGTGCATGTCGGTAACGAGATCAAACTAGGTATGGAGATACCGATGATCGAATCTCGGACATGTAATATATCGAGAGACAAAGGGATTTAGTTACAAGCGTTAAAGGTTCTCACGATCACAGGAGTCATCGTTGAATGTGTAGGAGTCAGTACGGATCTCTAGGTCCCGCTGCTAATTATTGATCGGAGAAGGGTCTCGATCATGTCTGCATTATTCGTGAACCGTAGGGTGGCACACTTAAGAGTTACCGGATACCATTTTGGAGCACATATGTTTCCGACGAAAGAATTGCAAAGCGCAGGAATTGTTTCAATAGAAACCGGAAATTGTTTCGGGTGAAATTGCAGAAGGTGGTTCTGCATGTGATATTGAAATATTGCAAGGGGCTATATGTGAATGTTTGTTAATTAAATTAATTAACAAAATTCTGAATAAATTTAATAAAAGAGTTTTATTAAATGAGAGAGCATTAAATTTGGAGAAACTTAATGCATTTAAAGTGGAGACTTTAAAAGGGAAGTGAAGAGGCATGTTAATGTGGAGGAGTTACCACCACATGAATGGGGGAGGTGAGGGGTCACCCCCCCATGCGCCGGCCATGGAGAGAGGGGGCACCCCCCTCCTCCTATAAAAGGCCACCCATTCCCTCCTTCATTCTCACACCTCCTTGTGAAGGATCTCTCTCCCCCTCTAGAATTATTCCCCCATGGTCTCGGATTAGCGAGATACATGTTCCCGGTGGCATTTCGTCTGGAAGGAGTTGCTGCTTCCGCTGGATCACTGGAGCGAGGAGGTGGAGGTTGTCCGGTGGCTTGAACGTGTGTGCGAGTGCGGATGCGCTGCTGAGTTGCGGCGCTCAGACTTCCTCACGATCTTGAGATCGGCAAGTGTACGACTACATCAACCACGAGTTCCTACTCATTAACAAAGCTCGTTGTCTTCGAGGGTAAGTTCTCTATGGATGTATGTCCACCCGTTTGCTTTGTACCTAGTAGATAGATCTTGGCGTGTAGTTCACACCGTAGGAAAAATTTTGTTTTCTATGTTGCGGACCCAACAGTGGTATCAGAGCCTGATCTATGCATAGGTGCTTTGCACGGGTAGTACACATATGTTTATATGTGGGCGATGATGATCATGTTATTGCATCTTCTATGTACTTTGGATATTGGTTGCATAGTGGGATGAAGCGGCCTGGACCAACCTTACATGTCATCGTACATGAGACCGGTTCCACGACTGACATGCAACTTGTTTTTCATAAGTGGCTGGCGGGTGTCTGTCTCTCCTACTATAGTCAATATCTGATTTACAACGAGTTGCTAATAGCTTAGTTATCCTCGTTGTGGTTCATGTTCGTAGGTTAGACAGGTTCTATCTCCGAAAGCCCTAAGCCACGTAAAACTTGCAATTGATAAATTAGAGGCGTGTACTTTAGATCGTTGCTGGGCTAGTGTTTTGATATGGTATTGTTGTAAGTAGATGTATAATAGATACTCTTACAACTCACTTAACGTGTAAGTTCCATAGACCTTGGCCTTACACACAAAGGAATGATAAAGATCATACCACGATGCAAATGATAGAGATCAAATGCATGGACCATATCATCTCACTTCACACATTAGATGTTAGCATCATATATTGCTAGTTTGGCGCGTTTGGTAGCATTATAAGATGATCCCTCATTTAGATATCAAGATAAAATGTGTTCTTCCTTAAGTATGCACCGTTTTGTGGATCGTGTTTTGAGGCATCACGTGATGATCGGGTGTTTTCAACTCTACGCTTTCATACAACGGGTGTAAGACAGTTTTACACACGCAAATACTAAGGTTCTTACTTGACGAGCCTAGCATGTACAGACATGGCCTCGGAACACGGACCGAAAGGTTAAGCATGAGTCATATAGTTGATATGATGCCCATATAGATGCCCGTCTTTGAAGCTACACCGACTCACGTGATGATCGTACTTGGTGTAGTGGATTTGGTTCATGTAATCACCAAAAGGACACGAAGGATGTCGTTTTTGAGTGGGAGTTCATTAGTAATTTGGATTAGTCGAACTCAATCTATCATAAACTTAGTCTAAATATACTTTACAAATTCTGTTGTAGATGGCACCACCTGCTTTTAATTTCAATGTGTTCATGGAGAAAGAGAAACTTGCTGCGAATGGTAGCAACTTCACCAACTGGGCTATGAATTTGAGGATTCTCCTCACTGCTGCACAAAAGCAATATGTGCTAGATGCGCCGCTAGGCCCCCCACCAGCTCCTGATGCCCCTGACGAGGAAAAGAATGTCTATATAACTCGTCAGGAGGACCACAACTTAGTTCATTGCGGCATACTGTATGGGTTAGAGCCAGAACTTCGAAAACGTTTCGAAAATGGCAATGCCTTTGATACCATGGGAGAATTGAAAATGATTTTCGATACCCATGCTGTCATAGAGAGTTCTAATGCTACAGAAAAGTTCTTTAGCTGCATGATGGAGGAGAACAGCTCCGTTAGTGAGCACGTACTCAAAATGTCTGGGTACGCCGATAAGCTTGTGTCCTTGGGAATAACGATTCCCATTGACTTAGGCATACATCGTGTTCTCCAATCTCTGCCACCTAGCTACAAGAGCTTCGTGATGAACTATAATATGCAGGGCATGAAGAAGTCTCTTCCCAAGCTTCTGTTAATGCTTAAGACTGCAGAAGTGGAGATTAGGATAGAACATCAAGTGTTGATGATCAATAGGACCACCGGTTTCAAGAAGGACAAGAAAGCCAAGCACAAGGGAAAGAAGGGTGGCAAGTCTATTGCCACGCCTGAAAAGAAACCCAGAGCTGGCCCTAAGTCTGACACCGAGTGCTACTATTGCAAGGGGACTGGCCATTGGAAGCGCAACTGCCCCAAGTATTTGGCGGACAAGAAGTCCGGCAAGGCAAACAAAGGTATATGTGATATACATGTTATTGATGTGTACTTGACTAGTACTCGCAGTAGCACCTGGGTATTTGATACGGGATCGGTTGCTAATATATGTAACTCGGTTCAGGCGCTGCGGAACAAGCGACAACTAGCAAGGGATGAGGTCTCGATGCGGGTCGGCAATGGATAAAGAGTTGATGTGATCACCGTCGGAACGCTGCCTCTCCATATGCCATCGGGATTAGTTATAAACCTAAATAATTGTTATTTGGTGCCTGCACTGAGCATGAACATTGTATCCAGATCGTGTTTGATGCAAAGTGGTTATTCATTTAAGTCTGAAAACAATGGTTGTTCGATTTATATGAATAATATCTTTTATGGTCATGCACCTATGTTGAATGGTTTATTTCTATTGGATCTCGATAGCAGTATTACGCATATTCATAATGTTGACGCTAAAAGGATTAGACTTGATAATGATATATCTACATATATGTGGCACTGCCGTCTAGGTCATATTAGCGTTAAACGCATGAAGAAACTCCATTTTGATGGACTTTTGGAATCACTTGATTTTGAATCATTTGATACATGTGAGCCATGCCTTATGGGCAAGATGACTAGAACGCCGTTTTCCGATTCAATGGAATGGGTGACAGATCTATTGGAAATCTGTGTGGACCAATGAGTGTGTCGGCGCGAGGTGGATATCGTTATTTTGTTACTTTCACGGATGATTTGAGTAGATACGGGTATATCTATTTGATGAAACACAAGTCTGAAACTTTTGAAAAGTTCAAAGAATTTCAGAATGAAGTGGAAAATCATCATAACAGAAAGATCAAATTTCTGCGGTCCGACCGTGGAGGAGAGTATCTTAGTTACGAGTTTAGCACACATATGAAAGACTGTGGAATAGTTTCACAACTCACGCCTGTCGGAACACCACAACGTAATGGTGTGTCAGAACGTTGTAATCGTACTTTATTGGATATGGTTCGATCTATGATGTCTCTGACTGACTTGCCACTGTCATTTTGGGGTTATGCACTGGAAACCGCTACATTCACTTTAAATAGGGCACCATCTAAATCCGTTGAAACGACACCGTATGAATTATGGTTTGGAAACAAACCTAAGCTGTCATTTCTTAAAGTTTGGGGATGCGATGTTTATGTGAAGAAACTTCAACCGGATAAACTCGAACCCAAAGCGGAAAAATGCGTCTTCATAGGATACCCTAAGGAAACGATTGGGTATACCTTCTATCACAGATCCGAGGGCAAGGTCTTTGTTGCCAAGAATGGATCCTTTCTTGAGAAGGAGTTTCTCGCGAAAGGTGTGAGTAGTCGGAAGGTAGAACTCGAAGAGGTTATTGAACCTTCTCTTCATGAAATGGCGAGTAGCGCAGCTCCAGAAGTTGTTTCGGAGTTGACTTCACCTAATGAAGAGAGAGCTAATGATATTTATCATGAAACTCCGAAAGAGGACACTACCGAACCTCACAGGTCAAGCAGGACACGTGCAACTCCTGAGCTGTACGGCAATCCTGTTATGAATTTCATGGTTGATGAAATGGATGACCCTGCGACGTATGAAGAAGCGATGATGAGCCCGGATTCCAACAAATGGCTAGAAGCCATGAAATCCGAGATGGAATCCATGTACGAGAACCAAGTTTGGAACTTGGTGGACTTACCTCACGACCTAAAGGCCGTTGAGAATAAATGGATTTTCAAAAGGAAAACTGATGCTGATGGTAATGTGACCATCTATAAGGCTCGACATGTCGCAAAGGGGTTTCGACAAATCCAAGGAGTTGACTACGATGAGACATTCTCTCCCGTAGAGATGCTTAAGTTGGTTAGGATTATGTTAGCAATTGTTGCATATTTCGATTATGAAATATGGCAGATGGATGTCAAAACTGCGTTCCTCAATGGTGAGATTGAAGAAGAGTTGTATATGATACAACCTAAGGGTTTTGTCGATCCTAAGGATGCTAATAAGGTGTGCAAACTTCAGCGATCCATCTATGGACTGAAGCAAGCATCACGAAGTTGGAATCTCCGCTTTGATGAGGTGATCAAAGAGTTTGGATTCGTCCAAACTTATGGAGAGGCTTGTATTTACAAGAAAGTGAGTGGGAGCAATGTGGCATTTCTGATATTATATGTGGATGACATATTATTGATTGGAAATGATTTAGATCTTTTAAACACTGTTAAAAGTTATCTAAACAGCAAATTTTCGATGAAAGACCTTGGTGAAGCTTCATATATATTAGGCATTAAAATCTATAGAGATAGATAAAGACGCCTAATTGGGCTATCGCAGAGTACATACCTTGATAAGATATTAAAGAAGTTTAATATGGACGGAAGTAAGAAGGGGTTCTTACCTATGTTCCAAGGCAAGACATTGAGTAAGACTCAAAGTCCAGCTACGGCGGAAGAAAGAGAGATAATGGATAGGATCCCCTATGCCTCAGCCATAGGATCTATAATGTATGCCATGCTATGTACAAGACCAGATGTGGCACATGCTATTAGTTTGACTAGTAGGTACCAATCTGATCCAGGTTCGGAACACTGGATAGCGATCAAGAATTTCCTTAAGTACTTGAGAAGAACTAAGGATATGTTTCTTATATACGGAGGTGAAGAAGAGCTAGTCGCTAAGTGTTATGTCCATGCTAGCTTTGACACTGATCCGGATGACTCTAAGTCTCAATCCGGATACGTATTTCTCTTGAACGGAGCAGCAGTTAGTTGGAGGAGCTCCAAACAACCTGTGGTGGCTAGATCAACAACGGAGGCGGAATATGTTGCTGCTTCAGAAGCGGCGCAGGAAGCGGTTTGGATGAAAGAGTTCATTACGGAACTGGGTGTGGTTCCCAGTGCGTTGGACCCGATGGTGATCTATTGTGACAACAATGGAGCCATAGCCAACGCAAAGGAGCCAAGGTCTCACAAGAATTCCAAGCATATTAAGCGCCAGTTTCACTCCATCCGCGAACATGTCAAGGATGGAGATATAAAGATTTGTAAAGTGCACATGGACCTGAATGTAGCAGATCCGTTGACTAAAGTACTCCCTAGGGAAAAACATGATCAACACCAGAACTCCATGGGTGTTAGATTTATCACTATGTGAACTAGATTATTGTCTCTAGTGCAAGTGGGAGACTGAAGGAAATATGCCCTGAGAGGCAATAATAAAGTTGTTATTATGTATTCCTTATATATGATAGATGTTTATTTTACATGCTATAATTGTATTGATAGGAAACATCAATACATGTGTGTTTAATAAACAAAAAGGGTTCCTAGTCATTCCTCTCTTATAGACTAGCTTGTTGATTAACAAGATGATCAAGGTTTCCTGATCATGGACATTGGATGTTGTTAATAACAAGGTCACACCATTGGTGGAATGATGTGATGAACATTCATCCGAAGTATAGCATTACGATCAAGTCATTGTGTTTATATTGCTATAACATCATACGAAGTAATATTTATCCTTAGACCATGAGATCATGTTAATTGCTAACACCGAAAGAGTATCTTGATAACATCAAACATCACACTGTAACAGGGTGACTATAAAGATGGGTTCAGTGCTACGAAGGTGTTATGTTGAGGCTCATGGATCAAGAGTGGAATTTGTCAATCCAGATGACGGATAGATATACTCTGGGCCCTCTCGGTGATATCACATTAGGATAGCTTGCAAGCAAGTGATGTGATCACTAGAATGTTATATCACGGGAACGAGAAAAGAGTGCATGTCGGTAACGAGATCAAACTAGGTATGGAGATACCGATGATCGAATCTCGGACATGTAATATATCGAGAGACAAAGGGATTTAGTTACAAGCGTTAAAGGTTCTCACGATCACAGGAGTCATCGTTGAATGTGTAGGAGTCAGTACGGATCTCCAGGTCCCGCTGCTGATTATTGATCGGAGAAGGGTCTCGATCATGTCTGGATTATTCGCGAACCGTAGGGTGGCACACTTAAGAGTTACCGGACACCATTTTGGAGCACATATGTTTCAGATGAAAGAATTGCAAAGCGCAGGAATTGTTTCAATAGAAACCGGAAATTGTTTCGGGTGAAATTGTAGAAGGTGGTTCTGCATGTGATATTGAAATATTGCAAGGGGCTATATGTGAATGTTTGTTAATTAAAGTAATTAACAAAATTCTGAATAAATTTAATAAAAGAGTTTTATTAAATGAGAGACATTAAATTTGGAGAAACTTAATGCATTTAAAGTGGAGACTTTAAAAGGGAATGTGAAGAGGCATTTTAATGTGGAGGAGTTACCACCACATGAATGGGGGAGGTGAGGGGTCACCCCCCTCATGCGCCGGCCATGGAGAGAGGGGGCACCCCCCTCCTCCTATAAAAGGCCACCCATTCCCTCCTTCATCCTCACACCTCCTTGTGAAGGATCTCTCTCCCCCTCTAGAATTATTCCCCCATGGTCTCGGATTAGCGAGATACATGTTCCCGGTGGCATTTCGTCTGGAAGGAGTTGCTGCTTCCGCTGGATCACTGGAGCGAGGAGGTGGAGGTTGTCCGGTGGCTTGAACGTGTGTGCGAGTGCGGATGCGCTGCTGAGTTGGGGCGCTCGGACTTCCTCACGATCTTGAGATCGGCAAGTGTACGACTACATCAACCACGAGTTCCTACTCGTTAACAAAGCTCGTTGTCTTCGAGGGTAAGTTCTCTATGGATGTATGTCCACCCGTTTGCTTTGTACCTAGTAGATAGATCTTGGCGTGTAGTTCACACCGTAGGAAATTTTTTGTTTTCTATGCTGCGGACCCAACAATGTCATCCTCTTTTTAGAAGAAACGTGTGTATGATGGATTTTTTCCTTGGCTATTGCCTCCCTGATTTAAACTCGATAGCGTTGCTCGATCTATCTATCGTTTAGTCATGTTGCTGGGTCCCCCATGTCAGCCTCACATTACAAGAATCGTGTGTATGATGGAATTTTTTGCTTCACTCGTGCTACCCTATTCCAAACTTGATAGAGCTACTCGATGTATCTACCGTTTAATCAAACTCCTGGACCCCACATGTCATCCTCTCATTAGAAGAATCATGTGTATGATAGAATTTTTTCATTTGGCCGCGCCTTCGTGTTCCGAAATTGATAGTGTTGATCACTGCATCTACCATTTAATCACGCTGCTAGGCCCCACATGTCATCCACTCATTAGAAGAAACGTGTGTATGATTAAATTTTTGCCCTCGGGCGCGCCTCCGTGTTTCAAACTTGATAGTGTTGCTTAATGCATCGGCCGTTTTTTAGGCTGCTGGGTCCCCCATGTGAGCCTCTCATTAGAATAAATGTGTGCATGCTGGACTTTTTTCTTCCTCGCGCCTCCCTGTTTTCAAATTGGAAATGTTGCTCGAGGTAGCACCTGTATAAGGCCACGCAACTAGGTCCCACATGTCGGTCTCTATAAATGAAACCTGCATATGATGGATTTTTTAGGCTACGTCCGCTGTTTTTTACATTGGCAACGTTGCTTGATGTGGCAGCTACGTATGGTCTTGCTGCTGAGGCCCCCATGTCAGCCTCTCTGGTATGTTCTGGCTTGTGGGTCCCCGATGCAGCCTTTTATGTTTTGGTGGGTGGGTCCCCGAGGCCAACCTCTCTATAAAACTATTTAACTTTTTTTTCAAACCCGACACTTAAACTCGAGGGATGCTGCTGGCTGGTGGGTCTGCAATATCAGCCTCTCCGTAATGTGATATTAAAATGTAAACCCTTTCTCAAAAAAATGTAAACCCAAGATATATATAAATATGTACACACAAGGGATTCAAACTAAAGACCTTCAAATCAAATCAAATAGACGCAAACTGAGTGGTTTGCCACTACACCAAAGATATTTATATAAATTAAATCATTAAACATGTATTAGTACTACAACTTATGTATTAGTCTTTAAAAAAATATTTTGCGTTTCTATGTTTATCTCTTCTAAAATATAAAATGGCAGCGCTCAAACATCTCAATTTATAAAATTCCACATAATGGAGCAGTTTCAAACATGTGTAGGCAGAGTTTTTTATTTTGAGAGGTGAGGGGCAATGGCCAAAAGGCCTATTTAAAAAGAGTTTTCCTATCTACATGGGCTGCTCTGCATGGGCTATACTACATATGCTATGCTCCATGGGCTCCTTTCTTAGATTTCTCTATGCTGTGCTCAGCAGTCCACCATGTCTTTCTCTCTCAAGAAAAAACATTCCCCCATGTCCCTTTCATTAGAAGAAAAGTGTCCATGCTAGACTTTTTCCTCTCGTGCCTCCCTGTGTTGAACTTGGCAACATTGCTCGATGCAGCACATGTATAAGGTCTTGCTAGTGGGTCCCACATGTTAGTCTCTCTATAAATGAAATGTGTGTATGATGGACTTTTTCGGCTGCGTCTGCTGTTTTGACCTTGGAAACATTGCTCGATGCTGCAACCGCGTGTGGCCTTGCTGTTGGGGCCCACATGTCAGCCTCCCTGGTATGTTCTGGCTTGTGCATGTTAGCCTACCTAGTATGTTCTGGCTTGTGGGTCCCTGATGCCAGCCTCTCTGTTCAAGTACTTAACTTCTTTTTTTCAAACCCACCCATTAAACTCGAGGGACACTGCAGGCTAGTGGGTCCGTGATGTTAGCCTCTCCGTAAAACAGTATTGCTACATGAAAAAAGTAAACCCACATAAATATATGTCAAGCACATAGGATTCGAACTAAAAACCTCAACAAATATAAACCGTATGCATTGCCACTACGCAAAAGAAATTGGATGGAAATTATCATTAAAAGATTTATAGTACCTATAACTTGTGTATTATTCTTCTTAAAAATATTTTATGTGTCCATGTTTATCTCTCTTAAAATAAAAGGGCAATGCCACTGGAACCTCAATTTATAAAAAAGCCACATAATGGATTAGTTTTTGAAAAACATGGGTAGGCGGAGTTTTTTTAGAGGTGGGGGCAATGCCCAAAAGGCCCAATTAAAAAGTTTTTGGGTCAATGGGATCCTATCTCAAATTTCACTAGGCTGTGGCTCGCCGGATTCAAACACAGACCTTGTCGAGGGAGGAAAAAAAGAGATAATTCCTTTAATAGATATTCATGTAAAAATATCTAAAGAACACACAGCACGTGCACCGAAACAAGGCTGGTATCCGATGACCTCACTTGGTGCAATCACGTTGTATATCTTTACCCTCTCATCTCTGTCCAAAACACATCCAGCGGTTCAGATGACACATAGACAAAAGCTCTAGAGCAAGCAACCAGCAACAATGACGGAAGTTTTGACAAATTTAGTAGCATTTGAAAGATTAAGGAGTACAGAATAATAAGACATAAAAAATATCGACAGATTCCTAGTTCATATTCAGCAGCACTTTACCAATTCAAAAGCATTTCAAAGTGACTGATTCAGCAATACAGACACTAAAATTCAATAGTAGTACAGAGAGAGCCAGTTCTTGTTTTAGCTCTAAAAACCATGTCAAACGATCAATTTTCCCTTTTCTCCAAACACACTCGATCACTGGAACACAATCATTGTCATAATATTTGTTCATATAGGGAACCATCATATAGATACAGGTACACCATACCAGTATGTACTAGTCATAGTTCCGATCTAGCAAAAGGTTATCACAGTTTTACCACCCATATATGATGAGTGGAGATAAGACAACCACATAATTAATTACAATAGCATGCGACCAAAGAGCTAGACAACTAGGAAGTTCATGAACAACATGCGGCATTTAAGGCAGCTAGATACATCGACCTTGACCGTACTTCCAATAGTAAGTTTGGCTGCTTTCCAAAACTTGATCCACCTAGAAGTAGCTTCCAAGTGCCCATCACTCGAGTTAATGGCATAGCCTCCCTCGATTTGCACTCCTTCGCTCTACATCATGAAGACTATTATGCCCTGTCGTTTGGCCTGAAGTTGCTTTGTGGCACTCTTAGGCAATTTTTGAGTCAAAGTAAGAGATAGATGCATAATTACTAAGAGCAATGCACTGAATCATGCGAAACTTGAGAAGACATTCAGAGCAGTTTATTTGCCGAGGTATACTCACAAACATAATCTAGTACGACCTTGTGATGACACATGTGTATGATATGGTCTGACAAGGCACTGCCCGGGGTGATGAAGGAGCTTGTGCCGGTGCCTGTGCTGGGGCTGGTGCGGTAGCTGGTGCTAGTGCAGGAGATGGTACCACTAATTGTAGAGGGGATGGTGCCGGTGCCAGCTGCTTGATCCTAGATTCCTTCTGAGGGGTAGCTAAGCTGACTGCAGGGATGGTAGAGTGATGACTACAAGTGCACAGATCAATTGTAGCTAGTTTTGAAGTAAAGATATCAAACCCAAAGATAGCTATTGGTAAAGGTCTTTATGTCCCTCGTTACTCTCTACCAAAGGATACTTATAAGCTGCCTTTGATCTCAAGTAAAGGGTGTTTGAAAGGTTTATGGTTGCTTGCAAAAAGTAATTAAAACAAGTAAAAGAAAACAAGTAACAAGTTTGTATGAAAGCGTGGTTGAGCTCAATAGGGCTAAAACGTTCTCAGGGATGTAGGATACACCACTAGCATAGTATTATTTTTATATGTAATCAAGATAACATACTCCTTGTGTCATGATATGTGTGGATAGAGCTCCATAATAGGATGTTCACTACAAGTCTCATAGGAAGCCACTTTGTTGAGCCAAGAGTGAGGCCACCTCTAAATAATCACTGCGATGTCTGAGAGCAGTCACCCAAACAAACCACCGCAATTAAGGGTTTCCTCGTGGATATTATAATTAGCTTAGGGAGTCTCTCTTTAATCCTCCTTTGACCGTGTAGGTTACGAGCCGGTGCCAATCTATCATGGGGCGATTCCGAGTATGCTTCCAAGACATGCCCAAAGGATTTCTCCCTCTGTTTAGTCTCGAGGGCAAATGATATGCGACCGACTACACGTACCATCTAAAGAGAGATCAAACACAAATCATAATTATATCATAGATGGGCAAGTCATATGGACACAAGAATATATCATCTTTATTATGAATTCATAATGGTGCTAGGGTTTCTCCATCTCCCCAAGAACAAAGGAACTCACTCATGGATGCAATCAACAACATCATCATAATCAAATGAATGTATAAAAGTATGGAGGTAGATCTAATGAAAACCACAATTGAATCTAGAATTACAACGAGATCTAATAGATGAAAGATGGGGGTAATGGTGGTAACAGAGATGCAACGGTTGATGATGAAGGAGATGATGCGTTGTCCTCCAATGATCCGTGAAGCAACTAGGATTTTGCCCTAGCCAAGTTCCTCCTTCAGATCCCTTTCAGATATGCTTTTTCTTGGTTTCTAGTGGCTGTGAATGTCGGATATCTCTCTCGTCTTTGCTAGGAGAAAGTATTTGACGAGGCGGTCACTATGACACTTGGTATGGGCAGACGGTACAGGCGGGCTCTACCCGTATCACCGGTCATTATCTGTGCTGATGCCTCCTCCTCGCTTGGTATTCTCCTAGGTGTGAAGGTAAATCGATAAAATGACTTTTATCACTTAGAAATATCATATAATTACACAATATGGCAGTTCCAATTGATATGTTCATATCGGACTCACTGATTTGGGATCCTATTGAAACAAGAACAAAATAGTGCTTGTAGACGCAGTAAAATACAAAGATCCCTACTCTATTTATGCAAAACCAAAAGATAAAAATGCTTCAATGTTGGACTCATGATAGAGGCAGATGAGATGTGTACAAGCAAAATGGTCTCTTATACAACAGCTACTCACAAGATAGTGATCAGAGGATATGATGAGTATACAAGAAAATTAAGTTACTACCTCCATTCTTTCTCCTTAGGTCAACAGCTGCCGGAGCAGGAACTAGGGCCAGTGCCGGTGCGGGGGCTAGTGTCGGTGTGGGTGCCAATAGCTTAATGCTGGTTACCTTCTAGGATAGATAAGGGGACTGCAGGAGTGGTCAGAGAGGCATATGATATGTGTACAAGCAAAATGGTTTCTTATACAACAGTTACTCCTAGACAGAGATGAGAGTATACAAGCTAATTAAGTTACTACCTCTATTCTTTCTCCTACTAAGGTCAACAGGTGCCGTTGCAGGAGTTGGGGCCGGTGCCGCTGCCAGGAGCTTGATACTGGCAACCTTCTGGGGTACATAAGGGGAAGTGGACTGAAGAAGTGGTCAGGGTCATATGATGAGTAAAGAAAATTGTGCATAACAGTTAGTCGCAATAAAATCATTAGAGGTTGTGATGAGTATAGAACAAAATTAATTAGTACTACCTTTGTTCTTGGTCCTTAGGTCAACAAGTGTACGATCGTGTGCAAGTATCTGCCCAGGCTTGCTAAAATCGAATGTTACCTCGTCCCCATGCTTCAGACCATTCTCACGGACATACTTGGACCAACCTCGGCCACCCAAATAGGTGGTGGCCATCATCTGAGAGATATCCACATCATATAGTTGTCGCATGCCTTTAGGGCCCTCGCTATATAGAGTTAGAAACTTGTCATTTCCGAACATCTTGTTTATAATGGGGCGAGCGCCACAAGGGACAAACTTCATGATAAAAATTGATAGAAAAGTAAGGCGACAACAAAGAAAAGTGAGATACAAGATCTTACATCAAGTCGGTCTAAACAACTTGGAATCCATACCTGATACCATGGGTACCCTTTGCAAAGGGTTGCCATGCACCATTTTTGTTCCCTCTCCCTTTGGAAGGGCATACAGGGCCCCCCTTTCAATCCACAAGCTTGACAAGAGGATGGTAGCAGAAAGGGCTAAGCAGGTGGTGCGTGGTACTGCTTGAAATTAAGTGGAAAGGTTAAATTATGTGAGAAAGTAAATCTAATAATTTAAGACAAAACCATTGCTTGTAAAGCAAACAGATTTGATTTTTGTGAAGTTCTGATGAGCATAAAGATATAGTACTAGCTGGTAACAATAACACGGAAAATCATAACATGTGAAATTGTGGATTTCCAAATTATACCCACTTCTAGAGAGGTCACTTCCCACCTGGGAACTGTGTTTGGTCTTCCTCGTCGTGTAGACGATGTCCGCTTTTGGTGCGGGCATTAGCAATTTACTAGCCTCTACAGCAGCCCCAGCCTCCGCAGCAGCACCTTCAATCTGCATAAATAGCAACAGAGCTCAACAGTTCAATATACTACATAGTAGTCATATACTAACTGTATGAGACAGTTAGACAGATCCATATTTGAATTCACATAAACATAGTGCTAGAATTAATAAAATCACACATATGTTCCTGAACATATGATACGCATGCTTGAAACCGAGCGGGTAATAATTAAATTAGACTGCACCATGGTAATAAGGGTATTAAGAAAAGTACCTTTCTCTTTAAGCTAGGCCCTCCCAGTTGGTTAGTGCCCTTGCGATTGTTTGGTGAGTAGTGGTACTGGCCAGATCCTGTGGCATGTGGGGGTACCATCCTGTTTGTCGCACCTGGAGCACCACACGTTCGCAGCTATGTACCACCATGCTATAGTAAATAAAGAAGATATGGTGTCACAGAGGCTTCCACAAAAACATGACATAGACAGAGACAACTTTTAGCACATGGATACATCCAGGTTGCAGCCAACCACTTTCAGCATTGGAAAGAATGGAAGAACGGAATGAATATACTCCTACATTACCTTTTAGGCAACTTTTAAGGGAACTGACGGGACAATCCATTGCACATTACGAGTAGCAACTAAAGGTTACAGAAGTGAAGAACACCGAAATCGTACCCGACCAAATGCCCCAATCAGAACAGCGGTGACCATGCCCCGATCCTGAATTCATACGAAATCAGTACCCCTCCCCCAAACCCCCCACTGCCACCCCCACCCCCACCCAAATGACCCAATTGATCAGAGTAGAGGGAAAACATCTTGATTAGGTGATTCCAAGGTGAGAAATAAGCAAGAACTCCACAATCAAAGCATCTCGAATACTAGTACTCCAATGGCCCAATCGGAAGCAAATTAAACAAAACCGGATTTCGAGGTGAGCAAATACGCCGACCTATTTCAACAAGAACACCCTAATCGGAGGTTGCACCAGTTCCAATGGTTTCTTGCTAGATGGGAGCTAGCTAGTGGTGGTTTCTTATCTTGTCGCCAGTACAAAGGCATGGGCAGGGGAGTAGTAGTACTAGTAGTAGTAGGGCTGGGCAGTACACTTTTTCTACAGTAAGTATTTTTAAGTGGTAGTGGCGGGAAAATTTTGTCGGGAGAGATTCCCGGATTTTTTATCCCAACTATCACGTGGTGGCCTACAGCTTTTTCAAGAGGGACCCATGTCAGGAGGTGAGTTAAAACGGGTCCCACGTCAAGGGGTGAGATAACTGACCGAGCCAACCTCCTCCTTCCCTTGGTACTACTAGTTCTCTCGGGTTCCTCTCCAAGGACCGAGAAAATCACCCCTCTTCGAATCAAATTGATCCTAGGTTATATATCCTTATGCTGATTCAACTCACAGAGCATTGAGGGGGAGGGCTAGCAGAGCATAAGATGGCAGTAGTTGCAGCATAGGGCACCAGTGCTAGGGCCTTAGAAACCATTTAGGAACCAATAAAAGCATAAGCTCGGATTTCAGACTAGAAACACACACAAACACACATATATATATACACTAATATACAGAATAGTTTCCAATTATAGTTCTCCTAACAATGGCCTATAAATCATAAGGTATCTCCATATTATAGAACTACGGCAGTAGCAAACCAATCATGGGATAGCTCTACACCCCAAGAGTTTTGGAGCTAGGCTAGTGGTCATGAGACTACCCCGATGGCACCAGAAGTACACCCCTGATGATCAGCAGCCCTGCATCAAATCCATCCAGAAGTAGTGTACCCGATCCATAGCCTTAGGTGTAGGCTCATCGATGAACAGGTCATCATCATTACCATCAAAGTCCTCTTCGGTTGTCTGCTTCTACGATTAGTAGATTAATAGATAAGTTTATAGAGAAACATAAAAGACAGACAATCTGAACATTTGTCGCTCTACAGATATACCTTGTAATCTGGCATAGCGGAAGTACCAGAAATGAAACCCGTTTCATGCAGCTTGCGCTTTTTCTCCTCCCCCTTCTCCAAGTTGATCTAGATGCCTAGGAGTTTCCTCTGTCAGTTGATCTAGCTGATCAACATCTGCTTCCCCTACTTGATCTTGATGATAAAGATGTGCTTCCCCTGGTTCATATGGAGGCTCATATGATTCACCAAGAAATACCCATCTAACATATGTGCTTAGCATCCCAAATATAAAAATATGGTCTTGCACTATACTTTGAGCCAGTACCCTATGATTCACACACAACCGATAGGGGCAATGTACTTTTGAGTTGTCGTAATGAGCTCTAACAAACTCCATAAATCGTAGAACACCAAGGATATGTTTAGCGCTGCCTAATGGAGCAATCTCTATCCAAAATCTTCCCATCTGTTTAATTATGACATACAAGGTTGGTTCTTAATAAAAGAAAAATAGGAAACATATAGATGGAGTACAAAAACTATATATGCCTATGCATTTTAGCAACATATTGACAACAAAAATCGCCGAAGGTATTTAAGAACACAGATCGAGCGCAGAATAAACTATGACCATGCAGATTGAGGACAAATTAAACTACGTATTTGAGGAGGCAGATCGGGTGAAAGGGCAATAAAATGCCAACCAGATCGAGCTAGAAATAGAAGGACTATTGTGGGATCGACGTGCCCACCGGTGCGTCTCAAGAAGACCAACGGGTAGGGAAAGCTTATTCGCACACGGTGGTGATGTGGAGCGGCCGTGAGTGTCTGTTTTGTGGGGAAGGGGGTGAGGGTCTAGGCGGCGGAGGGTGGAAGTTATTACACATCACGAAGGGGTGGGGAGGGATAACTTTGGAAATTCTGACCTACCCTGCTTTGGGCACCACCATATACGTGGCCCACCTGCCATTCACCATAGATCAAAATTGATCCAAAAGTTGTCAAAATACAAGTTTTAGTTTTACCATGGAAACTAATGCACATAGCATTGCACTTTGCGAACGAATGGCTTTATTTCAATATATATTTAGTTTCGTTCCTATTTTTTTTTAAAGGGGCCAAATTTGGAAATTCAAAAATAAACTTCAAATTTGGACCAGATATATTGGTTGATTTCCCAAGATGCACCAATATACCAAATGCGGACATGTCATCGTAAATTATGGCCATGACCTTGGTCACCTTTTTTGGGACAATGGTCATCTTTTTGAAAGCCTTAAATTGATCGATAATTTCAGAAAATGCCTAAAAACTCATTTAAATGATGGAAAAGAACTCTCATTGGCATGCCGGTCTAGAGTGTAACAGTGCATCTGAGCGACCCCACATCAGAGCAGCGTATGTTAGAATCTTCGACCTCAAAATTTTGGTACTGTGCCCAAACATCGCACACATCCATTCAAATATCTCGTGCATCCATTCAGACATACTTCATCCTTTTTAGAATGCATAATTCCTCTTCTATCCCTGCTCCTCTTGTTTGAAAGTCTTGAATTAATGTTCATTAATTTTGGCAGATTCTATAAACTCATTTAATGTTGGAAAGCATACAGGCCTGTGGGTCTATATGACGAGGACAGAACACCTTAGAAGCTTCAACTTAAAAATTTCGGCAGAGTGCCGAAATATCCCGCCCATCCATTCAAACATCCTGCCCCAGAAATTATTTTATTACATAAATTTAGCCTGGAAGCTTGAAAGGGCATTATACTTTGTGTAAAAAATGGGGGCGGTGGCATTTCGTGCCATCATCTTTGTAGTTGCTCCACAATAAAACGCATTCTTGTTACTTGGAAATTTGGAACTAGACATTCTGGTTGATTTGCTAAGATGCACTGATCTACCAAATACGGACACATCATCATAAACTATTTCCATGACCTTGGTCACCTTTTTTTTGGGACGATGGTCATCTTTTGAAAGCCTTGAATTGTTCGAAAATTTCAGAAAATGCCTAGAAACTCGTTTAACTGTTGGAAAGCAACTATCGCCGGCATGTGGGTCTAGATAGTCAGAGCACATCTGAGTGGCCCCACGCCGGAGTAGCATATGCTAGAAGCTTTGACCTCAAAATTTTGGTACGGTTCCCAAACATTGCACCCATCCATTAAAATATCCCGCGCATCCATTAAAATATGCCGCGCATCTAATAAAATATCCCGCGCATCCATGAAAATATCCCGCCCAAACATGCTTCACCTCTTTTTAGAATGCAAAATTCTTCTTCTATCCCTACTCCGGAAATAAGAATCCGAGGAGCACTACAATAATAGAGGGATATAGGTGGTAAATTTGCGTAATCCCAAGTGCATCACCCCATGGATGTTTCCCTGCCCTTCTTCAATATTTACCTGCCCGCCCGCTCTGACCTACACTAACTTTTCGAACACACCATGCAAGTGACGCACGTGTCAGTGAGCCATATTTACGGGAAGTAGAGATTCTCATCGTTTGTTGTTCAAAATTCGAACATTTTTTGCTAAACCGAGATAAAATTGTTAAAACATCAAACCTAG
The DNA here is from genome assembly GCA_916181665.1 of Avena sativa. NCBI lineage: Eukaryota > Viridiplantae > Streptophyta > Magnoliopsida > Poales > Poaceae > Avena > Avena sativa. Next base: position 353,996,155 of record OV702289.1, on the reverse strand, counting down.
CTCGGAAGCTTGAAAATTCATGAAACTTGGGCATTATCCATCAATTTTTTATACTTTGTGAGAAAATTGGTGAGGTGAGATTTTGAACCACATATAGTCTTTGTAGTTTCTTCACAACGGAAGCCATTGTTGTCAGTTGGACAATTTAAAATAACTTCGAATTTGGATGCACCCTTTTTTGTAAACATTGTTTGAAATTCCAATATGTAGTTATGCACCGATCTACCAAACATGGATACGTTATCATAAACTATGGCAAACATATTGCCACGACCTTGGTCATGTCGTTTGAAAGCCATGAATGTTCATACATGGTACGCCATATTGTGAAACAGGTTTCTTTGAAAGTTGTCAAGTTTTAGCATACTTTTTCATGGAAACTAGGCACTGCACATAACAAAATACTCTTCAAAAGAAAGACATTGCTTCAATTTATATATTTTTTATTTTGATTTTTCTTTCAAAAGGTCCCAAATTTGGCTGCATTAGCATTCATATCAAGAAGTTGAGGGGTTGTTTGGTTAAGCTTATCTATCATTTTTAGCTTTGTTTTATAAGCCACTTTCGATTTTGGCTTTTGGCTTATACCATCATTCAACTATGTCAAAGTAAAAGATAAAAAACAAAGACAAAAACACGTTCCTGGCTTTATAAGCCAAAAATCAAAAGCCAGAAATACAGCCCAACCAAACAGCGCCTAAATCTCACGGAACTCTTGGTGTTTCTCCTTTGTTTTAGTACTTGGGTACCTTCAATTGTATTTAACAAAAAATATGACCAAGCAAGGTATCATCGACTTATAGATCAAATTTTGATATACTTTCATTAAATTGTGGTAACACCATTCTATTCCACGAATATAACCATAAAGTTTGAACATATCATTGAGAATTCACAGAATCCTAAAACATAAACTCTAAACCCATAAACCCTGACCTAGCAGGTATCATGCACTTATTATTGAAAATTCCGGAAACTATAAACCCTAGATAAATCCCTAAAACCCAAACCCTAAACTCCTATACCCTTAAACCTGACCAAGCACGTAGAATGCACTTATAGATCAAAATTTGAGATACTTTCGTTAAATTGGGTAATGCCATTCTATTTGACAAATATAAGCATAAATACTGAGCATTGTCGAAAATTACTGAAACCCTAATACCTAAACCCTAAACGCTAAAACCCCCATCCCAAAAACACTAATCAAGCAGGTGTCATGCACTCATAGATCAAAATTTAGATACTTTCATTAAATCAGGTAACGCCATTCTATTCGATGAATATAAGCATAAATCCTGAGCATTACCAAAAATTCGCTCAACCCTAAACACTAAACAACCCATAAAACTAAATCGTAAAAACCTAAAACCCTAAACCCTCGACCCATAAACCCTATCCAAGTAGGTACCGTGCACTTATAGATCAAAATTTGAGATACTTTCATTAACTTGCGGTAACACCATTCTATTCCACGAATATAAGCATAAAGCTTGAACATTATTGAAACTTCCCGAAACCCTAAACCCCTAAAACCCTAAACCCTTACCAACCACGTAGCATACACTTATAGATCAAAATTTGATATACTTTTGTTAAATTTGTAATGCCATTCTATATGACGAATATAATCATAAATCTTGAGAATTATCGACAATTCCCTAAACCCTCAACAACCCCTAAAACCTAAACCCTAAAACCCCAAACCCTCAACCCATAAACCCCAACCAAGAAGGTATCATACACTTATAGATCAAAATTGGTGATACTTTCAATGAATTAGGTAATGCCATTCTATTCGATGAATATAAGCATAAAGCTTGAGCATTATTGAAAATTCACTAAACCCCCTAAACCCTATATAACCCATAAAACCTAAACCGTAAAAACCTAAAAACCCTAAACCCTCAACCCATAAACCCTAACCAAGCAGGTACCATGCACTTATATATCAAAATATGAGATACTTCCATTAAATTGTGGTAACGCTATTCTAGTCCATGAATATAACCATAAAGCTTGAACATTATTGAAAATGCCCTAAACCCTAAAAACCTAAACCCTCAACTCCTAAACGACCCTGGCAAATGAGGTATCATGCACTTGTAGATCAAAATTTCAGATATACTTTCAACAAATTGTGCTAACGCCATTCCATTCCATGAATATAAGCATAAAGTACCTTGAACATTATTGAAAATTCCCCAAAAACCTAAACCCTAAACCCCTAAACCCTAAAACACGAAAAACCATAAACCCTAAACCCCCAACCCCTTACCAAGTAGGTATCATGCACTTATAGATCAAAATTTGAGATACTTTCATTAAATTGCGATAACACCATTCTATTCCACGAATATATATAAGCATATATATATAAAGCTTGAACATTATTATTCAAAATTCCCTAAACCCTAAAACCTAGACAACCCTAAACCCTCAATCCTGAACCCTAAACCCTAAATACCGAACCTTAAACTCCTAAACCCTAAACCATAAAATCCTAAACCATATACCATAAACCCTAAACCCTTAAACCCTCAACCCCAAAACCCCGAACCCTAAACCCAAGGCTATATATATTGTGTAAAAACTAGGGCAGTGTCATTTTGGGCCATACTTATTTGTAGTTTCTTCATGAAAAAAGCCACTATCGTCTCTTGGAAATTGAAAATAAAATTCGGAAGCTTCCTTTGTAAATAATATTTTAAATGCCAATAATACGCACCAATCTACCAAATACAAACATGTTGTCATAAACTATAGCAAAGATATGGCCATGACCTTCATGAGTTAAGGAATACTATTGGGAATATTGGGTTCATCTTGTTCCCGGTCATCTGGTTTGAAAGCCATGCATATTCATACATGGTACGCTATATATCGTATGACAAAATTAAAGCTAGTATTATCGATTGGGGCTTTTAAAATAGCTTCAAACAGGGAAGCTCTTTTTGTAAACAATGTTTAAATGTCAATATGCACCAATCTACCAAACATGGTTACATTATCATAAAGTATGGTAATACATATGGCCTTGACATTGGTCATCTAGTTTTTGGAAGTCATGAATGTTCAAACATGGTACGCCATATTGTGAAACGAGTTTTTTCAAGAGTTATCAAATTTTATATTTTTTCATGGAAATTATCTAATGCACACAGTGAGACAACAACAGGGAAAGAATGATTGTATTTTGTTTCTTTATTTTCTTTAAAAAATGGCCCAAATTTGGTGTCATTACCATTCATATCAAAACGTTGAAATGTTGCAAAACTCTCGGTGGTTCTCCAATATTTGACTAATTTGGTACCTTTAAATTATTTTTAAAAGGTCAAGAGCAAGCTATATCACACACTTTGCAGTTTTTAATTAGACATACTTACTTTAAATTGTCAAAAGGTCATTTTATTGCACATATTTAGCTAGGAAGCTTGGAAATTCATGAAAATAGGGCATTATCCATCAAATCTGGAATCTCCTTTTGTAAACAATTGCTTGAAATGCCAAGATGCACCGATCTACCAAATATGGACACGTTTGTAAGCTTGATTGGCGAAGATGCTTCAATGTACGGAGTGGTACAAAACATGGACAGGGTACAGAAAATATGGCTGTGGCCTTGGTCATCTTGTTTGAAAGCCTTGAATTAAGGTTCATTAATTTTGACAAATATCTATAAAACTCATTAAATGATGGAAAGCATACAGTCCTGTGCGTCTATCTGATAGGGACAGCATCCCAAGCGGGAGTAGCGTACCTTAGAAGCTTCAAGTTCAAAATTTTGGCAGAGCATCGAAATATCCCGCCCATCCATTCAAACATCCCGCCCCAAAAATTATTTTATTGTAGAAATTTAGCCTGGAAGCTTGAAAGGGCGTTATCCATTGTGTGAAAAATGGGGGCGTTGGCATTTTGAGCCATCATCTTTGTAGTTGCTCCACAAAAAAACACAATGTTGTTACATGGAAATTCGAAAACAAACTTCAAATTTGGAACGAGACATTCTGGTTGATTTGCGAAGATGCACCGATCTACCAAATGTGGACACATCATCATAAACTATTTCCATGACCTTGGTCACCTTTTTTTGGACGATGGTCATCTTTTGAAAGCCTTGAATTGCTCGAAAATTTCAGAAAATGCCTAGAAACTCATTTAAATGCTGGAAAGCAACTCTCGCTGGTGTGTGGGTCTAGACGGTGATAGCGCATCTGATCGGCCCCACACTGGAGTAGCATATGCTAGAAGCTTCGACCTCAAAATTTTGCTATGACACCCAAACATTGCACCCATCCATTAAAATATCATGTGCATCCATTCAAATATGCTTCACCTATTTTTAGAATGCAAAATTCCTCTTCTATTCCTACACTGGAAACAAGAATCTAAGGAGCACTGCAATAACAGAGGGATATAGGTGGTAAATTTGCATTCTCCCAAGTGCATCACCCCATAGAAGTTTCCTTCCCCTTCTTCAATATTTACCTGCCCGCCTACCCGGCTGACAATAACTTTTTGGACCCACCATGCAAGTGACGCACATGTCAATGAGACAGAATTATGGGAAGTAGAGATTCCCATTGCTCATTGTTCAAAATTCTAACATTTTTTTCTAAACATAGATAAAATCATTAAAATCATCGAACCTGGCTCGGAAACTTGAAAATTCATGAAACTTGGGCATTATCCATCTAATTTCTTATACTTTGTGAGAAAATTAGTGTGGTGAGTCTTTGAACCACATATAGCCTTTGTAGTTGCTTCAAAAAAGAAGCCATTGTTGTCACTTGGACAATTTAAAATAACTTCGATTTTGGATGCACCCTTTTTTGTAAACATTGTTCGAAATGCCAATATGCAGTTATGCACCGATCTACTAGACATGGACACGTTATCATAAACTATGGAAAACATGTTGCCATGACCTTGGTCATATCGTTTGAAAGCGATGAATGTTCATACATGGTACACCATATTGTGAAATGGGTTTCTTTGAATGTTGTCAAGTTTTAGCATACTTTTTCATGGAAACTAGGCAGTGCACATAAAAAATACTCTACAAAATAAAGACACTGCTTCAATTTATATATATTTTATTTGGAGTTTTCTTTCAAAAGGTCCCAAATCTGGCTGCATTAGCATTCGTATCTAGAAGTTGAGGGGTTGTTTGGTTAAGCTTATCTATCACTTTTAGATTTATTTGATAAGCCACTTTAGATTTTGGCTTTTGGCTTATACCATCATTCAACTATGTCAGAGTAAAAGCTAAGAAAAACAAAGACAAAAACACGTTCCTGGCTTTCTAAGCCAAAACTCAAAAGCCAGAATTAGAGCCCAACCAAACAATGCCTAAATCTCACGGAACTCTTGGTGTTTCTCCATTATTTTAGTACTTGGGTACCTTCAATTGTATTTAACAAAAAATATGACCAAGCAGGGTATCATTGACTTGTAGATCAAATTTTGAGATACTTTCATTAAATTGCGGTAACACCATTCTATTCCACGAATATAACCATAAAGTTTGAACATATTATTGAGAATTCATGGAACCCTAAACCATAAACTCTAAACACATAAACCCTGACCAAGCAGGTATCATGCGTTTATATATCAAAATTTGAGATACTTTCGTTAAAGTGGGTAACACCATTCTATTCCACGAATATAAGCATAAAGCTTGAACATTATTGAAAATTCCCAAACCCTAAACCCCTAAAACCCAAATCCTAAACCCCTAAACCCTGACCAAGCACGTAGCATGCACTTATAGATCAAAATTTGAGATAATTTTGTATCTATTTGATGAATATAAGCATAAATCCTGAGCATTATCGAAAATTCCCTAAACCCTAAACCCTAAACAACCCGTAAACCTAAACCCTAAACCCTAAAACTCTAAACCCTCAGCCATAAACCCTAACCAAGCAGGTGTCATGCACTCATAGATCAAAATTTGAGATACTTTCATTAAATCAGCTAACGCCATTCTATTCGACGAATATTTGTGTCAAGCTAGGAATTACAATCAGAACTGCTATGAGAGGTGAGTCGGATTTGGTCGAATACTCCTCATCAAATCCTGTGATAGAGGGAACTCTTAAGTTCTAAAAAAAGCAACATCTGAAACCTGTTTCTGCATAGAGCCTATTCTTGATAGAGCATCTGCTTCCTCCTTTTCTATTCGGGGAATGTGTTGAACCTCAAACCCTTTGAACGATTTAGATAGTTTATCCACGACAGCTCTATATGATGCCATGTTCTTGTTTGCATTGCAGATATCAGATACATACTAAGCAACTAAATCCGAGTCTCCGTAACACATGAGTTAGCGAATGCCGACGTCTTTTGCAATTCGAATTCCATGCAGCATGTCTTCATATTCAGCAATGTTATTTGTTGTCGTGAAGTGAATTTGCAACACATAGAATAGTTTATCACCTTGGGGTGACTTGATCACCACACCATCCCCCGATCGCTTTAGACTCGTCAAAGTGTAATGTCCAAACTTCCGTCTCTAGGAGACCTGCGTTTTCTACCGTCTCTATCCAATCAGCGACAAAATCGGCAAGAATCTAGGATTTGATTGATATGAGAGGTTTATACTAAATATCAAAAGTTGCTAGCTCAATTCCCCACTTAGTGATGCATCCTATGGCATTGTTGTGGTTGATTATGTCTCTCATGGGAGTTGTGCTCACCACGGTAATCTTGTTCTCTTGAAAATAATGTCGTAGCTTTTTGGATGCAAAGAACACACCATAGGCTAACTTTTGGTAATGAGGATACCTTTGGTTTGATTCAGTCAAGACCTCGCTGAGACAATATGTTGGACGTTGCACCAGGTGTTCCTAATTTTATTCCAGATGCTCCACCACCATGATGACACTGAAGACTCTGTTTGTCACAGCTAAGTAGAGCAACATTGGTTCCTGTGGTCCCGGTGCTACAAGGATATGGGCAGTTGAGTGTACGACTTTCAGATCCTAAAGTGCAGCTTCAACTTCATCAGTCCAGACAAACTTCTTGGTCTTTTTCAAGAGCTTGTATAATGGTGCGACTCTTTCACAAAGCCGGCTTACAAACCGACTAACCACCGCAATGCAGCCAGTTAGCCATTGTATGTCCTTCGGGCGAGTCTGCCTAGAAATGTTGAGTATAGCCTTTATTTTGTCTTGGTTCACCTCTATGCCTATTTGAGACACAATGGAACCAAACAATTTTCCTGCTGGTACTCCAAAGAAACACATCTTCGGATTAAGCATTATATTATATTTTCGTAGATTGCTTAATGTTTCGTCCAAGTCGGAAATAAGCGTTTCCTTCGTTTTGGACATCACAGGTATGCCATACATATATGCATGTACACTGCGTCCGATTTGATCATGGAGGCAACATTGCATAGTGCACTGGTACGTGGCTCCTAAGTTTTTGAGCCCAAAAGGCATCGTCACGTAGCAGAAGAATCCGAAGGGGGTGATGAACGAAGTATTTATTTTGTCTGACTCCTTCATCCGAATTTGGTGATATCCGGAATATGCATCGAGAAAACATACGAGTTCCGAGCCTGCTATCGAGTCGATCACTTGATAGATTCTAGGTAGAGAGAAAGGATCTTTGAGACAAGCCTTGTTCAAGGCATTATAATCAAAACACATCCTTAAATCAGTGGTGTCCTTTTTAGGGACCATGACAGGATTGGCCGACCAATAAGTATGGATGACCTCTTCTATGAATCTGGATAACTTGAGCTAGGCTAGTTCTTTAGCTATTGCTTTGTGCTTTTCATCATAGAAACGTTGTAAGGACTATTTGATGGGTTTAGTGTTTGGATATACATTTAGGCTGTGCTCATCAAGTTTCCTAGGTACTATGGTCATGTCAGATGGTTTCCATGCGAAGGTATCTTTATTATCTTTGAGGAACTCGATGAGCGTATTTTCCTATGCGTGGCCTAAACCTACGCCTATCTAAGTCACCTTGGAGGGGTCATCATCCTTCAACGGTGTCGTCTTCATCTCTTCTGATGCCTTGATCTCCGGAGTCGGCTTTGTCACCTTCTTCTTTGTTGCGGGCATCTTGGATGGGTCGATGTTCTTCCTGATCTCCCAGTACTCCTTGCAGTGTAGTATGGCTTCAGCAAAGGCGGCATTTCCTTCCTTGCATCTCATGCCTTCTTGATGTAGCCCAACATATGGAAACCACCTTTGGTCCACATCATGCCACGCTAATCATCACTCCAAAGGTGAACTCCTTCCATGCTTTGCCTTTCGTTGGTTATTATGCGAATGGAATCCTACTAAAGACAAATGCCCATGATGTGACTAGGTCCATGAACATGATGCCAAGGAGATGCAGCAAGGATGGCTCTGGAGCCAAGACGCCCAAGCAAGAGGCCTGGAAGAGAAGACACAAGAAGCTGCTGAAACAGGACCGGAGTCTCTGGACCAGCAGACCGGAGTCTCCGGTCTACCACACCGGAGTCTCCGGCCTATCCCCGGATCGAGCCCCGAACCCATGCCTGGGACAGTCAGTGACCCCCTTCCGAGGCGACACCGGAGACAGACCGGAGTCTCCGGTCCACACCGGAGTCTCTGGACCCATACCGGAGTCTCCGGACCGAGCATCGTGGGCCTGCGTACCTCAAGATGGGCTTGGCCCATGTAACGCCCCAAACTTCCTGTTGATGCCTGTTTTACCCCTAGCTCGTGGCTGTCCTATATATATGCCCTCACCCCCTCCTTGAAACCCTAGATATGATGATGAATTAAGGCATGTGCCTAACCCTATATGGGAGCCCCCCTCAAAATAGAAAACTATTGAGTTGTACAAGGCCTTGGAGTCGGTGCCCTTCTCCAAGTTGTCAAGACCCTCCTCAAGTGTTTGGTCTCTCCCTATCAAGGATTCTAGTAGTGCTTGGTCTCTCCCCTTTGGGATTCTATTTGGTTGCTACTCTCTCCTTGGTTTGGATTCTATCGTCCGCTTGCCGATCTCTCCTTTGGTGATTCTAGCGCAATGTCTCTCGCCGAGGATTCTATTGGATTGGTTGTTCGAACCAACGGGAGCTAATCGAATTGGGTGTGATTTGGCGTGTGTTTGTATCTTTACCTTGCATTAGAGTTGTGTTCATCGTGTTCATCGTGTTTTCCCTCACTTCCGCCTCAAATCCGTGAACATCGGGCCACTCCAAGGGTAAATCCACAAGGAGACCCATAATAACTGGTATCAAAGCTTTTGGTTGCCACGGATTTGACTTTGCCCTTCGATTTCCACCATAAACTGAAAAATACCAAAAATATAGCCCCAAATTGCTTTTGGATCGATCTCTCGTTTTAGTGAGTTGATTGTGGTTTTAGTCCAATAGAAACTTGTCTTTGAAGTTGGTCTACTTGTGCCCTGCGTTTCCTAGCCCAATTTGGTCGAATTTTTCTGGATTTGAGGGTTCAAGGGCTGAATTTCCGCTCAAGGACACGAGCTATTTGTCGTGCTGCCTCCAGACCGGAGTTTCTGGACTAGCAGACCGGAGTCTCTGGCCCAGACCAGAGTTTCTGGACCGCAAAACCGGATTCTCCGGCCTGCACCGGAGTGTCCGGACCATCAACACCAAAGTCTCCAGCCCTGACAAAAAATATGACCTCCTTTTCCTTTTTCGACTGATTTCCTTTTGACGTTTGTGTTTCGTGTGCATGTCTGTCAACTAACAAAAGCTTCCGCAACACCCCGCACTCGACATCAACACCACAGAACTCGAACCATCCCTCCACCAACGGTTGCAAGTGCGACATCACCACAAGGTATAACTTGCACCACCCTTGTTCACCCCTTCTTCCTTTGTGTGTTACCTAACCTATCGAGAGTAGCTCATCTTGTGTTTGCCGAAGCATTGTGCGCTTGCTCTTGCATAAGTCATAGTGTAGAGGCAATAGCAAAAACTTAACTCCATAACATAGCAAAGAAAGAGGTACAAAAAAAACTTCTAAGCAAAAGAAAAAGAGAAAGATACCAATACAAAAGAGAGTCCAAAGCTTCTAAGCAAGAGTGCGAGAAAGAGCAAGGCAAGCGTACAAATCCGTTGCTTCTCCATCTTTTGGAAAACGGGCTACGGTCTCTCCTAGTGTTGGCACGACACCGAGCATTAGTCTTTGTTAGGACCAATTTTGTTTGTTGCTCATTTTCATAGTCGTGTTAGCCACATTAATCTCCACCGTGTGTATATAGTCATAGGTTCTTGTCACCCTTTTGACCTTTTCCTTTGACTTTGTTTTTGTTGGATTTTACCCACTTTTAACAATAACCTTTTTGTTTGGTTGTTCCATTTGCTATCCACCTTCATACCGATCCACCATAGGCCTTTGTGTGTGTGTGTCTTGTGTATTCGCTTTGCTCTCGGCAAGAACAACCTTTCCAATTTTTGAATTTGTGAGGCAAGGTAGCACATACCATACCACCAATACCACACTCGTTTCACTTGTGGTCAAACAACATGTCTAGGGAAAGCGGAGAAAGCGGAGATGGCAACTTCAACAACCAAGATGGTTTTGCCACACGCCACAACTTATGGGTGCAACGCCAAGAATTCAATGCCCAATTTGAGAGGCTTGAGAACCGGCTTGATGAAACTTTTCGCGAATTCGACTACCGTGACCGGCAACGCCAAGTGGAGCACAATGCTCAATTCCAAGCTCTTCACCAAGCTATTGCCAACCTCGGCAACCGTCAGGGACACCATTCAAGCTCGTCAAGTTCGTCTCGTGTGCACTCCTCAAGTCATCATGGCGACTCCTTTCGCTCCCATTCTCATCATGGAGAACCCAACCACCACGATGGGGAACATCAAGCTCGTCATCGCCATGAACAAGTGGTTGAGCCACAACATCAATAACCGCACCACACAAGACGTCATCGACACCATGATCACCAGGCGCATCCACAACACCAAGAAGAACATGGTTGCCCTCCACAACAAGCTATGGTACAAGCACCACCACCCCAAGAGCAAGAACGCCATGGTGAACACAACCGTGTTGATAGGCGCCAACACCCGAACCATGACCATCGCCATCAACAACAAGTTCATCGAGCACCACAATGGGATACAAGTGATGATGACGAGGCTGCACACCGCGCGAGACGCAACAACCGCTATGCTCAACCCCACCATTGTCATCAACAACCAATGAATGCAAATGATCCCGAGAAAAGGCATAGAAGAGACTTTGCGCATCAAGCTCCTCCTCAACCGCATCCTTGAGAAAATCAAGCTCCTCCTCCACCACCACGTGCACCAAGTGAAGCGAGCATAAGGCAAGATCGCTGCAACTACCACCGTGAACATGAAGAGGGCAAGTTTGGGAAGCTCAAGTTCATTATGCCCAAGTTCAAGGGAGAAGAAGACGCCGATGCATACATTGATTGGGATCTCAAAGTTGACAAGATCTTCCGAGTCCACAACTACTCCGAAGAGAAGAAAGTTGCAATGTCATCCCTTGAGTTTGAGGACTATGCAAATGTTTGGTGGGAAGACTTCCAAAAGAACCGAGAGAAGAATGAGGAACCTCCAATTGAAACTTGGACCGAGATGAAGGAAGTGATGTACACATGCTTCGTCCCCGAGCATTATCGACAAGATCTCTTCGACAAGCTACAAAATTTAAAACAAGGCACCAAGTAAATTGAAGAGTTCTACAAGGAAATGGAGAAAACCATGATGCAAGCTGATGTGAGAGAACTCGAAGAGCAAACCATAGCAAGGTTCCTCAACGGTTTGAGCCGCCCAATAAGGAAGATTGTTGACTTTCAACCATACAAGAACCTCACCGAGCTCCTCCATCAAGCTACCAAAGCCGAGCGACACTTGCAAAAGGAGAATGCATACGACAAGTCCAAGTAATACTTTGCGTCCATCAATGCAAATGCTCCCGCAAAGCCAACAAACCAAGCAACGAGCTCATCCAAGCAAGCAAAGGCCGTGATATCACCCTCCAACACGACATCCGATAGTCAAGTCACTTGCTTCAAGTGTGGAGTGAAAGGTCACAAGTCATATGAGTGCACCAACTCACGACTGATGCTTACGGATGAGAATGGCGCAGCCTACTCCGTGAGTGAATAGGAATATGAAGCTCTCACTCAACGCGCTATTGCAAGGACAGCCGCAATGGAAGAGGATGACACACTTGTATGCGAGCATGATCCGGGCCCCGCACTTGTCATAGCTCAAATATTGATGACAAACTCCATCCCAAGAGAGGGATAACGCCTCAATATCTTCCAAACTCGTGCCGGAATTGATGGCAAGTCCATAAAAGTGATCATCAATGGACGGCGATGGTGGAGACGATATCTTCGAGGGTCGATCAAACGGTGAGGAACATGCCAGAGAGCCTGCCGAGAGTTACTCTTCGGCTCCCCAGCCTTAATGTGACCTCGAGCCACCAACATTTTTGTTGTAGCCTGTGACTTCTGGCAGCAAGGCCACTTTCTAGGAGTTCATGTGTGACACATCTGTTCGGCCTCTCTGGCCCACTGTACGCTTTTTGTTAAATCTTATAGAGACCGTCATACTTAAGTTTCTTTTGAATCATGTCGTGCATCACCTCGTGAGGTGGCCTTTTGAGGAGGTGATCGTGATTGTAGAACATGTAAGGCTGCGTGAGGAGGCGGACTCTCTCATGGGCTTCCCCATGTTCCCCTCATAGAGGCAGAGTGATGTAGCCCGACCTACGGTCATGACCAAATCAAGGTCTCCAACTTATGTCAAGTCGTCATGGACTCCAAAGGTGAATCTGTTCCTCTATGCGAGCCCACTTCTACCTTGTTTAATGATATACTACTTCATACTCCATCCCATTATCATGATAGGTTCATACCAACAAGTACGAAGGCAAGGGAGGAAGCCCAGAGCACCAAGTCCGACAAGACGGAGGCTTGGAAGAGGAGATGGAAGAAGAAGCAGCAGAAGCACTAGAGTCTCTGGCCTCCCACACCAGAGTATCCAGCCTCCAACACTGTAGTCTTCGTACTAGACTCCAGACTAGTTTCTGGACCCCGACCTGGACCTTTCAGTACACCACTCCGGAGTCTACCCCGAAGACTTGCACCAAGACCAGAGTCTTCGGACACACCAGAGTGTCCGACCATGACACCGGAGTCTCCAGTGTCCACGCCGATAGGAATGTTAAGTCCTTTTGGGCCTTCAGCCCATGTAACCCCTAGTCCATCTAGACTTTCCCCTTTTATTTGTAAAGTACCCTTGAACTAGTTGCTGGCCTATAAATAGCCCCCCACCTCTATTGTAAACCCGAGGCATAGATGATAGACTAAAGACAACCCCCTTTGTGGAATCTCTAGTTTTTCCTCATCCCCTTAACCAAGGGGACCGAGTATTGCCACCACCTCGTTGGATTTTGCATCGCACCTCCCTCATTGTACAAGGCCTACGTTTGCGAGTGCATGAGCATAGTTGTCAAGACCCTCTCTAAGGTGTTCTTCCCTCTCCGCTTGGTATCGAAGGAGCACATTGACCGATATTTCCTTGCGAGGATTTTATTGGACAACTGGCGGGAGCAATCGGGCTTGTATTGTGTGAGTTTTGCGTGTGTTCATCGTGTTCTTCGCAAGGTGTGTGCCCTCTTCTGCTACCTTCTCCCTTTCCCCTCGCTTTTCCATCAATTTGACCATGATATCCATGAAGATCGAGCCACCCACGAGGTTAGCCCTCAACATCTGGTATCAGCATCTTTTGGTTGCCACGGATTTCTCATCGATTTGGTCTTTTCCCCATAAATTCGAAATTCCACCAAAAATATCCCCAATTCGTGTTTTGGATCGATCTGTGATTTTAGTGAGTTTGGGTAAGCTTTGATCTATGGATTACTTGATAAACTAGTTGATCTACCTTACCCTGTGTTTCCATAGCCTAATTCCTTGATTGCCCCCATCAATTTGAGGTTTTGATTCGACTTTTACCGCCCAAAACGCGTCCCGTTCGAGTTCTTGACGTGCAGAAATCGACCGGACTGGAGTCTCTGGTGTTAGTGACTCTAGACCGGAGTCTCCGCCCCCCCAGACCGGATTCTCCGCCCCCCTCTAGAACAGAAATATGCTTTATGGTTTTGCGCATAACTTTTGCATTCTAACTCAGATTTTGGTGTTTTTAGCTTGTTTCGAAGAGGATAAGGATCTCTACATCATCATCCATGTGGTTCATGCTATATACTCCATCCAAACTCCATGAGCAATGCAGAATACACCAATAAAGGGTGAAGATCAGTGACGAAAGGTATAAACATTCTGTGTGACTTCTCCCCACCAGCTTTCCTTTGTGAGCTATACTATCTTTGTGATCAAAAAACACCTATTGATATTAGTTCCTCCTATTATTGCTTGGGATATTCATATTTGATACCTTGTTGAATTCCGAGAAAAACTTGTGAGTGCGCTATCTCATATTGTTATCTTCTATAGTGTTGGCACAAGGAAGGGGCAAGTGAAAAGAAAAAGAAAGAAAAAAAGAGAGAGAAAAAAAGAGAGAGAAAAAATAAAAAATAAAAAGAAAGAAACAAGTGACTCATAGAATAGGAAGCGCAAGATCGATGAACATTATATAAGCAGTACTTATTGTGCATATCTTGCCGCCCACCAATTTTATTGCAATCAAACTAGCGTCTCTCCTTGCACTTGTGTGACATGACCTTATAGTATTCGCTAGGTAATCATTTGGTTCTTAGATCACTTTCTCTGTCGCACAAGTCCTATTTATCCCACCGTGTGTGTTTCCTTGAACATAATTCCTATCTTGTCGATTGACTTGTTTGCTTTGTGATCATCGTGGTTCTTTACGTGCCAATACAACATCTTGTTTTCAGATTGTTTCTTGGCATGCCACCTTCCATACCCATCCACCATAAGCTTTGTGTGTGTTTTTTTAGAGTTTAGTTGGTTTTCGTGTTCTGCGTGAACTTCACTTTACTTGGTTTTGATTTCTTTAAGTGTGGCCATGTGCACGAAACTATCTTCCAAGATAAAGTAAGATTTGACGTTGCATCCCTAACCCCCACTACCACTTCCATATACACCACTTGGTCTTGTGAATCATGTCTAGCGACTCCGGAACCGAGGATGATATCTATGAAGAATCCATGATGAGCCACCATGACTACGACTCCACAAGTATAGAGGACATGAAGGATCACTACACCAACAATGGCTCTGCATTCTTTGAGGACTCGGAGCACTACACCTACGATGACTCTACATGCATAGAAGACATGGAACATGTCATCAACTATGGATCCTCAAGCATGGAAGACTTGGAGCTCTACATCGACAATGCCTCCTCATGCATGGAGTATATGGAGCACTACACCGACAATGCTCCACGTGCTTGGGTGATATGGAGTACTACATCAACAACGACTCCCCAAGAATGGCCGACTTCGAGTGCTACAACGACGATGCCTCACCAAGCATGGTGGACAAGGCAAAATTCACCAACTTCGAGGGCTCTTCCAAGAACCATGAAGAATACCTCCACCGCTTGGAGATGGAAGACTAGTACGCCAAGCAATAGGAGGTGCATCATCAAGAAACCATGACCTTTAAGGCCAAGCGTGCCACACCAAAGGGCACCACCTACTTCGATGATCCACCCCCAAGGCGTCAAGCGCCACCACCTACATGGCGTCATGTGGAACCATCTCCAAGGCGACAAGCGCCATCACCTCCAAGCCATCAAACGCCACCATGTCCAAGGCGCTAAGCACCACCATCTCCAAGGTATCATGCGCAACAACCTCAAAGGCATCAAGTGCAACCTACTCCAAGAAAAGTGGTTCCCAAACATCGTCTTCCACACGAGGTGCCACGAAGCAAGAATCTTCATCGACATACATCCTCTCATGATCATTGCCAACATCGAGAGGATACAAGATTTCATCCAAGGCATCTTCGCCACCTCAAGCGCGCCAAGGTCCAACACCTATTGGAGAAGTTGAAAGCGACCTCGTCACGTTCAAAAGGGACATGGACGACAACCTTGCCAAATTTGACCAGTTAAGTTCTCGAAGGCACCACCTACATCAACCTTCAGCAAGGCATGCCAATGACCTCCGTCAACACCATCAAAAGTCACCTTCCACTACTCGTGCCACCACCAAAATGGCACCAAGAGCAAGCCTTCCTCCACGCCATCAAGCTTCAACACCAAGACTTGACGTCCTAGATGACGCATGCAACTTCATGGATGAGGAGGACGAAGACCTCTACTTCGCCAAGTTGTACGAGTACGTCAAGAGGAATACACAAGCCAAGGTGGTCACGGTAGAGGATGATCAAGCTCCAAGTAAATATTCTACCCTACAAGATGGCGAAAACAAGGTCGAGAATGGTGAGCATGGGATTTTCCCTTCACCAACGGAGACGCATGGAGTAGAGCACGCCGAGCCTATCCCTATATGCTTGAGTGATGATGTGGTACCAATCCCATGTGAGTACTAGAGCCACCTATCCCACTTGAGTGAAAGCAAAATTGAGACGAGTGACTCCACCATATGTGAGATTGAGTGCTTCCACTTTGAGGGCATGAGTGATACACCAAGTGAGTTGAGAGTGGTAGTTGATAGGTCATGTGAGACCACTTTGATTTTTAACGACTTACCCTCTACCTCTAGTGTGTTCTCTCATGATGTGATAGGTTCCATGGATCAAGAAGCGCCAAGCTTGGAGATGATAATGCCTCCTGTCGAGAACATGTACATCGTGGATGAAGATGATGCCATCCCCATACAAGAAGAAGAAGTCGCCCACATGGAGGCCAATACTACCACAACACACACTTCATATGAGAGGAATGAACAAGGTAAAAATATGGTTTTTGATGATGCCATGATCCCACTAGTGGACATGATTATCTATGAAGATTTGCATGCTATTGATGATACTTGTGACATGATAAATGTTCCACTCTTATTCCCAGCTATTGATTTTTCTATGCATCATGATGACCATGTGTAATCCTTTTATTATCATGATATTGCCATAGACATTATGTGCTCTAAATGTTACCTTAATGACATCATTTCTTGCACTTTGTTGAACAATTTCTATTTCCAATGTTTTTCTTGCAATGATGATAACAACGGTATCGCTCGGACCAGGCTTTCTCATTGATGTTTTACAATTTCTCCCGTTACTAGAAATAATATGGATGATTGATATTTCACTTGTTTTGCTTGCAACAATAATTCTCATATGGTTTCCATTGAGATGGCCCCCATAGCATTCTCAAATTTTGGAGATTTTGATGAATACCATGATAAGCATGTTCCCCACTTGCATACTCACCATACATCTATGTTACACTTGATTGACACTAATGGTGATTTCCACAAGAACAGATACTTTATGATGGATGATGTGTTTCTCTACCATGCACACACATTCTTCCTTGTATCTATGTTGTGTGTAGGTACCCGTATGATCATGTCAACCTCGGTTGAGCATGAGTTGAAAAAAATAGCTCTAGAGAGCATCCCCCAAGTGAGTTCAAGATCGAACTTATGGTTTGCTTGCAAGCATGTTGATAGTATTATTTCACCTTGTTACAATCATGTTTCTTTGCTCTTGGATATTAATGCTTTGTGTGTTGCAACAAAAATGTTGAAAAAAATTCTCTTTCCGATGTTTTGTGTGCAACCATAATGCCATTATGAGCATGTATTGTCATGAGAGCTTCCAAGTATCTCGTATTGTTGTTGCGGCAAACATAAGGACCACTTTCTCTTTCGTATGGTTTGTTTGCAAACATATTGGTTTTGCTTCCGCTTGTGATACTCATATGCCCATGATATTTGCTTTTGATGATATATGTATGGCACCCAACATATTGAACAATTTGTCTTTCCTATGGTGGGTTTGCACACATAATGATGTTGTTTTGGATATCGTTCATCATGTGTTTTTGCCAAATTCTCCCAGCTTTGCATCAAAGATGTTGATCAAAATTTTAGTCAATTGCTTTGAGTACCACACTAAGATGTTATATGGATTTTTTGAGTTTCAACATTTGAATGATGTTCAAACGATTTCCATGCACTTTGACCTTGCATATGCATCCCATTTGCTATACTTGAGATGTGTTAATAGTGTTGTGAACAAGAATGGATATGCCACAAATGACATGCTCCTCTATCACACACGAAATTATATGTTGCTTGGTCTTTGTTGTGTGAAGGTACAAGTATATACACGTCAACCTCTATGAACAAAGAGTTGACAAGACGAATCGAAGAGAGTTACCTATGGCTACCCTTAAACGAGCCATCTCTACATCCTAAGGTGACTTCCTTCTACTTGAGGACTCATGCTATAATCTTCATGAATTGACAACTCTTTGAGTGTTGCTTCGCTTTTATGTGAGATTTGTATGATTCATGGAAAGTGAAGGAACATTGAAGTGTTGTCAATTCAATCTTCATGAGGACGACTATATGGTGAACCCTAGGATCAAGAAGGTCTCTTGACATCCTCTTATTAGTGATGAGAATGAAGAGTCGAGGACGACTCTTTTTGAAGGGGGATCTAATGTAGTGCGACCTATGGTCGTGACAACATGAAGGTCTCCAACTTATGCCAAGTTGTCACGGACTCCAAAGGTGAATTTGTTCCTCTATGCGAGCCCACTTCATACCCTATTGAATGGTATACTACTTCATACTCCATTCAATTATCATAATATGTTCATACCAACAAGTACGGAGGCAAGGGAGGAAGCTCGGAGTACCAAGTCCGAGAAGACGGAGGCTTGGAAGAGGAGACAGAAGAAGAACCAGCATAAGCACCAGAGTCTCTGGCCTCCCACACCGGAATCTCTAGCATCCAAGACCGGAGTCTCTGAACTAGACTCTGGACCAGTCTCCAGACCCCGGCCTGGACCGTTCAGTACACCACTCCGGACTCTACCCTGGAGACTTTCACCAAGACCGGAGTCTCCGGACACACCGTAGTCTCCGGTGTCCACATCGACAAGAATGTTAAGGCCTTTTAGGCCTTTGGCCCATGTAACGCCAAGTCCATCCAGACTTTCCCCTTTTATTCCTAAAGTACCCTGGAGCTAGTGGATGGCCTATAAATAGCCCCCACCTCTATTGTAAACCCGAGGCATAAATGATAGACTAAAGACAACCCCCTTTGTGGAATCAATAGTTTTGCCTCATACCCTTACCCAAGGCGACCGACTATCATCACCACCTTGTTGGAGTTTGCATTGCGCCTCCCTCGTTGTACAAGGACTACGTCTGCGAGTGTGTTAGCATAGTTGTCAAGACCCTCTCCAAGGTGTTCTTCCCTCTCCGCTTCGTATCGAGGAAGCATGTTGACTGATCTTTCCTTGCGAGGATTCTATCGGACCAGTGGCCACCAGCGGGAGAAATCGTCCTTGTATCGTGTGAGTTTTTCATGTGTTTATCGTGCTTTTCGCGAGGTGTGTGTCCGCTTCCGCTACCTTCTCCCTTTCCCCTCGCTTTCCCATCGATTTGACTACGAGATCTGTGAAGATCGGGCCACCCATGAGGTTAGCCCTCAACACGGAGTGTGAGACTTGTTCTTCCCCCATAAGCCTCTTGGGGAGATGACCGTAGGTTTTGCACGTTCCGCCCCGTAGATCACAAAAGGACTGTAGGACCCGTGCACCTCATGTTGGTTTCTTAGAGAGACAATCATAGGCGTAGCACGTATGACACTCCTTTAGGGCACGGTGTCCCTCAAGAGTGGACCCCGTGAGTCCCTCGAGGAGGAGACCGTTGGGTCAATGCTTATCCTGTTTATCCCCTCGAGGAGGAGACCGTAGGTCTAGCATGAAACGGTGGCTGCTGGAGGGGGATGCCCTCACGAGCAGCTCGTAAGCCTCTCGAGGAGAGTGCCATAGGGCAAATGCTTATCTGTTAGACCCTCTAGGAGGAGACTGTAGGTCTAGCATGAAAAGGTGGCCGCTGGAGGGGGATACCCTCACGAGCCGCCTCGTAGGGCCCACGCTTGTCCCATTGGCTTCTCAAGGAGATTTACCGTGGGCACCATGCATTCTGGCACATCTGTCGGGTGGCAAATGCTCTTGGCGGGCCATGCCACATGTGATTGTTGGTTCCTTCATGTATTATACGAGGATTTCAAGCATCGGGAACCATGGGTGAGGTGACTTCTTGCTGGAACTAGTCTGCAAGTTCAGAGCTCGACACTTTAGGCCCTAGTGTTCATCGGAGTGGTCCAGCGGAAGGCACTATCAAAGCCCCTGCTTGTACGATAGACGAACAATAACATGGCGAGCGCATGGGAGAAAACGAAATCCTCATAAAAACCGGGGCATCTCATGAAGAGGCAAAAATCAACAAAGGTTTTCGGCTATTTGAACTAATGCCATCGTGCTCGCGCAGGGTTTTGGAAAACCAACTCTCACAAAGGGGTAGGGGAGAAGTCGGGTGTCACCTTGGAAGCTTGCCTAAAACACCTGGTTTAGGGCGCGTGGTGCGGTAGACTTTTCAGAGCGTAGGCTATATTAGGTTGATCGGTTTTGAGTTGCCAAGCGACTTGAGTTTTCGTTGTTTCGCAAAGCGGCTCTGTGGAGCCCTCGGCGTCGCCACAGTCGCGGGTCCCTATGCCCCCGCACATGGTAGGCCAGCCCGTCATGTCTGCAAGTGCACAGATTGTTTGTAGCTAGTTTTAAAGTATAGATATCGATCCCGCAGGGAGCCCAAAGGTAAGTGTTTATGGGTAAATTCTATGTCACACCCGAAGTTGTCATAGGTCTTCGAGTGAATTGACTACAAGTGTTGAAATAAGAATGGGGTTTTTGATTAAATGAGATGTATTTAATTAGAACTAAAATGTAAACTTTAGAAATATAAAGCATAAAAGTAAAGAACGACTTCGTTGTTTGTTGTTTCCTGCAGATGGCAAAAGAAGGCGCGGAGAGATTCAGTTCATAGTGATAGTGACTATGCCAGGTGGACGAATGATAAATGTAACCATTATAATCTTATAAATATAGGTGTAGGTGAGAAACCCATAATTAGCCGGAACTCCTCTTGGTATATTTCATCCCAACTTCAATAATCCTACTAGCATGTTATCAAAACCATGGTTAGACACTAGACAGTTAAGACCCTTCAGGTTGCTTAGCGATTAATCTCCTTCGATCGGACTAATGCAATAAGCACAGTGGTTCCTCGTTATCCTTGAGTCTACTAGTTTTCCATTGATATCCCTGTGTCACCCGGGGGTCGCCGGTCCACTAGCGAACAAGATCTTATCTATGTAGAATAGAGCATCATGTTGTTTGGGCCCTTAATTGGATAACAAGCATTAGGGATCCCATACATAGTCAAGCACACATAATATAGTAATTAGAATTAATCACAAACTAATGGAAAATATATGAAGGCACATCACATCTCACCAATCCCCTACATCTCCCACGCCCAAGGGAATTACTCACACATGAGAGAAGAATGGATCATCAATATAATCAAATAAAGGGAATCCGTCTTTGTATTACCGTGGATATCCACAATAAGAATAGAAAATATCCAACACAATTCAAGATGGGAAGAAACAATCTCAAACCCTAGTCTTGCAAGGTGAAGATCCCTCTCTCTCTCAAGTACAAGTAGTGTCTATGGGGGTGTATTGGCTAGGAGGTCGAATCGTGGAGCGAGATGAAGAACGTCTTCACCTTCTTCTCTAGATCTCTTTTTTCTCCCTTCTGGATGGTATGGTGGCTACTGCATTCTGTGTTCGTCCCCGGTCCCTTCACAGAAGTTGTCCCTTTTGACAAGACAGAGGCGGCGACAATTATACGGCGGCAACTATATGGCCAGAATATTTAAAGCTTCTGTGAGTTCCCCTCGAGTGCTTCCAAAGAGAGACTTTCTTGTTTTCCCATATTAGGATCGTTCGTTGGCCAGTGGAGTTAATAGTTCCCCATGGAGCACGACAAAGTTGTAATAACACATGTAAAGCAATATCTGACGGTAATTATTAGAAAAATTAGTGGCATAATTTCTACTACTTTGAAGCATCCATTTAATCAAACAATTTCAATCAAGGGTACTATCGAGTATTTTTATATTAAGCTCAAATGGGATGGAGTAGTTCTAAAATCAAATCCTTTGAGCTAAGCATGGACTCAAGTCATCTTTCAGATTCTTTCTCTTGTTGTAAAAATGTGGGAAGTATTTTTAACCAAGTTCATTGCTCAATGTTTCAAAGCTAAAAAGAAGACACTAGCAAAGGAATAGAATTTGTAGGATAACAAGTTAAGTGGGGAGTGACTCCAGTGCAAGCAAGTAAATAATTGTAGGATCAATTTAAGGTTGAAAAGAGGGTGATTGAAAGGATTGTGATACCTCCTCTTGCTTTCTTCATTCTCGTATTTGAGTCGAACCCCTTCTGTATTTCGTTATTACCAAGTCACCTAAAATTAAGCAATCTTCGAGAGAAACAAAGAAACGAACTTGCAAATAAAGTTACAACTAATTTTTTTTCTTTGGTTTGGACATGCAAAGCTTAAAATAAACATGCAAATTTGAAGAAATAAAATAAATCAAAAGAAGAAATAAAAATATGAATGCAAAGTTTGGAGGTTCTCAGACCTCCCCCAAGCTTAGGCTATTGCCAGGCTCATTTGTTGCCGTCATTTGGCAGCTGGTGTGGATACTTCTGGTAGTAGTCGGGGAAGTGGGTCATGAAGTGACTGAAGTTGTGAGTCAAAGTACTCACATCTTCATTCACTTCCTGAAGAGTGTGGTCGATCTCCCCAACGTGCTGGTTGAGCTGCTGGAATTCCTGATAGGGGACGTAGTTGTACACCTGATGTGGCTGGTTGGGCCACGGGTCCCAGGATCACCCTTGCTACTACTGCTGCTATCCCTCCCAAGCAGGGTTGTGTCCCTGCTCTTCCTCCTGCTCCTGCTCATCCTCATCCTGCTTTCCTCCTTCTTCATATTCCTCTTCATCAAGCTAGAGTTTGGCCATGATCTCCATCACTTGGTCCTTGGTGAGGATCCAAGTGTTCTTCTCCACAATTGAGAAGGCTTTGGGGCAGGGCAACTGAACCTTCTCACCCTATGCATCACCAAGATAACTGAATTGATATGCTCGGAGCGTCCGGTTAGCATGGTAGACACCAAGGAAGGCACAAGTAGTCAAATACTTGACGTCCATGAGTTTGGAGCCGTCAACAGGTTCCATAATAGGTAGTATAATATTTAATGCATGGGAAAGGTGGGTTACCAATCCACCAATGCGAATATCACCTTTGGTCTTGTTGCTTTGGTGGCGAAAGTGCTGGATGAGTAGAGCTGCAGGATTGGGGCTTTGCGGTGAAGTGGGGAAGAAAGCCTTGGTGATCATTGCCATGTCTGCATTGGCCATGGAACCAGTGTCACCTCTTCCCAGTAGTGTGTTGGCGAGGAACAAGTATAGTAGCGGATGGTTGGGTTCTGAATGGTGGACATCTTATTTTGGTAAAATTGCCTGCCACCATTAACAGAAATAACCTCCCAAGTCTCTCCACTTGTGACACTGTAGAGCTTAGTAACAGTAGGCTCCCCAACATGAGGGAAGCTGAAAGCATTGCAAAATTGTTCGAAATTTATTTCATAGTGCTACCGGTTCATGGTGAAGCTTATCGTGCACAGATTACCTTTCTCCCTATGGTCATCATAGAAGGAGGCAAGGAACTCATGGGTAAGCTAGGCGTAGGTATCGTGGCTTGTGAAGCCAAGTACCGCAAACCTCGCCCTGTTGCACATGAGGTCGAAGTCCGCCTTCAACCCTGCCGCAGTGAGAAAGTTATGGTCGTCCCAATGTGTGGGAAGCACCCTCCTAAATGAGACAATGTCCAACTTGGAGTTGCACGAGGCTCGAGACCCTGAGCTCGAGCCCTCGCCACGTTGGCGCTTACTCGAACAAAAGAGGCTACCGATTTTGTTCATCGTGATGCACTGAAAAATTCACCATAAAACCTTAGGCATATAGTTTCTACATGATATATGAACGACCCTACATGGAAAAATTCAATCCTAACATGAGAAATTAATAGGTAAAACAAAATAAGCATGAGTTCATCCATTAGATCAATGTGAGAGTTTCAACCATGGAAATCTAAAAATAAAGCATGGATAGGGAGAGAAACATACCGATATATTGATTCCCCTACTCAAACGAACGAAATCCATGAAGAATCAAGAGTTCTAGGTGGATTTTGAGAGGTTTGGAGAGATAATATGAGAGAAATAATGAGGAGGGGAGGAAGACCTAGCCGCCCTGGTGCGATTTTGTGGTCACACCAAACTATACGGCTATAACTATACGGGCGGGTGATGTTGCTCCGCCAGTATAGTTGTAGCGGCGCTTCCAACTAGGGTTTCTTTATATAGAAAACAGATATACGGACACAACTATACGACCGGATCGCAATGATCTCACTATATAGTTGGTCGTTAAACCATCTGTCCCTCGAGATAAATTTCTAAACTAGCATCGATATCTATACGACCGGAACTATATGGCCGAAATTTTTATTCCCGTCGTATAGTTGGTCGTTAAACCATCAGTAATCATCAAAAAAATTCTATTTCTTTGGGAATACCTTCTTATCCCAAAACTTAGCAAAATACCTAATTTTTTACAGAAAATTGATAGTAGAAACTGTCGAGCAACATTGGTGTATTAAAAGCAAAATTTTAGCTTCTTTAGATGAAAAACTTGAACTTTAATTTTTATTCTTATTCTAAACTCATTCAATCAATATTTCTACTACTTTTTGATAGCTGCATCTTCACGGGTGCGCTTCCGCCAGAATGTCTGTGAAAAAGTGGTAGGAATGCGATGAACCTTTTATTCTCTAATCTATTTTATTGACGAGATGGGTTGACTCCCATTAAGCTTTTATTAGGAACGGTTGAGAAACTCAACCTTTTTTCTGTTCTCGAATTCTTACCTTGGGTTGCCCCTTATCAAAGGAACTTACCTCATGAACTTGTTTTGCCAGCGGAATATATCTTTCTCCTGCTTCTAGCTTCTTTGGAAAATACCAGATGATTTCAGCATCATAAACATTGAAGATTATCTTTCCTTCAGCATAATCTACTCATGCACCTGTAGTACTAAGGAAAGGTCTTCCAAGTATTATAGATAACTTTTCATCTTCTGGCATTTCAAGAATAATAAAATCAGTGGGAATAACATGCTCATCTATTCTAAGTAAAACATCCTCAATCATACCAACGGGTTGTTTAGTGGAGTTGTCAGCCATCTGTAAAGTGATAGTAGTAGGAGAATACTCCCCAAATCCTAACCTTTTATAGAGGGAGTATGGCATTACACTAAATCCTGCTCCTAGATCACACAAGGCATTATGAATATTAGTTTTACCTATTGAGCATGAAATAGTTGGTATTCCAGGATCTCCATACTTAGATAACAGCTTCCCATTAGCAGGATAACTAGTTACCATGGCAATAATTTCAGTTATTTCTTTCTTTCTACTATGAATATCATGGAGGAATTTGGTATAAGTAGGAACTTTGGTTGCATCCGCAAATGGAATTTCCAGACGAATGACACTAAGTTCCTTTGTAAAAGAATTATAAATTACTTGATCTGGTGCTTTCTTTTTTTGATCTGGATAAGGAAGCTTTTTCTCACCTGACTTACTCTTGTCTTTTACCTTTTGTGGGGGGTCAAGATCTTTTGTTGCTTTTTTTTGTTGTTGCTTATTGCTTTTCTTCTTTTCTACTACAACAACTTCATCTTTCTTGCTTATCTCTTTATCTTCACTTGGATCAACCATCTCTGCATCATAGTCATAATGGTCATCATGTGCATCATTCCGGTCCTCCTTGGTTCGATCTTGTGTTTCAATTTCATCTTGAGGATCCAGCAATGTATCATCTTCTTGGCTTGCTTCGAGAAAGGCCTTTTCCTTTCGCTCTTTTTCAGCTTCATATTCTGGTGGTCCTAAGGGTCATGTAACAACTGCACCCCTTCTTGTGACAACATTAGTAAAAACAGGAATATCTTTATCATCGCAAAGAAAATTTTGATAACCAGATGCTATTTGTTCACACTGGGTTTCAATCATACTAAGATACTTGTGAAATAAGTTTATTTCTTGGCCAATGTCATCATAATTTTCCATGAGTTCCGCCAAAATATTTTTGTGTTTTTGGAAATGCTTATGCAACTTATTATGAGATTTCACTTGTCGATGTTTTAATTCTTGAAAAACTTTTCTAGTTTCATCTTCTTCAGTTAGAACTTGTAATAAATCTACTTTGTTTTCCTTAACAAGTTCAGAAGGTATACCTTTTTCTTTCATTGTTTTGAGTACCTCGGGCATAAGATCAGGAGTTATCCAAAGTATCCCTCTTTCCAACTTAGTGCCAAAATCAGGATTATATAAAGAATCATTCTTAGCCCTAGTAGACATCAATTCCAAACATTCTTTAATAGTTAAAGTATTTACGAGAAGTCAAGCAACTCTCTACATTGAGTATTAAGACCATGGTAAAATAAATGGCAAACGGTTAGTTCAGAATAGCCATGATTAGGAATACTATTGATCATTCCAAAGAATCTTTCCTAGTCTTGTGTGTAGTTCTCTCCGTGAGGTGACTTATTGCTGGAACTAGTCTGCAAGTTCAGAGCTCGACACTTTAGGCCCTGGTGTTCATGGGAGTGGTCCAGCGGAAGGCACTATCACAGCCCCTGCCTATACGATAGATGAACGATAACATGGCGAGTGCATGGGAGAAAAAGAAATCCTCATAAAAACCGGGGCATCTCATGAAGAGGCAAAAATCAACAAAGGTTTTCGGCTATTTGGACTAATGCCATCGTGCCCGCGGAGGGCTTTGGAAAACCAACTCTCACAAAGGGGTAGGGGATACGTCGGGTGTCACCTTGGGAGCTTGCCTACAACCCCTGGTTCAGGGCGCGTGGTGCGGTAGCCTTTTAAGAGCTTGGGCTGTATTAGGTCGACCGATCTTGGGTTGGCAAGCAACTTGAGTTTTCGTCATTTCGCAAAGCAGCTCTGTGGAGCCCTGGGTGTCGCCTCGGCCGCGGGTCCCTATGCCCCCGCACATGGTAGGCCGGCCCGTGATGTCTGCAAGTGCTCAGATTGTTTGTAGCTAGTTTCAAAATATAGATATCGATCCCATCGGGAGCCCAAAGGTAATTGTTTATGGGTGAAGTCTCTGTCACACCCGAAGTTGTCACAGGTCTTCGAGTGAATTGACTGCAAGTGTTGAAATAAGAATAGGGTTTTGATTAAATGAGATGTATTTAAATAGAACTAAAATGTAAACTTTAGAAATATAAAGCATAAAAGTAAAGAACGACTTGGTTGTTTGTTGTTTCCTGTAGATGGCAAACAAAGGCGTGGGGAGATTTAGTTCATGGTGATAGTGACTGTGCTAGGTGGACGAATGATAAATGTAACCATTATAATCTTATAAATATAGGTGTAGGCGAGCAACCCATAATTATCCGGAACTCCACTTGGTAGATTTCATCCCAACTTCAATAATCCTACTAGCATGTTATCAAAACCATGGTTAGACACTAGACAGTTAAGACCCTTCAGGTTGCTTAGCGATTAATCTCCTTGGATCGGACTAATGCAATAAGCACAGTGGTTCCTCGTTATCCTTGAGTCTACTAGTTTTCCATTGATATCCCTGTGTCACCCGGGGGTCGCCGGTCCACTAGCGAACAAGATCTTATCTATGTAGAATAGAGCATCATGTTGTTTGGGCCCTTAATTGGATAACAAGCATTAGGGATCCCATAGATAGTCAAGCACACATAATATAGTAATTAGAATTAATCACAAACTAATGGAAAATATATGAAGGCACATCACATCTCACCAATCCCCTACATCTCCCACGCCCAAGGGAATTACTCACACATGAGAGAAGAATGGATCATCAATATAATCAAATAAAGGGAATCCGTCTTTGTATTATCGTGGATATCCACAATAAGAATAGAAAATATCCAACACAATTCAAGATGGGAAGAAACAATCTCAAACCCTAGTCTTGCAAGGTGAAGATACCTCTCTCTCTCAAGTACAAGTAGTGTCTATGGGGGTGTATTGGCTAGGAGGTCGAAGATCGTGGAGCGAGATGAAGAATGTCTTCCCCTTCTTCTCCGGATCTCTTTTTTCTCCCTTCTGGATGGTATGGTGGCTACTGCATTCTGTGTTCATCCCCGGTCCCTTCACAGAAGTTCTCCCTTTAGACAAGACAGAGGCGGCAACAATTATACGGCGGCAACTATATGGCCGGAATATTTAAAGCTTATGTGAGTTCCCCTCGAGCGCTTCCAAAGAGATACTTGCTTGTTTTCTCCAGAATATTGTGTTTCCCTAGTAAAAACCTTCTATTGATATCCGGAACCTGAAACACACATTAAAAACCAAGTTTTCTTTGCTGAAGTATTAGCGTTAGGTAAAGATAGAAACGATCAAATCCAGGATAAAACTATCAATAAAAGCCATCAGAAATGTGTCGAATCTCACAGCTATCAACTCCCCCAAGCTTATATGTTGCTCGCCCTCGAGTGACAAGGAAATAAGGAGAATAGCGAAAATATGAAAATAAAGGAACTCACAAGTTTGAATTGGTGTCAAATTATTTTCTTCACAATCTCTGCAATCTTAAATATGATCATACAAGTATTCACAAGATTGCACTGAGTCCACTTTCTAACCATGCATATCTTATTAGCAAATAAATCATATGCCCAAGCTAGTGTCGAAAGTTTTAGCTACGAGAGTGAGACAAATTCTTTTGGTGTCTCTCTTCGTTGAGAGATGAAAACTTTTTGTTCTTGTTTGTTTAATCAATTAAGAGTACTCAAGTTGGCATCAAAACATTTAATTTAAGAACAACTCACCTACTCCCATGTTAAAATTTCAAGACTCTCAAAGCACCTTTTTCTTTCTTTTGTCTTACAAAAACTTCAGCTCTTTCATAGAGAAATCATGCTACTATTTTTAACATGTTAATTGGTGCTGTGTTGTGCACTCGTGACCATGCCAATAAATGATGTTGAGCAATAATGGGCCAGAGGAGTACTACAACTTCACCTGGAACGTGAAACCATGAGGAGACTAAAAAATTTACCCGTCATAGCATTGATGCTACATACGTTTACATAACTCAATAGCCGAAATCAAGTGATTTCCCATATTAGGATCGTTCGTTGGCCAGTGGAGTTAATAGTTCCCCATGGAGCACGACAAAGTTGTAATAACACATGTAAAGCAATATCTGACGGTAATTATTAGAAAAAATAGTGGCATAATTTCTACTACTTTGAAGCATCCATTTAATCAAACAATTTCAATCAAGGGTACTATCGAGTCTTTTTATATTAAGCTCAAATGGGATGGAGTAGTTCTAAAATCAAATTCTTTGAGCTAAGCATGGACTCAAGTCATCTTTCAGATGCTTTCTCTTGTTGTAAAAATGTGGGAAGTATTTTTAACCAAGTTCATTGATCAATGTTTCAAAGCTAAAAAGAAGACACTAGCAAAGGAATAGAATTTGTAGGATAACAAGTTAAGTGGGGAGTGACTCTAGTGCAAGCAAGTAAATAATTGTAGGATCAATTTAAGGTTAAAAAGAGGGTGATTGAAAGGATTGTGATACCTCCTCTTGCTTTCTTCATTCTCGTATTTGAGTCGAACCCCTTATGTATTTCGTTATTACCAAGTCACCTAAAATTAAGCAATCTTCGAGAGAAACAAAGAAACGAACTTGCAAATAAAGTTACAACTAATTTTTTGTTTTTGGTTTGGACATGCAAAGCTTAAAATAAACATGCAAATTTGAAGAAATAAAATAAATCAAAAGAAGAAATAAAAATATGAATGCAAAGTTTGGAGGTTCTCAGACCTCCCCCAAGCGTAGGCTATTGCCAGGCTCAGTTGTTGCCGTCATTTGGCGGCTGGTGTGGATACTGCTGGTAGTAGTCGGGAAAGTGGGTCATGAAGTGACTGAAGTTGTGAGTCAAAGTACTCACATCTTCATTCACTTCCTGAAGAGTGTGGTCGATCTCCCCAACGTCCTGGTTGAGCTGCTGGAATTCCTGATAGGGGACGTAGTTGTACACCTGATGTGGCTGGTTGGGCCACGGGTCCCAGGATCACCCTTGCTACTGCTGCTTCTATCCCTCCCAAGCAGGGTTGTGTCCCTGCTCTTCCTCCTGCTCCTGCTCATCCTCATCCTGCTTTCCTCCTTCTTCATATTCCTCTTCATCAGGCTAGAGTTTGGCCATGATCTCCATCACTTGGTCCTTGGTGAGGATCCAAGTGTTCTTCTCCACAATTGAGAAGGCTTTGGGGCAGGGCAACTGAACCTTCTCACCCTGTGCATCACCAAGATAACTGAATTGATATGCTCGGAGCCTCCGGTTAGCATGGTAGACACCAAGGAAGGCACAAGTAGTCAAATACTTGACGTCCATGAGTTTGGAGCCGTCAACAGGTTCCATAATAGGTAGTATAATATTTAATGCATGGGCAAGGTGGGTTACCAATCTACCATTGCGAATATCACCTTTGGTCTTGTTGCTTTGGTGGCGAAAGTGCTAGATGAGTAGAGCTGCAGGATTGGGGCTTTGCGGTGAAGTGGGGAAGAAAGCCTTGGTGATCATTGCCATGTCTGCATTGGCCATGGAACCAGTGTCACCTCTTCCCAGTAGTGTGTTGGCGATGAACAAAGTATAGTAGCGGATGGTTGGGTTCTGAATGGTGGACATCTTATTTTGGTAAAATTGTCTACCACCATTAACAGAAATAACCTCCCAAGTCTCTCCACTTGTGACACTGTAGAGCTAGTAATAGTAGGCTCCCCAACATGAGGGAAGCTGAAAGCATTGCAAAATTGTTCGAAATTTATTTCATAGTGCTGTCGGTTCATGGTGAAGCTTATCGTGCACAGATTACCTTTCTCCCTATGGTCATCATTAAAGGAGGCAAGGAACTCATGGGTAAGCTCGGTGTAGGTATCGTGGCTTGTGAAGCCAAGTACCGCAAACCCCGCCCTGTTGCACATGAGGTCGAAGTCCGCCTTCAACCCTGCCGCAGTGAGAAAGTTATGGTCGGCCCAATGTGTGGGCAGCACCCTCCTCAATGAGACAATGTCCAACTTGGAGTTGCACGAGGCTCGAGACCCTGTGCTCGAGCCCTCGCCACGTTGGCGCTTACTCGAACGAAAGAGGTTACCGATTTTGTTCATCGTGATGCACTGAAAAATTCACCATAAAACCTTAGGCATATAGTTTCTACATGATATATGAACGAGCCTACATGGAAAAATTCAATCCTAACATGAGAAATTAATAGGTAAAACAAAATAAGCTTGAGTTCATCCATTAGATCAATGTGAGAGTTTCAACCATGGAAATATGAAAATAAAGCATGGATAGGGAGAGAAACATACCGATATATTGATTCCCCTACTCAAACGAATGAAATCCGTGAAGAATCAAGAGTTCTAGGTGGATTTTGAGAGGTTTGGAGAGAGAATATGAGAGAAATAATGAGGAGGGGATGAAGACCTAGCCGCCTCGGTGCGATTTTGTGGTCACACCAAACTATACGGGCGGGTGATGTTGCTCCGCCAGTATAGTTGCGGCGGCGCTTCCAACTAGGGTTTCTTTATACAGAAAACAGATATACGGACACAACTATACGGCCGGATCGCAATGATCTCACTGGATAGTTGGTCGTTAAACCATCTGTCCCTCGAGATAAATTTCTAAACTAGCATCGATATATATACGACCGGAACTATACGGCCAGAATTTTTATTCCCGCCGTATAGTTGGTCGTTAAACCATCAGTAATCATCAAAAAATTCTATTTCTTTGGAAATACCTTCTTATCCCAAAACTTAGCGAAATACCTAATTTTTTACAGAAAATTGATAGTAGAAACTATCGACCAACATTGGTGTATTAAAAGCAAAATTTTAGCTTCTTTAGATGAAAAACTTGAACTTTAATTTTTATTCTTATTCTAAACTCATTCAATCAATATTTCTACTACTTTTCGATAGCTGCATCTTCACGGGTGCGCTTCTGCTAGAATATCTGTGAAAAAGTGGTTGGAATGCGATGAACCTTTTATTCTCTAATCTATTTTATTGACGAGATGGGTTGACTCCCATTAAGCTTTTATTAGGAATGGTTGAGAAACTCAACCTTTTTTCTGTTCTCCAATTCTTACCTTCGGTTGCCCCTTATCAAAGGAACTTACCTCATGAACTCGTTTTGCCAGCGGAATATATCTTTCTCCTGCTTCTAGCTTCTTTGGAAAATACCAGATGATTTCAGCATCATAAACATTGAAGATTATCTTTCCTTCAGCACAATCTACTCATGCACTTGTAGTACTCAGGAAAGGTCTTCCAAGTATTATAGATAACTTTTCATCTTCTAGCATTTCAAGAATAATAAAATCAGTGGGACTAACATGCTCATCTATTCTAAGTAAAACATCCTCAATAATACCAACGGGTTGTTTAGTGGAGTTGTCAGCCATCTGTAAAGTGATAGTAGTAGGAGAATACTCCCCAAATCCTAACCTTTTATAGAGGGAGTAAGGCATTACACTAAATCCTGCTCCTAGATCACACAAGGCATTATGAATATTAGTTTTACCTATTGAGCATGAAATAGTTGGTATTCCAGGATCTCCAGACTTAGATAACAGCTTCCCATTAGCAGGATAACTAGTTACCATGGCAATAATTTCAGTTATTTCTTTCTTTCTACTAAGAATATCATGGAGGAATTTGGTATAAGTAGGAACTTTGGTTGCATCTGCAAATGGAATTTCCAGACGGATGTCACTAAGTTCCTTTGTAAAAGAATTATAAATTACCTAATCTGGTGCTTTCTTTTTTTTATCTGGATAAGGAAGCTTTTTCTCACCGGACTTACTCTTGTCTTTTACCTTTTGTGGGGGGTCAAGATCTTTTGTTGCTTTCTTTTGTTGTTTCTTATTTCTTTTCTACTACAACAACTTAATCTTTCTTGCTTATCTCTTTATCTTCACTTGGATCAACCGTCTCTGCATCAGAGTCATAATGGTCATCCTGTGCATCATTTCGGTCCTCCTTGGTTTGATCTTGTGTTTCAATTTCATCTTGAGGATCCACCAATGTATCATCTTCTTGGCTTGCTTCGAGAAAGGCCTTTTCCTTTCGCTCTTTTTCAGCTTCATATTCTGGTGGTCCTAAGGGTCATGTAACAACTGCACCCCTTCTTGTGACAACATTAGTAGAAACAGGAATATGTTTATCATCGTAAAGAAAATTTTGATAACCAGATGCTATTTGTTCACACTGGGTTTCAATCATACTAAGATACTTGTGAAATAAGTTTATTTCTTGACCAATCTCATCATAATTTTCCATGAGTTCCGCCAAAATATTTTTGTGTTTTTGGAAATGCTTATGCAAGTTATTATGAGATTTCACTTGTCGATGTTTTAATTCTTGAAAAACTTTTCTAGTTTCATCTTCTTCAGTTAGAACTTGTAATAAATCTACTTTGTTTTCCTTAACAAGTTCATAAGGTATACCTTTTTCTTTCATTGTTTTGCGTACCTCAGGCATAAGATCAGGAGTTATCCAAAGTATCCCTCTTTCCAACTTAGTGCCAAAATCAGGATTATATAAAGAATCATTCTTAGCCCTAGTAGACATCAATTCCAAACATTCTTTAATAGTTAAAGTATTTATTGATCCTCCTGCCGAGAAGTCAAGCAACTCTCTACATTGAGTATTAAGACCATGGTAAAATAAATGGCAAATAGTTAGTTTAGAATAGCCATGATTAGGAATACTATTGATCATTCCAAAGAATCTTTCCCAGTCTTGTGCGTAGTTCTCTTCGTGAGGTGATTTATTGCTGGAACTAGTCTGCAAGTTCAGAGCTCGACACTTTAGGCCCTGGTGTTCATGGGAGTGGTCCAGCGGAAGGCACTATCACAGCCCCTGCCTATACGATAGATGAACGATAACATGGCGAGTGCATGGGAGAAAAAGAAATCCTCATAAAAACCGGGGCATCTCATGAAGAGGCAAAAATCAACAAAGATTTTCGGCTATTTGGACTAATGCCATCGTGCCCGTGGAGGGCTTTGGAAAACCAACTCTCACAAAGGGGTAGGGGATAAGTCGGGTGTCACCTTGGGTGCTTGCCTACAACCCGTGGTTCAGGGCGCGTGGTGCGGTAGCCTTTTAAGAGCTTAGGCTGTATTAGGTCGACCGATCTTGGGTTGGCAAGCAACTTGAGTTTTCTTCATTTCGCAAAGCAGCTCTGTGGAGCCCCCGGTGTCACCTCGGTCGCGGGTCCCTACGCCCCCGCACATGGTAGGCCGGCCCGTGATGTCTGCAAGTGCTCATATTGTTTGTAGCTAGTTTCAAAATATAGATATCGATCCCACAGGGAGCCCAAAGGTAATTGTTTATGGGTGAAGTCTCTGTCACACCCGAAGTTGTCACAGGTCTTTGAGTGAATTGACTACAAGTGTTGAAATAAGTATAGGGTTTTGATTAAATGAGATGTATTTAAATAGAACTAAAATGTAAACTTTAGAAATATAAAGCATAAAAGTAAAGAACGACTTGGTTGTTTGTTGTTTCCTATAGATGGCAAATAAAGGCGCGAGGAGATTTAGTTCATGGTGATAGTGACTGTGCTAGGTGGACGAATGATAAATGTAACCATTATAATCTTATAAATATAGGTGTAGGTGAGCAACCCATAATTAGCCGGAACTCCTCTTGGTAGATTTCATCCCAACTTCAATAATCCTACTAGCATGTTATCAAAACCATGGTTAGACACTAGACAGTTAAGACCCTTCAGGTTGCTTAGCGATTAATCTCCTTGGATCAGACTAATGCAATAAGCACAGTGGTTCCTCGTTATCCTTGAGTCTACTAGTTTTCCATTGATATCCCTGTGTCACCCGGGGGTCGCCGGTCCACTAGCGAACAAGATCTTATCTATGTAGAATAGAGCATCATGTTGTTTGGGCCCTTAATTGGATAACAAGCATTAGGGATCCCATAGATAGTCAAGCACACATAATATAGTAATTAGAATTAATCACAAACTAATGGAAAATATATGAAGGCACATCACATCTCACCAATCCCCTACATCTCCCACGCCCAAGGGAATTACTCACACATGAGAGAAGAACGGATCATCAATATAATCAAATAAAGGGAATTTGTCTTTGTATTACCGTGGAGATCCACAATAAGAACAC
Source organism: Avena sativa (assembly GCA_916181665.1). NCBI lineage: Eukaryota > Viridiplantae > Streptophyta > Magnoliopsida > Poales > Poaceae > Avena > Avena sativa. Next base: position 353,960,793 of record OV702289.1, on the reverse strand, counting down.
AAAAATATCCAACACAATTCAAGATGGGAAGAAACAATCTCAAACCCTAGTCTTGCAAGGGGAAGATCCCTCTCTCTCTCAAGTACAAGTAGTGGCTATGGGGGTGTATTAGCTAGGAGGTCAAAGATCCTGGAGCGAGATGAAGAACGTCTTCCCCTTCTTCTCCAGATCTCTTCTTTCTCCCTTCCGGATGGTATGGCGGCAGCTGCGTTCTGTTTTCGTCCCCGGTCCCTTCATGGAAGTTGTCCCTTTTGACAAGACAGAGGCGGCGGCAACTATACGGCGGGAACTATACGGCCAGAAAAATATTCCCGCTGTATAGTTGCTCGTTAAAGCTTCTATGAGTTCCCCTCGAGTGCTTCCAAAGAGAGACTTGCTTGTTTTCTCCAGAATATTGTGTTTCCCTAGTAAAAACCTTCTGTTGATATTCAGAACCCGAAACACACATTAAAAACCAAGTTTTCGTTGCTACCGAAGTGTTAGAGTTAGGTAAAGCTAGAAAATGATCAAATCCGGGAGAAAACTATCAATAAAAGCCATGAAAAATGTGTCGAATCTCATAGCTATCATCCCGCAGTCATATCCGTCGTCATGTTTGTGCCTCCTTCAGTCACTGTACTCCTTCCTAACCTCCTTAAGCTTGAGACATTCCTCGGCGTCATGACCCGGTCTCTGATGAAAAGCGTTGTATAGCCAAGGGTTGGCGGTGTCGCCTGCTGCTCTCCCTGGGAGGTGCTTCCGCTTGACCCCTCTCGCATGGCCTCCGAGGGTTTCACTCGTGGCCTTGTGCGAGGCCGACTCTAGCTTGTCCTTTCCATGGGTGAAAAGGTTGCCCGCTTGCGCCTTTGCACACAGGTCGGCCGTTGCATAGAGATCGGCCACAGTGGATAGGTTTTCCCCACGAGGACCGATCTTGTTGAGTAGATGTCCATCCTGGAGGCCTTCAGCAAAAGCGGAGATAACCTCGGTGTCCTTGGCCCTAGGAACCCTGACAAGGCACATGTAGAACCTTTGTAGGTATTTCTAGAGGGTCTCACCAGACTCCTGGCGCACTGGCCGAAGGTCTTCGCATGTGAGCGCATGTCCGTCCGCTTCCCCAAACCTGGCGATGAAGAGGTCGTAGAGGGAAGACCAAGAGTTAACGGTCCCCTCGGGGAGGTTTAGCAGCCAAGTGTGTATTGCGACCTTGATCCCCATAGGAAGCTAGTTAGCAAGGACGCAGTCGTCTCTGCCCGCGGCCTCGACGCCCATGGTTTAGAGCTATAAGAACTCAGTGGGGCTGGTGGTGCTGTCGTAGAGCGGAGGCATCTCTGGCCTAAACTTGCGTGGCCACACCATGTGCTTGAGGTGTTCAACCAACACGGGACAACTAGCGCAACGAGTCTCGATTCCTCTAGCCAGGGCCGCATGGTTCTGGCGACCAGCCACAACAACATCGCGAGCAATGCGAGCTTCACGGCCATGATGCCTAGCAAGGGTCACTCGGGCGTCTTCGGGCGAGCATGCGATTTGCTAGGTGTCAGGGGCTTGAGATGGCGGTACCTCGTGGGAGGACTGCTGGCCTCTAGATCCCCCAAGCCGGGGAGGGATGGGGCTGTACGGGGCGCACTATGAGCAACCTCTCTAGCCCTCGTTCCCGTATGATTCGGGTGCGCATCGTCCCAGGTAACATCCACGAACACCGTGAGGCATGCCTGCCATTCCTCTCGCGTAGCCTTGGTGGGGGAGCTCCTTCACCATGAGGCTCACGGCCTCCAGGGTAAGCGCGACGCCATTCTTTTGACACGACTCCCTAGGGAATGGTACGTGGGGGAACTTCTGTGGCCCCAGGCAACGTGGAGGTGGAGGAGGTGACACGTCGCGTGTACCGGCCTTCCTGTCACCCTTGATGCTGGGGTAGCCATTGTGAATGTCGATGTGTGCGACCATGGTGCCACGACTACAGGAGTTCCCAAAAGCGCTCCTCAGTCCCCTACCTGGCGTGCTAAATGTCGGAGACTTGCGTCCCACGAAAGAACAAGGGGTCTGACAAGCCCTGAGTTCGAGAGGGGTCTAAACACACGTTCTAGGCTAGCCGACAATGAAGTAGGCGGCGGAACTCTCACACAATAGAGAGAGAGTGATAGGGTTTTTTACCCAGGTTCGGTACCCTCGTGAGGAGGTAAAGCCCCTACTCCTGCTTGTTCGTATTGCTCGTTGTGCTTCACGAGGGTACAAAGGTACACCAATGGCTATGGTTTGAGATCTCTAGGATCGACCCCTTCTAAGGTAGGGGTCGTCCTCCTTTTATGGTGGCACTAGGTCTCTTTCCCCCAAATATTGGGAGAAAGGGTCACCACATCCCCACCAATTGAGCCCTTGTGCATGCCCGCATGCCCCGTGAGTCGAGTCTAGGCCTTGTGTCGGTCTTCGGTCCGCCACCGCGGTCATTGATTACGCCTCCCCTGCGGCGCCGCGTCTGCCTTGGTCTCCTTGCACCAAAGTGGCAATGTTGGAGTCTGTCAGGTTCACCTATCGTCACATGTGTTTTACACCGAGGCGGCCAGGCAGCATCTTATTTTACCGAGGCGGGTGGTGTGCCGTAGGGCCACCCATTGGGGCGTCGTCTTGTGGCGAGCGCATGGGTCTGGGACGGCCCTCCCCCTGGGCACCTTATCAGGTGGCGTCTCATTGCTCGTGTTGTTCCTGAGACCTTGTCGGTTCTCTAGAGGGACACTCACCTCTAGAGGCTCCAATGGGTAAGTGAGGTGGGTCCGACGACTAGGAAGTGATGAGGACATCCCTACAATTACACCTACCCCATTTACTAATGATGATGTTCCAACTGCTGCAAAGAAATATCAATTCAATGAGATAAGGATTGGACCAATTACAAGAGCTCGTGCTAAGCTACTAGAACAACAGGTGAACTTGTTTCTTAATGAACCTGGTGTTCTAGTTAATGAGAATTTTATACCACCTAAGTCTTTGAATTATTGTATGATCAGGTACTTGGGAGAAGAAGGCATAGCCCGGAGCGAGGAGCTAATGGAACATGGCATGTTGATCAATGAAGAATGTGCGAGGAAGGAGAGGGAGGAAGCGCAAGGAGTTGTCCAAGATGAAGATCAACAAGTGGAGTAAGTTCTCTGGCACGGCAGAGAAAAGCATCAATTTTCTGCCGCGGCAGGAAAACCGGGTCAAACTCTGCCACGGCAGGATGCCGTGATAGAGAAACCGAGTAAAACTCTACCACGGCTGAGTCATGAGGCCGAACCCTCTATGTATCGGCTTGTATCTTAGTTGGGTGGGACCAACTCGGATCCCACCTTAGCCGCCGCACCCACAGACTCATAAATATATGGGGCGCACTACTATCTAGGTTCAAACCAAGTTAAAATTATTTTGGAGTTGTTTCTTTTATAGAACCTTTGGAATTACCCTGTGATCAAATTCTACCAATTGCAATTGAGTGTGATATGTTGTTCCGCTGGTAATTAGTAGATTGCAAACTACCGTTCGTGGTTGACGGCTGCGTGTGCAAGAGTGTGGTGTTGTGAATATCCTACAAGGTTCGAGATCTGTTGCATTGACATCAGGGTTCGAGCGGGAGAGATCATAGCTACACACTAGTTATCTATCATCCACCATCATCATCAACAAGTTCTTGCTAAGAAGATCGGGCCACCCCATATCATCTTGGGATCAGATTTCCTTGTTGCCTCGGTAAGCATCCACAAATCCATCCATAGGTTAGTTCGTGTTTTTTGTCCTATACAGAAAAAGGCCCACAAAAAGAGTTGCCATAGCCTAGATTACATCGTATTCGAGTAATAGTTGCTGGTCGTATTCATCTTTTAGTTTAGATCTAGATTTGTTTCATCGTTTTTCTTCTAGTCTAAGTCGAATCCACCATCTTTTCTGCCGCCTCTAGCAGATCCGATCCATAGCTAAGGAGTCCTTGTGTCTTACTCTTGGCCGAGTCGGTTTGCATTAAAAACGTTGTTACCTATTCTGTCACGGCACGGAAACGAGTTGTTTTCCTGCCGCGACATGGTCTCCTGCCGTGGCACGATTTTTTCTGCCGCGCACGCCTGCTCTGCCGCCGCTCTGCCATGGCACGATTCTGCGTGTTTTCTCTGCCGCGCGCCATCTCCTCTGCCACGGCACGTTTTTGGCGTGTTTCTCTGCCGCTGTACGGGAAGTTTTCTGCCACAGCACGATTTTGAGTTGGTTTTCTACCACGACACCATAATTTCAAAGTGTGACAAAAATTTCACTTTTGCTTAAACTTTAGCCACAACCATTCTATTACATAGGTGTAGGAACTTGCCCATTGAGACTAGTTTCCGCTCCTACATGCTGCTCCTAGGAATTTGGTGTTGTACTTTACAATTTGGCCGTGTGTGATATATATACAAAAAAAGAGAAAAAGAAAAATAGCAAAAGAAGCTATACAAAAGAAAAGAGAAAAAGAGAATTTGAGCAAGAGGCCTAGTCATATATTTGTGCACCGGTAGATTGAAGCAATCTTGTGCCTGTTTTACTTTGATCTTTGCTAGTGTCTCTCGAGAGTAGTGCAACACCCTTCATAGTTGCATTGCCACGTTTTTCTCCATGTGTGTGTTTCTTGGGTTTTTGTACGATCAACACTAGGACTTGTTTACGGTGTAGATAGGATAAAATACCTATAGCTCCACCATAAATAACATGTGTGCCTGTGATCGTTCTCTATATCTTTGATATTCACTTCATCACATCAGTGCATAAGTCTTTGATTCCGTTTGGTTAAGTATCTCTATTCACTTTGGAACGGTAAGATCTACTTTCTTGTCAGTTGTGAGTGAGTTGTGAGAGTTTCCACCATACAAATTTTGATTTTTGCACTAACCTACTAATCATGTCTTTGAGTGATGATGAAGTTGTGTCATAGAAAAAGCAGCTTGAGGAGCTTCTTAATTGGCATGAGTCTGTTGATGGGAATATCAAGGACATGCAAGATGCAGTGGAGCAGAATACTAGCACACTCAATAGTATTCAGACTCAAGTGACAGCAATCAATATCAATATTGCCACCTTGCAGTGTTCGATTGAGACTCTTACATCGACAATTCAGCAAAGACACGCACACCAACATGATGATGCGTTTGAGGATCTTGATGAGGGTAGAGCGGTTGATGCTGCCCCACATCATGGCAGGGGACGTGCCATTCCCCCTGCACCTGCTGCTGCTCCTCTTTATGGCCGTGGTTATGCTCCTTTGGAACATGCTCAGCATGTTCCGAATCAAGCTGATGATGGTTTGGGCAAGCCCAAGTTTTCAATTCCCTCTTTCAACGGCTCACTTGATCCTACTTGGGAGTTGAAGATTGAGAATCTCTGGCATTTGTTTGATTATCCAGAAGACAAGAAGGTCAAGCTTGCAGCATCCAAATTTGATGGATATGCTTTGCGTTGGTGGGATGTTATCGTGCAGAATAGAAGGAACGACAATCAACTTCCCGTGATGGATTGGCGTGAGATGAAGAGCATTATGACGGATTGTTTTGTCCCCACCAATTACTTGCGATCAGTTTTTGACAAGCTTACACAGCTGAGGCAAGGAACAATGTTCGTTGATGAGTACTACATGGAGATAGAGATGCTTATGCAACGTGCTAACGTTCATGAATCCCGTGAGATGACAATGTAGCGTTTTCTCAATAATTTGAAGCTGCAAATCAAGAGCATTGTCCGTTATCACAAGTACGAGATGATGAACGAGTTGCTGCACCATGCTAGAGAGGCCGAGTCACAGCTTGCTGAGGAGGCTAAGTAACGTGCATGTTTTCCATCTTCCAGCCGTTTTTCGGCCAGATCCGCACCTCCTACTGTGGCGCCACCTGCTGCTAGCCACCCTTCACCATCGGTCAAACTAGCACCTACATGTTTGTTTGGTTCCAATGCTCGGAAGCCCGCTACACCTATTGCTAGTTCGGGTTCCAATACGTCAACTGCGCGTACTCGCGATGTGGTGTGCCATACTTATGGAGGTAGAGGACATTACAAGAAGGATTGTCCAAACAGCAAGGTGATGTTTGTCAATGAACAAGGTGAATTAGAGAGTGGAGATGAAGCTGATGATGATGATGATGTGTATGATGGTGAGGATGGTGCAGATGCTTATCCTGAGCGTGCACCAACTATTGTCGTATCTTCACGTATCCTTAGTGTGCAACCTATTGATGAGTCTCAGCATTGCAACCTGTTCCAAACAAAAGCTCTAGTTGGACCTAACAAAGCTTGCAAGGTCATTATTGATGGAGGTAGCTGCAGAAATCTTGCAAGTAAGGAGTTATGTGCCAAGATGAATTTGACATATTTGCCTCATCCCAAGCCATACTACATCCAATGGTTGAGCAACAATGGTGAGATGAATATAAATCATATGGTACGTGTGAATTTTCAAATAGGGCCATACAAAGATTCTATTGACTTTGATGTGGTTCCTATGACTGTTTGCCATATTCTATTGGGTCGGCCTTGGCTTTATGATCGACATGTGCAACACAATCGCCGAGTCAATACATATCACTTGGAATTCAAAGGGAAGAAGATTACTATGCAACGATGACACCACAAGACATTGTGAATGATTCTCGCCAGAAGATAGAAGTGAATTTGAAGGAAGATCCTATAGCTCGGCGAGATTGTGTGGCAGCTGTTCCTGATGTAATCGAGCCTACATTGAGTGATATAACAAAAAGTGAGAGAGTGCCTAATCTTTTGATATTAGCCACCAAGGAAGATATGAGAGAATTTTGTGAGGATCCTACATCCATGCCACTTGTGCTCATGTATAAGGGTGAGGTATTGGTTTCTAACGACATGATCCCTATTTCTCTTGGTGTCTCTTCTGTTTTGCAAGATTTTGGGGATGTGTTTCCAGAAGATGTACCCGCAGGTTTTGCCTCCTTTGCATTGTATTGAACACCAAATTGATTTGATCCCTAGCGCCACACTTCCCAATCGTGCACCCTACAGGACCAATCCCAAAGAAACAAAGGAGATACAGAAACAAGTACATGCATTGCTGGACAAAGGTTACATTCGTGTCTATCTTAGCCCTTGTGCTGTTCATGTTATTTTAGTGCCTAAGAAAGATGGTACATGGCGCATGTGTGTAGATTGTAGAGATATTAATAACATCACTATTCGATATTGGCATCCTATTCCACGCTTAGAGGATATGCTAGATGAATTGAGTGGTGCTGCCATTTTCTCTAAGATTGATTTGTGTAGTGGTTATCATCAAATTAGGATGAAAGAAGGGGATGAGTGGAAAACTACTTTCAAAACGAAATTTGGTTTGTATGAGTGGTTAGTCATGCCGTTTGGTCTTACTAATGCACCTAGTACATTCATGCGATTAATGAATCATGTTTTGAGAGATTTTATTGGTCGTTTTGTGGTTGTTTACTTTGATGATATACTTATCTATAGCCACAACGAAACTGAACATTGTAATCATATACGACAAGTTTTGGAAGTGTTGCATGATAATAAATTTTATGCTAATCTTGAGAAGTGCACATTTGCAAAAGATAAGGTCATATTTCTGGGATTTGTTGTATCTAAGAATGGGGTAGAGGTAGATCAATCTAAAATTGAATCAATTCAGAATTGGCCTACTCCAATGAATGTAAGTCAAGTGCGTAGTTTCCACAGCTTAGCTGGTTTCTATACGCGCTTTGTGAAGGATTTTAGCACCATTGTTGCACCTTTGAATGATTTGCCAAAGAAAGGTGTTCCTTTTGTATGGGGCGTGACCCAAGATATTACTTTTGATACATTGAAACGTTTGCTTACTTCTACAACATTACTTGCATTACCTGATTTTTCGAAGAAATTTGAAGTTGAATGTGATGCTAGTGGTATAGGCATTGGTGGCGTTTTGATGCAAGAGGGTCACCCTATAGCATATTTTTCTGAGAAACTTACTGGTGCTCGTTTGAATTATCCTATCTATGAGAAAGAATTGTATGCACTTATTAGAGTACTTGAAGTTTGGCAACATTATTTGTGGCCAAAAGAATTTATCATACATTCTGATCATGAAGCATTGAAATATTTGAAAGCTCAATCAAACTTGCATAGAAGATTAGCTAAATGGGTTGAGTTTATTGAATCTTTTCCTTACATCATTAAGTATAAGAAGGGAAAAGAGAATGTTGTTGTTGATGCTTTGTCTAGGAAGAACATGCTATTAACCAATCTTGATGTTAAAATTCCTGGATTAGAAGCTATTTGTGCACTTTATGCGACTGACCATGATTTTGCTGAACCATATCGTTTGTGTGCTCTTAGAAATGCATGGGATATTTGTTTCGAGCAAACAAACTATGTATTCCAGAATCATTGTTGCGTTTGTTTTTAGTGCAGGAATCACATGCTGGTGGTTTGATGGGTCACTTTGGGCGTGAGAAGACATTGCTCATGCTTGCTGATCATTTTTATTGGCCCAAGATGAGGCCTGATGTGTATAGATTTGGGACCGATGTATTACATGCCACAAGACGAAATCCAAGCTGAAGCCTCACTGTTTGTATACACCTCTCTCTGCACCTACTACTCCATGGGAAGACATTAGTATGGATTTTGTGCTAGGTCTACCTAAAACTCAGAGAGGTCATGATTCAATATTTGTGGTAGTGGATAGGTTCTCTAAGATGGCTCATTTTATTGCCTGCCACAAAAGCGATGATGCGTCGCATGTTGCTAACCTGTTTTTCAAGGACATCGTGAGATTACATGGAGTACCTAAGACGATTGTTTCTGACCGTGATGTGAAGTTCATGAGCTACTTTTGGAAGACCTTATGGGGGAAGCTGGGAACAAAGCTGCTATTCAGCACTACATGTCATCCCCAAACAGATGGTCAATTGGATGTGGTGAATAGAACATTGTCATAGCTGCTAAGGACTATGATAAAGAAGAATCTACGGGAGTGGGAAGAGTGTTTGCCACATGTTGAGTTTGCATACAACAGGGTTGTGCATTCCACTACTCAGCTTTGTCCTTTTGAGGTGGTGTATGGTTTCAAACCATTGACGTCACTAGATATGTTGCCTTTGCCATTACATGAGAGAGTTGATATCGAGGCATCAAAACGTGCTGATTATGTGAAGAAAATTCATGAGAAGACTCGAGAGGCTATTGAAAAGAAAGGAAAGAACATTGTTGTTGCAAGGAATCAAGCAAGGAAGGAAGTGTTGTTCAAGCCTGGAGACATGGTTTGGGTGCATCTGCACAAGGATCGATTTCCACTACTTCGCAAGTCCAAGTTGAAGCCACGTGGTGCTGGTCCTTACAAGGTGTTGGCCAAAATTAATGATAATGCCTACTCGGTTGATATACAAATTGAGGAGTTTGGTGGAGTTAGCAACAACTTCAAAGTTGCTGATCTATCACCATATGCTGGAGAAGACCCTGGAGCATCGAGGTAAACGCCTTTTGAAGGTGGGGGAGATGATGAGGACATCCCTACAATTACACCTACCCCAATTACTAATGATGATGTTCCAACTGCTGCAATGAAAGATCAATCCAATGAGATAAGGATTGGACCAATTACAAGAGCTCGTGCTAAGCTACTAGAACAACATGTGAACTTGTTTCTTAATGAACCTGGTGTTTTAGTTAATGAGAATTTTATACTACCTAAGTCTTTGAATATTGTAGGGACAAGAAGAATTGCATTCAATCAAAAAAAATCCGCACGATTTCCGAGGCATGCCTCTCTGAGCCCATCCCACCGGCACTCACCGGCGCCACTCCGGCGCCATCGCACACATATCCATGGGCTCTCGTTCACTGGATTCCTCTGGTGGTGGCTGGAAAATCACCAATTCTGGGAGCTCCACCGATGGTAAGTTCCTTGTTGGATCTCTTATTCTCTCGGATAATCGCTGGCTGGTCATTCTCAATGCCAATGGTTCACCACTGGAAGGTAGAAGTTTGGAAAATGGGGAGGTTCTCATGATTAGTTCTATGGTGAGGTTCCCCTCTCATCTTGCTAGGATCAATGATATTTTGCCACCAACTTCTGATTTTCTTGGGACTTCTCATGTTCATGAGTGCAAGAGTGATGATTTGAAACTTATGTGGCACGTTACTAGCTCTACCTTGCCTTCTGATGTTTTGGACAATGCTCCTAGTTTTCTGGTCTTGTATACTCTTGCTAAGCGGATTGTGTTACTAAATCGTGACAAGGTGGTTATTGATGCTAGATTCCTTCTTCAAGATGAGAAAGTTTCCTCTAGTATTATCTTGGATCTTGTCGTCAAAAGAGTGGTGGTGGGTGACCAAATCTTTGATGTTCCCATTTCATCAACCAAACACAACAACATTTCTATGGATTTCTCTAAAGGGAGGATGTTTGAGGATAATATGTTCAAAAAATTTGGTCACCACATTAATTTCTCAGGAGGATTTCGCAGAAGACCTTTCTTCCTTGTTGGTTCATTTGGTCGTGCAAATTTTAAGATTGATATTCATACTATTGGCATTGTTCTTCAAGGTTGTTTTGGGGGTCATGCATCAAAATATCAAGTCAAAATCCTCCATGACAGAACCTTTAGATTCTCGGTGGCATCAAGAGCTGTGGGTTTTGAAATATATAATTCTGGTTCTTTCACTGATGAATCATTCATATTGAAGATCAAACTTTGGGGTGATGGAGGCCCAAATTGGAAATTCGAAGAGAAGGAATATTACAAAGAATTGGACAAGGATTGGACAACTGTTTCATACAAAAAGAAAAACAAATCCTCTGTTTTTGATCGTATTGGTTCTTTGACGTCACCGGTACCATGCAATAACGGTCAAAATAAGGATGACATTACTCGTGTAGTACCGGGTGCATCATTTGCGGAAATTTTGATTAATGGAAAAGGTATTAAAGAGGAGAAATCAACTGCAGTCAATAAATCTCCTACAATTAATTTGCCTGGTCTTTTACCATATTTGAAATTCCCCACTTTCCCTTCTTGTCCCTGGCCCGACAAATCTTACCTGCATTGGTTCAAGGCCCATGTCACGCCGCAAGTTTCGCGGCCCAGGGTGTACGACTGTCTTAAGGATTTTGTTCTTGCCCAAAAAATTAATTCGGCCGAAACCCCTATCTCCTCAACTCCCTCGCCTGGAGAAATCCCAACTGCCTTGCTCTGCTCGTCGCCGGCGACAACCACCAACGCAATGGCCAATATTCCACTTGACCCTCAGCCATTTCTTCCCCATGGCTTCGAGATTATGAAGGTGGCTGGCAGGAATCGAGTCAAGAGGGTGGTGGTTCCTCGCCGACCAAGGACTCATGAATAGTATGCCATTGTGCACATCCATCCCCTTCCTCCTGGTCCTGTCCCTTTTGGTAATATCAGGGATGTGTTGCAAGATTTCTTTATCAATGATGCACATGTCGAATTTCGTGATATTCAAGATTGCCCATTTGGTTCTGCATATGTTCAATTTGCAAATGTCAGTGACCGTGACCGGTTAATTGCTACGGGGCATATTCCCTTCCAAGATGTTGCTATTTCTTTTGATAGGCATAATGAAGGTATTAACTCGCGTAGGACTCAGTTTAACAATGAATGTTGGGTTATGCTTCTGGGTCCTCCACTTGATCACTGGCATCATGATGACCTGAATGCTGTATTCTCTGATATTGGTAAAGTTCTGCTCTGGGAGAGGGACCCTGAGCACAAGGGCAGGATCATTGCAAAGCTCAGAGTCACTGACCTCTTAGATGTTCCTAAAAGTGTTAGATTCACCATTGGGGACCTGGTGGAAACTGAATCATGGACCTTTTCTGTGGAAATATTGAACAGCAATCTCCTGGGGGGGGCCCACCTGATGAGGACCCACTACCTGATGATGGTGCTGACTCACATTTGGGACCCATATTTGGGCCCCCTTCTCCACCTCCTCCACCACAAGCTAAAGGAGACATTGGTGGATGGGACCAATGGATTGACCCTGCCCCTCAGAATAATGCTGGCTGGGGCAACTGGAATGCTGTCCAAGGACCTGTATTTACTGAAGGTGTTGACATGCCCATTGACAACCAGGATTTGCCACCTCAGGAGGCTGACAGTGCTGTTATTGGATCTATACCTGTTGCAAATGTTTCATCTGACAGTGACAAGGCATCTGTCCATGGAGCAGAGGATATTGAGGTGGAGCAAAATATTGTTAATGTTGTTCAGGATGTGGGCATGGGAGAAGGACTGCTTAACATTCTGCATAATTACCAAGATGAGGAGGAGGACACCAACCAAGCTGATGAGGGTAACATGCAAGATGATTGGATGATGGAGGACACTAACCTCCTCTCTCCAAATGAGGCACACCTCCAAGTTGGAATGGCCATTTTTCCTTTTGTCAACTCATCTGAGATACTTTATGCTAGGAATTCTTTCTCAAAGCAAGGTCTTGAGCTATGGGACAGATTCTTTGCTCCACACATGAATCCATCACCTAACAAAGGCAAAATGCAATGTGACATTCCTGTAAGTTGGTTTAATTTTATCACTCTAATGCTCATCACACCTGAGAAATTCACTTGGACTGGACATTTTCTCACATCTCCCCTTTGGGAGATTATTAAAGAGCCAATTACTGAAGAAACTACTTTCACCTTCATTATACCTGATGAATGTGTTGGACAGATTCCTCCACATTGCCTAAATGATTCCCCATCAAGCATGATGGTGCCAAATGCTCCTGCAAAGAGGAGGAGGGGTAAAGAACCACTGGTGGAATCTGAGGTGAGAAGGAGCCCTAGAATTGTGGAACTTAATGGGGGTTTTAAAAGCCATATGAATTGCTCTGATCATAATTGCCTCTCTTGCAATGCTGCACCACCTTGTCTCAGTAATAAGGTTGTTAAGAATCTTGCTGAATCATTTTGCAAGGTTAAGGAGGGGGAACTTGAGAAAAGGTTGCTGAAGAAGGGCAGGATCAATGACTTGATCATCAAGCCACCTGGAAAGCCTAGACCTAAGAAGACTGGTCCAGAACCATACCTTTCAAGCAAGAAGAAGGGAGGTGCTGCTGAATCTTGTGGACAGCAGTCAAAGAATAAAGCACCTAAATAATGTGGTTAATGTTTACAAAAACCTTTCCTTTTGTGATTGGAACAGTTACCTTTCATATCTGTTATGAGTTGTTGCAGACCTATTTGATGTTGGACATGTTTATGAATTTAGTATCCTATGATATGTTCAGTCTTATTTGTGTGACTTCAAAATTTGTGTCACCCCAATGCTCACCCAATTGGTTTATTAATGAGTAACAACAGAAACTAGAAGATTCTGAACTCGAACCTTAGGGGAATTAACTCTGAGAAAAAATGGTTAGCACTAAAAAGCAAGATCATGGAATCTGAATGTGACATTATCTGTCTCCAAGAAACCAAGAGAGAAAACTTTGATATCAATTATTTAAAAAAAATTGTCCAAACAAGTTTGACAGTTTTGATTTCTTACCATCAATTGGTGCTTCTGGAGGAATTATTACCATCTGGAATAGTACTTTATTCAATGGTACCAGGGCTTTCCAAAATGATTTCTCAACTTCTGTTACCTTCACCTCTCAACTATCAAATGATTCCTAGACTCTCACTAATATCTATGGTCCATGTCAAAATGATAGAAAGATGGATTTCTTAGACTGGTTTTCAAACATCACTATGCCTGATAGTATGGATTGGCTAGTGTTAGGTGATTTTAACCTTATCTGAAGTCTCACTGATGGAAATAAAAGTGGGGGAGATGTTAATGAAACTATGCTCTTTAATGATGCTATCTGCAACCTGGGTCTTATTGAGTTACCACTAAAGGGTAGAAAATTCACATGGAGTAACATGCAAAAAGATCCACTCCTGGAAAGACTGGACTGGTTTTTTACATCTAGTACTTGGACAACCAAATACCCATACACTATGGTTACTCCTCTATCCAAACCTACTTCTGATCATCTCCCCTGTGTCATATCCATTGGAACTAACATCCCCAAAGCACAAATCTTTAGATTTGAAAATTACTGGCTTCATCATTTTGATTTTAAGATGATTGTACAAAATGCTTGGAATATTCCTGTGAATTATCAGGACATGGCAAAAAGAATTTGTGCCAAGTTAAAAAATGTGAGGAGAGGCATCAAGATTTGGGCAAAATAGTTACCTTGCTTAAAAGATTAGATTGCTAAGGTGAATGACACCATTGATCTCCTGGACCTACTTGAAGAATCTAGAACATTAACCATCAATGAGTGGCACCTCGGAGATATCCTGAAATCCCATATTATCTCTCTTCTTCGGAACCAAAACACCTATTGGAAACAAAGAGGGAAAATTAAATGGGTAAAACTTGGAGATGAAAACACTAAGTTTTTCCATTCCAAAGCTACCATCAGTTACAGACATAACTATATATCAATGATCAAGAATGAATCTGGACAGGAATTTACAAATCACTATGACAAGGCTGACATCTTTTGGAATGACTTCAGGGCAAGAATGGGTACATCAGTCAAAACTGAGATGCACTATAACCTTGCAGACTTCTATGGGAATGGAATGACTGATGATATGAAGGATTCACTTAAAAAACCATTTCTTGTCAAAGAAATTGAGGAGGTTATCACTGATCTACCAAATGACAAGTCACCTGGACCTGATGGTTTTAATAATGAATTTATCAAAAGTTGCTGGTCTATCATTGGATATGATATCAAATTACTGATTCATGATTTCTTCAATGAGAAAGTGTCCCTTGAGAGCATCAACTCTTCTTACATTACACTCATACCCAAAGTCACTTGCCCATCTACATCAGTTGATTTTAGACCAATCTCTCTATTGAATTGTATATTCAAAATAATTACCAAACTTCTTGCAAATAGAGTGCAATCTATCATTCTGAAATTGGTACATAAAAACCAATATGGTTTTCTCAACAACAGATCTATTCAAGATTGCATTGGTTGGGCATTTGAATACTTATTCCAATGCCACAAGTCAAAGGAGGAAATTTAAATTCTCAAACTTGATTTTGAGAAGGCATTTGATACAGTTGACCACTCTGCCATCATAAATATCGTTAAAGCTAGAGGATTTGGGAGAAAATGGATTAGGTGGATTGAAATGATCTTTGAATCTGGAACTTCTGAAATTCTTCTCAATGGTGTGCCTGGTAAAAGTTCTACTGCAGGAGAGGTGTTAGACAAGGAGACCCACTTTCACCATTACTTGTTGTCCTTACTGCTGACCTCCTACAGTCTGTCCTAAACAAGGCCATGCATATGAATCTTCTAACTCCACCTATTGTGGGACCACCCAACAGTGACTTCCCTATTATTCAATATGCTGATGACACATTGGTGATTCTTAAAGCTGATGCATTTCAATTATTATGCTTGAAAGCACTTCTTCAAACATTTGCAATTTCCACTGGACTCAAAGTCAATTACCTGAAATCTAGCATGATGCTAATAAACATGTAATGATAGACTTATGCATTTTGCTATGACAATCAACTGTCAAACTGGATGCCTCCCTTTTACCTACCTTGGGCTTCCATTAAGCATTACTAAGCCATCTATGGAGCATTTTCTTCCCATTGTTCAGAGAGTGGAAAGAAGATTATGTGGAATTGCTGATTTCTTGAATTATGGAGGAAAAATGCAACTGGTCAAATCGGTTCTCTCCTCACTTCCTCTATTTTATATGAGCTATTTGGAGGTGCCAATAGCCATCAAGGATCAAATTATTAAATATATGAGATATTGTCTGTGGAGAAAGAAGACTAATGATGTGTAAGCAAAAGGACAAGCACTTGTATCATGGGACAAAATCTGCCGTCCTAAAAACCAAGGGGGTTTAGGGGTACTGAACCTATAGATTCAAAATAATGCCCTCCTTCTGAAAAATTTGGACAAATTCTACAACCACCAAGACATACCTTGGGTTCATCTCATATGGGAGACTTATTACAAAAATGGAAAATTACCTGGAAGAAGCATGGAGGGATCTTTCTGGTGGAAGTCACATATCAAATTAATTGATAACTTTAAAGGCATGGCTAAATGCAATCTGAAATCAGGCAAATCTACTTATTTCTGGACTGACCTTTGGCAAGAGGAGTGCTTGATGAACAAATTCCCTCACCTTCTGTCATATGCTAAGTCCACAATCATCAGTGTTCATGATTTCCTTCATGTTGAATTCCTTGAAGATAACTTCCACCTACCTCTCTCTCATCAAGCTTTCTCTGAGTTTTTAGTCCTGGAAGAAAGATGCCAGGAATTCAGGCATGACACTCAGGAGGACACCCATGATAATTGGAACTATATTTGGGGATCAGATAAATTTGAAGTTAAAAAGGCCTACTCAGCCATGATTGGATACTCACCATCACCACCTCACTTTTCCTGGGTTTGGGCAACCTCCTGTCAAAATAAACACAAGTTCTTTTTCTGGCTTTTACTACTGGACAGATTGAATACAAGAAACCTACTGATGAGAAAGAATTTCAATCTTCCTGATTACAATTGTGTTACATCAAACTGCATCACAGAAGAATCAGCAAATCATCTTTTCTGGGATTGTCCATTTGCAAAAAAATGTTGGGACCATATTTCTAGAAACAGAACTGCAAATCTAACAGGATTAGAAGCTATTTCAAACATCAAAGAAAAGTTACATCTACCATTTGCAATGGAAATCATTATCATGACTTCCTGGGGTATCTGGATTTGCAGAAATGAGAAGATTTTTAATGACAAAAGACCCACTTTTGATAAATGGAAAGCAATTTTCTACCAGGAAATGAGATGGATACAATTCAGAATCAAAGGAAAATACAAGGAGAAATTCAAAGCCTGGCTCAATCAGCAATTAGATCAGGGATAGAATAGATTGTTTCAAATTTAGATGTAACTGTTTATGATCTACCTTAGATCATTTTCTCATTGTAACGTACATATATAATAAAAAAAATGCAGTGGGGATTTTTTCCCTACTATTTCACCTCAAAAAAAAGAAGAAGGCGTAGCACGGAGCGAGGAGCTAATGGAACATGGCATGTTGATCAATGAAGAATGCGTGAGGGAGGAAGCATAAGGAGTTGTCTAAGATGAAGATCAACAAGTGGAGCAAGTTCTCTGCCGCGGCAGAGAAAAGCATCAGTTTTCTACCACGGCAGGCTGCCGCGGCAGGAAAACCGGGTCAAACTCTTCCACGGCAGAGTCATGAGGCCAAACCCTCTATGGGTCGGTTTGTATCTTAGTTGGGTGGGACCAACTCGGATCCTACCTTAGCCGCCACACCCCCAGACTCATAAATAGATGGGGCACACTACTATCTAGGTTCAGACCACGTTAAAATTATTTTGGAGTTGTTTCTTTTATAGAACCTCTGGAATTACCCTATGATCGAATTCTACCAATTGCAATTGAGTGTGATCTGTTGTTCCACTAGTAGATTTCAAACTACCGTTCGTGGTCGATGGCTGCGTGCATAGGAGTGTGGTGTTGTGAATATCCTACAAGGTTTGAGAGTTGTTGCATTGGCATCAGGGTTCGAGCGGGAGAGATCATAGCTACGCACTAGTTATCTATCATCCACCATCATCATCGACAAGTGCTTGCTGAGAAGATCGGGCCACCGCATATCAGGAAGGACGTGGTACCCCTGTACCAATGGTCCGACATTGCTCACATGAAGTTGTATGTCAACAAAAACCCAACCAACCCACCCATAGCGCAAGCTCAACCCACAGGATTGGACCCTGGTCCATCCCAACCAAGTGTGGAGATGGATCAACCTTAGTTTTGACTTCAAGTTTAGGATTCGTTGGAGACCGGGATTGAAGCCTCCATAGCGGAATCACTTGCACGAGTTTAGCAGCGACTCTGTGAACATGGTCCAGTTCTTGAAGGCATCCCTGGAACCCAAACCTAGAGGAAGTTGAATGTGTGGACACCATCCTCCGACCTAACCTCACCCTGCTTGATGCAAGTGGTCCTCAAGGGGAGTAATTTCCTATTGTGTTTATCCATAGTGGCTCTTGTAAGTTGGTAGGTGAGAGACTGTAAGATTGTTTGTTCTTCTCTGTTTGAGTGTAATGCATGGTTATGCTCTCGTTATATAGTTTTTTAAGATGTATGTCAAAATTTGATGTTTTGTTCTTGTATTAGCTACTTGGTTAATGTGTGACCAAGTCACCATGTCATTTATTTTAATTAAAAGTTTGAACATATAAAGATCATATAAAACAAGAGTGGTATATGTGAACCCAGACGCATATGCCCGCTTGTCATACTAATACAAACCTTGAATGGATTGTTTTCTAGTGTGAAAAATATTTTGGCGTGTGTGGCACAAGTTAACTATTAGGTGGAAGTATTTAAAATCTATCATAACCACGGTGCATCTCTCACTTAATGTTGACTCATGCTTAGGTTTGAAAACTCTTACATGTGGTTACTCAAGATTCCTCACACAATATGAATCTTGTGATCAAACATGTTACTGTAAGGGACCCTTTCCTTCTGTGAACCGACAGCTCACAAGCGGTAGAATGCTTGCGTATAGATCAGTCATCGCTGGTACAGAAAGGAGTTTTTTGTTTAGTGATTAGTTCTTTTGTTCGCATGCTTACTCGGTATGGATGAAATGAATATGCCATATAGATGGAGCTAATTTGTTAGGCCATAAATACTGCAGAAATATGTTGTAAATGATGTTTTGTGTCGAGTAGAAATTCTTGTATCCATGCTTGTTCCCTGCCATTTGATCTTGCTTCAAGGCATGAAGTGTGCGCGGATGTGAGAGGTACCTCAAGTTGTTTTCTTTCCTTCGTATCCCGGAGTTCCATAGGAAAGAGGTTTTAGAGAAACAAATTTTTGGTCATGGCCCTATGCATAAGAACCTTGGTTTGGTGTGCTTCCTTTGGTTCCACAAAACCCTGCGTTTCAAAACAAACCAAGCTTTTCCAAAAACCGTATATACATGCAAGTGTATATAAAACTTTTCAAAAATAAAACTCCAGTAGGATGGATATAACCACCATATCCTCGTGTTGTGGTTTTATAAAATTTTGGATAATTATTTACCCATGCTTAACTTGTTTGGCAGATGATTAGCTTGTTTGATCTTGCACATGGTTGCATATTCCCTAATTAAGTTGTTTATACGCATGTCTTGCCATGAACTTGTTTGAGAAGAAACTTAGTTTATAAGTATGCCATGTTGGTAGGAGCCATATTGAATAATTATCTGAGCCCTTGCCATGCCATATAACAAACAAAATAACGAGATGAAGTCGAGCTATTTTGATTGCGCCTGCAGCATGCCCGAGCACTATGACACTGCGTGGCGTCCCTTCTTTCTTGCTTGGAAAATAAAGATAAAGAGACCATACCGAAGGATAGATTGAACTTATATGATAGAAATATCATGAGTATAACACCTAGTTTTAAGAAATATCTAGTGGTGTGTAGATTTATTTGAGTGCTTAAACCGTTGTGTGGACTAGAAAATTTTGTGAAAAATGTTTTAAAATGGGGATAAAACCATAAAATAAGTATCTTGTATCCCACCCCGAATCTCGGGACGAGATCCTTGTTAGGAGGGGTCTAGGAGCATCTCTAGTAGTACCCATAAAACGCCGACACCCGCAAATTTCAGGCGAATTTGCGGGTTATGGGCTGATCCGTCACTCTAACAGTGACCGAATTCAGCCCAGCCCATATAAGAATTTAATAGACCCCCGTGAACCTCCCTCCCTGACCCCTACAAGTAGAGGACGGCAGAGCGAATTCAGGTCGAAACCCTCACTCCTCCGCCGTGCCCCAACCCTAGCTGCCGCACACCCTCGCGAGCTCCGACGAGCAATTCCGCGTAGATAGCCAACGGATCAATGATGTCCTGCTCGCATGGACACCACAGCCACTTCGGCATAGGAGGTGGGCGCGTCGGAGGCAGCAGGGGCGGCCACGGCCACGAGGACGAGCGCATGCCGTGCCGCGGGTGCTGCTTCGAGGAGTTGGAGAAGAAGCGTTGCCACTCCGAGGGTGCGAAGAAGCAGACGACGCTCAAGTGGTGCAACAAATACGAGTCGCGGCCACCGTCTCTGCGCACGTATGCTCCGGCATGGTTCCACCCACCAAGGTACACCTACGCCGGAGAGGGCTCCTCCCGCCGCACACCTCCCTCTCCTGCCTCCGCGGGTTCCTCCCTCTCCTCGGACAGGAGCTCCCCCTCCCCACCTCCCGCCAAGGTCATCAGCGACGCTGACTATGCGCATGACTCCGACGAGGAGCGCCTCGCGGTGGAGATGCTCGTGCGTCAGTCCGAGCTGGACCGCGAGCACGAGATCGTCCACGAGCGGGAGGAGGCGTGTTGCTCCGTCGAGCTCGTCAACCGCCCCATAGCGAGGGAGGAGGCGCACATCGATAGTTTTGTCGTGAAGGAGGAGCTCGTGGACCTTATCGATCTCACCTACGAGTGAGGTCATCGCCGCCGCAAAGCTACTCTGCGTCCTATAGCTCACCGACGTAGCTCCGTTCTTGTAATTAAGCCAATATGCATCGCGTGCAGCATTTGATCAGCTGCTATGTATGTAAAGATTATGTGATCGAACAACTAATTCTGCGCGAGATGCTAGATTTTAAATTTCGACTTATTCAGTTTGTATTTCCAGGTACTAATCTGTGTCGCGACGTTCTGAACTGAAAAACACAAGTACAACAATCTATACTCGTGTTTTATAGTTTGCCTATTTGAGGGCACTACAAGAGATGCTCTAATACCCCAAAAATAAAACTTTTATTTTAGTGGTGTTTTCGAGCTAGTAAATTTCTTTCAAGCTATCTTGAAATTTGAATAGAACCTTTGGTGCTTGACTTTGATATTTGGATTTTCCTTTGTCAAATATTTCCTTTGATCTTTGCCACACTTGAAACGTTGTGGAAATTACCTACCGAATTTATACAACATCTCTATTGGGATCTTTTAATCCCAATGCTTCAACAAATTGTTGACCCATATTTTCCACCAAATAGACTCCACTAAGATATCCCATACACTATCCTTGCATGCTCTCTCTCCCCGTACAAAAATACTGCTTACTTCCATGCAATATTTCCAAGATAAATAATATTACCCATCGTGATTCCTTTGCTCCATAAATATTTCAGCCTATCTATACTTCTCCAAAAATTCTGATACTTTGGTAATGCGAATCATTTTGTGTTATGAACATTTCATATGTTGCAACAAATTACATTTGAGCATCCCATCTAGTACTTCCTTCATAAACCTAAAAATAGCCACAAAATATCTTTGTGCTACCTCCACCCTTGGATAAAATAATGGCCAAGTAAAATATGCATGGAGGGACACTCCAACCAGCCACCATTGCCCCTCTCACACTCCATCCTTGTCTCCATGAATGGCAACACACATATAGTATGCATGCACCCAGCTCATCATCCTCATCCACTCCTCATTTTTATCCATTTGAGAGTGTGTTTGTGTGGAACCTTCCTCCGCCTCCTATAAGTACCGCCTCCAATCCAACCAGGACGTTTCGCCTTCACTTCTTCCTCGATCGGACAACTCCATTGGCACATGCATACGGGAATGTTGCTACTTCCCTTCACACTTCTGAAGCCCGTGATCAATCGTCGGGTCGATGTCGTGGTTTGTGAGCATCATTATATGTGTATATCCATGGAGATGATCCTTGTATCCTAGAAAACCTTCCCCAGTGTCCAGTTCATCGTGAAACATGTAGAAAACCATCCCCAAAAATCCCCATGTCAAAAGCCAAAACCATTTCCATGATCATGGAGCTCCATTCTCGTGGGCGTCGTGTTGGTGGCCTCTTTGCCGAGAGTTGTTAGCATAAAACTACCACTTTACCTGTAAAATTTTCCAAATGGTACCAGTCGACCTCCAAATCATAGAAAACTACCACATCTGAATCAATTTCTCGCAAAAAACACTAATTGAATGGTGATCATGAATTCACACCATTTATGACATGTGGACTCTATTTTCGGATTAAATTGATGACGTGGCGTGGGATCTGAAGGAAATATGCCTTGAGAGGCAATAATAAAGTTGTTATTATATATTCCTTATATATGATGGATGTTTATTTTACATGCTAGCATTGTATTGATCAGGAAACATCAATACATGTGTGTTTAATAAACAAAAAGGGTTCCTAGTTATGCCTCTCTTATAGACTAGCTTGTTGATTAACAAGATGATCAAGGTTTCCTGATCATGGACATTGGATGTTGTTAATAACAAGGTCACACCATTGGTGGAATGATGTGATGAACATTCATCCGAAGTATAGCATTACGATCAAGTCATTATGTTTATATTTCTATAACATCATACGAAGTAATCTTTATCCTTAGACCATGAGATCATGTTAATTGCTAACACCGGAAGAGTATCTTGATAACATCAAACGTCACACGGTAACAGGGTGACTATAAAGATGGGTTCAGTACTACGAAGGTGTTATGTTGAGGCTCATGGATCAAGAGTGGAATTTGTCAATCCCGATGACGGATAGATATACTCTGGACCCTCTCGGTAATATCACATTAAGATAGCTTGCAAGCAAGTGATGTGATCACTAGAATGTTATATCACGGGAACGAGAAAAGAGTACATGTCGGTAACGAGATCAAACTAGGTATGGAGATACCGATGATCGAATCTCGGACATGTAATATATCGAGAGACAAAGGGATTTAGTTACAAACGTTAAAGGTTCTCACGATCACAGAAGTCATCGGTGAATGTGTAGGAGTCAGTACGGATCTCCAGGTCCCGCTGCTGATTATTGATCGGAGAAGGGTCTCGATTATGTCTGTATTATTCGCGAACCGTAGGGTGGCACACTTAAGAGTTACCGGACACCATTTTGGAGCACATATGTTTCAGATGAAAGAATTGCAAAGTGCAGGAATTGTTTCAATAGAAATCGGAAATTGTTTCGGGTGAAATTGCAGAAGGTGGTTCTGCATGTGATATTGAAATATTGCAAGGGCTATATGTGAATGTTTGTTAATTAAAGTAATTAACAAAATTCTGAATAAATTTAATAAAAGAGTTTTATTAAATGAGAGAGCATTAAATTTGGAGAAATTTAATGCATTTAAAGTGGAGACTTTAAAAGGGAATGTGAAGAGGCATTTTAATGTGGAGGGGTTACCACCACATGAATGGGGGAGGTGAGGGGTCACCCCCCATGCACCGGCCATGGAGAGAGGGGGCACCCCCTCCTCCTATAAAAGGCCACTCATTCCCTCCTTCATCCTCACACCTCCTTGTGAAGGATCTCTCTCCCCCTCTAGAATTATTCCCCCATGGTCTCGGATTAGCGAGATACATGTTCCCAGTGGCATTTCGTCTGGAAGGAGTTGCTGCTTCCGCTGGATCGCTGGAGCGAGGAGGTGGAGGTTGTCCAGTGGCTTGAACGTGTGTGCGAGTACGGATGCGCTGCTGAGTTGCGGCGCCCGGACTTCCTCACGATCTTGAGATCGACAAGTGTACGACTACATCAACCACGAGTTCCTACTCGTTAACAAAAATCGTTGTCTTCGAGGGTAAGTTCTCGTGGGATGTAAATCCACCCGTTGCTTTGTACCTAGTAGATAGATCTTGGCGTGTAGTTCACACCGTAGGAAATTTTTTGTTTTCTATGCTGCGGACCCAACAGTGGTATCAGAGCCTGATCTATGCGTAGGTGCTTTGCACGGGTAGTACACATATGTTTATATGTGGGCGATGATGATCATGTTATTGCATCTTCTATGTATTTTGGATATTGGTGGCATAGTGGGATGAAGCGGTCCGGACCAACCTTACATGTCATCGTACATGAGACCGGTTCCATGACTGACATGCAACTTGTTTTGCATAAGTGGCTGGAGGGTGTCTGTCTCTCCTACTATAGTCAATATCTAATTTACAATGAGTTGCTAATAACTTAGTTATCCTCGTTGTGGTTCATGTTCGTAGGTGAGAACGGTTCTATCTCCGAAATCCCTAAGCCACGTAAAACTTGCAATTGATAAATTAGAGGCGTCTAGTTTAGATCGTTGTTGGGCTAGTGTATTGATATGGTATTGTTGTAAGTAGATGTATGATAGATACTCTTACAATACACTCAACGTGTAAGTTCCATAGACCTTGGCCTTACACAAAAACGAATGATAGAGATCATACCACGATGCAAGTGATAGAGATCAAATGCATGGACCATATCATCTCACTTTACACATTAGATGTTAGCATCTTATACTGCTAGTTTGGCGCTTTTGGTAGCATTATAAGATGATCCCTCATTTAGATATCAAGATAAAAATGTGTTCTTCCTTAAGTATGCACCGTTCTGTGGATCGTGTTTCGAGACATCACGTGATGATCGGGTGTACTCGAATCTACGCTTTCATAGGAATGGGTGTAAGACAGTTTTACACACGCGAATACTAAGGTTCTTACTTGGCGAGCCTAGCATGTACATACATGGCCTCGGAACACGGACCGAAAGGTTAAGCATGAGTCATATAGTTGATATGATGCCCATATAGATGCTCGCCTTTGAAGCTACATCAACTCACATGATGATCGGACTTGGTGTAGTGGATTTGGTTCATGTAATCACCAAGAGGACACGAGAGATGTCGTTTTTGAGTGGGAGTTCATTAGTAATTTGGATTAGTTGAACTCAATCTATCATAAACTTAGTCTAAATAAACTTTACAAATTCTGTTGTAGATGGCACCACCTGCTTTTAATTTCAATGTGTTCATGGAGAAAGAGAAACTTACCGCGAATGGTAGCAACTTCACCAACTGGGCTATGAATTTGAGGATTCTCCTCACTGCTGCACAAAAGCAATATGTGCTAGATGCGCCTCTAGGCCCCCCACCAGCTCCTGATGCCCCTGACGAGGAAAAGAATGTCTATGTGACTCGTCAGGAGGACCACAACTTAGTTCATTGCGGCATACTGTATGGGCTAGAGCCAGAACTTTGAAAGCGTTTTGAAAATGGCAATGCCTTTGATACCATGGGAGAATTGAAAATGATTTTCGATACCCATGCTGCCGTAGAGAGTTATAATGCTACAGAAAAGTTCTTTAGCTGCATGATGGAGGAAAACAGCTCCGTTAGTGAGCACGTACTCAAAATGTCTGGGTACGCCAATAAGCTTGTGTCCTTGGGAATAACGATTCCCATTGACTTAGGCATACATCGTGTTCTCCAATCTCTGCCACCTAGCTACAAGAGCTTCGTGATGAACTATAATATGCAGGGCATGAAGAAGTCTCTTCCCGAGCTTCTGTCAATGCTTAAGACTACAGAAGTGGAGATTAGGAAAGAACATCAAGTGTTGATGATCAACAGGACCACCGATTTCAAGAAAGACAAGAAAGGCAAGCACAAGGGAAAAAAGGGTGGCAATTCTGTTGCCACGCCTGAAAAGAAACCCCGAGCTGGCCCTAAGTCTGACACCGAGTGCTACTATTGTAAGGGGACTGGCCATTGGAAGCGCAACTGCCCCAAGTATTTGGCGGACAAGAAGTCCGGCAAGGCAAACAAAGGTATATGTGATATACATGTTATTGATGTGTACTTGACTAGTACTCGCAGTAGCACCTGGGTATTTGATACGGGATCGGTTGCTAATATATGTAAATCAGTTCAGGGGCTACGGAACAAGCGACAACTAGCAAGGGATGAGGTCAAGATGCGGGTCGGCAATGGATCAAAAGTTGATGTGATCGCCATCGGGACGCTACCTCTCCATTTTCCATCGGGATTAGTTATAAACCTAAATAATTGTTATTTAGTGCCTGCACTGAGCATGAACATTGTATCTTGATCGTGTTTGATGCAAAGTGGTCATTCCTTTAAATCTGAAAACAATGGTTGTTCGATTTATAAGAATGATATCTTTTATGGTCATGCACCTATGTTGAATGGTTTATTTCTGATAGATCTTGATAGTAATATTACACACATTCATAATGTTAATGCTAAAAGGAATAAACTTGATGATGATATGTCTACATATATGTGGCACTGCCGTCTAGGTCATATTGGCGTTAAACGCATGAAGAAACTCCATTCTGATGGACTTTTGGAATCACTTGATTTTGAATCATTTGATACATGTGAGCCATGCCTTATGGGCAAGATGACTAGAACGTCGTTTTCCGGTTCAATGGAACGGGCGCCAGATCTATTGGAAATCATACATACTGATGTGTGTGGACCAATGAGTGTGTCCGCGAGGTGGATATCGTTATTTTGTTACTTTCACGGATGATTTGAGTAGATACGGGTATATCTATTTGATGAAACACAAGTCTGAAACTTTTGAAAAGTTCAAGGAATTTTAGAATGAAGTGGAAAATCATCGTAATAGAAAGATCAAATTTCTACGGTCTGACCGTGGAGGAGAGTATCTAAGTTACGAGTTTAGCACACACATGAAAGAGGGTGGAATAGTTTCACAACTCACGCCTGCCGGAACACCACAACGTAATGGTGTGTCAGAACGTCATAATCGTACCTTATTGGATATGGTTCGATCTATGATGTCTCTGACTGACTTGCCACTATCATTTTGGGGTTATGCACTGGAAACAGCTGCATTCACTTTAAATCGGGCACCATCTAAATCCGTTGAAACGACACCATATGAATTATGGTTTGGAAACAAACCTAAGCTGTCATTTCTTAAAGTTTGGGGATGCGATGTTTATGTGAAGAAACTTCAACCAGATAAACTCGAACCCAAAGCGGAAAAAATGCGTCTTCATAGGATACCCTAAGGAAACAATTGGGTATACCTTCTATCACAGATCCGAGGGCAAGGTTTTTGTTGCCAAGAATGGATCCTTTCTTGAGAAGGAGTTTCTCGCGAAAGCTGTGAGTAGTCGGATGGTAGAACTCGAAGAGGTTATTGAACCTTCTCTTCATGAAATGGCGAGTAGCGCAGCACCGGAAGTTGTTTCGGAGTTGACTTCACCTAATGAAGAGAGAGCTAATGATAATGATCATGAAACTCTGAAAGAGGACACTACCGAACCTCGCAGGTCAAGAAGGACATGTGCAGCTCCTGAACTGTACGGCAATCCTGTTGTGAATTTCATGGTTGATGAAATGGATGACCCTACGACATATGAAGAAGTGATGATGAGCCCGAATTCCAACAAATGGCTGGAAGCCATGAAATCCGAGATGGAATCCATGTACGAGAACCAAGTTTGGAACTTGATGGACTTACCTCACGATCGAAAGGCCGTTAAGAATAAATGGATTTTCAAAAGAAAAACTGATGCTAATGGTAATGTGACCATCTATAAGGCTCGACTTGTCGCAAAGGGGTTTCAATAAATTCAAGGAGTTGACTATGATGAGACATTCTCTCCCGTAGCGATGCTTAAGTCTGTTAGGATTATGTTAGCAATTGTTGCATATTTCGATTATGAAATATGGCAGATGGATGTCAAAACTGCGTTCCTCAATGGTAATATTGAAAAAGAGTTGTATATGATACAACCTAAGGGTTTTGTCGATCCTAAGGATGCTAATAAGGTATGCAAACTTCAGCGATCCATCTATGGACTGAAGCAAGCATCCCGGAGTTGGAATCTCCGCTTTGATGAGGTGATCAAAGAGTTTGGATTTGTCCAAACTTATGGAGAGGCTTGTATTTACAAGAAAGTGAGTGGGAGCAATGTGGCATTTCTGATATTATATGTGGATGACATATTATTGATTGGAAATGATATAGATCTTTTAAACAATGTTAAAAGTTATCTAAACAGCAAATTTTCGATGAAAGACCTTGGTGAAGCGTCATATATATTAGGCATTAAAATCTATAGAGATAGATCAAGGCGCCTAATTGGGCTATCGCAGAGTACATACCTTGATAAGATATTAAAGAAGTTTAATATGGACGAAAGTAAGAAGGGGTTCTTACCTATGTTGCAAGGCAAGACATTGAGTAAGACTCAAAGTCCGGCTACGGCGGAAGAAAGAGAGATGATGGATAAGATCCCCTATGCCTCGGCCATAGGCTCTATTATGTATGCCATGCTATGTACAAGACCAGATGTGGCACATGCTATTAGTTTGACTAGTAGGTACCAATCTGATCCAGGTTCGGAACAATGGATAGCGGTAAAGAACATCCTCAAGTACTTGAGAAGAACTAAGGATATGTTTCTTATATACGGAGGTGAAGAAGAGCTAGTCGCTAAGTGTTATGTCGATGCTAGCTTTGACACCGATCCGGGTGACTCTAAGTCTCAATCTGGATACGTATTTCTCTTGAACGGAGCAACAGTTAGTTGGAGGAGTTCCAAACAACCCGTGGTGGCTGGATCAACGACGAAGGCGGAATATGTTGCTGCTTCAGAAGCGGCGCAGGAGGCGGTTTGGATGAAAGAGTTCATTATAGAACTAGGTGTGGTTCCAAGTGCGTTGGACCCAATGGTGATCTATTGTGACAACAATGGAGCCATATCCAACGCAAAGGAACCGAGGTCTCACAAGAATTCCAAGCATATTAAGCGCCAGTTTCACTCCATCCGCGAGCATGTCAAGGATGGAGATATAAAAATTTGTAAAGTACACACGGACCTAAATGTAGCAGATCCGTTGACTAAAGTTCTCCCTAGGGCAAAATATGATCAACACCATAACTCCATGGGTGTTAGATTTATCACTATGTGAACTAGATTATTGTCTCTAGTGCAAGTGGGAGACTGAAGGAAATATGCCCTAAGAGGCAATAATAAAGTTGTTATTATATATTCCTTATATATGATAGATGTTTATTTTGCATGCTAGAATTGTATTGATCAGGAAACATCAATACATGTGTGTTTAATAAACAAAAAGGGTTCCTAGTTATGCCTCTCTTATAGACTAGCTTGTTGATTAACAAGATGATCAAGGTTTCCTGATCATGGACATTGGATGTTGTTAATAACAAGGTCACACCATTGGTGGAATGATGTGATGAACATTCATCCGAAGTATAGCATTATGATCAAGTCATTATGTTTATATTTCTATAACATTATACGAAGTAATCTTTACCCTTAGACCATGAGATCATGTTAATTGCTAACACCGGAAGAGTATCTTGATAACATCAAACGTCACACCGTAACAGAGTGACTATAAAGATGGGTTCAGTACTACGAAGGTGCTATGTTGAGGCTCATGGATCAAGAGTGGAATTTGTCAATCTCGATGACGGATAGATATACTCTGGGCTCTCTCAGTGATATCACATTAAGACAGCTTGCAAGCAAGTGATGTGATCACTAGAATGTTATATCACGGGAACGAGAAAAGAGTGCATATCGGTAACAATATCAAACTAGGTATGGAGATGCCGATGATCGAATCTCGGAGATGTAATATATTGAGAGACAAAGGGATTTAGTTACAAGCGTTAAAGGTTCTCACGATCACAGAAGTCATCGATGAATGTGTAGGAGTCAGTACAGATCTCCAGGTCCCGCTGCTGATTATTGATCGGAGAAGGGTCTCGATCATGTCTGCATTATTCGCGAACCGTAGGGTGCCACACTTAAGAGTTACCGGACACCATTTTGGAGCACATATGTTTCTGATGAAAGAATTGCAAAGCGCGGGAATTGTTTCAATAGAAACCGGAAATTGTTTCGGGTGAAATTGCAGAAAGTGGTTCTGCATGTGATATTGAAATATTGCAAGGGGCTATATATGAATGTTTGTTAATTAAATTAATTAACAAATTCTGAATAAATTTAATAAAAGAGTTTTATTAAATGAGAGAGCATTAAATTTGGAGAAATTTAATGCATTTAAAGTGGAGACTTTAAAAGGGAATGTGAAGAGGCATTTTAATGTGGAGGAGTTACCACCACATGAATGGGGGAGGTGAGGGGTCACCCCCCCCATGCGCCGGCCATGGAGAGAGGGGGCACCCCCCCTCCTCCTATAAAAGGCCACCCATTTCCTCCTTCATCCTCACACCTCCTTGTGAAGGATCTCTCTCCCCCACTAGAATTATTCCCCCATGGTCTCGGATTAGCGAGATACATGTTTCCGGTGGCATTTCGTCTAAAAGGAGTTGCTGCTTCCGCTGGATCGCTGGAGCGAGGAGGTGGAGGTTGTCCGGTGGCTTGAACGTTTTTGCAAGTATGGATGGGTTGCTGAGTTGCGGCGCTCGGACTTCCTCACGATCTTAAGATCGGCAAGTGTACGACTACATCAACCACGAGTTCCTACTCGTTAACTAAACTCGTTGTCTTCGAGGGTAAGTTCTCGTGGGATGTATATCCACCCGTTGCTTTGTACCTAGTAGATAGATCTTGGTGTGTAGTTCACACCGTAGAATTTTTTTTGTTTTTTATGCTGCGGACCCAACAGGATCCACTTGTCAGCACAATTAAAAAAGTGTTTTTTCCAATCTCTCTCCCAGCGTTAACTCATGTGATGAGGTGGATGTGGCCCCACCTGCCAGCCTCCCACCCTCTTATTCTTCCTCTACCACTGGAGGTGGCTACCCCGATGGTGAAGCCCTAGGCTCTACCCCACCCTCACCTGCCTCTGCCCCGGCCGCACCCTACGCCCGTATTCCTGCTCGCTGGTGAGCACTACCAAGCCACCGCGCCCTTACGCAGCTCCGCGCCTTGCCCTCGAGCACACCTGTCACTGTGGACGCGTACGTCGGTGGCACTATAACGAGCATGCGGGATGGCAGAGGAGCACGCACACGGGGCTAGTGGAACCAAGCGTCGTTTATTGACAGCTCTACCCGGCTAGAGGAGGACATGTTGCGGCATGACCTAGCGGAGCTCTGCCGGTCATGATGAAGACGAGGTCAAAACCGATGATGTCGAGGGTTCAAGCAACTCATCTTCGACGTATAGGTAGAGGCCGACCAGGGGAGGAAGAAACTGGTGCCAATTTGCTCAGGTCGATCTGCCTCCTCGCCAATTTTCGAGATCACCGGCGCTTCCTGCCGCGGCCGCCTGGCCATGGCGCTCGGCCATGTTATGGCGGAGGGGGCGGAGATAGATAGGAGCGGTAGGATGCTAGGCGCTTGGCCCGGCGCACCAGCGAGGACAATGCATCAGAGGAGGGGCGACCAATCCATCGACCAGCCATGAAATGACGGCGGACGTGGGCTCGGAGATGCCTTTTTCAAAAAAAAATCCTTCTTACATGTGGGACCCAGTACGCCTCAGGAAATTATTAATGTTTATGCCACGTCATCTTTACAGGTGGGTCCTGCTGTCATAATCCCCGTCAATTTGCGATTAATCCTAGATTAGTGTTTTTTGCGAGAAATTGATTTAGATGTGGTAGTTTTCTGCGATTTGGCGGTCGACTAGTACCATTTGGGAAATTTGACATGTAAAGTGGTAGTTTTAGTCTAATAACTCCTTTGTCGAGTACAACGTCGTCCTAGTGCCTTGTGTTGTACGTCCTCAAGCTCCCCGCTGCGGTGGAACATCGCCAGCGTCGACCTCCCGATGTGCCAGCATGGCCATTCTCGTGCTCGAGCACAAAATCTTTCTTCCCATCACCCCCAACCTCCCAACACCTTTGCCTCCACTCCCTAAGTCTCCCAAGTCGCCTACCCCGCCACGTCTCCTTCCCTCCAGCGTGCGTCACCATCGGCTTACCATCGCAACCATGGTAGGCACCCCTACTGAAACCCGCATACCCGACCTCCTAGTCTCCCGCACCCTTCCCTGCCACTAGTCCCCTCCCCTTCGCCTCCTAGCCGCCCCATCTTCTCCCCCGCCTATCCTGCCATCGCTCCGCGGATGTGCGTGTCAGGCCCGTGCGAACTCCACATAGAGTCCCCGCCTCCCCTTACACCCCTTCCTCCAGAGTCCTCCCCCAGCCCACCCCGCCTCTCCCGACATCCCCACACCCTCGAGCCCTGCCACCATCTCCGTCCCCGCTGCCGTCTGGCCATGCCCCCACGGTCGTGCGACACGCCTATGGGGAAGCCCCGGCCGAGGCCGCCTATGTTAGCACTAATCTTGACTTAGCACATGTTTTATATTATTTATCCACTAGTCTACACGTTGAAGTAGTGAACTTCTAGTGATTAGTGTGCTGGCCAGACTCGTTGGGATTTGCCACGTGCGGTCATGGCTAGAGAATGGCAGCAGAAGACTCGGATCAAGATGGATGCATGGCTAAGGAAAGACTTCTTCAGGGCTGCGTTAGCTACAGTTTTTTCGTCAGTGCGAGACAAGAGTGGTGTCCAAGTCTTGTGGATCATGGGGCTACTCGTGTGGTGCATGGAGCAGCAACTAGCTAGGCTATTTAAGTTGTACTACTTCTACTCCCTCCGTCCAAAAATAACTGAGTTGGGTTTGTCTAGATTTAAATGTATCTATACACTAAAATGCGTCTAGATACATTCGAATCTAGACAAACCCAAGTCAGTTATTTCTGGACGGAGAGAGTACTATTTATGTACGGTGGAGAGGTAATACAGAGAACATGCATTTGTTGCCGAAGTGTACTGTGTCTTCCACTGACTATCTTCTTTCCGTGTGAGTATCAGAGGTAGAAGAAAGGGGTTGTGTGGAGCAGCTCCGTCACTTGGCACTAGATCCATGGCGTTGGCCCCTCACGGTGCCGGTGTCGGGGGAGCTTGGTGTCGCTAACCTACCCGGTGCTGACGACGGTGAACTACACCATCTGGGCCATCAAGGTGGAGGCTATCCTTGACGCCCAAGGCATGTGGGAGGTCTTGTCCCCTGCGGATGGCGTGGAGGTGAGCGAGGCGAAGAACAAGACGGCAAGGGTGCAGCTTCTCAGCACGCTGTCGGAGGACATTTTCATGCAGGTGTCGACAAAAAAGAAGACAAAGGAGGTGTGGGACAACCTCAAGACGAGGTTCGTCGGTGCCGACCGCATCAAGTCGGCACGGCTCTTCACTCTCCGAGGCAAGTTCGACAAGCTGAACATGGCGGATGGGGATCTGCTAGACGACTACGCGGGCAAGATCAGTGGCATGTCAGCGAGGTACGCTAGCCTTGGCTCTACGCTCAGTGACACTGCCATGGTAAAGAAGCTCCTCGACACCGCTCATGACCGGTTGTACCAGGCGGTGGTTGGGATCGAGCAATTCTGTAACCCCGGAGACGATGGCATTAGAGGAGGCGCTGGGCAGGCTCAAGGCGTTCGATGAACGCTCACGGCGCGCGCGCAGGCCGGCGGTGGTGAACGGAGTGATGGCCAGCTCCTGCTCACGACGGCCGAGTGGAAGTCTCAAAAAAGGCCAAAGTCCTCGGAGAAGAAAGGTAAATGCTACAATTGTGGTGTTCGTGGACATTTTCCAGGGAATGTCCAAATCCAAAAAAGGAAGAAGCACTCCTCATGATGGGTATGATGAACTGGCACTACTCTAAAGTATGTCTAGAAAGTAGAATAAGCATGTCAAGTTTAGGAGGAAAATTGTTAGCACTAATCTTGACTTAGCACATGTTTTAGATTATTCCTGTACTAGTGTACATGTTGTGTGGTGTACGTAGCAGTAGTGAACTTCTAGTGATCAGGGTGCTGGCCAGACTTGTTTGGATTTGCGGCATGCGGTCCTGGCTAGAGAATGACAGCAGAAGACTCGGATGAAGATGGATGCATGGCTAAGGAAAGGCCACTTCTTCAGGGCTGCGTTAGCTGCAGTTTTTTCGTCTCTGCGAGGTAAGAGTGGTGTCCGAGTCTTGTGGATCATGGGGCTACTCGTGTGGGGCATGCAACAGCAACTAGCTACTATTTAAGTTGTACTACTTCTATTGTTTATGTATGGTGAAGAGATAATACAGAGAAAAGACATTTATTGCCGGAGTGTACTGTGTGTTCCACTGTCTATCTTCTTTCCGTGTGAGTTTTAGAGGTAGAAGAAAGGGGCTGTCTGGAGCAGCTCCATCAGCCTCCACCACCCCGCTCACCTATCCTCCTTGCCAACCGCGGTGGTCCGCCGCCGCATCGCCGCCTCCGGCCAGTGGGCTCGCCCAGGGGCGGAGCCAAGGGGGGGGCTAGCAGGGGTCAGACCCCCCCTAATGGTTCGCCCCCCTCAACAAATTTAGGCAGGTATTAATGCTGTTTTTTTGCTAATGGCAGTACATAATCATTTCATTAGTCTCAAGGCCTAGCTTAGTCGTTGCAGGTGTACATGTGTACCACGACTACGAAGCCCAACTAAACAGATGGCCATCTTCTGAAGTCTAGGTCATCATAGTTGCCTGAATCTTGTCCATTGATTTTTCTTATTATACCGAGCGTGAGTCTCAAATTTTGGATCTCGCTACTTGGGCGTCTACTAATGCTTGTCCGTGCGTGTCAGGCGGCTTCAGGTAGCCTCTCCTATGATTCATTGATCAAGCAGCGGCGTGGAGTTGTGCGGCTCCGTCCTTGAGGCCATCTTACCATGATACTATCAATTTCCGTACATATATGTATCTGATTACTTGGTTAAGCACTTAATTTTAAAGCCACTGCAGTATACACATGTTTCCACTGTTAGTTTGACAGTCTTTTCTGATAGATCACGTGTTTGGATTACATTACAACAGGCTAGTCCGGTTAGTTAACATACTTGCTGAATGTACTAACTGAATGTAATGTATCTTTATTTTAATTATTTTATGTCTAAGGATGAAGAGGAAAACACCACCAATAGCAATAATTTTCTTTACTAACCGAGAATGAAATGTATCTCTATTTAACTATTTTATGCACAAGGATAAAGAGTAATTGAGTAAAGTAGCAGCAACAACTATAAACTTCTTTGGAAAATCCCTAACAGATTTACGAATATTCTTTTATGATATGTAGTGATGCTTTTTTTTATCTTGGGCAATAATTTATCGCCCCCCTCCCCCCCCTATAGTCTAATCCTGGCTCTGCCCCTGGGCTCGCCACCCTGGTGACGCACTGTGGCAGCCTCCCTATGAGCTATGGAAGCGTCGGGCTCTGCCCCGGCCTCGCGTCCGTGCATGGTCGGGAGCAACCCAGCTCCAACCGCTAGTGGAAAAAGTAAATAAATAATAAGAAAACCATATCCAATTGATCAGCCATCCCCAAAATCAACTAGCTAAAACATATTCTGCAGAATACCTTTCCTCTATGCCAAAGCGTATTACAGAGAATGTATTGTCCCGTAGAGAAAGCGTATTATCCCATAAAGAAAGCGTATTTTCTGGTAGAATGTGTATCCGACCCAGCACACGGCAGTGCGCAGTTATCCGCCGCACGCGTGCCGAATAGTTATTTGTCGCCGCATTGTGCGTTAGATAACTAAACGTCACCGAGCCATAAATCCCAAACCGTAACACCGATTAAGATGAAACTAATTGCTAAAAAACATTCTCGACGACATCTACCAAATGAAACAATTTCCATAATTTTCTGTGATGATTGCATGCGCAGCATTTTTTCGCACGTCTATATGTGGTGACCATCCACTTTGAGCCTGAGTTCTCGATGAACCTACCCAAGACCCTCCTTGCAGTAATCACTTGCTATGAGCCTTCTTGTGGTGTTGTTTGAGAACTAGTTTTCTAAGCTATGTGATGTATTTCATTTCATATGGAATGTTTACTTGTATGCACCGATGTCATGCCATATTTATCTGTGTGCACGTTACTATCATATATGTTACATGTGACATAGTCACCTAAGTGGAATATTCTTACTATGCCATGATATTATTTGGTTCTATGGTTGGTTTGCGTCTTCTTGTTCGTTGGGGGTAGGCATGGACGAGTGTGGGCCGATGACATTCGGGGTTGGGGTATTTGCCAAAATATGAGATGTTCCATTTGGTTCTTTCCTCCATCAAACTTGGTTGTCATAAGCCCGCTATAATTTTGACGCTTGGACATTTGGCCAGATGATTATACCCACGCCAGACTCCAAGTAGTTGGAAATCTTCTAGTTTTCCCCGTGATGTGCTTCGTGAAGATAGCACAGCTTTGCGTAGACTATATGCCCCCACTTCCTTGTTAAATGTCAGACACAAGTGCAGCCGCATACATGTGCGTGTGAGAATTGGATGCATAGCAGACTTCACCATTGAACCATGCGAACCCCAAATAAGTTACCCTGGCCATGAGTTTGGCACAAACAAGTAAAAGGCTCTATTGTTTGGACTTGCTGATAATAAAAGTTTTCTAGTGAAATAATCATCCAAACTTTGATAGGGTTAGTCCCAATGTTTAGAAAATCGGTAATCGTTAACTGCTCGGTCAGGTTGGATTTAGTGATTAATCGAAAATCGGCCTAGTAATCGATTTAATCGGCTGACTATTAATCGGTGAGGTTTTCTGAAAGTTGGAGGTTCCGAACACTAAAATATGCTACATCGAGCCTAAAAGCAATATCTGTTGGAAGTATTAGTGTATTCTACTTTTAATGCTTAAAGTGAAACGTGAGAAAGCTACAAAATGGAAACAATCAATACGTTCTCCGACTTCTAAGACTATAATTTGGAAAAGAAAAATCATTGGCCGACTAAACCTAGACAGCCAGTAATAAAAAATGATCATAGAACAGTAAGACGGCTCAGGAATGCACAAATCAATATAAAACAGCATCAATGCAGTACATTTTACTAACCAGGTGCACACATAAATATAGAGATGTAGCATGACTGTCCAGAGTACATAATCCGGTCTAACAAATAAATCTTAGTTCTCTCACAACCAAAATAAAATAGATAGAAATGGGATTATTAATTTCCCAATATTCAAGGCTGCATCACGGCATCTTCATCTTTATTGTCATTTGTTTCAATAACCCCATCAATGAGCATGACGAATTCCCATCATGTGTCATCTGAATTCCTCCCACCTCAGAAGAACCAGCAGCAGCCGCCATCTATAAAAAAATGTAACTGGTGGAAACAGTATCGTGTATTGCAAAAATTGGCAGCAATTCAACTTACTCCCTCCGATCCAAAATAGTGGATTCAGATTTTCTAATTCGAATGTATCTAGACTTATTTTATCTAGATAAATCCAAATCTAGACAAACCAAGTCAATTAATTTGGATCAGAGGGAGAGGAAGTACAAATAAATTGGTAGCAGATATCTATGGACCACGTAAAACTAGACAGACTACTAATTCAATTTACAAATCACGAGATCAGAAATGCACGAATCGATCAAGGTTCAGAGAATCAATAATTAAATAATCGCTAGAAGGAGAGGATCAGAGGAATAATATGGGTATCGTGCCGTGGATTGTCTTCGAAGGGGAGTAGATCTTGGAGAAACGAGCGGGTAGAAAATTCCCTGGCGCAGGGGTGCAGAGAGAATCAAGGAGGCGGACAGCCGATGGAGAGTAGTCGTGTGGTCCGGCCTCAGGCTCCTACAAGACACGCAGGCGACGAGAGAGTCACACGCCGCTGTACTCTTGCCCCTGTGGATGGCGACAAGAAGATGTGCTCGCTGGAGGCGAGCAATGGGGTGGCGGTGGTTCATCTGCGGCGGCGACGATTCAATCTCATATGTGGTGGCGGAGGAACGGTAGCATAGGGCAGGCAGAGCGTGGCATTTATTGAGGGTAGGGAACCGTGCGGCAGGCGGGTGGGTCGGGCGGAGTGCCATATTTTGACGTTTCGGCTGCACCTATCAATCGGTAAATCCCGTTTAATCACCTGTCAGACCGCTTAAACGGTCCCAGCGAGGAACCTGCCCGATTTGACCTATTCGACACGGTCGTCTGGTGAGCAGCGATTACTCGAACGATTAATCGTCTAATCGGTCAATTTTTTGAACACTGGTTAGTTCATAGTGTCACTGATCTAATCATCGAAGCATTACCACTGTTGTTCTTGTGGGAGACCCCCGTTCTAGTATCCTATTTGAGCCTCCTTCGATGCCATCC
Organism: Avena sativa; assembly: GCA_916181665.1. NCBI lineage: Eukaryota > Viridiplantae > Streptophyta > Magnoliopsida > Poales > Poaceae > Avena > Avena sativa. The sequence goes on along the minus strand of OV702289.1, from coordinate 353,922,803 downwards.
TTATGGTACGGTTGGGATGATTTCAAGAGGATGGTCACCCGGCTGTATGAAGGTTCCGGAGCAAGGCATTTTTCATAGTTGGAAACATGTCGGATTCACTTATGCACATGACAATGTCCTAGTATGAGTCGGTGTCTATAAAGGGAGTGTATTGATAGTGCAAAAGGTCGAGTAAGTGGATCAGACTGCCTTGTGTATGTGATCCTCAAGTATCGATTGTTAATGGTCCACTTAAATATGTAAAGTATTGAAACCTCTCGAAAGTGTAAATCTGGATATCTAGCCTTATTCCAAGGTTATGGAACATCAGTGTCAGTCACACTATTGTCTCTTGTCAAGTATGGGAGGTTTACATTCAAGTTTGATAAAATATGCCCAACGACATGACTTCACTAAATGAACAATAAAGTTTATGCAGGGAATGATACATGAAATGCTAAGAGATGGGGTGGCGGTGAGATTGTTGGGAGCCTTAGAGGTGAGGCCATATCTAACCTCATCTATGCATGCCCACAAGTGATCAATGGCTTGCATGAGGTTGTAAGTCATCGAAAGTGAGTGCATGAGGTTGCACGATAGATACCGTTGAGTTACTTGTGATACTTGGTGTCATTTGGTATTGTCATCTACACGTCATAGGTATGTTCATTTTTTATTGCGGTACTCGATCCAATCCCTCCTGGCTTGGACTCAGTACCCGCAATACCCCTTTGTTTACCGGACATATTGTGTGTCTACGAGGTGGCATTTATTGCCATTCTTAGTACCGATGGCATGCTTCATATTCTTCCTTGTGGTTGTTATATTGCCACCGGGGAGGTTTCTATGCAACCAGCTCCGCTACAACGTCTTGTGTCGCAACTAGAGCGACATTTCTCCAATCACGAACGGTTCTATGTCCTTGTCCAGAAGAGTCGGTCCTTGAGTAGTTGTCTGTTGGGCCACGTAGAGATAAACAAAACTTTTTCCCTACGCGGTGATCCCAAGATCTAGCTGAGGTAGTAGGCCACAAGAATTACCACTAGACGCGCAGTTGCGGAATCGATGAAGCACGCCGCTTGATGTAGTGCAGTCCCCACGATCCATTCCGATCCACGATCATTGAAGTGCTGAACGTACAACACCTCCGTCAGTATCCACACGTACAAGGAGGAGCGCCGGCGGTGGACTGCTAGGTCCGATACGGCGGCTGGCCTGAACTATAGCTAGGGTTTCCAACACATTGAATGACCTAACCGTGTACTTTAAGCACCTGCACCCCAGCTTATATTGGGAGTGAAACTGGGATCCACTCACTTGTGTCCCATTCACTAAAAGGCCTATATTAGTCACTACGAGTCTAAACCACTGACTCTGTCCGTTTCCTATTCGGGTCCAACCCAAACTTGCTCCCGCTCTTAACTGTGTGATCCGATAGGCTCATGGTGACTCGGACACGGTCCGAGTCTCACTCGTGACCGATCAGTCGGTAGCAGCTCCTAGCAGAAGATGCTGACTCCAAAGTACCAAAGAGTCATGACGACATACCTTCCAATGCGACTTTCGTCCAAGTCCCGTTTGCCTCACTATATGCCTTGTCGAACTATAGGCGAATAATCACCATCCCTTAAATAGTTCGACTCTCTTTCTCGATCCTAGATAAGTGATTCATCCGACTAACTCTTAGTCGATCGCCTTGGTTAACACTTAACCGAGTCGCGCAAGGCCATGCATTTCGAATTATATCTTCCGAGATGGCCTAGAGAATATAACTCTAGTCAGAGAGGCAAAGTCCCATCTTGGTTATTCACATCACACATCTTGATTCTCAGTCGACCCGAACTCTGCCTTTATAACTACCCAGTGACGGAACAACGTTTGACAAAACCTAAGTCGGTGATCCTCAACTCGGATTGTGCAATAACCTTGGGTCTAAGGATTACATTGATTGAGACATACAAATGACGACTTGTTCGTTGTATCTCAATATGGGTCAGTCCGACTCTCTAAACTCTTTAGCCGAATCCGTGCAAGTCAGAATAGCATCTCCATGCCCCTGACAAGTGGAACCGAGTCATCGGTCGACTTTCACATTAGTCTAAGTTGTGTGTCCAACACAACCTCAATGACCAAGGACAATTAGTATAAAAAACATGAATATATAGTTCCACAATCGAATCACATATTCAATGATACATATCAGTAGTTCATACATGGACAATAACTTTATGAATACATTGAGAATAACATCATACATGATTGCCTCTAGGGCATATTCCCAATAGTCTCCCACTTGCACAAGTCAATCATGTGACATCACATGTCTAGGCATCTAATGCCCATAGCTCTCAGGTGCGCCTCAAGCTTAGGTTGTGGTAGCGGCTTTGTCAACGGATCCTCAATATTTGCATCTGTGTGTACCTTGCATAACTTGATATCACCTTGATCCATGAACTGGCGAATCAGGTGGTACCGCATGAGTATATGTTTGTTCTTCTAGTATTGTCTAGGTTCCTTGGCTTGTGCGATAGCTTCATTGTTGTCACAATACACGTCTAACGGATTGGATGAGCCCTAAACCGCACCAAGATCCATGAGGAAATTCCTCATCCAAACGGCTTCTTTTGATGTCTCTGAGGCAACAATATACTCAGCCTCTGTCGTAGACACACACACCGTCTCTTGCTTGGGACTCTTCCAGCTCATAACCCCTCCATTTATCACAAACACATATCCGGATTGCAAACGAGAATCATCCGAGTTAGTGAGATAACTCGCATCCTTATAACCCCTTACACTGAGTTCATCCTCACCTCCATAAACCAGGAACATATCCTTAGTCCTTCTCAAGTACTGAAGGATATTTTTTGCCGTTGCCTAGTGGATTTCTCTAGTGGCAGCCTGGTACCTGCTCACAACACTCAGAGCATAGGAAACATCTAGCCTTGTACAAATCATAGAATACATGATGGATCCGACTGCTGAAGCATACAAAATCACACTCATCCGACTTCGCTCATCAGTTGTCGAAGGACACTGAGTCTTGCTAAGTTTTACACCATGGGACATCGATAAGAACCCCTTCTTAGACGATTCATATTGAACTTCTTCAACACTTTGTCCAAATATGTGCTTTGACTCAATCCAATGAGCCGCCTTGATCTATCTCTATAGATCTGGATTCCTAGTATGTAAGTCGCCTCACCCAAGTATTTCATCGAAAAACTCTTTTCCAATGATTCCTTGATTTCTTGCAACATCTGGACATCATTTCCAATCAGTAATATGTCATCCACATATAATATCAGAAAGTTTACTTTCCTCCCACTAAACTTCTTGTATAAACAAGAATCATGATCACTTTTGATGAAGCCAAACAATTTGACTACTTCATCAAAGTGAATGTTCCAACTCTGAGATACTTGCTTCAACACATAAATGGATTTCCGAAGCTTGCATACCTTGTCAGCATTAGCCAGATCAACAAAACCCTCAGGCTGTATCATATACAAGTCCTTGGTTAAATTTCCATTGAGGAAAGTCGTCTTAACATCCATCTGCCATATCTCATAATCAAAATAGGCTGCTATAGCTAACATGATCCGAACTGACTTAAGCATCGCTACGAATGAAAAAGTCTCATCGTAGTCAACTCCTTGAACTTTTTGAAACCCCTTCGCAACAAGCCGTGCCTTATAGCTAGAAACATTTCCATCCATATCAGTTTTCTTCTTAAAGACCCATTTGCACTCGACGGGTCTTGCACCATCTGGCAGATCAACCAAGTTCAAAACTTGATTTTCATCCAAGGACTTTAACTCGGATATCATGGATCCAAGCCATGACTCAGAATCAGATCCCACCATTGCTTCCGAATAAGTTGTCGGCATATCACTATCCAACAATAACACATCATGAACACTTCACAATCTTGCCAATCTTCGCAGTGTCGGTGTGGTACCATGACTGTATCAACCTCTAAGGCTTTTGCCGACTCGCTACTGGCCAGTACCTCTTGAATTTCTTTGAGCTGCACCGTGCTCCCACTGACTCCCCAACTGAGAAACTCTTTCTCAAGGAAGACACCGTTCTGAGCAATAAACACTTTGCCCTCTTCTCAGTTGTAGAAGTAGTAACCCAAGGTTTCCCTCGGATACCCCACGAAAATAGACTTATCTGACTTGGCTATAATCTTGTCCGAGTGAAGTCGCTTGGCAAAAGCTTCACAACCCCAAATCCTAAGAAAAGACAAACTCGGGTTCTTGCCAGTCCATATCTAACCTCATCTATGCATGCCCACAAGTGAGCAATGGCTTGCGTGAGGTTGTAAGTCATCGAAAGTGAGTGCATGATGTTGCATGATAGATACCGTTGAGTTACTTGTGATACTTGGTGTCATTTGGTATTGTCATCGAATCGTCACATGTATGTTAATTTTTGATTGTGGTACTCGATCCAATCCCTCCAGCTTGGACTCAGTACCCGCAATATCCCTTTGTTTACCGAACGTATTGTGTGTCTACTAGGCGGCATTTATTGCCATTCTCGCTCCCGATGTCATGCTTCGTATTCTTCCTTGTGGTTGTTAGATTATCGTCGGGGAGGTTTCTATGGAACTAGCTCCGCTACAACATCTTGTGTCGCAACTAGAGCGACATTGCTCCAATCAAGCATGGTTCTATGTCTTTGTCCAGAAGAGTCGGTCCTTGAGTAGGTGTCTATTGGGCCACGTAGATATAAGCAAAACTTTTTCCCTACACGGTGATCCCAAGAGCTAGCTGAGGTAGTAGGCCACGAGAATTACCACTAAACGTGCAGTTGCGGAATTGATGAAGCACGTCGCTTGATGAAGTGCAGTCCCCATGGTTCGTTACGATCCACGATCATCGAAGTGTTGAATGTATAACACCTCCGCCAGTATCCACATGTACGAGAGGAGCGCCGGCGGTGGACTGCTAGGTCTGGTACGGCGGCTGGACTAAACTGGAGCTAGGGTTTCCAACACATGGAATGACCTAACTGTGTACTTTAAGCACCTGCGCCCCAGCTTATATAGGGAGTGAAAGTGGGCTCCACTCACTTGTGGCCCATTCACTAAAATGCATATATTAGTCACTGCGAGTCCAACTCACTAACTTAGTTCGTTTCCTATTCGAGTCCAACGCAAATTTTCTCCCACTCTTAAGTGTGTGACCCGACAGGCTCATGGTGACTCGGACATGATCCGAGTCTCACTCGTGACTGATCAGTCAGTAGCGGCTCCTAGCAGAACGTGATGACTCCCAAAGTACCAAAGAGTCATGACGACATACCTTCCAATGCGACTTTCGTGCAAGTCCCTTTTGCCTCGAACTATTGGCGAATAATCATCATCCCTTAAATAGTTCGACTCTCTTTCTCGATTCGAGATAAGTGATTCATCTGACTAACTCTTAGTCGATCGCCTCGGTTAACACTTAACCGAGTCGCGCATGGCCATGCATTTCGAATCATATCTTCCGAGAGGGCCTAGAGAATATCTCTCTCCAGTCGGAGAGGCAAAATCCCATCTTGGTTATTCACATCACGCAGCTTGATTCTCAGTCGAACCGAACTCTGCCTTTATAACTGCCTAGTGACGGAACAACGTTTGGCAGAACCTAAGTTGGTGATCCTCAACTCAGATTGTGCAATAACCTTAGGTCTAAGGATTACATTGATTGAGACATACAAATGACTACTTGTTCGTTGTAACTCAACATGGGTCAGTACAACTCGCTAAACTCTTTAGCCAAATCCGTGTAAGTCGGAATAGCATCTCCATGCCCATAACAAGTGGAACTAAGTCATCGGCCGACTTTCACATTAGTCTAAGTTGTGTGTCCACCATAACCTCAACGACCAAGGACAATTAGTATGAACAACATGAATATACAGTTCCACAATCGAATCACATATTCAATGATACATATCAGTAGTTCATACATGGCCAATAACTTTATGAATACATTGGGAATAACATCATACATGATTTCCTCTAGGGCATATTCCCAACAGTCTCCCACTTGCACTAGAGTCAATCATCCGACATCATATGTCTAGGCATCTAATGCCCATAGCTATCAGGTGTGCCTCATGCTTCGTTTGTGGTAGCGGCTTTGTCAACGGATCCACAATGTTTGCATCCGTGTGTACCTTGCATAACTTGATATCACCTTGATACACGAACTGGCGAATCAGGAGGTACCGCATGAGTATATGTTTGTTATTCTATTGTTGTCTAGGTTCCTTGGCTTGTGCGATAGCACCATTTTTGTCACAATACACGTCTAACGGATTGGACGAGCCCTAAACCATACCAAGATCCATGAGGAAATTCCTCATCTAAACGGCTTCTTTTGCTGCCTCCGAGGAAGCAATATACTCAGCCTCTCTCGTTGATGCAGACACCGTCTCTTGCTTGGAACTCTTCCAGCCCACAGCCCCTCCGTTTATCACAAACACATATCCGGATTGTGAACGAGAATCATCCAAGTCAGTGAGATAACTCACATCCGTGTAACCCCTTATAGTGATTTCAGCCTCACCTCCATAAACCAGGAACATATCCTTAGTCCTTCTCAAGTACTTAAGGATATTTTTAGCCGCTGCCCAGTGGATTTCTCAAGGGTCAGCCTGGTACCTGCTCACAACACTCAGAGCATAGAAAACATCTGGCCTTGTACAAATCATAGCGTACATGATGGATTCGACTGCTCAAGCATACGGAATTGCACTCATCCGACTTCGCTCATCAGTTGTCGAAGGACACCGAGTCATGCTAAGTTTTACGCCATGAGACATCGATAAGAGCCCCTCCTTAGACGATTTCGTGTTGAACTTCTTCAACACTTTGTCCAAATATGTGCTCTGACTCAATCCAATGAGCCGCCTTGATCTATCTCTATAGATCCGGATTCCTAGTATGTAAGTCGCCTCACCCAAGTCTTTCATCGAAAAACTCTTTTCCAATGATTCCTTGGTTTCTTGCAACATCTAGACATCATTTCCAATCAGTAATATGTCATCCACATATAAGATCAAAAAGTTTTCTATGTTCCCACTAAACTTCTTGTATAAACAAGAATCATGATCACTTTTGATGAAGCCAAACGATTTGACTACCTCATCAAAGCGAATGTTCCAACTCCGAGATGCTTGCTTCAACCCATAAATGGATTTCCGAAGCTTGCATACCTTGTTAGCATTAGCCAGATCGACAAAACCCTCGGGCTGTATCATATACACGTCTTCGGTTAAATTTCCATTGAGGAAAGCCGTCTTAACATCCATCTGCCATATCTCATAATCGAAATAGGCTGCTATAGCTAACATGATCTGAACTGACTTAAGCATCGCTATGGGTGAGAAAGTCTCATCGTAGTCAACTCCTTGAACTTCTCGGAACCCCTTCGCGACAAGCCATGCCTTATAGCTAGAAACATTTCCATACATATCAGTTTTCTTCTTAAAAAGACCCATTTGCGCTTGATGGGTCTTGCACCGCCTGGCAGGTCAACCAAGTTCCAAACTTGATTTTCATCCATGGACTTTAACTCGGATATCATGGCTCCAAGCCATGACTCGGAATCAGATCCTGCCATTTGCCGGCTCATCACTGTACAATAGTAACACATCACGAACACTTCGCAATCTTGCCGATCTTCATAGTGTCGGTGCAGCTGTCGGCTCGGGTACCATGACTGGCTCAACCTCTAAGGCTTTTCCCGACTCGCTACGGGCCAGTACCTCTTGAATTTATTCGAGCTGCACCATGCTCCCACTGACTCCCCGACTGATAAACTCTTTCTCAAGGAAGACACCGTTCCGAGCGACAAACACGTTGCCCTCTTCTTGGTTGTAGAAGTAGTAACCCAAGGTTTACCTCGGATACCCCACGAAAATACACTTATCCGACTTAGCTGTAAGCTTGTCCGACTGAAGTCACTTGACAAAAGCTTCACAACTCGCAAATCTTAAGAAAAGGCAAACTCGGCTTTTTGCTAGTCCACATCTTGTGTGGTGTCGTCTCTACCGACTTTGATGGTACTCTGTTTAGTGTGAATGCTGTAGTTTCTAGACAATAACCCCAAAATGATAAAGGCAGATCTGTCCGACTCATCATTGATCGTACCATGTCTAACAAGGTCTGATTCCGCCTTTCCTACACACCATTTCTCTGCGACGTTCCTGGCGGAGTGAGCTGGGGAACTATTCCACAACTCTTCAGATGGTCATCAAACTCATGGCTCATGTACTCGCCTCCTCGGTCCGACCGAGGAAACTTTATTTTCTTGCCGAGTTGATTATGTACCTCATTCTAGAATTCCTTGAACTTTTCAAAGGCTTTTGAATTATGTTTCATCAAGTAGATATATCCATACCTACTCAAATCATCAGTGAAGGTAATGAAGTAATTATAACCACCTCTAGTTGTCGTGCTCATCGGGCCACATACATCACTATGTACTAGTCCCAATAAGTTGGACGCCCTTTCAAAACTCTTTGCAAAAGGTTCCTTGGTCATCTTGCCGAGTAGGCATGATTCACATGTCTCGAATGACTCCAAGTCGAATGAAGTTAGGAGTCCATCATCATGGAGCTTCTTCATGCGTTTCCAACATATATGACCAAGGTGACAGTGCAAAAAGTAAGTCATATTTAGATCATTTGGTTTCAACCTTTTCACATTTATGTTATAGACAGATTCACCATCAACATTCAAAATAAATAACCCGTCCTGGATGGGTGCAAAGCCGTGAAACATATAATTCAAATACAAAGAACAACCATTATTCTTAATATTCGACTCATAGCCTTGTCTTATCAAACATGAGGCAGAAATAATGTTTTGACTAAGCACTGGAACATAATAACAATTATTCAGCTCCATTAAGAATCCATAAGGTAAATGAAGTTGCATCATGCCGACTTCCAATGCAGTGACTCTCGCTTTGTTGTCGACTCGAATGCCAACCTCGCCTCTCGCCATGCTCCTAGTTCTTACCAGCCCCTACAACGAGTTGCAGATGTGAATAACTGATCTGGTATCATATACCCAAGAATTACCAGTGCATCAGCAAGATAAATGTCTATAACATTGCAAACAAGTGTACCTGAGCAAGAAGTCACAACTCCACTCTTGGCTTTGTCAGCCAGATACTTGCTGCAATTCCTCTTCTAGTGGCCACCCTCCTTGCAATAGAAGCAAGTGGATTCAGCTGTAGGAGATGGCTTTAGTCCCTGAGTAATTGCTTTGGACCGGGTCCTCGGTCTTACCTCCCGACTTTTCTTTCTTCTTCTTGGTCCAAGAACTCTTCTCGAACTTAGCCTTATTCTACACCACCAACCCTTGACTGGTGCCTTTCTTGATATCCGCCTCAGCCTGCTTCAGCATCCCATGTAATTCCATGAGCTTCTTATCCATACCATGCATGTGATAGTTTGATATGAACTGGCCATATGCACTAGGAAGAGAGTTCAGAATTATGTCTGTAGCGAACTCTTCACTAATGGGGTAGCCCAGCCTTTCCAGAGACTGCACGTAACCAACCATCTTGATCACATGCAGACTCAGTGGATCGCCATCCTTAAGCTTGCAACTCGACAAAGCCTGAGAGACTTGATACCTCTTAGTCTTTGTCTGATCCTGGAACATACTTTTGAGGCTTTCGATCATATCGTTATGCCTCAACATTCTCGAACTATTGCTGCAAGTCTGGTTCCATGTGAGCAAGCATAAGACGGCTAATTTCCGTTGACTCATCACAAGTCCTATGGTAGGCATTGGTGGCTGCGACAGTCGCATTCTCATTTGGCTCATCTAGAAGTGGGTTGTCTAGGACATGGTCCCTCTTTTCTTGCTTGAGAACAATTCTTAGATTACGATACCAGTTGGTGAAATTAGTTCCATTCATCTTATCTTTCTCTAAGATGATTCTCAAAGCAAAACTGGATAACTGAGGGAGATTGCTTGGTGCCATTGATCTATAATAGAAAAATATGCAAAACACTTAAGACATGTATCCATAAAAGCGCAAGCATATGAAACATTTTAATACTTATGCTCCCACTAGAACCAACACCCCTCTGATGGTTACTTAGTGATTCAGGACCCTAAATAAGCAAGTCGACTAGTGAGCTTTAGCATCACCGCTAGTCGTCAAGTGATCTAGCTAGACAACTCCTTGTCAGTCATACAACTCATGTTGGACGGGTGGCATCACATGCCCCGGCTCCCATTCGACTTTTCTCCGAGTCCCACAACCATTGTGATAGACCCGTCTACATTACCGAGTGCTTCCACTGTAAGAGTCCGACTTGAACCCACCTAGTCGGAAAGAATTGATAGCACCTCAATTTTATGAGCCCACTACTAAAAATGTCCGGCTTGTGATGGTGCAGCACTGGCGGGGAAATCGACTAGACCTTCTTTGAGGGATTACTTTCTACCAACTATATAATAGAGGTAAAAACAAAGACATAACAATAACACAAAATAAAGCAATTATAATGTGAAATGGTATGGCTCTCTTCATGGCGATCTCCATCTCCACAAAGCTTGTAATTCGACTCGTGTGAACTCTTGTCATGTGCCATATTACTCCATATAGCCGACTTGTACATCGACTTGTATGATGTAACATCCCAAAACTTTAATTAAGGTTATCAAGATCCAAATCACCAAATTTAGGGTTAACAAAATCTTTTAATAATTAAAACAATTAGGAATGCATATGTGTGTTGCATTAATATAGAATTGTTTTGAATTGCCATGTTTGTTTGTTCTAATGGTTGTAAAATAATTCAAAGGTGATTTCCACATCACCTAGATCATTCCTAAGCAAAATCCAAAGAGAAAGAAATCAAATGGAATTAATAAAGGCAAATGGTCACTTTTGCCATTTTAATCCACTAGGCCACTTTAGGTGTTCCTAGAAGTCAAATTCAAACACAAACAATTTTAACTCTTTGCACCCCTTGCTAGTACAAGTAATGATCTACCAAGGCCCACTTTGAAATCGTACAAAAACATTTGAACTCTAATTTTTAATGGCATTTGAAAATGGAATCCATTTCATATGCATAGATCAGACTTTTCTAAAAACCACTCAAATGAGTTCTCCTTGACAATCCCAAGCAACCACAGATGCTTAAGCATATGACTAACACATCCACCAAAAATCATTTCAAAATTACATTAAAATTTTCTTGCAGCCATTTTGTCGAACAGTTGGTAGGCAAATAAAATCTGCCTAACTAACACTATTGTTGATCAATGCTTTGTCGAGCCATTTGGCTCAATCTTGTCCCCTCTGCTCTCCCTTATCCCCCTAGCTCTAACAAAGCCATCACAAAGCTACCATTTAGCCCCCAGCTATAGTGCCGCACCACCCCGATGCCATGATCGCCGGCCGACCATGCACACGTCGCAGGAGCACACACCTCCCTCTTCCGCCGCTCCAGGGAGGTAGGCGTGATAGCACCGCCGCCCTTGGTCCCTTACCCGAGCCTTGCCAGCCCCTGGACCACCGAGGAACGCTCGCGCCCATCGCCTCTACACCATGCACAGCTCACGCCAGAGCGCCGTCCCCAACAGGACAGCACGAGCCGCGCCTCTTGCACGCGCTGCTCCGCCTTAACCCCGGCACACTCCCAAACAATCCCTTTTCCCGCCACGCAACCAGCAGCCACCGCACGCCGTGTCGAGCACCGCCTCTGCTGTGCAGAGCATCGCCCTTTCCCGACCAAGCGCCACCACCCCTAGCGTCGCCTTTACGTCGTAGCTGACCGCCAGGAGGCAAGCCACCATCCGCCCATGCCTCTTGCACCCTGTACCATCGTCACCGACGAGCTCACCGTCGCCCTCACGGTCTCCTCGTCGAGCCTATATAAGGAGCCCTCCCCAGCACAAATTCCTCACACCACTCAACTCCCCTCTCTCTCAGAACCACCTCACACCATCGCCGGAGCCGCTCGAGCAGCAGTTCACTGGAATTGTGCCGGAGTTCACCGTAGTAGAGAAGAAAGGGGCCCGTCGATTTCGTCCACCCCAGGAGCCGCCGCGACCTCGCCTGAGTCCGCCGTCGTCTCCTTGTTTGATCACCCCCATCGCCACGTTAGCTGGAGCCCTGGTAAGCCCCCATTGCACCCCCACCGAGCCGCTAGGCTTCCGTCTCACCGGCGACCTGTCCGTCGTCAACGACGAGCCATGACTGTTGATCTAGGTTCTAATCGTGCGGTCCACATTGCCCCGTACCGCTTCGCGTTAGAAGAGCCGCTAACATGTGGGACCCCCTGTCAGCTGTCCTCTGCGTCGCGGAGTGTAACTGGGCCGGCCCGTTAGTGTTCCGGCGCTGGCCCTAGAATTCAAATTTAGGTTTTTCTATTTAGACTTAATCTAGTTTCTGTCCCCTTGTTTAAAAATAATTTCAGAAAGATTTATTTAACCAAATGACATGAATCCAATTTTGTTGGAAAGCTAATTTAAATCTCTATCCAAGCCCGTTGGATTTAAATAAATTAGAGTTATAGATTACCTATAGCAAAAATAACAAAACCGAGACTTTTCTACATTCAAACATTTTTCAAAATTCAACCATAATAGCTTTTGAGTTGATTCCAACTCTCAAAAATCACATTTGATAATACCTATCTGAATATGTAATAATTTAGGTTTACATGCAGTGACTTTGGACTAGTACCAAAATAATGCTATATAGGCATTTCTAGTCACTTTAAATCATTAAATATTAATCGTATACTTTATAAAATGTGATCCAACATTTAAATCCCATTCCCATGTATTAGAATATATGGTGATGACATGTGTCCACATGATCCCATATTTTAAATGGATAATATTAAATCTTAGTTAATTTCAATGAGTAGAAATTACTTTTCTCAAATCAAATAAATGAAACTAGTTCATTAAATCTTGTGATGAATGTGATGGTACTAGATCATCAAGTGTGTGCCTTAGTGTGCTAAATAGACTAGTTAAGTATTGTTTGGTGATTGTGTATCCCGTATGTATTTATAGACGATAGTACCAACCAAGTCTACAAGGAGGAGGAGTTCTACCCCGAAGAAGATGAGGAGAATTTCAACCGCTGCACCAACCAAGGCAAGCTATTATTGGCAAGCTAATACTTGCAAGCCATCACTAGATGCAAGTTAACCTAAGCAAGATGCATTAGGCATGCTTTGGTTATACCTTTTTGATTTATACCCATCCCAAGTTTTCTTACAAGCTTTACTTTCTTTTACTTTACCAAAGTTCCTTACTTTGTTTATAGATAGCATAAAGAGTATAAAACTTATCCTATATAGTTAGACTTAAATGTCATTCTATGGCATGAGATTGAGATTAGCATCCCACTTTAGTGAACACTCTTAACTTAGTGATTAGAGCTAAACCAAAAACTTGACCACTTTAGATGGGAATACTTGGTGAAAATGACTTGTGAAAACCTTGGAATGATGAGTCATTCTATTGAGATGTTTTGACATGTGTTGAGAAACACAATTGGTTTATGATGATGATGAAAATATTGAGGCATGAGCCTTAACCCCTTTATAAAAACTGATGGTTGGGTTCGGATGCGATACCATTCCAATTTTACCATACAACCACAATACCTGAATTGGGTAAGGCTTAGCCGGAAGTTTATATGCATTAGTATTGGTTCCCTCGTGGGAGAGATGTTGAGGGCAAACCTTTAGGGTGGCCCGATCTTTCACAAATCCCACTCAAATCGAGGGTGGACTGCGGGGAAAGGAGGAAAGGATGAACACGACGAACACACGCACGAAGAACGCGATGAATACACACACAAAACCACGATAAACACCAATAGCTCACGCCGGCGGTGATCGGTCCGGTGCAATCCCTATGATCGGCGTCGGGCGGAGGACTCTCTCTCGAACCGACATGGCGAGATGGGAGACTCGATGATAATTTTGACGTCTTGGCAAAGGGACACCGATGCCAAGGCCTTGTAGAATGCGGAGGCACGATGCAGAATCCAACGAGGTTTGGTGATATTGGTGCTCCTTGGTTAAGGAGCATGAGGCAAGAACTAGATAGATCCACAAAGGGGTTTCCACTAATTCCAATATCATGCCTAGGGTTTACAATGGAGGTGGGGGACTATATATAGGCCAACCACAAGTTCAGGGGTAATTCAGGCATTAAAGTAGAGTTCTGGGCGAAGTAGAGGGGTACATGGGCCACAAGGCCCAGCTAGGCTCGTAGGCCCATCTTCAGGCCGGACAGTCCGGGTCGGAACAGCCGGACAGTCTGGGGCAGCCGGACACTCCGGGTAGTGTCCGGGGAGTGTTTGAACTGGCCTTCTGAATGTCCATGCCAGGTTGGGGCTGGGGCAGGCCGGGCACTTCGGCCGAGTCACACCGGACACTCCGGCTGCGCCGGACACTCCGGCTTGTTCCTGGCGGACACTCTGGTTCAGTCGTCTTCAGCTTAGGTGCAGCTTCAGGGCTCGTGGGTCGACGCGGTGGGGGTTTGTACCTGATGATGCATAGAGTAGTCGTATGAAGTAGCAAGCCATCCAGGTGTATGTCAAAGTCACATGATGAGAGGAGCGAATTCACCTTATCTTGGAGGAGCTTGGCTCGGGCACGGGTCATCGGTCCACTTGGGGGACTCAGTGGTGTAGATGTAGGAGCGTCCGTAGGACGGACCACATCAGCTCCCCCTTGGGAAAGAGTCGTCCTCGACTCTTCATGGTTATCATCTTGAACATCTCCATGGTAGGGTGAGAGATCCTTGAAATTGATTGTATTGCTTGCAAGGTACTTGGAGGTCAGTATGTCGATGATGTAGGCGTTGTTGTTGATTCTTTTGATGACCTTGAAGGGACCATCTCCTCCTGGCTTGAGCTTGGAGTCATGTTCCTTGGGGAAGCGGTCTTTGCTTAGGTGTATCCACACAAGGTCACCTTCTTCAAAGATCATCTCCTTCTTGTCCTTGTTTAACCTTGGAGCTTGGCGAAGGACTTGTTGTTCGATAGTAGCTCTTGTTTCTTCATGAAGCGTCTTCATAGCTTGTGCACGCTTCTCGACATCCATGTTCGTGCCCTCGTGGAGAGGTAGTGGTAGGATGTCAAGCGCGGTGAGGGGCTCGAAACCATAGACGATCATGAATGGACTCATCTTGGTTATTGAGTGCTTGGATCGGTTGTAGGCGAACTTGGCGTGGGGAATGCATTCCTCCCAATCCTTCAAGTTTTTCTTGATCAACACACGTAGAAGAGTTCCAAGGCTTCGGTTGACAACCTCGGTTTGTCCATCGGTTTGAGGATGCGACGCGGATAAAAAGAGGAGCTTGACGCCGAGCTTGGCCATGAGTGTCTTCCATAAGTAGCTCATGAATTTGACATCGCGGTCGAAGACGATTGTTCTTGGCACACCGTGAAGAAGGACAATTTCCCTGAAAAACAGATTTGCAACATGTGAAGCATCATCGGTCTTATGGCACGGTATGAAGTGTGCCATTTTGGAAAAGCGATCCACAACAACAAATATAGAATCATGACCATGCTTAGATCCAGGCAATCCTAACACGAAATCCATGCTAATGTCGGACCAAGTTGTATGAGGAATAGGAAATGGCATATAAAGACCATAGGGATTAGCTTGCGATGTAGCTTGGACACATGGCGTGCATCGTTGAATGTAGCGCTCCATGTTGGGCTTCATCTTGGGCCAAAAGTAGTGAGTGGAGAGCATGTCCAATGTCTTGTTACGGCTAAAGTGACCCATGAGGCCTCCACCATGAGATTCTTGGAGAAGCAAAAGTTGGAGCGACGATTTCGGAATGCAAAGCTTGTTTTGTTTAAAAAGAAAGCCCTTATGCAAATAGAAATCATCAAATCCTTTGTCAATGGAGCACTTTGCGAAAATTGGTTCAAAGAACGGGTCGGAAGCATACAAAGATTTTATTTCCTCAAGACCCAACATGTTGACTTCAAGTCTCGTAAGAAGGCTTGTGTGCTTGCGAGACAAAGCATCCGCAACTACATTATATTTGCCCTTCTTATACTTGACTATGTACGGGAAATACTCCATGAACTCAACCCACTTAGCGTGTCTCTTACTCAAGTTGGCTTGGCCTTTGAGATATTTCAACGACTCATGGTCAGAATGTATGATAAATTCTTTGGACCATAGGTAGTGTTGCCACACTTGAAGGACACGAACTAAGGCAAAAAGCTCTTTGTCATAAATAGGATAATTAAGGCGAGCACCATCGAGTTTCTCGCTATGGTAGGCCATAGGACGTCCTTTTTGCATAAGGACTCCTCCAATGCCAATACCACTAGCATCACACTCTACCTCAAAAGTTTTTGTGAAATCCGGTAACGCAAGGAGAGGTGCTTCGGTGAGCATCTTTTTAAGTTCATCAAAAGCTTTTTGTTGTGCTTTGCCCCACACGAAGGTGATATTCTTTTTCGTCAACTCGTTGAGAGGACAAGCAATGGTGGAAAAGTCTTTCACAAAGCAACGATAGAAACCGGCCAACCCATGAAAACTTCGGAGTTCACTCACATTTGTTGGGATGGGCCAATCTCGTATGTCCTTTACCTTGGAAACATCAACTTCAATCCAAGAAAAATCAACTTGTCTTTATCAAAAGTGCACTTGGGAAGATTAGCATAAAGCTTTTCATGTCTAAGGATTTGCAAGACTTCCTTGACATGTGTTATATGGTCCTCAAGTGATTTGCTATAAACAAGAATATCATCGAAATAGACAACAACACTTTTTCCAATGAGAGAATGCAAGATATGATTCATGAGGCGCATGAAGGTGGATGTGGCATTAGATAAACCAAAGGGCATAACCAACCATTCATAGAGACCAAGTTTGGTCTTGAAGGCGGTTTTCCATTCATCACCTTCAGCCATGCGTATTTGATGGTAACCACTACAAAGATCAATTTTCGAAAAAATAGTGGCTCCACACAACTCATCAAGCATGTCATCGAGACGTGGTATGGGATGTCGATAACGCACGATGATAGCATTGATTGGATGGCAGTCCATGCATAACCGTAGCGTATCATCTGTTTTTGGAACAAGTATCACGGGTACGGCACTTGGACTAGTGCTAACTTGGATCAAACCTTTGTAGACGAGTTGGTTGATTTGACGTTCAATCTCCTTTGTCTCCTCCGGGTTCGTGCGGTAAGCGGCACGGTTGGGAAGTGGTGCACCGGGGATGAGGTCAATGCAATGTTTGATGCCTCGAAGAGGAGGTAGTCCATGTGGAAGCTCTTCGGGGAACACATCCTTGAATTCCTGCAAAACATTCATCAAAGATGGAGGAACATTGGTTAATTCATTAGTTCCTTGCGCTAGTCCCTTGCAAAGGAGGACATAGTGCAAGATGGATGGGTTGTTCCGCACATCTCTCATCTCACTTTTGGTGGCAAGGAGAACACTCTTAGTTTTTCCACTCGAGTTTGGCTTGTGGCTCTCACTCACTATGAGGTGGTTCTCTCTCTCACCGCTCGTCTCACAAGTAGGTGTTGTGCTTTGCGCCCTCGCTAAAGCCTTTGCATTGTCCGCAATTATTTGTCTAGGAGTCATCGGTTGCAAAACACATGTTTTGTTGAGCCATTTGAAGGTGTATACATTGGTGTGACCATCATGTTGAGCAGCCTTGTCAAATTGCCATGGTCGACCAAGAAGCATGTGGCAAACTGTCATAGTAGCCACATCACACTCCACCGTATCTTTGTAAGGACCAATGGCGAAGGAGACCGATACGGTATGCTTGATCTTCACGGACCCTTGGTCACTTAGCCATTGCACGTGGTAGGGGTGCTTATGCGGATGGAGGGTGAGGTTGAGCTTCTCACACAACTCGGTGCTAGCAAGGTTGTGGCAACTCCCTCCATCAATGATCACCTTGATATATTTGCCATTGATGCCGGCTCGTGTTTGGAAGATATTGGAGCGTTGGTCTTCATGCTCTTGTGCTTGAGTGGTCAAGATCCTTGTGACGACAAGCGAAGGACTTGCGTCATGTTCACACATAAGAAGTTCTTGGTCATCTTCCACTCGTTGCCTTGCCATTGCTTCCTTGACTCGGGCATCAAATTCATCTTCACTCAAGTACTCTTCATCACCATTGTCATGGATGAACAAGAATTTCTTGTTTCCACATTCGGCCGACTTGTGTCTTTTACCTCCACACTTGTAGCATTCACCATTGAAAGGTGTATCACTCTTTGCTTGTTTGCCACTTGGGGGCGGTTTTCCTTCAGGAAGTGTGGGCTTGAAGGAAGGCTTGGGGGTACTTGAGGAGCTTCCATTGAAAGTTGTTGGTGTAGCGGTTGAAGCTTGCTTGTAGGTGAAGTATGTCTTGGGCTTGTTATACTTGATATCCTCTTGCACTTGACGTTCAGCCTTTGTTGCTATGTGCACAAGCTCAACCATGGTGTTGTGTGTTTGGAACTTGACGATGCACTTTATTGGGTGATTCAAGCCAATAAGGAAATGTTCCATGGTTTGCTCCATGCGTTCATCAATGTTGGCACGAAACAAGTTGAGTTCCATTTCCTTGAAGTACTGTTCCACGGTCTTTGTCCCTTGACGAGGCGCTTTAAGGTTGTTGAAGAGGTCACGCGTGTAGTGCGCGAGGACGAACCGGGATCTCATGTGAGCCTTCATGTCATGCTAAGTTGTGATTGGTGGCTCTTGCCTTGCATCACGAGCAACTTGAACTTGTTCCCACCAAAGGTTGGCGTAATCATCAAACTCAAGCGAAGCCATGGCGACCATCTTCTCATTGCTATAGTTGTGCATGCAGAAGATCTTGTCGACCTTGAGTGCCCATGAGAGGTATTCTTCAGGGTCACTAGATCCGGTGAACTTGGGCATTGTGAACTTGAGCTTGCCAAATGTTTCTTCCTCATTGCGGTCACGGTAGCGATTGTTGCCATGTTGATGATGGTCTTCATCTTCCATGCGATTGTTGTGACGAGCTTGTTGACGATCTTGTGGTTGAGGAGGTGGAACTTGGTTCTCGTGACCTTGTTGCGGAGCTTGCTCTTGATATGGTTGTGGAGGAGTTTTCTCTTGTTCTTGGCACGGTTGTTGACGGTGTTGAAGCGCTTGGGCCTCATGGTGGTGAGGGGGTGGAGCCTCTTGACGCGGTTGACGATGAAGGGGAGGCTCGTTCCTCGGTTGGTGACGTTGGTTAGGCACATGGGCCTCACAGCGAAGATCATGGTCGTGAGCCTCTTGACGTGGTGGGCGTCGCTCAACTTGTATCACTTGACACTCCAAGTTTTGTTGAGATGGAGGAGGCGCCTCGTGATGACCATGGTGTCGGTGTGGACGTTCATGACGTTGATGACGAGGAGGAGGATCTTAGAGAGATTCACGTCAATGACGAGCTTGATTCTCCAAATTGGAGTCATCACTTGTTGTGTCAAGTATGTGTCACGGTCGATGGTGGTAGACTTGTGGTTGCACTTGTGGTTGCACTTGCGGTTGCTCTTGTGGTTGCTCTTGTTGGAGCACTAATGCCCTTGTGTGATGACGGTGTGCTTCTTGCCTTGCTCTTGGCCTTGAAGAGAAATCACCATCATAGCTTGACGTTGTGGCGTGCCGTGGGGAAGGTACATAGTTCGAAGAACTTCCATCTTCAACCATGGGGGCATCATTGCGTCTTGGAGCACTTGGATGAAGATCTTGTTGAAGAGGTGCATGACGATGCGAAGAACTTGCAGCACTTGATGCGCGTGAACGTGGCCTTGCCATTCCGTCGATGAGGCATCGAAGATTGTCATTTGTTTCAGCGATGGAGCATTGGAGAGCCTCATTTTGGTGGCCGAAATTGTGATGCATTGCATGCATTTTTCATTCGAGGCCGTCGAAGCGGTTGTCAATGTTCTTGAACTCGGCTTGCGTCTCACCAAATTGTTCATCTTGTCTTGTCTCAAGGGCTTGGCAACGTTCACGGAACTCTTGTCGAACGATGAAGTGACTTGCGCGCGTCATGTATGGACCTTGATCTTCTTCTTGGGGAGGTGGTTGGCTCGACTCAACGTGCCTATCCATCATGCAAAACACACAAGTATTGTATATGGAAGTGGAATATGGTGGTGTTAGCCTTGTACCTCACCTTGGGGATTGCACCAAACTAGAAACCACAAGTGAGAGCTATCAGCGTGCAAAGTGGAATTGCAAAGAAAACTCACACTAAAGAAAGAACTAACTCTCAAAAGCTTGTTGGTGGTAGGTTAGGATTGTGGAATGCCAAAGAACCAACCAAAAGAAAAGGGATAGTTAAAAGTGGGTAAAATCCAACAAAGCTCAAGTCAAAGGCGAAGGTCAACAACTCAAAAGGGTGACGGGAACCTATGACTATATACACACACGTGGAGATAGTTGGGATTGACACGATTATGAAAATGAGCAAACAAAATATCCTAACAAAGACTAAGCTCGTTGTCGTGCCAATGCAAGGAGAGACCGTGGCTCGTTTGCAAAGAAGAAAAGTGAGCAACGGATTTGTGCACTTGCCTTGGGCGCTCTGCTTTCTCTCTTGCTTACAAGCTTTGAGACTCTCTTTGGCAATGGGAGACTATTTTTTCTTTTGCTTTTTCTTTGTTTTTTTTGCTCTCCCTTGATGCTACCTAGTCACACTTGATATTGCTCTTGGACTCTCACTATCCAAGGACAAATGCACAATGCTCAAGCAAACACAAGATGAGCCACTCTCATGGGGTAGGTATACACAAAGGAAGATAGGGGTTAACAAGGTGACGCGAGATATACCTTCGTTGGTGATGATGAACTTGGCGTCGGTGGTGCGGGATGATGTTCGTGGGCCGTGGTGTGAATGAGCGCGGGAGTTGTTGATGCGGAAGCTTGCTGTTAGTTGATGACACGCACACGGGACACGAGCAAACAAAGGAAATTAGCCAACGCGAAAATGAGGCAAAATTTTCAAAACTGGCTTTATAGCCAGACACTCCGGTCTGTCTGTGCTGGACACTCCAGTCGAGTTCGGCCGGACACTCCGGTCAGGCCGGACACTCCAGTCGAATCGGTCCAGACACTCTGGCGCGGGTTTCCTGCTCGCATTCTTGAGCGGAAATCCTCGCCTTAAGTCCTCAAATCCACGAAAAACTGGCCAAATCAGGCTAGGAAAACGCAGGATAAAGCTGGACCAACTCCTTAGACAAGGTTTGGTCGGATCAAAACCACAAATAACACTCCAAATCAAGAGATCGATCCAAAGGCCAATATGGGGCTCTTTTTTTGGGGATTTTCGAATTTTTGGTGGATAGAAGAAAAATTTGTGGGGGAATTCGTGAGCAACGAAGCTCTTGATACCAATATGTTGAGGGCAAACCTCTAGGGTGGCCCGATCTTTCACGAATCCCACTCAAATCGAGGATGTAGTGCGGGGAAAGGAGGGAAGGATGAACACAACGAACACGCGCACGAAGAACTCGATGAACACACATGCAAAACCACGATAAACACCAATAGCTCATGTCGGTGGTGAGCGGTCCGGCGCAATCACTAGGATCAGCGTCGGGCGGAGGACTCTGTCTCGAACCGGCACGGCGAGATGGGAGACTTGGTGAGATCTTGACGTCTTGGCAAAGGGACACCGATGCCAAGGACTTGTACAACGCGGAGGCACGATTCAAACTCCAATGAGGTTTGGTGATATTGGTGCTCCTTGGTCAAGGAGCATGAGGTAAGAACTAGATAGATCCACAAAGGGGTTTCCACTAATTCCAATATCATGCCTAGGGTTTATAATGGAGGTGGGGGGCTATACATAGGCCAACCACAAGTTCAGGGGTAATTCAGGCATTAAAGTAGAGTTCTGGGAGAAGTAGAGGGGTACATGGGCCACAAGGCCCAGCTAGGCTCGCAGGCCCATGTTCAGGCCGGACAGTCCGGGTCGGAACGATCGGACAGTCCGGGGCAGCCGGACACTCCGGGTAGTGTCTGGGGAGTGTCCGAACTGGCCTTCTGAATGTCCACGCCAGGTTGGGGCTGGGGCAGGCCGGACACTCCGGCCGAGTTGCGCTGGACACTCCGGCTGCACCGGACACTCCGGCTGGTTCCTGGCAGACACTCCGGTTCAGTCGTCTTTAGCTCAGCTGCAGCTTCAGGGCTCGTGGGTCGACGCGGCGGGGGTTCGTACCTGATGATGCACAGAGTAGTGGTATGAAGTAGCAAGCCATCCAGGTGTATGTCAAAGTCACATGATGAGAGGAGCGAATTCACCTTATCTTGGAGGAGCTTGGCTCGGGCACGGGTCATCGATCCACTTGGGGGACTCGGTGGTGTAGATGTAGGAGAGTCCATAAGACGGGCCACATCAAGAGGTTTGAGCTCAGGCTACCTCTCAATGTTGTCCACGTATGTAGTGCCCAGGATGGCAGATGGCCATGGCTGGGAGATCAACCTCATAGGAGAGGTGCTTATACTAGAGTGTGTAAAGGAAAGGTTATGTTTGATTATCTTCATACTAAGTATGATGATTCAGGGTTACCCCTGACAGATGTATCAAATTTTGTGGTGAAAGTGTACCACCTCTGCAGAGTGTCAAACTATTCGAATAGCCGCGTCCGCGGTTATGGACAATTGGAGTGGCGATACTGTTCCATTGTCAGATGTTTTCAAAATGACTTATGAAATGAATTGTGACATGACTTGACCACAACATGGTTGTGACTATGACAACTAAGTTCCCACTTAGGTGATTTAGAACTATATTTTATCTTTCTTTGTTTCTGAACTCAGCTTAGGTTTCAAACTTAACTTTACAAATAAACTTAGAGTTTAGCATTCATACTAGAACTACCTTACTTGTTAGTGATAGTTTGCGAGTACTTAAAGAGTACTCATGGCTTTGTCCTTGGCTATTCCCGTGGCCAGACTATGAAGACGACTACCCAGGAGAAGGACATCAGGACGGCTACGACAACTAGGATCATCTCCCATCGTCAGCATTGCCTGTGACACTAAAGATGGAGCCCACTGCTACGCTTATTATTTCGCTACTTTTTTGTACTAAGACTGGATCATAAGATCCTTTATTTGTGTAAGACCTTATTATGGTTTGTAATGGATGATGTACTGTGATATCCAATCTGTTATGTCTCGCAAAAATGGTAATCCTGGGATTGTGATGTTTGGCATAACAGGCATCTGGGATAAAAAAACCGGGTGTTGACAAGTTGGTATCAGAGCCATCCTGACCATAGGAGACCCTAGTTAGAATGGACGTCCGAACAAAAACTTAGTTTCAAAACCAAAGTGAGTATTTGTGAAAATCTATTTCCCCTCTTACCCTTGAGATTCTTTCAAAAAGATTCATGTTCCTCAAAAATTCTTACATTACTCCATAAAATTTGAGACACTTGATCACCTGACTAACTTTCTCATCCTAAATTCTTATAGATGGAAGTTCAATACTGCAAGTTCTACCAGTTGGGCAACGGAGGCCAACTGATCTTCGAGAGGGATCTTGATGCACTGTCCGAGTACCTTGAGCGTCCGCATCCGGAATTCTTCGGAGCTCAACTCAATGGTCCCCTAGGAGGAGATTTACAATGGCTAGTAGTTGCTGATCTTCGAGGCAAGATGGAGGCACCACTTTCCGAGAAGATTCAGTTCACCGTAAGAGAGAACAACTGGCTAGATGGATTAGCCAGGGAAATGCATGAAGCTCTCGCTCGTCTTTGTGCACAGAATGTCAACTTGATCCAAGGAACTCGCTTTGCTCACTATGCAACGTGTGATTCGATGGGAATGCCTCTGGAAATTCCAAGTCACCCGGAGTTGAAGTGTCAAGTGGAGAACCTCGACTTCCTACTGTATGACAGACAAAAGGAATTGGACAATGCTCGAGAGTTCGCCAACCACAACCTTGCCATTGCCACCTAGAAGGCCCAAACTTTTTCACTGCTCGTCAAGGATCATCAGTCACTTCGCTGTCAACACGCAAAGAAGGATCGCACCATCGACCGTCTTCGTAAGAAGGTGGCCGACCTCGAGAAGACCATCAAGGAGCAAGAAGCTCAGCTTGCAGCAAAAGAAGAAGAGGAAGAAGGTGAAGACATCTAGGGGGATATTCACTCGTACCTCAGCAATGATGATGACTACCTGGAGGATGATGCCATGGACTTCTACACCGACGACGATGACTCCGACTTCATCGATGATGAGTAGATGCACTAGAGCACTATCGTAGGAGTGGGAAGTATCGATCCCGTTGTATCTTAGCTTATAGAATGGTTCTTAAAACCATCTGTTTTCCTTTTGTTGTGGTGTGTGTGAGTTTGTATCGTGTGCTTTGCTTGAATGAATGCAAAGAAGTTAGTTTGCAAAACCTGAGTCAAACTCAAAGTTTTAGCTTTGAAACCAAAACCATAAACCTTAGAACTTTCCCTCTTACCCCATTATCTATCTCAATCTTTAGATGACTCGTGGAAACCAAGGAGGGAGCAGCTCATCGCAGGACCCAATGCTGCAGATTCTGCAGACGCTCATTGCAGACCGTGAAGCTAGTAGGTCAGAGCGCCAAGCAAATCTAGCCACCCTGCAGCAGATCACCCGGATGGCTCACAACAATCAGGGCCATGGAAATCAGGATCATCATGGATCCAAACTCAAAAACTTCCAGAATACCAATCCCCCAATCTTTAGCCAGTCTGAAGACCCGCTAGATGCTGATGATTGGTTACAGACCATGGAGAGTAACTTAGAAGTCGCTGGAGTGGATGCCAATGAGAAAGTTCTGTTTGCCACCAACTATCTGGCAGGAGATGCAAGAGCATGGTGGAACAGCACCCGCACAATGAGTGATGACGTGGGAGGCTTCAAGGTCAAGTTCAGCTGCACCCATGTGCCGCAGGGTCTAGTCACCAGAATGAGAGATGAATTCAGAGAACTAAAGCAAGGCAGAATGACTGTAGTGGAGTATCGTGCCAGATTCTTGTCCCTCGCCAGGTATGCACCCGATGAGATCAATACGGAGGCCAAGAAGAAGGAGAGATTCCTGAGCGGACTGCATGATGAGATGTAGATGGTGCTAGTCAACATCCATTTTGAGGACCTCGAAGAGCTAGTCGACTCTGCCATTCAGATGGAAGGGAAGATTAATCAAGTGAACGACAACCGCAAACGTCAGATGATGTAACTACCTCGGTGAATTACGCTCCTAGTTACAAGCCTGGATGAGCAGAAATGGTTGAAATAGTACGGTGGGGCCCAAATGCCACTCACAGGTAGACCTTTCGGCCGTCCCAACCATTTCCAAACATCGGGACAAGAACGGGCGGCGTAATCGGCAGGCGAAGGGATCAACTACATACACAAATGAGTATGTATGCAAGCCACCATACAATAGTACATCAGAGCCATTCCATCTAAAAAGAAAGGAAATATAGCAACGCCATACGGCAAGATCCAAATATCCTAGATAGATATAATAGTTTAGGATATCTCCTCATACATCAAACATCAGAGTATCAGGCGGAAGCGGAAGACAAAATCCGAGTACGGATAAGAAGCAAATCGGCATAAGATGCCCCATAACTAAGGACATCCCGCACACAGATCTCACGGATCCCCGTTCCCGGAATCTCTACACCGAATGATCGTTGCCCACATCGTTCGTCTCCTCCAGCTAGTATCCATCTTGTGAGGGTACCTGTTCATCTGAACCAATAATTTATCGTGTGAGACCCTAGGGGTACTCAGCAAGTCTTTATGCCTCTAAAGGGGACACAACCTGGGGTGACGCAATTGCAGCAAAAGATAAACCCTAACAATTCTATAGATACTCGCTAACCACCCGCCTAACCAGAGATAGACGGATGTCCGTGAATTAATAACAACAGTTATAACAGTAATAACGGTAATATCCACAGATCCATCCTCCTCCCCGCTTACCAACGAGGAAGCGGACGAACAACCCTCCCACCCGTGGCAGTTTTATTAACCATTCCATGAGTGTTGCACTATTTACTAGTCAGTTACTTAGTCAAATTAAAAGCGGTACTTTAGTTATGCTTGTCTATGATCGAGAAACTGTGCTCCAAGTCGTCCATAACCGCGGACACGGCTTTCAGAAAGTTATACCCTGCAGGGGTGCACAAATAGCAACACACACTCGATATGCCTCGGAAAAACTAAATCAAAACCCAACGAGGCAGTCACGACAAAGCGATCACAGGATTCAGAAATATTTCAGGGGGCCACCCCATTAAGCTACCCGCAACGAAACTGGCCGGCTACGAGACGGACTCAAGGTTTGTGTGGCCGGCTGTAAACGACTGGGAACCCGAAAGTGTGACTGGGCTTGTCGATACAGCGAAAACGGGTCACGGACCTAAACAGTACAGTGTGCAGTACCTCGCACAATTTAAATAAAGCAGTAAAGCATGGCATAAGTACAGGATAGTAAATAAAACCTCAAACTAGTTTGTGGCCCCAAGAAATAAGAATGAATCAAGCTCTGGCTCAGGGGGGTTCATAAGCCTCCCGGATGTGGATAGCGCGAATAATCAAGGAACAGGAATCAAGTACTCGGGGTCCTACGGGACACAAGTGAGCCTGAAAAACCAAATAGCAAATATGGCTCACCGATGCCACTTTCATTAGTTATCCCATTACTACTCAGGTTAAGTTGTTTAGGTACCTCGTTATCCATCAGACACTCACATACCCTACACATGCTGTTCTACGACTCGCATGGCTCAAACAACTCCTGTAGTAATGGCTCATGGGATGGAGGAACAAGCTTCGGTGGGGTTTAAAAGTAAAGGCTATGCAATACTTGGGATTCAATTTAATGCAATCGCGACTCAATGATGCAAGAATAAGATAGAGGCAATAGGTACTATATGTATGCAAGCATGTGGTAGTGCTTGCCTGGCAGCTTAGTTGAAGCAAGGGATGGATCTGGGTAGTGCTCCTGGTTCTCTTGATATATCCCCTGCTCAGCGTCTATTCGAAGAAGAACCAAACAAACAAGGCCAACATAAATAAAGTGCACAAGCATATGTATAAATGCATCAAGCAAACAATCATGCCATGATGAATGATGCACAATTTGCATGGCATTACAGTAGCATGGCATGGGTGAGGTGTGGAAACAATAATAAAGCATTTTATTGAGCTTTGGCCCCATTTTATTCTCAATTTAGTTGCTGTCCTCTTTATATTCATATGATGCATGCTTCAATTCACACCATGGAATGCATAAACAGAAAGGTCTCGTCGAGCTAATCATTTTAGACATATTATTTGTTAAATTTGGAGTTATAAAACAAAAGTTATTAATTAATTAAGGTGGAAGGGCATTTCAATGTAATTTTAACCAACTTGGAATTTTAAATGTTCAACATAAATTTTGAATGGCATATTTGAAATCCTCACATTTTTCTGATTTGAAAACATATATTATTTGTATTAATTGGATTTAAGAATTAAAAGTTATTATAAAACAGATTTGAATTTGAATTTGAAATAAAATTTGAAAAGATTTGAATTTAAAACAGAAAACAGACAGACTTTTGTCACCCAGACAGATATAGACCCAGACGTTGACGGGTGGGGCTCACTGCTGACTGGACAACCCGCGCACAGAATTGTTTTTCTCACCGCGAGCTCGTCTAGTCCCAGTGAATGACAGGTGGGGCCGGAGCGACCTTGGGGCCACACGCGGGCGCGCCAGCGGGGGCGTGCCACGTGGGGGAGCCAGGGTACTGCGGGTTGAGCGCTCAGATCTGCGGGGTGGTTTTGTAAAAAGGTAGCAGACGCTGACTGGTGGGCCTAGAGGGAGCGCGGGTTCAGGGAGTTAAAAAGGTAGGGGGTATTCGCAAAAGCGGCAACGCTACTGTGGATCTTCCCTGAACCTCTGTCGACAGGTCGATGCCGAACGCGCGGAGCGCAGCGCGCGGCGCGTGGGGCTCGAACACGTGACCTAGGGCACGCGCGTAGAGGCGGAACCACTGCGGTGGCTTGGCGTTGTTGCCAGGGAGGTGGCCGTGGCCTAGGTAGGTTGCTACGCGGAGAGGGAGCTAGCAGACAGCAGCGAACGACGGCGCACCGAGGGTGCTCGGAGAAACTACCGGCGAGCACAGGCGACGGCGGGGGAAACGGAGGTGTCAGGGAGGTTGGCCAGCTCACCGAGAGGTGGTCGGCGGTGTTGGATCGGGTCGGCGAGCAGCGGATCGACGGCGGGGCAGACGCCGGGCGGATTAGGGTTTCGGGGTCGGCTTCGCGATGTTCTCCGGCTCCAGTTCGCCTCCTCCTCGTTGCCGTGTACAGGGCGTCGCAGCAGTCGACCGTGGTCTTCCTCGACACCCTGGAGCACCACGCCACCGGCTGGTTTGAGTAGGGCGGTGGAGGCCGAGGTTTGCCGGCGATGGGGTAGGCGGAGACGGTGGAGAAGAGGGGAGAGGGCAGGCGCCCTGGGGAGATCTGGAGATGGTCTGGGCGAGGCAGAGAGGTAGGAGATAAAGCAGAGGGAGGGAGAGGGGGTGCCGTGGGTGAGTGGTAGATGGAAAAGGTGGCTTCGGCCACCTTTTTCCTCCTCCTTCTCTCATGTGCTAGGATCGGCAGGGGCAGGTAGGGCAGGGGTGGTGAAGGGGTAGGGAGCTGGCAGGTGGGGCAGGGCAGGCCAGGCTCGGGTGGGGACCTCATGGCAGAGAGAGAAAAGAGAGGGGAAGGAGCTCAGGTTGGAGCTAGGTTTGGAGCTAGGGTAGTGGCTCGGTTAGGGTTTGGGGTAGCTAGGGTTGGGGCTTGAGGAGAGAGGGAGAAGGTAGCCAGGTGGGTCCCGCAGGGAGAGGCTCGGCATAGATGGAAAAGAGGGGGTGGGGTAGGTTTAGGGTTTAGCTAGGATGGGGTACGGGGGTATGGTGATGAGAGGGACCTAGATAGAGAAAAGAGAGAGAGAGGGTGAGAGCTAGGGTTTTTAGGAACTTGCATGCTCCCAAACTAGAGCAAACAAGGACATGTGGATTAGGTGTAGGGTTTGGGTTTAGCTTAGATAGAGATAAGGAGAGAGGTTTAGAGAGAGAGGAGAGATTAGATGGAGTGGTCCTTTATGACAAGATCAATCATGCCCTAGACAAGCTCCAACAAGATCAAGTCAAGAAAAAGAGAGGGATGTGAAGCTAGGGTTTAAGCAAGCTCACAACAGATCAAGCCAAAAGAAAGGATAGACATAGAGAGAGAGATGATGATCCACTCAAGATTCAAATAAAAACCAAATACTAGAAAAGGTGGCACTTGCATGGCCCATGCAAAATATTTAATACCATGTTGATTCTTGTGAAAACAATAATATTAAACATGGCATTGTTCATTTGCATTTCCAAAGGTGGAATAAAGCCAAGGAAAAGAAATGAAAGGATGCCCCATGTGGAGTAGTTGGAGATGGCCATGTTAGAAATAAAATGGGACATGCTAGTGTGTATGTTCCACTAGATGATTACTAGTCCCAAAATATTCCCACATGAGCATAAATCCATAATAATCCATATGGAAGCTAGGAAAAAGGGTTCCACTCACAAGGCATGCAAAGGTGGCCATGTGGCTCTCATATATCAATGACGTGAAAACAACATGATGCTAAGATGAGAGCATGTGGAAAAGAATTGGATCCATCCCAACCCACATGAGCTATAGGTAAACTCAAATAAAGTGCAAAGCTCATATTTAGTTGGATGGTGGAATTATAAGGTGGTGAAAGAAAAGGTGGTGGAGTTAATAAAAGATATGCCCCCAACTCAACTTGGGCATTAGACAATATATCAAGAACCAAATACAATATCAAGAGGCAAATACAATTTACAATGCATATGAGATAAGAACCAAAGCAAAAAGGGGTTTTATATGATGCTCAAAAGCAAGGTGGCATGATGACATGAGCATGATATATTTATGATGCAACATTTATATGTAGGAAGTAGCCATTATATAGACTAGGCTAGTAGCATTGCAATTGTTAGACAATTGGGATGCTACAACTCTCCCCCACTAAACAAGAATCTCGCCCCGAGATTCCTAGGAAAAAGAGAACAACACAAGAAGAGGCGGGTGTTCGAACGAAGGTGACCCTCACGTTCCCAAGTTGATGAACGACGGAATGGTGCGACCACTACACCTTGCAAAACTTGCTAGACTTGTTGCGAGTCTTGCGTTTTGCTTGAGAAACAACGGTCAGAAGAGCTGAAGGATTGTCGTGAGACAAGAAGGATAGGATGGACATAGCTTTGATTTTTTTTTCAAGAAACATGATAAAAGAATAGAATCACTTGTGAAAGAAATGACAAGATGATGTATCATGGATATGGAAAGGCACACCGTTAAGATTAAAGATTTACTGATACGAGAGAGAATGAATCTTTGTCTCGCCGGAAGAAAAAGAGCTAGATTGGAGAGGTTTTGAACCACTATGACAATAGCATCGTACCTTCTCTCGGATTTGAGAAATGAAGTACGGAAACAATATTGCCTTCAAACAATAGAGTCCCTTGATATCAACAGAAAGATTTAGTTAGACATCGTTGGATTAGATTCTTGTTGCGCCGGTAAGGACCAAGGATCACGCAATTGAGGTGCGCGGATATAACTTCCAGAGACGGATGTGAAGCCAGATCATGGTGGAATCCCGAGAAGCAAAGAATATGGAGGATCTGGAGTTTATTGTAGAGATACTTATTGCTTTCTTTAACCTTGAGGCTAATGCAATAGATTTGCGGCTGATGGCATCAACCATAATTGGCTTTACCACAGAAAAGATTTGATGAGACAAAGAGAGAGATAGTTACCTTCCATCTTGTTTGGGGATGTCAAGCACCGGTAGAAAGACGAGGACAGAAAAGGGTTTGCGTTTGTTTCCACCAGATAATTGAGGATTTTGCTCCGTGTAGAAAGGGTGAGATCACCACAAGAGATTATTGATTATTTTCTTCGAGAGAGCACTCCGGAAAAACAAAGACGGAAGTAAAAGTATCGAGGGATAAAGGCCACTTCTAACTTCCGTGGGATGAGTGAAATCACATTGATTCACCAATTCAATGTACAAGAGCGAATGATAGGAGTAGTGGTATGGTAGCTACTCCATCCCGCACTCAAAGCATTACTCCACACATGAATAAGAAAACCATGCAATCTAACTACTGAAACAGACTGAAGGTATTGACAAGAAGAACTCCTGGAACTCCGTTAGAAAACAAGGATAGATGCAAACGATTCGCCGGATTCAAGATAGATAAGGGTGATGATGTCGTTGTCATGTCGGAAGTAACCAGCCACCGGAAAGATATGACGGAAGCTTACGGAGAAGAACTGCAAGATTCAACAGCTACAGAAAAGATAGCACCAACTAGAACAGAAGGATTACAAAAGATCTGAAAAGTCTTCATGGCCTCCGGTGGATTGAGCATAGACGATAGAGCGAGAGGGTTTCAAGAGATTACTTGACGAGACTGAGGTGAAGGAACTCCCTGTTGTTCTCGAAAAGATTGAGAGAGGTTTAGCAGTTTTGAGGAAACTACGGCAGAACGACGATGATAACTTGCCAACAAGGAACAACTCCGGATTGGTGGAAGATGGAGGATGGAATTAACAATGGACTTGCTGATTCCAGAATTGAAGTGATCTATTTAGCAGAAGGACGTGGTCGAGATAGGTGACTTTAAGAAGCCAGAATTCACGCTTTGAGACTTTGCACACAGGCAGTGTTAACAAAGCTTGAGAGAAAGAGACACAGATGATCTTCCATGTTCTTCCATTGATATGGAATAGGCAGCATATTATCAACATATACCACCATGGATTAACAAGATATTCCCAGAATATCAAGTTCAAGAGGCGGGAGAAACGAACAACTGCTCGAACACTTCCTGAGCTCAACGCTCTTAGAAATATCAACATTAAGAGCACGGATTCGTGTTGAAGAAGATGCACTGGAAGAATAGATTATCTGGTCCTTCGGAAGAAAAAGAGATGACACCTGGTTCGCATTGTCGATCGGATCACCGGTTACAAAGATAAAGAGATCTTGGATCAAGAAAAGATGATAGATCATACCTTAAGCAAAGCTATCAGAGACGAAAAGATGCAATCCCCTCGTCCCAAAGAGAATTTTGCAGATATGGAGTTCAAAAGATGTGCAACATGATGAACAGATGATAGACCGCCGTAGTGCTTTGAGAAACTCCGGTTTGCCAAAGATGCTTGAATATGCATCGATATGATCACGGTGTACTCAAAATCACAGGAGATAACCGTCACCATTCGGAGGATAGAGTTGATAACATTTTCCATATTCCAATCGTCACTTATCATGAGTGGAATATAGCTATGCCGAGAGCCAAATTTACAATCACCAGCATCGGATCGACACATGTTATGTAATTAGCCCAAGAGAATTGATGATGAAGTAAAACTCCAGGATTAAGCGCCGGTGACAAAAGAATGAGTTAGCATGGACATGCTGATAAAAGGAAGATCGATAGTGTTTCACACACGACTGGAAAGGAGTGTGGAAACACAGATGTATCAAAGAAAATTTTTCCGCATTTTTCGGCATTAAAATACCAATAGATGCGCAAAAACACTTATCCAGTAGAGATTAGCAACTGAAGGTTCCACAGAATGTGGAGTTGCTAGAAGGAAGGACACCCTTAAGAAGATGGCACCGGTTAACAAGGAGTCAGATAGATCGCGCCGGTTTTCAAAAGCCTGTCAGTATGGAATGTACCAACAGTTGATAACCAAAGGCAGATTGTGATAACAACTTGGATGCAACAGATAGACAAGGAATTACACACACACACACACACAACCTATGGTACTACGGAAACCCAGAACACGTGAATCCTAGTTTGAATTTTAAGAAGAGGATTGAAAACGTTACACTTCCTTACCAGAAAAGGGTGGTGGGTGGGTAAGAAGAAAAGTGGAAGCAGTCCTACTCTCACGTTTTGTTTTTCCCTAGTATACATAGCTACCAAAAATATTTGCTAGACAGACAACGACCATTTGGCTGAGACCCTGAAGGGCGGGATGGCTCTGATACCAATTGTAACTACCTCGGTGAATTACGCTCCTAGTTACAAGCCTGGATGAGCAGAAATGGTTGAAATAGTACGGTGGGGCCCAAATGCCACTCACAGGTAGACCTTTCGGCCGTCCCAACCATTTCCAAACATCGGGACAAGAACGGGCGGCGTAATCGGCAGGCGAAGGGATCAACTACATACACAAATGAGTATGTATGCAAGCCACCATACAATAGTCCATCAGAGCCATTCCATCTAAAAAGAAAGGAAATATAGCAACACCATACGGCAAGATCCAAATATCCTAGATAGATATAATAGTTTAGGATATCTCCTCATACATCAAACATCAGAGTATCAGGCGGAAGCGGAAGACAAAATCCGAGTACGGATAAGAAGCAAATCGGCATAAGATGCCCCATAACTAAGCACATCCCGCACACAGATCTCACGGATCCCCGTTCCCGGAATCTCTACACCGAATGATCGTTGCCCACATCGTTCGTCTCCTCCACCCAGTATCCATCTTGTGAGGGTACCTGTTCATCTGAACCAATAATTTATCGTGTGAGACCCTAGGGGTACTCAGCAAGTCTTTATGCCTCTAAAGGGGACACAACCTGGGGTGACGCAATTGCAGCAAAAGATAAACCCTAACAATTCTATAGATACTCGCTAACCACCCGCCTAACCAGAGATAGACGGATGTCCGTGAATTAATAACAACAGTTATAACAGTAATAACGGTAATATCCACAGATCCATCCTCCTCCCCGCTTACCAACGAGGAAGCGGACGAACAACCCTCCCACCCGTTGGCAGTTTTATTAACCATTCCATGAGTGTTGCACTATTTACTAGTCAGTTACTTAGTCAAATTAAAAGTGGTACTTTAGTTATGCTTGTCTATGATCGAGAAACTGTGCTCCAAGTCATCCATAACCGCGGACACGGCTTTCAGAAAGTTTTACCCTGCAGGGGTGCACAAATAGCAACACACACTCGATATGCCTCGGAAAAACCAAATCAAAACCCAACGAGGCAGTCACGACAAAGCGATCACAGGATTCAGAAATATTTCAAGGGGCCACCTCATTAAGCTACCCGCAACGAAGCTGGCCGGCTACGAGACGGACTCAAGGTTTGTGTGGCCGGCTGTAAACGACTGGGAACCCGAAAGTGTGACTGGGCTTGTCGATACAGCGAAAACGGGTCACGGACCTAAACAGTACAGTGTGCAGTACCTCGCACAATTTAAATAAAGCAGTAAAGCATGGCATAAGTACAGGATAGTAAATAAAACCTCAAACTAGTTTGTGGCCCCAAGAAATAAGAATGAATCAAGCTCTGGCTCAGGGGGGTTCATAAGCCTCCCGGATGTGGATAGCGCGAATAATCAAGGAACAGGAATCAAGTACTCGGGGTCCTACGGGACACAAGTGAGCCTGAAAAACCAAATAGCAAATATGGCTCACCGATGCCACCTTCATTAGTTATCCCATTACTACTCAGGTTAAGTTGTTTAGGTACCTCGTTATCCATCAGACACTCACATACCCTACACATGCTGTTCTACGACTCGCATGGCTCAAACAACTCCTGTAGTAATGGCTCATGGGATGGAGGAACAAGCTTCGGTGGGGTTTAAAAGTAAAGGCTATGCAATACTTGGGATTCAATTTAATGCAATCGCGACTCAATGATGCAAGAATAAGATAGAGGCAATAGGTACTATATGTATGCAAGCATGTGGTAGTGCTTGCCTGGCAGCTTAGTTGAAGCAAGGGATGGATCTGGGTAGTGCTCCTGGTTCTCTTGATATATCCCCTGCTCAGCGTCTATTCGAAGAAGAACCAAACAAACAAGGCCAACATAAATAAAGTGCACAAGCATATGTATAAATGCATCAAGCAAACAATCATGCCATGATGAATGATGCACAATTTGCATGGCATTACAGTAGCATGGCATGGGTGAGGTGTGGAAACAATAATAAAGCATTTTATTGAGCTTTGGCCCCATTTTATTCTCAATTTAGTTGCTGTCCTCTTTATATTCATATGATGCATGCTTCAATTCACACCATGGAATGCATAAACAGAAAGGTCTCGTCGAGCTAATCATTTTAGACATATTATTTGTTAAATTTGGAGTTATAAAACAAAAGTTATTAATTAATTAAGGTGGAAGGGCATTTCAATGTAATTTTAACCAACTTGGAATTTTAAATGTTCAACATAAATTTTGAATGGCATATTTGAAATCCTCACATTTTTCTGATTTGAAAACATATATTATTTGTATTAATTGGATTTAAGAATTAAAAGTTATTATAAAACAGATTTGAATTTGAATTTGAAATAAAATTTGAAAAGATTTGAATTTAAAACAGAAAATAGACAGACTTTTGTCACCCAGACAGATATAGACCCAGACGTTGACGGGTGGGGCTCACTGCTGACTGGACAACCCGCGCACAGAATTGTTTTTCTCACCGCGAGCTCGTCTAGTCCCAGTGAATGACAGGTGGGGCCGGAGCGACCTTGGGGCCACACGCGGGCGCGCCAGCGGGGGCGTGCCACGTGGGGGAGCCAGGGTACTGCGGGTTGAGCGCTCAGATCTGCGGGGTGGTTTTGTAAAAAGGTAGCAGACGCTGACTGGTGGGCCTAGAGGGAGCGCGGGTTCAGGGAGTTAAAAAGGTAGGGGGTATTCGCAAAAGCGGCAACGCTACTGTGGATCTTCCCTGAACCTCTGTCGACAGGTCGATGCCGAACGCGCGGAGCGCAGCGCGCGGCGCGTGGGGCTCGAACACGTGACCTAGGGCGCGCGCGTAGAGGCGGAACCACTGCGGTGGCTTGGCGTTGTTGCCAGGGAGGTGGCCGTGGCCTAGGTAGGTTGCTACGCGGAGAGGGAGCTAGCAGACAGCAGCGAACGACGGCGCACCGAGGGTGCTCGGAGAAACTACCGGCGAGCACAGGCGACGGCGGGGGAAACGGAGGTGTCAGGGAGGTTGGCCAGCTCACCGAGAGGTGGTCGGCGGTGTTGGATCGGGTCGGCGAGCAGCGGATCGACGGCGAGGCAGACGTCGGGCGGATTAGGGTTTCGGGGTCGGCTTCGCGATGTTCTCCGGCTCCAGTTCGCCTCCTCCTCGTTGCCGTGTACAGGGCGTCGCAGCAGTCGACCGTGGTCTTCCTCGACACCCTGGAGCACCACGCCACCGGCTGGTTTGAGTAGGGCGGTGGAGGCCGAGGTTTGCCGGCGATGGGGTAGGCGGAGACGGTGGAGAAGAGGGGAGAGGGCAGGCGCCCTGGGGAGATCTGGAGATGGTCTGGGCGAGGCAGAGAGGTAGGAGATAAAGCAGAGGGAGGGAGAGGGGGTGCCGTGGGTGAGTGGTAGATGGAAAAGGTGGCTTCGGCCACCTTTTTCCTCCTTCTCTCATGTGCTAGGATCGGCAGGGGCAGGTAGGGCAGGGGTGGTGAAGGGGTAGGGAGCTGGCAGGTGGGGCAGGGCAGGCCAGGCTCGG
The DNA here is from genome assembly GCA_916181665.1 of Avena sativa. NCBI lineage: Eukaryota > Viridiplantae > Streptophyta > Magnoliopsida > Poales > Poaceae > Avena > Avena sativa. Next base: position 353,886,195 of record OV702289.1, on the reverse strand, counting down.
GTGGGGACCTCATGGCAGAGAGAGAAAAGAGAGGGGAAGGAGCTCAGGTTGGAGCTAGGTTTGGAGCTAGGGTAGTGGCTCGGTTAGGGTTTGGGGTAGCTAGGGTTGGGGCTTGAGGAGAGAGGGAGAAGGTAGCCAGGTGGGTCCCGCAGGGAGAGGCTCGGCATAGATGGAAAAGAGGGGGTGGGATAGGTTTAGGGTTTAGCTAGGATGGGGTACGGGGGTATGGTGATGAGAGGGACCTAGATAGATAAAAGAGAGAGAGAGGGTGAGAGCTAGGGTTTTTAGGAACTTGCATGCTCCCAAACTAGAGCAAACAAGGACATGTGGATTAGGTGTAGGGTTTGGGTTTAGCTTAGATAGAGATAAGGAGAGAGGTTTAGAGAGAGAGGAGAGATTAGATGGAGTGGTCCTTTATGACAAGATCAAGCATGCCCTAGACAAGCTCCAACAAGATCAAGTCAAGAAAAAGAGAGGGATGTGAAGCTAGGGTTTAAGCAAGCTCACAACAGATCAAGCCAAAAGAAAGGATAGAGATAGAGAGAGAGATGATGATCCACTCAAGATTCAAATAAAAACCAAATACTAGAAAAGGTGGCACTTGCATGGCCCATGCAAAATATTTAATACCATGTTGATTCTTGTATTAAACATGGCATTGTTCATTTGCATTTCCAAAGGTGGAATAAAGCCAAGCAAAAGAAATGAAAGGATGCCCCATGTGGAGTAGTTGGAGATGGCCATGTTAGAAATAAAATGGGACATGCTAGTGTGTATGTTCCACTAGATGATTACTAGTCCCAAAATATTCCCACATGAGCATAAATCCATAATAATCCATATGGAAGCTAGGAAAAAGGGTTCCACTCACAAGGCATGCAAAGGTGGCCATGTGGCTCTCATATATCAATGACGTGAAAACAACATGATGCTAAGATGAGAGCATGTGGAAAAGAATTGGATCCATCCCAACCCACATGAGCTATAGGTAAACTCAAATAAAGTGCAAAGCTCATATTTAGTTGGATGGTGGAATTATAAGGTGGTGAAAGAAAAGGTGGTGGAGTTAATAAAAGATATGCCCCCAACTCAACTTGGGCATTAAACAATATATCAAGAACCAAATACAATATCAAGAGGCAAATACAATTTACAATGCATATGAGATAAGAACCAAAGCAAAAAGGGGTTTTATATGATGCTCAAAAGCAAGGTGGCATGATGACATGAGCATGATATATTTATGATGCAACATTTATATGTAGGAAGTAGCCATTATATAGACTAGGCTAGTAGCATTGCAATTGTTAGACAATTGGGATGCTACAGATGATGCACCAAGCTGGATCTGACAGACACTAGAAGTATCGTCCCAACCCGTTTGCCGGATATGCCCCATGGAACAATCGACCCCCAATGTCTCGCCCGAGCTACCCCAACCGTAGCGGAGGAAATGTGAAGTCCGGAGGAAACAACAACAACCACCCCGGCAACTCCAACAACTTCAACCGTGCACCGCCCAAGTCCAACAACAACAACAGCAACAACACTGCCCCTAGAACTAGAAGCAATGTCGTGCCCATGGCAGCAAAAGACAAGTCTCAGATTACTTGTTTTGAGTGTGGAGTGAAGGGTCACTACTCCAATGAGTGTCCCAAGAAGATTGCCGCCACTGCCAATGTGAATGCCCTAGCTCAACAGCAGCGTCGTGTTCAGCCCGGAAGAAGATTCGCCCCAGGGAACCCTCACAACTACAACAACCGTCTCTTTCACATGAACGCCGAAGAAGCCCAAGAAGCGCCAGATGTCGTGATGGGTATGTTTTCTGTTAACTCTGTATTAGCAAGAGTGTTGTTTGATTCTAGATCATCACACTCGTTTGTTACCGAAGAATTTGCATGCACTAGTAAGATTCACCCAACCAACTTGAAGCATGCCATGATAGTTCAAATACCTGGTTCAACCACAAAAGCTAGAAAAATTTGCAAAGCTGTGCCTATCAGAATAGATGGGATAGATTTTTATGCCAATCTAATAGTACTTGGAACCAAAGGTTTGGAAGTAGTACTAGGAATGGATTGGATGTCGAAGCATAAAGGATTGATCGACTGTGCCAAGAAGTCCATCACCATGACCAGTATCTCTGGAGTATTAGTAGAGCATATATCTGAAACCTTGCCCCGTCAATTCAAGTGCAACAAGAGTCTAGCCCTACCCACCATAGACCAAGTCAGAGTAGTCTGTGAATACCCCGATGTATTCCAAGATGAATTGCCCGGTATGCCCCCGGATCAGGATATTGAGTTCATTATTGAACTAATTCCTGGTACCGGACCCATAGCTCAGAGACCCTATAGCATGAACCCATCAGAGTTAGTGGAGCTGAAGAAGCAACTGGATGCTATGCTGGAGAAAGGCTTGATTCAACCAAGCGCATCGCCATGGAGATCGCCCGTGCTGTTCGTCGACAAGAAGGATGGAGGTAACCGTTTATGCACAGATTACAAGAAGCTAAATGATGTCACCATCAAGAACAAGTATCCACTGCCCAAGATAGAGGATCTGTTTGATCAGTTGACTGGTGCCAGAGTGTTCTCTAAGATTGATCTTAGGACTGGTTATCACCAACTTAAGATTCATGCAACAGATATTCCAAAGACCGCCTTTACCACCAGATATGGACTATATGAGTATACGGTCATGTCTTTTGGATTAACCAATGCTCCTGCTTATTTCATGAATCTCATGAATAAGATCTTTATGAATTTTTTGCATAAGTTTGTCATTGTGTTTATCAACGATATCCTTATCTACTCCAAGTCAGAAGAAGACCATGATCAACATCTGAGAATCATCCTTGAAACCCTGAGAGAGCATCAGTTGTATGCCAAGTTCAGCAAATGTGAGTTTTGGCTGAAAGAAGTAGGATTCCTAGGACATATTGTGTCTACCGAAGGAGTCGCTGTTGATCCCGCCAAGATCAAAGATGTTGAAGAATGGGAATCCCCAACCACTCAAACCCAAGTCCATGCATTTCTCGGATTAGCGGGTTATTACCGCAAGTTCGTAGAAGGATTTTTGAGCATCGCAAGACCTATGACCCAATTGTTGAAGAAGGACAAGAAGTTTGAATGGACCGACAAATGTGAAGCCAGTTTCCAAGACTTCAAAAGGAGATTGATTTCAGCCCCAATATTGATCATGCCAGATATCAAGAAGCCGTTTGACGTGTATTGTGATGCATCCAAGATTGGTCTCGGATGTGTATTGATGCAAGAAGGCAAAGTCATCGCGTATGTGTCCAGACAACTGAAGAAGCATGAGCAGAACTACCCTACCCATGATCTTGAGTTAGCAGCGGTAGTTTTAGCTTTGAAGACATGGCGTCATTATCTTATGGGTAATCGCTGTGAGATTTACTCAGATCACAAGAGCTTGAAGTATATTTTCACTCAGAAGGAGATGAATATGAGGCAAAGGAGATGGATAGAGTTAATCAAGGATTATGACCTTGACATTCACTATCACCCCGGCAAAGCCAATGTGGTAGCGGATGCTCTTAGCAGATTGCCGTGTAGGTTAAACACCATGATCAAGAAGAAGCAACCAAGTTTGCATGAGGAGTTGGAGCAGTTTAGAACTGAGCTAGTTAGCAAAGGATTTTTAGCTAGAATTGAACTTCAACCCATTGTGATTAGCCAAATCAAGGAAGCCCAGAAGGGAAATGCAAGTATCGACGGAATCAAACATCGTATTGGTATAGGAAAGGTACCTAGATTCACCGAAGACGAAGGAGTTTTGTGGTACAAAGGACGTATATGTGTGCCCGCAGATTCGGAGCTGAAGCAAGTGATCATGCAAGAAGCTCATGATACTCTTTATTCTATCCTCCCCGGAGGAACGAAGATGTATCAGGATTTGAAGGAGCAATTTTGGTGGCACAAGATGAAGAGAGAAATCGGAAGCTACATCGCCAAGTGTGATATCTGTCAGAGAGTTAAAGCGGAACATCAGAGACCCGTAGGATTGTTGCAACCATTGCAGATTCCGGAATGGAAATGGGATTCCGTCGGAATGGACTTTATCACCGGTTTGCCTACTTCTAGTAGGGGAAATGACTCAATTTGGGTCATCGTTGATAGACTGTCCAAGGTAGCCCGTTTTATACATGTCAAGACAACCTACCAGAGTTCGAAGCTAGCAGAGTTGTACATTGCTAGAATCGTCAGTTTGCATGGACCCCCCAAGACCATAGTATCGGACCGAGGAACCCAATTTACCTCGATATTTTGGCAGAAAGTCCAAGAAGGATTAGGAACCAAGTTGAATTTTAGTACAGCTTATCACCCGCAAACCGATGGACAGACTGAAAGAGTCAACCAAATCCTAGAGGACATGTTGAGAGCTTGTGTGTTAGAGTATGGAATAAAATGGGAAGATTGTCTGCCTTTTGTAGAATTCTCATATAACAATAGTTATCAAACCAGTTTGCAAATGGCCCCATTTGAGTTCTTATATGGAAGAAAGTGTCGTACCCCTTTGAATTGGTCGCAAGTAGGAGAGAGCCAGATTTTTGGACTCAACATCCTACAGGAAGCCAAAGAGAAGGTTCACAAAGCCCGTGAGAACCTCAAGACCGCCCAATCCAGACAGAAGAGTTATGCTGACAATAGATGTAGAGACCCGACTTTCAATGTCGGAGATTTTGTGTATATCAAAGTTTCGCCATTGAAGGGAACGCAACGTTTTAGTCTGAAAGGAAAGTTATCCCCCAGATATATCGGACCTTTCAAGATTCTGAATCATCGAGGAGAAGTATCGTATCAACTGGAACTACCTGAAGATATGTCTGCCATCCAGAATGTGTTCCATATCTCGTTACTTCACAAATGCTTGGAAGTGCTGGAGAAGACCGAAGTTTTCAAGAACATCGATCACCGAGCTGTTGATATCAACAAGGATCTGACGTATCATGAAGTGCCCATCCGTATCTTGGAGGAAGCTTACAGAACCACCAGGACTCGGAGTATCAAATTTCTCAAGATCCAATGGAGTAACCATACCGAAGAACAAGCCACTTGGGAGCGAGAAGAGTACATTAGGACTGAGTTTCCAGATCTCTTTAGTTCCTAGTTTTCTTTCTTAAATCTCGGGACGAGATTTTGTTTAAGGGGGGAAGGTTTGTAACATCCCAAAATTTTAAGTAAGGTTATCAAGATCCAAATCACCCAATTTAGGGTTAACAAAAACTTTTTATAATTAAAACAATTAGGAATGCATATGTGTGTTGCATTAATATAGAATTGTTTTGAATTGCCATGTTTGTTTGTTCTAATGGTTGTAAAATGATTCAAAAGTGATTTCCACATCAACTAAATCATTCCCAAGCAAAATCAAAAGAAAAAATAATCAAATAGAATTAATAAAGGCAAATGGTCACTTTTGCCATTTTAATCCACTAGGACACTTTAGGTGTTCCTAGAAGTCAAATTCAAATAGAAACAATTCTAACTCTTTGCACCCCTTGCTAGTACAAGTAATGATCTACCAAGTCCCACTTTGAAATCTTACAAAAACATTTGAACTCTAATTTTTAATGGCATTTGAAAATGGAATCCATTTCATATGCATAGATCACACTTTTCTTAAAACCACTCAAATGAGTTCTCCTTGACAATCCCAAGCAACCACAGATGCTTAAGCATATGACTAACACATCCACCAAAAATCATTTCAAAATTCCATTAAAATTTTCTTGTAGCCATTTTGTCGAACAGTTGGTAGGCAAATAAAATCTGCCTAACTAACACTATTGTTGATCAATGCTTTGTCGAGCCATTTGGCTCAATCTTGTCCCCTCTTCTCTCCCTTGTCCCCCTAGCTCTAACCAAGCCATCACAGAGCTACCATTTAGACCCCAGCTACAGTGTCGCACCACCCCGACGCCATGATCGCCGGCCGACCATGCACACGTCATAGGAGCACGCACCGCCCTCTTCTGTCGCACCAGGGAGGTAGGCGTGATAGCACCGCCGACCTTGGTCCCTTCCCCGAGCCTTGCCTCTGCACCATGCACAGCTCACGCTAGAGCGCCATCCCCGACAGGATAGCACGAGCTGCGCCTCGACCCCAGCTTGCACGCGCCGTTCCTCCTTAACCCTAGAACACTCCCAGACAACCCCTTTTCCCGCCACGCGACCAGCAGCCACTGCACGCCGCGTTGAACACCGCCTCTGCCGTGCAGAGCATCGCCCTTTCCAGACTAAACGCCACCACCCCTAGCGTCGCCTTTACGTCGTAGCTGACCACCAGGAGGCAAGCCACCATCCGCCTACACCGCCCATGCCTCTTGCGCCCTGTACCATCGTCACCGACGAGCTCACCGTCGCCCTCATGATTTCCTCGTCGAGCCTATATAAGGATCCCTCCCCAGCACAAATTCCTCACACCACTCAACTCCCCTCTCTCTAAGAACCACCTCACACCATCGCCAGAGCCGCTCGAGCAGCAGTTCACCGGAATTGCGCCGGAGTTCGCCATAGCAGAGAAGAAAGGGGCCCGTCGATTTCGTCCACCCCAGGAGCCGTCGTGACCTTGTCTGAGTCCGTCATCGTCTCCTCATTCGATCGTCCCATCACCATGTTAGCTGGAGCCCTGGTAAGCCCCCATTGCACCCCCACCGAGCCGCTAGGGTTCTGTCTCGCTGGCGACCTGTCCATCGTCGATGACAAGCCTCGGCCGTTGATCTAGGTTCTAATCGTGCGGTCCATATCGCCATGTACCGCTTCGCGTTAGAAGAGCCGCTGACATGCAGGACCCCCTGTCAGCTGTCCTCTGCGCCATGGAGTGTAACTGGGCTGGCCTGTTAGTGTTCCCGCGCTGGCCCTAGAATTCAAATTTAGGTTTTTCTATTTAGACTTAATCTAGTTTCTGTCCCCTTGTTTAAAAATCATTTCAGAAAGAGTTATTTAGCCAAATGACATGATTCCAATTTTGTTGGAAAGCCAATTTAAATATATATCCAAGCCCGTTGGATTTAAATCAATTAGAGTTATAGATTACCTATAGCAAAAATAACAAAGATGAGACTTTTCTACATTCAAACATTTTTCAAAATTCAACCATAATAGCTTTTGAGTTGATTCCAACTCAAAAGCTAATTTGATAATACCTATCTGAATATGTAATAATATTTAGGTTTGCATGCAGTGACTTTGGACTAGTACCAAAATAATGATATATAGGCATTTCTAGTCACTTTAAATCATTAAATATTAATCGTAAACTTTATAAAATGTGATCCAACATTTAAATCCCATTCCCATGTATTAGAATATGTGGTGATGACATGTGTCCACATGATCCCATATTTTAAATGGAGAATATTAAATCTTAGTTAATTTCAAAGAGTAGAAATTACTTTTCTCAAATAAAATAAATGGAACTAGTTCATTAAATTTTGTGATGAATGTGATGATACTAGATCATCAAGTGTGTGCCTTAGTGTGCTAAATAGACTAGTTAAGTATTGTTTTGTGATTGTGTATCCTGTATGTATTTATAGACGATAGTACCAACCAAGTCTACGAGGAGGAGGAGTTCTACCCCAAAGAAGACGAGGAGAATTTCAACCATTGCACCAACCAAGGGAAGCTATTATTGGCAAGCTAATACTTGCAAGCCATCACTAGATGCAAGTTAACCTAAGAAAGATGCATTAGGCGTGCTTTGGTTATACCTTTTTGATTTATACCCATCCCAAGTTTTCTTACAAGCTTTACTTTCTTTTACTTTACCAAAGTTCCTTACTTTGTTTATAGATCGCATAAAGAGTATAAAACTTGTCCTATCTAGTTAGACTTAAATGTCATTCTATGGCATGAGATTGAGATTAGCATCCCACTTTAGTGAACACTCTTAACTTAGTGATCAGAGCTAAACCAAAAACTTGACCACTTTAGATGGGAATACTTGGTGAAAATGACTTGTGAAAACCTTGGAATGATGAGTCATTCTATTGAGATGTTTTGACATGTGTTGAGAAACACAATTGGTTTATGATGATGATGAAAATATTGAGGCATGAGCCTTAGCCCCTTTATAAAAACTGATGGTTGGGTTCGGATGCGATACCATTCCAATTTTACCATACAACCACAATACCTGAATTGGGTAAGGCTTAGCCGGAAGTTTATATGCATTAGTATTGGTTCCCTCGTGGGAGAGGTTTGAGCCGAGGCTACCTCTCAATGTTGTCCACCTATGCAGTGCCCAGGATGGCAGATGGCCTTGGCTAGGAGGCCAAGCTCATAGTATAGGTGCTTATACTAGAGTGTGTAAAGGAAAGGTTATGTTTGATTATATGCATACTAAGTATGATGATTCAGGGTTATCCCTGACAGATGTATTGAATTTTGTGGTGAAAGTGTACCACCTCTATAGAGTGTCAAACTATTTGAACAGCCGTGTCCGCGGTTATGGACAGTTGGTGTGGCCATACTGTTCCGTTGTCAGATGTTTTCAAAATGACTTATGAAATGAATTGTGACATGACTTGACCACAACATGGTTGTGACTATGACAACTAAGTTCCCACTAAGGTGATTTAGAACTTTATTTTATCTTTCTTTGTTTCTGAACTCAGCTTAGGTTTCAAACTTAACTTTACAAATAGACTTAGAGTTTAGCATTCCTACTAGAACTAGCTTACTTGTTAGTGATAGTTTGCGAGTACTTAAAGAGTACTCATGGATTTTCTATTGAGAAGGACATTAGGACAGCTATGACAACTAGGATCATCTCCCATCATCAGCATTGCCTGTGACATTGAAGATGGAGCCCACCGCTACACTTATTATTCCGCTACTTGTTTGTACTAAGACTAGATCATGAGATCCTTTATTTGTGTAAGACCTTATTATGGTTTGTAATGGATGATGTACTGTGATATCTGATCATCCATTTTGCATCATTATTCTATGTCTTAATTCACTATTAGCCATTGATACATTTCATATTGAGAGGTGATACTTATGTTATTTCATCTGTTTTTGCATTGTTGATGACTTTTGGAGCATGGACCGCTGCAGTCAGGATTCTGATGGAAAAGGTGTTCTTTGGAGGCAAAATTCACGAAGATCAGAAAATCCGGGAAAATATACGGAAAATCCTATTTTTCTAGAAGACTAAGGATGCCAGAAGATGGAGTGGAGATGGGCCACAGGGGGCCCACACCACCCCCTGGCACGGGCAGCCCTAGGCCGTGCCAGCAGGTGGTGTGGCTGCCTTGGCCCACCTATGGCTCTCCCCTCTGGCGTATATCATCCTCCCGAAACCCTAAGACTCGGGGACCGACCACAGAAAGATTCCGCCGCCTCTGTGGGGCGGAAAACACCGAGAGAGAAAGATCTCTCCGGCAGACAGATTTCTGCCAGGGGAATTCCTTCCTGGAGAGGGAAGATCGTCGCCATCAACACCACCATCAAGCTGGACTTCATCGGGATCATCATCATCATCACCACCATCATCACCATCAGCACCATCATCACCATCTCCATATTGCTGTAACAATTGAGTTGAATCTTGCATAGTTCATAGGGGAAACTTTCCCGGTGTTGATTACTCTTTGTAGTTGATGCTATTGAGTGAACCATTGAATTATTGTTTATGTTCAGATTGTTATACATCATTATTCCATCTCTGATCATGATCCATATGATGTCCTGTGAGTAGTTTGTTTTGTTCTTAAGGACATGGGAGAAGTCATGTTGTTAGTAGTGGAGTTGTGTTGAGAAAGATTCAATAGTTTGATATTTAAGTTGTGGTGTACTTCTTATAGTGGTGTCATGTGAACGTCGACTACATGACACTTCACCTATATGGACCTAGGGGAATGCATTGTGTATTTGGCTACTAATCGTAGGGGTTGCCGGAGTGACAGAAACCTGAACCCTCGTTAGGAAACCATTGCACAAGGGACGTAAGGGTCTTAGAATTTAAAGTTGTGGTTAGGTTTCTACCTTAATTACTTTCTTGTACTTACGGATGTTTGCAAGGGGTATAATCACAAGTATGTATTAGTCCTAGGAAGGTCGGTACATTAGCACAGGTTCACCCACACAACACTTAGCAAGCTAAAGAAGATTAATCAACTATATGAAGCGAAAGCACTTGACAGTCTTCCCATGTGTCCTCGAGAATGTTTGGTCATCTTAAGTAATACAACCGGCTTGTCCTTTGCTGCATAAAGGATTGGGCCACTTGCTGCATTTATTTCTACTGTCTTTTATTTACTCGTACTTTGTTTACTTGCTTTATAAAAAACCCCTAAAAATCCGTTTGCTAAGTATTTGTAGAGAATTCCTGATCCATACCACTAGCCAGCACCTTCTGCTCCTCATTGGGTTCGACACTCTTACTTATCGAAAATACTGCGATACACCCCCTATACTTGTGGGTCATCAATATCCAATCTGTTATGTCTCGCAAAAATGATAATCCTGGGATTGCGATGTATGGCATAACAGGCATCTGGGATAAAAAAATCCGGGTGTTGACATATGCCATCCGGTTTCTCCAAACAGCTACACTAGTTAGAAAGTAAATTACATAGGGAATTCGACACGCAGGTCGTTATACAATAAATTGACATCACCTAGGCTCTAGCCGACTGACAAAAGCTGTGATACGCATATCATGTATGGATTACACACATCACATGCACATAAGCCATACCATTCACAACATCATCCTGCAAAAACAAGTTATGCATAGATACGATTTCTACCGGCGTTGTGAAACTCACAATGACATCTACAACGCTATGACAGGGCGAAGCCGACGGTCCCGCTAGCCGGATAGTGGGCGGGGATCAAAGATCTCATCTGTATTCCGAACATGGATTTCATCATTGGATAAAATAATTTTACCTAAATCCGATGCAGACTCTGATTCGACCAAACTCTTTGATCTTTGATCACCGCATCCGGATTTACGTGTCATAGTCTACCCTGATGGCGGAAGCCAACCGGTAGGGGTATGTCATTCCATGACCTTAGCAGTTAGATCACGGAAACCAGATCATCCATTTCCTGAGTACAGTTGATCCAATCAACTTCGTACAAAACCAATCTATCTCATAGATCAACCACCAAAAATGCAATTAGATCCAATCTAACGCCAACTGCATATCACATTTGAACGATCTCGAGCCTAAATCCAGAAGCTAATGCTCTGATACCACTGTTAGGCCACGTAGAGATAAACAAAACTTTTTCCCTACACGATGATCCCAAGATCTAACTGAGGTAGTAGGCCACGAGAATTACCACTAGACGCGCAGTTGTGGAATCGAGGAAGCACGTCGCTTGATGCAGTGCAGTCCCCACGATCTGTTCCGATCCATGATCGTCGAAGTGATGAACGTACAACACCTCCGCCAGTATCCACAAATACGAGGAGGAGCGCCGACGGTGGACTGCTAGGTCCGGTACGGCGGCTAGACTGAACTGGATCTAGGGTTTCCAACTCATGGAATGACCTAATCGTGTACTCTAAGCACCTGCGCCCCAGCTTATATAGGGAGTGAAAGTGGGCTCCACTCACTTATGGCCCATTCGCTAAAAGGCCTATATTAGTCACCGTGAGTCCAACTCACTGACTCAGTTTGTTTCCTATTCGGGTCCAACCCAAACTTGCTCCCGCTCTTAAGTGTGTGACCTGATAGGCTCATGGTGACTCAAACACGATCCGAGTCTCACTCATGACCGATTAGTCGGTAGCGGTCCTAGTAGAACGTGCCGACTCCCAAGTACCAAAGAGTCATGACGACATACCTTCCAATGCGACTTTTGTCCAAGTCCCTTCTGCCTCATGATATGCCTTGTAGAACTATAGGAGAAAAATCGTCATCCTTTAAATAGTTCGACTCTCTTTCTCGATCCGAGATAAGTGGTTCATCCGACTAACTCTTAGTCGATCGCCTCGGTTAACACTTAACCAAGTCGCGCATGGCCATGCATTCTGAATCATATCTTCCGAGAGGGCCCAGAGAATATCTCTCCCATCGGAGGGGCAAAATCTCATCTTGGTTATTCACATCACGCAGCTTGATTCTCAATCGACCCAAACTCTGCCTTTGTAACTTCCCAGTGATGGAACAATGTTTGATGGAACCTAAGTCGGTGATCCTCAACTTAGATTGTGCAATAACCTTAGGTCTAAGGATTACATTAATTGAGACATACAAATGACGACTTGTTCGTTATATCTCAATATGGGTTAGTCTGACTCGCTAAACTCTTTAGCCGAATACGTGTAAGTCAGAATAGCATCTCCATGCCCATGACAAGTGGAACCGAGTCATTGGCCAACTTTCACATTAGTCTAAGTTGTGTATGTAACACAACCTCAACGACCAAGGACAATTAGTATGAACAACATGAATATATAGTTCCACAATCAAATCACATATTCAATGATACATATCAGTAGTTCATACATGGATAATAACTTTATGAATACATTGGGAATAACATCATACATGATTACCTCTAGGGCATATTCCCAACATTGTCATCCCGAGGGTCAGAACGGTGATGCCGATCCGGCTCTCGATGGGGCCTTGATTTGTGTTGCCAATCCATGTAGGTGCTGCATTGGTCGGATTTCGAGACCAGTTTCCTGCTAAACAATGTGGCAGCCTTCTGTTGCTCTAGGCCCTTGTTGAGCTGTGTTATGCACTGTCAGACCTGTTCTGGAGTTGGATTATATGCCAGGATCTCTTGGGCCGCAACAGTGTTTTCCACCGGCGTGTTGTACAACCGGTTCCCTTTGTTGTCAATCCCAGGCTCTCCTACGACAATGTCTATATTCTTCCCCTCTAAGAGGGTCTTGTGGATGTCCGGATTTCTGTTGGCCAATACAGGGTCGTTCCGGTTCTTATGATTTTATAGGGAGTTGAATTGTTGTGTGTCTGCAATGCTACTATTGATGTGCTACTTCTCCTCGACGGGGTGAGTTGCTTCGTACAAGAGTCACAAGAGGTATGCTTCTAAGGCCTGAGCTCTTTCCTTTAGCTCCTCTGGTGTGAGATCCAAAGCAGTTCGGATTGGCATTGTCAATGCTTCTCTATAGATTTCATGGGCACTGGAGTAACCACATTTCCATCCACTAGAGACTTTTTTTGGTTCCTAGGGGATCAGAGAATCCTCTGAATCCTCCATGTGGATTTCCTTGTTGACCATTTGTTCTTCTGGAAGATCTGATCTCGGAGTCTTGTTCTTCTTCTTTGCCTTGTTGGACCTTTGGGCACCAGTGGCAAATACGACTTTTGGTCCGTTTCAAGGAGATAGGATTCCAGCGATACTTTCGGACATCGGGACATCGGGATTTTCTCCAAGATCCATACCATCTTGTGAGTCGGGAAGATTTTCATCATATCTCTCATCCATACTATTTTATGGACTTAGATCTGACTCTTCTCCTTCCTACATAGCATTGGAGTTGGATTCTTCTCCGAATTCCTCTCCGTATGCCTAGAGCTCTATCGACATCATAGTATCCCCTCGGGAGACTGGTGTGTCCAAGATCTACCGACATCAGAGAATCTTGTTCTTTCATCTCTGATAGCTTTTCTTAAATGTATGAGTTATCATTGCTTCTGTATCCAAGATCTCCTTATCCTTTCAACCGGTGGTCCGATCAACTATGTGGACAACTCGACATCTATTGTATCTCCGAAGGGCCAAATAATCTATTCTTTTGATACATCTCTTCAACACGAATCGTTGCTCTTAATGTTGATCTTTCGAAGAGCGTTGAGGTTATAAAGTGTTTCGAGCATTTGTTTGTGTCTCTTGCTTCATGAACTTGGTATTCTTGGAATATCTTGTTAATTCGTGGTGGTATATTTTGACGATATGCTTGCCTATTCTATATCAATGGAAGACCATGAAGAACATCTTCTTTATCTTCCTCTCAAGCTTCGTGAACATCGCCTATGTGACAAGTTCTCAAAGTATGAGTTCCGACTTTTTGAAGCCACCTATCTTGGCCACGTCCTTCTGCTAAAGACATTGTTAAAATTCTGGAATCATCAAGTCAATTGTTAATTCCATCCTCCACCTTCAACCAAATCCGGAGCTTTTCCTGGTCTAGCAACTTATCATCATTGTTCCGCTGAAGTTTCCTTAAGACTGCTATGTCTCTCTCGGATCTTCTTAAGAAGGATGAGAAATTCCGTTGGTCTTACACTCATCAAGAAACATTTTGAAACCCTCTTGTTTTATCTTATATCCTCAATCCGACGGATGCCATGAAGAATTTTTAGATCTTTTGTAATCATTCTATTCAAGTTGGTGCTATCTTTTTTATCTAGATATTGAATCTTGCAGTTGTTGTCTATAATATTGGTTCATATATTTTCCAATGGCCAGGGACTTCCAACATGACAACAACATCATCATCTTCATCAACTTTGGATCTGATGAATCGTTTGCATCAAATCTTTGTTTTCTTATGGATCTTCGTGAATTCTACTTGTCAAGATCTTCAGTCTATTTTTGGGAGTTGGGTTGCATGATTTTCCTATTCATTTACGTAGTAACGATTTGGGTGCAGGATGGAGTAGCTACCATACCACTACTCTTATCATTTGCTCTTGTACATTGCATTGGTGGATTAACGCGATTTTACTCATTCCACGGAAGTTAGAAGTGGCCTCTATTTCTTGATACTTTTACTTCCACCCTTGTTTTTCGGAGTGTTCTCTCAAAGAATGTAATCAACAATCTCTTGCTGGTGGTCTCGTCTATTTCAATATGGAGCAAAATATTCAACAATCCGGTGGAAACAAATGCAAAATCTTCTTCGTCCTCTTCTTTCTACCAGCGCTCAACATTGTCAAACAAAGATGGATGGAAGATATCTCTGACTTTAATTGTCAAATCCTTTTTATCTTTGTAAAGACAATTATGATTGATGCAATCAATCGCAAAAATCTATTGCAGGAACCTCATGGTTAAGGAAGCAATAAAATATCTATAATAAACTCCAGATATTCAACATTCAACCTCATTCTCAGGAATTCCATCATAAACTCGTGTCACTTCCTTCTCTTGAAGATGAATCTGCACACCTCAATTGTGTTATCCTTTGGTTCTTACTGGAGCAAGAAGAAATGAATTCGAGAATTCTGAACCCAAATCTTTCCGTTGATATCAAGGAATTCTATTGTTTGAAGGCAATATTGTTTTCCGAACGTCATTTCTTAAATCTGAGAGAAGAAACAATGCTATTTTCATAGTGGTTGATAACTTCCCCAAAGTTGATCTTTTCTTCCGTTGAAACAAATATCATATTCATGTCCATCTATGATCTTCAATTCTAACGATGTGTCTTTCTTTTCTCTCTTGATACATCATCTTTTCAAGATTCTTTCAAGAAGTGCCTCTTTTCTTCATAGTGTTTCTCTAAAGCATCCAAGCTATGTTCATAACACATTCCTAATTCATGATGATCCTTCAACTCTTCAAGTCCTTTGTTTCTAACAAGCAAAACCCAAGACTCGCAACAAGTCTATCAAGTTTTGCAAGGTGTATTGGTCGCACCATTCAGTTGTTAACCATCTTGGGAATGCGAGGATCACCTTCATTCCGAACACTGCCTCTCCTAATGCCTTTTTCTTTTTCCTAGGAATCTCGGGGCAAGATTCTTTTTTAGTGGGAGAGAGTTGTAGCATCCCAATTGTTTAACAATTGTAATGATATTTGACTAGTCTATATTGCTACTTCGTACATGTCATTCATTGCATCATCATTATATCATGCTCATGTCACCATGCCACCTTGCATTTGAGCATCATATAAAAACCCCTCTATTTAGTTCTTATCCCATATGCATAATATATTGTATTACTTGTATTTGCTTCTTGATGAATTGTAGTTGGCTCTTGATATATTGCTTCATGCCAAGTTGAGTTGAGGGCATATCTTTTCTTGATTCCACCACCTTTCTTTGTCACCACCTTATAATTCCACCATCCAAACTATATATGAGCCCTTGCATTTAATTTGGCATTTGTCTTGCTCATATGTAATAAGATGGTTCCACTTCTATATTGTGGGAATGCTTCTATGTATCCTATATGGTTGTTTCGAATAAGTGGGCATGTCTAAATATATATGTGGCCAATTGATCATCTAGTGGGACACACACACTAGCATCGCCCATTTATATTCACCTATGCCTATTTCATTCATCCCATATTTTAACCAAGCTTGTATTTTGTAGAGGCCTTAATTCTAATTTGAATGCATGTATGGAATAAATTCCCATGTTAACGACTAGTTGTTTTCAAAACTACAAGTGGTAGCATATAACGTCCATGCATGGCCCATGCAAGGTTGTCTTTAACTTCTCTTTGTTTGGATTTTCGTTAGATCTTAGAGTAGTGGTTGTTGTTTTGAATTCAAATGAATGATCAAGTCAAGCAAGCTACCTCAGATCACCATCTTAACCA
The DNA here is from genome assembly GCA_916181665.1 of Avena sativa. Classification (NCBI taxonomy): domain Eukaryota; kingdom Viridiplantae; phylum Streptophyta; class Magnoliopsida; order Poales; family Poaceae; genus Avena; species Avena sativa. Next base: position 353,869,676 of record OV702289.1, on the reverse strand, counting down.
ACATGTTTATTCTTGGATGTTAGTTGATCTTGTGGTTTGGAATTTTTCACTAGAGCTTGTTTTAAGTAAATCAAACCCAAAAAATGGAAGAAATAAAAAGAGACTAACTATATTGGCTAAACCCTAATCTATCCTAAACCAACCTATCTACCCCAACCCGAGTGCAACCCTCCCTCATCTACCTAAACCTAACATCTGGTGCTCTATTTACCTTTCTTATCTAGCTAAGATTGATCATCTATCCTAAACCACCTAATCCCTCTCTCACCCTCCCTAAACCCTACCAGACCCGAGCCACCCTATACCACCTGATCCCCTCTTGGACTCGCTCGAACCAACCAGCAACCAATGAGCGGGGACCCTATTCCTCTTCCCAGATGGCGAACACGTGCCTCTGTTGTACCTTGCTCACGCTCGGCTCATGTCCCTCCTTGGTTTGCATAAAGCAAGGCAGCTACGTAGCACGACCACGTGAGATCCTTATCCCCCGTCCTTATCTCCCTACTTCCCAGGAAAACCAGATCGAAACCCCATCGCCACCCCCTCGCTCACCACCATCCATGTCTCGCCGTGGCTTCACAGCTGCCAGGTGCAAGCTCTGCTGCTTATCCGTGTCACCATGTTCGCCTTGGCCCTACTCCACCATCGCTCATTGTCGTGAGCAAGGAGAAGGATCCGCGCTCCGTCTCTGAGCACAACATTGCCGCTCGCCATCCAGGAATTCGCTTGGCGCGTCGCTATACTCGCCGTGGCTGAAAGCCGCCATGCCCGTCGCCAGCCTCGACCACCGCCTCCTTCCAGCTTCACCACTGTCGGTGAGCACCTTCCCCTTCTAGTCTCTCCGGTCCCTACTTGTTGCCTACCACGTGCCCTATCGTTGCCTCGCCCGCTTCTCGCCACTGACGCTGCACCGCGCGTGCGCCACGCGATCTCTGCAAATCGCTGAACACCCCGCGTGCCACCTCTGTTCTGCAAAGAATACCGGCCGATGTAGCCCTCCCCCGAAGTTGCCCCCTGAACCAAGTTTGAAGAACAAGCTACCCTTGTTAACTTTTGTTTTGGTGCCCACCTGTTTTGTCCAATCGATTCGTCGCAAACCTCACCGGAGTGTCGCCGCCACCGACCGGTTACTGTCGAGTTTTAGCGAACACAACAGCAGGTTTTAGTAGCAGCGTGACGCACTTTGCAACAAGTCCCCCAGCCTTTTCTAGCCTAAACCCGCAATCCCTAGTGCCCCACCTGTCAACCACACCCTAGCCTCCCAAACAGTTTTGTAAAAGGGTACCCAGAGAGTTCTTTAATCAACCTGTCCCTCCTATCACACGTGTCACAGCCAGTGCGCCCGCATGCATGGAGTGGTCCCTACGCATGCGGCCCCACCATTCAGCGACCGAGGGTAGAATCGCGCTGAGTAAGAAAAACCTTGCAACCTTTTCCAATACAAATAAAATTCCAGAAATGATTTATATCAAACTAATTCATATCTTTTAAACTATTTTGAAATTGAACAAACTTGTAAAACGAAATATGCTTAGTTTTTAAATGTGAATTCAAACATGTATTCAAACTTGACTAGAGTTGACTCTATCTAGTCAAACAATTGACTTTGACCCTTTTTAATAATTTTGACTTTAATATAAATTTAAATTCATAATTTCAAATAATATATGTTTTTGAATCAGGAAAACATGAGGAATCTGTTTATGCTATTTATAATATCTTTTGAGCAATTTAAAATTTCGAAATAATTTAAATGTTAATAAATGCCATTTCTTAAATATTGCATAACTTTAAATTCATAACTCCGAATTCAACAAATAATATGTCTAAATCAATCAACGCGATGAGCCTGTTATAATTATGCATTCCATGATATAAATTGAAGCATGCATCATATAAATATTAAATAATCAGAAATGTTTATTGGAGTAAAACATGCTTAAATAATTATTGTTTCCACACCTCACCCATGCCATGCTATGTTATACCATGCAATTATGCATCATTCCATCATAGCATGCCTTGTTTGCTTGTTGCATGTGATTTATATGATTTTGCAAGGTATTTATTTTAGCCCTTGTATGTTTGGTTTTTATCCAGATAGACACTGAGCAAGGAGAATACCAGGAGCCTCGGGAGTATTACCTGGATCCTTCCTATTCTGCAACTGAACTGCCAGGCAAGCAATTCCCCATGCTTTCATACATATAGTACCTATGATTCTATCTTACTCTTGCATCATTGAGTCGCGATTGCATTAAATTGAATCCCAAGTATTGCATAGCCTTTACTTTTAAACCCCACTGAAACTTGTACCTCAATCCCATGAGCCATTACTGCAGGTGTTGTTTGAGCCATGTGAATCATAGAATTGCATGTATAGGGTTTTTGCGAGTATTTGGATAACAAAGTACCTAAACAACTTAATATGAGTAGTAATGGGATAACTGATGAAAGAGGCACCAGTGAGCATTATCTTTTATTTGGTTCGTGTAACACCCTCAAATCGGCCCTATGCAAGTTTTAGCCCTTTCCGCCAAACCCGCATAGAAACGATTCAAGGACGCCCACCAGGCACTTTCGTGCGGGTGGAAAAAGAAGTAATACCATTACACAACAGTCCTCAATGGGACCCACAGAACAGATATATTCACCAACGAATCCATGAGTCAAGAATGCAGATATAATATACAAAGATCCAAATCACCTTGAAAACGATAGAGCGTCCGACTACGGACAAGATGCAAATGGGGCTAAGAGCCCTGAAGAATAACCAATGGCGTCCATAACCCTGCCCAGGCCAAGCTGGAAGGGTAACCCTGCTAACGACGTCGATCTCAAACCTGCTAAAACAAAAAGAGGGTGCCGACAAAGGGCAAAAGAAAAAGAGGAGCGTCAGTATTGAGGCCAGTACACGGCGAGGCTAGAATTCGGCGGTCCTCGCCTACACAGGTATGGTGGGCTGAAGCGGCAGCGCAGCAGCACTAAACAACCTATAGAGACTCGATACAACTGGCGGTTATCAGAGAGGGGTAAGAAAGACCTATCCGGATCCAACCTGATACTACCACCAGACAAACCCATCCGGGTATTTCCCCCTCGAGACCAAACGAGGAAGTCGGACCGAGGAACTCACACAGTTGGCAATTTTACTCATTCCGTTATAGTTGCAGCACTTACTAATCAGATATAGATAGCATGAGTCATCATGAAGCATAAGTAATGTCCAATTTTAGTTAACCATTCTGTTGTAGTTAAAACATTTACTAGTCAGATATAATTGTCCTGAGGAATCCCAAAACCCAGTAGTTGTTGGCACTTTTATCACATTCCATTGGAGTTGCAATACTTACTAGGCAGGTATAGTATGACACAGATCACCACAGATCCACCAGTTGTTGGCATTTTTAATTCACATTCCATTCTAGTTGATCTGATTACTAGTCACATATTAAGTCAAATTTATAACGCTACTTTAGTTATGCTTGTCTATGATCGAGATACTGTGCTCCAAGTCGTCCATAACCGTGAACACGGCTTTCAGAAAGATTTACCCTGCAGGGGTGCACAAATAGCAACACACACTCGATCAACCTCGGAAAAACCAACTCAAAACCCAACGAGGCATTCATGACAAAGCGATCACAGGATTCATAAATATTTCAGGGGGCCACCCCATTAAGCTACCCGCAACGAAGTTGGCCGGCTCCGAGACGGACCCAAGGTTTGTGCCAATGGCTGTAAACGACTAGGAACCCGAAAGTGTGACTGGGCTTGTCGATACCGCAAAAACACTCCACAATCCTAAAAAGTATAGGTGTTCCACGCATAATCTTAAATAAAGCAGTAAAGCATGGCATAAGTACAAGATAGTAATAAAACCCCAAACTAGTTTGTGGCCCCAAGAAATAGAAATGAATCAAGCTCTAGCTCAGGGGGGTCCATAAGGCCTCCCGGATGTGGGTAGTGCGAATAGTCAAGGAACAGGTATCAAGTACTCGGGGTCCTACGGGACACAAGTGAGCGTGGAAGAACCAAATAACATCTATTACCCACTGATGCCTCTGCATTAGTTATATCTAGCAATTTAATAGTTGTGTTTAAAGTCATGATCATCTCCACCATTAAGCATCTCCACCATAAACATCTGCCAGCATTCCAACAACTGGGGTACTCGACAACACGATATCGCACCTAAGCAAGCAACTATGACTCGCAAGGCTAGCTATCTACCAAACAACATGTATTAGGAGGTGTCCATGGCGATATAGAGGCTGCACGGGATATAACTGGTGCACGGAAACTAAAGCATCGCGACACGGATAGCAATAGATCAACAGGAGGAAATAAAGATTATAAATGCAAAATAGGTAGAAGGGGGAGAGATACTCGCCTGGGAAAACATAGTCGAAGGTTCATATCCGGAGAACTTGTCGATACTCGCATCCACTCATCGGCCTAATCCGCAAAGAAGCAAACACTAGAAGAAACACCGGATGCAATATTTAATACTACGGTAGAAGATCCGGCATGATTATGATATGATGCAGATGCGGTGCAATTAGGCAGTATTAAGCAGAACCGGGGTCCCGACAATTAATTAATAGGTTCTAGTTATTTAGCTACCCCACAAATTAAATGTTGTCTTAACAAGGCACAACATGGTATCGGTTCGCTACACAAATTTAAATGGATTCCGGATATAGACTCCATATTTAATTATGAGGTGAATCGGCATAATGCCCCCAAACCACAGACAGATATGCATGCATGAACAATTTATTATGCAACAGTTTTATATATAGCATTTATAAAATAGGGGCTCGGGAAAAGGTTCACACATCTGGGTCCGGGAGAACTTGGGTTCCGGGGGTTCGGGGTTTGGTCTCAGGGTTCGACGGGGATCGGGTTCAGAATCCGGGAAGAAGGACTTGGTTTGGCGTCGAGGGCGCATTGGATTCTCCCTGGTCAGTGTCGATCTTGTCTTCGCGAAGATCTTGTCGGGTCCGCGCCATCGAGTCGGTCTTGGCGTTCGGGAAGAAGAACTTGGTCTTCCGGTGGCGATCTTGGCGGTCTTCGGATCCAGGCCTCGCATCCGGGAAGGAGTACTTGTCGCATCTGATGGATCGGTCCTCGGGGTCGAAGAGCTTGGTGCACCAGGGTTCAGTCTTCGGATCTTGGTCGGGTTGTCAGTTTTCCGGGGCCGGAGGACTTGGCGTCCGAGAGATGATCTTGTCGCATCCGCGGTCTTCGAATCACATCCATCCGGGGACGAACTTGTTTGGTGCCACGATGATCTTGGCGTCCGGGGATCTCGTCGATGGCCCCTCGAGTGTCACCATGTTCATACTTCCGAGGTACCGGCAGACAAGAAGATCGTGTGGTAACTTGTCACATCTCAAGTACATAGCTTCCCCGCAGATCTTGGTGAGCTTGGTCTTAGGCGACGTGGTTCAGAAGGCAGAACTTGAAGGGCTCGACGCAGCTGCATGACAATAGTACCACAGTAGCAGCAGCACATTAGCCCTGCACGTGCGGCAGGCCGAGCAAGGTCTGGGCCACGGGCAGAGAAAGTCGAGGCGAGGCGGGATCACGCGCGGCTGTAGGCCGGAGCAGGCGACCGCTAGCGGCGGCAGCCGACAAGGAACGGAGGAGGGCAGTCGACGACGCACCAGAGAGGCACGTGGGGTCGTGCGGCCTAGAGATGCAGAGGACGGCGGAGACCCCGATGATGTTGCATGACAAGGCTGCGAGAAATGAGGACGGCGGAGGTCGACGGAGAGGCTCGGCGAGGTTGGCTTGAGGGGTACCACGGACGAAGCGGTGGCCGGGCTCAACCGGCAGGCTCGGTGCTGCGGCGGCCGGCGTGCCGCAGGGCAGAGGCGCGACTCTGCCTCGGAGAGGAGGACGCGGAGCCGGTGGGCTTGGCTGGCGAGGATCTCGTGGGAGAGGAACGGGACACCAGCTGCTGCGGAGGAGAGCTCGGCGAGGAGGAGCCCAAGGGCGGCGGCCGGGGCGACGCCATGGTGGAGCGGCCAGGGCACGAGCTCGCGCGACGACGGGAGAGTAGAGGCAGGGAGGATGGCGCGAGGGGAGTGGAGGTGGGGCCGCGACACGGCACGGGAGGGCGAGCACGGGCCGTGTCTGGCCGAGGCGTCGAGGCGAGCCGGCGGCGGCAGTGCGGGATCTAGGGAGGAGCGGGGTATGTGGTGGCGTGTGGCTCGGGCGGATTGGGGTCGCGCCCAGGGGCGGCAGGTGGTGGCCTAGGGTGGGGCCAGGTGGGGGTGCGGCCGGTTGGTGTGCGTGCTGGGGGAGTGGGGCCAGGCGGGGTGGTTGTCGATGGGTTGTGGCCAGCAGGCGGGAGCGGGAGGGAGATTTGGGCGCCGAGCGCGCGGAAGGAAAACGGTGGCTGGGGTAGGTGGACGCGGTTTGCACGCGGTTGGCTGGGTCCACGGGTGGGGCCAGGGTGCAGGCGGCGACCAGGTGGGTGTGGAGAAGAGTGCAGGTGGGCGGGAGCGTGCGTGCGGCTGGGGGTGTGTGTGTGTGTGAGCGCGGGCGGGAGTTGGCGGCTGGGAGAGGGAGTTGGGAAAAGGTTGGGGTGTAGATTAGGGTTAGGGTAGGGTTTAGGCTTAGACCGGTTTTGTTTGGACCGGGTAGTAGGCTGCTGGCCTTCTGGGCTTTTGGCCTGGCAGGCTGGCGGCCTCCCCGGTAAAATATTTATTTTATTTATTTTAATTTTAGAAAAGATTTTATAAATAGTTTTTAGATAAATAAAAGATCCAAAAAAGACCGGGGTTTGTATTTTGAAATAAAGAAGGGCATATTTAGAAAACAAAGATAGGCTTTTCGAAAATAGTTTTAGACAAAACCATGCATGATATCATGACGATGCTCAAATGCAATGTGGCATGATGACATGAGCATGCGGCATGATGATGCAATGCACAAAAACACAGCGATTTTCTAGTAGTGGTTTTAGCGGGATGCCACAATTCGACACCACTAACAAGGGATCTCGCCCTCGAGATCTGCCTCATGGTACCGGGAAGAAGGTCGGCGATCTGAATCTTCTCGCTTCATGTAGATCCTCGCGACACCACTAACAAGAGGTCGTTGTCCGTGATCGTCGAGAGAACACTACGGGAAACAAAGGACGAAGGTAAAGGTATCCACAAATAAAGCCACCTCTAACTTCGATAGGAAGAGAGAACCGATGCATTCTCACCCACTTCAATGTACACAAGCAAATAGAGTGAGTAGTCGGCATGGGGGCCAATCCATCACGCACCCAAACTATTACTCCGCACAATCAGTAGAAAAGAGTGCAACCATTCTCGGAATCAGACTGGAGATCTCGGCAATCGAGGTTCGGAAGCAAAGGAGTGATGCAGGATCTGCATCGGATCTGGCGTAGCTGATGTCGTCGCGTCGGAAAAACACCGGAAGGCACGAGAAGGTACAAAGAGAAGTCCAACAGATGAAGGATTCCTCAGATAGCATGAAGATCGGATGTAGCAACACCGTTACCAAAGGAGGAAGCGAAACCCTGAAAGTACGACGGAACCCAACCACGAGAATTCCTCGACTCAAAGAAAGGGAACAGAGCAGATTCAAAACACGCAGAGGTAAGAGGAGAACAACAGAGGGGTAAGGAGTAAAATGAGACCTAATCAGATCTATCCAATCGATTTTGCAAAATAGTTTTGACATTCTACTTTGGCCGTTAGCTAGGTTATCCTACAGGCTAGACTTGTGGGGTATCGTAACTGCTAAACTCTGATACCACTCTGTAACACCCTCAAATCGGCCCTATGCAAGTTTTAGCCCTTTCCGCCAAACCCGCATAGAAACGATTCAAGGACGCCCACCAGGCACTTTCGTGCAGGTGGAAAACGAAGTAATACCATTACACAACAGTCCTCGATGGGACCCACAGAACAGATATATTCACCAACGACTCCATGAGTCAAGAATACAGATATAATATACAAAGATCCAAATCACCTTGAAAACGATAGAGCGTCTGACTACGGACAAGATGCAAATGGGGCTAAGAGCCCTGAAGAATAACCAATGGCATCCATAACCCTGCCCAGGCCAAGCCGGAAGGGTAACCCTGCTAACGACGTCGATCTCAAACCTGCTAAAACAAAAGGGGGGTGCCGACAAAGGGCAAAAGAAAAAGAGGAGCGTCAGTACTGAGGCCAGTACACGGCGAGGCTAGAATTCGGCAGCCCTCGCCTACACAGGTATGGTGGGCTGAAGCGGCAGCGCAGCGGCACTAAACAACCTATAGAGACTCGATACAACTGGCGGTTATCAGAGAGGGGTAAGAAAGACCTATCCGGATCCAACCTGATACTACCACCAGACAAACCCATCCGGGTATTTCCCCCTCGAGACCAAACAAGGAAGTCGGACCAAGGATCTCACACAGTTGGCAATTTTACTCATTCTGTTATAGTTGCAGCACTTACTAATCAGATATAGATAGCATGAGTCATCCTGAAGCATAAGTAGTGGCCAATTTTAGTTAACCATTCCGTTGTAGTTGAAACATTTACTAGTCTGATATAATTGTCCTGAGGAATCCCAAAACCCAGAAGTTGTTGGCACTTTTATCACATTCCATTGGAGTTGCAATACTTACTAGGCAGGTATAGTATGACACAGATCACCACAGATCCACCAGTTGTTGGCATTTTAATTCACATTCCGTTGTAGTTAAATCTGATTACTAGTCACATATTATTTCAAATTTATAACGCTACTTTAGTTATGCTTGTCTATGATCAAGATACTGTGCTCCAAGTCGTCCATAACCGCGGACATGGCTTTCAGAAAGATTTACCCTGCAGGGGTGCACAAATAGCAACACACACTCGATCAACCTCGGAAAAACCAACTCAAAACCCAACGAGGCATTCACGACAAAGCGATCACAGGATTCATAAATATTTCATGGGGCCACCCCCATTAAGCTACCCGCAACGAAGTTGGCCGGCTCCGAGACTGGTTTGCGCCAATTGCTGTAAACGACTGGGAACCCGAAAGTGTGACTGGGCTTGTCGATACCGCGAAAACACTCCACAATCCTAAATAGTACAGGTGCTCCACGCACAATCTTATATAAAGCAGTAAAGCATGGCATAAGTACAGGATAGTAATAAAACCCCAAACTAGTTTATGGCCCCAATAAATAGAAATGAATCAAGCTCTGGCTCAGGGGATCCATAAGGCCTCCTGGATGTGGGTAGTGCGAATAGTCAAGGAACAGGTATCAAGTACTCAGGGTCCTATGGGACACAAGTGAGCGTGGAAGAACCAAATAACATCTATTGCCCACCGATGCCTCTGCATTAGTTATATCTAGCAATTTAATAGTTGTGTTTAAAGTCATGATCATCTCCACCATTAAGCATCTCCACCATAAACATCTGCCAGCATTCCAACAACTGGGGTACTCGACAACACGATATCGCACCTGAGCAAGCAACTACAACTCGCAAGGCCAGCTATCTACCAAACAACAGGTATTAGGAGGTGTCCATGGCGATATAGAGACTGCACGGGACATAACTGGTGCACGGAAACTAAAGCATCGCGACACGGATAACAATAGATCAACAGGAGGAAATAAAGACTATAAATGCGAAATAGGTAGAAGGGGGAGAGATGCTCGCCTGGGAAAACATAGTCGAAGGTTCATATCCGGAGAACTTGTCGATACTCGCATCCACTCATCGGCCTAATCCGCGAAGAAGCAAACACTAGAAGAAACACCGGATGCAATATTTAATACTACGGCAAAAGATCCGGCATGATTATGATATGATGCAGATGCGGTGCAATTAGGCAGTATTAAGCGGAACCGGGGTCCCGACAATTAATTAATAGGTTCCAGTTATTTAGCTACCCCGCAAATTAAATGTTGTCTTAACAAGGCACAACATGGTATCGGTTCGCTACACAAATTTAAATGGAGTCCGGATATAGACTCCATATTTAATTATGAGGTGAATCGGCATAATGCCCCCAAACCATAGACAAATATGCATGCATGAACAATTTATTATGCGACAGTTTTATATATAGCATTTATAAAATAGGGGCTCGGGAAAAGGTTCACACATCTGGGTCCGGGAGAACTTGGGTTCTTGGGGTTCGGGGTTCGGTCTCAGGGTTCGACGGGGATCGGGTTCGGAATCCGGGAAGAAGGACTTGGTTTGGCGTCGGGGGCACATTGGATTCACCCTGGTCGGTGTCGATCTTGTCGTCGTGAAGATCTTGTCGGGTCTGCGCCATCGAGTCGGTCTTGGCGTTCGGGAAGAAGAACTTGGCGTTCCGGTGGCGATCTTGGCGGTCTTCGGATCTGGGCCTCGCATCCGGGAAGGAGTACTTGTCCCATCTGATGGATCGGTCCTCGGGGTCGAAGAGCTTGGTGCACCAGGGTTCGGTCTTCGAAAATTGGTCGGGTCGTCGGTTTTCCGGGGCCGGAGGACTAGGCGTCCAAGAGACGATCTTGTCGCATCCGTGGTCTTCGGATCACATCCATCCGGGGACGAACTTGTTTGGTGCCACGATGATCTTGGCATCCGGGGATCTCGTCGATGGCCCCTCGAGTGTCACCATGTTCATACTTCCGAGGTATCGGCCGACAAGAAGATCGTGTGGTAACTTGTCACATCTCAAGTACATAGCTTCCCCGCAGATCTTGGTGAGCTTGGTCTTAGGCGACGTGGTTCAGACGGCAAAACTTGAAGGGCTCGACGCAGCTGCACGACAATGGTACCACATTAGCAGCATCACATTAGCCCTGCACGTGTGGCAGGCCGAGCAAGGTCTAGGCCATGGGCAGAGAAAGTCGAGGCGAGGCGGGATCACGCGCGGCTGTAGGCCGGAGCAGGCGACCGCTAGCGGCGGCAGCCGACAAGGAACGGAGGAGGGCAGCCGACGACGCACCAGAGAGGCACGTGGGGTCGTGTAGCCTGGAGATGCAGAGGACGGCGGAGACCCCGATGATGTTGTATGATAAGGCTGCGGGAAACGAGGACGGCGGAGGTCGACGGAGAGGCTCGGCGTGGTTGGCTTGAGGGGTACCGCGGACGGAGCGGTGGCCAGGCTCAACCGACGGGCTCGGTGCTGCGGCGGCCGGCGTGCCGTAGGGCAGAGGCGCGGATCTTCCTCGGAGAGGAGGACGTGACACCGGTGGGCTTGGCTGGCGAGGATCTCGCGGGAGAGGAATGGGACACCGGCTGCTATGGAGGAGAGATCGGCGGGGAGGAGCCCAAGGGCGGCGGCCGGGGCGACGCCGTGGTGGAGCGGCTAGGGCGCGGGCTCGCGCAGCGACGGGAGAGTAGAGGCGGGGAGGATGGCGCGAGGGGACTGGAGGTGGGGCCACGACGCATCACGGGAGGGCGAGCACGGGCCGTGTCTGGTCGAGGCAGCGAGGCGAGCCGGCGGCGGCGGTGCGGGATCTGGGGAGGAGCGGGGTAGGTGGTGGCATGTGGCTCGGGCGGATTGGGGGTCGCGCCCAGGGGGCGGCAGGTGGTGGCCTAGGGTGGGGCCAGGTGGGGGTGCGGCCGGTTGGTGTGCGTGCTGGGGGAGTGGGGCCAGGCGGGGTGGTTGTCGATGGGGTGTGGCCAGCAGGCGGGAGCGGGAGGGAGATTTGGGCGCCGAGCGCGCTGAAGGAAAACGGCGGCTGGGGTAGGTGGACGCGGTCTGCACGCGATTGGCTGGGTCCGCGGGTGGGGCTAGGGTGCAGGTGGCGACCAGGTGGGTGTGGAGAAGAGTGCAGGTGGGCGGGAGCGTGCGTGCGGCTGGGTGTGTGTGTGTGTGAGCGCGGGCGGGAGTTGGCGGCTGGGAGAGGGAGTTGGGAAAAGGTTGGGGTGTAGATTAGGGTTAGGGTAGGGTTTAGGCTTAGACCGGTTTTGTTTGGACCGGGTAGTAGGCTGTTGGCTTGCTGGGCTTTTGGCCTGGCAGGCTGGCGGCCTCCCCGATAAAACATTTATTTTATTTTTAGAAAAGATTTTATAAATAGTTTTTAGATAAATAAAAGATCCGAAAAAGACCGGGGTTTGTATTTTGAAATAAAGAAGGGGATATTTAGAAAACAAAGATAGGCTTTTCGAAAATAGTTTTAGACAAAACCATGCATGATATCATGACGATGCTCAAATGCAATGTGGCATGATGACATGAGCATGCAGCCTGATGATGCAATGCACAAAAACACAGCGATTTTCTAGTAGTGGTTTTAGCGGGATGCCACAGTTCTTTAAGCTGACTTGCATCCCGTAGGACCCCGAGTACTTGATTTATGTTCCTTGACTATCGCATTATCCGCGTGTGGGACCATGAATCCCCTTCGCCTAAGCTTGATTCACACTTTATTTCTCTGGGCCACAATTAGTTTGGAGCTTTATTACTATCATGTACTTATGCCATGCTTTACTGCTTTATTTACAATTGTGTGTGAAGCGCTCGTATTGTTTTGGAACGTGGAAAGTTTTCGTGGTATCGACAAGCCTAGTCACACTTTCGGGTTCCCGGTTATTTACATCCATTAACACAAACCCTGGGTCCATCTTGGAGCCAGCCAACTTCATTGCGGGTAGCTTAGTGGGGTGGCCCCCCTAAAATAATTTATGAATCCTATGAATGCATTGTCGTGAGGCCTCATTGCTTTTTATTTGGTTCTTCCCAAGGTTGATCATGTGTGTGTTGCTATTTGTGCACCCCTGCATGGTAAATCTTTCTGAAAGCCATGTCCGCGGTTATGGACGACTTGGAGCATAGTTTCTCGATCATAGACAAGCATAACTAAAGTACCACCTTGAATTTGACTAAGAAATGACTAATAAATAGTGCAACACTCATGGAATGGTTAATAAAATTGCCAACGGATGGGATGTTCTTCCGCCTTCTCGTCGGTAAGCAAGAAGGAGGGCGAGCGATGTTTATTTATGTTGCTTATATAACTATTGTTATTAATTAACGAGCATCGTCCATCTCTGGTTGGGCGGATGTGTAGCGTGTCTCTATAGAACTTTGTAGATATTATCTTTCGCTACAATTGCGTCACCCCAGGTTTTTCCCTTTAGATGCATTAAGACTTGCTGCGTACCCCTAGGGTCTCACACGATAAATATGTGGTTCAGATGGACAGTTTTACTCTTAGGAATGCTAATGGGTCGAATAGACTGATGATGGTGGCAATGACTATCCAGTGTAGAGATTCCGAGGATGGAGATCCATGAGATCTGTGGGTGGGATGTGCTTATTTTTAGGGCATCTTATGCCAATTTGCTTCTTATCCGTACTCGGATCTTGTTTTCCGTTTTCACTTGTTACTCTGTTGCGTGATGTATGAGGATGTATCCTAAACTATTATATCTATCTAGGATATTTGGATATTGTCGTATGGCGTTGCATATTTCTGTTTATATTGTTTTAGATGGTGTGGCTTTGATGTCTATTGTATGTCGCTGACATAGATACTCATTTCTGTATGTTTTGATTGCTTTACCTATCAATTACACTGCTCCCTCTTGTCCCGATGTTTTAAAAAGTGGGTGGGATGTTTGGCCGGTACCATGCCCTGCTACACGAGGTGGGCCTATAGTGTGTGGCTATGCGGCCCCATAGTAGTACGTCATGTCCACTATTGGTTCATCCAGGCTTGAGCTTGGAGCATAAGGTCCGACGTATTACAGCTGACTTAGCCGAAGAAGTGAGATCCATGTGCTCTGAGGTGGGTGAGGCTTTCGGTATTGGCCTCCGCGAAACTTTTGATGGTCTCGAGAATAGCGTCCAGATTGACATTGGGGCGCATCATCATCTGTTGGAACTATGCCCTAGAGACAAATAATAATATTGATTGTTATCATATTTCATAAAGTTTATGATCAAGTTTTATATCATGCTACAACTGTATTGAAAGGAAACATCAATACACGTGTTATTTATAAATAACCAGGAGTTCCCGGTGAAGCTCTAGTCACTGTTCATTGGTCAACAGATGATCAAGGTTTCCTGATTATGTGGCATTTATGCCAGTTGACAATGGAGTCACCTCATTGCGAGAATGAGATGATAAGCTATACCCAACCTAAGAATCATGACCTGATCATGTCATGAAGTTCAAGTTACGATGATTAGAAATGACCTAGTTTCTAATGTAGGTCGGTGAAGGTCGCCTCTGTGATCTTCAGAGCCGTGGAGTAATCGTCCGTGACCCAAAAATCTGGGCTCGACCTAGAAGGGTCGGATCTCCCACCATACTCATACATCCAGTTGGCTCGAGTAGAGAGCAGCACCAGTTGCTGCCCGAGCCAACAATTGAAGAGGTTGATCATCTTCAACCCCTCTTCCTCTATCTTGGACATGCGAGCCACATCTCGTCCACGGCCATCTTCTAGATTTTGGGAAGCTTATGCACCGACAACCACTGCAGATTGCTCTGCTCTATGGTGTACACCGGGATCGCCACCTCCCCGGCCAGGGTGGTCTCCTTCACATAGAACCACCACTTCTTCCATTCGCTGGCCACCTTCTTGGGTAACAGCAGTTTGAAGAAGCTGGCACCAGGCTTTACCTAGAAGGTGATGCCGCCAACAGCAAATAGAGAATCGCCCTTCCACTCGCAACTGTCTCGGCCATGGAACAGGTCGAGCCAAAGCGGGAAGTAGGGGTGGCAGCCGCGATAGCTCTGGCAAAAGGTATTGAAGACCGCCAATTGCTCACATAGGTATGATTATTCGGGTGCTTATGTTTGGTTACCTTCTTAGATCATGAGAACATATCAAACATCATGTGGTGATACGGTGATCATAAAGATGTTTTCAGGTATTTGGAGGAACATGTAGAGGCATTATGCATCAAGAGAGAGATTTGTCCATCCGCGTGACATAAAATATACTCGAGGGCCCACTCGGAGAAGTTATATCCAATAAATGCGCAGCGTGTGATTTGATCACAGGGATATCACTTGTCGGAACGAGTCAAATAGAATTTGTTGGTAAAGGGATTGAATGCGACATAATGATATCAATGATCATCTCTCGAGAAATGCAAGTATTGAGAGACAAAAGGAATAAGACACAATGTTCATGGTTCGGCGACGAAAGATTCGTGGAATGCACAGGGGTCAACATGGGCATCCAGGTCCCTCTGATGATCATTGGTACGGGAAGGTCTCAACCATGTCTGGAGTGTTCCCGAGCCGTGGGGTATCACGCTTAAGGGCTTGATGATGCTCAGAGAGTGTTTTGGTATCAGCAGAATCACCGAAGAAAAGAGAGAGAAAACCAGAAGGGTTTTGGTAAGTCTAGAGGATGTCTAGAGTGGGGTGGAAGAAGTTCCATAGCCACGAGGATTGAATAATATCTAAGTAAATGTTAAATATTGATTTAATCATTTATTTATAATTATTTAATAAAATAAAATTGAATTAAAAGGTTAAATACCTAATTGTCCTAATTCCATAGGGAAAAGGCCCATGAGGGAAAAGACCAAAAGGGAGAAAGGGAGGAGGGGCCACATGGGACCCATGCACCCTCTGGCTGGGCCTGTGGGGGACTTGGCTAGCCGTCCACCCGTCCCCATCTCCTCTCCCTTTTTTAGTCCCACATGGCTAAGCTAATTATTTATAGGGTGGTTTTTGCCCTATATAAAGAGAGGTATTTTGACAAATTAAATACACAATAATCAATAAAAGGTTTCCTATCTTTTGGGGAGATCTCTAGTTGATACTCTCTCTCTCTATCTCTCTCTCCCGTGACCATGGTCCCAAGTCTGGCTCGCACGAGCAGGAGTCTTCATCACCGCGGAGCGCCGTCGCATTGCAGGATTTGGATCCAGAAGCTCTACTTCCGCAACTACTGTTGGATCGGAGGAGCGGGAGTCATTGTCAGGCACCAGATGTTTGTAACCCCCACGGAGGTGCACTTGGGGCACTAGAAGTCGTTGGAGCCATAGGAGCTATCAGGAGTTCAACACGACCTCGAGGCCGGCTTCGGTATGACTACATCAACCACGCTCTGCCGAGCATTGACAATGCTTTTCGGTATTCAAGGGTAAGTTGGAGAAAAGCCCCTCCCGTTACTACATTACTAATAGATAGGTCTTGGCATTAGTGTTATTGGCGTAGGAATAATTATTGTTTTCATCCGCGAACCCCTACAGTGGTATCAGAGCTAGATTTATGTGTAGTATTGCTAGTACGGGTAGAACACACGAGTTGTAGCATGTGGGTGTTGATCTTTTAGTTGTTACCCTCCCACGTGTACTTGTGTATACCGTAGTAATGCTTGATGAAGCGGCCCCCAACCTACTTTACGTGTTCATTCATGAGACTGGTCCATGCTTGACATACAACTCTCGCATTAGTTGGTATGCCATTTGCAAAGGAGGGCCCCAAAAAGGTTGTAGTATAGACAACTACTTGATCAACTTTGTGGTGGAAGTTCATAGGTAAGAATCGGTTCTTGTGCGAAAGCCCTAGTAGCCACGTAAAACATGCAAAGATAAAGTAGAGGCGTATAACTTTGTTTTGCAGGGGTGTTGTGATGTGATATGGTAGTAGTCAAGGTCAAGTAGATTACTTTATGTTGCTAAGTAGTAGTAACGATCATGAAGATGTTGGACTACCACGCCGGAGGCACCAATACCCTGGTACCTATGGCGCCGAAACCCTGGCGCTGGAATCCAGAAGCGCAGGATGGAGATCAAAGCGTGAAGGACCATATCGCATCGCACTTACATTCAATGCTTATTGCTTATGCCTCTTATTGTGTGCTAGTATTAGATACTCCCTAATCAAAATACCAGTGAATGTGTTCTCCCTTAGTGTGCACCACCAAGAAAGTTCTCTGTTATGAGGTAGGCCTTGACGATCGGGTGTCAGACATATCTGCATTTGCATATGGTGGGTGTAAGCCATGTTGCATAGCGAACACATTAAGGTTGAGTTGGTGAGCCTACCATGTGTAGACATGGCCTCGGAACATGGATGGTCGAAAGATCGAGCACGAGTCGCATGAATGATGTGATCGATGTTTCGGCGTCCACCTTTGCAACTATATTGTTGGTCATGACAATCGGGGGCGGTGTAGCAAATAGGGATTGTGTAATCGCTAAAACTCATTTGGGGATAGGAGTTTTTAGTGGAGTTATTGTTTTAACTCATATAATTATAAACTTAGTCTAAATTCCTTTTGCAATTATAAATGTAGAAATTGTTCTCCTCGATGCTACCTTCCCGGTCGACGATTGGTTAGAAGGAGAGAAGCTCAAACTAGATGATCCAACTTTTCTGTGTGGGTTGCGCGACTCCATGTTCTCCTTAGTGAGAATGAGTTGGTTGACTACATACGCCGTGAGATGGATTTGGAGTAAGACTATTTCTATGAGACTCCAGAACAGTAGGAAGGCCGCTATTACTATCGTGAGATGTCCACCTCAATTTCAGTGGCGATGCTCTTCGGAATGATTGATGAGCTGCACCCAGTTGTGGGTAATCTTGAGCCTCATGTGATGATGGTACAGCTTATATCGCATTTCGTGGACCAAGTGCGCATATGGGAGCATGAGCTGATGGGTGATTTCCTTTCCATAAAGATGGAAGAGAATGCTTCATTATAGAGACACTTGGAGTGCATACATGATGCATACATGAAGCTTGCTTACTTCCTGGATCACTAGCTGGTGCACTCATTTTCAATATGCGTGTTGCTGCGGTCGCTACCGCCCAGCTACCAAGCACATGCCAGGACTTGCATCATGAGAGGTGATGGGGAAAGATAGGATTTCCACGAGTTCATATCACATTTCAGGAATGTGAAACTTGAACCCATTGCTGGAGAGATCATCGATGACAAAGGTATATATTTGATATCTAGTTTTATAAAATATAATCTTGCAAACAATTGTTGTAGTGTTAAAGTATTTGATACTTGTTCTATTTTGGTGAAAACAGGTCCTTCTGCATGAGAGTTGCTTGCTGGAGAGGAGGTGGTGTTGCGTGTTGATGGCGAGCATGATGATGATGGCCACTGACACTCTCCCTCAGCATTTATCACTTAGTTTATCACTTTTGGATGATTATTGTAATCGATGGATTGTGAACTTCTTTAGTGTGTCTCACACATTGTGAGAAGGTTATTCATATGAGTTTGTAACAAATAGTTGTTCTGCTTCTATGAATGATTTATATTTGCGTTCATATGTTGTTCGATTATGTGTGAACTATCCTTGTTGTGAAACTAATTGATAATGCATGAACATTTGTAAAATATTGAAATGCCTTGAAAAATGTCCAACTTAATGATATATTCATTTATGAATGAAACCATTGTTTAAATTCAAAGTTATGTGATATATATGTGAAAGTCATTTGATTTCTTGTCACATATAAATCATGCCAAGTTCAGCAAGATAAACTAAACACCATGTATTGCATGAATGCAAAGTGTTTGATGAATTGTTGGAAGAAAATACATATTCAATGTATCATATTTCAATGAAGTGGTGATTATCATTTTGTGATTGTTTGAATTTTGTAAAATGGTTTACCAAATGAAAGATAAGAATGAAACCATTTGATCTGATCAAAGAACTTCAGCATCAAGGGATATTAAAGATAAAAGAGAATCTATTTACTATGATTTATAGTAATGAAATTAGACATTATAAGATTGGCATAAGAAATTGTGAAATGCAATGCATTTGATACGTCGAAGTGCAAAGCATCAAAATGTGATATTTTTTAGCAAGTAGGTGAATAGATGGCACCGAATAAATCGTTGTAGTGTTAGTACCATTAGTTAGAAATAACAAACACTCATTTAGAATATAAAGTGAAACCATCTGAATTCGTGAGATCGGCACCATATCTCGTACGGATTGTTGTGGAAGTTTTCGAGTTATTCGATATCACCAAAACAATAGCGAACAAGTTCTTGTAGAGTATTCATTGGAAACTTTGAATATGAAATCCATGGCTAGAACCAAAAGAAAGGCAAAAGTAGTGTTGCTTAAAATTTGGTGCATTCTCGAGAAAGTTTGTGTTCTTGACTGTGAAGCTAATGGAAGATAGTGAAAAACACGATGAGGGTTCATAACCCTGCATCAGAGTATTGAGAAGCGCAACAGAATATGTTCCTGGACGATTATATTCATAAAGGAAAGGATCAATGATCATGATCATTGTGTTTCCCCACTAGTGTTTTTACTACATGAAGTAGGATTCAAAATGTACCCGACATCTTGTGTGGAGACATTTGTGAATCACTTTTCATGTTACCAGAATATGTCATACCTAGGAACTATGAATGAAATGACGGTAAACTAAAATTATGAGAAATCCTAGATGTAAAATTCACTTAAGATTAGAAAGCAAAACATTGTTGAATCTTACCAAGTAAAGGGTTACTTGATTTTTCCAAAAGACTGCAAGGTCATGATGGAATAGGTGAATGACAAAGGCACGATTTGTCCTGAAATATGTATTGGACAAATTCAAGAGAATTTGATTCATAAGTGCTAAAAGTCTAGTGGATTTGATACTAGTAAAGTACTAGCGTCTCATAATACAAACTCTCATTTTGATAATTAATCAAAGTATTTTGAAGTTATTCAAAATAGTGAGAGGATATGCAGTTTACATGAAATGGAGTGGGAGAAATGAATGTTTCATACTCAACTGTGTAGGAAACGCATTTTGAGTGGGAGCAATGTAAGTTTTGCACTAGGATATGTTAGGAACATATTTTTGAGTGCGAGCTTAGTGGTTGATTCTTAAGTGTGTATAACACATTAAGAATAAAGGTGCAAGTACCAATAAATAAATATTTATAGGGATTAAAAGTTGAAAGTAAGTATATTACAATATTATGTTGTTTTCCTAAAAGATATTTTGAAATATTTTCAGAATAGGTATTGATTAAGGAATGGTCTTTAGTCAATCGAATTAGGAATAACACTAAGTTGTACATCAGTGGTTGAATGAAAGAAAAGGATGATCATCATCCACTATGTTGAGACATGGGTTCTATCCTGGAAACCATGACGACAACTTAACATACTATATGATCCGAGAAGGAACGTTCAAAAGTGATTAAGTATGAATCACAGAACATTGAGCTAGGTTTGTCCATAATGTCTAAATGAGAACTGTTCACATGTTTTAGAGTCTGTGAAGGGTGATATATCTTAAGGCATAAAGGATTATGTTGTAAGGGCATATGTTAACCTTAGAAGATTGGAAATCCTTACATCAATAATACTGACTGAAGTCAAGAAGGAAGCGAGGTGGTAAACATTGAAAAATGCACATTGCGCACTAGTGTTTTGATGATTACATTATAAGTAAAATATAACAGTACCATCTAATGTGATCTATATTGTTGTGGCAGTACTAGTTCATCTTTACGCAGAAGGTGTGTCCGGAGGCACAGTGCCCATTAGAAAGCTCGTTTTGGCTGATCTAACATCACTGTTGGATCCTGGAAACCGACCTCACTCTATTGCCATGACTACGATGCATACACAAAGATGTTATCATATGATGATAAAGTATTAATGTCAATGAAGGTGACATAGTAAGTTCCAAAGTATTTGGGGCTGTAAAGTCCAGACCCAAGACTCAACCTCTTCCATGAGCAAGCAAGATCAAAGGTGCAGGGATATATGATGCTGATGATTAGTAACAAATATAGCTAGTTTATTTGTACTCTAGTGCAAGTGGGGGACTGTTGGAAATATGCCCTAGATACAAATAATACTATGGATTATTATCATATTTCATAAACTGTATGATTAAGTTTTATATCATGCTATAACTATATTGAAAGGAAACGTCAACACACATGTGATTTATAAACAACTAGGAGTTTCCGGTGAAGCTCTAGTCACTCGTTCATTGGTCAACAGATGATCAGGGTTTCCTGATTATGTGGCATTTATGCCAGTTGACAATGGAGTCACCTCATTGCGAGAATGAGATGATGAGCTATACCCAACCTAAGCATTGTGACCCGATCATGTAACGACGTTCAAGTTATGAAGATTAGAAAACAAGAGATCATATCAATCATTGTCACCCGAGGATACTTAGATATCATCAAACGTCATCTGGTGATACGGTAATCATAAAGGTGTGTTCAGGTATTCGGAGGAACATGTAGAGGCATTATGTGTCAAGAGCAGGATTTGTCCATTCGCGTAACGGAAAAGATACTCGAGGGTCCACTCGGAGAAGTTATATCCAATAGCTATGTAGCGTGTGATTTGATCACGGGCATCTCACTTATCGGATTGAGTCAAATAACATTTGTTGGTATGAGATTGAACACGACATAATTGTGTCAATGATCAGATCTCCGGATATGCAAGTATCGAGAGACAATAGGAATATGACACAACGTTCATGGTTCATCGATGAAAGATTCGTGGAATGCATAGGGGTCAACATGGGCATCCAGGTCTTCTGATGGTCATTGGTAGGGGAAGGTCTCGACCATGTCTGCAGTGTTCCTAAACCATGGGGTATCACGCTTAAGGTCTTGATGAATGCTCAGAGAGCATTTTGGTATCGGTAGAATTACCAAAGAAAAGAGAGAGAGAAAACCGGAAGGGTTTCAGTAAGTCCTGAGGATGTCGAGAGTGGGGTGGAAGGAGTTCCATAGCCACGGGGATTGAATAATATGTCAGTAAATGTGAAATATTGATTTAATCATTTATTTATAATTATTTAAAAAAAGAAAAATGAAATAAAAGGTCAAATACCTAATTGGTCATAATTCCATAGGGAAAAGGCCCATGAGGGAAAGACCAAAAGGGAGAAAGGGAGGAGGGGCCGCATGGTCCCATGCACCTGCCGGCTGGGCCCATGGGGTCCTTGGCCAGCCGTCCACCCCTCCCCATCTCCTCTCCCTTTTTTAGTCCCACATGGCTAAACTAATTAATTATGGGGTGGTGTTTCCCCTATATAAAGAGAGGTATTTTGAAAAATTAAATACATAATAATCAATTAAAGGTTTCCTCTCTTTTAGGGAGACCTCCAGTTGATACTCTCTCTCTCCCGTGACCGTGGTACCAAGTCGAGATTGCACGAGCAGGAGTCTTCATTACCGCAGAGCGCCGTCACGCTGCAGGATTCGGATCCAGAATCTCTACTTCTGCAGGTACTACTAGATCAGAGGAGCGGGAGTCATTGTCAGGCACCAGATCTGTGTAACTCCCTCGGAGATTCAACATTTGGGGCACTAGAAGTCGTTATAGACATAGGAGCTGTCAAGACTTCAACACGACCTCGAGGTCGGCTTTGGTACGACTACATCAACCACACTCTCCTGAGCATTGACAACACTTTTCGGTCTTCAAGGGGAAGTTCGTGAAAAGCCCCTCCTGTTACTGCATTACTAATAGATAGTTCCTGGCATTAGGGTTCTTAGCATAGGAAAAATTAATGATTTCATGCACGAACCCCTACATCATCCACCTCACTGTGTGCTTTAGAAGTCATTTTCCTGCTCTAGCATCGGCAAAGCCAGATCCATAGTTGTTGTAGCTTTGGTCTTGTTGAGATGCGACCTCGACAGGGAGATCTTCTTCGGGTCTGATCCTTGTTCTCCATGATTCACGCCTCAGGGTTTTCTAAGATCCGGAACTCCGCTGCTTCCGCGGACAGATCAGATCCTGAAGAAACTTTTGCCTCTATCATCACCAATGGGGTGGGATTGGCGGGTTCAGCAGAACAAAGGTATATATCTATCTGACCAATTGGCAAGATGGTGTAGCTCACACTAGTACAAACGCGCTACTTAGAGACGTCAATTGCCTATAAGCCTCAGCCGGTTTCTCATTCCGACTCAAGCGCATAGCTTCTAAGATGTAGCATCCCAATTGTCTAACATTGGAATGGTACATGGGGTTTAATAAGTATAATGCTACCATATACTTGTTATTTGCATCATTATTATATCATTCTCATGTCACCATGCCACATTGCATTTGAGCATCATATAAAACAACTTTTTATTTGGTTCTTTCTTCATATGCATTTCTTTATTAATTGCATTTGCCTCTTAATATATTGTAGTTGGTTCTTGATATATTGATTGATGCCCAAGTTTAGTTGAGGGCATATTATTTCATACTCCACCACCTTTCTTTGGCTCTATATAAATTCCACCATCCTAATTATATATGAGCTATTGCATTTCTCTTTAGTATTTAAATCTTGCACATAATAATTGGGATGGATCCTCTTTTGTATTAGGATTACCATACTTGTAATAATATTTTTTCAAAATATTAGTATGGGAGCTACTATGCCACCCTTGCTAACTATGTGTGTGGAAACCCCTCTCTATCTTCTTTGTTTGACTATATTCGAGAAGTGAGCGTATTTGAAATATTGAGGACAAATAAACCATAGTGGCTTATACACACTAAATTTGGTCTTTATTTCAAATATAACCATTTTTAAGCATACTCATGATAAGAAGCTCGAGTGGATTTAAAACATGGTATATCCCATATGCTAGGGAGATGTAGTGGTTTTCACCACCACATCATGCATGCATGAATTGCACATGCTCTCTTGTGCCCCTTCCTCTTCTTCCTCTTTTGGGTCTGTGAAGGTTTTGTATTTGTGTTCTTTTGAAAAGTTTTGTTAAATTGAGTTAAACATCCTACCCTTAAACCCTTCTCTCTTGTTTTTTTCACTTCTTCTATCCCTCTTGCTCCTAGCTACCTAATCTACCGAGGCACAATAGCTCTCAATCTTTCTTCCTAATCTAAGATTACACGAACCTAAAACCCTACATTTTAGTGTATATGCCCACATCTACACACTACATATCTCCCTATCACACATATAGCTAGCTTCTTTGCACCACACGTGTGTGTAACCCACACAAACACATTCAATAGCCTGAAACCAGCCACCACAACACACGCACCTACCTAGCAACTTGGATCAGCCAGGCCCCTTTCATCTCTAATCTGGTACAGCCACACACACTAGCAATAGCGCACATGCCTCTCCCCTCTCATGTTTCTCTTCTCCAACAACAGCACGTGAGGTGCCTCTTCACGCCTTGCACATGCTCCCATCTCCCTTCTCTATATAAAGAAACCCGCAGCCACCTGACCCTCTCAACCACCCCAACTCACCAGATCGAGATCTGTAGGATCTCTTCATCCTCCTCTCCTTCCTCCCCAAGCTAGGAGGCTCACCATGGCCATGTCCTGGTAAACCCTAGCTCGACGTCCCCATCCTCCTGACATTCTAGAGATCCTGTACGTGAACCTGCAGAACTGGCAGCCTCCCCTGCTTCCCCTTCAATGCCAAGTACACGGAGCCCCCGCCGTAGATTGCCGAAGACCGCTCAACGCCGCCACGCCTAAAGCTGCCATGAATTTTGAACCTCTGCATCATCTGCGATCTGTGCATCCTCGAGGAGTCTCTCTGTGCCAGTAGGCCGCTAGTGAGTTCATCTTACTCCTAGATGCCTCCTTCATCTGTATCTAGCCGTTCCTCGTTGTCGTGTGTGCCCGCAGCCGCAGACAGCCCCATCACGAACACAATCGCCTGTTGTTGTCTTTGTTTTCATCTTGATCTGGCTGACTCCATGGTCCACGTCAGCCTGAGATGTTTGCAACAGATTGACGACCTTTGTCCTAGTTTTCTTTCAACACAAACCACGGTTAAAACGATCCACCCTATCTCTTGTAGTCATCCTCAAAAGTCAAGCAAATTTCTCTATCATTTACTTGACAAAAATTCAGTCCACAGCTTCAGCTACACCCCCTGTTCCTTGCTAGTTTTCGAGCCTGTCACGGCGAGATCGACGAATCCAGAAGCTCTGCGTCATAACCCTTTGAACCCTATCTCCAGCGCCGGAAATATCTCCCAAATCCTTCTTCTGTATCTCTCAGAAGTTTCCACGAAAGGTAAAGAAAAACACTGGAAAACTTCAACAATTTTGACCGACTTTATACCTCTGTTCCAAGTGTTCCAGCTAGTGCCCCCGTCTGCCTCTGGCTAAATTTTATTTCCTAATTGTAGCCAGATATACCATCTACCCTTGGCTTCAAACTTCACCCAAAACCGAGCCGTGTAACTCCCGATATCATCCTTGCAAGTTTGCTTCAGTCTAGAGTTCGTTGGACGCGAACTTCAGTTTTATCTATTGCATTTGTTCAGTTACTTCCGCACCGGACAGAACCTTAAGAAAACATGGCCCATGTTCTAACAAAGAATCTCAGCTAGACTAACTGGCAGCCGGGCTTGCTGCGCCCTGGGCCTTGACCTGAGGTCGCGTGTTCAAGCTTCCCTGGCTTCCTTTTCTTCTTTTTCATCCCAACCACCAGTTGTGGCCCACCAGTCAGCCTCACAACAGCCCAACCAGCGCAGTGACACCCAGTCAGCAAAGTGTCCCCACATGGGTGTCTCTGTGTCTAGGTTCACACGAGTAATAAAAGTAGTTCTCGGTTGTTCTTTTTCCAGAAAATCTTCCCAACCACCAGTTGTGCCCACCTGTCAGCCTCACAACAACCAACCAGCGCAGTGACACCCAGTCAGCAAAGTGTCCCCACATGGGTGTCTCTGTGTCTAGGTTCACACGAGTAATAAAAGTAGTTCTCGGTTGTTCTTTTTCCAGAAAATCTTAAAATTAAGAAAATGACTTTAAATTGCTATATTTAGTATCTTATAAATGCAAGACCCAATTGCCACATGTAATATATGTTGTCTAATCATAAAAATGCCAGGAACAAAATATACTATTTAAAATAATTTCTGGGCATTTAAATTTTTCAAATTATTAAATGCCTATTTCTTAATAAATCTATATCTTTTAAATCATAATTTCGAATTCGATAAATAATATGTCTGAATCGATCAGCACGATGAGCCCTTTCCAACTATGCATTTAATGATATCAATTCAAGCATGCATCATACAAATATTAAGTATACAACAAGGTTTATGGGAGTAAAACTTGACTAAATAATTAATTAAAATGCTTTATTATTGTTCCTACGTCTCACCCATGCCATGATATCTTATACCATGCAATTGTGCACCATTCCATCATGGCATACCTTATTTTGCTTGTTGCATATATTCATTATATTGCGCACTTTATTTATTATGGCCCTTTGTGTGTTTGGATTTTATTTCGAATAGATGCCAAGCAAGGGAGCTATCAGGAGACCCAAGAGTACTACCCGGATCCTAGTTACCCTACTACTGATCTGACGGGCAAGCAATTCTTCATGCTTGCATTACATATAACACCTATGCCTCTATCTTTATTCTTGCATCATTATACCATGATTCACATTAAATTAAAATCCTAAGTACTGCATAGCCTTTACTTTTAAATCCCGCCGAAGCTTGTATCCTCAATCCTATTAGACATTACTACAGGAGTTGTTTGAGCCATGTGAGTCTTAGAATTGCATGTGTAGGGTTTGTGCGAGTCTGTTGTGGATATCGAGGTACCTAAACAACTTAAACTGCGTAGTAATGGGATAACTAAACAAAGAGGCAGCGGTGGGCAATAGCTGTTATTTGGTTCTTCCACGCTCACTTTTGTCCTGTAGGACCCAAGTACTTGATGCCTAGTCCTTGACTATCGCACTATCCACATGTGGGAGACTTTATGGATCCCCCTTCGCCTGAGCTTGATTCACATCTTATTTCTTGGGGCCACAAACTAGTTTTGGGTGTTATTACTATCATGTACTTATGCCATGCTTTACTTCTTTATTTACTATTGTGCATGGAGCGCCTGTACTGTTTTGGTTCATGGCATGATTCCACGGTATCAACAAGCCCAGTCACACTTTTGAGTTCCTAGTCGTTTTCAGCCATTGTCGTAAACCCTGGATCTGTCTTGGAGCCGACCAACTTCGTTGTGGGTAGCTTAGTGGGGTGGCCCCCTGAAATCATTTTTGAATCTTGTGAATGCTTTGCCGTGATGCCTCGTTGCTTTTTATTTGGTTCTTCCCAGAGTTGGTCGTGCGTGTGATGCTATTTGTGCACCCCTGCAGGATAAATCTTTTTGAAAGCAGTGTCCACGGTTATGGACGACTTGGGGCACAGTTTCTCGATCATACACAACTATCACTAAAGTACCTTGCTTAATTTGACTAAAACATGACTAGTAAATGTCGGATAGCTGGTACAAGGGGTACCCTGATCCGTCTATGTCAGGCTGCCTCAACGGCCCCGAGAGGGCTTCGCAAGGGACAGTTTTTTCCCCATTTGTGAAGTCGGCTAGGACACCTCTTCTGGAGACCTCCAGAGGGGGAGCACGCGAGGTTTACGTGGCTTCCTCTTGAGGGAAACGACAAGTGCGACCGACACATTGGATGCTCCGGCCCCCGCGCCCCTGGGGCCGGGACCTGGTTAAAAGTGGAGCCGATAAGACCCTAACCGGCTGACGAACGTCTTCAGAGCGGGCATGACTACCTTTGACCATTTTGGTGCAAGGAGAGACGCGTGCCCCGACGGACGAGGACAAGGAGCGTGCAAAGTAGGACGCTTTACCAACAGGTGGAGGAGCGTCCAGCACCCAAGACCAAGTCCACCAAAAAGTAGTCCCCTAGACCAAGATCACAAGGGACGACACTGTGGTGACCCTCCCCCTCTATGGACCAGGGGTGAGCCCATCTCCTACCTCGAAGAAAACGGATCCTAGAGATCTAAAACCCTAGACTTTCATCCACCATTGTAACCTTGCAAGGAAAGCGAGAAATACAACCAAGCAGGAGTAGGGGCTTTACCTCCTCATGAGGGTCCTAAACCTGGGTAAAAAACACCGATGTCAACTCTCTGTCGTGCATCCGCTCCGCCGTCATAGCCATCGCCGGACTCCTTCAGACTCGCGTGTTTAGCCCCCTCTCGAACCAAGGGATCATTGGGCCCTAGTTCCTTCGCGGGACAAATCTCCGACATTTGGCGTGCCAGGTAGGGGGCTATGGCGCATTTCCGAGACCTTTGGGCAAGCAATGCTATGGCGAGGAGTGTTGGCGCAAAGGCCACCCCGAGAGGTTCCTCGCCCAGGGGGCCGACCGGAATGGTCGCCAGCATCTTGGGTGGTCTACAGGCTTCTGCCTACGGTTCACGCCTTGGGCAGTTCACTCGGGGGCTGGCGGTGGCAAGGGAAAGCACTACCGCCGCTCCTCTCTAGTGGTCATGATAGCCGATCTCCTTCGGCGTCTCAGACCATCCCGGCTCCACTTGCCTGGTGAGCATGGTGCCCATGGTCTATACGCCCACCATCGCCGGGGTCATGGTCTCCAAAACCCTTATCGATGGCGGGGCAGGTCTGAACGTGCTCTCCGAGGAGGCATTCGAGCAGCTGTAGGTGCCTGACGCATGCCTTCTCCTGACCCCACCATTCGTAGGGGTCACACCGGGCACCACCGTGCCCCTCGGACGGGTCTAGTTCCCCGTCACCTTTGGGACGAGCGATAACTATCGCACAGAGCTCATCGACTTCGAGGTCACCTAGATCTCCCTGCCTTACAACACCATTCTGGGCTACCCAGCCCTGGCTAAGTTCATGGCGGTCACGCACAATGCCTACACACCTGGTCAAGTTGCCGGGCGGCACCGGCGCCACCATCACGGTGCGCTGTGGCGAGGTCGAAGTCATGCGCTCCCTCAAGAAAGCCTGTAAGGAGGCCACACTGTCGTGGCGGGAGCCCGTGGGTGACCATACTTAGCACTCCCCTCCTTAGGGGAAGAAGACGTTGAGTCGGCGACCCCTCTCGATGAGGGAACCATGTGTACCGCCGAGATCGCTAGCAGGAAGAAGCCGGCATTCTCTCAAGAGAGGGCCAAGACCAAAAAGGTCCCCCTCGTCCCATCGGTGCTGGGGGCTACGATCACCATTGGCGCTAGCCTCCCTCCTGAGAGGGAGGAGTCCCTCATCGTTTTCCTTAGGGACAGCATGGACATGTTCACCTGGTCCCCCTCAGACATGACGGGAGCCCCTTGAGAGGTGATTGAGCACCACCAGGTGGTGTGTCCCACAACATGCCTGGTGAAGCAGAAGCCCTAGAAGCAGTCGGCTAAGAAGTAGCAATTCATCGTCACCGAGATGGAAAAGCTCGTCAAGGCCCACCTCGTTAGGGAGGTATTGCACGCCTACTAGCATGCGAACCCCGTGGTGGTCCCCATGGCTACTAGGGAAGGGAGGCTCTGCGTCGACTTCACCGACCTCAACAAGGTATGCCCTAAGGATCCATTCCCTCTGCCACGGATAGACCAGATCATCGACTCCATGGAAGGTTGTGACCTTTTGTGCTTCCTGGACACCTTATTAGGGTACCATCAGATCAAGATGGCCAAGGAAGACGAGGAGAAGACCGCCTTCATTACCCCATGAGGCGTGTACTGTTACACTTGCATGCCGTTCAACTTCAAGAACATCGGCGCCACCTTCCAAAGGGACATGCGCATCGCGCTAGGCAGGCAGATGGGAAGGAATGCAGAGGCATACATCAATGACATCATCGTCAAGACCCGCCACAGGGACACCTTGGTGGAGGACCTGAGGGAAACCTTCGCCAACTTGTGCCAGGTGAACATCAAGCTTAACCCTACCAAGTGCATGTTCGGAGTCCCATCGGGCAAGCTCCTCGGTTTGTTGGTGTCACACCGGGGAATCAAGGCTAACCCTGACAAGGTCAGGGCCATTGAGGAAATGTGTCCGCCAACGCGGCTCAAGGAGACATAGCGTTTGGCTGGATGTGTGGCGGCTCTAGGAAGATTCATCTCCATCGGCGAGAAGGCCTTCCCTTTCTTCAAAATCATGAAGCGTACCGGCAAGTTCTAGTCGACTCCTAAGGCCAACGAGGCGTTCGAGGCCCTTAAGAGGTATCTCATGAGCCCTCCAATCATGGTGGCCCCCAGGGAGCGCGAGCCACTACTGCTGTACCTAGCTGCCATGCCCCAAACGGTCAGCATTTTCCTAGTCACCGAGCATGAAGAGCTGGTAGAAAGGAAGCGGAAGTCACGAGCTGCGAACCCTCCAGAGAGCCTGGGGGCTGCCTCCGAGGGTGACGACGCCCCAAAGGAAGCCGATGGCGTGGCCATCAACTAAACCGTGGCCAAAACCATGGAGCTCGTGCAACGACCGGTCTATTTTGTCAGCACGGTGCTTAGAGACTCAAGAGAAAGGTACCCCATGCAGCAAAAATTCCTATACGCACCCCTGGTGGCTTCGCGTAAGCTACGCCATTACTTCCAGGATCACCCAATTAGGGTGGTCACCAAGTTCCCTCTAGAGGCAATCCTGCACAACCCCAATGCCACGGGCAGAGTGGCTGAGTGGGCCATTGAACTATAGCCCTTTGAGCTGATGTTTGACACCACACCTACCGTCCATGCGAGGGCCCTGGCGGAGTTCATGGCGGAATGGACCAACCTTGGGGAGAGTGGGCCATCGGAAGAACTAACCCAGCTTCCCGGGAAGCTAGCCCCAGGGTGTTGGACTGTGAATTTCGACGGGGCATTCAACGGGGACGGTACTAGGGCGGCCGATGTGCTCACGTCCCCCTCGGGTGACAATCTCTCCTATGTTGTGCAGCTATGCTTCAAGGATGGTGACAAGCGCTCCAACAACATCGCCGAGTATGAGGGCTTAATTTTTGTCCTCAAGGCAACCATCGCCCTCGTCATCAGGTGCATAATGATTCAGGGGGATTCCCTGCTCCTGGTCAGCTTCTGCAACAAAACCTATCGCCCGAAGGACGAGCACATGGCGGCGTACAAGAAGTGTGAAGGCTAGAAAAGTATTTCCTAGGCTTGGACCTGCTTCATATCCCTTGCGGGGATAACTATGAGGCGGACGAAATTGCTAAATGCGCGTCCAGGCGGGAGCCACAACACCGGGGGGTCTTCGTGGAAAGGTTATTCAAACACTCAGCCACCCCTCGATAAGGAGACCGCCCAATCAGAGAAGCTCCTGCCCCCACCCTCCACAGGTGCACCCGATCATGACCTGCCTTTGGGAGACAGGCTCGTCCTGGCGGCCATAGCTCAGGAGTAGAGCTAGATCACTAAACTCAAAGGCTACCTCCAGGACAGGAACCTCCCGGATGGCGAGGATGCTACGGAAAGCCTAGTGCACCAGGCAAAGAAGTATTGCATGGTGGACGGGGACCTCTACTGCCGCTGCCCAACCGGGGTACCCTCGGTGCATCTTCAGCAACAAAGGGCGTGGGCTGCTGACAGACATCCACACAAGAGAGTGCGGCCACCACGCCTCGGTGCATACCCTAGGTGGGAAGGCCTTCCGCAGCGACTTCTACTGGCTCACCGTGCTCACCAACGCCACCGAGCTAGTGAAGTCATGCGAAGCATGCCAGTTCCACGCCAAACAAATACACCAGCCGGCGCAACTGCCGCTGCCCAACAGGGGTATCCTCGGTGCATCTTCAGCAACAAAGGGCGTGGGCTGCTGACAAACAGCCACACAGGAGAGTGCGGCCACCACGCCTCGGTGCGTACCCTAGGTGGGAAGGCCTTCCGCAGCGACTTCTACTGGCTCACCGTGCTCACCAACGCCACCGAGCTAGTGAAGTCATGCGAAGCATGCCAGTTCCACGCCAAACAAATACACCAGTCGGCGCAGCAGCTGCAGACCATCCCGCTCTCATGGTCGTTCGCAGTGTGGGGGCTAGACATCTTGGGTCCTTTTCCGCGGGCCCCCGAGGGATACCAGTACCTCTACATCGCCATTGGCAAGTTCACCAAATGGGCCGAGGTGGAACCAGTCAGAACCATCCCGCGCATGCTCGGCGGTGATGTTCATCCAAGGCCTGGTGTGCCGCTTTGGGGTGCCTAACCGCATCATTACCGACAACGGCAGCCAGTTCACCAGCGGGCTTTTCCAGGCTTACTGCGAGGATATCGACACCAAGATCTGCTACGCATCAGTCGCCCATCCCCACAGCAACGGGCAAGCAGAGTGATCAAACGCAGAGGTCTTGAGGGGCCCCAAGACCAAGAGTTTCCGTCGCAACCTCAAGGAATGCGGGCGAGGATGGTTGGACGCCCTTCCGGGGGTGCTATGGTCCATCTAAACCACCACAACCAAACCGACGGGTGAGACCCCTTTCTTCCTCGTATGTGGTGCTAAAGCCGTCATCCCTATAGAGATCAAGCACGGCTCCCCCGGGTGCTCGCCTTCGATGAAATAACACAGGAGGAGCTACACCATGACAGGCTCAACCTTCTCTAGGAGGCTTGCCACAAGGCCAGCCTTCGACCAGATACTAGCAGGCGCTACGGTGATACCACTGCCACAACATACGTGCTCATACCCTGGAGGTGGGGGACCTGGTTCTTCGCCGCGTCCTCTCCCACGAAGGGGTTTGTTCCTTTGCGGCCCCAAAGTTCGCGGGCGAGTGCATCACAGGGCCCGAGTTGCCTGAAATTGCCGTGTTTTGCAAAGTTGAGTTGCCAACTACTAAGAGGGGCCATTTCAAGGCAAACTCATCTCACCCCTACCAAATCCAAACATTCCATCAAACTGCCCAGTGAAGTAGATGGTCGGGACCCCCATGTCACTAATATGTCTGTGATGCGAGCACCAACGCGGCAACCACGTAGGCAAAATGAGGGACTAAAGGGGCTTGGTGCATTGACCAAATTCACAAATCCACTCCCTCCTTTCGCATGAACCCTAGCATCAGCGGTGTCAGAATCCACCCTCCAACCAGAACGACCCCTTCAGACATTTGACTTCTAGTGCCAAGTTGCTGCGCCTACTCGCTGATCCCGAGCTCCAATGCCGAATGTCGTGTCCGCTGTTGCGATGCTCTAGCCTGCCTCATCCACCGACGAGCTGAGCAGGGCGAACGATGGCAGATCCTATTACCTAGGAAGAAGTAGTTCTGGCAAAATACGGGTGAGCTACTCTTCTCTTTGCTATTTGCACTATCTATAACTGCTAGCTGGCTATTGGCATTGTAGAGATAGATCAAACCTAGAATTGTTTCCTAGCACAACGCTGACAAACAATTCTTATCTTTTGTCCCCATTTTTTTGTCAAGTAGGATCTCCACTGAACCCAAATACACGGTTATGGTCACCCTCTACGGCTACCACATTAAATTAGTAGATGGGAAGAGCGAGTGGAATCAACATCGCTGTTGTTGCCAAGACCGCTGCGTTGTGTGCTCCTCCTCGAAACCATGCTCAAGTTGTGCAAACCCCAGCTCTAGAATCTGCTGGTACTGGTTGTCCCCGTGTTGTTATTGATCTGGCCGCTATTGACCCAATCACTGTCGCTGTTGAGCAAACTAAGGCTTCCGGAGGCTGCCCCAGTGTTGTTGCCAAGACTGCTGCCTTGTTTGCTACTCCTCCTTGAACCCGTGCTCAAGTTTAGTGGGATGATAGTCTGGAGCTAGCTCATGGTCTGGACTCTGCTAACACTCGAAACAATGTTGTTCTGGGAACTACTCCTGATTGTTGATGTGGCATGGCAGCAGCTGCTCCTATTGTGGTTGCCATTACCTGTTGCCCTGCCTATCCACCAGGTATTGTAGCTCCCGCTGCTAAGGGCCCTCGCCTTTCTCCTCATTCTGATACTTCCACCGAGGTTGCTCGAGCTAATGATGATGTTGGTGATGGCGATGGTGGCATTGTGGCTAGGTCTAATGGTGCCGCTTCACATCTCAAACCTCTCGGAGGTTTCCTGCAGAATCTAATGATGGCAAAGTAATCATTCGCTGTTGTGTCAAGAAATTCACTTCAAAATTAGATGATAGAACAGTAAAATTCTATGAAGAAACTGATGTAATCCTTGGCAGATATGATCCTAAAGTGGTAGAGTTATCTGACTTGATGGGATCGTTACGTGTGAAGGTGTTGTGGGGGTCCTCCCAGGTAGCACAATTGGTATATTTTGGTTATAGGAGCAAAAAGGCTATAAAACTGAATGATACTGGTGATTTAGCCATACCGTTTATAAGGAAACATTATAGAGGTGAAGTGTACATCCACTTGATAGTGCAAATGGTTGGAGAGGAATTGGATTTCGACAATAGAGATGATGGACTTGTAGAAGGCATGCTTGACCTGATCCATGGCATCACTAAGGATTATGCGATTGAGGGTAGCTTCGAATAGAGGAGAGTCTTATAGAGGAGCAGGAAGAGCATCCTCATAAAGGGCACCCCGAAGAAGAACATCACCAAGGAGACCATGCCAGAGAAGAGGACGCCCTAGAGTCGCACGAAAAAAGGCACCATGCCGAAGAGTAAACCCCTGAGATCCAGTCAAAATGCCACACCAAACGGCAGCAGCAAAAATGCTAAGAGGGCGAGCATGGTGGTGAACACACCGAGGAGTAGTAGCGAAAAGGCTAAGATGGCCATCACGGAGGATACCACACCCAGTGGTAGCAGAAAAAATGCTAATTTGGAGTGGAACACGCCCCTGATGTCCGGCAATAATGCCAACACGAAGGAGAACACGCCCAATAGTAGTAGCAAAAGGGTTAATTCGAAGAAGAACATGCCGCAGAGGTCAGGCAATAATGCCAGCATGCTAGAGCCAACACCTGTGAGGGGAAGTAGGAAGGAGATCACACCCAAGAGCAGCAGCAAAAACCTTAGTTCGATGGAATAGAACGCATATGTCAAGCCTTACTGATACCATCAGGAAGGAGTATGTACACAAGAAGAGCAAGAGAACCAATAGAGTGGTTGCAACAAAACCAACAGAGTGTCTAGGAGAAAACAGGGTTGCTGGTGAGGT
Organism: Avena sativa; assembly: GCA_916181665.1. Lineage (NCBI taxonomy): Eukaryota > Viridiplantae > Streptophyta > Magnoliopsida > Poales > Poaceae > Avena > Avena sativa. Next base: position 353,834,884 of record OV702289.1, on the reverse strand, counting down.
AGATTGGGCCAATGTTCCGGTCCATCCGGGTGGAGATGATGGTGCAGCCCCACCCCTGGGAGTCAATATGATGTGTGCAGTATTAGGCATTAGACACGATGGCCAAGATTCTGAATCAGATGAAGAGTAGGGCACTGTAGAGGTTCAAGAATCTGGTGATGATGAAATAGCTGAGGAACTTAACGATGAGGCTGGCATTCTAGACGATGATTTGGGTGTCAAAGTAGAAGAAATTAAACATGACCACGAGTATCCTATAATTTCGGTCGGCACCGAGTTCAGGAGCATGCATGAGTTCAGGATGTTGTTCCGGCATTTTTGTATCAAGGGGGAGTTTGGCGTTCATCGACTGAAGAACACTGCCCAGAGGTATGAGGCCGTTTGCAGGTTAATGTGGAGGAATGTACGGGTCGCGGTACATTGTCCATGGAGGATCACAACAAGAGCCTTAACTGCGTCAAAGGAAATTAGGGTATTGGGGCAATGAATGCAGCAAACCAATCGAACTTTCTCTCTTTTCACTCTATAACTACAATTGTTGTGCAAGATCTTTCTGGCAACGAGTCGACTCCGCTTATCTTGTAAATAAATCTATGTTGTAGGTGAACAAAATGGGCCCTCCCCACATGTGTCTGACAGGCAGCAAAATGAAATCCTCAATGGCTGATACGGAGTGGGTGGCTATACAAGCTATGTCCATACTAAAGGATAACCCTAAGGAGACTGCGAAGAATATTCAGACTAGCCTCGGTTCTAAATACAACATTGTCCTATCGTATTACACGGTTTGGAAAGGTAAGGAGCAACCTCTAAGGGTCTTGCACGGTGATTGGACCAATAGCTTCAGGATGCTGTACAACTTCAAGGCGGAGGTACAAGCAAGGTGTACGGGGAGTGTTGTGGAGATTGACACCGAATCAGTACGTGGGAAAATTTATTTCAAAAGATTTTTCATGGCGCTTAAATCTTGCATCCAGGGATTCGAGGACGGTTGTAGGTCATATCTTAGTGTAGACAACACTGTCCTAACTGGCAAATAGAAAGGCTGCCTGGCATCTGCCACAACACTTGATGGTCACAACTGGATATTCCTAGTGGCATTCGGGCTGTTCGAAACAGAAACAGAGGAAAACTAGGTCTAGTTTATGAGGCAGCTCAGGAGATCAATAGGCCACATGGATCCATTGTCTATATCCACAGATGCATGCAAAGGGCTAACGAATGCAGTGAAGGATGTGTTCCCGCTAGGTGAAGGTAGAGAATGCCATTCCCATCTAATGATCAACTTGTACTCACACTATGTAGGTAGCGTATTTTGTTACATGTTTCCTGCTGCTAGAGCTTAGAAGCGAATATTTCATGAGCAAGATTTTTGTGGAAGCCCCTGAAATTCTGCAGTACTTAGCCGTCCATCATTTGTAGCTATGGAAGAGGAGTCAATTCAACGCTGACATCAAAGTTGATTACATAAACAACAACCTTGTAGAATGCCTGAATAACTAGGTGAAGGACATAAAAGTGCATCTTGTTCATATCTTGATGGATAGCATACGTGGTATGATCATGAAGCTACTAAACATAAGGAGAGAGATCGGTAGGAGACTTAGAGGACATATGCTATGGCCTATTGTATAGCAACTGCACAAGAGAAGCTGAGGACTTGCTCATCTTAGGGTTCTCCCGTCAACCAGCAGCAGCTGTGAGGTGGTCAATATGTCCAAGAGTGGCCACAGGGATGTTGTGAACATCCAGCGACGAGAATGCACCTGCTTAGAGTGGCAGCATACCGGGAAACCGTGCGACCACGCCTTGGCCTTCTTGGTGAAGAAAAGAACTCTACCACATTTTGGATCAGTATTTGTCTGACTACTACTCTATGGAAAAGTTCAGAGATACGTACGCTGGATCCGTCGAGCCATGTACATACCCATCTCAGTGGCCTCAAGTCCAACCGAGTTTCGAGCTTTTCCAACCAGTTACAAAAAGGGGCAGAGGAAGACCTCAGGTGAATAGGTTTAAGAATTTTCTCAAGAAGAAGGGTTCGACTTTCTGTGCTAGCAGGAAGGGCAAAAACAGATGCAAGACCTGCCATGTTATAGGCCATAGAGTAGTGGGTTGTCCCCTTAATGCTCCCAAACCTAGGTATGAGATGGTACATTCAATTTTTTTTGTTTATAATCTATAGATATTAGGTAGTAATCCCTGTACTGTTTTTTTATAGGAAGCGCAAGGTAAGAAACGAGACCACCGACTCAGTGATTTTGCTACGAGAAGAAAACCAAAATGAGTGGAGTGATGATGCTGGACACGATTCTGGTGCTAATTGGCCTGACTTCCCTCGACCCGGAGATGCAGGGTATGTGAAGGTAAGAAAATTGGCACCCAGGAAGAGGAAGAAGGCAGGAAATGAAGAAGCCAGTGGACGTGAAGGGAAGAGGAAGAAAGTTGGCACCCAGGCAGAGGAAGAAGGCTAGCAGTGTAGAAGCCTTATAATGTGTTGAACTTGAACCTATATATGTAGTTCAGTTAAACTATGGAGCTGTGTGCATGGAACTTGTCGGGCAAAACAATCTGCCTCCCGTACTCGGGGTAAAATGTATCGCGACTTGAGGATTGGACACGACCGAGGCCACTAGTTCAATCCGAAATTGTGACTGTGCCACTACTATCAGAACAATCGCACCGCCGGGACCGTGATAGCTGAGCGGTTAAGGGGACTCCAAAATTGATGGATGTTAGTGGCACAAACATGAATTATTTATAGGCACTTAATAAATCCCTACTATTGGCATTACACTTATGATAAGGTTCTCAGCTGAAAAACAAGTTCTAAGCTGGCTGCTACACTCCATGAAGCAGCAACTTATTTCAGCTGCTAGACAACGACATGGCAACATAAACTACAAAGGCAATAGATATTGCCCAGATAATGAGGAAATTGTTTCCACTATGTGGCCTAATATTGAGCCTGTCTATCTCCCTGCTCCTGCCTCCCTACTCCTACCTCCCCTACATCTGGCGAAGCTCCCGGATCTCTCACTCTAGTGCATGAATATCCTCTTTCTTGTCCCACACAGCATCACGCAGATCCTGAACAAGCTCTTTGTGAAAACCTGTCAGGGGCTTTTCGATCCACACAAATTTGTCATAGCCAGTTCCCCTCCCTTCCTGCGAAGTAGATCGAAGGAAATAACAAAAGAATTACATTACGCTTCCCGGATCTGGGTTACCATTGTACCAACCGTAGGAACTTACCGCTCTGATGCTGCAGTTGCTGAATTTTCCTGCAGTATTTTCATCGGTCCACAAAATCCATCTCGTCATATTCTCACCGCACAAACACATCATCTCGGGGTAGTAATCGTAGGGCATCTTCGGGTACCTGATGGGGGCACCCGCCTGATGGCGTTGAGTCGGCCCTGATTCCGCTCGAGACGAACTGAATGAGTTGCGAGCCATGAGCGAGGGGAGAAAGGGCAGAGGAAAGAGGGGCCTTTGGGTGTCAGAGTAGTGGCACGGTGAAGCGTGATTTATCTCCACTAAACTCGGGCAAAATCCTACCGTCCACATTCGGCTGACAGGTGGGGGGCATGCGGACTTGTCAACAAAACCTCACGCCTTCATGGTTCAAAGGCCCTTCGCGTGCATTGGCCGAATTTTTTTGGCACCTTGCCCGCGTACATATCGCTAGGAGGCCTTGCTCAGCAACCAGACATGTTTGGTCCACACTCTAACTCCCTCGGAACTTGTCATGACTCGTGCCAGCAGATCCATCAGCTCCATCGCTTGAGGTCGGGCTCACCATGGTGGATCCACCCCAAGATCCTACTGTCACAATATCAAATGGCCATGGTTTCTTGAGCCGAACTACTACGCTACATCCTCGAGCTCCGGCCCTCCTATCTGTAGAAGGACTTCTGCAGCATCGAGCTCGAGCAGGAGCCACTAGGCACGACGGGGCTCTATCCATGCCACCCCCGTCCCCTTCGTCATTGTTGATTCTGATGTGGATGACGACAGGGATGAAGCAATGCAGAACGCCATTGTTGCCTCCTTAGCAAAGGGCAAGCCACATGCGGGAGTGGATGTCGCTGGGAAGGGAACGACGGTGTCACCAATCGAGGTGGACTCCGATGACAGCTCTATGATGTGGGTTTAGATGTTGTTTAGGCTAGTTGCAATTCCGGTGGTGTTTAGTGCGAGTTGATACGTCCAAAACGTATCTACTTTTTCAAACACTTTTGCTATTGTTTCTCCTCTAAACTTGTGTGATTTGGATGCAACTAACGCGGACTGACGCTGTTTTCAGCAGAATTGCCCTGGTGTCTACTTTTTGTGCAGAAAATCAACTATCAGGAAAAATCCCGGAAAATATGCCGAAAATCCTATTTCACCAGGAGACTCCCGGAGCCCGAATACGAGATGGAGGGGGGCTGGGCCCAGGCCACACCACCTGGCCACGTGGGCTAGCCCAGGCCGCGCCAGGGGGTGGTCTGGCCGCCCCAGACACCCCCCCCGGTCTCCCTCTTCGCCTATAAGAAGCCTTCTGACCTAAAAACTCGAGGGGGTTCGACGTTTTTCCAGAAGGAGTTCTGCTCCACCGCCACCACCAGATTCCACGAAACAGCACCAGAAACTTTGTTCTGGCACCCTGCCGGGACGGGGAATTGGAGGAGATCATCGCCATTATCATCACCATCGCTTCTCCATCGACCATCCATGTTTCCCCCATCTATGAGTGAGTAATCCCCCGTTGTAGGCTATGGGGATGGTAGGTATTGGATGAGATCGTTCATGTAATGGCATTAGATTGTTAGGGCATGGTGCCTAGTATCTATTATTAGTGCTTTATGACTTTGTTGCGACTTGTTGTGCTTAATGCTTGTCACTAGGGCCCGAGTGCCATGATTTTAGATCTGAACATGTTATTGATTCATTATGATAGTATTGTTTTTGGTCTTATCTGCAAGTTGTATACACACGTTGTTGTCCGGAATGAATGTCCCTGAAGTGACAGAAATCGGGATAACCGGAGGGAATGGCTTTGATGTGAGGATCACATGTGTTCATGGAGTGTTAATGCTTTGCTCCGGTGCTCTATTAAAAGGAGCACCTTAATTGCTAGTAGTTCCCTTGAGGCCCTGCTTTAAACGGGCTGGCAGGACAAAAGATGTTGTGCAAGTTCTCATTGCGAGCACGTATGACTATATATGGGACACATGCCTAGGATTATCTAGTACTTATGCTTTATCTTATTTTATCTGCAATTGCCCTATGTTCTGATTTCTATGTGAATTGTCTTGTCCATGCAACGCCCGTCCATCCATCCCTATGCCTACCGCACTCGAATCCTATATTTACTGCTATTGTTACTACTGTCTTTACTTTACTACTGCTGCTACTTTACTATTCCTACTACAAAACTGTTGCTACTGATAAACTGTTGTGAGCAAGATTGTTTTCAGGTGCAGCTAAATTGACAACTCAGTTGTTAAGTCTTATAAATATTCTTTGGCTCCCCTTGTGTCAAATCAATAAATTGGGTTTCACTTCCCTCGAAAATACTACGATACACCCCCTAAACTTGTGTGTCATCAAGACTATTTTCTGGCGCCGTTGCCGGGGACGCATAGCTTTATTTATCAAGTTCACTTGGATTCTCTATTATTCGCTGTTATCCATCCATCATGGATAAGTCTCGTGATGGCAAGGTTCCTATTTTACCATCCACTACAAGAAGAGGTACTGTTCTGAACACCTCTGTTGCTCTTGATTCACCATCTGTTATGAGTAAGCTCGTTACACCACCACATACACATGCTACACACACTGCTAGTACTGCTGAATCTGAAACTTCTGATACTTATGATGCTGCTTCTACTGTGCTTGATAAGAGTGGTTCATTAGGTCCTTTCCTAGATGCTACAATTGCTAGAACTATAGCTGGAAATACTGAAACTCCTAATGAAGACACTACCACACCTGTTAGTTCACCTGAGTCTAGTGAAAGTTATGATATTGAAGATGGTTATGTTGAGATGACCGATGAATTTATTAAAGAATGTAAAAACACCCATGATAGGAGCGCTGCTAAGAGTCTCCTTGAGAGGCGTACTATTAGACCCAAATTGTCTCCTATTGCTAAGTTTGCTGCTTCTCCCATAAACATTAAAGATAAAGATTATGATTTCTCTCTTGATCTATCTTATATAGCTATTGTTGAGAAAGAACCTTTTTGTGGGACTAAGAATGAAAGTGTGGTAGCACATATGAATGAACTTTCTACCATGAGTGGCTTGTTTTCTGATGATATTAAGATGCGTACTTACTTTGTTGCTAAGATTTTCCCCTTTTCACTGAAAGGAGAAGCTAAGACTTGGTTTAGTAATTTACCTCCTGGATCTATTGATAGCCCTGATTGTTTGATTAGTACTTTCCTGCGGAAATATTTTCTTCCAAGTGCTAGACATGCTATTTTGCAGGAACTTTTTGATTTTAAACAGGGAGAAAAAGAGATATTGCCTCAATCATGGGCAAGGTTTTGTGCTTTGATTCATGCATAGGCTGGAAGTCCATTACCTAAGAATGAGCTTCTTGATATATTTTATAATGGACTAACTGAAGAATCTAGGACATACCTAGATAGTTGTGCTGATTGTGTTTTTAGGAATAGGACTCCCAAAGAAGCTGAGGAATTAATGGCTAAAATAAGCAAGAACTATGAAGATTGGAATCCTCCTGAACCAGCTTTACCTGAAGTAATCATACCTGAACCCATTATTCTAGCGCCTATACCATTATCTAAGAAGAGGGGAATTATTGAATTAAATGATGAAGTGATGAAGGAAGCTAAGAAATGTCTTAAGGAGAAGGGAATTAAAGCTGCAGATGTCAAGAATTTACCTCCTATAGAAGAATTATGTAAGCCAATTCCCTACTCATCCACTATTGAGGTACACTCTCTCCAACACTTTGATGAAGGTGATATCCCTTACTCTAAACCTCCTGATCAATGCTTAGAAGAATTCGATATTTTCATCGTTAAGCAAGATAATTTTAATAAAAGGGTGCAAAATCATCTAATGGAAAACACTAGAGCTATTGTTGAATTGAAGGATATTGTGGAAAGAAACTCTAATGATGTTAAAATGATTGTTAAACACTTTCAAATGGTTCAAACTCAAATAGATCAACTTATTAAAGTGCAAAAATACTTGCTAATTAATGCTGCTAAAGAAAAACATGCTTATGAAATTAGAACTAGAAGTGGTGCTGCTACCTAGGATCCTCTATATCCTGAGGGGCATCCCAAAAGAATTGAGCAGGATTCTCAACAAGCTGAAATTAGTGGCTCTACTCGTAAGAAAAGGAAAAAGAAACATAAAACTGTTGTAGAACCCTCTGAACCTGCTATAGATCCTAATAGTATATTTGTCTCTAATGCTGAAACTGAAAGTGGTAATGAAGAAAATGAAGTTCCTAATGAATAAAAAGTTGAAGAAGAACCTGAAAAGCACACTAAGAATACTAAATACACTAAAGAAGATTTTATTGCTAAGAAACATGGTAGTGAAAGAGAGACTTGGGTCCAAAAACCTATGCCTTTCCCTGATAAGAAACACAAGTCAAAGGAAGATGAACACTATAATAAGTTTTGTGAGTGGATGAAACCTTTATTCCTGCAAATTCCTTTGACTGATGCTATTAAATTGCCTCCTTACTCAAAGTATATGAAGAATATTGTCTCTAATAAAAGGAAAATCCCTAATGAAGAAATTTCTACTTTGCTTGCTAATTATTCTTTTAATGGTAAGGTTCCTAAGGAACTTGGAGACCCAGGGATTCCAACTATCCCTTGCTCTATTAAGAATAGTTATGTTAGAACTGCTTTGTGTGTTTTGGGAGCTGGAGTTAGTGTTATGCCTTTCTCTCTCTATAAGAGACTCCAACTTGAAAAACTGATACCAACTGATAGATCTTTGCAAATGGCTGATAAATCTACCACTATTCCTGTTGGTATATGTGAGGATGTACCTGGTCAAGTGGCTCATAATTGCTTGATATTAACTGTTTTTGTTGTGCTTGAAATGCCTGAAGATGATAATATGTCTATTATTCTTGGGAGACCTTTTCTTAATACTACAGGGGCTGTTATTAATTGCAATCAAGGAAAGGTGACTTTCAATGTTAATGACAAGGAACATACTGTCTATTTCCCCAAGAAGATTGGAAGGACTTATGGTTTGAATTCAATTGAACATGTTGAGAGCATTCAAGTTGGAGAGATATATTGTCCCATACCAAGAGAAAAATTTGAAACTATTATGATTGGGACCATTGCTATCAAGGTTGAGGTAACATAATCATTAGTGGAATACAAAGTTTTGTCTCATATGAAATTGTTTTGGTAACAAGACCTGATCAACCTTGTTAACAAAAGGATTTCGTTGAACAAAACAATGTTTTCACTATGATTATCTCCGCTTACTTCTATTCTATCCATTTTAGTTTTTGTTTTCATTTAGTTTTACTTTTTGTTGTTAGTTGCTTGCATGTTAGAGTGTCTTAGAACTTCTGTACCTTTTGCTTTGTTTTGCATTGCATCATTTGCCAAAAAAACTGTCTGTCAGAAAATCATTCATCTATGCCTGAAAAATGCGCAAAAATAAAGTGTCTCGAAAAATTCCAGAAAATTCATATTAAATTTTTACGTGAAAAAAGGGGCAGAGGAGTGCCTGGAAGGTACCAGGGGGACCCACCAGGCAGGCACACCACCTGGTGGCGCGGCCTGCCCTGGGTGGCGCCATGCCATGGTGTGGGCCACCCCTGGTCCTCCACTAACTCTCTCACCTGCCACTTTCTTCTCTCCCCCGAGTAAGCTGCAGTTCATTGCTCAAAATCGCGTTCTTGCTGTGCTTGCTCCCGATTTTTTCGATCTCCTTGCTCATCCCATCTTTGTTGCTGAAATTTGGAGCATTTATTCTCCGGTATGTGACTCCTCCGCTTGTCCAAGTAGATTTGTGTTTAGTGGATTATATCTTGAGTATTTTGCTGCTGTAGGTGACAGGTTATGAGAGCTTGTAAGCTTGTTTGATGCTTAGAGATATAGTTTTGATGCATGTTTAGGCCTCTTACAAGTCCCTATGAGTAGTATCCTTCATTATATTCACTTTGCAATCACTTGTTTAATAGGTGTTTAAATTTCAGAATATCAAGCATGAACAACCATACCTTTGGAGAGATATTTGAGAGGGAGATCCCTTTGCCACAGTCTTCTTTGTTTAGTGTTCACAGGAGACCGTGGTCGCGCTCCAAGGAGGAGGTGGACAAGCAGCTCCGCTTGCTGGGTTTCCACGAGCAGCATCAGGAGGATGTACCCTCCTATGATTACTCCGCGCACTACAGAGGGACGTACTCGAGCTCGCACCAGGACGAGGGTACCTCCTTATCATACCACGGTGACACTTCATCCTGGCCAGCTTGGGATTGACACCCACTTAGGCCAAAAGCCTAAGCTTGGGGGGAGGTACCCCGCATCGCACTCATCTCCTTATCATGTTGTGTCAGTACTTTGTATATTCATGTTTCGTTCTCTTTTTAGTTTTCGTTCTTTCTTTGCTTTTTCTTTCTAAAACACAAAAAAACCAAAAATATTTCTGTTGTTTCTCTTTGGTTTGCTTCTTTTTCTCTTTGCCTTGGTTTTTTCCCTTTTTGCTTTGTTTGAACTATTCGAAAAACCCAAAAAGATTTTGCTTTGCTTGTTCTTCATTTTTGGTTCTAGTTTAAAAATCGAAAACACCAAAAATATTTGTTGTTCTTCTTTGGTTTTGTGAGTTTGTTGCAGGGTTCAGCAGTCCTCAGTGGATATTGGTTTCATATTATTATTCAAGCCACACAAGTGAAGAGCAATAATGAGGATTAATGACAACTTGAGGTGTGGTAAGAGGCTGGTAATGAACTCTATTTGTTTTCATTTTTGTACATATAATCATCATTGTGGGCATGCTTGGTCTGTTCATGTAGGGTGTATGTTATCTTTGGATGCTTAGTAGTTCTTGCTTTCTTATGATTAGTTCCAGCTTGCTAATAGTTTGTAGCATGTCTTATGAATGTTTGCTTGCATTACTCTATTCATAACTTGGTATGACACCATGGTATCCTCCTCTGAATGTTTCATTTGGATTGACTTGGCACATGCTCACGCATGCATATGACTGAAATAATTAGTTAAGCCTCGATGACTTATTTTGCCTTGAGGATCTTGAATCACTTCCATGCCATGATTAGTCCTGTTTTGTTGCAAGCATGATTATGATAGCTATTGCTCTCTCATTTTTCGCTCCCTTACTATTGCTAGCCTTCACTTTCACTGAGTATGTTTTACTCATGTTTCCAACTCCCTAAAACCAAATATTGCCAAAGTGTCCACCATACCTACCTATTAGCATCATTTGCTATTTCCGTGCATATTCAATATGCCTTGTTTTCTTCCGAATAAAATGTTTGCTTGTTATGAGAAAGTTAGTTAGTAAAGCTCTCACGAACTTGATGGCACACTTTATTTCCTGCACTTAATAAACCTGAACCATTGCGTCCTTATTTGTTGCGTATATGCTTGCGCTTTATAAGTTGAAGTTAGCAGAACCATGTATCATGGGGAACGCTTTCAACATTGCACTTATACTTAGTACCTCGTTGATATCATGTTATTTTGCCTATGGATACCGGCGGTGTGAAATAAAAGTGGAACTTGTAAGATCATGGAGTTTGTATATGTGTTAGGGAAATGCCTGGGCCGCTAGCCTAAGCCATGCCTAATCATGGTGGAAACTTGCAGCATAACCATAATGAGAATTCTATGAAGCATCCTCAATAAAAATCTATGCACATAGTAAATAAAAAGATCGCTGAGATGCTCATTGTCTGCTCACCTTGTCATTTTGATTATGGGATAGCTCCTGTATCATGTGCAAGGGGTACCCCGTTGGCGGTTCTCTATGATACGTATATACTTACAATGACAAGAGCTTACTTGTGACTGAAGTTGAGTAGCATGAGGATCGGTCTTCGTAAGTAAGGGGCATGAGACTTCAATTTATAACTTGTCAAGCATATCCTCTTAGTTGTGTCACTTTAACCTTAACCATTTAAATATGCTTATGATAGGGGCAATGAGATCTCAAAGCTAACGAGTACCATACTTTCAGCATTTGGAAGCCTTTCAAACTATTCAAAACCTTTTTCGTTTCCTTGTTGAGTCTCCACATATTCTATGAGCACCTTCTTGAGAGCATAGTTGTTATTCTTTGTGCCTGTCTCATTACTTGATTATTTGTGATATGACTTTGATGCTTGTATCTTTGATATCTTTACTTCTAGTCTTCACCTGAACTTCAGAGGTGCCTTAGCATTCACAATCAAAGGCAAGCGAGATACCACTCTATCATACCTTGTTACGAGCATTGTAATGTTGCTTATGTTTATGCTTCATGCTACTTATTATTTTTAAGTTGGAATCTCTTCATAGTTTGCAATGCCTATTAAGTAAACTTGGTTGCATACTCTTTATTATGAATTGTCTAAGTAGTTGATCACAAGCTGAGAATATATACATCATATGAAGCAAATGTGTTCGTGAAAGTTCTTTTATCGCACTCAGTTTTCAACTGAATTGCTTGAGGACAAGCAATAAGCTAAGCTTGGGGGGAGTTGATACGTCCAAAACGTATCTACTTTCCTGAACACTTTTGCTATTGTTTCTCCTCTAAACTTGTGTGATTTGGATGCAACTAACGCGGACTGACGCTGTTTTCAGCAGAATTGCCCTGGTGTCTACTTTTTGTGCAGAAAATCAACTACCAGGAAATATCCCGGAAAATATGCCGAAAATCCTATTTCACCAGAAGACTCCCGGAGCCAGAATACGAGACGGAGGGGGGCTGGGCCCAGGCCACACCACCTGGCCGCGCGGGCTAGCCCAGGCCGCGCCAGGGGGTGGTCTGGTCGCCCTAGACACCCCCTCGGTCTCCCTCTTCGCCTATAAGAAGCCTTCTGACCTAAAAACTCGGGGGGTTCGACGTTTTTCTAGGAGTTCTGCTCCGCCGCCACCACCAGATTCCACGAAACAGCACCAGAAACTCCGTTCTGGCACCCTGCCGGGACGGGGAATTGGAGGAGATCATCGCCATCATCATCACCATCGCTTGTCCATCGACCATCCATGTTTCCCCCATCTATGAGTGAGTAATCCCCCGCTGTAGGCTATGGGGATGGTAGGGATTGGATGAGATCGTTCATGTAATGGCATCAGATTGTTAGGGCATGGTGCCTAGTATCTATTATTAGTGCTTTATGACTTTGTTGCGACTTGTTGTGCTTAATTCTTGTCACTAGGGACCGAGTGCCATGATTTCAGATATGAACATGTTATTGATTCATTATGATAATATTGTTTTTGGTCTTACCTGCAAGTTGTATACACACGTTGTTGTCTAAAACCAATGGCCACGAAGTGACAGAAATCGGGATAACCGGAGGGAATGGCTTTGATGTGAGGATCACATGTGTTTACGGAGTGTTAATGCTTTGCTCAGGTGCTCTATGAAAAGGAGCACCTTAATTGCCAGTAGTTCCCTTGAGGCCCCGCTGCAAACGGGCTGGCAGGACAAAAGATGTTGTGCAAGTTCTCATTGCGAGCACGTATGACTATATATGGGACATATGCCTAGGATTATCTAGTACTTGGATGCTTTATCTTATTTTATCTGCAATTGCCCTATGTTCTGATTGCTATGTGAATTGTCTTGTCCATGCAACGCCCGTCCATCCATCCCTATGCCTACCGCACTCAAATCCTACTATTTACTGCTATTGTTACTACTGTCTTTACTTTACTACTGCTGCTACTTTACTATTCCTACTACAAAACTGTTGCTACTAACAAACTGCTGTGAGCAAGATTGTTTCTAGGTGCAGCTGAATTGACAACTCAGTTGTTAAGGCTTATAACTATTTTTTGGCTCCCCTTGTGTCTAATCAATAAATTGGGTTTCACTTCCCTCGAAAATACTGCGATACACCCCCTATACTTATGGGTCATCACGAGTACAATTATTCTAATGGGTTTGGCGAGCTATATTGAGAAATATGTGCAATAACAGCCTGTAAGTGCTTCCACTTCAGAAATTGTGTCTGTGCCATTTGCATGTTGCATGATCCACATAAATTACATGTAAACAAACCAACAAAATCAGATTACAACCATCATATGGTAGTGGCAGGATGGAAGAGAAGTGGGGACAGTGGCTTCGAGGGGAAGGAAGAGAATTAAGGGGGGCATGACACTAGCAGGTGCGCCCATGGAACACATGACACTAACAAGCAGGAGAACACGGTATTGCCAGTCTATCCAGAGCAAGCAGACTTTGCAACATGACAACAACAAGCTGATGGGACCTATAACTCGTCGAATTATTAAGGAGTACTAAAAAACTACAACTGGGGTACATTCGCACAACACGTATGCTCTACGCACTAGAGAAGCATCGCTTAAGTCTAACACTAACGATAGCATAAGTACTACATATCCCTGTCGGTCTTCTTGATACAAATGTAAAAATGCATCTGCCTATACGGTCCAGCACCGACAAGGTTCTGAGATGGCACACATAGGATCGACCTTAGGTCCGCATACTCCACCTCCCGCGGTGTCAGGCAGCTCGGCGCCTCGGCTAGCACAAGCATGCTATCGGACGGCGGCGGCTGGGCGTTTGCCCACATGCACACCATGTATAGGGGCCAGGCGCTTGAGACCGACCTAACGCATACCGCACACACGAAGGTGGGCCTAGCTCTGGTTCCCTGAATGCCGGCGGTGATAGTCAGGATGAAAACAAAGCCGTCCTCCCCTGGAAAATTAGCCAGTGGCATGCCGAGTCAATGAATGACACCTTCTCTTGGAGAAGTTGGGCGTGGTCGTACGAGATCCTAATCACTTCGATCAAGTGTTCCTCTGCAAGGTGGATGACAAGCTCTGCCGACGGGCCTGTGTAGTTGCAGCCCGGCTCCGTGCAGGAGCACGCACCGTGCAGGCACACGATCTCGTGGAGCGGGAGCTCGTAGTAGGAGTAACAGAGAAAGCATCCTGGGTGGGAGCACACGAGCGGGAACGTCGCTACGAAGTTGCGCGCGAAGATCTCCAAATTCTTGGGCTGCAGCAGCTCCCACATGTGAAGTTCCTCAAGAAATCGGATAAAAGATCCGTAGTTAGATCAGCGAATAGCAGGAATATGTAAGATAAATTCAAAAGCTTGTAAAATGATTTCTTAGCATGAAGGTAGCGACCCGAAAATCAGCAGCTATTGTCCGGGCACGGCACATGAAAGCCGGTGGCGTCGTCCGGGCATGGTGACGTGTGGTGGAGGAGGGGGCTGTGGATGAGACGTGCTCACTCACGACCTCTATGATATTACTAGTAGGCTATAGGGGAGTGGAAATAATAATAATATAAGTGAAAAGTAAGCGCGAACACTCTTGGACAGCCTACTCACGGATCACTCTTACGAAGAACCATCTTATTCATCCATGCGCCCCAAACGAATGGTCTGCAACAATCGGATCAGACAAGTAGTTCTTCACGGGGGCGGGCCTTCTAGAAGACGTGATGTAACGGCCACCATTAGACGCGACCTAACGGCTTTCCTATGTGTTTTTTTTCTGTGTTACCAAGGTTTGACACACTTATCCACTTGTTTTTCGTCATTGTGGTTTTAGAAAAGAACACATGCAATGATGCCACTCCAGCATGTGGTTTCCAACCATGTCCAGGAACCCTACTAGAATGCTGGGATTCAAGTGCAGCATGCATTCTATCACCAGTTTGAAAGATGCTACATCACCACAACCACTTGGATGTGTGTGTATCAATGTGCATCATTGTGGTTTTAGAAAAGAACACATGCAATGATGCCACTCCAGCATGTGTGTTCTTTTCATAAACCACATGGATCCATTGGATGTAATTGCATGTGTGTTCTTTTCATAAACCACACTGGTCCACTAGATGTCATAGCATATGTGCGTTCTTTTCCTAAACCACACTGATCCACTAGATGTCATTGCATTTGTGTTCTTTTCATAAACCAAACTAATCCACTAGATGTCATTCCACATGTGTGTTCTTTTCATAAACCACATGGATCCACTTGATTTCATTGCATATGTGTGTTCTTTTTCATAAACCACACTGATCCACTAGATGTCATTGCATATGTGTGTTCTTTTCATAAACCACACTGATCCAATAGATGCCATTGCATATATGTGTTCTTTTCCTAAACCATACGGATCCACTAGATGCCATTGCATATGTCTGTTCTTTTCATAAACCACACTGATCCACTACAT
This sequence comes from Avena sativa, assembly GCA_916181665.1. NCBI lineage: Eukaryota > Viridiplantae > Streptophyta > Magnoliopsida > Poales > Poaceae > Avena > Avena sativa. The sequence continues at coordinate 353,819,479 of OV702289.1, read as the reverse complement.
GTCATTGCATGTGTGTTCTTTTCATAAACCAAACCGATCCACTAGATGTAATTGCATATGTGTGTTCTTTTCATAAACCACATGGATCCACTAGATGTCATTGCATGTGTGTTCTTTTTTATAAACCGCAAGGATCCACTAGATGTCATTGCATGTGTGTTCTTTTCATAAACTACACTGATCCACTAGATGTCATTGCATATGTGTGCTCTTTTCCTAAACCACATTGATCCATTGGATACCATTGCATTTGTGTGTTCTTTTCATAAACCACACCGATTCACTAGATGTCATTGCATGTGTGTTCTTTTCATAAACCACACTGATCCACTAGATGTCATTGCATATGTGTGTTCTTTTCCTAAACCACATGGATCCACTAGATGTCATTGCATGTGTGTTCTTTTCATAAACCACATGGATCCACTAGATGTCATTACATGTGTGTTCTTTTCATAAACCACACTAATCCACTGGATGTCATTGCATATGTGTGTTCTTTTCATAAACCACACTAATCTACTAGATGTCATTGCATGTGTGTTCTTTTCATAAACCACACCGATCCACTAGATATCATTGCATATGTGTGTTCTTTTCCTAAACCACATGGATCCACTAGATGTCATTTCATGTGTGTTATTTTCATAAACCACACTGATCTACCAGATGTCATTGCATATGTGTGTTATTTTCCTAAACCACATGGATCCACTAGATGTCATTGCATATGTGTGTTCTTTTAATAAACCACACTAATCCACTAGATGTCATTGCATGTGTGTTCTTTTCATAAATCACACTTATCCACTAGATGTCATTGCATATGTGTGTTCTTTTCATACACCACACTGATCCACTAGATGTCATTGCATGTGTGTTCTTTTCATAAACCACACTGATCCACTAGATGTCATTGCATATGTGTGTTCTTTTCATAAACCACATATATCCACTAGATGTCATTTCATGTGTGTTCTCTTCATAAACCACACTAATCCACTAGATGTCATTGCATATGTTTGTTCTTTTCCTATACCACATGGATCCACTGTATGTCATTGCATATGTGTTTTATTTTCATAAACCACACTGATCCTCTAGATGTCATTGCATGTGTGTTCTTTTCATAAACCACACTGATCCACTAGATGTCATTGCATGTGTGTTCTTTTCATAAACCACACTGATCCACTAGATGTCATTGCATATGTGTGTTATTTTCCTAAACCAAATGGATCCACTAGATGTCATTGCATATGTGTGTTCTTTTCATAAACCACACTGATCCACTAGATATCATTGCATGTGTTTTCTTTTCATAAACCACACTGTTCCAGTGGATGTCATTGCATATGTGTGTTCTTTTCCTAAACCACATGGATCAACTAGATGTCATTGCATGTGTGTTCTTTTCATAAACCACATGGATCCAGTAGATGTCATTGTATGTGTGTTCTTCTCATAAACCACACTGATCCACTAGATGTTATTCCATATGTGTGTTCTTTTCCTAAACCACACTGATCCACTGGATGTCATTGCATGCGTGTTCTTTTCATAAACCACACTGATCCACTAGATGCCATTGCATATGTGTGTTCTTTTCCTAAACCACATGGATTCACCAGATGTAATTGCATGTTTGTTCGTTTCATCAACCACACTGATCCACTAGATGTCATTGCATATGTGTGTTCTTTTCCAAAACCACATGGATCCACTGGATGTCATTCCATGTGTGTTCTTTTCATAAACCACATGGATCCACTAGATGTCATTGCATGTGTGTTCTTTTCATAAACCACATGGATCCACTAGATGTCATTGGATATGTGTGTTATTTTCATAAACCACACTGATCCACTGGATGCCATTGCATATGTGTGTTCTTTTCATAAACCACACTGATCCACTAGATGTCACTGTATGTGTGTTCTTTTCATAAACCACACTAATCCACTAGATGTCATTGCATATGTGTGTTCTTCTCCTAAACCACATGGATCCACTAGATGTCATTGCATGTGTGTTCTTTTCCTAAACCACATGGATCCACTAGATGCCATTGCATGTGTGTTCTTTTCATAAACCACACTGATCCACCAGATGTCATTGCATATGTGTGTTATTTTCCTAAACCACATGGATCCACCTAATGTCATTGCATTTGTGTGTTCTTTTAATAAACCACACTGATCCACTAGATGTCATTGCATGTGTGTTCTTTTCATATATCACACTGATCCACTAGATGTCATTGCATATGTGTGTTCTTTTCATACACCACACTGATCCACTAGATGTCATGGCATGTGTGTTCTTTTCATAAACCACACTGATCCACTAGATGTCATCGCATATGTGTGTTCTTTTCATAAAACACATATATCCACTAGATGTCATTTCATGTGTGTTCTCTTCATAAACCACACTAATCCACTAGATGTCATTGCATATGTTTGTTCTTTTCCAAAACCACATGGATCCACTAGATGTCATTGCATATGTGTTTTATTTTCATAAACCACATTGATCCTCTAGATGTCATTGCATGTGTGTTCTTTTCATAAACCACACCGATCCACTAGATGTCATTGCATATGTGTCTTCTTTTCCTAAACCAAATGGATCCACTGGATGTCATTGCATATGTGTGTTCTTTTTACAAACCACACTGATCCACTAGATATCATTGCATGTGTTTTCTTTTCATAAACCACACTACTCCACTGGATGTCATTGCATATGTGTGTTCTTTTCCTAAACCACATGGATCAACGAGATGTCATTGCATGTGTGTTCTTTTCATAAACCACATGGATCCAGTAGATGTCATTGTATGTGTGTTCTTTTCATAAACCACACTGATCCACTAGATGTTATTACATATGTGTGTTATTTTCCTAAACCACACTGATCCACTGGATGTCATTGCATGCGTGTTATTTTGATAAACCACACTGATCCACTAGATGTCATTGCATATGTGTGTTCTTTTCCTAAACCACATGGATTCACCAGATGTAATTGCATGTTTGTTCTTTTCATCAACCACACTGATCCACTAGATGTCATTGCATATGTGTGTCCTTTTCCAAAACCACACTGATCCACTCGATGTCAATGCATGTGTGTTCTTTTCATAAACAACATGGATCCACTAGATGTCATTGCATGTGTGGTCTTTTAATAAACCACATGGAGCCACTAGATGTCATTGCATATGTGTGTTATTTTTATAAACCACACTGATCCACTGGATGCGATTGCATATGTGTGTTCTTTTCATAAACCACACTAATCCACTAGATGTCATTTCATGTGTGTTCTTTGCATAAACCACACTGATCCATTGGATGTCATTGCATATGTGTGTTCTTTTCCTAAACCACATGGATCCACTAGATGTCATTGCATGTCTGTTCTTTTCATAAACCACATGGATCCAGTAGATGCCATTGCATGTGTGTTCTTTTCATAAACCAGAATGATCCACTAGATGTCATTGCATATGTGTGTTCTTTTCATAAACCACACTGATCCACGGGATGTCATTGCATATGTGTGTTCTTTTCATAAACCACACTAATCCACTAGATGTCATTGCATATGTGTGCTCTTTTCATAAACCACACTGGTCCACTAGATGTAATTGCATGTGTGTTCTTTTCATAAACCACATGGATCCAGTAGATGTCATTGCATGTGTGTTATTTTCATAAACCACACTGATCCACTAGATGTCATTGCATATGTGTGTTCTTTTCATAAACCACATTGATCCACTAGATGTCATTGCATGTGTGTTCTTTTCATAAACCACACTGTTCCACTGGATGTCATTGCATATGAGTGTTCTTTTTGTAAACCACATGGATCAACCAGATGTCATTGCATGTGTGTTCTTTTCATAAACCACATGGATCCAGTAGATGTCATTGCATATGTGTTCTTTTCATAAACCACACTGATCCACTAGATGTCATTGCATATGTGTGTTCTTTTCCTAAACCACACTGATCCACTCGATCTCAATGCATGTGTGTTCTTTTCAGAAACAACACTAATCCACTAGATGTCATTGCATATGTGTGTTCTTTTCCTAAACCACATAGATTCACAAGATGTAATTGCATGTGTGTTCTTTTCATCAACCACACTGATCCACTAGATGTCATTGCATATATGTGTTCTTTTCCTAAACTACATGGATCCACTAGATGTCATTGCATGTGTGTTCTTTTAATAAACCACACCGATCCACTAGATGTCATTGCATATGTGTGTTCTTTTCCTAAACCACATGGATCGACTGGATGTCATTGCATGTTTGTTCTTTTCATCAACCACATGGATCCACTAGATGTCATTGCATGTGTGTTCTTTTCATAAACCACACTGATCCAGTAGATGTCATTGCATGTGTGTTATTTTCATAAACCACACTGATCCACTAGATGTCATTGCATATGTGTATTCTTTTCATAAACCACACTCATGCACTAGATGTCATTTCATGTGTGTTCTTTTCATAAACCACACTATTCCACTAGATGTCATTGCATATGTGTGTTATTTTCCTAAACCACATGGATCAACTAGATGTCATTGCATGTGTGTTCTTTTCATAAACCACATGGATCCACTAGATGTCATTGCATGTGTGTTCTTTTCATAAACCACACTGATCCACTAGAGGTCATCGCATATGTGTGTTCTTTTCCTAAACCACACTGATCCACTAGATGTCATTGCATGTGTTTTCTTTTCGTAAACCACATGGATCCATTAGATGTCATTGCATATGTGTGTTCTTTTCATAAACCACATGGATTCACCAGATGTAATTGCATCTTTGTTCTTTTCATCAACCACACTGATCCACTAGATGTCATTGCAGATTTGTGTTCTTTTCCAAAACCACATGGATCCACTGGATGTCATTGCGTGTGTGTTCTATTCATAAACCACATGGGTCCACTAGATGTCATTGCATGTGTGTTATTTTCTTAAACCACATGGATCCAGTAGATGTCATTGCATATGTGTGTTATTTTAATAAACCACACCGATCCACTGGATGCCATTGCATATGTGTGTTCTTTTCATAAACAACAGTGATCCACTAGATGTCACTTTATGTGTGTTCTTTTCATAAACCACAGTAATCCACTAGATGCCATTGCATATGTGTGTTCTTTTCCTAAACCACATGGATCCACTAGATGTCATTGCATGTGTGTTCTTTTCATAAACCACATGGATCCACTAGATGCTATTGCATGTGTGTTCTTTTCATAAACCACACTGATCCACTAGATGTCATTGCATATGTGTGTTCTTTTCATAAACCACACTGATCCATGGGATGTCATTGCATATGTGTGATCTTTTCATAAACCACACTGATCCACTAGATGTCATTGCATATGTGTGCTCTTTTCATAAACCACACTGGTCCACTAGATGTCATTGCATGTGTGTTCTTTTCATAAACCGCATGGATCCAGTAGATGTCATTGCATGTGAGTTATTTTCATAAACCACACTGGTCCACTAGATGTGATTGCATATGTGTGTTCTTTTCATAAACCACACTGATCCACGGGATGTCATTGCATATGTGTGTTATTTTCATAAACCACACTGATGCACTAGATGTCATTGCATATGTGTGCTCTTTTTATAAACCACACTGGTCCACTAGATGTCATTGCATGTGTGTTCTTTTCATAAACCACATGGATCCAGTAGATGTCATTGCATGCGTGTTATTTTCATTAACCATACTGATTCACTATATGTCATTGCATATGTGTGTTGTTTTCATAAACCACATTGATCTAGTAGATGTCATTGCATGGAGTTCTTTCCATAAACCACACTGTTCTAGTGGATGTCATTGCATATGTGTGTTCTTTTCATAAACCACATGGATTCACCAGATGTAATTGCATCTTTGTTCTTTTCATCAACCACACTGATCCACTAGATGTCATTGTAGATTTGTGTTCTTTTCCAAAACCACATGGATCCACTGGATGTCATTGCGTGTGTGTTCTATTCATAAACCACATGGGTCCACTAGATGTCATTACATGTGTGTTATTTTCTTAAACCACATGGATCCAGTAGATGTCATTGCATATGTGTGTTATTTTAATAAACCACACCGATCCACTGGATGCCATTGCATATGTGTGTTCTTTTCATAAACAACAGTGATCAACTAGATGTCACTTTATGTGTGTTCTTTTCATAAACCACACTAATCCACTAGATGCCATTACATATGTGTGTTCTTTTCCTAAACCACATGGATCCACTAGATGTCATTGCATGTGTGTTCTTTTCATAAACCACATGGATCCACTAGATGCCATTGGATGTGTGTTCTTTTCATAAACCACACTGATCCACTAGATGTCATTGCATATGTGTGTTCTTTTCATAAACCACACTGATCCATGGGATGTCATTGCATATGTGTGATCTTTTCATAAACCACACTGATCCACTAGATGTCATTGCATATGTGTGCTCTTTTCATAAACCACACTGGTCCACTAGATGTCATTGCATGTGTGTTCTTTTCATAAACCGCATGGATCCAGTAGATGTCATTGCATGTGAGTTATTTTCATAAACCACACTGGTCCACTAGATGTGATTGCATATGTGTGTTCTTTTCATAAACCACACTGATCCACGGGATGTCATTGCATATGTGTGTTATTTTCATAAACCACACTGATGCACTAGACGTCATTGCATATGTGTGCTCTTTTTATAAACCACACTGGTCCACTAGATGTCATTGCATGTGTGTTCTTTTCATAAACCACATGGATCCAGTAGATGTCATTGCATGCGTGTTATTTTCATTAACCATACTGATCCACTAGATGTCATTGCATATGTGTGTTGTTTTCATAAACCACATTGATCTAGTAGATGTCATTGCATGGAGTTCTTTCCATAAACCACACTGTTCTAGTGGATATCATTGCATATGTGTGTTCTTTTCATAAACCACATGGATTCACCAGATGTAATTGCATCTTTGTTCTTTTCATCAACCACACTGATCCACTAGATGTCATTGTAGATTTGTGTTCTTTTCCAAAACCACATGGATCCAATGGATGTCATTGCGTGTGTGTTCTATTCATAAACCACATGGGTCCACTAGATGTCATTACATGTGTGTTATTTTCTTAAACCACATGGATCCAGTAGATGTCATTGCATATGTGTGTTATTTTAATAAACCACACCGATCCACTGGATGCCATTGCATATGTGTGTTCTTTTCATAAACAACAGTGATCCACTAGATGTCACTTTATGTGTGTTCTTTTCATAAACCACACTAATCCACTAGATGCCATTGCATATGTGTGTTCTTTTCCTAAACCACATGGATCCACTAGATGTCATTGCATGTGTGTTCTTTTCATAAACCACATGGATCCACTAGATGCCATTGCATGTGTGTTCTTTTTATAAACCACACTGATCCACTAGATGTCATTGCATATGTGTGTTCTTTTCATAAACCACACTGATCCATGGGATGCCATTGCATATGTGTGATCTTTTCATAAACCACACTGATCCACTAGATGTCATTGCATATGTGTGCTCTTTTCATAAACCACACTGGTCCACTAGATGTCATTGCATGTGTGTTCTTTTCATAAACCGCATGGATCCAGTAGATGTCATTGCATGTGAGTTATTTTCATAAACCACACTGATCCACTAGATGTGATTGCATATGTGTGTTCTTTTCATAAACCACACTGATCCACGGGATGTCATTGCATATGTGTGTTATTTTCATAAACCACACTGATGCACTAGATGTCATTGCATATGTGTGCTCTTTTTATAAACCACACTGGTCCACTAGATGTCATTGCATGTGTGTTCTTTTCATAAACCACATGGATCCAGTAGATGTCATTGCATGCGTGTTATTTTCATTAACCATACTGATCCACTAGATGTCATTGCATATGTGTGTTCTTTTCATAAACCACATTGATCTAGTAGATGTCATTGCATGGAGTTCTTTCCATAAACCACACTGTTCCAGTGGATGTCATTGCATATGTGTGTTCTTTTCCTAAGCCATATGGATCAACTAGATGTCATTGCATGTGTGTTATTTGCATAAACCACATGGATCCAGTAGATGTCATTGCATGTGTGTTCTTTTCATAAACCACACTGATCCACTAGATGTCATTGTATATGTGTGTTCTTTTCCTAAACCACATTGATCCACTGGATGTCATTGCATGTCTGTTCTATTCATAAACCACATTGATCCACTAGATGTCATTGCATATTGTTGTTCTTTTCCTAAACCACATGGATTCACCAGATGTAATTGCATGTGTGTTCTTTTCATCAACCACACTGATCCACTGGATGCCATTGCATATGTGTGTTCTTTTCATAAACCACACTGATCCACTAGATGTCACTGTATGTGTGTTCTTTTCATAAACCACACTAATCCACGAGATGCCATTGCATATGTGTGTTCTTTTCCTAAACCACATGGATCCACTAGATGTCATTGCATGTGTGTTCTTTTCAAAAACCACATGGATCCACTAGATACCATGGAATGTGTGTTCTTTTCATAAACCACACTGATCCACTCGATGTCATTGCATATGTGTGTTGTTTTCATAAACCACACTGATCCACGGGGTGTCATTGCATATGTGTGTTCTTTTCATAAACCAGACTGATCCACTATATGTCATTGCATATGTGTGCTCTTTTCATAAACCACACTGGTCCACTAGATGTCATTGCATGTGTGTTCTTTTCATAAACCACATTGAAACAGTAGATGTCATTGCATGTGTGTTATTTTCATAAACCACACTGATCCACTAGATGTCATTGCATATGTGTGTTCTTTTCATAAACCACATTGATCCACTAGATGTCATTGCATGTGTGTTCTTTTCATAAACCACACTATTCCACTGGATGTCATTGCATATGTGTGTTGTTTTCCTAAACCACATGGATTCACCAGATGTCACTGCATATGTGTTCTTTTCATTAACCACACTGATCCACTAGATGACATTCCATATATGTGTTCTTTTCCTAAACCACATGGATCCACTGGATGTCATTGCATGTGTGTTCTTTTAATAAACCACACTAATCCACAAGATGTCATTGCATACGTGTGTTCTTTTCCTAAACCACATGGATCCAATGGATGGCATTGCATGTGTGTTCTTTTCATCAACCACATGGATCCACTAGATGTCATTGCATGTGTGTTCTCTTGATAAACCACACTGATCCAGTAGATGTCATTGCATGTGTGTATTCTTTTCATAAACCACACTCATGCACTAGATGTCATTGCATGTGTGTTATTTTCATAAACCACACTGATCCACTAGATGTCATTGCATGTGTGTGATTTTCATAAACCACACTGATCCACTAGATGTCATTGCATATGTGTATTCTTTTCATAAACCACACTCATGCACTAGATGTCATTGCATGTGTGTTATTTTCATAAACCACACTGATCCACTAGATGTAATTGCATGTTTGTTCTTTTCATCAACCACACTGATCCACTAGATGTCATTGCATATGTGTGTTATTTTCCTAAACGACATGGATCCACTTGATGTCATTGCATGTATGTTCTTTTCATAAACCACACTGATCCACTAGATGTAATTGCATGTTTGTTCTTTTCATCTACCACACTGATCCACTAGATGTCATTGCATATGTGTGTTATTTTCCTAAACGACATGGATCCACTTGATGTCATTGCATGTATGTTCTTTTCATAAACCACACTGATCCACTAGATGTCATTGCATGCGTGTTCTTTTCATCAACCACACTGATCCACTAGATGTCATTGCATATATGTGTTCTTTTCCTAAACCACATGGATCCACTTGATGTCATTGCATGTGTGTTCTTTTAATAAACCAAACTGATCCACTAGATGTCATTGCATATGTGTGTTCTTTTCCTAAACCACATGGATCCACTGGATGTCATTGCATGTGTGTTCTTTTCATCAACCACATGGATCCACTAGATGTCATTGCATGTGTGTTCTTTTCATAAACCACACTGATCCAGTAGATGTCATTGCATGTGTGTTATTTTCATAAACCACACTGATCCACTAGATCTCCTTACATATGTGTATTCTTTTCATAAACCACACTCATGCACTAGATGTCATTGCATGTGTTTTCTTTTCATAAACCACACTGTTCCACTTGATGTCATTGCATATGTGTGTTCTTTTCCTAAACCAGATGGATCAACTCGATGTCATTGCATGTGTGTTCTTTTCATAAACCACATGGATCCACTAGATGTCATTGCATGTTTGTTCTTTTCATAAACCTCACTGATCCACTAGATGTCATCACATATGTGTGTTCTTTTCCTAAACCACACTGATCCACTAGATGTCATTCCATGTGTTTTATTTTCGTAAACCAGATGGATCCACTAGATGTCATTGCATATGTGTGTTCTTTTCCTAAACCACACTGATCCACTGGATGTCATTGCATGTGTGTTCTTTTTATAAACCACACTAATCCACTAGATGTCATTGCATATGTGTGTTCTCTTCCTAAACCACATGGATTCACCAGATGTCATTGCATCTGTGTTCTTTTCATCAACCACACTGATCCACTAGATGTCATTGCATATATGTGTTCTTTTCCTAAACCACATGGATCCACTAGATGTCATTGCATGTGTGTTCTTTTAATAAACCACACTGATCCACTAGATGTCGTTGCATATGTGTGTTCTTTTCCTAAACCACATGGATCCACTGGATGGCATTGCATGTGTGTTCTTTTCATCAACCACATGGATCCACTAGATGTCATTGCATGTGTGTTCTCTTGATAAACCACACTGATCCAGTAGATGTCATTGCATGTGTGTTATTTTCATAAACCACACTGATCCACTAGATGTCATTACATATGTGTATTCTTTTCATAAACCACACTCATGCACTAGATGTCATTACATGTGTGTTCTTTTCATAAACCACACCGATCCACTAGATGTCATTGCATATGTGTGTTCTTTTCCTAAACCACATGGATCCACTGGATGCCATTGCATATTTGTGTTCTTTTCATAAACCACACTTATCCACTAGATGCCATTGCATATGGGTGTTCTTGTCATAAACCACACTGATCCAGTAGATGTTATTGCATATGTGTGTTATTTTCCTAAACCACACTGATCCACTGGATGTCATTGCATGCGTGTTCTTTTCATAAACCACACTGATCCACTAGATGTCATTGCATATGTGTGTTCTTTTCCTAAACCACATGGATTCACTAGATGTAATTGCATGTTTGTTCTTTTCATCAACCACACTGATCCACTAGATATCATTGCATATGTGTGTTATTTTCCTAAACCACATGGATCCACTGGATGTCATTGCATGTGTGTTATTTTCATAAACCACACTGATCCACTAGATGTCATTGCATGTGTGTTCTTTTCATCAACCACACTGATCCACTAGATGTCATTGCATATATGTGTTCTTTTCCTAAACCACATGGATCCACTTGATGTCATTGCATGCGTGTTCTTTTAATAAACCACACTGATCCACTAGATTTCATTGCATATGTGTGTTCTTTTCCTAAACCACATAGATCCACTGGATGTCATTGCATGTCTGTTCTTTTCATCAACCACATGGATCCACTAGATGTCATTGCATGTGTGTTCTTTTCATAAACCACACTGATCCAGTAGATGTCATTGCATGTGTGTTATTTTCATAAACCACACTGATCCACTAGATCTCATTGCATATGTGTATTCTTTTCATAAACCACACTCATGCACTAGATGTCATTGCATGTGTGTTCTTTTCATAAACCACACTGTTCCACTTGATGTCATTGCATATGTGTGTTCTTTTCCTAAACCAGATGGATCAACTCAATGTCATTGCATGTGTGTTCTTTTCATAAACCACATGGATCCACTAGATGTCATTGCATGTGTGTTCTTTTCATAAACCACGCTGATCCACTAGATGTCATCGCATATGTGTGTTCTTTTCCTAAACCACACAGATCCACTAGATGTCATTCCATGTGTTTTCTTTTCATAAACCAGATGGATCCACTAGATGTCATTGCATATGTGTGTTCTTTTCATAAACCACATGGATTCACCAGATGTAATTGCATGTTTGTTCTTTTCATCAACCACACTGATCCACTAGATGTCATTGCATATGTGTGTTCTGTTCCAAAACCACATGGATCCACTGGATGTCATTGCATGTGTGTTCTTTTCATAAACCACATGGATCCACTAGATGTCATTGCATGTGTGTTCTTTTCATAAACCACATGGATCCACTAGATGTCATTGCATATGTGTGTTATTTTAATAAACCACACTGATCCACTGGATGCCATTGCATATGTGTGTTCTTTTCATAAACCACAGTGATCCACTAGATGTCACTGTATGTGTGTTCTTTTCATAAACCACATGGATCCACTAGATGCCATTGCATGTGTGTTCTTTTCATAAACCACACTGATCCACTAGATGTCATTGCATATGTGTGTTCTTTTCATAAACCACACTAATCCACTAGATGCCATTGCATATGTGTGTCCTTTTCCTAAACCACATTGATCCACTAGATGTCATTGCATGTGTGTTCTTTTCATAAACCACATGGATCCACTAGATGCCATTGCATGTGTGTTCTTTTCATAAACCACACTGATCCACTAGATGTCATTGCATATGTGTGTTCTTTTCATAAACCACACTGATCCACGGGATGTCATTGCATATGTGTGTTCTTTTCATAAACCACACTGATCCACTAGATGTTATTACATATGTGTGCTCTTTTCATAAACCACACTGGTCCACTAGATGTCATTGGATGTGTGTTCTTTTCATAAACCACATGGATCCATTAGATGTCATTGCATGTGTGTTATTTTCATAAACCACACAGATCCACTAGATGTCATTGCATATGTGTGTTCTTTTCATAAACCACATTGATCCACTAGATGTCATTGCATGTGTGTTCTTTTCATAAACCACACTGTTCCACTGGATGTCATTGCATATGTGTGTTCTTTTCCTAAACCACATGGATCAACTAGATGTCATTGCATGTGTGTTCTTTTCATAAACCACACTGATCCACTAGATGTCATTGCATATGTGTGTTCTTTTCCTAAACCACACTGATCCACTGGATGTCATTGCATGTGTGTTCTTTTCATAAACCACATTGATCCACTAGATGCCATTGCATGTGTGTTCTTTTCATAAACCACATGGATTCACCAGATGTAATTGCATGTATGTTCTTTTCATCAACCACACTGATCCACTAGATGTCATTGCATATATGTGTTCTTTTCCTAAACCACATGGATCCACTTGATGTCATTGCATGTGTGTTCTTTTAATAAACCACACTGATCCACTAGATGTCATTGCATGTGTGTTCTTTTCATAAACCACATGGATCCAGTAGATGTCATTGCATGTGTGTTATTTTCATAAACCACATTGATCCACTAGATGTCATTGCATATGTGTGTTCTTTTCATAAACCACATTCATCCACTAGATTTCATTGCATGTGTGTTCTTTTCATAAACCACACTATTCCACTGGATGTCATTGCATATGTGTCTTCTTTTCATAAACCACACTCATGCACTAGATGTCCTTGCATGTGTGTTCTTTTCATAAACCACACCAATCCACTAGATGTCATTGCATATGTGTGTTCTTTTCCTAAACCACATGGATCCACTGGATGTCATTGCATATTTGTGTTCTTTTCATAAACCACACTGATCCACTAGATGCCATTGTCTATGGGTGTTCTTTTCATAAACCACACTGATCCAGTAGATGTCATTGCATATGTGTGTTATTTTCCTAAACCACACTGATCCACTGGATGTCATTGCATGCGTGTTTTTTCATAAACCACACTGATCCACTAGATGTCATTGCATATGTGTGTTCTTTTCCTAAACCACATGGATTCACTAGATGTAATTGCATGTTTGTTCTTTTCATCAACCACACTGATCCACTAGATGTCATTGGATATGTCTGTTATTTTCCTAAACCACATGGATCCACTGGATGTCATTGCATGTGTTTTTTTTCGTAAACCACACTAATCCACTAGATGTCATTGCATGTGTGTTCTTTTCATAAACCACATGGATCCACTGGATGTCATTGCATGTGTGTTCTTTTCATAAACCACACTAATCCACTAGATCCACTGGATGTCAGTGCATATTTGTGTTCTTTTCATCAACCACACTGATCCACTGGATGCCATTAAATATGGGTGTTCTTTTCATAAACCACACTGATCCACTAGATGTCACTATATGTGTGTTCTTTTCATAAACCACACTGATCCACTAGATGTCATTGCATATGTGTGTTGTTTTCCTAAACCACATGGATCCACTAGATTTCATTGCATGTGTGTTCTTTTCATAAACCAAATGGATCCACTAGATGCCATTGCATGTGTGTTCTTTTCATAAACCACACTAATCCACTAGATGTCATGGCATATGTGTTTTTTTTCATAAAGCACACTGATCCAGGGATATCATTGCATATATGTGTTCTTTTCAAAAACCACACTAATCCACTTGATGTCATTGCATGTGTGTTCTTTTCATAAACCACACTGATCCACTAGATGTCATTGCATATGTGTGTTCTTTTCATAAACCACATGGACCCACTTGATGTTATTGCATATGTGTGTTCTTTTCATAAACCACACTGATCCACTGGATGTCATTGCATGTGTGTTCTTTTCATACACCACATTGATCCAGTAGATGTCATTGCATGTGTGTTATTTTCATAAACCACACTGATCCAGTCGATGTCATTGCATATGTGTATTATTTTCTTGAACCACACTCACGCAGTAGATGTCATTGCATGTGTGTTCTTTTCATAAACCACACTGTTCCACTAGATGTCATTGCATATGTGTGTTCTTTTCCTAAACCACATGCATTCACCAGATGTAATTGCATGTTTGTTCATTTCATCAACCACACTAATCCACTAGATGTCTGTCAGACCCCTCCTTTATAAAGGAAAGGATCCCTGTGATTGCAATGCTAGTCCCTGGATCAATGCTAGCATCCACAGTTTAAGATGAAGTACACAGATACAAAGGTCGTTTATTACATTCATTCCAGAGATAAAACATAGTCTTTTACAACTCAGGGCCAAAGGCCTAATACAAGAGTTTATGGAATAAGTAAATAAACATAAGTCTTCATCTTCATGTGCCACAGGCAAGCATGTTGAGTGTAGACTCATGACTCCTATTCATCATCGGAGTAACCTGCAACATTACAAGTTACAGCCACAGAGGGTCAATACTTTGGAATAGTATTGGAAAGTGATACCTTAGCTTATTTAAAGTGGACTATAATACTATATGCATTTGGCTAAGTGGAGCTTAGGCTTGCATTGCTCAAAATAGATTTTTCCTTATCATTTGAAAACACTAAGTTTTTGTTTGGCACAAACCACCCAAGGCATCTACCAATCATAGATTGAAGATCCTTTAACCCTTGTTCAACCACAAGTTATTACCTAGAAATGGGGATGAGGAGATTCTTGATAGCTTCCATGTCTTAATGCTCAAATTGTCCTTTTCTAGGGACATGGCTAAGTACTTAGATTTTACACTCTGCAGAGGTGGTGCACTTTCCCCACAAGACTTGGTTTCACCAAGACAAGATCTTTCAGAAGCCTTCCCTTAGACCAACATGGACGCGCTCCAACCTATCAAACCCCTACCACCCACTGTCCATTTGGCTAAGTTATTGCAACCTATATGATCCAGGCAGAGCCCATAATGCCATGTGGCTGCACTTGAAGCTTCTCAACATTTGACATCTCAAATCTCTTTGTTCCTGGGTGGCCATCCACAAGTGAGATACACAAGGTTCACCAGTCCCCTGGCCTTGTGTAACCACTCAACACAAACCATTCCTTCCATTCCACCCAGGTGATTCATTCACTTAGTTGTTTTATTAAACAAAACATAAGTCCACAGACTTAGAAATTTTCCATAGTATGAGTATATATTCCACCCTTGTTTTCTATTAGCTAAGCTAAGCATGAAAGTAATAGGAATCTTAACTTAGGAAATTTCTACTAAGGTTTCATCTACTAGGTTTTCCCATAGCATAGTTTATACTTAGCAAAATCCATGCAAGTCCTACTTAGAAATATCACTAATGCATAGTGAAAATATTGGGACAAAAGTATGAAGCATCACTTGCCTTGGTAATGAGGAGAGTAGCACTCTTCACAGTCACAATCACTAGCAAAATCTACACAAAATTGTAGCATACAATTACACACAATTCATATACAATCAAAAATAATATGAATGCATGCATGCATGAATTTACTAAGTGGGGATTTTGAAAAAACTCTACCAAGCATGTGCATGTTTACAGAAACATAACAAGACACAAAAATTTGCCAAAACAAACTTATTTAACCCTAAAACAAATTACTAAACTAAATCCATACTCAAAATAGCCTTAGACCAGTTTCTACGAATAAAGTCATTCTAATGGTTACTATATGTCAAATACTTTGTATAAACAGAAAGGCCTTGATTCACTGATTCCAACGGTATAAAGTTTGCAAAATTCCAACGTGGAAATCAAAAGTTATAGGCAATTGAAAATTGGATCCAATTCTGATTTAAAATCTGTTTTTAGATCTGTTCCTAGCCACGCGTCGCGTTGTGATTGGCGCGTACCGGTTCGCACCGGATCGAGCTCTGCAGCCGTAGGATCTAAACAGATTGTACGCTCCAGATCGCGTACCTCTTCGCCGATTAATGAATCTATCCTAACGCTTGGATCAAGATCCAACGGCGCGCGAGAGAGCGACCATGTCCTGGCGGTGCGCGGCGTCAGCGAGAGGCGGAGCGCTCGGTCTACGGCGGCGCTAGCGTTCCAGATCGTCCGCGAGAGGAAGAAGGGTCATACCAGGTTCGCAGGAAGCTGCTGAAGCTCAAGGTAGCGTCGGTTTGCGAAGGGGCGTGCTGTCACGGTGATGATTCCTCGTCGGAGTTGTGCACGGCGTCGGGTGGTTGTTGTCGGAGTCGTTGCCGAGGTTCCGCGTCGCCCTAACACAAGCGAGAGGGTTTAGGAGATGCGCAAGAACATGGTGAACAATCTCGTGTGAGTCAGAAGTGAAGGGGCGCACGGGACTTACGGAATTTGGTCGCCGGAGTCGAGGTGGTCATCAGATGCTTGCGGCGTCGAGCGGAAACGGCGACCTGGGGCAGTACAGGATGAACTGGGGGGTCAGGAGGTGCGCAAACAGATTGCAAAACTGCTCGTTTGAACCAGAGGGGAAGGGGCGCACGGGGCTTAACGGAATCGATCGCCGGAGTGAGCTCTGTCTGCGGCGGTGCGAGGATGATTGTGTGCAGCCTGGTGGCGGAGAGGTGGTGCTAAGTGAGGGGAAATGGCCACGGTGCAGAGGGGATCTTATAGCCAGAGGCTCGACAGGAAACGCTCGTCACATCAATGCCAATTAAGCTCGGGGTATCACTGCTGCAACGGCCAGCGGCGGAGATCGTGCGCGG
Organism: Avena sativa; assembly: GCA_916181665.1. NCBI lineage: Eukaryota > Viridiplantae > Streptophyta > Magnoliopsida > Poales > Poaceae > Avena > Avena sativa. The sequence goes on along the minus strand of OV702289.1, from coordinate 353,801,718 downwards.
ATTCAGGGGGAAGACGATGCTGACGTGGAGGAGGCCCGCTCGTCAGTGAAGTGCGCGAGGTGGAGGTGGGGTCTGTCTGTCAGTGACTGAATGCGTGCGCTCGCGCGTGAGAGAAGAAAAGAACATCCCCGGGTGGGCTAGTTGGGCTCGATTCGTTGCTGGGCCAGAAACCTGGCGTGCGGCCCTTTTCATTTGATTGCTTCTTTTCTTTTTTCTAATTCTATTTTCTAAAATGATTTTGATATGAATTCAAATCCTTTTTGAATTTAAACAGTTCTGGGGACCTTTGCAGGGTTCTGTGGTTTCAAAAACCAGTTATTTAAACATGTAGTTACCCTGCAAGGGCTTGGTCAAGCTTGGGCTTAACAATCAGAGACTTTGTCTCTGGTTTGCAAATGTTTTAAAACAAAATAGGGTTTTGAAATTTATTTCTAAGTTGAAAACTTTGGTCAAACTTTTACACCTAAACTTTCCAACAATGGAGGCAAGCAAATAAGTTACTAAACATTCAAGTTTCAAAGGGTGATGGCCATTTGAATCAAATTTGTTCACATGAAATCATAGCACAAGCTTCTGCTTCTGAAATGATTTTGAGAAAAACCCTAAATGATGAAGGATGCAAGGATGATATGAATGAGCTTTGAAATATGATTTTAGGGATGTTACAAATCTAACCCCCTTAAGATGAATCTCGCCCTCGAGATTCGGATTGGCTAGCAAATAGGTGAGGTTGGTCTTTCCGAAGATCATCTTCTCTTTCCCATGTTGCTTCCTCTTCGGAATGATGATTCCATTGCACCTTGCAAAACTTGATAGTTTTTGTCCTTGTGACTCTTTCTGCGGTCTCAAGAATCTTGACAGGCTTTTCTTCATAGGTGAGATCACTTTCTAGTTGGACTTCTTCCAAAGGTATGGTATCCTTCAGAGAAGATTCTTCCATTTCTGGGTGACATTTCTTGAGCTGACTCACATGAAAAACATTATGGACTGCTAATAAAGATGCTGGCAGTTCGATTTCATATGCAACTTCTCCCTTGCGACTTAGAATGTTGAATGGCCCAACATATCTTGGTGCCAACTTTCCTTTGACTCCAAATCTTTTCACTCCACGAAGTGGTGATATTCTAAGATAAGCTCTATCCCCAACTTCATAGGTGACTTCTATACGCTTAGAATCTGCGTAGCTTTTCTGTCGAGACTGTGCTATCTTCAACCTGTCCTTAACCAATTTGACCTTTCCTTCGGCGTCTTTGATAAGATCTGGTCCAAACAAACTTCTTTCTCCCACACCATTCCATAGCAATGGGGTGGTACACTTTCTTCCGTAGAGAAACTCAAATGGTGCCATCCCAATGCTAGATTGGTAACTGTTATTGTAAGAGAACTCTGCGTAAGGCAGACTTTCATCCCAACTTGCTCCATAGTCTAGGGCACATGCCCTCAACATGTCTTCAAGAATTTGATTAGTCCTTTCTGTTTGTCCATCAGTTTGAGGATGAAAAGCAGTGCTGAATTCCAACCTCGTTCCTAAAGATTCATGAAGCTGTCTCCAAAAGTGAGAAGTGAACTGAGTTCCTCTATCAGACACAATACTCTTAGGCACACCGTGAAGGCATACAATTCTGCTCATGTAGATTTTGGCTAACTTGGCACTGGTATAAGTTGTCTTTACGGGTATAAAATGAGCCACTTTAGTTAGGCGATCCACTACTACCCATATGGAATCATACCCTGACCTGGTCCTTGGTAATCCGGTAATGAAATCCATACCAATATTTTCCCACTTCCATTTAGGAATAGGCAGTGGTTGAAGCAAACCTGCTGGTTTCTGATGCTCTGCTTTCACTCTACTACACACATCACACAAAGCAATGTGTTCGGCGATGTCCCTTTTGAGATTGTTCCACCAAAATCTTTCTTTCATATCCATGTACATTTTGGTGTTTCCCGGGTGAATAGAATATGGAGAGTTATGGGCTTCTTGTAGAATCAGTTTCCGCAATTCCGGATCTTGTGGAACACAAATACGTTTCCCGTGCCATAAAGTACCTTGTTCATCTATATGGAAACTTTTAGCTTTCCCTTGGCTAATCCTTTCCTTAATCTCTTCGATTTCTTTATCCGTCTTTTGGGCTTCTTTAATCTTATCCAACAGAGTGGGTTGAACATCCAAAGACATGAGATGTCCTTCTGGCACAATCTCCAACCTGAGTTCCTTGAATTGCTTACACAAGTCATCTGGCAATTCACCTTTGGTAAGACCATTTACAAACGTCTTACGACTTAGAGCATCTGCTACAACATTTGCTTTACCGGGATGGTATTGCAAACTTAAGTCATAATCCTTGATAAGTTCTAGCCATCTCCTTTGTCTCATATTGATTTCCTTCTGGGTGAAGATATATTTTAGACTCTTGTGATCCGTGAATACTTCACAACGCTTTCCCAAAAGGTAGTGTCTCCATGTTTTGAGTGCATGGACAACAGCGGCTAACTCTAAATCATGAGTAGGATAGTTTACTTCATGATTTTTGAGTTGTCTCGAGGCATAAGCCACAACTTTTCCGCCTTGCATAAGTACGGCACCTAATCCTTGATGAGAAGCATCACAATACACTTGGAAATCCTTTTCCAAGTCTGGTAGGCACAGAACTGGTGCTGACACAAGTCTCTTCTTTAATTATTGAAAGCTGAGTTCACAACCTTCAGACCAAGCAAATTTCTTATCTTTCTTTAACAATTCTGTCATTGGTTTGGCAACCTTTGAAAAAATTTCAATGAACCTTCTGTAATAACCTGCTAAGCCGAGGAAACTACGAACTTCTTTCACATTCTTGGGAGATTCCCATTCTGTCACTGCTGAAACTTTAGCAGGATCAACTGCTACACCATCCTTTGTCATAACATGACCAAGAAAACCAACTTCCTCTAACCAAAACTCACACTTGCTGAATTTGGCATAAAGCTTATGTTCCCTCAGTTTCTCAAGTATCAAGCGTAGATGTCTTTCATGCTCTTCCTTGCTCTTGGAGTAGACTAAGATGTCATCGATGAAAACGACAACGAACTTGTCGAGAAATTCCATGAACACTTTGTTCATCATATTCATGAAGTATGCTGGAGCGTTGGTTAAACCAAAAGGCATCACAGTGTACTCATACAATCCATACCTTGTGGTGAATGCTGTTTTAGGTATGTCTTGCTCTCTTATCTTGAGTTGAAAATAGCCTGACCGAAGATCAATCTTCGAGAACACACACGCTCCTTCTAGCTGATCAAACAAGTCGTTGATTCTTGGCAAAGGATATTTGTTCTTGATGGTTACCTCGTTGAGAGAACGGTAATCTATGCATAACCTTTGAGTTCTATCTTTCTTTTCTACGAACAAAACTGGAGCTCCCCAAGATGAAGAACTTGGCTGGATGAATCCTTTCTGCAATTGTTCTCCAAGTTGTTTCTTGAGTTCCTTAAGTTCGTCAACTGACATTTTATAAGGCCTCTTTGCTCTTGGTCCAGAACCTGGTACCAAATCTATTATAAACTCTACATCTCTATCTGGTGGCATTCCCGGTAACTCTTCCGGAAACACATTCGGATATTCACACACAATTGGCACCGTGTCCATGCAAACCCCCTTAAGAGAATTCAGCTTACTTCCCTTTGATTTAAAATTGGACTTGAATTTTATCCTCTTACCTTCAGGGGTTGTGAGTGCAACGGTGCGATTGGCACAATCTAGTACTCCCTCATACTTAGCCATCCAATCCATTCCCAAAATCACATCCAATCCTTGGGAATTTAGGATTATTAGGTTCACTGGAAACTTATGTTTTCCGATCTCTATGACTAGATCCCGGCATCCAAGACTCACTATCATATCTCCACCCGGAGAGCTAACTTTTATTGGACACCCAATGTTTTCAGATGCAAACCCGTTTCTATCAACAAATGCTTTTGATATGAATGAATGAGATGCACCAGTGTCAAAGAGTACAAATGCTGAGATGGAATTGAGTCTGAACTTACCAGCAACAGCACCAGGCTCTTCATAGACCTCCTCCACATTGATGTGGTTGGCCTGTCCTTTCTGAAAAGGATTGGGTTTGTTAGGTCCTTCAACTTTCTTTTCAGGGCACTCATTAGCATAATGCCCCAGCTTCTTGCATTTGTAGCATTCGACCTGACTGATGTCCTTTTTAGGCTGGTTTCCACTTCCACTTCCACTATGGTGGCTCTTATGTCCACTCTTGTGATTCTTGTACTTATCATTGTCATGATTGCGATGATGCTTGTTGTCATGACGGTTGTGGTTGTGGTGCTTGTTAAATTTCCCATGCTTGTGGGATCCTGAGCTGACACTATCATCATAGTGAGATCGTTTATGAGACGATCCCGAGCTGTGCTTGTCGGAGTGTTTCCTCTTTCTACTCTCGACTTGCTTCATTTTATTCTCCACAATAACAGCCTTGTCACACAGCGACTGATAAGTTGGTACATATGCCACAGACAGCTGCAGATTCAGCTCATCATTCAAGCCTTCCAGAAACTTTTCCTTTCTTTTGGCATCTATGTCAACCTCATCCGGTGCATAGCGCGCCAGATTGTTGAACTCTTCTATATACTCAGCCACGCTGTGGTGGCGCTGCTTCAGGTTGTGAAACTCCTTCTTTTTCAGGCTCATCATTCCTGGTGAGATATGTGTAGTGCGAAAGCCATCTTCAAAGATAGCCCAAGTCACCTCATCGATAGGAGTGGTGATCTGGAAGTTGTCCCACCATGCGGCGGCTGGTCCTTCCAATAGATGTGCTGCGAACCTGACTTTTTCAGCATCCGTGCAGCCCACGGTCACTAAGTCTTTGTTCACAGAACGTAGCCAATCATTGGCAACCATGGGATCAGTCGTTCCTGAAAACTTAGCTGGCCTCAGACGTAGAAATCTGGTGAGCATATCAAAACCCGGAGGGTTGTTGTTGTTGTTGTTGTTGTTATTGGGGTTGTTGTTGTTCTGGTTTTGAATGAATGTCGTCATCATTTGCATAAGCTGTGTCTGTGCATTCATCATCTGTTGCATTTCTAGGGTAATGTTGTTGGGGTTGGGGTTTGCGCGACGGGGAGGCATCTGTGGTTTATTCATATAGAGATAAGAATGAGATACCCTTACATGATTCATGCACAATACATCACACAAGCAAACACATAGCATGCAACACAAGGATCAAAGTTCAACAACAAGATAACAAAGTCTCAAAGTAAAAACACACAAGTGGCAAGCCATCCACATGTCGGATGGTCCAATAATAAGTTCACAAATAACAAGTACGGTAAATAGAGATAACTGAGTAGTCAAGTCTACTCGTCAGCATCAATCTCCTCCTCGACAAAGGTAAGACCTGCGTTCTCCATTGCGGTCTTGTTCTCCTCGATAGTAGTGGTCAAGGAGTCGATCTTCGCCTTGAGAGCCCTCTTCTAGGAACGAAGTCTCTCAATCACTGTCTGCTGCTGCTCTAACTCGAAGTCCTTGGACTTCAGTTCCTCGGTCATGTCCCGAATCTTCTTGTTCCTATCCTGGACACGTTTCTCCTGACTCTTGAACTTATGGTCTTGGGTCTCGAACTTCGCCTTCATCTCCTTGACTACCTCGTCCTGCTGCGCGAAGAGCTTGTCCTTCTCGCGAAGATGCACCTGGAGGTCGTCATTGCTAAGCATGACGTTGGTCCTGTCAGTATCCACGTGCCTAATAAGAGTCTCTAAGTCCTGGAGGTACAGGCGTATCGGCTCTGCTGCGGCCCTCGAGTCGTCCTCAAAGTCGATGGACTCTCCGTCATCATCACGCCTTCCGAAGGTGTGGAAGTGAGTGCCTCTAACCTGTCGGGAGTGACGACCCAACAGTCGTCCTATCAGGTCCTGCATGACAACCTCCATGCCTCTCTCCCTGTCATCGTGCATAAGCTTGAAGACGATGGCCTCCGTAGTAGGCTCTGTCTGGCGTCCTGGCTGGTTCACCTTGAAGCCCCAGAGGTCCTTCCTCTCAAACTTGGTGAGTGGGTGCACCATAATGGTGGGAAGAGGGAGATCGAGCAAGGTAGTAAGCTCTACGATACAAGGACCAAAACGGGTAACCTGGAACTCCTCAACAGTGCTGATGGTAATAGGCATCTATTTATAAGATTGAAAAAGTTAGAATAACACAATTTAAAATAAACAAGACAAACATTCATACATATCCATGGAACACAAAATCACACAAGTCATGCATACATGAATCCATTACATCAGCAAAGGTTCAAACTTATTTAAGGTATCATTTGGAAAATAAGGTGATAGGTGGTGGTCCAACTAACGAAGTGCGTTTACAAACCTATCTCACTGGATCTGGTGGCTAACACAATGTTCCTAGAGGCAATCAGCCTATCTTGTTCACATGCTTCCATCACTAAGTCTATAATATCTCCCCTTAAGGTTTGGTTAGTGACTTCCAACTCTTGGGTAAGTTCCTTTTCTTTCTCTAAGTCTTTTTTGAGGTTGAGCATCTTGCACTTGACTCTAGCACTGAGTTCTTTGATAGTCTTCCAAGCCGCTTCTCTTGCTGACTCAAAGAATGTGGTATGCATCACAGTGTTGGTGTACATGCAGAAGCCTCTTTCTTTGTGGTTGTCTTCCTTGTTTTTGTACAAGTGAAGTTGCACCCACCAATACTCCACTCTTTCCTCCATCACTGGAAAGCCCTTGTACACAGCTGCACCCTGTGTTTCCATTGCCTCCATGAGGTCCTTGAGAATCTTGGGAAACTCAGTCTCACACTCCAAGGTCATGGTCATGAGTGGTCCTTTCTTCACGGCTTCGTTGATGGAGTTCATCTACAAATAGAGATGAGAATGAGAAGATTAGAAAAGTTTACGAGAGGAATAGACAAGTGTAGAAGTAGTTAAAGATTTTCCTTAGTGGTTTCCAATCCTAGGGTCATAATCCTACAGGCAACACAGTGCTCTGATACCATCTGTTAGACCCCTCCTTTATAAAGGAAAGGATCCCTGTGATTGCAATGCTAGTCCCTGGATCAATGCTAGCATCCACAGTTTAAGATGAAGTACACAGATACAAAGGTCGTTTATTACATTCATTCCAGAGATAAAACATAGTCTTTTACAACTCAGGGCCAAAGGCCTAATACAAGAGTTTATGGAATAAGTAAATAAACATAAGTCTTCATCTTCATGTGCCACAGGCAAGCATGTTGAGTGTAGACTCATGACTCCTATTCATCATCGGAGTAACCTGCAACATTACAAGTTACAGCCACAGAGGGTCAATACTTTGGAATAGTATTGGCAAGTGATACCTTAGCTTATTTAAAGTGGACTATAATACTATATGCATTTGGCTAAGTGGAGCTTCGGCTTGCATTTCTCAAAATAGATTTTTCCTTATCATTTGAAAACACTAAGTTTTTGTTTGGCACAAACCACCCAAGGCATCTACCAATCAAAGATTGAAGATCCTTTAACCCTTGTTCAACCACAAGTTATTACTTAGAAATTGGGATGAGGAGATTCTTGATAGCTTCCATGTCTTAATGCTCAAATTGTCCTTTTCCAGGGACATGGCTAAGTACTTAGATTTTACACTCTGTAGAGGTGGTTCACTTTCCCCACAAGACTTGGTTTCACCAAGACAAGATCTTTCAGAAGCCTTCCCTTAGACCAACATGGACGCGCTCCAACCTATCAAACCCCTACCACCCACTGTCCATTTGGCTAAGTTATTGCAACCTATATGATCCAGGCAGAGCCCATAATGCCATGTGGCTGCACTTGAAGCTTCTCAACATTTGACATCTCAAATCTCTTTGTTCCTGGGTGGCCATCCACAAGTGAGATACACAAGGTTCACCAGTCCCCTGGCCTTGTGTAACCACTCAACACAAACCATTCCTTCCATTCCACCCAGGTGATTCATTCACTTAGTTGTTTTATTAAACAAAACATAAGTCCACAGACTTAGAAATTTTCCATAGTATGAGTATATATTCCACCCTTGTTTTCTATTAGCTAAGCTAAGAATGAAAGTAATAGGAATCTTAACTTAGGAAATTTCTACGAAGGTTTCATCTACTAGGTTTTCCCATAGCATAGTTTATACTTAGCAAAATCCATGCAAGTCCTACTTAGAAATATCACTAATGCATAGTGAAAATATTGGGACAAAAGTATGAAGCATCACTTGCCTTGGTAATGAGGAGAGTAGCACTCTTCACAGTCACAATCACTAGCAAAATCTACACAAAATTGTAGCATACAATTACACACAATTCATATACAATCAAAAATAATATGAATGCATGCATGCATGAATTTACTAAGTGGGGATTTTGAAAAAACTCTACCAAGCATGTGCATGTTTACAGAAACATAACAAGACACAAAAATTTGCCAAAACAAACTTATTTAACCCTAAAACAAATTACTAAACTAAATCCATACTCAAAATAGCCTTAGACCTGTTTCTACAAATAAAGTCATTCTAATGGTTACTATATGTCAAACACTTTGTATAAACAGAAAGGCCTTGATTCACTGATTCCAACGGTATAAAGTTTGCAAAATTCCAACGTGGAAATCAAAAGTTATAGGCAATTGAAAATTGGATCCAATTCTGATTTAAAATCTGTTTTTAGATCTGTTCCTAGCCACGCGTCGCGTTGTGATTGGCGCATACCGGTTCGCACCGGATCGAGCTCTGCAGCCGTAGGATCTAAACAGATTGTACGCTCCAGATCGCTTACCTCTTCGCCGATTAATGAATCTATCCTAACGCTTGGATCAAGATCCAACGGTGCGCGAGAGAGCGACCATGTCTTGGCGGCGCGCGGCTTTAGCGAGCGGCGGAGCGCTCGGTCTACGGCGGCGCTAGCGTTCCAGATCGTCCGCGAGAGGAAGAAGGGTCATACCAGGTTTGCAGGAAGTTGCTGAAGCTCAAGGTAGCGTCGGTTTGCGAAGGGGCGTGCTGTCACGGTGATGATTCCTCATCGGAGTTGTGCACGGCGTCGGGTGGTTGTTGTCGGAGTTGTTGCCGAGGTTCCGCGTCGCCCTAACACAAGCCAGAGGGTTTAGGAGATGCGCAAGAACGTGGTGAACAATCTCGTGTGAGTCAGAAGTGAAGGGGCGCACGGGACTTACGGAATTTGGTCGCCGGAGTCGAGGTGGTCGTCAGATGCTTGCGGCGTCGAGCGGAAACGGCGACCTGGGGAAGTACAGGATGAACTGGGGGGTCAGGAGGTGCGCAAAGAGATTGCAAAACTGCTCGTTTGAACCAGAGGGGAAGGGGCGCATGGGGCTTACCGGAATCGATCGCCGGAGTGAGCTCTGTCTGCGGCGGTGCGAGGATGATTGTGTGCAGCCTGGTGGCGGAGAGGTGGTGCTAAGTGAGGGGAAATGGCCACGGTGCAGAGGGGATCTTATAGCCAGAGGCTCGACAGGAAACGCTCGTCACATCAATGCCAATTAAGCTCGGGGTATCACTGCTGCAACGGCCAGCGGCGGAGATCGTGCGCGGATTCAGGGGGAAGACGATGCTGACGTGGAGGAGGCCCGCTCGTTAGCGAAGTGCGCGAGGTGGAGGTGGGGTCTGTCTGTCAGTGACTGAATGCGTGCGCTCGCGCGTGAGAGAAGAAAAGAACATCCCCGGGTGGGCTAGTTGGGCTCGATTCGTTGCTGGGCCAGAAACCTGGCGCGGCCCTTTTCATTTGATTGCTTCTTTTCTTTTTTCTAATTCTATTTTCTGAAATGATTTTGATATGAATTCAAATCCTTTTTGAATTTAAACAGTTCTGGGGACCTTTGCAGGGTTCTGTGGTTTCAAAAACCAGTTATTTAAACATGTAGTTACCCTGCAAGGGCTTGGTCAAGCTTGGGCTTAACAATCAGAGACTTTGTCTCTGGTTTGCAAATATTTTAAAACACAATAGGGTTTTGAAATTTATTTCTAAGTTGAAAACTTTGGTCAAACTTTTACACCTAAACTTTCCAACAATGGAGGCAGGCAAACAAGTTACTAAACATTCAAGTTTCAAAGGGTGATGGCCATTTGAATCAAATTTGTTCACATGAAATCATAGCACAAGCTTCTGCTTCTGAAATCATAACACTGATCCACTAGATGTCATTGCATGTGTGTTCTTTTCATAAACCATATGGATCCACTAGATGTCATTGCATGTGTGTTCTTTTCATAAACCACATCGATCCACTGGATGTCATTGCATATTTGTGTTCTTTTCATAAACCACACTGATCCACTGGATGCCATTGCATATGGGTGTTCTTTTCATAAACCACACTGATCCACTAGATGTCATTGCATGCGTGTTCTTTTCATAAACCACACTGATCCAGTAGATATCATTGCATATGTGTGTTCTTTTCCTAAACCACATGCATTCACCAGATGTAATTGCATGTTTGTTCTTTTCATCAACCACACTGATCCACTAGATGTTATTGCATATGTGTGTTCTTTTCCTAAACCACATGGATCCACTGGATGTCATTGCATGTGTGTTCTTTTCATAAACCACATGGATCCACTAGATGTCATTGCATGTGTGCTCTTTTTATAAACCACATGGATCCACTGGATGTCATTGCATATTTGTATTCTTTTCGTAAACCACGCTGATCCACTGGATGCCATTGCATATGGGCGTTCTTTTCAAAAACCAATAGATGTTATTGCATATGTGTGTTATTTTCCTAAATCACACCGATCCACTGGATGTCATTGCATGCGTGTTCTTTTCATAAACCACACTGATCCACTAGATGTCATTGCATATGTGTGTTCTTTTCCTAAACCACATGGATTCACCAGATGTAATTGCATGTTTATTCTTTTCATCAACCACATTGATCCACTAGATATCATTGCATATGTGTGTTCTTTTCCTAAACCACATGGATCCACCTGATGTCATTGCATATGTGTGTTCTTTTTCATAAACCACATAGATCCACTAGATGTCATTGCATGTGTGTTCTTTTCATAAACCACATGGATCCACTGGATGTCATTGCATATTTGTGTTCTCTTCATAAACCACACTGATCCACTAGATGCCATTGCATATGGGTGTTCTTTTCATAAACCACACTGATCCACAAGATGTCACTGTATGCGTGTTCTTTTCATAAACCACACTAATCCACTAGATGTCATTGCATATGTGTGTTCTTTTCCTAAACTACATGGATCCACTAGATGTCATAGCATGTGTGTTCTTTTCATAAACCACATGGATCCACTAGATGCCATTGCATGTGTGTTCTTTTCATAAACCACACTGATCCACTAGATGTCATTGCATATGTGTGTTCTTTTCATAAAGCACACTGATCCATGGGATGTCATTGCATATATGTGTTCTTTTCATAAACCACACTAATCCACTTTATGTCATTACATGTGTGTTCTTTTCATAAACCACACTGATCCACTAGATGTCATTGCATATGTGTGTTCTTTTCATAAACCACATGGACCCACTTGATGTCATTGCATATGTGTGTTCTTTTCATAAACCACACTGATCCACTGGATCTCATTGCATGTGTGTTCTTTTCATAAACCACATTGATCCAGTAGATGTCATTGCATGTGTGTTATTTTCATAAACCACACTGATCCACTAGATGTAATTGCATATGTGTATTCTTTTCATAAACCACACTCATGCACTAGATGTCATTGCATGTGTGTTCTTTTCATAAACCACACTATTCCACTAGATGCCATTGCATATGTGTGCTCTTTTCATAAACCACACTGGTCCACTAGATGTCATTGCATGTGTGTTCTTTTCATAAACCACATGGATCCACTAGATGTCATTGCATATGTGTGTTCTTTTCATAAACCACACTGATCCACGGGATGTCATTGCATATGTGTGTTCTTTTCATAAACCACACTGATCCACTAGATGTCATTACATATGTGTGCTCTTTTCATAAACCACACTGGTCCACTAGATGTCATTGCATATGTGTGTTCTTTGCATAAACCACATGGATCTAGTAGATGTCATTGCATGTGTGTTCTTTTAATAAACCACACTAATCCACTACATGTCATTGCATATTTGTGTTCTTTTCCTAAACCAAATGGATCCATTAGATGTGATTGCATATATGTGTTCTTTTCATAAACCACACTGACCCACTAAATGTCATTGCATGTGTGTTCTTTTCATAAACCACACTGATCCACTAGATGTCATTGCATATGTGAGTTCTTTTCCTAAACTGCACTAAACCACTAGATGTCATTGCATGTGTGTTCTTTTCATAAACCACACTGATCCACTAGATGTCATTGCATGTGTGTTCTTTTCATAAACCACACTGATCCACTTGATGTCATTGCATATGTGTGTTCTTTTCCTAAACCACCTGGATCCACCCGATGTAATTGCATGCGTATTCTTTTCATCAACCACACTGATCCACTAGATGTCATTGCATATGTGTGTTCTTTTCATAAACCACATTGATCCACTAGATGTCCTTGCATGTCTCTTCTTTTCATAAACCACACTAATCCACTAGATGTCATTGCATATGTGTGTTCTTTTCCTAAACCACACTGATCCACTGGATGTCATTGCATGTGTGTTCTTTTCATAAACCACAATGATCCACTAACTGTCATTGCATATGTTTGTTCTTTTCCTAAACCACATGGATCCACCAGATGTAATTGCATGTGTGTTATTTTCATCAACCACACTGATCCACTAGATGTCACTACATGTGTGTTCTTTTCAAAAATCACACTGATCCACTAGATGTCATTGCATATGTTTTTTTTCCTAAACCACATGGATCCACTAGATAATATTGCATGTGTGTTCTTTTCATAAACCACATGGATCCACTAGATGCCATTGCATGTGTGTTCTTTTCATAAACCACACTGATCCACTAGATGTCATTGCATATGTGTGTTTTTTCATAAAGAAGATATCATTGCATATATGTGTTCTTTTCAAAAACCACACTAATCCACTTAATGTCATTGCATGTGTGTTCTTTTCATAAACCACACTGATCCACTAGATGTCATTGCATATGTGTGTTCTTTTCATAAACCACATGGACCCACTTGATGTCATTACATATGTGTGTTCTTTTCATAAACCACACTGATCTAGTAGATGTCATTGCATATGTGTATTCTTTTCATGAACCACACTCATGCACTAGATGTCATTGCATGTGTGTTCTTTTCATAAACCAGACTGTTCCACTAGATGTCATTGCATATGTGTGTTCTTTTCCTAAACCACATGCATTCACCAGATGTAATTGCATGTTTGTTCATTTCATCAACCACACTAATCCACTAGATGTCATTGCATATGTGTGTTCTTTTCCTAAACCAAATGGATCCACTAGATGTCATTGCATGTGTGTTCTTTTCATAAACCACATGGATCCATTAGATGTCATTGCATGTGTGTTCTTTTCATAAACCATATGGATCCACTAGATGTCATTGCATGTGTGTTCTTTTCATAAACCACATGGATCCACTGGATGTCATTGCATATTTGTGTTCTTTTCATAAACCACACTGATCCACTGGATGCCATTGCATATGGGTGTTCTTTTCATAAACCACACTGATCCACTAGATGTCATTGCATGCGTGTTCTTTTCATAAACACACTGATCCAGTGGATGTCATTGCATATGTGTGTTGTTTTCCTAAACCACATGCATTCACCCGATGTAATTGCATGTTTGTTCTTTTCATCAACCACACTGATCCACTAGATGTTATTGCATATGTGTGTTCTTTTCCTAAACCACATGGATCCAATGGATGTCATTGCATGTGTGTTCTTTTCATAAACCACATGGATCCACTAGATGTCATTGCATGTATGTTCTTTTTATAAACCACATGGATCCACTGGATGTCATTGCATATTTGTGTTCTTTTCGTAAACCACACTGATCCACTGGATGCCATTGCATATGGGTGTTCTTTTCATAAACCACTAGATGTTATTGCATATGTGTGTTATTTTCCTAAATCACACTGATCCACTGGATGTCATTGCATGCGTGTTCTTTTCATAAACCACACTGATCCACTAGATGTCATTGCATATGTGTGTTCTTTTCCTAAACCACATGGATTCACCAGATGTAATTGCATGTTTATTCTTTTCATCAACCACAATTGATCCACTAGATATCATTGCATATGTGTGTTCTTTTCCTAAACCACATGGATCCACTTGATGTCATTGCATATGTGTGTTCTTTTTCATAAACCACATAGATCCACTAGATGTCATTGCATGTGTGTTCTTTTCATAAACCACATGGATCCACTGGATGTCATTGCATATTTGTGTTCTCTTCATAAACCACACTGATCCACTAGATGCCATTGCATATGGGTGTTCTTTTCATAAACCACACTGGTCCACTAGATGTCACTGTATGCGTGTTCTTTTCATAAACCACACTAATCCACTAGATGTCATTGCATATGTGTGTTCTTTTCCTAAACAACATGGATCCACTAGATGCCATAGCATGTGTGTTCTTTTCATAAACCACATGGATCCACTAGATGCCATTGCATGTGTGTTCTTTTCATAAATCACACTGATCCACTAGATGTCATTGCATATGTGTGTTCTTTTCATAAAGCACACTGATCCATGGGATGTCATTGCATATATGTGTTCTTTTCATAAACCACACTAATCCACTTGATGTCATTGCATGTGTGTTGTTTTCATAAACCACACTGATCCACAAGATGTCATTGCATATGTGTGTTCTTTTCATAAACCACATGGACCCACTTGATGTCATTGCATATGTGTGTTCTTTTCATAAACCAGACTGATCCACTAGATCTCATTGCATGTGTGTTCTTTTCATAAACCACATTGATCCAGTAGATGTCATTGCATGTGTGTTATTTTCATAAACCACACTGATCCACTAGATGTAATTGCATATGTGTATTCTTTTCATAAACCACACTCATGCACTAGATGTCATTGCATGTGTGTTCTTTTCATAAACCACACTATTCCACTAGATGCCATTGCATATGTGTGCTCTTTTCATAAACCACACTGGTCCACTAGATGTCATTGCATGTGTGTTCTTTTCATAAACCACATGGATCCACTAGATGTCATTGCATATGTGTGTTCTTTTCATAAACCACACTGATCCACGGGATGTCATTGCATATGTGTGTTCTTTTCATAAACCACACTGATCCACTAGATGTCATTACATATGTGTGCTCTTTTCATAAACCACACTGGTCCACTAGATGTCATTGCATGTGTGTTCTTTTCATAAACCATATGGATCCACTAGATGTCATTGCATGTGTGTTCTTTTCATAAACCACATGGATCCACTGGATGTCATTGCATATTTGTGTTCTTTTCATAAACCACACTGATCCACTGGATGCCATTGCATATGGGTGTTCTTTTCATAAACCACATTGATCCAGTAGATGTCATTGCATGTGTGTTCTTTTCATAAACCACACTGATCCAGTAGATGTCATTGCATGTGTGTTCTTTTCATAAACCACACTGATCCACTAGATGTAATTGCATATGTGTATTCTTTTCATAAACCACACTCATGAAATAGATGTCATTGCATCTGTGTTCTTTTCATAAACCACACTATTCCACTAGATGTCATTGCATATGTGTGTTCTTTTCCTAAACCACATGGATCAACTAGATGTCATTGCATGTGTGTTCTTTTCATAAACCACATGGATCCAATAGATGTCATTGCATGTGCGTTCTTTTTATAAACCACACTGATCCACTAGATGTCATCGCAAATTGTGTTCTTTTCCTAAACCACACTAATCCACTGGATGTCATTGCATGTGTTTTCTTTTCATAAACCACATGGATCCACTAGATGTCATTGCATATGTGTGTTCTTTGCATAAACCACATGGATCCAGTAGATTTCATTGCATGTGTGTTCTTTTAATAAACCACACTAATCCACTAGATGTCATTGCATATTTGTGTTCTTTTCCTAAACCAAATGGATCCATTAGATGTCATTGCATATATGTGTTCTTTTCATAAACCACACTGACCCACTAAATGTCATTGCGTGTGTGTTCTTTTCATAAACCACACTGATCCACTAGATGTCATTGCATGTGTGTTCTTTTCATAAAGCACACTGATCCATGGGATGTCATTGCATATATGTGTTCTTTTCATAAACCACACTAATCCACTTGATGTCATTGCATGTGTGTTGTTTTCATAAACCACACTGATCCACAAGATGTCATTGCATATGTGTGTTCTTTTCATAAACCACATGGACCCACTTGATGTCATTGCATATGTGTGTTCTTTTCATAAACCAGACTGATCCACTGGATCTCATTGCATGTGTGTTCTTTTCATAAACCACATTGATCGAGTAGATGTCATTGCATGTGTGTTATTTTCATAAACCACACTGATCCACAAGATGTAATTGCATATGTGTATTCTTTTCATAAACCACACTCATGCACTAGATGTCATTGCATGTGTGTTCTTTTCATAAACCACACTATTCCACTAGATGCCATTGCATATGTGTGCTCTTTTCATAAACCACACTGGTCCACTAGATGTCATTGCATGTGTGTTCTTTTCATAAACCACATGGATCCACTAGATGTCATTGCATATGTGTGTTCTTTTCATAAACCACACTGATCCACGGGATGTCATTGCATATGTGTGTTCTTTTCATAAACCACACTGATCCACTAGATGTCATTACATATGTGTGCTCTTTTCATAAACCACACTGGTCCACTAGATGTCATTGCATGTGTGTTCTTTTCATAAACCATATGGATCCACTAGATGTCATTGCATGTGTGTTCTTTTCATAAACCACATGGATCCACTGGATGTCATTGCATATTTGTGTTCTTTTCATAAACCACACTGATCCACTGGATGCCATTGCATATGGGTGTTCTTTTCATAAACCACATTGATCCAGTAGATGTCATTGCATGTGTGTTCTTTTCATAAACCACACTGATCCAGTAGATGTCATTGCATGTGTGTTCTTTTCATAAACCACACTGATCCACTAGATGTAATTGCATATGTGTATTCTTTTCATAAACCACACTCATGCACTAGATGTCATTGCATCTGTGTTCTTTTCATAAACCACACTATTCCACTAGATGTCATTGCATATGTGTGTTCTTTTCCTAAACCACATGGATCAACTAGATGTCATTGCATGTGTGTTCTTTTCATAAACCACATGGATCCAATAGATGTCATTGCATGTGCGTTCTTTTTATAAACCACACTGATCCACTAGATGTCATCGCAAATTGTGTTCTTTTCCTAAACCACACTAATCCACTGGATGTCATTGCATGTGTTTTCTTTTCATAAACCACATGGATCCACTAGATGTCATTGCATATGTGTGTTCTTTGCATAAACCACATGGATCCAGTAGATGTCATTGCATGTGTGTTCTTTTAATAAACCACACTAATCCACTAGATGTCATTGCATATTTGTGTTCTTTTCCTAAACCAAATGGATCCATTAGATGTCATTGCATATATGTGTTCTTTTCATAAACCACACTGACCCACTAAATGTCATTGCGTGTGTGTTCTTTTCATAAACCACACTGATCCACTAGATGTCATTGCATGTGTGTTCTTTTCATAAAGCACACTGATCCATGGGATGTCATTGCATATATGTGTTCTTTTCATAAACCACACTAATCCACTTGATGTCATTGCATGTGTGTTGTTTTCATAAACCACACTGATCCACAAGATGTCATTGCATATGTGTGTTCTTTTCATAAACCACATGGACCCACTTGATGTCATTGCATATGTGTGTTCTTTTCATAAACCAGACTGATCCACTGGATCTCATTGCATGTGTGTTCTTTTCATAAACCACATTGATCCAGTAGATGTCATTGCATGTGTGTTATTTTCATAAACCACACTGATCCACAAGATGTAATTGCATATGTGTATTCTTTTCATAAACCACACTCATGCACTAGATGTCATTGCATGTGTGTTCTTTTCATAAACCACACTATTCCACTAGATGCCATTGCATATGTGTGCTCTTTTCATAAACCACACTGGTCCACTAGATGTCATTGCATGTGTGTTCTTTTCATAAACCACATGGATCCACTAGATGTCATTGCATATGTGTGTTCTTTTCATAAACCACACTGATCCACGGGATGTCATTGCATATGTGTGTTCTTTTCATAAACCACACTGATCCACTAGATGTCATTACATATGTGTGCTCTTTTCATAAACCACACTGGTCCACTAGATGTCATTGCATGTGTGTTCTTTTCATAAACCATATGGATCCACTAGATGTCATTGCATGTGTGTTCTTTTCATAAACCACATGGATCCACTGGATGTCATTGCATATTTGTGTTCTTTTCATAAACCACACTAATCCACTGGATGCCATTGGATATGGGTGTTCTTTTCATAAACCACACTGATCCACTAGATGTCATTGCATGCGTGTTCTTTTCATAAACCACACTGATCCAGTATATGTCATTGCATATGTGTGTTCTTTTCCTAAACCACATGCATTCGCCAGATGTAATTGCATGTTTGTTCTTTTCATCAACCACACTGATCCACTAGATGTTATTGCATATGTGTGTTCTTTTCCTAAACCACATGGATCCACTGGATGTCATTGCATGTGTGTTCTTTTCATAAACCACATGGATCCACTAGATGTCATTGCATGTGTGTTCTTTTTATAAACCACATGGATCCACTGGATGTCATTGCATATTTGTGTTCTTTTCGTAAACCACACTGATCCACTGGATGCCATTGAATATGGGCGTTCTTTTCATAAACCACTAGATGTTATTGCATATGTGTGTTATTTTCCTAAATCACACGGATCCACTGGATGTCATTGCATGCGTGTTCTTTTCATAAACCACAATGATCCACTAGATGTCATTGCATATGTGTGTTCTTTTCCTAAACCACATGGATTCATCAGATGTAATTGCATGTTTGTTCTTTTCATCAACCACATTGATCCACTAGATATCATTGCATATGTGTGTTCTTTTCCTAAACCACATGGATCCACTTGATGTCATTGCATATGTGTGTTCTTTTTCATAAACCACATAGATCCACTAGATGTCATTGCATGTGTGTTCTTTTCATAAACCACATGGATCCACTAAATGTCATTGCATATTTGTGTTCTCTTCATAAACCACACTGATCCACTAGATGCCATTGCATATGGGTGTTCTTTTCATAAACCACACTGATCCACTAGATGTCACTGTATGCGTGTTCTTTTCATAAACCACACTAATCCACTAGATGTCATTGCATATGTGTGTTCTTTTCCTAAACCACATGGATCCACTAGATGTCATTGCATGTGTGTTCTTTTCATAAACCAAATGGATCCACTAGATGTCATTGCATATGTGTGTTCTTTTCATAAACCACACTCATGCACTAGATGTCATTGCATGTGTGTTCTTTTCATAAACCACACTATTCCACTAGATGCCATTGCATATGTGTGCTCTTTTCATAAACCACACTGGTCCACTAGATGTCATTGCATGTGTGTTCTTTTCATAAACCACATGGATCCACTAGATGTCATTGCATATGTGTGTTCTTTTCATAAACCACACATATCCACTAGATGTCATTGCATATGTGTGTTCTTTTCATAAAGCACATTGATCCATGGGATGTCATTGCATATATGTGTTCTTTTCATAAACCACACTAATCCACTTGATGTCATTGCATGTGTGTTCTTTTCATAAACCACACTGATCCACTAGATGTCATTGCATATGTGTGTTCTTTTCATAAACCACATGGACCCACTTGATGTCATTGCATATGTGTGTTCTCTTCATAAACCACACTGATCCACTGGATCTCATTGCATGTGTGTTCTTCTCATAAACCACATTGATCCAGTAGATGTCATTGCATGTGTGTTATTTTCATAAACCACACTGATCCACTCGATGTAATTGCATATGTGTATTCTTTTCATAAACCACACTCATGCACTAGATGTCATTGCATCTGTGTTCTTTTCATAAACCACACTATTCCACTAGATGTCATTGCATATGTGTGTTCTTTTCCTAAACCACATGGATCAACTAGATGTCATTGCATGTGTGTTCTTTTCATAAACCACATGGATCCAATAGATGTCATTGCATGTGCGTTCTTTTTATAAACCACACTGATCCACTAGATGTCATCGCAAATTGTGTTCTTTTCCTAAACCACACTAATCCACTGGATGTCATTGCATGTGTTTTCTTTTCATAAACCACATGGATCCACTAGATGTCATTGCATACGTGTGTTCTTTGCATAAACCACATGGATCCAGTAGATGTCATTGCATGTGTGTTCTTTTAATAAACCACACTAATCCACTAGATGTCATTGCATATTTGTGTTCTTTTCCTAAACCAAATGGATCCATTAGATGTCATTGCATATATGTGTTCTTTTCATAAACCACACTGACCCACTAAATGTCATTGCGTGTGTGTTCTTTTCATAAACCACACTGATCCACTAGATGTCATTGCATGTGTGTTCTTTTCATAAACCACACTGATCCACTAGATGTCATTGCATATGTGTGTTCTTTTCCTAAACCACATGGATCCACCCGATGTAATTGCATGCGTATTCTTTTCATCAACCACACTGATCCACTAGATGTCATTGCATATGTGTGTTCTTTTCATAAACCACACTGATCCACTAGATGTCCTTGCATGTGTGTTCTTTTCATAAACCACACTAATCCACTAGATGTCATTGCATATGTGTGTTCTTTTCCTAAACCACACCGATCCACTGGATGTCATTGCATGTGTGTTCTTTTCATAAACCACAATGATCCACTAAATGTCATTGCATATGTGTGTTATTTTCCTAAACCACATGGATCCACTAGATGTAATTGCATGTGTGTTATTTTCATCAACCACATTGATCCACTATATGTCACTACATGTGTGTTCTTTTCAAAAACCACACTGATCCACTAGATGTCATTGCATATGTTTTTTTTTTCCTAAACCACATGGATCCACTAGATGTTATTGCATGTGTGTTCTTTTCATAAACCACATGGATCCACTAGATGCCATTCCATGTGTGTTCTTTTCATAAACCACACTGATCCACTAGATGTCATTGCATATGTGTTATCATTTCATAAACCACACTGATCCACTTGATGTCATTGCAACTGTGTGTTCTTTTCATAAACGACATTGATCGACTAGATGTCATTGCACGAGTGTTCTGTTCATAAACCACACTGATCCACTAGATGTCATTGCATATGTGTGTTCTTTTCCTTAACCACATGGATCCACTAGATGTAATTACATGTGTGTTCTTTTTATCAACCACACCGATCCACTAGATGTCATTTATATGTGTGTTCTTTTTCTAAAACACATAGATCCACTGGATGTCATTGCATATGTGTGTTCTTTTCGTAAACCACACTGATCCACTAGATGTCATTGCATGTGTATTCTTTGCATAAACCACACTGATCCATTGGATGTCATTGCATATGTGTGTTCTTTTCCTAAACCACATGGATCCACTAGATGTCATTGCATGTGTGTTCTTTTCATAAACCACATGGATCCACTATATGTCATTGCATGTGTGTTCTTTTCAGAAACCACACTGATCCACTAGAGTTCATTGCATCTGTGTGTTCTTTTCTAAACCACATGGATCCACTGGATGTCATTGCATATGTGTGTTCTTTTCAAAAACCACACTAATCCACTTGATGTCATTGCATGTGTGTTCTTTTCATAAACCACACTGATCCACTAGATGTCATTGCATATGTGTGTTCTTTTCATAAACCACATGGACCCACTTGATGTCATTGCATATGTGTGTTCTTTTCATAAACCACACTGGTCCACTTCATTTCATTGAATGTGTGTTCTTTTCATACACCACATTGATCCAGTAGATGTCATTGCATGTGTATTATTTTCAGAAACCACACTGATCCAGTAGATGTCATTGCATATGTGTATTCTTTTCATGAACCACACTCATGCACTAGATGTCATTGCATGTGTGTTCTTTTCATAAACCACACGGTTCCACTAGATGTCATTGCATATATGTGTTCTTTTCCTAAACCACATGGATCCACTGGATGTCATTGCATGTGTGTTCTTTTCATAAACCACATGGATCCACTAGATGTCATTGCATGTATCTTATTTTCCTAAACCACACTAATCCACTAGATGTCATTGCATATGTGTTTTTATTTCATAAACCACACTGATCCACTGGATGCCATTGCATACGTGTGTTATTTTCATAAACCACACCGATCCACTAGATGTCACTGTATGTGTGTTCTTTTCATAAACCACACTGTTCCACTGGATGTCATTACATATGTGTGTTCTTTTCATAAACCACATTGATCCACTAGATGTCATTGCATGTGTGTTCTTTTCATAAACCACTGTTCCACTGGATGTCATTGCATATGTGTGTTCTTTTCCTAAACCACATGGATCAACTAGATGTCATTGCATATGTGTTCTTTTCATAAACCACATGGATCCAGTATATGTCATTGCATGTGTGTTATTTTCATAAACCACACCGATCCACTAGATTTCATTGCATATGTGTGTTCTTTTCCTAAACCAAACTGATCCACTGGATGTCATTGCTTGTGTGTTCTTTTCATAAACCACACTGATCCACTAGATGTCACTGCATATGTGTGTTCTTTTCCTAAACCACATGGATTCACCAGATGTAATTGCATGTGTGTTCTTTTCATCAACCACACTGATCCACTAGATGTCATTGCATATATATGTTCTTTTCCTAAACCACATGGACCCACTAGATGTCATTGCATGTGTGTTCTTTTAATAAACCACACCGATCCACTAGATGTCATTGCATGTGTGTTCTTTCCATAAACCACATGGATCCAGTAGATGTCATTGCATGTGTGTTATTTTCATAAACCACACTGATCCACTAGATGTCATTGCATATGTGTGTTCTTTTCATAAAAGACATTCATCCACTAGATGTCATTGCATGTGTGTTCTTTTCATAAACCACACTATTCCACTGGATGTCATTGCATATGTGTGTTCTTTTCGTAAACCACATGGATCAACTAGATGTCATTGCATGTGAGTTCTTTTCATAAACTACATGGATCAAGGTAGATGTCATTGCATGTGTGTTCTTTTCATAAACCATACTGATCCACTAGATTTCATTGCATATGTGTGTTCTTTTCCTAAACCACACTGATCCACTGGATATCACTGCATGTGTGTTCTTTTCATAAACCACACTAATCACTAGATGTCATTGCATATGTGTGTTCTTTTCCTAAACCACATGGATTCACCAGATGTCATTGCATATGTGTTCTTTTCATCAACCACACTGATCCACTAGATGTCATTGCATATATGTGTTCTTTTCCTAAACCACATGGATCCACTGGATGTCATTGCATGTGTGTTATTTTAATAAACCACACTGATCCACTAGATGTCATTGCATATGTGTGTTCTTTTCCTAAACCACATGGATCCACTGGATGGCATTGCATGTGTGTTCTTTTCATCAACCACATGGATCCACTAGATGTCATTGCATGTGTGTTCTTTTGATAAACCACAGTGATCCAGTAGATGTCATTGCATGTGTGTTATTTTCAAAAACCACACTGATCCACTAGATGTCATTGCATATGTGTATTCTTTTCATAAACCACACTCATGCACTAGATGTCATTGCATGTGTATTCTTTTCATAAACCACACCGATCCACTAGATGTCATTGCATATGTGTGTTCTTTTCCTAAACCACATGGATCCACTGGATGTCATTGCATATTTGTGTTCTTTTCATTAACCAGACTGATCCACTAGATGCCATTGCATATGGGTGTTGTTTTCATAAACCACACTGATCCAGTAGATGTTATTGCATATGTGTGTTATTTTTCTAAACCACACTGATCCACTGGATGTCATTGCATGCGTGTTCTTTTCATAAACCACACTGATCCACTAGATGTCATTGCATATGTGTGTTCTTTTCCTAAACCACATGGATTCACTAAATGTAATTGCATGTTTGTTCTTTTCATCAACCACACTGATCCACTAGATGTCATTGGATATGTTTATTATTTTCCTAAACCACATGGATCCACTAGATGTCATTGCATGTGTGTTCTATTCATAAACCACACTGATCCACGAGATGTCATTGCATGTGTGTTCTTTTCATAAACCACATGGATCCACTGGATGTCATTGCATGTGTGTTCTTTTCATAAACCACACTAATCCTCTAGATCCACTGGATGTGATTGCATATTTGTGTTCTTTTCCTAAACCACACTGATCCACTGGATGCCATTGCATATGGGTGTTCTCTTCATAAACCACACTGATCCACTAGATGTCACTCTATGTGTGTTCTTTTCATAAACCACACTGATCCACTAGATGTCATTGCATATGTGTGTTCTTTTCCTAAACCACAGGGATACACTAGATGTCATTGCATGTGTGTTCTTTTCATAAACCACATGGATCCACTAGATGCCATTGCATGTGTGTTCTTTTCATAAACCACACTGATCCACTAGATGTCATTGCATATGTGTTTTTTTTCATAAAGCACACTGATCCACGGGATATCATTGCATATATGTGTTCTTTTCAAAAACCACACTAATCCACTTGATGTCATTGCATGTGTGTTCTTTTCATAAACCACACTGATCCACTAGATGTCATAGCATATGTGTGTTCTTTTCATAAACCACATGGACCCACTTGATGTCATTGCATATGTGTGTTCTTTTCATAAACCACACTGATCCACTGGATGTCATTGCATGTGTGCTCTTTTCATACACCACATTGATCCAGTAGATGTCATTGCATGTGTCTTATTTTCATAAACCACACTGATCCAGTAGATGTCATTGCATATGTGTATTCTTTTCATGAACCACACTCATGCACTAGATGTCATTGCATGTGCGTTCTTTTGATAAACCACACCGTTCCACTAGATTTCATTGCATATGTGTGTTCTTTTCCTAAACCAAATGGATCCACTAGATGTCATTCCATGTGTGTTCTTTTCATAAACCACATGGATCCACTAGATGTCACTTCATGTGTGTTCTTTTCTTAAACCACATGGATCCACTAGATGTCATTGCATATTTGTGTTCTTTTCATAAACCACACTGATCCACTAGATGCCATTGCATATGGGTGTTCTTTTCATAAACCACATTGATCCACTAGATTTCATTGCATGCATGTTCTTTTCATAAACCACACTAATCCAGTAGATGTCATTGCATATGTGTGTTCTTTTCCTAAACCACATGCATTCACCAGATGTAATTGCATGTTTGTTCTTTTCATCAACCACACTATTCCACTAGATGTCATTGCATATGTGTGTTCTTTTCCTAAACCACATGGATCCACTGGATGGCATTGCATGTGTGTTCTTTTCATAAACCACATGGATCCACTAGATGTCATTGCATATGTGTGTTCTTTTCCTAAACCACATGGATTCACCAGATGTCATTGCATATGTGTTCTTTTCATCAACCACACTGATCCACTAGATGTCATTGCATATATGTGTTCTTTTCCTAAACCACATGGATCCACTGGATGTCATTGCATGTGTGTTCTTTTAATAAACCACACTGATCCACTAGATGTCATTGCATATGTGTGTTCTTTTCCTAAACCACATGGATCCACTGGATGGCATTGCATGTGTGTTCTTTTCATCAACCACATGGATCCACTAGATGTCATTGCATGTGTGTTCTTTTGATAAACCACACCGATCCAGTAGATGTCATTGCATGTGTGTTATTTTCAAAAACCAAACTGATCCACTAGATGTCATTGCATATGTGTATTCTTTTCATAAACCACACTCATGCACTAGATGTCATTGCATGTGTGTTCTTTTCATAAACCACACCGATCCACTAGATGTCATTGCATATGTGTGTTCTTTTCCTAAACCACATGGATCCACTGGATGTCATTGCATATTTGTGTTCTTTTCATAAACCAGACTGATCCACTAGATGCCATTGCATATGGGTGTTGTTTTCATAAACCACACTGATCCAGTAGATGTTATTGCATATGTGTGTTATTTTCCTAAACCACACTGATCCACTAGTTGTTATTGTAAATGTGTGTTATTTTTCTAAACCACACTGATCCACTAGATGTCATTGCATGCGTGTTCTTTTCATAAACCACATTGATCCACTAGAAGTCATTGCATATGTGTGTTCTTTTCCTAAACCACATGGATTCACCAGATGTAATTGCATGTTTGTTCTTTTCATCAACCACACTGATCCACTAGATGTCATTGCATATGTGTGTTCTTTTCCTAAACCACTTGGATCCACTGGATGTCATTGCATGTGTGTTCTTTTCATAAACCACATGGATCCACTAGATGCCATTGCATAGTGATCCACCAGATGTCATTGCATATGTGTGTTATTTTCCTAAACCACATGGATCCACTGGATGTCATTGCATATGTGTGTTCTTTTCATAAACCACACTAATCCACTAGATGTTATTGCATGGGTGTTCTTTTCATAAACCACACCGATCCACTAGATGTCATTGCATATGTGTGTTCTTTTCATGAACCACACTGATCCACTAGATGTCATTGCATGTATGTTCTTTTCATAAACCACATTGTTCCACTAGATGTCATTGCCTATGTGTGTTCTTTTCCTAAACCACATAGATCCACTGGATGTCATTGCATATGTGTGTTCTTTTCCTAAACCACATGGATCAACTAGATGTCATTGCATGTGTGTTCTTTTCATAAACGACACGGATCCAGTAGATGTCACTGTATGTGTGTTCTTTTCATAAACTAGATGTCATTGCATATGTTTGTTCTTTTCCTAAACAACCTGGATCTACTAGATGTCATTGCATGTGTGTTCTTTTCATAAACTACATGGATCCACTAGATGCCATTGCATGTGTGTTCTTTTCATAAACCACACTGATCCACTAGATGTCATTGCATATGTGTGTTCTTTTCATAAACCACACTGATCCACGGGATGTCATTTAATATATGTGTTCTTTTCATAAACCACACTAATCGACTTGATGTCATTGCATGTGTATTCTTTTCATAAACCACACTGATCCACTAGATGTCATTGCATATGTGTGTTCTTTTCATAATCACATGGACCCACTTGATGTCATTCCATATGTGTGTTCGTTTCATAAACCACACTGATCCACTGGATGTCATTCCATGTGTGTTCTTTTCATAAACCACATTGATCTAGTAGATGTCATTGCATGTGTGTTATTTTCATAAACCACATTGATCCACTAGATGTTATTACATATGTGTGTTCTTTTCATAAACCACACCATTCCACTGGATGTCATTGCATATGTGTTTTATTTTCATAAATCACATGGATCCACTAGATGTCATTGCATATGTGTGTTCTTTGCATAAACCACATGGATCCAGTAGATGTCATTGCATGTGTGTTCTTTTCATAAACCACACCGATCCACTAGATGTCATTGCATATGTGTGTTCTTTTACTAAACCAAATGGATCCACTAGATGTCATTGCATATATGTGTTATTTTCATAAACCACACTGACCCACTAGATGTTATTGCATGTGTGTTCTTTTCATAAACCACACTGATCCACAAGATGTCATTGCATATATGTGTTCTTTTCCTAAACCACACTGATCCACTAGATGTCATTAAATGTGTGTTCTTTTTCTAAACCACACTGATCCACTAGATGTCATTGCATATGTGTGTTCTTTTCCTAAACCACATGGATCCACCCGATGTAATTGCATGTGTATTCTTTTTATCAACCACACTAATCCACTAGATGTCATTGCATATGTGTGTTCTTTTCATAAACCACACAGATCCACTAGGTGTCATTGCATGTGTGTTATTTTCATAAACCACACTGATCCACTAGATGTCATTGCATATGTTTGTTCTTTTCCTAAACCACACTGATCCACTAGATGTCATTGCATGTGTGTTCTTTTCATAAACCACAATGATCCACTAAATGTCATTGCATATGTGTGTTCTTTTCCTAAACCACATGGATCCACCAGATGTAATTGCATGTGTGCTCTTTTCATCAACCACACTGATCCACTCGATGTCACTAGAAGTGTGTTCTTTTCAAAAACCACACTGATCCACTAGATGTCATTGCATATATTTTTTTCCTAAACCACATGGATCCACTAGATGTCATTGCATGTGTGTTCTTTTCATAAACCACATGGATCCACTAGATGCCATTGCGTGCGTGTTCTTTTCATAAACCACACTGATCCACTAGATGTCATTACATATATGTTATCATTTCATAAACCACACTGATCCACTGGATGTCATTGCATATGTGTGTTCTTTTCATACACCACATTTATCCACTAGATGTCATTGCATCAGTGTTCTTTTCATAAACCACACTGATCCACTAGATGTCATTGCATATGTGTGTTCTTTTCCTTAACCACATGGATCCACTAGATGTAATTACATGTGTGTTCTTTTCATCAACCACATCGATCCACTAGATGTCATTGCATATGTGTGTTCTTTTTCTAAAACACATAGATCCACTGGATGTCATTGCATATGTCTATTGTTTTCGTAAACCACACAGATCCACTAGATTTCATTGCATGTGTGTTCTTTTCATAAACCACACTGATCCAATGGATGTCATTGCATATGTGTGTTCTTTTCCTAAACCACATGGATCCACTAGATGTCATTGCATGTGTGTTTTTTCCTAAACCACATGGATCCACTAGATGCCATTGCGTGTGTGTTCTTTTCATAAACCACACTGATCCACTAGATGTCATTGCATATGTGTTATCATTTCATAAACCACACTGATCCACTGGATGTCATTGTATATGTGTGTTCTTTTCATAAACCACATTTATCCACTAGATGTCATTGCATGACTGTTCTTTTCATAAACCACATGGATCCACTAGATGTCATTGCATGTCTGTTATTTTCCTAAACCACACTGATCCACTAGATGTCATTGCATATGTGTGTTCTTTTCATAAACCACACTGATCCACTGGATGCCATTGCATATGTGTGTTATTTTCATAAACCACACTGATCCACTAGATGTCACTGTATGTGTGTTCTTTTCATAAACCACACTGATCCACTAGATGTCATGGCATATGTGTGTTCTTTCCTATACCATATGGATCCACTAGATGTCATTGCATGTGTGTTCTTTTCATAAACCACATGGATCCACTAGATGCCATTGCATGTGTGTTCTTTTCATAAACCACACTAATCCACTAGATGTCATTGCATATGTGTGTTCTTTTCCTAAACCACATGGATCCACTGGATGGCATTGCATGTGTGTTCTTTTCATCAACCACATGGATCCACTAGATGTCATTGCATGTGTGTTCTTTTGATAAACCACACCGATCCAGTAGATGTCATTGCATGTGTGTTATTTTCAAAAACCACACTGATCCACTAGATGTCATTGCATATGTGTATTCTTTTCATAAACCACACTCATGCACTAGATGTCATTGCATGTGTGTTCTTTTCATAAACCACACCGATCCACTAGATGTCATTGCATATGTGTGTTCTTTTCCTAAACCACATGGATCCACTGGATGTCATTGCATATTTGTGTTCTTTTCATAAACCAGACTGATCCACTAGATGCCATTGCATATGGGTGTTGTTTTCATAAACCACACTGATCCAGTAGATGTTATTGCATATGTGTGTTATTTTCCTAAACCACACTGATCCACTAGTTGTTATTGTAAATGTGTGTTATTTTTCTAAACCACACTGATCCACTAGATGTCATTGCATGCGTGTTCTTTTCATAAACCACATTGATCCACTAGAAGTCATTGCATATGTGTGTTCTTTTCCTAAACCACATGGATTCACCAGATGTAATTGCATGTTTGTTCTTTTCATCAACCACACTGATCCACTAGATGTCATTGCATATGTGTGTTCTTTTCCTAAACCACTTGGATCCACTGGATGTCATTGCATGTGTGTTCTTTTCATAAACCACATGGATCCACTAGATGCCATTGCATAGTGATCCACCAGATGTCATTGCATATGTGTGTTATTTTCCTAAACCACATGGATCCACTGGATGTCATTGCATATGTGTGTTCTTTTCATAAACCACACTAATCCACTAGATGTTATTGCATGGGTGTTCTTTTCATAAACCACACCGATCCACTAGATGTCATTGCATATGTGTGTTCTTTTCATGAACCACACTGATCCACTAGATGTCATTGCATGTATGTTCTTTTCATAAACCACATTGTTCCACTAGATGTCATTGCCTATGTGTGTTCTTTTCCTAAACCACATAGATCCACTGGATGTCATTGCATATGTGTGTTCTTTTCCTAAACCACATGGATCAACTAGATGTCATTGCATGTGTGTTCTTTTCATAAACGACACGGATCCAGTAGATGTCACTGTATGTGTGTTCTTTTCATAAACTAGATGTCATTGCATATGTTTGTTCTTTTCCTAAACAACCTGGATCTACTAGATGTCATTGCATGTGTGTTCTTTTCATAAACTACATGGATCCACTAGATGCCATTGCATGTGTGTTCTTTTCATAAACCACACTGATCCACTAGATGTCATTGCATATGTGTGTTCTTTTCATAAACCACACTGATCCACGGGATGTCATTTAATATATGTGTTCTTTTCATAAACCACACTAATCGACTTGATGTCATTGCATGTGTATTCTTTTCATAAACCACACTGATCCACTAGATGTCATTGCATATGTGTGTTCTTTTCATAATCACATGGACCCACTTGATGTCATTCCATATGTGTGTTCGTTTCATAAACCACACTGATCCACTGGATGTCATTCCATGTGTGTTCTTTTCATAAACCACATTGATCTAGTAGATGTCATTGCATGTGTGTTATTTTCATAAACCACATTGATCCACTAGATGTTATTACATATGTGTGTTCTTTTCATAAACCACACCATTCCACTGGATGTCATTGCATATGTGTTTTATTTTCATAAATCACATGGATCCACTAGATGTCATTGCATATGTGTGTTCTTTGCATAAACCACATGGATCCAGTAGATGTCATTGCATGTGTGTTCTTTTCATAAACCACACCGATCCACTAGATGTCATTGCATATGTGTGTTCTTTTACTAAACCAAATGGATCCACTAGATGTCATTGCATATATGTGTTATTTTCATAAACCACACTGACCCACTAGATGTTATTGCATGTGTGTTCTTTTCATAAACCACACTGATCCACAAGATGTCATTGCATATATGTGTTCTTTTCCTAAACCACACTGATCCACTAGATGTCATTAAATGTGTGTTCTTTTTCTAAACCACACTGATCCACTAGATGTCATTGCATATGTGTGTTCTTTTCCTAAACCACATGGATCCACCCGATGTAATTGCATGTGTATTCTTTTTATCAACCACACTAATCCACTAGATGTCATTGCATATGTGTGTTCTTTTCATAAACCACACAGATCCACTAGGTGTCATTGCATGTGTGTTATTTTCATAAACCACACTGATCCACTAGATGTCATTGCATATGTTTGTTCTTTTCCTAAACCACACTGATCCACTAGATGTCATTGCATGTGTGTTCTTTTCATAAACCACAATGATCCACTAAATGTCATTGCATATGTGTGTTCTTTTCCTAAACCACATGGATCCACCAGATGTAATTGCATGTGTGCTCTTTTCATCAACCACACTGATCCACTCGATGTCACTAGAAGTGTGTTCTTTTCAAAAACCACACTGATCCACTAGATGTCATTGCATATATTTTTTTCCTAAACCACATGGATCCACTAGATGTCATTGCATGTGTGTTCTTTTCATAAACCACATGGATCCACTAGATGCCATTGCGTGCGTGTTCTTTTCATAAACCACACTGATCCACTAGATGTCATTACATATATGTTATCATTTCATAAACCACACTGATCCACTGGATGTCATTGCATATGTGTGTTCTTTTCATACACCACATTTATCCACTAGATGTCATTGCATCAGTGTTCTTTTCATAAACCACACTGATCCACTAGATGTCATTGCATATGTGTGTTCTTTTCCTTAACCACATGGATCCACTAGATGTAATTACATGTGTGTTCTTTTCATCAACCACATCGATCCACTAGATGTCATTGCATATGTGTGTTCTTTTTCTAAAACACATAGATCCACTGGATGTCATTGCATATGTCTATTGTTTTCGTAAACCACACAGATCCACTAGATTTCATTGCATGTGTGTTCTTTTCATAAACCACACTGATCCAATGGATGTCATTGCATATGTGTGTTCTTTTCCTAAACCACATGGATCCACTAGATGTCATTGCATGTGTGTTTTTTCCTAAACCACATGGATCCACTAGATGCCATTGCGTGTGTGTTCTTTTCATAAACCACACTGATCCACTAGATGTCATTGCATATGTGTTATCATTTCATAAACCACACTGATCCACTGGATGTCATTGTATATGTGTGTTCTTTTCATAAACCACATTTATCCACTAGATGTCATTGCATGACTGTTCTTTTCATAAACCACATGGATCCACTAGATGTCATTGCATGTCTGTTATTTTCCTAAACCACACTGATCCACTAGATGTCATTGCATATGTGTGTTCTTTTCATAAACCACACTGATCCACTGGATGCCATTGCATATGTGTGTTATTTTCATAAACCACACTGATCCACTAGATGTCACTGTATGTGTGTTCTTTTCATAAACCACACTGATCCACTAGATGTCATGGCATATGTGTGTTCTTTCCTATACCATATGGATCCACTAGATGTCATTGCATGTGTGTTCTTTTCATAAACCACATGGATCCACTAGATGCCATTGCATGTGTGTTCTTTTCATAAACCACACTAATCCACTAGATGTCATTGCATATGTTTGTTCTTTTCATAAACCACACTAATCCACTAGTTGTCATTGCATATGTGTGTTCTTTTCCTAAACAACATGGATCCACTAGATGTCATTTCGTGTGTGTTCTTTTTATAAACCACAGTGATCCACCAGACGTCATTGCATATGTGTGTTATGTTCCTAAACCACATGGATCCACTGGATGTCATTGCATATGTGTGTTCTTTTCATGAACCACACTGATCCACTAGATGTCATTGCATGTGTGTTCTTTTCATAAACCACACTGATCCACTAGATGTCATTGCATATGTGTGTTCTTTTCACTGATCCACTAGATGTCATTGCATGTATGTTCTTTTCATAAACCACATTGATCCACTAGATGTCATTGCATATGTGTGTTCTTTTCCTAAACCACATAGATCCACTAGATGTCATTTAATGTGTGTTCTCTTCATAAACCACACTAATCCACTAGATGTCATTTCATATATGTGTTATTTTCCTGAACCACATGGATCCACTAGATGTCATTGCATATGTGTGTTCTTTTCATAAACCACATTGATCCTCTAGATGTCATTGCATGTGTGTTCTTTTCGTAAATCACACTGATCCACTAGATGTCATTGCATGTGTGTTCTTTTCATATTCCACATGGATCTAGTAGATGTCATTGCATGTGTGTTCTTTTCATAAACCACACTGATCCACTAGATGTCATTGCATATGTGTGTTCTTTTCCTAAACGAAATGGATCCACTGGATGTCATTGCATGTGTGTGTTCTTTTCATAAACCACACTGACCCACTAGATGTCATTGCATGTGTTTTCTTTCCATAAACCACACTGATCCACTAGATGTCATTACATATGTGTGTTATTTTCATAAACCAAACTGATCCACTAGATGTCATTGCATGTGTGTTCTTTTCATAAACCATACTGATCCACTAGATGTCATTGCATATGTGTGTTCTTTTCATAAACCACATTGATCCACTAGATGTCATTGCATATGTGTGTTCTTTTCCTAAACCACATGGATCCACCAGATGTAATTGCATGTGTGTTCTTTTCATCAACCACACTGATCCACTAGATGTCACTACATGTGTGTTCTTTTCAAAAACCACACTGATCCAGTAGATGTCATTGCATATGTGTGTTCTTTTCATAAACCACACCGATCCACTAGATGTCATAGCATGCGTGTTCTTTTCATAAACCACACAGATTCACTAGATGTCATTGCATATGTATGTTCTTTTCCTAAACCACACTGATCCACTAAATGTCATTGCATGTGTGTTCTTTTCAGAAACCACAATGATCCACTAAATGTCATTGCATATGTGTGTTTTTTTCCTAACCGCATGGATCCACCAGATGTAATTGCATGTGTGTTATTTTCATCAACCACACCGATCCACTAGATGTCACTACATGTGTGTTCTTTTCAAAAACAACACTGATCCACTAGATGTCATTGCATATGTGTGTTCTTATCCTAAACCACATGGATCCACTAGATGTCATTGCATGTGTGTTCTTTTCATAAACCTCATGGATCCACTAGATTCCATTGCATGTGTGTTCTTTTCATAAACCACACCGATCCACTAGATGTCATTGCATATGTGTTATCATTTCATAAACCACATTGATCCACTGGATGTCATTGCATATGTGTGTTCTTTTCATAAACAACATTGATCCACTAGATGTCATTGCACAAGTGTTCTTTCATAAACCACGCTGATCTACTAGATGTCATTGCATATGTGTGTTCTTTTCCTCAACCACATGGATCCACTATATGTAATTACATGTGTGTTTTTTTATCAACCACACTGATCCACTAGATGTCATTGCATATGTGTGTTATTTTTTCTAAAACACATAGATCCACTAGATGTCATTGCATATGTCCGTTCCGTAAACCACACTGATCCACTAGATGTCATTGCATGTGTGTTCTTTGCATAAACCACACTGATCCATTGGATGTAATTGCATATGTGTGTTTGTTTCCTAAACCACATGGATCCACTATATGTTATTGCATCTAAGTTCTTTTCAGAAACCACACTGATACACTAGATGTCCTTGCATATGTGTGTTATTTTCCTAAACCACATGGATCCACAGGATGTCATTGCATGTGTGTTCTTTTCATAAACCACACTGATCCAGTAGATGTTATTGCGTGTGTGTTCTTTTCATAAACCACACTGATCCACTAGATGTAATTGCATCTGTGGTGTTGTTTGAATAAACCACACTGATCCACCAAATGTCATTGCATGTGTGTTCTTTTCATAAACCACACTGATCCACTAGATATCATTGCATATGTGCGTTCTTTTCCTAAACCACATGGATCCACTAGATGTCATTTCATGTGTGTTCTTTTCATAAACCACACTGATCCACTAGATGTCATTGCATATGTGTGTTCTTTTCCTAAACGACATGGATCCACTAGATGTCATTTCATGTGTGTTCTTTTCATAAACCACATTGATCCACTAGATGTCATTGCATATGTGTGTTCTTTTCCTAAACCACATGGAACCAGTAGATGTCATTGCATGTGTGTTCTTTTCGTAAACCACACTAATCCACTAGATGTCATTGCATGTGTGTTCTTTGCATAAACCACACTGATCCATTGGATGTCATTGCATATGTGTGTTCTTTTCCTAAACCACATGGATCCACTATATGTTATTGCATCTAAGTTCTTTTTAGAAACCACACTGATCCACTCGATGTCCTTGCATATGTGTGTTATTTTCCTAAACCACATGGATCCACAGGATGTCGTTGCATGTGTGTTCTTTTCATAAACCACACTGATCCAGTAGATGTTATTGCGTGTGTGTTCTTTTCATAAACCACACTGATCCACTAGATGTAATTGCATCTGTGGTGTTGTTTGAATAAACCACACTGATCCACCAAATGTCATTGCATGTGTGTTCTTTTCATAAACCACACTGATCCACTAGATATCATTGCATATGTGCGTTCTTTTCCTAAACCACATGGATCCACTAGATGTCATTTCATGTGTGTTCTTTTCATAAACCACACTAATCCACTAGATGTCATTGCATATGTGTGTTCTTTTCCTAAACGACATGGATCCACTAGATGTCATTTCATGTGTGTTCTTTTCATAAACCACATTGATCCACTAGATGTCATTACATATGTGTGTTCTTTTCCTAAACCACATGGAACTAGTAGATGTCATTGCATGTGTGTTCTTTTCGTAAACCACACTGATCCACTAGATGTCATTGCATGTGTGTTCTTTGCATAAACCACACTGATCCATTGGATGTCATTGCATATGTGTGTTCTTTTCCTAAACCACATGGATCCACTATATGTTATTGCATCTAAGTTCTTTTCAGAAACCACACTGATCCACTAGATGTCCTTGCATATGTGTGTTATTTTCCTAAACCACATGGATCCACTGGATGTCATTGCATGTGTGTTCTTTTCATAAACCACACTGATCCAGTAGATGTCATTGCGTGTGTATTCTTTTCATAAACCACACTGATCCACTAGATGTAATTGCATCTGTGTGTTGTTTGAATAAACCACACTGATCCACCAAATGTCATTGCTTGTGTGTTCTTTTCATAAACCACACTGATCCACTAGATATCATTGCATATGTGCGTTCTTTTCCTAAACCACATGGATCCACTAGATGTCATTTCATGTGTGTTCTTTTCATAAACCACACTGATCCATTAGATGTCATTGCATATGTGTGTTCTTTTCCTAAACGACATGGATCCACTAGATGTCATTTCATGTGTGTTCTTTTCATAAACCACATTGATCCACTAGATGTCATTGCATATGTGTGTTCTTTTCCTAAACCACATGGAACCACTAGATGTCATTGCATGTGTGTTCTTTTCATAAACCACATTGATCCACTAGATGCCATTGCTTGTGTGTTCTTTTCATAAACCACACTGATTTACTAGATGTCATTGCATATGTGTTATCTTTTCATAAACCTCACTGATCCACTGGATGTCATTGCATACGTGTGTTCTTTTCATAAACCACATTGATCCACTAGATGTCATTGCATATGTGTGTTCTTTTCCTAAACCACATGGAACCAGTAGATGTCATTGCATGTGTGTTCTTTTCGTAAACCACACTAATCCACTAGATGTCATTGCATGTGTGTTCTTTGCATAAACCACACTGATCCATTGGATGTCATTGCATATCTGTGTTCTTTTCCTAAACCACATGGATCCACTATATGTTATTGCATCTAAGTTCTTTTCAGAAACCACACTGATCCACTAGATGTCCTTGCATATGTGTGTTATTTTCCTAAACCACATGGATCCACAGGATGTCATTGCATGTGTGTTCTTTTCATAAACCACACTGATCCAGTAGATGTTATTGCGTGTGTGTTCTTTTCATAAACCACACTGATCCACTAGATGTAATTGCATCTGTGGTGTTGTTTGAATAAACCACACTGATCCACCAAATGTCATTGCATGTGTGTTCTTTTCATAAACCACACTGATCCACTAGATATCATTGCATATGTGCGTTCTTTTCCTAAACCACATGGATCCACTAGATGTCATTTCATGTGTGTTCTTTTCATAAACCGCACTGATCCACTAGATGTCATTGCATATGTGTGTTCTTTTCCTAAACGACATGGATCCACTAGATGTCATTTCATGTGTGTTCTTTTCATAAACCACATTGATCCACTAGATGTCATTGCATATGTGTGTTCTTTTCCTAAACCACATGGAACCAGTAGATGTCATTGCATGTGTGTTCTTTTCGTAAACCACACTAATCCACTAGATGTCATTGCATGTGTGTTCTTTGCATAAACCACACTGATCCATTGGATGTCATTGCATATGTGTGTTCTTTTCCTAAACCACATGGATCCACTATATGTTATTGCATCTAAGTTCTTTTTAGAAACCACACTGATCCACTCGATGTCCTTGCATATGTGTGTTATTTTCCTAAACCACATGGATCCACAGGATGTCATTGCATGTGTGTTCTTTTCATAAACCACACTGATCCAGTAGATGTTATTGCGTGTGTGTTCTTTTCATAAACCACACTGATCCACTAGATGTAATTGCATCTGTGGTGTTGTTTGAATAAACCACACTGATCCACCAAATGTCATTGCATGTGTGTTCTTTTCATAAACCACACTGATCCACTAGATATCATTGCATATGTGCGTTCTTTTCCTAAACCACATGGATCCACTAGATGTCATTTCATGTGTGTTCTTTTCATAAACCACACTAATCCACTAGATGTCATTGCATATGTGTGTTCTTTTCCTAAACGACATGGATCCACTAGATGTCATTTCATGTGTGTTCTTTTCATAAACCACATTGATCCACTAGATGTCATTACATATGTGTGTTCTTTTCCTAAACCACATGGAACCAGTAGATGTCATTGCATGTGTGTTCTTTTCGTAAACCACACTGATCCACTAGATGTCATTGCATGTGTGTTCTTTGCATAAACCACACTGATCCATTGGATATCATTGCATATGTGTGTTCTTTTCCTAAACCACATGGATCCACTATATGTTATTGCATCTAAGTTCTTTTCAGAAACCACACTGATCCACTAGATGTCCTTGCATATGTGTGTTATTTTCCTAAACCACATGGATCCACTGGATGTCATTGCATGTGTGTTCTTTTCATAAACCATGCTGATCCAGTAGATGTCATTGCGTGTGTATTCTTTTCATAAACCACACTGATCCACTAGATGTAATTGCATCTGTGTGTTGTTTGAATAAACCACACTGATCCACCAAATGTCATTGCTTGTGTGTTCTTTTCATAAACCACACTGATCCACTAGGTATCATTGCATATGTGCGTTCTTTTCCTAAACCACATGGATCCACTAGATGTCATTTCATGTGTGTTCTTTTCATAAACCACACTGATCCATTAGATGTCATTGCATATGTGTGTTCTTTTCCTAAACGACATGGATCCACTAGATGTCATTTCATGTGTGTTCTTTTAATAAACCACATTGATCCACTAGATGTCATTGCATATGTGTGTTCTTTTCCTAAACCACATGGAACCACTAGATGTCATTGCATGTGTGTTCTTTTCATAAACCACATTGATCCACTAGATGCCATTGCTTGTGTGTTCTTTTCATAAACCACACTGATTTACTAGATGTCATTGCATATGTGTTATCTTTTCATAAACCTCACTGATCCACTGGATGTCATTGCATACGTGTGTTCTTTTCATAAACCACATTGATCCACTAGACGTCATTGCATATGTGTTTTCTTTTCCTAAACCACATGGATCGACTAGATGTCATTTCTTGTGTGTTCTTTTCATAAACCACACTGATCCACTAGATGTCATTGCATATGTGTGTTCTTTTCCTAAACCACAGGGAACCAGTAGATGTCATTGCATGTGTGTTCTTTTCATAAACCACACTAATCCACTAGATGTTATTGCATATGTGTGTTCTTTTTCTAAACCAAATGGATCCACTGGATGTCATTGCATATGTGTGTTGCTTTCATAAACCACACTGATCCACTAGATGTCATTGCATGTGTGTTGTTTTCATAAACCACACTGATCCACTAGATGTCATTGCATATGTGTGTTCTTTTCCTAAACCACACTGATCCACTAGATGTAATTGCATGTGTGTTCTTTTCATAAACCACACTGTTCCACTAGATGTCATTTGATATGTGTGTTCTTTTCCTAAACCACATGGATCCACTGGATGTAATTGCATATGTGTGTTATTTTTCATAAAACAAACTGATCCACTAGATGTCATTGCATGTGTGTTCTTTTCATAAACCATACTGATCCACTAGATGTCATTGCATATGTGTGTTCTTTTCATAAACCACATTGATCCACTAGATGTCATTGCATATGTGTGTTCTTTTCCTAAACCGCATGGATCCACCAGATGTAATTGCATGTGTATTCTTTTCATCAACCACACTGATCCAGTAGATGTCATTGCATATGTGTGTTCTTTTCATAAACCACACTGATCCACTAGATGTCATTGCATGCGTGTTCTTTTCATAAACCACACTGATCCACTAAATATCATTGCATGTGTGTTCCTTTCAGAAACCACAATGATCCACTAAATGTCATTGCATATGTGTTTTTTTCCTAACCACATGGATCCACCAGATGTAATTGCATGTGTGTTCTTTTCATCAACCACACTGATCCACTAGATGTCACTACATGTGTGTTCTTTTCAAAAACCACACTGATCCAGTAGATGTCATTGCATATGTGTGTTCTTTTCATAAACCACACTGATCCACTAGATGTCATTGCATGCGTGTTCTTTTCATAAACCACACAGATTCACTAGATGTCATTGCATACGTATGTTCTTTTCCTAAACCACACTGATCCACTAAATGTCATTGCATGTGTGTTCTTTTCAGAAACCACAATGATCCACTAAATGTCATTGCATATGTGTGTTTTTTTCCTAACCACATGGATCCACCAGATGTAATTGCATGTGTGTTCTTTTCATCAACCACACCGATCCACTAGATGTCACTACATGTGTGTTCTTTTCAAAAACAACACTGATCCACTAGATGTCATTGCATATATGTGTTATTTTCCTAAACCACATGGATCCACTAGATGTCATTGCATATGTGTGTTCTTTTCATAAACCACATTGATCCTCTAGATGTCATTGCATGTGTGTTCTTTTCGTAAATCACACTGATCCACTAGATGTCATTGCATGTGTGTTCTTTTCATATTCCACATGGATCTAGTAGATGTCATTGCATGTGTGTTCTTTTCATAAACCACACTGATCCACTAGATGTCATTGCATATGTGTGTTCTTTTCCTAAACGAAATGGATCCACTGGATGTCATTACATGTGTGTGTTCTTTTCATAAACCACACTGACCCACTCGATGTCATTGCATGCGTTTTCTTTTCATAAACCACACTGATCCACTAGATGTCATTACATATATGTTATCATTTCATAAACCACATGGATCCACTGGATGTCATTGCATATGTGTGTTCTGTTCATAAACCACATTTATCCACTAGATGTCATTGCATGAGTGTTCTTTTCATAAACCACACTGATCCACTAGATGTCATGGCATATGTGTGTTCTTTCCTATACCATATGGATCCACTAGATGTCATTGCATGTGTGTTCTTTTCATAAACCACATGGATCCACAAGATGCCATTGCATGTGTGTTCTTTTCATAAACCACACTAATCCACTAGATGTAATTGTATATGTTTGTTCTTTTCATAAACCACACTAATCCAATAGTTGTAATTGCATATGTGTGTTCTTTTCCTAAAGAACATGGATCCACTAGATGTCATTTCGTGTGTGTTCTTTTTATAAACCACAGTGATCCACCAGACGTCATTGCATATGTGTGTTATGTTCCTAAACCACATGGATCCACTGGATGTCATTGCATATGTGTGTTCTTTTCATGAACCACACTGATCCACTAGATTTCATTGCATGTATGTTCTTTTCATAAACCACATTGATCCACTAGATGTCATTGCATATGTGTGTTCTTTTCCTAAACCACATAGATCCACTAGATGTCATTTAATGTGTGTTCTCTTCATAAACCACACTAATCCACTAGATGTCATTGCATATATGTGTTATATTCCTAAACCACATGAATCCACTAGATGTCATTGCATATGTGTGTTCTTTTCATAAACCACATTGATCCTCTAGATGTCATTGCATGTGTGTTCTTTTCGTAAATCACACTGATCCACTAGATGTCATTGCATGTGTGTTCTTTTCATATTCCACATGGATCCAGTAGATGTCATTGCATGTGTGTTCTTTTCATAAACCACACTGATCCACTAGATGTCATTGCATATGTGTGTTCTTTTCCTAAACGAAATGGATCCACTGGATGTCATTGCATGTGTGTGTTCTTTTCATAAACCACACTGACCCACTAGATGTCATTGCATGTGTTTTCTTTTCATAAACCACACTATTCCACTGCATGTCATTGCATATGTGTGTTCTTTTCCTAAACCACACTGATCAACTAGATGTCATTGCATGTGTGTTATTTTCATAAACCACACAGATCCAGTAGATGTCATTGTATGTGTGTTCTTTTCATAAACCACACTAATCCACTAGATGTTATTGTAAATGTGTATTATTTTCCTAAACCACACTGATCAACTAGATGTCATTACATGCGTGTTCTTTTCATAAACCACACTGATCCACTAGATGTCATTGCATATGTGTGTTCTTTTCCTAAACCACATGGATTCACCAGATGTAATTGCATGTTTGTTCTTTTCATCAACCACACTGATCCACTAGATGTCATTGCATATGTGTGTTCTTTTCCTAAACCACATGGATTCACCAGATGTAATTGCATGTTTGTTCTTTTCATCAACCACACTGATCCACTAGATGTCATTGCATATGTGTGTTCTTTTCCTAAACCACATGGATCCACTGGATGTCATTGCATGTGTGTTCTTTTCATAAACCACATGGATCCACTAGATGTCATTGCATGTATGTTCTTTTCATAAACCACATGGATCCACTGGATGTCATTGCATATTTGTGTTCTTTTCATAGACCACACTGATCCACTGGATGCCATTGCATATGGGTGCTCTTTTCATAAACCACACTGATCTACTAGATGTCACTGTATGTGTGTTCTTTTCATAAACCACACTGATCCACTAGATGTCATTGCATATGTTTGTTCTTTTCCTAAACCACATGGATCTACTAGATGTCATTGCATGTGTGTTATTTTCATAAACTACATGGATCCACTAGATGCCATTGCATGTGTGTTCTTTTCATAAACCACACTGATCCACTAGATGTCATTGCATATGTGTGTTCTTTTCATAAACCACACTGATCCACGGGATGTCATTTAATATATGTGTTCTTTTCATAAACCACACTAATCCACTTGATATAATTGCATGTGTGTTCTTTTCATCAACCGCACCGATCTCCTAGATGTCACTGCATGTGTGTTCTTTTCATAAACCACACTATTCCACTAGATGTCATTGCATATGTGTGTTCTTTTCATAAACCACACTGATCCACTGGATGTCATTGCATGTGTGTTCTTTTCATAAACCACATTGATCCAGTAGATGTCATTGCATGTGTGTTATTTTCATAAACCACACTGATCCACTAGATGTTATTGCATATGTGTGTTCTATTCATAAACCACACTCATCCACTGGATGCCATTGCATGTGTATTCTTTTCATAAACCACACCGTTCCACTGGATGTCATTGCATATGTGTGTTCTTTTCCTAAACCACATGGATCAACTATATGTCATTGCATGTGTGTTATTTTCATAAACCACATGGATCTAGTAGATGTCATTGCATGTGTGTTCTTTTCATAAACCACACCGATCCACTAGATGTCATCGCATATGTGTGTTCTTTTCCTAAACCACACTGATCCACCGGATGTCATTACATGTGTTTTCTTTTCATAAACGACATGGATCCACTAGATGTCATTGCATATGTGTGTTCTTTGCATAAACCACATGGATCCAGTAGATGTCATTGCATGTGTGTTCTTTTCATAAACGACACCGATCCACTAGATGTCATTCCATATGTGTGTTCTTTTCCTAAACCAAATGGATCCACTAGATGGCATTGCATATATGTGTTCTTTTCATAAACCACACTCACCCACCAGATGTCATTACATGTGTGTTCTTTTCATAAACCACACTGATCCACTAGATGTCATTACATATATGTGTTCTTTTCCTAAACCACACTGATCCACTAGATGTCATTGCATGTGTGTTCTTTTCATAAACCACACTGATCCACTAGATGTCATTGCATATGTGTGTTCTTTTCCAAAACCACTTGGATCCACCCGATGTAATTGCATGTGTATTCTTTTCATCAACCACACTAATCCACTAGATTTCATTGCATATGTGTGTTCTTTTCATAAACCACACAGATCCACTATGTGTCATTGCATGTGTGTTCTTTTCATAAACCTCATGGATCCACTGGATGTCATTGCATATTTGTGTTCTTTTCATAAACCACACTGATCCACTAGATGCCATTGCATATGGGTGTTCTTTTCAAAAACCACACTGATCCACTAGATGTCGTTGTATGTGTGTTCTTTTCATAAACCACACAGATCCACTAGATGTCATTGCATATGTGTGTTCTTTTCCTAAACCACATGGATCCACTAGATGTCATTGCATGTGTGTTCTTTTCATAAAACACACTGATCCACTTGATGTCATTGCATGTGTGTTCTTTTCATAA
The DNA here is from genome assembly GCA_916181665.1 of Avena sativa. Taxonomy (NCBI): domain Eukaryota; kingdom Viridiplantae; phylum Streptophyta; class Magnoliopsida; order Poales; family Poaceae; genus Avena; species Avena sativa. The sequence goes on along the minus strand of OV702289.1, from coordinate 353,756,866 downwards.
ACCACACTGATCCACTAGATGTAATTGCATATGTGTGTTCTTTGAATAAACCACACTGATCCACTATATGTCTTTGCATGTGTGTTCTTTTCATAAACCACACTAATCCACTAGATATCATTGCATATGTGTGTTCTTTTCCTAAACCACATGGATCCACTAGATGTCATTTCATGTGTGTTCTTTTCATAAACCACACTGATCCACTAGATGTCATTGCATATGTGTGTTCTTTTTCTATACCACATGGATCCACTAGATGTCATTTCATGTGTATCCTTTTCATAAACCACACTGACCCACTAGATGTCATTGCATGTGTTTTCTTTTCATAAACCACACTATTCCACTGCATGAAATTGCATATGTGTGTTCTTTTCCTAAACCACACTGATCAACTAGATGTCATTGCATGTGTGTTCTTTTCATAAACCACACAGATCCAGTAGATGTCATTGTATGTGTGTTCTTTTCATAAACCACACTAATCCACTAGATGTTATTGTAAATGTGTATTATTTTCCTAAACCACACTGATCAACTAGATGTCATTGCATGCGTGTTCTTTTCATAAACCACACTGATCCACTAGATGTCATTGCATATGTGTGTTCTTTTCCTAAACCACATGGATTCACCAGATGTAATTGCATGTTTGTTCTTTTCATCAACCACACTGATCCACTAGATGTCATTGCATATGTGTGTTCTTTTCCTAAACCACATGGATCCACTGGATGTCATTGCATGTGTGTTCTTTTCATAAACCACATGGATCCACTGGATGTCATTGCATATGTGTGTTCTTTTCATAAACCTCACTGATCCACTAGATGTCATTGCATGCGTGTTCTTTTCATAAACCACACAGATTCACTAGATGTCATTGCATACGTATGTTCTTTTCCTAAACCACACTGATCCACTAAATGTCATTGCATGTGTGTTCTTTTCAGAAACCACAATGATCCACTAAATGTCATTGCATATGTGTGTTTTTTTCCTAACCACATGGATCCACCAGATGTAATTGCATGTGTGTTCTTTTCATCAACCACACCGATCCACTAGATGTCACTACATGTGTGTTCTTTTCAAAAACAACACTGATCCACTAGATGTCATTGCATATATGTGTTATTTTCCTAAACCACATGGATCCACTAGATGTCATTGCATATGTGTGTTCTTTTCATAAACCACATTGATCATCTAGATGTCATTGCATGTGTGTTCTTTTCGTAAATCACACTGATCCACTAGATGTCATTGCATGTGTGTTCTTTTCATATTCCACATGGATCTAGTAGATGTCATTGCATGTGTGTTCTTTTCATAAACCACACTGATCCACTAGATGTCATTGCATATGTGTGTTCTTTTCCTAAACGAAATGGATCCACTGGATGTCATTGCATGTGTGTGTTCTTTTCATAAACCACACTGACCCACTCGATGTCATTGCATGCGTTTTCTTTTCATAAACCACACTGATCCACTAGATGTCATTACATATATGTTATCATTTCATAAACCGCATGGATCCACTGGATGTCATTGCATATGTGTGTTCTGTTCATAAACCACATTTATCCACTAGATGTCATTGCATGAGTGTTCTTTTCATAAACCACACTGATCCACTAGATGTCATGGCATATGTGTGTTCTTTCCTATACCATATGGATCCACTAGATGTCATTGCATGTGTGTTCTTTTCATAAACCACATGGATCCACAAGATGCCATTGCATGTGTGTTCTTTTCATAAACCACACTAATCCACTAGATGTAATTGTATATGTTTGTTCTTTTCATAAACCACACTAATCCAATAGTTGTAATTGCATATGTGTGTTCTTTACCTAAAGAACATGGATCCACTAGATGTCATTTCGTGTGTGTTCTTTTTATAAACCACAGTGATCCACCAGACGTCATTGCATATGTGTGTTATGTTCCTAAACCACATGGATCCACTGGATGTCATTGCATATGTGTGTTCTTTTCATGAACCACACTGATCCACTAGATTTCATTGCATGTATGTTCTTTTCATAAACCACATTGATCCACTAGATGTCATTGCATATGTGTGTTCTTTTCCTAAACCACATAGATCCACTAGATGTCATTTAATGTGTGTTCTCTTCATAAACCACACTAATCCACTAGATGTCATTGCATATATGTGTTATATTCCTAAACCACATGGATCCACTAGATGTCATTGCATATGTGTGTTCTTTTCATAAACCACATTGATCCTCTAGATGTCATTGCATGTGTGTTCTTTTCGTAAATCACACTGATCCACTAGATGTCATTGCATGTGTGTTCTTTTCATATTCCACATGGATCCAGTAGATGTCATTGCATGTGTGTTCTTTTCATAAACCACACTGATCCACTAGATGTCATTGCATATGTGTGTTCTTTTCCGAAACGAAATGGATCCACTGGATGTTATTGCATGTGTGTGTTCTTTTCATAAACCACACTGACCCACTAGATGTCATTGCATGTGTTTTCTTTTCATAAACCACACTATTCCACTGCATGTCATTGCATATGTGTGTTCTTTTCCTAAACCACACTGATCAACTAGATGTCATTGCATGTGTGTTATTTTCATAAACCACACAGATCCAGTAGATGTCATTGTATGTGTGTTCTTTTCATAAACCACACTAATCCACTAGATGTTATTGTAAATGTGTATTATTTTCCTAAACCACACAGATCCAGTAGATGTCATTGTATGTGTGTTCTTTTCATAAACCACACTAATCCACTAGATGTTATTGTAAATGTGTATTATTTTCCTAAACCACACTGATCAACTAGATGTCATTGCATGCGTGTTCTTTTCATAAACCACACTGATCCACTAGATGTCATTGCATATGTGTGTTCTTTTCCTAAACCACATGGATTCACCAGATGTAATTGCATGTTTGTTCTTTTCATCAACCACACTGATCCACTAGATGTCATTGCATATGTGTGTTCTTTTCCTAAACCACATGGATCCACTGGATGTCATTGCATGTGTGTTCTTTTCATAAACCACATGGATCCACTAGATGTCATTGCATGTATGTTGTTTTCATAAAACACATGGATCCACTGGATGTCATTGCATATTTGTGTTCTTTTCATAGACCACACTGATCCACTGGATGCCATTGCATATGGGTGCTCTTTTCATAAACCACACTGATCTACTAGATGTCACTGTATGTGTGTTCTTTTCATAAACCACACTGATCCACTAGATGTCATTGCATATGTTTGTTCTTTTCCTAAACCACATGGATCTACTAGATGTCATTGCATGTGTGTTATTTTCATAAACTACATGGATCCACTAGATGCCATTGCATGTGTGTTCTTTTCATAAACCACACTGATCCACTAGATGTCATTGCATATGTGTGTTCTTTTCATAAACCACACTGATCCACGGGATGTCATTTAATATATGTGTTCTTTTCATAAACCACACTAATCCACTTGATGTAATTGCATGTGTGTTCTTTTCATCAACCGCACCGATCTCCTAGATGTCACTTCATGTGTGTTCTTTTCATAAACCACACTATTCCACTAGATGTCATTGCATATGTGTGTTCTTTTCATAAACCACACTGATCCACTGGATGTCATTGCATGTGTGTTCTTTTCATAAACCACATTGATCCAGTAGATGTCATTGCATGTGTGTTATTTTCATAAACCACACTGATCCACTAGATGTTATTGCATATGTGTGTTCTATTCATAAACCACACTCATCCACTGGATGTCATTGCATGTGTATTCTTTTCATAAACCACACTGTTCCACTGGATGTCATTGCATATGTGTGTTCTTTTCCTAAACCACATGGATCAACTATATGTCATTGCATGTGTGTTATTTTCATAAACCACATGGATCTAGTAGATGTCATTGCATGTGTGTTCTTTTCATAAACCACACCGATCCACTAGATGTCATCGCATATGTGTGTTCTTTTCCTAAACCACACTGATCCACTGGATGTCATTGCATGTGTTTTCTTTTCATAAACGACATGGATCCACTAGATGTCATTGCATATGTGTGTTCTTTGCATAAACCACATGGATCCAGTAGATGTCATTGCATGTGTGTTCTTTTCATAAACCACACTGATCCACTAGATGTCATTGCATATGTGTGTTCTTTTCCTAAACCAAATGGATCCACTAGATGGCATTGCATATATGTGTTCTTTTCATAAACCACACTGACCCACCAGATGTCATTACATGTGTGTTCTTTTCATAAACCACATTGATCCACTAGATGTCATTGCATATATGTGTTCTTTTCCTAAACCACACTGATCCACTAGATGTCATTGCATGTGTGTTCTTTTCATAAACCACACTGACCCACTAGATGTCATTGCATATGTGTGTTCTTTTCCAAAACCACATGGATCCACCCGATGTAATTGCATGTGTATTCTTTTCATCAACCACACTAATCCACTAGATTTCATTGCATATGTCTGTTCTTTTCATAAACCACACAGATCCACTATGTGTCATTGCATGTGTGTTCTTTTCATAAACCTCATGGATCCACCGGATGTCATTGCATATTTGTGTTCTTTTCATAAACCACACTGATCCACTAGATGCCATTGCATATGGGTGTTCTTTTCAAAAACCACACTGATCCACTAGATGTCGCTGTATGTGTGTTCTTTTCATAAACCACACAGATCCACTAGATGTCATTGCATATGTGTGTTCTTTTCCTAAACCACATGGATCCACTAGATGTCATTGCATGTGTGTTCTTTTCATAAAACACACTGATCCACTTGATGTCATTGCATGTGTGTTCTTTTCATAAACCACACTGATCCACTAGATGTAATTGCATATGTGTGTTCTTTGAAAAAACCACACTGATCCACTATATGTCTTTGCATGTGTGTTCTTTTCATAAACCACACTGATCCACTAGATATCATTGCATATGTGTGTTCTTTTCCTAAACCACATGGATCCAGTAGATGTCATTTCATGTGTGTTCTTTTCATAAACCACACTGATCCACTAGATGTCATTGCATATGTGTGTTCTTTTCCTATACCACATGGATCCACTATATGTCATTTCATGTGTGTTCTTTTCATAAACCACATTGATCCATTAGATGTCATTGCATATGTGTGTTCTTTTTCTAAACCACATGGAACCAGTAGATGTCATTGCATGTGTGTTCTTTTCTTAAACCACACTAATCCACTAGATGTCATTGCATATGTGTGTTCTTTTTCTTAACCAAATGGATCCACTGGATGTCATTGCATATGTTTGTTCTTTTCCTAAACCACATGGAACCAGTAGATGTCATTGCATGTGTGTTCTTTTCATAAACCACACTGATCCGCTAGATGTCATTGTATATGTATGTTCTTTTCCTAAACCACACTGATCCATTGGATGTAATTCCATGTGTGTTATTTTCATAAACCACACTGATCCACTAGATGTCATTGCACATGTGTGTTCTTTTCCTAAACCACACTGATCCACTGGAGGTAATTCCATGTGTGTTCTTTTCATAAACCACACAGATCCACTAGATGTCATTGCATACGTGTGTTCTTTTCCTAAACCACTTGGTTCCACCAGATGTAATTGCATGTGTGTTCTTTTCATCAACCACGCTGATCTCCTAGATGTCACTGCATGTGTGTTCTTTTAATAAGCCACACTGTTCCACTAGATGTCATTGCATATGTGTGTTCTTTTCCTAAACCACATGGATCCACTAGATGGCATTGCATGTGTGTTCTTTTCATAAACCACATGGATCCACTAGATGCCATTGCATGTGTGTTCTTTTCATAAACCACACTGATTTACTAGATGTCATTGCATATGTGTTATCTTTTCATAAACCTCACTGATCCACTGGATGTCATTGCATACGTGTGTTCTTTTCATAAACCACATTGATCCACTAGACGTCATTGCATATGTGTTTTCTTTTCCTAAACCACATGGATCGACTAGATGTCATTTCTTGTGTGTTCTTTTCATAAACCACACTGATCCACTAGATGTCATTGCATATGTGTGTTCTTTTCCTAAACCACAGGGAACCAGTAGATGTCATTGCATGTGTCTTCTTTTCATAAACAACACTAATCCACTAGATGTCATTGCATATGTGTGTTCTTTTTCTAAACCAAATGGATCCACTGGATGTCATTGCATATGTGTGTTGCTTTCATAAACCACACTGATCCACTAGATGTCATTGCATGTGTGCTGTTTTCATAAACCACACTGATCCACTAGATGTCATTGCATATGTGTGTTCTTTTCCTAAACCACACTGATCCACTAGATGTAATTGCATGTGTGTTCTTTTCATAAACCACACTGTTCCACTAGATGTCATTTGATATGTGTGTTCTTTTCCTAAACCACATGGATCCACTGGATGTCATTGCATATGTGTGTTATTTTCATAAACCAAACTGATCCACTAGATGTCATTGCATGTGTGTTCTTTTCATAAACCATACTGATCCACTAGATGTCATTGCATATGTGTGTTCTTTTCATAAACCACATTGATCCACTAGATGTCATTGCATATGTGTGTTCTTTTCCTAAACCACATGGATCGACCAGATGTAATTGCATGTGTATTCTTTTCATCAACCACACTGATCCAGTAGATGTCATTGCATATGTGTGTTCTTTTCATAAACCACACTGATCCACTAGATGTCATTGCATGCGTGTTCTTTTCATAAACCACACTGATCCACTAAATGTCATTGCATGTGTGTTCCTTTCAGAAACCACAATGATCCACTAAATGTCATTGCATATGTGTTTTTTTTCCTAACCACATGGATCCACCAGATGTAATTGCATGTGTGTTCTTTTCATCAACCACACTGATCCACTAGATGTCACTACATGTGTGTTCTTTTCAAAAACCACACTGATCCAGTAGATGTCATTGCATATGTGTGTTCTTTTCATAAACCACACTGATCCACTAGATGTCATTGCATGCGTGTTCTTTTCATAAACCACACAGATTCACTAGATGTCATTGCATATGTATGTTCTTTTCCTAAACCACACTGATCCACTAAATGTCATTGCATGTGTGTTCTTTTCAGAAACCACAATGATCCACTAAATGTCATTGCATATGTGTGTTTTTTTCCTAACCACATGGATCCACCAGATGTAATTGCATGTGTGTTCTTTTCATCAACCACACCGATCCACTAGATGTCACTACATGTGTGTTCTTTTCAAAAACAACACTGATCCACTAGATGTCATTGCATATGTGTGTTCTTATCCTAAACCACATGGATCCACTAGATGTCATTGCATGTGTGTTCTTTTCATAAACCTCATGGATCCACTAGATTCCATTGCATGTGTGTTCTTTTCATAAACCACACCGATCCACTAGATGTCATTGCATATGTGTTATCATTTCATAAACTACATTGATCCACTGGATGTCATTGCATATGTGTGTTCTTTTCATAAACAACATTGATCCACTAGATGTCATTGCACAAGTGTTCTTTCATAAACCACGCTGATCTACTAGATGTCATTGCATATGTGTGTTCTTTTCCTCAACCACATGGATCCACTATATGTAATTACATGTGTGTTTTTTTATCAACCACACTGATCCACTAGATGTCATTGCATATGTGTGTTATTTTTTCTAAAACACATAGATCCACTGGATGTCATTGCATATGTCTGTTCTGTAAACCACACTGATCCACTAGATGTCATTGCATGTGTGTTCTTTGCATAAACCACACTGATCCATTGGATGTCATTGCATATGTGTGTTCGTTTCCTAAACCACATGGATCCACTATATGTTATTGCATCTAAGTTCTTTTCAGAAACCACATTGATCCACTAGATGTCCTTGCATATGTGTGTTATTTTCCTAAACCACATGGATCCACAGGATGTCATTGCATGTGTGTTCTTTTCATAAACCACACTGATCCAGTAGATGTTATTGCGTGTGTGTTCTTTTCATAAACCACACTGATCCACTAGATGTAATTGCATCTGTGGTGTTGTTTGAATAAACCACACTGATCCACCAAATGTCATTGCATGTGTGTTCTTTTCATAAACCACACTGATCCACTAGATATCATTGCTTATGTGCGTTCTTTTCCTAAACCACATGGATCCACTAGATGTCATTTCATGTGTGTTCTTTTCATAAACCACACTGATCCACTAGATGTCATTGCATATGTGTGTTCTTTTCCTAAACGACATGGATCCACTAGATGTCATTTCATGTGTGTTCTTTTCATAAACCACATTGATCCACTAGATGTCATTGCATATGTGTGTTCTTTTCCTAAACCACATGGAACCAGTAGATGTCATTGCATGTGTGTTCTTTTCGTAAACCACACTGATCCACTAGATGTCATTGCATGTGTGTTCTTTGCATAAACCACACTGATCCATTGGATGTCATTGCATATGTGTGTTCTTTTCCTAAACCACATGGATCCACTATATGTTATTGCATCTAAGTTCTTTTCAGAAACCACACTGATCCACTCGATGTCCTTGCATATGTGTGTTATTTTCCTAAACCACATGGATCCACAGGATGTCATTGCATGTGTGTTCTTTTCATAAACCACACTGATCCAGTAGATGTTATTGCGTGTGTGTTCTTTTCATAAACCACACTGATCCACTAGATGTAATTGCATCTGTGGTGTTGTTTGAATAAACCACACTGATCCACCAAATGTCATTGCATGTGTGTTCTTTTCATAAACCACACCGATCCACTAGATATCATTGCATATGTGCGTTCTTTTCCTAAACCACATGGATCCACTAGATGTCATTTCATGTGTGTTCTTTTCATAAACCACACTAATCCACTAGATGTCATTGCATATGTGTGTTCTTTTCCTAAACGACATGGATCCACTAGATGTCATTTCATGTGTGTTCTTTTCATAAACCACATTGATCCACTAGATGTCATTGCATGTGTGTGTTCTTTTCCTAAACCACATGGAACCAGTAGATGTCATTGCATGTGTGTTCTTTTCGTAAACCACACTGATCCACTAGATGTCATTGCATGTGTGTTCTTTGCATAAACCACACTGATCCATTGGATGTCATTGCATATGTGTGTTCTTTTCCTAAACCACATGGATCCACTATATGTTATTGCATCTAAGTTCTTTTCAGAAACCACACTGATCCACTAGATGTCCTTGCATATGTGTGTTATTTTCCTAAACCACATGGATCCACTTCATGTCATTGCATGTGTGTTCTTTTCATAAACCACACTGATCCAGTAGATGTCATTGCGTGTGTATTCTTTTCATAAACCACACTGATCCACTAGATGTAATTGCATCTGTGTGTTGTTTGAATAAACCACACTAATCCACCAAATGTCATTGCATGTGTGTTCTTTTCATAAACCACACTGATCCACTAGATATCATTGCATATGTGCGTTCTTTTCCTAAACCACATGGATCCACTAGATGTCATTTCATGTGTGTTCTTTTCATAAACCACACTGATCCACTAGATGTCATTGCATATGTGTGTTCTTTTCCTAAACGACATGGATCCACTAGATGTCATTTCATGTGTGTTCTTTTCATAAACCACATTGATCCACTAGATGTCATTGCATATGTGTGTTCTTTTCCTAAACCACATGGAACCACTAGATGTCATTGCATGTGTGTTCTTTTCATAAACCACATTGATCCACTAGATGCCATTGCTTGTGTGTTCTTTTCATAAACCACACTGATTTACTAGATGTCATTGCATATGTGTTATCTTTTCATAAACCTCACTGATCCACTGGATGTCATTGCATACGTGTGTTCTTTTCATAAACCACATTGATCCACTAGACGTCATTGCATATGTGTTTTCTTTTCCTAAACCACATGGATCGACTAGATGTCATTTCTTGTGTGTTCTTTTCATAAACCACACTGATCCACTAGATGTCATTGCATATGTGTGTTCTTTTCCTAAACCACAGGGAACCAGTAGATGTCATTGCATGTGTGTTCTTTTGATAAACCACACTAATCCACTAGATGTCATTGCATATGTGTGTTCTTTTTCTAAACCAAATGGATCCACTGGATGTCATTGCATATGTGTGTTGCTTTCATAAACCACACTGATCCACTAGATGTCATTGCATGTGTGTTGTTTTCTTAAACCACACTGATCCACTAGATGTCATTGCATATGTGTGTTCTTTTCCTAATCCACACTGATCCACTAGATGTAATTGCATGTGTGTTCTTTTCATAAACCACACTGTTCCACTAGATGTCATTTGATATGTGTGTTCTTTTCCTAAACCACATGGATCCACTGGATGTCATTGCATATGTGTGTTATTTTCATAAACCAAACTGATCCACTAGATGTCATTGCATGTGTGTTCTTTTCATAAACCATACTGATCCACTAGATGTCATTGCATATGTGTGTTCTTTTCATAAACCACATTGATCCACTAGATGTCATTGCATATGTGTGTTCTTTTCCTAAACCACATGGATCCACCAGATGTAATTGCATGTGTATTCTTTTCATCAACCACACTGATCCAGTAGATGTCATTGCATATGTGTGTTCTTTTCATAAACCACACTGATCCACTAGATGTCATTGCATGCGTGTTCTTTTCATAAACCACACTGATCCACTAAATATCATTGCATGTGTGTTCCTTTCAGAAACCACAATGATCCACTAAATGTCATTGCATATGTGTTTTTTTCCTAACCACATGGATCCACCAGATGTAATTGCATGTGTGTTCTTTTCATCAACCACACTGATCCACTAGATGTCACTACATGTGTGTTCTTTTCAAAAACCACACTGATCCAGTAGATGTCATTGCATATGTGTGTTCTTTTCATAAACCACACTGATCCACTAGATGTCATTGCATGCGTGTTCTTTTCATAAACCACACAGATTCACTAGATGTCATTGCATATGTATGTTCTTTTCCTAAACCACACTGATCCACTAAATGTCATTGCATGTGTGTTCTTTTCAGAAACCACAATGATCCACTAAATGTCATTGCATATGTGTGTTTTTTTCCTAACCACATGGATCCACCAGATGTAATTGCATGTGTGTTCTTTTCATCAACCACACCGATCCACTAGATGTCACTACATGTGTGTTCTTTTCAAAAACAACACTGATCCACTAGATGTCATTGCATATGTGTGTTCTTATCCTAAACCACATGGATCCACTAGATGTCATTGCATGTGTGTTCTTTTCATAAACCTCATGGATCCACTAGATTCCATTGCATGTGTGTTCTTTTCATAAACCACACCGATCCACTAGATGTCATTGCATATGTGTTATCATTTCATAAACCACATTGATCCACTGGATGTCATTGCATATGTGTGTTCTTTTCATAAACAACATTGATCCACTAGATGTCATTGCACAAGTGTTCTTTCATAAACCACGCTGATCTACTAGATGTTATTGCATATGTGTGTTCTTTTCCTCAACCACATGGATCCACTATATGTAATTACATGTGTGTTTTTTTTATCAACCACACTGATCCACTAGATGGCATTGCATATGTGTGTTATTTTTTCTAAAACACATAGATCCACTGGATGTCATTGCATATGTCTGTTCCGTAAACCACACTGATCCACTAGATGTCATTGCATGTGTGTTCTTTGCATAAACCACACTGATCCATTGGATGTCATTGCATATGTGTGTTCTTTTCCTAAACCACATGGATCCACTATATGTTATTGCATCTAAGTTCTTTTCAGAAACCACACAGATCCACTAGATGTCCTTGCATATGTGTGTTATTTTCCTAAACCACATGGATCCACAGGATGTCATTGCATGTGTGTTCTTTTCATAAACCACACTGATCCAGTAGATGTTATTGCGTGTGTGTTCTTTTCATAAACCACACTGATCCACTAGATGTCATAGCATGCGTGTTCTTTTCATAAACCACACAAATTCACTAGATGTCATTGCATATGTATGTTCTTTTCCTAAACCACACTGATCCACTAAATGTCATTGCATGTGTGTTCTTTTCAGAAACCACAATGATCCACTAAATGACATTGCATATGTGTGTTTTTTTCCTAACCGCATGGATCCACCAGATGTAATTGCATGTGTGTTATTTTCATCAACCACACCGATCCACTAGATGTCACTACATGTGTGTTCTTTTCAAAAACAACACTGATCCACTAGATGTCATTGCATATGTGTGTTCTTATCCTAAACCACATGGATCCACTAGATGTCATTGCATGTGTGTTCTTTTCATAAACCTCATGGATCCACTAGATTCCATTGCATGTGTGTTCTTTTCATAAACCACACCGATCCACTAGATGTCATTGCATATGTGTTATCATTTCATAAACCACATTGATCCACTGGATGTCATTGCATATGTGTGTTCTTTTCATAAACAACATTGATCCACTAGATGTCATTGCACAAGTGTTCTTTCATAAACCACGCTGATCTACTAGATGTCATTGCATATGTGAGTTCTTTTCCTCAACCACATGGATCCACTATATGTAATTACATGTGTGTTTTTTTTATCAACCACACTGATCCACTAGATGGCATTGCATATGTGTGTTATTTTTTCTAAAACACATAGATCCACTGGATGTCATTGCATATGTCTGTTCCGTAAACCACACTGATCCACTAGATGTCATTGCATGTGTGTTCTTTGCATAAACCACACTGATCCATTGGATGTCATTGCATATGTGTGTTCTTTTCCTAAACCACATGGATCCACTATATGTTATTGCATCTAAGTTCTTTTCAGAAACCACACAGATCCACTAGATGTCCTTGCATATGTGTGTTATTTTCCTAAACCACATGGATCCACAGGATGTCATTGCATGTGTGTTCTTTTCATAAACCACACTGATCCAGTAGATGTTACTGCGTGTGTGTTCTTTTCATAAACCACACTGATCCACTAGATGTAATTGCATATGTGGTGTTGTTTGAATAAACCACACTGATCCACCAAATGTCATTGCATGTGTGTTCTTTTCATAAACCACACTGATCCACTAGATATCATTGCATATGTGCGTTCTTTTCCTAAACCACATGGATCCACTAGATGTCATTTCATGTGTGTTCTTTTCATAAACCACACTGATCCACTAGATGTCATTGCATATGTGTGTTCTTTTCCTAAAGGACATGGATCCACTAGATGTCATTTCATGTGTGTTCTTTTCATAAACCACATTGATCCACTAGATGTCATTGCATATGTTTGTTCTTTTCCTAAACCACATGGAACCAGTAGATGTCATTGCATGTGTGTTCTTTTCGTAAACCACACTGATCCACTAGATGTCATTGCATGTGTGTTCTTTGCATAAACCACACTGATCCATTGGATGTCATTGCATATGTGTGTTCTTTTCCTAAACCACATGGATCCACTATATGTTATTGCATCTAAGTTCTTTTCAGAAACCACACTGATCCACTAGATGTCCTTGCATATGTGTGTTATTTTCCTAAACCACATGGATCCACAGGATGTCATTGCATGTGTGTTCTTTTCATAAACCACACTGATCCAGTAGATGTTATTGCGTGTGTGTTCTTTTCATAAACCACACTGATCCACTAGATGTAATTGCATCTGTGGTGTTGTTTGAATAAACCACACTGATCCACCAAATGTCATTGCATGTGTGTTCTTTTCATAAACCACACTGATCCACTAGATATCATTGCATATGTGCGTTATTTTCCTAAACCACATGGATCCACTAGATGTCATTTCATGTGTGTTCTTTTCATAAACCACACTGATCCACTAGATGTCATTGCATATGTGTGTTCTTTTCCTAAACGACATGGATCCACTAGATGTAATTTCATGTGTGTTCTTTTCATAAACCACATTGATCCACTAGATGTCATTGCATATGTGTGTTCTTTTCCTAAACCACATGGAACCAGTAGATGTCATTGCATGTGTGTTCTTTTCGTAAACCACACTGATCCACTAGATGTCATTGCATGTGTGTTCTTTGCATAAACCACACTGATCCATTGGATGTCATTGCATATGTGTGTTCTTTTCCTAAACCACATGCATCCACTATATGTTATTGCATCTAAGTTCTTTTCAGAAACCACACTGATCCACTAGATGTCCTTGCATATGTGTGTTATTTTCCTAAACCACATGGATCCACTGGATGTCATTGCATGTGTGTTCTTTTCATAAACCACACTGATCCAGTAGATGTCATTGCGTGTGTATTCTTTTCATAAACCACACCGATCCACTAGATGTAATTGCATCTGTGTGTTGTTTGAATAAACCACACTGATCCACCAAATGTCATTGCATGTGTGTTCTTTTCATAAACCACACTGATCCACTAGATATCATTGCATATGTGCGTTCTTTTCCTAAACCACATGGATCCACTAGATGTCATTTCATGTGTGTTCTTTTCATAAACCACACTGATCCACTAGATGTCATTGCATATGTGTGTTCTTTTCCTAAATGACATGGATCGACTAGATGTCATTTCATGTGTGTTCATTTCATAAACCACATTGATCCACTAGATGTCATTGCATATGTGTGTTCTTTTCCTAAACCACATGGAACCAGTAGATGTCATTGCATGTGTGTTCTTTTCATAAACCACATTGATCCACTAGATGTCATTGCATATGTGTGTTCTTTTTCTAACCCAAATGGATCCATTGGATGTCATTGCATATGTGTGTTCTTTTCATAAACCACACTGATCCACTAGATGTCAAGGCATATGTGTGTTCTTTTCATAAACCACACTGATCCACTAGATGTCATTGCATGTGTTTTCTTTTCATAAACCACACTATTCCACTGGATGCCATTGCATATGTGTGTTCTTTTCCTAAACCACATGGATCAACTATATGTCATTACATGTGTGTTCTTTTCATAAACCACACAGATCCAGTAGATGTCGTTGTATGTGTGTTCTTTTCATAAACCACACTGATCCACTAGATGTCATTGCATATGTGTGTTCTTTTCATAAACCACACAGATCCACTTGATGTCATTGCATGTGTGTTCTTTTCATAAACCACACTGATCCACTAGATGTCATTGCATATGTGTGTTCTTTTCCTAAACCACACTGATCCACTGGAGGTAATTCCATGTGTGTTCTTTTCATAAACCACACTGATCCACTAGATGTCATTGCATACGTGTGTTGTTTTCCTAAACCACTTGGTTCCACCAGATGTAATTGCATGTGTGTTCTTTTCATCAACCACACTCATCTCCTAGATGTCACTGCATGTGTGTTCTTTTCATCAACCACACTGATCCACTAGATGTCACTACATGTGTGTTCTTTTAAAAAACCACACTGATCCACTAGATGTCATTGCATATGTGTTTTTTTCCTAAACCACATGGATCCACTAGATGTCATTGCATGTGTGTTCTTTTCGTAAACCACATGGATCCACTAGATGCCATTGCATGTGTGTTCTTTTCATAAACCACACTGATCCACTAGATGTCATTGCATATGTGTTATCATTTCATAAACCACACTGATCCATTGGATGTCATTGCATATGTGTGTTGTTTTCCTAAACCACATGGATCCACTAGATGTCATTGCATGTGTGTTCTTTTCATAAACCACATGGATCCACTATATGTCATTGCATGTGTGTTCTTTTCAGAAACCACACTGATCCACTAGATGTCATTGCATATGTGTGTTCTTTTCTAAACCACATGGATCCACTGGATGTCATTGCATATGTGTGTTCTGTTCATAAACCACATTTATCCACTAGATGTCATTGCATGAGTGTTCTTTTCATAAACCACACTGATCCACTAGATGTCATTGCATATGTGTGTTGTTTTCCTAAACCACATGGATACACCAGATGTAATTGCATGTGTATTCTTTTCATCAACCACACTGATCCACTAGATGTCATTGCATATGTCTGTTCTTTTCATAAACCATACTGATCCACTAGATGTCATTGCATGTGTGTTCTTTTCATAAACCACACTGATCCACTAGATGTCATTGCATATGTGTGTTCTTTTCCTAAACCACATGGATCCACTAGATGTCATTTCATGTGTGTTCTTTTCATAAACCAGACTGATCCACTAGGTGTCATTGCATATGTGTGTTCTTTTCCTAAACCACATGGAACCAGTAGATGTCATTGCATGTCTGTTCTTTTCATAAACCACACTGATCCACTAGATGTCATTGCATATGTATGTTCTTTTTCTAAACCAAATGGATCCACTGGATGTCATTGCATATGTGTGTTCTTTTCATAAACCACACATATCCAGTAGATGTCATTGCATGTGTGTTCTTTTCATAAACCACACTGATCCACTAGATGTCATTGCATATGTGTGTTCTTTTCCTAAACCACACTCTTCCACTGGAGGTAATTCCATGTGTGTTCTTATCATAAACCACACTGATCCACTAGATGTCATTGCATACGTGTGTTATTTTCCTAAACCACTTGGTTCCACCAGATGCAATTGCGTGTGTGTTCTTTTCATCAACCACACTCATCTCCTAGATGTCACTGCATGTGTGTTCTTTTCATCAACCACACTGATCCACTATATGTCACTACATGTGTGTTCTTTTCAAAAACCACACTGATCCACTAGATGTCATTGCATATGTGTTTTTTTCCTAAACCACATGGATCCACTAGATGTCATTGCATGTGTGTTCTTTTCATAAACCACATGGATCCACTAGATGTCATTGCATGTGTGTTCTTTTCATAAACCACACTGATCCACTAGATGTCATTGCATATGTGTGTTCTTTTTCTAAAACACATGGATCCACTGGATGTCATTGAATATGTGTGTTCTTTTCGTAAACCACACTGGTCCACTAGATGTCATTACATGTGTGTTCTTTGCAGAAACCACACTGATCCATTGGATGTCATTGCATATGTGTGTTCTTTTCCTAAACCACATGGATCCACTAGATGTCATTGGATATGTGTGTTCTTTTCTAAACCACATGGATCCACTGGATGTCATTGCATATGTGTGTTCTGTTCATAAACCACATTTATCTACTAGATGTCATTGCATGAGTGTTCTTTTCATAAACCACACTGATCCACTAGATGTCATTGGATATGTGTGTTGTTTTCCTAAACCACATGGATACACCAGATGTAATTGCATGTGCATTCTTTTCATCAACCACACTGATCCACTAGATGTCATTGCATATGTGTGTTCTTTTCATAAACCACACTGATCCACTAGATGTCATTGCATGTGTGTTCTTTTCATAAACCACACTGATCCACTAGATGTCATTGCATATGTGTGTTCTTTTCCTAAACCGTATGGATCCACTAGATGTCATTTCATGTGTGTTCTTTTCATAAACTAGACTGATCCACTAGATGTCCTTGCATATGTGTGTTCTTTTCCTAAACCACATGGAACCAGTAGATGTCATTGCATGTCTGTTCTTTTCATAAACCATACTGATCCACTAGATGTCATTGCATATGTGTGTTCTTTTTCTAAACCAAATGGATCCACTTGATGTCATTGCATCTGTGTGTTCTTTTCATAAACCACACAGATCCAATAGATGTCATTGCATGTGTGTTCTTTTCATAAACCACACTGATCCACTAGATGTCATTGCATGTGTGTTCTTTTCATAAAACACATGGATCCACTATATGTCATTGCATGTGTGTTCTTTTCAGAAACCACACTGATCCACTAGATGTCATTGCATATGTGTGTTCTTTTCTAAACCACATGGATCCACTGGATGTCATTGCATATGTGTGTTCTGTTCATAAACCACATTTATCCACTAGATGTCATTGCATGAGTGTTCTTTTCATAAACCACACTGATCCACTAGATGTCATTGCATATGTGTGTTGTTTTCCTAAACCACATGGATACAACAGATGTAATTGCATGTGTATTCTTTTCATCAACCACACTGATCCACTAGATGTCATTGCATATGTCTGTTCTTTTCATAAACCATACTGATCCACTAGATGTCATTGCATGTGTGTTCTTTTCATAAACCACACTGATCCACTAGATGTCATTGGATATGTGTGTTCTTTTCCTAAACCACATGGATCCACTAGATGTCATTTCATGTGTGTTCTTTTCATAAACCAGACTGATCCACTAGGTGTCATTGCATATGTGTGTTCTTTTCCTAAACCACATGGAACCAGTAGATGTCATTGCATGTCTGTTCTTTTCATAAACCACACTGATCCACTAGATGTCATTGCATATGTATGTTCTTTTTCTAAACCAAATGGATCCACTGGATGTCATTGCATATGTGTGTTCTTTTCATAAACCACACATATCCAGTAGATGTCATTGCATGTGTGTTCTTTTCATAAACCACACTGATCCACTAGATGTCATTGCATATGTGTGTTCTTTTCCTAAACCACACTCTTCCACTGGAGGTAATTCCATGTGTGTTCTTATCATAAACCACACTGATCCACTAGATGTCATTGCATACGTGTGTTCTTTTCCTAAACCACTTGGTTCCACCAGATGTAATTGCATGTGTGTTCTTTTCATCAACCACACTCATCTCCTAGATGTCACTGCATGCGTGTTCTTTTCATCAACCACACTGATCCACTATATGTCACTACATGTGTGTTCTTTTCAAAAACCACACTGATCCACTAGATGTCATTGCATATGTGTTTTCTTCCTAAACCACATGGATCCACTAGATGTCATTGCATGTGTGTTCTTTTCATAAACCACATGGATCCACTAGATGCCATTGCATGTGTGTTCTTTTCATAAACCACACTGATCCACTAGATGTCATTGCATATGTGTGTTCTTTTTCTAAAACATATGGATCCACTGGATGTCATTGAATATGTGTGTTCTTTTCGTAAACCACACTGGTCCACTAGATGTCATTACATGTGTGTTCTTTGCAGAAACCACACTGATCCATTGGATGTCATTGCATATGTGTGTTCTTTTCCTAAACCACATGGATCCACTAGATGTCATTGGATATGTGTGTTCTTTTCTAAACCACATGGATCCACTGGATGTCATTGCATATGTGTGTTCTGTTCATAAACCACATTTATCCACTAGATGTCATTGCATGAGTGTTCTTTTCATAAACCACACTGATCCACTAGATGTCATTGCATATGTGTGTTGTTTTCCTAAACCACATGGATACACCAGATGTAATTGCATGTGTATTCTTTTCATCAACCACACTGATCCACTAGATGTCATTGCATATGTGTGTTCTTTTCATAAACCACACTGATCCACTAGATGTCATTGCATGTGTGTTCTTTTCATAAACCACACTGATCCACTAGATGTCATTGCATATGTGTGTTCTTTTCCTAAACCGTATGGATCCACTAGATGTCATTTCATGTGTGTTCTTTTCATAAACTAGACTGATCCACTAGATGTCCTTGCATATGTGTGTTCTTTTCCTAAACCACATGGAACCAGTAGATGTCATTGCATGTCTGTTCTTTTCATAAACCATACTGATCCACTAGATGTCATTGCATATGTGTGTTCTTTTTCTAAACCAAATGGATCCACTTGATGTCATTGCATCTGTGTGTTCTTTTCATAAACCACACAGATCCAATAGATGTCATTGTATGTGTGTTCTTTTCATAAACCACACTGATCCACTAGATGTCATTGCATATGTGTGTTCTTTTCCTAAACCACTTGGTTCCACCAGATGTAATTGCATGTGTGTTCTTTTCATCAACCACACTCATCTCCTAGATGTCACTGCATGTGTGTTCTTTTCATCAACCACACTGATCCACTAGATGTCACTACATGTGTGTTCTTTTCAAAAACTACAGTGATCCACTAGATGTCATTGCATATGTGTTTTTTCCTAAACCACATGGATCCACTAGATGTCATTGCATGTGTGTTCTTTTCATAAACCACATGGATCCACTAGATGCCATTGCATGTGTGTGTTCTTTTCATAAACCACACTGATCCACTAGATGTCATTGCATATGTGTTATCTTTTCATAAACCACACTGATCCATTGGATATCATTGCATATGTGTGTTCTTTTCCTAAACCACATGGATCCACTAGATGTCATTGCATGTGTGTTCTTTTCATAAACCACATGGATCCACTATATGTCATTGCATGTGTGTTCTTTTTAGAAACCACACAGATCCACTAGATGTCATTGCATATGTGTGTTCTTTTCAAAACCACATGGATCCACTGGATGTCATTGCATATGTGTGTTCTATTCATAAACCACAGTTATCCACTAGATGTCATTGCATGAGTGTTCTTTTCATAAACCACACTGATCCACTAGATGTCATTGCATATGTGTGTTGTTTTCCTAAACCACATGGATACACCAGATGTAATTGCATGTGTATTATTTTCATCAACCACACTGATCCACTAGATGTTATTGCATATGTGTGTTCTTTTCATAAACCACACCGATCCACTAGATGTCATTGCATGTGTGTTCTTTTCATAAACCACACTGATCCACTAGATGTCATTGCATATGTGTGTTCTTTTCCTAAACCACATGGATCCACTAGATGTCATTTCATGTGTGTTCTTTTCATAAACCAGACTGATCCACTAGATGTCATTGCATATGTGTGTTCTTTTCCTAAACCACATGGAACCAGTAGATGTCATTGCATGTCTGTTCTTTTCATAAACCACACTGATTCACTAGATGTCATTGCATATGTATGTTCTTTTTCTAAATCAAATGGATCCACTGGATGTCATTGCATATGTGTGTTCTTTTCATAAACCACACAGATCCAATAGATGTCATTGCATGTGTGTTCTTTTCATAAACCACACTGATCAACTAGATGTCATTGCATATGTGTGTTCTTTTCCTAAACCACACTGATCCACTGGAGGTAATTCCATGTGTGTTCTTATCATAAACCACACTGATCCACTAGATGTCATTGCATACGTGTGTCTTTTCCTAAACCACTTGGTTGCACCAGATGTAATTGCATGTGTGTTCTTTTCATCAACCACACTCATCTCCTAGATGTCACTGCATGTGTGTTCTTTTCATCAACCACACTGATCCACTATATGTCACTACATGTGTGTTCTTTTCAAAAACCACACTGATCCACTAGATGTCATTGCATATGTGTTTTTTTCCTAAACCACATGGATCCACTAGATGTCATTGCATGTGTGTTCTTTTCATAAACCACATGGATCCACTAGATGCCATTGCATGTGTGTTCTTTTCATAAACCACACTGATCCACTAGATGTCATTGCATATGTGTGTTCTTTTTCTAAAACACATGGATCCACTGGATGTCATTGAATATGTGTGTTCTTTTCGTAAACCACACTGGTCCACTAGATGTCATTGCATGTGTGTTCTTTGCAGAAACCACACTGATCCATTAGATGTCATTGCATATGTGTGTTCTTTTCCTAAACCACATGGATCCACTAGATGTCATTGCATATGTGTGTTGTTTTCCTAAACCACATGGATACACCAGATGTAATTGCATGTGTATTCTTTTCATCAACCACACTGATCCACTAGATGTCATTGCATATGTGTGTTCTTTTGATAAACCACACTGATCCACTAAATGTCATTGCATGTGTGTTCTTTTCATAAACCACACTGATCCACTAGATGTCATTGCATATGTGTGTTCTTTTCCTAAACCGCATGGATCCACTAGATGTCATTTCATGTGTGTTCTTTTCATAAACCAGACTGATCCACTAGATGTCCTTGCATATGTGTGTTCTTTTCCTAAACCACATGGAACCAGTAGATGTCATTGCATGTCTGTTCTTTTCATAAACCACACTGATCCACTAGATGTCATTGCATATGTGTGTTCTTTTTCTAAACCAAATGGATACACTGGATGTCATTGCATATGTGTGTTCTTTTCATAAACCACACAGATCCAATAGATGTCATTGCATGTGTGTTCTTTTCATAAACCACATTGATCCACTAAATGTCATTGCATATGTGTGTTCTTTTCACAAACCACACTGATCCACTAGATGTCATTGCATGTGTGTTCTGTTCATAAACCACATGGATCCACTAGATGTCATTTCATGTGTGTTCTTTTCATAAACCACACTGATCCACTAGAGGTCATTGCATGTGCGTTATTTTCATAAACCACATGGATCCACTAGATGTTATTGCATATGTGTTTTCTTTTCATAGATCACACTGATCCATTAGATGTGATTGCATGTGTGTTATTTTCATAAACCACACTGATCACTAGATGTCATTGCATATGTGTGTTCTTTTCCTAAACCACACTGATCCACTGGATGTCATTCATGTACGTTCTTTTCATAAACCACATTGATCCACTAGTTGTCATTGCATATGTGTGTTCTTTTCCTAAACCACATGGATCCACCAGATGTAATTGCATGTGTGTTATTTTCATCAACCACACTGATCCACTAGATGTCATTGCATATGTGTTTTTTTTCTAAACGACATGGATACACTAGATGTCATTGCATGTGTGTTCTTTTCATAAACCACACTGATCCCCTAGATGTCATGGCATGTGTTTTTTTTTCATAAACCACACGGATCCATTGGATGTCATTGCATATGTGTGTTATTTTCCTAAACCACATGGATCCATTAGATGTCATTGCATGTGTGTTATTTTCATAAACCACATGGATCCACTAGATGTCATTGCATGCGTGTTCTTTTTAGAAACCACACTGATCCACAAGATGTTATTAAATATGTGTGTTCTTTTCCTAAACCACATGGATCCACTGGATGTCATTGCATATGTGTGTTATTTTCATAAACCACACTGATCCACTAGATGTCATTGCATGTGTGTTCTTTTCATAAACCACACTGATCCACTGGATGTTATTGCATATGCGTGTTCTTTTCATAAACCACACTGGTCGACTAGATGTCATTGCATGTGTGTGTTCTTTTCATAAACCACACTGGTCCAGTAGATGTCATTTCATACGTGTGTTCTTTTCCTAAACCCTTGGATCCACTAGATGTCATTTCATGTGTGTTCTTTTCATAAACCACACTGATCCACTAGATGTTATTGCATATGTGTGTTCTTTTCCTAAACCATATGGATCCACTGGATGTCATTGCATATGTGTGTTCTTTTCATAAACCACACTGAGCCACTAGATATCATTGCATGTGTGTTCTTTTCATAAACCACACTGATCCACTGGATGTCATTGCATATGTGTGTTCCTTTTTACTAAACCACATGGATCCACTAGATGTCATTTCATGTGTATTCTTTTCATAAACCACACTGATCCACTAGATGTCATTGCATATGTGTGTTCTTTTCGTAAATCATATGGATCCAATGGATTTCATTGCATGTGTATTCATTTCATAAACCACACCGATCCACTAGATGTCATTGTATATGCGTGTTCTTTTCCTAAACCACATGGATCCACTAGATGTAATTGCATGTGTTTTTCTTTTCATCGACCACACCGATCCACTAGATGTCATTTCATATGTGTGTTCTTTTCCTAAACCACGTGGATTCACTAGATGCCATTGCATATGTGTGTTCTTTTCACAAACCACACTGATCCACTAGATGTCATTGCATGTGTGTTCTTTTCATAAACCACATGGATCCACTAGATGTCATTTCATGTGTGTTCTTTTCATAAACCACACTGATCCACTAGAGGTCATTGCATGTGTGTTATTTTCATAAACCACATGGATCCACTAGATGTTATTGCATATCTGTTTTCTTTTCATAAACCACACTGATCCATTAGATGTCATTGCATGTGTGTTCTTTTCATAAACCACACTGATCACTAGATGTCATTGCATATGTCTGTTCTATTCCTAAACCACACTGATCCACTGGATGTCATTGCATGTGCGTTCTTTTCATAAACCACACTGATCCACTAGTTGTCATTGCATATGTGTGTTCTTTTCCTAAACCACATGGATCCACCAGATGTAATTGCATGTGTTTTCTTTTCATCAACCACACTAATCCACTAGATGTCATTGCATATGTGTGTTCTTTTCTTAAACCACATGGATCCACTCGATGTCATTGCATGTGTGTTCTTTTTATAAACCACATGGATCCACTAGATATCATTGCATATGTGTGTTCTTTTTCTAAACCGCATGGATCCACTTGATGTCATTGCATGTGCGTTCTTTTCATAAACCACATGGATCCACTAGATGTCATTGCATGTGTGTTCTTTTCATAAACCACATGGATCCACTGGATGACATTGCATATGTGTGTTCTTTTCATAAAGAACACTGATCCACCCTATGTATTGCATATGTGTGTTCTTTTCATAAACCACACTGATCCACTAGTTGTCATTGCATATGTGTGTTCTTTTCCTAAACCACATGGATCCACCAGATGTAATTGCATGTGTGTTATTTTCATTAACCACACTGATCCCCTAGATGTCATTGCATGTGTTTTTTTTCATAAACCACACTGATCCATTGGATGTCATTGCATATGTGTGTTATTTTCCTAAACCACATGGATCCATTAGATGTCATTTCATGTGTGTTATTTTCATGAACCACATGGATCCACTAGATGTCATTGCATGTGTGTTCTTATTAGAAACCACACTGATCCACAAGATGTTATTACATATGTGTGTTCTTTTCCTAAACCACATGGATCCACTGGATGTCATTGCATATGTGTGTTATTTTCATAAACCACACTGATCCACTAGATGTCATTGCATGTGTGTTCTTTTCATAAACCACACCGATCCACTGGATGTTATTGCATATGCGTGTTCTTTTCATAAACCATACTGATCGACTAGATGTCATTGCATGTGTGTGTTCTTTTCATAAACCACACTGGTCCACTAGATGTCATTTCATACATGTGTTGTTTTGCTAAACCACACTGATCCACTAGATGTCATTTCATGTGTGTTCCTTTCATAAACCACACTGATCCACTATATGTCATTGCATATGTGTGTTCTTTTCCTAAACCACATGGATCCACTAGATGTAATTGCATGTGTGTTCTTTTTGATAAACCACACTCATCCACTGGATGTCATTGCATGTGTGTTCTTTTCATAAACCACACTGATCCACTAGATGTCATTGCATATGTATGTTCTTTTCCTAAACCACATGGATCCACTAGATGTAATTGCATGTGTGTTCTTTTCATCAACCACACTGATCCACTAGATGTCATTGCATATGTGTGTTATTTTCCTAAAACACATGGATCCACTGGATGTCATTGCATGTGCGTTCTTTTCATAAACCACACTGATCCACTAGTTGTCATTGCATATGTGTGTTCTTTTCCTAAACCACATGGATCGACCAGATGTAATTGCATGTGTGTTCTTTTCATCCACCACACTAATCCACTAGATGTCATTGCATATGTGTGTTCTTTTCCTAAACCACATGGATCCACTAGATGTAATTGCATGTGTGTCCTTTGCATCAACCACACCGATCCACTAGATGTCATTGCATATGTGTGTTCTTTTCCTAAACCACATGGATCCACTGGATGTCATTGCATATGTGTGTTCTTTTCATAAACCACACTGATCCACTAGATGTCATTGCATGTGTGTTCTTTTCATAAACCTCACTGATCCATTGGATGTCATTGCATATGTGTGTTCTTTTCCTAAACCACATGGATCCACTAGATGTCATTCCATATGTGTGTTCTTTTCATAAACCACACTGATCCACTGGATGTCATTGCATATGTGTATTCTTTTCATAAATCACACTGATCCACTAGATGTCATTTCATGTGTGTTCTTTTCATAAACCAAACTGATCCACTAGATTTCATTGCATATGTGTGTTCTTTTCTTAAACCACATGGATCCACTAGATGTAATTGTATGTGTGTTCTTTTTGATAAACCACACTCATCCACTAGATGTCATTTCATATGTGTGTTAATTTCCTATACCACATTGATCCTCTGGATGTCATTGCATGTGTGTTCTTTTCATAAACCACACTGATCCACTAGATGTCATTGCATATGTGTGTTCTTTTCCTAAACCACATGGACCCACTAGATGCAATTGCATGTGTGTCCTTTTCATCAACCACACCGATCCACTAGATGTCATTGCATATGTGTGTTCTTTTCCTAAACCACATGGATCCACTGGATGTCATTGCATATGTGTATTCTTTTCATAAACCACATTGATCCACTAGATGTCATTTCATGTGTGTTCTTTTCATAAACCACACTGATCCACTAGATGTCATTGCATATGTGTGTTCTTTTCCTAAACCACATGGATCCACTAGATGTAATTGCCTCTGTGTTCTTTTTGATAAACCACACTCATCCACTAGATGTCATTGCATATGTGTGTTCTTTTCCTATACCACATTGATCCACTGGATGTCATTGCATGTGTGTTCTTTTCATAAACCTCACTGATCCACTAGACGTCATTGCATATGTGTGTTCTTTTCCTAAACCACATGGATCCACTAGATGTAATTGCATGTGTGTTCTTTTCATCAACCACACTGATCCACTAAATGTCATTGCATATGTGTGTTCTTTTCCTAGAACACATGGATCCACTGGATGTCGTTGGATATGTGTGTTCTTTTCGTAAACCACACTGATCCACTAGATGTCGTTGCATGTGTGTTCTTTGCATAAACCACACTGATCCATTGGATGTCATTGCATATGTGTGTTCTTTTCCTAAACGACATGGATCCACTAGATGTCATTTCATGTGTGTTCTTTTCATAAACCACACTAATCCACTAGATGTCATTGCATATGTGTTATCCTAAACTACATTGATCCACTAGATGTCATTTCATGTATGTTCTTTTCATAAACCACACTAGTCCACTAGATGTCATTGCATATGTGTGTTCTTTTCCTAAACCACATGGATCCACTAGATGTAATTGCATGTGTGTCCTTTTCATCAACCACACTGATCCACTAGATGTCATTGCATATATGTGTTATTTTCCTAGAACACATGTATCCACTGGATGTCATTGGATATGTGTGTTCTTTTCGTAAACCACACTGATCCACTAGATGTCGTTGCATGTGTGTTCTTTCCATAAACCACACTGATCCATTGGATGGCATTGCATATGTGTGTTCTTTTCCTAAACGACATGGATCCACTAGATGTCATTTCATGTGTGTTCTTTTCATAAACCACACTAATCCACTAGATGCCATTGCATATGTGTTATCCTAAACTACATTGATCCACTAGATGTCATTTCATGTATGTTCTTTTCATAAACCACACTAGTCCACTAAATGTCATTGCATATGTGTGTTCTTTTCCTAAACCACATGGATCCACTAGATGTAATTGTATGTGTGTTCTTTTTGATAAACCACACTCATCCATTAGATGTCATTTCATATGTGTGTTAATTTCCTATACCACATTGATCCTCTGGATGTCATTGCATGTGTGTTCTTTTCATAAACCACACTGATCCACTAGATGTCATTGCATATGTGTGTTCTTTTCCTAAACCACATGGACCTACTAGATTTAATTGCATGTGTGTCCTTTTCATCAACCACACCGATCCACTAGATGTCATTGCATATGTGTGTTCTTTTCCTAAACCACATGGATCCACTGGATGTCATTGCATATGTGTGTTCTTTTCATAAACCACACTGATCCACTAGATGTCATTGCATGTGTGTTCTTTTCATAAACCACACTGATCCATTGGATGTCATTGCATATGTGTGTTCTTTTCCTAAACCACATGGATCCACTAGATGTAATTGCATGTGTGTTATTTTCATCGACCACACTAATCCACTAGATGTCATTACATATGTGTGTTCTTTTCCTAAACCACATGAATCCACTAGATGTAATTGCATGTGTGTTCTTTTCATCAACCACACTGATCCACTAGATGTCATTGTATATGTGTGTTCTTTTCCTAAACCACATGGATCCACTGGATGACATTGGATATGTGTGTTCTTTTTATAAACCACACTGATCCACTAGATGTCATTGCATGTGTGTTCTTTTCATAAACCACACTAATCCATTGGATTTCATTGCATATGTGTGTTCTTTTCCTAAACCACATGGATCCATTAGATGTCATTGCATGTGTGTTATTTTCATAAACCACATGGATCCACTAGATGTCATTGCATGTGAGTTCTTTTTAGAAACCACACTGATCCACTAGGTGTGATTACATATGTGTGTTTTTTCCTAAACCACATGGATCCACTGGATGTCATTGCATATGTGTGTTATTTTCATAAACCACCACTACTAGGAAACAACTCTTCTGTGGCACACCTTTTTTCAACTTCTGTGGCGCATTTCCTAGTCGCCACTGATACCTCGCCACTGATAACTAACTTCAGTGGCGCATTTCAAAATGCGCCACAGAAGTCTCAAACTTCAGTGGCGCATATGGCCAATATGCCCCACAGAAGTTGTTTTCCAAAATTCAAAAAAAAGGCGGGCCAAATCTAAAACTTCTTTGGCGCATATGGCCAATATGCGCCACAGAAGTTTTAGTCAAATTTCAAAAAAAAACCGGCCCAGATCTGGCCAGAGCTGGGGGTCGCCGGAGGTGGATCAGATGTGATGGCCGGAGGAGAAGGAGGCCGTCGGAGGTGGTCAGAGTAGTAGGAGGAGGAGGCCGCCGGAGGTGGAGGAAGGGCTCGCCGGAGATGGTTGGAGGAGGCCGCCGGAAAATGGTTGGAGGAGACCGCCAGAGATGGTGGTGGTGGAGGAGGTCGCCGGTGGTGTTGGAGGTCGCCGGAGGAGGAGGTCATCTAGGTGGAGGAGGTCACCGAGGTAGCCATGGCCGGAGGTGGATGTCGCCGGAGAGTAGAGGGAGAAGTGTGGAGGGGAGGAATAGTGGAGGGAGAAGTGGAGGAGAAGGGGAGAAGTATGAAGGGGAGGAGAAGTGGAGGGAGAAGTATGGAGGGGAGAAGTATGGAGGGGAGTAGAAGTGGAGGAGAAGGGGAGAAGAAGGAGAAGAAGGGGAGAAGAAGGAGAAGAAGTGGAGGAATATAAGGAGAGGGGCGCTGGCGGGATTCAAATTTCGAATCCCGCCCAAGACTTCTGTGGCGCATATGGTGGAAATGCGCCACAGAAGTTTCTCCCTCTTTTTTATTTTTTTACAGGAAAAAATCTTCTGTCTGCCATAAATTTTTTAGCCGTTGAAATCGAGTAGAAAATTTCGAGACGATGATTTTGATAGGTTAAAGATTTTTTTTCCGACATCGTATGCAAAAGTTAGAGCCGTTTTACCGTGCCATGACCTATTTTTGCAAAATACATCGAAATTTATGTTTTTCAATTTTGTCTAGAGCTATACCCTAAAGTCTAACTACAACTTAAAGGAATTATTTTTTTGAAGTTTCTATCATTTTTGATTATTTTTTACAAAACTAAAAAGGCGATCCACTGAGGGGGGGGTATGATCTATTTTTTCCCCTATATGCTTGTTCTGTGGCGCATACACCTATATGCGCCACAGAAACATCACTTTCTGTGGCGCATATGGACATATGCGCCACAGAAGTTTCTCCTCCTTTTTTTGCTGCTTGGTCCCATTAACCTTCTGTGGCGCATACGTCTATATGCGCCACAGAAGTTTGACACTTCAGTGGCGCACACGAAAATATGCGCCACAGAAATATGGACTTCTGTGGCGCATATTGGTTTCGTGCGCCACTGAAGTGCCAAACTTCTGTGGCGCATTGTTTCTAGTGCGCCACTGATATATATCTGTGGCGCATATATTTACATATGCGCCACTGAATATCTTGTCTATCTATAAGATGTTTCCTAGTAGTGCACACTAATCCACTAGAAGTCATTGCATGTGTGTTCTTTTCATAAACCACACTAATCCACTGGATGTTATTGCACATGCGTGTTCTTTTCATGAACCACACTGATCCACTAGATGTCATTGCATGTGTGTGTTCTTTTCATAAACCACACTGGTCCACTAGATGTCATTGCATATGTGTGTTCTTTTCCTAAACCCTTGGATCCACTAGATGTCATTTCATGTGTGTTCTTTTCATAAACCACATTGATCCACTAGATGTTATTGCATATGTGTGATCTTTTCCTAAACCATATGGATCCACTAGATGTCATTGCATATGTGTATTCTTTTCATAAACCACAATGATCCACTAGATATCATTGCATGTATGTTCTTTTCATAAACCACACTGATCCACTGGATGTCATTGCATATGTGTGTTCTTTTTTCCTAAACCACATAGATCCACTACATGTCATTCCATGTGTGTTCTTTTCATAAACCACATGGATCCAGTAGATGTCATTGCATGTGTGTCCTTTTTATCAACCACACCGATCCACTAGATGTCATTGCATATATGTGTTCTTTTCCTAAACCACACTGATCCACTTGATGTCATTGCATGTGTGTTCTTTTCATAAACCACACTGATCCACTAGATGTCATTGCATATGTGTGTTCTTTTCATAAACCACATGGACCCACTTGATGTCATTGTATATGTGTGTTCTTTTCATAAACCACACAGATCCACTAGATGTCATTGCATATGTGTGTTATTTTCAAAAACCAGACTGATCCACTAGATGTCATTGCATGTGTGTTCTTTTCATAAACCACACTGATCCACTAGATGTCATTGCATATGTGTGTTCTTTTCTTAAACCACACTGATCGACTAGATGTCATTGCATGCGTGTTCTTTTCATAAACCATATTGATCCACTAGATGTCATTGCATATGTGTGTTCTATTCCTAAAGCACATGGATCTACTAGATGTCATTTCATGTGTATTCTTTTCATAAACCACACTGATCCACTAGATGTCATTGCATATGTGTGTTCTTTTCCTAAACCATATGGATCCAATGGTTGTCATTGCATGTGTGTTCTTTTCATAAACCACACCGATCGACTGGATGTCATTGCATATGTGTGTTCTTTTCCTAAACCACATGGATCCACTAGATGTAATTGCATGTGTGTTCTTTTCATCAACCACACCGATCCACTAGATGTCATTGCATATGTGTGTTCTTTTCCTAAACCACATGGATCCACTAGATGTCATTGCATATGTGTGTTCTTTTCATAAACCACACTGATCCACTAGATGTCATTGCATGTGTGTTCTTTTCATAAACCACACTAATCCATTGGATGTCAGTGCATATGTGTGTTATTTTCCTAAACCACATGGATCCACTAGATGTCATCGCATGTGTGTTATTCTCATAAACCAGATGGTTCCACTAGATGTCCTTGCATGTGTTTTTTTTTCAGAAACCACACTGATCCACTAGATGTCATTGCATATGTGTGTTCTTTTCCTAAACCACATGGATCCAGTGGATGTCATTGCATATGTGTGTTCTTTTCATAAACCACACTGATCCACTAGATGTCGTTTCATGTGTGTTCTTTTCATAAACCACACTGATCCACTAGATGTCATTGCATATGTGTGTTCTTTTCCTAAACCACATGGATCCACGAGATGTCATTGCATGTGTGTTCTATTCATAAACCACACTGATCCACTAGATGTTATTGCATATATGTGTTCTTTTCAGAAACCACACTGATCCGCTAGATATCATTGCATGTGTGTTCTTTTCATAAACCACAATGATCCACTGGATGTCATTGCATATGTGTGTTCTTTTTTCCAAAACCACAGGGATCCACTACATGTCATTGCATGTGTGTTCTTTTCATAAACCACATGGATCCAGTAGATGTCATTGCATGTGAGTTCTTTTCATAAACCACACTGATCCACTAGATGTCATTGCATATGTCTGTTCTTTTCCTAAACGACATTGATCTACTTGATGTCATTGCATGTGCGTTCTTTTTATAAACCACACTGATCCACTAGATGTCATTGCATATGTGTGTTCTTTTCGTAAACCACATGGATCCAGTTGATGTCATTGTATATGTGTGTTCTTTTCATAAACCACATAGATCCACTAGATGTCATTGCATATGTGTGTTCTTTTCCTAAACCACACTGATCCACCAGATGTCATTGCATATGTGTGTTCTTTTCCTAAACCACATGGATCCACTCGATGTCATTGCATGTGTGATCTTTACATAAACCACATGGATCCACTAGATGTCATTGCATATGTGTGTTCTTTTTCTAAACCACATGGATCCGTTGGATGTCATTGCATCTGCGTTCTTTTCATAAACTACATGGATCCACTAGATGTCATTGCATGTGTGTTCTTTTCATAAACCACATCGATCCACTGGATGTCATTGCATATGTGTGTTCTTTTCATAAACAACACTGATCCGATGGATGTATTGCATATGTGTGTTCTTTTGATAAACCACATGGATCCACTAGATGTCATTGCATGTGTGTTCTTTTCATAAACCACATCGATCCACTAGATGACATTGCATATGTGTGTTCTTTTCATAAACAACACTGATCCAATGGATGTATTGCATATGTGTGTTCTTTTCATAAACCACACTGATCCACTAGATGTCACTTCATGTGGGTTCTTTTCATAAACCACACTGATCCACTAGATGTCATTGCATATGTGTGTTCTTTTCCTAAACCACATGGATCCACTAGATGTCATTGCATGTGTGTTCTTTTCATAAACCACATGGATCCACTAGATGCCATTGCATACGTGTTATTTTCATAAAACACACTAATCCACTAGATGTCATTCCATATGTGTGTTCTTTTCATAAACCACACTGATCCACTAGATGTCATTGCATATGTGTATTCTTTTCATAAACCACACTGATCCACTAGATGTCGTTTCATGTGTGTTCTTTTCATAAACCACACTGATCCACTAGATGTCATTGCATATGTGTGTTCTTTTCCTAAACCACATGGATCCACGAGATCTAATTGCATGTGTGTTCTTTTTGATAAACCACACTCATCCACTAGATGTCATTGCATATGTGTGTTCTTTTCCTATACCACATTGATCCACTGGATGTCATTGCATGTGTGTTCTTTTCATAAACATCACTGATCCACTTGATGTCATTGCATATGTGTGTTCTTTTCCTAAACCACATGGATCCACTAGATGTAATTGCATGTGTGTTCTTTTCATCAACCACACTGATCCACTAGATGCCATTGCATATGTGTGTTCTTTTCCTAAAACACATGGATCCACTGGATGTCATTGGATATGTGTGTTCTTTTCGTAAACCACACTGATCCAGTAGATGTTATTGCATATATGTGTTCTTTTCATAAACCACACTGATCCACTAGATGTCATTGCATGTGTGTTCTTTTCATAAACCATACTGATCCACTAGATGTCATTGCATATGTGTGTTCTTTTCCTAAACCACATGGATCCACTAGATGTCATTTCATGTGTGTTCTTTTCATAAACCGCACTAATCCACTAGATGTCATTGCATATGTGTGTTCTTTTTTCCTAAACCATATGGATCCACTTGATGTCATTGCATATGTGTGTTCTTTTCATAAACCACACTGATCCACTAGATATCATTGCATATGTGTGTTCTTTTCATAAACCACACTGATCCACTAGATATCATTGCATGTGTGTTCTTTTCATAAACCACAATGATCCACTGGATGTCATTGCATATGTGTGTTCCTTTTTCCTAAACCACATGGATCCACTACATGTCATTACATGTGTATTCTTTTCATAAACCACATGGATCCAGTAGATGTCATTGCATGTGTGTTCTTTTCATAAACCACACTGATCCACTAGATGTCATTGCATATGTGTGTTCTTTTCCTAAACCACATGGATCCACTAGATGTCATTGCATGTGCGTTCTTTTCATAAACCACATGGATCCACTAGATGTCATTGCATGTGTGTTCTTTTCATAAACCACATCGATCCACTGGATGACATTGCATATGTGTGTTTTTTTCATAAACAACACTGATCCAATGGATGAATTGTATATGTGTGTTCTTTTCATAAACCACACTGATCCACTAGATGTCACTGCATGTGTGTTCTTTTCATAAACCACACTGATCCACTAGATGTCATTGCATATGTGTGTTCTTTTCCTAAACCACATGGATCCACTAGATGTCATTGCATGTGTGTTCTTTTCATAACCCACATGGATCCACTAGATGCCATTGCATACGTGTTCTTTTCATAAAACACACTAATCCACTAGATGTCATTCCATACGTGTGTTCTTTTCATAAACCACACTGATCCACTGGATGTCATTGCATATGTGTATTCTTTTCAGAAACCACACTGATCCACTAGATGTCATTTCATGTGTGTTCTTTCAATAAACCACACTGATCCACTAGATGTCATTGCATATGTGTGTTCTTTTCCTATACCACATTGATCCACTTGATGTCATTGCATGTGTGTTCTTTTCATAAACATAACTGATCCACTTGATGTCATTGCATATGTGTGTTCTTTTCCTAAAACACATGGATCCACTGGATGCCATTGGATATGTGTGTTCTTTTCGTAAACCACACTGATCCACTGGATGTTATTGCATATATGTGTTCTTTTCATAAACCACACTGATCCACTAGATGTCATTGCATGTGTGTTCTCTTCATAAACCACACTGCTCCACTAGATGTTATTGCATATGTTTGTTCTTTTCCTAAACCACATGGATCCACTAGATGTCATTTCATGTGTGTTCTTTTCATAAACCACACTAATCCACTAGATGTCATTGCATATGTGTGTTCTTTTTCCTAAACCATATGGATCCACTTGATGTCATTGCATATGTGTGTTCTTTTCATAAACCACACTGATCCACTAGATATCATTGCATGTGTGTTCTTTTCATAAACCACAATGATCCACTGGATGTCATTGCATATGTGTGTTCTTTTTTCCTAAACCACATGGATCCACTACATGTCATTACATGTGTGTTCTTTTCATAAACCACATGGATCCAGTAGATGTCATTGCATGTGTGTTCTTTTCATAAACCACACTGATCCACTAGATGTCAATGCATATGTGTGTTCTTTTCCTAAACCACACTGATCTACTTGATGTCATTGCATGTGCGTTCTTTTCATAAACCATACTGATCCACTAGATGTCATTGCATATGTCTGTTCTTTTCGTAAACCACATGGATCCACTTGATGTCATTGTATATGTGTGTTCTTTTCATAAACCACACAGATCCACTAGATGCCATTGCATATGTGTGTTCTTTTCCTAAACCACCTGGATCCACTCGATGTCATTGCATGTGTGTTCTTTTCATAAACAACATGGATCCACTCGATGCCATTGCATATGTGTGTTCTTTTCATAAACCACATGGATCCACTAGATGCCATTGCATATGTGTGTTCTTTTTCTAAACCACATGGATCCACTGGATATCATTGCATGTGCGTTCTTTTCATAAAGCACATGGATCCACTAGATGTCATTGCATGTGTGTTGTTTTCATAAACCACATCGATCCACTGGATGACATTGCATATGTGTGTTCTTTTCATAAACAACACTGATCCAATGGATGTATTGCATATGTGTGTTCTTTTCATAAACCACATTGATCCACTAGATGTCACTACATGTGTGTTCTTTTCATAAACCACACTGATCCACTAGATGTCATTGCATATGTGTGTTCTTTTCCTAAACCACATGGATCCACTAGATGTCATTGCATGTGTGTTCTTTTCATAAACCACATGGATCCACTAGATGCCATTGCATACGTGTTCTTTTCATAAAACACACTAATCCACTAGATGTCATTACATCTGTGTGTTCTTTTCATGAACCACACGGATCCACTGGATGTCATTGCATATGTGTATTCTTTTCATAAACCACACTGATCCACTAGATGTCATTTCATGTGTGTTCTTTTCATAAACCACACTGATCCACTAGATGTCATTGCATATGTGTGTTCTTTTCCTAAACCACATGGATCCACTAGATGTCATTGCATGTGTGTTCTTTTCATAAACCACATGGATCCACTAGATGCCATTGCATACGTGTTCTTTTCATAAAACACACTAATCCACTAGATGTCATTCCATATGTGTGTTCTTTTCATAAACCACACTGATCCACTGGATGTTATTGCATATATGTGTTCTTTTCATAAACCACACTGATCCACTAGATGTTATTGTATGTGTGTTCTTTTCATAAACCACACTGATCCACTAGATGTGATTGCATATGTGTGTTCTTTTCCTAAACCACACTGATCTACTTGATGTCATTGCATGTGCATTCTTTTCATAAACCATAATGATCCACTAGATGTCATTGCATATGTGCGTTCTTTTCGTAAACCACATGGATCCACTTGATGTCATTGTATATGTGTGTTCTTTTCATAAACCACACAGATCCACTAGATGCCATTGCATATGTGTGTTCTTTTCCTAAACCACACTGATCCACTAGATGTCATTGCATATGTGTGTTCTTTTCCTAAACCACCTGGATCCTTCGATGTCATTGCATGTCTGTTCTTTTCATAAACCACATGGATCCACTAGATGCCATTGCATATGTGTGTTCTTTTTCTAAACCACATGGATCCACTGGATGTCATTGCATGTGCGTTCTTTTCACAAACCACATGGATCCACTTGATGTCATTGCATGTGTGTTGTTTTCATAAACCACATCGATCCACTAGATGACATTGCATATGTGTGTTCTTTTCATAAACAACACTGATCCAATGGATGTATTGCATATGTGTGTTCTTTTCATAAACCACACTGATCCACTAGATGTCACTACATGTGTGTTCTTTTCATAAACCACACCGATCCACTGGATGTTATTGCATAGATGTGTTCTTTTCATAAACCACATTGATCGACTAGATGTCATTGCATGTGTGTTCTTTTCATAAACCACACTGATCCACTAGATGTTATTGCATATGTGTGTTCTTTTCCTAAACCACATGGATCCACTAGATGTCATTTCATGTGTGTTCTTTTCATAAACCACACTAATCCACTAGATGTCATTGCATATGTGTGTTCTTTTCCTAAACCATATGGATCCACTTGATGTCATTGCATATGTGTGTTCTTTTCATAAACCACACTGATCCACTAGATATCATTGCATGTGTGTTCTTTTCATAAACCACAATGATCCACTGGATGTCATTGCATATGTGTGTTCTTTTTTTCTAAACCACATGGATCCACTACATGTCATTACATGTGTGTTCTTTTCATAAACCACATGGATCCAGTAGATGTCATTGCATGTGTGTTCTTTTCATAAACCACACTGATCCACTAGATGTCATTACATATGTGTGTTCTTTTCCTAAACCACACTGATCTACTTGATGTCATTGCATGTGCGTTCTTTTCATAAACCATACTGATCCACTAGATGTCATTGCATATGTGTGTTCTTTTCGTAAACCACATGGATCCACTTGATGTCATTGTATATGTGTGTTCTTTTCATAAACCACACAGATCCACTAGATGCCATTGCATATTTGTGTTCTTTTCCTAAACCACACTGATCCACTAGATGTCATTGCATATGTGTGTTCTTTTCCTAAACCACCTGGATCCACTCGATGTCATTGCATGTGTGTTCTTTTCATAAACCACATGGATCCACTAGATGCCATTGCATATGTGTGTTCTTTTTCTAAACCACATGGATCCACTGGATGTCATTGCATGTGTGTTCTTTTCACAAACCACATGGATCCACTAGATGTCATTGCATGTGTGTTGTTTTCATAAACCACATCGATCCACTGGATGATATTGCATATGTGTGTTCTTTTCATATACAACACTGATCCAATGGATGTATTGCATATGTGTGTTCTTTTCATAAACCACACTGATCCACTAGATGTCACTACATGTGTGTTCTTTTCATAAACCACACTGATCCACTAGATGTCATTGCATATGTGTGTTCTTTTTCCTAAACCACATGGATCCACTAGATGTCATTGCATGTGTGTTCTTTTCATAAACCACATGGATCCACTAGATGCCATTGCATACGTGTTCTTTTCATAAAACACACTAATCCACTAGATGTCATTCCATCTGTGTGTTCTTTTCATAAACCACAGGGATCCACTGGATGTTGTTGCATATGTGTATTCTTTTCATAAACCACACTGATCCACTAGATGTCATTTCATGTGTGTTCTTTTCATAAACCACACTGATCCACTAGATGTCATTGCATATGTGTGTTCTTTTCCTAAAACACATGGATCCACTAGATGTAATTGCATGTGTGTTCTTTTTGATAAACCACACTCATCCACTAGATGTCATTGCATATGTGTGTTCTTTTCCTATACCACATTGATCCACTGGATGTCATTGCATGTGTGTTCTTTTCATAAACATCACTGATCCACTTGATGTCATTGCATATGTGTGTTCTTTTCCTAAACCACATGGATCCACTTGATGTAATTGCATGTGTGTTCTTTTCATCAACCACACTGATCCACTAGATGTCATTGCATATGTGTGTTCTTTTCCTAAAACACACGGATCCACTGGATGTCATTGGATATGTGTGTTCTTTTCGTAAACCACACCGATCCACTAGATGTCATTGCATGTGTGTTCTTTGCATAAACCACACTGATCCATTGGATGTCATTGCATATGTGTGTTCTTTTCCTAAACGACATTGATCCACTAGATGTCATTTCATGTGTGTTCTTTTCATAAACCACACTAATCCACCATATGTCATTGCATATGTGTTATCCTGAACCACATTGATCCACTAGATGTCATTTCATGTGTGTTCTTTTCATAAACCACACTAATCCACTAGATGTCATTGCATATGTGTTATCTTTTCCTAAACCACACTCCTATCCTAAACCATATCCGTTAATTAGAAACAAAAGTTATAGCAGTATAAAGTAACAGATCCATCCTCCTTCTCGCTTACCAATGAGAAAGTGGAGGAACAACCCATCTGTTGGCAGTTTTATTAATCATTCCATGAATATTGCACTATTTACTAGTCAGATATTTAGTCAAATTAAAGACGGTACTTTAGTTATATTTGTCTATGATCGAGAAACTTTGCTCCAAGTCGTCCATAACCGCGGACACGGCTTTCAGAAAGATTTACCCTGCAGGTGTGCACAAATAGCAACACACACACGATCGACCTCGGAAAAACCAAATCAAAACCCAACGAGGCTTTCACGACAAAGCATTCACAGGATTCATAAAATATTTCAGGGGGCCACCCCATTAAGCTACCCGCAACGAAGTTGGCCGGCTCCGAGACGGACCCAAGGTTTGTGTCAATGGCTGTAAACGACTGGGAACCCAGAAGTGTGACTAGGCTTGTCGATACCGCGAAAACATTCCACGATCCAAAACAGTACAGGTGGTCCACGCACAATCTTAAATAAAGCAGTAAAACATGGCATAGGTACAGGATAGTAATAAAGCCCCAAACTACTTTGTGGCCCCAAGAAATAAGAAATGAATCGAACTCGCTCTAAGGGGATTCATGGTCCCATATGCGGATAGTGCGATAGTCAAGGAACAGGTATCAAGTACTCGGGGTCCTACGTGACACAAGTGGACATCAAAACCAAATAACAGATATTGCCCACCGGTGCCTCTTTCATTAGTTATCCCATTACTACTCAGCTTAAGTTGTTTAGGTACCTCGTTATCCATCAGACACTCACATACCCTACACATGCTGTTCTACGACTCGCATGGCTCAAACAACTCCTGTAGTAAGGGCTCATGGGATGGAGGAACAAGCTCGGTGGGGTTTAAAGTACATGTTATGCAGTACTTGTGATTCAATTTAATGCATTCGCGACTCAATGATGCAAGAATAAGATAGAGGCAATAGGTACTATATGTATGCAAGCATGTGGTAGTGCTTGCCTGGCAGCTCAGTTGAAGCGAGGGATGGATCTGGGTAGTACTCCTGGGATTCCTGGTAATTCCCCTGCTCGGCGTCTATTCGAAAGAAGAACCAAACAAACAAGGACCAACATAAATAAAGTGCACAAGCATATAAATAAAATGCGACAAGCAAACAAGAATGCCATGATGAATGATGCACAAATTACATGGCAATAATGTAGCATGGCAAGGTGAGGTGTGGGGACAAGAATAAATCATTTTATTAATTATTTGGTCAAGTTTTATTGCCATAAACAGTTCTGATTTTTAATAATGACATGATGCATGCTTCAATTCATATCATGGAATGCATAAACAGAACGGACTCGTCGCGCTGATCGATTTAGGCATATTATTTGTCAAATTCGGAGTTATAGAATTAAAGTTATTAATTAATTAAGAAAAGGCATTTTTATTGCAATTAAACAATTTCGAAAATTTAAATAAGTCAAACATTATTTTGGCTGGCAAATTTGAATTCCTCACATTTTTCTGATTCAAAAACATATATTATTTGTATTATTTGGATTTATCAATAAAAAGTTATTAATTTCTGGATTTAAAATCATATTAAACATTTCTGAAATTTTATTATTTTTGAAAAAGATGGCGGGAACATTTCTTACCCTGGGGCACTCTACCCACAGTCACAGAGACGCAGGGCCATTGTGCTGACTGTGAGCTGACGTGGCAGGAGCTTGCGGGTGTGACAAGTGGCAAAGAGGAGGACTACGGTTGAGGCTACAAAAAGGCCAGGGGGCTTTTTACAAAACCGTCTTGGCTGCCTTGTTGTTATTACTGACGAAACTGAATTCGAGTTGATTTCCACGGCTAGATGATCCGATTTTGCGAGGAAGCTAGAGACCAAATGAGGTCAAAGTTGACATATCCGTAAAAACGAACGTTGGAGATCTCACTCAGCTCTACAACTACCGTGTACAAAGTTTTCCCAACGGAGGCCTGTAGCTCTCGAGAATCTTCGCTGAACCGAGGGAAACTAGCTGGGTGCAAACTGACGGAACTTATCTGAATCTCACTAACAGGAAACCGTGAAGGGCGGCCGACTTCGGATGAAGATGGAGAGCCATCCGCTGGGAATTTGAAGATACCGCAAAAAGAAAAGTTGGAGAAGGTTGTCTTTTCTACAACTTTCGGGTTACAAGTTTCCTCGGAGGAAGGTTGCAGCGACCAAGATCTTACAGTGAACATGGAGCAAAACAGGTGTTAACTAAACTCGAACTCCGACAGATTTACAGTGATATATGCCGAATTTTGTCAAAAGATTGCAAGAGATTTACTGGGTGGTTTTTGGCGCGGTTTGATTCCGCGGAGAGAGGGGACAAAGGTCTGTGCAACTATGGAAATATCTTTGGCTGAGGTGCTCTAGGCGCTAGGAGAGCGTGTGAAGAACAGGGGTCGCACGGGCGCTCTGCTGTTGCCGTGCGCGGCGAGCAGATGTCCTGCACACGCGGGTGCGGGGAACGTCTGATGTGCCTGGCGTGCGCGGCAGATGCTGGCGGGGCCGCGCCGCGAGCGGGGCTTGCTAGACGTGCGCGGGACGGCGGGGCGAGGCGGGAGAGCTGTGGTGGTGCACGGAGAGGACAGAGGGGAGCGGGGCAGATCGATGGGAGGTGAGGCTCACCTTGCGTGCGCGGGTGTGCTAGGACGGCGAGATGCGGGCGTCAGGGTGATGGTACTCCGGGGCATCGGCCTTTGCGTCCTGAAGATCAAGAAGGTCCTCGGGCTCCTGGAGGATGGCCGGGACACGGCGCCTACGGCGACATCGGCGGTAGAGCCATGTCGGCGGCTAGGGTTTTGCTGAGAGGGGAAGGTGGAGAGGAGTGGGTGCGATGGGGCGCTGCTTTACTGGCGGCTTCTTTATGCAGAGGAGAGGACGAGATGAGGCAGGCGCTCGGCTGGCTGCTCGCTCACGTGTTGCGTCCAGGAAGAGAAACAGGACCCGGCCAGCTGGTTTGGTTCGACCGAGAGAAAGAGAGGGAGAGGCGCGCGAGCAGCGGTCTGGTGCAGGGACAACAGGAGAGGGGAGAGACTGGGCCTAGGTTTAGCCGAGTTGGGTCTGAACCTGTTGATCGGGAGGGTTGGGTTTAGAGATGGTGTAGGTGTTTGCGTCTGGGGCTGACCGATCGATCGGTTCAGGTGGTGTCCATGAATGGTGCTAGGAGGATGGCCATGTTTAAGTAGATCGATTTAGCTAGCTAGGAAAAATAGCTCGGTTGGAGAGAGAAGAGATATTAGCTTGTACACGTACCTGAGGTACATACACAGTTAGGATTTTAGCTAGGTGAGAGGTAAGGTGTGTATGTGTATAAAGAAGAAGGGGATTAGAGTTTTGATATTGTCCAAACTAGACTAGATGGGACTAGTTTTAGACAAAACTTTAGACGTATTTAGTGTCAAAGATTTAGGCAGAGATCAAGAGACAAAATTAAATAAATATTAGAGATG
This sequence comes from Avena sativa, assembly GCA_916181665.1. Taxonomy (NCBI): domain Eukaryota; kingdom Viridiplantae; phylum Streptophyta; class Magnoliopsida; order Poales; family Poaceae; genus Avena; species Avena sativa. The sequence continues at coordinate 353,714,018 of OV702289.1, read as the reverse complement.
GAGTCTTTATTTAGATAGCTAGATTAGCTAGGAAAACTTGGTAGATGGAGTGTAGATATAGGATTTGATCAAAAATTTGAACAAACAAACTAGTGCAAAAGAATTTGAATAAAAGAGAGGTCACTAGTGGCATTGATATCACATGTGATTAGGGCTAATATTTGAGAGAGGCAAGCACTAGGATTGAATAGAAGGAGATGGAGAGGAAAGGTAGAATGGACACCACACCCAAAATAAAAGATTGAGGTAAAAGGGAAGGTGGAGGGTTTTATTTGCATGAGACATGCAAGATTACATCCATGCATGCATGATGTATTAAGATGGTGAAACATATCACATGTGTCTGAGTGTATGAGATAGGTAGATTGGATCCATACAAATATATGTGGCCTAGTTTTAAATACTAACAACAAAAGGCCACATACATGTATATGGTGGAAAAATAGATGATATCAAAGGAGAGGTGTATGGCATGTTAGTAGATGGAATGGGAAGTAAAAGATATGCCCTCAGCTCAACTTGGGCATTTAACATATATCAAAAGCCAAATAGGATTTAGTAAGAACCAAATGCAATGTATCAAGAGGCAAATACAATTAATAGATGCATATGAGACAAGATCCAAAAGAAAAGGGTTTTATATGATGCTCAAATGCAAGGTGGCATGATGACATGAGCATGATATAATTATGATGCAACAATTATATGTAGGAAGTAGCATTTTATTATTAGACCATGTAGCATTACAGATGTTAGATAGATGGGATGCTACAACTCTCCCCCACTAAACAGGAATCTCGCCCCGAGATTCTAGGAAGAAGAAGAAGACACGAAGAGGGTAGGATACTTGGCACGAAGCTCATCCTCGCGTTCCCAAGTGGCTTCATCAACGGAATGGTGCGACCACTGCACCTTGCAGAATTTTATAGACTTGTTGCGAGTCTTTCTTTCTGCGACTTCTAGGATTTTTGTGGGGTGTTCTTGATAAGACAGATTTTCTTGGAGATTGATAAGCTCATGGTCCACGGTCCTGCCGGGATCCTTGAAGCACTTCTTGAGTTGAGAGATATGGAAAACATCATGGACCTTGAGTTTTTCAGGGAGCTCAAGAGCATAAGCAACTTCTCCTCTTCTTCCATGAACTTTGAAAGGACCGATGTATCGAGGAGCCAGCTTCCCTTTGATACCAAACCAATGTGTGCCTCTCATGGGAGTGCCACGAAGGTAAACGAGATCACCAGGGACATACTCCATGTCCGTGTGTTTTCTGTCATAGTTGCTCTTCTGGCGACTTTGAGCAACCTTCAAGTTTTCGAGAATGATGTGAACCTTCTCCTCCGCTTGAGTTACAATGTCGAGGCCAAACAATGTTCTTTCACCTGCGCCCGACCAACCAATCGGAGTTCTGCATTTGCGGCCATAGAGAACCTCAAATGGTGCCATCTTTAGACTCTTCTGGAAGCTGTTGTTATAAGAGAATTCAGCATAAGGAAGGCATTCTTCCCACTTCATGCTGAAAGAGATGACGCAAGCACGGAGCATATCTTCCAGAATCTGATTGATCCTTTCAACTTGTCCTTGCGACTGAGGGTGATAGGTAGTGCTGAAGTTCAACTTTGTTCCCAAAGAATTTTGGAAACTTCCCCAAAACTTGGAAGTGAAGATGCTTCCACGGTCTGAGCTGATCTCAAGAGGAACCCCATACAGAGAGACAATTCTATTGATATAGAGCTCAGCCAACTGAATTGCAGAAATTGTTTCCTTGACAGGAAAGAAGTGAGCCACTTTATAAAGCCTGTCGATGACAACAAAGATTGCATTGTTGCCCTTCTGTGACCTTGGAAACCCAGTTATGAAGTCCATCTCTACTTTCTCCCATTTCCATTCCGGAGGCTTCAATTGTTGAAGAAGACCAGAAGGTTTTTGATGGACAGCTTTCACTTTGCAGAAGACATCACACTCTGAGACATACTTGGCACAGTCATGTTTCAATCCAGGCCACCAATACTATGTTTTCAGGTCCATATACATCTTTGTGCTGCCAGGGTGGATAGAAAGAAGAGAATCATGAGCTTCCTTGAGTACTTGCTCTCTTAAGCCGGGAAGTTCTAGAACAATCATCCGATGATCATAGAAAAGAGTGCCCTGATCATCCAAGTGGTAAGACTCATACTTAGGATTCTGAGACTTGATGGCGAACTGTTTGCAGAAAGGATCATCAAGCTGAGCTGAGCGAATCTTTTCTTCCAAGGAAGGAGTAGCTACCAAGTTGGCAAGATAGCCATGGGGTACAAGCTCGAGGTTCAGTTGACGGAATTCCTCGCACAAGAGAGGTTGTTGCTGTTCCACCATGAGGTTGTTCACATATGCCTTACGACTGAGGGCATCGGCCATCACATTTGCTTTGCCCGGAGTGTAGTTGATCAAAAGATCAAAGTCGTTGATGGTTTCAATCCATCTCCTTTGGCGAAGGTTGAGGTCTAGTTGAGTGAAGATATACTTCGGGCTTTTGTGGTCAGAGAAGTTCTCACAACGGTTCCCAAGCAAGTAGTGCCTCCATACTTTTAGAGCGAAGACAACCGCTGCAAGTTCAAGATCATGTGTTGGATAGTTGAGCTCATGATTTTTCAACTGACGAGAGGCATAAGCAACCACTTGGTTATCTTGCATGAGGACCGCGCCAAGTCCTTGGAGAGAGGCATCACAAAAGATCTGAAAAGGCTTTGATGTATCTAGAGGAATCAAGACTGGTGTGGAAGTGAGCTTCTCTTTGAGTGTTTCAAAGCTAGCTTGACATGCAGGAGACCAAAAGTATTTCTTGCCTTTCTTGAGGAGATCGGTAAGCTGCTTCGCAATCTTTGAGAAGTTCTGAACGAAGTGATGGCAGTAACTAGCTAAACCTAGGAAACTCCGGACTTCTTTGACATTTTCGGGTGGAAGCCACTCGACAATTGTCCGAACAGTTTCTGGGTTGACGGCAATGCCCTTAGCAGAGATGACGTGACCAAGATAGGTGACTTCGGGAAGCCAAAATTCACACTTGGAGAACTTTGCATACAGGCGGTTCTCATGAAGCTTGTTTAGGACACACCGAAGGTGTTCTTCATGTTCTTCCTTTGACTTAGAATAGACTAGAATGTCATCCAGATATACCACGACGAACTTATCAAGATACTCCATGAAAACCGAGTTCACAAGCCTCGAGAAGGTGGCAGGTGCGTTGGTGAGACCGAAGGACATGACCAGTACACGCCATAGCGGGTGGTGAAAACTATTTTGGGAACATCCTCCTTGCGGATCTTGATTTGATGATAACCACTTCTGAAGTCAATCTTAGAGAATACCACAGCTCCAGCTAGCTGATCGAAGAGATCATTAATCCGCGGAAGGCGATATTTATTCTTAATGGTTTTTGCATTGAGAGCTCGATAGTCAACACAAAGTCTATCAGTCTGGTCTCGCTTCTTCACAAAGATTGTTGGGCTGCCCCAAGAGGAAGTGCTATGCTGAATGAAACCCAACTTCTCTTGTTCATCAAGCTGACGTTTGAGTTCAGCCAACTTAGCAGGACCCATTTTATAAGGCCGCTTGGAGATAGGAGCGGTTCCAGGTTCAAGCTCAATCACAAACTCGACCTCTCGGTCAGGAGGCATACCTGGTAACTCTTCAGGAAAAACATCTGGGAACTCACAGACCACCGGAACACTCTGAATAGCCTCCATAGCATCAACATTCAGAGCCGCCAACGAGAAAAGCTGAATTGCAGGAGTCAGACTTGGAGAATAGACTATATGGCCTTCAGGAATTTTCAGAGAAACCGAGCATTCAGCACAATCAATCACAGCTGCATTTGCCGTTAACCAATCCATGCCCAAGATGACATCAATGTCAGAGTTGCCAAGAATGATTAAGGAAGCCAGAAATGAAGAACCGCCAATTAGAATTTGATTGCCATGACTGATCTTGGTAGATAACATTCTTGCCCTAGGAGAAAGAACCATTAACTTTTTATCCAGTTGGTCTATAATTAGCTCATGCTCATTTGCAAACTTGTGAGAAACAAAAGAATGCGATGCACCAGAATCAAACAAAACTCGTGCAGGAACTGAGTTAACGAGAAGCATACCCATCACAACTCCAGGTGTATGCTCAGCTTGAGCAACGTTGACACAGTTGGCACGAGCAACAGTGGACCCGGGCTTGGTGTTGATGTTGAGAGCCCGAGGTGGAGGTGCACGAACCATAGAAGAACTTGCTGTAGGTCTTGGAGGTGGTGGAGGAAGAGCTTTGTTGTTCATGGGACAACTCCAGTGTTGATGCCCAGTGTTCCCACAAGTGTAACAAGCACCAGGTGGACGTGGAGCAGCATAGCCAGGGACTCCGCCAGGCGCTCCAGGGTAGTTGTGGTTGTAGCCCCTAGGAGCCGCGGTGAAGGAGTTTGGTGGCCTTGCCGCGTAGCTTGAAGGTCTTGGTGGAGCCGGGAGTGGCGGTGCAGTATTAGGAACCCACACGCGGTGCTTAGAAGGAGCTGTCATAGCTGAAGAGCTTGCTGCGTCACGACTGTGTTTCTTGGACTCCTCGAACACTTGCCTACTAACTTCTTCCTGTAGAGCTGTATGTTGGAGTTCCAGAAAAGACCCCGGCCTTGCATGAGTGATTGCATATTTGATAGATGCATTGAGCCCTTGCCTGAACCTCTTTTGCTTCTTCTTGTCATCAGAGATATCATCGCCACCATACCGAGAAAGATTCATGAAGTTTCTGATATAGGTATTAACATTGTCATTGCCCTGCTTGAGGTTGAGAAACACTTCCTTCATCCTTTTCATGACAATTTTTGACAGATATTGCTCTTTGAAAGCCCCAGTGAACTGCTCCCAAGTAAGCTGAAAACCAGAGTGGTTTGCCTTCAGGTAATTCTCCCACCATAGAGCTGCGTCTCCCTTCAGAAGGTGAGTGGCACATTTTACCCATTCTTGCTCAGGAACATCAGCAGTCATCAGTAACCTTGACATCTCACGCAGCCAATCATCAGCGTCCAGTGGCTGATCAGACACCTCAAAGTGGCGCGGGTTGAACTTCAGAAAACCCTTGATGTCTCCTCGCTTGGGAGGTGGAGGTAGCGGGACAAACTCATTCCTCCTCACGCTTTCTTCAAAGCGTTGCTGGTTCTGCTGCATTGCTCCCAAGGCATTAGCAATACTTGCCAACGCAGCCCCCAGTTCAGGTGGTATGTCCTCCTCAGTGCGGCGTGGTGGTGTCATCCTGGGATTAATATAAAACTCAAGTCAGTACCATAATGGATAATAATAATAATCCAAAATAGTACCAAAATGGAATTAACCAAGATTAAGGATACAAATTACTAAGATGATATTAAAATATCAACAAAGTTCAAAGCACCTAGAAGATATTAAGCATATCACACATGACTGAACAAGGAGTGTGGTACACAAAGTTATCAAAGAAAAAAAATCCGCAAATTTTGGCATTAAAATACCACTATATGCGCAAAACCACTTAACGAATCAAGATTAGTAATTCTACCAATTCAATATACAAGAGCGAATGATAAAAGTAGTGGTATGGCCGCGACTCCATCCCACACTCAAATCATTACTCCGCACATGAATAAGTAAAACACATATCCCAACTCTCTTCCTTCTTAAGATGAACCTAAAGATTAGCAACTATGGAAAACAAACACCCCAACAAGATAGCGTCGGATAACACAGAGTAAGACAGATCGCGTCAGTTTGCAAAAGCCTGTCGGTATGGAATGTACCAACAGTTGATAACCAAAAGGCAGATAGCGACAACAAGTTGGATGCAACAGATAGACAAGGAATTACACACACACACACTCACACAACCTATGGTACTATGGAACCCCGAACACGTGAATCCTACTTTGAATTTTAGAAGAGGATTGAAAACGTTACACTTCCTTACCAGAAAAGGGTGGGTGGGTAACAAGAAAAGTGGAAGCAGTCCTACTCTCGCGTTTTGTTTTTCCCTAGTATAAATAGCTACCAAAAATATTTACTAGACTGACAACAACCATTTGGCTGAGACCCTAAAGGGCGGAATGGCTCTGATACCAATTGTAACAACCTCGGACCCTACGCTCTAAGTTCAAGCCTGGATGAACCAAAAGTGGTTAAAGTAGTACAGCGGGGGCCCAGGGGCCACCCACGTGTAGGCCCGTCGGCCGCCCTAACCACTTCCAAGACATCGGGACAAGAGCGAGCGACGTAGGCAATAGGCGAAGAGATCAAATACATACACAAGTGAGTATGTATGCAAGCTACCTTACAATAGTTCTCAGAGCCATACCATCTAAAAGAAATAGAAATATTGCAACACCATACGGCAAGATCCAAATATCCTAGATAGAGATAATAGTGTAGGATAGCTCCTCATACATCAAGCAACAGAGTATCAAGCAGAAGCGGGAAACAAGATCCGAGTACGGACAAGAAGCAAATCGGCATAAGATGCCACATAAGTAAGCACATCCCGCCCACAGATCTCACGGATCCCCATCCCCGGAATCTCTACACCGAGTGATCGTTGCCAACATCATCTGTCTCCTCCACCCAGTATCCATCTTGCAAATACACCTGCTCATCTGAATCAAACAATTTATCGTGTGAGACCCTAGGGGTACTCAGCAAGTCTTTATGCCTCTAAAGGGGACATAACCTAGGGTGACGCAATTGCAGCAAAAGATAATAACTAACAAGTCTATAGATACTTGCTAACCATCCGCCTAACCAATGATAGATGGATGTCCGTTAATTAGAAACAACAGTTATAGCAGTATAAAGTAACAGATCCATCCTCCTTCTCGCTTACCAACGAGAAAGCGGACGAACAACCCATCCGTTGGCAGTTTTATTAATCATTCCATGAATATTGCACTATTTACTAGTCAGATATTTAGTCAAATTAAAGACGGTACTTTAGTTATATTTTTCTATGATCGAGAAACTGTGCTCCAAGTCGTCCATAACCGCGGACATGGCTTTCAGAAAGATTTACCCTGCAGGGGTGCATAAATAGCAACACACACACGATCAACCTCGGAAAAACCAAATCAAAACCCAATGAGGCTTTCACGACAAAGCATTCACAGGATTCATAAAATATTTCAGGGGGCCACCCCATTAAGCTACCCGCAACGAAGTTGGCCGGCTCCAAGACGGACCCAAGGTTTGTGTCAATGGCTGTAAACGACCGGGAACCCAAAAGTGTGACTGGGCTTGTCGATACCGCGAAAACATTCCACGATCCAAAACAGTATAGGTGCTCCACGCACAATCTTAAATAAAGCAGTAAAACATGGCATAGGTACAGGATAGTAATAAAGCCCCAAACTACTTTGTGGACCCAAGAAATAAGAAATGAATCGACCTCGCGCTAAGGGGATTCATGGTCCCATATGCGGATAGTGCGATAGTCAAGGAACATGTATCAAGTACTCGGGGTCCTATGGGACACAAGTGGACATAAAAACCAAATAACAGATATTGCCCACCGGTGCCTCTTTCATTAGTTATCCCATTACTACTCAGGTTAAGTTGTTTAGGTACCTCGTTATCCATCAGACACTCACATACCCTACACATGCTGTTCTACGACTCGCATGGCTCAAACAACTCTTGTAGTAAGGGCTCATGGGATGGAGGAACAAGCTCGGTGGGGTCTAAAGTATATGCTATGCAGTACTTGGGATTCAATTTAATGCATTCGCGACTCAATGATGCAAGAATAAGATAGAGGCAATAGGTACTATATGTATGCAAGCATGTGGTAGTGCTTGCCTGGCAGCTCAGTTGAAGCGAGGGATGGATCTGGGTAGTACTCCTAGGATTCCTGGTAATTCCCCTGCTCGGCGTCTATTCGAAAAAGAACCAAACAAACAAGGGCCAACATAAATAAAGTGCACAAGCATATAAATAAAATGCGACAAGCAAACAAGCATGCCATGATGAATGATGCACAAATTACATGGCAATAATGTAGCATGGCAAGGTGAGGTGTGGGGACAAGAATAAATCATTTTATTAATTATTTGGTCAAGTTTTATTGCCATCAATAGTTCTGATTTTTAATAATGACATGATGCATGCTTCAATTCATATCATGGAATGCATAAACAGAACGGGCTCGTCGTGCTGATCGATTTAGACATATTATTTGTCAAATTCGGAGTTATAGAATTAAAATATTAATTAATTAAGAAAAGGCATTTTTATTGCAATTAAACAATTTCGAAAATTTAAATTAGTCAAACATTATTTTGGATGGAAAATTTGAATTCCTCACATTTTTCTGATTCAAAAACATATATCATTTGTATAATTTGGATTTATCAATAAAAGGTTATTAATTTCTGGATTTAAAATCATATTAAACATTTCTGAAATTTTATTATTTTTGAAAAAGTTGGCGGGAACATTTGTTACCCTGGGGCACTCTACCCACAGTCACAGAGACGCGGGGCCATTGTGCTGACTGTGTGCTGACGTGGCAGGAGCTTGTGGGTGTGACAAGAGGCAAAGAGGAGGAGTGCGGTTGAGGCTACAAAAAGGCCAGGGGGCTTTTTACAAAACCGTCCTGGCTGCCTTGTTGTTATTACTGACGAAACTGAATTCGAGTTGATTTCCGCGGCTAGCTGATACGATTTTGCGAGGAAGATAGAGACCAAATGAGGTCAAAGTTGACATATCCGTAAAAACGAAAGTTGGAGATCTCACTCAGCTCTACAACTACCCTGTACAAAGTTTTCCCAACGGAGGCCTGTAGCTCTCGAGAATCTTTGCTGAACCGAGGGAAACTAGCTGGGTGCAAACTGACGGAACTTATCTGAATCTCGCTGACAGGAAACCGTGAAGGGCGACCGACTTCGGATGAAGATGGGGAGCCATCCGCTGGGAATTTGAAGATACCGCAAAAAGAAAAGTTGGAGAAGGTTGTCTTTTCTACAACTTTCGTGTTACAAGTTTCCCCGGAGGAAGGTTGCAGCGACCAAGATCTTGCAGTGAACATGGAGCAAAACAGGTGTTAACTAAAATTGAACTCCGACAGATTTACAGTGATATATGCCGAATTTTGTCGAAAGATTGCGAGAGATTTACTGGGTGGTTTTTGGCGCGGTTTGATTCTGCGGAGAGAGGGGACAAAGGTCCGTGCAACTATGGAAATATCTTTGGCTGAGGTGCTCTAGGCGCGAGGAGAGCGTGTGAAGAATAGGGGTCGCACGGGCGCTCTGCTGTTGCCGTGCGCGGCGAGCAGCTGTCCTGCACGCGCGGGTGCGGGGAACGTCTGATGTGCCTGGCATGCGCGGCAGATGATGGCGGGGCCGCGCGGCGAGCGGGGCTTGCTGGACGTGCGTGGGACGGCGGCGCGAGGCGGGAGGGCTGTGGTGGTGCACGAAGAGGATAGAGGGGAGCGGGGCAGATCGAGGGGAGGTGAGGCTCACCTTGCGTGCGCGGGTGCGCTAGGACGGCGAGACGCGGGCGTCGGGGTGATGGTACTCCGGGGCGTCGACCTTTGCGTCCTGGAGATCAAGAAGGTCCTCGGGCTCCTGGAGGATGGCCGGGACACGGCGCCTACGGCGACATCGGCGGCAGAGCCATGGCGGCGGCTAGGGTTTTGCTGAGAGGGGAAGGTGGAGAGGAGTGGGTGCGATGGGGCGCTGCTTTACTGGCGGCTGCTTTATGCAGAGGAGAGGAGGAGAGGAGGCAGGCGCTCGGCTGGCTGCTCGCTCACGTGCTGCGTCCAGGAAGAGAAACAGGACCCGGCCAACTGGTTTGGTTCGACCGAGAGAAAGAGAGGGAGAGGCGCGCGAGCAGCGGTCTGGTGCAGGGACAACAGGAGAGGGGAGATACTGGGTCTGGGTTTAGCCGAGTTGGGTCTGAACCTGTTGATCGGGAGGGTTGGGTTCGGAGATGATGTAGGTGTTTGCGTCTGGGGCTAATCGATCGATGGGTTAGCTAGCTAGGAAAAATAGCTCGGTTGGAGAGAGAAGAGATATTAGCTTGTACACGTATGTGAGGTACATACACAGTTAGGATTTTAGTAAGGTGTGTATGTGTATAAAGAAGAAGGGGATTAGAGTTTTAATATAGTCCAAACTAGACTAGATGGGACTAGTTTTAGACAAAACTTTAGACGGATTTAGTGTCAAAGATTTAGACAGAGATCAAGAGACAAAATTAAATAAATATTAGAGATGGAGTCTTTATTTAGATAGCTAGATTAGCTAGGAAAACTTGGTAGATGGAGTGTAGATATAGGATTTGATCAAAAATTTGAACAAACAAACTAGTGCAAAAGAATTTGAATAAAAGAGAGGTCACTAGTGGCATTGATATCACATGTGATTAGGGCTAATATTGCATGTAGAACTAGATTTGAATAAAAGGTATGCCACGTGCACATATGAATATTTGAGAGAGGCAAGCACTAGGATTGAATAGAAGGAGATGGAGAGGAAAGGTAGAATGGACACCACACCCAAAATAAAAGATTGAGGTAAAAGGGAAGGTGGAGGGTTTTATTTGCATGAGACATGCAAGATTACATCCATGCATGCATGATGTATTAAGATGGTGAAACATATCACATGTGTCTGAGTGTATGAGATAGGTAGATTGGATCCATACAAATATATGTGGCCTAGTTTTAAATACTAACAACAAAAGGCCACATACATGTATATGGTGGAAAAATAGATGATATCAAAGGAGAGGTGTATGGCATGTTAGTAGATGGAATGGGAAGTAAAAGATATTCCCTCAACTCAACTTGGGCATTTAACATATATCAAAAGCCAAATAGGATTTAGTAAGAACCAAATGCAATGTATCAAGAGGCAAATACAATTAATAGATGCATATGAGACAAGATCCAAAAGAAAAGGGTTTTATATGGTGCTCAAATGCAAGGTGGCATGATGACATGAGCATGATATAATTATGATGCAACAATTATATGTAGGAAGTAGCATTTTATTATTAGACCATGTAGCATTACAAATGTTAGACAGATGAGATGCTACACCGATCCACTGGATCTCATTGCATATGTGTGTTCTTTTCCTAAACCACATGGATCCACTAGATGTAATTGCATGTGTGTTCTTTTCAGCAACCACACCGATCCACTAGATGTCATTGCATATGTGTGTTCTTTTCCTAAACCACATGGATCCACTAGATGTGATTGCATATGTGTGTTCTTTTCATAAACCACACTGATCCACTAGATGTCATTGCATGTGTGTTCTTTTCATAAACCACACTAATCCATTGGATGTCATTGCATATGTGTATTATTTTCCTAAACCACGTGGATCCACTAGATGTCATTGCATGTGTGTTATTTTCATAAACCACATGGATCCACTAGATGTCATTGCATGTGTTTTTTTCAGAAACCACACTGATCCACTAGATGTCATTGCATATGTGTGTTCTTTTCCTAAACTACATGGATCCAGTGGATGTCATTGCATATGTGTGTTGTATTCATAAACCACACTGATCCACTAGATGTCATTGCATGTGTGTTCTTTTCATAAACCACACTGATCCACTGGATGTTATTACATATATGTGTTCTTTTCATAAACCACACTAATTAACTAGATGACATTGCATATGTGTGTTGTATTCATAAACCACACAGATCCACTAGATGTCATTGCATCTGTGTTCTTTTCATAAACGACACTAATCCACTAGATGTCATTTCATGTGTGTTCTTTTCATAAACCACACTAATCCAATAGATGTCATTGCATATGTGTGTTCTTTTCCTAATCCATATGGATCCACTTGATGTCATTGCATATGAGTGTTCTTTTCATAAACCACACTGATCCACTAGATGTCATTGCATATGTGTGTTCTTTTCCTAAACCACATGGATCCACTAGATGTCATTGCATATGTGTGTTCTTTTCATAAACCACACTGATCCACTAGATGTCATTGCATGTGTTTTTTTCATAAACTACACTGATCCAGTAGATGTCATTGCATATGTGTGTTATTTTCCTAAACCACATGGATCTACTAGATGTCATTGCATGTGTGTTCTTTTCATAAACCACATGGATCCACTAGATGTCATTGCATGTGTGTTCTTTTCAGAAACCACACTTATCCACTAGATGTCATTGCATATGTGTGTTCTTTTCCTAAACCACAGGGATACACTAGATGTCATTGTATATGTGTGTCGTATTCATAAACCACACAGATCCACTAGATGTCATTGCATCTGTGTTCTTTTCATGAACGACACTAATCCACTGGATGTTATTGCATATGTGTGTTCTTTTTATAAACCACACTAATCCACAGAATGTAATTGCATATGTGTGTTCTTTTCATAAACCACATTGATCCACTAGATGTCATTGCATATGTGTGTTCTTTAACTAAACCACATGGATCCACTAGATGTCATTGCATGTGCGTTATTTTCATAAACCACACTGATCCACTAGATGTATTGCATTTGTTTGTTCCTTTCCAAAACCACATGGATCCAGTGGATGTCATTGCATATGTGTGTTCTTTTCATAAACCACACAGATCCACTAGATGTTATTGCATGTGTGTTCTTTTCATAAACCACACTGATCCACTAGATGTCATTGCGTATGTGTGTTGTTTTGCTAAACCACATGGATCCACTTCATGTAATTGCATGTGTGTTCTTTTCATCAACCACACTGATCCACTAGATGTCATTGCATATGTGTGTGCTTTTCCTAAACCACATGGATCCACTAGATGTCATTTCTTACGTGTGTTATTTTCATAATCCACACTGATCCACTAGATGTCATTGCATGTGTGTTCTTTTCATAAACCACACTGGTCCATTGAATATCATTGCATATGTGTGTTATTTTCCTAAACCACATGGGTCCACTAGATGTAATTTCATGTGTGTTCTTTTCATAAACCACATGGATAAACTAGATGTCATTGCATGTGTTTTCTTTTAAGAAACCACATTGATCCACTAGATGTCATTGCATATGTATGTTCTTTTCCTAAACCACATGGATCCACTAGATGTGACTGCATATGTGTGTTATTTTCATAAACCATACTGATCCACTACATGTCATTGCATGTGTGTTCTTTTCATAAACCACACTGATCCACTGGATGTCATTGCATATGTCTGTTCTTTTCATAAACCACAATGATCAACTAGATGTCATTGCATGCATGTCCTTTTCATAAACCACATTGATCCACTAGATGTCATTACATATGTGTGTTCTTTTCCTAAACCACATGGATCCACTAGATGTCATTTCATGTGTGTTCTTTTCATAAACCACATTGATCCACTAGATGTCATTGCATATGTGTGTTCTTTTCCTAAACCATATGGATCCACTATATGTCGTTGGATAGGTGTGTTCTTTTCCTAAATCACATGGATCCACTAGATGTAATTGCATGTGTGTTCTTTTCATCAACCACACTGATCCACTAAATGTCATTTTATGTGTTTTTTTTCATAAACTACACTGATCCATTGGATGTCATTGCATATGTGTGTTATTTTCCTAAACCACATGGATCTACTAGATGTCATTGCATGTGTGTTCTTTTCATAAACCACATGGATCCACTAGATGTCATTGCATGTGTGTTCTTTTCAGAAACCACACTTATCCACTAGATGTCGTTGCATACGTGTGTTCTTTTCCTAAACCAGAAGGATCCACTGGATGTCATTGCATATGTTTGTTGTTTTCATAAACCACACGGATCCACTAGATGTCATTTCATGTGTGTTCTTTTCATAAACCACACTAATCCACTGGATGTTATTGCATATGTGTGTTCTTTTTATAAACCACATTGATCCACTGAATGTAATTGAATATGTGTGTTCTTTTCATAAACCACACTGATCCACTAGATGTCATTGCATATGTGTGTTCTTTAACTAAACCACATGGATCCACTAGATGTCATTGCATGTGTGTTCTTTTCATAAACCACACTGATCCACTAGATATATTGCAATGTGTGTTCTTTTCCTAAATCACATGGATCCACTAGATGTCATTGCATATGTGTGTTCTTTTCATAAACCACACTGATCCACTAGATGTCATTGCATGTGTGTTCTTTTCATGAACCACACTGATCCATTGGATGTCATTGCATATGTGTGTTATTTTCCTAAACCACGTGGATCCACCAGATGTCATTACATGTGTGTTATTTTAATAAACCACATGGATCCACTAGATCTCATTGCATGTGTGTTCTTTTGAGAAACCACACTGATCCACTAGATGTCACTGCATATGTGTGTTCATTTCCTAAACCACATGGATCCACTGGATGCCATTGCATATGTGTGTTATATTAATAAACCACACTGATCCACTAGATGTCATTGCATGTGTGTTCTTTTCATAAGCTACATTGATCCACTGGATGTTATTGCATATGTGTGTTCTTTTCATCAACCACACTGATTGACTAGATGCCATTGCATGTGTGTTCTTTTAATAAACCACACTGATCCACTAGATGTCATTGCATATGTGTGTTCTTTTCCTAAACCACATGGATCTACTATATGTCATTGCATATGTATGTTCTTTTCATAAACCACACCGATCCAGTAGATGTCATTGCATATGTGTGTTCTTTTCCTAAACCATATGGATCTAGTAGATGTCATTGCATATGTGTGTTCTTTTCATAAACCACACTAATACACTACATGTCATTGCATAGGCGTGTTCTTTTCCTAAACCACACTGATCCACTTGATGTCATTGCATGTGTGTTCTTTTCATAAACCACACTAATCCACTAGATGTCATTGCATATGTGTGTTATTTTCCTAAACCACATGGATCCACCAGATGTAAATGCATGTGTGTTCTTTTCATCAACCACACTGATCCACTAGATGTCATTGCATATGTGTGTTCTTTTCCTAAACCACATGGATCCACTGGATGTCATTGCATATGTGTGTTCTTTTCATAAACCACACTGATCAACTAGATGTCATTGCATGTGTGTTCTTTTCATAAACCACACTGATCCATTGGATGTCTTTTTATATGCGTGTTATTTTCCTAAACAACATGGATCCACTAGATGTCATTTCATGTGTGTTCTTTTCATAAACCACATGGATCCACTTGATGTCATTGCATGTGTGTTCTTTTCAGAAACCACACTTATCCACTAGATGTCATTGCATATGTGTGTTATTTTCCTAAACCAGATGAATCCACTAGATGTCATTGCAGATGTGTGTTGTTTTCATAAACCAGACGGATCCACTAGATGTCATTGCATCTGTGTTCTTTTCATAAATCACACTAATCCACTAGATGTTATTGCTTATGTGTGTTCTTTTTATAAACCACACTGATCCACGGAATGTAATTTCATATGCTTGTTCTTTTCATAAACTACACCGATCCACTAGATGTCATTGCATATGTGTGTTCTTTAACTAAACCACATGGATCCACTAGATGTCATTGCATGTGTGTTCTTTTCATAAACCACACCGATCCACCAGATGTATTGCATATGTGTGTCCTTTTCCTAAACCACATGGATCCACTGGATGTCGTTGCATATGTGTGTCCTTTTCATAAACTACACTGATCCACTAGATGTCACCGAGCTCCTCCATCAAGCTACCAAAGCTAAGTGGTAGTTACAAAATCAGAATGCGTACGACAAGTCCAAGTCATACTTTGCGTCCATCAATGCAAATGCTCCCGCAAAGCCAACAAACCAAGCATTAAGCTCATCCAAACAAGCAAAGACCATGATAGCACCCTCCTCCAACACGACATCCGATAGTCAAGTCACTTGCTTCAAGTGTGGAGTGAAAGGTCACAAGTCATATGAGTGCACCAACACACGAGTGATGCTTACGGATGAGAATGGTGCAACCTACTTTGTGAGTGAAGAGGAATATGAAGCTCTCACTCAACGTGTTATTGCAAGGACAACCGCAATGGAAGAGGATGACACAATTGTATGCGAGCATGATCCAGGCCCCGCACTTGTCATAGCTCAAATATCAACGACAAACTCCACCCCAAGAGAGGGTCAACGCCTCAATATCTTCCAAACTCGTGCCAGAATTGATGGCAAGTCCATAAAAGTGATCATTGATGGAGGTAGTTGCCAAAACCTCGCAAGTACGGAGCTTTGTGAGAAACTCAAGTTGCAATGCATAGAGCATCCTCACCCCTACCATGTCCAATGGCTTGATGACAATGGAGCACTCAAGATAACATCAAAGGTCCACGTCTCCTTCAAGATTGGACCATATGAAGACACCATCGAGTGTGATGTTGTGCTAATGTCCGTGTGCCACATGCTACTTGGAAGGCCATGGCAATACGATAGAGAAGCAATACATCATGGTTCCACCAACCAATACTCCTTCAAGTGGAACGACAAGAAATTTGTGCTCCAACCCATGACGCCTAGCCAAGTCATCGCATCCAGCATGACACTGGTTAACAAGATAAAGCAAGCTAAGGACCTTTGTGAGACGAGTGGTGAGAGAGTGAACCACCATCGAGAGAGTGTGTGCCACAAGCCAAAAATTAGTGGAAAAATCATGAGTGGCACGACGCAAGCCACAAAATGTGAGAAGAGAGACTTCAGTGTGACCCATACTAACAATCATTCATACAATTCTCTCTCTTTGTTGTCGGTTTTGCAGGGTACCCAAGATAGACCACCAACTACAAGGATAAGGCTACAAGATCTCCAACCACAACATGATGGCAAGAAGTTCCACAAGCTCTTCACCAAGTTTGAGAATGGCTTCGACACGGGTGATCCGACCATGTACACAAATAAGGCCAAGGACACACCTCCTTCCTTGCATGATGAACGAACATCGTCGAGGTCGACTCGTTTTCAAGAAGGGGGAGATGATGGAGCCCAACATACGGAAACCACCTTTGGTCCACATCATGCCACACTAATCATCACTCCAAAGGTGAACTCCTTCCATGCTTTGCCTTTCGTTGGTTATTATGCGAATGGAATCCTACTTGAGGCGAATGCCCATGATGTGACTAGGTCCATGAACATGATGCCAAGAAGACGCAGCAAGGATGGCCCTGGAGCCAAGACACCCAAGCAAGAGGCCTGGAAGAGAAGACACAAGAAGCTGTTGAAGCAGGACCGGAGTCTCCGCACCAGCAGACCGGAGTCTCTGGTCTACCACACCGGAGTCTCTGGCCCGTCTCCAGACCGAGCCTCGAACCAGTGCCTGGGACAGTCAGTGACCCCCTCCGGAGGTTGACCGGAGTCTCCGGTACAGACCGGAGTCTCCGGACCACTACACCAGAGTCTCCGGACCGAGCAATGTGGGCATGCGCGCCTCAAGCTGGGCTTGGCCCATGTAACGCCCCAAACTTCCTGTTGATGCCTGTTTTACCCCTAGCTCGTGGCTGGCCTATATATATGCCCTCACCCCCTCCTTCAAACCCTAGAGATATGATGATGAATTAAGGCATGTGCCTAACCCTAGATGGGAACCCCCCTCTCAATAGTAAATCTATGAGTTGTACAAGGCCTTGGAGTCGGTGCCCTTCTCCAAGTTGTCAAGACCATCCTCAAGTGTTTGGTCTCTACCTATCAAGGATTATAGTATTGCTTGGTCTCTCCCCTTTGGGATTCTACTTGGTTGCTACTCTCTCCTTGGTTTGGATTCTATCGTCCGCTTGCCGATCTCTCCTTTGGTGATTCTACCGCAAGGTCTCTCGCCGAGGATTCTATTGGATTGGTTGTTCAAACCAACGGGAGCAAATCGAATTGGGTGTGATTTGGCGTATGTTTGTATCTTTACCTTGCATTAGAGTTGTGTTCATCGTATTCATCGTGTTTTCCCTCACTTCCGCCTCAAATCCATGAAGATCGGGCCAGTCGAAGGGTAAATCCACAAGGAGACCCATAACATATCATTGCATATGTGTGTTATTTTCCTAAACCACATGGGTCCACTAGATGTAATTTCATGTGTGTTCTTTTCGTAAACCACACTGATCCACTAGATGTCATTGGATATGTTTTCTTTTAAGAAACCACACTGATCCACTAGATGTCATTGCATATGTTTGTTCTTTTCCTAAACCACATGGATCCTCTAGATGTCATTGCATATGTGTGTTATTTTCATAAATCATATTGATCCACTACATGTCATTGCATGTGTGTTATTTTCATAAACCACACTGTTCCACTGGATGTCATTGCATATGTGTGTTCTTTTCATAAACCACATTGATCGACTAGATGTCATTGCATGCGTGTTCTTTCCATAAACCACACTGATCCACTAGATGTCATTGCATATGTGTGTTCTTTTCCTAAACCACATGGATCCACTAGATGCCATTTCATGTGTGTTCTTTTAATAAACCACACTGATCCACTAGATGTCATTGCATATGTGTGGTCTTTTCCTAAACCATATGGATCCACTTGATGTCGTTGCATATGTGTGTTCTTTTCATAAACCACACAGATCCACTAGATGTCATTGCATGTGTGTTATTTTCATAAACCTCACCGATCCACTGGATGTCATTGCATATGTGTGTTCTTTTCCTAAACCAAACTGATCCACTAGATGTCATTACACATGTGTTCTTTTCAGAAACCACATGGATCCAGTAGATGTCATTGCATGTGTGTTCTTTTCATAAACCACACTGGTCCACTAGATGTCATTAGATATGTGTGTTCTTTTCCTAAACCACACTGATCCACTTGATGTAATTGCATGTGTGTTCTTTTCATAAACCAAACTGATCCACTAGATATCATTTCATATGTGTGTTCTTTTCATAAACCACACCGATCCACTAGATGTTATTGCTTGTGTTTTCTTTTCATAAACCACACTGATCCACTAGATGTCATTGCATATGTGTGTTCTTTTCCTAAACCACATGGATCCACTAGATGTCATTACGTGTGTGTTCTTTTCATAAACCACATGGGTCCAGTAGATGTGATTGCATGTGTGTTCTTTTCATAAAACACACTGATCCACTAGATGTCATTGCATATGTGTGTTCTTTTCCTAAACCACATGGATCCACTAGATGCCAGTGCATATGTGTGTTCTTTTCATAAACAACATTGATCCACTAGATGTCATTGTATGTGTGTTCTTTTCATAAACCACACAGATCCACTAGATGTAATTGCATATGTGTTTTCTTTTCCTAAACCACATGGATCCATTAGATGTCATTGCATGTGTGTTCTTTTCATAAACCACATGGATCCATTAGATGTCAGTGCATGTGTGTTCTTTTCATAAACCACACTGATCCACTAGATGTCATTTCATATGTGTATTCTTTTCCTATACCACACTGATCCACTAGATGTCATTGCATGTGTGTTCTTTTCATAAACCACACTGATCCACTTGATGTCATTGCATGTGTGTTCTTTTCATAAACCACACTAATCCACTAGATGTCATTGCATATGTGTGTTCTTTTCCTAAACCACATGGATCCACTAGATGTAATTGCTTGTTTGTTCTTTTCATCAACCACAGGTGTCATTGCATATGTGTGTTATTTTCCTAAACCACATGGATCCACTAGATATCATTGCATATGTGTGTTCTTTTGATAAACCACACTGATCCACTAGATGTCATTGCATGTGTTTTCTTTTCATAAACCACACTGATCCATTGGATGTCATTGCATATGTGTGTTATTTTCCTAAACCACATGGATCCACTAGATGTCATTGCATGTGTGTTCTTTTCATAAACCACATGGATCCACTAGATGTCATTGCATGTGTGTTCCTTTCAGAAACCACACTGATCCACTAGATATCATTGCATATGTGTGTTATTTTCCTAAACACATGGATCCACTGGATTGAAGGAAATATGCCCTGAGAGGCAATAATAAAGTTGTTATTATGGATTCCTTGTATATGATAGATGTTTATTTTACATGCTATAATTGTATTGATAGGAAACATCAATACATGTGTGTTTAATAAACAAAAAGGGTTCCTAGTCATGCCTCTCTTATAGACTAGCTTGTTGATTAACAAGATGATCAAGGTTTCCTGATCATGGACATTGGATGTTGTTAATAACAAGGTCACACCATTGGTGGAATGATGTGATGAACATTCATCCAAAGTATAGCATTATGATCAAGTCATTGTGTTTATATTGCTATAACACCATACGAAGTAATCTTTATCCTTAGACCATGAGATCATGTTAATTGCTAACACCGGAAGAGTATCTTGATAACATCAAACGTCACACCGTAACAGGGTGACTATAAAGATGGGTTCAGTGCTACGAAGGTGTTATGTTGAGGCTCATGGATCAAGAGTGGAATTTGTCAATCCAGATGACGGATAGATATACTCTGGGCCCTCTCGGTGATATCACATTAGGATAGCTTGCAAGCAAGTGATGTGATCACTAGAATGTTATATCACGGGAACGAGAAAAGAGTGCATGTCGGTAACGAGATCAAACTAGGTATGGAGATACCGATGATCGAATCTCGTACATGTAATATATCGAGAGACAAAGGGATTTAGTTACAAGAGTTAAAGGTTCTCACGATCACAGGAGTCATCGTTGAATGTGTAGGAGTCAGTACGGATCTCCAGGTCCCGCTGCTGATTATTGATCGGAGAAGGGTCTCGATCATGTCTGCATTATTCGCGAACCGTAGGGTGGCACACTTAAGAGTTACGTGACACCATTTTGGAGCACATATGTTTCAGACGAAAGAATTGCAAAGCGCAGGAATTGTTTCAATAGAAACCGGAAATTGTTTCGGGTGAAATTGCAGAAGGTGGTTATGCATGTGATATTGAAATATTGCAAGGGGCTATATGTGAATGTTTGTTAATTAAAGTAATTAACAAAATTCTGAATAAATTTAATAAAAGAGTTTTATTAAATGAGAGAGCATTAAATTTGGAGAAACTTAATGCATTTAAAGTGGAGACTTTAAAAGGGAATGTGAAGAGGCATTTTAATGTGGAGGAGTTACCACCACATGAATGGGGGAGGTGAGGGGTCACCCCCCCATGCGCCGACCATGGAGAGAGGGGGCACCCCCTCCTCCTATAACAGGCCACCCATTCCCTCCTTCATCCTCACACCTCCTTGTGAAGGATCTCTCTCCCCCTCTAGAATTATTCCCCCATGGTCTCGGATTAGCGAGATACATGTTCCCGGTGGCATTTCGTCTGGAAGGAGTTGCTGCTTTCGCTGGATCGCTGGAGCGAGGAGGTGGAGGTTGTCCGGTGGCTTGAACGTGTGTGCGAGTGCGGATGCGCTGCTGAGTTGCGGCGCTCGGACTTCCTCACGATCTTGAGATCGGCAAGTGTACGACTACATCAACCACGAGTTCCTACTCGTTAACAAAGCTCGTTGTCCTCGAGGGTAAGTTCTCTATGGATGTACGTCCACCCGTTTGCTTTGTACCTAGTAGATAGATCTTGGCGTGTAGTTCACACCGTAGGAAATTTTTTGTTTTCTATGTTGCGGACCCAACATGGATGTCATTGCATATGTGTGTTCTTTGCATAAACCACACTGATCCCCTAGATGTCAATGCATGTGTGTGTTCTTTTCCTAAACCATATGGCTCCACTAGATGTCGTTTCATATGTGTGTTCTTTTCATAAACCACACTGATCCACTAGATGTCATTGCATGTGTGTTCTTTTCATAAACCACACCGATCCACTAGATGTCATTGCATATGTGTGTTCTTTTCGTAAACCACACCGGTCCAGTAGATATCATTGCACGTGTGTTCTTTTCAAAATCCACATGGATCCAGTAGATGTCATTGCATGTGTGTTCTTTTCATAAACCACACTGATCCACTAGATGTCATTGGATATGTGTGTTCTTTTCCTAAACGACACTGATCCACTTGATGTCATTGCATGTGTGTTCTTTTCATAAACCAAACAGATGACTAGATGACATTGCATATGTGTGTTCTTTTCATAAACCACACTGATCCACTAGATGTTATTGCATGTGTGTTCTTTTCATAAACCACACTAATCCACTAGATGTCATTGCATATGTGTGTTCTTTTCCTAAACCACATGGATCCACTAGATGTCATTACATGTGTGTTCTTTTCATAAACCACATGGATCCAGTAGATGTGATTACATGTGTGTTCTTTTCATAAACCACACCGATCCACTAGATGTCATTGCATATGTTTGTTCTTTTCCTAAACCACATGGATCCACTGGATGCCATTGCATATGTGTGTTCTTTTCATAAACAACACTGATCCACTAGATGTCATTGCATGTGTGTTCTTTTCATAAACCACACTGATCCACTAGATGTAATTGCATATGTTTTTTCTTTTCCTAAATCACATGGATCCACTAGATGTCATTGCATCTGTGTTCTTTTCATAAACCACATGGATCCATTAGATGTCATTGCATGTTTGTTCTTTTCATAAACCACACTGATCCACCGGATGTCATTACAACGTGTGTTCTTTTCCTATACCACACTGATCCACCGAATGTCATTGCATGCGTGTTCTTTTCATAAACCACACTGATCCACTAGATGTCATTGCATATATGTGTTGTTTTCCTAAACCGCATGGATCCACAAGATGTAATTGCATGTGTGTTCTTTTCATAAACCACACTGATCCACTAGATATCATTGCATATGTGTGTTCTTTTCCTATACCACACTGATCCACTGGATGTCATTGCATGTGTGTTCTTTTCATAAACCACACTGATCCACTAGATATCATTGCATATGTGTGTACTTTTCCTAAACCACATGGATCCACAAGATGTAATTGCATGTGTATTCTTTTCATCAATCACACGGATCCACTAGATGTCATTGCATATGTGTGTTATTTTCCTAAACCACATGGATCCACTGGATGTCATTGCATATGTGTGTTCTTTTCATAAACCACACTGATCCACTAGATGTCATTGCATGTGTTTTCTTTTCATAAACCACACTGATCCATTGGATGTCATTGCATATGTGTGTTATTTTCCTAAACCACATGGATCCACTAGATGTCATTGCACGTGTGTTCTTTTCATAAACCACATGGATCCACTAGATGTCATTGCATGTGTGTTCTTTTCATAAACCACACTGATCCACTAGATGTATTGTATATGTGTGTTCTTTTCCTAAACCACATGGATCCACTGGATGCCATTGCATATGTGTGTTCTTTTCATAAACCACACTGATCCACTAGATTTTATTGCATGTGTGCTCTTTTCATAAACCACACCGATCCACTGGATGTCATTGCATATGTGTGTTCTTTTTCCTAAACCACATGGATCCACTACATGTAATTGCATGTGTGTTCTTTTCATCAACCACACTGAACCACTAGATGGCATTGCATATGTGTGTTCTTTTCCTAAACCACATGGATCCACTAGATGTCATTTCATGTGTGTTCTTTTCATAAACCACACTAATCCACTAGATGTCATTGCATATGTGTGTTCTTTTCCTAAACCATATGGATCCAGTAAATGTCATTGCATATGTGTGTTCTTTTCATAAACCACACTGATCCACTAGATGTCATTGCATATGTTTTTTCTTTTCCTAAACCACACTGATCCACTTGATGTCATTGCATGTGTGTTCTTTTCATAAACTACACTAATCCACTAGATGTCATTGCATATGTGTTATCTTTTCGTAAAGCACATGGATCCACCAGATGTAATTGCAAGTGTGTTCTTTTCATCAACCATAGTGATCCACTAGATGTCATTGCATATGTGTGTTCTTTTCCTAAACCACATGGATCCACTTGATGTCATGGTATATGTGTGTTCTTTTCATAAATCACACTCATCTACTAGATGTCATTGCATGTGTGTTCTTTTCATAAACCACACTGATCCATTGGATGTCATTGCATATGTGTGTTATTTTCATAAACCACATGAATCCACTAGATGTCATTGCATGTGTGTTATTTTCATAAACCACATGGATCCACTAGATGTCATTGCTTGTGTGTTCTTTTCAGAAACCACACTTATCCACTAGATGTCATTACATATGTGTGTTCTTTTCCGAAACCACATGGATCCACTGGATGTCATTGCATATGTGTGTTGTTTTCATAAACCACATGGATCCACTAGATGACATTGCATGTGTGTTCTTTTCATAAACCACACTAATCCACTAGATGTTATTGCATATGTGTGTTCTTTTTATAAACTACACCGATCCACTGAATGTAATTGGATATGTGTGTTCTTTTCATAAACCACACTAATCCACTAGATGTCATTGCATATGTGTGTTCTTTAACTAAACCACATGGATCCACTAGATGTCATTGTATGTCTGTTCTTTTCATAAACCACACTGGTCCACTAGATGTATTGCATATGTTTGTTCTTTTCCTAAACCACATGGATCCACTGGATGTCATTGCATATGTGTGTTCTTTTCATAAACCACACTGATCCAGTAGATGTCATTGCATGTGTGTTCTTTTCATAAACCACACTGATCCATTCGATGTCATTGCATATGTGTCTTATTTTCCTAAACCACATGGATCCACTAGATGTCATTGAATGTGTGTTATTTTCATAAACCACATGGATCCACTAGATGTCATTGTATGTGTGTTCTTTTCAGAAACCACACTAATCCACTAGATGTCATTGCATATGTGTGTTCTTTTCCTAAACCACTTGGATCCACTGGATGTCATTGCATATGTGTGTTATATTCATAAACCACATTGATCCACTAGATGTCATTGCATGTTTGTTCTTTTCATAAACTACACTGATCCACTGGATGTTATTGCATATGTTTGTTATTTTCATTAACCATACTGATTGACTAGATGTCATTGCATGTTTGTTCTTTTCATAAACCACATTGATCCACTAGATTTCATTCAATATGTGTGTTCTTTTCCTAAACCACATGGATCCACTAGATGTAATTTCATGTGTTTTCTTTTCATAAACAACATTGATCCACTAGATGTCATTGCATATGTGTGTTCTTTTCCTAAACCATATGGATCCAGTAGATGACATTGCATATGTGGTTTTTTCATAAACCACAGTGATCCACTAGATGTCATTGCATATGTGTGTTCTTTTCCTAAACCACACTGATCCACTTAATGTCATTGCTTGTGTGTTGTTTTCATAAACCACACTGATCCACTATATGTCATTGCATATGTGTGTTCTTTTCTGAAACCACATGGATCCACTAGATGTAATTTCATGTGTGTTCTTTCAATCAACCACACTGATCCAGTAGATGTCATTGCATATGTGTGTTCTTTTCCTAAACCACATGGATCCACTAGATGTCATTGCATATGTGTGTTCTATTCATAAACCACACTGATCAACAAGATGTCATTGCATGTGTGTTCTTTTCATAAACCACACCGATCCACTGGATGTCATTGCATATGTCTGTTCTTTTCATAAACCACACTGATCGACTAGATGTCATTGCATGCATGTCCTTTTCGTAAACCACATTGATCCACTAGATGTCATTGCATATGTGTGTTCTTTTCCTAAACCACATGGATCCACTAGATGTCATTGCATGTGTGTTCTTTTCAGAAACCATACTTATCCACTAGATGTCGTTGCATATGTGTGTTCTTTTCCTAAACCAGAAGGATCCACTGGATGTCATTGCATATGTGTGTTGTTTTCATGAACCACACAGATCCACTAGATGTCATTTCTTGTGTGTTCTTTTCATAAACCACACTAATCCACTGGATGTTATTGCATATGTGTGTTCTTTTCCTAAACCACATGGATCCACTAGATGTAATTGCATGTGTGTTCTTTTCATCAACCACACAGATCCACTAGATGTCATTGCATGTGTTTTTTTCATAAACTACACTGATCCATTGGATGTCATTGCATATGTGTGTTATTTTCCTAAACCACATGGATCTACTAGATGACATTGCATGTGTGTTCTTTTCATAAACCACATGGATCCACTAGATGTCATTGCATGTGTGTTCTTTTCAGAAACCACACTTATCCACTAGATGTCGTTGCATATGTGTGTTCTTTTCCTAAACCAGAAGGATCCACTGGATGTCATTGCATATGTGTGTTGTTTTCATGAAACACACGGATCCACTAGATGTCATTTCTTGTGTGTTCTTTTCATAAACCACACTAATCCACTGGATGTTATTGCATCTGTGTGTTCTTTTTATAAACCACATTGATCCACTGAATGTAATTGCATATGTGTGTTCTTTTCATAAACCACACTGATCCACTAGATGTCGTTGCATATGTGTGTTCTTTAACTAACCCACATGGATCCACTAGATGTCATTTCATGTGTGTTCTTTTTATAAACCACACTGATCCACTAGATATATTGCATATGTATGTTCTTTTCCTAAATCACATGGATCCACTAGATATAATTGCATATGTGTGTTCTTTTCATAAACCACACTGATCAACTAGATGTCATTGCATATGTGTTCTTTTCATGAACCACACTGATCGATTGGATGTCATTGCATATGTGTGTTATTTTCCTAAACCACGTGGATCCACTAGATGTCATTACATGTGTGTTATTTTCATAAACCACATGGATTTACTAGATGTCATTGCATGTGAGTTCTTTTGAGAAACCACACTGATCCACTAGATGTCACTGCATATGTGTGTTCTTTTCCTAAACCACATGCATCCACTGGATGCCATTGCATATGTGTGTTATATTAATAAACCACACTGATCCACTAGATGTCATTGCATGTGTGTTATTTTCATAAACTACATTGATCCACTGGATGTTATTGCATATGTGTGTTCTTTTCATAAACCACACTGATTGACTAGATGCCATTGCATGTGTGTTCTTTTAATAAACCACACTGATCCACTAGATGTCATTGCATATGTGTGTTCTTTTCCTAAACCACATGGATCCACTAGATGTCATTGCATATGTATGTTCTTTTCATAAACCACATTGATCCACTAGATGTCATTGCATATGTGTGTTCTTTTCCTAAACCATATGGATCTAGTAGATGTCATTGCATATGTGTGTTCTTTTCAAAAACCACACTAATACACTAGATGTCAATGCATATGTGTGTTCTTTTCCTAAACCACACTGATCCACTTGATGTCATTGCATGTGTGTTCTTTTCATAAACCACACTAATCCACTAGATGTCATTGCATATGTGTGTTCTTTTCCTAAACCACATGGATCCATGTCACATCCCAAGATTTTCCAAATCTTGTAATGTGAAAATTAAATAAACAAAATATATCTTTGTTGAAAATCAGGGTGAAAAGAAACTTTTGTTTCTAAAAAGGAAACTTAAAAATCCCATCTTGAACAAACTTTGGCTAAAGTTTGAATTCAACAAAATCCAATCAAGGGAAATGCATTCCTCAATGAATGTATCTGGAAATTTAAACACTTGGAAAATAAATCCAAAACCCTAAACCCTAATAAAAATCATCTCCAGAGTTACCCCAAATCTATGGATTTGATCCATACCAAAATTTGATCAACAAATAATCACAAAGGATCAAGAAAGACCTTAGAGATGGTTTCACTTAGTTTGGAACCATAGACAAAAACCTTATGAATATAAAAAGATAAGGAAATTGAATTTCCAAAGCCAATAAAGCCCTTACCAAAAGCCATACCAATTGGTGATCAAATAATCCTAAAGGGATTTATAAAGATAAAACATTTATCAAAGGAAAATAAATTGTTTTGGAAACACTGTTTTAGATCTTTTAATAAAAGACTTTGGTTTCAAATGAAAAGATAAGCCAAATTAATTTTGGCCAAACTTTTGAAATAAAATATTTTGTTTTGATAAAATGAGTAAAGGTTTATTTAAATAAAATAAAGGATTTAAATATCCAATTTTATTTAAGTAAAAGCTTTTCCCATTTTAAATGAACACCAAGTATTTTATTACTACTTTGAAATCTTTTATTAAAAGGTTTTGCTTTGATTAAAATGAGTAAAGGATTATTTAAATAAAATAATAAGGATTTAAATATCCAATTTTATTTAAGTAAAGGCTTTCCCATTTTAATTAAAACACCAAAACTTATTTATTTATTTAAATAAGTTTCCAAGTATTCTTTTATTTTTCAAATAAAACCTTCTGGTTTGGTTTTGAAAATAATTGGATTTCAAATGGAAATTTTATTAAATAAATCAAAACCCTATTAATAAACTAAATATCCATTTTTAATTATTAAATGGATCCTAAAATAAATAAAAATATATTTTATTTTGAGATTTGGAATATGTTGAAAAACAGAACCAAATTCAAAGTACAAAGTTGAGTGTTTGTTTGAATTGTTTGAAATTGTTTGAATGTGTGAATAATTGTTTGAAATTCCAAAACAGAAAATATAAATAGAAAAGGAAAAAGAGTTAGACAGAAAAAAATAGGAAAACAGGCCCAGCCCACTAAGGCCCATTCCAGCCCAGCTCCCCTCCCCAAAGCATTCTTTTCTCACTCAGGAACAGACCCGCACAGAGACTGACAGCCTGGCCCCTCTTCTCCCTCCCTCACCCCACTGACCAGTAGGCCCGACAAACCCGAGCGAACCGTTTTCTTACCGCGGACTGAACCCACGCAGCCGATGACAAGTGGACCCCTCCTTCCTTTCTTTTTCCACTGACCAGAGGACCCCACCGCCACCTCCTTCTTCCTCCCCGCGACTCCTTCTTCCCCTCACCGCGCGGCAGTTTCTGCCCGTTGATAGCTCCGTCAATTCGCAGTAAAGCCGTCCATTAAACCTCGCCGCGACGACGCCTATTTAACCGCCTCCCTCTCCTCTGTCATTTCCCACAGACATCGCCTCCCCTCTGCCCCTAGGCTGCCTCCATTTCTCTCTGTACCGCCGCAGCTCCGACCACCGTCTCTGAGCAATTCCGGCGAAACCAGACCTCCCCTTACCTCGCCGACCTAGCACCCTTACTCCACGCATCCAGACGCATCTATCCATACCTTCCATTCATCCGCGGGTACCCCAGAGCCTCAACAACGACGACCACAGCACCACACCGCCGTCTGCCGTTTCTCCGGCGAACCTTCCAGGTGAATTCCGTCCGTCCCAGCACCTCTCGATCATGCTCACTTGAACCCCATGATCACCCGTATCTTACCGTGCCTTTGTTTTGCCTCGGGGTGAACTACAGCGTCGCCTCGTCGTCAACCTGAGCGCCACCGTCTGTCTGCAAACTCCGGCGACTCTTCTGGTAAGCACAAGACCACCCCGACCCCTCTCGTTCACGCACACGACTCCGTCTCGATCTTGCGCATCTAACCGAGCCTTCTTTTCGCTTCGGAGAGAACCACAGCACCGTCTTCGACCGTGGACAGAGCCAACCGTCGCCGCCACGAACTCCGGCGAGCAATCAAGGATAGCCCCGAGCGCCCCTTGACCAACCGTCAGTACCTCGAGCATCGCCGTGATCCCCTGAGCCCGGTGAGCAACTCCTCCTTCTCCCTCACCCCCTGTAGCGTCGCCTCCGTCGTCGACCGACCGCTCCGCCGCTGGTAGCCACAGCAGCGCCGCCAGCTTCTGGTCAATGCGATGACAGCCGTTCGATCCAGATCGGACGAATACGATAGAACCACTTACACGCGAATAGGTACACTCTCTGGACCGCACGATTAGATTAGATCCAATGCTCCACAGCCACGATCCGGCCGAACCGGTATCGACCAGTAAGAACACGCCGCGTGGCCAGTATTAGATCTGAATTAGAATTTGAAAACAGAAACTTTTGCCAATTTCAAACCCTTGTATCTTTTGATCCACACGTCCAAATTTTACAAATTTGATGTCGTTGGATTCAGCAAGACAAGCTCTAACCGACCCTGCCCTTAGTTTAGCAAATAGTATTTGTTAGCTTGTTTGATTTTGCAGATTCTTTTGTGTGCTTGCTAACATTAGAAAAATCATTTAAAAATGATTTTTAGGGTAAAACCTTTGCAAATTAGTTTGTTGTGACCTTGCTGACCCTAGGAACCAACCCATAGTTTGGAAAGTGAATTTTGGAAAAGAATAGGATGGATTAATTAGTTTAGTCCATTTATAGCTAACTAAAACTATTTGTTTTGTTTATGAAAATGCTTTCATAAAGAAAACTTTGGAGAAAATGTTTTGAACCAAACCTACTGACCCAAAACACCAAGTTTTGCAATAGCAACTCATTTGGTGAAACCTATAGGTTAATACCTTAGTAAAAATGTTTCTACACCACATAGAATGACACTTTGTTTTGCAAATGGTTTTATAGTGAAACCTTTTGCAAATGACTTAGCCACTTCACAAAATGACCATTAGGTGTACCCAAAAGTCTATGACCCATTAGGAACCCCCTTTTTCTCAAACAAAACAAGGCTTGGCATGCTTGCATGCATTTCTTTAACTTTGCCACTTTGGTAAATGACCATTTTGGATCTTACAAAGTTTAGGAATCTAATAGAGACCCTCTTTGCAAAAGACTTTGCCATTTTGGTAAATGACCAATTTGGAACTTACAAAGTTTAGAAGCCTAGTGGAGACCACCTTTACAATTAGAACCATCCTTTGCATGCTTACATGCATTACCTTGACTTTAGGATTTTATGTGTGTTGTTTTGCTTGATTGGTGGATTGAGTTTGTGTTTGCTTGATTGACTTGTAGTGAAGAGTGAGACTAGCAAGATCAAGGAGTAAACTTATACCCTCTACCAAAAAGTCAAGTGATACTTCATACTATCTATCCCATTATTTTCAATATGCATTAGTGTTTTTGCTAAGTAAAACTTGCATGGTTTTTATTTTGCTAAGTATAGACCTTGCTATAGGAAAACTAGTAGAATGAATCCTTAGAAGGATTTACCTAAGTTAAGAATCCTATTACTATCAAGCTTAGCCTAGCTAATAGAAAACCTGGGTGGGATATATATTCATGATATGAAAATTTCTAAGTCTGAGGACTTGTGTTTTATTTAACAAAACAACTAAAGTTAATGAATCACCTGGGTGGAATGGATGGAATGGTTATGTTGAGTGGTTACACAAGGCCAGGGGTACTGGTGAACCTTGTGTATCTCACTTGTGGATGGCCACCCAGGAAACAAAGAGATTTGAGATGTCAAATGTTGAGAAGCTTCAAGTGCAACCACTTGGCAATATGGGCTCTGCCATGATCATATAGGTTGCAAGAACCTAGCCACATGGACAGTGGGTGGTAGTGTTTGATAGGTTGGAACGCGTCCATGTTGGTCTAAGGGAAAGCTTCTGAAAGATTTTGTCTTGGGAAACCAAGTCTTGTGGGTAAAGTGCACCACCTCTGCAGAGTGTAAAACCTAAGTACTTAGCCATGTCCCTGGTAAAGGACAAATTGAGCATCAAGACATGGAAACTTCAAGAATCTCATCACTCCAATTTCTAAATAAAATTTGTGGGTGAACAAGGGTTGTGTGAAATTCTTCAATCTTGATGGAGAGATGGCTTGGTACAAGGATCTCAAAATGTTAGATTGAGGAAAATTGTTTTTGCCAAGCAAATCTTCAGTCTTTGATTGGTAGATGCCCTGAGTGGATCTCCAGTCTTTGATTAGTAGATGTCTTGGAAAGTTTTTGCCAAACAAAACTTAGTGTTTTCAAAAATGATAGGAAAAATCTATTTTGAGCAATGCAAGCCTCAACTCCACTTAGCCAAAATGCATATAGATGATAGACTCCACTATACTACCAAAGTATCACTTGCCAATACAATTCAAATGTATTGACCCTTGTGGCTGTAACTTATGATGTTGCAGGTTTGATTGATTTTAGTGAAGATTGATTGATTAGGATTACAAAGTCTACAACCAACATCTGCCTGTGGCACTTTGAAGATGAAGGACCCATGACTATAGTTATTCCGCTGCAATGTAATGTAATGGCCTAATGAGCTATGTTTGATGTAATAAAATTATGTTATTCCTGGTTATAAAGTTGTATTATGACCCTTGTTTCTTGATATTACATCTGAACTGTGGATGCTAGCTATTGATCCAGGGACTAGCATTGTAAACACAGGGGACTCAATCTTATTAAAGGTTGGGGACGCTACAATCCACCAGATGTAATTGCATGTGTGTTCTTTTCATCAACCACACTGATCCACTAGATGTCATTGCATATGTGTGTTCTTTTCCTAAACCACATGGATCCACTGGATGTCATTGCATATGTGTGTTCTTTTCATAAACCACACTGATCAACTAGATGTCATTGCATGTGTGTTCTTTTCATAAACCACACTGATCCATTGGATGTCATTTTATATGCGTGTTATTTTCCTAAACAACATGGATCCACTAGATGTCATTTCATGTGTGTTCTTTTCATAAACCACATGGATCCACTAGATGTCATTGCATGTGTGTTCTTTTCAGAAACCACACTTCTCCACTAGATGTCATTGCATATGTGTGTTATTTTCCTAAACCAGATGGATCCACTAGATGTCATTGCATATGTGTGTTGTTTTCATAAACCACATGAATCCACTAGATGTCATTGCATCTGTGTGTTGTTTTCATAAACCACATGAATCCACTAGATGTCATTTCTTGTGTGTTCTTTTCATAAACCACACTAATCCACTGGATGTTATTGCATATGTGTGTTCTTTTTATAAACCACATGGATCCACGGAATGTAATCGCATATGTGTGTTCTTTTCATAAACCACACTGATCCACTAGATGTCATTGCATATGTGTGTTCTTTAACTAAACCACATGGATCCACTAGATGTCATTGCATGTGTGTTCTTTTCATAAACCACACTGATCCACTAGATATCATTGCATATGTGTGTTCTTTTCCTATACCACACTGATCCACTGGATGTCATTGCATGTGTGTTCTTTTCATAAACCACAATGATCCACTAGATATCATTGCATATGTGTGTACTTTTCCTAAACCACATGGATCCACTAGATGTAATTGCATGTGTATTATTTTCATCAATCACACGGATCCACTAGATGTCATTGCATATGTGTGTTATTTTCCTAAACCACATGGATCCACTGGATGTCATTGCATATGTGTGTTCTTTTCATAAACCACATTGATCCACTAGATGTCATTGCATGTGTTTTCTTTTCATAAACCACACTGATCCATTGGATGTCATTGCATATGTGTGTTATTTTCCTAAACCACATGGATCCACTAGATGTCATTGCACGTGTGTTCTTTTCATAAACCACATGGATCCACTAGATGTCATTGCATGTGTGTTCTTTTCATAAACCACACTGATCCACTAGATGTATTGTATATGTGTGTCCTTTTCCTAAACCACATGGATCCACTGGATGTCATTGCATATGTGTGTTCTTTTCATAAACCACACTGATCCACTAGATTTTATTGCATGTGTGCTCTTTTCATAAACCACACCGATCCACTGGATGTCATTGCATATGTGTGTTCTTTTTCCTAAACCACATGGATCCACTACATGTAATTGCATGTGTGTTCTTTTCATCAACCACACTGAACCACTAGATGGCATTGCATATGTGTGTTCTTTTCCTAAACCACATGGATCCACTAGATGTCATTTCATGTGTGTTCTTTTCATAAACCACACTAATCCACTAGATGTCATTGCATATGTGTGTTCTTTTCCTAAACCATATGGATCCAGTAAATGTCATTGCATATGTGTGGTCTTTTCATAAACCACATTGATCCACTAGATGTCATTGCATATGTTTTTTCTTTTCCTAAACCACACTGATCCACTTGATGTCATTGCATGTGTGTTCTTTTCATAAACCACACTAATCCACTAGATGTCATTGCATATGTGTTATCTTTTCCTAAATCACATGGATCCACCAGATGTAATTGCAAGTGTGTTCTTTTCATCAACCATAGTGATCCACTAGATGTCATTGCATATGTGTGTTCTTTAACTAAACCACATGGATCCACTTGATGTCATGGTATATGTGTGTTCTTTTCATAAATCACACTCATCTACTAGATGTCATTGCATGTGTGTTCTTTTCATAAACCACACTGATCCATTGGATGTCATTGCATATGTGTGTTATTTTCGTAAACCACATGAATCCACTAGATGTCATTGCATGTATGTTATTTTCATAAACCACATGGATCCACTAGATGTCATAGCTTGTGTGTTCTTTTCAGAAACCACACTTATCCACTAGATGTCATTACATATGTGTTGTCTTTTCCGAAACCACATGGATCCACTGGATGTCATTGCATATGTGTGTTGTTTTCATAAACCACATGGATCCACTAGATGTCATTGCATGTGTGTTCTTTTCATAAACCACACTAATCCACTAGATGTTATTGCATATGTGTGTTCTTTTTATAAACTACACCGATCCACTGAATGTAATTGGATATGTGTGTTCTTTTCATAAACCACACTAATCCACTAGATGTCATTGCATATGTGTGTTCTTTAACTAAACCACATGGATCCACTAGATGTCATTGTATGTCTGTTCTTTTCATAAACCACACTGGTCCACTAGATGTATTGCATATGTTTGTTCTTTTCCTAAACCACATGGATCCACTGGATGTCATTGCATATGTGTGTTCTTTTCATAAACCACACTGATCCAGTAGATGTCATTGCATGTGTGTTCTTTTCATAAACCACACTGATCCATTTGATGTCATTGCATATGCGTCTTATTTTCCTAAACCACATGGATCCACTAGATGTCATTGAATGTGTGTTATTTTCATAAACCACATGGATCCACTAGATGTCATTGTATGTGTGTTCTTTTCAGAAACCACACTAATCCACTAGATGTCATTGCATATGTGTGTTCTTTTCCTAAACCACTTGGATCCACTGGATGTCATTGCATATGTGTGTTATATTCATAAACCACATTGATCCACTAGATGTCATTGCATGTTTGTTCTTTTCATAAACTACACTGATCCACTGGATGTTATTGCATATGTTTGTTATTTTCATTAACCATACTGATTGACTAGATGTCATTGCATGTTTGTTCTTTTCATAAACCACATTGATCCACTAGATTTCATTCAATATGTGTGTTCTTTTCCTAAACCACATTGATCCACTAGATGTAATTTCATGTGTTTTCTTTTCATAAACAACATTGATCCACTAGATGTCATTGCATATGTGTGTTCTTTTCCTAAATCATATGGATCCAGTAGATGACATTGCATATGTGGTTTTTTTCATAAACCACAGTGATCCACTAGATGTCATTGCATATGTG
The DNA here is from genome assembly GCA_916181665.1 of Avena sativa. Taxonomy (NCBI): domain Eukaryota; kingdom Viridiplantae; phylum Streptophyta; class Magnoliopsida; order Poales; family Poaceae; genus Avena; species Avena sativa. The sequence continues at coordinate 353,678,537 of OV702289.1, read as the reverse complement.
TGTTCTTTTCCTAAACCACACTGATCCACTTAATGTCATTGCTTGTGTGTTGTTTTCATAAACCACACTGATCCACTATATGTCATTGCATATGTGTGTTCTTTTCTGAAACCACATGGATCCACTAGATGTAATTTCATGTGTGTTCTTTCAATCAACCACACTGATCCAGTAGATGTCATTGCATATGTGTGTTCTTTTCCTAAACCACATGGATCCACTAGATGTCATTGCATATGTGTGTTCTATTCATAAACCACACTGATCAACAAGATGTCATTGCATGTGTGTTCTTTTCATAAACCACACTGATCCATTGGATGTCATTGTATATGCGTGTTATTATCCTAAACCACATGGATCCACTAGATGTCATTGCATGTTTATTCTTTTCATAAACCACACTGATCCACTAGATGTCATTGCATATGTGTGTTCTTTTCCTAAACCACATGGATCCACTAGATGTAATTTCATGTGTTTTCTTTTCATAAACAACATTGATCCACTAGATGTCATTGCATATGTGTGTTCTTTTCCTAAACCATATGGATCCAGTAGATGACATTGCATATGTGTGTTTTTTTCATAAACCACAGTGATCCACTAGATGTCATTGCATATGTGTGTTCTTTTCCTAAACCATACTGATCCACTTAATGTCATTGCTTGTGTGTTCTTTTCATAAACCACACTGATCCACTATTTGTCATTGCATATGTGTGTTCGTTTCTGAAACCACATGGATCCACTAGATGTAATTTCATGTGTGTTCTTTCAATCAACCACACTGTTCCACTAGATGTCATTGCATATGTGTGTTCTTTTCCTAAACCACATGGATCCACTAGATGTCATTGCATATGTGTGTTCTATTCATAAACCACATTGATCAACAAGATGTCACTGCATGTGTGTTCTTTTCATAAACCGAACTGATCCACTAGATGTCATTGCATATGTGTGTTCTTTAACTAAACCACATGGATCCACTAGATGTCATTGCATGTGCGTTATTTTCATAAACCACACTGATCCACTAGATGTATTGCATATGTGTGTTCTTTTCCAAAACCACATGGATCCAGTGGATGTCATTGCATATGTGTGTTCTTTTCATAAACCACACAGATCCACTAGATATTATTGCATGTGTGTTCTTTTCATAAACCACACTGATCCACTAGATGTATTGCATATGTGTGTTCTTTTCCAAAACCACATGGATCCACTTCATGTAATTGCATGTGTGTTCTTTTCATAAACCACACCGATCCACTTGATGTCATTGCATATGTCTGTTCTTTTCATAAACCACACTGATCGACTAGATGTCATTGCATGCATGTCCTTTTCGTAAACCACATTGATCCACTAGATGTCATTGCATATGTGTGTTCTTTTCCTAAACCACGTGGATCCACTAGATGTCATTTCATGTGTGTTCTTTTCATAAACCACACTGATCCACTAGATGCCATTGCATATGTGTGTTCTTTTCCTAAACCATATGGATCCACTATATGTCGTTGCATATGTGTGTTCTTTTCATAAACCACACTAATCCACTAGATTGTCATCGCATGTGTGTTCCTTTCATAAACCGCACTGATCCACTAGATGTCATTGCATATGTGTGTTCTTTTCCTAAACCACATGGATCCACTAGATGTAATTGCATGTGTGTTCTTTTCATCAACCACACAGATCCACTAGATGTCATTGCATGTTTTTTTTCATAAACTACACTGATCCATTGGATGTCATTGCATATGTGTGTTATTTTCCTAAACCACATGGATCTACTAGATGGCATTGCATGTGTGTTCTTTTCATAAACCACATGGATCCACTAGATGTCATTGCATGTGTGTTCTTTTCAGAAACCACACTTATCCACTAGATGTCGTTGCATATGTGTGTTCTTTTCCTAAACCAGAAGGATCCACTGGATGTCATTGCATATGTGTGTTGTTTTCATGAACCACACAGATCCACTAGATGTCATTTCTTGTGTGTTCTTTTCATAAACCACACTAATCCACTGGATGTTATTGCATCTGTGTGTTCTTTTTATAAACCACATTGATCCACTGAATGTAATTGCATATGTGTGTTCTTTTCATAAACCACACTGATCCACTAGATGTCGTTGCATATTTGTGTTCTTTAACTAAACCACATGGATCCACTAGATGTCATTGCATGTGTGTTCTTTTTATAAACCACACTGATCCACTAGATATATTGCGTATGTATGTTCTTTTCCTAAATCACATGAATCCACTAGATATCATTGCATATGTGTGTTCTTTTCATAAACCACACTGATCAACTAGATGTCATTGCATATGTGTTCTTTTCATGAACCACACTGATCCATTGGATGTCATTGCATATGTGTGTTATTTTCCTAAACCACGTGGATCCACTAGATGTCATTACATGTGTGTTATTTTCATAAACCACATGGATTTACTAGATGTCATTGCATGCGAGTTCTTTTGAGAAACCACACTGATCCACTAGATGTCAACTGCATATGTGTGTTCTTTTCCTAAACCACATGCATCCACTGGATGCCATTGCATATGTGTGTTATATTAATAAACCACACTGATCCACTAGATGTCATTGCATGTGTGTTATTTTCATAAACTACATTGATCCACTGGATGTTATTGCATATGTGTGTTCTTTTCATAAACCACACTGATTGACTAGATGCCATTGCATGTGTGTTCTTTTAATAAACCACACTGATCCACTAGATGTCATTGCATATGTGTGTTCTTTTCCTAAACCACATGGATCCACTAGATGTCATTGCATATGTATGTTCTTTTCATAAACCACATTGATCCACTAGATGTCATTGCATATGTGTGTTCTTTTCCTAAACCATATGGATCTAGTAGATGTCATTGCATATGTGTGTTATTTTCAAAAACCACACTAATACACTAGATGTAAATGCATATGTGTGTTCTTTTCCTAAACCACACTGATCCACTTGATGTCATTGCATGTGTGTTCTTTTCATAAACCACACTAATCCACTAGATGTCATTGCATATGTGTGTTCTTTTCCTAAACCACATGGATCCACCAGATGTAATTGCATGTGTGTTCTTTTCATCAACCACACTGATCCACTAAATGTCATTGCATATGTGTGTTCTTTTCCTAAACCACATGGATCCACTAGATGTCATTGCATATGTGTGTTCTTTTCATAAACCACACTGATCAACTAGATGTCATTGCATGTGTGTTCTTTTCATAAACCACACTGATCCATTGGATGTCATTTTATATGCGTGTTATTTTCCTAAACAACATGGATCCACTAGATGTCATTTCATGTGTGTTCTTTTCATAAACCACATGGATCCACTAGATGTCATTGCATGTGTGTTCTTTTCAGAAACCACACTTCTCCACTAGATGTCATTGCATATGTGTGTTATTTTCCTAAACCAGATGGATCCACTAGATGTCATTGCATATGTGTGTTGTTTTCATAAACCACATGAATCCACTAGATGTCATTGCATTTGTGTGTTGTTTTCATAAACCACATGAATCCACTAGATGTCATTTCTTGTGTGTTCTTTTCATAAACCACACTAATCCACTGGATGTTATTGCATATGTGTGTTCTTTTTATAAACCACATGGATCCACGGAATGTAATCGCATATGTGTGTTCTTTTCATAAACCACACTGATCCACTAGATGTCATTGCATATGTGTGTTCTTTAACTAAACCACATGGATCCACTAGATGTCATTCCATGTGTGTTATTTTCATAAACCACACTGATCCACTAGATATATTGCATATGTATGTTCTTTTCCTAAATCACATGGATCCACTAGATGTCATTGCATATGTGTGTTCTTTTCATAAACCACACTGATCAACTAGATGTCATTGCATGTGTGTTCTTTTCATGAACCACACTGATCCGTTGGATGTCATTGCATATGTGTGTTATTTTCCTAAACCACGTGGATCCACTAGATGTCATTACATGTCTGTTATTTTCATAAACCACATGGATCCACTAGATGTCATTGCATGTGTGTTCTTTTGAGAAACCACACTGATCCACTAGATGTCACTGCATATGTGTGTTCTTTTCCTAAACCACATGGATCCACTGGATGCCATTGCATATGTGTGTTATATTAATAAACCACACTGATCCACTAGATGTCATTGCATGTGTGTTCTTTTCATAAACTACATTGATCCACTAGATGTCATTGCATATGTGTGTTCTTTTCCTAAACCACATGGATCCACTAGATGTCATTGCATATGTATGTTCTTTTCATAAACCACACTGATCCACTAGATGTCATTGCATATGTCTGTTCCTTTCCTAAACCATATGGATCTAGTAGATGTCATTGCATATGTGTGTTCTTTTCATAAACCACACTAATACACTAGATGTCAATGCATATGTGTGTTCTTTTCCTAAACCACATGGATCCACTAGATGTAATTGCTTGTTTGTTCTTTTCATCAACCACATATGTCATTGCATATGTGTGTTCTTTTGATAAACCACACTGATCCACTAGATGTCATTGCATGTGTTTTCTTTTCATAAACCACACTGATCCATTGGATGTCATTGCATATGTGTGTTATTTTCCTAGACCACATGGATCCACAAGATGTCATTGCATGTGTGTTCTTTTCATAAACCACATGGATCCACTAGATGTCATTGCATGTGTGTTCCTTTCAGAAACCACACTGATCCACTAGATATCATTGCATATGTGTGTTCTTTTCCTAAACACGTGGATCCACTGGATGTCATCGCATATGTGTGTTCTTTTCATAAACCACACTGATCCCCTAGATGTCATTGCATGTGTGTGTTCTTTTCCTAAACCATATGGCTCCACTAGATGTCGTTTCATATGTGTGTTCTTTTCATAAACCACACTGATCCACTAGATGTCATTGCATGTGTGTTCTTTTCATAAACCACACCGATCCACTGGATGTCATTGCATATGTGTGTTCTTTTCCTAAACGACACCGATCCAGTAGATATCATTGCATGTGTGTTCTTTTCCAAAACCACATGGCTCCAGTAGATGTCATTGCATGTGTGTTCTTTTCATAAACCACACTGATCAACAAGATGTCATTGGATATGTGTGTTCTTTTCCTAAACGACACTGATCCACTTGATGTCATTGCATGTGTGTTCTTTTCATAAACCAAACAGATCCACTAGATGTCATTGCATATGTGTGTTCTTTTCATAAACCACACTGATCCACTAGATGTTATTGCATGTGTGTTCTTTTCATAAACCACACTAATCCACTGGATGTCATTGCATATGTGTGTTCTTTTCCTAAACTACATGGATCCACTAGATGTAATAGCATGTGTGTTCTTTTCATAAACCACACTGATCCACTAGATGTAATTGCATATGTTTTTTCTTTTCCTAAATCACATGGATCCACTAGATGTCATTGCATCTGTGTTCTTTTCATAAACCATATGGATCCATTAGATGTCATTGCATGTTTGTTTTTTTCATAAACCACACTGATCCACTTGATGTCATTGCAACGTGTGTTCTTTTCCTATACCACACTGATCCACCGGATGTCATTGCATGCGTGTTCTTTTCATAAACCACACTGATCCATTAGATGTCATTGCATATGTGTGTTCTTTTCCTAAACCGCATGGATCCACTAGATGTAATTGCATGTGTGTTCTTTTCATAAACCACACGGATCTAGTAGATATCATTGCATATGTGTGTTCTTTTCCTATACCACACTGATCCACTGGATGTCATTGCATGTGTGTTCTTTTCATAAACCACACTGATCCACTAGATATCATTGCATATGTGTGTTCTTTTCCTAAACCACATGGATCCACTAGATGTAATTGCATGTGTGTTCTTTTCATAAACCACACTGATCCACTAGATATCATTGCATATGTGTGTTCTTTTCCTATACCACACTGATCCACTGGATGTCATTGCATGTGTGTTCTTTTGATAAACCACACTGATCCACTAGATATCATTGCATATGTGTGTTCTTTTCCTAAACCACATGGATCCACTAGATGTAATTGCATGTGTATTTTTTTCATCAACCACACGGATCCACTAGATGTCATTGCATATGCGTGTTATTTTCCTAAACCACATGGATCCACTGGATGTCATTGCATATGTGTGTCCTTTTCATAAACCACACTGATCCACTAGATGTGATTACATGTGTTTTCTTTTCATAAACCACACTGATCCATTGGATGTGATTGCATATGTGTGTTATTTTCCTAAACCACATGGATCCACTAGATGTCATTGCACGTGTGTTCTTTTCATAAACCACATGGATCCACTAGATGTCATTGCATGTGTGTTCCTTTCAGAAACCACACTGATCCACTAGATATCATTGCATATGTGTGTTCTTTTCCTAAAAACATGGATCCTATGGATGTCATTGGATATGTGTGTTCTTTTCGTAAACCACACTGATCCCCTAGACGTCATTGCATGTGTGTTCTTTTCATCAACCACACTGATCCACTAGATGTAATTGCATACGTGTTTTATTTTCCTAAACCACATGGATCCACTAGATGTCATTGCATGTGTGTTCTTTTCATAAACCACATGGATCCACTAGATGTCATTGCATGTGTGTTCTTTTCATAAACCACACTGACCCCCTTGATGTCATTGCATATGTGTGTTCTTTTCCTATACTACACTGATCCATTGGATGTCATTGCATGTGTGTTCTTTTCATAAACCACACTGATCCACTAGATGGCATTGCATATGTGTGTTCATTTCCTAAACCACATGGATCCACTAGATGTAATTGCATGTGTGTTCTTTTCGTAAACCACACTGATCCACTAGATGTCATTGGATATGTGTGTTCTTTTCCTATCCCACACCGATCCACTGGATATCATTGCATGTGTCTTCTTTTCATAAACCACACTGATCCACTAGATGTCATTGCATATGTGTGTTGTTTTCCTAAACCACATGGATCCACTAGATGTCATTGCATGTGTGTTACTTTCAGAAACCACACTTATCCACTAGATATCATTGCATATGTGTGTTCTTTTCCTAAACACATGGATCCTCTGGATGTCATTGCATATGTGTGTTCTTTTCGTAAACCACACTGATCCCCTGGATGTCATTGCATGTGTGTTCTTTTCATAAACCACACTGATCCACTAGATGTAATTGCATATGTGTTTTCTTTTCCTAAACCACATGGATCCACTAGATGTCATTGCATATGTGTTATTTTCATAAACCAAATGGATCCACTAGATGTCATTGCATGTGTGTTCTTTTCATAAACCACACTGACCCACTGGATGCCATTGCATATGTGTGTTCTTTTCCTATACCACACTGATCCACTGGATGTCATTGCATGTGTGTTCTTTTCATAAACCACACTGATCCACTTGATGTCATTGCATATGTGTGTTCTTTTCCTAAACCACATGGATCCACTAGATGTAATTTGCATGTGTGTTGTTTTTGTAAACCACACTGATCCACTAGATGTCATTGGATATGTGTGTTCTTTTCCTATACCACACTGATCCACTGGATGTCATTGCATGTGTGTTCTTTTCATAAACCACACTGACGCACTAGATGTCATTGCATATGTGTGTTCTTTTCCTAAACCACATGGATCCACTAGATGTAATTGCATGTGTATTATTTTCATCAACCACACAGATCCACTAGATGTCATTGCATATGTGTGTTATTTTCTTAAACCACATGGATGCACTGGATGTCATTGCATATGTGTGTTATTTTCATAAACCACACTGATCCACTAGATGTCATTGCATGTGTTTTCTTTTCATAAACCACACTGATCCATTGGATGTCAATGCATATGTGTGTTATTTTCCTAAACCAATGGATCCACTAGATGTCATTGCACGTGTGTTCTTTACATAAACCTCATGGATCCACTAGATGTCTGTAGCATCCCAATTGTCTAACAATTGTAATGCTACTTGGTCTAGTAATATAATGGCTACTTCATATATATAATTGTTGCATCATAATTATATCATGCTCATGTCATCATGCCACCTTGCATTTGAGCATCATATAAAACCCTTTTCCTTTTGGTTCTTATCTCATATGCATTATTAATTGTATTTGCCGCTTGATATTGTATTTGGTTGTTGATATATTGTTTAAATGCCCAAGTTGAGTTGGGGGCATATCTTTTATTTAACTCCACCACCTTTCTTGTCATCACCCCATCTTTCCACCATTCCATTATCCATGAGCTTGCAATTGTTTTTCTTTTGGGTTTTACCTCTAGCTCATATGGGTTGGGATGGATCTAATTCTATTTCCACATGCTCTCATCTTAGCATCATGTTGTTTTCACATTATTGATATATGAGAGCCACATGGCCACCTTTGCATGCCTTGTGAGTGGAACTCTTTTTCCTAGCTTCCATATGGAGTATTATGGATTTATGCTCATGTGGGAATATTTTTGGGAATAGCAAGCATCTAGTGGAATATACACACTAGCAAGTCCCAATTATAATCAAATGTGATCATCTCCATCTACTCCACTTGGAACTTTCTTTTAAATTCTTTTGCTTAGGCCTTACTCCACATTTTGGAATGCATAAGAATAATGCCATGTTTATTGTTTTGTTTCACAAGGTTAAAACATGGCATTAATTATTTTTGCATGGGCCATGCAAACATCTCCACCTTTGGTCCTCCTTGTTTTTATTTGGATTTTTGGGTGAACCATCTCTTTTCTCATCTATCTCTCCCTCCTTTTGGCTTGGTCTTAATTTGATCTTGCTTAAACCCTCACCACCTCATCTCTCCCTCTCTTTTCCTTGTCTAGATCTTGTGGGAGCTTGGCATGTCATGCTTGATCTTGTCAAAAGTTTACCACACCTCATCTAATCTCTCCCTCTAGACCCTAGGTCCCCTCCCTCATCTCTCCTCTCTCTAGCCGAGCCACCCCACCATGACCTACCCTAGCTACCCACCTGCCCTCTCTCGGTCTCTCTCCTCTCTCTGCCCTGCAGGCCCACCTGACCACCCTGGACCCACCTAGCTACCACCACACAAAACCCTAGCCGAGCCTCCCCTCAAACCCTAGCTCTAACCCGAGCCTACCCCTCCCTCTCTCTAGCTCTCTCTCCCTGCCTCAGCAGCACCAGCCCGAGCCTCCCCCTGCCTCCCTGGCCTCACCTTGCCCCACCTGCCAGCTGCCTACCACCACCTGCCCCTGCCTGGCCGAACCAGCCCATGCACGTGAGGAGAGGAAGGAGAAAAAGGTGGCCGAGCCACCTTTAACCCTACCCACTTCCCCCACGGCACCCCTCTCCCTCTCTGCTTTACCCACCCCTCTCTCCCGCCTGCTGCCTCCCCCAGATCTACCCCAGGGCGCCTGCCGCTCTTCCCTCTCTTCTCCATCGCCCCACCTACCCCAACGCCGGCCACCGTCGGTCTCCACCGATCCCCCTCTTCCAGCAGGTGGCGTGTCGGTCTCTGGTGTCGAGGAAGGCCGTGGAGCTCCCCTACGTCACCCTGTACACGGAGCCGAGCAGGAGGAGCCCCAGAACCGCTGCACCCGCCGAGCCCGACGCCAAACCCTAATCTGCTGGGCCTCTGCATCACCGTCGTCCTGCTGCTCGCCGACCCGATCCGCCACCACCGACACACTCTCGGTGAGCCACGCAACCTCCTAGACACCCTCGCCATCGTCGTCGCGTCCTGGCCGCGACGTATGTTCCGTCGAGCACCCTCGGTGCACCGACGAGCGCGCGCGTCTGCTCGCTCCCACGTCGCGCAAAACCCTATCTAGGCCGCGCCTGACCCCTTAACAACTACCCCGCCCTAGCCTAGCGGTGACCGCCTCCGCGCGCACGCCCAGGTCACGGGTTCGAGCCCCACCGCGACCGCTCGGTCCGCTGTCGCGCACGGATCGGTCGTCAGTAGATGCAGAGAAGAGAAACAGTGCACGCGTGGACACTTTTGCGCTTACCCCCCACCTTTTAGACTCCTGTAACCCGCGCTCCTCTTGGCCCCACCTGTCTGCCTCCGCGGAAGCTTTGCAGTTAGACCCCCTGTTTCTTCCGCCTCAACCCGCACTACCTGGATCTCCCACGTGTCGCGTCACCGCTGGCTCGCCCGCGTGTGGCCCTGAGTCTGCCTTGGCCCCACCTGTCATCTGCTGTGGCTAGGTCAAGCCCCGGTGTGAAAAGCTTTTTGCGCGCAGTCTGTCCTAGTCAGCAGCTAGCCCACCCGTCAGCGGCTGGGTCTAGATCTACCTGAGTACAAAAGTCTCTGTTTATTTCTGTTTTAATTCAAATCTTTTTAAATTTATTTCAAATTCAAATTCCAATCTGTTTTATAATAACATTTAATTTATAAACCCAAATAATACAATAATATATGTTTTGAAATCATAAAAATGTGAGGAATTCAAATATGGCCTTCAAAATATATTTTGAACACATTAAATTCCAAGTTGATTAAAATTACAATAAAATGCCCTTTTTCCTTAATTAATTAATAACTTTTGTTTTACAACTCCAATTTTAACAAATGATATGTCTAAAATGATTAGCTCGACGAGGCCTTTCTGTTTATGCATTCCATGTTCTGTTTTGAAGCATGCATCATATAAAAATAATATATACAGCAACTAATGTGAGGTTAAAATGTGGTCAAAACTCAATAAAATGCTTTATTATTGTATTCCACACCTCACCCATGCCATGCTACCTTATTGCCATGCAAATTGTGCATCATTCATCATGGCATGATTGTTTGCTTGATGCATTTATTCATATGCTTGTGCACTTTATTTATGTTGGCCCTTGTTTGTTTGGTTCTTCTTCGAATAGACGCTGAGCAGGGGATATACCAAGAGAACCAGGAGCACTACCCAGATCCTTCTCTCGCTTCAACTGAGCTACCAGGCAAGCACTACCACATGCTTGCATACATATAGTACCTATTGCCTCTATCTTATTCTTGCATCATTGAGTCGCGATTGCATTAAATTGAATCCCAAGTATTGCATAGCCTTTATTTTAAACCCCACCGAAGCTTGTTCCTCCATCCCATGAGCCATTACTACAGGAGTTGTTTGAGCCATGCGAGTCGTAGAACAGCATGTGTAGGGTATGTGAGTGTCTGATGGATAACGAGGTACCTAAACAACTTAACCTGAGTAGTAATGGGATAACTAATGAAAGTGGCATCGGTGAGCCATATTCGCTATTTGGTTTTTCAGGCTCACTTGTGTCCCGTAGGACCCCGAGTACTTGATTCCTGTTCCTTGAATATTCGCGCTATCCACATCCGGGAGGCTTATGAACCCCCCTGAGCCAGAGCTTGATTCATTCTTATTTCTTGGGGCCACAAACTAGTTTGAGGTTTTATTTACTATCCTGTACTTATGCCATGCTTTACTGCTTTATTTAAATTGTGCGAGGTACTGCACCTGTACTGTTTAGGGCCGTGACCCGTTTTCGCTGTATAGACAAGCCCAGTCACACTTTCGGGTTCCCAGTCGTTTACAGCCGGCCACACAAACCTTGAGTTCGTCTCGTAGCCGGCCAGCTTCGTTGCGGGTAGCTTAATGGGGTGGCCCCCTGAAATATTTCTGAATCCTGTGATCGCTTTGTCGTGACTGCCTCGTTGGTTTTGATTTGGTTTTTCCGAGGTTGATCGAGTGTGTGTTGCTATTTGTGCACCCCTGCAGGGTAAAACTTTCTGAAAGCCGTGTCCGCGATTATGGACGACTTGGAGCACAGTTTCTCGATCATAGACAAGTATAACTAAAGTACCGCTTCTAAATTGACTAAATAACTGACTAGTAAGTAGTGCAACACTCATGGAATGGTTAATAAAACTGCCAACGGATGGGGGGTTGTTCGTCCGCTTCCTCGTTGGTAAGCGAGGAGGAGGATGGATCTGTGGATATTACCGTTATAACTGTTGTTAATAATTCACGGACATCCGTCTATCTCTGGTTAGGCGGATGGTTAGCGAGTATCTCTAGAATTCTTAGGGTTTATCTTTTGCTGCAATTGCGTCACCCCAGGTTGTGTCCCCTTTAGAGGCATAAAGACTTGCTGAGTACCCCTAGGGTCTCACACGATAAATTGTTTGATTCAGATGAACAGGTGAACCCGCAAGATGGATACTGGGTGGAGGAGACGGACGATGTGGGCAACGATCATTCGGTGTAGAGATTCCGGGAACGGGGATCCGTGAGATCTGTGGGTAGGATGTGCTTATTTATGGGGCATCTTATGCCGATTTGCTTCTTATCCGTACTCGGATTTTGTCTTCCGCTTCCGCCTGATACTCTGATGTTTGATGTATGAGGAGATATCCTAAACTATTATATCTATCTAGGATATTTGGATCTTGCCGTATGGCGTTGCTATATTTCCTTTCTTTTAGATGGAATGACTCTGAGAACCATTGTATGGTGGCTTGCATACATACTCATTTGTGTATGTAGTTGATCCCTTCGCCTGCCGATTACGCCGCCCGTTCTTGTCCCGATGTTTGGAAATGGTTAGGACGACCGAAAGGTCTACCTGTGAGTGGCATTTGGGCCCCACCGTACTATTTTTACCATTTCCGCTCATCCAGGCTTGTAACTAGGAGCGTAATTCACCGAGGTAGTTACAATTGGTATTAGAGCCATCCCGCCCTTCAGGGTCTCAGCCAAATGGTCGTTGTCTGTCTAGCAAATATTTTTGGTAGTTATGTATACTAAGGAAAAACAAAACGTGAGAGTAGGACTGCTTCCACTTTTCTTCTTACCCACCCACCCACCCTTTTTCTGGTATGGAAGTGTAACGTTTATATCCTCTTCTTAAAATTCAAACTAGGATTCACGTGTTCTGGGTTTCCGTAGTACCATAGGTTGTGTGTGTGTGTAATTCTTTGTCTATCTGTTGCATCCAAGTTGTTATCACCATCTGCCTTTGGTTATCAACTGTTGGTACATTCCATACCGACAGGCTTTTGCAAACCGACGCGATCTATCTGATTCGTTGTATACCGACGCGATCTGTCTTATTCTTTGTTATCCGACGTTATGTTGTTTGGGGTGTTCGTTTCCATAGTTACTAATCTTTAGGTTCGTCGTGAAAAGAAGGGGTTGGGATATGTGTTCTACTTATTCATGTGCGGAGTAATGATTTCAGTGCGGGATGGAGTCGCGACCATACCACTACTCTTATCATTCGCTCTTGTATATTGAATTGGTAGAGTCATTAATCTTGATTCGTTAAGTGATTTTGCGCATCTATTGGTATTTTAATGCCGAAATTTGCGGAAAATTTTTCTTTGATATATCTGTGTACCACACTCCTTTTCAGTCGTGTGCGATATGCTTAATATCTTCTAGGTGCTTTGAACTTTGTTGATATTTTAATATCATCTTAGTAAATTGTATCCTATAATCTTGGTTAATTCCATTTTGGTACTATTTTGGATTATTATTATTCTCCATCATAGTACTGACTTGTGTTTTATATCAACCACAGGATGGCACCACCACGCCGTTCTGAGGAGGACATACAACCTGAACTGGGGGCAGCGTTGTCAAGCATCGCCAATGCCTTGGCAGCAATGCAGCAGAACCAGCAGCGTTTTGAAGAAAGTGTCAGGAGGAATGAGTTTGTTCCGCTACCTCCACCTCCCAAGCGAGGAGACATCAAAAGCTTTCTGAAGTTCAACCCACGCCAATTTGATGTTTCTGATCAACCACTTGATGCTGATGATTGGTTGCGTGAGATGTCAAGGCTGCTGATGACTGCTGATGTTCCTGAGCAAGAATGGGTAAAGTGTGCTACTCACCTTCTGAAGGGAGATGCAGCTCTCTGGTGGGAGAATTACCTGAAGGCAAACTGCACTGGTTTTCAGCCTACTTGGGGACAGTTCACTGGAGCTTTCAAAGAGCAGTATCTGTCAGAAATTGTCATGGAGAGGATGAAGGAAGTGTTTCTCAACCTCAAGCAGGGCAATGATAATGTCAATACCTACATCAGAAACTTCATGAACCTTTCTCGTTATGGTGGCGATGAGATCTCTGATGACAAGAAGAAGCAAAAGAGGTTCCGGCAAGGGCTCAATGCATCGATTAAATATGCAATCACACATGCAAGGCCGGCGTCTTTTCTGGAACTTCAGCATACAGCTCTGCAGGAAGAGGCAAGTAGGCAAGTGTTTGAGGAGTCAAAGAAACACAACCGTGATGCAGCAAGCTCTTTAGCTATGTCAACTCCTTCTAAGCGTCGTGTCTGGGTTCCTAACACCCCACCGTCGCTCCCGGCTACACCAAGACCTTCAAGCTTCGCGGCAAGGCCACCAAACTTCCTCACTGCTGCTCCCAGGGGCTACAACCACCACTACCCTGGAGCGCCTGGCGGAGTCCCTGGCTACGTTGCTCCACGTCCACCTGGTGCTTGTTACACTTGTGGAAACACGGGGCATCAACACTGGAACTGTCCGATGAAAAACAAAGCTCTTCCTCCACCACCTCCAAGATCTGCGGCAAGCTCTCCTTTGGTTCGTGCACCACCACCTCGGGCTCTCAACATCAACACCAAGCCCGGGTCTACTGTTGCTCGTGCCAACTGTGTCAACGCCGCTCAAGCTGAGCATGCACCTAGAGTTGTGATGGGTATGCTTCCCGTTAACTCAGTCCCTGCACGAGTTTTGTTTGATTCTGGTGCTTCGCATTATTTTGTTTCGCATAAGTTTGCGCATGAGCAGGATCTGGATATGGTTCCTTTATCACATCGTCTGGTGGTACAATCTCCTGGTTCAAACATGAGGGCTGCTCATATCAGCCATGGCAATCAAATTAAGATTGGTGGCTCTTCGTTCTCGGCGTCCCTAATCATTCTGGGCAATTCTGACATTGATGTCATCTTGGGCATGGATTGGTTGACAGCAAATGCAGCTGTGATTGATTGTGCTGAACGCTCGGTTTCTCTGAAGATTCCTGAAGGCCATATAGTCTATTCTCCAAGTCTGACTCCTGCTATCCAGCTTTTCTCTTTGGCGGCTCTGAATGATGATGCTATGGAAGCTATTCAGAGTGTTCCGGTGGTCTGTGAGTTCCCAGATGTCTTTCCTGAAGAGTTGCTAGGTATGCCTCCGGATCGTGAGGTTGAGTTTGTAATTGAGCTTGAACCTGGTACCGCTCCTATCTCCAAGCGGCCTTATAAAATGGGTCCTGCTGAGTTGGCTGAACTCAAACGTCAGCTTGATGAACAAGAGAAGTTGGGTTTCATTCAACATAGTACTTCTTCTTGGGGTAGCCCAACAATCTTTGTGAAGAAGCGAGACAAGACTGATAGACTTTGTGTTGACTATCGGGCTCTCAATGCTAAAACCATCAAGAATAAATATCCCCTTCCGCGGATTAATGATCTCTTCGATCAGCTAGCTGGAGCTGTGGTATTCTCTAAGCTTGACTTGAGAAGTGGTTATCACCAAATCAAGATTCGCAAGGAAGATGTTCCTAAAACAGCTTTCACCACCCGCTATGGCCTGTACGAGTACACGGTCATGTCTTTCGGTCTCACCAACGCACCTGCCACCTTCTCGAGGCTCATGAACTCGGTTTTCATGGAGTATCTTGACAAGTTCGTTGTGGTCTATCTGGATGACATCCTAGTCTATTCTAAGTCACAGAAAGAACATGAAGAACACCTTCGGTGTGTCCTAAACAAGCTTCGTGAGAACCGCCTGTATGCAAAGTTCTCCAAGTGTGAGTTTTGGCTGCCTCAAGTAACCTATCTTGGTCACGTCATCTCTGCCAAGGGCATTGCAGTCAACCCGGAAACTGTGAAGACGATTGTTGAATGGCTTCCTCCTGTAAATGTCAAAGAAGTGTGGAGTTTCCTTGGTTTGGCTAGTTATTGCCGTCGCTTTGTTCAGAACTTTTCGAAGATAGCGAAGCCTCTTACCGATCTCCTCAAGAAAGGCAAGAAATACCTTTGGACTCCTGCATGTCAAGCAAGCTTTGAGACACTCAAAGAGAAGCTCACTTCCACACCAGTCTTGGTTCCTCCGGATACATCCAAGCCTTTCCAGATATTCTGTGATGCCTCTTTGCAAGGATTGGGTGCGGTCCTTATGCAAGAAAAACAAGTTGTTGCTTATGCCTCTCGACAGTTGAAGACTCATGAGATCAACTATCCTACACATGACCTCGAGCTCGCAGCAGTTGTCTTTGCTTTGAAAGTATGGAGGCACTACTTGCTGGGCAACCGTTGTGAGATCTTTTCTGATCACAAGAGTTTGAAGTATATCTTCACTCAGCCTGATCTCAACCTTCGGCAGAGGAGATGGATTAAAGCAATCAATGATTTTGATTTGACCATCAACTACACTCCGAGCAAAGCTAATGTCATGGCCGATGCTCTCAGCCGTAAAGCTTATGTCAACAACCTCATGATGGAAGAACAACAGCCTCTCTTGTGCGAGGAATTCCGTCAGCTCAACCTTGAAATTGTGGAACAAGGGTATCTTCTGAACCTTCTAGCAACTCCTCTCTTGGAAGAAAAGGTTCACTCCTTTCAGCTTGGTGATCCGTACACAAGAAAGATCATCTCCAAACTTCAGCTTCCGAAGTATGAGTCCTTCCACGTGGATGATCAAGGCACGCTTTTCTTTGAACACCGGATGTTTGTTCCGAACTACCCGGGTTTGAGAGAGCAAGTTCTCAAGGAGGCGCATGACTCTGTTCTTTCTATCCATCCTGGCAGCACAAAGATGTACATGGACTTGAAAACACAATATTGGTGGCCGGGTTTGAAACGATATTGTGCCAAGTATGTCTCGGAGTGTGATGTCTGCCGTAGAGTTAAAGCTGTCCATCAGAAACCTTCCGGTCTTCTACAGCCATTGAAACCCCCGGAGTGGAAATGGGAGAAAGTAGAGATGGACTTCATCACGGGTTTTCCAAGGTCGCAGAAGGGCAACAATGCAATCTTTGTTGTCATTGACAGGCTTTCTAAAGTGGCTCACTTCTTCCCCGTCAAGGAAACAATTTCTGCAATTCAGTTGGCTGAGCTCTATATCAACAGAATTGTCTCTCTGTATGGGGTTCCGCTTGAGATCAGTTCAGACCGTGGAAGCATCTTCACTTCCAAGTTCTGGG
Source organism: Avena sativa (assembly GCA_916181665.1). Classification (NCBI taxonomy): domain Eukaryota; kingdom Viridiplantae; phylum Streptophyta; class Magnoliopsida; order Poales; family Poaceae; genus Avena; species Avena sativa. Next base: position 353,661,271 of record OV702289.1, on the reverse strand, counting down.
AGAGTTTCCAAAATGCTTTGGGAACAAAGTTGAACTTCAGCACAGCTTACCACCCTCAGTCGCAAGGACAAGTTGAAAGGATCAATCAGATTCTGGAGGATATGCTCCGTGCTTGTGTCATCTCTTTTGGCATGAAGTGGGAAGAATGTCTTCCTTATGCTGAATTCTCTTACAACAATAGCTTCCAGAAAAGTCTAAAGATGGCACCATTTGAGGCTCTCTATGGTCGCAAATGCAGAACTCCGATTGGTTGGTCGGGTGCAGGAGAAAGAATGTTGTTTGGCCCTGACATTGTAACTCAAGCGGAGGAGAAAGTGCATATCATTCTTGAAAATCTGAAGATTGCTCAAAGTCGCCAGAAAAGCAATTATGACAGAAAGCACACGGACATGGAGTATGTCCCTGGTGATCTCGTTTACCTACGTGTCACTACCATGAGAGGCACGCACCGTTTTGGTATCAAAGGAAAGCTGGCTCCTAGACACATCGGTCCTTTCAAAATTCGTGGAAGAAGAGGAGAAGTTGCTTATGCTCTTGAGCTCCCGGAAAAACTCAAGGTCCATGATGTTTTCCACATCTCTCAGCTCAAGAAGTGCTTCAAGGATCCCGGCAGGACCGTGGATCATGAGCTTATCAATTTCCAAGAAGACCTGTCTTATCAAGAACACCCCACTAAAATCCTTGAAGTCGCAGAAAGAAGGACTCGCAACAAGTCCATCAAGTTCTGCAAGGTGCAGTGGTCGCACCATTCTGTTGATGAAGCCACTTGGGAACGTGAAGATGAGCTCCGTGCCAAGTATCCTACCCTCTTTGAGTCTTCTTCCTAGAATCTCGGGGCGAGATTCCTGTTTAGTGGGGGAGAGTTGTAGCATCCCAATTGTCTAACAATTGTAATGCTACTTGGTCTAGTAATATAATGGCTACTTCATATATATAATTGTTGCATCATAATTATATCATGCTCATGTCATCATGCCACCTTGCATTTGAGCATCATATAAAACCCTTTTCCTTTTGGTTCTTATCTCATATGCATTATTAATTGTATTTGCCTCTTGATATTGTATTTGGTTGTTGATATATTGTTTAAATGCCCAAGTTGAGTTGAGGGCATATCTTTTATTTAACTCCACCACCTTTCTTGTCATCACCCCATCTTTCCACCATTCCATTATCCATGAGCTTGCAATTGTTTTTCTTTTGGGTTTTACCTCTAGCTCATATGGGTTGGGATGGATCCAATTCTATTTCCACATGCTCTCATCTTAGCATCATGTTGTTTTCACATTATTGATATATGAGAGCCACATGGCCACCTTTGCATGCCTTGTGAATGGAACCCTTTTTCCTAGCTTCCATATGGAGTATTATGGATTTATGCTCATGTGGGAATATTTTTGGGAATAGCAAGCATCTAGTGGAATATACACACTAGCAAGTCCCAATTATAATCAAATGTGATCATCTCCATCTACTCCACTTGGAACTTTCTTTTAAATTCTTTTGCTTAGGCCTTACTCCACATTTTGGAATGCATAAGAATAATGCCATGTTTATTGTTTTGTTTCACAAGGTTAAAACATGGCATTAATTATTTTTGCATGGGCCATGCAAACATCTCCACCTTTGGTCCTCCTTGTTTTTATTTGGATTTTTGGGTGAACCATCTCTTTTCTCATCTATCTCTCCCTCCTTTTGGCTTGGTCTTAATTTGATCTTGCTTAAACCCTCACCACCTCATCTCTCCCTCTCTTTTCCTTGTCTAGATCTTGTGGGAGCTTGGCATGTCATGCTTGATCATGTCAAAAGTTTACCACACCTCATCTAATCTCTCCCTCTAGACCCTAGGTCCCCTCCCTCATCTCTCCTCTCTCTAGCCGAGCCACCCCACCATGACCTACCCTAGCTACCCACCTGCCCTCTCTCGGTCTCTCTCCTCTCTCTGCCCTGCAGGCCCACCTGACCACCCTGGACCAACCTAGCTACCACCACACAAAACCCTAGCCGAGCCTCCCCTCAAACCCTAGCTCTAACCCGAGCCTACCCCTCCCTCTCTCTAGCTCTCTCTCCCTGCCTCAGCAGCACCAGCCCGAGCCTCCCCCTGCCTCCCTGGCCTCACCTTGCCCCACCTGCCAGCTGCCTACCACCACCTGCCCCTGCCTGGCCGAACCAGCCCATGCACGTGAGGAGAGGAAGGAGAAAAAGGTGGCCGAGCCACCTTTAACCCTACCCACTTCCCCCACGACACCCCTCTCCCTCTCTGCTTTACCCACCCCTCTCTCCCGCCTGCTGCCTCCCCCAGATCTACCCCAGGGCGCCTGCCGCTCTTCCCTCTCTTCTCCATCGCCCCACCTACCCCAACGCCGGCCACCGTCGGTCTCCACCGATCCCCCTCTTCCAGCCGGTGGCGTGTCGGTCTCTGGTGTCGAGGAAGGCCGTGGAGCTCCCCTACGTCACCCTGTACACTGAGCCGAGCAGGAGGAGCCCCAGAACCGCTGCACCCGCCGAGCCCGACGCCAAACCCTAATCCGCTGGGCCTCTGCATCACCGTCGTCCTGCTGCTCGCCGACCCGATCCGCCACCACCGACACACTCTCGGTGAGCCACGCAACCTCCTAGACACCCTCGCCATCGTCGTCGCGTCCTGGCCGCGACGTATGTTCCGTCGAGCACCCTCGGTGCACCGACGAGCGCGCGCGTCTGCTCGCTCCCACGTCGCACAAAACCCTATCTAGGCCGCGCCTGACCCCCTAACAACTACCCCGCCCTAGCCCAGCGGTGACCGCCTCCGCGCGCACGCCCAGGTCACGGGTTCGAGCCCCACCGCGACCGCTCGGTCCGCTGTCGCGCACGGATCGGTCGTCAGTAGATGCAGAGAAGAGAAACAGTGCACGCGTGGACACTTTTGCGCTTACCCCCCCACCTTTTTGACTCCTGTAACCCGCCCTCCTCTTGGCCCCACCTGTCTGCCTCCGCGGAAGCTTTGCAGTTAGACCCCCCTGTTTCTTCCGCCTCAACCCGCACTACCTGGATCTCCCACGTGTCGTGTCACCGCTGGCTCGCCCGCGTGTGGCCCTGAGTCTGCCTTGGCCCCACCTGTCATCTGCTGTGGCTAGGTCAAGCCCCGGTGTGAAAAGCTTTTTGCGCACAGTCTATCCCAGTCAGCAGCTGGCCCACCCGTCAGTGGCTGGGTCTAGATCTGCCTGAGTACAAAAGTCTCTGTTTATTTCTGTTTTAATTCAAATCTTTTTAAATTTATTTCAAATTCAAATTCCAATCTGTTTTATAATAACATTTAATTTATAAACCCAAATAATACAAATAATATATGTTTTGAAATCAGAAAAATGTGAGGAATTCAAATATGGCCTTCAAAATATATTTTGAACACATTAAATTCCAAGTTGATTAAAATTACAATAAAATGCCCTTTTTCCTTAATTAATTAATAACTTTTGTTTTACAACTCCAATTTTAACAAATGATATGTCTAAAATGATTAGCTCGACGAGGCCTTTCTGTTTATGCATTCCATGTTCTGTTTTGAAGCATGCATCATATAAAAATAATATATACAGCAACTAATGTGAGGTTAAAATGTGGTCAAAACTCAATAAAATGCTTTATTATTGTATTCCACACCTCACCCATGCCATGCTACCTTATTGCCATGCAAATTGTGCATCATTCATCATGGCATGATTGTTTGCTTGATGCATTTATTCATATGCTTGTGCACTTTATTTATGTTGGCCCTTGTTTGTTTGGTTCTTCTTCGAATAGACGCTGAGCAGGGGATATACCAAGAGAACCAGGAGCACTACCCAGATCCTTCTCTCGCTTCAACTGAGCTGCCAGGCAAGCACTACCACATGCTTGCATACATATAGTACCTATTGCCTCTATCTTATTCTTGCATCATTGAGTCGCGATTGCATTAAATTGAATCCCAAGTATTGCATAGCCTTTATTTTAAACCCCACCGAAGCTGGTTCCTCCATCCCATGAGCCATTACTACAGGAGTTGTTTGAGCCATGCGAGTCGTAGGACAGCATGTGTAGGGTATGTGAGTGTCTGATGGATAACGAGGTACCTAAACAACTTAACCTGAGTAGTAATGGGATAACTAATGAAAGTGGCATCGGTGAGCCATATTCGCTATTTGGTTTTTCAGGCTCACTTGTGTCCCGTAGGACCCCGAGTACTTGATTCCTGTTCCTTGAATATTTGCGCTATCCACATCCGGGAGGCTTATGAACCCCCCTGAGCCAGAGCTTGATTCATTCTTATTTCTTGGGGCCACAAACTAGTTTGAGGTTTTATTTACTATCCTGTACTTATGCCATGCTTTACTGCTTTATTTAAATTGTGCGAGGTACTGCACCTGTACTGTTTAGGGCCGTGACCCGTTTTTGCTGTATCGACAAGCCCAGTCACACTTTCGGGTTCCCAGTCGTTTACAGCCGGCCACACAAACCTTGAGTCCGTCTCGTAGCCGGCCAGCTTCGTTGCAGGTAGCTTAATGGGGTGGCCCCCTGAAATATTTCTGAATCCTGTGATCGCTTTGTCGTGACTGCCTCGTTGGTTTTGATTTGGTTTTTCCGAGGTTGATCGAGTGTGTGTTGCTATTTGTGCACCCCTACAGGGTAAAACTTTCTGAAAGCCGTGTCCGCGATTATGGACGACTTGGAGCACAGTTTCTCGATCATAGACAAGTATAACTAAAGTACCGCTTCTAAATTGACTAAATAACTGACTAGTAAGTAGTGCAACACTCATGGAATGGTTAATAAAACTGCCAACGGATGGGGGGGTTGTTCGTCCGCTTCCTCGTTGGTAAGCGAGGAGGAGGATGGATCTGTGGATATTACCGTTATAACTGTTGTTAATAATTCACGGACATCCGTCTATCTCTGGTTAGGCGGATGGTTAGCGAGTATCTCTAGAATTGTTAGGGTTTATCTTTTGCTGCAATTGCGTCACCCCAGGTTGTGTCCCCTTTAGAGGCATAAAGACTTGCTGAGTACCCCTAGGGTCTCACACGATAAATTGTTTGATTCAGATGAACAGGTGAACCCGCAAGATGGATACTGGGTGGAGGAGACGGACAATGTGGGCAACGATCATTCGGTGTAGAGATTCTGGGAACGGGGATCCGTGAGATCTGTGGGCGGGATGTGCTTATTTATGGGGCATCTTATGCCGATTTGCTTCTTATCCGTACTCGGATTTTGTCTTCCGCTTCCGCCTGATACTCTGATGTTTGATGCATGAGGAGATATCCTAAACTATTATATCTATCTAGGATATTTGGATCTTGCCGTATGGCGTTGCTATATTTCCTTTCTTTTAGATGGAATGACTCTGAGAACCATTGTATGGTGGCTTGCATACATACTCATTTGTGTATGTAGTTGATCCCTTCGCCTGCCGATTACGCCGCCCGTTCTTGTCCCGATGTTTGGAAATGGTTAGGACGGCCGAAAGGTCTACCTGTGAGTGGCATTTGGGCCCCACCGTACTATTTTAACCATTTCCGCTCATCCAGGCTTGTAACTAGGAGCGTAATTCACCGAGGTAGTTACAATGTCATTGCATGTGTGTTCCTTTTAGAAACCACACTGATCCACTAGATATCATTGCATATGTGTGTTCTTTTCCTAAACACATGGATCCACTGGATGTCATTGCATATGTGTGTTCTTTTCATAAATCACACTGATCCATTGGATGTCATTGCATATGTGTGTTATTTTCCTAAACCACATGGATCCACTAGATGTCATTGCATATGTGTGTTCTTTTCCTATACCACACTGATCCAGTGGATGTCATTGCATGTGTGTTCTTTTCATAAACCACACTGATCCACTAGATGTCATTGCATATGTGTGTTCTTTTCCTAAACCACATGGATCCACTAGATGTAATTGCATGTGTGTTCTTTTCGTAAACCACACTGATCCACTAGATGTCATTGGATATGTGTGTTCTTTTCCTATACCACACTGATCCAATGGATGTCATTGCATGTGTGTTCTTTTCATAAACCACACTGATCCACTAGAAGTCATTGCATATGTGTGTTCTTTTCCTAAACCACATGGATCCACTAGATGTAATTGCATGTGTATTTTTTCATCAACCACACGGATCCACTAGATGTCATTGCATATGCGTGTTATTTTCCTAAACCACATGGATCCACTGGATGTCATTGCATATGTGTGTTCTTTTCATAAACCACACTGATCCACTAGATGTCATTGCATGTGTTTTCTTTTCATAAACCACACTGATCCATTGGATGTCATTACATATGTGTGTTATTTCACTAAACCACATGGATCCACTAGATGTCATTACACGTGTGTTCTTTTCATAAACCACATGGATCCATTAGATGTCACTACATGTGTGTTCCTTTCAGAAACCACACTGGTCCACTAGATGTCATTGCATATGTGTGTTCTTTTCCTATACCACACTGATCCACTGGATGTCGTTGCATATGTGTTCTTTTCATAAACCACACTGATCCACTAGATGTCATTGCATATGTGTGTTCTTTTCCTAAACCACATGGATCCACTAGATGTAATTGCATGTGTGTTCTTTTCGTAAACCACACTGATCCACTAGATGTCATTGGATATGTGTGTTCTTTTCCTATACCACACTGATCCACTGGATGTCATTGCATATGTGTGTTCTTTTCATAAACCACACTGATCCACTAGATGTCATTGCATGTGTTTTCTTTTCATAAACCACACTTATCCATTGGATGTCATTCCATATGTGTGTTATTTTCCTAAACCACATGGATCCACTAGATGTCATTACACGTGTGTTCTTTTCATAAACCACATGGATCCACTAGATGTCATTGCATGTGTGTTCCTTTCAGAAACCACACTGATCCACTAGATATCATTGCATATGTGTGTTCTTTTCCTAAACACATGGATCCACTGGATGTCATTGCACATGTGTGTTCTTTTCATAAACCACACTGATCCATTAGATGTCATTTCATATGTTTGTTTTTTTCCTAAACCACATGGATCCACTAGATGTCATTGCATGTGTGTTCTTTTCATAAACCACATGGATCCACTAGATGTCATTGCATGTGTTATCTTTTCATAAATCACACTGACCCACTGGATGTCATTGCATATGTGTGTTCTTTTCCTATACCACACTGATCCACTGGATGTCATTGCATGTGTGTTCTTTTCATAAACCACACTGATCCACTAGATGTCATTGCATATGTGTGTTCTTTTCCTAAACCACATGGATGCACTAGATGTAATTGCATGTGTATTCTTTTCATCAACCACACGGATCCACTAGATGCCATTGGATATGTGTGTTCTTTTCCTATACCACACTGATCCACTGGATGTCATTGCATGTGTGTTCTTTTCATAAACCACACTAATCCACTAGATGTCATTGCATATGTGTGTTCTTTTCGTAAACCACATGGATCCACTAGATGTAATTGCATGTGTATTATTTTCACCAACCACACGGATCCACTAGATGTCATTGCATATGTGTGTTATTTTCCTAAACCACATGGATCCACTGGATGTCATTGCATATGTGTGTTCTTTTCATAAACCACACTAATCCACTAGATGTCATTGCATGTGTTTTCTTTTCATAAACCACACTGATCTATTGGATGTCAATGCAAATGTGTGTTATTTTCCTAAACCACCTGGATCCACTAGATGTCATTGCACGTGTGTTCTTTACATAAACCACATGGATCCACTAGATATCATTGCATGTGTGTTCCTTTCAGAAACCACACTGATCCACTAGATATCATTGCATATGTGTGTTCTTTTCCTAAACACATGATTCCACTGGATGTCATTGCATTTGTGTGTTCTTTTCATAAACCACACTGATCCATTGGATGTCATTTCGTATGTGTGTTATTTTCCAAAACCACACGGATCCACTAGATGTCATTGCATATGTGTGTTCTTTTCCTATACCACACTGATCCACTGGATGTCATTGCATGTGTGTTCTTTTCATAAACCACACTGATCGACTAGATGTCATTTGATATTTGTGTTCTTTTCCTAAACCACATGGATCCACTAGATGTTATTGCATGTGTGTTCTTTTCGTAAACCACACTGATCCACTTGATGCCATTGCATATGTGTGTTCTTTTCCTAAACCACATGGATCCACTAGATGTAATTGCATGTGTGTTCTTTTCATAAACCACACTGATCCACTAGATGTCATTGCATATGTATGTTCTTTTCCTAAACCACATGGCTCCACTAGATGTAATTGCATGTGTATTTTTTCATCAACCACACGGATCCACTAGATGTCATTGCATATGTGTGTTCTTTTCATAAACCACACTGATCCACTAGATGTCATTGCATATGTGTGTTCTTTTCCTAAACCATATGTATGCACTAGATGTAATTGCATGTGTGTTCTTTTCGTAAACCACACTGATCCACTAGATGTCATTGGATATGTGTGTTCTTTTCCTATACCACAATGATCCACTGGATGTCATTGCACGTGTGTTCTTTTCATAAACCACACTGATCCACTAGATGTCATTGCATATGTGTGTTCTTTTCGTAAACCACATGGATCCACTAGATGTAATTGCATGTGTATTATTTTCACCAACCACACGGATCCACTAGATGTCATTGCATATGTGTGTTATTTTCCTAAACCACATGGATCCACTGGATGTTATTGCATATGTGTGTTCTTTTCATAAACCACACCGATCCACTAGATGTCATTGCATGTGTTTTCTTTTCATAAACCACACTGATCCATTGGATGTCATTGCATATGTGTGTTATTTTCCTAAATCACATGGATCCACTAGATGTCATTACACGTGTGTTCTTTTCATAAACAACATGGATCCACTAGATGTCATTGCATGTGTGTTCCTTTCAGAAACCACACTGATCCACTAGATATCATTGCATATGTGTGTTCTTTTCCTAAACACATGGATCCACTGGATGTCATTGCATATGTGTGTTCTTTTCATAAACCACACTGATCCCCTAGATGTCATTGCATGTGTGTTGTTTTCATAAACCACACTATTCCACTAGATGTAATTGCATATGTGTTTTATTTTCCTAAACCACATGGATCCACTAGATGTCATTGCATGTGTGTTCTTTTCATAAACCACATGGATCCACTAGATGTCATTGCATGTGTGTTCTTTTCATAAACCACACTGACCCACTAGATGTCATTGCATATGTGTGTTCTTTTCCTATACCACACTGATCCACTAGAAGTCGTTGCATGTGTGTTGTTTTCATAAACCACACTGATCCACTAGATGTCATTGCATATGTGTGTTCTTTTCGTAAACCACATGGATCCACTAGATGTAATTGCATGTGTGTTCTTTTCGTAAACCACACTGATCCACTAGATGTCATTGGATATGTGTGTTATTTTCCTATACCACACCGATCCACTGTATGTCATTGCATGCGTGTTCTTTTCATAAACCACACTGACCCACTATATGTCATTGCATATGTGTGTTCTTTTCCTAAACCACATGGATCCACTAGATGTAATTGCATGTGTATTCTTTTCATCAATCACATGGATCCACTAGATGTCATTGCATATGTGTGTTATTTTCCTAAACCACATGGATCCACTGGATGTCATCACATATGTGTGTTCTTTTCATAAACCACACTGATCCATTAGATGTAATTGCATGTGTGTTCTTTTCATAAACCACACTGATCCATTGGATGTCATTGCATATGTGTGTTATTTTCCTAAACCACATGGATCCACTAGATGTCATTGCACGTGTGTTCTTTTCATAAACCACATGGATCCACTAGATGTCATTGCATGTGTGTTCCTTTCAGAAACCACACTGATCCACTAGATATCATTTGATATGTTTGTTCTTTTCCTAAACACATGGATCCTCTAGATGTCATTGCATATGTGTGTTCTTTTCGTAAACCACACTGATCCCCTAGATGTCATTGCATGTGTGTTCTTTTCATAAACCACACTGATCCACTAGATGTAATTGCATATGTGTTTTCTTTTCCTAAACCACATGGATCCACTAGATGTCATTGCATGTGTGTTCTTTTCATAAACCACATGGATCCACTAGATGTCATTGCATGTGTGTTCTTTTCATAAACCACACTGACCTACTGGATGTCATTGCATATGTGTGTTCTTTTCCTATACCACACTGATCCACTGGATGTCATTGCATGTGTGTTCTTTTCATAAACCACACTGGCCCATTGAATATCATTGCGTATGTGTGTTATTTTCCTAAACCACATGGGTCCACTAGAAGTAATTTCATGTGTGTTCTTTTCACAAACCACATGGATCCACTAGATGTCATTGCATGTGCTTTCTTTTAAGAAACCACACTGATCCACTAGATGTCATTGCGTATGTATGTTCTTTTCCTAAACCACATGGATCCACTAGATGTCACTGCATATGTGTGTTATTTTCATAAACCATACTGATGCACTACATGTCATTGCATGTGTGTTCTTTTCATAAACCACACCGATCCACTGGATGTCATTGCATATGTCTGTTCTTTTCATAAACCACACTGATCGACTAGATGTCATTGCACGCATGTCCTTTATATAAACCACATTGATCCACTAGATGTCATTGCATATGTGTGTTCTTTTCCTAAACCACATGGATCCACTAGATGTCATTTCATGTGTGTTCTTTTCATAAACCACACTGATCCACTAGATGTCATTGCATATGTGTGTTCTTTTCCTAAACCATATGGATCCACTATATGTCGTTGCATATGTGCGTTCTTTTCATAAACCACACTAATCCACTAGATGTAATTGCATGTGTGTTCTTTTCGTAAACCACACTGATCCACTAGATGTCATTGGATATGTGTGTTCTTTTCCTATACCACACCGATCCACTGGATGTCATTTCATGTGTGTTCTTTTCATAAACCACACTGATCCACTAGATGTCATTGCATATGTGTGTTCTTTTCCTAAACCACATGGATCCACTAGATGTAATTGCATGTGTGTTTTCTTTTCCTAAACCACATGGATCCACTAGATGTCATTGCATGTGTGTTCTTTTCATAAACCACAAGGATCCACTAGATGTCATTGCATGTGTGTTCTTTTCATAAATCACACTGACCCACTGGATGTCATTGCATATGTGTGTTCTTTTCCTATACAAAACTGATCCACTAGATGTCATTGCATGTGTGTTATTTTCATAAACCACACTGATCCATTGGATGTCATTGCATATGTGTGTTATTTTCCTAAACCACATGGATCCACTAGATGTCATTGCATGTGTGTTCCTTTGAGAAACCACACTGATCCACTAGATATCATTGCATATGTGTGTTCTTTTCCTAAACACATGGATCCTCTGGATGTCATTGCATATGTGTGTTCTTTTCGTAAACCACACTTATCCCCTAGATGTCATTGCATGTGTGTTCTTTTCCTAAACCACATGGATCCACTAGATGTCATTGCATGTGTGTTCTTTTCATGAACCACATGGATCCACTAGATGTCATTGCATGTGTGTTCTTTTCATAAACCACACTGACCCACTAGATGTCATTGCATATGTGTGTTCTTTTCCTATACCACACTGATCCACTGGATGTCATTGCATGTGTGTTCTTTTCATAAACCACACGGATCCACTAGATGTCATTGCATATGTGTGTTTTTTCCTAAACCACATGGATCCACTAGATGTAATTGCATGTGTGTTCTTTTCATAAACCACACTGATCCAGTAGATGTCATTGGATATGTGTGTTCTTTTCCTATACCACACCGATCCACTGGATGTCATTGCATGTGTGTTCTTTTCATAAACCACACTGATCCACTAGATGTCATTGCATATGTGTGTTCTTTTCCTATACCACATGGATCCACTAGATGTAATTGCATGTGTGTTTTCTTTTCCTAAACCACATGGATCCACTAGATGTCATTACATGTGTGTTCTTTTCATAAACCACATGGATCCACTAGATGTCATTGCATGTGTGTTCTTTTCATAAATCACACTGACGCACTTGATGTCATTGCATATGTGTGTTCTTTTCCTATACCGCACTGATCCACTAGATGTCATTGCATGTGTGTTCTTTTCATAAACCACACTGATCCACTAGATGTCATTGCATATGTGTGTTCTTTTCCTAAACCACATGGATCCACTAGATTTAATTGCATGTGTGTTCTTTTCGTAAACCACACTGATCCACTAGATGTCATTGGACATGTGTGTTCTTTTCCTATACCACACTGATCCACTGTATGTCATTGTATGTGTGTTCTTTTCATAAACCACACTGATCCACTAGATGTCAGTGCATATGTGTGTTCTTTTCCTAAACCACATGGATCCACTAGATGTAATTGCATGTTTATTCTTTTCATCAACCACACGGATCCACTAGATGTCATTGCATATGTGTGTTATTTTCCTAAACCACATGGATCCACTGGATGTCATTCCATATGTGTGTTCTTTTCATAAACCACACTGATCCACTAGATGTCATTCCATGTGTTTTCTTTTCATAAAACACACTGATCCATTGGATGTCATTGGATATGTGTGTTATTTTCCTAAACCACATGGATCCACTAGATGTCATTGCACGTGTGTTCTTTTCATAAACCACATGGATCCACTAGATGTCATTGCATGTGTGTTCCTTTCAGAAACCACACTGATCCTCTAGATATCATTGCATATGTGTGTTCTTTTCCTGAACACATGGATCCTCTGGATGTCATTGCATATGTGTGTTCTTTTCGTAAACCACACTGATCCCCTAGATGTCATTGCATGTGTGTTCTTTTCATAAACCACGCTGATCCACTAGATGTAATTGCATATGTGTTTTCTTTTCCTAAACCACATGGATCCACTAGATGGCATTGCATGTGTGTTCTTTTCATAAACCACATGGATCCACTAGATGTCATTGCATGTGTGTTCTTTTCATAAACCATACTGACCCACTGGATGTCATTGCATATGTGTGTTCTTTTCCTATACCACACTGATCCACTGGATGTCATTGCATGTGTGTTATTTTCATAAACCACACTGATCCACTAGATGTCATTGCATATCTGTGTTCTTTTCCTAAACCACATGGATCCACTAGATGTAATTGCATGTGTGTTCTTTTCGTAAACCACACTGATCCACTAGATGTCATTGCATATGTGTGTTCTTTTCCTAAACCACATGGATCCACTAGATGTAATTGCATGTGTGTTCTTTTCATAAACCACACTGATCCACTAGATATCATTGGATATGTGTGTTCTTTTCCTATACCACACCGATCCACTGGATGTCATTGCATGTGTGTTCTTTTCATAAACCACACTGATCCACCAGATGTCATTGCATATGTGTGTTCTTTTCCTAAACCACATGGATCCACTACATGTAATTGCATGTGTATTCTTTTCATCAATCACACGGATCCACTAGATGTCATTGCATATGTGTGTTATTTTCCTAAACCACATGGATCCACTGATGTCATTGCATATGTGTGTTCTTTTCATAATCCACAATGATCCACGAGATGTCATTGCATGTGTTTTCTTTTCATAAACCACACTGATCCATTGGATGTCATTGCATATGTGTGTTATTTTCCTAAACCACATGGATCCACTAGATGTCATTGCACGTGTGTTCTTTTCATAAACCACATGGATCCACTAGATATCATTGCATGTGTGTTCCTTTCAGAAACCACACTGATCCACTAGATATCATTGCATATGTGTGTTCTTTTCCTAAGCACATGGATCCTCTGGATGTCATTGCATATGTGTGTTCTTTCGTAAACCACACTGATCCCCTAGATGTCATTGCATGTGTGTTCTTTTCATAAACCACACTAATCCACTAGATGTAATTGCATATGTGTTTTCATTTCCTAAACCACATGGATCCACTAGATGTCATTGCATGTGTGTTATTTTCATAAACCACATGGATCCACTAGATGTCATTGCATGTGTGTTCTTTTCATAAACCACACTAACCCACTAGATGTCATTGCATATGTGTGTTCTTTTCCTATACCACACTGATCCACTAGATGTCATTGCAGGTGTGTTCTTTTCATAAACCACACTGATCCACTAGATATCATTGCATATGTGTGTTCTTTTCCTAAACCACATGGATCCACTAGATGTAATTGCATGTGTGTTCTTTTCGCAAACCACACTGATCCACTAGATGTCATTGGATATGTGTGTTCTTTTCCTATACCACACTGATCCACTTGATGTCATTGCATGTGTGTTCTTTTCATAAACCACACTAATCCACTAGATGTCATTGCATATGTGTGTTCTTTTCCTAAACCACATGGATCCACTAGATGTAATTGCATGTGTATTATTTTCATCAACCACACGGATCCACTAGATGTCATTGCATATGTGTGTTATTTTCCTAAACCACATGGATCCAGTGGATGTCATTGCATATGTGTGTTCTTTTCATAAACCACACTGATCCACTAGATGTCATTGCATGTGTTTTCTTTTCATAAACCACACTGATCCATTGGATGACATTGCATGTGTGTGTTATTTTCCTAAACCACATGGATCCACTAGATGTCATTGCACGTGTGTTCTTTTCATAAACCACATGGATCCACTAGATGTCATTGCATGTGTGTTCCTTTCAGAAACCACACTGATCCACTAGATATCATTGCATATGTGTGCTATTTTCCTAAACACATGGATCCTCTGGATGTCATTGCATATGTGTGTTCTTTTCCTAAACCACATGGATCCACTGGATGTGATTGCATGTGTGTTCTTTTCATAAACCACACTGATCCACTAGATGTCATTGCATATGTGTGTTCTTTTCCTAAACCACATGGATCCACTAGCTGTAATTGCATGTGTGTTCTTTTCATAAACCACACTGATCCACTAGATGTCATTGCATATTAGTGTTCTTTTCCTATACCACATTGATCCACTGGATGTCGTTGCATGTCTTCTCTTTTCATAAACCACACTGATCCACTAGATGTCATTGCATATGTGTGTTCTTTTCCTATACCACATCGATCCACTGGGTGTCATTGCATGTGTGTTGTTTTCATAAACCACACTGATCCACTAGATGTCATTGCATATGTGTGTCCTTTTCCTAAACCACATGGATCCACTAGATGTAATTGCATGTGTGTTCTTTTCATAAACCACACTGATCCACTAGATGCCATTGCATATGTGTGTTCTTTTCCTATACCACATTGATCCACTGGATGTTATTGCATGTGTGTTGTTTTCATAAACCACACTCATCCACTAGATGTCATTACATATGTGTGTTCTTTTCCTAAACCACATGGATCCACTAGATGTAATTGCATGTGTGTTCTTTTCATCAACCACACTGATCCACTAGATGTCATTGCATATGTGTGTTATTTTCCTAAACCATATGGATCCACTGGATGTCATTGCATATGTGTGTCCTTTTCATAAACCACGTTGATCCACTAGATGTCATTGCATGTGTTTTCTTTTCATAAACCACACTGATCCATTGGATGTCATTGCATATGTGTGTTATTTTCCTAAACCACTTGGATCCACTAGATGTCATTGCACATGTGTTGTTTTCATCAAACACATGGATCCACTAGATGTCATTGCATGTGTGTTCCTTTCAGTGTTGGGGGGATACCCCCGGGTAGGATCACGCCGGGGTATAAAGGCCGAGTTAGCCGAGGTATGGCAAGGTCAAAGCGTATGCTGGCCGAGTCACCTCAAGGCAGGCCGAATCACGGGGTAACCTGGACCAGGGGATTTCCACCTAACTGGGTCTCAGCCGACTTATATCGTAAGTCGGTGAGATGTGTCTAACTTGTATGCAGGAACAGCTATGGCCGGATCGACTAGGTACGATCCGGGTTATAGCAAGCTTGCAAGAGAAGGAAGGTATCTCGCTGGTCAAAGGGTGACCACTGTACGCAGAGCGTGAGCAAAGCGGACAAAGGCCAGGACCACCGAGGCGTGGCCGAGAAAGGTGACGATGCCAATGTCGGATGACGCGGGTGCCGCAGAGGCTCACGTAGCCTCTGCATGGATGACGCTAGGTTAAAGTGACCTGGCCGGCTTACTATTTTGGGAGGAGGCATATTCCCATGAATATGCCTCCACGTATGCCCTAATTGGAGACCCAGCCACCCCTATAAAAGGAGGACTAGGGCCTCTGTAGAAAGGGTTGAGTTTTACTTGGTTGGTCCTTAGAGGTTTATGTTCTACTAGCAAGTTACTGAGGGCTAGCTAGTGGTGAGAGTAAGAGAGTTCCTTCTTCCTCCTCTCTCTAATACAGCTCAAGGAGCACTTGTAATCTGTGGAAGTGAATCAAATATAAAGCTACTGTGTGTGGAATCACCACACTATCCCTCCCTGGATTCCCCTAGTGCATTTAGTCCCCACCTTTAGCCTATCCATGGCATCTGCCGTGCCACCACCACGACAGTTGGCGCCCACCGTGGGGCTAGCAGCGCTAGCAGGGGTGAAGATCCGGACAGAAAACCTCATCGGCACCGGAGAACGCATCGTCTCCGGGCTCGTTCAGCACTTTGGAGCGCTGGACTTTGTCAGCGACAACGCTGGCTGCTTCGGCCAGCGTCCTCTTTCGCGCAACGGCCTCTTTGTCAAGCTCAGCGCGCACAAGGTCTACGTTGCTATCGATGTGTCGTGCGTTCATCCGCGGCACGTTGTCGAAGGAGGCGAGCCACCCCTTAGCGTGGTTCATGGGGCGCGTATCTCTCGCTCCCCGGACCGTGCCGAGGTGATGATGACTGCACCACGTGCAGGCGCAAGCAAGGATCCGGTACCAGATCCGGAGGTAACGCCTAAGGCACCGAGGAAAAGTAGAGGTCCTCCACTAGAGAGGCCAGAGAATGTGCAGCAGCAAGCGATGGATAGCTTGGCAAACCCAGTAGGAGCAACAGTAGATCCGGCTCAGGCACAGGCCGAGCTAGAGGAAATGTAACACCCCGTCCACTCCTGGGCCCGGGGGGTGTCACTCCTGGCAGCTTAATAGGATATCTAGACTAACCCCACAGACCAACACTAGTCTTTTCTGCGCACTTTGTCCTCACTCGTGCGCACCCGGTTACCCACTTCCTGGTCGGTCACCCATCCTAGAATTTCTCTAGGCCAAGCACGCTTAACCTTAGAGTTCTTTTCGAATGAGCTTCCGGAAAAGAAGTTGCAACTTGTTGGTATGAGTATTCTATCAATCCTATTAAGCCATGTGCCTGGTCTCACATACACCCACCCTTTAGAAGATCGATGCCCTCATCGATCAAGCACACCCCAGGAACGTTCCCTCTTGGCACGCGTATGTGCGTCTAGTGTCGGCACATGTGCCATGCCGTGTCCACTCCGGGCCACACGCGCCATGCTCCACATGTCCCGCCACTAACCCACACACACCCGTTTAACTGCGAGGTCAGCTCTGATACCACTTGTAACACCCCGTCCACTCCTGGGCCCGGGGGGTGTCACTCCTGGCAGCTTAATAGGATATCTAGACTGACCCCACAGACCAACACTAGTCTTTTCTGCGCACTTTGTCCTCACTCGTGCGCACCCGGTTACCCACTTCCCGGTCGGTCACCCATCCTAGAATTGCTCTAGGCCAAGCACGCTTAACCTTAGAGTTCTTTTCGAATGAGCTTCTGGAAAAGAAGTTGCAACTTGTTGGTATGAGTATTCTATCAATCCTATTAAGCCATGTGCCTGGTCTCACAGGAAACTAGGCAAAAAATACTAGAGGGTGCGAATAAGATAGCCGCGGCTCAGCAGTCGTTGAATATGACACTGCGTGAGTATGCAAAGGCAAATAAAGTGGATGCTGTAAAAGTGAAGGGGAGAAACCTCATGAGTGAAATGAACAAAGAGAGAGATACTAGGATCGAGGAGTCAGAGAACTGTTTATCCGTGGGGCTGCCGAAGTATAGTACCCCGACGAAAAACCTCAGAGCAGCAGATGCAACTGCGTCCGAGTTAGAGGGTCTAACGGGTGAAGCCCGTCAGAGACAGCAAGATAGGGTCAATGAGTTGGTTCGGATCACGAACAGGCAAAATGAGGAATTGCTCAGGGCTAACCCGGAGAAAGCTGGGGCCTCCAAGATCGTTCATTCAGCGGTGGGTAACCCGGAGAAATCTGCTGGAGCTGCATCGTCTCCTCATGGTGGTCCTAGGAGAAAAGAGGTAGTAACCTCGGCCAGGAGGAACAAACAGATAGTCCCGTATGACCCGGCAAGGGCAGGGAAAGGAAAAGAAGTGCAGAGAAATGAGGATCGACAAAGTGTGAGCCGAGGTGAAGCTGGCCGAGGTAATCGCGACCAAGGCAATACCGGTCAAGGAAATGCTGTAAATGGCAATGCCGGACAACGAAACTCGGCAGGAGCAGGACAACCGCAGCAACGGAATAAACCAAGGAAAGAGCAAAGTGCCGGCCGAGGTATGCAACAGAGAGGTGCTCCACGAGAGCAAGACCGATATAATGATGGTGATTCGGAAATGGTGAACGCAGGATATCCAAGGCCGGACTATCATGTGATAGGGTCAAGATTGGGAAGCAGGGATTTGATGCCTGACGATGCCAGATTAAAACTGGATCGGCTGTATAGGTCAGAGCATATTGAATGTCAAGGTCCCCCGGGTCCTGCATGTTTTGGGCCCCGGATCATGAAAGAACCTCCGGTACCTAACTTCCAGCTACATAGAGGCACTAAGACGTACGATGGCAGCACCAAGACGGAGGATTGGTTGATTAACTATGCTATAGCTGTAAAGATTGCTATAGGCAACTTGAGACGGGCTGTGAGATACGTACCCAGATGTTGGAGGGGCCAGCGAGGGTATGGCTAAACAATTTGCCGCCTAGAAGTATCAACTGTTAGATCGATTTTGAGGAAATGTTTGTCAACAATTTCTCAAGTACGTATCAGAGGCCAAATAGGCCACAGACCCTAGAAATGTGCAAGCAGAGACCGAATGAGACGGACTCGGAGTTCTTAACCTGGTGGTGTACCGTGCAAAACTCATGTGAGGGTGTGATTGAGTCACAGGCCATAGCAGGTTTGTGCAAGGGTGCAGATATGCAAGCATGTTGTGCCAAAGGTTGCAAAGGGATATGCCAACTACATTGGCAGAGACAATCCGGATTGCTGATTCGTATGCTTTGGGTGATCCGACTCAACTCAGGCTCATGTCAAACGAGTCAGATGAGGAGTACTACCAGAGAGATGGAGCCGGGTCATCCCAAAGGAATGACTACCGGGGTAAAATAAGAGATGACAGACCGGATTACCGGTACAGTTCGCAACAAGTTGCTGCTGTGAATCAAGATCAACCCGGAGCAGGGGGCAATCAACGTCAGAAAACTGGAGGACAACAATGGACACCGAGAAACGATGGCAAGAAAACTTGGACGCCAGAGCAAAAGAAACAGTGGCAGGAAAAGAAGGACCGTCCGAGGTATACTTACGAGTCAATGCTGGATCAGCCGTGTAAATTTCACACGCCAAATCCGAGTAACCCAGCGGGTCATACAACAAGGCAGTGTGAGTGGATGCGTAAGATAGAACAAGGTGGTTTAGGGAATGCTCAGGCACCTCGGAATGATCAACCTTGGCAGGAGTTACCCCGGCAGCAATTACTCTCCGGAGCAAACACACAACAGCTAATGTTGCCTCCCCCTCCGCCGAGGTATGACAACCATGAGAGAAGGGATGCAGTGCATCAAGTGGAAGACCAGCATCAACCGGAACAGAGGTACCCCGGAAACGAGGGAAGAAATGAGTACAGAGAGCATCATCAGAGTTACTGTGTGTTTACCACAGAGGAAACAGATAAAAAGAGCTTGCAGCACCAACACATGGAGGTGAATGCGGTAATGCCAGCGGTGACGAGGTATATGCCTTGGTCGGACCAGGAAATTACCTGGAGCATCAAAGATCATCCCAAGCTTATGCCAAGTCCTGGTTCTGTCACATCCCAAGATTTTCCAAATCTTGTAATATGAAAAATAAATAAACAAAATAAATTTTTGTTGAAAATCAGGGTGAAAAGAAACTTTTGTTTCTAAAAGGAAACTTAAAAATCCCATCTTGAACAAACTTTGGCTAAAGTTTGAATTCAACAAAATCCAATCAAGGGAAATGCATTCCTCAATGAATGTATCTGGAAATTTAAACACTTGGAAAATAAATCCAAAACCCTAAACCCTAATAAAAATCATCTCCAGAGTATCTCCAAATCTATGGATTTGATCCATACCAAATTTGATCAACAAATAATCACAAAGGATCAAGAAAGACCATAGAGATTGGTTTCACTTAGTTTGGAACCATGGACAAAACCTTATGAATATAAAAAGATAAGGAAATTGAATTTCCAAAGCTAATAAAGCCCTTACCCAAAAAGCCCATACCATTTGGTGAACAATTAATCCTAAAGGGATTTATAAAGATAAACATTTATCAAAGGAAAATAAATTGTTTTGGAAATACTAATTTAGATCTTTTAATAAAAGACTTTGTTTTCAAATGAAAAGGTGAGCCAAATTAATTTTGGCCAAGCTTTTGTAATAAAATATTTTGTTTTGATAAAATGAGTAAAGGTTTATTTAAATAAAATAATGAGGATTTAAATATCCAATTTTATTTAAGTAAAGGCTTTTCCCATTTTAAATGAACACCAAGTATTTTATTACTACTTTGAAATCTTTTATTAAAAGGTTTTTGCTTTGATTAAAATGAGTAAAGGATTATTTAAATAAAATAATAAGGATTTAAATATCCAATTTTATTTAAGTAAAGGCTTTCCCATTTTAATTAAACACCAAAACTTATTTATTTATTTAAATAAGTTTCCAAGTATTCCTTATTTTCAAAATAAAACCTACTGGTTTGGTTTTGAAAATAATTGGATTTCAAATGGAAATTTTATTAAATAAATCAAAACCCTATTAATAAACTAAAGATCCATTTTATTTAATTATTAAATGGATCCTAAAATAAATAAAAATATTATTTTATTTTAAATTTGGATTATGTTGATAAAACAGAACCAAATTCAAAGTGAAGTTGAGTGATTGTTTGAATTTGTTTGAAATTGTTTGATTGTTGGAAAAATTGTTTGAAATTCCAAACAGAAAAAGAATTAGAAAAAGAAAAAGATTTAAACAGAAAAAAATAAGAAAACAGACCCAACCCATTTTGGCCCAACAACAGCCCACCTAGCCCACCTCTCTTTCCCCTCAGAAAAACATTTCGCACCAAATAGTTAACCCATACAGAGAGTGACAACCTGGACCCACTTCTCCCTCCCCTCACTCGCTGACGAGACGACCCCACCTCCTCTTATTCCCCAGCGAACCGTTTTCTTTACCGCGGAAAGAACCCACTGAGTGAATGACAGCCCGGACCCACTCCCACTCTCTCTCTTTCGCTGACAGATAGGTCCCACACCACTGTTCTCCTTCCTCACCCGCGCGACCAGTTCTCCCCCTCCTCCGTCGCCGTTTCTGGCCAATGAAGGCACCATCAATTCGCTTAAACCCCGCCGTTAATCGACCCTGCGACGATGCCTACTTAAACGCCAGCGCCTTCTCCTCCATTTCCCCCAGACCACTCCCTCTCTCTGCCCCCAGGCTGGACGAATTGCGCCACACACCGCCCTCTGCTCCGACGTGGTCCGGTGACGATTCCGACGAAACCTCACCGCCCCGAGCCTCCCTGAGTACGCTGGCAGCTTCACCACTCCCTGGCGCTTCTGTCAGTGCCTTCCTTTCAACCACGGGTGCCCTGAAACCTCGCCTTCGACGACGACCTGCAGCGCCGCCGTCTGCCTCCGCTCCGACAAGCCCCACCGGTAAGACCAGACCGCCCCTTCACTCCTCGATCATGCACACGACCTTGCCTGAGTCTTGCGCGTCTAACCACGTCTTCGCCTTGTCTTGGGGTGATCCACAGCGACGTCCACGACGACCAACCGACGCACCCGACGCGATCCTCCACTCCGGCGAGCAATCAAGCTCACTCCAGTACACCCCGCGATAAGAAGACACTACCTCGAGCTTCCCCACGATCTTGCGAACTCGGTGAGCCTCCCCTTTTCCTCTCCTGCTTCCTGTATCGCCGGCACCGTCATCGACCGATCGCTCCGCCGCCAGCAACCGTCGTAGCGCCGCTGGTCTATGGTCGAGCACCCCACCGCCGTCCGATCGAGATCTAACGCTCACGATAGTTTCACTTATCAGCGAAAGGGTACGTGCCCTGTGCCGTGCGATCTAAATAGATCCAACGCTCCACGATGCTGATCCCTGCGAACCGGTACCAACCAATTGGGCAACGACGCGTGGCACCAGTTGATCTGAATTAGAATTTGAAAACAGAAACTTTTGCCATTTTCAAACCCATGTATCTTTTGATCCACACGTCCAAATTTTACAAATTTGATGTCGTTGGAATCAGCAAGACAAGCTCTAACCAACCCTACCCTTAGTTTAGCAAATAGTACCTGTTAGCTTGTTTAATTTTGCAGATTCTTTTGAGTGCTTGTTTAGATTAGAAAAATCATTTAAAAATGATTTTTAGGTTAAAACCTTTGCAATTTGGTTTGTTGTGACCTTACTGACCCTAGGAACCAACCTAAGTTTTGGAAAATGATTTTGGAAAGGATTAGAATGGATTAATTAGTTTAATCCATTTCTAGCCAATTAAAAACCATTGTTTTGTTTATGAAAATGCTTTCATAAAGAAAACTTTGAGAAAATGTTTTGGACCAAACCTACTGACCCAAAACACCAAGTTTTGCAATAGCAACTCATTTGGTGAAAAACATAAAGTTTTGCCTTGATAGAATTATTTTCCACCACATAAAATGATGGATGGATTTAAAAATAGTTTTTGAGCAAAACCCTCTAACCAATGACTTTGCCATTTTGGTGAATGACCAATTTGGAAATTACAAAGTTTAGAAGCCTAGTGGAGACCATCCTTACAATAGAACCAACCTTTGCATGCTTATGCATGACTTAGATTCCATTGCTTTGTGAGTGTGAAATTGTTTGTTTGACTTTGTTTGGAATGTTAGTTGATTTTGTGTTTGCTTGATTGACTTGTAGTGAAGTTAGAGAAGTGTGAGACTAGCAAGAATAAGGAGTGAACCATCATTCCCTACCAAAAAGGCAAGTTACACTATCATACAAAAGTCCTACTATTTTCATTATACTTAGTGGATTTTGAAAACATGCATGAAAACAATTTTATACTTATGCTATGCTAAATCCTAATAGGATTCCCTTACATTACTTAGTGAAAACCTTGTAGTTGTACATGCTTAGCCATGCTATATTTTGAAAAGAGATACATGTTGAGATTTTACAAAGTTGAGAAAAGGACTTGTGTTTTATATAATAAAACAAGGACTCAATGAACCACCTAGGTGGAGGATACTTTAAGTTTTGGAGAAGGTGGCAACAAAAGGAACCATTCTATGGCAATCTCTTTGTGTTGTGCTCCAAAAGAAAACCCACCTAGGAAACTTAGAGATTGAACATGCTTCTCCAATTGTGGCTTTCGTGTGCAACCACATGCTATTATGGCTCTGGCTTAGTCAATTACATTAGGAAGACCCATACATTGTCTTTAGTTACCAGACATGGGGATCTGGAATGCTTCATGGGGGCTAAAGACAAGCTAGCAATGGTGTATGGGAGGACCTTTTGGAAAGACTTCGTCATATTCTCAATCTGCCAGTATTCCATCTTGGTGAGTACTAATCCAGCGGCCACTGGTGGCAACAAGATGAGAGTGTGACATGTGGGTAAAGTGTACAACTTCTGCAGAAGATAATAAAATCTAAGTACTTAGCCGTGTCCCCGGTTATGGACAATACTGAGCAACTAAAGGCCTGAAGCTATGGAAGATCTCGACATTCTAATTTCTAAAAGAAAACTTTTAAAACTTGATGCACTTGGAGTTACCAAGGAACTCAAGAGATTTTGACAAAACTTGATGCACTTGGAGTTACCAAGAAGCTCAAGAGATTTTGACAAAACTTGATGCACTTGGAGTTACTAAGGTGCTCAAGAGATTTTTGACAAAGACCTGAACACTTGGGTTTTTACCAAGGAGTTCAAGAGATTTATGAAAGGAGATTTGACAAAGGACCAAAAACCATTTTTGAAAAGATAGGATAAAATATTGCTTTATGCAAATGAGCCTTAAACTCTACTTAGCCAAATATGCATGTAGTGATAGGATCCACCTATATTACACATAGAAGTGAAACTTGCCAATACAATTCAAATGTATTGACCCTTGTGGCTGTAACTTATTATGTTGCAGGTTTGATTGTTTTTAGTGAAGATTGACTGATTAGGATTACAAAGCCTACAACCAACATGTCTGCCTGTGGCACTTTGAAGATGAAGGACCCATGACTATAGTTATTCCGCTGCAATGTAATGTAATAGCCAAATGAGCTATGTAAAGATGTAATTAAAATTATGTTATTCCTGGTTATAAAGTTGTAGTATGACCTTTGTTTCTTGATCTTACATCTGAACTGTGGATGCTAGCTATTGATCCAGGGACTAGCATTGTAAACACAGGGGGCTCAATCTTATTAAAGGTTGGGGACCTTACAGATGGTATCAGAGCATTGTGTTTCCTGTAGGATTTGAAACCCTAGGATTGGACAAAAACCCTTAGAAAAATAGGAGTTGTATTTTGTTCCAAAAACTTATTTATAAAACAATCTTGTAAACTCTTTCCTCAACCATTTTGGTTTCAACTCTACATCTCTTCTACTTCAAACTTAATGGAAAAGCCTACCCCATGACCCAAGACTACACCATGTGCGAAGGACTTCTTCAACACCTTCAACTCTAATGACTTCAACATCTTCAACATGTTCACCAAACACTTCAACCTTGGATATCACTAAGGACTACAAGTGAGATAAGAAATTTTGCTCAAGACTTGAAGACTAGGGAAACACAACTTAGAAGAAGCCATCACCACCTTTGAAGATTTGTGAACAAGACACAAGAATTCTTCAAGGATACAAAGATCTCATTCAAGAAGAATCAACCAAGAAGGATGGAAAGATTCCAAGTGAACCATATAGTTGGACCACCATATATAGTTTAAGTCAAAACATACCAACTTATGTGGTGTAACAAAAATATTTTTGGTTGCCTAAAAATATGCTTGAAACTTGTTGTTTACTTCAACTCATGAGTTAAGCTCATAAGTTGTTAAGTGATTGGTTGCTTGTTGAATGTTTGATGGTTTGATTGTTTGATTGAACTTGATTGTTTTGAGTTGTGTGTTAGGACTTCTTAAAAACCTATCCACCAATACTTATCCCTATCAAACCAACAGATGCCTCCCCGTCGTGCCAACCCCAACCAAAACAACAACATCACCCCTGAGATGCAACAGATGATGGCAGCTCAGACACAGTTGATGCAGCAGATGACCACATTCATACATAATTTGAATAACAACAACAACAACAATCAGAATAATCCTCCAGCCCTAGACATGCTCACCAAATTTCTGAAACTTAGGCCTGCAAGGTTCTCTGGAACAACTGATCCAATGGAAGCTGATGATTGGTTACGTTCAGTAAACAAAGACTTAGTGACTGTTGGCTGCACCGATGGAGAAAAAGTTAGGTTTGCAGCATTTCTACTTGAAGGACCAGCAGCAACATGGTGGGATAACTTCCAGATCACCACTCCCCTTGAAGATGTAACTTGGGCTATTTTTGAAGATGGATTCAGAACCACTCACATCTCACCTGGAGTAATGTACTTGAAGAAAAAGGAGTTTCACAATCTGAAACAACATCACCTCAGTGTGGCTGAGTATATTGAAGAATTCAACAATCTGGCACGCTATGCACCGGATGAAGTTGATACAGATGCTAAGAGAAAAGAAAAATTTCTTGAAGGACTTAATGATGAGTTGAACCTACAGCTAGTTGTTGCCTATGTCCCAACTTATCAATCACTCTGTGACAAAGCCATCATTTTGGAAAACAAGATGAATCAAGTTGAGAACAGAAAGAGGAAGCGTAAACTCAAGAACTATTCAGGATCATCAAAGAAGAAGCATTCACTCAAAAGGAACAATAAAGATTCTGAACCACATCAGTATCACCACAACAACAATGGAAGTGAGAATAATGGAAATGATACTGACAATGGAGATGACCTTGGTCAGAATCAACAAGACAAATTCAGGAAGAAAGACATTAGCCAGTTGCAGTGCTATACCTGCAAGGAACTTGGACACTATGCATCAAACTGTCCTGAGAAGAAAAATAAAAAGGCTGCTAGAAGGGCCAATGGAAATGACTCCAATGTGACCCAGAAAGGACATGTGAACCACATTGACATGGGTGGAAATGTTGAAGAGATAGAATAAGTGGATTAGATAACTCAGTTGAGTCAAATAAGGATTCCTTGTCTGAATATCAAGTGTTGAACCTATAGTCAAGAGAACCATCAATATAACCCTTTGAGACTTTATTTTAAGGGTGGTAGTACCCTAGTTGCCTTGAAGCCAACTTGAAACCCTAGCCTTCCCAAATCTCGGGACGAGATTTCTTTTAAGGGTGGTAGCCTGTCACATCCCAAGATTTTCCAAATCTTGTAATGTGAAAAATAAATAAACAAAATAAATTTTTGTTGAAAATCAGGGTGAAAAGAAACTTTTGTTTCTAAAAGGAAACTTAAAAATCCCATCTTGAACAAACTTTGGCTAAAGTTTGAATTCAACAAAATCCAATCAAGGGAAATGCATTCCTCAATGAATGTATCTGGAAATTTAAACACTTGGAAAATAAATCCAAAACCCTAAACCCTAATAAAAATCATCTCCAGAGTATCTCCAAATCTATGGATTTGATCCATACCAAATTTGATCAACAAATAATCACAAAGGATCAAGAAAGACCATAGAGATTGGTTTCACTTAGTTTGGAACCATGGACAAAACCTTATGAATATAAAAAGATAAGGAAATTGAATTTCCAAAGCTAATAAAGCCCTTACCCAAAAAGCCCATACCATTTGGTGAACAATTAATCCTAAAGGGATTTATAAAGATAAACATTTATCAAAGGAAAATAAATTGTTTTGGAAATACTAATTTATATCTTTTAATAAAAGACTTTGTTTTCAAATGAAAAGGTGAGCCAAATTAATTTTGGCCAAGCTTTTGTAATAAAATATTTTGTTTTGCTAAAATGAGTAAAGGTTTATTTAAATAAAATAATGAGGATTTAAATATCCAATTTTATTTAAGTAAAGGCTTTTCCCATTTTAAATGAACACCAAGTATTTTATTACTACTTTGAAATCTTTTATTAAAAGGTTTTTGCTTTGATTAAAATGAGTAAAGGATTATTTAAATAAAATAATAAGGATTTAAATATCCAATTTTATTTAAGTAAAGGCTTTCCCATTTTAATTAAACACCAAAACTTATTTATTTATTTAAATAAGTTTCCAAGTATTCCTTATTTTCAAAATAAAACCTACTGGTTTGGTTTTGAAAATAATTGGATTTCAAATGGAAATTTTATTAAATAAATCAAAACCCTATTAATAAACTAAAGATCCATTTTATTTAATTATTAAATGGATCCTAAAATAAATAAAAATATTATTTTATTTTAAATTTGGATTATGTTGATAAAACAGAACCAAATTCAAAGTGAAGTTGAGTGATTGTTTGAATTTGTTTGAAATTGTTTGATTGTTGGAAAAATTGTTTGAAATTCCAAACAGAAAAAGAATTAGAAAAAGAAAAAGATTTAAACAGAAAAAAATAAGAAAACAGACCCAACCCATTTTTGGCCCAACAACAGCCTACCTAGCCCACCTCTCTTTCCCCTCAGAAAAACATTTCGCACCAAATAGTTAACCCATACAGAGAGTGACAACCTGGACCCACTTCTCCCTCCCCTCACTCGCTGACGAGACGACCCCACCTCCTCTTATTCCCCGAGCGAACCGTTTTCTTTATCGCGGAAAGAACCCACTGAGTGAATGACAGCCCGGACCCACTCCCACTCTCTCTCTTTCGCTGACAGATAGGTCCCACACCACTGTTCTCCTTCCTCACCCGCGCGACCAGTTCTCCCCCTCCTCCGTCGCCGTTTCTGGCCAATGAAGGCACCATCAATTCGCTTAAACCCCGCCGTTAATCGACCCTGCGACGATGCCTACTTAAACGCCAGCGCCTTCTCCTCCATTTCCCCCAGACCACTCCCTCTCTCTGCCCCCAGGCTGGACGAATTGCGCCGCACACCGCCCTCTGCTCCGACGTGGTCCGGTGACGATTCCGACGAAACCTCACCGCCCCGAGCCTCCCTGAGTACGCTGGCAGCTTCACCACTCCCCGGCGCTTCTGTCAGTGCCTTCCTTTCAACCACGGGTGCCCTGAAACCTCGCCTTCGACGACGACCTGCAGCGCCGCCGTCTGCCTCCGCTCCGACGAGCCCCACCGGTAAGACCAGACCGCCCCTTCACTCCTCGATCACGCACACGACCTTGCCTGAGTCTTGCGCGTCTAACCACGTCTTCGCCTTGTCTTGGGGTGATCCACAGCGACGTCCACGACGACCAACCGACGCACCCGACGCCGTCCTCCACTCCGGCGAGCAATCAAGCTCACTCCAGTACACCCCGCGATAAGAAGACACTACCTCGAGCTTCCCCACGATCTTGCGAACTCGGTGAGCCTCCCCTTTTCCTCTCCCGCTTCCTGTATCGCCGGCACCGTCATCGACCGATCGCTCCGCCTCCAGCAACCGCCGTAGCGCCGCTGGTCTATGGTCGAGCACCCCACCGCCGTCCGATCGAGATCTAACGCTCACGATAGTTTCACTTATCAGCGAAAGGGTACGTGCCCTGTGCCGTGCGATCTAAATAGATCCAACGCTCCACGATGCTGATCCCTGCGAACCGGTACCAACCAATTGGGCAACGACGCGTGGCACCAGTTGATCTGAATTAGAATTTGAAAACAGAAACTTTTGCCATTTTCAAACCCATGTATCTTTTGATCCACACGTCCAAATTTTACAAATTTGATGTCGCTGGAATCAGCAAGACAAGCTCTAACCAACCCTACCCTTAGTTTAGCAAATAGTACCTGTTAGCTTGTTTAATTTTGCAGATTCTTTTGAGTGCTTGTTTAGATTAGAAAAATCATTTAAAAATGATTTTTAGGTTAAAACCTTTGCAATTTGGTTTGTTGTGACCTTACTGACCCTAGGAACCAACCTAAGTTTTGGAAAATTATTTTGGAAAGGATTAGAATGGATTAATTAGTTTAATCCATTTCTAGCCAATTAAAAACCATTGTTTTGTTTATGAAAATGCTTTCATAAAGAAAACTTTGAGAAAATGTTTTGGACCAAACCTACTGACCCAGAACACCAAGTTTTGCAATAGCAACTCATTTGGTGAAAAACATAAAGTTTTGCCTTGATAGAATTATTTTCCACCACATAAAATGATGGATGGATTTAAAAATAGTTTTTGAGCAAAACCCTCTAACCAATGACTTTGCCATTTTGGTGAATGACCAATTTGGAAATTACAAAGTTTAGAAGCCTAGTGGAGACCATCCTTACAATAGAACCAACCTTTGCATGCTTATGCATGACTTAGATTCCATTGCTTTGTGAGTGTGAAATTGTTTGTTTGACTTTGTTTGGAATGTTAGTTGATTTTGTGTTTGCTTGATTGACTTGTAGTGAAGTTAGAGAAGTGTGAGACTAGCAAGAATAAGGAGTGAACCATCATTCCCTACCAAAAAGGCAAGTTACACTATCATACAAAAGTCCTACTATTTTCATTATACTTAGTGGATTTTGAAAACATGCATGAAAACAATTTTATACTTATGCTATGCTAAATCCTAATAGGATTCCCTTACATTACTTAGTGAAAACCTTGTAGTTGTACATGCTTAGCCATGCTATATTTTGAAAAGAGATACATGTTGAGATTTTACAAAGTTGAGAAAAGGACTTGTGTTTTATATAATAAAACAAGGACTCAATGAACCACCTAGGTGGAGGATACTTTAAGTTTTGGAGAAGGTGGCAACAAAAGGAACCATTCTATGGCAATCTCTTTGTGTTGTGCTCCAAAATAAAAACCACCTAGGAAACTTAGAGATTGAACATGCTTCTCCAATTGTGGCTTTCGTGTGCAACCACATGCTATTATGGCTCTGGCTTAGTCAATTACATTAGGAAGACCCATACATTGTCTTTAGTTACCAGACATGGGGATTTGGAATGCTTCATGGGGGCTAAAGACAAGCTAGCAATGGTGTATGGGAGGACCTTTTGGAAAGACTTCGTCATATTCTCAATCTGCCAGTATTCCATCTTGGTGAGTACTAATCCAGCGGCCACTGGTGGCAACAAGATGAGAGTGTGACATGTGGGTAAAGTGTACAACTTCTGCAGAAGATAATAAAATCTAAGTACTTAGCCGTGTCCCCGGTTATGGACAATACTGAGCAACTAAAGGCCTGAAGCTATGGCAGATCTCGACATTCTAATTTCTAAAAGAAAACTTTTAAAACTTGATGCACTTGGAGTTACCAAGGAACTCAAGAGATTTTGACAAAACTTGATGCACTTGGAGTTACCAAGAAGCTCAAGAGATTTTGACAAAACTTGATGCACTTGGAGTTACTAAGGTGCTCAAGAGATTTTTGACAAAGACCTGAACACTTGGGTTTTTACCAAGGAGTTCAAGAGATTTATGAAAGGAGATTTGACAAAGGACCAAAAACCATTTTTGAAAAGATAGGATAAAATATTGCTTTATGCAAATGAGCCTTAAACTCTACTTAGCCAAATATGCATGTAGTGATAGGATCCACCTATATTACACATAGAAGTGAAACTTGCCAATACAATTCAAATGTATTGACCCTTGTGGCTGTAACTTATTATGTTGCGGGTTTGATTGTTTTTAGTGAAGATTGACTGATTAGGATTACAAAGCCTACAACCAACATGTCTGCCTGTGGCACTTTGAAGATGAAGGACCCATGACTATAGTTATTCCGCTGCAATGTAATGTAATAGCCAAATGAGCTATGTAAAGATGTAATTAAAATTATGTTATTCCTGGTTATAAAGTTGTATTATGACCTTTGTTTCTTGATCTTACATCTGAACTGTGGATGCTAGCTATTGATCCAGGGACTAGCATTGTAAACACAGGGGGCTCAATCTTATTAAAGGTTGGGGACCTTACAGGTTCATATGCGCTAGTGCATGATCCGACATTCATTGGGCCTAACATCAATGTGAGGTTCTCAAAGGTATTGATTGACAATGGCAGTAGCATTAACATCATGTATGCGGATACAATGTGCAAGTTGGGTATCTCGGAGAACATGCTCCAGGCTACAAGGACAACCTTCCATGGCATTGTGCTAGGCATTTCTTGTGAGCCCATAGGCAAGGTCCGGGTTGACGTACTGTTCGGCACGTGAGGTAACTGCCGAACTGAGAGTTTGGAGTTTGAAGTGGTGAACTTAGAAAGTGCGTATCATGCGTTACTCGGTAGACCAGCACTGAACAAGTTCATGGCAAGTTGCCACATCAGTTATCTGAAGATGAAATTGCCTGGGCCAAATGGAGTGATTACCATAGCTGGAGATTTCCGACGTTCCATTGAGTGTGTGTCAGCCGGATCTAACCTAGCCGAGTCACTCGTGATTGCGCAAGAGAAAAGGAAGATATAGGAAGTGGCGGCATTGGCTCAGTCTGCACAGCAGTATATGCCGACACTGAGTAACCCACATGGTAGTGTTTCGTTCTAGGCGACAAAGGATACCAAGAAAGTGCCTGTTGATGACATGTTCCCAGAGCGCACCGTAACAATTGGTGCCGGGTTAAACGATAAATAGGAAAGCGAGCTCGTCAACTTCCTCTGTGAGAATCGGGATATTTTTGCTTGGTCCACACAGGACTTGCAAGGTGTTCCGAGGGAGTTGGCCGAGCACTCTTTGAATGTGAGACCCGGAGCAAGGCCGGTGAAGCAACCTCTAAGCCGTTTCGCCGAAGATAGGAGAAAAGTCATTGGAGATGAGATAGCTCGGTTACTAGCAGCGGGATTTATCATGGAAGTTCTTTACCCAGATTGGCTATCTAATCTGGTGCTGGTGGAAAAGAAGAAGGATGATCCAAATGTGGCAGTGGTTTGGCGTATGTGTATCGATTAGACGAACCTGAATAAGGCGTGTCCAAAAGATCCATTCCCACTGCCAAGGATAGATCAAGTCATAGATTCAACTGCTGGGTGTGAACTGTTGTCATTCATAGATGCGTATTCTGGTTTCCACCATATACCCCTGAATCCAAATGATCAAATAAAGACTGCATTTATCACCCCGTATGAGGCTTATTGCTATCGCACCATGCCATTTGGCTTACGTAATGCAGGGCGACGTACCAAAGATGTATGCAGAAATGTTTACACGACCAAATTGGTCAAAATGTATAAGTGTATGTGGATGATGTGGTTATCAAGACCAAGGAAAGCAAAACGCTCCTTGACGATATCAGGCAGACGTTCGCGAACCTAAGGAGGTTCCGAATGAAGCTTAACCCAGAAAAATGTACTTTCGGTGTCCCGGCTAGAAAATTACTCGAATTCCTCGTCTCCAGCCGAGGTATTAAAGTCAATCCAACTAAAATCCGGGCCATAGAGCGAATGGAACTGCCGAAGTGTATTAACGATGTCCAGAAGTTCACTAGTTGCCTGGCATCTTTAAGTCAGTTTGTATGTCGGTTGGGAGAAAAGGCACTGCCTCTGTATCAACTCATGAAAAAGTCGGACAAGTTCATTTGGACGCCGCAGGCCAATGAAGCCTTTATCCAATTAAAGAAAATGTTAGCCACTGCACCAGTGTTAGCCTCTCCACTATCAAAGGAGCCGGTGTTGCTCTATATAGCCACAACCAACCGAGTTGTAAGTGCAGTAATTGTGGTAGAGCGCGACGAAGAGGGTAAGTCAGTGCAAAGGCCAGTGTATTATCTGAGCGAGGTATTATCATCCTCAAAACAAAATTATCCGCACTATCAGAAAGTGGCGTATGGTGTGTACATGTCGGCAAAGAGGCTAAAACATTATTTTGAGGAGCACCCCATCAAAGTAATATGTGAAGCCCCCATATCCAAGATAATGAGTAATAAGGATGCAAGTGGCAGGATTGCGAAATGGGCAATTGAGCTAGCTCCTTATGCGCCACAATATGACAGAAGAGAAGCAATCAAGTCTCAGGTTGTGGCCAAATTTTTGTGGACTGGGCCGAGGTGCAATATGAACCACCATTACCAGATCCGAACTAATGGAAAATGCACTTTGATGGGTCAAAAACAAAAACTAGGTTAGGCGCCAGAGTTGTGCTTCCCTCGCCAAAGAATGACCAGTTGAAGTATGTGCTATAGATCCATTTCGGAGCATCAAACAATGTCGCCGAATATGAAGCACTTGTGCATGGGCTCAAAGTGGCAAAAGAAATTGGGATACGTCGGATCCAATGCTTTGGCGACTCGGATTTGGTGGTTCAGCAGGTGTCGAGGCTGTGGGACGCTCTTGATCCAAACATGGCACTGTACAGATTCCATGTGCAGAAGATATCTGGTTACTTTGAGGGATGCGAATTTCGCCATGTACCCTGGGTGGAAAATGAGGCTGCCGACGTATCGTCGAAGCTCGGATCAACCCGATAAGCAATTCCCCCGGGTGTAGCATTAGAACACCTCAGAAAACCATCTATCAGGCCGTCCCCAGAAACCGACTCAATCTACGTCCCGGAAGATCCGGAGTCTGGAGCTGCACCCATGGACATTGAAATGGGAGATGGTACGTGAAACCCAGGGACTGCCTCGGGGAACCCGGGGACTGCCTCGGCGAACCCAGGGACTGCCTCGGCAAACCCGGGGATTGCTTCACAGGACCTGGGGACTGCTCAGCGTGATCCGGTTGAGGTTATGCCGGTGGATCAGATGGAAATTGATGAGGATGTGTTCCTAGTGCGAGCTGTACCAGCTTGGGCGTTGCCCATATTTCAATTCCTGAAAAATGGAACTTTACCCGCTGAGGAGGTGCTATCCAGGCAAACTCAGAGGAGAGCAAATGCATACACGATCATCAATTCCAAGCTATACAATAGGAGTGTGACCAATGTCCTCCAGCGATGTGTTGACCCGGAAGAAGGGCTTGACATCCTCCGAGACATACATCAAGGGGAATGTGGGCATCACGCCTCGTCCAGAGCCTTGGTAGCAAAAGCTTTCTGACATGGATTCTACTGGCCAAGTGCCTTAGAACAAGCAGAGGACTTGGTAAGAAAATGCAAAGGTTATCAGAGGTATGCTACAAGACACATATGCAATTGTCGGAGCTCAAGACCATACCAATCACCTGGCCATTTGTCGTATGGTGTTTGGACATGGTTGGCCCGTTCAAACCGGCAAGGGGAAATATGACTCACATTTTGGTCATGGTTGACAAATTTACAAAGTGGATTGAAGTAAAGCCAATAAGAAAATGTGATGGGGCTACGGCTGTAACATTTCTCAAAGACATCATCTTGAGATACGGCTATCCTCACAGTATCATAACAGATAATGGCACAAATTTTGCTGAAGGAGCATTTGCGCGATTCTACCGAGATAAGAAGATCTGGCTGGATGTTTCCTTGGTAGCCCATCCTGCATCGAACGGACAAGTGGAAAGATCCAATGGATTAGTATTATCCAGGATAAAACTCCGGCTCATTGAGCCGCTGCAAAGATCAGCGGGGTGCTAGATAGAAGAACTACCAGCGGTATTGTGGAGTTTAAGAACAACTCCGAATCGATCAACAGGCTATACGCCATTTTTTCTGGTATATGGGGAAGAAGCTGTATTACCAGCCGACATAGAGCATGACTCGCCTAGGGTCACCCCATACACATAAGCCGAAGTGCAAGAAGCCCGGCAAAATGATGTTGATCTGCTGGAAGAAGCGAGAGAATTGGCATTGTCCAGATCCGCCATATATCAGCAAAATCTCCGACACTATCATAGTCGGAAAGTAAACCCCCGAGTCTTCCGGGAAGGTGATCTGGTACTCCGGTTGGTACAACGTACTGCTGGCATGCATAAGTTATCCCCCCATGGGAAGGGCCATTCATTGTGAGCAAAGCATTGCACAATGATTCTTATTATCTTATCGATGCAAAACCACAGGAAAAGAACAAGGCGGACAGGTCCAGCGAGGAATCTAAGCGTCCATGGAATGTAGCTCTACTTCGTCCTTTCTACACTTAGCAGAGAAGTGTATGTATCCGAGTCTCTCATGTGTCGGTATGTATGCCGGTAATGAGTCTATCAATGAAATGTGGGCACCTCGAGCAGTAACTCGGGGACTGCCTTGAAAATTTTTGTTGTCTTCTGTATTTATTATTTATACGTCGGCTGGCGTAAGTTTTTCTACTTAAGCCGGATTAGTAGTGTGTGAGCACCAAGAACCCAACTCTTCGACTTGCTACTGTCCAACAAGATTTGGCTTCATGGCGAGCAAGAGAACAAGTTTGGAATTGCGTAGCACATGAAAAACGACTAAGGAAAGGAACTTAATCGAACCGACGTTTGTTTTTTGGACTAACCTTATGTTTACTTTCGATTTATTATGCTGAATTATTTTGAGCTAATCCTAAAGTTTCCAAGTATTGTTAAGACAATTTTTGAAGCTCGGACTCGTAAGTCATAAAACAGAACCAAGGTAGACACGAGCCGAGCCAAGAGATTGGATGAACAAGAAAATGAAACTCGGGGCCCAAGTCAATCCAACATAAAAACTTAGTAGCAAAATATCACTTGTGTGCTTGATACAATTGCACCTGGCATACCGGGGATCTGATGAAAGTTAAAGTGTTTATAATCAAGGAGTAGCAGGAGGAGGTAATTCGGCGCCAGCAGGTGCAGCCCCAGCCTCGGCTTCAGAGTCATCTGTGTCTTCCTGGACGTCTAAGGCTTCGTTCTCTTCGTCCTCATCCGAATCATCTTCAACGTTTTCAGCATTTTCATCGTCGGAGGCATCTAGGAAGCTTGGTCCCTCGTTCCATTGATGAATGGGGGCGTATTGGATGAAGCTATGAGCGCAAGCCTTGCGCTGAGCTACCCAATCCGGGTCAGTAGACCACCTTGATCCGGTGCGCATGCGCTCAAGGAGTTTGAGGTCAGTCTTCTCGTATCACGTAAGAACATAGTGAAGAACGATCTCAGCTCTGGCGCGTCCAACATATTCTCTCCAAAGATCGAGCTGAGTCTCGCATTCCATGAGCTTGGCAAAAAGAACAGCGGTACTCTCCGGAGTATCTTCTTCAGGCCAAAAGATGTTGAAGATCCAGATTACTACGTCCAAGATATCCTTGCCGTAGTTCTTCACGATCTCGACTCGGGAGGACAAGGTGACTATCAAGTCCTCGAGATCAAGAGGAATGGTGCCAGGACCAGACGGAGTACCCCTCTGCCTGCGGAACTTGGCAACAACCTTGGACGCAATCACATCGCTCTCTGGGAATTTGCCTAAATAAAAAATAAAAAAAATAAGACAGGTGAAATAAGTGAGAAGGGTTGACCCGGAGAGATTCATGACAATTGAAGAGAAAAAAGAACTTACCAGAAATATGGCTGTGAACCCGGGTCAGCTCCTTGGTGCAGTTGTCACGCCTCTCCCGGAGTTGCACAAGTTTAGCATTTGCCGACTCAAGCTTGACATTGGCCTCCTTAAGTAATTCTTGGTCCTTGGCAATCTGGAGGTTGAGGCACTCGCGCTCTTCAGTAAAGTCCTGGCCAGCTTTTTGAAGTTCGGTTTGGTGTTGTGCTTTTAGACTCTTCATATCTGCCTTGAGCTTGGCAATCTCATCATCTTTGGTTCGGAGGAGGGAAAGCTCATCATCTTTCTTTTTGAGTTCGGCCTGATGCTACCCTGCTTGTTCGAGAAAATGCAGCATCATAGCAGGCACGAGCACACTATCTTCAAGAGATGTTGAAATAGTTTGTGGACCCGGCAAAGCCGAGGTATGAATGTTTGCCGAACCAAGGAGAAAAGGAGATAGAAATCATAGCAAGGTTGAGAAAAAATAACTTACCCTTGATTTGATCCAAGTTTTTCCTCATGATGGTATTCTCAGCCTCCACCCCAGCTGTGAAATCCGAATGATGGATTAGTTCGGCGGAAAAAGAGAAAGAAAAAATGGAAAAATGCCAAGGAATAAACTTACCCCGTTTATCATATTCGGCGATAAGTACAGTATGTTTCGCACGCAGCATTTTGTGAGTATCCAGGAGACGCTAAAACTCAGCACTCCGGCGATTGGTGGTCATCTGGAAAAAGTACAAAAAGATAGCTTAGTCTTGTGCATATTCGAAGTGTACAAGATCCGGGCCAAGTGGAACTTAACCCGGCTCTAGGTGTGTGCATATTCGAAGTATACAAGATCCGGGACAAGTGGAACTTAACCCGGCTCTAGGTGTGTGCATATTCGAAGTGTACAAAATCCGGGCAGAGTGGAACTTAACCCGGCTCTAGGTGTGTGCATATTTGAAGTGTACAAGATCCGGGCCAAGAGGAACTTAACCCGGCTCTAGGTGTGTGCATATTCGAAGTGTACAAGATCTGGGCCAAGAGGAACTTAACCCGGCTCTAGGTGCGTGCATATTCGAAGTGTGCAAGATCCGGGCCAAGTGGAACTTAACCCGACTCTAGGTGCGTGCATATTCGAAGTGCACAAGATCCGGGCCAAGTGGAACTTAACCCGGCTCTATGTATGTGCATATTCGAAGTTATTAAGGAGCTACGTTAATTTTCTAAGGAGCATCCGGCCGAGTAACAAGTTACTCCCCCGGAGGCTCGGGGACTAATGGCTATATCAATAATATCTACAACATGTTAAGGAAAAGACTAAGTGACGTACCTCCATCATCCGACCCGCAAGATTAATTGCCTTGGCAGCAGTATTCATATGTGCAGCAAATTCGGCGGGACCGAACTTCTCCGGGAGATCGTCATTGTGGATGAACTCTGCCTTGTTCTAGTTGTTCACAAACTCGATCAAGGTCGGAGGGTATCGCTCGCTGCTGAGCATGTGAGGCACCACTAGTCCCTTGGCATGCGCTTCCTGTCTCTCAACCTGGGCAGCGGTGGGGCTAGTGTGCAAAACAAGTTGCGCATCAGCTAGCTCGGCAGGGGCGTCCTTCGGAGGTGGAGTCTTCTTCGAAAGTATGGACACAAGTGTGCGCTGTCCAACCTCGATTGACGCTGCCTTGGTGGCGTCAGGAGCCTTTTTGCCCTTGGGCTGCTACTAAGAGGTTGAGGTTGCTGCAGCGGATTTGCCCTTGGGAGCTACCTTGGCGCTAGCCTTGGTGCTGCTGATGTCTTCTCACCGAGCCTTGGAAGACTCGGACGAGGCGGAGGGGTTTGGTGCTGCTGCTGTTGCTTTTGTTGTTGCTGTTGGTGCTAGAGCTGATGATGGTGCTAGTGCTGGTTTCTGTTTAGGCGGAGGCGCTAAAGGAACCTCGGTGGTAGCTGGTTGCGGCGGAGCCGAAGTGGTGGTTGCTGCTGCCTCGACAGAGCTAGTTTCCCCTGCTCCGAGGTTGCCCTCCTCTTGACGAGGTGGGTTAGAACCCGGAGCAGCCGCTGAACCCTCTAGAATGGGGCTCAACGGGCGTGAATTGTCGCCACGAGGGGGAGAAGGACTGTGTCGGAGCAGCGAGGCAATGCCGGATCCACTCTGTGGGACCTCCACTGTGGCCCCGCTGAATCAAATAATGTATGATGAGAAACTATAACAAAATAATAACAAGTGAATGGCAAAGGGAGAAACGACTTACTCATCCGAAGTTAGGGGCTGTTTCGGCTTGCGAGCTCTCCGGGCCACAGCCTTAGTCGTGGCCTTGGTGGCAGCTTTGTCCGCGGACTTCTTTCGCCTCTTAGCTGGCTAAGAAGGTCCGGAGGAAGAAGCAGATGTGGCCCCCCTCTTCTTCGGTGCGACCGGGACATGCTCACCCATGGCAAGGGGAGGATCTTCATGGATCTGCCCACTGGGGTTAGCTGATGTCGGAAAAGCATAAGAAAGAGGGACAGCGTCAAATGCCTCCATCACCTCAACGTCCGAATCATCTTCATCGTCGGGCCAATCTCTAATGGAAGAGAGTTTACCGGTGGGTCGCTTGGTCGCGTCCGCCATCAGCAGGAACATCTCCTGATCTGGCTCCTCCACATCCGAGGTGTCTCGATCAGGTGCCCATTTGAGAGAAGGCTCGGTGTCATCCTCAATGGTTTGCTGAAGAAACATCTAAGGGAAAGAAAAGACAAAGGGATTAAACCTACAACAGAAACTGACATGTGATACAATTCAGAGAAAGTTCGGAGCACGAGACTTACCGCAGGGGGAAGCCTATCTCGGCAATAGTGTTCAATCCCCCACGTCCACTCAGAAGAGAAGTCCTTGTGGGTGGTGAAGAGGGCCTTGACCCGGCGATATATCTCGGTGTTATTTAACTCGAATGAGGAGGTCCGGTTGGGATCACGGCCCCAGCTCATGTGGCAAACTTTATGACTATGTTTCTGGAGGGGGGAGATCCGGTTGCGGATGAATGTGATCATGGCGTCCTCATTGCGCAATCCGAGATCCTTTAGCTCCTAGAACCTCTTGTTACTTGGTTCACCAGGACAGTGGGCTTCTTGGGGACCTTGTCCCATAGATCCGGGTTAGGAGGACCCGAAGCGTAAGGGCGCAGCCGGATCAGATCCTCAGTTGTGCTGTTCCGGACATAGAAGAAAGTCCGGGCACATCCCTTGCAAGAGTCAAGCCCCGTAACTCGGGGAAAGATAGACTGTCTCTAGGGGGAGATGGAAGCTGCGCCGAACTGCGTGAGCTACTTGTCCTCCGGGTCAAGCTGGATGTTTGGAATCACGTTCCGGCAAAGGCCAAAGAACCGGATCCAGAGCTCCTTTGTGGGCCATAGTATGATGTAGCCTTCAATGGTGGAGGCGAAGGCAGAGAGAGGTGATGGCGTTAGCCGGAAGATGGTGCGGCTGAAGCTCATATGTGTTGAGCTAGTCGTTGAAGAAATTGCTCACTGGGAGCCCGAATCCACGTTGGAAGTGGGAGAGGAATACGACATACTCACCCGGATTGGGTGAGGGGGCAAGCTTCGCAGTAGGAAGGCATGCGGTAACACCCTCCGGGATGCGCCTGGTGCGATACAGCCAGTCCAGGTCATCCTGGCAAACCCAAGATCCAGCCCACGCACCGCGGTCGGTGTTCACCACGTCCTCCTCCATTTCTTGCTCAGCAACGGCGAGCTCCTCCTCTGTCATCTCGAGATCACTGCCGTCACTGGCGCTAGCGGTGGTGGGTGACAGTGGCCTGGATAGGCGAGGACCCGTGGCGGAAGAGATGCGGGGAGGTGGCGGCGATGCTGGTGCGCGTGGAAGCAGTGCGGCGGCGGCGCTGCTACTCAGATGCGGTGGCGGCGGCGCTGTCGCTGGAGAGGAAGAAGAAGAAGCAGAGGCAGAGGGGCGCAGAAGTGGGGAAAGAATCCAAGGGGCACACCCCTCCCCTATTTAACCACGCCCCTAAGGGGTAGTGGGATCGCGCTGTGCGGGCGGGCCACGCGGTGTGGCCGTGTACAACCCGAATCAACCAATCAGCAGCGAGCTACAGGAAAGGCCATAGGGCGCAGGAGATCCCGTGATGCGACGTTATGATGCAGTTAACGAGGAGGCAGGCACGATGTGACGTGTGCTACAGTGATAACTGAAAATTACTGCGGCGGTTACTGGCGCAGGCCCTTAAAATAAGGCAAAAGTAATGATTAACCTCCACATGGGGAAGCATACAAGAGAAGGAAGAATGACCCGGATGAATATGAGGTAACCTGGCCAGCGAGTGAAAACTCGGAATGTGCCAAGGGAAAGTAAACCTATGAAATCCGAACTATGAGGTAACCCGGCCCGCGAGTGAAAACTCGGAATGTGCCAAGGGAAAGTAAACCTAAGGAAATACGGACTATGAGGTAACTCGGAAAGGAGCCAGAGGCTCGATAAAATTGAACCTGCTGTGGCCTTAGCGGCTAAGGCAGCTAAGACCGCACCAGCTTCGGGGACTAATGTTGGGGGATACCCACGGGTAGGGTCACGCCGGGGTATAAAGGCCGAGTTAGCTGAGGTACGGCAAGGTCAAAGCGTATGCTGGCCGAGTCACCTCAAGGCAGGCCGAATCACGGGGTAACCCGGACCAGGGGATGCTCACCTAACTGGGTCTCAGCCGACTTATATCGTAAGTCGGTGAGATGTATCTCACTTGTATGCAGGAACAACTATGGCCGGATCGACTAGGTACGATCCGGGTTATAGCAAGCTTGCAAGAGAAGGAAGGTATCTCGCTGGTCAAAGGGTGACCACTGTACGCAGAGCGTGAGCAAAGCAGACAGAGGCCAGGACCACCGACGCGTGGCCGATAAAGGTGACGATGCCAATGTCAGATGACGCGGGCGCCGCAGAGGCTCACGTAGCCTCTGCATGGATGACGATGGGTTAAAGTGACCCGGTCGGCTTTCTATTTTGGGAGGAGGCATATTCCTTGGAATATACCTCAACGTATGCCCTAATTGGAGACCCAGCCACCCCTATAAAAGGAGGGCTAGGGCCTCTGTAGAAAGGGTTGAGTTTTACTTGGTTGGTCCTTAGAGGTTTATGTTCTACTAGCAAGTTACTGAGGGCTAGCTAGTGGTGAGAGTAAGAGAGTTCCTTCTTCCTCCTCTCTCCAATATAGCTCAAGGAGCACTTGTAATATGTAGAAGTGAATCAAATACAAAGCTACTGTGTGTGGAATCACCACACTATCCCTCCCTGGATTCCCCTAGTGCATTTAGTCCCCACCTTTAGCCTATCCATGGCATCTGCTGTGCCACCACCACGACATTCAGAAACCACACTGATCCACTAGATATCATTGCATATGTGTGTTCTTTTCCTAAACACATGGATCCTCTAGATGTCATTGCATATGTGTGTTCTTTTCCTAAACCACAGGGATCCACTGGATGCCATTGCATACGTGTGTTATTTTCATAAACAACACTGATCCACTAGATGTCATTGCATGTGTGTTCTTTCCATAAACCACACCGATCCACTAGATGTAATTGCATATGTGTTTTCTTTTCCTAAACCACATGGATCCACTAGATGTCATTCCATGTGTGTTCTTTTCATAAACCACATGGATCCATTAGATGTCATTGCATGTGTGTTCTTTTCATAAACCACACTGATCCACTGGATGTCATTGCAACGTGTGTTCTTTTCCTATACAACACTGATCCACTGGATGTCATTGCATGCGTGTTCTTTTCATAAACCACACTGATCCACTAAATGTCATTGCATATGTGTGTTCTTTGCCTAAACCACATGGATCCACTAGATGTAATTGCATGTGTGTTCTTTTCATAAACCACACTGATCCACTAGATGTCATTGCATGTGTGTTCTTTTCATAAACCACAGTGATCCACTAGATGTAATTGCATATGTGTTTTCTTTTCGTACACCACATGGTTCCACTAGATGTCATTGCATATGTGTGTTCTTTTCCTAAACCACATGGATCCACTAGATGTAATTGCATGTGTATTATTTTCATCAACCACACTGATCCACAAGATGTCATTGCATATGTGTGTTATTTTCCTAAACCACATGGATCC
This sequence comes from Avena sativa, assembly GCA_916181665.1. Classification (NCBI taxonomy): domain Eukaryota; kingdom Viridiplantae; phylum Streptophyta; class Magnoliopsida; order Poales; family Poaceae; genus Avena; species Avena sativa. The sequence goes on along the minus strand of OV702289.1, from coordinate 353,618,247 downwards.
ACTGGATGTCATTGCATATGTGTGTTCTTTTCATAAACCAAAATGATCCACTAGATGTCATTGCATGTGTTTTCTTTTCATAAACCACACCGATCCATTGGATGTCATTGCATATGTGTGTTATTTTCCTAAACCACATGGATCCACTAGATGTCATTGCACGTGTGTTCTTTTCATAAACCACATGGATCCACTAGATGTCATTGCATGTGTGTTCCTTTCAGAAACCACACTGATCCACTAGATATCATTGCATATGTGTGTTCTTTTCCTAAACACATGGATCCACTGGATGCGATTGCATATGTGTGTTCTTTTCATAAACCACACCGATCCGCCAGATGGCATTGCATATGTTTTATTTTCCTAAACCACATGGATCCACTAGATGTCATTGCATGTGTGTTCTTTTCATAAACCACATGGATCCACTAGATGTCATTGCATGTGTGTTCTTTTCATAAACCACACTGATCCACTAGATGTCATTCCATATGTGTGTTCTTTTCCTATACCACATTGATCCACTGGATGTCATTGCATGTGTGTTCTTTTCATAAACCACACTGATCCACTAGATGTCGTTGCATATGTGTGTTCTTTTCCTAAACCACTTGGATCCACTAGATATAATTGCATGTGTGTTCTTTTCATAAACCACACTGATCTACTAGATGTCATTGCATATGTGTGTTCTTTTTCCTATACCACATTGATCCACTGGATGTCATTGCTTGTGTGTTCTTTTCATAAACCACACCGATCCACTAGATGTCATTGCATATGTGTGTTCTTTTCCTATACCACATTGATCCACTGGATGTCATTGCATGTGTGTTCTTTTCATAAACCACACTGATCCACTAGATGTCATTGCATATGTGTGTTCTTTTCCTAAACCACATGGATTCACTAGATGTAATTGCATGTGTGTTCTTTTCATAAACCACACTGATCCACTAGATGTCATTGCATATGTGTGTTCTTTTCCTATACCACACTGATCCACTATATGTCATCGCATGTATGTTGTTTTCATAAACCACACTGATCCACTAGATGTCATTGCATATGTGTGTTCTTTTCCTATACCACACTGATCCACTGGATGTCATTGCATGTGTGTTCTTTTCATAAACCACACTGATCTAGTAGATGTAATTGCATATGTGTGTTATTTTCGTAAACCACACTGATCCGCTGGATGTCATTGCATATGTGTGTTCTTTTCATAAACCACACTGATCCACTAGATGTCATCGCATATGTGTTTTCCTTTCCAAAACCACATGGATCCACTAGATGTCATTTCATGTGTGTTCTTTTCAGAAACCACATTGATCCACTAGATGTCATTGCATATGTGTGTCCTTTTCCTGAACCACATGGATCCACCCGATGTCATTGCATATGTGTGTTCTTTTCATAAACCACACTGATCCACTAGATGTCATTGCAGGTGTGTTCTTTTCATAAACCACACTGATCCACTTCATGTCATTGCATATGTGTGTTCTTTCCTAAACCACATGGATCCACTGGATGTCATTGCATATGTGTATTCTTTTCATTAACCACACTGATCCACTAGATGTCATTGCATGTGTGTTCTTTTCATAAACCACATTGATTCATTGAATATCATTGCATATGTGTGTTATTTTCCTAAACCACATGGGTCCACTATATGTCATTTCATGTGTGTTCTTTTCATAAACCAGATGGATCCACTAGATGTCATTGCATGTGTTTTCTTTTAAGAAACCACACTGATCCACTCGATGTCATTGCATATGTGTATTATTTTCCTACACCACATGGATCCACTTGATGTCATTGAATATGTGTGTTATTTTCATAAACCATACTGATCCACTACATGTCATTGCATGCGTGTTCTTTTCATAAACCACACTGATCCACTGGATGTCATTGCATGCGTGTTCTTTTCATAAACCGCACTGATCCACTTCATGTCATTGCATATGTGTGTTCTTTTTATTAACCACACTGATCCACTAGATGTCATTGCATGTGTGTTCTTTTCATAAACCACATTGATCCATTGAATATCATTGCATATGTGTGTTATTTTCCTAAACCACATGGGTCCACTAGATGTCATTTCATGTGTGTTCTTTTCATAAACCATATGGATCCACTAGATGTCATTGCATGTGTTTTCTTTTAAGAAACCACACTGATCCACTCGATGTCATTGCATATGTGTGTTCTTTTCCTGCACCACATGGATCCACTGGATGTCATTGCATATGTGTGTTATTTTCATAAACCATACTTAAATACTACATGTCATTGCATGCGTGTTCTTTTCATAAACCACACTGATCAACTGGATGTCATTACATGCGTGTTCTTTTCATAAACCACACTGATCCACTAGATGTCATTGCATATGTGTGTTCTTTTCATAAACCATACTGGTCCAGTAGGTGTCATTGCATATGTGTGTTCTTTTCATAAACCACATGGATCCACTAGATGTCATTTCATGTGTGTTATTTTCATAAACCACACTGATCCACTAGATGTCATTGCATATGTCTGTTCTTTTCCTAAACCATATGAATCCACTAGATGTCATTGCATATGTGTGTTCTTTTCATAAACCACACTGATCCACTGGATGTCATTGCATGTGTGTTCTTTTCATAAACCACACTGATCCACTAGATGTAATTGCATATGTGTGTTCTTTCCTAAACCACATGGATCCACTAGATGTCATTGCATGCATGTTCTTTTCATAAACCACATGGATCCACTAGATTTCATTGCATGTGTGTTCTTTTCATAAACGACACTCATCCACTAGATGTCAGAGCATATGTGTGTTCTTTTGATTAACCACACTGATCCACTGGATGTCATTGCATATGTATGTTCTTTTCATAAACCACACTAATCCACTAGATGTCATTGCATGTGTGTTCTTTTCATAAACTACACTGATCCACTAGATGTCATTGCATATGTGTGTTCTTTTCCTAAATCACATGGATCCACTAGATGTCATTGCATGTGTGCTCTTTTCATAAACCACACAGATCCACTAGATATCATTGCATATGTGTTTTTTCTTTTCCTAGACCACATGGATCCACTGGATGTCATTGCATATGTGTGTTCTCTTCATAAACCACACTGATCCCCTAGATGTCATTGCATGTGTGTTCTTTTCATAAACCACACTAGTGCACTAGATGTAATTGCATATGTGTTTTGTTTTCCTAAACAACATGGATCCACTAGATGTCATTGCATGTGTGTTCTTTTCATAAACCACATGGATCTTCTAGATGTCATTGCATGTGTGTTCTTTTAATAAACCACACTGATCCACTGGATGTCATTGCATATGTGTGTTCTTTTCCTATACCACACTGATCCACTGGATGTCATTGCATGTGTGTTCTTTTCATAAACCACACTGATCCACTAGATGTCATTGCATATGTGTGTTCTTTTCATAAACCACACTGATCCGCTGGATGTCATTGCATATGTGTGTTCTTTTCATAAACCACACTGATCCACTAGATGTCATCGCTTACGTGTGTTCCTTTCCAAAACCACATGGATCCACTAGATGTCATTTCATGTGTGTTCTTTTCATAAACCACATTTATCCACTAGATGTCATTGCATATGTGTGTTCTTTTCCTGAACCACATGGATCCACCCGATGTCATTGCATATGTGTGTTCTTGTCATAAACCACACTGATCCACTAGATGTCATTGCATGTGTGTTCTTTTCATAAACCACACTAATCCACTTCATGTCATTGCATATGTGTGTTCTTTTCCTAAACCACAGGATCCACTGGATGTCATTGCATATGTGTGTTCTTTTCATTAACCACACTGATCCACTAGATGTCATTGCATGTGTGTTCTTTTCATAAACCACATTGATTCATTGAATATCATTGCATATGTGTGTTATTTTCCTAAACCACATGGGTCCACTAGATGTCATTTCATGTGTGTTCTTTTCATAAACCATATGGATCCACTAGATGTCATTGCATGTGTTTTCTTTTAAGAAAACACACTGATCCACTCGATGTCATTGCATATGTGTTCTTTTCCTACACCAAATGGATCCACTTGATGTCATTGCATATGTGTGTTATTTTCATAATCTAAACTGATCCACTACATGTCATTGCATGCGTGTTCTTTTCATAAACCACACTGATCCACTGGATGTCATTGCATGCGTGTTCTATTCATAAACCGCACTGATCCACTAGATGTCATTGCATATGTGTGTTCTTTTCATAAACCACACGGATCCACTAGATGTCATTTCATGTGTGTTATTTTCATAAACCACACTGATCCACTAGATGTCATTGCATATGTGTGTTCTTTTCCTAAACCATATGGATCCACTAGATGTCATTGCATATGTGTGTTCTTTTCATAAACCACACTGATCCACTAGATGTCATTGCATGTGTGTTCTTTTCATAAACCACGCTGATCCACTAGATGTAATTGCATATGTGTGTTCTTTCCGAAACCACATGGATCCAGTAGATATCATTGCATGTCTGTTCTTTTCATAAACCACATGGATCCACTAGATTTCATTGCATGTGTGTCCTTTTCATAAACGACACCGATCCACTAGATGTCAGAGCATATGTGTGTTCTTTTGATAAACCACACTGATCCATTGGATGTCATTGCATATGTGTGTTATTTTCCTAAACCACATGGATCCACTAGATGTTATGGCACGTGTGTTCTTTTCATAAACCACATGGATCCACTAGATGTCATTGCATGTGTGTTCCTTTCAGAAACCACACTGATCCACTAGATATCATTGCATATGTGTGTTCTATTCCTAAACACATGGATCCACTGGATGTCATTCCATATGTGTGTTCTCTTCATAAACCACACTGATCCCCTAGATGTCATTGCATGTGTGTTCTTTTAATAAACCACACTAGTGCACTAGATGTAATTGCATATGTGTTTTCTTTTCCTAAACAACATGGATCCACTAGATGTCATTGCATGTGTGTTCTTTTCATAAACCACATGGATCTGTTAGATGTCATTGCATGTGTGTTCTTTTCATAAACCACACTGATCCACTAGATGTCATTGCATATGTGTGTTCTTTTCCTATACCACACCGATCCACTAGATGTCATTGCATGTGTGTTCTTTTCATAAACCACACTGATCCACTAGATGTCATTGCATATGTGTGTTCTTTTCATAAACCACACTGGTCCACTGGATGTCATTGCATATGTGTGTTCTTTTCATAAACCACACTGATCCACTAGATGTCATTGCTTATGTGTGTTCTTTTCGTAAACCACATTTATCCACTAGATGTCATTGCATATGTGTGTTCTTTTCCTGAACCACATGGATCCACCCGATGTCATTGCATATGTGTATTCTTTTCATAAACCACACTGATCCACTAGATGTCATTGCATGTGTGTTCTTTTCATAAACCACACTGATCCACTTCATGTCATTGCATATGTGTGTTCTTTTCCTAAACCACATGGATCCACTGGATGTCATTGCATGCATGTTCTTTTCATAAACCACATGGATCCACTAGGTTTCATTGCATGTGTGTTCTTTTCATAAACGACACTCATCCACTGGATGTCAGAGCATATGTGTGTTCTTTTGATTAAGCACACTGATCCACTGGATGTCATTGCATATGTATGTTCTTTTCATAAACCACACTAATCCACTACATGTCATTGCATGTGTGTTCTTTTCATAAACTACACTGATCCACTAGATGTCATTGCATATGTGTGTTCTTTTCCTAAATCACATGGATCCACTAGATGTCATTGCATGTGTGCTCTTTTCATAAACCACACTGATCCACTAGATATCATTGCATATGTGTTTTTTCTTTTCCTAGACCACATGGATCCACTGGATGTCATTGCATATGTGTGTTCTCTTCATAAACCACACTGATACCCTAGATGTCATTGCATGTGTGTTCTTTTCATAAACCACACTAGTGCACTAGATGTAATTGCATATGTGTTTTCTATTCCTACACAACATGGATCCACTAGATGTCATTGCATGTGTGTTCTGTTCATAAACCACATGGATCTGCTAGATGCCATTGCATGTGTGTGTTTTCATAAACCACACTGATCCACTGGATGTCATTGCATATGTGTGTTCTTTTCCTATACCACACTGATCCACTGGATATCATTGCATGTGTGTTCTTTTCATAAACAACACTGATCCACTAGATGTCATTGCATATGTGTGTTCTTTTCATAAACCACACTGATCCACTGGATGTCATTGCATATGTGTGTTCTTTTCATAAACCACAGTGATCCACTAGATGTCATCGCTTATGTGTTCCTTTCCAAAACCACATGGATCCACTAGATGTCATTTCATGTGTGTTCTTTTCATAAACCACATTTATCCACTAGATGTCATTGCATATGTGTGTTCTTTTCCTGAACCACATGGATCCACCCGATGTCATTGCATATGTGTGTTCTTTTCATAAACCACACTGATCCACTAGATGTCATTGCATGTGTGTTCTTTTCATAAACCACACTAATCCACTTCATGTCATTGCATATGTGTGTTCTTTTCCTAAACCACATGGATCCACTGGATGTCATTGCATATGTGTGTTCTTTTCATTAACCACACTGATCCACTAGATGTCATTGCATGTGTGTTCTTTTCATAAACCACATTGATTCATTGAATATCATTGCATATGTGTGTTATTTTCCTAAACCACATGGGTCCACTAGATGTCATTTCATGTGTATTCTTTTCATAAACCATATGGATCCACTAGATGTCATTGCATGTGTTTTCTTTTAAGAAACCACACTGATCCACTCGATGTCATTGCATATGTGTGTTCTTTTCCTACACCACATGGATCCACTTGATGTCATTGCATATGTGTGTTATTTTCATAAACTATACTGATCCACTACATGTCATTGCATGCGTGTTCTTTTCATAAACCACACTGATCCACTGGATGTCATTGCATGCGTGTTCTATTCATAAACCGCACTGATCCACTAGATGTCATTGCATATGTGTGTTCTTTTCATAAACCACATGGATCCACTAGATGTCATTTCATGTGTGTTATTTTCATAAACCACACTGATCCACTAGATGTCATTGCATATGTGTGTTCTTTTCCTAAACCATATGGATCCACTAGATGTCATTGCATATGTGTGTTCTTTTCATAAACCACACTGATCCACTAGATGTCATTGCATGTGTGTTCTTTTCATAAACCACACTGATCCACTAGATGTAATTGCATATGTGTGTTCTTTCCAAAACCACATGGATCCAGTAGATGTCATTGCATGTCTGTTCTTTTCATAAACCACATGGATCCACTAGATTTCATTGCATGTGTGTCCTTTTCATAAATGACGCTGATCCACTAGATGTCAGAGCATATGTGTGTTCTTTTGATAAACCACACTGATCCATTGGATGTCATTGCATATGTGTGTTATTTTCCTAAACCACATGGATCCACTAGATGTCATTGCACGTGTGTTCTTTTCATAAACCACATGGATCTACTAGATGTCATTGCATGTGTGTTCCTTTCAGAAACCACACTGATCCACTAGATATCATTGCATATGTGTGTTCTATTCCTAAACACATGGATCCACTGGATGTCATTCCATATGTGTGTTCTCTTCATAAACCACACTGATCCCCTAGATGTCATTGCATGTGTGTTCTTTTCATAAACCACACTAGTGCACTAGATGTAATTGCATATGTGTTTTCTTTTCCTAAACAACATGGATCCACTAGATGTCATTGCATGTGTGTTCTTTTCATAAACCACATGGATCTGCTAGATGTCATTGCATGTGTGTTCTTTTCATAAACCACACTGATCCACTGGATGTCATTGCATATGTGTGTTCTTTTCCTATACCACACTGATCCACTGGATGTCATTGCATGTGTGTTCTTTTCATAAACCACACTGATCCACTAGATGTCATTGCATATGTGTGTTCTTTTCATAAACCACACTGGTCCACTGGATGTCATTGCATATGTGTGTTCTTTTCATAAACCACACTGATCCACTAGATGTCATTGCTTATGTGTGTTCCTTTCCAAAAACACATGGATCCACTAGATGTCATTTCATGTGTGTTCTTTTCATAAACCACATTTATCCACTAGATGTCATTGCATATGTGTGTTCTTTTCCTGAACCACATGGATCCACCCGATGTCATTGCATATGTGTGTTCTTTTCATAAACCACACTGATCCACTAGATGTCATTCCATGTGTGTTCTTTTCATAAACCACACTGATCCACTTCATGTCATTTCATATGTGTGTTCTTTTCCTAAACCACATGGATCCACTAGATGTCATTGCATGCATGTTCTTTTCATAAACCACATGGATCCACTAGATTTCATTGCATGTGTGTTCTTTTCATAAACGACACTCATCCACTGGATGTCAGAGCATATGTGTGTTCTTTTGATTAACCACACTGATCCACTGGATGTCATTGCATATGTATGTTCTTTTCCTAGACCACATGGATCCACTGGATGTCATTGCATGTGTGTTCTTTTCATAAACCACACTGATCCACTAGATGTCATTGCATATGTGTGTTCTTTTCCTAAACCACATGGATCCACTAGATGTAATTGCATGTGTATTATTTTCATCAACCACACTGATCCGCTAGATGTCATTGCATATGTGTGTTATTTTCCTAAACCACATGGATCCACTGGATGTCATTGCATATGTGTGTTCTTTTCATAAACCACACTGATCCACTAGATGTCAGAGCATATGTGTGTTCTTTTGATAATCCACACTGATCCATTCGATGTCATTGCATATGTGTGTTATTTTCCTAAACCACATGGATCCACTAGATGTCATTGCACGTGGTGTTCTTTTCATAAACCACATGGATCCACTAGATGTCATTGCATGTGTGTTCCTTTCAGAAACCACACTGATCCACTAGATATCATTGCATATGTGTGTTCTTTTCCTAAACCATATGGATCCACTAGATGTCATTGCATATGTGTGTTCTTTTCATAAACCACACTGATCCACTAGATGTCATTGCATGTGTGTTCTTTTCATAAACCACACTGATCCACTAGATGTAATTGCATATGTGTGTTCTTTCCAAAACCACATGGATCCAGTAGATGTCATTGCATGTCTGTTCTTTTCATAAACCACATGGATCCACTAGATTTCATTTCATGTGTGTCCTTTTCATAAACGACACTGATCCACTAGATGTCAGAGCATATGTGTGTTCTTTTGATAAACCACACTGATCCATTGGATGTCATTGCATATGTGTGTTATTTTCCTAAACCACATGGATCCACTAGATGTCATTGCACGTGTGTTCTTTTCATAAACCACATGGATCTACTAGATGTCATTGCATGTGTGTTCCTTTCAGAAACCACACTGATCCACTAGATATCATTGCATATGTGTGTTCTATTCCTAAACACATGGATCCACTGGATGTCATTCCATATGTGTGTTCTCTTCATAAACCACACTGATCCCCTAGATGTCATTGCATGTGTGTTCTTTTCATAAACCACACTAGTGCACTAGATGTAATTGCATATGTGTTTTCTTTTCCTAAACAACATGGATCCACTAGATGTCATTGCATGTGTGTTCTTTTCATAAACCACATGGATCTGCTAGATGTCATTGCATGTGTGTTCTTTTCATAAACCACACTGATCCACTGGATGTCATTGCATATGTGTGTTCTTTTCCTATACCACACTGATCCACTGGATGTCATTGCATGTGTGTTCTTTTCATAAACCACACTGATCCACTAGATGTCATTGCATATGTGTGTTCTTTTCATAAACCACACTGGTCCACTGGATGTCATTGCATATGTGTGTTCTTTTCATAAACCACACTGATCCACTAGATGTCATTGCTTATGTGTGTTCCTTTCCAAAAACACATGGATCCACTAGATGTCATTTCATGTGTGTTCTTTTCATAAACCACATTTATCCACTAGATGTCATTGCATATGTGTGTTCTTTTCCTGAACCACATGGATCCACCCGATGTCATTGCATATGTGTGTTCTTTTCATAAACCACACTGATCCACTAGATGTCATTCCATGTGTGTTCTTTTCATAAACCACACTGATCCACTTCATGTCATTTCATATGTGTGTTCTTTTCCTAAACCACATGGATCCACTAGATGTCATTGCATGCATGTTCTTTTCATAAACCACATGGATCCACTAGATTTCATTGCATGTGTGTTCTTTTCATAAACGACACTCATCCACTGGATGTCAGAGCATATGTGTGTTCTTTTGATTAACCACACTGATCCACTGGATGTCATTGCATATGTATGTTCTTTTCCTAGACCACATGGATCCACTGGATGTCATTGCATGTGTGTTCTTTTCATAAACCACACTGATCCACTAGATGTCATTGCATATGTGTGTTCTTTTCCTAAACCACATGGATCCACTAGATGTAATTGCATGTGTATTATTTTCATCAACCACACTGATCCGCTAGATGTCATTGCATATGTGTGTTATTTTCCTAAACCACATGGATCCACTGGATGTCATTGCATATGTGTGTTCTTTTCATAAACCACACTGATCCACTAGATGTCAGAGCATATGTGTGTTCTTTTGATAATCCACACTGATCCATTCGATGTCATTGCATATGTGTGTTATTTTCCTAAACCACATGGATCCACTAGATGTCATTGCACGTGGTGTTCTTTTCATAAACCACATGGATCCACTAGATGTCATTGCATGTGTGTTCCTTTCAGAAACCACACTGATCCACTAGATATCATTGCATATGTGTGTTCTTTTCCTAAACCATATGGATCCACTAGATGTCATTGCATATGTGTGTTCTTTTCATAAACCACACTGATCCACTAGATGTCATTGCATGTGTGTTCTTTTCATAAACCACACTGATCCACTAGATGTAATTGCATATGTGTGTTCTTTCCAAAACCACATGGATCCAGTAGATGTCATTGCATGTCTGTTCTTTTCATAAACCACATGGATCCACTAGATTTCATTTCATGTGTGTCCTTTTCATAAACGACACTGATCCACTAGATGTCAGAGCATATGTGTGTTCTTTTGATAAACCACACTGATCCATTGGATGTCATTGCATATGTGTGTTATTTTCCTAAACCACATGGATCCACTAGATGTCATTGCACGTGTGTTCTTTTCATAAACCACATGGATCTACTAGATGTCATTGCATGTGTGTTCCTTTCAGAAACCACACTGATCCACTAGATATCATTGCATATGTGTGTTCTATTCCTAAACACATGGATCCACTGGATGTCATTCCATATGTGTGTTCTCTTCATAAACCACACTGATCCCCTAGATGTCATTGCATGTGTGTTCTTTTCATAAACCACACTAGTGCACTAGATGTAATTGCATATGTGTTTTCTTTTCCTAAACAACATGGATCCACTAGATGTCATTGCATGTGTGTTCTTTTCATAAACCACATGGATCTGCTAGATGTCATTGCATGTGTGTTCTTTTCATAAACCACACTGATCCACTGGATGTCATTGCATATGTGTGTTCTTTTCCTATACCACACTGATCCACTGGATGTCATTGCATGTGTGTTCTTTTCATAAACCACACTGATCCACTAGATGTCATTGCATATGTGTGTTCTTTTCATAAACCACACTGGTCCACTGGATGTCATTGCATATGTGTGTTCTTTTCATAAACCACACAGATCCACTAGATGTCATTGCTTATGTGTGTTCCTTTCCAAAAACACATGGATCCACTAGATGTCATTTCATGTGTGTTCTTTTCATAAACCACATTTATCCACTAGATGTCATTGCATATGTGTGTTCTTTTCCTGAACCACATGGATCCACCCGATGTCATTGCATATGTGTGTTCTTTTCATAAACCACACTGATCCACTAGATGTCATTCCATGTGTGTTCTTTTCATAAACCACACTGATCCACTTCATGTCATTTCATATGTGTGTTCTTTTCCTAAACCACGTGGATCCACTAGATGTCATTGCATGCATGTTCTTTTCATAAACCACATGGATCCACTAGATTTCATTGCATGTGTGTTCTTTTCATAAACGACACTCATCCACTGGATGTCAGAGCATATGTGTGTTCTTTTGATTAACCACACTGATCCACTGGATGTCATTGCATATGTATGTTCTTTTCCTAGACCACATGGATCCATTGGATGTCATTGCATGTGTGTTCTTTTCATAAACCACACTGATCCACTAGATGTCATTGCATATGTGTGTTCTTTTCCTAAACCACATGGATCCACTAGATGTAATTGCATGTGTATTATTTTCATCAACCACACTGATCCGCTAGATGTCATTGCATATGTGTGTTATTTTCCTAAACCACATGGATCCACTGGATGTCATTGCATATGTGTGTTCTTTTCATAAACCACACTGATCCACTAGATGTCAGAGCATATGTGTGTTCTTTTGATAATCCACACTGATCCATTGGATGTCATTGCATATGTGTGTTATTTTCCTAAACCACATGGATCCACTAGATGTCATTGCACGTGGTGTTCTTTTCATAAACCACATGGATCCACTAGATGTCATTGCATGTGTGTTCCTTCAGAAACCACACTGATCCACTAGATATCATTGCATATGTGTGTTCTTTTCCTAAACCATATGGATCCACTAGATGTCATTGCATATGTGTGTTCTTTTCATAAACCACACTGATCCACTAGATGTCATTGCATGTGTGTTCTTTTCATAAACCACACTGATCCACTAGATGTAATTGCATATGTGTGTTCTTTCCAAAACCACATGGATCCACTAGATGTCATTGCATGTCTGTTCTTTTCATAAACCACATGGATCCACTAAATTTCATTGCATGTGTGTCCTTTTCATAAACGACACTGATCCACTAGATGTCAGAGCATATGTGTGTTCTTTTGATAAACCACACTGATCCATTGGATGTCATTACATATGTGTGTTATTTTCCTAAACCACATGGACACACTAGATGTCATTGCACGTGTGTTCTTTTCATAAACCACATGGATCCACTAGATGTCATTGCATGTGTGTTCCTTTCAGAAACCACACTGATCCACTAGATATCATTGCATATGTGTGTTCTATTCCTAAACACATGGATCCAGTGGATGTCATTGCATATGTGTGTTCTCTTCATAAACCACACTGATCCCCTAGATGTCATTGCATGTGTGTTCTTTTCATAAACCACACTAGTGCACTAGATGTAATTGCATATGTGTTTTCTTTTCCTAAATAACATGGATCCACTAGATGTCACTACATGTGTGTTCTTTTCATAAACCACATGGATCTGCTAGATGCCATTGCATATTTGTTCTTTTCATAAACCACACTGATCCACTGGATGTCATTGCATATGTGTGTTCTTTTCCTATACCACACTGATCCACTGGATGTCATTGCATGTGTGTTCTTTTCATAAACCACACTGATCCACTAGATGTCATTGCATATGTGTGTTCTTTTCATAAACCACACTGGTCCACTGGATGTCATTGCATATGTGTGTTCTTTTCATAAACCACACTGATCCACTAGATGTCATTGCTTATGTGTGTTCCTTTCCAAAAACACATGCATCCACTAGATGTCATTTCATGTGTGTTCTTTTCATAAACCACATTTATCCACTAGATGTCATTGCATATGTGTGTTCTTTTCCTGAACCACATGGATCCACCCGATGTCATTGCATATGTGTGTTCTTTTCATAAACCACACTGATCCACTAGATGTCATTCCATGTGTGTTCTTTTCATAAACCACACTGATCCACTTCATGTCATTTCATATGTGTGTTCTTTTCCTAAACCACATGGATCCACTAGATGTCATTGCATGCATGTTCTTTTCATAAACCACATGGATCCACTAGATTTCATTGCATGTGTGTTCTTTTCATAAACGACACTCATCCACTGGATGTCAGAGCATATGTGTGTTCTTTTGATTAACCACACTGATCCACTGGATGTCATTGCATATGTATGTTCTTTTCCTAGACCACATGGATCCACTGGATGTCATTGCATGTGTGTTCTTTTCATAAACCACACTGATCCACTAGATGTCATTGCATATGTGTGTTCTCTTCATAAACCACACTGATCCACTGGATGTCATTGCATGTGTTTTCTTTTCATAAACCACACTAGTGCACTAGATGTAATTGCATATGTGTTTTCTTTTCCTAAACAACATGGATCCACTAGATGTCATTGCATGTGTGTTCTTTCCATAAACCACATGGATCTGCTAGATGTCATTGCATGTGTGTTCTTTTCATAAACCACACTGATCCACTGGATGTCATTGCATATGTGTGTTCTTTTCCTATACCACACTGATCCACTGTATGTCATTGCATGTGTGTTCTTTTCATAAACCACACTGATCCACTAGATGTCATTGCATATGTGTGTTCTTTTCATAAACCACACTGGTCCACTGGATGTCATTGCATATGTGTGTTCTTTTCATAAACCACACTGATCCACTAGATGTCATTGCTTATGTGTGTTCCTTTCCAAAACCACATGGATCCACTAGATGTCATTTCATGTGTGTTCTTTTCATAAACCACATTTATCCACTAGATGTCATTGCATATGTGTGTTCTTTTCCTGAACCACATGGATCCACCCGATGTTATTGCATATGTGTGTTCTTTTCATAAACCACACTGATCCACTAGATGTCATTGCATGTGTGTTCTTTTCATAAACCACACTGATCCACTTCATGTCATTGCATATGTGTGTTCTTTTCCTAAACCACATGGATCCACTGGATGTCATTGCATGCATGTTCTTTTCATAAACCACATGGATCCACTAGATTTCATTGCATGTGTGTTCTTTTCATAAACGACACTCATCCACTGGATATCAGAGCATATGTGTGTTCTTTTGATTAACCACACTGATCCACTGGATGTCATTGCATATGTATGTTCTTTTCCTAGACCACATGGATCCACTGGATGTCATTGCATGTGTGTTCTTTTCATAAACCACACTGATCCACTAGATGTCATTGCATATGTGTGTTCTTTTCCTAAACCACATGGATCCACTAGATGTAATTGCATGTGTATTATTTTCATCAACCACACTGATCCCCTAGATGTCATTGCATATGTGTGTTATTTTCCTAAACCACATGGATCCACTGGATGTCATTGCATATGTGTGTTCTTTTCATAAACCACACTGATCCACTAGATATCAGAGAATATGTGTGTTCTTTTGATAAACCACACTGATCCATTGGATGTCATTGCATATGTGTGTTATTTTCCTAAACCACATGGATCCACTAGATGTCATTGCACGTGTGTTCTTTTCATAAACCACATGGATCCACTAGATGTCATTGCATGTGTGTTCCTTTCAGAAACCACACTGATCCACTAGATATCATTGCATATGTGTGTTCTTTTCCTAAACCATATGGATCCACTAGATGTCATTGCATATGTGTGTTCTTTTCATAAACCACACTGATCCACTAGATGTCATTGCATGTGTGTTCTTTTCATAAACCACACTGATCCACTAGATGTAATTGCATATGTGTGTTCTTTCCAAAACCACATGGATCCACTAGATGTGATTGCATGTCTGTTCTTTTCATAAACCACATGGATCCACTAGATTTCATTGCATGTGTGTCCTTTTCATAAACGACACTGGTCCACTAGATGTCAGAGCATATGTGTGTTCTTTTGATAAACCACACTGATCCATTGGATGTCATTACATATGTGTGTTATTTTCCTAAACCACATGGATCCACTAGATGTCATTGCACGTGTGTTCTTTTCATAAACCACATGGATCCACTAGATGTCATTACATGTGTGTTCCTTTTAGAAACCACACTGATCCACTAGATATCGTTGCATATGTGTGTTCTATTCATAAACACATGGATCCACTGGATGTCATTGCATATGTGTGTTCTCTTCATAAACCACACTGATCCCCTAGATGTCATTGCATGTGTGTTCTTTTCATAAACCACACTAGTGCACTAGATGTAATTGCATATGTGTTCTCTTTTCCTAAACAACATGGATCCACTAGATGTCATTGCATGTGTGTTCTTTTCATAAACCACATGGATCTGCTAGATGTCATTGCATGTGTGTTCTTTTCATAAACCACACTGATCCACTGGATGTCATTGCATATGTGTGTTCTTTTCCTATACCACACTGATCCACTGGATGTCATTGCATGTGTGTTCTTTTCATAAACCACACTGATCCACTAGATGTCATTGCATATGTGTGTTCTTTTCATAAACCACACTGGTCCACTGGATGTCATTGCATATGTGTGTTCTTTTCATAAACCACACTGATCCACTAGATGTCATTGCTTATGTGTGTTCCTTTCCAAAACCACGTGGATCCACTAGATGTCATTTCATGTGTGTTCTTTTCATAAACCACTTATCCACTAGATGTCATTGCATATGTGTGTTCTTTCCTGAACCACATGGATCCACCCGATGTCATTGCATATGTGTGTTGTTTTCATAAACCACACTGATCCACTATATGGCATTGCATGTGTGTTCTTTTCATAAACCACACTGATCCACTTCATGTCATTGCATATGTGTGTTCTTTTCCTAAACCACATGGATCCACTGGATGTCATTGCATGCATGTTCTTTTCATAAACCACATGGATCCATTAGATTTCATTGCATGTGTGTTCTTTTCATAAACGACACTCATCCACTGGATGTCAGAGCATATGTGTGTTCTTTTGATTAACCACACTGATCCACTGGATGTCATTGCATATGTATGTTCTTTTCCTAGACCACATGGATCCACTGGATGTCATTCCATGTGTGTTCTTTTCGTAAACCACACTGATCCACTAGATGTCATTGCATATGTGTGTTCTTTTCCTAAACCACATGGATCCACTAGATGTAATTGCATGTGTATTATTTTCATCAACCACACTGATCCGCTAGATGTCATTGCATATGTGTGTTATTTTCCTAAACCACATGGATCCACTGGATGTCATTGCATATGTGTGTTCTTTTCATAAACCACATTGATCCACTAGATGTCAGAGCATATGTGTGTTCTTTTGATAAACCACACTGATCCATTGGATGTCATTGCATATGTGTGTTATTTTCCTAAACCACATGGATCCACTAGATGTCATTACACGTGGTGTTCTTTTCATAAACCACATGGATCCACTAGATGTCATTGCATGTGTGTTCCTTTCAGAAACCACACTGATCCACTAGATATCATTGCATATGTGTGTTCTTTTCCTAAACCATATGGATCCACTAGATGTCATTGCATATGTGTGTTCTTTTCATAAACCACACTGATCCACTAGGTGTCATTGCATGTGTGTTCTTTTCATAAACCACACTGATCCACTAGATGTAATTGCATATGTGTGTTCTTTCCAAAACCACATGGATCCACTAGATGTCATTGCATGTCTGTTCTTTTCATAAACCACATGGATCCACTAGATTTCATTGCATGTGTGTCCTTTTCATAAACGACACTGATCCACTAGATGTCAGAGCATATGTGTGTTCTTTTGATAAACCACACTGATCCATTGGATGTCATTACATATGTGTGTTATTTTCCTAAACCACATGGATCCACTAGATGTCATTGCACGTGTGTTCTTTTCATAAACCACATGGATCCACTAGATGTCATTGCATGTGTGTTCCTTTTAGAAACAACACTGATCCACTAGATATCATTGCATCTGTGTGTTCTATTCCTAAACACATGGATCCACTGGATGTCATTGCATATGTGTGTTCTCTTCATAAACCACACTGATCCCCTAGATGTCATTGCATGTGTGTTATTTTCATAAACCACACTAGTGCACTAGATGTTATTGCATATGTGTTTTCTTTTCCTAAACAACATGGATCCACTAGATGTCATTGCATGTGTGTTCTTTTCATAAACCACATGGATCTGCTAGATGTCATTGCATGTGTGTTCTTTTCATAAACCACACTGATCCACTGGATGTCATTGCATATGTGTGTTCTTTTCCTATACCACACTGATCCACTGGATGTCATTGCATGTGTGTTCTTTTCATAAACCACACTGATCCACTAGATGTCATTGCATATGTGTGTTCTTTTCATAAACCACACTGGTCCACTGGATGTCATTGCATATGTGTGTTCTTTTCATAAACCACACTGATCCACTAGATGTCATCGCTTATGTGTGTTCCTTTCCAAAACCACATGGATCCACCAGATGTCATTTCATGTGTGTTCTTTTCATAAACCACATTTATCCACTAGATGTCATTGCATATGTGTGTTCTTTTCCTGCACCACATGGATCCACCCGATGTCATTGCATATGTTTGTTCTTTTCATAAACCACATGGATCTGCTAGATGTCATTGCATGTGTGTTCTTTTGATTAACCACACTGATCCACTTCATGTCATTGCATATGTGTGTTCTTTTCCTAAACCACATGGATCCACTGGATGTAATTTCATGTGTTTTCTTTTCATAAACCACATTGATTCATTGAATATCATTGCATATGTGTGTTATTTTCCTAAACCACATGGGTCCACTAGATGTCATTTCATGTTTGTTCTTTTCATAAACCATATGGATCCACTAGATGTCATTGCATGTGTTTTCTTTTAAGAAACCACACTGATCCACTCGATGTCATTGCATATGTGTGTTCTTTTCCTACACCACATGGATCCACTGGATGTCATTGCATATGTGTGTTATTTTCATAAACCATAATGATCCACTACATGTCATTGCATGCGTGTTCTTTTCATAAACCACACTGATCCACTGGATGTCATTGCATGCGTGTTCTTTTCATAAACCGCACTGATCCATTAGATGTCATTGCATATGTGTGTTCTTTTCATAAACCACATGGATCCACTAGATGTCATTTCATGTGTGTTATTTTCATAAACCACACTGATCCACTAGATGTCGTTGCATATGTGTGTTCTTTTCCTAAACCATATGGATCCACTAGATGTCATTGCATATGTGTGTTCTTTTCATAAACCACACTGATCTACTAGATGTCATTGCATGTGTGTTCTTTTCATAAACCACACTGATCCACTAGATGTAATTGCATATGTGTGTTCTTTCAAAACTACATGGATCCACTAGATGTCATTGCATGTCTGTTCTTTTCATAAACCACATGGATCCACTAGATTTCATTGCATGTGTGTCCTTTTCATAAACGACACTGATCCACTAGATGTCAGAGCATATGTGTGTTCTTTTGATAAACCACACTGATCCACTGGATTTCATTGCATATGTATGTTCTTTTCATAAACCACACTAATCCACTAGATGTCATTGCATGTGTGTTCTTTTCATAAACCACACTGATCCACTAGATGTCATTGCATATGTGTGTTCTTTTCCTAAATCACATGGATCCACTAGATGTCATTGGATGTGTACTCTTTTCATAAACCACACTGATCCACTAGATATCATTGCATATGTGTTTTTTCTTTTCCTAAACCACATGGATCCACTGGATGTCATTCCATATGTTTGTTCTTTTCATAAACCACACCGATCCACTAGATGTCATTGCATGTGTGTTCTTTTCATAAACCACACTAATCAACTAGATTTCATTACATAAGTGTGTTATTTTCCTAAACCACATGGATCCACTAGATTTCATTGCATATTTGTGTTCTTTTCATAAACCACACTAATCCACTAGATGTCATTGCGTGTGTGTTGTTTTCATAAACCACACTGATCCACTGGATGTCATCGCATATATGTGTTCTTTTCCTAAACCACATCGATCCACTAGATGTCATTGCATGTGATCCAGTAGATGTCATTGCATGTGTGTTCTTTTCATAAACCACACTGATCCACTAGAAGCCATTGCATATGTGTGTTCTTTTCATAAACCACATGGATCCACTTGATGTCATTGCATATGTGTGTTATATTCATATACCACATAGATCCACTAGATGTCATTGCATATGTGTGTTCTTTTCATATACCACACTAATCCACTAGATGTCCTTGCATATGTGTGTTATTTTCATAAACCACATAGATCCATTAGATGTCATTGCATATGTGTGTTCTTTTCATAAACCACAGTGATCCACTAGATGTCATTGCATGTGTGTTCTTTTCATAAACCACACTAATCCACTAGATGTCATTGCATGTTTGTTCTTTTCATAATCCACATGGATGCACTAGATGTATTGCATATGTGTGTTCTTTTCATAAACCACATGGATGCACTAGATGTTATTACATGTGAGTTCTTTTCATAAACCACACGGATCCACTAGATGTCATTGCGTATGTGTGTTCTTTTCCTAAACCACAAGGATCCACTAGATGTCATTGCATGTGTGTTCTTTTCCTAAACCACATGGATCTAGTAGATGTCATTGCATGTGTGTTCTTTTCATAAACCACACTGATCGACTAGATGTCATTGCATATATGGTTCTTTTCCTAAACCACATGGATGCACTGTCTACCATTGCATATGTGTGTTCTTTTCATAAACCACACTGATCCACTAGATGTCATTGCATGTGTGTTCTTTTCATAAACCACACTGATC
Source organism: Avena sativa (assembly GCA_916181665.1). Classification (NCBI taxonomy): domain Eukaryota; kingdom Viridiplantae; phylum Streptophyta; class Magnoliopsida; order Poales; family Poaceae; genus Avena; species Avena sativa. The sequence continues at coordinate 353,597,317 of OV702289.1, read as the reverse complement.
CACTGGATGTTATTGCATATGTGTGTTATTTTCCTAAACCACATGGATCCACTAGATTTCATTACATGTATGTTCTTTTCATAAACCACATGGATCCACTAGATGTAATTGCATGTGTGTTCTTTTCATAAACGACACTGATCCACTGGATGTCAGAGCATATGTGTGTTCTTTTGAGAAACCACACTGATCCACTGGATGTCATTGCATATTTATGTTCTTTTCATAAACCACACTAATCCACTAGATGTCATTGCATGTGTGTTCTTCTCATAAACCACACTGATCCACTAGATTTCATTGCATATGTGTGTTCTTTTCCTAAATCACATGGATCCACTAGATGCCATTCCATGTGTGCTCTTTTCATAAACCACACTGATCCAATAAATATAATTGCATATGTGTTTTTTCTTTTCCTAAACCACATGGATCCATTGGATGTCATTGCTTATGTGTGTTCTTTTCATAAACCACACTGATCCACTAGATGTCATTGCATGTGTGTTCTTTTCATAAACCACACTAATCCACTAGATTTCATTGCATAAGTGTGTTCTTTTCTTAAACCACATGGATCCACTAGATGTCATTGCATATGTGTGTTCTTTTCATAAACCACACTGATCCACTAGATGTCATTGCGTGTGTGTTCTTTTCATAAACCACACTGATCCACTGGATGTTATTGCATATGTGTGTTATTTTCCTAAACCAGATGGATCCACTAGATTTCATTACATGTATGTTCTTTTCATAAACCACATGGATCCACTAGATGTAATTGCATGTGTGTTCTTTTCATAAACCACACTGAACCACTGGATGTCAGAGCATATGTGTGTTCTTTTCACAAACCACACTGATCCACTGGATGTCATTGCATATGTGTGTTGTTTTGATAAACCACATTAATCCACTAGATGTCATTGCTTGTGTGTTCTTTTCATAAACCACACCGATCCACTAGATGTCATTGCATATGTGTGTTATTTTCCTAAACCACATGGATCCATTGGATGTCATTGCATATGTGTATCCTTTTCATAAACCACATGGATCCACTAGATCTCATTGCATATGTGTGTTCTTTGCATAAACCACATGGATCCACAAGATGTCATTGCATGTGTGCTCTTTTCGTAAACCACACTAATCCACTAGATGTCATTGCATGTGTGTTCTTTTCATAAACCACACTGATCCACTGGATGTCATTGCATATGTGTGTTCTTTTCCTAAACCACATGGATCCACTAGATGTCATTGCATGTGTGTTCTTTTTCTAAACCACATGGATCCAGTAGATGTCATTGCATGTGTGTTCTTTTCATAAACCACACTAATCCACTAGATGTCATTGCATATGTGTGTTCTTTTCCTAAACCACATGGATGCACTGGATGTCATTACATATGTGTGTTCTTTTCAGAAACCACATGGATCCACTAGATGTCATTGCATGTGTGTTCTTTTCATAAACCACACCGATCCACTAGATGTCATTGCATATGTGTGTTCTTTTCCTAAACCACACTGATCCACTAGATGTTATTGCACGTGTGTTCTTTTCTGAAACCACATGGATCCAGTAGATGTGATTGCATGTGTGTTCTTTTCATCAACCACACTGATCCAATAGAAGCCATTGCATATGTGTGTTCTTTTCATAAACCACATGGATCCACTTGATGTCATTGCATATGTGTGTTATATTCATATACCACATAGATCCACTAGATGTCATTGCATATATGTGTTCTTTTCATATACCACAGTAATCAACTAAATGTTCTTGCATATGTGTGTTATTTTCATAAACCACACAGATCCATTAGATGTCATTGCATATGTGTGTTCTTTTCATAAACCACAGTGATCCACTAGATGTCATTGGATGTGTGTTCTTTTCATAAACCACAATAATCCACTAGATGTCATTGCATATGTGTGTTCTTTTCCTAAACCACATGGATCCACTAGATGTCATTGCATGTTTGTTCCTTTCGTAATCCACACTCATCCACTAGATGTATTGCATATGTGTTGTTTTCCTAAACCACATGGATCCACTGGATGTCATTGCATATGTGTATTCTTTTCATAAACCACATGGATGCACTAGATATTATTGCACGTGAGTTCTTTTCATAAACCACACAGATCCACTAGATGTCATTGCATACGTGTGTTCTTTTCCTAAACCACAAGGATCCACTAGATGTCATTGCATGTGTGTTCTTTTCCTAAACCACATGGATCTAGTAGATGTCATTGCATGTGTGTTCTTTTCATAAACCACACTGATCCACTAGATGTCATTGCATATGTCTGTTCTTTTCCTAAACCACATGGATGCACTGTCTGCCATTGCATATGTATGTTCTTTTCAAAAACCACACTGATCCACTAGATGTCATTGCATGTGTTTTTTTTTCATAAACCACACTGATCCACTAGATGTAATTGCATATGTGTGTTCTTTCCTAAACCACATGGATCCACTAGATGTCATTGCATGTCTGTTCTTTTCATAAACGACACTAATCCACTAGATGTCATTGCATATGTGTGTTCTTTTCCTAAACCACATGGATCCACTGGACGTCAGAGCATATGTGTGTTCTTTTGATAAACCACACTGATCCACTGGATGTCATTGCATATGTATGTTCTTTTCATAAACCACACTAATCCACTAGATGTCATTGCATATGTGTGTTCTTTTCCTAAATCACATGGATCCACTAGATATCATTGCATGTGTGCTCTTTTCATAAACCACACTAGTCCACTAGATATCATTGCATCTGTGTTTTTTTTCCTAAACCACATGGATCCACTGGATGTCATTGCATATGTGTGTTCTTTTCATAAACCACCCTGATCCACTAGATGTCATTGCATGTGTCTTCTTTTCATAAACCACACTAATCCACTAGATTTCATTGCATAAGTGTGTTCTTTTCCTAAACCACATGGATCCACTAGATGTCATTGCATATGCGTGTTCTTTTCATAAACCGCACTGACCCACTAGATGTCATTGCGTGTGTGTTCTTTTCATAAACCACACTGATCCACTGGATGTCATTTCATATGTGTGTTCATTTCCTAAACCACATGGATCCACTAGATGTCATTGCATGTATGTTCTTTTCATAAACCACATGGATCCACTAGATGTAATTGCGTGTGTGTTCTTTTCATAAACCACACTAATCCAGTGGATGTGAGAGCATATGTGTGTTCTTTTCACAAACCACACTGATCCACTAGATGTCATTGCATATGTGTGTTCTTTTGATAAACCACACTAATCCACTAGATGTCATTGCATGTGTGTTCTTTTCATAAACCACAGTGATCCACTAGATGTCATTGCATATGTGTGTTATTTGCCTAAACCACATGGATCCATTGGATGCCATTGCATATGTGTGTTCTTTTCATAAACCACATGGATCCACTAGATGTCATTGCATATGTGTGTTCTTTGCATAAACCACATGGATCCACAAGATGTCATCGCATGTGTGCTCTTTTCATATACCAAACTAATCCACTAGATATCTGTGCATATGTGTTTTCTTTTAATAAACCACATGGATCCACTGAATGTCATTGCATATGTGTGTTCTGTTCATAAACCACACTGATCCACTAGATGTCATTGCATGTGTGTTCTCTTCATAAACAACACTAATCCACTAGATGCCATTGCATATGTGTGCTGTTTTCCTAAACCACATGGATCCACTAGATGTCATTGTATATGTGTGTTCTTTTCAGAAACCACACTTATGCACTAAATGTCATTGCATGTGTGTTCTTTTCATAAACCACACTGATCCACTGGATGTCATTGCATATGTGTGTTGTTTTCCTAAACCACATGGATCCACTAGATGTCATTGTATATGTGTGTTCTTTTAAGAAACCACACTTATCCACTAGATGCCATAGCATGTGTGTTCTTTTCATAAACCACACTGATCCACTGGATGTCATTGCATATGTGTGTTCTTTTCCTAAACCACATGGATCCACTAGATGCCATTGCATGTGTGTTATTTTCCTAAACCACATGGATCCAATAGATGTCATTGCATGTTTGTTCTTTTCATAAACCACACTAATCCACTAGATGTCATTACATATGTGTGTTCTTTTCCTAAACCACATGGATTCACTGGTTGTCATTACATATGTGTGTTCTTTTCAGAAACCACATGGATCCACTAGATGTCATTGCATGTGTGTTCTTTTCATAAACCACACCGATCCACTGGATGTCATTGCTTATGTGTGTTCTTTTCCTAAACCACACTGATCCACTAGATGTCATTGCACGTGTGTTCTTTTCTGAAACCACATGGATGCACTAGATGTATTGCATATGTGTTGTTTTCCTAAACCACATGGATCCACTAGATGTCATTGCATCTGTGTGTTCTTTTCATAAACGACATGGATGCACTAGATGTTATTGCATGTGAGTTCTTTTCATAAACCACACAGATCCACTAGATGTCATTGCATATGTGTGTTCTTTACCTACACCACAAGGATCCACTAGATGTCATTGCATGTGTGTTCTTTTGCTAAACCACATGGATCTAGTAGATGTCATTGCATGTGTGTTCTTTTCATAAACCACACTGATCGACTAGATGTCATTGCATATATGGTTCTTTTCCTAAACCACATGGATGCACTGTCTACCATTGCATATGTGTGTTCTTTTCATAAACCACACTGATCCACTAGATGTCATTGCATGTGTGTTCTTTTCATAAACCACACTGATCCACTAGATGTAATTGCATATGTGTGTTCTTTCCTAAACCACATGGATCCACTAGATGTCATTGCATGTCTGTTCTTTTCATAAACCACATGGATCCACTAGATTTCATTGCATGTGTGTTCTTTTCATAAACGACACTGATCCACTGGATGTCAGAGCATATGTGTGTTCTTTTGAGAAACCACACTGATCCACTGGATGTCATTGCATATTTATGTTCTTTTCATAAACCACACTAATCCACTAGATATCATTGCATGTGTGTTCTTCTCATAAACCGCACTGATCCACTAGATGTCATTGCATATGTGTGTTCTTTTCCTAAATCACATGGATCCACTAGATGCCATTCCATGTGTGCTCTTTTCATAAACCACACTGATCCAATAGATATAATTGCATATGTGTTTTTTCTTTTCCTAAACCACATGGATCCACTGGATGTCATTGCTTATGTGTGTTCTTTTCATAAACCACACTGATCCACTAGATGTAATTGCATGTGTGTTCTTTTCAGAAACCACATGGATCCACTAGATGTCATTGCATGTGTGTTCTTTTCATAAACCACACCGATCCACTGGATGTCATTGCATATGTGTGTTCTTTTCATAAACCACACTGATCCACTAGATGTCATTGCGTGTGTGTTCTTTTCATAAACCACACTGATCCACTGGATGTTATTGCATATGTGTGTTCTTTTCCTAAACCACATGGATCCACTAGATTTCATTACATGTATGTTCTTTTCATAAACCACATGAATCCACTAGATGTAATTGCATGTGTGTTCTTTTCATAAACCACACTGATCCACTGGATGTCATTGCATATGTGTGTTGTTTTCCTAAACCACATGGATCCACTAGATGTCATTGTATATGTGTGTTCTTTTAAGAAACCACACTTATCCACTAGATGCCATAGCATGTGTGTTCTTTTCATAAACCACACCGATCCACTAGATGTCATTGCATATGTGTGTTATTTTCCTAAACCACATGGATCCATTGGATGTCATTGCATATGTGTATTCTTTTCATAAACCACATGGATCCACTAGATGTCATTGCATATGTGTGTTCTTTGCATAAACCACATGGATCCACAAGATGTCATTGCATGTGTGCTCTTTTCATAAACCACACTAATCCACTAGATGTCATTGCATGTGTGTTCTTTTCATAAACCACACTGATCCACTGGATGTCATTGCATATGTGTGTTCTTTTCCTAAACCACATGGATCCACTAGATGTCATTGCATGTGTGTTCTTTTTCTAAACCACATGGATCCAGTAGATGTCATTGCATGTGTGTTCTTTTCATAAACCACACTAATCCACTAGATGTCATTGCATATGTGTGTTCTTTTCCTAAACCACATGGATCCACTGGATGTCATTACATATGTGTGTTCTTTTCAGAAACCACATGGATCCACTAGATGTCATTGCATGTGTGTTCTTTTCATAAACCACACCGATCCACTAGATGTCATTGCATATGTGTGTTCTTTTCCTAAACCACACTGATCCACTAGATGTCATTGCACGTGTGTTCTTTTCTGAAACCACATGGATCTAATAGAAGCCATTGCATATGTGTGTTCTTTTCATAAACCACATGGATCCACTTGATGTCATTTCATATGTGTGTTATATTCATATACCACATAGATCCACTAGATGTCATTGCATATGTGTGTTCTTTTCATATACCACAGTAATCCACTAAATGTCCTTGCATATGTGTGTTATTTTCATAAACCACACAGATCCATTAGATGTCATTGCATATGTGTGTTCTTTTCATAAGCCACGGTGATCCACTAGATGTCATTGCATGTGTGTTCTTTTCATAAACCACACTAATCCACTATATGTCATTGCATATGTGTGTTCTTTTCCTAAACCACATGGATCCACTAGATGTCATTGCATGTTTGTTCTTTTCGTAATCCACACTCATCCACTAGATGTATTGCATATGTGTTGTTTTTCTAAACCACATGGATCCACTGGATGTCATTGCATATGTGTATTCTTTTCATAAACCACATGGATGCACTAGATATTATTGCATGTGAGTTATTTTCATAAACCACACATATCCACTAGATGTCATTGCATACGTGTGTTCTTTTCCTAAACCACAAGGATCCACTAGATGTCATTGCATGTGTGTTCTTTTCCTAAACCACATGGATCTAGTAGATGTCATTGCATGTGTGTTCTTTTCATAAACCACACTGATCCACTAGATGTCATTGCATATGTCTGTTCTTTTCCTAAACCACATGGATGCACTGTCTGCCATTGCATATGTGTTTTTTCTTTCCTAAAACACATGAATCCACTGGATGTCATTGCATATGTGTGTTCTTTTCATAAACCACACTGATCCACTAGATGTCATTGCATGTGTGTTCTTTTAATAAACCACACTAATCCACTAGATGTCATTGCATAAGTGTGTTCTTTTCCTAAACCACATGGATCCACGAGATGTCATTGTATATGTGTGTTCTTTTCATAAACCACACTGATCCACTAGATGTCATTGCATATGTGTGTTCTTTTCCAAAACCACATGGATCCACTAGATGCCATTGCATGTGTGTTATTTTCCTAAACCACATGGATCCAATAGATGTCATTGCATGTGTGTTCTTTTCATAAACCACACTAATCCACTAGATGTCATTACATATGTGTGTTCTTTTCCTAAACCACATGGATTCACTGGTTGTCATTACATATGTGTGTTCTTTTCAGAAACCACATGGATCCACTAGATGTCATTGCATGTGTGTTCTTTTCATAAACCACACCGATCCACTGGATGTCATTGCATATGTGTATTCTTTTCCTAAACCACACTGATCCACTAGATGTCATTTCACGTGTGTTCTTTTCTGAAACCACATGGATCCAGTAGATGTCATTGCATGTGTGTTCTTTTCGTAAACCACACTGATCCACTAGAAGCCATTGCATATCTGTGTTCTTTTCATAAACCACATGGATCCACTTGATGTAATTGCATATGTGTGTTATATTCATATACCACATAGAGCCACTAGATGTCATTGCATATGTGTGTTCTTTTCATATAGCACACTAATCCACTAGATGTCCTTGCATATGTGTCTTATTTTCATAAACCACACAGATCCATTAGATGTCATTGCATATGTGTGTTCTTTTCATAAACCACACTGATCCACTAGATGTCATTGCATGTGTGTTCTTTTCATAAACCACACTAATCCACTAGATTTCATTGCATAAGTGTGTTCTTTTCCTAAACCACATGGATCCACTAGATGTCATTGCATATGTGTGTTCTTTTCATAAACCGCACTGACCCACTAGATGTCATTGCGTGTGTGTTCTTTTCATAAACCACACTGATCCACTGGATGTCATTTCATATGTGTGTTCTTTTCCTAAACCACATGGATCCACTAGATGTCATTGCATGTATGTTCTTTTCATAAACCACATGGATCCACTAGATGTAATTGCGTGTGTGATCATTTCATAAACCACACTGATCCACTGGATGTCAGAGCATATGTGTGTTCTTTTCACAAACCACACTGATCCACTAGATGTCATTGCATATGTGTGTTCTTTTGATAAACCACACTAATCCGCTAGATGTCATTGCATGTGTGTTCTTTTCATAAACCACACTGATCCACTAGATGTCATTGCATATGTGTGTTATTTCCTAAACCACATAGATCCATTGGATGCCATTGCATATGTGTGTTCTTTTCATAAACCACATGGATCCACTAGATGTCAGTGCATATGTGTGTTCTTTGCATAAACCACATGGATCCACAAGATGTCATCGCATGTGTGCTCTTTTCATATACCACACTAATCCACTAGATATCTGTGCATATGTGTTTTCTTTTAATAAACCACATGGATCCACTGAATGTCATTGCATATGTGTGTTATATTCATAAACCACACTGATCCACTAGATGTCATTGCATGTGTGTTCTCTTCATAAACAACACTAATCCACTAGATGCCATTACATATGTGTGCTGTTTTCCTAAACCACATGGATCCACTAGATGTCATTGTATATGTGTGTTCTTTTTAGAAACCACATTTATGCAGAAAATGTCATTGCATGTGTGTTCTTTTCATAAACCACACTGATCCACTGGATGTCATTGCATATGTGTGTTCTTTTCCTAAACCACATGGATCCAATAGATGTCATTGTATATGTGTGTTCGTTTAAGAAACCACACTTATCCACTAGATTCCATAGCATGTGTGTTCTTTTCATAAACCACACTGATCCACTGGATGTCATTGCATATGTGTGTTCTTTTCCTAAACCACATGGATCCACTACATGCCATTGCATGTGTGTTATTTTCCTAAACCACATGGATCCAATAGATGTCATTGCATGTGTTTTCTTTTCATAAACCACACTAATCCACTAGATGTCATTACATATGTGTGTTCTTTTCCTAAACCACATGGATTCACTGGTTGTCATTACATATGTGTGTTCTTTTCAGAAACCACATGGATCCACTAGATGTCATTGCATGTGTGTTCTTTTCATAAACCACACCGATCCACTAGATGTCATTGCATATGTGTGTTCTTTTCCTAAACCACACTGATCCACTAGATGTCATTGCACGTGTGTTCTTTTCTGAAACCACATGGATCCAATATATGTCATTGCATGTGTGTTCTTTTCGTAAACCACACTGATCCACTAGAAGCCATTGCATATGTGTGTTCTTTTCATAAACCACATGGATCCACTTGATGTCATTGCATATGTGTGTTATATTCATATACCACATAGAGCCACTAGATGTCATTGCATATGTGTGTTCTTTTCATATACCAAACTAATCCACTAGATGTCCTTGCATATGTGTGTTATTTTCATAAACCACACAGATCCATTAGATGTCATTGCATATGTGTGTTCTTTTCATAAACCACACTGATCCACTAGATGTCATTGCATGTGTGTTCTTTTCATAAACCACACTAATCCACTAGATGTCATTGCATATGTGTGTTCTTTTCTTAAAACACATGGATCCACTAGATGTCATTGCATGTTTGTTCTTTTCATAATCCACACGAATCCACTAGATGTATTGCATATGTGTTGTTTTCCTAAACCACATGGATCCACTAGATGTCATTGCATATGTGTGTTCTTTTCATAAACCACATGGATGCACTAGATGTTATTGCATGTGAGTTCTTTTCATAAACCACACGGATCCACTAGATGTCATTGCATATGTGCGTTCTCTTCCTAAACCACAAGGATCCACTAGATGTCATTGCATGTGTGTTCTTTTGTTAAACCACATGGATCTAGTAGATGTCATTGCATGTGTTTTCTTTTCATAAACCACGCTGATCCACTAGATGTCATTGCAGGTGTCTATTCTTTTCCTAAACCACATGGATGCACTGTCTGCCATAGCATATGTGTGTTCTTTCCATAAACCACACTGATCCACTAGATGTCATTGCATGTGTGTTCTTTTCATAAACCACACTGATCCACTAGATGTAATTGCATATGTGTGTCCTTTCCTAAACCACATGGATCCACTAGATGTCATTGCATGTCTGTTCTTTTCATAAACCACATGGATCCACTAGATTTCATTGCATGTGTGTTCTTTTCATAAACGACACTAATCCACTGGATGTCAGAGCATATGTGTGTTCTTTTGATAAACCACACTGATCCACTGGATGTCGTTGCATATGTATGTTCTTTTCATAAACCACACTAATCCACTAGATGTCATTGCATGTGTGTTATTTTCATAAACCACACTGATCCACTAGATGTCATTGCATATGTGTGTTCTTTTCCTAACTCACATGGATCCACTAGATATCATTGCATATGTGTTTTTTCTTTTCCTAAACCACATGGATCCACTGGATGTCATTGCATATGTGTGTTCTTTTCATAAACCACACTGATCGACTAGATGTCATTGCATGTGTGTTCTTTTCATAAACCACACTAATCCACTAGATTTCATTGCATATGTGTGTTCTTTTCCTCAACCACATGGATCCACTAGATGTCATTGCATATGTGTGTTCTTTTCATAAACCGCACTGATCCACTAGATGTCATTGCGTGTGTGTTCTTTTCATAAACCACACTGATCCACTGGATGTCATTGCATATGTGTGTTCTTTTCCTAAACTACATGGATCCACTAGATGTCATTGCATGTATGTTCTTTTCATAAACCACATGGATCCACTAGATGTCATTGCATATGTGTGTTATTTTAATAAACCACACTGATCCACTAGATGCCATTGCATATGTGTGTTCTTTTGATAAACCACACTAATCCACTAGATGTCATTGCATGTGTGTTCTTTTCATAAACCACACTGATCCACTAGATGTCATTGCATATGTGTGTTATTTTCCTAAACCACATGTATCCACTGGATGTCATTGCATATGTGTGTTCTTTTCATAAACCACATGGATCCACTAGATGTCATTGCATATGTGTGTTCTTTGCATAAACCACATGGATCCACAAGATGTCATTGCATGTATGCTCTTTTCATAAACCACACTAATCCACTAGATATCTTTGCATATGTGTTTTCTTTTAATAAACCACATGGATCCACTGAATGTCATTGCATATGTGTGTTCTGTAGATAAACCACACTGATCCACTAGATGTCATTGCATGCGTGTTCTTTTTATAAACAACACAAATCCACTAGATGCCATTGCATATGTGTGCTGTTTTCCTAAACCACATGGATCCACTAGATGTCATTGTATATGTGTGTTCTTTTCAGAAACCACACTTATGCACTAGATGTCATTGCATGTGTGTTCTTTTCATAAACCACAGTGATCCGCTGGATGTCATTGCCTATGTGTGTTGTTTTCCTAAACCACATGGATCCACTAGATGTCATTGCATGTGTGTTCTTTTCCTAAACCACATGGATCTAGTAGATGTCATTGCATGTGTGTTCTTTTCATAAACCACACTAATCCACTAGATGTCATTGCATATGTGTGTTCTTTTCCTAAACCACATCGATCCACTGGATGTCATTAGATTTGTGTGTTCTTTTCAGAAACCACATGGATCCACTAGATGTCATTGCATGTGTGTTCTTTTCAGAAACAACACTGCTCCACTAGATGTCATTGCATATGTATGTTCTTTTCCTAAACTACATGGATCCACTGGATGTTATTGCATGTATGTTCTTTTCATAAACGACACTTATCGACTAGATGTCATTGCATATGTTTGTTCTTTCCATAAACCACACTGGTCCATTGGATGTCATTGCATATATGTGCTCTTTTCCTAAACCACATGGATCCAGTAGATGTCATTGCATGTGTGTTCTTTTTGATAAACCACATGGATCTAGTAGATGTAATTGCATGTGTGTTCTTTTCATAAACCACACCGATCCACTAGAAGTCATTGCATATGTGTGTTCTTTTCCTAAACACATGGATCCACTAGATGTCATTGCATATGTGTGTTCTTTTCATAAACCACACTAATCCACTATATGTCATTGTATGTGTGTTATTTTCATAAACAACACTAATCCACTAGATGTCATTGCATATGTGTGTTCATTTCCTAATCCACATGGATCCACTAGATGTCATTGCGTATGTATGTTCTTTTCATAAACCACGCTTATCCACTAGATGTCATTGCTTGTGTGTTTTTTTCATAAATCACACTGATCCACTAGATGTCATTGCATATGTGTGTTCTTTTCATAAACCACATGGATCCAGTAGATGTCATTGCATGTGTGTTCTTTTCATTAACCACAGTAATCCACTAGATGTCATTGCATATGTGTGTTCTTTCCCTAAACCACATGGATCCACTGCATGTCATTGCATATCTGTGTTCTTGTCATAAACCACATGGATCCAATAGATGTCATTGCATTTGTGTTCTTTTGATAAACCACACTTCTCCACTAAATGTCATTGCATATGTATGTTCTTTTCCCAAACTACATGGATCCACTGGATGTCATTGCATGTGTGTTCTTTTCATAAACGACATTGATCCACTAGATGTCATTTCATCTGTGTGTTCTTTCCATAAACCACACTGATCCACTGGATGTCATTGCATATGTGTGTTCTGTTCATAAACCACACTGATCCACTAGATGTCATTGCATGTGTGTTCTTTTCATAAACAACACTAATCCACTAGATGCCATTGCATATGTGTGATGTTTTCCTAAACCACATGGATCCACTAGATGTCATTGTATATGTGTGTTCTTTTTAGAAACCACACTTATGCACTAGATGTCATTGCATGTGTGTTCTTTTCATAAACCACAGTGATCCACTTGATGTCATTGCCTATGTGTGTTGTTTTCCTAAACCACATGGATCCACTAGATGTCATTGCATGTGTGTTCTTTTCCTAAACCACATGGATCTAGTAGATGTCATTGCATGTGTGTTCTTTTCATAAACCACACTAATCCACTAGATGTCATTGCATATGTGTGTTCTTTTCCTAAACCACATGGATCCACTGGATGTCATTAGATTTGTGTGTTCTTTTCATAAACCACATGGATCGACTAGATGTCATTGCATGTGTGTTCTTTTCAGAAACCACACTGCTCCACTAGATGTCATTGCATATGTATGTTCTTTTCCAAAACTACATGGATCCACTGGATGTTATTTCATGTGAGTTCTTTTCATAAACGACACTTATCGACTAGATGTCATTGCATATGTTTGTTCTTTCCATAAACCACACTGATCCATTGGATGTCATTGCATATATGTGCTCTTTTTCTAAACCACATGGATCCAGTAGATGTCATTGCATGTGTGTTCTTTTTGATAAACCACATGGATCTAGTAGATGTAATTGGATGTGTGTTCTTTTCATAAACCACACTGATCCACTAGAAGTCATTGCATATTTTTGTTCTTTTCCTAAACACATGGATCCACTAGATGTCATTGCATATGTGTGTTCTTTTCATAAACCACACAAATCCACTAGATGTCATTGCATGTGTGTTATTTTCATAAACAACACTAATCCACTAGATGTCATTGCATATGTGTGTTCATTTACTAAACCACATGGATCCACTAGATGTCATTGCATATGTATGTTCTTTTCATAAACCACACTTATCCACTAGAGGTCATTGCTTGTGTGTTCTTTTCATAAACCACACTAATCCACGAGATGTCATTGCATATGTGTGTTCTTTTCATAAACCACATGGATCCAGTAGATGTCATTGCATGTGTGTTCTTTTCATTAACCACACTAATCCACTAGATGTCATTGCATATGTGTGTTCTTTTCCTAAACCACATGGATCCACTGGATGTCATTGCATATGTGTGTTCTTTTCATAAACCACATGGATCCAATAGATGTCATTGCATTTTTGTTCTTTTGATAAACCACACTGCTCCACTAAATGTCATTGCATATGTATGTTCTTTTCCTAAACTACATGGATCCACTGGATGTCATTGCATGTGTGTTCTTTTCATAAACGACATTGATCCACTAGATGTCATTGCATCTGTGTGTTCTTTCCATAAACCACACTGATCCACTGGATGTCATTGCATATGTGTGTTATTTTCCTAATCCACATGGATTTAGTAGATGTCATTGCATGTGTGTTCTTTTCATAAACCACACTGATCCACTATTTGTCATTGCATATGTGTGATCTTTTCTTAAACACATGGATCCACTAGATGTCATTGCATATGTGTGTTCTTTTCAGAAACCACATTGATCCACTAGATGTCATTGTATATGTTTGTTCTTTTCCTAAACCACATGGATCCACTAGATGTCATTGCATGTGTGCTCTTCTCATAGACCACACTAATCCACTAGATATCATTACATATGTGTTTTATTTTCCTAAACCACATGTATCCACTGGATGTCATTGCATTTGTGTGTTCTTTTCATAAACCACACTGATCCACTAGATGTCATTGCATGTGTGTTCTTTTCATAAACCACACTAATCCACTAGATGTCATTGCATATGTGTGTTCTTTTCCTAAACCACATCGATCCACTAGATGTCATTGCACATATTTGTTCTTTTCATAAACCACACTGATCCACTAGATGTCATTGCGTGTGTGTTCTTTTCATAAACCACACTGATCCACTGGATGTCATTGCATATGTGTGTTCTTTTTCTAAACCACATGGATCCACTAGATGTCATTGTATGCCTGTTCTTTTCATAAACCACATGGATCCACTAGATGTAATTGCATGTGTCTTCTTTTCATAAACCACACTGATCCACTGGATATCAGAGCATATGTGTGTTCTTTTCATAAAACACACTGATCCACTGGATATCATTGCATATGTGTGTTCTTTTGATAAACCACACTAATTTATTAGATGTCATTGCATGTGTGTTCTTTTCATAAACCACATTGATCCACTAGATGTTATTGCATATGTGTGTTCTTTTCCTAAACCATACTGATCCATTGGATGTCATTGCATGTGTGCTCTTTTCATAAACCACACTGATCCACTAGATATCATTGCATATGTGTTTTATTTTCCTAAACCACATGGATCCACTTGATGTCATTGCATATGTGTGTTCTTTTCATAAACCACACTGATCCACTAGATGTCATTTCATGTGTGTTCTTTTAATAAACAACACTAATCCACTAGATTTCATTGCATATGTGTGTTCTTTTCCTAAACTACATGGATCCACTAGATGTCATTGCATGTGTGTTCTTTTCATAAACCACACTGATCCACTAGATGTCACTGCATATGTGTGTTCTTTCCATAAACCACACTGATCCACTGGATGTCATTGCATATGTGTGTTCTTTTCATAAACCACACTGATCCACTAGATATCATTGGATATGTGTTTTTTCTTTTCCTAAACCACATGGATCAAGTGGATGTCATTGCATATGTGTGTTATTTTCATAAACCACATTGATCCACTAGATGTCATTGCATGTGTGTTCTTTTCATAAACCACATTAATCCATAGATGTCATTGCATAGGTGTGTTCTTTTCCTAAACCACATGGATCCAATAAATGCCATTGCATATGTGTGTTCTTCTCATAAACCACATTGATCCACTAGATGTCATTGCGTGTGTGTTCTTTTCATAAACCACACTGATCCACTGGATGTCATTGCATATGTGTGTTCTTTTCCTAAACCACATGGATCCACTAGATGTCATTGCATATCCGTTCTTTTCATAAACCACATGGATCCAAAAATGTAATTGCATGTGTGTTCTTTTCATAAACCACACTGATCCACTAGATGTTAGAGCATATGTGTGTTCTTTTCATAGACACACTGATCCACTGGATGTCATTGCATATGTGTGTTCTTTTGATAAACCACACTAATCCACTAGATGTCATTGCATGTGTGTTCTTTTCATAAACCACACTGATCCACTAGATGTCATTGCATATGTGTGTTCTTTTCCTAAACCACATGGATCAACTAGATGTCATTGCATGTGTGCTCTTTTCATAAACCACACTGATCCACTAGATATCATTGCATATGTGTTTTCTTTTCCTAAACCACATGGATCCACTTGATGTCATTGCATATGTGTGTTCTTTTCATAAACCACACTGATCCACTAGATGTCATTGCATGTGTGTTCTTTTAATAAACAACACTTATCCACTAGATTTCATTGCATATGTGTGTTCTTTTCCTAAACCCACATGGATCCAGTAGATGTCATTGCATATGTGTGTTCTTTTCATAAACCACACTTATCCACTAGATGTCATTGCATGTGTGTTATTTTCATAAACCACACTGATCCACTGGATGTCATTGCATATGTGTGTTCTTTTCCTAAACCACATGGATCCACTAGATGGCATTGCATGTGTGTTCTTCTCATAAACCACATGGATCCAGTAGATGGCATTGCATGTGTGTTCTTTTCATAAACCACATTGATCCACTAGATGTCATTGCATATGTGTGTTCTTTTCCTAAACTACATGGATCCACTGGATGTCATTGCATATGTGTGTTCTTTTCATAAACCACATGGATCCACTAGATGTCATTGCATGTGTGTACTTTTCATAAACCACACTGCTCCACTAGAAGTCACTGCATATGTATATTCTTTTCCTAAACTACATGGATCCACTAGATGTCATTGCATGTGTGTTCTTTTCATAAACCACACTGATCCACTAGATGTCATTGCATATGTGTGTTCTTTCCATAAACCACACTGATCCACTGGATGTCATTGCATATGTGTGTTCTTTTCATAAACCACACTGATCCACTAGATATCATTGGATATGTGTTTTTTCTTTTCCTAAACCACATGGATCAAGTGGATGTCATTGCATATGTGTGTTATTTTCATAAACCACACTGATCCACTAGATGTAATTGCATGTGTGTTCTTTTCATAAACCACATTAATCCATAGATGTCATTGCATAGGTGTGTTCTTTTCCTAAACCACATGGATCCAGTAGATGCCATTGCATATGTGTGTTCTTTTCATAAACCACATTGATCCACTAGATGTCATTGCGTGTGTGTTCTTTTCATAAACCACACTGATCCACTGGATGTCATTGCATATGTGTGTTCTTTTCCTAAACCACATGGATCCACTAGATGTCATTGCGTGTGTGTTCTTTTCATAAACCACACTGATCCACTGGATGTCATTGCATATGTGTGTTCTTTTCCTAAACCACATGGATCCAGTAGATGTCATTGCATATCCGTTCTTTTCATAAACCACATGGATCCACTAAATATAATTGCATGTGTGTTCTTTTCATAAACCACACTGATCCACTAGATGTTAGAGCATTTGTGTGTTCTTTTCATAGACCACACTGATCCACTGGATGTCATTGCATATGTGTGTTCTTTTGATAAACCACACTAATCCACTAGATGTCATTGCATGTGTGTTCTTTTCATAAACCACACTGATCCACTGGATGTCATTGCATATGTGTTTTCTTTTCCTAAACCACATGGATCCACTAGATGTCATTGCATGTGTGCTCTTTTCATAAACCACACTGATCCACTAGATATCATTGCATATGTGTTTTCTTTTCCTAAACCACATGGATCCACTTGATGTCATTGCATATGTGTGTTCTTTTCATAAACCACACTGATCCACTAGATGTCATTGCATGTGTGTTCTTTTGATAAACAACACTAGGACACTAAATTTCATTGCATATGTGTGTTCTTTTCCTAAAACCACATGGATCCAGTAGATGTCATTTCATATGTGTGTTCTTTTCATAAACCACACTTATCCACTGGATGTCATTGCACATGTGTGTTCTTTTTCTAACCACAGGGATCCACTAGATGTCACTGTATGCCTGTTCTTTTCATAAAACACATGGATCCACTAGATGTAATTGCATGTGTCTTCTTTTCATAAACCACACTCATCCACTGGATATCAGAGCATATGTGTGTTCTTTTCATAAACCACACTGATCCACTGGATATCATTGCATATGCGTGTTCTTTTGATAAACCACACTAATCCACTAGATGTCATTGCATGTGTGTTCTTTTCATAAACCACACTGATCCACTAGATGTTATTGCATATGTGTGTTCTTTTCCTAAACCATACTGATCCATTGGATGTCATTCCATGTGCATCATGGTGGTTTTGGAAACGATAATATGCAATGATGCCACTCTATCATGTGTTTTCCATCCATGTCCAGGAACCCTACCAGCATGATGGGATTCATCTCCATCATGCATTCTATCACCAGTTTGAAAGATGCTGCATCACCACACCCACTTGGATGTGTGTATGTGTGTGTTATTAGTGTGCATCATTCTGGTTTTGGAAAAGAACACATGCAATGATGCCACTCCAGCTTGTGTGTTCTTTTCATAAACCACATGGATCCACTGATGTCATTGCATCTGTGTTCTTTTCATCAACCACACTGATCCACTGGATGTCATTGTATATGTGTTTTCTTTTCATAAACCACACTAATCCACTAGATTTCATTGCGTGTGTGTTCTTTTCATAAACCACACGGATCGAGTAGATGTCATTGCAAATGTGTGTTCTTTTCCTAAACCACATGGATCCACTAGGTGTCATTGCATGTGTGCTCTTTTCATAAACCACACTGATCCACTAGATATCATTGGATATGTGTTTTTTCTTTTCCTAAACCACATGGATCAAGTGGATGTCATTGCATATGTGTGTAATTTTCATAAACCACACTGATCCACTAGATGTCATTGCATGTGTGTTCTTTTCATAAACCACATTAATCCATAGATGTCATTGCATAGGTGTGTTCTTTTCCTAAACCACATGGATCCACTAGATGTCATTGCATATGTGTGTTGTTTTCATAAACCACACTCATTCACTAGATGTCATTGCGTGTGTGTTCTTTTCATAAACCACACTAATCCACTAGATGTCATTGCATATGTGTGTTCTTTTCATAAACCACACTAATCCACTAGATTTCATTGCATAAGTGTGTTCTTTTCCTCAACCACATGGATCCACTAGATGTAATTGCATGTGTGTTCTTTTCATAAACCACATTGATCCACTGGATGTCAGAGCATATGTGTGTTCTTTTCATAAACCACATTGATCCACGGATGTCATTGCATATGTTCGCTCTTTTTCTAAACCACATGGATCCACTAGATGTCATTGCATATCTGTTCTTTTCATAAACCACATGGATCCACTAGATGTAATTGCATGTGTGTTCTTTTCATAAACCACACTGATCCACTGGATGTCAGAGCATATGTGTGTGCTTTTCATAAACCACACTAGTCCACTGGATGTCATTTTAGATGTGTGTTCTTTTGATAAACCACACTTATCCACTAGATGTCATTGCATGTGTGTTATTTTCATAAACCACACTGATCCACTGGATGTCATTGCATATGTGTGTTCTTTTCCTAAACCACATGGATCCACTAGTTGGCATTGCATGTGTGTTCTTCTCATAAACCACATGGATCCAGTAGATGGCATTGCATGTGTGTTCTTTTCATAAACCACATTGATCCACTAGATGTCATTGCATATGTGTGTTCTTTTACTAAACTACATGGATCCACTGGATGTCATTGCATATGTGTGTTCTTTTCATAAACCACATGGATCCACTAGATGTCATTGCATGTGTGTACTTTTCATAAACCACACTGCTCCACTAGAAGTCACTGCATATGTATATTCTTTTCCTAAACTACATGGATCCACTAGATGTCATTGCATGTGTGTTCTTTTCATAAACCACACTGATCCACTAGATGTCATTGCATATGTGTGTTCTTTCCATAAACCACATTGATCCACTGGATGTCATTGCATATGTGTGTTCTTTTCATAAACCACACTGATCCACTAGATATCATTGGATATGTGTTTTTTCTTTTCCTAAACCACATGGGTCAAGTGGATGTCATTGCATATTTGTGTTATTTTCATAAACCACACTGATCCACTAGATGAATTGCATGTGTGTTCTTTTCATAAACCACATTAATCCATAGATGTCATTGCATAGGTGTGTTCTTTTCCTAAACCACATGGATCCAGTAGATGCCATTGCATATGTGTGTTCTTTTCATAAACCACATTGATCCACTAGATGTCATTGCGTGTGTGTTCTTTTCACAAACCACACTGATCCACTGGATGTCATTGCATATGTGTGTTCTTTTCCTAAACCACATGGATCCACTAGATGTCATTGCATATCCGTTCTTTTCATAAACCACATGGATCCACTAAATGTAATTGCATGTGTGTTCTTTTCATAAACCACACTGATCCACTAGATGTTAGAGCATATGTGTGTTCTTTTCATAGACCACACTGATCCACTGGATGTCATTGCATATGTGTGTTCTTTTGATAAACCACACTAATCCACTAGATGTCATTGCATGTGTGTTCTTTTCATAAACCACACTGATCCACTGGATGTCATTGCATATGTGTGTTCTTTTCCTAAACCACATGGATCCACTAGATGTCATTGCATGTGTGCTCTTTTCATAAACCACACTGATCCACTAGATATCATTGCATATGTGTTTTATTTTCCTAAACCACATGGATCCACTTGATGTCATTGCATATGTGTGTTCTTTTCATAAACCACACTGATCCACTAGATGTCATTGCATGTGTGTTCTTTTCATAAACAACACTAGCTTTCATTGCATATGTGTGTTCTTTTCCTAAACCCACATGGATCCAGTAGATGTCATTGCATATGTGTGTTCTTTTCATAAACCACACTTATCCACTAGATGTCATTGCATATGTGTGTTCTTTTTCTAAACCACATGGATCCACTAGATGTCATTGTATGCCTGTTCTTTTCATAAACCACATGGATCCACTAGATGTAATTGCATGTGTCTTCTTTTCATAAACCACACTCATCCACTGGATATCAGAGCATATGTGTGTTCTTTTCATAAACCACACTGATCCACTGGATATCATTGCATATGCGTGTTCTTTTGATAAACCACACTAATCCACTAGATGTCATTGCATGTGTGTTCTTTTCATAAACCACACTGATCCACTAGATGTTATTGCATATGTGTGTTCTTTTCCTAAACCATACTGATCCATTGGATGTCATTGCATGTGCATCATGGTGGTTTTGGAAATGATAATATGCAATGATGCCACTCTAGCATGTGTTTTCCATCCATGTCCAGGAACCCTAGCCGCATGATGGGATTCATCTCCATCATGCATTCTATCACCAGTTTGAAAGATGCTACATCACCACACCCACTTGGATGTGTGTATGTGTGTGTTATTAGTGTGCATCATTCTGGTTTTGGAAAAGAACACATGCAATGATGCCACTCCAGCTTGTGTGTTCTTTTCATAAACCACATGGATCCACTGATGTCATTGCATCTGTGTTCTTTTCATCAACCACACTGATCCACTGGATGTCATTGCATATGTGTTTTCTTTTCATAAACCACACTAATCCACTAGATGTCATTGCCTGTGTGTTCTTTTCATAAACCACACTGATCCACTAGATGTCATTGCATATGTGTGTTCTTTTCCTAAACCACATGGATCCACTAGGTGTCATTGCATGTGTGCTCTTTTCATAAACCACACTGATCCACTAGATATCATTGGATATGTGTTTTTTCTTTTCCTAAACCACATGGATCAAGTGGATGTCATTGCATATGTGTGTTATTTTCATAAACTACACTGATCCACTAGATGTCATTGCATGTGTGTTCTTTTCATAAACCACATTAATCCATAGATGTCATTGCATAGGTGTGTTCTTTTCCTAAACCACATGGATCCACTAGATGTCATTGCATATGTGTGTTGTTTTCATAAACCACACTCATTCACTAGATGTCATTGCGTGTGTGTTCTTTTCATAAACCACACTAATCCACTAGATGTCATTGCATATGTGTGTTCTTTTGATAAACCACACTAATCCACTAGATTTCATTGCATAAGTGTGTTCTTTTCCTCAACCACATAGATCCACTAGATGTAATTGCATGTGTGTTCTTTTCATAAACCACATTGATCCACTGGATGTCAGAGCATATGTGTGTTCTTTTCATAAACCACACTGATCCACTGGATGTCATTGCATATGTTCGCTCTTTTTCTAAACCACATGGATCCACTAGATGTCATTGCATATCTGTTCTTTTCATAAACCACATGGATCCACTAGATGTAATTGCATGTGTGTTCTTTTCATAAAACACACTGATCCACTGGATGTCAAAAGCATATGTGTGTGCTTTTCATAAACCACACTGGTCCACTGGATGTCATTGGAGATGTGTGTTCTTTTTATAAACCACACTAATCCACTAGATGTCATTGCATGTGTGTTCTTATCATAAACCACACTCATCCACTAGATGTCATTGCATATGTGTGTCCTTTTCCTAAACCACATGGATTCACTAGATGTCATTGCATGTTTGCTCTTTTCATAAACCAGACTGATCCACTAGATATCATTGCATATGTGTTTTCTTTTCCTAAACCACATGGATCCACTGGATGTCATTGCATATGTGTGTTCTTTTCATAAACCACACTGATCCACTAGATTTCATTGCATATGTGTGTTCTTTTCCTAAACCACATGGATCCACTAGATGTCATTTCATATGTGTGTTCTTTTGATAAACCACACTAATACACTAGATGTCATTGCATGTGTGTTCTTTTCATAAACCACACTGATCCACTAGATGCCATTGCATATGTGTGTTCTTTTCCTAAACCACACTGATCCATTGGATGTCATTGCATGTGCAATGATGCCACTCTAGCATGTGTTTTCCATTCATGTCCAGGAACCCTAGTGTTGCATCCCAATTGTCTAACAATTGCAATGCTACTAGCCTAGTCTAGATATATGCTACCTCCTACATATAATTGTTGCATCATAAACATATCATGCTCATGTCATCATGCCACCTTGCATTTGAGCATCATATAAAACCTTTTTATTTGGTTCTTATCTCATATGCATTGTAAATTGTATTTGCCTCTTGATATTGTATTTGGTTATTGATATATTGTTTAATGCCCAAGTTGAGTTGGGGGCATATCTTTTATTCAACTCCATCACCTTTCTCTGTCACCACCTTATAATTCCACCATTCCCCTATATGTGAGCTTTGCACTTATTTGTTTTTTACCTCTAGCTCATGTGGGTTGGAATGGATCCAATTCTATCTCCACATGCTCTCATATATGCACCATATTGTTTCCACGTTATTGGTTTATGAGAGCCACATGGCCACCTTTGCATGCCTTGTGAGTGGGACCTTTTCCTAGCTTCCATATGGGTTGTTTTGGGGTTATTATCATGTTGGGATATTTTTGGGCTTACTAAATACCTAGTGGCACATACACACTAGCAAGTCCCATTTCTATTCAAATATGGTCATCTCCATCTACTCCACATGGGGCATCCTTTTAATTCTTTTTGCTTGGCTTTTATTCCAATTTTGGGAATGCATAATAATAATGCCATGTTAATATTATTGTTCTCACAAGAATAGACATGGCATTAAATATTTTGCATGGGCCATGCAAGTATCACCACATTCTAGTCTTTTGGATTTTATTTGAATTCTTGAGTGGATCATCTTCCATCTCTATCTCCCCCTCTCTTTTGGCTTGGTCTAGTTTGGTCTTGCAAAATCCACCACCACCCCTCTATCCCTCTCTTCCACTCTTTTCTGATGATCTTGTTTGAGTTTGCTCAACCCTACACCTCTTCCACCTCTCTTGTATGATCTAGCTAGATGCATGCAAGTAGCTAAACCCTAACCACCCTACCTCATCTCTCTCTCAAAGCCCTAAGACCTCACCTCTCCTCTCTCTAACCCGAGCCACCACCACCATGACCTACCACTTCTACCTTCCCTCTCTCACCCTTCCTCTCCCTGCCAGCAGGCCCCACCTGGCCACCCTGGCCACCTAGCTACCATCCAACCCTACCCCAACCCTAGTACAAAACCCTAGCCCGAGCCTCCCCTCCAACCCTAGCTCCAACCCGAGCCTACCCCTCTCTCTCTCTAGCTCTCTCTCTCTGCCACCCTAGCCCCACCACCCTCTCCTTCCTTCCCTGGGCCACCTGCCAGCTCCCTACCCTTCTCCTGCCCCGAGCTCCAGCTCGAGCACGTGAGGAGGAGAAGGAAAAGTGGCACCCGAGCCACCTTTTCCATCTACCCCGCTCCCACACGCCATCTCCCCCTCTCCCTCCTTTTTCCCCTTCCCCACGACACCTCTGCATCCCCCAGATCTCCCCAGGCCGCTCCCCTCTCTCCCTTCCTTCCCTCACCACCATCTACCCCAACGCCGGCCACCGTCTGCTCCACCGACGCTTCTCCGATCCAGCCGACGAGCGTGACGTGGAGGTGGTCGGGAAGGACGAGGAGGTCCCTCTGCTTCGACCAGTACCTGTCGCGGAGGAGGAGAAGGACCAGCGCCGAAGTTCACCGACGAGCCGACGCCAAACCCTAACTCCGGTCCGTCTGCGTCCTCGCCGTTTCCCTTCGCTCCGACACGATCCGACCCCACCGACCCACTCCCGGTGAGTGCCTCGACCTCTCTGACATGCTCCGCCTCGCCACCGTCGACTAGATCCGCCGGCCCTTTCGTCGAACGCCCTCTGCGCGCCGCCGCTCGCTTCTGTCTGCTCGCTCTCGCACCGCATAGCCCCATATCTAGCCACGGTTCCCCCTCCTGACACCAACCCCCGTTAGCCGCAGCGGTAGCCGCCGCCTGTGCGCGCTCGCCGCGTCACGAGATCGAGTCCGTGCCGCGCCTGCTTTTCCGCACCACGCGCTGCGTCTTCAGTTTCGTCAGGCTTCGACGAGAAGAGGAACAGTACGGGCGCCCTTTTTGCAGTTACCCCCTTGCCGTTTTCTCGCCTCAACCCGCGCTCCTAGAGGACCCACTAGTCAGCCGCCGTGGCCTTCTCCCAGAAAACCCCCTAGCCTCTTTTAATCTCAACCCGCGCTCCAGCTCGACCCCATCTGTCAGCCTCCGCGCGTTCGGCCGCTGACATGTGGACCCGTAGCCACTGGTCCCACCTGTCCGCCGCATAGGCTAGCACAGCTCGCGGTGAGGAAAGTCCAACGCGCGCCGTTTCGCCCAGTCAGCAACTGGCCCACCTGTCGGTGGCTCTGGCTAGCACTGGGCTGGGTGACAAAGTATTTTCTGGTTTTCTATTTTGATTTAAATTTCCAGAAAATATTTTAAATTCAAATTCAAATCTGTATTTAAATAACTTCTGAAATATAAATCCAAATAATACAAACAATATATGTTTTGAAATCAGAAAAATGTGAGGAATTCAAATATGGCCTTCAAAATATATTTTGCACACTTTAAATTCCAAGTTGATTAAAATTACAATAAAATGCCCTTTGCCTTAAATAATTAATAACTTTAGTTTTATAACTCCAAACTTGACAAATAATATGTCTAAAATGATTATCTCGACGAGACCTTTCTGTTTATGCATTCCTTGTTCTGCTTTGCAACATGCATCATATAAATATAAAGTGTACATCAACTTATTTGAGTATAAAATATGATTAAAACTCAATAAAATGTTTATTTCTTGTATTCTACACCTCACCCATGCCATGCTACTTTAATGCCATGCAAAGTGTGCATCATTCATCATGGCATGATTGTTTGCTTGTCACATTGTATTCATATGCTTGTGCACTTTATTTATGTTGGCCCTTGTTTGTTTGGTTCTTCTTCGAATAGACGCTGAGCAGGGGATTTATCAAGAGAACCAGGAGCACTACCCAGATCCTTCTCTCGCTTCAACTGAGCTGCCAGGCAAGCACTACCACATGCTTGCATACATATAGTACCTATTGCCTCTATCTTATTCTTGCATCATTGAGTCGCGATTGCATAAAACTGAATCCCAAGTACTGCATAGCCTTTACATTTAAACCCCACCGAAGCTTGTTCCTCCATCCCATGAGCCATTACTACAGGAGTTGTTTGAGCCATGCGGGTCGTAGAACAGCATGTGTAGGGTATGTGAGTGTCTGATGGATAACGAGGTACCTAAACAACTTAACCTGAGTAGTAATGGGATAACTAATGAAAGTGGCACCGGTGAGCAATGTCTGTTATTTGGTTTTTCATGCTCACTTGTGTCCCGTAGGACCCCGAGTACTTGATTCCTGTTCCTTGAATATTCGCGCTATCCACATCCGGGAGGCCTATGGACCCCCCTGAGCCAGAGCTTGATTCATTCTTATTTCTTGGGGCCACAAAGTAGTTTGGGGCTTTATTACTATCCTGTACTTATGCCATGCTTTACTGCTTTATTTAAGATTGTGCGAGGAATGCACCTGTACTGTTTAGGAAAGCGGAGTGTTTTCGCGGTATCGACAAGCCCAGTCACACTTTCGGGTTCCTAGTCGTTTACAACCACTGACGCAAACCTTGAGTCCGTTTCAGAGTCGGCTAACTTCGTTGCGGGTAGCTTAATGGGGTGGCCCCCTGAAATAATTCTGAATCCTATGATCGCTTTGTCGTGACTGCCTCGTTGGGTTTTGATTTGGTTTTTCCGAGTTTGATCGAGTGTGTGTTGCTATTTGTGCACCCCTGCAGGGTAAATCTTTCTGAAAGCCGTGTCCGCGGTTATGGACGACTTGGAGCACAGTTTCTCGATCATAGACAAGCATAACTAAAGTACCGCTTTTAATTTGACTACGTACCTGACTAGTAATAGTGCAACATTCATGGAATGACTAATAAAACTGCCAACGGATGGGGGGTTGTTCGTCCGCTTCCTCGTTGGTAAGCGAGGAGGAGGATGGATCTGTTAATATTGCTGTTATAACTGTTGTTATTAATTCACGGACATCCGTCTATCTGTGGTTAGGCGGATGGTTAGCGAGTATCTATAGAATTGATAGGTATTATCTTTTGCTGCAATTGCGTCACCCCAGGTTGTGTCCCCTTTAGAGGCATAAAGACTTGCTGAGTACCCCTAGGGTCGCACACGATAAATTGTTTGATTCAGATGAACAGGTAAACTCGCAAGATGGATACTGGGCGGAGGAGACGGACGATGTGGGCAACGATCATTCGGTGTAGAGATTCCGGGAACGGGGATCCGTGAGATCTGTGGGCGGGATGTGTTTATTTATGGGGCATCTTATGCCGATTTGCTTCTTATCCATACTCGGATCTTGTTTTCCGCTTCCGCCTGATACTCTGATGTTTGATGTATGAGGAGATATCCTAAACTATTATATCTATCTATAATATTTGGGTCTTGCCGTATGGCGTTGAAATATTTCTATTTCTTTTAGATGGAATGGCTCTGAGAACTATTGTATGGTGGCTTGCATACATACTCATTTGTGTATGTAGTTGATCCCTTCGCCTGCCGATTACGCCGCCCGTTCTTGTCCCGATGTTTGGAAATGGTTAGGACGGCCGAAAGGTCTACCTGTGAGTGGCATTTGGGCCCCACCGTACTATTTTAACCATTTCTGCTCGTCCAGGCTTGTAACTAGGAGCGTAATTCACCGAGGTAGTTACAATTGGTATCAGAGCCATCCCGCCCTTCAGGGTCTCAGCCAAATGGTCGTTGTCAGTCTATCAAATATTTTTGGTAGCTATGTATACTAGGGAAAAACAAAACGCGAGAGTAGGACTGCTTCCACTTTTCTTCTTACCCAACCACCCACCCTTTTCTGGTAAGGAAGTGTAACATTTTCAATCCTCTTCTTAAAAATTCAAACTAGGATTCACGTGTTCTGGGTTTCCGTAGTACCATAGAAAGTGTGTGTGTGTGAGTAATTCCTTGTCTATCTGTTGCATCCAATTTGTTATCACAATCTGCCTTTGGTTATCAACTGTTGGTACATTCCATACTGACAGGCTTTTGAAAACCGGCGCGATCTACCTGACTCCTTGTTAACCGGTGCCATCTTCTTAAGGGTGTCCTTCCTTCTAGCAACTCCACATTCTGTGTAAGCATCTCTTGCTAATCTCTACCTGATAAGTGTTTTTGCGCATCTATTGGTATTTTAATGCCAAAAATGCGGAAAATTTTTCTTTGATACATCTGTGTTTCCACACTCCTTTCCAGTCATGTGTGAAACATTATCTATCTCCCTTTTATCAGCATGTCCATGCTAACTCATTCTTTTGTCACCGGCGCTTAATCCTAGAGTTTCATTCCATCTCCAATTCTCTTGGGCTAATTACATAGCATGTGTCGATCCGATGCTGGAGATTTGTAATTTGGTTCTCGGCATAGCTATATGACACTTATCATGAGTGGAATATGGAAAATGCTATCAACACTATCCTCCAAATGGTGACGGTTATCTCATGTGATTTTGAGTACACCGTGATCATATCTATGCATATTCAAGCATCTTTGGTAATCCGGAGTTTCTCAAGGCACTACGGTGGTCTATCATCTGTTTATCATGCTGCACATCTTTTTCAACCCCATATCTGCACAATTCTCCTGGATACGAGGGAATTGCATCTTTTCGCTTCCGATAGCTTTGCTTAAGGTATGAGCTATCATCGTTTCTTATCCAAGATCTCTTTATCTTTGTAACCGGCGATCCAATCGACAATGTGAACCAGGTGACATCTCTTTTTCTTCCGAAGGACCAGATAATCTATTCTTCCAGTGCATCTTCTTCAACACGAACCCGTGCTCTTAATATTGATCTTTCTAAGAGCGTTGAGCTCAGAAAGTGTTTCGAGCATTTGTTCATTTCTTCCGCCTCTTGAACTTGATATTCTGGGAATATCCTGTTAATCCATGGTGGTATATGTTGATAATATGCTTGCCTATTCGATATCAATGGAAGGACATGGAAGATCATCTGTGTCTCTTTATCTCAAGCTTCGTGAGCACTGCCTGTGTGCAAAGTCACAAAGTGAGAATTCTGACTTTTTGAAGTCACCTATCTCGGCCACGTCCTTCTGCTAAATAGATCGCTTCAACTCTGGAATCAGCAAGTCCATTGTTAATTCCATCTTCCATCTTCAATCAACCCGGAGTTTTCCTTGTTGGTAAGTTAACATCGTCGTTCCGCTAAAGATCTTCCTCAAGACTGCTAAATCTCTCTCTATCATTTCAAGAAGAACATGGAGTTCTTTTCACCTCTATCTCGTTAAGTAATCTCTTGAAACCCTCCTGTTCTATCGTCTATGCTCAATCCACCGGAGGCCATGAAGACCTTACAGATCTTGTATTCCTTCTGTTCAAGTGGTGCTATCTTTTTCTCTATCTGTGGAATCTTGCAGTTGTCTCCGTGATCTTCCTTCATATCTTCTGGTGGCTTGGTACTTCAGACATGACGACAACATCATCATCTTTATCTATCTATGAATCCAGTGAATCGTTTGCATCTATCCTTGTTTTCTAACGGAGTTCCATGAGTTATTGTCAAAACCTTCAGTCTGTTTCGGTAGTTGGGTTGCATGGTTTTCTTATTCATGTGCGGAGTAATGCTTTGAGTGCGGGATGGAGTAGCTACCATACCACTACTCTTATCATTCGCTCTTGTACATTGAATTGGTGAATTAATGTGATTTCACTCATTCTACGGAAGTTAGAAGTGGCCTTTATCCCTCGATACTTTTACTTCCGTCCTTGTTTTTCCGGAGTGCTCTCTCGAAGAAAGTAATCAATAATCTCTTGTTGGTGGTCTGTCTATCCTAGAGGGAGCAAAATCTTCAATTATCTGGTGGAACAAACGCAAACTCTTTTCGGACCTCGTCTTTCTACCGGTGCTGGACATCCCCAAACAAGATGATAGGAAACTATCCCTCTCTTTGTTCCATCAATTCTTTTTCTGTGGTAAAGCCAATTATGGTTGAGGCCATCAGCCACAAATCTATTGTGTTAGCCTCAAGGCTAAAGAAAGCAATAAGTATCTCTACAATAAACTCCAGATCCTCCATATTCCTTGCTTCTCGGGATTCCACCATGATCTGGCTTCACATCCGTCTCTAGAAGTTATATCCGCGCACCTCAATTGCGTGATCCTTTGGTTCTTACCGGCGCAACAAGAATCTAATCCGACGATGTCTAGCTAAATCTTTCTGTTGATATCAAGGGACTCTATTGTTTGAAGGCAATATTGTTTCCGAACTTTATTTCTCAAAACCGAGAGAAGATACGATGCTATTGTCATAGTGGTTCAAAACCTCTCCAATCTAGCTCTTTTTCTTCCGGCGAGATAAAGATTCATCCTCTCTCGTATCCGTAAATCTTTAATCTTAACGGTGTGTTTTTATTTATTCATGATACATCATCTTGTCTTTTTCTTTTCACAAGTGGTTATATTCTTTTATCATGTTTCTTCAGAAAACCGGAGCTATGCCCATCCTATCCTTCTTGTCTCACGACAATACTTCAACTCTTCTAACCCGTTGTTTCTCAAGCAAAACGCAAGACTCGCAACAAGTCTAGCAAGTTTTGCAAGGTGTAGTGGTCGCAACATTCCGTTGTTCATCAACTTGGGAGCGTGAGGGTCACCTTCGTTCCGAACATCCGCCTCTCCTTGTGTTGTTTTCTTTTTCCTAGGAATCTCAGGGCGAGATTCTTGTTTAGTGGGGGAGAGTTGTAGCATCCCAATTGTCTAACAATTGCAATGCTACTAGCCTAGTCTAGATATATGCTACCTCCTACATATAATTGTTGCATCATAAACATATCATGCTCATGTCATCATGCCACCTTGCATTTGAGCATCATATAAAACCTTTTTATTTGGTTCTTATCTCATATGCATTGTAAATTGTATTTGCCTCTTGATATTGTATTTGGTTATTGATATATTGTTTAATGCCCAAGTTGAGTTGGGGGCATATCTTTTATTCAACTCCATCACCTTTCTCTGTCACCACCTTATAATTCCACCATTCCCCTATATGTGAGCTTTGCACTTATTTGGTTTTTACCTCTAGCTCATGTGGGTTGGAATGGATCCAATTCTATCTCCACATGCTCTCATATATGCACCATATTGTTTCCACGTTATTGGTTTATGAGAGCCACATGGCCACCTTTGCATGCCTTGTGAGTGGGACCTTTTCCTAGCTTCCATATGGGTTGTTTTGGGGTTATTATCATGTTGGGATATTTTTGGGCTTACTAAATACCTAGTGGCACATACACACTAGCAAGTCCCATTTCTATTCAAATATGGTCATCTCCATCTACTCCACATGGGGCATCCTTTTAATTCTTTTTGCTTGGCTTTTATTCCAATTTTGGGAATGCATAATAATAATGCCATGTTAATATTATTGTTCTCACAAGAATAGACATGGCATTAAATATTTTGCATGGGCCATGCAAGTATCACCACATTCTAGTCTTTTGGATTTTATTTGAATTCTTGAGTGGATCATCTTCCATCTCTATCTCCCCCTCTCTTTTGGCTTGGTCTAGTTTGGTCTTGCAAAAATCCACCACCACCCCTCTATCCCTCTCTTCCACTCTTTTCTGATGATCTTGTTTGAGTTTGCTCAACCCTACACCTCTTCCACCTCTCTTGTATGATCTAGCTAGATGCATGCAAGTAGCTAAACCCTAACCACCCTACCTCATCTCTCTCTCAAAGCCCTAAGACCTCACCTCTCCTCTCTCTAACCCGAGCCACCACCACCATGACCTACCACTTCTACCTTCCCTCTCTCACCCTTCCTCTCCCTGCCAGCAGGCCCCACCTGGCCACCCTGGCCACCTAGCTACCATCCAACCCTACCCCAACCCTAGTACAAAACCCTAGCCCGAGCCTCCCCTCCAACCCTAGCTCCAACCCGAGCCTACCCCTCTCTCTCTCTAGCTCTCTCTCTGCCACCCTAGCCCCACCACCCTCTCCTTCCTTCCCTGGGCCACCTGCCAGCTCCCTACCCTGCTCCTGCCCCGAGCTCCAGCTCGAGCACGTGAGGAGGAGAAGGAAAAGTGGCATCCGAGCCACCTTTTCCATCTACCCCGCTCCCACACGCCATCTCCCCCTCTCCCTCCTTTTCCCCCTTCCCCACGACACCTCTGCATCCCCCAGATCTCCCCAGGCTGCTCCCCTCTCTCCCTGCCTTCCCTCACCACCGTCTACCCCAAAGCCGGCCACCGTCTGCTCCACCGACGCTTCTCCGATCCAGCCGACGAGCGCGACGTGGAGGTGGTCGGGAAGGACGAGGAGGTCCCTCTGCTTCGACCAGTACCTGTCGCGGAGGAGGAGAAGGACCAGCGCCGAAGTTCACCGACGAGCCGACGCCAAACCCTAACTCCGGTCCGTCTGCGTCCTCGCCGTTTCCCTGCGCTCCGACACGATCCGACCCCACCGACCCACTCCCGGTGAGCGCCTCGACCTCTCTGACATGCTCCGCCTCGCCATCGTCGACTAGATCCGCCGGCCCTTTCGTCGAACGCCCTCTGCGCGCCGCCGCTCGCTTCTGTCTGCTCGCTCTCGCACCGCATAGCCCCATATCTAGCCACGGTTCCCCCTCCTGACACCAACCCCCGTTAGCCGCAGCGGTAGCCGCCGCCTGTGCGCGCTCGCCGCGTCGCGAGATCGAGTCCGTGCCGCGCCTGCTTTTCTGCACCACGCGCTGCGTCTTCAGTTTCGTCAGGCTTCGACGAGAAGAGGAACAGTACGGGCGCCCTTTTTGCAGTTACCCCCTTGCCGTTTTCTCGCCTCAACCCGCGCTCCTAGAGGACCCACTAGTCAGCCGCCGTGGCCTTCTCCCAGAAAACCCCCTGGCCTCTTTTAATCTCAACCCGTGCTCCAGCTCGACCCCATCTGTCAGCCTCCGCGCGTTCGGCCGCTGACATGTGGACCCGTAGCCACTGGTCCCACCTGTCCGCCGCATAGGCTAGCACAGCTCGCGGTGAGGAAAGTCCAACGCGCGCCATTTCGCCCAGTCAGCAACTGGCCCACCTGTCGGTGGCTCTGGTTAGCACTGGGCTGGGTGACAAAGTATTTTCTGGTTTTCTGTTTTGATTTAAATTTCCAGAAAATGTTTTAAATTCAAATTCAAATCTGTATTTAAATAACTTCTGAAATATAAATCCAAATAATACAAACAATATATGTTTTGAAATCAGAAAAATGTGAGGAATTCAAATATGGCCTTCAAAATATATTTTGCACACTTTAAATTCCAAGTTGATTAAAATTACAATAAAATGCCCTTTGCCTTAAATAATTAATAACTTTAGTTTTATAACTCCAAACTTGACAAATAATATGTCTAAAATGATTAGCTCGACGAGACCTTTCTGTTTATGCATTCCTTGTTCTGCTTTGCAGCATGCATCATATAAATATAAAGTGTACAGCAACTTATTTGAGTATAAAATATGATTAAAACTCAATAAAATGTTTATTTCTTGTATTCTACACCTCACCCATGCCATGCTACTTTAATGCCATGCAAAGTGTGCATCATTCATCATGGCATGATTGTTTGCTTGTCGCATTGTATTCATATGCTTGTGCACTTTATTTATGTTGGCCCTTGTTTGTTTGGTTCTTCTTCGAATAGACGCTGAGCAGGGGATTTATCAAGAGAACCAGGAGCACTACCCAGATCCTTCTCTCGCTTCAACTGAGCTGCCAGGCAAGCACTACCACATGCTTGCATACATATAGTACCTATTGCCTCTATCTTATTCTTGCATCATTGAGTCGCGATTGCATAAAACTGAATCCCAAGTACTGCATAGCCTTTACATTTAAACCCCACCGAAGCTTGTTCCTCCATCCCATGAGCCATTACTACAGGAGTTGTTTGAGCCATGCAGGTCGTAGAACAGCATGTGTAGGGTATGTGAGTGTCTGATGGATAACGAGGTACCTAAACAACTTAACCTGAGTAGTAATGGGATAACTAATGAAAGTGGCACCGGTGAGCAATGTTTGTTATTTGGTTTTTCATGCTCACTTGTGTCCCGTAGGACCCCGAGTACTTGATTCCTGTTCCTTGAATATTCGCGCTATCCACATCCAGGAGGCCTATGGACCCCCCTGAGCCAGAGCTTGATTCATTCTTATTTCTTGGGGCCACAAAGTAGTTTGGGGCTTTATTACTATCCTGTACTTATGCCATGCTTTACTACTTTATTTAAGATTGTGCGAGGAATGCACCTGTACTGTTTAGGAAAGCAGAGTGTTTTCGCGGTATCGACAAGCCCAGTCACACTTTCGGGTTCCCAGTCGTTTACAGCCACTGACGCAAACCTTGAGTCCGTTTCGGAGTCGGCTAACTTCGTTGCGGGTAGCTTAATGGGGTGGCCCCCTGAAATAATTCTGAATCCTGTGATCGCTTTGTCGTGACTGCCTCGTTGGGTTTTGATTTGGTTTTTCCGAGGTTGATCGAGTGTGTGTTGCTATTTGTGCACCCCTGCAGGGTAAATCTTTCTGAAAGCCGTGTCCGCGGTTATGGACGACTTGGAGCACAGTTTCTCGATCATAGACAAGCATAACTAAAGTACCGCTTTTAATTTGACTAAGTACCTGACTAGTAATAGTGCAACATTCATGGAATGGCTAATAAAACTGCCAACGGATGGGGGGTTGTTCGTCCGCTTCCTCGTTGGTAAGCGAGGAGGAGGATGGATCTGTTAATATTGCCGTTATAACTGTTGTTATTAATTCACGGACATCCGTCTATCTGTGGTTAGGCGGATGGTTAGCGAGTATCTATAGAATTGATAGGTATTATCTTTTGCTGCAATTGCGTCACCCCAGGTTGTGTCCCCTTTAGAGGCATAAAGGCTTGCTGAGTACCCCTAGGGTCTCACACGATAAATTGTTTGATTCAGATGAACAGGTAAACTCGCAAGATGGATACTGGGCGGAGGAGACGGACGATGTGGGCAACGATCATTCGGTGTAGAGATTCCGAGAACGGGGATCCGTGAGATCTGTGGGCGGGATGTGTTTATTTATGGGGCATCTTATGCCGATTTGCTTCTTATCCGTACTCGGATCTTGTTTTCCGCTTCCGCCTGATACTCTGATGTTTGATGTATGAGGAGATATCCTAAACTATTATATCTATCTAGGATATTTGGGTCTTGCCGTATGGCGCTGCAATATTTCTATTTCTTTTAGATGGAATGGCTCTGAGAACTATTGTATGGTGGCTTGCATACATACTCATTTGTGTATGTAGTTGATCCCTTCGCCTGCCGATTACGCCGCCCGTTCTTGTCCCGATGTTTGGAAATGGTTAGGACGGCCGAAAGATCTACCTGTGAGTGGCATTTGGGCCCCACCGTACTATTTTAACCATTTCCGCTCGTCCAGGCTTGTAACTAGGAGCGTAATTCACCGAGGTAGTTACACCTAGCAGCATGATGGGATTCATCTCCGTCATGCATTCTATCACCAGTTTGAAAGATGCTGCATCACCACACCCACTTGGATGTGCATATGTGTGTGTTATCAGTGTGCATCATTCTGGTTTTGGAAAATAACAAATGCAATGATGCCACTCCAGCTTGTGTGTTCTTTTCATAAACCACATGGATCCACTGATGTCATTGCATCTGTGTTCTTTTCATCAACCACACTGATCCACTGGATGTCATTGCATATGTGTGTTCTTTTCATACACCACACTAAGCCACTAGATGTCATTGCGTGTGTGTTCTTTTCATAAACCACATGGATCCACTAGATGTCATTGCATATGTGTGTTCTTTTCCTAAACCACATGGATCCACTAGATGTCATTGCATGTGTGCTCTTTTCATAAACCACACTGATCCACTAGATGTCATTGGATATGTGTTTTTTCTTTTCCTAAACCACATGGATCAAGTGGATGTCATTGCATATGTGTGTTATTTTCATAAACCACACTGATCCACTAGATGTCATTGCATGTGTGTTCTTTTCATAAACCACATTAATCCATAGATGTCATTGCATAGATGTGTTCTTTTCCTAAACCACATGGATCCACTAGATGCCATTGCATATGTGTGTTCTTTTCATAAACCACATTGATCCACTAGATGTCATTGCGTGTGTGTTCTTTTCATAAATCACACTGATCCACTGGATGTCATTGCATATGTGTGTTCTTTTCCTAAACCACATGGATCCACTAGATGTCATTGCATATCCGTTATTTTCATAAACCACATGGATCCACTAGATGTAATTGCATGTGTGTTCTTTTCATAAACCACACTGATCCACTAGATGTCAGAGCATATGTGTGTTCTTTTCATAAACCACACTGATCCACTGGATGTCATTGCATATGTGTGCTCTTTTTCTAAACCACATGGATCCACTAGATGTCATTGCATATCTCTTCTTTTCATAAACCACATGGATCCACTAGATGTAATTGCATATGTGTGTTCTTTTCCTAAACCACATGGATCCACTAGATGTCATTGCATGTGTGCTCTTTTCATAAACCACACTGATCCACTAGATATCATTGCATATGTGTTTTCTTTTCCTAAACCACATGGATCCACTTGATGTCATTGCATATGTGTGTTCTTTTCATAAACCACACTGATCCACTAGATGTCATTGCATGTGTGTTCTTTTCATAAACAACTCTAATCCACTAGATTTCATTACATATGTGTGTTCTTTTCCTAAACCCACATGGATCCAGTAGATGTCATTGCATATGTGTGTTCTTTTCATAAACCACACTTATCCACAAGATGTCATTGCATGTGTGTTATTTTCATAAACCACACTGATCCACTAGATGCCATTGCATATGTGTGTTCTTTTCCTAAACCACATGGATCCACTAGATGGCATTGCATGTGTGTTCTTCTCATAAACCACATGGATCCAGTAGATGGCATTGCATCTGTGTTCTTTTTATAAACCACATTGATCCACTAGATGTCATTGCATATGTGTGTTCTTTTCCTAAACTACATGGATCCACTGGATGTCATTGCATATGTGTGTTCTTTTCATAAACCACATGGATCCACTAGATGTCATTGCATGTGTGTACTTTTCATAAACCACACTGCTCCACTAGAACTCATTGCATATGTATATTCTTTTCCTAAACTACATGGATCCACTAGATGTCATTGCATGTGTGTTATTTTCATAAACGACACTGATCCACTAGATGTCATTGCATATGTGTGTTCTTTCCATAAACCACACTGATCCACTGGATGTCATTGCATATGTGTGTTATTTTCCTAAACCACATGGATCTAGTAGATGTCATTGCATGTGTGTTCTTTTTGATAAACCACATGGATCCATTAGATGTCATTGCATGTGTGTTCTTTTCATAAACCACACTGAACCACTAGATGTCATTGCATAGAGAATATCATTTTTGGCCCGAAAGTTGGGGTGCCAGGCAACGCGGTACCCGAGTTCCCGGATATCATCCACGATGACTATAGTTGGCGTGCCAAATACTCAGAGGGTCCTTTTCGGCATGAATTCAACTTTACGTTTCAATACAAAA
Source organism: Avena sativa (assembly GCA_916181665.1). Taxonomy (NCBI): domain Eukaryota; kingdom Viridiplantae; phylum Streptophyta; class Magnoliopsida; order Poales; family Poaceae; genus Avena; species Avena sativa. The sequence goes on along the minus strand of OV702289.1, from coordinate 353,559,286 downwards.
ATCAGGCTAACGGCCGTCAAGTTGGGTCCCCCCTGTCAGCTTTCGCCATTATGTTGCTGCCGTCGTCGCTGCCATGTAGGCTGCCATGTAGGCTTGCAGCGTTGGCGCATGCATCCTTTACGCGTCTGCTTCTTCCTCAGGGGCGGCAATATGTGGTCGCGGCCATGGCACAGAGCTAGGACTTGGACATACCTGCTCGGCCCGTTCTCCTCCCCATCCCGAATCGGAGCTCGCCGTCACCATGACCGCAGCATTGGCACGACGCGGGGACGGGAATTCATTCCCAGGTGAGATCTGTACCCATGCCGACCATGCTCGGTCCTGTTGGTCTCCTCCAGAATCTGAGCTCACTGTCACCATGGTCACACACGCACCAACCACGGCGCCTTCCTCTCCGAACCCCAAAGCCACATCCACCCAGTTCGGCACAACGCCAACAAGGTGAAAATGCATCAAGTTTTCTTCTTGTGATTGTAGAAAAACATGTATGTACCGTGGCCGTAGCATACTCTAACAATGTACACATATATTGTTTACTAGATTTTCATTTGAAATTAGTAGCTCCATGATGACGAAACATAGAGAACCTAAATGGAATGACGATGACGACCATGTTCTGTACTTTACATTGCATCAACAAGTGCTCGCTAACAAAGCAAGTTACCAAGAGAGTGGAGTTCATTAGCCATTGCCAAAAAATATGTGAACAAATCAATGAGCGATTCAATGCAAATAAGCACAGAAAAGCTAGATCCATGTCATCAATCATCAATAGGTGGCACATTCCAGTGATGCGTTCAAATGCGTACACGATGTATCATTTTCTTGAAGTGGTTGTTATCCTGAGCAAAAATGCGTGGTATGCACATTACATTTGTATGTTCTATGGTGCAATTCTGTTGTTATGGGCGTGGAAAGAAAAGCTGGGCTTCACTGAATATTACGCAGTTAGGCCTAACTTAGTCTTACACAAATAAGCACATCTTAGTCTTTACACACATAAGCGTAACTAATGATAAAGATAAAGACAAATGGTTCATCGGATCTGCCGGTATGAGCACTAGGTCCTTGGAGCTGGTGGTATCGTTGGAACGAACCAGAATGCTACGTTTGGCCGTCTTTCATTCTCCTTCAAATAGTATGACCCCACAGATGAGCCAATTGTAGGCCCCCTCCCCCCGACGTGGATTCGGCTCCAGGTCGGATCTGGAGTGTCAACATGATAGGCGCGTGAGTGTGCAGCAAACACACAGTCTGCTATCAACACTGGAAGTGCTGGCACCTCAGCAACAACACCAGCATGTTCTTCCTGGACTCCAGCAGCAGCCTCAGCAGGTATTTCGTCAGCTTCACCAGCAGCAGCATTAGCAAGTATTTCGTCAGCTTCACCAGCAGCAGCATCACCAAGTATTTCGTCAGCTTCACCAGGAGCAGCAGCAGCTAGTTCTTCGTCAGCTCCACCACCACCAACACCACCACCACCAGTAGTAGCAGTAGTAGCAGCAGCATCAGGGGCTAGGGCTGCCTGAGCAATTACAGGTTCAATAGCTCCAGGGGCTCCGACAAAGAAAGGGTAGTTGATCCCAAGAAACATAGATTGTCCCTTCAGATTGTTGACTCTGCTCAAGACTTGCTCTACTGGGTCTTCGGATGGGCATGCGGACCTCGAGAAAACGTGACACCGCAGCGATGGGTATGAAGAAAGTTGTGTCCCCATATGTTCTATTGTATCACCAATGCTGTTTAGTGCTCCCCTGATATGAATCCACAAGAGTTCATCATGCTGCTCCATGTTGTCTCCGAGAGGTGCCAGGAACCAGCGCCGTGTCCCAAGTTCAGCATCTGCTACTGCATCTTCGATGACCGGAGCTGGAATTATGCGCGGGGCTGCGTGGGTACCTACGTGTTACTAACAGTCAGTAAGCAGAATTTTGAATGGGATTTTACATGCTATATGACACCATGACTCACCCCAAATGGACGGGTCCCAAACACGCACGTCGCCGCTAGGTTCAGTGACCGCATAAATATGTTGCGGTCTATACGAAGAGTAGCCGTAGGTGAAGACGGCGTCGACATACTTCTCCGGCCGCAGGAAGTCGTCGCGCAAGACTATCCATTCCTTGTCTTCTGGGCATCTAATGAATGAGATTGCCTTGTCGAACACCGCTAAGAGGTCGTACTCCCAGTTCTTCCACGCCCCCTCTCGCGGTCTATGTGGGATCTGTACCTTCACGAGCTCAAGTTCTGCCATGTTGAACCTGTAAGCGAATTCAAAAATGTGTGGCGGCCACCCCCTGTTGAATGCAGTAATGCCGACACCCTTCAAAGATGGCACTGCAAGTCTCTTCGATCTGTAGCAACTTTTAGAGTCAAAGTACTCCCATCCTGGGATTAAAGGACCAGCCACTCGTCGTTGCCACCCACCTAGTTCTGGTCATCTCTCATTTCCGTCTCTTCTTCTTCCTTGATATTCACCACTACTGATTCCGACCACTTATCCAACAACATCAGTTTTGCATGAATATTCTGCAGAGTTTGTTGTTAGTTGGTACAATCACCTAGCATGGATTCCATTGCAGATACAATTTGACAACTGGACCTTTATATTAAAGTACACAAAATATCGCCTAAATACGAGTGTCTCCTCAGATATCGCCTAAATTGTGCCTGTGTCACTATGAAGATACTCAATATATGGAGTAGGAGCAGAGCCCCCTAGAACAAACTCCGGACGATGATCATAATTAAACAGCTCCGGGCATAACAGCCTTAAATCGTCTAATCTGTTTGTTTTTATTTTAGGAAACAGAATACCACCTAGAGGGCATTCCTTTGCAAAATCGAAATTGACAACTCGTCTATCACCTAAAGTAAGACTGTGTCACTATGAAAATACCAGAATATCAGGTATGAGCAGAGCTTCCGCTATATAGAATAGTCTTAAATGGTTCGATTTGTTCAAACCACGCGTGCACACAACACGTTCGACGAAAGGAACATAGGATTCCGATGAGAGTTCAGCACATATGAATCAATGATATGACTGAACGAATAAGCTAGATACTGGAACTTATGTGGCCATCGTGGTCATCTGGCCATTTGCTGTTATCGGGGTAAAGAAGGCCTGGCATGCCGAATGGTTGTTCGTCCATGTTCTGCATCGTCACGTGGTAGCCAGGGATGCAGCGAGCGAGGCAGCTGGCTGAGATGATTTCCAACTCCGAGGCGATCTTGTGCATGTTCGTGGCGCTGAGGTTCGGCCATCCCCAATCCTCGCGGTAGCGGTCGCCCTGGCCATCCGCGTCGTTGTCGCATGCCTTTCGCTTCAGCCTGCTGCTACCCCAAGCTCTACCAATAGCGGCAAATGGAGTCTGGAATCCGGTGGATTAATGGAGGCGTTGTGATGAGGAGGCGGATGGATTCGAGAGGGGGTGGAATCAGGGATGGGGGCAGTTGTTCTAGTGGGGAGCGAATCTGCAAGGAACCGCTGCCGCTGCCGGTTCTCGTCCGCGTGGAAGAAAAGAATGGGGGGCGTAATTATTGAGGGCGGGCACCGGAACCATCTAAGGAACTGAAAAAATAAATCATAAAAGGGAAATGTGTGGCCTGCCTGTCAGTGAGTGAAGGTCGGCACGCGTAAACGTGCCTACGTTTGAATTGATTCCACCGCATGCAAGTGGCGTAGAACAAATTTTAGGAAGTGCCAGCGTCGACGTGTAAAACCGCCGTTTTTCGCCACCTTCACCCTACTACGAACGGTCGTGCACCATTCCAGATATTGGTAAGGGCGGTTCCAATCTTTCACTTCTCCGTCTCATTTCCTCCTCCACGGCCTCATCGTCTTTCTCCTCCACGGCCTCATCCGTTTCCTCCACCACCGCCTCCGTATCCTTTCCCTCTTGCCTATAGTCATGGATGCTCCAGACCTCCGAAACAACGGCAGGCAAGAAACCGCGCACTTCGACATCGAAGTACATGGCGGGAAGAAGATCGATGTCGTCTACACCACCGACCCTTGGACGGTGAGGAACACTTTGAATAATTTCACAAGTTGGCTGTAGTTCGAAGAAAACAAGTTCATAGGTCTCGACCTCGAGTATAGCCGCGATTGCCGTAGGATCGCCGTAGTGCAACTCTCCATGAAGGGGCACGTCCTCATATACCAGCCTTTTTGCGAGAAGGGGGCTGACGGGCTCTGGTAGACTTTGCTATGTTTTTGTTCCTGAACCGTCTATTTGCAGAAGTTATTGCTATATTATTTGTCTGAATTCATTTTCATGCAGGTGGGGCGAAAGCATTAGGGATCTATTTCATGACTTTCTCGTGAACCAGCACATAACATTTACCAGTGTTGACATCACGAATGATAGTAAACTGCTTGAAAGCCCGATTGTCAACATTAGAATCCCAAAGGAGTGCAGAGTGGACATCCAGAAAATTTACTGGATCCCAGGGACGAAGGGCAGCAAGACCGGGATGGCCGCTCTTGCCTCCGAACTCATAGACCCGTGGTACGCTGACATGAAGGACAGATTGCCGAGATGTTCGTGGAGGCGTCTAGGGCACGATTACTAGGAGGATAAGCCACTTTTTGAACCTAATCTGAAGTACGCTGCAATTGATGGGTATGTTAGCCACAAGCTATACCATCAGATTGTAAAATCTTGTTCCAGGCATTGCATCATTGAACCACCACCAAGGCAGGTTGTTTGTCCCAGATGCCGGATCGTAGATGAATCTACAAACCGAGGCAAGCGACCGAAGGCATCCTGGGATCGGTTGCCTTCTCCAACAGGCTGGGATGTAGACTATTAGTGCATGATTGTTGTGTTTATGAAAACATGTTATTTCATAAGTACACTATAAGAATGAAAACATGTTCATTGCATGTGTGTTCTTTTCCACAAACCACACATGGATCCACCAGTGGTCATTGCATGTGTGTTCTTTCCATAAACCATACATGGATCAACCAGAGTCATTGCATGTGTGTTCTTTCCACAAACCACACATGGATCAACCACTAGAGTCATTGCATGTTTTTTCTTATACTAAAACCACAAACCAGCACTAGAGTCATTGCATGTGTGTTCTTTTCCACAAACCACACATGGATCCACCAGTGGTCATTGCATGTGTGTTCTTTCCACAAACCACATATGGATCAACCACTAGTCATTGCATGTGTATTCTTTCCACAAACCACACATGGATCAACCACTCGAGTCATTGCATGTTTGTTCTTATACTAAAACCACAAACCAGCACTAGAGTCATTGTATGTGTGTTCTTTTCCACAAACCACACATGGATCCACCAGTAGAGTCATTGCATGTGTGTTCTTTCCACAAACCACATATGGATCAACCAGAGTCATTGCATGTGTGTTCTTTCCACAAACCACACATGTGGACCCATTACAGTCATTACATGTGTGTTATTTCCACAAACCACACATGGATAAACCACTAGAGTCATTGCATGTGTGTTCTTTCCACAAACCACATATGGATCAACCACTAGAGTCATTGCATGTGTGTACTTATACTAAAACCAACACTAGAGTCATTGCATGTGTGTTCTTTTAACAAACCACACATGGATCAACCACTAGAGTCATTGCATGTGTGTTATTTCCACAAACAAATATGGATCAACCACTAGAGTCATTGCATGTGTGTTCTTATAATAAAACCAACATGGATCCACCAGTGGTCATTGCATGTGTGTTCTTTCCACAAACCACACATGGATCAACCACTACAGTCATTGCATGTGTGTTATTTCCACAAACCACACATGGATCAACCACTAGAGTCATTGCATGTGTGTTCTTATACTAAAACCACAAACCAGTACTAGAGTCATTGCATGTGTGTTCTTTTCCACAAACCACACATGGATCCACCAGTGGTCATTGGATGTGTGTTCTTTCCACAAACCACATATGGATCAACCAGAGTCATTGCATGTGTGTTCTTTCCACAAACCACACATGGATCAACCACTAGAGTCATTGCATGTCTGTTATTTCAACAAACCACACAAGGATCAACCACTAGAGTCATTGCATGTGTGTTCTTATACTAAAACCACAAACCAGTACTAGAGTCATTGCATGTGTGTTCTTATACTAAAACCACAAACCAGTACTAGAGTCATTGCGTGTGTGTTCTTTTCCACAAACCACACATGGATCCACCAGTGGTCATTGCATGTGTGTTCTTTCCACAAACCACATATGGATCAACCAAAGTCATTGCATGTGTGTTCTTTCCACAAGCCACACATGGATCAACCACTAGAGTCATTGCATGTTTATTCTTATACTAAAACCACAAACCAGCACTAGAGTCATTGCATGTGTGTTCTTTTCCACAAACCACACATGGATCCACCAGTGGTCATTTGTAACACCCTCGAATCGGCCCTATGCAAGTTTTAGCCCTTTCCTTCAAACCCGCATAGAAACGATTCAAGGACGCCCACCAGGCACTTTCGTGTGGGTGGAAAACAAAGTAATACCATTACACAACAGTCCTCGATGGGACCCATAGAACAGATATATATACATGAGCGACTCAACGAGTCAAGAATACAGATATACAATACAAAGATCCAAATCACCTTGAAAACATTACAGCGTCCGAGTACGGACAAGATGCAAATGGGGCTAAGAGCCCTGAAGAATAACCAATGGCGTCCATAACCCTGCCCAGGCCAAGCCAGAAAGGTAACCCTGCTAACGACGTCGATCTCAAACCCGCTAAAACAAAAGGGGTGCCGACAGAGGGCAAAGGAAAAAGAGGAGCGTCAGTACTGAGGCCAGTACATGGCGAGGCTAGAATTCGGCGGTTCTCGCCTACATAGGTATGGTGGACTAAAGCGGCAGCGCAGCATGCACTAAACAACCTATAGAGACTTGATTAACTGTCGGCTATTAGAGAGAGATAAGAAAGACCTATTCGGAACCAACCTTATACTAACACCAATCATACCCATCCTGGTATTTCCCCCTCGAGACCTAACGAGGAAGTCAAACCGAGGAACTCACACAGTTGGCAGTTTTATTCATTCCATTATAGTTGAAGCACTTACTAGTCAGATATAGATAGTATGAGTCATCCTGATTGCATATGTAGTGGGCAGTTTTAGTTAACCATTCCGTTGTGGTTGCAGTACTTACTAGTCAGATACAATTAGCATGTGACATCCCAAACCCAGTAGTTGTGGGCACTTTTATTTCATTCCATTGGAGTTGCGATACTTACTAGGCAGGTATAACATGACACGATACACACCAGTTCCACCAGTTGTTGGCACTTTTATTATCCATTCCATTATAGTGAAGCTGATTACTAGTCACATATTAAGTCAAATTTATAGCACTACTTTAGTTATGCTTGTCTATGATCGAGATACTGTGCTCCAAGTCATCCATAACCGCGGACACGGCTTTCATAAAGATTTACCCTGCAGGGGTGCACAAATAGCAACACACACATGATCAACCTCGGAAAAAACAAATCAAAACCCAACGAGGCTTTCACGACAAAGCAATCACATGATTCATAAATCATTTTAGGGGGCCACCCCATTAAGCTACCCACAACGAAGTTGGCCGGCTTCGAGACGGACCCAAGGTTTGTGCCAATGGGTATAAACGACTGGGAACCTGAAAGTGTGACTGGGCTTGTCGATACCGCGAAAACACTCTGCAATCCTAAATAGTACAAGTGCTCCACGCACAATCTTAAATAAAGCAGTGAAGCATGGCATAAGTACAGGATAGTAATAAAGCTCCAAACTACTTTGTGGCCCCAAGAAATAAGAATGAATCAAGCTCTGGCTAAAGGGATTCATGGTCCCATATGCGGATAGTGCGATAGTCAAGGAATAGGTATCAAGTACTCGGGGTCCTACGGGACACAAGTGAGCGTGGAAGAACCAAATAACATCTATTGCCCACCGATGCCTCTGCATTATTTATATCTATTTCTAGCAATTTAATAGTTGTATTTAAAGTCATGATCATCTCCACCATTAAGCATCTCCACCATTAAGCATGTGCCAACCTTCCAATAACGGTGGAACAACAACGACGCGAAGCAGCACACGAGCAAGCAACTACAACTCGCAAGGCCAACTATTTTTCAAACAATAGGCAATAGGATGTGTCCAAGGCAATATAAAGGCTGCAAGGGATATATCTGGTACGGAACACTAAAGCATCGCGACACAGATAACAATAGATCAATAGGAGGAAATAAAAACTATAAATGCAAAATAGGTAGAAGGGGGAAGAATGCTCGCCTGGGAAGCACTGCCGAAGATACATTATCCGAAGAACTTGTCGATACTCGCATCAACTCATCGGCCTAATCCGCGAAGAGGCAAACACTAGAAGAAACACCGGATGCAATATTTAATGCTACGACAGAAGAATCGGCATGTTCATGGTATGATGCAGATGCGGTGCAATTAGGCAGTACTAAGCGGAACCGGGGTCCCGAAAATTAATTAATAGGTTCCAGTTATTTAGATACCCCGCCATTTAAATGTTTTCTTAACAAGGCAAAACATGGTATCGGTTCTCTACACAAATTTAAATGGAGTCCGGAATAAGACTAGAATAGCCCGCATATAGACTCCATATTTAATTTAGGTGAATCGACTATTTAACCCAACCCACCATATGACATGTATGCAAGCATGATGATTTAATGATGTGATAGGTATATGTCATATTATAAAAATAGAGGCTTAAGGCACACAACTGGGTTCGGAAGATCTTGGGTTCCGGGGTTTCGGGGTTCGGTCTCAGGGTTGACGGGAACGGCGAGGTTCGGATACGCGATGGAGAACTTGTCGTGTCGTGACGGAGAACTTGGGTTCCAAGCGGTCGATCTTGCTGTCGATGGCGAACTTGAATGGATCGGGTACCGGTGGTCTTCGGGTCCGTGTAGACGGTCATGGCGTCCAGGATGAAGAACTTGGCGTTCCGTGTCGGCGATCTTGGCGGTCATCGGAAGTACTCGACGATGTCTCCATGTTGCAGTCTCGACTTCGGATCGAGGCTTCGGGGTTCCATTCGGCGTTGTTGGCACTCGGAAGAACTTGTCGGGGTTCTTGGCTTCGGGATCGGGGTCTTCGGGTTCTGAAAGGAGAACATGGCAGTCTCGGCGTCCATGAAGAAGATCATGTCGTCCTCGGATTCTATCTCGCTTGTCGTTGTCAGACTTGAACCTTAGTGCCACCAGTTCGTCGCTTTTGTTCGGGTCGGCGTCGATCTCACGCTAACAGTAACAACTCCAGATCAACCATGCTACTACACCCACATACCTATTGTGGTTCACCAACGTCCACATCAACTGAAGCCACGCGACGACAACATATAGAGGAGGTCGCGAGACGACGGCGGTGCCAAGCAGAGGCAGAGGCCGGCGATGCGGCACGACCGGAGGAGGTCGAGGCGGGAACTGCAAGGACGGCGAGGAGCAGAGGCCACGGCAAGGCAGAGGTCGGGCGCGCAGAAGGGAACCAGAAGGGCGGCCGTGATTGGCTCAATGTCGTAGGGGCTCGGGCTCCTGAGACTGCAGGCGGACGCCGACGACACATGGACACGGGTGGCACGCTCGGGGCGGTGGCCGGAGAGGAGCAGACGCTGAGAGGAGGGCGAGGACGATGGCCGGCGCCGAGGACGCGCAGAGGGATGACGGCGAGGTGCTGGAAGCAGAGCCGAGAGGCATAGAGGCGGAGGTCGCTCGTGGCGATGGAAATGGTGGGGATGCGGGCGTCGACGGAGCGAGAGGCGGAGATCAAGCGACGCGGGGCGTCGTGCTCGAAGGGGCACTGGCGGAGTCGGCTGAACCGGGAGAAGGGGCCACGGCGGCGGAGCAGAGAAGGTGGGGCGCCCGGCGGCCTGGAGACGGCGCACAGAGGAGCTCCGGCGAGGTCGAGCGCGCAGAGGCGGCGGCGCCATGATGGGGATTGAGGGCGACGAGAGGGCTCTGGTCGGGGAAGCCGACGATGGGCTCTGTGGGCAAAGGCGGTCGCTCGGGTTGGGGAGAGGACCGAGGCGAGGGAGCGGATCGCGAGGTGGTGGGGTGCGGCCTCGGGATCGCGTGCGGGATCGGGATCCCGTGCACGGGGCTTGGGCGCGTGCGTGTGTACGCGGCGGTGGTTATCACGATGCGTGGGGGTTGGTGAGCGGGGCGGGTATCACGGGGAGAGAGAGGGAGCAGGTCGGGCTCGCGAGCGGAGGAAAATGCGTCGCAACGTGTCGGTGTGCCGCTGCACTGCGTCTGCGTGCGTGCGATGGTGGCGTGGCGGGCAGGGAGTGGCCTGGGTGAGGTGGCGTGTGGGGCTGGCGACGATGGGAGCGGGCGGGAGAAAAAGGAGGCGCGCGCGGGGGAGTACGGCAGGAGGCGACCAGGATGGTTGGGGAGATGTGTATGTGGCGGCGGCAGGTGTGGGATTGGCGTGCGGTGTGGGGTGTGTGTGGGTAGGTAGGATAGATTAGGGTTTGGGTGTTTTGGGGGGTGGCCGGCTGGACCGGTTCGGGCCTGGTTCGGCTGCCCCCTAAAAATAATATAAAATTTTATTTATTAAAAACGAGGCGTTTGTAATCCGTTTTTAGACGAAACAAAATAATCCAGAGACCCGGGTTTTTAATTTGAAATAGAGGCGGGGTATTTAGAAAACCAAAACTAGGCTTTTCGAAAATAGTTTTAGGCAAAACCATGCATGATGATGGCGATGCTCAAATGCAATGTGGCATGATGACATGAGCATGCGGTCATGATGATGCAGTGCATAAAAACACAGCGATTTTCTAGTAGTGGTTTTAGCGGGATACCACATCATTGCCTGGGTGTTCTTTCCACAAACCACATGTGGACCCATTACAGTCATTGCATGTGTGTTAGTTCCACAAACCACACATGGATCAACCACTAGAGTCATTGCATATGTGTTATTTCCACAAACCACACATGGATCAACCACTAGAGTCATTGCATGTTTGTTCTTATACTAAAACCAACACTAGAGTCATTGCATGTGTGTTCTTTTCACAAACCACACATGGAGCAACCACTAGAGTCATTGCATGTGTGTTATTTCCACAAACAAACATGGATCAACCACTAGAGTCATTGCATGTGTGTTCTTTTCCACAAACCATATATGGATCCACCAGTGGTCATTGCATGTGTGTTCTTTCCACAAACCACACATGGATCAACCACTAGAGTCATTGCATGTGTGTTATTTCCACAAACCACACATGGATCAACCAGAGTCATTGCATGTGTGTTCTTTTCATAAACCACACATGGATCAACCACTAGAGTCACTGCATGTGTGTTATTTCCACAAACAAACATGGATCAACCACTAGAGTCATTGCATGTGTGTTCTTTTCCACAAACCACACATGGATCCACCAGTGGTCATTGCATGTGTGTTCTTTCCACAAACCACACATGGATCAACCACTAGAGTCATTGCATGTGTGTTCTTTCCACAAACCACACCTGGATCCACCAGTGGTCATTGCATGTGAGTTATTTCCACAAACCACACATGGATCAACCACTAGAGTCATTGCATGTGTGTTCTTATACTAAAACCACAAACCAGTACTAGAGTCATTGCATGTGTGTTCTTACACTAAAACCAACATGGATCCACCAGTGGTCATTGCATGTGTGTTCTTTCCACAAACCACACATGGATCAACCACTAGAGTCATTGCATATGTGTTATTTCCACAAACCACACATGGATCAACCACTAGAGTCATTGCATGTGTGTTCTTATACTAAAACCACAAACCAGTACTAGAGTCATTGCATGTGTGTTCTTTTCCTCAAACCACACATGAATCCACCAGTGGTCATTGCATGTGTGTTCTTTCCACAAACCACACATGGATCAACCAGAGTCATTGCATGTGTGTTCTTTCCACAAACCACACATGGATCAACCACTAGAGTCATTGCATGTTTGTTCTCATACTAAAACCACAAACCAGTACTAGAGTCATTGCATGGGTGTTCTTATACTAAAACCACAAACCAGTACTAGAGTCATTGCATGTGTGTTCTTTTCCACAAACCACACATGGATCCACCAGTGGTCATTGCATGTGTGTTCTTTCCACAAACCACACATGGATCAACCACTAGAGGCATTGCATGTGTGTTCTTTCCACAAACCACACATGGATCCACCATTGGTCATTGCATGTGTGTTATTTCCACAAACCACACATGGATCAACCACTAGAGTCATTGCATGTGTGTTCTTATACTAAAACCACAAACCAGTACTAGAGTCATTGCATGTGTGTTCTTGTACTAAAACCACAAACCAGTACTAGAGTCATTGCATGGTGTGTTCTTTTCCACAAACCACACATGGATCCACCAGTGGTCATTGCATGTGTGTTCTTTCCACAAACCACACATGGATCAACCACTAGAGTCATTGCATGTGTGTTCTTTCCACAAACCACACATGGATCCACCAGTGGTCATTGCATGTGTGTTATTTCCACAAACCACACATGGATCAACCACTAGAGTCATTGCATGTGTGTTCTTATACTAAAACCACAAACCAGTACTAGAGTCATTGCATGTGTGTTCTTACACTAAAACCAACATGGATCCACCAGTGGTCATTGCATGTGTGTTCTTTCCACAAACCACACATGGATCAACCACTAGAGTTATTGCATATGTGTTATTTCGACAAACCACACATGGATCAACCACTAGAGTCATTGCATGTGTGTTCTTATACTAAAACACAAACCAGTACTAGAGTCATTGCATGTGTGTTCTTTTCCACAAACAACACATGAATCGACCAGTGGTCATTGCATGTGTGTTCTTTCCACAAACCACACATGGATCAACCAGAGTCATTGCATGTGTGTTATTCCACAAACCAGACATGGATAAACCGCTAGAGTCATTGCATGTTTGTTCTTATAGTAAAACCACAAACCAGCACTAGAGTCATTGCATGTGTGTTCTTTTCCACAAACCACTCATGGATCCACTAGTGGTCATTGCATGTGTGTTCTTTCCACAAACCACATATGGATCAACGAGAGTCATTGCGTGTGGGTTCTTTCCACAAACCACACATGTGGACCCACTAGAGTCATTGCATGTGTGTTATTTCCACAAACCACACATGGATCAACCACTAGAGTCATTGCATATGTGTTATTTCCCTAAACCACACATGGATCAACCACTAGAGTCATTGCATGTGAGTTCTTATACTAAAACCAACACTAGAGTCATTGCAGGTGTGTTCTTTTCACAAACCACACATGGATCAACCACTAGTGTCATTGCATGTGTGTTATTCCCACAAACAAACATGGATCAACCACTAGAGTCATTGCATGTGTGTTCTTTTCCACAAACCACACATGGATCCACCAGTGGTCATTGCATGTGTGTTCTTTCCACAAACCACACATGGATCAACCACTAGAGTCATTGCATGTGTGTTCTTTCCACAAACCACACATGGATCAACCACCTGATTCATTGCATGTTTGTTCTTATACTAAAACCACAAATTAGACTAGAGTCATTGCATGTGTGTTCTTTTCCACAAACCACACATGGATCTACTAGTGGTCATTGCATGTGTGTTCTTTCCACAAACCACATATGGATCAACCACTAGTCATTGCATGTGTGTTCTTTCCGCAAACCACACATGGATCAACCACTAGAGTCATTGCATGTTTGTTCTTATACTAAAACCACAAACCAGCACTAGAGTCAGTGCATGTGTGTTCTTTTCCACAAACCACACATGGATCCACCACTAGAGTCATTGCATGTGTGTTCTTTCCACAAACCACATATGGATCAACCAGAGTCATTGCATGTGTGTTCTTTCCACAAACCACACATGTGGACCCACTAGAGTCATTGCATGTGTGTTATTTCCACAAACCACACCTGGATCAACAACTAGAGTCATCGCGTATGTGTTATTTCCACAAACCACACATGGATCAACCACTAGAGTCAATGCATGTGTGTTCTTATACTAAAACCAACACTAGAGTCATTGCATGTGTGTTCTTTTCACAAACCACACATGGATCAACCACTAGAGTCATTGCATGTGTGTTATTTCCAGAAACAAACATGGATCAACAACTAGAGTCATTGCATGTGTGTTCTTTTCCACAAACCACACATGGATCAACTAGTGGTCATTGCATGTGTGTTCTTTCCACAAACCACACATGGATCAACCACTAGAGTCACTGCATGTGTGTTATTTCCACAAACAAACATGGATCAACCACTAGAGTCATTGCATGTGTGTTCTTACACTAAAACCAACATGGATCCACCAGTGGTCATTGCATGTGTGTTCTTTCCACAAACCACACATGGATCAACCACTAGAGTCATTGCATGAGTGTTATTTCCACAAACCACACATGGATCAACCACTAGAGTCATTGCATGTGTGTTCTTATACTAAAACCACAAACCAGTACTAGAGTCATTGCATGTGTGTTCTTTTCCACAAACCACATATGGATCAACCAGTGGTCATTGCATGTGTGTTCTTTCCACAAACCACACATGGATCAGCCACTAGAGTAATTGCATGTTTGTTCTTATACTAAAACCACAACCGAGCACTAGAGTCATTGCATGTGTGTTCTTTTCCACAAACCACACATGGATCCACCAGTGGTCATTGCATGTGTGTTCTTTCCACAAACCACATATGGATCAACCAGAGTCATTGCATGTGTGTTATTTCCACAAACCACACATGGATCAACCACTAGAGTCATTGCATGTTTGTTCTTATAGTAAAACCACAAACCAAGACTAGGGTCATTGCATGTGTATTCTTTTCCACAAACCACACATGGATCCACTAGTTGTCATTGCATGTGTGTTCTTTCCACAAACCACATATGGATCAACGAGAGTCATTGCATGTGGTTCTTTCCACAAACCACACATGTGGACCCACTAGAGTCATTGCATGTGTGTTATTTCCACAAACCACACATGGATCAACCACTAGAGTCATTGCATATGTGTTACTTCCACAAACCACACATGGATCAACCACTAGAGTCATTACATGTGTGTTCTTATACTAAAACCAACACTAGTCATTGCATGTGTGTTCTTTTCAGAAACCACACATGGATCAACCAATAGAGTCATTGCATGTGTGTTATTCCCTCAAATAAACATGGATCAACCACTAGAGTCATTGCATGTGTGTTCTTTTCCACAAACCACACATGGATCAACCACTAGAGTCATTGCATGTGTGTTCTTATACTAAAACCACAAACCAGTACTAGAGTCATTACATGTGTGTTCTTTTCCACAAACCACACATGGATCCACCAGTGGTCATTGCATGTGTGTTCTTTCCACAAACCACACATGGATCAACCACTAGAGTCATTACATGTGTGTTCTTTCCACAAAGCACACATGGATCAACCACTAGAGTCATTGCATGTGTGTTCTTATACTAAAACCACAAACCAGTACTAGAGTCATTACATGTGTGTTCTTTTCCACAAACCACACATGGATCCACCAGTGGTCATTGCATGTGTGTTCTTTCCACAAACCACACATGGATCAACCAGAGTCATTGCATGTGTGTTCTTTCCACAAACCAGACATGGATCAACCACTAGAGTCATTGCATGTTTGTTCTTATACTAAAACCACAAACCAGCACTAGAGTCATTGCATGTGTGTTCTTTTTCACAAACCAGACATGTATCTACCAGTGGTCATTGCATGTGTGTTCTTTCCAGAAACCACATATGGATCAACCACTAGTCATTGCATGTGTGTTCTTTCCACAAACTACACATGGATCAACCACTAGAGTCATTGCATGTGTGTTCTTATACTACAACCACAAACCAGTACTAGAGTCATTGCATGTGTATTCTTACACTAAAACCAACATGGATCCACCAGTGGTCATTGCATGTGTGTTCTTTACACAAACCACACATGGATCAACCACTAGAGTCATTGCATATGTGTTATTTCGACAAACCACACATGGATCAACCACTAGAGTCATTGCATGTGTGTTCTTATACTAAAACCACAAACCCAGTACTAGAGTATTTGCATGTGTGTTCTTTTCCACAAACAACACATGAATCGACCAGTGGTCATTGCATGTGTGTTCTTTCCACAAACCACACATGGATCAACCAGAGTCATTGCATGTGTGTTCTTTCCACAAACCACACATGGATCAACCACTAGAGTCATTGCATGTTTGTTCTTATACTAAAACCACAAACCAGCACTAGAGTCATTGCATATGTGTTCTTTTCAACAAACCACACATGGATCCACCAGTGGTCATTGCATGTGTGTTCTTTCCACAAACCACATATGGATCAACCAGAGTCATTGCATGTGTGTTATTCCACAAACCAGACATGGATCAACCGCTAGAGTCATTGCATGTTTGTTCTTATAGTAAAACCACAAACCAGCACTAGAGTCATTGCATGTGTGTTCGTTTCCACAAACCACACATGGATCCACTAGTGGTCATTGCATGTATGTTCTTTCGACAAACCACATATGGATCAACGAGAGTCATTGCGTGTGGGTTCTTTCCACAAACCACACATGTGGACCCACTAGAGTCATTGCATGTGTGTTATTTCCTCAAACCACACATGGATCAACCACTAGAGTCATTGCATATGTGTTATTTCCACAAACCACACATGGATCAACCACTAGAGTCATTGCATGTCTGTTATTATACTAAAACCAACACTAGAGTCATTGCAGGTGTGTTCTTTTCACAAACCACACATGGATCAACCACTAGTGTCATTACATGTGTGTTATTCCCACAAACAAACATGGATTAACCACTAGAGTCATTGCATGTGTGTTCTTTTCCACAAACCACACATGGATCCACCAGTGGTCATTGCATGTGTGTTCTTTCCACAAACCACACATGGATCAACCACTAGAGTCATTGCATGTGTGTTATTTCCACAAACAAATATGGATCAACCACTAGAGTCATTGCATGTGTGTTCTTATAATAAAACCAACATGGATCCACCAGTGGTCATTGCATGTGTGTTCTTTCCACAAACCACACATGGATCAACCACTACAGTCATTGCATGTGTGTTATTTCCACAAACCACACATGGATCAACCACTAGAGTCATTGCATGTGTGTTCTTATACTAAAACCAACACTAGAGTCATTGCATGTGTGTTCTTTTCACAAACCACACATGGATCAACCAGTAGAGTCATTGCATGTGTGTTATTTCCAGAAACAAACATGGATCAACCACTAGAGTCATTGCATGTGTGTTCTTTTCCATAAACCACACATGGATCAACTAGTGGTCATTGCATGTGTGTTCTTTCCACAAACCGCACATGGATCAACCAGTAGAGTCATTACATGTGTGTTCTTTCCACAAACCACACATGGATCAACCACTAGATTCATTGCATGTGTGTTCTTACACAAAAACCAACATGGATCCACCAGTGGTCACTGCATGTGTGTTCTTTCCACAAACCACACATGGATCAACCACTAGAGTCATTGCATGTGTGTTATTTCCACAAACCACACATGGATCAACCACTAGAGTCATTGCATGTGTCTTCTAATACTAAAACCAGAAAGCAGTACTAGAGTCATTGCATGTGTGTTCTTTTCCACAAACCACACGTGGGTCAATCACTAGAGTAATTGCATGTTTGTTCTTATACTAAAACCACAAACGAGCACTAGAGTCATTGCATGTGTGTTCTTTTCCACAAACCACACATGGATCCACCAGTGGTCATTGCATGTGTGTTCTTTCCACAAACCACATATGGATCAACCAGTCATTGCATGTGTGTTATTTCCACAAACCACACATGGATCAACCACTAGAGTCATTGCATGTTTGTTCTTATAGTAAAACCACAAACCAAGACTAGAGTCATTGCATGTGTATTCTTTTCCACAAACCACACATGGATCCAGTAGTTGTCATTGCATGTGTGTTCTTTCCACAAACCACATATGGATCAACGAGAGTCATTGCATGTGGGTTCTTTCCACAAACCACACATGTGGACCCACTAGAGTCATTGCATGTGTGTTATTTCCACAAACCACACATGGATCAACCACTAGAGTCATTGCATATGTGTTACTTCCACAAACCACACATGGATCAACCACTAGAGTCATTACATGTGTGTTCTTATACTAAAACCAACACTAGTCATTGCAGGTGTGTTCTTTTCACAAACCACACATGGATCAACCACTAGAGTCATTGCATGTGTGTTATTCCCACAAATAAACATGGATCAACCACTAGAGTCATTGCATGTGTGTTCTTTTCCACAAACCACACATGGATCCACCAGTGGTCATTGCTTGTGTGTTCTTTCCACAAACCACACATGGATCAACCACTAGAGTCATTACATGTGTGTTCTTTCCACAAACCACACATGGATCAACCACTAGAGTCATTGCATGTGTGTTCTTATACTAAAACCACAAACCAGTACTAGAGTCATTGCATGTGTGTTCTTTTCCACAAACCACACATGGATCCACCAGTGGTCATTGCATGTGTGTTCTTTCCACAAACCACACATGGATCAACCAGAGTCATTGCATGTGTGTTCTTTCCACAAACCACACATGGATCAACCACTAGAGTCATTGCATGTTTGTTCTTATACTAAAACCACAAACCAGCACTAGAGTCATTGCATGTGTGTTCTTTTCCACAAACCACACATGGATCCACCACTAGAGTCATTGCATGTGTGTTCTTTCCACAAACCACATATGGATCAACCAGAGTCATTGCATGTGTGTTCTTTCCACAAACCACACATGTGGACCCACTAGAGTCATTGCATGTGTGTTATTTCCACAAACCACACATGGATCAACCACTAGAGTCATTGCATATGTGTTATTTCCACAAACCACACATGGATCAACCACTGGAGTCATTGCATGTGTGTTCTTATACTAAAACCAACACTAGAATCATTGCATGTGTGTTCTTTTCACAAACCACACATGGATCAACCACTAGAGTCATTGCATGTGTGTTATTTCCACAGACAAATATGGATCAACCACTAGAGTCATTGCATGTGTGTTGTTTTCCACAAACCACACATGGATCCACCAGTGATCATTGCATGTGTGTTCTTTCCACAAACCACACATGGATCAACCACTAGAGTCATTACATGTGTGTTCTTTCCACAAACCACACATGCATCAACCAATAGTGTCATTGCATGTGTGTTCTTGTACTAAAACCACAAACCAGTACTAGAGTCATTGCATGTGTGTTCTTTTCCACAAACCACACATGGATCCACCAGTGGTCATTGCATGTGTGTTCTTTCCACAAACCACACATGGATCAACCACTAGAGTCATTACATGTGTGTCCTTTCCACAAACCACACATGGATCAACCACTAGAGTCACTACATGTGTGTTCTTATACTAAAACCACAAACCAGCACTAGAGTCATTGCATGTGTGTTCTTTTCCACAAACCACACATGGATCCACGAGTGGTCATTGCATGTGTGTTCTTTCCACGAACCACATATGGATCAGCCACTATTCATTGCATATGTGTTCTTTCCACAAACCACACATGGATCAACCACTAGAGTCATTGCATGTTTGTTCTTATACTAAAACCACAAACCAGCACTAGAGTCATTGCATGTGTGTTCTTTTCCACAAACCACACATGGATCCACCAGTGGTGATTGCATGTGTGTTCTTTCCACAAACCACATATGGATCAACCACTAGAGTCATTGCATGTTTGTTCTTATACTAAAACCACAAACCAGCACTAGAGTCATTAAATGTGTGTTCTTTTCCACAAACCACATATGGATCCACCACTAGAGTCATTGCATGTGTGTTCTTTCCACAAACCACATATGGATCAACCAGAGTCATTTCATGTGTGTTCTTTCCACAAACCACACATGGATCAACCACTAGAGTCATTGCATGTGTGTTATTTCCACAAACCACACATGGATCACCAATAGAGTCATTGCATGTGTGTTATTTCCACAAACCACACATGGATCAACCACTAGAGTCATTGCATATGTGTTATTTCCACAAACCACACATGGATCAACCACTAGAGTCATTGCATGTTTGTTCTTATACTAAAACCACAAACCAGCACTAGAGTCATTGCATGTGTGTTCTTTTCCACAAACCACACATGGATCCACCACTGGAGTCATTGCATGTGTGTTCTTTCCACAAACCACATATGGATCAACCAGAGTCATGTCATGTGTGTTCTTTCCACAAACCACACATGTGGACCCACTAGAGTCATTGCATGTGTGTTATTTCCACAAACCACACATGGATCAACCACTAGAGTCATTGCATGTGTGTTATTTCCACAAACCATACATGGATCAACCACTAGAGTCATTGCATGTGTGTTATTTCCACAAACCACACATGGATCCATTTGAGTCATTTCATGCTTGTTCTTATACTAAAACTAGCACTGCCCCCAATGGATCCACCATTAGACCGAGTCTTCTAGAAGGCACGCCATAACACAGTTGTTCTGCTTGACGATTGTTACATACCGTTCGATTGGGGCGCTTGGACGATTGGGATGGTCTTCGTGAGAGCAATCCTCGAGTAGGCTGTTGTGCGGCATGATTGGCCATGCTTGCTCTGGACAAACTGGCATGTTGCGAGTGTTACGACTCACGAGTTCAATGGGCCATATCCCAGTGTCACGTCCCCGTTACTTCTCTTCCGCCTCGTACTTCTCTTCCTTCCCCTTGAAGCCACTTTCCCCACTTCACTTCCATCCTGCCGTAGCTGCAAGCCGACGACATCCACCAATTCTCCGGTCGCTACCTTCATGGTAAGAAATCATTTTACAAGCTTTTGAACTTATCCTACACATTCCTGCTATTCGCCAATCTAACTGCTGATCTTTTTTCTGATTTCTCGACGAACTTCAGTTGTGGCAGATGTGGGAGCCCAAGAATCTGGAGATCCTCGCGCGCAACTTCGCAGTGGCGTTCCCGCTCATGTGCTCCCACCCAGGATGCTTTCGCCATTACTCCTATCGCGAGCTCCCGCTCCACGAGCTCGCGTGCCCGCACGGCGCGTGCGCCTGCACGGAGCCGGGCTGCAACTACACCGGCCCGCCGGCAGAGCTCGTCATCCACCTTGCAAATGGGCACTTGATCGAAGTGATTAGGAACTCGTATGGGCAAGCCCAACTTCTCCAAGAGCAGGTGCCGTTCAATGACTCGGCACGCCGCCTGCTAATTTTCCAGGGGGACGGCTCTGTTTTCGTCCTGACCATCACCGTCGGTGTTCCGGGAACCAGAGCCAGGCCCACCGTCGTGGGTGCCATATGCGTCAGGTCGGTTTCATGCGCCTAGCCTGTATACATGGTGCGCATGGGCGAACACCCAGCCGCCGTCGTCGGATAGCATTCTTGTGCTAGCCGAGGTGCCGAGCTGCCCGACTCCGCGGGAGGTGGAGTATGTGGACCTAAGGTCGATCGTATGCGTGCCATCTCAATACCTTGTCGGTGCTAGACTGAACAGGCAGATGCATTTCTACATTTGTATCGAGAAGACCGACAGACAAATGTAGTACTTGTGCTGTCGTTACTGTTAGACTTAAGCGATGCTTCTCACGGGCTTAGAGCATACGTGTTGTGCGAATGTACCCCAGTTGTAGTTTTCAGTACTCCTTAATACTTCGACGAGTTATTATATTGATCCAATCAGCTTGTTGTTGTCACATTGCAAAGTCTGCTTGCTCTGGACAGACCGGCAATACCATGTGCTCCCGCTCCCACATGTCAGTGTCACGTGTTCCGAGGGCCCACCTGCCAGTGTCCTTCCCCTCGAAGCCACTGTCCCAACTTCTCTTCCATCCTGCCACTCCCGTCCGATGGTTGTAATCTGATGATATTCGTTGGATTATTTACAAGTAATCTACGTTGATAATGCAACATGCAAATGGCACAGACACAATTTCTAAAGTGGAAGCACTCACCGGCTGCTATTGCACACATTTCTTAATATAGCTCGAAAAACACATTACAATAATTGTACTCGCATTAAACACAACCGAAATTGCAACCATCCTAAACAACATCTAAACCCACATCACACAGTTGTCATCGGAGTCCACCTCAATTGGTGACACCGTCGTGCCCTTCCCGGCGACATCCACTACCGCCCGTGGCTTGCCCTTCGCCAAGGAGGCAACAATGGCGTTCTGCACAGCTTCGTCCCCATCGCCCTCCACATCGGAATCGACAATGACGAAGGTGACGGGGTTGGCGTGGACCGAACGCCGCTGCGCATGGCGGCTACTGCTCGAGGTCGACGCCGCATCAGTCCTTCTACAGGTAGGAGGGGCCGAGCTCGCATACATAGCGTCTTCGCTCCTCTCAAGAAACCATGGCCATTTGATACTGCGACGGTAGGATCTTGGGGTGGATCCGCCACGGCAAGCCCTACCTAAAGCGGTGGAGCGAATGGATCTGCCGGCGCGAGCCATGACAAGTTCCTAGGAGGGAGTAAGATTGTGGGCCAAGCGTGTCTGGTTCCTGAGCAAGACCTCCCAGTGATATGTACGCGGGCAAGGTACCAAAAAATTTCATCCAATGCGCGCGACAGGGCTTTTGAACCACGAAGGTGCGAGTTTCTTTTGACAAGTCCACACGGTAGGTCCCCCACCTGTCAGCCGAATGTGGACGGTAGGATTCTGCCCGAGTTATTAAGTAGGGATAAATCACGCTTCACCACTACCCTGACATCCAAAGGCTCCTCTTTCTTCTGCCATCGCTCCCCTCGCTCATGGCTCGCAACTCGTGCAACTCGTCTCGAGCGGATCAGGGTCGGCTCAACGCCGTCAGGCGGGTGCCCCCATCAGGTACCGGAGGGCGCCCTACGATTACTACCCCGATATGCTGTGTTTGTGTGGTGAGAAGATGTCGAGATGGATTTCGTGGACCGACGAAAATACAGCAGGAAAATTCAGCAACTACAACATCAGAGCGGTAAGTTCCTACTGTAGGTACAATGGTAACCCGGATCCGGAAAGCGTAATGTAATTATTGTTTTTGTTTCCTTCGATCTACTATGCAAGAAGGGAGGGGGACTGGCTATGACAAGTTTGTGTGGATCGAAAAGCCACTGACAGGTTTTCACAAAGAGCTTGTTCAGGATCTGCGTGATGCTGTGTGGGACAAGAAAGAGGAGATTCGTGCGATGGAGCGAGAGATCCAGGAGCTTCGCCAGGTGCAGGGGAGGCAGGGGCAGGGAGGTGGTGAGACAGACGGGCTCAAGATTAGGCCAGATAGTGGACACAATTTCCTCATTATTTGGGCATTATCTGTTGCATTTGCAGTTTATGTTGCCATGTCGTTGTCCAGCAGCTGAAATAAGTTGCTGCTTCATGGAGTGTAGCGGCCAACTTAAGAAATTGTTTTCCAGCCCAGAAACTTATCATAAGTGTAATGCCAACAGCAGGGATTTATTAAGCGCCTATAAATAAATCATGTCTGTGCCCCTAACACCCATCGATTTTGGAGAGGATTTAACCGCTCAGCTATCGCGATTGTTTAGATAGTAGTGGCACAGTCATAGTTTTGGATTCAACTAGTGGCCTCGGCCGTATCAAATCCTAAAGTCGCGATACATTTTACTCCGAGTACGAGAGGCAGATTGTTTCGCCCGACAAGTTCCACGCACACAGCTCCAGAGTTTAACCGAACTACATATATAGGTTCAAGTTCAATACATCATTAGGCTGCTACACTGCTAGCCCTCTTTCTCTGCTTGGGTGCCAACTTTCTTCCTCTTTCCTTCATGTCCACTAGCTTCTTCATCTCCTGCCTTCTTCCTCTTCCTGGGTGCCAATTTTCTTACCTTCACGTACCCTGCATCTCTGGGCCGAGGGAAGTCAGGCCAATCAGCACCAGAATCTTGTCCGGCATCATCACTCCACTCGTTTTGGTTTTCTTCCCATAGCAAAATCACTGAGTCGGCTGTCTTGTTTCTTACCTTGCGCTTCCTGTAAAAAAACAGTACATGGATTACTACCTTATATCTACAGACTATAAACATTTTTTGTGTGAATGTACCATCTCATACCTAGGTTTGGGAGCATTAAGGGGACATCCAACTGCTCTATGGCCTATAAGATGGTAGGTCTTGCATCTGTTTTTGCCCTTCTTTGTAGCACAGAAAGCCGAACCCTTCTTCTCGAGAAAATTCTTAAACCTATTCACCTAGGGTCTTCCTCTGCCCCTTTTTGTAACTGGCTGGCAAAGCTCAAAAGATAGTTGGACTTGAGGCCACTGAGATGGGTCTGTACATGGCTCGATGGATCCAGCGTACGCAGCTCTGAACTTTTCCATAGAGTAGTAGTCTGACAAATACTGATCCAAATGTGGTAGAGTTCTTTTCTTCACCAAGAAGGCCAAGGCGTGGTCGCAAGGTTTCCCGGTATGCTGCCACTCTAAGCAGGTGCATTCTCGCAGCTGGATGTTCACAGCATCCCTTTTGTCACTCTTGGACATATCGACCACCTCACAGCTTCTATTGGTTGACGGGAGAACCTTAAGATGAGCAAGTCCTCGGCTTCTCTTGTGCAGTTGCTGTACAACTGGCGGTAGCATATGTCCTCAAAGTCTCCTACCGATCTCTCTCCTTATATTTAACAGCTTCATGATCATACCACGTATGCTGTCCATCAAGATATGAACAGGACACACTTTTATGTCCTTCACCCAGTTATTCAGGCATTCTACAAGGTTGTTATTTATGTAATCAACTTTGATGTCAGGGTTGAATTGACTCCTCTTCCATAGCTGTGAATGATGGATGGCTAAGTACTCTAGAAGTTCAGGGGCTTCGGCAAAAATCTTGCTCATGAAATAATCGCTGCTACTAGGTTTGTAAACTCTAGCAGCAGGAAACATGTAACGAAATACGCTGCATGCGTAGTGTGAGTACAAGTTGAGCATCATATGGGCATGGCATTCTCTACCTTGAGCTCGGGGGAACACCTCCTTCACTGCATTCGTCAGCCCTTTGCATGCATCCATGGATATAGCCAATGGATCCATGTGGCCTATTGATCTCCTGAGCTACCTCATAAACCGGACCCAGTTTTCCTCCGTTTCTGTTTCAAACAGCCCGAATGCCACTGGGAACATCCAGTTGTGACCATCAAGTGCTGTGGTAGATGGCAGACAGCCTTTCCATTTGCCAGTTAGGACAGTGCTGTCTACACTCAGATAGGGCCTACAGCCGCCCTTGAATCCATCGATGCAAGGTTTAAGCGCCATGAAAAATCTTTTGAAATATATTTTACCACCTACTGATTCGGTGTCAATCTCCACAACACTCCCCGGACACCTAGCTTGTACCTCCGCCCTGAAGTTGTACAGCATCCTGAAGCTATTGGTCCAATCCCCGTGCAAGACCCCCAGAGCTTTCTCTTTACCTTTCCAAACCGTGTAATACGGAAGGACAATGTTGTATTTAGAACCGAGGCTAGTCTGAATATTCTTCACGGTCTCCTTAGGGTTATCCTTTAGTATGGACATAGATTGCATAGCCACCCACTTCGTATCAGCCATTGAGGATTTCAGTGTGCTTCCTATCGGACACATGTGTGCAGGGCCCATTCTGTTCACCTGCATCACAGATTCATTTAAAAGATAAGCGGAGTCGACTAGTTGCCAGAAAGATATCACACATCAATTGTAGTTATAGAGTGAAAAGAGAGAGAAAGAGAGTTCTAATGGTTTGCTGCATTCATTGCCCCAATACCCTAATTGCAGTCGACGCAGGTAAGGATCTTGCTGTGATCCTCCATGGACAATGTACCTCGGCCCGTCCATTCATCCATGTTAACTTGCAAACGGCCTCATACCTCTCGGCAGAGTTCATTAGTCGATAAACGTCGAACTCCCCCTTGATACAAAAATTGCGGAACGACATCCGGAACTCATGCATGCTCCTGAACTCGGTGCCGACCGAAATTATAGGATACTCATGGTCATGTTTCATTTCTTCTACTTCAACACCCAAATCATCGACTGGAATACTAGCCTCATCGTTAAGTTCCTCGTCTATTTCATCATCACCAGATTCTTGATCCTCTACAATGCCTGCTTCTTCATCTGATTCAGAATCTTCGCCATCGTCTCTAATGCCTAGTACTGCACACATCATATTGACTCCCATGGGTGGGGCTGCAGCATCATCTCCACCCGGATGGAGAGGAACATTGCCCCAGTCCACCTCACCGGCAACTCTGTTTTCTCCAAGACACTCGGTTGGTTGTGCTGCAACCACATGGGGTGGTCTTATGTTTGCACGCATCCCAGGTACTTCAGTGGACAAACAGCAGTCCGAATCAATTTCATCTTGAGTGTACAGAACCCTCTTGCTCTTCCTATGTACATCCTCCTTCCCGATGTAATCTTTCCTGATGGTATTAGTAGGGCTTGACATCCGCGTTCCATTCCCCATCGAACTAGGCCTTTTGCTGCCGCTCTTGGGTGTGATCTCCTTACTGCCTCCCCTCACGGGTGTTGGCTCCATGGTGCTGGCATTATTGCCCCACCTTTGCGGCATGTTCTTCAAATTAGCCCTTTTGCTGCTGCTATTGGACGTGTTCTCCTTCGTGCTGGCATTATTGCCTGACCCCAGCGGCGTGTTCCGCTCCAAATTAGCCCTTTTGCTGCTACTATTGGGTGTCTTCTCCTTCGTGCTGGAGATGGCTCAATACACGGCGCCCAGAAAAGTGCTTGATGTGTGGTGTTAACGTAGAGCTTGTTGGGAACCCCAAGAGGAAGGTATGATGAGCACAGCAGCAAGTTTCCCTCAGTTATGAAACCAAGGTTTAATCAAACCAGTAGGAGCAAGGAAACACCTCAAAGGTGTTACTAGCTAAGCTTTGGCAGGGCGCACTACCGGTGCTAGTAGCAATGTGGAGACCTGCACAATACAACCACAGAACTTTGTCCCCAACTTGCGATGAGGTTGTCAATCTCACCGTGTTTTGCGGAAAACAAAGGATTAAACGTATCGAATGGAAAGAAGTAAAAGTTTGTAGAAAGTAAACACAAAGCAGTAAAAGATTGTAGATTGTATATAAAAGACAAGGACGGTGATCCATAGTTCACTAGAAGTGGCTCTCCTTAGATAGATAACATGCTGGGTGAACAAATTACAGCGGGGCAATTGACAAACACCAAGAAAGCAATACATGCATATACTAATCATCTTGACTCCTTTGAGACTTGATTGGGCATTACAACATAATACATAGACCGACATCCAACTGCATCTATGACTAATAATCCACCTTCAGGTTATCATCCGAACCCCCTCTAGTATTAAGTTGCAAGCAACAGATTATTGCTTTATGAACTCCGTCTAAAGTAAACAATACAATTGTTCTATGAACAAAAGATCGTTGTTTTCTCCCTAGTAGAAACAGCACATCTGGTACCTTAGAGATTTCTGTCACTTCCCAAGATTACTAGAGGCATGAACCCACTATCGAGCATAAATACTAACTCTTGGAGTTGCTAGCATCTACTTGGCCAAGATAGCTACTAACAACGGAAAGCATGCAAGATCTCAAATAACAAAGACATGATAGAATCAATAATCAATCTGAAATAGCATCTCAATATCCATCAGATCCCCGCAAACACAACATGTATGGATTACAAATAGATGATCTTGATAATGAACGAAGCTCACAAGATCTAAACATGAAAGCACAAAGGCGGAGAAACCAGCCATCTAGCTACTACATGGATCCGTAGTCCAAGGATGAACTACTCACGCACCACATCGGAGGCTTGCATGGTGATGAAGAAGGCCTCCAGGGTGAATTCCCCTCTCTGGCAGGGTGCCGGGAAGAGCTTCAGATCCCTCCCGATCTAGGGATGGAGATGACGGCGGCTACAGACTCTTTCGTGGATTTTTGATCGGGTCCTTAGGGTTTTCGTCCCGAGGGCAACTTATAGGCGGAAGGACAGGCCGAGGGGGTGCTGGGGTCGGCCAGACCACCCCCTGGCACGGGCCAGGCCTGGCCGCGCGGCCAGGTGGTGTGGCTGGCCCCTGGCCCCTCTCTGTCTCGTATTCTGGCACTTGATCCCTTCCAAAAAAATAGGCACTTGGGCTTTTGTCCCGTCCAATTCCGAGAATATTAATTTTCTGACTTTTCTAGAACCAAAAACAACAGAAAACAGGCAGTTGGCACTGTGGCTCTTGTTAATAGGATAGTCCAAGAAATCATAATAAAAGTACTCCAAATTTGGAACAAAACACAAGAAAGTGGATAAAACTAAGCATGGAACATCAAAAATTATAGATACATGTGCAATGTATCAACATCCCAAGCTTAACTCCTGCTCGTCCTCGAGTAGGTAAGTGATAAAAAGAAAGAATTTTTGAGGTGACATGCACCATCAAAGACTTGATCAAAGTATTTGCAAAACATTCAAGGCTGGGATCATAGTACTTCAATCATAACATGAAAGACAAAGTTCTAGCAATAAGCAAAGAAACTAAGATGAAACATGAAAAGGCATAAACAAAAGATTCATGAATAACAATGCTTTGCAAGACGTTTGTTTGTTTCACATAAAGAAAACATAGCATAATAGTATTCAGCTTGTCCCTCATAGAGTAGCAAATATAAATGCATAGGACACCTTCAAAGTTCATAAGAGTGACTAGATACAATAGTTTCAAACAAGCAATAACAAGTGATGCATCAATCAACTAGTCTTGGGACAATGCACATAGAACTAAGAATGGCCACTATGCTCTCAAAGTAAGTGCATAAAGTTAGAAGGTGGAGACTCAATATAATGGTGGAAGAAAAGCCTTTTGTAAAAGGAAGTAGGGATTCAAGTCTCATAAAGAGCTTCCAAAAATTATGATACTTAAAGCTTTCAGCTCTTATTGCCCCTATCATAAGCATCTTGAAGTGATTAAGGTTAAAGTGAACAAACTATGGTGTACATGCTTGACGAAGTATAAGTCAGAAATCTCATGTCCCTTGTATATGAGGGCCGCTCCTCATGCTACTCAAGTTTAGTCACCGGTAAGTTCTTGTCATCGTAAGTACATGTGTATCATAGAGAACCGCCAACGGGGTACCCCTTGCCCGATGATACGGAAGAATCCCCATATCAAAATGACAAGGCAAGCAGACAACGAGCATCTCAGCATTCTTCTTATTTACCATGGGAATATGGTGCTTTTTTCTCTCTTTCCTCTTTTCATAGTATCTCTTTTTTTTTCTTTTCTCTTTTTTCTCAATAGGACTCTTTTTTTTATAAGAAGAATGCTTCATAGACAGCTCATTATGGTTACACTGCAGGTTTCCACCATGTCAGCATGGATTAGATCAGCGGCCTAGGCGTTTCTCTAACACATACATAACTCCATGGACTTACAAGCTCCCCTTTCATTTCACACCGACGACATCCATATACAAAAGAGCATGATATCAACTAGGTACAAGTACCAAGTGCAATGTTGAAAGCGTTCCCCATGAAAGCATGGTTCTGCTAATTCCCAACAAATAAGTGCAAGCATATACAACATAGAAGACACAATGGTTCAAGTTTATTAGAGGCAATAAAGTAAAGTGTGCCATCAAGTTCGTGAGAGCTTTAATCACTAGTTTTCTCATAACAAGTGGAAGGTAAACAAAAGCATGAATATACTTGGAATAGCATAAGCTAGTAGGTAGGTATGGTGGACTCTTTGGAATAACTTGGTTTAGGGAGTTGGATGCATGAGTCGAACTCATAATTTGTTGTGGAGGCTAGCAAAAGACTGGGAGCGACAAACTAAGAGAGCAATAATGGCCATAATCATGCAGAGCGACAAAACATCATTGATCAAAGCATAAAGTTATACTACAAGTTGAAAACTAAAGGATCATAAAGGCTATGGTGACTTGAGATAGTCATAACATGGTATGAGCATGCGCCAAGTCAACCCAAATAAAGCATCAAAGGAGAATACCACTATACTATGTTTTAATATGCTAAAACAACGCATGATTCATCCAAGGCACATTAAGAAATCTCAATTTTTTATAAAAAGTCATGCTACAACAAAGAATACTAAGCATAAAGCCAAAATGATATCAAGCATGGCATGACAAAGCATAGCCACAGTCAAAAACGAGCTCTTTTTACCACAAAAGTATGAACTTTCCTACTCTTTTCCAAACCGAACCAAACTATTTGCAAACCAAAGTGTGAAAGAGGGGGTCCAACCAATTTATTCAGAAAACTAAACAAACCAAGCAAACTAAAAACCAAAACGAAAACGAAAAAGAAGACGCTCCAAGAGAAACACAATTGTGCATGAAACAATAAAAATGAAGCGTTTGGAAGAAACCTGGAATTTTTATTGATGAAGAAGGGGATGCCTTGGGTATCCCCAAGCTTTGACGCTTGTACTTCTTGGATAATTCTTAGGGTGACACGCGTGGCATCCCCAAGCTTGAGCTTTAGTCCATCCTTCATCTCGTTACTCATTCCTTCCATACACCTGAAAATTGTCCTTCATACAAAACTTCACACAATCTCATTAGCAACATTAGTGCACTTAAGATAAATAAGTCTCAAGGTTCAGTTATAACACCAAATAAACTTCCATTAGAACACTAGCTACTGTAGCGCTTCCCTCAAAAAGCTCAATTCCCCAAAGGAACTCAAGAAGGAACTAACAAGAAGCAAATGCAGAAAATGGCAAAAATCTGTCAAAACAGACCAGCAGGTAAAGACGAATTGTTTCGAAGACATTCTGTTGCTCAAATCAAAAAGTGTTGAACTAACGAAAGTTAGATAACAACCTGGGGCATAAGCACAAAAAATTACAGCTCAATCCTACATACAGAGCTCTCTCAGGAATGTTTACAGTGAAGCACAGAAATCTGTTTCGGGACAGCAACTTTCCCAATGATTACTTCACTCTCATTAGAGGTTACTCTTGGCACAAAAAGCAAATAAAAAGGATAAGGAGAGGTTATTACTGAGGTAATAACTTCCAAGACTCATCTAAAACTCCTGGGTTATCTCCCAACAAGTACTTTTCTTTAACGCCTTTAAGTTAGGCATAAAAATTTGAGAAGTTGCACTTATAGGAAATATGAATTGAAGTAAAAGAGAGCATCAAGAAGCAAGTTCAAAACACATTTAAGTCTAACCCACTTCCTATGCATAGGAATCTTGTATGCAAATAAATGCACAAAGAACAAAGTGACAGGCATAGGAAGATAAAACAAAAGTAACTTCAAGACTTTCAGCACATAGAGAGGTGTTTCATTACCATAAAAACTTATACAACCATATTTTCCTCTCTCATAATAATTTTGAGTAGCCTCATGAATAAAATCAAGAATATAACTATCACATAAGGCATGCTTTTCATGATCTACAAGCACTAGAGCTTTATTATAAACATTTTCAAAAGAATCCTCGGGAACATAACATTCACCCTCCTTTGATAAGCATGGGGGACAATCAAATAATGTAAGGGATAAAGAGTTACTCTCATTAGAAGGTAGACATGGGTAGATCCATTCTTCCTCCTTTTGTACATCACTCGCCTCCTCTTTTTCATCTAATGAGCTTTCATGTTCAGCAATTTCTTCTTCCATGGAGGTTCTAGCAGGCGGTGGTTCATCTATTACCTTAGCAGTCATAAAACTATTCCCAAATAGGAAACTGAGTGAGATATCCATAATGAAATAGTGATTGGAGCAGAGCTAGTCATAAAGGCAACTTAGGGTGTGTTTGGGACAGCTCCACTCCACCAATTCATTGCTGGAGCAGGCGAAGCTGCCCCAAACGCACCAACTCCACCGTCCGGCCGGAGCGGAGCAGGGGCGCCCGCCAGTTCATTTTTTTTGGAGCGAGAGAATAGGTGCTTCACCTGCTCCACTTCACGTTCCACATCCCTCTGGTACCAATCTACCCCTGGAGTTTTGATGAATTAACCCACCAAAGCCACCGCATAGTGCCCAGACCGAATAGTTTTCTTCTTTTCTCAAGCCGAACTCCTCCCGATTCGAGTCTTCTTCAATGGCAGCCGACTTGGGCACGCCGCCGCCACCCTCTCTAGAATGACCCCTCCCTTCTAGAGCCACCCGGCGACCACCGAGGCTTTCCTTCCATGTTCATCCCTCTCGCCACCATCCACTAGCCACCCGCCCTTCCACAATACGCATCCTTCTCGAGAGATACGCCGTCGTCGATGTTTGCCTGCAGCACGGCCGCGCTGAAGATTTTTTCCTCGACGGCCTAAACCAGGGACCCGCCGCCTACCCTCTAGACCACCCCGTTTGCTCCCAGTGCCCCTTCCCTGTCTCCCTGCCGAAACTGACCTCCTCAGCTCCTCCACCAGTCCCCCGCCTTCCTCCTCTCGCTCAGGTCTGTGCTCTTTTTTGGCCCGATTTTATCCCGTTGCTGAAAGAAGTTGAGCGCTGCCGTCGCACTCCTGGGTCTCGCCCCGGCCTCGCCGAAATCTTCCTCAACCATGCCGCTGGGACCTCGCCGCCGCCGGCCTGCACCATGAGATCGCCGCCGAGCTCGCAGCTAGCAGCCTCCCCCAAGAACTTTGTACTTCTCTGTTTTTTTCCTATGTTATGCTAGCTGGGTGTGTGACTGATTTGGTGATATAAATGATTTGCAAACTCTCGTTTGTGACTGATTTGTATGGTGTATGTCATTCATCTGCATAAACATGAAAATAGATATGGTTCTGCTATTCCACGCGCTACTGATTTCATGATGAACTTGGAAGATGAATGATGTCCCATGGACTCAATGACATGTGAGTGCCTTCGATTTGATCAATGAACCTTCACATGTATTATCCACGGTTAGGATTTGACTTAATCGTGATGCTAGTCAAAGAAAAGAACACAAATGGCGTACTACCAAAATGACAAATAAAAGAAACGATGGGTAGATTCGACATTAAACAACAACCTCTCCTAATCTGAATCTGGAGCTAGTTCTGTCTCCCAAACACTTTTCTTAAGCTCTAGAGCC
The DNA here is from genome assembly GCA_916181665.1 of Avena sativa. Lineage (NCBI taxonomy): Eukaryota > Viridiplantae > Streptophyta > Magnoliopsida > Poales > Poaceae > Avena > Avena sativa. The sequence continues at coordinate 353,526,039 of OV702289.1, read as the reverse complement.
TGGAGGTGGAGTGGAGTTTTGAGGTGGAGTGAAGTTGGATAGAATGGAGCTCTCCCAAACACACCCTTAGGAACGGAACTAATTTTTTTTTGTGTTTTTCCAATAAGAAAGCAAACTAGTAAAACTAATTTTTGTGTTTTTTGGAGAACAAAACAAGCAAACAAAGCAAAAATAAACTAAGCAAAAACAAAAACAACAAAGTAAAGAGATTGGTTATGAGGGACTCCCCTTGTGAAGATGTCCTTGACTCCCCGACAACGGCACCAGAAAATCGCTTGATGGCTCAATACACGGCGCCCAGAAAAGTGCTTGGTGCGTGGTGTTGATGTAGAGCTCGTTGGGAACCCCAAGAGGAAGGTATGATGAGCACAGCAGCAAGTTTCCCTCAGTTATGAAACCAAGGTTTAATCGAACCAGTAGGAGCAAGGAAACACCCCAAAGGTATTACTAGCTGAGCTCTCGCAGGGCGCACTACCGGTGATAGTTGCAACATGGAGACCTGCACAACACAACCACAGAACTTTGTCCCCAACTTGCGATGAAGTTGTCAATCTCACCGTGTTTTGCGGAAAACAAAGGATTAAACGTATCGAATGGAAAGAAGTAAAAGTTTGTAGAAAGTAAACACAAAGCAGTAAAAGATTGTAGATTGTATATAAAAGACAAGGACCGGGATCCATAGTTCACTAGAGGTGGCTCTCCTTAGATAGATAACATGCTGGGTGAACAAATTACAGCGGGGCAATTGACAAACACCGAGAAAGCAATACATGCATATACTAATCATCTTGACTCCTTTGAGACTTGATTGGGCATTACAACATAATACATAGACCGCCATCCAACTGCATCTATGACTAATAATCCACCTTCAGGTTATCATCCGAACCCCCTCCAGTATTAAGTTGCAAGCAACAGATTATTACTTTACGAATTGTGTGTAAAGTAAACAATACAATTGTTCTATGAACAAAAGATCGTTGTTTTCTCCCTAGTAGCAACATCACATCTAGTACCTTAGAGATTTCTGTCACTTCCCAGATTACCAGAGGCATGAACCCACTATCGAGCATAAATACTAACTCTTGGCCAAGATAGCTATTAACAACGGAAAGCATGCAAGATCTCAAATAACAAAGACATGATAGAATCAATAATCAATCTGAAATAGCATCTCAATATCCATCGGATCCCCGCAAACACAACATGTATGGATTACAAATAGATGATCTTGATCATGAACGGAGCTCACAAGATCTAAACATGAAAGCACAAAGGAGGAGAAACCAGCCATCTAGCTACTACATGGATCAGTAGTCCAAGGATGAACTACTCACGCATCACACCGGATGCTTGCATGGTGATGAAGAAGGCCTCGTGAATTACCCTCTCCGGCAGGGTGCCGGGAAGAGCTTCAGATCCCTCCCGATCTAGGGATGGAGATGACGGCGGCTACAGAATTTTTCATGGATTTTTGATTGGGTCCTTAGGGTTTTCATCCCAAGGGCAACTTATAGGCGGAATGAGAGGCCGAGGGGGTGCTGGGGTCGGCCAGACCACCCCCTGGCACGGGCTAGGCCTAGCCGCGCGGCCAGGTGGTGTGGCTGGCCCCTGGCCCCTCTCCGTCTCGTATTATGGCACTTGATCCCTTCCAGAAAAATAGGCACTTGGGCTTTTGTCCCGTCCAATTCCGAGAATATTCATTTTCTGACTTTTCTGGAACCAAAAACAACAGAAAATAGGCAGCTGGCACTGTGGCTCTTGTTAATAGGTTAGTCCCAGAAATCATAATAAAAGTACTCCAAAGTTGGAACAAAACACAAGAAAGTGGATAAAACTAAGCATGGAAAATCAAAAATTATAGATACATTTGCAATGTATCAGCTGGCATTATTGCCTGACCTCAGCGGCGTGTTCCGCTCCAAATTAGCCCTTTTGCTGCTACTATTGGGCTTGTTCTCCTTCGTGCTAGCATAATTCCCTGACAGTGGCGTGTTCCGCTCCAAATTAGTGTTTTTTCTACTCCCACTAAGTGTGATAGCCTCTGTGCTAGCCATCTTCGCCTCTTTCCTACCACTCCTGGGAGTGTTCACCACTGTGCTAGCCCTCTTAGCATTTTTGCTGCTACCGTTCAGTGTGGCATTTTGACTAGATCTCAGGGGTGTACTCTGCAGCATGGTGCCTTTTGTCGTGCGACTCTTGGGCGTCCTCTTCTCTAGCGTGGTCTCCTTGGTGACGTTCTTCTTCGGAGTGCCCTTTCTGGGGATGCTCTTCTTGCTCCTCTTTATGACGCTCCTCTGTAAGACTCTCCTCTATTCAAAGCCACCGTCAGTCGCACCAGCCCCAGTGATGCCATGGATCAGGTCATGCATGCCTTCTAAAAGTCCATCATCTCTATTGTTGAGTTCCAATTCCTCTCCAACCATGAGAACTACCAAGTGGAAGTAAACTTCACCTGTATAATGTTTCCTTGTAAACGGTTCGACTAAATCCCTGGTATCTTTCACTTTGATAGCCTTTTTGCTCCTGTAACCATAATATAACAAACGTGCTTCCTGGGAGGACCCCCACAATACCTTCACACATAACGATGCCATCAGGTCAGATAACTCTACCACTTCAGGGTCGTATCTGCCAAGGATTACATCAAACTCGCCATAGAATTTTTCTATGCCATCATCTAATTTTGTAGTATAATCTGCGACACCGACACGAATGATTACTTTGCCATCATCAGGTTCTTCAGGATAGAAACCTCTGAGAGGTTCGAGAGATGGAGCGGAACCATCAGACCTAGCCCCAATGCCACCGCCGCCATCACCAGCATCATCGTTAGCTAGATCAACCTCGGTGGAAGTACCATGACCAGGAGCAAGGCGAGGGCCCTTAGCAGCGGGAGCAACATTACATGGTGGACAGGCAGGGCCCCTTCTAACGGTAGCCACAATAGGATCAGCTGCTGCCATGCCACCTCGACGATCAGGAGCAGTTCCCACAACAGAAGTGTTTCGAGTGCTAGCAGAGTCCAGACCATGAGCTGGCTTCAGACCAGCAGCTCCCTGAACCCGAGCACGGGTTCGAGGAGGAGAGAATGGTTCAGTCTTTGCAACAACAGTGGGGCAGCCTCCGGAAGCCTTAGTTTTCTCAACAGCGGTAGGGATTGGGTCAACAGCATCCAGATCAACAACAACACGAGGACGACCAGTACCAGCAGATTCCAGAGCACGGGTTCGCACAACTTGAGGACGGTTTCGAGGAGGAGCAGCACACAAGGCCGCGGTCTTGGCAACAACAGCGGGGCAGCCTCCGGACGCCTTAGTTTGCTCAACAGCGGCATGGATTGGGTGAGCAGCAGCCGCAGCAACACGGGCACGGGGACGGGGACGACCAGTACCAGCAGATTCTAGAGCAGAGTTTTCCACAACGGTAATACAGGGACTCCTACGAGGAGGTTTCCTGACAGAAGCATGTCGCGAATGAGGAACCACATTTTGCTCAACAACAGCAGGGGTTCGAGTTAGACCTCCCTGTCCAATAATAGTTGGGCGACTCCCAGTAGCAGGAGCTTCCTCATCCACTATGTTACACACCAGTGTAACCACGCGAAGCCTAACATGCTGTTTCATCAACCCAATTAGCTGACTGTCACACGCTATAGGAACCCTGAAGCCTCGTTCATCAACGATGTTGAACCATGCAGTCTGCTCTGGCCTCATTTCAGCAAGTTCACGCATAGCAGCAACCAAACCCGGGACAGTGCATAACTGCACAGACGCTACTTCCATCTTCAAACTCTGAGCCTGTTTCCACGTGCTCTTCCCATGTGCTAATTTAACGAGGTAGCCACAGATGCTCACCAGAATCGTGTATTTGGGTTCACTAGAGATCCTAGTTGACAGAAAATTGGAGACAAAAGATAAGAATTGTTTGTCAGCGTCATGCTAGCAAACAATTCTATGTTCGATATATCTCTGTAATGCCAATAGCCAGCTAGCAGTTATAGGTAGTGTGAATAGCAAAGAGAAGAGTAGCTCACTCGAAATTAGCCATAAGTACTTCTTCCTCGGCAAATGGATCTGCCATCCTTTGCGCTGCTCAGCTCGTCGGCAGTAGAGGCGGGCTAGATCGTCGCAACAGCTGGCACGACATTTGGCATTAGAGCTCATAGCAGCGAGTAGGCGCAGCAACTTGGTGCCAGAAGTAAAATGCCCGAAGAGATCATTCTGGTTGGAGAGGGGATTTCGATGCCGTCGGTGCTAGGGTTCATGCGAAAGGAGGAAGGGAGTGGATTTGTGAATTTGGTCAATGTCACGGACAGATAACCGACATGTGGGTCCCGACCGTCTACTTCACGGGGCAGTTTCACGACATGTTTGGATTTGGCAGGGGTGAGACGAGTTTGCCTCGAAATGGCCCCTCTCGGTAGTTGGCGGCCCAACTTTTCGAAACGCGGTAATTTCAGGCAACTTAGGTACCGCCATGCGCTGGCCTGCCAACTTTGGTACCGCAGACGAACAAGCCCCATTGCATATGTGTGTTCTTTTCCTAAACACGTGGATCGACTAGATGTCATTGCATATGTGTGTTCTTTTCATAAACCACACTGATCCATTGGATGTCATTGTATATGTGTGTCCTTTTCCTAAACCACATGGATCTAATAGATGTCATTGCATGTGTGCTCTTTTCATAGACCACACTGATCCACTAGATATCATTGCATATGTGTTTTCTTTTCCTAAACCACATGGATCCACTAGATGTCATTGCATATGTGTGTTCTTTTCATAAACCATAGTTATCCACTAGATGTCATTGCATGTGTGTTCTTTTCATAAACCACAATGATCCACTGGATGTCACTGCATATGTGTGTTCTTTTCCTAAACCACATGGATCCACTAGATGTCATTGCATGTCTGTTCTTCTCATAAACAACATGGATCCAGTAGATGTCATTGCATGTGTGTTCTTTTCATAAACCACACTGATCCACTAGATGTCATTGCATATGTGTGTTATTTTCCTAAACCACATGGATCCACTAGATGTCATTGCATATGTGTGTTCTTTTCATAAACCACATGGATCCACTAGATGTCATTGCATGTGTGTGTTCTTTTCATAAACCACATGGATCCACTAGATGTCATTGCATATGTATGTTCTTTTCCTAAACTACATGGATCCACTGGATGTCATTGCGTGTGTGTTCTTTTCATAAATGACACTGATCCACTAGATGCCATTGCATATGTGTGTTCTTTCCATAAACCACACTGATCCACTGTTTGTCATTGCATATGTGTGTTCTTTTCCTAAACTACATGGATCCACTATATGTCATTGCATGTGTGCTCTTTTCATAAACCACACTGATCCACTAGATATCATTGCATATGTGTTTTCTTTTCCTAAACCACATGGATCCACTAGATGTCATTGCATATGTGTGTTCTTTCCATAAACCACACTAATCCACTAGATTTCATTGCATATGTGTGTTCTTTTCCTAAACCACATGGATCCACTAGATGTCATTGCATATGTGTGTTCTTTTTCATAAACCACACTTATCCACTAGATGTTATTGCATGTGTGTTCTTTTCATAAACCACACTGATCCACTAGATGCCATTGCATATGTGGGTTCTTTTCCTAAACCACATGGATCCACTAGATGTCATTGCATGTGTGCTCTTTTCATAAACCACATGGATCCAGTAGATGCCATTGCATGTGTGTTCTTTTCATAAACCACACTGATCCACTAGGGGTCATTGCATATGCGTGTTCTCTTCCTAAACCAAATGGATCCACTGGATGTCCTTGCATATATGTGTTCTTTTCATAAACCACATGGATCCACTATATGTCATTGCATGTGTGTTCTTTTCATAAACCACACTGCTCCACTAGATGTCATTGCATATGTATGTTCTTTTCCTAAACTACATGGATCCACTGATGTCATTGTGTATGTGTTCTTTTCATAAACGACATTGGTCCACTAGATGTCATTGCATATGTGTGTTCTTTGCATAAACCACACTAATCCACTAGATGTCATTACATATGTGTGTTCTTTTCCTAAACCACATGGATCTAGTAGATGTCATTGCATGTGTGTTCTTTTTGATAAACCACATGGATCCAGTAGATGTCATTGCATGTGTGTTCTTTTCATAAACCACACTGAACCACTAGATGTCATTGCATATGTGTGTTCTTTTCCTAAACACATGGATCCACTAGATGTCATTGCATATGTGTGTTCTTTTCAGAAACCACACTGATCCATTGGATGTCATTGTATATGTGTGTTCTTTTCCTAAACCACATGGATCCACTAGATTTCATTGCATGTGTGCTCTTTTCATGGACCACACTGATCCACTAGATATCATTGCATATGTGTTTTCTTTTCCTAAACCACATGTATCCACTAGATCTCATTGCATATGTGTGTTCTTTTCATAAACCACATAGACCCACTAGATGCCATTGCATGAGTGTTCTTTTCATAAACCACACAAATTCATTAGATGCCATTGCATATGTGTGTTCTATTCTTAAACCACATGGATCCACTGGATGTCATTGCATATGTGTGTTCTTTTCATAAACCACACTGACCCACTAGATGTCATTGCATGTGTCTTCTTTTCATAAACCACACTACTCCACTAGATGTCATTGCATATGTGTGTTCTTTTCCTAAACCACATGGATCCACTAGATGTCATTGCATATGTGTGTTCTTTTCATAAACCACACACTGATCCACTAGATGTAATTGCGTGTGTGTTCTTTTCATAAACCACACTGATCCACTGGATGTCATTGCATATGTGTGTTCTTTTCCTAAACCACACGGATCCACTAGATGTCATTGCATGTCTGCTCTTTTCATACACCACATGGATCCACTAGATGTAATTGCATGTGTGTTCTTTTCATAAACCACACTGAACCACTAGATGTGAGAGCATATGTGTTTTCTTTTCACAAACCACACTGATCCACTGGATGTCATTGCATATGTGTGTTCTTTTTGATAAACCACATGGATCCAGTAGATGTCATTGCATGTGTGCTCTTTTCGTAAACCACACTGATCCACTAGATATCATTGCATATGTGTTTTCTTTTCCTAAACCACATCCACTAGATGTCATTGCATATGTGTGTTCTTTTCATAAACCACACTAATCCACTAGATTTCATTGCATATGTGTGTTCTTTTCCTAAACCACATGGATCCACTAGATGTCATTGCATATGTGTGTTCTTTTTCATAAACCACACTTATCCACTGGATGTCATTACATATGTGTGTTCTTTTCCTAAACCACATGGATCCAGTAGATGTCATTGCATGTGTGTTCTTTTTGATAAACCACATGGATCCAGTAGATGTCATTGCATGTGTGTTCTTTTCCTAAACCACATGGATCCACTAGATGTCATTGCATGTGTGCTCTTTTCATAAACCACATGGATCCAGTAGATGCCATTGCATGTGTGTTCTTTTCATAAACCACACTGATCCACTAGGTGTCATTGCATATGTGTGTTCTTTTCCTAAACCACATGGATCCACTCGATGTCCTTGCATATGTGTGTTCTTTTCATAAACCACATGGATCCACTAGATATCATTGCATGTGTGTTCTTTTCATAAACCACACTGCTCCACTAGATGTCATTGCATATGTATGTTTTTTTCCTAAACTACATGGATCCACTGATGTCATTGCGTATGTGTTCTTTTCATAAACGACACTGATCCACTAGATGTCATTGCATATGTGTGTTCTTTGCATAAACCACACTGATCCACTGGATGTCATTACATATGTGTGTTCTTTTCCTAAACCACATGAATCCAGTAGATGTCATTGCATGTGTGTTCTTTTTGATAAACCACATGGATCCAGTAGATGTCATTGCATGTGTGTTCTTTTCATAAACCACACTGAACCACCAGATGTAATTGCATATGTGTGTTCTTTTCCTAAACACATGGATCCACTAGATGTCATTGCATATGTGTGTTCTTTTCATAAACCATACTTATCCATTGGATGTCATTGTATATGTGTGTTCTTTTCCAAAACCACATGGATCCACTAGATGTCATTGCATGTGTGCTCTTTTCATAGACCACACTGATCCACTAGATATCATTGCATATGTGTTTTATTTTCCTAAACCACATCTATCCACTAGATCTCATTGCATATGTGTGTTCTTTTCATAAACCACACTGACCCACTAGATGTCATTGCATGAGTGTTCTTTTCATAAACCACACAACTTCGTTAGATGCCATTGCATATGTGTGTTCTTTTCCTAAACCACATGGATCCACTGGATGTCATTGCATATGTGTGTTCTTTTCATAAACCACACTGATCCACTAGATGTCATTGCATGTGTGTACTTTTCATAAACCACACTACTCCACTAGATGTCATTGCATATGTGTGTTCTTTTCCTAAACCAGATGGATCCACTAGATGTCATTGCATGTCTGCTCTTTTCATACACCACATGGATCCACTAGATGTAATTGCATGTGTGTTCTTTTCATAAACCACACTGATCCACTAGATGTGAAGCATATGTGTGTTCTTTTCACAAACCACACTGATCCACTGGATGTCATTGCATATGTGTGTTGTTTTCCTAAACCACATGGATCCACTATATGTCATTGCATGTGTGCTCTTTTCATAAACCACACTGATCCACTAGATATCATTGCATATGTGTTTTCTTTTCCTAAACCACATGGATCCACTAGATGTCATTGCAAATGTGTGTTCTTTTCATAAACCACACTAATCCACTAGATTTCATTGCATATGTGTGTTCTTTTCCTAAACCACATGGATCCACTAGATGTCATTGCATATGTGTGTTCTTTTTCATAAACCACACTTATCCACTAGATGTTATTGCATGTGTGTTCTTTTCATAAACCACACTGATCCACTAGATGTCATTGCATATGTGTGTTCTTTTCCTAAACCACATGGATCCACTAGATGTCATTGCATGTGTGCTCTTTTCATAAACCACATGGATCCAGTAGATGCCATTGCATGTGTGTTCTTTTCATAAACCACACTGATCCACTAGGTGTCATTGCATATGTGTGTTCTTTTCCTAAACCACATGGATCCACTCGTTGTCCTTGCATATGTGTGTTCTTTTCATAAACCACATGGATCCACTAGATATCATTGCATGTGTGTTCTTTTCATAAACCACACTGCTCCACTAGATGTCATTGCATATGTATGTTTTTTTCCTAAACTACATGGATCCACTGATGTCATTGCGTATGTGTTCTTTTCATAAACGACACTGATCCACTAGATGTCATTGCATATGTGTGTTCTTTGCATAAACCACACTGATCCACTGGATGTCATTACATATGTGTGTTCTTTTCCTAAACCACATGGATCCAGTAGATGTCATTGATGTGTGTTCTTTTTGATAAACCACATGGATCCAGTAGATGTCATTGCATGTGTGTTCTTTTCATAAACCACACTGAACCACCAGATGTAATTGCATATGTGTGTTCTTTTCCTAAACACATGGATCCACTAGATGTCATTGCATATGTGTGTTCTTTTCATAAACCACACTTATCCATTGGATGTCATTGTATATGTGTGTTCTTTTCCAAAACCACATGGATCCACTAGATGTCATTGCATGTGTGCTCTTTTCATAGACCACACTGATCCACTAGATATCATTGCATATGTGTTTTATTTTCCTAAACCACATCTATCCACTAGATCTCATTGCATATGTGTGTTCTTTTCATAAACCACACTGACCCACTAGATGTCATTGCATGAGTGTTCTTTTCATAAACCACACAACTTCGTTAGATGCCATTGCATATGTGTGTTCTTTTCCTAAACCACATGGATCCACTGGATGTCATTGCATATGTGTGTTCTTTTCATAAACCACACTGATCCACTAGATGTCATTGCATGTGTGTACTTTTCATAAACCACACTACTCCACTAGATGTCATTGCATATGTGTGTTCTTTTCCTAAACCAGATGGATCCACTAGATGTCATTGCATGTCTGCTCTTTTCATACACCACATGGATCCACTAGATGTAATTGCATGTGTGTTCTTTTCATAAACCACACTGATCCACTAGATGTGAAGCATATGTGTGTTCTTTTCACAAACCACACTGATCCACTGGATGTCATTGCATATGTGTGTTGTTTTCCTAAACCACATGGATCCACTATATGTCATTGCATGTGTGCTCTTTTCATAAACCACACTGATCCACTAGATATCATTGCATATGTGTTTTCTTTTCCTAAACCACATGGATCCACTAGATGTCATTGCAAATGTGTGTTCTTTTCATAAACCACACTAATCCACTAGATTTCATTGCATATGTGTGTTCTTTTCCTAAACCACATGGATCCACTAGATGTCATTGCATATGTGTGTTCTTTTTCATAAACCACACTTATCCACTAGATGTTATTGCATGTGTGTTCTTTTCATAAACCACACTGATCCACTAGATGTCATTGCATATGTGTGTTCTTTTCCTAAACCACATGGATCCACTAGATGTCATTGCATGTGTGCTCTTTTCATAAACCACATGGATCCAGTAGATGCCATTGCATGTGTGTTCTTTTCATAAACCACACTGATCCACTAGGTGTCATTGCATATGTGTGTTCTTTTCCTAAACCACATGGATCCACTCGATGTCCTTGCATATGTGTGTTCTTTTCATAAACCACATGGATCCACTAGATATCATTGCATGTGTGTTCTTTTCATAAACCACACTGCTCCACTAGATGTCATTGCATATGTATGTTTTTTTCCTAAACTACATGGATCCACTGATGTCATTGCGTATGTGTTCTTTTCATAAACGACACTGATCCACTAGATGTCATTGCATATGTGTGTTCTTTGCATAAACCACACTGATCCACTGGATGTCATTACATATGTGTGTTCTTTTCCTAAACCACATGGATCCAGTAGATGTCATTGATGTGTGTTCTTTTTGATAAACCACATGGATCCAGTAGATGTCATTGCATGTGTGTTCTTTTCATAAACCACACTGAACCACCAGATGTAATTGCATATGTGTGTTCTTTTCCTAAACACATGGATCCACTAGATGTCATTGCATATGTGTGTTCTTTTCATAAACCACACTTATCCATTGGATGTCATTGTATATGTGTGTTCTTTTCCAAAACCACATGGATCCACTAGATGTCATTGCATGTGTGCTCTTTTCATAGACCACACTGATCCACTAGATATCATTGCATATGTGTTTTATTTTCCTAAACCACATCTATCCACTAGATCTCATTGCATATGTGTGTTCTTTTCATAAACCACACTGACCCACTAGATGTCATTGCATGAGTGTTCTTTTCATAAACCACACAACTTCGTTAGATGCCATTGCATATGTGTGTTCTTTTCCTAAACCACATGGATCCACTGGATGTCATTGCATATGTGTGTTCTTTTCATAAACCACACTGATCCACTAGATGTCATTGCATGTGTGTACTTTTCATAAACCACACTACTCCACTAGATGTCATTGCATATGTATGTTCTTTTCCTAAACTACATGGATCCACTGATGTCATTGCGTATGTGTTCTTTTCATAAACGACACTGATCCACTAGATGTCATTGCATATGTGTGTTCTTTGCATAAACCACACTGATCCACTGGATGTCATTACATATGTGTGTTCTTTTCCTAAACCACATGGATCCAGTAGATGTCATTGATGTGTGTTCTTTTTGATAAACCACATGGATCCAGTAGATGTCATTGCATGTGTGTTCTTTTCATAAACCACACTGAACCACCAGACATATGTGTGTTCTTTTCCTAAACACATGGATCCACTAGATGTCATTGCATATGTGTGTTCTTTTCATAAACCACACTGATCCATTGGATGTCATTGTATATGTGTGTTCTTTTCCAAAACCACATGGATCCACTAGATGTCATTGCATGTGTGCTCTTTTCATAGACCACACTGATCCACTAGATATCATTGCATATGTGTTTTGTTTTCCTAAACCACATCTATCCACTAGATCTCATTGCATATGTGTGTTCTTTTCATAAACCACACTGACCCACTAGATGTCATTGCATGAGTGTTCTTTTCATAAACCACACAACTTCGTTAGATGCCATTGCATATGTGTGTTCTTTTCCTAAACCACATGGATCCACTGGATGTCATTGCATATGTATGTTCTTTTCATAAACCACACTGATCCACTAGATGTCATTGCATGTCTGTACTTTTCATAAACCACACTACTCCACTAGATGTCATTGCATATGTGTGTTCTTTTCCTAAACCACATGGATCCACTAGATGTCATTGCATATGTGTGTTCTTTTCATAAACCACACACTGATCCACTAGATGTAATTGCGTGTGTGTTCTTTTCATAAACCACACTGATCCACTGGATGTCATTGCATATGTGTGTTCTTTTCCTAAACTACATGGATCCACTAGATGTCATTGCATGTCTGCTCTTTTCATACACCACATGGATCCACTAGATGTAATTGCATGTGTGTTCTTTTCATAAACCACACTGATCCACTGGATGTGAGAGCATATGTGTGTTCTTTTCATAAACCACACTGATCCACTAGATGTCATTGCATATGTTTGTTCTTTTGCTAAACCACACTAATCCACTAGATGTCATTGCATGTGTGTTCTTTTCATAAACCACACTGATCCACTACATGTCAATGCATATGTGTGTTCTTTTCCTAAACCACACTGATCCATTGGATGTCATTGCATGTGCATCATTGTGGTTTTTGAAACGAACACATGCAATGATGCCACTCTAGCATGTGTTTTCCATCCATACCCAGGAACCCCAGCAGCATGATGGGATTCATCTTCATCATGCATTCTATCACCAGTTTGAAAGATGTTGCATCACCACACACACTTGGATGTGTGTATGTGTGTGTATCAGTGTGTATCATTCTGGTTTTGGAAAATAACACATGCAATGATGCTACTCCAGCTTGTTTGTTCTTTTCATAAACCACATGGATCCACTGATGTCATTGCATGTGTGTTCTTTTTATTAACCACATGGATCCACTGGATGTCATTGAATGTTTGTTCTTTTCATAAACCACATGGATCCACTAGATGTCATTGCATGTGCATTCTTTTCATAAACCACACTGATCCAGTAGATGCTATTGCATATGTTTGTTCTTTTCATAAACCACACTGATCCACTAGATGCCATTGCATATGTGTGTTCTTTTCATAAACCACATGGATCCACTAGATGTCATTGCATATGTGTGTTCTTTTCATAAACCACATGGATCCACTAGATGTCATTGCATGTGTGTTCTTTTCATAAACCACACTGATCCACTAGATATCATTGCATATGTGTGTTCTTTTCCTACACCACACTGATCCACTGATGTCATTGCATGTGTGTTCTTTTCATAAACCACATGGATCCACTAGATGTCATTACATGTGTGTTCATTTCATAAACAAAACTGATCCACTAGATGTCATTTCATATGTGTGTTCTTTTCCTAAACCACATGGATCCAATAGATGTCATTGCATGTGTGTTCTTTCCATAAACCTCACTGATCCACTAGATGTTATTGCATATGTGAGTTCTTTTACTAAACCACGTGGATCCACTAGATGTCATTGCATGTGTGTTCTTTTCATATACCACAAGGATCCACTAGATGTCATTGCATGTGTGTTCTTTTCATAAACCACATGGAACCACTAGATATCATTGCATGTGTGTTCTTGTCATAAACCAAAGTGATAGAGTAGATGTCATTGCATATGTGTGTTCTTTTCCTAAACCACATGGATCCACTGGATGCCATTGCATATGTGTGTTCTTTTCATAAACCACAGTGATCCACTAGATGTCATTACATGTGTGTTCTCTTCATAAACCACACTGATCCACTAGATGTCATTGCATATGTGTTTTCTTTTTCTAAACCACATGGACCCACTAGATGTCATTGCACGTGTGTTCTTTTCATAAACCACATGGATCCACTAGATGTCATTGCATGTGTGTTCTTTTCATAAACCACACTGATCCACTAGATGCCATTGCATATGTGTGTTCTTTTCCTAAACCACATGGATCCACTAGATGCCATTGCATATGTGTGTTCGTTTCATAAACCACACTGATCCACTAGATGTCATTGCATGTGTGTTCTTTTCATAAACCACACTGATCTACTAGATGTCATTTCATATGTGTGTTCTTTTCCTAAACCAGATGGATCCACTGGATGTCATTACATATGTGTGTTCTTTTCATAAACCACACTGATCCACTAGATGTCATTTCATATGTGTGTTATTTTCCTAAACCAGATGGATCCACTGGATGTCATTACATATGTGTGTTCTTTTCATAAACCACACTGATACACTAGATGTCATTGCATATGTGTGTTCTTTTCCTAAACCACATGGATCCACTAGATGTCATTGCATGTGTGTGTTCTTTTCCTAAACCACATGGATCTACTAGATGTCATTACATACGTGGGTTATTTTCATAAACCACATGGATCCACTGGATGTCATTATATGTGTGTTATTTTTATAAACCACAATGATCCACTAGATGTCATTGCATATGTGTGTTCTTTTCCTAAACCACATGGATCCACTAGATGCCATTGCATATGTGTGTTCTTTGCATAAACCACACTGAACCTGACGAGGGATTAACTCGTCAATGCCCAATGTTATGGACTTTGGTTTTGGATAAGGAGGGAGTACTGGAGGCATAAATTGTCTAGCAAACAAGCACACAGGGACACAAGGTTTACCCAGGTTCAGGCCTTGTAGAGGTCCCTACTCCTGCTTGTCGCTTCTTGGAATTATCGAGGGAGTCAAAAGTTACAGGGGGTGCACAGATGCAATCTAGCGATGTTTGTGGAAACTAGGGTTGTGATTGTCCTCCTCGCCGCCCCCTCCTAGCCTTTATATAGATAGTCTAGGTCCCGGGTAGCAAGTCGAGTCGGTTATAGATTAGGGTTTGTCCCTTTAAACTTTCTATCTTAAGCTTCGTCTTGTGCTGCAAGCAATCAGAGTCTGCGTGAGTCACCAAATCCTGTATTGGGCCCTAGTAATGCCATGGGCTCCTGTCATATCTGGGTCGTATATACCAAGATCGAGTACCTGTAGGGTATGCCCATGTCAGTAGCCCCCGAGTGTCTAGTGGAATCGCAGATTCGAGTGGAGACTCTATGAAGTCTTTTCGACTGTATACCTGAGCATATTTCCGAGTGCTCCGTTTTATGTCATAGGGATTGTTGATATACGTGCCTGATTTACATGATGTATCGGGATCAGTTAACCGCCTTAGGGCAAAACAACGCAATCTACTCAAACTCGAGTCCCCGGACTCGAATTCGTAAAAGTGCTGGCGTAATTCGACTCAGGCCACAGAGGTCTTACAGGAGTCGAATCCTAGTGTGTGAGTGTGAGCACTCGATGCGTCCGTCAAGGCATATTCATCGTACCTGTAGGCACGGATATATTTCTGGTAATGTGCAGTAGATGCGTTCCCATGGCTTATTCAGGTCTTATCTTCACGCTGTAAGCGCGGCATCTGAATTTTTATCATCACAGAGATGATTCAGGTGACCCAGGAGACGTTGTCTCTTTGCAGGGAAAATATACGGTGAAGTCGCCGTAACATTCGAGTGTGGATGTTATCAACACACGATGTAACGTATAAGAAAAAATAATCATAGGGTGCACGGCCAGCGCTCCCTATGGGAGTAGCCCCCGAGTGCCTATTCGAGTCATAGATTTGAGTGGGGAGTATAAGTACTTTGCAACTGCTATTGTCTTAATTTACCGATTTCAGTGGAATGTGCTTCCGGTGCTCCCTATGTGAGTATCCCGGAGTCCACAATCGAATCGTTGATTCGAGGGAAGGATTTTCATGATGCTTGGATATCTACGTAAAATTCTTTCGGGTGCGCGGCCAGCACTCCTATTTGGTTGAGTTGAGTAGCCCCCGAGTGTTTGGTTGAGTCGTAGACTCGAGTAAGGACTAAAGTAGTGAAAAATGTTCTCCTGCTGGAGTTGATGACATCAGTGCTGACAACGAGATGACCTTAGTTGCCTGCGTGAGCGACTTTGACGGGACGTGACGAGTAGTGGGTCCAAGTTTCTAACCTTGATTTGACTAGGCACGTGTAATCTTCTGTTTTAACTGTTTCTCCTCGATTTCCGCGCATAATGGGAGTAGTGAGGGACGGTTCGTGTTTTACCCTTGCAACGCGATAGTGCTGATGTACGCCACGTGTCTCGTAGGTTTTCTTCTAGCCGTCGGATGACGACCACTAGGAGGTTAAGTAGAGGCACATGTGCGGCAATTTTCCTCTCATCTCTCTTTCTGCTTGCGCTCCCTCTGCCATTGTTTCTCTTGCTGCTCCTTTGCGCACATCTTCTCTGTGGTACTGGACCAGCTCTGCGTCTTTCCTAGTTACTTCCTATGCTCCCATCGCCAATGCAAGATGGGCAAGAAGAAGGGAGGCTCCACCATAGGATCTGCGGCTCCCATTGTCACCACCATGAAGAAAGGAGGCGCCGCCACTATGGGCACCAGCGCCATCGGTGATGGGAAGAAGAAGGGCACGGGGACTCGCGTCACCAACAGATCATGGCGCCAATCCATCATCACGCCATCGGAGTTGTTCACCCAGCGCCAGGACGGGGCGCTATCCACCGCAGATGACGACTCGCACTTTCCCGACGACAAGGTAATCCCCAATCCTCCGGCGGGTTTTCGAGTGATGTTCCTTGCGTTCATCATTCGTGGTCTTTCTTCCCCCTTGCATCCATTTGTTAGGGGTCTTCTATGCTTCTACGGGCTCCAGCTGCACCAGCTGTCCCCAAATTCCATTCTCCACATCGCCTGTTTTATCACCCTTTGCGAGTGCTGGCTCAGAATCGAGCCACACTTTGGTCTCTTTAAGAAACTCTTCAAACTCAAATGTCAGTCGGGTTGGGTTCTGTAGTCTATGATGTAGGGGCTGCAGGATCTACGTCGACTCCTCTGTCACGTATTTTGACATCAAACTCACCGCATCTATCCAAGGGTGGAGAGATAAGTGGTTCTACATCCACGACCAGAAGGCCGACGAAGAGCACTATGGACTCGCGCCCTTCGATCCTGTGGCTGCCTGCAAGAGGAGGCGTTCCTGAAAGAACATCGTGATGCCCGACGAGTCTAAGGAGACGGAGATGCTGAATTAGCATGTCTGCGACCTCGAAAGACGTATTGGCAAAGAGGAAGGTGGCGCTGCACTCATTCGCATGTGGTTGCGCCACCGCGTTTACCCTCTACAGGCCAGAGCCCATCCGATGTACCGTAGATTGGTGCTAGCGATGTTACTTGTATATCTGCCGAGGGTATTTCTTCGGTTGAGGTGGACAGGAGGTTGCGGCTGGTGACCAAGTACACCGCCAAGGAGGATCTCCCAGGCGAGTCAGTCATACCTCCTTTTGATGCCAGCAACCTTCCACCTCAGGTAGAGTTTTCTTGTGAAGTGTTATAGATTTTCGATTGCTTGTCAGGTGCTTGATATATACTGATGATTTTTCTGATTGTAGGATTGGAAAGTGGCTGCCAGCTTGCCTCCTTAGCCTGAAGGAGTTATCCCGCGCGAGGCGGATGAAGAGGATGAGTCGGGCTCCACCGTTCCTATTGAGGAAGAGGAGGAAGCCCCCAAGTCCAGTGGCCACGAGACTCGCAAGCGCTCCTGCAGCAAGGATTCTGATGCTTCTTCATCGATAACACCGGAGGGTTCTCCTGCTGCTATAGAGGAGCCAATCCCTGTCGTGCCTGTACGCGCCATGGCTCCTCCCGCACGGAAGAAGCTGAGGTTGCCGAAGGAGTCGTCGGATGACTCCTTTGACCTTGATAAATTCGACGGGTGAGTTTTTAGTTTTTGCGAGTGTGTCTTGTTGTCCTTTGGAGTTTTTCTTCTGAAGTGGTGTTGGTCCTATTTGTAGTCAAACGGCGTCGTCGTCCTCCGACAATTGCCAATTTGTGAAAGAATCTGGAGTCGCAGACTCTAAGAACAAGGAGGTGGCCGTACAGTCGCCTTCTCCTCCGGTGGCGGCCCACTCCGGCGCCAACTCTTTGAGTTCCCCTCATAACAGGGGGCACCAGATGGTTGCACGGATGCCCACTCAACATGAATCTTCGGAGTCCCTGGAGGAACACGTAAGTATCTTTTTGCTGTTTGTAGTCCAATTTGTTTCTTTGGTCGATGTTGAATCCTCTTTCCTTTTGGTGTAGCCCATGATGAAGGATTCTACTCGCCTTGCAGAGCAAATCCTTGCCTTGGTTCGACAACACGCCCTGTTGGACAATCGCCATCACGGCAGTCAAAGGTTTGTACTTCTCTCTTCGCTCTACTTATGTAGAAATTTGTGAACTCAGTTGTTGTCATGCTATGTCCTTTGTAGGTGAGCATAATGAGCTTCTCTGTCGTGTCACTTCCCTCGAGAAGGGACTTGCCACAGCGGAGAAGAAGTGCGCTGAGGAAGTCGCAGCTCTGGAAGAGTCGCAGAAGCGTGAGGAAGACTTGTGTGCCTCCACTGCTGAAAGGGAGAAGTTGTTTGAAGAACAACTTTTCTCGATTGCAAAGGCTCTCTCAGGTACTATTTAGCTTCACTTGCATTTTTTCCTATTTTGGATTTCAGGTCGCAGTGCTGATACTCTTACGTATGCAGATGCCGCCAGCATAAGCTTCGATGCCCAGGCCTTGCACCGTGTGGATGCTTTGGCTGGCGCCATGGCTGTAGTCGACGATCATAGCGTTTCCCTCTAGGATATGCTCGGGAAGGCAAAAAATGTGCTGAGCCACCTCCGTGAGGATATGGATCCTAAGGCCGGTTTAATCGAGACTCTTGATGGCCCGGTTGAGTCCTTCGCAGAGGGCGTCCCAATGGATTTCAAGAATGCTCAGCGGTCTGTCGGTGCTACGATGGCACTCGTGATGGCACAGGCGCATGGTGCGGAGCTGGACCTGAGCACAATCTTCGAGGCGATGCCTGTCGACGCAGATGATCAGCAGGTAGTCTTCCAGCCTTTCGCCACTAAATACAGTAAGTATGGGCCTCGTCTTATTGAGACAGTCGCCAAATACTCTGAGGAGCTACGGCGGGTGAAAGCGGCGAAGGCTACGGCGTCTGGGGCTACCACCGAAAGTCTGTGGCGTCAGAGACTGCCACGGATTTAAGGAAGCCCCCGAAGTCGAAGTCCAAGTCGAAGAAGCAGATTGCTCCATAGCTTCCCTTTGTAATAGTTGTAGCTTTCATTTTGCTGGTCCGCGTTTTGTGTGTGGGGGTGCTCTCTTGATGCTTTTATCAAATTTGAATGCACTCCTCTTTTTTTACCAATGTATGATTGGTCTCATTTGCCTCTTGCTTGGTTGTAATCTGGTCCTTTGAATGGTCCTTCAAGGGATGCTCATGACTCTCCTTCCACCGATGAAACCACGGCGCAACCGCGTTCAAAGGTGGAGGAGTTGTCGTTGCTCACGCAACTGCGCGACTGTATTAAGCAGTTGGAGCATGAGTTGCCTATGATCCACGGTAAGGCAGATGTGTGGAAGTCGAAGGCTCTGAAGGCCATCGCCTGCGAGAAGTATCTCTTGGATGAAGTGGAGCAACTGAATGAGCAATTTAAATGTTAGCTCTCTATCTTCTTATCTTTTCCTTAGCCATTCACGGCGATGCCTTGTCTTTATACTTTGGTCTTGCTTTTGTAGTTGTTAGCGCTCGTCATCCGCAGGATGAAAATGACCGGGGTGCCATTCGAATGAATGACTTAACCCAGGAGCAGCTGCAGGCTAGTGGGTACTTCTGGGTGGACCATGATCGTGCAGTCGCTTTGGCGACGCTGCAGGATCGTGCGTCGCGAGTGCTTTAGTGTTTGAATAAAGCGAAGTCGTGCTTGAAGTGTATTTATCGGACGATGTTTCCTCTTGACGTGGTGCCCTCAATCTTGTTGGCTCTCCTGGCAAAGTTTCAAGATATCAGCGCGGTCCGCGAGTGCGTGCGACAGCAGCTGGTCGCAGGTGCCAAGGCTGCATTGTCGCTGGTATGACTACATCGGCCAGATATGGACATCGCGTCTGTTGCCGCTGGACCACCACCGCCACCTGAAGGGATGACTTGGAATATGGTGCCGCACTATCAGGCGGTTGACCGGCCAGCTGAGGATATTGTAGATTTCTTTGTGGAGCAAACAAATGTTCTCCTTTTGCAGCAATAGTGTTTCCTGCACATAGATGTATAAGTGTTGTAAAATTCATATGATTATGGTGGGTGTATTTGATACCCATTAATATGTAAAGAGCTTGCTAGCTTGTATGTTTTTCGAGTGTATTATAGGGTACAGGTCATTTTCGTTAGCCTGACGTGTATTCATCTCAGCACCTTGCCAACTTGTCAGGTGTGTTCTAGCTGAGTTGGTGTTATCAAGGGTTCAATTGGTAGTGTGTCAGCTACTCAGGATGTTGAATTGTTTGTGGAACAAGATGCAAAGGGTGGCGCAGCCCCCGAGTAAAATAATTGTGAGAAAAGCATAAAACACGGGGTTTGGGGCACTTAGCTTTATTTATTCATAGAATATCACGGGGTACAATGTGTGGCTAAGTAGCCTGGCTGAATAGCCTTATCTGTAAAGTAAAAAACATATAAGGGTAGAAACGGCGCAGCTGCGCGACGTTCCATGGGTTGGCGTATGCGACTCCTCTCTTGAAATCTTTAAGGCGATATGCGCCACCTGGAATTACTTCGGTAATCACGTAAGGTCCTTCCCAAGGGACTCGAGCTTGATGTGCCCTTGTTGTTTTAGTCGCAGGACCAGGTCTCCTTCGACGAAGGATCTGGGGCGTAGCCTTCTACTGTGGTAGTTGCGGACGCTCTGCTGGTAGATCATGGATCTCTCTGCTGCAATCTCGCGTGCCTCGTCGAGGAGGTCGACAGAGTCTTCGAGTGCAAGAGTTGATTCCTTCTCACTGTATGCAACCACCCACGGGGCTTTGTAGCGCACTTTTGCGGGTATCACCGCTTCAGCGCCGTGCACCATGAAGAACGAAGTGTAGCCCGTGGCGCTGTTTGGAGTTGTGCGTAGACTCGAAAGTACCGATTGTAGCTCGTCCGGCCAGCATCTAGCAGCTTGTTCGAGTGGCCGGAGGAGCCTTTTCTTGATTCCGCCACAGACGAGACCGTTGGCCTTTTCGACTTGACCGTTGGTCTTCGGGTGGGCTACCGAGGTGTAGCTAATGTTGATTCCCAGGTTTTCGCAGAATTCGCGGAACTCCTTGGAGGTGAAATTCGTCCCATTGTCCGTGATGATGCTATGTGGCACTCCAAAACGGTAGACTATGGAATCGAAGAATTTGACAGCGCTCATGGCCCAAAATATATCGAGCTCGTTGGGGAACCCCAAGAGGAAGGTGTGATGAGAACAACAGCAAGTTTTCCCTCAGTATGAAACCAAGGTTTAATCAAACTAGTAGGAGCAAGGAAACACCCCAAAGGTGTTGCTAGATGAATGTTGGCAGGGCACACTACCGGTGCTAGTAGCAACATGGAGACCTGCACAACACAACCACATAACTATGTCCCCAACTTGCAATGAGGTTGTCAATCTCACCGGTTTTGCTGAAAACAAAGGATTAAACGTATCGAGGGGAAGAATGTAATAGTTTGCAGAAAGTAAACAGAAAGCAGTAAATAGTTGATTGTAGATTGAAAGTAAAAGAAAGGACCGGGGTCCATAGTTCACTAGAGGTGGCTCTCCTTTAGATAGATAACATCCTGGGTGAACAAATTACAGCAGGGCAATTGACAAACATCGAGAAAGCATACAAGCATATACTAATCATCTTGACTCCTTTGATATTCGATTGGGCATTACAACATTATACATAGACCGCCATCCAACTGCATCTATGACTAATAATCCACCTTCAGGTTATCATCCGAACCCCCTCCAGTATTAAGTTGGAACCAAAGGATAATTGCATTACGAATTGCGTGTAAAGTAAACAATACGATTGTTCTATGAACAAAGGATTGTTGTTTTCTCCCTAGTAGCAACATCACATCTAGTACCTTAGAGATTTCTGTCACTTCCCCAGATTACCAGAGGCATGAACCCACTATCGAGCATAAATACTAACTCTTGGAGTTGCTAGCATCTACTTGGCCAAGATAGCTACTAACAACGGAAAGCATGCAAGATCACAAATAACAAAGGCATGATAGAATCAATAATCAATCTGAAATAGCATCTCAATATCCATCTGATCCCCACAAACACAGCATGCAGAATTACAAATAGATGATCTTGATCATGAACGTAGCTCACAAGATCTAGACATGAAAGCACAAAGGAGGAGAACCAGCCATCTAGCTACGACATGGACCCATAGTCCAGATATGAACTACTCACGCATCACACCGGAGGCTTGCATGATGATGAAGAAGGCCTCCAGGGTGAATTCCCCTCTCCAGCAGGGTGCCGGGAAGAGCTTCAGATCTCTCCCGATCTAGGGATGGAGATGATGGCGGCTACAGACCCTTTCGTGGATTTTTGATCGGGTTCTTACGGTTTCCGTATCAGAGGCAATATATAGGTCGAAGGAGAGGCCGAGGGGGTGCCTGGGGAGGCCAGACCACCCCCTGGCGCGGGTCAGGCCTAGCCGCGCAGCCAGGTGGTGTGGCCGGGCCCCAGCCCCTCTCCAGCTCGTATTTTGGCTCGAGGTGTCCCTCGGTAAAATAATGACTTTGGCTTTTGTCCCGTCCAATTCCGAGAATATTCATTTTCTGACTTTCCTGGAACCAAAGACACCAGAAAACAGGCAGCTGGCACTGTGGCTCTTGTTAATACGTTAGTCCAAGAAATCATATGAAAAGTACTCCAAAGTGTGGACAAAACATAAGAAAGTAGATAAAACCAAGCATGGAACATCAAAAATTATAGATACATTTGCAATGTATCAACATCCCCAAGCTTAACTCCTGCTCGTCCTCGAGTAGGTAAGTGATAAAAATAAAGAATAATTTTTGAGGTGACATGCATCATCATAAACTTGATCAAAGTATTTGTAAAACATTCAAAGCTGGGACCATAGTACTTCAATCATTACATGACAGACAAAGTTATAGCAATAAGACAAATAAACTATGTTGCAATATGAAAAGACACAAACAAAAGATTCATGAATAACAATGCTTTGCAAGATGTTTGTTTGTTTCACATAAAGAAAACATAGCATAGTAGTATTCAGCTTGTCCCTAATAGAGTAGCAAACATAAATGCATAAGACACCTTCAAAGTTCATAAGAGTGACTATATACAAATGGTTTAAAACAAGCAATATCAAGGTATGCATCAATCAACAAGTCTTGGGACAGTCCACACAGAACTAAGAATGGCCACTATGCTCTCAAAGTAAGTGCATAAAGATAGAAGGTGGAGACTCAATATAAAAGTGGAAGAAAGGCCTTCATAGAAGGAAGTAGGGATTCAAGTCTCATAAAGAGCTTCCACCAATTATGGTACTTAATAGCTTTCAGCTCTCATTGCCCCTATCATAAGCATCTTGAAGTGATTAAGGTTAAAGTGAACAAACTATGGTGTATATGCTTGACGAAGTATAAGATGGAAATCTCATGTCCCTTGAATATGAGGGCCGCTCCTCATGCTACTCAAGTTTAGTCACTGGTAAGTTCTTGTCATCGTAAGTACATGTGTATCATAGAGAACCGCCAACGGGGTACCCCTTGTTCGATGATACGGAAGAATCCCCATATCAAAATGACAAGGCAAGCAGTCAACGAGCATCTCAGCAATCTTCTTATTTACCATGGGAATATGGTGCTTTTTTCTCTCTTTCCTCTTTTATCATATCTCTTTTTTTTCTCTTTTTTCTCAATATCTGACTCTTTTTTTTATAAGAAGAATGCTTCATAGACAGCTCATTATGGTTACGCTGTAGGTTTCCACCATGTCAGCATGGATTAGACCAGCGGCCCAGGCGTTTCTCTAACACATATACATAACTCCATGGACCTACAAGCTCCCCTTTCATTTCACACCGACGACATCCATAGACAAAAGATCATGATATCAACTAGGTACAAAGTACAAGTGCAATGTTGAAAGCGTTCCCCATGACAGCATGGTTCTGCTAATCCTCAACAAATAAGTGCAAGCATATACAACACAGACGACACAATGGTTCAAGTTTATTAAGGGCAAGAAAAGTAAAGTGTGCCATCAAGGTCGCGAGAGCTTTAATCACTAGTTTTCTCATAACAAGTTTAATTTGGAAGGTAGATAAAAACATGAATATACTTGGAATAGCATATGCTAGTAGGTAGGTATGGTGGACTCTTTGGAATAACTTGGTTTAGGGAGTTGGATGCATGGGTGGAACTCATACTTGGTTGCGGAGGCTAGCAAAAGACTGGGAGCGACAAACTAAAAAGCAATAATGGCCATAATCATGCAGAGCGACAAAACATCATTGATCAAAGCATAAAGTGATACTACAAGTTGAAAACTAAAGGATCATAAAGGCTTATGGTGACTTGGGATAGTCATAACATGGTGTGAGTATGCGCCAAGTCAACCCAAATAAAGCATCAAAGGAGAATACCATAATACTATGCTTTAATATGCTAAAACAACACATGATTCTTCCAAGGTACATTAAGCAATCTCAATTGTTTATAACAAGTCATGCTACAGCAAAGAATACTAAGCATAAAGCCAAAACAATATCAAGCATGGCATGACAAAGCATAGGCCACAGTCAAAAACAAGCTCTCTTTACCACTTAAGCATGAACTTTCCTACTCTTTTCCAAATCCAAACCAAACTATTTAAAAACCAATGTATGAAAGAGGGGGTCCAACCAATTTATTCAGAAAACTAAGCAAACAAAGCAAACGAAAAACCAAAACAAAAACGAAAAAGAAGACACTCCAAGAACAACACAATTGTGCATGAAACAATAAAAATGAAGCATTTGGAAGAAACCTGGGATTTTTATTGATGAAGGACTAGGAGATTCTATTGAATTCCTTGTCACAGCTATCAGACCTCTCGAAGCTTCCATTGATTGTGATGACGCCGTTTGGGCCTGGCATCTTCATCTGCAGATAGGTGTAGTGTGGTACCACCATGAACCTCGCAAACGTGACATGTCCGAGGATGTAGTGGTAATATGAAGGCCACTCGACAACTTCAAAGTCGATGCGTTCTCGCCGAAAATTTTGCGGCATGTTGAAGATGATGTCGAGGTTGATTTTGCCCAGGGGGTACACTCCCTTCCCTAGGACAATGCCGTGGAACATCGTGTCTGAAACTTCCATACATGTCAGAGGAATCCTCATTGCGTGCAAGGTACTTGCGAACATGAGATTGATGCGCTTCCGCCGTCCATGAAGACGTGACTCATGTCGAAGCCCCCAATCTATGCCTCGAGTATGAGGGGACAGTGGCCTGGGCGAGGTACTTGGCGCCGATGGTCGCGCTTGTCGAAGGTGATGCAGGACTCGCTTCCACTCAGGTACTCAGTGGTGGAGGGCGGAAAGTTTATTACCAAGTTGACTTGGCGAGTGATTGCCTTCTGCATTCGATTTGATGGGCGTCCTTTTTGGATCATCCCCATGTTGCCCACGCTCGCGGGTATGACTCACCTCCATGATGCTAGACTAGTGCAGCCGCAGGTGGTGGTGGCCCAGGTGGTTGTGGTGGTGCTCCGTGAGCCACTGCGCCGGGGCAACTCCGTATCCCTGGTTGATCGTGTCACGATTCATCTAGGTCAGGCCTTCATGGATCTTGAGGAATTCACGGCAATCCTTGAGAAGGTGGCTGGACTTTTTCTTGCCATCGTGCTTGTCGATGTAGAAATGCACGTTGCACGGTCTGGACAATTTGTCCTGGATGGATAGTGTAGGTGCTTCGTCGGGAGTGCGGTGCTACCACACTTGCGTGGTTTTCCCGTTGTCGCGGTATCCACTGCTGCGCTATCCGCTATTGCGGTTGTCGTTGCGTTTGTCGGCGTAGCCGGCTGCGACCATGTCAACTTCTTCGCGGTCCTTGTAGACGCGCATTCGATGTTTCCTTCGGCGATCACGTCTGTGCCCGAGGTCGTCATCATCATCGGAGTAGACACAATTTTTCACCGAGTCCTCTCCATCGACCCACCGATTTGCAATCTCCATGAGGTGGTCGATTGTCTTGGGCTTCGATCGGCCCAGCTCCTCCCCGAGCTCTCTGCGGCGAACACCGCCATTGAACGTGTCGATTGCGTGATCCTTAGAGATGTCTTCTGCAGAGTTCTTGATGATGGACCACCTCTGGATGTATGAGCGCCGCGACTCGCCAGACCTCTGGTGGTAGCCTCTTAGTTCATTGATTGACGCGGGCCTTTTGTAAGTTACCTTCAGGTTGCGCACGAAGCTGTAGACCAGTTCCTCCCAGCTGCGAATTGATCCGCGTGGGAGATTGTTGAGCCATGCGCGGGCAGTGCCTTGCAGCTGTAGCTGCAGGCATTGCATAGCCATGCTTTGGGTTCTGCCATGCAGCCTGACGAAGGAGATGTGATCTTCCAGCCAAATCTTTGGGTCCTGCAGGCCGTCAAATTTTGGGTTCTCGGATGGGAGCTTGAACCCTTTAGGCATTCGCTTTTGCCTGATGGCTCTACTGAAGCATCTGGCGCCATAGAGCTCTACCTCCTCATCTTCCGAGTCAGTCAAATGAGCGCGCCTTGCATGCATCTTGTCGACCTTGCGCCATGTGATGTCATCACACGCGTCGTAGTCGTTGTCATGCCACCATGAGCAATGTCACCGTGACAGGTCGTGGCTATTGTTGCTGAAGGAATATGAGTAGTAATATTTTTCTAGAGCTTTACCTTTCTTCGTCTCCGGTGTCGGCTCCTTGACGAGGGTAGCATCGACTAGCCCCAAGCCCGCGATCATAGATCGGTGCATGGCAGCTCGTGGATCTCCAGCCGGTGGCTGATTATTGAGGATGTACATGGTGGCTGTCGTCACCGCCGCTTGCGTTGTCTTTGGGAGCACGTTTCCCCTTGTATCCACCGTCATGGAGCTAAAGTCGAGGACTTTTGCAGCCTCCTCATGTTCCTTGTCGGTGAGATGGGCCAGTCAAGATCGTCATTTGGCGGCCACGTAGTCGTTGCCCTTGGAGGAGGATCCTCCATGGGAGGAGAGATGAGCCTGCCGAAGACTCGACTCGTCCGCTGCCTTTCTACGCATTTCGAGTTGCACGATTACTTGATGCTGGCGCTTGTATTCTTCCTTGAGTAGCCAATGGTAACCGATCAACATGTCTTGTGATGAGTTAGGGGAAAAAGGGTTGCCCCGCAGAGCTTCTAGACAATGGGCCCACTCGTTATCGTTGAGTTTGATTAGCACGCGCTCTTCGGTGCGCTCATTCGCCACGAGGTTCGGGTCCCCTTTTGTTCTGTTGTTGGTGGGCGTGCCGTTAACGGGACCACCGTTTCTGCCATTGGTTGGCCCGTTACCGATGTTGTCGCGATTGACACCGGTGTCGCTTGCGTTGATGATGGCGCACATGACATGATTGGGAAAGCTGTTGGTCCCACAACTTTCAGATCCGGAGCCATAGGCTCCATCCTCTGTGGCCAAGTCACTCATATCGGATTTGCGACTGTTGTCGCTGTCCATGGTCCCAACTATTGTCGGGGAGTTGAGTTTGTTTAGGGTGCCGATTGGTTGCGGAAACCACGATGCTGGAGCAATCGCAGGAACTGTCAGTTGATCAGGGAGGCGAAGTGTGCCCAGCTGACCAACTTGGAAGCACAAGCTCCCGATTGCTAAGCGGATTCCGTCACCTGCGGACTTGAAAGCCGGGCGAGTGGCTGGCGTGTGGTCGGTAAAGTCGAAAGCACCGAAGAGCTGGCGAATCTCTGCTGTTGCAGAGTTGTAGATCGTGGTTGACGGGGCCGAAGAAGCCGCGACATCAGCACTCCTAGTTCCCACAGATGTCGCCAACTGATGAGGGATTAACTCGTCAAAGCCCATTGTTGTGGACTTGGGTTTTGGAGAAGGAGGGAGTGCTGGAGGCATCAATTGGCTAGCAAACAAGCACACAGGGACACAAGGATTACCCAGGTTCAGGCCACGTAGAGGTCCCTACTCCTGCTTGTCTGCTCTTGGAATTATTGAGGGAGTCGTAAGTTATAGGGGCTGCGCAGATGCAATGTGGCGATGGTTGTGAAAACTAGGGTTGTGATTGTCCTCCTTGCCACCCCCTCCTAGCCTTTATATAGATAGGGTAGGTCTCGGGTAGCAAGTCGAGTCAGTTACAGATTAGGGTTTGTCCCTTTAAACTTTCTATCTTAAGCTTCATCTTATGCAGCAAGTAATCAGAGTCTCCGTGAGTCACCCAAATCCTGTATTGGGCCCTGGTAACACCATGGGCTCCTGTCATATCTAGGCCGTATATATCAAGATCGAGTACCTGTAGGGTATGCCCACGTCAGAACCACTAGATGTCATTGCATGTGTGTTCTTTTCATAAACCACACTGGTCAACTGGATGTCATTGCATATGTGTGTTCTTTTCATAAACCACACTGATCCACTAGATGTCATTGGATATGTGTGTTCTTTTTTCCTAAACCACATAGATCCACTAGATGTTATTGCATATGTGTGTTCTTTTCATATACCACACCGATCCACTATATGTCATTGCATGTGTGTTCTTTTCATAAACCACATGGATCCATTGGATGTCATTGCATATATGTGTTCTTTTCATAACCACTTGGATCCACTCGATGTCATTGCATATGTGTGTTCTTTTCATTAACCACATGGATCCACTAGATGTCATTGCATATGTGGAATCTTTTCATAAACCACATGGATGCACTCGATGTCGTTACATGTGTGTTCTTTTTATAAATCACATTGATCCACTTGATGTCACTGCATATGTGGGTTCTTTTCATAAACCACATAGATCCACTGGATGTCATTGTATGTGTGTTCTTTTCATAAACCACACTGATCCACTAGATGTCATTGCAGGTGTGTTCTTTTCATAAACCACACTGACCCACTAGATGTCATTCCATATGTGTGTTCTTTTCATAAACCACACTGATCCACTGGATGCCATTGCATATGTGTGTTATTTTCATAAACAACATGGATCCACTAGATGTTATTGCACATGTGTGTTCTTTTCATAAACCACATGGATCCACTAGATGTCATTGCATGTGTGTTCTTTCCATAAACCACACTGATCCACTAGATGTCATTGCATATGTGTGTTCTTTTCCTAAACCACACTGATCCACTGATGTCATTGCATGTGTGTTCTTTTCATAAAGCACATGGATCCACTAGATGTCATTGCATGTATGTTCATTCCATAAATGAAATTGATCCACTAGATGTCATTGCATATGTGTGTTCTTTTCCTAAACCACATGGATCTGCTAGATGTCATTGCATGTGTGTTCGTTTCACAAACCTCACTGATCCACTAGATGTCATTGCATATGTGTTATCTTTTCCTAAACCACGTGGATCCACTAGATGTCATTGCATGTGTGTTATTTTCATAAACCACATGGATCCACTAGATGTCATTGCATGTGTGTTCTTTTCATAAACCACACTGATCCACTAGATGTCATTGCATATGTGTGTTCTTTTCATAAACCACACTGATCCACCGGATGTCATTGCATATGTGTGTTCTTTTCATAAACCACACTAATCCACTAGATGTCATTCCATATGTGTGTTCTTTTCATAAAGCACATGGATCCACTGGATATTATTGCATATGTGTGTTCTTTTCATAAACCACATGGATCCACTAGATGTCATTACATATGTGGGTTCTTTTCATAAACTACATCGGTCCACTGGATGTCATTGCATATGTGTTCTGTTTATAAACCACACGGATCCACTAGATGTCAATGCATATGTGTGTTCTTTTCCTAAACCGCATGTATCCACTGGATGTCATTGCATGTGTGTGTTCTTTTACTAAACCACATGGATCCAATGGATGTCATTACATATGTGGGTTCTTTTCATAAACCACATGGATCCACTGGATGTCATTGCATGTGTGTTCTTTTTATAAACCACACTGATCCACTAGATTCATTGCATATGTGTGTTCTTTTCCAAAACCACTGGATCCACTGGATGTCATTGCATGTGTGTGTTCTTTTCCTAAACCACATGGATCCACTAGATGTCATTGCATGTGTGTTCTTTTCATAAACCACACTGATCCACTAGATGTCATTGGATATGTGTGTTCTTTTTTCCTAAACCACATAGATCCACTAGATGTTATTGCATATGTGTGTTCTTTTCATATACCACACCGATCCACTATATGTCATTGCATGTGTGTTCTTTTCATATACCACACTGATCCACTAGATGGCATTGCATATGTGAAGGGAATATGCCCGAGTGGCAATAATAAAGTTGTTATTATCTTATTCCATGTTTGTGATAAAAGTTTAATAAATGTGTGTTTATTATCTTATTCCATGTTTGTGATAAACATTTAATAAAAAAATTACAAGGTTCCTAGTAATGCCTCTCATATAAACTAGCTCGTTGATTAACAAGATGATCATGGTTTCCTGACCATAGACATTGGATGTTGTTAATAACGAGGTCACAACATTTGTGAAATAATGTGATGAACATTCATCCGAAGTATAGCAATACGATCAAAGTCATTATGTTTAAATTTCTATAACATCTTACTAAGTAATCTTAATCCTTAGACCATGAGATCATGTTAATTGCTAACACTAGAAGAGTAACTTGATAACATCAAACGTCACACTATAACAGGGTGACTATAAAGGTGGGTTTAGATACTCTGAAAGTGTTATGTTGAGGCTCATGGATCAAGTGTGGTATTTGTCCATCCCGATGATGGATAGATATATTCAGGGCCCTCTCAGTGATATCACATTGAGATAGCTTGCATGCAAGTGATGTGATCACTAGAATGTTATATCACGGGAACGAGAAAAGAGTACATGTCAGTAACGAGATCAAACTAGGTATGGAGATACCGATGATCGAATCTCGGACATGTAATATATCGCAAGACAAAGGGATTTAGTTACGATGTTAAAGGTTCACACGATCACTAGAGTCATCGTTGAATGTGCGGGAGTCAGTACGGATCTCCAGGTCCCGCTGTTGATTATTTATCGTAGAAAGGTCTCGATCATGTCTACATTATTCACGAACCTTAGGGTGACACACTTAAGGGATACCGACATCATTTGGAGAAAATATGTTTCAGATAAAGATTTAAGAAAGCGCTAGAATTATTTTGATGGAAACCAGAATTGTTTCGTGCAAAATTGTAGAAACTGGTTTTGCATGTGATATTGAAATGTTGCAGGGGTTTTATTTGAATATTTGTTAATTAAAGGAATTAACAAAATTATAATAAAATAAATAAAAGAGTTTTATTAAATGAGAGAGTATTAAATTTGGAGAAATTTAATGCATTTAAGTGGAGACATAAGTGGAGAATGTGAAAGGTCATATTTATGTGGAGGGAGTTACCACCACACGAATGAGGGAGGTAAAGGGGCACCCCATGGGGCGCCGGCCATGGGGAGGGGCACCCTCTCCTCCTATAAAAGGCCCCCTCTCCTCACTTCTCACTCACACCTCCTCGTGAAGGATCTCTCTCACCCTCTAGAAATTATTCCCCATGGTCTCGGATTAGCGAGATACATGTTCTCAGTGGCTTTATCTGGAAAGGAGTTGTTGCTTCTGCTGCATCGCTGGAGCGAGGACGCGGAGGTTGTCGGGGTACCAGATGTGTGTGCGATCACAGATGCACCACTGCTTTGCGGTGCTGGACTTGCGGGTGCTGGACCTGCTGGACTTGCTGGTGCTGGACTTGCTGGTGTTGGACCTGGTGGACTCGCTGGACTTCATCAGGATCTTGAGATCGGCAAGTGTACGACTACATCAACCACGAAATCAGTTTCATTAAAAATGCTTTCTTGCTCTTCAAGGGTATGTTCTCTATGGATGTATATCCACCCGTTGCTTGTATCTAGTAGATAGATATTGGCATATAATAGTTCCCATCGTAGGATTTTTTTTCTATGCTGCGAACCCCAACAGTGGTATCAGATCCTGATCTATGCATAGATGCTTTGCATGGGTAGTACACATATGCGTATGTGGGCGATGATGATCATGTTATTGCATCTTAGATGTACTTCGGATATTGGTGGCATAGTGGGATCAAGCGACCCGGACTAACTTTACATGTCCTCGCACATGAGACCTGTTCCACGCTTGAGATGCAACTAGTTTTGCATAAGTGGCTAGAGGGTGTCTGTCTCTCCTACTATACTCAATATCTGATTTACAACGAGTTGCTAATAATTTGGTTATCATCGTTATGGTTCCATGTTCATAGGTAAGAACGGTTCTATCTTCGAAAGCCCTAAGCCACGTAAAACTTGCAATTGATAAATTAGAATTGTCTAGTTTAGATCGTTGATGGGATAGTGTCATGATATGGTAATGTTGTAAGTTTATGTATAGTTGATACTCTTACAACACACCTAACGTGTAAGTTCCATAGACTTTGGCCTTACACACAAAGGAATGATAAAGATCATACCACGATGCACATGATAGTGATCAAGTGCAAGAACCATATCATTTCACTTTACAAATTTGATGTTTGCATCTTATATTGCTTCTTTGGCGTTTTAGTAGCATTATAAGATGATCCCTCATTTAAATATCAAGATAAAAAATGTGTTCTTCCTTAAGTATGCAACGTTCTATAGATCGTGTTTCGACACATCACGTGATGATCATGTGTACTTGACTCTGCGCTTTCATACAATGGTTGTAAGACAGTTTTACACACGCAAGTACTAAGGTTCTTACTTGGCAAGCCTAGCATGTATAGACATGGCGTCGGAACACGAACCGAAAGGTTAAGCATGAGTCTTATAGTTGATATGATGCCCATATTGATGCTAGCCTTTGAAGCTACACCGACTCACGTGATGATCGGATTTGGTGTAATGGATTTGGTTCATGTAATCACCAAAAAGACACGAGGGATGTTATTTTTGAGTGGGAGTTCATTTGTAATTTGGAATAGTTGAACTCAATTTATCATAAACTAAATCAAAGTGAATTTGCATAGTTTGTTATAGTCATTAGCATCCGTTTACTACTTTATGCTTAGTTTTAATTGAGATAATAGAACTATAGAATTCTGGATATTTACTTTACGAACCGGTATCGTATTGTTTTGAGTGTCAATTTAAAGTTTAAAAGTCCTATTGAAAACTTTCAGCAAACTATTTAATCCATCAAATTTAATAAGTAGTATTAAATCAAAAGTAATAATTCACATGTTAGTATCTAAAGTATCATGTTTGCCTCCATGATTCTTGATATTCAAATATTATTTTAATATCAAGGTTATCTGGGAGCTGAAAGAATTGCTTCAGAAACCATCATGCGTGGAAGATATTGTGATATTTGAAAAATGTTTATGCTTGCAATATGATAGAGTATAATTTGGCAAAATACATGTTCTCTTCTATGAGAATTTGTGAAGGTTGGAGACGATAGACGTCCTAATCTCCCAAAAAGGTTTTGGGGACTGACATTATACTCACAATTCGTCCTTATAGGCCATAGTAGCTTGATTATGAAAGTTTTCATGATAAGGATGAATAGAAGATGTAGGTAAAATGTTTACTACACTAATAGATTACTAAAGAATAGATTTTCAATTTCAAAGTGCAAGTCCAAAGGTATTAGTATTTCACTATACACGCTTTGGACTATGTGTCATGTGTATGGTGCCACTATGATGTTGATAGATTCTTTTAAAGGAAAAGGAAATGATGCAAGAGAATCTATAAAAAAATTGGCTGAAAAGAAATGATTAGAAATGTCTAGCTAAGGTATATAGATGATATACATGTTATGGTTGTATTCTTTGCTTATTGAACAATGTTGTTCTTGGGTATTGGATACCGAATTGGTTGGTATGAAATGTCACACAAAATGACAGAATTCATGAAGTACAATGGCCTAAGTAACTAGCAAGAGAATATGTGATGATGCTCATCGAAAACAAATAAAGTGTTATTGTGTTTCTTGTTAACATCAAAACTTTCCTTCAAGATTTGTTTAAATAATTGTTATTTTGTTCCGGTATTATGAGAACAATGGTTGTTCAAATAATTATTGTATTCCATAGAAGATGGATGAACTTTTTACAAGTATAGTTGGAGAAATTACATCCATAAACACTATTGCTAAAATTTCATAAGACAAATGATTGAAATATCACTTATGAAGTGACATCGCTATTTAAATTATATTGGAAAGAAAACATGAAGAAACTCCATGTTGATGGATTTTTGGAGTCTTTAATTTTGATCAATTGACGCTTATGAGACTTTCCTCGAAATAATTGAAACTCCGTTCATAGGCCAAAGTGATATGGGGTGGCCCGATCTTCTCAGCAAGCTCTTCTCGATGATGATATGGTGGATGATAGATAACTAGTGCGTAGCTATGATCTCTCCCACTCGATCCCTGATGCCAATGCAATAGCTCTCGAACCTTGTAGGATATTCACAACACCACACTCTTGCGCACGCAGCCGTGACCACGAACGTTAGTATGCAATCTACTAATTCCCAATGGAACAACCGATCACACTCAATTATAGTTGTAGAATTCGAACATACGGTAATTCTAGAGGTTCTATGAAATAAACAACTCCAAAATATTTTAACATGGTCTCAAACCCTAATCTACGGCGCCACCATATATTTATGAGTTCAGGGGGTGGCGGCCTATGGTGGAACCCGAGTTGGGTCCACCCAAACTGGATACAAACCGGCCACAAGTTCTGGCGTGGCAGACTTTCACGCTGATTCTCTGTCACGGCAGCCTGTCGTGGTAGAGCCGGACTCAGTTTTCCTGCCGCGGCAGCCTAGCATGGCAGAGAAATAGGCCTTTTCTCTGCCGCGGCAGAGAACTCCTTTCTCTTGTTGATCTTTGTCTTGGACAGCTCCTTGTGCTTCCTCCCTCTCCTCCCTCATGCATTCTTCACTGATCAACACGCCTGGTTCCATTTGCTCCTCGCTCCTTGCTATGCCTTCTTCTCCTAAGTACCTGATCATGCAATAGTTCAAAGACCATGCTATAAAATTCTCATTGATTCAAACACCAGGTTCATTAAGAAACAAGTTCACCTATTGTTCTAGTAGCTTAGCACGAGCTCTTGTGATTGGTCCAATCCTTATCTCATTGGATTGATCCTTCTTTGCAATTGGAACATCTTCATTATCAATTGGGGTAGGTGTAACTATAGGGATGTCCTCATCATCTCCCCCCTTCAAAAGGAGTCGACCTCGATGTTCCAAGGTCTTCTCCAGCATATGGTGACAAATCAGCAACGTTGAAGCTGTTGCTAGTGCCACCAAACTCCTCAATAGGTATATCAACTAAGTAGGCATTATCATTAATTTTGGCTAGCACCTTGTAAGGACCAGCACCACGTGGCTTCAATTTGGACTTGAAAAGTAGTGGAAATCTGTCCTTGCGCAGATGCACCAAAACCATATCTCCAGGCTCGAACAACACTTCTTTCCTTGCTTGATTCCAAGTGATATGTATTGGCTCGGCCATTGTGTGGCACATGGCGATCATAAAGCCAAGGCTGACCCAATAGTAGGTGACAAACAGTCGTAGGAACCACATCAAAATCAATAGAATCTTTGTATGGCCCTATTTGAAAATTCACACGTACCATATGATTTACCTTCATCTCACCATTGTTGCTCAACCATTGTATGTAGTATGGCTTGGGATGAGGTAAGTATGTCAAATTCAGTTTGGCACATAGTTCCTTACTTGCAAGATTTCTGCAGCTACCTCCATCAATAATTACCTTGCAAGCTTTGTTAGGTCCAACTAGAGCTTTTGTTTGGAACAAGTTGCAACGCTAGGATTCCTCAACCGGTTGCACACTAAGCACACATGAAGATACGACAATAGTTGGTGCATGCTCAGCATATGCATCAGCACCATCCTCGCCATCATCAATATCAGTGTTAGAAGCTTCATCTCCACTCTCTACTTCTCCTTGTTCGTTAACAAACATAACCTTGTTGTTTGGACAATCCTTCTTGTAGTGACCTCTACCTCCACAAGTATGGCACACCACATCATGAGTACATGCCGTAGACATGTTGGAACCCAAGTTAGCAGCAGGAGGAGCGGGTTTCCGAGCATTAGAACCAAACGAAGGTGTACTTGCTGGTTTGGCCGATGGTCTAAACGGAGCAGCAGCTGGTGGCGTGGCTACAGGAGTAGTAGATCTGGCCGAAAATCTGCTAGAGGATGGGAAACCAGCACGTGACTTCGCCTCTTCTGTCAACTGGGATTCAGCCTCTCTAGCATGGTGCAACAGCTCATTCATGGTCTCATACTTGTGATGACTAACTATGCTCTTGATTGGTAACTTCAGATTGTTGAGGAATCGCTGCATGGTCATCTCAATGGACTCACGAATTCTAGCACGCTGCATAAGTAGCTCCATCTCTATGTAGTACTCATCAACTGTCATTGTGCCTTGCTTCAATTGCGTCAATTTATCAAAAACTGATCAAAAGTAGTTGGTTGGTACGGAACGAGCTTTCATGATTTGCTTCATCTCGCGCCAATCCATCACAGGAAGTTCATTGTCCTCCCTCCTATGTTACACAAGAGCATCCCATCAACGCCAAAGCATAACCATCAAATTCATATGCTGCAAGCTTTACCTTCTTATCTTCTGGATAGTCAAATAAATGCCAAAGTTTCTTAATCTTCAACTCCCATGTGAGGTAATCTTCAGGATCAATGGAACCATCAAACTTGGGAATTGAGAATTTTGGCTTGCCCAAACCATCATCAGCAGGTTGGTTGAGCACACGCTGAGCACGCCCAAGAGGGCCAAGCCCACGACCATGAGCAGGTGCATGGGCAGGGGGAATTGCACGTCCCCTGCCAACATGTGGAGCAGCATCCATAGCGCTACCCGCATCAAAATCATCAAAGGCATCATCAGGTTGTGGTTCTTGCCTTCAATGTATGGCGGCTGTCAAGCCCTCAATGGAATGCTGCAAAGTGGCGACAGTAGCATTGAGTACAGCCACTTGCGTTTGGATAGTATCTACTGCTCCAATATTCTGATCCAGCCTCATATTTATGGCTTGGAGATTCTTGTCAATGCCATCTGTGTGTTAGTAAACACAAGTGTTAAATGAGACCTCAAAGCCTCATATTCACGCCAATTGACAAGCTCCTCATCCTTCTTTTTCTGCGACACAACATCACCATCACTAGTAGACATGATTAGTAGGTTAGTGCAAAAATCAAAGTTTGTATCGTGGAAAACTCTCACAACTCACTCACAACTAATAAGAAAGGAGATCTTACCGTTCCAAAGTGAATAGAGATACTCTACCAAATAAGATCAACGACTGATGCACTGAAGTGATGAAGTGAATATCAAAGGTATAGAGAACGATCGTAGGGCACACAAGTTATTTATGGTGGAGCTATAGGTATGGTATCCTATCTACACCGCAAACAAGTCCTAGTGCTGATCGTACAAATACCTAAGAAACACACACCTGGAGAAAAACGTGGCAATGCAACTATGAAGGGTGTTGCACTACACTCGAGAGACACTAGCAAAGCTCAAATTAAACAGGCACAAGATTGCTTAATCTACTGGTGCACAAAGATATCACTAGGCCTCTTGCTCAAATTCACTTTTTCCACAATTTTTTTTCCTTTTTCTTTTGTATGGCTCTCTTTTTTTTATACTTTTTCTTTTGCTATATTGCTTTTATTTTATTTTATAGATAACACACGGCCAATTACAAAGTACATCACCAAATTCCTAAGAGCAGCTTGTAGGAGCAGAAACTAGTCTCAATAGGCAAGTTCCAACACCTCTGTAGTAGATTGGCTGTGGCTAAGGGTTTTGGAAAAGTACAAATTGATCACACTTTGCAATTATGGTGTCGTGGTAGAAAAACAGCTCAAAATCCTGTCGTGGCAGAACAAATCCTGCCGTGGCAGAAAACGAAGCAGAAATCCTGCCGTGGCAGAGCGGCGGCAGCAAAATAGGAGAAAATCATGCCGCGGCAGAACAGCGGCAGCGCGCGACAGAGAATTGCGCGGAAAACGTACCGCGGCAGAGCGGTGGCAGCGCGCGTCAGAAAAACTGTGTCGCGGCAGAGTCGCTGGCGGACTCGGTTTCGCGGTAGGGAAAGTGGGCGTTTCCGTGCCGCGGCAGAATCGGTAAGAACTTTTTTTATGGTAAACCGACTCGGCCTGGAGTAAAACACAGGGACTCTAAACCTAGATCGGATCTGCTAGATGGCGCGGAAGAACAGGTGATGAACACGACTAGAAAGAAGAAAATAATGAAAGAAAACTAGATCTAGACTAATTGATGAAAACAACCAGCAACTATTACTCGTCTACGATGTAATCTAGGCTATGGCGAATCTTTTTCTGGGGATATTTTCTATATAGGATGAAAACACTCTCTAATCTATGGATGGATTTGTGGATTGCTTATCGAGGCAACGAGGAAATCTGATACCAAGATGATATGGGGTGGCGCGATCTTCTCAGCAAGCTCTTGTCGATGATGATATGGTGGATGATAGATAACTAGTGTGTAGCTATGATCTCTCCCGCTTGATCCCTGATACCAATGCAACAACTCTCGAACCTTGTAGGATATTCACAACACCACACTATTGCGCACGCAGCCGTTACCACGAACGATAGTATGCAATCTACTAATTACCAATGGAACAACAGATCACACTCAATTATAGTTGTAGAATTCAAACACAGGGTAATTCCAGAGGTTCTATGAAAGAAACAACTCCAAAATATTTTAACATGGTCTCAAACCCTAATCTACGGCGCCCCCATCTATTTATGAGTTCAGGGGGTGGCGGCCTATGGTGGAACCCGAGTTGGGTCCACCCAAACTGGATACAAACCGGCCAAAAAGTGGCTCGGCCACAAGTTCTGCCGTGGCAGACTTTCATGATTCTCTGTCACGGCAGCCTGCCGTGGCAGAGCCAGACTCGGTTTTCCTGCCGTGGCAGCCTGCCGAGAATATCATTTTGCGGCCCGAAAGTTGGGGTGTACAGGCAACGTGGTACCCAAGTTCCCTAAAATCAGCCGGGATGACTACAGTTGGGGTGCCAAATACTTAGAGGGTCTTTTTCGGCACGAAATCAAGTTTACGTTTCAATACAAAAAATCAGGCTAACGGCCGTCAAGTTGGGCCCCCCCTATTAGTTCTTGTCGTTATGTCGCTCCTGTCGCTTAGGCAGGGTGGCTGTCACGTAGGCTTGCAG
Source organism: Avena sativa (assembly GCA_916181665.1). NCBI lineage: Eukaryota > Viridiplantae > Streptophyta > Magnoliopsida > Poales > Poaceae > Avena > Avena sativa. The sequence continues at coordinate 353,486,332 of OV702289.1, read as the reverse complement.
CGTTGGCACAGTGGATAGGACAACACCCCCTGGCCACCCCCTACCAAGTGTATTGACGTGACAAAACACGGCACATGTATCGGCGTTATAATTATTTTTTGTTTACTCAGAAGCTGGAATGGCCACCGCCACGCGTCTCTCCTTGGACTTCTGTCCCAATCGTTAACCACTACCTTAAAAGCGCATTGACGGTTCCACCACTCCCCTGCCTCGCAGAAACCACTCTTCTTCCTGTCATCTATCTTCTTCCCGTCTTCTCCTTGCCGCCATGGAAGATCTACGCACTCTAGAGACAAGCTTCACTACCCATGACAATAAGAAGATAGACGTTGTCTACACCAACGAGGAGGAGACAGTGGTGCATGTCCTGAGGATGTACGAGGGTTGGCTTGGGATAGACGAGGACAAGTTTGTGGGATTGGACCTCGAGTACACCCTAGAGAACCCATATGAAGGGAGTGAAGTCGCCGTCATTCAACTGGCCATGCGGAAATACGTCCTCGTCTACCACCTCTCTCGGTTTGTAGATCTGCTCTCTATAGCTAATCGCTTTTAGGGTTTTCTCCTCTTGTTCTTTATCCACTTGCTCATCTTGCAACTACTGGATTTTATTTAGGACCAAATAAATTAGGGTTTGTCTATGTCTCAATCGACTGAGATTTTCTTTAGTCTCAATCACCTAAGAAAAGTGCAACCGTAGTTAAAAGAAATGTGCAACTATTTCTCAGTCTACTGAGAAATAGCAAAACCGAATAAATTATTACAATACAATGTTGTGAGTCTTGACCTTGCATTTACTAAATTTTTCAAAATTATATTGAGATGATGATTTTGCATTGACAAAATATTTGTAGTTACATATTTTGGTGATGACAAACTACATACTTTCAGGACTGACAGGAAATGTCCGGCGTTACGCCAGTTCCTTGTAGAAAAGGGAATTGTTTTCTGCACTGTTGATAAAGCAACTGATTTTTCGAAATTTTATCAAGAGGTAATTATAATTCCTGCGCACAACTGGATCGATATTCAGAGTCTTTTCAAGATCCTAGGGGGCTCGCGGAAGGATGGAATGGCATCACTCGCAACTAGAATCCTCGATGAGTCGTATGATAAAATGAAGGAAGATTTCACTACGGATAGGCACGATTTCTGGGACGAGTGGCCGTTGTCTAATATAAACTTGAAGTATGTAGCCATAGATGCTTACGCGACCTACCAGCTGTACAAGAAGATCCTTTTTTTCTATGTTACCTCGTGTTTTGCCCTATTTGCAAGAGGGAAGACGAGCTTAGGAGAGCCCTTTGTACAAAATGCAGAATAGCTGAGTTTGAAGCTGCATATGCAAAGAAATTGGATGCATCTAAAGCAGTTGACAGAGGGGCTGCAGAAGTAGTTGAAAGAGAGCTTGCAGCTGAAGAAGCAGCTGATAGAGAGGCTGCAGCTGAAGCGGCAAACAGAGAGGCAGCATCTTCTAGCGGCAACAATCAGGCCTGTGATGCACCGCTAATTGTGCCGCAGGACGCTGAAGATAGGGAAGCCAAGTCAGATGTCAGGTGGGACAAAGCAGTTCATGAGCTGTGGAGTACCTGGAATGGTCGCATTTCGTTGCCTAGGAACGATGGCAAGCGCCTCAAGTGGTCTGGTGAGGAGTGAATTAAATTTTACTTGTCAGTGTTATGTTTCTGTTTTGTGGAACTCAGTTAGCTTTCCAAGATGTCTAGCGCTTCAAGTGATACTAGTAAACTAAATTTAACCCTCATTATGTTATGTTTATATATGTGTCTTGTAGCTTGTCAATATGGTAGCTTGTTAACTGGCAGTTTGAAAGAGTCCCCTTTTCCTCTCTCACTAAACATATATGTTTCATTTTTCCCAAATTGGTAGCAAATCTAGAGAAGATTCTCACTTCGATATTTCGTTCCCTTTTGGACCTCTTTTTGCTTCCGATCAGGTAGCAAATCTAGAGCAGCAAATCACACCAGGCAGAATACATTCATTCAAAAAATAAAACAAATGTAGATATAGTTGTGCGCAGCTAAATAGGATATAGCGATAAAAAGTAACGAGGTTCGATGCATTCAGCCAGAAATAGGATATAGCTAGAAAGAAGCCGCTTAGTAGCAACAGCCGCCGCAGCTGCAGGCACATCATGCAAGCGCCCGCTCCTGCGCCTCCTCCCTCCGGCACTTCCTCCACTTCTTTCTACCCAGTTTCTTGGAGGCATGCGACCCTCTTTGATGCCCACCCACCACTACTAGGAAACAGCTTATAGATAGACAAAATATTCAGTGGCGCATATGTAAAAATATGCGCCACAGATATATATATCAGTGGCGCACACGAAAAAATGCGCCACAGAAGTTTGGCACTTTAGTGGCGCACGAAACCAATATGCGCCACAGAAGTCCATATTTCTGTGGCGCATATTTTCGTGTGCGCCACTGAAGTGTCAAACTTCTGTGGCGCATATAGACGTATGCGCCACAGAAGGTTGATGTGACCAACCAGCAAAAAAAGGGGGAGAAACTTCTGTGGCGCATATGTCCATATGCGCCACAGAAAATGATGTTTCTATGGCGCATATAGGTGTATGCGCCACAAAACAAGCATATAGGGGGGAGAAACAGATCCCCCCTGGATCGCCTTTTCAGTTTTGTAAAAAATAAACAAAAATGATAGAAACTTCAAAAAAATAATTCCAATAAGTTGTAGTTAGATTTAGGGTATAGATCTAGACAAAATTGAAAAACATGAATTTCGATGTATTTTGCAAAAATAGGTCATGACACGGTAAAACGGCTCTAACTTTTGCATACGATGTCGGAAAAAAAAATCTTTAACTGGTCCTTCTGGATTTTACAGAATCCCCAAATTTGAAAAGAGTAAAAAGTTATTTAGGGTAGAAGATTTTTTACTATAAAAAAATAAAAAAGGGGGAGAAACTTTTGTGGCGCATTTCCCCCATATACGCCACAGAAGTTTTGGGCAGGATTCGAAATTTGAATCCTGCCAGCGCCCTTCTCCCTCCCTTTTTCCTTTTTCTCTCCCTCCCCACTTCTTCTCCCCTCCCCACTTCTCCTCCCCTCCACACTTCTCCCCTTCTCCTCTCCTCCACACTTCTCCCCTTCTCCTCCCTCCTCCTTCTCCACTCTCCGGTGACCTCCTCCTCCTCCTCCACCACCACCAACTCCGGTGACCAACTCCGGCGACCACCTCCTCCTCCTCCTCGACCACCAACTCCGGCGACCTCCTCCTCCTCCACCAACTCCGGCGACCTCCTCCTCCTCCTCCTTCTCCTCCTCTTCCACCACCAACTCCGGCGACCTCCTCCTCCTCCTCCACCAACTCCGGTAACCTCCTCCTCCTCCTCCACCACCAACTCCGGCAACCTCCTCCTAGCCCTAGCCGCCGCCCACCACCACCAACTCCGGTCAGATCTGGCCAGATCTAGATCTGGCCGGGTTTTTTTTGAAATTTGAAAAAAACTTCTGTGGCGCATATTGGCCATATGCGCCACAGATGTTTGAGATCTGGCTCGCCTTTTTTTTAATGTTGGAAAACAACTTCTGTGGCGCATATTGGCCATATGCGCCAATGAAGTTTGAGACTTCTGTGGCGCATTTTGAAATGTGCCACTGAAGTTAGTTATTAGTGGCGACGTATCAGTGGTGACTAACATATGCGCCACGGATGATGAAAAAAGGTGCGCCACAGAAGAGTTGTTTCCTAGTAGTGCACTGGAGGTTTCGGAGGTGAATGCAGAGAGCCCGGTGTTCAGCGATGTGGGTGTTGATGTTCATGGTCTCGCGCTTGCCGCCTTTGTGGATGCCGGAGCCCGTGGCCTCTGCATGCTTCAGTAAGGTGTTCAAGTCGGTGCCGCCGGCGTGACTCGTCAAGCAGTAGGCGATCCCCTTGCGAAAGGGGCAGCTATAGTAGGGGCCCCTAAGGAAGGCATCGTACTGGCCGGCCCGCAGCCTCCTCAGCACCTGACGAGCCTTGGTGTGAATGGACTCGTCATCACTACAGACGACGCTATCGGAAACCTATTGGAAGAAAAGGAAAATGGGGGAGTAGATGATGTAAGAAGATCGAGCAATCGAAATGCGAACAAGCGAATCCTAATAAACCAAGATCTAGCATCCAACGATGGGAACGGTTGAAGAACCAGGGGAGTGGAGTAAACCCTAGTTACCTCCGACCATGGGTCATCGATGTCGGTGTCATAGGGGTTCAACAGAGCGATGTACTTATCTAGATCGTAGGTGCCCAAGAAGTGCGTGATCTCCTTGTGACCGGTGGGGGCCTCCTCGTCAGCGGGGGCTCCTCTTCGGCGGCTCCGCCGGTAGCGGGGATAGGGGCCTGGACGGGAACAGCGGCTGCCATTGATGCCTCGACTGGGGCCTGGACAGGAACGTGGCTGCTTTCAACGCGTCGAGGGGGACCGGCGAGGAGACGGGGGCCTCCTCGCCGGCGGCCACGGAGGCGACGATGGCCACCTTATGCTCCTCGGCCATCACCGGCGTGGACGGCGTATTCTTGGGAGTTTGCGGATGCTGGTGGGACAGTGGAGAGGGTTGCGTGGGGATAGTGAGCGAGAGTGGGAGTGGGTGTGCGGAGAGGGGCTCTATAGTTATGGTGGATAGAAGCAAGGCACGTTTCATTGCACCACCGTGCAACACGATGCGCAGTCTACTACAACGCGACACGCGCACGGTACGTCACGTTTTTTCCCGGGCCATGCATGGCAGTTCTGTATTGAGCCGCATGCAAAGGGCGCACACACAATTTCTATGTACGAAGTTTTACACGGCCCTAAAATTGGCGATTGAGAGCCGCTGCGTAAAAAAGGGATATGTCTTATTAAAATCAAGTGGCAATAAATTGCAGCTATCCATCGACGACCGTGCACTCGATGACGCATGTGTTGTGGTGTAGTAGTAGCAGTAGTAGGCTTTTCAGACTTAATTAAACATGACATGACCGCTCAACGACTTTTTCCATGGACGGCATCATGTTCCTTCTTGTAGAAGTCTCGCTGAGGGAGACGTCTGTGTTGTCTCACGCTGTACTGTGAAGGGCGCAAAGTGTGCAACGATCATTGTTGGATTGCACAGAATCAACGGTTGGTGTGCACGATCCACGTGACAACTGTGATAACCAATCAGGGAGTAGCAGACAGGGTGAGCACAGGTTTGTGCTTCTATGAAAGATAGAGAGGGTTTGTGCTCTTTTCATGAACCACAGTTAGAGTCATTGCATGTGTGTTCCTCTCATAGACCACAGCTAGAGTCATTGCATGTGTGTTCTTCTCACAAACCATATCACGAACGACACCCAGTGTCATTTCATGTGTGTTGTTCTCATTAACCACACATGGATCCACCAGTGTCATTGCATGTCTGCTTTTTTCATGAACCACAGTTAACGTCATTGCATGTCTGTTCCTTTCACAAAACCCATATCACCAGTGTCATTGCATGTGTGTTCTTCTCACAGACCACACATGGATCCACCAGTGTCATTGCATGTGTGTCCTTCCTAGGGGCGGAGCCAGGATTTAGACATAGGGGAGGGCGAAACCACGACAACAATCTTTGAAGTATAGTATATGTAGATTGCAGACGTATAGGTAAAGTATAGTAGCATAATTTTTGGCTTACAGTTAATATAAATTATCTCACATTTGCATATATAAGAAAAACACCATATATTTGACAACAACAAAAATGCTAAATTTATAAGTTAAATATAGCTCTCCTACCAACGATTTGATCTAAATTTGGCACTAGGTCAGTTTCAGGCTGGATACAATTGGCATGGAAAAATAATAGGTTCCATTAGTTTTTGTCTATTTTTAATTAGAAAATACGGAGTACTTCCTCCATTCAGTAATGTAAGACTTTTAGATATTTCTAAGTAGACTAGATATAGTCCAAAATAAGTGAACCTACACACTAAAATATTTCTACATGCATGTGTTTTAGAAAAAATCTAAATGTCTTACATTAATGGTAATAGCTAGACTGGAGCAGAATAGACATAGGTTAGATCAGCGATCCGGTATGTATAAAGTGTATTGTTGTCCCCTAGAAAAATAATCTAGCAGTTAGTCGACGGTGCACAGATGTGCAGCAAGTGGACGGGCGAATGATCCGTGGTGGACGACACACTCACCTCTGTTGGATTGACAAACCGCTGGTGGCTTGATAGCCGGAGTAGCGGGCGATGACGGTAGGCGATCTCACGGCCGGCGAGGAGATCGATCCACGTGAAAGACATCAGTGACTTGCCTATTTTACAAGTATTGCTGTATAGGGTTGGTATCGATCTGTCTCAAATTGATCCATTATTCATAGCTAGCTACTTCATGTCATCGACAATCACTCTGGCAATCAATATCATTGGCTAACGAGCTATGACTTTGCACCGTGGGTTTCACGCAAGGAGCTTAGGCCTAATGGAGATAATTAACACTAACAATATGCAGCAGATTGTTAGGGGGGCTGATTGTTAGGGGGGTCTAGCCCCTGCTCGCCCCCCCTTGGCTCCACCCCTGGTCCTTCCCATGAACCACAGATGGATCCACCAGTGTCATTGCATGTGTGTCCTTCTCACAGACCACACATGGATCCACCAGTGTCATTGCATGTGTGTTCTTCTCACAGACCACGTAAGGATCCACCGGTGTCATTGCATGTGTGTTCCTCTCATAGACCACACATGGACCCACTGGTGTCATCACATGTCTGCTCTTTTCATGAACCACAGTTAGAGTCATTGCATGTCTGTTCCTCTCATAAACCACATATCACCAGTGTCATTGCATGTGTGTTCTTCTCACAGACCACACATGGATCCACCAGTGTCATTGCATGTGTGTTTTTCTCACAGACCACACATGGATCCACCAGTGTCATTGCACGTGTGTCCTTCTCACAAACCACAGATGGATCCACCAGTGCCATTGCATGTGTGTTCTTCTCATAGACCACGTATGGATCCACCGGTGTCATTGCATGTGTGTTCTTCTCACAGACCACACATGGATCCATCAGTGTCATTGCATGTGTGTCCTTCTCACAAACCAGAGATGGATCCACCAGTGTCATTGCATGTGTGTTCTTCTCATAGACCACGTATGGATCCACCGGTGTCATTGCATGTGTGTTCTTCTCATAGACCATGTAAGGATCCATTGGTGTCATTGCATGTGTGTTACTCTAATAGACCACACATGGATCCACCAGTGTCATCGCATGTCTGCTCTTTTCATGAACCACAGTTAGAGTCATTGCATGTGTGTTCCTCTCATAAACCACAGCTAGAGTCATTGCATGTGTGTTCTTCTCACAAACAATATCATGAACCACACCCAGTGTCATTGCATATGTGTTCTTCTCATTAACCACACATGGATCCACCAGTGTCATTGCGTGTCTGCTCTTGTCATGAACCATAGTTAGAGTCATTGCGTGTCCGTTCTTTTAACAAAACACATATCACCAGTGTCATTGCATGTGTGTTCTTCCCATAGACCACACATGGATCCACTAGTGTCATTGCATGTGTGTTCTTCCCATGAACCACAGATGGATCCACCAGTGTCATTGCATGTGTGTTCTTTTCACAGACCACGTATGGATCCACCGGTGTCATTGCATGTGTGTTCTTCTCACGGACCACGTAAGGATCCACCGGTGTTATTGCATGTGTGTTCCTCTCATAGACCACACATGGATCCACAGTTAGAGTCATCGCATGTCTGCTCTTTTCATGAACCATAGTTAGAGTCATTGCATGTGTGTTCTTCTCATGAACCATAGCTAGAGTCATTGCATGTGTGTTCTTCTCACAAACCATATCATGAACCACACCTAGTGTCATTGCATCTGTGTTCTTCTCATTAACCACACATGGATCCACCAGTGTCATTGCATGTGTGTTCTTCCCATGAACCACACCAGTGTCATTGCATGTGTGTTCTTCTCACAGACCACACATGGGTCCACTGGTGTCATTGCATGTCTGTTCTTCTCACAGACCACGTATGGATCCACCAGTTTCATTGCATGTGTGTTCTTCTCACAGACCACATAAGGATCCACCGGTGTCATTGCATGTGTGTTCCTCTCATAGACCACACATGGATCCACCTGTGTCATCGCATGTGTGCTCTTTTCATGAACCACAGTTAGAGTCATTGCGTGTGTGTTCTTCTCATAAACCACAGCTAGAGTCATTGCATGTGTGTTCTGCTCACAAACCATATCATGAACCACACCCAGTGACATTGCATGTGCGTTCTTCTCATTAACCACACATGGATCCACCAGTGTCATTGCATGCCTGCCCTTTTCATGAACCATAGTTAGAGTCATTACATGTCTGTTATTTTCACAAAACACATATCACTAGTGTCATTACACGTGTGTTCTTCGCACAGACCACACATAAATCCACCAGTGTCATTGCATGTGTGTTCTTCCCATGAACCACAGATGGATCCACCAGTGTCATTGCATGTGTGTTCTTTTCACAGACCACGTATGGATCCACCGGTGTCATTGCATGTGTGTTCTTCTCACATACCATGTAAGGATCCGCCGGTGTCATTGCATGTGTGTTCCTCTCATAGACCACACATGGATCCATAGTTAGAGTCATCGCATGTCTGCTCTTTTCATGAACCACAGTTAGAGTCATTGCATGTGTGTTCTTCTCATGAACGACAGCTAGAGTCATTGCATGTGTGTTCTTCTCACAAACCATATCATGAACCACACCTAGTGTCCTTGCATGTGTGTTCTTCTCATTAACCACAGATGGATCCACCAGTGTCATTGCATGTCTGCTCTTTTCATGAACCACAGTTAGAGTCATTGCATGTCTGTTATTTTCAGAAAACACATATCACCAGTGTCATTACATGTGTGTTCTTCCCACAGACCACACCTGGATCCACCAGTGTCATTGCATGTGTGTTCTACCCATGAACCACAGATCGATCCACTAGTGTCATTGCATGTGTGTTCTTTTCACAGACCATGTATGGATCCACCGGTGTCATTGCATGTGTGTCCTTGTCAGAGACCACGTAAGGATCCACCGGTGTCATTGCATGTCTGGTCCTCTCATAGACCACACATGGATCCACAGTTAGAGTCATCGCATGTCTGCTCTTTTCATGAACCATGTTAGAGTCATTGCATGTGTGTTCTTCTCATGAACCGCAGCTAGAGTCATTGCATGTGTGTTCTTCTCACAAACCATATCATGAACCACACCTAGTGTCATTGCATGTGTGTTCTTCTCATTAACCACACATGGATCCACCAGTGTCATTGCATGTATGTTCTTCCCATGAACCACACCAGTGCCATTGCATGTGTGTTCTTCTCACAGACCACACATGGATCCACAAGTGTCATTGCATGTGTGTCCTTCTCACGAACCACAGATGGATCCACCAGTGTCATTGCATGTGTGTTCTGCTCACAGACCACATATGGGTCCACCGGTGTCATTGCATGTCTGTTCTTCTCACAGACCACGTATGGATCCACCAGTTTTATTGCATGTGTGTTCTTCTCACAGACCACGTAAGGATCCACCGGTGTCATTGCATGTGTGTTCCTCTCATAGACCACACATGGATCCACCGGTGTCATCGCATGTCTGATCTTTTCATGAACCACAGTTAGAGTCATTGCATGTGTGTTCTTCTCATAAACCACAGCTAGAGTCATTGCATGTGTGTTCTTCTCACAAACCATATCATGAACCACACCCAGTGACATTGCATGTGTGTTCTTCTAATTAACCACACATGGATCCAGCAGTGTCATTGCATGCCTGCCCTTTTCATGAACCATAGTTAGAGTCATTACATGTCTCTTATTTTCACAAAACACATATCACCAGTGTCATTACATGTGTGTTCTTCCCACATACCACACATGGATCCACCAGTGTCATTGCATGAGTGTTCTTCCCATGAACCACAGATGGATCCACCAGTGTCATTGCATGTGTGTTCTTTTCACAGACCACGTATGGATCCACCGGTGTCATTGCATGTGTGTTCTTCTCACAGACCATGTAAGGATCCGCCGGTGTCATTGCATGTGTGTTCCTCTCATAGACCACACATGGATCCGCAGTTAGAGTCATCGCATGTCTACTCTTTTCATGAACCACAGTTAGAGTCATTGCATGTGTGTTCTTCTCATGAACCACAGCTAGAGTCATTGCATGTGTGTTCTTCTCACAAACCATATCATAAACCACACCCAGTGTCATTGCATGCGTGTTCTTCTCATTAACCACAGATGGATCCACCAGTGTCATTGCATGTCTGCTCTTTTCATGAACCACAGTTAACGTCATTGCATGTCTGTTCCTTCACAAAACACATATCACCAGTGTCATTGCATGTGTGTTCTTCCGACAGATCACACATGGATCCACCAGTGTCATTGCATGTGTGTTCTACGCATGAACCACAGATGGATCCACAAGTGTCATTGCATGTGTGTTCTTTTCACAGACCACGTATGCATCCACCGGTGTCATTGCATGTGTGTTCTTCTCAGAGACCATGTAAGGATCCACCGGTGTCATTGCATGTCTGGTCCTCTCATAGACCACACATGGATCCACAGTTAGATTCATGGCATGTCTGCACTTTTCATGAACCACAGTTAGAGTCATTGTATGTGTGTTCTTCTCATGAACCACAGCTAGAGTCATTGCATGTGTGTTCTTCTCACAAACCATATCATGAACCACACCCAGTATCATTGCATGTGTGTTCTTCTCATTAACCACACATGGATCCACCAGTGTCATTGCATGTGTGTTCTTCCCATGAACCACACCAATGTCATTGCATGTGTGTTCTTCTCACAGACCACACATGGATCCACAAGTGTCATTGCATGTGTGTCCTTCTCACGAACCACAGATGGATCCACCAGTGTCATTGCATGTGTGTTCTTCTCATAGACCACGTATGGATCCACCGGTGTCATTGCATGTGTGTTCTTCTCACAGACCACGTAAGGATCCACCGGTGTCATTGCATGTGTGTTCCTCTCATAGACCACACATGGATCCACAGTTAGAGTCATCGCATGTCTACTCTTTTCATGAACCACAGTTAGAGTTATTCCATGTGTGTTCTTCTCATGAACCACACCTAGAGTCATTGCATGTGTGTTCTTCTCACAAACCATATCATTAACCACGCCCAGTGTCATTGCATGTGTGTTCTTCCATTAACCACACATGGATCCACCAGTGTCATTGCATGTCTACTCTTTTCATGAACCATAGTTAGAGTCATTGCATGTCTGTTCTTTTCACAAAACACATATCACCACTGTCATTGCATGTGTGTTCTTCCCACAGACCACACTTGGATCCACCAGTGTCATTGCATGTGTGTTCCTCCCATGAACCACAGATGGATCCACAAGTGTCATTGCATGTGTGTTCGTTTCACAGATCAGGTATGGATCCATCGGTGTCATTGCATGTCTGGTCCTCTCACAAACCATGTAAGGATCCATCGGTGTCATTCCATGTGTGTTCCTCTCATAGACCACACATGGATCCACCGGCGTCATCGCATGTATGCACTTTTCATGAACCACAGTTAGAGTCATTGCATGTCTGTTATTTTCACAAAACACATATCACCAGTGTCATTACATGTGTGTTCTTCCCACAAACCACAAATGGATCCACCAGTGTCATTGCATGTGTGTTCTACCCATGAACCACAGATGGATCCACCAATGTCATTGCATGTGTGTTCTTTTCACAGACCACGTATGGATCCACCGGTGTCATTGCATGTGTGTTCTTCTCGGAGACCACGTAAGGATCCACCAGTGTCACTACATGTCTGGTCCTCTCATAGACCACACATGGATCCACAGTTAGAGTCATCGCATGTCTGCTCTTTTCATGAACCATAGTTTGAGTCATTGCATGTGTGTTCTTCTCATGAACCACAGCTAGAGTCATTGCATGTGTGTTCTTCTCACAAACCATATCATGAACCACACCCAGTGTCATTGCATGTGTGTTCTTCTCATTAACCACACATGGATCCACCAATGTCATTGCATGTGTGTTCTTCCCATGAACCACACCAGTGTCATTGCATGTGTGTTCTTCTCACAGACCACACATGGATCCACAAGTGTCATTTCATGTGTGTCCTTCTCACGAACCACCGATGGATCCACCAGTGGCATTGCATGTGTGTTCTTCTCATAGACCACGTATGGATCCACCGGTGTCATTGCATGTGTGTTCTTCTAACAGACCATGTAAGGATCCACCGGTGTCATTGCATGTGTGTTCCTCTCATAGACCACACATGAATCCACAGTTAGAGTCATCGCATGTCTGCCCTTTTCACGAACCACAGTTAGAGTCATTCCATGTGTGTTCTTCTCATGAACCACACCTAGAGTCATTGCATGTGTGTTCTTCTCACAAACCATATCATGAACCACACCCAGTGTCATTGCATGTGTGTTCTTCTCATTAACCACACATGGATCCACTAGTGTCATTGCATGTCTACTCTTTTCACGAACCACAGTTAGAGTCATTGCATGTCTGTTCTTTTCACAAAACACATATCACCAGTGTCATTGCATGTGTGTTCTTCCCACAGACCACACATGGATCCACCAGTGTCATTGCATGTGTGTTCTTCCCATGAACCATAGATGGATCCACAGGTGTCATTGCATGTGTGTTCTTTTCACAGATCACGTATGGCTCCACCTGTGTCATTGCATGTGTGTTCTTCTCACAAACCATGTAAGGATCCATCGGTGTCATTCCATGTGTGTTCCTCTCATAGACCACACATGGATCCACCGGTGTCATCGCATGTCTGCACTTTTCATGAACCACAGTTAGAGTCATTGCATGTTTGTTCCTCTCACAGACCACACCTAGAGTCATTGCATGTGTGTTCTTATCACAAACCATATCATGAACCACACCTAGTGTCATTGCATGTGTGTTCTTCTCATTAACCACACATGGATCCACCAGTGTCATTGCATGTCTGCTCTTGTCATGAACCACAGTTAGAGTCATTGCATGTCTATTCTTTTCACAAAACACATATCACCAGTGTCATTGCGTGTGTGTTCTTCCAACAGACCACACATGGATCAACCAGTGTCATTGCATGTGTGTTCTTCCCATGAACCACAGATGGATCCACCAGTGTCATTTCATGTGTGTTCTTTTCACAGACCACGTATGGATCCACCGGTGTCGTTGCATGTGTGTTCTTCTCACAGACCACATAATGATCCACCGGTGTCATTGCATGTGTGTTCCTCTCATAGACCACACATGGATCCACAGTTAGTCATTGCATGTCTGCTCTTTTCATGAACCACAGTTAGAGTCATTGCATATGTGTTCTTCTCATGAACCACAGCTAGATTCATTGCAAGTGTGTTCTTCTCACAAAGCATATCATGAACCACACCTAGTGTCATTGCATGTGTGTTCTTCTCATTAACCACACATGGATGCACCAGTGTCATTGCATGTCTACTCTTTTCATGAACCACAGTTAGAGTCATTGCATGTCTGTTCTTTTCACAAAACACATATCACTAGTGTCATTACATGTGTTTTCTTCCCACAGACCACACATGGATCCACAAGTGTCATTGCATGTGTGTTCTTCCCAGGAACCATAGATGGATCCACCAGTGTCATTGCATGTGTGTTATTTTCACAGACCACGTATGGATCCACCGGTGTCATTGCATGTGTGTTCTTCTCACAGACCACGTAAGGATCCACCGGTGTCATTGCATGTGTGTTACTATCATAGACCACGCATGGATCCACAGTTAGAGGCATCGCATGTCTGCTCTTTTCATGAACCACAGTTAGAGTCATTGCATGTGTGTTCTTCTCATGAACCACATCTAGAGTCATTGCATGTGTTCTCTTCTCACAAACCATATCATGAACCACACCTAGTGTCATTGCATGTGTGTTATTCTCATTAACCACACATGGATCCACCAGTGTCATTGCATGTGTGTTCTTCCCATGAACCACACCAGTGTCATTGCATGTGTGTTCTTCTCACAGACCACACATGGGTCCACCAGTGTCATTGCATGTGTGTTCTTCTCACAGACCACGTATGGATCCACCCGTGTCATTGCATGTGTGTTCTTCTTACAGACCACGTATGGATCCACCTGTGTCATTGCATCTGTGTTCTTCTCACAGACCACGTAAGGATCCACCGGTGTCATTGCATGTGTGTTCCTCTCATAGACCACACATGGATCCACCGGTGTCATCGCATGTCTGCTCTTTTCATGAACCACAGTTAGAGTCATTGCATATGTGTTCTTCTCATGAACCACAGCTAGAGTCATTGCATGTGTGTTCTTCTCACAAACCATATCATGAACCACACCCAGTGTCATTGCATGTGTGTTCTTCTCATTAACCACACATGGATCCACTAGTGTCATTGCATGTCTGCTCTTTTCATGAACCACACCAGTGTCATTGCATGTGTGTTTTTCTCACAGACCACACATGGATCCACTAGTGTCATTGCATGTGTGTTCTTCCCAAGACCAGAGATGGATCCACCAGTGTCATTGCATGTGTGTCCTTCTCAGAGACCACGCATGGATCCACCGGTGTCATTCCATGTGTATTCTTATCACAGACCACGTAAGGATCCATCGGTGTCATTGCATGTGTGTTCCTCTCATAGACCACACATGGATCCACCGGTGTCATCGCCTGTCTACTCTTTTCATGAACCATAGTTAGAGTAATTGCATGTCTGTTCCTCTCATAAACCACATATCACCAGTGTCATTGCATGTGTGTTCTTCTCACAGACCGCACATGGATCCACCAGTGTCATTGCATGTGTGTACTTCTCACAGACCACACATGGATCCACCAGTGTCATTGCATGTGTGTCCTTCTCACAAACCACAGATGGATCCACCAGTGTCATTGCATGTGTGTTCTTCTCACAGACCACGTATGGATCCACCGGTGTCATTGCATGTGTGTTCTTTTCACAGACCACGTATGGATCCACCGGTGTCATTGCATGTGTGTTCTTCTCATAGACCACGTAAGGATCCATCGGTGTCATTGCATGTGTGTTACTCTCATAGACTACATATGGATCCACTAGTAGAAAATCGCTGTGTTTTTGGGCATTGCATCATCATGAACGCATGCTCATGTCATCATGCCACATTGCATTTGAGCATCATCATCATGCATGGTTTGTGTCAAAACTATTTTTGAAAAGTGTGGTATTTTTTTCTAAACGCCCTGTCTTTATTTCAAATTAAAACCTGGCCTCTTCCGGATATTTTGTTTTGTCTACAGAATATTTACAAGAGTCTATTTGGACAAAATAGAAATAATTAAAGCTATTTTTTTAGGGGAAGGCAGCCGGCCGGGCCAAAAGGCCCAGCTAGCCAGCCTATTACCCCATATACCCAAACCTATCCTAACCCTAATCCCAACACCACCACCTTCTGCCGCCGCCACGCTCCCTGCCACACGCGCGCGTTGTGCACCCACCCCGCATGCAGCTAGCCCCACCATGCCCCACACCCTGCGCCTCCCGCCTGCCCATGCACGCACACCCCAGCGCCGCACACCTGCCTCCCACCCCGATAGCCACCTCACCCCGTCCACTCCCAGCTCGCCACCTCACCCCACCGGTCCCACCCCGCGGGAGACCGCGTCCACCACGCCCTGACCACCCCGCCACCTGGGCACGCGCCCCACCTCCTCTCCCGCTCGCACGGGAACCGCCCCTGATCCCGCAATCAACCGGGCCCCACCTCACGCTCCCCTTGCCCACCAACCGCGCGTGCCTCCCCGCTCGATTCCCTCTACGGCGCCGTCGCCTACCCCGTATCTCGCTCTCCTTGTTCCCGAGCCGAGAGTTCTCTTCCTCCCTAGTCGATGGAGGCGCCGCCAGGTGCTCCACCTCGCCTCCGCCGGCCGCCCTTCTCCACCGCCGGCGCCTGCGCCTCGTCCTCGGTCATGCTCGCCTCCATCTGTCCTGGGCATCGCCGCTCCCGGACATCCTCGCCTGATGCCCGCGCCTCCGCTCGGAAGAGCTCTAGCCGCATCGCATATTTAATTTGTGTAGCAAACCGATGCCATGTTTTGCCTTGTTAAGACAACACTTAAATGGCGGGGTAGCTAAACAACACGAACCTATTAATTAATTGTCGGGATCCCGGTTCCGCTTAATATTGCCTAGCCGCATCGCATATTTGCCATGCCATGCATCATATCATGAACATGCCGGATCTTCTGTCGTAGTATTAAATAGTGCATCCGGTGTTTCTTTTAGTGATTTGCTTCTTCGCGGATTAGGCCGTTGAGTTGATGCGAGTATCGGCAAGTTCTTCGGATAATGTATCTTCGGCAGTGTTTCCCAGGCGAGCATCTCCCCCTTTCTACCTATTTTGCATTTATAGTCTTTCCTTCCTCCTGTTGATCTATTGCTATCCGTGTTGCGATGCTTTAGTTTCTGTGCACCGTTTATATTCCCTACAGCCTCTATATTGCCTTGGACACATCCTATTACCTATTGTTTGATAGATAGTCGGCCTTGCGTATCGTAGTTGCTTGCTCAAGTGCTGCTTCGTGTCGTTGTTGTTCCACCGTTGTTGGAAGGTTGGCACATGCTTATTGGTGGAGATGCTTATTGGTGGAGATGATCATGACTTTAAATAAAACTATTAAATTGCTGGGAATAGATATAACTAATGCAGAGGCATCGGTGGGCAATAGCTAATATTTGGTTCTTCCACGCTCACTTGTGTCCCGTAGGCCCCGAGTACTTGTTACCTGTTCCTTGACTATTCGCACTATCCACATACGGGAGAGTCTATGAATCCCCCTTAGCCAGAGCTTGATTCATTTCTTATTTCTTGGGGCCACAAACTAGTTTGGGGCTTTATTACTATCCTGTACTTATGCCATGCTTTAGTGCTTTATTGATGATTGTGCGTGGAGCACCTGTACTGTTTTGGATGCGGAGTGTTTTCGCGGTATCGACAAGCCCAGTCACATTTTCGGGTTCCCTGTCATTTACAACCATTGACGCAAACCTTGGGCCCGTCTCGGAGCCAGCCAACTTCGTTGCGGGTAGCTTAATGGGGTGGACCCCTGAAATATTTTATGAATCCTATGATTGCTTTGTCGTGAAAGCCTCGTTGGGTTTTGATTTGGTTTTTCCGAGGTTGATCGTGTGTGTGTGGCTATTTGTGCACCCCTGCAGGGTAAATCTTTCTGAAAGCCGTGTCCACGGTTATGGACGACTTGGAGCACAGTATCTCGATCATAGACAAGCAGAACTAAAGTAGTGCTATAAATTTGACTTAATATGTGACTAGTAATCAGCTTCACTACAATGGATTGGATAATAAAAGTGCCAACAACTGGTGGAACTGGGGTGTATCGTGTCATTTTATACCTGCCTAGTAAGTATCGCAACTCCAATGGAATGAAATAAAAGTGCCAACAACTGCTGGGTTTGGAATGTCACATGCTAATTGTATATGACTAGTAAGTACTGCAACTACAACTAAATGGTTAACTAAAACTGTCCACTACTTATGCTATCAGGACTACTCATGCTATCTATATCTGACTAGTAAGTGCTTCAACTATAACAGAATGAATAAAACTACCAACTATGTGAGTTCCTCGGTTTGACTTCCTCGTTTGGTCTCGAGGGGGAATACCGGGATGGGTATGATTGGTGTTTGTATCAGGTTGGTCCCGAATAGGTCTTTCTTATCCCTCTCTAATAGCCGACCGTGGTTTCGAGTCTCTATAGGTTGTTTAGTGCATGTTGCGCTGCCGCTTCAGTCCACCATACCTATGTAGGCGAGAGCCGCCAAATTCTAGCCTCGCCGTGTACTGGCCTCAGTACTGACGCTCCTCTTTTTCCTTTGCCCTTTGTCGGCACCCCTTTGTTTTAGCAGGTTTGAGATCGACGTCGTTAGCAGGGTTACCCTTCCGGCTTGGCCTGGGCAGGGTTATGGACGCCATTGGTTATTCTTCAGGGCTCTTAGCTCAATTTGCTTCTTATCCGTACTCGGATGCTGTATAGTTTTCAAGGTGATTTGGATCTTTGTATTGTATATCTGTATTCTTGACTCATGGAGTCGTGTTGTATATATTTGTTCTGTGGGTTCCATCATGGACTATTGTGTAATGGTATTACTTTGTTTTCCACCCACACGAAAGTGCCTGGTGGGCGTCCTTGAATCGTTTCTATGCGGGTTTGGCGGGAAGCGCTGAAACTTGCATAGGGCCGTTTCGAGGGTGTTACAGAGTGGTATCAGAGCTCAGCAGTTACGATACCCCACTGGTCTAGCCTATAGGATAACCTAGCTAACGACCGATGTAGAGTGTCAAAACTATTTTTGCAAAATCATTGGATAGATATGATGAGGTCTTCTTTTACTCCTTACCCCTCTGCTATTCTCCTCTTACCTCTGCGTGTTTTAAATATGCTCTCTTACCTTCCTTCAAGTCCAGGATTTCTCGTGGTTGGGTTCCGTCGTACCTTCAGGGTTTCGCTTCCTCCTTTGGCAACGGTGTTTCTACCTCCGGACTTCATGCTATCTGAGTGATCCTTTATCTGTGGTACCATTCTTTGTTCCTTGTTTGTGCCTTCCGGTGTTTTTCGACGTGACGACATCATCTACGCCATATCCGATGCAGAGCCTGCATCACTCCTTTGTTCCGAACCTCGATTGTCGAGATCTTCAGTCTGATTCCGAGAATGGTTGCACGCTTTTCTACTGATTGTGCGGAGTAATAGTTTGGGTGCGTGATGGATTGCCCCCCATGCCGACTACTCACTCTATTTGCTCGTGTACATTGAAGTGGATAAGAATGCATCGGTTCTCTCTTTCTATCGAAGTTAGAGGTGGCTTTATTTGTGGATACCTTTACCTTCGTTCTTTGTTTCCCGGAGTGTTCTCTCGATGATCATGCGCAACGAACTCTTGTTAGTGGTGTCACGAGCATCTACACGAAGCGAGAAGATTCAGATCGCCGACCTTCTTTCCGATACCACGAGGCGGATCTCGAGGGCGAGATCCCTTGTTAGTGGTGTCGAATTGTGGCATCTCGGTAAAACCACTACTAGAAAATCGCTGTGTTTTTTGGGCATTGCATCATCATGACCGCATGCTCATATCATCATGCCACATTGCATTTGAGCATCGTCATCATCATGCATGGTTTGTCTCAAAACTATTTTTGAAAAGTCTGGTTTTGTTTTCTAAACGCCCCGTCTTTATTTCAAATTAAAACCCGGCCTCTTTCGGATATTTTGTTTTGTCTACAAAATATTTACAAGAGTCTATTTGGACACAATAAAAAAAATTAAAGCTTTTTTTTAGGGGAAGGCAGCCGGCTGGGCCAAAAGGCCCAGCTAGCCAGCCTACTACCCCATATACCCGAACCTAGCCTAACCCTAATCCCTCCACCACCACCTTCTACCACCGCCACGCTCCCTGCCACACGCGCGCGCTGTGTACCCACCCCGCATGCAGCTGGCCCCACCATGCCCCACACCCTGCGCCTCCCGCCTGCCCACGCACGCACACCCCAGCGCCGCACACCTGCCTCCCACCCTGACAGCCACCTCACCCCGTCCACTCCCGGCTTGCCACCTCACCCCACCGGTCCCACCCCGCGGGAGACCGCGTCCACCACGCCCTAACCACCCCGCCACCTGGGCACGCGCCCACCTCCTCTCTCGCTCGCACGGGAACCGCCCCTGATCCCGCAATCAACCGGGCCCCACCTCACGCTCCCCTTGCCACCAACCGCGCGCGCCGCCCCGCTCGATTCCCCCTACGGCGCCGCCGCCTACCCCGTATCTCGCTCTCCTTGTTCCCGAGCCGAGAGTTCTCTTCCTCCTTGGTCGATGGAGGCGCCGCCAGGTACTCCACCTCGCCTCTGCCGGCAGCCCTTCTCCACCGCCGGTGCATGCGCCTCGTCCCCGCTCGTGCTCGCCTCCATCCGTCCCGGGCGTCGCCGCTCCTGGACATCCTCGCCTGATGCCCGCGCCTCCGCTCGGACAAGCTCTGCCAGTACCCTCTCCGTTCGTCTGCTTGCGTCGCTGGCCTGGGCCTCTCCACTCAGTGCCACCGCGGAGCTCCTCCGACCCTGCCATGGCCATCGTGCTCTTGCCCCGCAGGCTCCCTTCGTCCGCCTGCAGCAGCCGCCGTTGCTACGGCCTACTCATCCTAAGAGACGCCCCCTCTAGAGCTTCCTCGACCGGGACCTCATCCTCGAAGCCCCGTCTGCTTCCGCTCTTCTCCATGGACGCATGGTACCACCTCCATCTGCAGCGCGGTCATGCGTCTCCTACGTCCCAGCAGCGGCAAACGCCATCCCTGACGCGCGGTCCACCTCCTTGATGGCCTCGACGCGCCATGCTCTGCTCCGAGGCCAATCTCCAGTAAGCCGCGCGTCCGCACTAACAGCCTCAGCTCCTTGTCTCGGGTGTATGCCTGTATGTAGTGTTGTGTGCTTGTGTTTGAAGATGTTCGTACGGTGTGGCGACGATGTCTGTGAAGATGGATTGGTGGTGACGTTGTTATGCTACTACTCAGATACAAGACTAGAAGATGGATAGGACCCTCCCAAGATCGATCGATGTCAAGATCCCCGCGTCGAGTATAAATGCTTCCAAAGGCCGAACCCCGGCGCGCCAAGTTCTTCCTCTCGGATCTGAAACCCTGACCTAAAGACCGATCCCGTTGCTCCCAATATCGATCCCCCGAACCTCTCGAGCCCCAAGACCTTCGCCCCGATGTGTGACCCCTTTATTCGAGACCCCTATTTTTATAATATGACATTATCCAATGTTGCATATTAAATTGTTCATGTCGCATACATATTTTGGGGTTTGTGAGTACTTTGCCGATTCACCTAAATTAAATATGGAGTGTTTATGCGGGATACCTTTGCCTTATTCCGGACTCCATTTAATTTGTGTAGCGAACCGATGCCATGTTTTGCCTTGTTAAGACAACACTTAAATGGCGGGGTAGCTAAACAACACGAACCTATTAATTAATTGTTGGGACCCCGGTTCCGCTTAATATTGCCTAGCCGCATCGCATATTTGCCATGCCATGCATCATATCATGAACATGCCGGATCTTCTGTCGTAGTATTAAATAATGCATCCAGTGTTTCTTTTACTGATTTGCTTCTTCGCGGATTAGGCCGTTGAGTTGATGCGAGTATCGGCAAGTTCTTCGGATAATGTATCTTCGGCAGTGTTTCCCAGGCGAGCATCTCCCCCTTTCTACCTATTTTGCATTTATAGTCTTTCCTTCCTCCTGTTGATCTATTGCTATCCGTGTTGCGATGCTTTAGTTTCCGTGCACCATTTATATTCCCTGCAGCCTCTATATTGCCTTGGACACATCCTATTGCCTGTTGTTTGATAGATAGTCGGCCTTGCGTGTCGTAGTTGCTTGCTCAAGTGCTGCTTCGCGTCGTTGTTGTTCCACCGTTGTTGGAAGGTTGGCACATGCTTATTGGTGGAGATGCTTATTGGTGGAGATGATCATGACTTTAAATACAACTATTAAATTGCTAGGAATAGATATAACTAATGCAGAGGCATTGGTGGGCAATAGCTAATATTTCGTTCTTCCATGCTCACTTGTGTCCCGTAGGCCCCGAGTACTTGATACGTGTTCCTTGACTATTCGCACTATCCACATACGGGAGAGTCTATGAATCCCCCTTAGCCAGAGCTTGATTCATTTCTTATTTCTTGGGGCCACAAACTAGTTTGGGGCTTTATTACTATCCTGTACTTATGCCATGCTTTAGTGCTTTATTTACGATTGTGCGTGGAGCAGTTGTACTGTTTTGGATGCGGAGTGTTTTCGCGGTATCGATAAGCCCGTTCACATTTTCGGGTTCCAAGTCGTTTATAGCCATTGACACAAACCTTGGGTCCGTCTCGGAGCCGACCAACTTTGTTGCGGGTAGCTTAATGGGGTGGCCGCCTGAAATATTTTCTGAATCCTGTGATTGCTTTGTCGTGAAAGCCTCGTTGGGTTTTGATTTGGTTTTTCCGAGGTTGATCGTGTGTGTGTTGCTATTTGTGCACCCCTGCAGGGTAAATCTTTCTGAAAGCCATGTCCGCGGTTATGGACGACTTGGAGCATAGTATCTCGATCATAGACAAGCATAACTAAAGTAGTGCTATAAATTTGACTTAATATGTGACTAGTAATCAGCTTCACTACAATGGAATGGATAATAAAAGTGCCAACAACTGGTGGAACTAGGGTGTATCGTGTCATGTTATACCTGCCTAGTAAGTATCACAACTCCAATGGAATGAAATAAAATTGCCAATAAATGCTGGGTTTGGAATGTCACATGCTAATTCTATATGACTAGTAAGTACTGCAACTACAACTGAATGGTTAACTAAAACTGCCCACTACTTATGCTATCAGGACAACTCATGCTATCTATATCTGACTAGTAAGTGCTTCAACTATAATGGAATGAATAAAACTACCAACTATGTGAGTTCCTCGGTTTGACTTCCTCGTTTGGTCTCGAGGGGGAATACCAGGATGGCTATGATTGGTGTTAGTATCAGGTTGGTCCCGAATAGGTGTTTCTTATCCCTCTCTAATAGCCGACCATGGTTTCGAGTCTCTATAGGTTGTTTAGTGCATGCTGCGCTGCCTCTTCAGTCCACCATACCTATGTAGGCGAGAGCCGCCGAATTCTAGCCTCGCCGTGTACTGGCCTCAGTACTGACGCTCATCTTTTTCCTTTGCCCTTTGTCGGCACCCCTTTGTTTTAGCAGGTTTGAGATCGACGTTGTTAGCAGGGTTACCCTTCCGGCTTGGCCTGGGCAGGGTTATGGACGCCATTGGTTATTCTTCAGGGCTCTTGGCTCAATTTGCTTCTTATCCGTGCTCGGATGCTGTATAGTTTTCAAGGTGATTTGGATCTTTGTATTGTATATCTGTATTCTTGACTCATGGAGTCGTGTTGTATATATTTGTTCCGTGGGTTCCATCATGGACTATTGTGTAATGGTATTACTTCGTTTTCCACCCGCACGAAAGTGCCTGGTGGGCGTCCTTGAATCGTTTTCATGCGGGTTTGGCGGGAAGCGCTGAAACTTGCATAGGGCCGATTCGAGGGTGTTACATCTTTTCATGAACCATAGTTAGAGTCATTGCATGTGTGTGTACCTCTCATAAACCACAGCTAGAGTCATTGCATGTGTGTTCTTCTCACAAACAATATCATGAAACACACCCAGTGTCATTACATGTGTGTTCTTCTCATTAACCACACATGGATCCACCAGTGTCATTGCATGTCTGCTCTTTTCATGAACCACAATTAACGTCATTGCATGTCTGTTCCTTTCACAAAACACATATCACCAGTGTCATTGCATGTGTGTTCTTCCCACAGACCACACATGGATCCACCAGTGTCATTGCATGTGTGTCTTTCCCATGAACCACAGATGGATCCACCAGTGTCATTGCATGTGTGTCCTTCTCACAGACCACGCATGGATCCACCGGTGTCATTGCATGTGTGTTCTTCTCACAGACCACGTAAGGATCCATCGGTGTCATTGCATGTGTGTTCCTCTCATAGACCACACATGGATCCACCGGTGTCATCGCATGTCTGCACTTTTCATGAACCACAGTTAGAGTCATTGCATGTCTATTCCTCTCATAAAACACATATCACCAGTGTCATTGCATGTATGTTCTTCTCACAGACCACACATGGATCCACCAGTGTCATTGCATGTGTGTTCTTCTCACAGACCACACATGGATCCACCAATGTCATTGCATGTGTGTCCTTCTGACAAACCACAGATGGATCCACCAGTGTCATTGCATGTGTGTTCTTCTCACATACCACGTACAGATCCACCGGTGTCATTGCATGTGTGTTCGTCTCACAGACCACGTAAGGATCCACCGGTGTTATTGCATGTGTGTTCCTCTCATAGACCAGACATGGATCCACGAGTGTCATCGCATGTCTGCTCTTTTCATGAACCATAGTTAGAGCCATTGCATGTGTGTTCTTCTCATGAACCACATCTAGAGTCATTGCATGTGTGTTCTTCTCACAAACCATATCTTGAACCACACCCAGTGTCATTGCATGTGTGTTCTTCTCATTAACCACACATGGATCCACCAGTGTCATTGCATGTCTGCTCTTTTCATGAACCACACTAGTGTCATTGCATGTGTGTTCTTCTCACAGACCACACATGGATCCACCAGTGTCATTGCAATTATGTCCTTCTCACAAACCACAGATGGATCCACCAGTGTCATTGCATGTGTGTTCTTTTCACAGACCATGTATGGATCCACTGGTGTCATTGCATGTGTGTTCTTCTCACAGACCACGTAAGGATCCATCGGTGTCATTGCATGTGTGTTCCTCTCATAGACCACACATGGATCCACCGGTGTCATCGCATGTCTGAACTTTTCATGAACCACAGTTAGAGTCATTGCATGTGTGTTCCTCTCATAGACCACAGCTAGAGTCATTGCATGTGTGTTCTTCTCACAAACCATATCATGAACCACACCCAGTGTCATTGCATGTGTGTTCTTCGCATTAACCACACATGGATCCACCAGTGTCATTGCATGTCTACTCTTCTCATGAACCACAGTTAGAGTCATTGCATGTCTGTCCTTTTCACAAAACACATATCACCAGTGTCATTGCACGTGTGTTCTTCCCACAGACCACACATGGATCCACCAGTGTCATTGCATGTGTCTTCTTCCCATGAACCATAGATGGATCCACCAGTGCCATTGCATGTGTCTTCTTTTCACAGACCACGTATGGATCCACCGGTGTCATTGCATGTGTGTTCTTCTCATAGACCACATAAGGATCCACCGGTGTCTTTGCATGTGTGTTCCTCTCACGGACCACACATGGATCCGTAGTTAGAGTCATCGCATGTCTGCTTTTTTCATGAACCACAGTTAGAGTCATTGCATGGGTGTTCTTCTCATGAACCACAACTAGAGTCATTGCATGTGTGTTCTTCTCACAAACCATATCATGAACCACACCCAGTGTCATTGCATGTGTGTTCTTCTCATTAACCACACATGGATCCACCAGTGTCATTGCATGTCTGCTCTTTTCATGAACCACAGTTAGAGTCATTGCATGTCTGTTATTTTCACAAAACACATATCACTAGTGTCATTACATGTGTGTTCTTCCCACAGACCACACATGGATCCACCAGTGTCATTGCATGTGTGTTCTTCCCATGAACCACAGATGGATCCACGAGTGTCATTGCATGTGTGTTCTTTTCACAGACCACGTATGGTCCATCGGTGTCATTGCATGTGTGTTCTTCTCAGAGACCACGTAAGGATCCACCGGTGTCATTGCATGTGTGTTCCTCTCATAGACCACACATGGATCCACAATTAGAGTCATCGGATGTCTGCTCTTTTCATGAAGCACTGTTAGAGTCATTGCATGTGTGTTCTTCTAATGAACCATAGCTAGAGTCATTGCATGTGTGTTCTTCACACAAACCATATCGTGAACCACACCCAGTGTCATTGCATGTGTGTTCTTCTCATTAACCAGACATGGACCCCCCAGTGTCATGGCATGTGTGTTCTTCCCATGAACCACACCAGTGTCATTGCATGTGTGTTCTTCTCACAGACCACACGTGGATCCATCAGTGTCATTACATGTGTGTCCTTCTCAGAAACCACAGATGGATCCTCTAGTGTCATTGCATGTGTGTTCTTCTCACATACCACGTACGGATCCACTGGTGTCTTTGCATGTGTGTTCTTATCATAGACCACGTAAGGATCCATCAGTGTCATTGCATGTGTGTTACTCTCATAGACCACACATGGATCCACCAGTGTCATCGCATATCTGCTCTTTTCATGAACTACGGGTAGAGTCATTGCATGTGTGTTCTTCTCATGAACCACAACTAGAGTCATTGCATGTGTGTTCTTCTCACAAACCATATCATGAACCACACCTAGTGACATTGCATGTGTGTTCTTATCATTGACCACACATGGATACACCAGTGTCATTGCATGTCTGCTCTTTTCATGAACCACGGTTAGAGTCATTGCATGTCTGTTATTTTCACAAAACACATATCACCAGTGTCATTACATGTGTGTTCTTCCCACAGACCACACATGTATCCTCTAGTGTCATTGCATGTGTGTTCTTCCCATGAACCACATCTGGATCCACCAGTGTCATTGCATGTGTTTTCTTTCCATAGACCACGTATGGATCCACGGTGTCATTGCATGTTTGTTCTTCTCACAAACCATGTAAGGATCCACTGGTGTCATTTCATATGTGTCCTCTCATAGACCACACATGGATCCACATTTAGAGTCATCGCATGTCTGCTCTTTTCATGAACCACAGTTATAGTCATTGCATGTGTGTTCTTCTCATGAACCACAGCTAGAGTCATTGCATGTGTGTTCTTCTCACAAACCATATCATGAACCACACCCAGTGTCATTGCATGTGTGTTCTTCTCATTAACCACACATGGATCCACTAGTGTCGTTACATGTCTGCTCTTTTCATGAACCACAGTTAGAGTCATTGCATGTTTGTTATTTTCAGAAAACACATATCACCAGTGTCATTACATGTGTGTTCTTCCTAGAGACCACACATGGATCCACCAGTGTCATTGCATGTGTGTTCTTGCCTCGAACCACAAATGGATCCACCAGTGTCATTGCATGTTTGTTCTTTTCACAGAACACGTATGGATCCACCGGTGTCATTGCATGTGTGTTCTTCTCACAGACCACGTAAGGATCCACCGGTGTCATTGCATGTGTGTTCCTCTCATAGACCAGACATGGATCCACAGTTACATTCATCGCATGTATGATCTTTTCATGAACCACAGTTAGAGTCATTGCATGTGTGTTATTCTCATGTACCACAGTTAGAGTCATTGCATGTGTGTTCTTCTCACAAACCATATCATGAACCACACCCGGTGTCATTGCATATGTGTTCTTCTCATTAACCACACATGGATCCACCAGTGTCATTGCATGTGTGTTCTTCCCATGAACCACACTAGTGTCATTGCATGTGTGTTCTTGTCACAGACCACACATGGATCCACCAGTGTCATTGCATGTGTGTCCTTCTCACAAACCACAGATGGATCCACCAGTGTCATTGCATGTGTGTTCTTCTCATAGACCACGGATGGATCCACCGGTGTCATTGCATGTGTGTTCTTCTCACAGACCACGTAAGGATCCACCGGTGTCATTGCATGTGTGTTCCTCTCATAGACCACACATGGATCTACAGTTAGAGTCATCGCATGTCTGCTCTTTTCATGAACCACAGTTAGAGTCATTGCATGTGTGTTCTTCTCATGAACCACAGCTAGAGTCATTGCATGTGTGTTCTTCTCACAAACAATATCATGAACCACACCCAGTGTCATTGCATGTGTGTTCTTCACATTAACCACACATGGATCCACCAGTGTCATTGCATGTCTGCTCTTTTCATGAACAACGGTTAGAGTCATTGCATGTCTGTTCTTTTCACAAAACACATATCACCAGTGTCATTGCATGTGTGTTCTTCCCACAAACCACACATGGAGCCAGCAGTGTCATTCCATGTGTGTTCTTCCCATGAACCGTAGATGGATCCACAAGTTTCATTGCATGTGTGTTCTTTTCACAGACCACGTATGGATCCACCGGTGTCATTGCATGTGTGTTCTTCTCATAGACCACGTAAGGATCCACCGGTGTCATTGCATATTTGTTCCTCTCATAGACCACACATGGATCCACAGTTAGAGTCATCGCATGTCTTCTCTTTTCATGAACCACAGTTACAGTCATTGCATATGTGTTCTTCTCACAAACCACAGCTAGAGTCATTGCATGTGTGTTCTTCTCACAAACCATATCATGAACCACACCCAGTGTCATTGCATGTGTGTTCTTCTCATTAACCACACATGGATCCACCAGTGTCATTGCATGTGTGTTCTTCCAATGCACCACACCAGTGTCATTGCATGTGTGTTCCTCTCACAGACCACACATGGGTCAACCAGTGTCATTGCATGTGTGTCCTTCTCACAAACCATAGATGGATCCACCAGTGTCATTGCATGTGTGTTCTTCTCACAGACCACATATGGATCCACCGGTGTCATCGCATGTGTGTTCTTCTCATAGACGACATAAGGATCCACCGGTGTCATTGCATGTGTGTTCCTCTCATAGACGACACATGGATCCACAGGTGTCATCGCATGTCTGCTCTTTTCATGAACCACAGTTAGAGTCATTGCATGTGTGTTCTTCTCATGAACCACAGCTAGAGTCATTGCATGTGTGTTCTTCTCACAAACCATATCATGAACCACACCCGGTGTCATTGCAGGTGTGTTCTTCTCATTAACCACACATGGATCCACCAGTGTCATTGCATGTCTGCTCCTTTCATGAACCACACCAGTGTCATTGCCTGTGTGTTCTTCTAACAGACCACACATGGATCCACCAGTGTCATTGCATGTGTGTCCGTCTCACAAACCATAGATGGATCCATGAGTGTCATTGCATGTGTGTTCTTTTCACAGACCACGTATGGATCCACCCGTGTCATTGCATGTGTGTTCTTCTCACATACCACGTAAGGCTCCATCGTTGTCATTGCATGTGTATTCCTCTCATAGACCACACATGGAGCCACCGGTGTCATCGCATGTCTTCTCTTTTCATGAACCACAGTTAGCTCATTGCATGTGTGTTCCTCTCATAGACCACAGCTAGAGTCATTGCATGTGTGTTCTTCTCACAAACCATATCATGAACCACACCTAGTGTCATTGCATGTGTGTTCTTCTCATTAACCACACATGGATCCACCGGTGTCATTGCATGTCAGCTCTTGTCATGAACCACAGTTAGAGTCATTGCATGTCTGTTCTTTTCACAAAACACATATCACCAGTGTCATTGCTTGTGTGTTCTTCCCACAGACCACACATGGATCCACCAGTGTCATTACATGTGTGTTCGTCCCATGAACCACTGATGGATCCACCAGTGTCATTGCATGTGTGTTCTTTTCACAGACCACGTATGGATCCACCGGTGTCATTGCATGTGTGCTCTTCTCACAGACCATGTAAGGAACCATCGGTATCATTGCATGTGTGTTCCTCTCATAGTCCACACATGGATCCACCGGTGTCATCGCATGTCTGCTCTTTTCATGAACCACAGTTACAGTCATTGCATATGTGCTCCTCTCATACACCACAGCTAGAGTCATTGCATGTGTGTTCTTATCACAAACCATATCATGAACCACACCCAGTGTCATTGCATATGTGTTCTTCTCATTAACCACACATGGATCCACCAGTGTCATTGCATGTCTGCTCTTTTCATGAACCACAGTTAACGTCATTGCATGTCTGTTCCTTTCACAAAACACATATCACCAGTGTCATTGCATGGGTGTTCTTCCCACAGACCACACATGGATCCACCAGTGTCATTACATGTTTGTTCTTCTCAGATACCACGTAAGGATCCACCGGTGTCATTGCATGTGTGTTCCTCTCATAGACCACACATGGATCCACCGGTGTCATCGTATTCTGCTCTTTTAATGAACCACAGATAGAGTCATTGCATCTGTGTTCTTCTCATGAACCATAGCTAGAGTCATTGCATGTGTGTTCTTCTCACAAACCATATCATGAACCACACCCAGTGTCATTGCATGTGTGTTCTTCTCATTAACCACACATGGATCCACCAGTTTCATTGCATCTGTGCTCTTTTCAAGGACCACAGTTAGAGTCATTTCATGTCTGTTCTTTTCACAAACCAAATATCACCAGTGTCATTGCAAGTGTGTTCTTCCCACAGACCACACATGGATCCACCAGTGCCATTGCATGTGTGTCCTTCTCACAAACCACATATGGATCCACCAGTGTCATTGAATGTGTGTTCTACCACAGACCACACATGGATCCACTAGTGTCATTGCATGTGTGTTCTTTTCACAGACCACATAAGGATCCACCGGTGTCATTGCATGTGTGTTCCTCTCATAGACCACACATGGATCCACAGGTGTCATCGCATGTCTTCTCTTTTCATGAACCACAGTTAGAGTCATTGCATGTGTGTTCTTCTCATGAACCACAGCTAGAGTCATTGCATGTGTGTTCTTCTCACAAACCATATCATGAACCACACCCGGTGTCATTGCAGGTTTGTTCTTCTCATTAACCACACATGGATCCACCAGTGTCATTGCATGTCTGCTCCTTTCATGAACCACACCAGTGTCATTGCCTGTGTGTTATTCTAACAGACCACACATGGATCCACCAGTGTCATTGCATGTGTGTCCGTCTCACAAACCACAGATGGAT
Source organism: Avena sativa (assembly GCA_916181665.1). NCBI lineage: Eukaryota > Viridiplantae > Streptophyta > Magnoliopsida > Poales > Poaceae > Avena > Avena sativa. Next base: position 353,455,689 of record OV702289.1, on the reverse strand, counting down.
CCATCAGTGTCATTGCATGTGTGTTCTTTTCACAGACCACGTATGGATCCACCGGTGTAATTGCATGTGTGTTCTTCTCACATACCACGTAAGGCTCCATCGGTGTCATTGCATGTGTATTCCTCTCATAGACCACACATGGATCCACTGGTGTCATCGCATGTCTGCTCTTTTCATGAACCACGGTTAGCTCATTGCATGTGTGTTCCTCTCATAGACCACAGCTAGAGTCATTGCATGTGTGTTCTTCTCACAAACCATATCATGAACCACACCTAGTGTCATTGCATGTGTGTTCTTCTCATTAACCACCCATGGATCCACCGGTGTCATTGCATGTCAGCTCTTGTCATGAACCACAGTTAGAGTCATTGCATGTCTGTTCTTTTCACAAAACACATATCACCAGTGTCATTGCTTGTGTGTTCTTCCCACAGACCACACATGGATCCACCAGTGTCATTACATGTGTGTTCGTCCCATGAACCACTGATGGATCCACCAGTGTCATTGCATGTGTGTTCTTTTCATAGACCACGTATGGATCCACCGGTGTCATTGCATGTGTGCTCTTCTCACAGACCATGTAAGGAACCATCGGTATCATTGCATGTGTGTTCCTCTCATAGTCCACACATGGATCCACCGGTGTCATCGCATGTCTGCTCTTTTCATGAACCACAGTTACAGTCATTGCATGTGTGCTCCTCTCATACACCACAGCTAGAGTCATTGCATGTGTGTTCTTCTCACATACCATATCATGAACCACACCCAGTGTCATTGCATGTGTGTTCTTCTCATTAACCACACATGGATCCATAGTGTCATTGCATGTCTGCTCTTTTCATGAACCACAGTTAACGTCATTGCATGTCTATTCCTTTCACAAAACACATATCACCAGTGTCATTGCATGGGTGTTCTTCCCACAGACCACACATGGATCCACCAGTGTCATTACATGTTTGTTCTTCTCACATACCACGTAAGGATCCACCGGTGTCATTGCATGTGTGTTCCTCTCATAGACCACACATGGATCCACCGGTGTCATCGTATGTCTGCTCTTTTCATGAACCACAGATAGAGTCATTGCATCTGTGTTCTTCTCATGAACCATAGCTAGAGTCATTGCATGTGTGTTCTTATCACAAACCATATCATGAACCACACCCAGTGTCATTGCATGTGTGTTCTTCTCATTAACCACACATGGATCCACCAGTGTCATTGCATGTGTGCTCTTTTCATGAACCACAGTTAGAGTCATTTCATGTCTGTTCTTTTCACAAACCAAATATCACCAGTGTCATTGCAAGTGTGTTCTTCCCACAGACCACACATGGATCCACCAGTGCCATTGCGTGTGTGTCCTTCTCACAAACCACATATCGATCCACCAGTGTCATTGCATGTGTGTTCTACCACAGACCACACATGTATCCACTAGTGTCATTGCATGTGTGTTCTTTTCACAGACCACATAAGGATCCACCGGTGTCATTGCATGTGTGTTCCTCTCATAGACCACATATGGATCCACCGGTGCCATTGCATGTCTGCTCTTTTCATGAACCACAGTTAGAGTCATTGCATGTGGGTTCCTCTCATAGACCACACATGGATCCACTGGTGTCATCGCATGTCTGCTCTTTTCATGAACCACAGTTAGAGTCATTGCATGTGTGTTATTCTCATGAACCATAGCTAGAGTTATTGCATGTGTGTTCTTCTCACAAACCATATCATGAACCACACCCAATGTCATTGCATGTGTGTTCTTCTCATTAACCACACATGGATCCACCAGTGTTATTGCATGTCTATTCTTCCCATGAACCACACCTAGTGTCATTGCATGTGTGTTCTTCCCACAGACCACACATGGATCCAGTGTCATTGCATGTTTGTTCCTCTCATAAACCACACATGGATCCACCAGTGTCATTGCATGTGTGTTCTTTTCATAGACCACATATGGATCCATCAGTGTCATTGCATGTGTGTTCTTTTCGCAAACCACGTAAGGATCCACGGGTGTCCTTGCATGTGTGTTCCTCTCATAGACCACACATGGATCCACCGATGTCATCTCATGTGTGCTCTTTTCATGAACCACAGTTAGATTCATTGCATGTGTGTTCCTCTCATAGACGACAACTAGAGTCATTGCATGTTTGTTCTTCTCACAAACCATATCATGAAGCACACCCAGTGTCATTGCATGTGTGTTCTTCTTGTTGGAAATATGCCCTAGAGACAAATAGTAGTAAGGAATATTATCATATGTCATATAGTTTATGATTAAGTTTTATATCATGCTATAACTGTATTTAGTGGAAACATCAATACACGCGTGATATACAAACAACCAGGGGTTCCTAGTGAAACTCTAGTCACTAGTTCATTGGTCAACAGATGATCATGTTTCCTGATCATGTGGCATTTATGCCAGTTGGAAATGAGGTCAGCTCATTCGGAGAATGAGATGATGAATCAATACCCAACCTAAACATCATGACCCGATCATGTCACGAAGTTCAAGTTACGATGATTAGAAATGGATCCTCGTAGGCTATTCCTTAGACCGTGAGGCTATATCAATCACTGTCTCCCGAGAGTGCTTAGATAGCATGAAATGCCATCTGGTAAAACGGTGGTTATAAAGGCGTGTTCAGGTATTCGGAGGAAACTGTAGAGGCAATATATGTCAAGAGCGGATTTTGGCCATCCATGTGACGGGAAGATACTCAAGGGCCCACTCGGAGAGGTTATATCCAATAGCTGCGCAGCATGTGATTGGATCACGGGGATATCACTTGTCGAAACGAGTTAAGTAGCATTGTTCAATAACGAGATTGAACCCAACATGGTGATATCATTGATCAGATCTTGGGCAATGCAAGTATCGAATGAAAAAGGGAATAAGACACGACTGTCCCGGTTCAAACGATGAAAGATCTTCATGGAACACACAGGGGTCACATGGCCATCCAGGTCTCTCTGTCGATCATTGGTGAGGGAGTGTCCTGACCATGTCTGGAGTGTTCTCGAACCATAGGGTATCACGCTTAAGGGCTTGATGATGCTTAGAGAGCATTTTTAGGATCGGTAGAATCACCGAAGAAAAGAAGGGAGAAAACCGGACGGGTTTCGGTAAGTCCGGAGGATGTCCGGAGTGGAGGTGGAAGGTGGTCCATGGCCATGGATATTGAATAATATGTGAATGAATGTTAAATGTTGATTTAATCATTTATTCATAATTATTTAATAAAGAGAAAATCAATTAAATGTCAAAAAGGCTTAATGGGCCAATTTCCGGAGGGAGAGGGCCCATTAGGGAAAGGCAAGAGGGGAAGAGGCTAAAAGGGGGGCCGACGGCCCTATTGGGCCAGCCCCCCCCCCCACATGGGGCCCATGAGGGGGTGGCCGACGGTGCCTCCCCCACCCCTCCTCTCCTTTAGTCCCACCCCGGGACTTGAGGGGAGGTAGTACCTCCCCTCCCCCTATATAAAGTGGGGTATTTAGCCTAGAGAATACACCCAATAATCAATAAAGGTCTCCCCACTTTTGGGAGGACCTCCAATTGATATTTTCTCTCTCCCCCTCTCTCTCGTGACCGTGGTCCCAATTCTGGACTGCGCGAGCGAGAGACATCTTCACCGCGGAGCGCCATCGCGCTGCGGGATTCGGATCCGGGAGCTCTACTTCCCCAACTGCTGCTGGATCGGGGAAGCGGGAGTCATCGTCAGGCACTGGACGTGTGTAACTCCCACGAGGTGTCACACTTGAGGCACTCAAGTCGTTCGAGCCAGAAGGAGCGCAAGGACTTCATCACGACCTTGAGGTCGGCTTCGGCTCGTCTACATCAACCACGCTCTCCTGAGCGTTGACAACGTTTTTCGGTCTTCAAGGGTAAGTTCGCGAAAAGCCTCTCCCGTTACTGTTTTACTAATTGATAGGTCCTGGCAGCTTCAGGGGTTCAGGGGCATAGAGTAAAATTTATTGTTTTTATGCGTAGTAATGCTAGTACGGGTAGAACACACGAGATGTAGCATGTGGGCGTTGATCTTTTAGTTGTTACCCTCCCATGTGTACTTGTGTATACCGCAGTAATGCTTGATGAAGCGGCCCCCAACCGACTTTACGCGTTCGTTCGCGAGACTGGTCCACGCTTGACATACGGCTTGTACCGTATAAAGTGGCTTAAGGGGGTGTTTGTCTCTCTCGCATTATTTGGTATACCATTTGCAACGGAGGGCCCCAAAAGGGGTGTAGTAGAGACAACCGAAAGTTCGTAGGTAAGAACGGTTCTTGTGCGAAAGCCCATTCAGCCACGTAAAACATGCAAAGATAAAGTAGAGGCGTCTAACTTTGTTTTGCAGGGGGGTTGCTTTGTGATATGGTTGTGGCAAAGGTAAAGTAATTACCTTTTGTTACGTAGTAGTAGATAGTCACGAAGATGATAGACTACCACGCCGGAATGACACTGGTACCCTAGTGTCTACGGCGCCGGAACCTTGGCGCCGGAACCCGCTGACGGCGGATGCAAATCACAACGTGAAGGACCATATCACATAGCATTTACATTCAATGTTATTGTTTGTATGTCTTATTGTGTGCTAGTATTAGATACTCGACGGTAGCCTAATAAGATGATCCCTGTTAAAATAACCAACGATTGTGTTCCCCCTTAGTGTGCACCACCAAGAAAGTTCTTCGGTATGAGGCAGGCCGTGATGATCGGGTGTCAGACATATCTATGTTCACATACAGTGGGTGTAAGCCAAGTTGCACAGAGAAAACAATAAGGTTGAGTTGGCGAGCCTAGCATGTATAGACATGGCCTCGGAACGCGGATGGTCGAAAGATCGAGCACGAGTTGCATGGATGATGTGACCGACATTTAGCGTCCACCCTTGAACCCACATTGATGGCCGTGATGATCGGGGGAGATGTGGCTGATAGGGGTCGTGTTATCACTAGGAACCCTCACTAGGGATAGGTGTTTCTGAGTGGAGTTATTATTAACTCATTTAATTATAAACTTAGTCTAAATTCCTTTTGCAAATTATAAATGTAGATGGGCTCTTTCGTGTTGACGATTAAATGGTTATAAGGAGAGAAGCTCAGATTAGATGGATCGAATTTCTCCATTTGGATTGCCAGTCTCCATGTTCTCCTTAGCGAGAACGACATGGTCGACTACATGCTCGACGGGATGGATTTGGATCCGTCCACGGACCTTGAGACCCCAGAGGAGCTGAAAGACCGCTATCTCCGTCGTGAGATGGCCTCCTATATTTCAGTTGTGATGCGTTTCGGAATGGTGGACGAGCTGTGGCCTTTCGTGGGTGATGTCAACCCTCATTCGGTGATTCTACAGCTTAGGACACATTTCGTGGATCAGACACGCATTTGGGAGCATGAGTTGATGGGAGACTTCCTCTCCATTAAGATGGAGGAGAACTCGTCACTAGACAGCCACTTGTAGCACATGCATTATGTGTACATGAGGCCAACATACTTCCTAGATGTCTGGATTTCAGGCTCTTTCGCAAATGCTGTTGTGCTGCGGTCGCTGCCACCAAGCTACCAAGCACAAGTCAGGACTTGCGTAATGAGGGGCGACACGGAAATGGAGTTCCACCAGTTCATGACACATCTCAGGAATGTGTTGGTTGAACCAGATGTCGCTCAGGTCGTCAACGACAAAGGTATATATTTGATATACAGTTTTATAAATGTTATAATCTTGCAAACACATTGCAGTGTTAAGTATATCTGATACTTGTTCTATTTTACTGAAAACAGGTCCTTCTACATGAGAGGTGCTTGCTGGAGAGGAGGTGACGTTGCGTGTTGATGGCGAGCATGATGATGACTGCCAACGACACTATCCCTCGACATTTATCACTTAGTTTGTGTTTTAGGATGATTAATGTAATCAAGAGATTTGAACTTCTTTAGTGTGTCTCGCACTTTGTGAGACGGTTATTCATATGAGTTTGTAACAAACAGTTGTTCCACTTTTATGAATGATTTCTATTCGTGTTCATATCTTGTTTGATTACTGGTGAATTATCCTTTTTGTTTGAAACTAATTGATAATGCATGAACATTTGTAAAACATTAAAAATGCCTTGTTTAAAATACCCATGTTAATGATATGTTCATTAATGAATGAACCCATTGTTTAAATTCAGAGTTATGATGATAATATGTGAAAGTCATTCGATTTGTTTTCACATATAAATCATGCCTAAGTTCGGCAAAATAACTTGAAACACCGTGTATTACTTGAATACAAAGTGTTTAAAGAATTGTTAAAAGTAAGTACATGTTCGATGTATTATGTTTTAACGAAAATGGTAATTATCATTAAATGATTGTTTAAATGTGTAAAGTAAGTTTACCAAAGGAAACATGAATATGAAACTATTTGATTTGATCAAAGTATTTCATCAACAAAGGGTATAAATATAAAAGAGAATCTAATTACTATGATTTGATCAATAGTAATGAAATTCAACTTTATAAGAATGGCATGAAAGAAATTGTGAAATGCAAAGTGTTTTGAAACGTCAAAATACAAAGCATCACAATGTGATATTAGATATCAAAGGGGTTGAATAGAAGGCACCAAATAAATCGTTGTAGAGTATATGTAGAGACCATTAGTTTAGAAATAGTTAGCACTCAATTAGAATTAGTAAACCATTTGAATTCGTGAAAGTTTTGGGGTTATTCGATATAACCAAAACAATAGCGAATATGTCCTTGTAGTATATTCATTGGAAACTTTGAATACAAAATCCATAGCTGAAACCAAGGATAGCAAGATTCGTATTGCTAGGATTTTGGTGCATTCTTGAGAAAACTCACCTTTAGTGAAGTTTCTCAATTATGGAGCAAATGGAAAATAGTGTAAAACACGATGAGGATTCAAAACCCTGCATCAGAGTGTTGAGAAGTGCAACGGACAATGTTCCTGAACGATTCTCTTCATAGAAGGAAAGAATCAATGATTTTGATCATTGTATTTTTCCCTCCACCATTGTTTTTCACTACATGAAGTAGGATTCAAAATGTAAATCCATATCTTGTATGGAGACATTTGTGAATCACTTGTCATGATTCTTGGAGTATGACATACCTACGAACTACAAAGGAAATAATGGTTAACTAAATTATGAGAAATCCTAGAAGTAAAATTCCCTTGAGATTAGAAAGCAATTTAGTGTTGAATCTCACAAGTAAAAGGAGTTACTTGGAATTTTCCCAAATGACAAAGCCATAGTAGGAAAAAAGGGTGAATGACAAAAGCACAATTTGTCAAGTATTGGACAAATTCAAATGAATTTGATTCATGTGTGCTAAATGTCTAGTGGATTTAAAACTAGTAATAGTACTAGTATCTCATAATAAATCTCCAAGTTTGATAATTGATCAAAAGATTTTGAAGTTGTTCAAAGTAATAAGGAGATATGTAATTTGCATAAAATTGAGTGGGAGATATAAAAGTCTTCCTAAAACAATATGTGATTGACATATTTTTAAGTGGGAGCAATGTAAGGCTCAAATTCAAATATGTAGCAACATAGTTTGAGTGGGAGCTTATAGGAGTAGTTCTTAAGTAAGTTAAGGATGAAAGCACAAATACTTATAAATAATGATTATCAGATGTAGAAGTTGATAATAGGTGTATTATGATATTATGTAGTATTCCTTAAGGGATTCTAAAAAGGGTTTCAGAATAGAAGTTAATTAAGGAACTGGTCCTTAATAACTCAAATTAGGAATAACATTAAGTTTGAACATCAATGGTCGAAAGAAAGAAAAGGATGATCATCATCCACTATGTTGAGACATAGGTTCTATCTTAGAAGCCATGAAGATAACTTAACATAATATGTAATCCAAATAAAGAATGTTTGAAAGTGATTAAGTTCGAATCACAGAATGTTGAGCTAAGTTTGTCCGCAGTGTCTAGTAGAGAACTGTGGATATATTTTCCAAATCCATAAAGGATAACATATCTTAAAACATTAAGGGTTATGTTATAAGGGAATATGTTGGAAACTCCTGTAGATACCAATTAAAGTCAAGTAGGAAGCGAGGTGAACAAAACATCGAAAGTTGCACAGAGTGCACTAGTGTTTCGATGAATACATTTATAATAATAGATAAGGGTACCATCTAAAGTGTTGTATAATGTTATAGCGGGGCTAGTTTGCTTTTAACGTAGAATGATGTGTCCCAGGGCATAGTGCCCATGAGAAAGCCCTCGAGGTTGATCTAACGTCACTGTAGGCTCCTGGAATCAGGCCATGTTCTGCTGCCATAGTGGTGATACATACACACAGATGCTATCATGTGATGATAGAGTATTGATGTCAATCAAGGTGACATTAGTAAGTTGCGAAGGATTTGGGACTGTAAATTACAGACCCAAGACTCAACCTCTTCCATGAGCAAGCATGTTCAGGGTACTGGATATATAGGGCCAATGATTGAGAATAAATGCAGCTAGTGTATTTGTACTCTAGTGCAAGTGGGAGACTGTTGGAAATATGCCCTAGAGACAAATAGTAGTAAGGACTATTATCATATTTCATATAGTTTATGATTAAGTTTTATATCATGCTATAACTATAATTAGTGGAAACATCAATACACGTGTGATATACAAACAACCAGGGGTTCCCAGTGAAACTCTAGTCACTGGTTCATTGGTCAACAGATGATCATGTTTCCTGATCATGTGGCATTTATGCCAGTTGGAAATGAGGTCATCTCATTCGGAGAATGAGATGATGAACCAATACCCAACCTAAACATCGTGACCCGATCATGTCATGAAGTTCAAGTTACGATGATTAGAAATGGGATCCTCGTAGACTATTCCTTAGACCATGAGGCTATATCAATCACTGTCTCCCGAGAGTGCTTAGATAGCATGAAACGCCATTTGGTAAAACGGTGGTTATAAAGGTGTGTTCAGGTATTCGGAGGAAACCGTAGAGGCAATATATGTCAAGAGCGGGATTTGTCCGTCCATGTGACGGGAAGATACTCAAGGGCCCACTCGGAGAGGTTATATCCAATAGCTGCACAACATGTGATTGGATCACGGGGATATCACTTGTCGGAACTAGTTATGTAGCATTGTTCAGTAACGAGATTGAACCCGACATGGTGATGTCATTGATCAGATCTCGAGCAATGCAAGTATCGAATGACAAAGGGAATAAGACACGACTGTCCCGGTTCAAACAACGAAAGATCTTCGTGGAACGCACAGGGGTCACATGGCCATCTAGGTCCCTCTGTCGATCATTGGTGTGGGAGTGTCTCGACCATGTCTGGAGTGTTCCCGAACCGTCGGGTATCACGCTTAAGGGCTTGATGATGCTTAGAGAGCATTTATAGGATCGGTAGAATCACCGAAGAAAAGAAGGGAGAAAACCGGAAGGGTTTCGGTAAGTCCGGAGGATGTCCGGAGTGGAGGTGGAAGGTGTTCCATGGCCACGGATATTGAATAATATGTGAATGAATGTTAAATGTTGATTTAATCATTTATTCATAATTATTTAATAAAGAGAAAATCAATTAAAGGTCAAAAAGGCTTAATGGGCCAATTTCCGGAGGGACAGGCCCATTAGGGAAAGGCAAGAGGGGAAGAGGCCAAAAGGGGGGCCGGCGACCCTATTAGGCCATCCCCCCATGTGGGGCCCATGAGGGGGTGGCCGGCGGCGCCTCCCCCATAACTCCTCTCCTTTAGTCCCACCCCGGGACTTGAGGGGAGGTAGTACCTCCCCTCCCCCTATATAAAGTGGGGTATTTGGCCTAGAAAAATACACCCAATAATCAATAAAGGTCTCCCCACTTTTGGGAGGACCTCCAATTGATATTTTGTCTCTCCCCCTCTCTCTCGTGACCATGGTCCCAATTCTGGACTGCGCGAGCGAGAGACATCTTCACCGCGGAGCGTCGTCACGCTGCGGGATTCGGATCCGGGAGCCCTACTTCCGCAACTACTGCTAGATCAGGGAAGCGGGAGTCATCGTCAGGCACCGGACGTGTGTAACTCCCACGAGGTGTCACACTTGAGGCACTCAAGTCGTTCGAGCCAGAAGGAGCGCAAGGACTTCATCACGACCTTGAGGTCGGCTTCGGCTCGTCTACATCAACCACGCTCTCCTGAGCGTTGACACCGTTTTTTGGTCTTCAAGGGTAAGTTCACGAAAAGCCTCTCCCATTACTATATTACTAATAGATAGGTCCTGGTAGCTTCAGGGGCGTAGAGTAAAATTTATTTTTTTATGCGCGGAACCCCTACACTTCTCATTAACCACACATGGATCCACCAGTGTCATTGCATGTGTGTTCTTCCCATGAACCACACCTAGTGTCATTGCATGTCTGTTCTTTTCACAAACCACATATGGATCCAGTGTCGTTGCATGTGTGTTCCTCTCATAAACCACACAAGGATCCACCAGTGTCATTGCATGTGTGTCCTTCTCAGAAACCATAGATGGATCCACAAGTGTCATTGCATGTGTGCTCTTCTCACAGACCACGTAAGGATCCACCGGTGTCATTGCATGTGTGTTCTTATCACAGACCATGTAAGGATCCACCAATGTCATTGCATGTGTGTTCCTCTCATAGACCACACATGGATCCACTGGTGTCATCGCATGTCTGCTCTTTTCATGAACCACAGCTACAGTCATTGCATGTGTGTTCTTCTCACAAACCATATCATGAGCCACACCCAGTGTCATTGCATGTGTGTTCTTCTCATTAACAAGACATGGATCCACCAGTGTTGTTGCATGTCTTCTCTTTTCATGAACCACACCAGTGTCATTGCATGTGTGTTCTTCCCACAAACCACACATGGATCCACCAGTGTCATTGCATGTGTGTTCTTCCCATGAACCACAGATGGATCCACCAGTGTCATTGCATGTGTGTTCTTTTCACATACCACGTATGGATCCACCGGTGTCATTGCATGTGTGTTCTTCTCACAGACCACGTAAGGATCCATCGGCGTCATTGCATGTGTGTTCCTCTCATAGACCACACATGGATCCACCGGTGTCATCGCATGTCTGCTCTTTTCATGAACCACGGTTAGAGTCATTGCATGTGTGTTCCTTTCATAGACCACAGCTAGAGTCATTGCATGTGCGTTCTTCTCACAAACCATATCATGAACCACACCCAGTGTCATTGCATGTGTGTTCTTCTCATTAACGACACATGGATCCACCAGTGTCATTGCATGTGTGTTCTTCCCATGAACCACACCTAGTGTCATTGCATGTCTGTTCTTTTCACACACCACATATGGATCCAGTGTCATTGCATGTTTGTTCCTCTCATAAACCACACATGGATCCACCAGTGTCATTGCATGTGTGTCCTTCTCACAAACCACAGATGGATCCACCACTATCATTGCATGCGTGTTCTTTTCATAAACCACGTATGGATCCACCGATGACATTGCATGTGTGTTATTCTCACAGACCACGTAAGGATCCATCGGTGTCATTGCATGTGTGTTCTTCTCATAGACCACACATGGATCCACCGGTGTCATCGCATGTCTACTCCTTTCATGAACCACAGCTAGAGTCATTGCATGTGTGTTCTTCTCACAAACCATATCATGAACCACACCCAGTGTCATTGCATGTGTGTTCTTCTCATTAACAACACATGGATCCACCATTGTCATTGCATGTCTACTCTTGTCATGAACCATAGTTAGAGTCATTGCATGTCTGTTCTTTTCACAAAAAACATATCACCAGTGTCATTGCATGTGTGTTCTTCCCACAGACCACACATGGATCCACCAGTGTCATTGCATGTGTGTTCTTCCCGTGAACCACAGATGGATCCACCAGTGTCATTGCATGTGTGTTCTTTTCACAGACAACGTATGGATCCACGGGTGTCACTTCATGTGTGTTCTTCTCACAGACCATGTAAGGATCCATCGGTGTCATTGCATGTGTGTTCCTCTCATAGACCACACATGGATCCACCAGTGTCATCGCATGTCTACTCTTTTCATGAACCACAGTTAGAGTCATTGCATGTGTATTCCTCTCATAGACCACAGCTAGAGTCATTGCATGTGTGTTCTCACAAACCATATCATGGACCACACCAAGTGTCATTGCATGTGTGTTCTTCTCATTAACCACACATGGATCCACCAGGGTCATTGCATGTCTGCTCTTTTCATGAACCAGAGTTAACACCATTGCATGTCTATTCCTTTCACAAAACAGATATCACCAGTGTCATTGCATGTGTGTTCTTCCCACAGACCACACATGGATCCACCAGTGTCATTGCATGTGTGTCCTTACCATGAACCACAGATGGATCCACTAGTGTCATTGCATGTGTGTCCTTCTCACAGACCACATATGGATCCACCAGTGTCATTGCATGTGTGTTCTTCTCACAGACCACATAAGGATACACTGGTGTGATTGCATGTGTGTTCCTCTCATAGACCACCGGTGTCATTGCATGTGTGTTCCTCTCATTGACCAGATATGGATCCACCGGTGCCATGGCATGTCTGCTCTTTTCATGAACCACAGTTAGAGTCATTGCATGTGTGTTCCTCTCATCGACCACACATGGATCCACCGGTGTCATCGCATGTTTGCTCTTTTCATGAACCACAGTTAGAATCATTGCATGTGTGTTCTTCTCACAAAACATATCGTGAACCACACCTAGTGTCATTGCATGTGTGTTCTTCTCATTAATCACACATGGATCCACCAGTGTCATTTCATGTGTGTTCTTCCCATAAACCACACCTAGTGTCATTGCATGTCTGTTCTTTTCACAAACCACGTATGGATCCAATGTCATTGCATGTGTGTTCCTCTCATAAACCACACATGGATCCACCAGTGTCATTGCATGTGTGTCCTTCTCACAAACCACAGATGGATCCACCAGTGGCATTGCATGTGTGTTCTTTTCATAAACCACATATGGATCCACCGGTGTCATTGCATGTGTGTTCTTCTCACAGACCACGTAAGGATCCATCGGTGTCATTGCACGTGTCTTCCTCTCATAGACCACACATGGATCCACCGGTGCATCGCATGTCTGCTCTTTTCATGAACCACAGTTAGAGTCATTGCATGCGTGTTCCCTCATAGACCACACCTAGAGTCATTGCATGTGTGTTCTTCTCACAAACCATATCATGAACCACACCCAGTGTCATTGCATGTGTGTTCTTCTCATTAACCACACATGGATCCACCAGTGTCATTGCATGTCTACTCTTGTCATGAACCACAGTTAGAGTCATTGCATGTCTATTCTTTTCACAAAACACATATCACCAGTGTCATTGCATGTCAATTCTTCCCACAGACCACACATGGATCCACCAGTGTCATTGCATGCGTGTCCTTCTCACAGACCACATATGGATCCACGGGTGTCATTGCATGTGTGTTCTTCTCACAGACCACGTAAGGATCCACTGGTGTCATTGCATGTGTGTTCCTCTCGTAGACCACACATGGATCCTCCGGTGTCATCACATGTCTGCTCTTTTCATGAACCACAGTTAGAGTCATTGCATGTGTGTTCTTCTCATGAACCACAGCTAGAGTCATTGCATGTGTGTTCTTGTCACAAACCATATCATGAACCACACCCAATGTCATTGCATGTGGGTTCTTCTCATTAACCACACATTGATCCACCAGTGTGTTTTGCATGTCTGCTCTTTTAATGAACCACAGTTAACGTCATTACATGTATGTTCCTTTCACAAAACACATATCACTAGTGTTATTGCATGGTGTTCTTCCCACAGATCACACATGGATCCACTAGTGCCATTGCATGTGTGTCCTTCCCATGAACCATAGATGGATCCACCAGTGTCATTGTATGTGTGTCCTTCTCCCCAACCACATATGGATCCACCAGTGTCATTGCATGTGTGTTCTTCTCACAGACAATGTAAGGATCCACCGGTGTCATTGCATGTGTGTTCCTCTCATAGACCACACATGGATCCACTGGTGTCATCGCATGTCTGCTCTTCTCAGGAACCACAGTTAGAATCATTGCATGTGTGTTCCTCTTATAGACCACAGCTAGAGTCATTGCATGTGTTTTTTTCTCACAAACCATATCATGAACCACACCCAGTGTCATTGCATGTGTGTTCTTCTCATTAACCACACATGGATCCACCAGTGTCATTGCATGTCTCCTCTTTTCTTGAAGCACAGTTAACGTCATTGCATGTCTGTTCCTTTCACAAAACACATATCACCAGTGTCATTGCATGTATGTTCTTCCCACATATCACACATGGATCCACCAGTGTCATTGCATGTGTGTCCTTCCCATGAACCATAGATGGATCCACCATTGTCATTGCATGTGTGTCCTTCTCACAGACCACATATGGATCCACTAGTGTCATTGCATGTGTTTTCTTCTCACAGACCACGTAAGGATGCACTGGTGTCATTGCATGTGTGTTCTTCTCATAGACCACACATGGATCCACCGGTGTCATCGCATGTCTGCTCTTTTCATGACCACAGTTAGAGTCGTTGCATGTGTGTTCTTCTCATGAACCACAGCTAGAGTCATTGCATATGTGTTCTTCTCACAAACAATATCATGAACCACACCCAGTGTCATTGCATGTGTGTTCTTCTTATTAACTACACATGGATCCACCAGTGTCATTGCATGTCTGCTCTTTTCATGAACCACGGTTAACGTCGTTGCATGTCTGTTCCTTTCACAAAACACATATCACGAGTGTTATTGCATGTGTGTTCTTCCCACAGATCACACATGGATCCACCAGTGCCATTGCATGTGTGTCCTTCCCATCAACCACAGATGGATCCACCAGTGTCATGGCCTGTGTGTCCTTCTTACAGACCACATATGGATCCACCAGTGTCATTGCATGTGTGTTCTTCTCACAGACAACGTAAGGATCCACCGGTGTCATTGCATGTGTGTTCCTCTCATAGACCACACATGGATCCACCGGTGTCATCGTATGTCTGCTCTTTTCATGAACCATAGTTAGAGTCATTGCATGTGTGCTCCTCTCATAGACCACAGCTAGAGTCATTGCATGTGTGTTCTTGTCACAAACCATATCATGAACCACACCTAGTGTCATTGCATGTGCGTTCTTCTCATTAACCACACATGGATCCACCAGTGTCATTGCATGTCTGCTCTTTTCATGAATCACAGTTAACGTCATTGCATGTCTGTTCCTTTCACAAAACACATATGACCAGTGTTATTGCATGTGTGTTCTTCCCACAGATCACACATGGATCCACCAGTGCCATTGTATGTGTGTCATTCCCATGAACCATAGATGGATCCACCAGTGTCATTGCATGTGTGTCCTTCTCACAGACCACATATGGATGCACCAGTGTCATTGCATGTGTGTTCTTCTCATAGACCACATAAGGATCCACCGGTGTCATTGCATGTGTGTTCCTCTCATAGACCACACATGGATCCACCGGTGTCATCGCATGTCTGCTCTTTTCATGAACCACAGTTAGAGTCATTGCATGTGTGTTCCTCTCATAGACCACAGCTAGAGTCATTGCATGTGTGTTCTTCTCACAAACCATATCATGAACCACACCTAGTGTCATTGCATGTGTGTTCTTCTCATTAACCACACATGGATCCACCAGTGTCATTGCATGTCTGCTCTTTTCAGGAACCACAGTTAACGTCATTGCATGTCTGTTCCTTTCACAAAACACATATCACCAGTGTTATTGCATGTGTGTTCTTCCCACAGATCACACATGGATCCACCAGTGCCATTGCATGTGTGTCCTTCCCATGAACCACAGATGGATCCACCAGTGTCATTGAATGTGTGTCCTTCTCATAGACCACATATGGATCCACCAGTGTCATTGTATGTGTGTTCTTCTCACAGACACCGTAAGGATCCACCGGTGTCATTGCATGTGTGTTCCTCTCATAGACCACCCATGGATCCACCGGTGTTATCACATGTCTGCTCTTTTCATGAACCATAGTTAGAGTCATTGCATGTGTGTTCCTCTCATAGACCACAGCTAGAGTCATTGCATGTGAGTTCTTCTCACAAACCATATCATGAACCACACCCAGTGTCATTGCATGTGTGTTCTTCTCATTAACCACAGATGGATCCACCAGTGTCATTGCATGTCTGCTCTTTTCATGAACCACAGTTAACGTCATTGCATGTCTGTTCCTTCACAAAACACATATCACCAGTGTCATTACATGTGTGTTCTTCCGACAAATCACACATGGATCCACCAGTGTCATTGCATGTGTGTCCTTCCCATGAACCACAGATGGATCCACCAGTGTCATTGCATGTGAGTCCTTCCCACAGACCACATATGTTTCCACCAGTTTCATTGCATGTGTGTTCTTCTCACAGACCACGTATGCATCCACCGGTGTCATTGCATGTGTGTTCCTCTCATAGACCACACATGGATCCACTGGTGTCATCGCATGTCTGCTCTTTTCATGAACCATAGTTAGAGTCATTGCATGTGTGTTCTTCTCATGAACCACAGCTAGAGTCATTGCATGTGTGTTCTTCTCACAAACCATATCATGAACCACACCCAGTGTCATTGCATGTGTGTTCTTCTCATTAACTACACATGGATCCACTAGTGTCATTGCATGTCTGCTCTTTTCATGAACCACAGTTAACGTCATTGCATGTCTGTTCCTTTCACAAAACACATATCACCAGTGTTATTGCATGTGTGTTCTTCCCACAGATCACACATTAATCCACCAGTGCCATTGCATGTGTGTCCTTCTCATCAACCACAGATGGATCCACCAGTGTCATTGCATGTGTGTCCTTCCCATGAACCACACATGGATCCACCAGTGACATTGCATGTGTGTCGTTCCCATCAACCACAGATGGATCCACCAGTGTTATTGCATGTGTGTCCTTCCCACAGACCACTTATGGATCCACTAGTGTCATTGCATGTGTGTTCTTCTCACAGACAACGCAAGGATCCACTGGTGTCATTGCATGTGTGTTCCTCTCATAGACCACACATGGATCTACCAGTGTCATCGCATGTCTGCTCTTTTCATGAACCACAGGTAGAGTCATTGCATGTGTGTTCCTCTCATAGACCACACCTAGAGTCATTGCATGTGTGTTCTTGTCACAAACCATATCATGAACCACACCCAGTGTCATTGCATGTGTGTTCTTCTCATTAACCACACATGGATCCACCAGTGTCATTGCATGTCTGCTCTTTTCATGAACCACAGTTAACGTCATTGCATGTCTGTTCCTTTCACAAAACACATATCACCAGTGTCATTGCATATGTATTCTTCCCACAGATCACACATGGATCCACCAGTGTCATTACATGTGTGTCCTTCCCATCAACCACAGATGGATCCACCAGTGTCATTGCATGTGTGTCCTTCTCACAGACCACATATGGATCCACCAGTGTCATTGCATGTGTGTTCTTCTCACAGACCACGTAAGGATCCATCGGTGTCATTGCATGTGTGTTCCTCTCATAGACCACACATGGATCCACCGGTGTCATGCATGTCTGCTCTTTTCATGAACCACAGTTAGAGTCATTGTATGTGTGTTCTTCTCATGAACCACAGCTAGAGTCATTGCATGTGTGTTCTTCTCACAAACCATATCATGAACCACACCAAGTGTCATTGCATGTGTGTTCTTCTCATTAACTACACATGGATCCACCAGCGTCATTGCATGTCTGCTCTTTTCATGAACCATAGTTAACGTCATTGCATGTCTGTTCCTTTCACAAAACACATATCATCAGTGTTATTGCATGTGTGTTCTTCCCACAGATCACACATGGATCCACCAGTGCCAGTGCATGTGTGTCCTTCCCATCAACCACAGATGGATCCACCAGTGTCATTGCATGTGTGTCCTTCTCATAGACCACATATGGATCCACTAGTGTCATTGCATGTGTGTTCTTCTCACAGAAAACGTAAGGATCCACCGGTGTCATTGCATGTGTGTTCCTCTCATAGACCACACATGGATCCACCAGTGTCATCGCATGTCTGCCCTTTTCATGAACCACAGTTAGAGTCATTGCATGTGGGTTCCTCTCATAGACCAGAACTAGAGTCATTGCATGTGTTTTGTTGTCACAAACCATATCATGAACCACACCCAGTGTCATTGCATGTATGTTCTTCTCATTAATCACACAAGGATCCACCAGTGTCATTGCACGTCTGCTCTTTTCATGAACCGCAGTTAACATCATTGCATGTCTGTTCCTTTCACAAAACACATATCACCAGTGTTATTGCATGTGTGTTCTTCCCACAGATCACACATTGATCCACTAGTGCCATTGCATGTGTGTCCTTCCCATGAACCACAGATGGATCCACCAGTGTCATTGCATGTGTGTCCTTCTCACAGACCACATATGGATCCACCAGTGTCATTGCATGCGTGTTCTTCTCATAGACAACGTAAGGATCCACCGGTGTCATTGCATGTGTGTTCTTCACATAGACCACACATGGATCCACCGGTGTCATCGCATGTCTGCTCTTTTCATGAACCACAGTTAGAGTGATTGCATGTGTGTTCCTCTCATAGACCACAGCTAGAGTCATTGCATGTGTGTTCTTCTCACAAACCATATCATGAACCACACCCAATGTCATTGCATGTGTGTTCTTCTCATTAACCACACATGGATCCACCAGTGTCCTTGCATGTCTTCTCTTTTCATGAACCACAGTTAACGTCATTGCATGTCTGTTCCTTTCACAAAACACATATCACCAGTGTTATTGCATGTGTGTTCTTCCCACAGATCACACATGGATCCACCAGTGCCATTGCATGTGTGTCCTTCCCATGAACCATAGATGGATCCACCAGTGTCATTGCATGTGTGTCCTTCTCACAGACCACATATGGATCCACCAGATCATTGCACGTGTGTTCTTCTCACAGACCACGTAAGGATCCACCAGTGTCATTGCATGTGTGTTCCTCTCATAGACCACACATGGATCCACCAGTGTCATACCATGTCTGCTCTTTTCATGAACCATAGTTAGAGTCATTGCATGTGTGTTCTTCTCATGAACCACAGCTAGAGTCATTGCATGTGTGTTCTTCTCACAAACCATATCATGAACCACACCCAGTGTCATTGCATGTGTGTTCTTCTCATTAACTACACATGGATCCACTAGTGTCATTGCATGTCTGCTCTTTTCATGAACCATAGTTAACGTCATTGCATGTCTGTTCCTTTCACAAAACACATATCACCAGTGTTATTGCATGTGTGTTCTTCCCACAGGTCACACATGGATCCACCAGTGCCATTGCATGTGTGTCCTTCCCATCAACCACAGATGGATCCACTAGTGTCATTGCATGTGAGTCCTTCCAACAGACCACATATGGATCTACCAGTGTCATTGCATGTGTGTTCTTCTCACAGACCACATCATGAACCACACCCAGTGTCATTGCATGTGTGTTCTTCTCATTAACCATAGATGGATCCACCAGTGTCATTGCATGTCTGCTCTTTTCATGAACCACAGTTAACGTCATTGCACGTCTGTTCCTTCACAAAACACATATCACCAGTGTCATTGCATGTGTGTTCTTCCGACAGATCACACATGGATCCACCAGTGTCATTGCATGTGTGTCCTTCCCATGAACCACAGATGGATCCACCAGTGTCATTGCATGTGTGTCCTTCTCACAGACCACATATGTTTCCACGAGTGCCATCGCACGTGTGTTCTTCTCACAGACCACGTAAGCATCCACCGGTGTCATTGCATGTGTGTTCCTCTCATAGACCACACATGGATCCACCGGTGTTATCGCATGTATGCTCTTTTCATGAACCACAGTTAGAGTCATTGCATGTGTGTTCTTCTCATGAACCACAGCTAGAGTCATTGCATGTGTGTTCTTGTCACAAACCATATCATGAACCACACCCAGTGTCATTGCATGTGTGTTCTTCTCATTAACCACACATTGATCCACCAGTGTCATTGCATGTCTGCTCTTTCCATGAACCAGAGTTAACGTCATTGCATGTCTGTTCCTTTCTCAAAACACATATCACTAGTGTTATTGCATGTGTGTTCTTCCCACAGATCACACATGGATCCACCAGTGTCATTGCATGTGTGTCCTTCCCATGAACCACAGATGGATCCACCAGTGTCATTGCATGTGTGTCCTTCTCACAGACCACATATGGATCCACCAGTGTCATTGCATGTGTGTTCTTCTCACATACAAAGTAAGGATCCACCGGTGTCATTGCATGTGTGTTCCTCTCATAGACCACACATGGATCCACCGGTGTCATCGCATGTCTGCTCATTTCATGAACCATAGTT
This sequence comes from Avena sativa, assembly GCA_916181665.1. Lineage (NCBI taxonomy): Eukaryota > Viridiplantae > Streptophyta > Magnoliopsida > Poales > Poaceae > Avena > Avena sativa. The sequence continues at coordinate 353,435,142 of OV702289.1, read as the reverse complement.
AGAGTCATTTCATGTGTGTTCCTCTCATAGACCATAGCTAGAGTCATTGCATGTGTGTTCTTGTCACAAACCATACCATGAACCACACCCAGTGTCATTGCATGTGTGTTCTTCTCATTAACCACACATGGATCCACCAGTGTCATTGCATGTCTCCTCTTTTCATGAACTACAGTTAACGTCATTGCATGTCTGTTCCATTCAGAAAACACATATCACCAGTGTTGTTGCATGTATGTTCTTCCCACAGATCACACATGGATCCTCCAGTGTCATTACATGTCTGTCCTTCCCATGAACCATAGATGGATCCACCAGTGTCATTGCATGTCTGTCCTTCTCACATACCACATATGGATCCAACAGTGTCATTGCATGTGTGTTCTTCTCACAGACAACGTAAGGATCCACCGGTGTCATTGCATGTGTGTTCCTCTCATAGACCACACATGGATCCACCGGTGTCATCGCATGTTTGCTCTTTTCATGAACCATAGTTAGAGTCATTGCATGCGTGTTCCTCTCATAGACCATAGCTAGAGTCATTGCATGTGTGTTCTTGTCACAAACCATATCATGAACCACACCCAGTGTCATTGCATGTGTGTTCTTCTCATTAACCACACATGGATCCACCAGTGTCATTGCATGTCTCCTCTTTTCATGAACTACAGTTAACGTCATTGCATGTCTGTTCCATTAAGAAAACACATATCACCAGTGTCGTTGCATGTATGTTCTTCCCACAGATCACACATGGATCCTCCAGTGTCATTGCATGTATGTCCTTCCCATGAACCATAGATGGATCCACCAGTGTCATTGCATGTCTGTCCTTCTCACATACCACATATGGATCCAACAGTGTCATTGCATGTGTGTTCTTCTCACAGACAACGTAAGGATCCACCTGTGTCCTTGCATGTGTGTTCCTCTCACAGACCACACATGGATCCACCGGTGTCATCGCATGTTTGCTCTTTTCATGAACCATAGTTAGAGTCATTGCATGTGTGTTCCTCTCATAGACCATAGCTAGAGTCATTGCATGTGTGTTCTTGTCACAAACCATATCATGAACCACACCTAGTGTCATTGCATGTGTGTTCTTCTCATTAACCACACATTAATCCACCAGTGTCATTGCATGTCTGCTCTTTTCATGAACCACAGTTAACGTCATTGCATGTCTGTTCCTTTCACAAAACACATATCACCAGTGTCATTGCATGTGTGTTCTTCCCACAGATCACACATGGATCCACCAGTGTCATTACATGTGTGTCCTTCCCATGAACCACACATGGATCCACCAGTGACATTGCATGTGTGTCCTTCCCATCAACCACAGATGGATCCACCAGTGTTATTGCATGTGTGTCCTTCCCACAGACCACTTATGGATCCACTAGTGTCATTGCATGTGTGTTCTTCTCACAGACAACGCAAGGATCCACTGGTGTCATTGCATGTGTGTTCCTCTCATAGACCACACATGGATCCACCAGTGTCATCGCATGTCTGCTCTTTTCATGAACCACAGGTAGAGTCATTGCATGTGTGTTCCTCTCATAGACCACACCTAGAGTCATTGCATGTGTGTTCTTGTCACAAACCATATCATGAACCACACACAGTGTCATTGCATGTGTGTACTTCTCATTAATCACATAAGGATCCACCAGTGTCATTGCATGTCTGCTCTTTTCAGGAACCACAGTTAACGTCATTACATGTCTGTTCCTTTCACAAAACACATATCACCAGTGTTATTGCATGTGTGTTCTTCCCACAGATCGCACATGGATCCACTAGTGCCATTGCATGTGTGTCCTTCCCATGAACCACAGATGGATCCACCAGTGTCATTGCATGTGTGTCCTTCTCATAGACCACATATGGATCCACCAGTGTCATTGCATGTGTGTTCTTCTCACAGACAACGTAAGGATCCATCGGTGTCATTGCATGTGTGTTCTTCTCAGAGACCACACATGGATCCACCGGTGTCATCGCATGTCTGCTCTTTTCATGAACCACAGTTAGAGTCATTGCATGTTTGTTCCTCTCATAGACCACAGCTAGAGTCATTGCATATGTGTTCTTCTCACAAACCATATCATGAACCACACCCAGTGTCATTGCATTTGTGTTCTTCTCATTAACCACACATGGATCCACCAATGTCATTGCATGTCTGCTCTTTTCATGAACCACAGTTAACGTCATTGCATGTTCGTTCCTTTCACAAAACACATATCACCAGTGTCATTGCATGTGTGTTCTTCCCATAGGTCACACATGGATCCACCAGTGTCATTGCATGTGTGTTCTTGTCACAAACCATATCATGAACCACACCCAATGACATTGCATGTGTGTTCCTCTCATAGACCACACATGGATCAACCAGTGTCATCGCATGTCTGCTCTTTTCATGAACCACAGTTAGAGTCATTGCATGTGTGTTCTTCTCATGAACCACAGCTAGAGTCATTGCATGTGTGTTCTTCTCACAAACAATATCATGAACCACACCCAGTGTCATTGCATGTGTGTTCTTCTCGTTAACTACACATGGATCCACCAGTGTCATTGCATGTCTGCTCTTTTCATGAACCACAGTTAACGTCATTGCATGTCTGTTCCTTTCACAAAACACATATCACCAGTGTTATTGCATGTGTGTTCTTCCCACAGATCACACATGGATCCACCAGTGCCATTGCATGTGTGTCCTTCCCATAAACCCCTTTTCTACTAGTGTATTCTGACGTAATCTATGTGGATTTGGCCGCATGCAAATGGCACAAAAACAATTTATGAAGTGGAAGCACGTACACCTGGTTACTGGAGATCCGGGAGCTTTGCCAGATGCAGGGGATGCAGGAGTAGAGAGGCGGTGAGATAGACGGGCTCAAGATTAGGCTAGAAAGTGGTACCGATTTCCTCCTCATCTGGGCATTATCAGTGAGAACATTGTTGTTTATGTTGCCACGTCGTTGTGCAGCATCTGAAATAAGTTACAGCTTCGTGGAGTGTGGCAACTTAAATAATTTATTTCTGTGCCACTTACATTCCGTCGTATTTGGAGACCTCCTGCCCCTCAGCAATCTCCTCAGCAATCGTGGAACCGGTGGATCCTTGTTTTCAGATAGCAGTGGCACAATCACAATTTCGGATTCAACTACTGACTCGGGCATTTCCAAACCCTAAGTCGCAGTACATTTTACTCAGAGATGTGGGTAGATTGTTTCGCCTAGCAACGTGCCACACACAGAGCTGCAGAATTTAACAGAATTACATATATAGGTTCAAGTTCAACACATTACTATGCATCTTCATTGCCAGCAGCCTTCTTCCGCAGCCTGGGTGCCAAGCCTTCATGTCCACTGGCTTCTTCATTTCCTGCCTTCTTGCTCTTCCTCGGTGCCAATTTTCTTAGCTTCACGTACTTTGCATCGCCAGGATAATGGGCACCAGAATCGTGTCCAGCATCATCTTTCCACTCGTTTTTAATTACTTCGGGCAGCAAAATGACTAACCCGGTAGTCATGTTTCTAACCTTGCAGTGCTTCCTGTCAAAGAAACAAGACTATTGCATAACTGCCTAATATCTACAGAGTAAATAAAACAAAAATTACAATTCAGCACAAACATGTGAACCCCAAGCGACCTTTGCTTACCAGGAGCTAATTGGGTTCGAGCAACCACCCTATCCAAGAATAGAAGGGCGACTCCCAGTTGTAGCAGCTTCCACATCCAGTACATGACATTTCAGGTCAAACATGGCAGCCGAAGCATACCTTTTCATCAACCCAATTAGCTGACTGTCACACGTTATAGGAACCATGATGCCACGTTCAGCCATGAAGCTGAACTTTGCTGTCTGCTTCGGCCATAATTCAACATAATTACGCAGAGCAGCATCCATACCAGATATAGTGCAGATCCGTGCATGCGCTTCTTCCATCGTGAAACAATGGCTTCCATACCACTTGCCTTTAGAGTCGTACCTGTAGAGGACTACCATAACCAAGTAAGGGGGGTACGCGCAGATCCCACTTGACAGAAAACAGTGGACAAAATATGTCTGTCAGCGTTGGGCTAACAAACAATTTGAGGTTCAGTAGCCAGCTAGCAGTTATAATTAGTGCGAATAGCAAAGAGAGGGGTAGCTTACCCGCTTGTAGCCAGAACTTCTTCTTCCTTGATAGTAGGATCTGCCATCCTTCGAACTGCTCAGCTCGTCAGCGGCGGAGGCGGGCTAGAGCCTCGCAACGGTGGCTACGGCATGCGCCATTGGAGCTCGGTATCAGCGACTGGGCGCAGCAACTTGGCCCCGGAAGTCAAATGTCCGAAGGGATCGTCCTGCCTGGTGGGTGGATTCCGACGCCGCCGGTGCTATGGGAAAGCTGGGAATGGATTTGTGAAATTGGTCAACGCATCCAATCCACTTAGCTGCTCGATTTGCCTAAAAGGTTGCCGCATTGGCGCCCATGTCACGGACAGATGACCGACATGTGGGTCCCGACCGTCTACTTCACGGGGCGGTTTAACAGAATGTTTGAATTTGGCAGGGGTGAGATGAGTTTGCCTCGAAATGGCCCCTCTCAGTAGTTGGCGGCCCAACTTTTTGAAACACAGTAATTTCAGGCAACTTAGGTACCACCATGCGCTGGCCTGCGAACTTTGGTATCGTAGACGAACAGGCCCTAGCCTGCCGTGGCAGAGAACTCCTTTCTCTTGTTGATCTTTGTCTTGGACAGCTCCTTGCGCTTCCTTCCTCTCCTCACTCGTGCATTCTTCATTGATCAACACGCCTGGTTCCATTTGCTCCTTGCTCCTTGATATGCCTTCTTCTCCTAAGTACCTGATCATGCAATAGTTCAAAGACTTAGGTAGTATAACTAGGGTAGGTGTAACTGTAGGGATGTCCTCATCACAAAGAGTAACTCATTGGACATTGTGCATTGTGCATATTGATGTATATAGTCCATTATGTGTAGCCATGAGTGATGGATCTTTCAACTTCATATACTTTCTTCGGGAATTTGAGTGAATATATATTTATATTTACTTGATAAGGAAGAAGTATGAAACAATTGAAATTGTTCAAAGGTTTTTAGATGAAGTAGAGAATCATTGTAACGAGAAAATAAATAATTTATGATTGGATCATAAAGGAAGATATTTTGAGTTACAAGTTTAGCAAAACACCCAAGATTTGAGGAATCGTTCCATGGATTTGCATTTCCCGATAAACCATAGGAGTATGGAGTGTTCTAGAGATGAAATCAAACTATGTTTGACATGGTAAGATCAAATGTGTCATTTATAAAACTGCCAGTGTATTTTAGGGATTAAAGCTATAGAGACTGCCACTTTTACACTGAAAAGAGCACCATCGTGATCCGTTGAAATGACACCATATGATTAATGGTTTGGGATAAAACCTTTGTCTTTTATTAAATTTTGGTATGCTTGGCATAAGTAAAATGTTTACAATCAAAATCGGATAAGAACGTCTTCGTAGATTATCCCAAAGCAATAGTTGGGTATTCCTCCATAACACTAAAGACAAAAGACTTTGTCACTTTGAACATCAAGTTTCTTGAGAAGGAATTTTTCACAAAAGATAAGTGGGAGGACAATAGAACTTTGATTAGGTTGATGAACCTAAGCAACATGTGCTAAGTAGCGTAGCGTCGGAAAGTGTCCTGGATGTGGCTAAAATGTTGATGGCTCCCGTGATTATAAAGTTTGTGATCTCGGAGATTAGTGTTCCTATTTGAACCGTATGTGTCGTTTTGACAATAATGAATCGACTGCATGCCAAGAAGTGATGATGGGCCCTGACTCCATAATATGACTAGAAGTCATAAAATCCATGATAGTATCCATACATGAGAAATCAAGTTTTTGAACTTGGAAGACCCTCCGGAAAGGCATGAAGCCTATCGGTCATGTTTGGATCTATAAAGAAATAGACATGGATGTTTGACATCTATGAAATAGTCGATATGTCGGAAAGGAGTTTACGACAATGTTCAAGGAGTTGACTATGACAAGATTTGATCTTTCATAGTGATATTTAGTCTTGACGTATTAATGTTGCAACCACTACATATAATTTGGTATATGGTAGTTGAACAAACAAAACAATGTTCTTCAAATAGAATGGTTACCTAGGACGTGTACATGACACGGTCTGAAGGGTTTTATTAATTGAAAGGATGCTAGAAGGGCATGCAAACTTCAATGGTTGAAGTGAGCATAACGGAGTTGGAATCTTCACCGTGGTGAAAATGTTAAAAGAGTTTAATTTCATCAGAGACGATGAAGATGCTTGCATTTGCAAGAAATTAAGTGGGAGCACTGAGACATATTTCCAATACATTATGTAGAGGACATGTTGTTGATTGGAAATGATGTATGTTTTATTGACACGGATTAAGAATTTCATTAAAATTGGATTTTGATGAAAGACTTGGGAAAAACTAGAATAGTTGGCATCAATGACTATATGGATAGATTGAGGCGCTAATATTGTTATGCCAAACGTACATATATGAGATATTGAATGAGTTCAATATGGAAACGATAAGAAATGTTCTTACCGCATGGAAAAGGTTGAATCAAGATTCAAGTGTATTGACATTTGGTGAATGAAACGAGATTCAAGTGTTTTGACACTTGATGAGTGAAATCACATGAATATTTTGATCAATAATATATATCGTGATATGTACATATCCAGATATGTCATATGCTCGAAATGTTGTGAGCATATACTAGAATGATTCATAAAATGATCATTGGACGATAGTAAAGATATTCTTATGAGATTTGGAAGAACTAAGAATATATCATGTATAAGTGACAAGTAGTTAAAAGTAGTTCATTGTAAAGTGCTACATTGATACTAGTTTTGTCACAAGATACAAATTAAATTTATCTCAATTTAAACTATGGGTGGAACAACGTAATGGAAAGGAGGTTCCATGATGGATTTGGATGAGTTCCAAAATTGATACATTATGATGGATACTACAACAAAAGGCTAAGTAATGACTTCTATAGTAGCGACAAAGGAGGGAATTTGGTTAAGTAGTTTGTTACCAAACTAGGTGTGGTTCTTAGTGGGCTAGTTCTATGAAGATATATCGTATGACAATTATATCAACATATTTTAACCAAAAAGAACTAAAGGTCTCACCAAAGGACTAAATTTATACAATGCCATCTCATTTGAGAATGAGTGATGCGTAGAGACGCAAAGACATGCAAATACACCGGACCTGAAAGTGTCATATCCAAAGATTCTATTTACCACTAGCAAACACGTATATACAACACCAGAAAGCCATAAGTGTTGAATGCGCAAGTTTACAAACTAGATTATTGACTCTAGTGCAAGTGGGAGAATGAAGGGAATATGCCCGAGAGGCAATACTAAAGTTGTTATTATCTTATTCCATGTTTATGATAAAATTTAATTTTACATGCTATAATTGTATTAATTGGAAACATTAATATATGTGTGTTTAATAAACAAAATACAAGGTTCCTAGTAATGCCTCTCATATAAACTAGCTCATTGATTAACAAGATGATCAATGTTTCCTGATCATAGACATTGGATGTTGTTAATAACGAGGTCAGAACATTTGTGAAATGATGTGATGAGCATTCATCCGAAGTATAGCAATACGATAAAAGTCATTATGTTTAAATTTCTATAACATCTTACGAAGTAATCTTAATCCTTAGACTATGAGATCATGTTAATTTCTAACACTAGAAGAGTAACTTGATAACATCAAACGTCACACCGTAACAGGGTGACTATAAAGGTGGGTTCAGATACTTTGAAAGTGTTATGTTGAGGCTCATGGATCAAGAGTGGGATTTGTCCATCCCGATGACAGATAGATATACTCAGGGCCCTCTCGGTAATATCACATTGTGATAGCTTACAAGCAAGTGATGTGATCACTAGAATGTTATATCACATGAACGAGAATAGAGTGCATGTCGGTGACGAGATCAAACTAGATATGGAGATACCGATGATCGAATCTCGAACATGTAATATATCGCGAGACGAAGGGATTTAGTTACAACGTGAAAGGTTCACATGACCACTAGAGTCATTATTGAATGTGTGGGAGTCAGTACGGATCTCCAGGTCCTGCTGCTAATTATTAATTGGAGAAAGGTCTCGATCATGTCTGCATTATTCGCGAACCGTAGGGTGACACACTTAAGGGATACCAACACCATTTGGAGAAAATATGTTTCAGATAAGGATTTAAGAAAGCGCTGGAATTATTTCGATGGAAACCAGAATTGTTTTGTGTCAAATTGTAGAAAATGTTTATGCATGTGATATTGAAATGTTGTAGGGGGGTTTATGTGAATGTTTGTTAATTAAAGTAATTAACAAAGTTCTATAAAATAAATAAAAGAGTTTTATTAAATGAGAGAGAATTAAATTTGGAGAAATTTAATGCATTTAAGTGGAGACTTAAGTGGAGAATGTGAAGGGTCATATTTATGTGGAGGGAGTTACCACCACATGAATGAGGGAGGTGAAGGGGCACCCCATGGGGCGCCGGCCATGGGGAGGGGTACCCCCTCCTCATATAAAAGGCCCCCTCTCCTCACTTCACTCACATCTCCTCGTGAAGGATCTCTCTCCCCCTCTAGAAATTATGCCCCATGGTCTTAGATTAGCGAGATACATGTTCCCGGTGGCTTTATCTAGAAAGGAGTTGTTGCTTCCGCTGTATTGCTAGAGCGAGGACGTGGAGGTTGTCGGGGTACCGGATGTGTGTGCGATCACATATGCACCGCTAGTTTGTGGTGCTCGACTTGTTGGTGCTGGACCTGCTGGACTTGCTGGTGTTGGACCTCGTGGACTCGCTAGACTTCATCACGATCTTGAGATCGGCAAGTCTACGACTACATCAACCACGAAATCAGTTTTGTTAACAATGCTTTGTCTCTCTTCAAGGGTATGTTCTCTATGGATGTATATCCACCTATTGCTTGTATCTAGCAGATAGATCTTGGCGTATAATAGTTCCCATCGTAGGATTTTTTTGTTTTCTATGCTGCGAACCCCCACAATATGTGTGTTCTTTTCCTAAACCACACGGAGCCACTAGATGTCATTGCATGTGTGCGTATCAGTGTGCATCATTATGGTTTTGGAAAAGAACACACGCAATGATGCCACTACAACATGTGGTTTCCAACCATGTCCAGGAACCCTAGCAGCATGCTGGGATTCACCTGCAGCATGCACTCTATCACCGGTTTGAAAGATTCCGCATCACCACACCTACTTGTATGTGTGTGTATCAGTGTGCATCATTATGGTTTTGGAAAAGAACACATGCAATGATGCCACTCCAGCATGTATGTCCTTTTCATAAACAACATGGATCCATTGTATGTCATTGCATATGTGTGTTCTTTTCATAAACCACATAGATCCACTAGATGTCATTGCATGTGTGTTCTTGCCATTAACCACATGGATCCACTGGATGTCATTGCATGTGTGTTCTTTTCATAAACCACATGGATCCACCAGATGTCATTGCATGTGTGTTCTTTTCATAACCCACATGGATCCACTGGATGTCATTACATATGTGTGTTGTTTTCATAAACCACATGGATCCACTAGATGTCATTGCATATGTGTGTTCTTTTCATAAACCACACGGATCCACTAGATGTCGTTGCATATGTGGGTTCTTTTCATAAACCACATGGATCTACTAGATGTCATTGCATGTTTGTTCTTTTCATAAACCACACTGATCCACTGGATGACATTGCATATGTGTTCTTTTCCTAAACCACATTAATCCACTAGACATTATTGCATGTGTGTGTATCAGTGTGCATCGTTGTGGTTTTGGAAAAGAACACATGCAATGATCCCACTCCTGCATGTGGTTTCCAACCATTTCCAGGAACCCTAGCAGCATCCTGGGATTCAACTACAGCATGCATTCTATCACCAGTTTGAAAGATGCTGCATCGCCACACCCACTTGGGTGTGTGAGTTTCAGTGTGCATCATTGTGGTTTCGGAAAACAACACATGCAATGATGCCACTCCAGCATGTGTGTTCTTTTCATTAACCACATGGATCCACTGGATGTCATTGCATGCGTGTTCTTTTCATAAACCACATGATACACTAGATGTCATTGTATGTGTGTTCTTTTCATAAACCACACTGATCCACTGGATCTCATTGCATATGTGTGTTCTTTTCCTAAACCACACTGATCCACTAGATGTCATTGCATATGTGTGTTCTTTACATAAACCACACTGATCCTTTGGATGTCATTGCATATGTGTGTTCTTTTCATAAACCACATGGATCCACTGGATGTCATTGCATATGTGGGTTCTTTTCATAAACCACATGGATCCACTAGATGTCATTGCTTGTGTGTTCTTTTCATAAACCACAATGATCCACTAGATGTCATTGCATATGTGTGTTCTTTTCCTAAACCACATGGATCCACTGGATATCATTGCACATGTGTGTTCTTTTCATAAACCACACTGATCCACTAGATTCCATTGCATGTGTGTTTGTATCATAAACCACACCGATCCACTAGATGTCATTGCATGTGTGTCTTCTTTTCGTGTATCCACTAGATGTTATTGCATGTGTGTGTGTGTTTATCAGTGTGCATCATTATGGTTTTGGGAAAGAACTAATGCAATGATGCCACTCTAGCATGTGTCTTTCCAACCATGTCTAGGAACCCTAGCGGCATGCTGGGATTCAACCGCAGCATGCTTTCTATCCCAAGTTTGGAAGATGCTGCATCACCACACCCACTTGGATGTGTGTGTATCAATGTGCATCATTGTGGTTTTGGAAAAGAACACATGCAATGATGCCACTCCAGCATGTGTGTTCTTTTCATAAACAACATGGATCCATTGGATGTCATTGCATATGTGTGTTCTTTTCATAAACCACATTGATCCACTGGATGTCATTGCATGTGTGTTCTTTTCATTAACCACATGGATCCACTGGATGTCATTGCATGTGTGTTCTTTTCATGAACCATATGGATCCACTAGATGTCATTGCATGTGTGTTCTTTTCATAAACCACATTATCCAGTGGATGTCATTGCATATGTGTGTTCTTTTCATAAACCACATGGATCCACTGAATGTCATTGCATATGTGGGTTCTTTTCATAAACCACATGGATCCACTAGATGTCATTGCATGTGTGTTCTTTTCATAAACCATACTGATCCACTGGATGCCATTGCATATGTGTGTTCTTTTCCTAAACCACATGGATCCACTAGATGTCATCCATGTGTGTGTATCAATGTGCATCATTGTGGTTTTGGGAAAGAACACATGCAATGATGCCACTCTATCATCTGGTTTCCAACCATTTCCAAGAACCATAGCAGCATCCTGGGATTCAACTGCAACATGCATTCTATCACAAGTTTGAAAGATGTTGCATCACCACACCCACTTGGATGTGTGTGTGTGTGTATCAGTGTGCATCATTATGGTTTTAGAAAATAACACATGCAATGATGCCACTCCAGCATGTGTGTTCTTTTCATAAACCACATGGATCCACTTATGTCATTGCATGTGTGCTCTTTTCATAAACCACATGGATCCACTAGATGTTATTGCATGTGTGGTCTTTTCATAAACCACACCGATCCAATAGATGTCATTGCATATGGGTGTTCTTTTCCTAAAATACACTGATCCACTAATGTCATGGCATGTGTGTTCTTTTCATAAACCACACTGATCCACTATATGTCATTGGAGTGTTCTTTCCATAAACCACACTGATCCACTAGATGTCATTGCATATGTGTGTTCTTTTCCTAAACCACATGGATCCACTAGATATCATTGCATGTGTGTTCTTTTCATAAACCACACTGAGCCACTAGATACCATTGCATATGTGTGTTCTTTTCCTAAACCACATGGATCCACTGGATGTCATTGCATGTGTGTTCTTTTCATAAAGCACACTGATCACTAGACGCCATTGCAAATGTTTGCTCTTTTCCTAAACCACATTGATCCACTGATGTCATTGCATGTGTGTTATGTTCATAAACCACATGGATCCACTAGATGTCATTGCATGTGTGTTCTTTTCATAAACCACACTAAATCACTAGGTGTCATTGCATATGTGTGTTCTGTTCTTAAACCACATGTATCCACTAGATGTCATTGCATGTGTGTGTTTTTCATAAACCACACTGATCCACTAGATCTCATTGCATATGTATGTTCTTTTCCTAAACCACATGGATCCACTGGATGTCATTGCATGTGTGTGTGTATCAGTGTGCATCATTTTGGTTTTGGAAAAGAGTACATGCAACGATGCCACTCCAACATGTGGTTTCCAACCATGTCCAGGAACCCTAGCAGGATGCTGGGATTCAACTACAACATGCATTCTATCACCAGTTTGAAAGATGCCGCATCACCACACCCACCTAGATGTGTGTGTATCAGTGTTTATCATTGTGGTTTTGGAAAAGAACACATGCAATAAAGCCACTCTAGCATGTGTGTTCTTTTCATAAATCATATGGATCAACTGATGTGATTGCATGTGTGTTCTTTTCATAAACCACATGGATCAACTAGATGTCATTGCATGTGTGTTCTTTTCATAAACCACACTAATCCACTAGATGTGATTGCATATGTGTGTTCTTTTCCTAAACAACACCGATCCACTGATGTCATGGCATGTGTGTTCTTTTTATAAACCACATGGATCCACTAGATGTCATTGCATGTGTGTTCTTTTCATAAACCACACTGTTCTACTAGATGTCATTGGATATGTGTGTTCTTCTCCTAAACCACACTAATCCACTGATGTCATTGCATGTGTGTTCTTTTCATAAACCACATGGATCCACTAGATATCATTGCATGTGTGTTCTTTTCATAAACCACATTGATCCCACTGATGTCATTGCATGTGTGTTCTTTTCATAAACCACATGGACCCACTAGATGTGATTGCATGTGTGTTCTTTTCATAAACCACACTAATCCACTAGATGTCATTGCATGTGTGTTCTGTTCATAAACCGCACTGATCCACTAGATGTCATTGCATATGTGTGTTCTTTTCCTAAACCACACTGATCCACTAGATGTCATTGCATGTGTGTGTGTGTACTAGTGTGCATCATTATGGTTTTGGAAAAGAACACATGCAATGGTGCCACTCCAGCATGTGGTTTCCAACCATATCCAGGAACCCTAGCAACATGCTAGGATTCAACTGCAGCATGCATTCTATCACTAGTTTGAAAGATGCTACATCACCACACCCACATGATATCTATATAATATCATAGTTCTTTATACTTTTTATTTACAAATAATTTGACGTACGCTAGTATGTATTCCATTTTGAATAAGGGAAACATGAATTTTCCTTCTTTAAAACTGCTGCTATTTTCTATTTGAATAGCTTAGTCTGCTTTGCCCTTGGTGTTTTGATTCAACTCAGTTTTTCCCTCTCTCGTAGTCACAAACTCTCTCAAAAGCCCAAACTTGTGCTCACTTTGCCTGCTACCCGCTGATTGGTTGACGCAGTTCTCACGCAGATCATTTGCGCCTACCATTGATCCTCTGTGATCCAATGCGGATCGCTACATGATGTCCAGCCCTTCAAACTACATCGTGAGAACACACGAAAGTCCGCTTACGATCTGCCCCCATGTTTTATCTGTTGGGTTTTTTAGGGTCTCATCTCTCTCAGCAACACTTCTACGAGAAGGAATACTGAGCCGTACATTAAACAATTCCACGAGTGGTCATGTCACATTTAATCTAGTCTACAAAGGATTCTAGTCCACTACACAGCAACGGGTCATCCACGGGTTATCCCATTTTTACATTCCGTGCCTGCAATCTCACTTCCAACAGGCCCCCACCACATGAACCTTCCACGCGTTAGCCGGAGCCAAAAGAGCTGCCTACTGGGGCCCCTCAAGGAGACCTAAACGTTCCTGCATTGAAAACCCAGTCGTCTTTGTCGGGTCCTCCACTTGCACTCATCCACTCCTCCCTCTCCCCGAACTAGCAAAACCCCACAATCCTCACTGTAGAGCCACCAACCTTCTCCATGAAACTAGTGTATGGGGTGAGTCTACGGGCATCGCCGCCGGGGTGCTTGCTCCTTCTACATGCGATGTGGTGCTTCCTGCGGCAGATATAGAGGATCATCATGTAGCCCAATGCGAGGAGGCCATGAAGTTTGACCCCTATGGGGACTATGTGCTAGCAGGTGCAGACGACTTCGGAGGCCTCGACGAGGGCGTGGAGTTCGACGAACACACTCCACTCGTGTACCTGAAGGTACATATATTTCTCCATGTTTCATATTTTCTGCTTGGGATGTAGATGTACCCTTTAATCTGTAGAAGAACTACTTATTTTGTTCATGTGCTACTTAATCTAGTCCTAAAGATTAGATGGACCGTACAAACTGGTGCATGCAGAGATTTATCCTGTTATGAATGATTACTCATTATTTATTTATTAATAAGTTATCAAGAACACAAACAATCTTAATTTAGGAACGAGCTATGGACACAGCCGTAATGAACTTATGTACTGCTGAACCTATATAAATATGTTATTGTTTTCAAAGTAACTTGGAATGGTTGTTCGAATATCTATTCATTATTTTGCTCATTTCTATTTGCATTTATACATTACAGGTAGACTCTAGTGAGGTGGACTCTGACAAGGAGGACAGGGACAACAAGAGCCGCCATGTCATGAAGAAGCTCAAGAGCGGGAGAATCGCTTTCTGCAATAAACTTGGAGAGCTCAGGTGCCCTTTCTAGAAGAAAGGAGTCAACCCGAGGATTGAAAGCTTGATTCCGCATGTAGTTGGCATCGGTAAAAGCCCGACTAGGACACACAAGGCAACGACCAAGGCTAACCTCTAGCTGCTTATCGAAAATTCCCGAGGGAGTATGTCAAAACCGGCCTGGTGTCCCCTTACCTAGAAATCGGGAACCTCTAGCTGACGAACCTGTGACTATGCTGCCACGACCACTAATAATGTTTAATTCTCTTACCGTTTCTAGACCCGGAAACTATGTGGTGTGTTGAAACCTGATGATATGCTACCGACACGTGTGTTGGAAAGTTGCTTGATCGTGCAGGCTTACACCAGTGGTTGACCCAAAAACTTCTATAATCCTAAGAAAACGAGTTTAAGTTGCCAAATTATGGACAAAATCACAAAACAAAATAAAAAATTGCAAGCATTGCGCAATCGGCAGGCATGGGCGGCTGCCCGAGGTGTAGGGATGCTAGGTCCGTCTATGCTTACACTTCCCTTAAGCTTGCTGGGAATAATGATGACAAGTAGCTATCCACTTTGTTCTGTCATGTCACGTTACGTCGTGTCAGCACCGTGCACCCGCTGCAGAGCAGCAACAGGATGGTGGACTTCGTGACCGGTCTCTTTCATGCCAAAGCCACGTCGCCCACCCATCCCATTGCCCACCGGGATTGGCCGCCCAATTTAATTGCTAGGATTGGAAACCAATAGCAATCGCCCGGTCAAACTTGCTTCCGCTTGGGTATGAACGGAATAATGGTAAATGCAATTTATGACGCGTGCACCCCCTTTTACGCATCGCCTTCCGTCTCCAAAGCCCAACACTGTGCAAATATCCCTAACTCCTTCCACCGCCGCCCCATCCACCGCAAGAACCATCGACGCTGCCTCAGGCACTGCCTCCGCCCTGACATACCACCACAACACATCTCTCCACTGCCACGCCCAGTCCCAGCCACCTCTACCAACGCTAGGCCACCACTGCCACATTAGTTGCTGCCATGGATGCAGAGTACGGTGTATTCGGCAAATAGAGAGACTTCACCAACGAGTACACCGTCACGCTCATGGCACCACCGAGCTGATAGTCATCCACACAAATGCGTCAGCGAAGGTGGCAAAGGTCATCGCAATGTACGAGCGGTGGCTACAGGAGCCGATGGACGGGTACAAGATCATCGACCTTTACCTCGAGTATAACAGAGATAGGAAGAGGGATGTGCTTTTGTAGCCGTCCATGCGCAACCACTGCCTCCTATACCACGTATGCAGGGCCAAATGGGTATGCCCGGAGCTTCGCGAGTTCCTGCGCAGGAGGGAGATCTACTTCGCCAGTGTCGACATCACGAACGACACTCTGAAGCTAGAGAGGGATATCCTTGTTCATGTCGTCAATCACGTCGATCTCCAGCGTGTGTGGAGGTACCCAGATGACGATATGGGGAAAGTCGGCATGGCTAGACTCGCTGCAGACATCATCGACCGCGAGTATGCTGGCATGAAGGTCGAGTTCCTGAAGCACCTGCACGAGCAATGGGAGTGGAGGTACCTGAATTACGATGTGATCAAGTGTGCAGCCAGGGACACGCATGTCTGTTACGAGATGCTCAATAGGATCTGGAGGATGGGTGAGTGTGTTGTTTACCACTACTAGTTTCGCATTCTGTTCCTAGTTTATCTCGCTTGTATTTTATCTCTCATGTATTTTCTAAGGATTCTATGTGTAAGAACTGAGCTCGTATGATCCCTGTGCTATTAGGTAGTTAACCTGAATGAATTACATTTTCCCTTTTTGTATGGTCAACATTGAAACTTACAAATTATGTCTATGCCCTTTGCATGTGGCAGAATCAAGAACTGCCATGCATAAGGTGGGATCCACAAGATCAGATGCCGTTGTCCACAAAAGGGCACAATTTCTATTATAGCGAAGGATATAGTCATAAACAAACCAGATTATAGTTCGACAAAGGTAATACACCGCAGTTCAGTATTGCTCACACATAGCTATCACACATAGTACTTCTGAAATAACATGTTTTAGTAAACATAACAAGCCCCGTACAAACACAACAATCATGCACTAAAAGTCTACATCCCATCCTGTTAGAATGATTGGTGGAAAAGGCAACCGATCCCAGGATGCCTTCGGTCGCTTGCCCCGGCTTGTAGATTCCTCTACACTCTGGCATATGGGGCAAACAACTTGCCTTGGTGGTGGTTCAATGGTGCGATGCCTGGAACGAAACAAAATGATCTGGCGGTACAGCTCGTGGCTAACATACCCGTCAATTGCAGCGTACTTCAGATTAGGTTCAGAAAGCCTCTTATCCTCCTAGTAATCATGCCCTAAACACCTCCACCAACATTTTGGTAATTTGTCCTTCATGTCAGCGTACCATGGGTCAATGAGTTTGGCGGCAAGATCAGCCATCCCAGTCTTGCTGCCCCTCGTCCCTGGGATCCAGTAAATTTTCTAGATGTCTACTCTATAGTCCTTTGGGATGATAATGTTGATAGTCGAGCTTTTAAGCAGGCTAGTGTCATTCCTGATGTCAACACAAGTAAATGTTATCTAGTGGTTCACGAGAAATTCATGAAAGAGCGACCTAATCCTTTCATCCCACCTGCATGAAAATGAATTGAGACAAATAATATAGCAAGAACTTTTGCAAACAGACGGTTCAGGAACAAAAGGACATCAAAGTCTCCATGTTCCCATCAACCCCCTTCTCGTTAGTGGAATCGAGGTCTGCCATGCACGATCCAAGTCAAACATAGTCACGTTTGCGTGTGCCGACCTTCACTCACTGACAGGTGGGACCCTACATTTTACTCTCTTACGATTAATTTTTTCACTTCCTCTAAACGGTTCCGGTGCGCGCCCTCAATAATTATGCCCCTTCCTTGTCTTCCACACGGAGGAGAACCGGCTGCGGCGGTTCCTCACTGGCTCACTTCCTACTTGAACAACTACTTGCCTCCTGATTCCATCCCCTCCCGAATCCATCCGCCTCCTGATCACACTGCTTCCATTAATCTGTCAGATTCCAGACTACATTTGCCGCTATGGGTAGAGCTTGGGGTAGCAGCAGGCTGAAGCGTAAGGCAGGCGATGATGATGGGACTGGCCATGGTGACCGCCACTGTGAGGATTAGGGATGGTAGAAACTCAGTGCTACAAACATGCACAGGATCACCACGGGGTTGGACATCATCTCTACCGGTCGTGTCGCTTGCTGCATCCCTGGCTACCGGGTACCGATCCAGGAAATGGACGAAATCCCGTTCGGCACGCCAGTCCTACTTTACCCCAATACCAGCGAATGGCCAAACGATTGCGACGACCACATATGTTCATGTATCTTGCTTATTGATCTAGCCATATCATTTATTCATATGTGCTAAACTTTCATCGGAATCCTATGTTCCTTCTATCAAACGTGTTGTGTGCATGCGCGGTCTGTACAAATTGAACCATTTAAGAATATTCTGTACAGCGGAAGCTCTGCTCGTACTTGATATTCTGGTATTTTCATAGTGATATAGTCTTAATTTAGGTGATATATGAGTTGCCAATTTTGGATTTACAATGGAATGCCTGCTATGTGATACTCCATTTTCTAAAAAATAAACAAATTAGACGATTTAAGACTGTTATGTCCCTAGTTGTTTATGATCACCGTCGGGAATTTTTTCAGGGGAAGCCCTGCTCGTACTTAATATTTTGGGTATTTTCATAGTGATACAGGCACAATTTAGGCGAGAGCTGAGGATATAGTCGTAAATATTACTTTAGTCTGAAGGTCTAGTTGTCAAATTGTATTTGCAATGGAATCCATGCTAGGTGATTCTACCAACTGACAACCATCTTTGTAATATTCATGCAAAACTGATGTTGCTGGATAGGTGATCGCAATCAGTAGTGGTGAATATCAGGGAGGAAGACAAGATGGAATTTGGAGATGACTAGAACTAGGTGGGTGGCAACGGCGAGTGGCTAGTCCTTTTAGCCCAAGGAGGGACTACTTGGTCTCTCAAAAATGCCTACAGATCGTTGAGATTTACACTTCCATCATTGGAGTGTGTTGGCATTACTATATTCAACAACGGGTTGCCGCCACCCAACTCCGAATTCGCTTATAGGTTCAACATGGTAGAACTTGAGCTCCTGAAGGTACAACTCCCACATAGACCTCGACAGGGGTGGCAACATTGGGAGTACGACCTCTTAGCGGTGTTCGACAAGGCAATCGCATTCATTAGCTGCCCAGATGACAAGGAATGGACAGTCTGATGCGACGACTTCCTGCGTCCGGAGAAGTATGTCGACACCGTCTTCACCTCGAGCTACTCGCAACGCATTTACGCGGTCACTGAACCTAGCGGCAACGTGCTTGTTTGGGATCCGTTCACCTAGGGTGGGTCTTGGTTTCATATATCATGTAAAATTCCATTCAAAATTCTGCTTAGTGATTTTAAGTAACACGACAGGTACACACGCAGCCTCGCGTGTCACTCTAGCTCCGGTGATCAAAGATGCAGTAGCAGATGATGATGGTGGATCACGGCGCTGGTTCCTAGCACCTCTCGGAGGCAACACGGAACATGATGTTGAACTCATGTGGATTCATATCAGGGGAGCACTAAATAGTGTTGGTGATACAATAGAACATATGGGGACACAACTTTCTTCACACCCCTCGCTGCGGTGTCATGTTTGACCTGGTAGAATAGGTCTGGAGTAGAGTCGACAATCTGAAGGGACAATCTTTGTTTCTTGGGATCAACTACCCTTTCTTCTTGGAAGCCCTTGGAGTTGTTGTACCTGTAATTGCTCAGGCAGCCTCAGCTCCTAATGCTGCTGCTACTGGTGTTGGTGGAGCTGGCCAAGAACTAGCTGCTGCTGCTCTTGGTGAAGCTGAGGAAATACTTGGTGATGCTACTGCTGGTGAAGCTAATGAAATACTTGCTAATCCTGCTACTGGTGAAGCTGACGAAATACTTGCTGAGGCTGCTACCGGAGTCCAGGAATAACATGCTGGTCTTGTTGCTGAAGTGCCAGCACTTCCAGTGCTGATAGCAGACTGTGTGTTTGCTACACACTCACGCGTCTATTATGTTGACACTCTAGATCCGACCTGGAGCCGAATCCACATTGGGGGGAGGGGGCCTACCATTGGCTTATCAGTGGGGTCGTACATTTTGATAGAGAATGAGAGATGTCCAAATGCAGCATTCTGGTTCATTCCGACGATACCATCAGCTCCAGGGACCTAGTGCTCAACTGGTAGATCCGATGAACCATTCATCTTTATCTTTATCTTTAGTTTCCTCCCTAGTTCTATGAAGTAAATGCTTCTTTGGTCAAGACTCAGTTATGCTTATTTGTGTAATACTAAGCTTTTCTTATTTGTGTAAGACTAAGTTAGGACTAACTGCGTAATATTCAGTGAAGTCCAGCTTTTCTTTCCATGCCTATATTAGCAAAATTGCAGCATAGAACATACAAAGGTAATGTGCATACTAGACATTTTGCTCAGCATAACAACCACTTCAAGTTAGTTGCAGTTTCAAGATTACTAACCAGGAAAGTAAAGTGCCATGATCATATAAAATGAATAACTCATACAAATAGCTAGAAACACTGCCGATAGTGTTATTGTTATGAATGATACATGGTGTACACATTTGAACGCATCACTAGAATGTGCCACCTATTTATGAATGATGACATGGATCTAGCTTCTCTGCGCATGTTTTCATTTAATCGCTCATGGATTTGTTCCCATATTTTTGGCAATGGCTGATGAACTCCACTCTCTTGGTAACATGGTTCGTAAACGAGCCCTTGTTGATGCAATGCAAAGTACAGAACATGGTCTTCATCGTCATTCCATTTAGGTTCTCTCTGTTTATTCATCATGGAGCTACTAATTTCAAATGAAAATCTAGTAAACAACATATTTGTATATGTTCTTCTACCACAATCACAAGAAGAAAACTGGATGGAATTTCACCATGTTGGCTTTGTGCCGAATAGAGGGGATGTGGCCTTGGGGCTCGGTGAGGAAGGCACTGTGGCTAGTGCGGGTGAGACCACGGCAAAGATGAGCTCGGGTTCCGGAGGAGGACTGTAGGACCGATCATGGTCGGCATGGTGACATATCTAACCCGGGAATGAATTCTCGTCCCCGCGCCGTGCCATGGGTGTGGCCATGGTGAGGGGAAGCTCTGATTCGGGCTGGGGAGGAGAGCGGGGCCGAGAAGGTTCGTCCACGTTCCAGCTCCGCACCATGGGTACGACCACATATGGCCACTCCTGGGAAGAAGACGCGTAATGGATGCAGGCACCAATGCTGCAAGCCAACATGGCAGCCACGATGGCAGCAACATGACGACAAAAACTGACAGGGGGCCCAACTTGACGGGTGTTGGCCTGATATTTTGTATTCAAACGTAAAGTTGAATTCGTGCCGAAAAAGTCCCCCTGAGTATTTGGCACACCAATTGTGGGCAACGTGGATGATTACAAGCAACTTGGGTACCGCTTTGCCTGGGCGCCTCAACTTTTAGGCCCCAAAATGATATTTTCCCCGCAAAGGCCTTCACAAGCTATCTCCAATGTGGGAGGGCCCTTTCAGGGTTGCCCACATCGCAAGACCAGGCGCAGCACGGCTGGAAACGAAGGAGGGCATCCTAATCCCCAACCCGTGGAACATCCAGCACCTTCGCAAGTTCTACCCGTGAGCCGATCTCACAGAGACAGAGGTGACAAGAAGTCGGCCCCTCGGGTGATTATAAGACTTCCTGAGCAATAGCTCATTGTGAACTCTATTTTGCTTGTTGTTTCCCCGTTTACATCTTCGTTTCTCCTTTTGTGGTTCTTATTCTTTTTTCACGCCATGTGAGCGGGGGCTGGTCACGGTGCCTACCGCTGCTGCCACCCTCGGTCAGCACGGGAGCCTAGAGTGCTAAGCTCTGAACTTATGGACTGGCTCTGGGAATAAGTCACCTTAACCACGGTTCCTGTTGCTTGACGATTCTCACATGGTGCGTAAAAGGAAAGTATACATCATGCGGAACCTATGGTTACCTCTTCGAGGGACTATATAAGGAAAGTGAGGCCCTACAGTCGCCTCCTCGAGGGAATTACCGGGCGGAATTAAACGTACAGAGCCTATGACCTCCTCCTCAAGGGACCTTCCAGACAGGTACAAGCCCCGCTACCTCCTCGGAAGGGGGCTAGCGGGGCGACCCTTGAGACTACCCCTCAAGCGGCGTGCGGAACCTACGGTTACCTCTTCGAGGGAATATACAAGGAAAGTACACGCCCTAGGGTCATTGCATGTCTGTTCCTTCACAAAACACATATCACCAGTGTCATTACATGTGTGTTCTTCCGACAAATCACACATGGATCCACCAGTGTCATTGCATGTGTGTCCTTCCCATGAACCACAGATGGATCCACCAGTGTCATTGCATGTGAGTCCTTCTCACAGACCACATATGTTTCCACCAGTGTCATTGCATGTGTCTTCTTCTCACAGACCACGTATGCATCCACCGGTGTCATTGCATGTGTGTTCCTCTCATAGACCACACATGGATCCACTGGTGTCATCGCATGTCTGCTCTTTTCATGAACCACAGTTAGAGACATTGCATGTGTGTTCTTCTCATGAACCACAGCTAGAGTCATTGCATGTGTGTTCTTCTCACAAACCATATCATGAACCACACCCAGTGTCATTGCATGTGTGTTCTTCTCATTAACTACACATGGATCCACTAGTGTCATTGCATGTCTGCTCTTTTCATGAACCACAGTTAACGTCATTGCATGTCTGTTCCTTTCACAAAACACATATCACCAGTGTTATTGCATGTGTGTTCTTCCCACAGATCACACATTGATCCACCAGTGCCATTGCATGTGTGTCCTTCTCATCAACTACAGATGGATCCACCAGTGTCATTGCATGTGTGTCTTTCTCACAGACCACATATGGATCCACCAGTGTCATTGCATGTGTGTTCTTCTCACAGACAACGTAAGGATCCACCGGTGTCATTGCATGTGTGTTCCTCTCATAGACCACACATGGATCCACCGGTGTCATCGCATGTCTGCTCTTTTCATGAACCACAGTTAGAGTCATTGTATGTGTGTTCTTCTCATGAACCACAACTAGAGTCATTGCATGTGTGTTCTTCTCACAAACCATATCATGAACCACACCAAGTGTCATTGCATGTGTGTTCTTCTCATTAACTACACATGGATCCACCAGCGTCATTGCATGTCTGCTCTTTTCATGAACCATGGTTAACGTCATTGCATGTCTATTCCTTTCACGAAACACATATCACCAGTGTTATTGCATGTGTGTTCTTCCCACAGATCACACATGGATCCACCAGTGCCAGTGCATGTGTGTCCTTCCCATCAACCACAGATGGATCCACCAGTGTCATTGCATGTGTGTCCTTCTCACAGACCACATATGGATCCACTAGTGTCATTTCATGTGTGTTCTTCTCACAGAAAACGTAAGGATCCACCGGTGTCATTGCATGTGTGTTCCTCTCATAGACCACACATGGATCCACCAGTGTCATCGCATGTCTGCTCTTTTCATGAACCATAGTTAGAGTCATTGCATGTGGGTTCCTCTCATAGACAAGAACTAGAGTCATTGCATGTGTTTTCTTGTCACAAACCATATCATGAACCACACCCAGTGTCATTGCATGTATGTTCTTCTCATTAATCACACAAGGATCCACTAGTGTCATTGCACGTCTGCTCTTTTCATGAACCGCAGTTAACATCATTGCATGTCTGTTCCTTTCACAAAACACATATCACCAGTGTTATTGCATGTGTGTTCTTCCCACAGATCACACATGGATCCACTAGTTCCATTGCATGTGTGTCCTTCCCATGAACCACAGATGGATCCACCAGTGTCATTGCATGTCTGTCCTTCTCACATACCACATATGGATCCACCAGTGTCATTGCATGCGTGTTCTTCTCATAGACAACGTAAGGATCCACCGGTGTCATTGCATGTGTGTTCTTCACATAGACCACACATGGATCCACCGGTGTCATCGCATGTCTGCTCTTTTCATGAAGCACAGTTAGAGTGATTGCATGTGTGTTCCTCTCATAGACCACAGCTAGAGTCATTGCATGTGTGTTCTTCTCACAAACCATATCATGAACCACACCCAATGTCATTGCATGTGTGTTCTTCTCATTAACCACACATGGATCCACCAGTGTCCTTGCATGTCTTCTCTTTTCATGAACCACAGTTAACGTCATTGCATGTCTGTTCCTTTCACAAAACACATATCACCAGTGTCATTGCATGTGTGTTCTTCCCACAGATCACACATGGATCCACCAGTGCCATTGCATGTGTGTCCTTCCCATGAACCATAGATGGATCCACCAGTGTCATTGCATGTGTGTCCTTCTCACAGACCACATATGGATCCACCAGTATCATTGCACGTGTGTTCTTCTCATAGACCACGTAAGGATCCACCAGTGTCATTGCATGTGTGTTCCTCTCATAGACCACACATGGATCCACCGGTGTCATTCCATGTCTGCTCTTTTCATGAACCACAGTTAGAGTCATTGCATGTGTGTTCTTCTCATGAACCACAGCTAGAGTCATTGCATGTGTGTTCTTGTCACAAACCATATCATGAACCACACCCAGTGTCATTGCATGTGTGTTCTTCTCATTAACCACACATGGATCCACCAGTGTCATTGCATGTCTCCTCTTTTCATGAACTACAGTTAACGTCATTGCATGTCTGTTCCATTCAGAAAACACATATAACCAGTGTCGTTGCATGTATGTTCTTCCCACAAATCACACATGGATCCTCCAGTGTCATTGCATGTCTGTCCTTCCCATGAACCATAGATGGATCCACCAGTGTCATTGCATGTCTGTCCTTCTCACAAACCACATATGGATCCACCAGTGTCATTGCATGTGTGTTCTTCTCACAGACAAAGTAAGGATCCACCGGTGTCATTGCATGTGTCTTCCTCTCATAGACCACACATGGATCCACCGGTGTCATCGCATGTCTGCTCATTTCATGAACCATAGTTAGAGTCATTGCATGTGTGTTCCTCTCATAGACCATAGATAGAGTCATTGCATGTGTGTTCTTGTCACAAACCATACCATGAACCACACCCAGTGTCATTGCATGTGTGTTCTTCTCATTAACCACACATGGATCCACCAGTGTCATTGCATGTCTCCTCTTTTCATGAACTACAGTTAACGTCATTGCATGTCTGTTCCATTCAGAAAACACATATCACTAGTGTTGTTGCATGTATGTTCTTCCCACAGATCACACATGGATCCTCCAGTGTCATTGCATGTCTGTCCTTCCCATGAACCATAGATGGATCCACCAGTGTCATTGCGTGTCTGTCCTTCTCACATACCACATATGGATCCAACAGTGTCATTGCATGTGTGTTCTTCTCACAGACAACGTAAGGATCCACCCGTGTCCTTGCATGTGTGTTCCTCTCATAGACCACACATGGATCCACCGGTGTCATCGCATGTTTGCTCTTTTCATGAACCATAGTTAGAGTCATTTCATGCGTGTTCCTCTCATAGACCATAGCTAGAGTCATTGCATGTGTGTTCTTGTCACAAACCATATCATGAACCACACCTAGTGTCATTGCATGTGTGTTCTTCTCATTAACCACACGTGGATCCACCAGTGTCATTGCATGTCTCCTCTTTTCATGAACTACAGTTAACGTCATTGCATGTCTGTTCCATTCAGAAAACACATATCACCAGTGTCGTTGCATGTATGTTCTTCCCACAAATCACACATGGATCCTCCAGTGTCATTGCATGTCTTTCCTTCCCATGAACCATAGATGGATCCACCAGTGTCATTGCATGTATGTCCTTCTCACATACCACATATGGATCCAACAGTGTCATTGCATGTGTGTTCTTCTCACAGACAACGTAAGGATCCACCGGTGTCCTTGCATGTGTGTTCCTCTCATAGACCACACATGGATCCACCGGTGTCATCGCATGTTTGCTCTTTTCATGAACCATAGTTAGAGTCATTGCATGTGTGTTCCTCTCATAGACCATAGCTAGAGTCATTGCATGTGTGTTCTTGTCACAAACCATATCATGAACCACACCTAGTGTCATTGCATGTGTGTTCTTCTCATCAACCACACATTAATCCACCAGTGTCATTGCATGTCTGCTCTTTTCATGAACCACAGTTAACGTCATTGCATGTCTGTTCCTTTCACAAAACACATATCACCAGTGTCATTGCATGTGTGTTCTTCCCACAGATCACACATGGATCCACCAGTGTCATTACATGTGTGTCCTTCCCATGAACCACACATGGATCCACCAGTGACATTGCATGTGTGTCCTTCCCATCAACCACAGATGGATCCACCAGTGTCATTGCATGTGTGTCCTTCCCACAGACCACTTATGGATCCACTAGTGTCATTGCATGTGTGTTCTTCTCACAGACAACGCAAGGATCCACTGGTGTCATTGCATGTGTGTTCCTCTCATAGACCACACATGGATCCACCAGTGTCATCGCATGTCTGCTCTTTTCATGAACCACAGGTAGAGTCATTGCATGTGTGTTCCTCTCATAGACCACACCTAGAGTCATTGCATGTGTGTTCTTGTCACAAACCATATCATGAACCACACCCAGTGTCATTGCATGTGTGTACTTCTCATTAATCACACAAGGATCCACCAGTGTCATTGCATGTCTGCTCTTTTCAGGAACCACAGTTAACGTCATTGCATGTCTGTTCCTTTCACAAAACACATATCACCAGTGTTATTGCATGTGTGTTCTTCCCACAGATCACACATGGATCCACTAGTGCCATTGCATGTGTGTTCTTCCCATGAACCACAAATGGATCCACCAGTGTCATTGCATGTGTGTCCTTCTCATAGACCACATATGGATCCACCAGTGTCATTGCATGTGTGTTCTTCTCACAGACAACGTCAGGATCCATCGGTGTCATTGCATGTGTGTTCTTCTCAGAGACCACACATGGATCCACCGGTGTCATCGCATGTCTGCTATTTTCATGAACCACAGTTAGAGTCATTGCATGTTTGTTCCTCTCATAGACCACAGCTAGAGTCGTTGCATATGTGTTCTTCTCACAAACCATATCATGAACCACACCCAGTGTCATTGCATTTGTGTTCTTCTCATTAACCACACATGGATCCACCAATGTCATTGCATGTCTGCTCTTTTCATGAACCATAGTTAACGTCATTGCATGTCCGTTCCTTTCACAAAACACATATCACCAGTGTCATTGCATGTGTGTTCTTCCCATAGATCACACATGGATCCACCAGTGTCATTGCATGTGTGTCCTTCCCATGAACCACAGATGGATCCACCAGTGTCATTGCATCTGTGTCCTTCTCACAGACCACATATGGATCCACCAGTGTCATTGCATGTGTGTTCTTCTCACAGATCATGTAAGGATCCACCGGTGTCATTGCATGTGTGTTCCTCTCATAGACCACACATGGATCAACCGGTGTCATCGCATGTCTGCTCTTTTCATGAACCACAGTTAGAGTCATTGCATGTGTGTTCTTCTCATGAACCACAGCTAGAGTCATTGCATGTGTGTTCTTCTCACAAACAATATCATGAACCACACCCAGTGTCATTGCATGTGTGTTCTTATCGTTAACTACACATGGATCCACCAGTGTCATTGCATGTCTGCTCTTTTCATGAACCACAGTTAACGTCATTGCATGTCTGTTCCTTTCACAAAACACATATCACCAGTGTTATTGCATGTGTGTTCTTCCCACAGATCACACATGGATCCACCAGTGCCATTGCATGTGTGTCCTTCCCATAAACCCCTTTTCTACTAGTGTATTCTGACATTGGTGGTTTGTTTAAACGTAATCTATGTGGATTTGGCTGCATGCAAATGGCACAAAAACAATTTATGAAGTGGAAGCACGTACACCTGGTTACTGGAGATCCGGGAGCTTCGCCAGATGCAGGGGATGCAGGAGTAGAGAGGCGGTGAGATAGACGGGGTCAAGATTAGGCTAGAAAGTGGTACCGATTTCCTCCTCATCTGGGCATTAGCAGTGAGAACATTATTGTTTATGTTGCCACGTCGTTGTGCAGCATCTGAAATAAGTTACAGCTTCGTGGAGTGTGGCAACTTAAATAATTTATTTCTGTGCCACTTACATTCCGTCGTATTTGGAGACCTCCTGCCCCTCAGCAATCTCCTCAGCAATCGTGGAACCGGTGGATCCTTGTTTTCAGATAGCAGTGGCACAATCACAATTTCGGATTCAACTACTGACTCGGGCATTTCCAAACCCTAAGTCGCAGTACATTTTACTCAGAGATGTGGGTTGATTGTTTCGCCTAGCAACGTGCCACACACAGAGCTGCAGAATTTAACAGAATTACATATATAGGTTCAAGTTCAACACATTACTATGCATCTTCATTGCCAGCAGCCTTCTTCCGCAGCCTGGGTGCCAAGCCTTCATGTCCACTGGCTTCTTCATTTCCTGCCTTCTTGCTCTTCCTCGGTGCCAATTTTCTTAGCTTCACGTACTTTGCATCGCCAGGATAATGGGCACCAGAATCGTGTCCAGCATCATCTTTCCACTCGTTTTTAATTTCTTCGGGCAGCAAAATGACTAACCCGGTAGTCATGTTTCTAACCTTGCAGTGCTTCCTGTCAAAGAAACAAGACTATTGCATAACTGCCTAATATCTACAGAGTAAATAAAACAAAAATTACAATTCAGCACAAACATGTGAACCCCAAGCGACCTTTGCTTACCAGGAGCTAATTGGGTTCGAGCAACCACCCTGTCCAAGAATAGAAGGGCGACTCCCAGTTGTAGCAGCTTCCACATCCAGTACATGACATTTCAGGTCAAACATGGCAGCCGAAGCATACCTTTTCATCAACCCAATTAGCTGACTGTCACACGTTATAGGAACCATGATGCCACGTTCAGCCATGAAGCTGAACTTTGCTGTCTGCTTCGGCCATAATTCAACATAATTACGCAGAGCAGCATCCATACCAGATATAGTGCAGATCCGTGCATGCGCTTCTTCCATCGTGAAACAATGGCTTCCATACCACTTGCCCTTAGAGTCGTACCTGTAGAGGACTACTATAACCAAGTAAGGGGGGTACGCGCAGATCCCACTTGACAGAAAACAGTGGACAAAATATGTCTGTCAGCATTGGGCTAACAAACAATTTGAGGTTCAGTAGCCAGCTAGCAGTTATAATTAGTGCGAATAGCAAAGATAGGGGTAGCTTACCCGCTTGTAGCCAGAACTTCTTCTTCCTTGATAGTAGGATCTGCCATCCTTCGAACTACTCAGCTCGTCGGCGGCGGAGGCGGGCTAGAGCCTCGCAACGGTGGCTACGACATGCGCCATTGGAGCTCGGTATCAGCGACTGGGCACAGCAACTTGGCCCCGGAAGTCAAATGTCCGAAGGGATCGTCCTGCCTGGAGGGTGGATTCTGACGCCGCCGGTGCTATGGGAAAGCTGGGAATGGATTTGTGAAATTGGTCAACGCATCCAATCCACTTAGCTGCTCGATTTGCCTAAAAGGTTGCCGCATTGGCGCCCATGTCACGGACAGATGACCGACATGTGGGTCCCGACCGTCTACTTCACGGGGCGGTTTAACAGAATGTTTGAATTTGGCAGGGGTGAGATGAGTTTGCCTCGAAATGGCCCCTCTCAGTAGTTGGTGGCCCAACTTTTTGAAACACAGTAATTTCAGGCAACTTAGGTACCGCCATGCGCTGGCCTGCGAACTTTGGTATCGTAGACGAACAGGCCCTAGCCTGCCGTGGCAGAGAACTCCTTTCTCTTGTTGATCTTTGTCTTGGACAGCTCCTTGCGCTTCCTTCCTCTCCTCACTCGCGCATTCTTCATTGATCAACACGCCTGGTTCCATTTGCTCCTTGCTCCTTGATATGCCTTCTTCTCCTAAGTACCTGATCATGCAATAGTTCAAAGACTTAGGTAGTATAACTAGGGTAGGTGTAACTGTAGGGATGTCCTCATCACAAAGAGTAACTCATTGGACATTGTGCATTGTGCATATTGATGTATATAGTCCATTATGTGTAGCCATGAGTGATGGATCTTTCAACTTCATATACTTTCTTCGGGAATTTGAGTGAATATATATTTATATTTACTTAATAAGGAAGAAGTATGAAACAATTGAAATTGTTCAAAGGTTTTTAGATGAAGTAGAGAATCATTGTAACGAGAAAATAAATAATTTATGATTGGATCATAAAGGAAGATATTTTGAGTTACAAGTTTAGCAAAACACCCAAGATTTGAGGAATCGTTCCATGGATTTGCATTTCCCGATAAACCATAGGAGTATGGAGTGTTCTAGAGATGAAATCAAACTATGTTTGACATGGTAAGATCAAATGTGTCATTTATAAAACTGCCAGTGTATTTTAGGGATTAAAGCTATAGAGACTGCCACTTTTACACTGAAAAGAGCACCATCGTGATCCGTTGAAATGACACCATATGATTAATGGTTTGGGATAAAACCTTTGTATTTTATTAAATTTTGGTATGCTTGGCATAAGTAAAATGTTTACAATCAAAATCGGATAAGAACGTCTTCGTAGATTATCCCAAAGCAATAGTTGGGTATTCCTCCATAACACTAAAGACAAAAGACTTTGTCACTTTGAACATCAAGTTTCTTGAGAAGGAATTTTTCACAAAAGATAAGTGGGAGGACAATAGAACTTTGATTAGGTTGATGAACCTAAGCAACATGTGCTAAGTAGCGTAGCGTCGGAAAGTGTACTGGATGTGGCTAAAATGTTGATGGCTCCCGTGATTATAAAGTTTGTGATCTCGGAGATTAGTGTTCCTATTTGAACCGTATGTGTCGTTTTGACAATAATGAATCGACTGCATGCCAAGAAGTGATGATGGGCCCTGACTCCATAAAATGACTAGAAGTCATAAAATCCATGATAGTATCCATACATGAGAAATCAAGTTTTTGAACTTGGAAGACCCTCCGGAAAGGCATGAAGCCTATCGGTCATGTTTGGATCTATAAAGAAATAGACATGGATGTTTGACATCTATGAAATAGTCGATATGTCAGAAAGGAGTTTACGACAATGTTCAAGGAGTTGACTATGACAAGATTTGATCTTTCATAGTGATATTTAGTCTTGACGTATTAATGTTGCAACCACTACATATAATTTGGTATATGGTAGTTGAACAAACAAAACAATGTTCTTCAAATAGAATGGTTACCTAGGACGTGTACATGACACGGTCTGAAGGGTTTTATTAATTGAAAGGATGCTAGAAGGGCATGCAAACTTCAATGGTTAAAGTGAGCATAGCGGAGTTGGAATCTTCACCGTGGTGAAAATGTTAAAAGAGTTTAATTTCATCAGAGACGATGAAGATGCTTGCATTTGCAAGAAATTAAGTGGGAGCACTGAGACATATTTCCAATACATTATGTAGAGGACATGTTGTTGATTGGAAATGATGTATGTTTTATTGACACGGATTAAGAATTTCATTAAAATTGGATTTTGATGAAAGACTTGGGAAAAACTAGAATAGTTGGCATCAATGACTATATGGATAGATTGAGGCGCTAATATTGTTATGCCAAACGTACATATATGAGATATTGAATGAGTTCAATATGGAAACGATAAGAAATGTTCTTACCGCATGGAAAAAGTTGAATCAAGATTCAAGTGTATTGACATTTGGTGAATGAAACGAGATTCAAGTGTTTTGACACTTGATGAGTGAAATCACATGAATATTTTGATCAATAATATATATCATGATATGTACATATCCAGATATGTCATATGCTCGAAATGTTGTGAGCATATACTAGAATGATTCATAAAATGATCATTGGACGATAGTAAAGATATTCTTATGAGATTTGGAAGAACTAAGAATATATCATGTATAAGTGACAAGTAGTTAAAAGTAGTTCATTGTAAAGTGCTACATTGATACTAGTTTTGTCACAAGATACAAATTAAATTTATCTCAATTTAAACTATGGGTGGAACAACGTAATGGAAAGGAGGTTCCATGATGGATTTGGATGAGTTCCAAAATTGATACATTATGATGGATACTACAACAAAAGGCTAAGTAATGACTTCTATAGTAGCGGCAAAGGAGGGAATTTGGTTAAGTAGTTTGTTACCAAACTAGGTGTGGTTCTTAGTGGGCTAGTTCTATGAAGATATATCGTACGACAATTATATCAACATATTTTAACCAAAAAGAACTAAAGGTCTCACCAAAGGACTAAATTTATACAATGCCATCTCATTTGAGAATGACTGATGCGTAGAGACGCAAAGACATGCAAATACACCGGACCTGAAAGTGTCATATCCAAAGATTCTGTTTACCACTAGCAAACACGTATATACAACACCAGAAAGCCATAAGTGTTGAATGCGCAAGTTTACAAACTAGATTATTGACTCTAGTGCAAGTGGGAGAATGAAGGGAATATGCCCGAGAGGCAATACTAAAGTTGTTATTATCTTATTCCATGTTTATGATAAAATTTAATTTTACATGCTATAATTGTATTAATTGGAAACATTAATATATGTGTGTTTAATAAATAAAATACAAGGTTCCTAGTAATGCCTCTCATATAAACTAGCTCATTGATTAACAAGATGATCAATGTTTCCTGATCATAGACATTGGATGTTGTTAATAACGAGGTCAGAACATTTGTGAAATGATGTGATGAACATTCATTCGAAGTATAGCAATACGATAAAAGTCATTATGTTTAAATTTCTATAACATCTTACGAAGTAATCTTAATCCTTAGACTATGAGATCATGTTAATTTCTAACACTAGAAGAGTAACTTGATAACATCAAACGTCACACCGTAACAGGGTGACTATAAAGGTGGGTTCAGATACTTTGAAAGTGTTATGTTGAGGCTCATGGATCAAGAGTGGGATTTGTCCATCCCGATGACAGATACATATACTCAGGGCCCTCTCGGTAATATCACATTGAGATAGCTTACAAGCAAGTGATGTGATCACTAGAATGTTATATCACATGAACGAGAATAGAGTGCATGTCGGTGACGAGATCAAACTAGATATGGAGATACCGATGATCGAATCTCGAACATGTAATATATCACGAGACGAAGGGATTTAGTTACAACGTGAAAGGTTCACATGACCACTAGAGTCATTATTAAATGTGTGGGAGTCAGTACGGATCTCCAGGTCCTGCTGCTAATTATTAATTGGAGAAAGGTCTCGATCATGTCTGCATTATTCGTGAATCGTAGGGTGACACACTTAAGGGATACCAACACCATTTGGAGAAAATATGTTTCAGATAAGGATTTAAGAAAGCGCTGGAATTATTTCGATGGAAACCAGAATTGTTTTGTGTCAAATTGTAGAAAATGGTTATGCATGTGATATTGAAATGTTGTAGGGGGGTTTATGTGAATGTTTGTTAATTAAAGTAATTAACAAAGTTCTATAAAATAAATAAAAGAGTTTTATTAAATGAGAGAGTATTAAATTTGGAGAAATTTAATGCATTTAAGTGGAGACTTAAGTGGAGAATGTGAAGGGTCATATTTATGTGGAGGGAGTTACCACCACATGAATGAGGGAGGTGAAGGGGAACCCCATGGGGCGCCGGCCATGGGGAGGGGTACCCCCTCCTCATATAAAAGGCCCCCTCTCCTCACTTCACTCACATCTCCTCGTGAAGGATCTCTCTCCCCCTCTAGAAATTATGCCCCATGGTCTTAGATTAGCGAGATACATGTTCCCGGTGGCTTTATCTAGAAAGGAGTTGTTGCTTCCGCTGCATTGCTAGAGCGAGGACGTGGAGGTTGTCGGGGTACCGGATGTGTGTGCGATCACATATGCACCGCTAGTTTGTGGTGCTCGACTTGTTGGTGCTGGACCTGCTGGACTTGCTGGTGCTGGACTTGCTGGTGTTGGACCTCGTGGACTCGCTAGACTTCATCACGATCTTGAGATCGGCAAGTCTACGACTACATCAACCACGAAATCAGTTTTGTTAACAATGCTTTGTCTCTCTTCAAGGGTATGTTCTCTATGGATGCATATCCACCTATTGCTTGTATCTAGCAGATAGATCTTGGCGTATAATAGTTCCCATCGTAGGATTTTTTTGTTTTCTATGCTGCGAACCCCCACAATATGTGTGTTCTTTTCCTAAACCACACGGAGACACTAGATGTCATTGCATGTGTGCGTATCAGTGTGCATCATTATGGTTTTGGAAAAGAACACACGCAATGATGCCACTACAACATGTGGTTTCCAACCATGTCCAGGAACCCTAGCAGCATGCTGGGATTCACCTGCAGCATGCACTCTATCACCGGTTTGAAAGATTCCGCATCACCACACCTACTTGTATGTGTGTGTATCAGTGTGCATCATTATGGTTTTGGAAAAGAACACATGCAATGATGCCACTCCAGCATGTATGTCCTTTTCATAAACAACATGGATCCATTGTATGTCATTGCATATGTGTGTTCTTTTCATAAACCACATAGATCCACTAGATGTCATTGCATGTGTGTTCTTGCCATTAACCACATGGATCCACTGGATGTCATTGCATGTGTGTTCTTTTCATAAACTACTTGGATCCACCAGATGTCATTGCATGTGTGTTCTTTTCATAACCCACATGGATCCACTGGATGTCATTACATATGTGTGTTGTTTTCATAAACCACATGGATCCACTAGATGTCATTGCATATGTGTGTTCTTTTCATAAACCACACGGATCCACTAGATGTCGTTGCATATGTGGGTTCTTTTCATAAACCACATGGATCTACTAGATGTCATTGCATGTTTGTTCTTTTCATAAACCACACTGATCCACTGGATGACATTGCATATGTGTTCTTTTCCTAAACCACATTAATCCACTAGACATTATTGCATGTGTGTGTATCAGTGTGCATCATTGTGGTTTTGGAAAAGAACACATGGAATGATCCCACTCCTGCATGTGGTTTCCAACCATTTCCAGGAACCCTAGCAGCATCCTGGGATTCAACTACAGCATGCATTCTATCACCAGTTTGAAAGATGCTGCATCGCCACACCCACTTGGGTGTGTGAGTATCAGTGTGCATCATTGTGGTTTCGGAAAACAACACATGCAATGATGCCACTCCAGCATGTGTGTTCTTTTCATTAACCACATGGATCCACTGGATGTCATTGCATGCGTGTTCTTTTCATAAACCACATGATACACTAGATGTCATTGTATGTGTGTTCTTTTCATAAACCACACTGATCCACTGGATCTCATTGCATATGTGTGTTCTTTTCCTAAACCACACTGATCCACTAGATGTCATTGCATATGTGTGTTCTTTACATAAACCACACTGATCCTTTGGATGTCATTGCATATGTGTGTTCTTTTCATAAACCACATGGATCCAATGGATGTCATTGCATATGTGGGTTCTTTTCATAAACCACATGGATCCACTAGATGTCATTGCTTGTGTGTTCTTTTCATAAACCACAATGATCCACTAGATGTCATTGCATATGTGTGTTCTTTTCCTAAACCACATGGATCCACTGGATATCATTGCACATGTGTGTTCTTTTCATAAACCACACTGATCCACTAGATTCCATTGCATGTGTGTTTGTATCATAAACCACACCGATCCACTAGATGTCATTGCATGTGTGTGTTCTTTTCGTAAACCACATGTATCCACTAGATGTTATTGCATGTGTGTGTGTGTTTATCAGTGTGCATCATTATGGTTTTGGGAAAGAACTAATGCAATGATGCCACTCTAGCATGTGTCTTTCCAACCATGTCTAGGAACCCTAGCGGCATGCTGGGATTCAACCGCAGCATGCTTTCTATCCCAAGTTTGGAAGATGCTGCATCACCACACCCACTTGGATGTGTGTGTATCAATGTGCATCATTGTGGTTTTGGAAAAGAACACATGCAATGATGCCACTCCAGCATGTGTGTTCTTTTCATAAACAACATGGATCCATTGGATGTCATTGCATATGTGTGTTCTTTTCATAAACCACATTGATCCACTGGATGTCATTACATGTGTGTTCTTTTCATTAACCACATGGATCCACTGGATGTCATTGCATGTGTGTTCTTTTCATGAACCATATGGATCCACTAGATGTCATTGCATGTGTGTTCTTTTCATAAACCACATTATCCAGTGGATGTCATTGCATATGTGTGTTCTTTTCATAAACCACATGGATCCACTGAATGTCATTGCATATGTGGGTTCTTTTCATAAACCACATGGATCCACTAGATGTCATTGCATGTGTGTTCTTTTCATAAACCATACTGATCCACTGGATGCCATTGCATATGTGTGTTCTTTTCCTAAACCACATGGATCCACTAGATGTCATCCATGTGTGTGTATCAATGTGCATCATTGTGGTTTTGGGAAAGAACACATGCAATGATGCCACTCTATCATGTGGTTTCCAACCATTTCCAAGAACCATAGCAGCATCATGGGATTCAACTGCAACATGCATTCTATCACAAGTTTGAAAGATGTTGCATCACCACACCCACTTGGATGTGTGTGTGTGTGTATCAGTGTGCATCATTATGGTTTTAGAAAATAACACATGCAATGATGCCACTCCAGCATGTGTGTTCTTTTCATAAACCACATGGATCCACTTATGTCATTGCATGTGTGCTCTTTTCATAAACCACATGGATCCACTAGATGTTATTGCATGTGTGGTCTTTTCATAAACCACACCGATCCAATAGATGTCATTGCATATGGGTGTTCTTTTCCTAAAATACACTGATCCACTAATGTCATTGCATGTGTGTTCTTTTCATAAACCACACTGATCCACTATATGTCATTGGAGTGTTCTTTCCATAAACCACACTGATCCACTAGATGTCATTGCATATGTGTGTTCTTTTCCTAAACCACATCGATCCACTAGATATCATTGCATGTGTGTTCTTTTCATAAACCACACTGAGCCACTAGATACCATTGCATATGTGTGTTCTTTTCCTAAACCACATGGATCCACTGGATGTCATTGGATGTGTGTGTCCGTGTATCAGTATGCATCATTGTGGTTTTGGAAAAGAACACATGCAATGATGCCAGTCCAGCATGTGGTTTCCAACCATGTCCAGGAACCCTAGCAACATGATGGGATTCAACAACATCATGCATTCTATCACCAGTTTGAAAGATGCTGCATCACCACACCCACTTGGATGTGTGGTTGTGTATTAGTGTGCATCATTGTGGTTTTGGAAAGAAGACATGCAATGATGCCACTCCAGCATGTGTGTTCTTTTCATAAACCACATGGATCCACTAGATGTCATTGCATATGTGGGTTATTTTCATAAACCACATGGATCCACTGGATGTCATTGCATGTGTGTTCTTTTCATAAACCACATTGATCCACTTGATATCATTGCATATGGGTGTTCTTTTCCTAAACCACATGGATCCACTAGATGTCATTGCATGTGTATGTGTATTAGTGTGCATCATTGTGGTTTTGGAAAAGAACACACACAATGATACCACTCCAGCATGTGGTTTCCAACCATGTCCAGGAACCCTAGCAGTATGCTGGATTCAACTGCAGCATGCATTCTATCACTAGTTTGGAAGATGGTGCATCACCACACCCAATTGGATGTGTGTATGTATCAATGTGCATCATTGTGGTTTTGGAAAAGAACACATGCAATGATGCCACTCCAGCATGTGTGTTCTTTTCATTAACCACATGGATCCACTGGATGTCATTGCATGTGTGTTCTTTTCATAAACCACACTGATCACTAGACGCCATTGCAAATGTTTGCTCTTTTCCTAAACCACATTGATCCACTGATGTCATTGCATGTGTGTTATGTTCATAAACCACATGGATCCACTAGATGTCATTGCATGTGTGTTCTTTTCATAAACCACACTAAATCACTAGGTGTCATTGCATATGTGTGTTCTGTTCTTAAACCACATGTATCCACTAGATGTCATTGCATGTGTGTGTTTTTCATAAACCACACTGATCCACTAGATCTCATTGCATATGTATGTTCTTTTCCTAAACCACATGGATCCACTGGATGTCATTGCATGTGTGTGTGTATCAGTGTGCATCATTTTGGTTTTGGAAAAGAGTACATGCAACGATGCCACTCCAGCATGTGGTTTCCAACCATGTCCAGGAACCCTAGCAGGATGCTGGGATTCAACTACAACATGCATTCTATCACCAGTTTGAAAGATGCCGCATCACCACACCCACCTAGATGTGTGTGTATCAGTGTTTATCATTGTGGTTTTGGAAAAGAACACATGCAATAAAGCCACTCCAGCATGTGTGTTCTTTTCATAAATCATATGGATCAACTGATGTGATTGCATGTGTGTTCTTTTCATAAACCACATGGATCAACTAGATGTCATTGCATGTGTGTTCTTTTCATAAACCACACTAATCCACTAGATGTGATTGCATATGTGTGTTCTTTTCCTAAACAACACCGATCCACTGATGTCATGGAATGTGTGTTCTTTTTATAAACCACATGGATCCACTAGATGTCATTGCATGTGTGTTCTTTTCATAAACCACACTGTTCTACTAGATGTCATTGGATATGTGTGTTCTTCTCCTAAACCACACTAATCCACTGATGTCATTGCATGTGTGTTCTTTTCATAAACCACATGGATCCACTAGATATCATTGCATGTGTGTTCTTTTCATAAACCACATTGATCCCACTGATGTCATTGCATGTGTGTTCTTTTCATAAACCACATGGACCCACTAGATGTGATTGCATGTGTGTTCTTTTCATAAACCACACTAATCCACTAGATGTCATTGCATGTGTGTTCTGTTCATAAACCGCACTGATCCACTAGATGTCATTGCATATGTGTGTTCTTTTCCTAAACCACACTGATCCACTAGATGTCATTGCATGTGTGTGTGTACTAGTGTGCATCATTATGGTTTTGGAAAAGAACACATGCAATGGTGCCACTCCAGCATGTGGTTTCCAACCATATCCAGGAACCCTAGCAACATGCTAGGATTCAACTGCAGCATGCATTCTATCACTAGTTTGAAAGATGCTACATCACCACACCCACATGATATCTATATAATATCATAGTTCTTTATACTTTTTATTTACAAATAATTTGACGTACGCTAGTATGTATTCCATTTTGAATAAGGGAAACACGAATTTTCCTTCTTTAAAACTGCTGCTATTTTCTATTTGAATAGCTTAGTCTGCTTTGCCCTTGGTGTTTTGATTCTACTCAGTTTTTCCCTCTCTCGTAGTCACAAACTCTCTCAAAAGCCCAAACTTGTGCTCACTTTGCCTGCTACCCGCTGATTGGTTGACGCAGTTCTCACGCAGATCATTTGCGCCTACCATTGATCCTCTGTGATCCAATGCGGATCGCTACATGATGTCCAGCCCTTCAAACTACATCGTGAGAACACACGAAAGTCCGCTTACGATCTGCCCCCATGTTTTATCTGTTGGGTTTTTTAGGGTCTCATCTCTCTCAGCAACACTTCTACGAGAAGGAATACTGAGCCGTACATTAAACAATTCCACGAGTGGTCATGTCACATTTAATCTAGTCTACAAAGGATTCTAGTCCACTACACAGCAACGGGTCATCCACGGGTTATCCCATTTTTACATTCCGTGCCTGCAATCTCACTTCCAACAGGCCCCCACCACATGAACCTTCCACGCGTTAGCCGGAGCCAAAAGAGCTGCCTACCGGGGCCCCTCAAGGAGACCTAAACGTTCCTGCATTGAAAACCCAGTCGTCTTTGTCGGGTCCTCCACTTGCACTCATCCACTCCTCCCTCTCCCCGAACTAGCAAAACCCCACAATCCTCACTGTAGAGCCACCAACCTTCTCCATGAAACTAGTGTATGGGGTGAGTCTACGGGCATCGCCGCCGGGGTGCTTGCTCCTTCTACATGCGATGTGGTGCTTCCTGCGGCAGATATAGAGGATCATCATGTAGCCCAATGCGAGGAGGCCATGAAGTTTGACCCCTATGGGGACTATGTGCTAGCAGGTGCAGACGACTTCGGAGGCCTCGACGAGGGCGTGGAGTTCGACGAACACACTCCACTCGTGTACCTGAAGGTACATATATTTCTCCATGTTTCATATTTTCTGCTTGGGATGTAGATGTACCCTTTAATCTGTAGAAGAACTACTTATTCTGTTCATGTGCTACTTAATCTAGTCCTAAAGATTATATGGACCGTACAAACTGGTGCATGCAGAGATTTATCTTGTTATGAATGATTACTCATTATTTATTTATTAATAAGTTATCAAGAACACAAACAATCTTAATTTAGGAACGAGCTATGGACACAGCCGTAATGAACTTATGTACTGCTGAACCTATATAAATATGTTATTGTTTTCAAAGTAACTTGGAATGGTTGTTCGAATATCTATTCATTATTTTGCTCATTTCTATTTGCATTTATACATTACAGGTAGACTCTAGTGAGGTGGACTCTGACAAGGAGGACAGGGACAACAAGAGCCGCCATGTCATGAAGAAGCTCAAGAGCGGGAGAATCGCTTTCTGCAATAAACTTGGAGAGCTCAAGTGCCCTTTCTAGAAGAAAGGAGTCAACCCGAGGATTGAAAGCTTGATTCCGCATGTAGTTGGCATCGGTAAAAGCCCGACTAGGACACACAAGGCAACGACCAAGGCAAACCTCTAGCTGCTTATGGAAAATTCCCGAGGGAGTATGTCAAAACCGGCCTCGTGTCCCCTTACCTAGAAATCGGGAACCTCTAGCTGACGAACCTGTGACTATGCTGCCACGGCCACTAATAATGTTTAATTCTCTTACCGTTTCTAGACCCGGAAACTATGTGGTGTGTTGAAACCTGATGATATGCTACCGACACGTGTGTTGGAAAGTTGCTTGATCGTGCAGGCTTACACCAGTGGTTGACCCAAAAACTTCTATAATCCTAAGAAAACGAGTTTAAGTTGCCAAATTCTGGACAAAATCACAAAACAAAATAAAAAATTGCAAGCATTGCGCAATCGGCAGGCATGGGCGGCTGCCCGAGGTGTAGGGATGCTAGGTCCGTCTATGCTTACACTTCCCTTAAGCTTGCTGGGAATAATGATGACAAGTAGCTATCCACTTTGTTCTATCATGTCACGTTACGTCGTGTCAGCACCGTGCACCCGCTGCAGAGCAGCAACGGGATGGTGGACTTCGTGAACGGTCTCTTTCATGCCAAAGCCACGTCGCCCACCCATCCCATTGCCCACCGGGATTGGCCGCCCAATTTAATTGCTAGGACTGGAAACCAATAGCAATCGCCCGGTCAAACTTGCTTCCGCTTGGGTATGAACGGAATAATGGTAAATGCAATTTATGACGCGTGCACCCCCTTTTACGCATCGCCTTCCGTCTCCAAAGCCCAACACTGTGCAAATATCCCTAACTCCTTCCGCCGCCGTCCCATCCACCGCAAGAACCATCGACGCTGCCTCAGGCACTGCCTCCGCCCTGACATACCACCGCAACACATCTCTCCACTGCCACGCCCAGTCCCAGCCACCTCTACCAACGCTAGGCCACCACTGCCACATTAGTTGCTGCCATGGATGCAGAGTACGGTGTATTCGGCAATGAGAGAGACTTCACCAACGAGTACACCGTCACGCTCATGGCACCACCGAGCTGATAGTCATCCACACAAATGCGTCAGCGAAGGTGGCAAAGGTCATCGCAATGTACGAGCGGTGGCTACAGGAGCCGATGGACGGGTACAAGATCATCGACCTTGACCTCGAGTATAACAGAGATAGGAAGAGGGATGTGCTTTTGTAGCCGTCCATGCGCAACCACTCCCTCCTATACCACGTATGCAGGGCCAAATGGGTATGCCCGGAGCTTCGCGAGTTCCTGCGCAGGAGGGAGATCTACTTCGCCAGTGTCGACATCAAGAACGACACTCTGAAGCTAGAGAGGGATCTCCTTGTTC
Organism: Avena sativa; assembly: GCA_916181665.1. Lineage (NCBI taxonomy): Eukaryota > Viridiplantae > Streptophyta > Magnoliopsida > Poales > Poaceae > Avena > Avena sativa. The sequence goes on along the minus strand of OV702289.1, from coordinate 353,392,835 downwards.
ATGTCGTCAATCACGTCGATCTCCAGCGTGTGTGGAGGTACCCAGATGACGATATGGGGAAAGTCGGCATGGCTAGACTCGCTGCAGACATCATCGACCGCGAGTATGCTGGCATGAAGGTCGAGTTCCTGAAGCACCTGCACGAGCAATGGGAGTGGAGGTACCTGAATTACGATGTGATCAAGTGTGCAGCCAGGGACACGTATGTCTGTTACGAGATGCTCAATAGGATCTGGAGGATGGGTGAGTGTGTTGTTTACCACTACTAGTTTCGCATTCCGTTCCTAGTTTATCTCGCTTGTATTTTATCTCTCATGTATTTTATAAGGATTCTATGTGTAAGAACTGAGCTCGTATGATCCCTGTGCTATTAGGTAGTTAACCTGAATGAATTACATTTCCCCTTTTTGTATGGTCAACATTGAAACTTACAAATTATGTCTATGCCCTTTGCATGCGGCAGAATCAAGAACTGCCATGCATAAGGTGGGATCCACAAGATCAGATGCCGTTGTCCACAAAAGGGCACAATATCTATTATAGCGAAGGATACAGTCATAAACAAACCATATTATAGTTCGACAAAGGTAATACACCGCAGTTCAGTATTGCTCACACATAGCTATCACACATAGTACTTCTGAAATAACATGTTTTCGTAAACATAACAAGCCCCATACAAACACAACAATCATGCACTAAAAGTCTACATCCCAGCCTGTCAGAATGATTGGTGGAAAAGGCAACCGATCCTAGGATGCCTTCGGTCGCTTGCCCCGGCTTGTAGATTCCTCTACACTCTGGCATATGGGGCAAACAACTTGCCTTGGTGGTGGTTCAATGGTGCGATGCCTGGAACGAAACAAAATGATCTGGCGGTACAGCTCGTGGCTAACATACCCGTCAATTGCAGCGTACTTCAGATTAGGTTCAGAAAGCCTCTTATCCTCCTAGTAATCATGCCCTAAACACCTCCACCAACATTTCGGTAATTTGTCCTTCATGTCAGCGTACCATGGGTCGATGAGTTTGGCGGCAAGATCAGCCATCCCAGTCTTGCTGCCCCTCGTCCCTGGGATCCAGTAAATTTTCTAGATGTCCACTCTATAGTCCTTTGGGATGATAATGTTGATAGTCGAGCTTTTAAGCAGGCTAGTGTCATTCCTGATGTCAACACAAGTAAATGTTATCTGGTGGTTCACGAGAAATTCATGAAAGAGCGACCTAATCCTTTCATCCCACCTGCATGAAAATGAATTGAGACAAATAATATAGCAAGAACTTTTGCAAACAGACGGTTCAGGAACAAAAGGACATCAAAGTCTCCATGTTCCCATCAACCCCCTTCTCGTTAGTGGAATCGAGGTCTGCCATGCGCGATCCAAGTCAAACATAGTCACGTTTGCGTGTGCCGACCTTCACTCACTGACAGGTGGGACCCTACATTTTACTCTCTTACGATTAATTTTTTCACTTCCTCTAAACGGTTCCGGTGCGCGCCCTCAATAATTATGCCCCTTCCTTGTCTTCCACACGGAGGAGAACCGGCTGCGGCGGTTCCTCACTGGCTCACTTCCTACTTGAACAACTACTTGCCTCCTGATTCCATCCCCTCCCGAATCCATCCGCCTCCTGATCACACTGCTTCCATTAATCTGTCAGATTCCAGACTACATTTGCCGCTATGGGTAGAGCTTGGGGTAGCAGCAGGCTGAAGCGTAAGGCAGGCGATGATGATGGGACTGGCCATGGTGACCGCCACTGTGAGGATTAGGGATGGTAGAAACTCAGTGCTACAAACATGCACAGGATCACCACGGGGTTGGACATCATCTCTACCGGTCGTGTCGCTTGCTGCATCCCTGGCTACCGGGTACCGATCCAGGAAATGGACGAAATCCCGTTCGGCACGCCAGTCCTACTTTACCCCAATACCAGCGAATGGCCAAACGATTGCGACGACCACATATGTTCATGTATCTTGCTTATTGATCTAGCCATATCATTGATTCATATGTGCTAAACTTTCATCGGAATCCTATGTTCCTTCTATCAAACGTGTTGTGTGCATGCGCGGTCTGTACAAATTGAACCATTTAAGAATATTCTGTACAGCGGAAGCTCTTCTCGTACTTGATATTCTGGTATTTTCATAGTGATATAGTCTTAATTTAGGTGATATATGAGTTGCCAATTTTGGATTTACAATGGAATGCCTGCTATGTGATACTCCATTTTCTAAAAAATAAACAAATTAGACGATTTAAGACTGTTATGTCCCTAGTTGTTTATGATCACCGTCGGGAATTTTTTCAGGGGAAGCCCTGCTCGTACTTAATATTATGGGTATTTTCATAGTGACACAGGCACAATTTAGGCGAGAGCTGAGGATATAGTCGTAAATATTACTTTAGTCTGAAGGTCTAGTTGTCAAATTGTATTTGCAATGGAATCCATGCTAGGTGATTCTACCAACTGACAACCATCTTTGTAATATTCATGCAAAACTGATGTTGCTGGATAGGTGGTCGCAATCAGTAGTGGTGAATATCAGGGAGGAAGACAAGATGGAATTTGGAGATGACTAGAACTAGGTGGGTGGCAACGGCGAGTGGCTAGTCCTTTTAGCCCAAGGAGGGACTACTTGGTCTCTCAAAAATGCCTACAGATCATTGAGATTTACACTGCCATCATTGGAGTGTGTTGGCATTACTATATTCAACAACGGGTTGCCGCCACCCAACTCCGAATTCGCTTATAGGTTCAACATGGTAGAACTTGAGCTCCTGAAGGTACAACTCCCACATAGACCTCGACAGGGGTGGCAACATTGGGAGTACGACCTCTTAGCGGTGTTCGACAAGGCAATCGCATTCATTAGCTGCCCAGATGACAAGGAATGGACAGTCTGGTGCGACGACTTCCTGCGTCCGGAGAAGTATGTCGACACCGTCTTCACCTCGAGCTACCCGCAACGCATTTACGCGGTCACTGAACCTAGCGGCAACGTGCTTGTTTGGGATCCGTTCACCTAGGGTGGGTCTTGGTTTCATATATCATGTAAAATTCCATTCAAAATTCTACTTAGTGATTTTAAGTAACACGACAGGTACACACGCAGCCTCGCGTGTCACTCTAGCTCCGGTGATCAAAGATGCAGTAGCAGATGATGATGGTGGATCACGGCACTGGTTCCTAGCACCTCTCGGAGGCAACACGGAACATGATGTTGAACTCATGTGGATTCATATCAGGGGAGCACTAAATAGTGTTGGTGATACAATAGAACATATGGGGACACAACTTTCTTCACACCCCTCGCTGCGGTGTCATGTTTGACCTGGTAGAATAGGTATGGAGTAGAGTCGACAATCTGAAGGGACAATCTTTGTTTCTTGGGATCAACTACCCTTTCTTCTTGGCAGCCCTTGGAGTTGTTGTACCTGTAATTGCTCAGGCAGCCTCAGCTCCTAATGCTGCTGCTACTGGTGTTGGTGGAGCTGGCCAAGAACTAGCTGCTGCTGCTCTTGGTGAAGCTGAGGAAATACTTGGTGATGCTACTGCTGGTGAAGCTAATGAAATACTTGCTAATCCTGCTACTGGTGAAGCTGACGAAATACTTGCTGAGGCTGCTACCGGAGTCCAGGAATAACATGCTGGTCTTGTTGCTGAAGTGCCAGCACTTCCAGTGCTGATAGCAGACTGTGTGTTTGCTACACACTCACGCGTCTATTATGTTGACACTCTAGATCCGACCTGGAGCCGAATCCACATCGGGGGGAGGGGGCCTACCATTGGCTTATCAGTGGGGTCGTACATTTTGATAGAGAATGAGAGATGTCCAAATGCAGCATTCTGGTTCATTCCGACGATACCATCAGCTCCAGGGACCTAGTGCTCAACTGGTAGATCCGATGAACCATTTATCTTTATCTTTATCTTTAGTTTCCTCCCTAGTTCTATGAAGTAAATGCTTCTTTGGTCAAGACTCAGTTATGCTTATTTGTGTAATACTAAGCTTTTCTTATTTGTGTAAGACTAAGTTAGGACTAACTGCGTAATATTCAGTGAAGTCCAGCTTTTCTTTCCATGCCTATATTAGCAAAATTGCAGCATAGAACATACAAAGGTAATGTGCATACTAGACATTTTGCTCAGCATAACAACCACTTCAAGTTAGTTGCAGTTTCAAGATTACTAACCAGGAAAGTAAAGTGCCATGATCATATAAAATGAATAACTCATACAAATAGCTAGAAACACTGCCGATAGTGTTATTGTTATGAATGATACATGGTGTACACATTTGAACGCATCACTAGAATGTGCCACCTATTTATGAATGATGACATGGATCTAGCTTCTCTGCGCATGTTTTCATTTAATCGCTCATGGATTTGTTCCCATATTTTTGGCAATGGCTGATGAACTCCACTCTCTTGGTAACATGGTTCGTAAACGAGCCCTTGTTGATGCAATGCAAAGTACAGAACATGGTCTTCATCGTCATTCCATTTAGGTTCTCTCTGTTTATTCATCATGGAGCTACTAATTTCAAATGAAAATCTAGTAAACAACATATTTGTATATGTTCTTCTACCACAATCACAAGAAGAAAACTGGATGGAATTTCACCATGTTGGCTTTGTGCCGAATAGAGGGGATGTGGCCTTGGGGCTCGGTGAGGAAGGCACTGTGGCTAGTGCGGGTGAGACAACGGCAAAGATGAGCTCGGGTTCCGGAGGAGGACTGTAGGACCGATCATGGTCGGCATGGTGACATATCTAACCCGGGAATGAATTCTCGTCCCCGCGCCGTGCCATGGGTGTGGCCGTGCCATGGGTGTGGCCATGGTGAGGGGAAGCTCTGATTCGGGCTGGGGAGGAGAGCGGGGCCGAGAAGGTTCGTCCACGTTCCAGCTCCGCACCATGGCTACGACCACATATGGCCACTCCTGGGAAGAAGACGCGTAATGGATGCAGGCACCAATGCTGCAAGCCAACATGGCAGCCACGATGGCAGCAACATGACGACAAAAACTGACAGGGGGCCCAACTTGACGGGTGTTGGCCTGATATTTTGTATTCAAACGTAAAGTTGAATTCGTGCCGAAAAAGTCCCCCTGAGTATTTGGCACACCAATTGTGGGCAACGTGGATGATTACAAGCAACTTGGGTACCGCTTTGCCTGGGCGCCTCAACTTTTAGGCCCCAAAATGATATTTTCCCCGCAAAGGCCTTCACAAGCTATCTCCAATGTGGGAGGGCCCTTTCAGGGTTGCCCACATCGCAAGACCAGGCGCAGCACGGCTGGAAACGAAGGAGGGCATCCTAATCCCCAACCCGTGGAACATCCAGCACCTTCGCAAGTTCTACCCGTGAGCCGATCTCACAGAGACAGAGGTGACAAGCAGTCGGCCCCTCGGGTGATTATAAGACTTCCCGAGCAATAGCTCATTGTGAACTCTATTTTGCTTGTTGTTTCCCCGTTTACATCTTCGTTTCTCCTTTTGTGGTTCTTATTCTTTTTTCACGCCATGTGAGCGGGGGCTGGTCAGGGTGCCTACCGCTGCTGCCACCCTCGGTCAGCACGGGAGCCTAGAGTGCTAAGCTCTGAACTTATGGACTGGCTCTGGGAATAAGTCACCTTAACCACGGTTCCTGTTGCTTGACGATTCTCACACGGTGCGTAAAAGGAAAGTATACATCATGCGGAACCTACGGTTACCTCTTCGAGGGACTATATAAGGAAAGTGAGGCCCTACAGTCGCCTCCTCGAGGGAATTACCGGGCGGAATTAAACGTACAGAGCCTATGACCTCCTCCTCAAGGGACCTTCCAGACAGGTACAAGCCCCGCTACCTCCTCGGAAGGGGGCTAGCGGGGCGACCCTTGAGACTACCCCTCAAGCAGCGTGCGGAACCTACGGTTACCTCTTCGAGGGAATATACAAGGAAAGTACACGCCCTAGGGTCATTGCATGTCTGTTCCTTCACAAAACACATATCACCAGTGTCATTACATGTGTGTTCTTCCGACAAATCACACATGGATCCACCAGTGTCATTGCATGTGTGTCCTTCCCATGAACCACAGATGGATCCACCAGTGTCATTGCATGTGAGTCCTTCTCACAGACCACATATGTTTCCACCAGTGTCATTGCATGTGTGTTCTTCTCACAGACCACGTATGCATCCACCGGTGTCATTGCATGTGTGTTCCTCTCATAGACCACACATGGATCCACTGGTGTCATCGCATGTCTGCTCTTTTCATGAACCACAGTTAGAGTCATTGCATGTGTGTTCTTCTCATGAACCACAACTAGAGTCATTGCATGTGTGTTCTTCTCACAAACCATATCATGAACCACACCCAGTGTCATTGCATATGTGTTCTTCTCATTAACTACACATGGATCCACTAGTGTCATTGCATGTCTGCTCTTTTCATGAACCACAGTTAACGTCATTGCATGTCTGTTCCTTTCACAAAACACATATCACCAGTGTTATTGCATGTGTGTTCTTCCCACAGATCACACATTGATCCACCAGTGCCATTGCATGTGTGTCCTTCTCATCAACCACAGATGGATCCACCAGTGTCATTGCATGTGTGTCCTTCTCACAGACCACATATGGATCCACCAGTGTCATTGCATGTGTGTTCTTCTCACAGACAACGTAAGGATCCACCGGTGTCATTGCATGTGTGTTCCTCTCATAGACCACACATGGATCCACCGGTGTCATCGCATGTTTGCACTTTTCATGAACCATAGTTAGAATCATTGCATGTGTGTTCCTCGCATAGACCATAGCTAGAGTAATTGCATGTGTGTTCTTGTCACAAACCATATCATGAACCACACCCAGTGTCATTGCATGTGTGTTCTTCTCATTAACCACACATGGATCCACCAGTGTCATTGCATGTCTGCTCTTTTCATGAACCACAGTTAACGTCATTGCATGTCTGTTCCTTTCACAAAACACATATCACCAGTGTCATTGCATGTGTATTCTTCCCACAGATCACACATGGATCCACCAGTGTCATTACATGTGTGTCCTTCCCATGAACCACAGATGGATCCACCAGTGTCATTGCATGTGTGTCCTTCTCACAGACCACATATGGATCCACCAGTGTCATTGCATGTGTGTTCTTCTCACAGACCACGTAAGGATCCACCGGTGTCATTGCATGTGTGTTCCTCTCGTAGACCACACATGGATCCACCGGTGTCATCGCATGTCTGCTCTTTTCATGAACCACAGTTAGAGTCATTGTATGTGTGTTCTTCTCATGAACCACAGCTTGAGTCATTGCATGTGTGTTCTTCTCACAAACCATATCATGAACCACACCAAGTGTCATTGCATGTGTGTTCTTCTCATTAACTACACATGGATCCACCAGCGTCATTGCATGTCTGCTCTTTTCATGAACCATAGTTAACGTCATTGCATGTCTGTTCCTTTCACAAAACACATATCACCAGTGTTATTGCATGTGTGTTCTTCCCACAGATCACACATGGATCCACCAGTGCCAGTGCATGTGTGTCCTTCCCATCAACCACAGATGGATCCACCAGTGTCATTGCATGTGTGTCCTTCTCACAGACCACATATGGATCCACTAGTGTCATTGCATGTGTGTTCTTCTCACAGAAAACGTAAGGATCCACCGGTGTCATTGCATGTGTGTTCCTCTCATAGACCACACATGGATCCACCAGTGTCATCGCATGTCTGCTCTTTTCATGAACCACAGTTAGTCATTGCATGTGGGTTCCTCTCATAGACAAGAACTAGAGTCATTGCATGTGTTTTCTTGTCACAAACCATATCATGAACCACACCCAGTGTCATTTCATGTATGTTCTTCTCATTAATCACACAAGGATCCACCAGTGTCATTGCACGTCTGCTCTTTTCATGAACCACAGTTAACATCATTGCATGTCTGTTCCTTTCACAAAACACATATCACCAGTGTTATTGCATGTGTGTTCTTCCCACAGATCACACATGGATCCACTAGTGCCATTGCATGTGTGTCCTTCCCATGAACCACAGATGGATCCACCAGTGTCATTGCATGTGTGTCCTTCTCACAGACCACATATGGATCCACCAGTGTCATTGCATGCGTGTTCTTCTCATAGACAACGTAAGGATCCACCGGTGTCATTGCATGTGTGTTCTTCACATAGACCACACATGGATCCACCGGTGTCATCGCATGTCTGCTCTTTTCATCAACCACAGTTAGAGTGATTGCATGTGTGTTCCTCTCATAGACCACAGCTAGAGTCATTACATGTGTGTTCTTCTCACAAACCATATCATGAACCACACCCAATGTCATTGCATGTGTGTTCTTCTCATTAACCACACATGGATCCACCAGTGTCCTTGCATGTCTTCTCTTTTCATGAACCACAGTTAACGTCATTGCATGTCTGTTCCTTTCACAAAACACATATCACCAGTGTCATTGCATGTGTGTTCTTCCCACAGATCACACATGGATCCACCAGTGCCATTGCATGTGTGTCCTTCCCATGAACCATAGATGGATCCACTAGTGTCATTGCATGTGTGTCCTTCTCACAGACCACATATGGATCCACCAGTATCATTGCACGTGTGTTCTTCTCACAGACCACGTAAGCATCCACCGGTGTCATTGCATGTGTGTTCCTCTCATAGACCACACATGGATCCACCGGTGTTATCGCATGTATGCTCTTTTCATGAACCACAGTTAGAGTCATTGCATGTGTGTTCTTCTCATGAACCACAGCTAGAGTCATTGCATGTGTGTTCTTGTCACAAACCATATCATGAACCACACCTAGTGTCATTGCATGTGTGTTCTTCTCATTAACCACACATTGATCCACCAGTGTCATTGCATGTCTGCCCTTTTCATGAACCACAGTTAACGTCATTGCATGTCTGTTCCTTTCTCAAAACACATATCACCAGTGTTATTGCATGTGTGTTCTTCCCACAGATCACACATGGATCCACCGGTGTCATTGCATGTGTGTCCTTCCCATGAACCACAGATGGATCCACCAGTGTCATTGCATGTGTGTCCTTCTCACAGACCACATATGGATCCACTAGTGTCATTGCATGTGTGTTCTTCTCACAGACAAAGTAAGGATCCACCGGTGTCATTGCATGTGTGTTCCTCTCATAGACCACACATGGATCCACCGGTGTCATCGCATGTCTGCTCATTTCATGAACCATAGTTAGAGTCATTGCATGTGTGTTCCTCTCATAGACCATAGCTAGAGTCATTGCATGTGTGTTCTTGTCACAAACCATACCATGAACCACACCCAGTGTCATTGCATGTGTGTTCTTCTTATTAACCACACATGGATCCACAAGTGTCATTGCATGTCTCCTCTTTTCATGAACTACAGTTAACGTCATTGCATGTCTGTTCCATTCAGAAAACACATATCACCAGTGTTGTTGCATGTATGTTCTTCCCACAGATCACACATGGATCCTCCAGTGTCATTGCATGTCTGTCCTTCCCATGAACCATAGATGGATCCACCAGTGTCATTGCATGTCTGTCCTTCTCACATACCACATATGGATCCAACAGTGTCATTGCATGTGTGTTCTTCTCACAGACAACGTAAGGATCCACCGGTGTCCTTGCATGTGTGTTCCTCTCATAGACCACACATGGATCCACCGGTGTTATCGCATGTTTGCTATTTTCATGAACCATAGTTAGAGTCATTTCATGCGTGTTCCTCTCATAGACCATAGCTAGAGTCATTGCATGTGTGTTCTTGTCACAAACCATATCATGAACCACACCCAGTGTCATTGCATGTGTGTTCTTCTCATTAACCACACATGGATCCACCAGTGTCATTGCATGTCTCCTCTTTTCATGAACTACAGTTAACGTCATTGCATGTCTGTTCCATTCAGAAAACACATATCACCAGTGTCGTTGCATGTATGTTCTTCCCACAGATCACACATGGATCCTCCAGTGTCATTGCATGTCTGTCCTTCCCATGAACCATAGATGGATCCACCAGTGTCATTGCGTGTCTGTCCTTCTCACATACCACATATGGATCCAACAGTGTCATTGCATGTGTGTTCTTCTCACAGACAACGTAAGGATCCACCGGTGTCCTTGCATGTGTGTTCCTCTCATAGACCACACATGGATCCACCGGTGTCATCGCATGTTTGCTCTTTTCATGAACCATAGTTAGAGTCATTGCATGTGTGTTCCTCTCATAGACCATAGCTAGAGTCATTGCATGTGTGTTCTTGTCACAAACCATATCATGAACCACACCTAGTGTCATTGCATGTGTGTTCTTCTCATTAACCACACATTAATCCACCAGTGTCATTGCATGTCTGCTCTTTTCATGAACCACAGTTAACGTCATTGCATGTCTGTTCCTTTCACAAAACACATATCACCAGTGTCATTGCATGTGTGTTCTTCCCACAGATCACACATGGATTCACCAGTGTCATTACATGTGTGTCCTTCCCATGAACCACACATGGATCCACCAGTGACATTGCATGTGTGTCCTTCCCATCAACCACAGATGGATCCACCAGTGTCATTGCATGTGTGTCCTTCCCACAGACCACTTATGGATCCACTAGTGTCATTGCATGTGTGTTCTTCTCACAGACAACGCAAGGATCCACTGGTGTCATTGCATGTGTGTTCCTCTCATAGACCACACATGGATCCACCAGTGTCATCGCATGTCTGCTCTTTTCATGAACCACAGGTAGAGTCATTGCATGTGTGTTCCTCTCATAGACCACACCTAGAGTCATTGCATGTGTGTTCTTGTCACAAACCATATCATGAACCACACCCAGTGTCATTGCATGTGTGTACTTCTCAAGAATCACACAAGGATCCACCAGTGTGATTGCATGTCTGCTCTTTTCAGGAACCACAGTTAACGTCATTGCATGTCTGTTCCTTTCACAAAACACATATCACCAGTGTTATTGCATGTGTGTTCTTCCCACAGATCACACATGGATCCACTAGTGCCATTGCATGTGTGTCCTTCCCATGAACCACAGATGGATCCACCAGTGTCATTGCATGTGTGTCCTTCTCATAGACCACGTAAGCATCCACCGGTGTCATTGCATGTGTGTTCCTCTCATAGACCACACATGGATCCACCGGTGTTATCGCATGTATGCTCTTTTCATGAACCACAGTTAGAGTCATTGCATGTGTGTTCTTCTCATGAACCACAGCTAGAGTCATTGCATGTGTGTTCTTGTCACAAACCATATCATGAACCACACCTAGTGTCATTGCATGTGTGTTCTTCTCATTAACCACACATTGATCCACCAGTGTCATTGCATGTCTGCCCTTTTCATGAACCACAGTTAACGTCATTGCATGTCTGTTCCTTTCTCAAAACACATATCACCAGTGTTATTGCATGTGTGTTCTTCCCACAGATCACACATGGATCCACCGGTGTCATTGCATGTGTGTCCTTCCCATGAACCACAGATGGATCCACCAGTGTCATTGCATGTGTGTCCTTCTCACAGACCACATATGGATCCACTAGTGTCATTGCATGTGTGTTCTTCTCACAGACAAAGTAAGGATCCACCGGTGTCATTGCATGTGTGTTCCTCTCATAGACCACACATGGATCCACCGGTGTCATCGCATGTCTGCTCATTTCATGAACCATAGTTAGAGTCATTGCATGTGTGTTCCTCTCATAGACCATAGCTAGAGTCATTGCATGTGTGTTCTTGTCACAAACCATACCATGAACCACACCCAGTGTCATTGCATGTGTGTTCTTCTTATTAACCACACATGGATCCACAAGTGTAATTGCATGTCTCCTCTTTTCATGAACTACAGTTAACGTCATTGCATGTCTGTTCCATTCAGAAAACACATATCACCAGTGTTGTTGCATGTATGTTCTTCCCACAGATCACACATGGATCCTCCAGTGTCATTGCATGTCTGTCCTTCCCATGAACCATAGATGGATCCACCAGTGTCATTGCATGTCTGTCCTTCTCACATACCACATATGGATCCAACAGTGTCATTGCATGTGTGTTCTTCTCACAGACAACGTAAGGATCCACCGGTGTCCTTGCATGTGTGTTCCTCTCATAGACCACACATGGATCCACCGGTGTTATCGCATGTTTGCTATTTTCATGAACCATAGTTAGAGTCATTTCATGCGTGTTCCTCTCATAGACCATAGCTAGAGTCATTGCATGTGTGTTCTTGTCACAAACCATATCATGAACCACACCCAGTGTCATTGCATGTGTGTTCTTCTCATTAACCACACATGGATCCACCAGTGTCATTGCATGTCTCCTCTTTTCATGAACTACAGTTAACGTCATTGCATGTCTGTTCCATTCAGAAAACACATATCACCAGTGTCGTTGCATGTATGTTCTTCCCACAGATCACACATGGATCCTCCAGTGTCATTGCATGTCTGTCCTTCCCATGAACCATAGATGGATCCACCAGTGTCATTGCGTGTCTGTCCTTCTCACATACCACATATGGATCCAACAGTGTCATTGCATGTGTGTTCTTCTCACAGACAACGTAAGGATCCACCGGTGTCCTTGCCTGTGTGTTCCTCTCATAGACCACACATGGATCCACCGGTGTCATCGCATGTTTGCTCTTTTCATGAACCATAGTTAGAGTCATTGCATGTGTGTTCCTCTCATAGACCATAGCTAGAGTCATTGCATGTGTGTTCTTGTCACAAACCATATCATGAACCACACCTAGTGTCATTGCATGTGTGTTCTTCTCATTAACCACACATTAATCCACCAGTGTCATTGCATGTCTGCTCTTTTCATGAACCACAGTTAACGTCATTGCATGTCTGTTCCTTTCACAAAACACATATCACCAGTGTCATTGCATGTGTGTTCTTCCCACAGATCACACATGGATTCACCAGTGTCATTACATGTGTGTCCTTCCCATGAACCACACATGGATCCACCAGTGACATTGCATGTGTGTCCTTCCCATCAACCACAGATGGATCCACCAATGTCATTGCATGTGTGTCCTTCCCACAGACCACTTATGGATCCACTAGTGTCATTGCATGTGTGTTCTTCTCATAGACAACGCAAGGATCCACTGGTGTCATTGCATGTGTGTTCCTCTCATAGACCACACATGGATCCACCAGTGTCATCGCATGTCTGCTCTTTTCATGAACCACAGGTAGAGTCATTGCATGTGTGTTCCTCTCATAGACCACACCTAGAGTCATTGCATGTGTGTTCTTGTCACAAACCATATCATGAACCACACCCAGTGTCATTGCATGTGTGTACTTCTCATTAATCACACAAGGATCCACCAGTGTGATTGCATGTCTGCTCTTTTCAGGAACCACAGTTAACGTCATTGCATGTCTGTTCCTTTCACAAAACACATATCACCAGTGTTATTGCATGTGTGTTCTTCCCACAGATCACACATGGATCCACTAGTGCCATTGCATGTGTGTCCTTCCCATGAACCACAGATGGATCCACCAGTGTTATTGCATGTGTGTCCTTCTCATAGACCACATATGGATCCACCAGTGTCATTGCATGTGTGTTCTTCTCACAGACAATGTAAGGATCCATCGGTGTCATTGCATGTGTGTTCTTCTCAGAGACCACACATGGATCCACCGGTGTCATCGCATGTCTGCTCTTTTCATGAACCACAGTTAGAGTCATTGCATGTTTGTTCCTCTCATAGACCACAGCTAGAGTCATTGCATATGTGTTCTTCTCACAAACCATATCATGAACCACACCCAGTGTCATTGCATTTGTGTTCTTCTCATTAACCACACATGGATCCACCAATGTCATTGCATGTCTGCTCTTTTCATGAACCACAGATAACGTCATTGCATGTCCGTTCCTTTCACAAAACACATATCACCAGTGTCATTGCATGTGTGTTCTTCCCATAGATCACACATGGATCCACCAGTGTCATTGCATGTGTGTCCTTCCCATGAACCACAGATGGATCCACCAGTGTCATTGCATCTGTGTCCTTCTCACAGACCACATATGGATCCACCAGTGTCATTGCATGTGTGATCTTCTCAGAGATCATGTAAGGATCCACCGGTGTCATTGCATGTGTGTTCCTCTCATAGACCACACATGGATCAACCGGTGTCATCGCATGTCTGCTCTTTTCATGAACCACAGTTAGAGTCATTGCATGTGTGTTCTTCTCATGAACCACAGCTAGAGTCATTGCATGTGTGTTCTTCTCACAAACAATATCATGAACCACACCCAGTGTCATTGCATGTGTGTTCTTCTCGTTAACTACACATGGATCCACCAGTGTCATTGCATGTCTGCTCTTTTCATGAACCACAGTTAACGTCATTGCATGTCTGTTCCTTTCACAAAACACATATCACCAGTGTTATTGCATGTGTGTTCTTCCCACAGATCACACATGGATCCACCAGTGCCATTGCATGTGTGTCCTTCCCATAAACCCCTTTTCTACTAGTGTATTCTGACATTGGTGGTTTGTTTAAACGTAATCTATGTGGATTTGGCCGCATGAAAATGGCACAAAAACAATTTATGAAGTGGAAGCACGTACACCTGGTTACTGGAGATCCGGGAGCTTCGCCAGATGCAGGGGATGCAGGAGTAGAGAGGCGGTGAGATAGACGGGCTCAAGATTAGGCTAGAAAGTGGTACCGATTTCCTCCTCATCTGGGCATTATCAGTGAGAACATTATTGTTTATGTTGCCACGTCGTTGTGCAGCATCTGAAATAAGTTACAGCTTCGTGGAGTGTGGCAACTTAAATAATTTATTTCTGTGCCACTTACATTCCGTCGTATTTGGAGACCTCCTGCCCCTCAGCAATCTCCTCAGCAATCATGGAACCGGTGGATCCTTGTTTTCAGATAGCAGTGGCACAATCACAATTTCGGATTCAACTACTGACTCGGGCATTTCCAAACCCTAAGTCGCAGTACATTTTACTCAGAGATGTGGGTAGATTGTTTCGCCTAGCAACGTGCCACACACAGAGCTGCAGAATTTAACAGAATTACATATATAGGTTCAAGTTCAACACATTACTATGCATCTTCATTGCCAGCAGCCTTCTTCCGCAGCCTGGGTGCCAAGCCTTCATGTCCACTGGCTTCTTCATTTCCTGCCTTCTTGCTCTTCCTCGGTGCCAATTTTCTTAGCTTCACGTACTTTGCATCGCCAGGATAATGGGCACCAGAATCGTGTCCAGCATCATCTTTCCACTCGTTTTTAATTTCTTCGGGCAGCAAAATGACTAACCCGGTAGTCATGTTTCTAACCTTGCAGTGCTTCCTGTCAAAGAAACAAGACTATTGCATAACTGCCTAATATCTACAGAGTAAATAAAACAAAAATTACAATTCAGCACAAACATGTGAACCCCAAGCGACCTTTGCTTACCAGGAGCTAATTGGGTTCGAGCAACCACCCTGTCCAAGAATAGAAGGGCGAATCCCAGTTGTAGCAGCTTCCACATCCAGTACATGACATTTCAGGTCAAACATGGCAGCCGAAGCATACCTTTTCATCAACCCAATTAGCTGACTGTCACACGTTATAGGAACCATGATGCCACGTTCAGCCATGAAGCTGAACTTTGCTGTCTGCTTCGGCCATAATTCAACATAATTACGCAGAGCAGCATCCATACCAGATATAGTGCAGATCCGTGCATGCGCTTCTTCCATCGTGAAACAATGGCTTCCATACCACTTGCCCTTAGAGTCGTACCTGTAGAGGACTACCATAACCAAGTAAGGGGGGTACGCGCAGATCCCACTTGACAGAAAACAGTGGACAAAATATGTCTGTCAACGTTGGGCTAACAAACAATTTGAGGTTCAGTAGCCAGCTAGCAGTTATAATTAGTGCGAATAGCAAAGAGAGGGGTAGCTTACCCGCTTGTAGCCAGAACTTCTTCTTCCTTGATAGTAGGATCTGCCATCCTTCGAACTGCTCAGCTCGTCGGCGGCGGAGGCGGGCTAGAGCCTTGCAACGGTGGCTACGGCATGCGCCATTGGAGCTCGGTATCAGCGACTGGGCACAGCAACTTGGCCCCGGAAGTCAAATGTCCGAAGGGATCGTCCTGCCTGGAGGGTGGATTCCGATGCCGCCGGTGCTATGGGAAAGCTGGGAATGGATTTGTGAAATTGGTCAACGCATCCAATCCACTTAGCTGCTCGATTTGCCTAAAAGGTTGCCGCATTGGCGCCCATGTCACGGACAGATGACCGACATGTGGGTCCCGACCGTCTACTTCACGGGGCGGTTTAACAGAATGTTTGAATTTGGCAGGGGTGAGATGAGTTTGCCTCGAAATGGCCCCTCTCAGTAGTTGGCGGCCCAACTTTTTGAAACACAGTAATTTCAGGCAACTTAGGTACCGCCATGCGCTGGCCTGCGAACTTTGGTATCGTAGACGAACAGGCCCTAGCCTGCCATGGCAGAGAACTCCTTTCTCTTGTTGATCTTTGTCTTGGACAGCTCCTTGCGCTTCCTTCCTCTCCTCACTCGCGCATTCTTCATTGATCAACACGCCTGGTTCCATTTGCTCCTTGCTCCTTGATATGCCTTCTTCTCCTAAGTACCTGATCATGCAATAGTTCAAAGACTTAGGTAGTATAACTAGGGTAGGTGTAACTGTAGGGATGTCCTCATCACAAAGAGTAACTCATTGGACATTGTGCATTGTGCATATTGATGTATATAGTCCATTATGTGTAGCCATGAGTGATGGATCTTTCAACTTCATATACTTTCTTCGGGAATTTGAGTGAATATATATTTATATTTACTTAATAAGGAAGAAGTATGAAACAATTGAAATTGTTCAAAGGTTTTTAGATGAAGTAGAGAATCATTGTAACGAGAAAATAAATAATTTATGATTGGATCATAAAGGAAGATATTTTGAGTTACAAGTTTAGCAAAACACCCAAGATTTGAGGAATCGTTCCATGGATTTGCATTTCCCGATAAACCATAGGAGTATGGAGTGTTCTAGAGATGAAATCAAACTATGTTTGACATGGTAAGATCAAATGTGTCATTTATAAAACTGCCAGTGTATTTTAGGGATTAAAGCTATAGAGACTGCCACTTTTACACTGAAAAGAGCACCATCGTGATCCGTTGAAATGACACCATATGATTAATGGTTTGGGATAAAACCTTTGTATTTTATTAAATTTTGGTATGCTTGGCATAAGTAAAATGTTTACAATCAAAATCGGATAAGAACGTCTTCGTAGATTATCCCAAAGCAATAGTTGGGTATTCCTCCATAACACTAAAGACAAAAGACTTTGTCACTTTGAACATCAAGTTTCTTGAGAAGGAATTTTTCACAAAAGATAAGTGGGAGGACAATAGAACTTTGATTAGGTTGATGAACCTAAGCAACATGTGCTAAGTAGCGTAGCGTCGGAAAGTGTACTGGATGTGGCTAAAATGTTGATGGCTCCCGTGATTATAAAGTTTGTGATCTCGGAGATTAGTGTTCCTATTTGAACCGTATGTGTCGTTTTGACAATAATGAATCGACTGCATGCCAAGAAGTGATGATGGGCCCTGACTCCATAAAATGACTAGAAGTCATAAAATCCATGATAGTATCCATACATGAGAAATCAAGTTTTTGAACTTGGAAGACCCTCCGGAAAGGCATGAAGCCTATCGGTCATGTTTGGATCTATAAAGAAATAGACATGGATGTTTGACATCTATGAAATAGTCGATATGTCAGAAAGGAGTTTACGACAATGTTCAAGGAGTTGACTATGACAAGATTTGATCTTTCATAGTGATATTTAGTCTTGACGTATTAATGTTGCAACCACTACATATAATTTGGTATATGGTAGTTGAACAAACAAAACAATGTTCTTCAAATAGAATGGTTACCTAGGACGTGTACATGACACGGTCTGAAGGGTTTTATTAATTGAAAGGATGCTAGAAGGGCATGCAAACTTCAATGGTTAAAGTGAGCATAGCGGAGTTGGAATCTTCACCGTGGTGAAAATGTTAAAAGAGTTTAATTTCATCAGAGACGATGAAGATGCTTGCATTTGCAAGAAATTAAGTGGGAGCACTGAGACATATTTCCAATACATTATGTAGAGGACATGTTGTTGATTGGAAATGATGTATGTTTTATTGACACGGATTAAGAATTTCATTAAAATTGGATTTTGATGAAAGACTTGGGAAAAACTAGAATAGTTGGCATCAATGACTATATGGATAGATTGAGGCGCTAATATTGTTATGCCAAACGTACATATATGAGATATTGAATGAGTTCAATATGGAAACGATAAGAAATGTTCTTACCGCATGGAAAAAGTTGAATCAAGATTCAAGTGTATTGACATTTGGTGAATGAAACGAGATTCAAGTGTTTTGACACTTGATGAGTGAAATCACATGAATATTTTGATCAATAATATATATCATGATATGTACATATCCAGATATGTCATATGCTCGAAATGTTGTGAGCATATACTAGAATGATTCATAAAATGATCATTGGACGATAGTAAAGATATTCTTATGAGATTTGGAAGAACTAAGAATATATCATGTATAAGTGACATGTAGTTAAAAGTAGTTCATTGTAAAGTGCTACATTGATACTAGTTTTGTCACAAGATACAAATTAAATTTATCTCAATTTAAACTATGGGTGGAACAACGTAATGGAAAGGAGGTTCCATGATGGATTTGGATGAGTTCCAAAATTGATACATTATGATGGATACTACAACAAAAGGCTAAGTAATGACTTCTATAGTAGCGGCAAAGGAGGGAATTTGGTTAAGTAGTTTGTTACCAAACTAGGTGTGGTTCTTAGTGGGCTAGTTCTATGAAGATATATCGTACGACAATTATATCAACATATTTTAACCAAAAAGAACTAAAGGTCTCACCAAAGGACTAAATTTATACAATGCCATCTCATTTGAGAATGACTGATGCGTAGAGACGCAAAGACATGCAAATACACCGGACCTGAAAGTGTCATATCCAAAGATTCTGTTTACCACTAGCAAACACGTATATACAACACCAGAAAGCCATAAGTGTTGAATGCGCAAGTTTACAAACTAGATTATTGACTCTAGTGCAAGTGGGAGAATGAAGGGAATATGCCCGAGAGGCAATACTAAAGTTGTTATTATCTTATTCCATGTTTATGATAAAATTTAATTTTACATGCTATAATTGTATTAATTGGAAACATTAATATATGTGTGTTTAATAAATAAAATACAAGGTTCCTAGTAATGCCTCTCATATAAACTAGCTCATTGATTAACAAGATGATCAATGTTTCCTGATCATAGACATTGGATGTTGTTAATAACGAGGTCAGAACATTTGTGAAATGATGTGATGAACATTCATCCGAAGTATAGCAATACGATAAAAGTCATTATGTTTAAATTTCTATAACATCTTACGAAGTAATCTTAATCCTTAGACTATGAGATCATGTTAATTTCTAACACTAGAAGAGTAACTTGATAACATCAAACGTCACACCGTAATAGGGTGACTATAAAGGTGGGTTCAGATACTTTGAAAGTGTTATGTTGAGGCTCATGGATCAAGAGTGGGATTTGTCCATCCCGATGACAGATACATATACTCAGGGCCCTCTCGGTAATATCACATTGAGATAGCTTACAAGCAAGTGATGTGATCACTAGAATGTTATATCACATGAACGAGAATAGAGTGCATGTCGGTGACGAGATCAAACTAGATATGGAGATACCGATGATCGAATCTCGAACATGTAATATATCGCGAGACGAAGGGATTTAGTTACAACGTGAAAGGTTCACATGACCACTAGAGTCATTATTGAATGTGTGGGAGTCAGTACGGATCTCCAGGTCCTGCTGCTAATTATTAATTGGAGAAAGGTCTCGATCATGTCTGCATTATTCGCGAATCGTAGGGTGACACACTTAAGGGATACCAACACCATTTGGAGAAAATATGTTTCAGATAAGGATTTAAGAAAGCGCTGGAATTATTTCGATGGAAACCAGAATTGTTTTGTGTCAAAATGTAGAAAATGGTTATGCATGTGATATTGAAATGTTGTAGGGGGGTTTATGTGAATGTTTGTTAATTAAAGTAATTAACAAAGTTCTATAAAATAAATAAAAGAGTTTTATTAAATGAGAGAGTATTAAATTTGGAGAAATTTAATGCATTTAAGTGGAGACTTAAGTGGAGAATGTGAAGGGTCATATTTATGTGGAGGGAGTTACCACCACATGAATGAGGGAGGTGAAGGGGCACCCCATGGGGCGCCGGCCATGGGGAGGGGGGACCCCCTCCTCATATAAAAGGCCCCCTCTCCTCACTTCACTCACATCTCCTCGTGAAGGATCTCTCTCCCCCTCTAGAAATTATGCCCCATGGTCTTAGATTAGCGAGATACATGTTCCCGGTGGCTTTATCTAGAAAGGAGTTGTTGCTTCCGCTGCATTGCTAGAGCGAGGACGTGGAGGTTGTCGGGGTACCGGATGTGTGTGCGATCACATATGCACCGCTAGTTTGTGGTGCTCGACTTGTTGGTGCTGGACCTGCTGGACTTGCTGGTGCTGGACTTGCTGGTGTTGGACCTCGTGGACTCGCTAGACTTCATCACGATCTTGAGATCGGCAAGTCTACGACTACATCAACCACGAAATCAGTTTTGTTAACAATGCTTTGTCTCTCTTCAAGGGTATGTTCTCTATGGATGCATATCCACCTATTGCTTGTATCTAGCAGATAGATCTTGGCGTATAATAGTTCCCATCGTAGGATTTTTTTGTTTTCTATGCTGCGAACCCCCACAATATGTGTGTTCTTTTCCTAAACCACACGGAGACACTAGATGTCATTGCATGTGTGCATATCAGTGTGCATCATTATGGTTTTGGAAAAGAACACACGCAATGATGCCACTACAACATGTGGTTTCCAACCATGTCTAGGAACCCTAGCAGCATGCTGGGATTCACCTGCAGCATGCACTCTATCACCGGTTTGAAATATTCCGCATCACCACACCTACTTGTATGTGTGTGTATCAGTGTGCATCATTATGGTTTTGGAAAAGAACACATGCAATGATGCCACTCCAGCATGTATGTCCTTTTCATAAACAACATGGATCCATTGTATGTCATTGCATATGTGTGTTCTTTTCATAAACCACATAGATCCACTAGATATCATTGCATGTGTGTTCTTGCCATTAACCACATGGATCCACTGGATGTCATTGCATGTGTGTTCTTTTCATAACCCACATGGATCCACTTGATGTCATTACATATGTGTGTTGTTTTCATAAACCACATGGATCCACTAGATGTCATTGCATATGTGTGTTCTTTTCATAAACCACACGGATCCACTAGATGTCATTGCATATGTGGGTTCTTTTCATAATCCACATGGATCTACTAGATGTCATTGCATGTTTGTTCTTTTCATAAACCACACTGATCCACTGGATGACATTGCATATGTGTTCTTTTCCTAAACCACATTAATCCACTAGACATTATTGCATGTGTGTGTATCAATGTGCATCATTGTGGTTTTGGAAAAGAACACATGCAATGATCCCACTCCTGCATGTGGTTTCCAACCATTTCCAGGAACCCTAGCAGCATCCTAGGATTCAACTACAGCATGCATTCTATCACCAGTTTGAAAGATGCTGCATCGCCACACCCACTTGGGTGTGTGAGTATCAGTGTGCATCATTGTGGTTTCGGAAAACAACACATGCAATGATGCCACTCCAGCATGTGTGTTCTTTTCATTAACCACATGGATCCACTGGATGTCATTGCATGCGTGTTCTTTTCATAAACCACATGATACACTAGATGTCATTGTATGTGTGTTCTTTTCATAAACCACACTGATCCACTGGATCTCATTGCATATGTGTGTTCTTTTCCTAAACCACACTGATCCACTAGATGTCATTGCATATGTGTGTTCTTTACATAAACCACACTGATCCTTTGGATGTCATTGCATATGTGTGTTCTTTTCATAAACCACATGGATCCACTGGATGTCATTGCATATGTGGGTTCTTCTCATAAACCACATGGATCCACTAGATGTCATTGCTTGTGTGTTCTTTTCATAAACCACAATGATCCACTAGATGTCATTGCATATGTGTGTTCTTTTCCTAAACCACATGGATCCACTGGATATCATTGCACATGTGTGTTCTTTTCATAAACCACACTGATCCACTAGATTCCATTGCATGTGTGTTTGTATCATAAACCACACCGATCCACTAGATGTCATTGCATGTGTGTGTTCTTTTCGTAAACCACATGTATCCACTAGATGTTATTGCATGTGTGTGTGTGTTTATCAGTGTGCATCATTATGGTTTTGGGAAAGAACTAATGCAATGATGCCACTCTAGCATGTGTCATTCCAACCATGTCTAGGAACCCTAGCGGCATGCTGGGATTCAACCGCAACATGCTTTCTATCACAAGTTTGGAAGATGCTGCATCACCACACCCACTTGGATGTGTGTGTATCAATGTGCATCATTGTGGTTTTGGAAAAGAACACATGCAATGATGCCACTCCAGCATGTGTGTTCTTTTCATAAACAACATGGATCCATTGGATGTCATTGCATATGTGTGTTCTTTTCATAAACCACATTGATCCACTGGATGTCATTGCATGTGTGTTCTTTTCATTAACCACATGGATCCACTGGATGTCATTGCATGTGTGTTCTTTTCATGAACCATATGGATCCACTAGATGTCATTGCATGTGTGTTCTTTTCATAAACCACATTATCCAGTGGATGTCATTGCATATGTGTGTTATTTTCATAAACCACATGGATCCACTGAATGTCATTGCATATGTGGGTTCTTTTCATAAACCACATGGATCAACTAGATGTCATTGCATGTGTGTTCTTTTCATAAACCATACTGATCCACTGGATGCCATTGCATATGTGTGTTCTTTTCCTAAACCACATGGATCCACTAGATGTCATCCATGTGTGTGTATCAATGTGCATCATTGTGGTTTTGGGAAAGAACACATGCAATGATGCCACTCTATCATGTGGTTTCCAACCATTTCCAAGAACCCTAGCAGCATCCTGGGATTCAACTGCAACATGCATTCTATCACAAGTTTGAAAGATGTTGCATCACCACACCCACTTGGATGTGTGTGTGTGTGTATCAGTGTGCATCATTATGGTTTTAGAAAATAACACATGCAATGATGCCACTCCAGCATGTGTGTTCTTTTCATAAACCACATGGATCCACTTATGTCATTGCATGTGTGCTCTTTTCATAAACCACATGGATCCACTAGATGTTATTGCATGTGTGGTCTTTTCATAAACCACACCGATCCAATAGATATCATTGCATATGGGTGTTCTTTTCCTAAAATACACTGATCCACTAATGTCATTGCATGTGTGTTCTTTTCATAAACCACACTGATCCACTATATGTCATTGCATGAGTGTTCTTTCCATAAACCACACTGATCCACTAGATGTCATTGCATATGTGTGTTCTTTTCCTAAACCACATGGATCCACTAGATATCATTGCATGTGTGTTCTTTTCATAAACCACACTGAGCCACTAGATACCATTGCATATGTGTGTTCTTTTCCTAAACCACATGGATCCACTGGATGTCATTGGATGTGTGTGTCCGTGTATCAGTATGCATCATTGTGGTTTTGGAAAAGAACACATGCAATGATGCCACTCCAGCATGTGGTTTCCAACCATGTCCAGGAACCCTAGCAACATGATAGGATTCAACAACATCATGCATTCTATCACCAGTTTGAAAGATGCTGCATCACCACACCCACTTGGATGTGTGGTTGTGTATTAGTGTGCATCATTGTGGTTTTGGAAAGAAGACATGCAATGATTCCACTCCAGCATGTGTGTTCTTTTCATAAACCACATGGATCCACTAGATGTCATTGCATATGTGGGTTATTTTCATAAACCACATGGATCCACTGGATGTCATTGCATGTGTGTTCTTTTCATAAACCACATTGATCCACTTGATATCATTGCATATGGGTGTTCTTTTCCTAAACCACATGGATCCACTAGATGTCATTGCATGTGTATGTGTATTAGTGTGCATCATTGTGGTTTTGGAAAAGAACACACACAATGATACCACTCCAGCATGTGGTTTCCAACCATGTCCAGGAACCCTAGCAGTATGCTGGATTCAACTGCAGCATGCATTCTATCACTAGTTTGGAAGATGGTGCATCACCACACCCAATTGGATGTGTGTATGTATCAATGTGCATCATTGTGGTTTTGGAAAAGAACACATGCAATGATGCCACTCCAGCATGTGTGTTCTTTTCATTAACCACATGGATCCACTGGATGTCATTGCATGTGTGTTCTTTTCATAAACCACACTGATCACTAGACGCCATTGCAAATGTTTGCTCTTTTCCTAAACCACATTGATCCACTGATGTCATTGCATGTGTGTTATGTTCATAAACCACATGGATCCACTAGATGTCATTGCATGTGTGTTATTTTCATAAACCACACTAAATCACTAGGTGTCATTGCATATGTGTGTTCTGTTCTTAAACCACATGTATCCACTAGATGTCATTGCATGTGTGTGTTTTTCATAAACCACACTGATCCACTAGATCTCATTGCATATGTATGTTCTTTTCCTAAACCACATGGATCCACTGGATGTCATTGCATGTGTGTGTGTATCAGTGTGCATCATTTTGGTTTTGGAAAAGAGTACGTGCAAGGATGCCACTCTAGCATGTGGTTTCCAACCATGTCCAGGAACCCTAGCAGGATGCTGGGATTCAACTACAACATGCATTCTATCACCAGTTTGAAAGATGCCGCATCACCACACCCACCTAGATGTGTGTGTATCAGTGTTTATCATTGTGGTTTTGGAAAAGAACACATGCAATAAAGCCACTCCAGCATGTGTGTTCTTTTCATAAATCATATGGATCAACTGACGTGATTGCATGTGTGTTCTTTTCATAAACCACATGGATCAACTAGATGTCATTGCATGTGTGTTCTTTTCATAAACCACACTAATCCACTAGATGTGATTGCATATGTGTGTTCTTTTCCTAAACAACACCGATCCACTGATGTCATGGAATGTGTGTTCTTTTTATAAACCACATGGATCCACTAGATGTCATTGCATGTGTGTTCTTTTCATAAACCACACTGTTCTACTAGATGTCATTGGATATGTGTGTTCTTCTCCTAAACCACACTAATCCACTGATGTCATTGCATGTGTGTTCTTTTCATAAACCACATGGATCCACTAGATATCATTGCATGTGTGTTCTTTTCATAAACCACATTGATCCCACTGATGTCATTGCATGTGTGTTCTTTTCATAAACCACATGGACCCACTAGATGTGATTGCATGTGTGTTCTTTTCATAAACCACACTAATCCACTAGATGTCATTGCATGTGTGTTCTGTTCATAAACCGCACTGATCCACTAGATGTCATTGCATATGTGTGTTCTTTTCCTAAACCACACTGATCCACTAGATGTCATTGCATGTGTGTGTGTACTAGTGTGCATCATTATGGTTTTGGAAAAGAACACATGCAATGGTGCCACTCCAGCATGTGGTTTCCAACCATATCCAGGAACCCTAGCAACATGCTAGGATTCAACTGCAGCATGCATTCTATCACTAGTTTGAAAGATGCTACATCACCACACCCACATGATATCTATATAATATCATAGTTCTTTATACTTTTTATTTACAAATAATTTGACGTACGCTAGTATGTATTCCATTTTGAATAAGGGAAACACGAATTTTCCTTCTTTAAAACTGCTGCTATTTTCTATTTGAATAGCTTAGTCTGCTTTGCCCTTGGTGTTTTGATTCTACTCAGTTTTTCCCTCTCTCGTAGTCACAAACTCTCTCAAAAGCCCAAACTTGTGCTCACTTTGCCTGCTACCCGCTGATTGGTTAACGCAGTTCTCACGCAGATCATTTGCACCTACCATTGATCCTCTGTGATCCAATGCGGATCGCTACATGATGTCCAGCCCTTCAAACTACATCGTGAGAACACACGAAAGTCCGCTTACGATCTGCCCCCATGTTTTATCTGTTGGGTTTTTTAGGGTCTCATCTCTCTCAGCAACACTTCTACGAGAAGGAATACTGAGCCGTACATTAAACAATTCCACGAGTGGTCATGTCACATTTAATCTAGTCTACAAAGGATTCTAGTCCACTACACAGCAACGGGTCATCCACGGGTTATCCCATTTTTACATTCCGTGCCTGCAATCTCACTTCCAACAGGCCCCCACCACATGAACCTTCCACGCGTTAGCCGGAGCCAAAAGAGCTGCCTACCGGGGCCCCTCAAGGAGACCTAAACGTTCCTGCATTGAAAACCCAGTCGTCTTTGTCGGGTCCTCCACTTGCACTCATCCACTCCTCCCTCTCCCCGAACTAGCAAAACCCCACAATCCTCACTGTAGAGCCACCAACCTTCTCCATGAAACTAGTGTATGGGGTGAGTCTACGGGCATCGCCGCCGGGGTGCTTGCTCCTTCTACATGCGATGTGGTGCTTCCTGCGGCAGATATAGAGGATCATCATGTAGCCCAATGCGAGGAGGCCATGAAGTTTGACCCCTATGGGGACTATGTGCTAGCAGGTGCAGACGACTTCGGAGGCCTCGACGAGGGCGTGGAGTTCGACGAACACACTCCACTCGTGTACCTGAAGGTACATATATTTCTCCATGTTTCATATTTTCTGCTTGGGATGTAGATGTACCCTTTAATCTGTAGAAGAACTACTTATTTTGTTCATGTGCTACTTAATCTAGTCCTAAAGATTAGATGGACCGTACAAACTGGTGCATGCAGAGATTTATCCTGTTATGAATGATTACTCATTATTTATTTATTAATAAGTTATCAAGAACACAAACAATCTTAATTTAGGAACGAGCTATGGACACAGCCGTAATGAACTTATGTACTGCTGAACCTATATAAATATGTTATTGTTTTCAAAGTAACTTGGAATGGTTGTTCGAATATCTATTCATTATTTTGCTCATTTCTATTTGCATTTATACATTACAGGTAGACTCTAGTGAGGTGGACTCTGACAAGGAGGACAGGGACAACAAGAGCCGCCATGTCATGAAGAAGCTCAAGAGCGGGAGAATCGCTTTCTGCAATAAACTTGGAGAGCTCAGGTGCCCTTTCTAGAAGAAAGGAGTCAACCCGAGGATTGAAAGCTTGATTCCGCATGTAGTTGGCATCGGTAAAAGCCCGACTAGGACACACAAGGCAACGACCAAGGCTAACCTCTAGCTGCTAATGGAAAATTCCCGAGGGAGTATGTCAAAACCGGCCTGGTGTCCCCTTACCTAGAAATCGGGAACCTCTAGCTGACGAACCTGTGACTATGCTGCCACGGCCACTAATAATGTTTAATTCTCTTACCGTTTCTAGACCCGGAAACTATGTGGTGTGTTGAAACCTGATGATATGCTACCGACACGTGTGTTGGAAAGTTGCTTGATCGTGCAGGCTTACACCAGTGGTTGACCCAAAAACTTCTATAATCCTAAGAAAACGAGTTTAAGTTGCCAAATTCTGGACAAAATCACAAAACAAAATAAAAAATTGCAAGCATTGCGCAATCGGCAGGCATGGGCGGCTGCCCGAGGTGTAGAGATGCTAGGTCCGTCTATGCTTACACTTCCCTTAAGCTTGCTGGGAATAATGATGACAAGTAGCTATCCACTTTGTTCTGTCATGTCACGTTACGTCGTGTCAGCACTGTGCACCCGCTGCAGAGCAGCAACGGGATGGTGGACTTCGTGACCGGTCTCTTTCATGCCAAAGCCACGTCGCCCACCCATCCCATTGCCCACCGGGATTGGCCGCCCAATTTAATTGCTAGGATTGGAAACCAATAGCAATCGCCCGGTCAAACTTGCTTCCGCTTGGGTATGAACGGAATAATGGTAAATGCAATTTATGACGCGTGCACCCCCTTTTACGCATCGCCTTCCGTCTCCAAAGCCCAACACTGTGCAAATATCCCTAACTCCTTCCGCCGCCGCCCCATCCACCGCAAGAACCATCGACTGCTGCCTCAGGCACTGCCTCCGCCCTGACATACCACCGCAACACATCTCTCCACTGCCACGCACAGTCCCAGCCACCTCTACCAACGCTAGGCCACCACTGCCACATTAGTTGCTGCCATGGATGCAGAGTACCGTGTATTCGGCAATGAGAGAGACTTCACCAACGAGTACACCGTCACGCTCATGGCACCACCGAGCTGATAGTCATCCACACAAATGCGTCAGCGAAGGTGGCAAAGGTCATCGCAATGTACGAGCGGTGGCTACAGGAGCCAATGGACGGGTACAAGATCATCGACCTTGACCTCGAGTATAACAGAGATAGGAAGAGGGATGTGCTTTTGTAGCCGTCCATGCGCAACCACTGCCTCCTATACCACGTATGCAGGGCCAAATGGGTATGCCCGGAGCTTCGCGAGTTCCTGCGCAGGAGGGAGATCTACTTCGCCAGTGTCGACATCAAGAACGACACTCTGAAGCTAGAGAGGGATCTCCTTGTTCATGTCGTCAATCACGTCGATCTCCAGCGTGTGTGGAGGTACCCAGATGACGATATGGGGAAAGTCGGCATGACTAGACTCGCTGCAGACATCATCGACCGCGAGTATGCTGGCATGAAGGTCGAGTTCCTGAAGCACCTGCACGAGCAATGGGAGTGGAGGTACCTGAATTACGATGTGATCAAGTGTGCAGCCAGGGACACGTATGTCTGTTACGAGATGCTCAATAGGATCTGGAGGATGGGTGAGTGTGTTGTTTACCACTACTAGTTTCGCATTCCGTTCCTAGTTTATCTCGCTTGTATTTTATCTCTCATGTATTTTCTAAGGATTCTATGTGTAAGAACTGAGCTCGTATGATCCCTGTGCTATTAGGTAGTTAACCTGAATGAATTACATTTCCCCTTTTTGTATGGTCAACATTGAAACTTACAAATTATGTCTATGCCCTTTGCATGTGGCAGAATCAAGAACTGCCATGCATAAGGTGGGATCCACAAGATCAGATGCCGTTGTCCACAAAAGGGCACAATTTCTATTATAGCGAAGGATATAGTCATAAACAAACCAGATTATAGTTCGACAAAGGTAATACACCGCAGTTCAGTATTGCTCACACATAGCTATCACACATAGTACTTCTGAAATAACATGTTTTCGTAAACATAACAAGCCCCATACAAACACAACAATCATGCACTAAAAGTCTACATCCCAGCCTGTTAGAATGATTGGTGGAAAAGGCAACCGATCCCAGGATGCCTTCGGTCGCTTGCCCCGGCTTGTAGATTCCTCTACACTCTGGCATATGGGGCAAACAACTTGCCTTGGTGGTGGTTCAATGGTGCGATGCCTGGAACAAAACAAAATGATCTGGCGGTACAGCTCGTGGCTAACATACCCGTCAATTGCAGCGTACTTCAGATTAGGTTCAGAAAGCCTCTTATCCTCCTAATAATCATGCCCTAAACACCTCCACCAACATTTCGGTAATTTGTCCTTCATGTCAGCGTACCATGGGTCGATGAGTTTGGCGGCAAGATCAGCCATCCCAGTCTTGCTGCACCTCGTCCCTGGGATCCAGTTAATTTTCTAGATGTCCACTCTATAGTCCTTTGGGATGATAATGTTGATAGTCGAGCTTTTAAGCAGGCTAGTTTCATTCGTGATGTCAACACAAGTAAATGTTATCTGGTGGTTCACGAGAAATTCATGAAAGAGCGACCTAATCCTTTCATCCCACCTGCATGAAAATGAATTGAGACAAATAATATAGCAAGAACTTTTGCAAGCAGACGGTTCAGGAACAAAAGGACATCAAAGTCTCCATGTTCCCATCAACCCCCTTCTCGTTAGTGGAATCGAGGTCTGCCATGCACGATCCAAGTCAAACATAGTCACGTTTGCGTGTGCCGACCTTCACTCACTGACAGGTGGGACCCTACATTTTACTCTCTTACGATTAATTTTTTCACTTCCTCTAAACGGTTCCGGTGCGCGCCCTCAATAATTATGCCCCTTCCTTGTCTTCCACACAGAGGAGAACCGGCTGCGGCGGTTCCTCACTGGCTCACTTCCTACTTGAACAACTACTTGCCTCCTGATTCCATCCCCTCCCGAATCCATCCGCCTCCTGATCACACTGCTTCCATTAATCTGTCAGATTCCAGACTACATTTGCCGCTATGGGTAGAGCTTGGGGTAGCAGCAGGCTGAAGCGTAAGGCAGGCGATGATGATGGGACTGGCCATGGTGATCGCCACTGTGAGGATTAGGGATGGTAGAAACTCAGTGCTACAAACATGCACAGGATCACCACGGGGTTGGACATCATCTCTACCGGTCGTGTCGCTTGCTGCATCCCTGGCTACCGGGTACCGATCCAGGAAATGGACGAAATCCCGTTCGGCACGCCAGTCCTACTTTACCCCAATACCAGCGAATGGCCAAACGATTGCGACGACCACATATGTTCATGTATCTTGCTTATTGATCTAGCCATATCATTGATTCATATGTGCTAAACTTTCATCGGAATCCTATGTTCCTTCTATCAAACGTGTTGTGTGCATGCGCGGTCTGTACAAATTGAACCATTTAAGAATATTCTGTACAGCGGAAGCTCTGCTCGTACTTGATATTCTGGTATTTTCATAGTGATATAGTCTTAATTTAGGTGATATATGAGTTGCCAATTTTGGATTTACAATGGAATGCCTGCTATGTGATACTCCATTTTCTAAAAAATAAACAAATTAGACGATTTAAGACTGTTATGTCCCTAGTTGTTTATGATCACCGTCGGGAATTTTTTCAGAGGAAGCCCTGCTCGTACTTAATATTTTGGGTATTTTCATAGTGACACAGGCACAATTTAGGCGAGAGCTGAGGATATAGTCGTAAATATTACTTTAGTCTGAAGGTCTAGTTGTCAAATTGTATTTGCAATGGAATCCATGCTAGGTGATTCTACCAACTGACAACCATCTTTGTAATATTCATGCAAAATTGATGTTGCTGGATAGGTGGTCGCAATCAGTAGTGGTGAATATCAGGGAGGAAGACAAGATGGAATTTGGAGATGACTAGAACTAGGTGGGTGGCAACGGCGAGTGGCTAGTCCTTTTAGCCCAAGGAGGGACTACTTGGTCTCTCAAAAATGCCTACAGATCGTTGAGATTTACACTGCCATCATTGGAGTGTGTTGGCATTACTATACTCAACAACGGGTTGCCGCCACCCAACTCCGAATTCGCTTATAGGTTCAACATGGTAGAACTTGAGCTCCTGAAGGTACAACTCCCACATAGACCTCGACAGGGGTGGCAACATTGGGAGTACGACCTCTTAGCGGTGTTCGACAAGGCAATCGCATTCATTAGCTGCCCAGATGACAAGGAATGGACAGTCTGGTGCGACGACTTCCTGCGTCCGGAGAAGTATGTCGACACCGTCTTCACCTCGAGCTACCCGCAACGCATTTACGCGGTCACTGAACCTAGCGGCAACGTGCTTGTTTGGGAGCCGTTCACCTAGGGTGGGTCTTGGTTTCATATATCATGTAAAATTCCATTCAAAATTCTGCTTAGTGATTTTAAGTAACACGACAGGTACACACGCAGCCTCGCGTGTCACTCTAGCTCCGGTGATCAAAGATGCAGTAGCAGATGATGATGGTGGATCACGGCGCTGGTTCCTAGCACCTCTCGGAGGCAACACGGAACATGATGTTGAACTCATGTGGATTCATATCAGGGGAGCACTAAATAGTGTTGGTGATACAATAGAACATATGGGGACACAACTTTCTTCACACCCCTCGCTGCGGTGTCATGTTTGACCTGGTAGAATAGGTCTGGAGTAGAGTCGACAATCTGAAGGGACAAACTTTGTTTCTTGGGATCAACTACCCTTTCTTCTTGGAAGCCCTTGGAGTTGTTGTACCTGTAATTGCTCAGGCAGCCTCAGCTCCTAATGCTGCTGCTACTGGTGTTGGTGGAGCTGGCCAAGAACTAGCTGCTGCTGCTCTTGGTGAAGCTGAGGAAATACTTGGTGATGCTACTGCTGGTGAAGCTAATGAAATACTTGCTAATCCTTCTACTGGTGAAGCTGACGAAATACTTGCTGAGGCTGCTACCGGAGTCCAGGAATAACATGCTGGTCTTGTTGCTGAAGTGCCAGCACTTCCAGTGCTGATAGCAGACTGTGTGTTTGCTACACACTCACGCGTCTATTATGTTGACACTCTAGATCCGACCTGGAGCCGAATCCACATCAGGGGGAGGGGGCCTACCATTGGCTTATCAGTGGGGTCGTACATTTTGATAGAGAATGAGAGATGTCCAAATGCAGCATTCTGGTTCATTCCGACGATACCATCAGCTCCAGGGACCTAGTGCTCAACTGGTAGATCCGATGAACCATTTATCTTTATCTTTATCTTTAGTTTCCTCCCTAGTTCTATGAAGTAAATGCTTCTTTGGTCAAGACTCAGTTATGCTTATTTGTGTAATACTAAGCTTTTCTTATTTGTGTAAGACTAAGTTAGGACTAACTGCGTAATATTCAGTGAAGTCCAGCTTTTCTTTCCATGCCTATATTAGCAAAATTGCAGCATAGAACATACAAAGGTAATGTGCATACTAGACATTTTGCTCAGCATAACAACCACTTCAAGTTAGTTGTAGTTTCAAGATTACTAACCAGGAAAGTAAAGTGCCATGATCATATAAAATGAATAACTCATACAAATAGCTAGAAACACTGCCGATAGTGTTATTGTTATGAATGATACATGGTGTACACATTTGAACGCATCACTAGAATGTGCCACCTATTTATGAATCATGACATGGATCTAGCTTCTCTGCGCATGTTTTCATTTAATCGCTCATGGATTTGTTCCCATATTTTTGGCAATGGCTGATGAACTCCACTCTCTTGGTAACATGGTTCGTAAACGAGCCCTTGTTGATGCAATGCAAAGTACAGAACATGGTCTTCATCGTCATTCCATTTAGGTTCTCTCTGTTTAT
This sequence comes from Avena sativa, assembly GCA_916181665.1. Lineage (NCBI taxonomy): Eukaryota > Viridiplantae > Streptophyta > Magnoliopsida > Poales > Poaceae > Avena > Avena sativa. Next base: position 353,359,363 of record OV702289.1, on the reverse strand, counting down.
TCATCATGGAGCTACTAATTTCAAATGAAAATCTAGTAAACAACATATTTGTATATGTTCTTCTACCACAATCACAAGAAGAAAACTGGATGGAATTTCACCTTGTTGGCTTTGTGCCGAATAGAGGGGATGTGGCCTTGGGGCTCGGTGAGGAAGGCACTGTGGCTAGTGCGGGTGAGACCACGGCAAAGATGAGCTCGGGTTCCGGAGGAGGACTGTAGGACCGATCATGGTCGGCATGGTGACATATCTAACCCGGGAATGAATTCTCGTCCCCGCGCCGTGCCATGGGTGTGGCCATGGTGAGGGGAAGCTCTGATTCGGGCTGGGGAGGAGAGCGGGGCCGAGAAGGTTCGTCCACGTTCCAGCTCCGCACCATGGCTACGACCACATATGGCCACTCCTGGGAAGAAGACGCGTAATGGATGCAGGCACCAATGCTGCAAGCCAACATGGCAGCCACGATGGCAGCAACATGACGACAAAAACTGACAGGGGGCCCAACTTGACGGGTGTTGGCCTGATATTTTGTATTCAAACGTAAAGTTGAATTCATGCCAAAAAAGTCCCCCTGAGTATTTGGCACACCAATTGTGGGCAACGTGGATGATTACAAGCAACTTGGGTACCGCTTTGCCTGGGCGCCTCAACTTTTAGGCCCCAAAATGATATTTTCCCCGCAAAGGCCTTCACAAGCTATCTCCAATGTGGGAGGGCCCTTTCAGGGTTGCCCACATCGCAAGACCAGGCGCAGCACGGCTGGAAACGAAGGAGGGCATCCCAATCCCCAACCCGTGGAACATCCAGCACCTTTGCAAGTTCTACCCGTGAGCCGATCTCAGAGAGATAGAGGTGACAAGCAGTCGGCCCCTCGGGTGATTATAAGACTTCCTGAGCAATAGCTCATTGTGAACTCTATTTTGCTTGTTGTTTCCCCGTTTACATCTGTGTTTCTCCTTTTGTGGTTCTTATTCTTTTTTCACGCCATGTGAGCGGGGCTGGTCACGGTGCCTACCGCTGCTGCCACCCTCGGTCAGCACGGGAGCCTAGAGTGCTGAGCTCTGAACTTATGGACTGGCTCTGGGAATAAGTCACCTTAACCACGGTTCCTGTTGCTTGACGATTCTCACACGGTGCGTAAAAGGAAAGTATACATCATGCGGAACCTACGGTTACCTCTTCGAGGGACTATATAAGGAAAGTGAGGCCCTACAGTCGCCTCCTCGAGGGAATTACCGGGCGGAATTAAACGTACAGAGCCTATGACCTCCTCCTCAAGGGACCTTCCAGACAGGTACAAGCCCCGCTACCTCCTCGGAAGGGGGGCTAGCGGGGCGACCCTTGAGACTACCCCTCAAGCGGCGTGCGGAACCTACGGTTACCTCTTCGAGGGAATATACAAGGAAAGTACACGCCCTAGGGTCACCTCCTCGAGGGACTTACAGGGTGGAATTCAACATACAGAGCCTACTGCCTCCTCCTCGAGGGACCTATATGGTCACCTCCTCGAGGGACTTACGGGGCGGAATTCAACGTACATAGCCTACTACCTCCTCCTCGAGGGACCTACGGGACAGGAACAAGCCCCGCGACCTCCTCAAGAGGAGGGCTAGCGGTGCGGCCCTTGGGACTACCCCTCAAGTGGTGCACGAGACAATGGTCACCTTTACAAGAGACGGGAGGACGACCCTCGTGAGGGCCCTCCCGGAAGAACCTAACACCATGTCCTGAGGGTCTAGAAAGGTAATAATAGACGGTTAAGGCCCCAACCCCGGGAAGGGTACCCTTACAAGTTCTGGCAAAGAAATGACAAAGTCGCGACTCGCTCCCCAAGCATGACATAAATAAGAGCTAAACCTCCCCAGCGGTACCCTCGGTGCTCGCCTGCCAAGGATCCCCTTCCTCTCCTGGGACGGAGAAGTCACCTGAGTCGCCAGTCCCGACCTCCTCTTCATCATCCATCACGCATGGAAACGTCTCAACCAGCATACTGACGAGCGGGGCAACCCTCGCCTCGAGTGCTGGCACTACGTCCTATTGACGCACGGCTAGAGAGTAGTCAAGGTCGGGCCACAACTGCAGGAGGTTGATGAAGAGGGACTTCCCCACGACAGCCAGCATCTCCTTGCACTTCGAGGATATAAAGCCGTCCATGCCCTGCACTATCGGGCTCATGGAACTCAGGACCCTATGCACAAGCTCTAGAAGCGCCTCAACCTTGTGGCCGACTTGGAGCTCTGGCGCGGTAAAGTCTTTGGCCCCCCAAAAGAGGGAGGACCACATCACCCTGCCCTGCAAGGGTATGGAAGGACGGGCGAAGGGCCTCCGACGCCTCGTGAGCGGACTGCTCGCGCCCCTCCTTGGCCTGTGCGGCAGCGGCAAGAGACTCTATGAGGGCCTTGATCTCGCCCCGGAGCTCCTCGGCCTCCTCAAACGAGACCCTCTGAAGTTCCTTTTCCTCGGCAAGGGCATCCCGGAGCTTGGAGCCCTCCTCTTGCTCCCGAGCGAGGGCCCCCTAGGCATCCAACAGCTTGGCGCCTGCCTCCAGCGATCGAGCCGCCTCCTTCTGGTACTGGGCTGCCGCCGCCTCCCGAGTAGAGACGTCTTTCTCCCGGACTGATAAGGCCTCCCAAATTCGAGAGGCTTGGTCTTTGGCATTAGCAAGGATCTTTGCCACCCGGGACGACGCGTCCCGCAGTACACCCTCTGCATCCATGCGAGCACGCTCCCTCTCGGAGTCCACCATTCTACAAGCCTCTATGAATTCCCCCATTCCCGGGTTAGCCGACGGTCCTCGGGAACTGCGTCTACCAGGAACTGGTCCAGCTCAGCACGAAGGTCTAAGACAAGCTTCCCTAGGAGCTCGATGCGGGGGGAATACCTAGCTCGACCATGATCAGGGCCCAAGACCCGCTGGGTGGTGCGCCGAGAGGTCCTCCTTCGGAGCAACTAGCAAGTGCGCAGGGGTCATGGGGGACAACCTAGGGGATGTCCGGCCTACAGCGGCCTCCGCACCCACATAGGCTGGCTCCATGGCGCCCGTTGCCTGGTCCACGGCCGGAGAGACGACCTCTGGGGCAGAGCCAAGGAGGCGCCCACCACCCACTTCAGTCACAGCGAGGTCGAAGGCCCCGAGATGACCAAGGTGGGGACTGCCTGTGGAGGGGAGACGACCGCCTCCTCCACAAGAGCCTCAAGCATGGCCGGGGCCTCACTTGGTAGGGCCAACAAACGTACAACCGACCGGAACTTCCGAGAGGTGGTCATCTTCACTCGGTACTGCTTCCGCAGGCGGTCGTCACTACAAGGAATTCTACGAGTGAGCTAAGGTCAAATGGCACATGAAGGAGTAGCAGGCTATCGAACAATACCTATTGCAGCCTCCGGTCGAGGATTGCATGCCCCAGCGACCCTGTTTCGTGCCAAGGGGAAGAAAGCCTCCCACAGGACGGAGATCGTCAACTCCCGGCACGGCCCCCTCTAGAGAAGGGCTCCCCACGTGGTTCTCCACCCAACAAGACGCCCCCTGAGAGTTGGACATAGAAGAAGAAACCCCCTCTCTGGTGGTCTTGCCTGCCGCGTGCCTGGGGGAGCCCTTGGAGGGGGTGGTGGCAGAGGAAGCCATGTCCAAAGGATTCGTACACTCACTCACGCTGCCTGGGGGAGCGATTCCCCACTCGTCGAACCGGGGTAGGGTGGCCCGAATCTCCGCCCCGTGGGGATCGAGGTAAAGGGGGTGACACCCTTGGGAAGCTCGGAGGTGGCACGGGTATGCAGGAGCTGGTGGATAAAGCCTGCCACGACGGAATCATTGGTGACACCGTCCCCAAGGGCTAGGAGGTCCCCCACGGAGAAATCCCGCAGGTCCTTACTATGCTTCTGCAGTGGAGCGATCCTAAGGCGAATGAACTCCATGGAGACAACAGGTCCCGTCAGACCTGAGGAGTTGAGATTCTCGGCGCGGGCGGTGAGAGCGTCCATCTTGTCCCCCTCCAAGGATGCCGCCGACCATTTAGCTATTCACTTTCTCGGCCAGCACGATTAGGGGAGCAAGGTGGGGACTATCCTCCACCACGTCCATCAGGACCCATCACTTCTAGAAGTCGTCCACGCGTTATGTCCAGCCCATTAGGAGGCCGAACGACACCTCCTTTACAAAGGAGGCGCAACTGGCGAAGCGCTTGGGGGAGGTGAGGCAGACAACGTACATGTGGTGCAGCAACAGCACGGAAGCCTTCACCCCACGAACATCTCACACTAGAAGGCGAAGATAGCCAAGGTGGTGACTGAGTTGGGGTGTAAGTGGAGGGCGTAGATCTGGTAGTGCTCCAGAACTTCCATGAATAAGGGGGAGAATGGCAGGACCAACCCTACAATGATGGTGTGGTAGAAGAAGGGGTGCACTGGGCCCGGGAGAGGCACCAGATCTGCTGACCCAGGCCACACCTGGGTCCTTCCCCACTCGTTTCGGTTAGTGGCCAGCTGCGGGTAGCACCAGTCAAGGCCAGAATCTATCTTGATAGTGGAAGGTAGCGGCACCTCTCCCGACTCCTCCTCCCCCTCCTCCTCTTCGCCGTGGCTAGAGATTCGCTTCCCCTTCACCGCGGCTAGGGATTCGCAGTGAGACATCTTGTGTGGCGTGCAGAAACAGTTTGCTGGAGAGGGGGCAAGCAGGGAAGAACATGCGGAGAAGAACATATCTCCTCGCAACCGAGGTGCCCCCCTTTTTATGGGCTGGGGAGGTATCAACTCGGAGGCGCGTCTCTCACGAAGGCACATAAAGGGCCTGGGACGGCCTGCGCCTAAGGGGCGCTAGATGCTTTGGTGGCTGTCCGGGCCCACTGCGACCTAGATGCGGTGCTAGGCCCAAACGGCCGGGGACTACTATCGGATAGCTGGTACATGGGGTACCCTGTACCGTCTACGTCTTGCTTCCTCAATGGCCTGGAGAAGGCTTCGTGAGGGAGGGGTTTTCCCCCTATGTGAAGTGGGATAGGACACCTCTTCTAGAGACCTCGGGAGGGGGAGGCTGCTAGGTTTACATGGCTTCCTCTCGAGGGAAACGTCAAGTGTGACCGATGCATTGGATGCTCTGGTCCCGCGGCCCCTAGGGTCGGGACCTGGTCAAAAGTGGAGCCAACAAGACCCTGACCGGCTGACGAAAGTCTTTAGAGTGGGCAGGACTGCCTTTGGCCATTTTGGTGCAAGGAGAGACGCGTGCCCCGACGGACAAGGACAAGGAGTGTGCAAAGGAGGACTCTTTACCAATGGGTGGGGGAGCATCCAGCGCCCAAGACCAAGTCCACCAGAAAGTAGCCCCTAGACCAAGATCACAAGGGCGGCACTATGGTGACCCTCCCCGTCTATGGACCAAGGGGAGAGGGCCGACGACGCCCTATATAAGGAGCCCATCTCCTACCTCGAAGAAAACGGATCCTAGAGATATTAGACGCTAGACTTTCATCCACCATTGTAACCTCGCGAGGCAAGTGAGCAATACAACTAAGCAGGAGTAGGGGCTTTACCTCCTCACGAGGGTCCCGAACCTGGATAAAAAACCCCGGTGTCAACTCATCCACTCCGCCGCCATAGCCATTGCCCGACTCCTTCAGACTCGCATGTTCAGCCCCCTCTCGAACCAAGGGATCATTCGACCCTAGTTACTTCATGGGACAAATTTCCGACAGTAAATAGTGCAACACTCTTGGAATGGTTAATAAAATTGACAACAGATGGGATGTTCTTCCGCCTTCTCATTCGGTAAGCGACAAGGAGGACAAGCGATATTTACTTATGTGGCTTATATAACGGTTGGTTTCTAATTAATGAGCACCCGTATATATTTGGATATGCAGATGTTGTAGCATGTTTTTATAGAACTGTTTAGCTATTTGTCTTTCACGGCAATTGCATCACCCCTGGTTATTCCCTTTAGATGCATAAAGACTTGCTAAGTGCCCTAGGGTCTCACACCATAAACATTGATTAAGTTTTCAGGTACATCTATATGGAGGCTACTACGTCGATGAGGCCGATGATGGAGGCACCGACCCTCTTGTGTAAAGATTCTGGGATGGAGATCTCTGAGATCTGTGGGCGGGAATGTGCTTATTTCTGTGGCATCTTATGCCGATTTGACTTTTAATCCGTACTCAGATCTATGTTTCCGCTTCTTCTTGATGATTTGTTGAGTGGTGTATGAGGATATAATCCTAAAATATTATTACTACTATCTATATAATTTGGATCTTGCCATAATGGCATTGCAATATATTTCCATTCCTTTTAGATGGAATTGCTCGGATGTACTCTTGTATGTCACTGGCGTACATACTCATTTGTGTATGTTAGACTCACAGCCATCCGGTCACGTTTCTCGCATTCGAAGCTATAACCACGAATACTGGGGTGGATGGTTGGCCGATACCATGCCCTGCCATTGCAGCCTGCTTGTGGGAGGCCTCGTGGACTCCACGGTAGTACGTCCTCCCCCGATTCGGGTTTATACCAGCTTGTTATTTAGAAACGTGAGGTCTGGGGCTTACATAAGAGCACACCACCTAAGCCGGTTTTCTTTGCGGCTCTAAGATACGCAACCTCAGATGGTGCAAAAAAGAAAATGCCTCTAACATGTATGAGCTCGATACGACTAGTAGTGCTGACCTCTTGTAAGAACTCATGGACCTCAAATGACCTATACTAGGCACCATATCCAATAGTCAGGCGACCTGAGTCGACTATTGTTATGAGCAGCCTCCATAAGTTTCAAACCTGAGACGTCTCAATGTTTCGTTCGTCTCTAATAAATTTCCACTTTGAGACTGGTTACTATAGCAGCCGCCTCTACAATTTGAGTTGGAGTTAACCTACAAACGCCTCTTAGAGTTTCCTAGGGGGAGTCGGACTTTTACCCAACAGTTTCTAGGTTCACTTTGCATCGATACGACATTTTTAAGTAACCGCCTCTAGTGATTCATACCTGTATTAGGCATCTTTCGGCTACTGTTTACCAGCGACCAAAATATCCGGCTGGTTTGGAATAATTTGGAATGCAACTGGAATACAAATATTATATTTATTGTCAAGAGAAGTCTCAAGAACCCTGACATATCTAATATGTCACACAAATCAATGTACACCACAGTACATACCACAAATCAATGTAAACACTAGCATTGATATAGCTAGCAAGGCATGGCAAGTATTACAGTTCAAGAACCCTGGCATTAATCGACTATAGTATAACAATGTTTGGCATACTTTCTCTCACAAGGATTCAACGTGGAACTCTCCATCTCCTTTCAACACTTGTTGAGAAAGAAATTCAGCAAGCTCCACGAGGATCATTTTTAGCTTGGCCATCAATATACCATCTCTTCAATTTGCGGACACTATGTAAATTAAATCATGATCAAAACTGGTTCCAATAAGAAGAATATTTCAATAAAAAGAGGATGTTTGCATACCAGTTTTTCTGGTCTAGGAATAATGAGGTTCGCCAGCATTATGCTCATATGTTGGAAAACATAGTAGCCGCAAAGATGCATCGATAGAGGCTGCTAGTGGCACTGAAAAGAGCATATGTGAAAATGACCATATTACCAGACAATATATTTAACATGCACACATATATATGTACAAGTGCTGGTAGAAACTAACCAGTTGACCCATGTGATGGGTTAGCTCTTTGTAGTTCTTCCTTGCATTTCCTTCTTTCAAACAAACTACTTTAAATGATCTAAAAGTAGGAAGACAAAAAAATATATCATTACGAAACCAGGATGTATATCACTTTTATTATGCAGATGAAAGTATTTAAATCACCTGTTAATAAGCCTCCGTACATTATTACGATGAGAATCGAGATAATGGACATGACAATCCAAAAGTGAAATAACAATAAGAATCCAGTGCAAACTAAAAGTTGAACCAATTATTAGTTGGGTGAAACCACTCAAATTCGTAAACAAGGATGTGGTAGTAATTAAGCTAGCTTACTCTTTATTAAAAGGCCATAGAATTAGTTCCTGATCTTTGCTCTTCTCCAACATGTTGATGATGTAATCCTCGACGTTCTTTTCATTAATGTCCACGGACACTTGCAAAGAAATGGCGGGGTCGATGAACAATATTTTATGCTTATAGGTCCTGTCTCTCATAAATAATAACCTACATACAAACACACACATATATGAATAAATTTAAAACTATATAGATAGCTGGTAGTGAGAACCATGCATGCATGGATATATACTGATGCATTGATTGTTAAATACTCACAATTGCACGCATCTCATTATGTAGATGTCAAAGCTATCCATATTCATAGCTAGGTACAAGTCCTTCCACCTCACAAGGAAATTGGAAGCATCACAGCTGTCATGATGGTGAAAGGTTTCATCAAGTAAGCGACTGAATATTCCAATTTCTTGCATGCTCTCTGGCTTCTTTAAATTATCCACATAGTTCTTGTGCAACAATGTAATGTCTTTTCCAAGCTCATCCTCAATATTACTAACATCACCTTTTATTAGTTTTCCCCCAGGATTATAAAACGTCTCGTGTATTTGGGCCTCCCCCACCTTACTAACAGAATGAATGCATATGCTCGATGTCCATTTGACTAAGGTCCGCATCAGCAAGATTAGCCAACGACTACTGCTTGGTCTTCGTATTTTTTATAGCAGTCCTGCCATTATTTTTGGCCTTGCCCGTGGTAGCTTTCGTTTTCACAGGATCTCGAGGATTCCCTGTGGGCTTGGAAAGCGCATTTGAGCGCGTGATCCTAGCTGGAGCTAGTGGCACCCCATTGGCGGCCAAAATAGGTGTGGTGTCTTTAGCATTGGGCACAATACTAGGGTTTTTTATGGCAGCTTTAGGCAGTAGTTTCTCTGCTATCTTCGAGGCTGAAGGGGAACTTGTGACAGCAACGCCTTATTCGTTGGAGTAATTGGCATGTCAACCCTGGTCTTGGTGGCCACACTGGTGGGGGCTGCCTCTTTAGTTTCTTTAGCCTTGGGAACACTAGAGGGGGTATCATTAGTGGCCTGTACTGTCTGTGATATAATATCTTGGGGAGCGGCATATTCTGGTGGGGCGGCATATTTGGATGGGGCATATTCTGGGGGCCAGGCAATGACGTATTGGGGGGCAACTTCTTTTCTGGGGGTGGCGCTTCTTGTGAGGAGTGCGTCGTATTTGTTGGAGTTGGCACAATGACATTGATTAGGGTCTTGTCATGCACACTCGCGGGTGGGGTACCGATTGCTTCGGTTTCTAAATGATCATCATCAGCCTGAAAAACCGGTGCTTCCTTGATGTTGGGAGTCAGTGTTGTCGGTGAGAGGTGTGTCGAGGCCAGGATAGCTGGCTTTTGAAGAAGGATATCTTTCTTTTGCCACTGTATGAAGGTGCCCTTTGCCTCAATCAGAGTCATGATTTCTTTGTTGGTAGGGACCGGCAAAACGATCTCATTGCACCCCTGTTGGATATCATCAATGTTGACCCTAGCAAAACCATTGCAAAGAGGACAGTTGTGTACCATCTACGCTTTGGTTGGTGGATGCACTAGCACCCAGGTAGCTGGCTCGAGTCGATCCGAGCTGACTTTCCTCGCTAGTAGCTAGCAAACGGTGGCTACCTACAAAAAGGATTAGGCCAACTAGCATGCCATATGACAATGCATAATTTATTTGATGTAATACATGCTTTGCATTATCAATGGGTTTAATTACCTCTACGTCAGCATCCGTACTAGCATTCGTACTAGAACCGATGACGAGTTGGGAAGAAGCAGAATTGCAAGGAACTGGAGGAGGCTGCGGGACAAGCAACGGTGGAAGGGATGACCCATCAACTCCAATTCCATTCTTAGCTCTACAAGTATTTCAGCTTTCATTTTTTCTCGCATCTCTTTTTCATAAAGCTCCTTCTTAGCTTTTTTGCAAGCACACTTGTCCTCCAACTTTCAATCGTGTCGTGTTTTCCACGGGGCAATGGAACTTACGCTCCTCGTGTGACCATGGTGCTCTGGGACCAACACCCCTACGAGGACATCTCCCTTGAAGATACCTACTTCCTTCTCAGCATCCTTCTTCGCCTATAAATCAAATTAATGAAGACTTTATACCAAAGGATAAATTTGTTAATGAAATAATCATCAATTCTAGCTAACATGTGAAGCCTCACGAATTTTCCATATGATTCGATGTCCTCAGTCCTAACTAAAGTTGGCACACCGCCCTTTTTTTGTCACATTTAGCCCTTGCTCTAGTCTAGTCTCTTGCTCTCGCATCTCATCTCCAAATGGTTTCGCCAGTCCGGCTGCCTCTGCCTCTAAATCCTGTTGTTCCCATTTACGGGCCATGCCTGCATACCCAGCGGTCCCCATTCTGTGGTGGTTCTTGAATAACAGGGCGTGCTCTCTCGCTTTTATACTCTTGTTTTCAAACTCCGCAGAATTTTTCTACGCCACAAACTCATCCCAAGCCTCTTGGGTGATCTGTGGGTACAGATCAAGTGGACTATTGTTTGTATCCACAAACTCTGTCATGAGCCTGGACTTCCATTGCTTCTAGTCCTTGCATGCGAGCATTAAAGACGCTCGCTCAATATGCGGAAAGACCTTTGGTCATGTGGTGAAATACTGGAGAACCTCTGTCTTGACTGAATTACAAGCGATCTTCGATAAGTTCCTCCAATCCGTAATGGTTATGGGCACTTGTTCTCGTGCCACAACCCCACAAAGCCTCGAGAACTTTTTTTTTGCATTATCCGGCTTTAACGAAACACCATTTTTTTGGGTAGATGTGTGTCATAGAGAACTTACACTCCAGTCTACTTGATTTTGCACGGTTGTCACCTTTTTGTTTTCCCCCTTCTAGTTCATGTATATATCGACGGCAGTGGGTCATAGACACTCCTGCTTATGTAGAAATTCAATATAGATATGAGATAACACACAAAATAATAGTATACTAACTAAAAATGCACTTCATTGCGTAAGTATTAGATTAGGCACTCTTAGTATTTGGGGATAAACCATTTTCTTCTACTGAACTGTAACAAGACAATGTACTTACAATTAATAATGTGTAAAAACTTAAAATATATTCTATTTTTAAAGGAAAAGGTCCTGAAGATAACTAAAACCAAAATTTGGAAAGACTCTCACCGTGTTAGACATGACGGTGACTCTAGCCCTTCGTGGATGTCCTCGGTATCGTCAGCGGCAGCTTCCGCTAAGCGGTGAGAAAGCCGGAGCGGCGGGGGCACCGGGGAGCCCGACATCGGACTGGAGCAAGGCAGAGAGATGGAGCAGCACGTGCACAGTCGCATTGAGAAGCCCCGCCAGAGGTGGTGGAGAAGGGGGTAGAATGGCCGGTGTTGGATCCGCTATATCTGTGCGCATGATAGAGTGGCCTGCAGTGGGAAGGAAGGGTGGGGATGACGGCGGCAGGGAGGAGTAACAACAGAACGAAGGCGGCGGGGAGGAGCAACAGGGGAAGGGCAGCGGCAGCGAGGGTTTGAACACTGCGGGTCGGGCCGATCGGACAGGGAATGAGGGAAAAATGCCCTGTCCCCCATTTTGCCCAAACTTTTGATTTTGTTGTCACCGCTTCAAAATATTTGGATCCAGGTCCTCATAGTCTATCAAAATATCTAACCGTCTCTAAAAGGCAGCTCCGCCTGTTGTGAAAGAGCAAAGTTCGAACACCCCCGATTTCTTGCGACACTTTGGGTTAGGAAAAAGTCTAAAACTTGCAAATTATTCGAAATTAAAAGGTAATAAAAGTTGAATATGTGATTAGTATCATGAAATGAATTCCTATACTAAAAAATAAGTTGATACGCTGAAGAAAGTTCGCGACATAGTACAAACTTTGCAGTTCACCCTAGTTGGTGTGATAGTTGTGCTATTGATGTACTCATTACAAAGCAACATTGGTGCAAGTGTTATAGAATTGAATAATATTTTTACCACACAATCTAGGTACCATAAAATAAACAAATGACAAGTTTCATAATTATCTGAGTATTTTTAGACTTTATTAAAAATAGAAATGAACAATTGGCTAGTTTCATGAACAAATAGGATTTTTTTATATTCTAAAAAATCATATTTCCAACATTACGTGGTATATTAAGTTATATGATTACAATTCCCAAATCTATACAAATATTTATTGAAATATACTAGTAAAACTAAATTCGGGCCTCTGGATTTATCCAGACAATCCGGATTGGAACCAACTCCAGATTTATCTCGTGCGTTGGATCTCCCTTGGGCGGTCATCACTCACTGCCTACAATTTCTTTAGGGAACAGATCTGTTAATATTTCCTATCTCGCCGCCACTTCTAGTCAAACTCTATCCCACCGGCTGCTACCACTTAAACCCTATCCCGCCGGCCACTGCCACTCAAACCCTATCCCAATGTCTTCGTCGCCTCTCGTGTGACCACAACGCCACCACAACCCCTCTCCTTGCTAGCCCATTCCTCCACCGCCCTCCTTTCCCACCCACGCCTCCTTGCCGCTACCTTATCAGAAGCACGGTCGCAATCTCATCGAACGGAGATGTCGTTGGACGAATCAGGTACAAACTTCTCTGATCGATTTCTTGAAATCCCTCTCGTAGTACCAGTATATTTTGTGATGAAATCTCTCATAGTGCTAGTAGATCCCATAATGTTTCAGTGCAGGATTCAATTTCAAGTTAGCTGTTTATTACGATTCAGTTTCATCAGAGTTAGGACAGTCAGTTATTGCATCTTAATATATTTATCCAACTCACACTTGAATAAAGTATACATAATAGATCTGTTCATATTTCCAACGGTTCATATTTCCTATAATTTTTATCTTATATGATAGGTTCAAGTGAGCATGAGGTTACGAAGAAGAAAGGGAAAATACATGAGGTTGTGAAGAAGAAAGGGAATAGGCACATGGTTGCGACAACTGGGGTGAATAGGAGGACAAATCCTAAAATAACTACTGCGAAGAGAGATTCAACTGATATGGTAGACAACTCATCAAACCCCTCCGCAAAGAAGGTGATAATCATAGCTCCCAAACTAGCATTGCCTAAAAAAAGGAGAAGCTTGATGAAATTGCCGAAGCGCCAGTACGAAGCGCTTCGTTGGGATGAAAATCAGTATGAGGCTAAGAGAGATAAAGGTACCGACAAAAGTTCTTTCAGATGATTCTCTTACTTAATACTAAGGTTGATCCTCAAAGGGCAATCGACTTTGAGCACATCAAGAAAAACAAGGAAAGATTTGTCAACATATTTGAAGCATGTGACCGCCTAGTGAAAGGGCATGTATGCCCCCATGTGTGGTTTTGGTAATTAATGACAATTCCTATGGACTAATGTGCAAATTGAGTTTCACTTGTAGGATTGTCCATTTGCATCGCTTGGACCATGTGTTGGTTTCAAGGATAAAAAAGAAGAAGCATTGTCCAAGGGCTTTGTGCCTATAGGAATCAAGTAGAAGTAGAAGATCAAGTATGTCTTGAAGAAGAAGAAGGTGGAGTTCCTCATGGCTATCTTCAAGACATCGTCAAGAATTGAAGTGCAAGCTCAAGATGCGTCCTCTCTAGAAGATCTCATGCTTTAAGCTTGCCATCCTCGGCAATCATGGAATGATGAAGACAAGTTCGAAGAAGAGGCTTCCCCATGGAGTATGGAGAGCATGTCTCAAGACTTCATCAAGCAAGTGCAATCAAGAAAGGTGTTCCATCTTGAAGGTGACAAGATCGTCTACATCAAGCTCAAGTGGGATGCTCAAGGCAAAGGTATGATCTTGATAGGGTTTCTAATTTACCGGTCTCTTGTAGTGTTGGGAGACCGGGTTTAGGATACATAGCCGTACTATCAAGAGGGGCTCTCGAGTGGGTGACTCGTTCATATCTGTCGAAGAGAGCTCAAACCTCTGCATACATAGCATCATCTTTCTTGGTTGTTGTTTGGTTCTTGTCCATATTAGGATCTAGAGCTTGTGGTTATCTTCATAACAATCTCTAGTTTGTCAAAAACGGATTTTCCTTGCATATCTTATTGTGTTTTTGATCTTGCGGGTTTTTCCGGCTCCACACCTTGGGAGGTATCTCACATATATATTCATGGTATTTTCTCATTGGTGATACCCAATATTTCACCTTTTGTTGGATTCTACTCTTTATTATCTTTCCAACAAAATTGGTTTCATCCCAATTAGAATTTCCAAGCTAAACTTCTTGCGTTTTGGGTTCTGGAGTTTTTACCGGTTTGTCTCTTCTGAGAGGTCATATCTTTCTCCATTTTATTTTTATCCTCTCTTGTTGTACTATGATGTTTCTTTGCATAATATTGTAGAGATTTTTGTTCTCTTCAAAACAAGCCCAAGATCATCGAAATCGGAGTCCGAAGTCAAAAGTTATTGAAGTTTTCGTGCAATGCTGTCCAACGTTTTTGCTTGAGCGGTAGTACCGGCCCAAGTTCCGGTCAAAGTTCCGGTAAATCACGTTTTTCTTCTGTATCTTGTGTTTTTATTTAGAGGTAGTACCGGTGGGGCACCGGTAGTTCCGGTGGGGCGCGAATCTGGCCCAAACGGGCAGATTTCTCTTGCCCTATTTATGGGCCCCCTCTTCCCAAAAGTTTCCCCAACTTTGGAGGTCATTTTTGCTAGCTCTTCTACTCTCTCCTCCATCGTTGACCTTCAAAAGCTTGCCCTCTTCCCTTCTCCCTCCCATGATTCTTGCATCTATTTGAGGGATTTGAGAGAGGAGATCTATATCTACAATCTCCACCAAACCAAATCCCTTCTTTGTGAAGGAATCCTTGGGATCTAGATCTTGGAGAGTTTCGTGTTCTCCTCTTGTGTTCTTCCTCCCTTATTCCTCCAATATCTTTTGTAGCTTTGGTGGAATTTGAGAGTGAAGGACTTGCCACTTGCATTTGGTGCAAAGGTTTGAGTTCTCCTCGGAGATTCGGCGAGTTCAAGCCCTTGGGCTTGTTTCTCTTGGGTTCTTGGAACCCTAGACGGTTGTGGTGTTGGATTGTTGACCTCTTGTGGTCTTGTAGCCTTTTTGGCCTTGTTACCTTTTGTGGCTTTGACTTTGTGGCATTGTTGTTGGGAGGCTCCAATTGAGTTGTGGAGATTGCCCCAACCTTGTACGGGTTCGGTGACCGCCCTCAAGTGTCCCATAGTGGAACGTGAGTAGGCCTTTGTGGCGAGCTCACAGGAGAATAGGGCGAGCCTTTTGTGGCGTCGGTAGGTTGCATGCCTTCGCATCTTGGGGTGAGGCCTTGTGGCGTTGGGTGAGCATCGAGCCACCACACCTCGAGGTGAGCCACTTGTGGCGTTCGAAGTACATTGCGCCCCGCACCTCTCCAACAGAGACGTAGCTTCTGTGGAAGTGAACTTCGAGAAACAAATCATCGTCTCCGCGTCCATAGATTATCTCTCAACCGAGCCCTCTACTTATTCAATTTACATTGTGATAGCCTTTGTTCTTGAAGTACTATATCTTGCTATCACCTTGTTGCTTGTCTTGCTTAGCATAGGTTGTTGGTGCACTTAGTGAAACTAGTGGATATAGGTTTTGGCTTGATAAATTAAACGTTAAGTTTTATTCCGCATTTATTAGAGCCTAGACCGTACTAATTTTAAAACGCCTATTCACCCCCCTCTAGGCGACGTCCATTTCCCTTTCAATTGGTATCAGAGCAAGGTCTCTCGCTTCTTAGGCTTCACCGCCTCGAGAGTAAGGATGTCTCCTAGGGTTTTAGTGCACTCTCAAACATTTACTTTTGATGGCACAAATTATGATGTTTGGCGCATTCGCATGATTAGTCATTTCTGGGTCATTGACCCAAATATTGAGCGAATTCTAGATACGGGATTGTCTCCTCCTATGGATCCTCAAAATCTATCTTTGGAGGAGGAGACAAACTCTTATCTCGAAGCTCAAGCATCTAATGTGCTTGTTAATGTTGTGAGCTTTGTAGTTCTTTCCTCAATCATGCCTTTTTGAAATGCTCATGATATTTGGACCAAGCTTCAAGCAAGATATGATGTGTCCAAGATTGATGAGGATGATTGTGTTCCTCCACCTCCGGCCGTGATGAGTTCTCATCTTCCTCCACTTCACCTACATGTGAGTTGTCACAAGGTAATGACATGGTGAGTGGTGGTAGAACTTGCAATGTGGATAGTGAGCTTGTCATTGATGATTTTTCATATCTATCTCATTGAAATGTTGTATCTTTGGGCATGGACACATGTAGGACCATATGTGATTTACATCCTAGTTGTGATTTCCCTTGCATATCATGTAGAAATGGATTGAATATATCTCATGATGATATGCTTGATTTGCCTTGTTGCCATGAAAAATGTGCTTCTATTTCCTCTAGTACTTGTGTTTCTAACCATGTAGAGGAAATCGAAGAATGTGTGGGCCAAGGCAAGGTGGCTATTGGAGCTTCAAGTGTTCCCCCATCATCACCTTCTTCCAACATTCACTTATGCCTCATGGCTAAGGATTCAAAGGTAAATTCTCCTTTGGACCCCAACGCACCTCTTGATGATGTGAATGTTGACTTAGATGAAGTAGATGATGATGTTGCTTCTCTAAAAGAGAAGGGGGAGCTAGTCCTTCGTGCTCTACACAAAAATGAAAATGCTTGCTCTACTTTCATTGAAATATTGAACTTAGCCATTGAAAGTAAGCAACTAATTTATGAGCATGAGTACACAATTGACAAAATGAGTAGTCTTGTGCGTGAGTATGCTAATGACATTGAAAACCTAAATGAAGATCTAGAAGAGGAACAAACCACCAAGGAATCTCTTGAGGAGACCTTTGATCTAGAGCTATCTAGAGTGAAGAAATCTCATGATAGAGAATTTGAGGTGGCAAGTGCCCTCCAAATTAATAATGATGAGCTTGAAGTTGCTTATGCAAATCTCCTTGAGGATTTTGAGCACCTCAACAATGACTCTAGGGTCATCAAGGGGGAGCTCATCAAACTCACCGAGTCACATGAGCAACTTAAAGCCTCATACTCTAAAGAGCTTTCCAAGTTGCCCTCACCTCTTACTACTATTGATGATGCTTTTGCTACTAACTCTATCTCTTGTGAATCATCTATTGTGAAGTAGAATGTTGAGCTACATGCTCAACTTGCTTTGCTAACTAGCAACTATGGGAAATTGGAAGAGAGTCATGCTAAGCTCTCAAGCTCGCATGAGGATCTTCTAGTTTCCCATGGTAGTCTAAAGTTGGCTCATGAGGCTATTTTGTCAAAGGTAACATCAAGTATGTCTCATGTGGACATTAGCACTATATCTACTCCTAGTATCATATTGCCATGTGCCAGTCCTTGTAATTCATCCACTCATGCTATTTCTATATCTTGTGATGAATTGCATCCCTTGCCTTGTTGCTCTAACAACGTAGCATCTACTTCCTCTAGTATTATTGTTGATACTAACCGTGTAGAGGAAAACAAGAAGCTCAAGGCTCAAGTCAATTCTTTGAAGAATGACTTGAAAAAGTGTCATGAAGGGAAGACCACACTCAAGAACATCTTGGGTGTGCGAAGATCCCCAAATGACAAGAGTGGGCTTGGATATAACTCCAACATCAAGAACAAGCCCACCAACTTGTTGAAGCACAAGGGCAACAAGAAGAATGGCCAAGGTCAAGTGAAGAATCCGGCCAACATTGTGTGCTTCAAGTGCAAGGAAGAAGGCCATCATGTGAGATGTTGCCCATTGAAGAAGAAGCAACAAGGGCAGCGGCCTCAAGCTCCACGTCAAGCTCCACCTCAAGCTAGAAGCGGGCCCCTTCCCAAGACTCAAGCTCTTCCTGAAGGGGTGGCATCTTCTAAGAAGAAAGATAGCAAGAGAATAACTTGCTACATTTGCCGCGAGAAGGGGCACCTTTCTTCCTCATGCACCATGGGTAACTCCTCATCCAAGTCTATCTTGATATATGATGCATATTCTCTTGGTAAGGATGAGGTGGGCAATGTGTTTGCCAAATATGTTGGTGCCCAAAGTGGTGTAAAGAAAAGAACCATTTGGGTGGCCAAGCCTATTGTGACTAACCTCTTAGGACCCAACTTAGTTGGGGACCAACAAGCTAAAACTTGATCAATAGGTGTTGGTTGAAGGGAATTGGAGGCTTGGCTACATTATGAAGAATTGATGGATCTTCATCATTTATTTTTGTCAAGTCCAGCCAATTGGATTATATTGCCTCTATCTCATATCCAATGTTCCTCCTTGCGGTAACATGTGCTCAACTCTTTACATTGAAAGTTACTTGCTCCCTTGTGCATGTGTTGCTTTTGTACCATTATATGCGTTTGTATATGTTGTGCTTCTCTCATACTTATATTGAGTCGTCAAGTATATTTGTGTATGTTGGTTGGCACATCATGTATTTGTGTTCTTGTGTTTGAGCCTTTGTTGAATTCTTTGGTATCTTTTTGGGCTCTTTCGAGAAATTAATGGACTATCCCATTTTGGGGGAGTATTATGCTTAGGCATTCCACAATCCTAAAATGTGTGTACATGAGGAATACCACTTAGTGTTGACATTACATGTTTATCTTGTCTCTATGTGGTATGTCATTCTCATGAAGAATTAGAATTCCATAATGTCCATTAATCCTCTCCATTTTGATGTTTTTACCTCGTGTTCAGTTTTCTTGTTTTATCACATTATGGGGGAGTCATATGCTTTGTGCATATTACAAACCTAGAAAATGTGGACATTTGAGGTAGTGTCACTTAGAATTGATATTGATATGTATCTAACTCCTAAGTGGCACATTTAGCTCAAACAAGTTCCAACTACTTTGGATTGATTTTATTGCTCATCTTTTGGATCTTGTTTGTGAGAGTTTTTCTTGATATGTGTTTCCTCATATTTGGACCTCCATATCCTCCTTGGAAACCATTCGCCTC
Source organism: Avena sativa (assembly GCA_916181665.1). NCBI lineage: Eukaryota > Viridiplantae > Streptophyta > Magnoliopsida > Poales > Poaceae > Avena > Avena sativa. Next base: position 353,340,395 of record OV702289.1, on the reverse strand, counting down.
AAGTTACTTTAATCTTTGACGATTGTGTGACTATTTGGAGCTATCAAGAATCTCTCTCGAAGCATCAAGCATAATTTTAATATCGTGTTACATGCTTATTTGTGTGAATATGATCATGATTTCCTGGCAAACTACCTCGGAAAAATTTCCCTATAACTATTGTCATTGGAAAATACTCCACATGTGGTAGAATTTGTTGATCATATTCACTTTGGCCTTTGCTTTTCTTTGTCCCATCTTTGGCCATGAGATTGGTTCCTTTTACTCCCATGTCTTCCTTGCCTCTTGTGGATCTTTTAGTTTATTAGTATTCGCTTGTGTTTTATTTAATGTAGGTAGTAGTGATGATCTCATTTGTGTGCATTTTGCATTCAAAAGCAAAATTCTATATAATGCACCATTTTTGGGGGAGCTTTCCTATATTATCTAGAACACTCCTTTTATGCTTCTTATTTTGTTCCATATAGTGTTTCTTGTGCTTGGAAGCTTGATCTTTTCTCTTAGTACTTTGTGCCATCATGAAAAGTGTAGAGAGTGTGGGTTTGTGTGTTGGAACCTTGCTCTATTTTGGGAGTTGGTTTTGTCTCATCCTCTTTACTTGTGTGATCTTTTAGGATGAGATAAATCCTTGAGCATTGTGTGTTTTGTGCATCTTTCGCTCTTTGGCTTTTGCCTTGTTCATTTGTTGAATTTGTGTCCTTTAGTGTGTTGATTTGGCTCTTTGATACAATTTGGACACCTTTGTCATGTCACACTCTTGTGTGCTACTTCTTGGTTTACTTGGTGTTTTAGTTCAAATTGTATCTCCTTTTTGGTTCTTGAAAGTCTAGTGCATGCATATTTACTTCTTGTATATAGTATGGCATGCTTTCTTTCTATGATCCAATGTATAGGGGAAACTCCACCAAATCCTATTGGCTAAGATGTGCATGAAATTCAATTTCATATTAATATGCACATATTTATGTGGAGCTTCTCCTATATATTGTAGTTGCACTAACTACTTTGGACCCAATTTGTTTGGGAACCTAGTGTACTTAATTGTGTTTTAGGTACATTGGAGATATATTGGGTGTTTGTATCTTGAACAAGGGAGAAGTGATGTTTTCATGTCAATTGGACGCAAGCTAGGATGATCAACAAATTCTTAGCCTCTACATCCTACCAATTATATCTCGGCAACAAGTATCTCTCTCATGCATACATATCTTGCTTCCAACCTTTTGTAGGTTGCTTGTTGGCATGAGTTTGTGTTTTTGCATATTGTGTTTCTTCTGTTGGTTTTTAGGAGATCTCTCTATTGCAAATGTGACTATGTTGAGAGGAGTGCATATAATGGGTACTATACAAAATCATGCTCATGATTCACTTATCCCAAATATGTCATTCTAGCAATTATATTGCCTATCCTTTCCTCAATTCTCTCTCATGTGCAATAGTGAGTATTTTGCAAAGTAGATTTCTATTTGTAATACTTGTTGCCTTTCTCCATATATTCCAACTATTCCCTTTCTCCCTTGGTAATAGTTGTAATGTATGTAGTGTGTCGGTGTTTGAAGCTCATTGATGTACAATAAGATATATTTGAGCCCTTGGCCATGCTTTCAAGGAAAAATCCTATTTGTACATTATATGACTTCATTTTGTTGTTCATGTGCTTTCTTGTGTATCTATTTTGTGTGTGCATGTTTCTTTGTGGGCATATGTCTTTGTGATATTTTCACCTAGAAACTTATACACACAAGAGAATATAAATCTTTGGTTGTTTGTGTTTTCCTTGGAGACCACCCTTTATTTCTTGTTGATTCTTCGGTGGCTTCCAAATTATTTTTCCTATGAGTGCTTGTGCCTTTTGTTTGCATCTCCGGGCACTCATGATTTGATTTCTCTTGTCGTGTATTGTTAAATGAGTTTGTAGGAGTGAGGATTCCATGATTGTGCACCTTGTTTCCAAATACAATTATTATAATTGGTGCATAATCCTTGGGTAGCTTCTTCAACTCATTTAAGAATGCTCATTTGCCTTCGTTCTCATCTTTTATGTATTATATGTTTATGGGGGAGTGAGGATTCCATATTTGTGCATTATGTATTCAAATCAATGGTTATAATTTGTGCACAAAATTTGGGGAGCTTCCCTATTACATCTAAACACTTATTTGTTCGTATCATTATGTCTTGTGTTTTTCTTTTGGTATCAATTGATGGTGTCAATTGGTATTTTTGGATCTTTTGTTTGCTTGCGTCATTTGTTGAAGCCTCTTTCGTTTTCTTTTATTTTTTTGCAATCTTTGGGTCCTCAATATAGTTTTACTTCCTTCCAAGGATCCATCATTGGATATGTGCATATGCACACCTTTGGAGGAATTCTCACTATATTGGTCGTCTAGAACTTTTCACCCATTTTGGCAATCGATGCCAATGGGGGAGAAGTTTTAGAGGGTTCAAGGGAAGTTGGTTTATGCTTTGAGTTGGTTCTTAAGCATTAGCCTTGCATGCTCCTGCATCTTTGTTGTTGCTTTGCATGTTTAATATATAGAGGAAACTCAACCACCCGTAATGGTTGACAATCTATGCAATGAAATTCAAGTTCATCACACATGCATAGATTGTGTGGGAGTTTGCTCTATATATTGTGGTTGTACCAACATCACATACTTGTGTAGTATTTGATGTTGCGGCATCCATTTTGGTCATTAAATTCCTTATTTAAACCCTCTCTAGGGGATTGTCATCAATTACAAAAATGCGGGAGATTGAAAGGGCATGTATGCCCCCATGTGTGGTTTTGGTAATTAATGACAATCCCTATGGACTAATGTGCAAATTGAGTTTCACTTGTAGGTTTGTCCATTTGCATCGCTTGGACCAAGTGTTGGTGTCAAGGATGAAAAAGAAGAAGCATTGTCCAAGGGCTTTGTGCCTATAGGAATCAAGTAGAAGTAGAAGATCATGTATGTCTTGAAGAAGAAGAACAAGATGGAGTTCCTCATGGCTATCTTCAAGACATCGTCAAGAATTGAAGTGCAAGCTCAAGATGCGTCCTCTCTAGAAGATCTCATGCTTGAAGCTTGCCATCCTCGGCAATCATGGAATGATGAAGACAACTTCGAAGAAGAGGCTTCCCCATGGAGTATGGGGGAGCATGTCTCAAGACTTCATCAAGCAAGTGCAAGCAAGTGCAATCAAGAAAGGTGTTCCATCTTGAAGGTGACAAGATCGTCTACATCAAGCTCAAGTGGGATGCTCAAGGCAAAGGTATGATCTTGATAGGGTTTCTACTTTACCGGTCTCTTGTAGTGTTGGGAGACCGGGTTTAGGATACATAGCCGTACTATCAAGAGGGGCTCTCGAGTGGGTGACTCGTTCGTATCTTTCGAAGAGAGCTCAAACCTCTGCATACATAGCATCATATTTCTTGGATGTTGTTTGGTTCTTGTCCATGTGAGGATCTAGAGCTTGGGGTTATCTTCATAACAATCTCTAGTTCGTCAAAAACGGATTTCCTTGCATATCTTATTGCGTTTTTGATCTTGTGGGTTTTTCCGGCTCCACACCTTGGGAGGTATCTCACATATATATTCATGGTATTTTCTCCCTTGGTGATACCCAATATTTCACCTTTTGTTGTATTCTACTCTTTATTATCTTTCCAACAAAATTGGTTTAATCCCAATTAGAGTTTCCAACCTCAACTTCTTGCGTTTTGGGTTCTAGAGTTTTTACCGGTTTGTCGCTTCTGAGAGGTCATATCTTTCTCCATTTTATTTTTATCCTCTCTTGTTGAACTATGATGTTTCTTTGCATAATATTGTAGAGATTTTTTTTCTCTTCAAAACAAGCCCAAGATCATCGAAATCGGAGTCCGGAGTCAAAAGTTATTAAAGTTTTCGTGCAATGTTGTCCAACGTTTTTGCTTGAGCGGTAGTACCGGCCCAAGTTCCGGCCAAAGTTCTGGTTAATCTCGTTTTTCTTATGTATCTTGTGTTTCTATTTAGAGGTAGTACCTGTGGGGCACCGGTAGTTCCGGTGGGGCACGAATCTAGCCCAAACAGGCAGATTTCTCTTGCCCTATTTAAGGGCCCCCTCTTCCCAAAAGTTTCCCCAACTTTGGAGGTCATTTTTGCTAGCTCTTCCACTCTCTCTCCTCCATGGTTGACCTTCAAAAGCTTGCCCTATTCCCTTCTCCCTCCCATGATTCTTGCATCTCTTTTAGGGATTTGAGAGAGGAGATCTAGATCTACAATCTCCACCAAACCAAATCCCTTCTTTGTGAAGGAATCCTTGGGATCTAGATCTTGGAGAGTTTTGTGTTCTCCTCTTGTGTTCTTCCTCCCTTATTCCCCCAATAGCTTTTGTAGCTTTGGTGGAATTTTAGAGTGAAGGACTTGCCTCTTGCATTTGGTGCATACGTTTGAGTTCTCCTCGGAGATTCGGCGAGTTCAAGCCCTTGGGCTTGTTTCTCTTGGGTTCTTGGAACCCTAGACGGTTGTGGTGTTGGATTGTTGACCTCTTGTGGTCTTGTAGCCTTTTGTGGCCTTGTTGCCTTTTGTGGATTTGTAGCGTTTGTGGCATTGTTGTTGGGAGCCTCCAATTGAGTTGTGGAGATTGCCCCAACCTTGTACGGGTTCGGTGACCGCCCTCAAGTGTCCCATAGTGGAATGTGAATAGGCCTTTGTGGCGAGCTCACGGGAGAATAGGGTGAGCCTTTTGTGGCGTCGGTAGGTTGCGTGCCTTCGCATCTTGGGGTGAGGCCTTGTGTGGTGTTGGGTGAGCATCGAGCCACCACACCTCGAGGTGAGCCACTTGTGGTGTTCGAAGTACATTGCGCCCCCGCACCTCTCCAACGGAGACGTAGCTTCTTTGGAAGTGAACTTCGGGAAACAAATCATTATCTCTGCGTCCATCGGTTATCTCTCAACCGAGCCCTTTACTTATGCAATTTACAGTGTGATAGCCTTCGTGCTTGAAGTAGTATATCTTGCTATCACCTTGTTGCTTGTCTTGCTTAGCATAGGTTGCTGGTGCACTTAGTGAAACTAGTGGATATAGGTTTTGGCTTGATAAATTAAATGTTAAGTTTTATTCCGCATTTATTAGAGCCTAGACCGTAATAATTTTAAAACGCCTATTCACCCCCCCCCTCTAGGCGACGTCCATTTCCCTTTCACCTAGGCTTAGTGAAGATCATGGAGTTCAGGTGTCACTACAACGAACAAGTGGTGATAAAATTCTATTGTATCCTCTTTCTTGAGAAGGATGATTCTAGGCATTTTCGGTGGATGACCGATGACAAAGAATACCATGCCCCACTTAGTGAATTTTCTGCAGCTCTTGGAATCAATATGGTTGATCCAGATGATACTAATTTCATTTGTCCCCATGATGATTTCACAAAGAATTCGAATGAACTAAATGGCTGCTATCATGCATCTTCCCATCCTGAGGGTAATGCTGTTATGCATGGGCAAATTGGTGGCCTCTTGCCCTTCTTTAATACATTGCACAAGGTTTTTCAGTGGACCTTTGAAATGGATCGTATGGGCACCTAGAGGGGGGGGGGTGAATAGGTGCTACACCAATTTTTAATACTTTTTCACTTTTAGGCTTAGCACAACGGGTAAATTCTCTAGATAAACTATTAGGTGGAATTTCCCTATATACAAACCTATCTACTAGCGAGTAAAGAGCGAGTGGAAGAGGAACGGGTAAACCAAAGTGAAGCACGCGGAGACACAGGATTTGTTTGACCGCAGTTCCTTCCTTGTTAAGGGAAGTACGCCTGCATTGGAGGGGTGGGCGGTACTAAGACCACCACGCCACAATAGGCCTCACCTGTTCTCCAATGGATCTCACCACCAAAGGCCTGATCCACCTTTCCACTATAGGTACCCTTCGAGGCGGGCACCGGCGCCTTTACACAACTAGCGGGGCAACAACTCCAAAACAACTTGGAGGCTCCCGAAATGACAACAAGCTGCCACCAGAACAAAGTTATCAAATACAATGAACAAGATCTATGTATTGACAAGAATACAAGATCAGGGATTTCTCCAAATGAATGGAGAGGAGTTGAAGTGCTTGATTCGTGATGATGATGATGAACTTCTCCTCCTTAAATTACCCCAAAGGTCAAGACCTTCGGGTGGTTGAAGTGGGAGATCAAGAATGAGACCTCTTGCATAATGTCTGGACAATTTCGAATGAATAAAGAGTTCTGAACGTTGGGGAAGAAAGGGTATTTATACCCCCTTCAGAAACCATCTGTTGGACACTTTGGGGGCCGGATTATCTGCCCAAGTGATGGCCGGATTATCCGGCCTAGGGAAAACACCGCCCCAGACTCGGAATATCCGGCAGATAATCCGCCCCCTATCTGAGCATCGCGCCGAGCTTGCCCTTGATTAACTTCTGGGGGCCGGATTATCTGGTCCTATGTGAAGGCTGGATTATCCGGCCTGGGGAGGAAAAATCGCCCCAGTTCGGATTTTTCGGGAGAAAATCTTACCAGATACCGAGCGACGCGCCTTGGCTCCCTTGGCTCAAAAACTGGGGGCCGGATTATCTGGCCCATGCGACAGCCGGATTATCCGGCCTGGGGAAGAAAAACCGCCCCAGTTCGGATTTTCCGGGAGAAAATCCGATCGGGTACTAAGCGACGCGCCTTGGCTCCCTTTGAGCAATGAGGTAGGCCGGATTATCCGGCCCTTGGTGGGGCTGATAATCCGGCCCCCTCAAAGCTTCCTGCACACTTAGCGCACATGAATAGTCTCCACAGTATTGTTATCTAACACGCAAAACATAGGAAAACATGAAATGTTCTTTCAATCTCCCCCTTTTTGGTGTTAGATGACAATACCAGGATTTGCAGGAGAAAGTCACAAGACAAACAGTAATAACCATGAAAGAGACTCCCCCTCAATGTGTGCATAATAGAATTTTGCATTGGAATACAAATGCACACAAATAGGTGAATCTATTCCATAGACATGTGAGCAACATACACATATCACCGAGGTAGAGGGAAGGCATCCTTGACATAAGCCACAATTATTACCGGATAAACAATATGAGCGTCTTCCGTGATAAGAACCTCCAGCAATATGATATGAATATATAGCTCCGTACGCATAATCCATGAGATGAAACCCATAGGCATAATAATCTAGACAACCACATAGAGTCTCAACCAACCACAAACCACAAATTTAAAGTTCAACGCTAAATGTGCACAAGCAATAAAACGACGAATAGAAAAATGCAAGTGCTTATGCCCGACCCATGCAAATCCACGGACACCCTAATAGAACTACTTCTCCCCCTTTGACATCAAGACACCAAAAAGGGAGAAGAGCGATGCTAGCGCCCCATAGGATCACTCGTAGTCCTCATCCTCTTCCTCGTCTTCATTCTCATCCTCATCCTCATCTTCAAGCTCCTTAGTGTCACCTTCCTCATCCTCATCATTAGCAGCAGGCGCATAGGGGAACAAGTGATGCTCCAGCTCACCATAGTTCAACCCGGAGGAAGAGTTCCACCGAGCATATGGAGTGGGAGGTGTAGGAGCGGAGGATCACCCGAAGCACCGGACACATGGTGGAGAATGAGCTGCTGGGAGTGAGCCAACTCATGGCGCTGCTTGTATGCCTCGTACTGACCCTTGCGCGTGTCCACTCCCATGCACAGAATGTTACGCTGGAACCAGTTCAGCTATTTGATATCATGGGCAACGGGAGGCACTGGGGGCCTGCGAGCATCCACTGGAGGCCATCGAGCATCCCTCATGAGGCCCTCGGGAGCAGAGGAGGGGTGAGAGGTCTTCCGAACCATGTTGTAGATCTTCTTGGCCTTATGCACCGAGTCAATGTGGAACTCCTCAGCGGGAAGCAGGTGCCTGATGAGCAACATAATGTAGGGTGCATAGGGAATGGACAGACGGTTGAACATAGCATCAGTCAACTCATGGTAAATGAAGTCCATGACATCCATCCTGTACTACACCGACTCATCCTCGCAAGAGGCAACCTCATGAGAAAATTGAAGTAGCTAAACAAGGTGACCACGGATGCTGTCATTGTTGCCCCCACTCGGAGTAATGGAGTCACGGAAGAGACCCACTAAGGCAGCATAGATGGGAGCAAGGCCAGCCAGAGTGCCCACAATGCCATTGTCCACAGTGCAAGGAGAGAGAGCTGCATCTTTGTTGGGCTTCAGCTGGGTGATGATGCGATGGCCACTGGCTCTATCCCTGTTGCGGAAAGAGTATCCAAGAACCTCAACAAACACGTGAAAATCAGCAGTCATAGGCCTGTCATGAGTCATCCACTTCATAGTGGGACGCTCATCCCCACAAATAACCAAAGTGGAGAAGAACTGCTTCACCACCTCAGAGTCAAAGGAGCACCGGAGAGACATGAGATGGTGCAACCCCATCCTCTCAGCCACAAACATCGCATCCACAAGATGATCCTTCTCCAAAGCATCAGCAAGTACCAGTGGGTGCATAGGCCTAATGTTCATCCTAGCATACACATCTTCATAGATTCCCTTCTGTTCTGCACACTAAAAACGAGTATCCCCCAGCTCATCATCACGAGGCAGCTCAACAAACAAGTCACGGTGACGGATGGAGGAATAGGTGACCGCATCCAAAGTCCTGTAGTTGATCTTGGGCTCCTTGCCCTTCCTATTGGACACCCCCTTCCTAGTCCTCTTAGCTTGTTCAGCCATGCGCTTCTCATCGTTCTTTCTCCTCCTCAACTCAACTTCGTCCACCAAGTTACCTTGTCCGTCGTCCCGAAAGTATTTGGCGCGGGGGAGGCGCTTGTAGGTCTTGGGAACACTGGAACCACCTGTGAGGAGAATAAGGGTGGTAGAAAGGGGATAAGCATACACACAAGTCTAGGAGAGAGCATGGAAAAAGTAGTCAAAAAGTTCATAGGACAAATCTACCCAATGCATACTCCATAGTGAAACTGAACCAGAATCGAATCTGTCAGGCCTGGCCAGGGGCGGATAATCCGGCCCTGGCAGAAAATTTCGATTTCACCTAGATTGAATGCAAAAAAGTAGATCAGGCCTAGAAACTGCAAGACTACGATTTGTATGCGAAAACACATCCTTCTAGACAACATTCCACCCAACAAGTAACACATCTAGCCAAAGATGGGAAGAGAGGGAGTTACCCTCACACATTGGAGGAAGAACACGGAGGGGAAGGTACCCGGAGGCGCGGAGAAGAAGATCCGGGGAGGCCCAGAAAATCCGGTGGCCGGAGAGGCTCCGGGGAGGGTGGGGGACTACAGGCGGTGGCTGAGGAGGAGGAGAGGGTTGGGGGAGAAGTGATGCTCGTTATGATCCCTTCCCCCCCGATCCCTGCCATTTAAGACAAAATCCGCCAGGGCCGGATTATCCGGCCTACACTTGGGCCGGATTATCCGGCCTCAAATCTGGAATTCTGTTGTACACAGAACTAGGCCCGCGTGTCCCCAAACAACACCCCCACAAGGTGTACAAGGGACTTGTGTGTTAGAATAGATGGCTTAGGGGAAGGGAAAGGCTTAGGATTAAGAGAGCCAAACTGAGATGGTACTAGACACTCAAAATTGCAAAATCCAAATCAAATAAAAGCCAAGATTGAGTGTGATTCCCATAAGAACATGAGATAGCAAAGAACATCCAAAAAGAGCCAATTCTCCTCAAGGGAGAGGGCGGTGGTCGAGGCCACCTTGTTGGAGTGTATGGTGTGACACCGCGAAGATATATCTTGGGTTCACGACCAATACTCATCAAGAAGCTCACATATCACAAAATGATATTAAGAGAAATGATTTATCTTGCTTTTGGCATTATGGGGGGAGGGTTAGCCCAATGAGTTAGGACCACACTCCCCCTATATCCATGCCCACACCTAGACCAAAGAAGGATTGATATGTACGAGTGAGTGCATGGGTAATCAAGACGAGCTCCTGGAATCAATGATATTTAGCTCATTCCTCAAGTAGCAGAATCTTGCGTCATCAAGTGGCTATGTAAAGATATCCGCAAGTTGGTTCTTCGTGCTCACAAACGATAGATCAATATCGCCTCGAGCAACATGGTCTCGAATAAAATGATTCTGAATCTCAATATGCTTCGTCCTTGTGTGCTAAACAGGATTGTACGCAATTCTGAGTGCACTTTCATTATCACATAAAAGAGGCACTTTGTCACAATTGACACCGTATTCCTTTAAAGTTTGCCTCATACACAATAATTGAGTGCAAGTGCTGGTAGCAGCAACATATTCAGCTTCGGCGGTGGAGAGAGATATACAATTCTGCTTTTTAGAGGACCAACATACAAGAGATCTTCCCAAGAATTGACAAGCTCCAGAAGTGGATTTCCGATCATCCTTATCACCAGCCCAATCTGAGTCAGTATAACCACATAGAGAGAAATTAGAGCCCTTGGGATACCAGAGACCAAAGTTAGGGGAATAAACCAAATATCGAAAGATCCTCTTGACCGCCACTAAGTGGCTTTCTTTAGGAGCTTCTTGATACCTTGCACACATTCCCACACTCAACACGATATCGGGTCTAGATGCGTAGAGGTAAAGAAGAGAGCCGATCATGGACCGGTATACCTTTTGGTCCACATCTTTACCATGTGGGTTAAGTTCAAGATGACATTTTGTTTGCATCGGAGTGGCGACCCCATTTAGATCTGTCATCTTGAATATATTGAGCATGTCTTGGATGTACTTTGCTTGATTAATAAAAGTTCCTTCTCTAAGTTGCTTGATCTCAAATCCAAGAAAGAACCGTAATTCCCCCATCATAGACATCTCAAACCTGTCAGTCATAATCTTTGAAAATTCATCATTAAAAGCTTTATTAGTAGAACCAAAAATGATATCGTCTACATATAGTTGGCATACGAAGAGCTCCCCCTTAACCTTCTTAGTAAAAAGAGTGGGATCGATTTGCCAACTTCGAAGCCACGATCTAACAAAAGCTCTTTAATGTGCTCATACCACGCACGTGGGGCTTGTTTAAGGCCATAGAGTGCCTTATCGATTTTGTAGACATGGTTCGGAAAGTTAGGATCCTCAAAATCCGGGGGTTGCTTTACATATACCAACTCATATAGAGGACCGTTAAGGAAGGCACTCTTGACGTCCATTTGCTACAACTTAAAATTGTTATGGGCAGCATAAGCAAGAAGGATACGGATGGACTCAAGGAGAGCCACTGGAGCATAGGTCTCGCCAAAGTCAAGGCCCTCAACTTGGGAGTAACCTTGTGCCACAAGTCTTGCCTTGTTCCTCACAACAATGCCATTCTCGTCTTGCTTGTTTTTAAATATCCACTTGGTGCCGATAACATTGCGGCAATCTTTGGGTTTCTCCACAAGTTTCCAGACTTTGTTGCGCTCGAAATTATTCAATTCTTCATGCATAGCAACAACCCAGTCTAGATCTTCAAGTGCTTCAAAGACCTTCTTAGGTTCCACCATAGAGATATGAGCTTGATGCTCACCAAAACTGGCCAATTCTCTTCTTGTCGAAACCCTTCGTCGAAGATCACCAACAACCTTGTCGAGGGTGTGACCCCTCAACTCAAGGTTACGATCAGCCCGAGCCTTGCGACGAAGTTCAATAAGTTTGTTGTCTCTTGGAGGAGTAGATTCATCACTTGAATCTTCATTGGAAGCATTTAATCGACCTTGATCGGGAACTGGAATATCAGCAGAAGGTGGTGGAGATGCGTGCCCTTGAGGTGAGTCAGTAGCCGTAACAGGAGGCTGCTGAACCGGTGAGTCAGGGCCGGATAATCCGGCCGATGGAGAGGCCGGATAATCCGGCCTGGGAGTATTTGTATCAGCTTCATCAGGAGGCCTGGGGCTTGCTTGAACTGGCGAGGGGCCAGATAATCCGGGGCTTGCCGGAAAATCTGGCCTGGAGCTTGCATTGATATCTTCACCACCAGGAGCAATATGGTTAGCTGGAGCGGGGTGGCTGGATAATCCGGTGTCAACCGGAAAATCCGGCCTGGAGCTTTCTGGAACATCTTGACCTTCATAAGTTGTTGGAGATGGTGTAGAAGTTGCCCCCGTGGTTGGAACATGTTGAGTATGTGTAGATGAGGGCTCTACATGAGTAGAGCATTGTCCTTACCGATCCGCCATAAGGGGTTCCTCAATGGGGCAGAAAAATCCCACGCCCATTCTTCTTATGGCATCTTGGGGTATTTCAACATCTGCATCACAAACACCAACTTGCTCCGCACGGGAACCGTCATTTTCCTCGAACACCACACTACAAGATTCTACAACAGTTCCGGAGAGCTTATTGTAGACTCTATAAGTGTGGGATTCGGCACCATAACCAACAAAAATACCTTCTAGAGCCTTAGATTCAAACTTAGATAAACGAACTCCCTTGATAAGAAAGAAACACTTACACCCGAATACCCAAAAGTATGAGATGCTTGGCTTGTTACCAGTAAGTATTTCATACGGAGTCTTGTCCAAGATCTTGCGGAGGTATAATCGGTTGAATGAATGACAAGCAGTAGAGATTTCTTCAGTCCAGAAGTTATATGGAGATTTAAATTCGGCTAACATTGATCTTGCCATATCCATTAGAGTTCGATTTTTCCTCTCGGGTACACCATTTTGTTGAGGGGGTGTACGAAGCGGAATATTGATGTCTTATCCCCTCTTCACTTAGGACCTCATTTAAGGTGTAGTTCTTGAACTCAGAGCCGTTATCACTTCTTATAGCCAGAATGGGGACGTTGTGTTGACGTTGAACCTCGTTGGCAAAGTCGATGACTGGTTGTTGAGTTTTGCTCTTCAACCTGAAGAAATAAACCCAAGTGTATCTTGAGTAGTCATCAACAATCACTAGACAATACATCTTCCCACCGAGGCTTACATGAGATGGAGGTCCGAAGAGGTCCACATGTAGGAGCTCCAAAATCCTTTTTGATGAGATAATAGTTTTCCTTCGATGAGGTGAGTCATGCATTTTCCCTTCAACACACGCCCTGCAAACACGATCTTTGGCAAAGGAGACATTTTCTTTTAGTCCAAGGATGTGGCCACCCTTGTGGAGACTTTGCAAAGTTCTCATATTGACGTGGGCTAGTCAGCGATGCCATAGGCAACCCGCGTCAGCCTTTCCGAAAAGACACATCGGGCCTGTAGTGGTTTTCCCCGAAAAGTCCACCACGTACAGGTCATTTTCGACATATCCCACGAAAGCGACTTTTAGAGACTTGCTCCACAAGAGTACCACCAAATCAGCATCAATATAAACTGCAAAGCCCATCTTACCAATGGCGCGAACTGAAAGTAAGTTGTACCCGAGGGTCTCAACAAGCATGATGTCCACGAGAGAGATATCGTGAGCCACCACAACTTTGCCGAGACCCAATACCTCAGATGTTGACTTGTCACCATAGGAGACGGTTATGTGATCAAGGTTTGGCCGCATCTCCGTGATGATCTCCTTGCTTCCGGTCATATGACTCGTGTAACCGCTATCGAGTACCCATTTAGAACCACCGGAAGCATAGCCCTGCAAGAAAATTACTTCTTGGTTTTAGGTACCCATATTTCAATGGGTCCTCTCATGTTAGTAACAAGGGGAACCCAAATAGCCCAGGGAATGTAACAATCATAAGGGCCTACATAACTAGCATAAACATCACCATAATAATCACAATATAGTTCAAAGTTAGGATTGTTGGCCCCTGCAAAACCATCATAATTAGCCTTGTCATTGGTAATGTTGCTAGTCTTCGGTTGAGCAGTCTTGCTGTTCTTCTTCTTCTTGTTGTTTTCTTGCTCTTTGTCTTGGGTATGTAACCAAGACCTTCTTTACTATTGTTTGTCCTTTGCCTGCTCAGTATCTCATCAATAACTCCTTTACCTTTGTGTTGAGAACTTCTCGCAAGGTCTTCTTTTCTAAAGGATGAAGTGGAGGTACTTGGCACATCATACCGTTTCAATTGAGTTTGGAGCTGGTCATGAGACTCATTTAAAGTAGAATGATCACTCTTCAATGCCTTGTGAGCACTTTCAAGATTATCAAACTTCTCCAAAAGTCTAGCATGAACAGCCCCAAAGTCAATCTTTTCTTCCTCTTCCTCTTCCAAGGCATTCTTCAAAGAGGCTATCTCCAAGGCATCTTCTCTTTCAATTCTGCCCTTTTCTTCAAGAAGATCTTCGGCTTGAGCAAGTTGACTCATAAGAGCATCAAAATGGAGTTTGTGCTCACCTTGTAGGTTAGTGAAAAAGGTATCCAAAGCAATAACTTCTTCTTTCATTTTAAGACTATCATGATCATCCATGTCCAAAATTATGTTAGTCTTAGGAAATGAAGAGCTAGAAGTTGATACCTCGGACCCTCTTGCCATTAGGCAAGTGGCGTTGTTGTTGATAACGTTCTCGTTTGGCGAGTCGAAGAGAGAAGAAGGAGTCGATGTGGTGGCTATAGCAGCCACCTCGCGTGAACTATCATCATCCTCTTCATATTCACTTGTAGAGGAGTATTCTTCTTGTGCAACTAAGACGATATTGGGTTGCTTCTTGAAGGGGCCATTCTTCTTAATAAATGTCTTCTTCTTAGGTGCTTTAGATTTCTCTTTAAGAAAGAGCCTGCCACCATTGTCTTGTCTATTTTGATATGGACACTCGGCTACAAAGTGCATTCTATCTCCATAGTTGTAGCAAGTTCTCAAACTTGGGCCACTTTCTCTTTTTCCATTTGACTCGTTCTTGCGCTCAAGTTCTGACTTGGCTTTGGCAGGGTCCTTCCAAAAGTTCCTTGCATAAAATGCCATGTACTCACCATGAGCACGTTTGACTTCATCGGGGCAGTCCATGGAGGTCCCCTCAAAAGCTCTTTCATCTTCCTCTTGCTCAACAACATTGGCTTTGAGAGCCACATTGACACCCTTTTGCATTCCAATGGCCCGAGCACAGGCATCTTCAGCATTCTTTGCTGCCACTTTGAATGACGCCATTTCTTGCATGACTTCATTGGATGTCATTTGATGATAGTTATGTCTACCTTGCAGGCTCTTCAAGTCCGTTGGCTCGAAAGGCATTAAGGCACTCACATATTTCCTTTTTATCCATGCATCATCAATGTGAGTGGCCCCATGCTTTCGAAATGTTGTAGCGATGCCCTTAAGTCTTCTATACATGTCCTCATGGTTTTCAACATCCAACATGTAGAATCCCTCAGCTTCATTACTAAGGGCATCATACCTGTTCCTTCTCATGCTTTCATTTCCAATGAAGAGATCCATAAGAGCATCCCAAGCTTATTTAGCTGTGTTGAGATGTTCAATGTGTCGCATGTCCTTGGGACCCACACCCAGATGTATCATGTGGAGAGCGGTGGCATTCAACTGGCTGTTGACAACTTCTCTTCTTGTTAGGTTGGTTTGATCTCCAATATGAAGAACCTCTTCAATAATCCTCCACAATTCAATAGAGGAGCTGCAAACATGAGATTTCATTAGGAATTGCCATTGATTGAAAGAGGATGCAGTGAGTTTGGGTGGATCACCCCTATTGTTTATATGAGGATGAGGGATAGGTGGGTCAGGGGAATATACGTGGCGAACTTCACTATATTCCTCCTTACCACTTCCCTTCTTGGAGGTGGAACCATTAAGTTTTTCACCTTCCGCATCATCATCCTTGGATCCAGTGTTACCCTTTTCCTTAGATGATGGTGTGGCAGCCTCAGAGGAGGATGGAGATGGGGCTATGGATGATGTAAGGCGAGCAATCATTTGATTCATCTCCTCCATCTTGGCCTCAAAGGATTTCAACAAGGTTGTTTCCAACGACTTGAGATCATCCATTGTGACCTTATCCACAGCCTCATTCCCATCATCCTTGGTACCCATACTACTCTTAGGCGGTTAAGCCCGAATTAAGAGCTGGGGCTTTGATACCAATTGAAATGGATCGTATGGGCACCTAGAGGGGGGGTGAATAGGTGCTACACCAATTTTTAATACTTTTTCACTTCTAGGCTTAGCACAAAGAAATTCTCTAGATAAACTATTAGGTGGAATTTCCCTATATGCAAACCTATCTACTAGCGAGTAAAGAGCGAGTGGAAGAGGAATGGGTAAACCAAAGTGAAGCACACGGAGACACAGGATTTGTTTGACCGCAGTTCCTTCCTTGTTAAGGGAAGTACGTCTGCGTTGGAGGGGTGGGCGGTACTAAGACCACCACGCCACAATAGGCCTCACCCTGTTCTCCGATGGATCTCGCCACCAAAGGCCTGATCCACCTTTCCACTATAGGTACCCTTCGAGGCAGGCACTGGCGCCTTTACACAACTAGCGGGGCAACAACTCCACAACAACTTGGAGGCTCCCGAAATGACAACAAGCTACCACAAGAACAAAGTTATCAAATACAATGAACAAGATCTAGGTATTGACAAGAATACTAGATCAGGGATTTCTCCAAATGAATGGAGAGGAGTTGAAGCGCTTGATTCGTGATGATGATGAACTTCTCCTCCTTCAATTCCCCCAAAGATCAAGACCTTCGGGTGGTTGAAGTGGGAGATCAAGAATGAGAGCTCTTGCACAATGTCTGGACAATTTTGAATGAATCAAGAGTTCTGAACATTGGGGAAGAAAGGGTATTTATACCCCCTTCAGAAACCAGCTGTTGGACACTTTGGGGGTCGGATTATCCGGCACACGTGATGGCCGGATTATCCGGCCTGGGGAAAACACCGTCCCAGACTCAGAATATCCGGCAGATAATCCACCCCCTATCTGAGCATCATGCCGAGCTTTCCCTTGATCAACTTCTAGGGGCCGGATTATCCGGTCCTATGTGAAGGCCGAATTATCCGGCATGGGGAGGAAAAATGCCCCAGTTCGGATTTTTCGAGAGAAAAGCCGACCGGATACCGAGCGACGCTCCTTGGCTCCCTTTTCTCAAAAACTAGGGGCCGGATTATCCGGCCCATGCGACAGCCGGATTATCCGGCCTGGGGAAGAAAAACCGCCCCAGTTCAGATTTTCCGGGAGAAAATCCGACCGGGTGCTGAGCGACGCGCCTTGGCTCCCTTTGAGCAATGAGGTAGGCCGGATTATCTGGCCCTTGGTGGGGCGGATAATCTGGCCCCCCTCAAAGCTTCCTGCACACTTAGCGCACATGAATAGTCTCCACAGTATTATTATCTAACACGCAAAACATAGGAAGACATGAAATGTTCTTTCAACCTTATTACCAAAGTTGGGAGACTCCTCTACAATATGTGGATATGCAAAAAAAAACATCTGGTTTATCCTACAAAGGAAGGAAGGAAAGATTGATGTTATGGATCTCTTGTATCAAGAGATAAGGAGTAACATAGTTGATTGTCAGAGGTCACTAGTGTATGCTCCATACATTCATGCATTCATTCATTGTGTCACCAAAGTACAGTACAACTCTAGCATGTGCTAGAAGAAGCATTGTATGCACATAATCCTATCAAAGGTGTGACCAAGAAATCACAGCGGAACAGGGCTCCGATAGATGTGGAGTATCTGGATATTCCTAGATCATCTACCTACAAGAACAACAGGACGCAAGAGCGGCTCATTAAAGGGCTACGAACATGGCATGTCATCTACCTGGAAGATCAGGAAAAGCGTCATAAGGATCGTGCTAGACTAAAAGAGAACAACACGATGCTGAAAGCATTAATCAGGCAGAAAAAATTTGATATGCTGGCTCTAGCCGGGTCTAAGGAGAAGGGGAGTGATCTTTCTAATGAATATGTTGTATTTGCGCCCAGTGATGATGCAAAAGATGCAATATCGGCATGACCTCCGGTTGACGATGAAGTCAATGACGATGATCTATCGTTCTAGATATTGCATCTTCATTGATCAAACTTTGTTGTATATATATCAGGGTGATTTTGTGCTCATTCTAGAGAACTTTTTAACTACTTATATTTATCATAGAGATGGGTTTAATTATTAGCTTTTATTAAGTTTTGAACTGCTACTATATATTATGGAGTATGAGCTATATATACTTCAAAACTGGCAAGATCACAGTGTCCCTAAAGGCGGAGAAGCAGACACCACCGTGCTAATTTGTCGTTGCCGATGATACACCCTCAGACAGGCATTATTTCTAAGTGCTTCTAACAGTCTATATGTCGTCGGATTGATGACAAGTACGCCATGAGGGGGTCCTCGAGGCGTGCGGAAGAGAGGGGTGTGAGACGTACGGTGTTCCGGGATGGTGAGCACACAAGTTTACCCAGGTTCGAATCCGTCGGCTTTGGACAGATCCTACTCCTGCTAGTAATCCAGTAATACGGCAGAGCCAGAATATGGGTTACAAGGGTTCGCCTGTGTGAGTTAAGATTGTAGACTATTGAGGGTGCCCTAACGGCTCTCCCTAGGACGGCTTATATAGATATCCGGCCTAGGGTTTACAGGAGAGATCTATCCGGCTACGACTGAGAGTCGGTTACAGAGTACATCTTGAACTACAAGTAACATTATGGGCCTAAGTCGGTAAGTCTTTTGGGCCTTCCCGTAGCCGGATTGGACTCCGTCTCTTCTTCCTGACTGGGCCGCCCGTGAAGCAAAGCTCTAACCCGAAGTGGGCCACCCTGGTCAGTGAGGACTGTGAGGATACCCAGAAAGTATATCCCCAACAGCAGCCCCCGGAAGTCTCCAAGATCCAAAGTCGGATTCATCATCATCTAGCTTGATTTTCGTCTTGCAGAATCTTGAAGGGTTCCTGAAACTTCACAACAAAAAATATGATCCGGGTCTTAAAAATAAGTCGGACCTATCAACACGTTACCCGGATTTTCCATCTTGATTTCAAACTAATCCAGAACTTGGTCTCTGACGTCATCTGACACTCGTCATGGTCAAGTCACGTCATCTGACAAACATCCTATCAGCACGATCGTTGGTGGGTCCGCCGTTCACGGAACCGAGGCATCATTTTAATGCGTACACGGAGATCGAGGCGACGTAATCATCACGTGGGTCATTCCCAGTTCCTTCCACGACGCGTGGCATTTACACAGTGCGGTTTGCATGAATCTTGGCGCAGGTAGGTGGTTATAAGGGGTGATGATTCTCCTTCTCCTCTCTTCACCTGTTCCCTTGCTGTTTCTTCTCCTCCACATCTCCCCAGCGCACAGAGCTCTCCCTCCTCCCAGATTTCCTAGCGCCGCCCATGTAAGGTCACCGGCGCACCGGAGACATGGCTTATTCTTCCTCTTCCGGCTTGGCGGCGGCAGCGGCGATGGTGGCAGAGAAGGAAAGCAACCAGGGAATCTGCATCCCGTGCCTCCTCGATGATGAGAAACTCCAAGTCGTGGAGAATGAAGGTCTCCTCCGTGCCGGCGACTGGCGGAGCGGCTTCGGCGAAACCATCCCCCACCCGCGCGCCGACGAGCGGGTCCACTTCGGCACCCACCTCAACAGAGGTTTGTCATTTCCTCCCTCGGAATTCTTTTCTGAGGTAATTGATCACTACGGTGTGCAACTCCACCATCTTCCCCCGAACTCTCTCTTAGAGATGAGTTCTTATGCAGCTTTGTGCGAGGGGTATCTCGGCATTAGGCCGAGTCTCACCTTGTTTCGTTTCTACTTCCATGTCCATAGAAACTCTATCACTGCCGGTAATCCGTATATTAACGATACTACTAGCCTTTCTCTTAGACGAGCATAGTTATCCTCACATTTCTGCCAGTGACTCGGTCAAACAATGGCCAGCCACTTTCTTCTACCATAAGGATATTTCGGCTCCCAACAAAGCTACTGCTTTGCCGGCTTTCATCGACGGAGCCGCCACGGCCCAACCGTCTTGGGACGAGGCCCCTCTGGCTCTCAGTGACGATCTGATCCTTGCTAAGAGGTGGATCGAATATCTGATAAAACATAAGGGCTTGAAAGAATCCGACCTAGTCCAATGCTGGGTCGCACGTCGGATCCATCCTCTCCAACACCACGGCGACCGTCTGATGCACACCATCACAACGTCAAAGAATGACTCCCTCCGCATCAGTCCTAAGGCTTTAAAGGCACAGGATTACATAAGCCAGATTAAATGGCTGATCAAGGAGCGGATTGAAAGGAAGATTCCGGACTTGTCTCTGGACATGCATACAGTGGAAGACCCTTTGGTTCCGGTAAGCTTCAATGATTAATCCCTTTATGTGTTTCACCCTTTAGGTTATTTCACAATACTGAGATGTTCTCTTCTTTTCATCTTGCTGACCTCCCTGAGTCGGAACTGGCTCCACTCGAGGGATATCCTCCAAAGTTTTCTCAGGAGGAGGAACTGGTCCCATTGCCGGACATTGTGCCCAGGAAGCGCAAAGCTCCGACAGTGGCCGTCGGCACAAAGGAGGTGCCCGTCGTGAAGAGGTAACTTTCAACACAACTTTCGCCTTTATACCTTTCTCGAATTTTCTTCCAAGATGTAATGTTTTCTATTCTATTAAATTCTCAGAGCTAAGCAGCTCATCAAGGGCAAGGGGAAGGGAACTTCTTCGAAGCCCCTGCGACAGACGAAGCTGACCATAGCTTCTCCTGCCGTGGCTCCTCCGACTCCTGCCCCACAACCCTCTGCAACGCTGGTGATTACTCCTTCGCTGGCTGTCGCAGAAGATCCAGCTCCTACCACGGGGCTAGCGACCCTTGAGTCGCAGACTGACGCCACCATGAGTGGCTCAGGTTTAGATAAGGGTGAACCCTCTTCAGGTAATGATCCCTCGGCAGAGACCTTTGCCGAAAACCTCCTTAACTATCTGGGGCTTGCCAAGTTTGGCCAGTCCCAGAAATCTGCGGAAGAGATCCAACGGCTGGCCCGGCAATGCCTGGAGAAGAGAAATCTCTCTGCCGAAGAAGAAGCGCAAGAGGCAGAGGACATCAAATACTCTGACCTTCTTGAACAAGTCTGTCTTCGCGACGAGGGACTTAGAGCTGGTGTGCTTCCACCACCTAGGATTATTCCACTCACCCTCACCGAGAAGGTTACCACCGAGGTGAACATGTGTCTGAGCAAGCTCACACATGAACATCATGTAAGTCGGAATTTGAACTCACAATTTTCTTTATTGCATTTTATATCATATCCTCTAGCGCCCAAGCATGAAGTAGGATATTTAATCCGAGTTTATGCTTCCTTAGGATGCCAAAGAATGAACTAGTGTATCCCCCAAGGCTCGTGCTAAATATTAATAACAATATTAGCCCGAGTCTTCAGTAGACTTCTAAGTCTGGGTATTCTGACTTACAGAAAGTTAATTCATATAACCAGGATTTGTTGAAGAACATCTGCAACAAGCGGAGAGAGATCAGAGCTCTCCGGCTTGAAAATGCTGAGCTGAAGGTCTCCAAGGATGAGGCCGAAGGTAAACATTCCGAGATTCAAATCTTGTCTTTGTGTTTTCATAGTCGAATTTTTTCCTGAACTGTTGTTCTTTTTTGACTTACAGCACTGGTAAAACAGTCCTGCGCTATGATTGAAGAGGCCGAGAACCTCAAAACCTTAGTGGTGGAGAACAAAGAACTTCGCCAAGAGCTGGAGAAGCTCAAGGTGGATCATGAGAAGAGCATCGCTCAAGTTCTCGAGTCTTCCTCCATGGACACTGATGAGCGTGATCGTAAGGTTGCTGCTCAAGATCAGAGAATCTCGGATCTCAACAACAAGCTATGCAGAGAGAAGGACCTTTCCGAGGCACTCCGGGCTGAACTCCGGAGTCTTCGAGAAGAGAAGACCAAAGTTGACGATGTCATTTTCGGTATGTTTCCATCTTTCTGACTTGTCTTTATCCTTCGACTCTTTCAATGTCAGATTTTTTATTAATTGTTTTTGTGTACAGGTCCTCTAAACTTGACGGACTCCTCTTCTGCCGAGCCTCGCACCCACCATCTTACCCAACTCGTTGATCTGCTTCATGACTTCCGCCAATCCCTTGAGGATATTGGCGAAGCTCTCAAGATTCCAGATATGCATAACATGTCGGATTTTCAGGTGTGGGACAAAGCGAAGGATATGCCACAGCTTGTCCAGGATTGGAATATGTCCTACGCGCGATCCGCGGCGCAGAATGCTCTCACCATGGTCATGAGCCACCATGGAAGCATGGAGATATGGCAAGTGACCAGAGGGTACACTATTGTGGATGAAGACGGAGAGGAGCAAAACATCAAGGCCATCATGGACTCCTGCGCCGGATATGGGTGTCGTGTGGCTGACTTAACCAGCTACGACACTCCCTTCTTTACTCGCATGGGCACACCGCCTCTGCCTCCGGAAGAAGCAGCTGAACTCTCCGATGATGAACAAACCGTATCGGATCTGAACATCTCGGATTGTTACCAAACCGAGGCTGATGCGTCCAGCGAGCCCGCAGCTCCTGCATCCTCTCCTGCATCATAAATTATCAGAAGCAAATGTATTATTCCAAGAAACATTTATGGGTCTATAAAATATGCAATATAATAATTTTGCTAGTGCTAAGATTTTGATCTATTCAGCACTTTTGGCTTTAAATTTTTGTGTGCCTGAAATGTTTACATAAGCACTTATACTTTTTCATCTACACTTATTGTTTATCTGGCTTTTCGCCTCGTCCCTTTCGTGAGCCGGCTAAACCTTCTACACGGAAACTTTGCCGAGCAACGGAGCTTAATTGCTAAACCGGTTTAAACTCGGAAACAAAGCCGGCTTCTATTACCAACAATTCAATACTCGGAAAATACCCGCATCCGGCAATCAGACAAATAACCAAAGTATAGACTAGAAATTTTTAGAGTTATACCCGAACGTAGCATTTTTAGAATCGGAAATCTAAACCAGAACAAACGTGAGCATAAAGTACTTTCAAGCATTCTGGGATTTTCGACTATGACATGATCATTCGGAAATAAGATGGTAAAACTTCTCAAAAAAACTTGAGGCAACCAAGACTTTTATTTCTCACAGAGCATGTACATATGTATGATTACAAAGAAGGATAAACTAAGAATAAAAGGGACGTAGCTAAGCAATATTCCATGGTCTGTCTAATTCATCCGGATATGTACTGCCTCCATCTCTCTTTCTCTTCTTAGTAGCAGGTCTTTCTTTGAGTGGCCTCATGTCAGTTAAGTAGTACGAACCATTGTGCAATACTCGACTAACTAAAAAGGGCCCTTCCCATACTGGGGAAAGTTTGTGCTTTCTTTGTTGCACAAGCCGGAGAACCAAATCACCTTTATTGAAAGATCTGTTTCTAAATCTCTGGCTATGATACTTGTGTAACTTCTGCTGATAGGCTATTGATCTCATTTTAGCAACGACGCGAACTTCTTCGACTAAGTCGAGATCATTTTGTCGAGAAATCTCGGCATCTTCTTCGATATAGGCGACCATTGTAGGAGAAGTATGAATTAATTCACTAGGAAGAACTGCTTCTGCACCATAGACCAAGAAGAAAGGTGTGTATACGGTTGAGCTGTTCGGAGTTGTTTGCAAACTCCATATTATAGAGGGTAATTCCTCTGCCCAAGCCCCCGCAGCACGTCATAGTGGTGCTTCGAGTCTCGGTTTTAGGCCTTGCAGGATTAAACCATTTGCTCTTTCAACTTGTCCGTTAGCCTATGGATGTGCGACTGACGCAATGTCAAGCTGGATATTTTGTTCGTTGCAGAATTCGGCCAATTCTCCCATAGAGAAATTACTCCCGTTGTCTGTGATAATACTATGCGAATAACCATACCGGATTATAACATCCTCGACAAATCTTTTGGTTGTTGCTCCATCACAACTAGTGACGGGTTTAGCCTCAATCCACTTTGTGAATTTATCCACCATCACTAAGAGGTGAGTAAATCCACTTGGAGCACGTCTAAATGGTCCTACCATATCAAGCCCCCAGACCGCAAAAGGCCATGTTATAGGTATTGTTCGCAGCTGATCAGCTGTAACATGAGTTTGCTTGGCGTACTTTCGGCAGCCTTTGCACGTCTTGACTAATCGTTCGGCATCTGCCTGAGCTATAAGACAGAAAAATCCGTGTCTGAAAGCTTTTGCCACTAAAGATTTGGCTACAACGTGGTGACCACACTCGCCTTCATGGATTTCTCTTAGGATCTCCACTCCTTCTTCCGGAGATACGCAGCGCTGAAAACCCCCAGAAACACTCCTCTTATAGAGCTCACCTTTAACTATAGTATAGGCTTTCGCTCGTCGGATAATCTGCCGGCTCAGAACCTCATCTTCGGGTAATTTTCCATCTACCAGATAATCAAGGTAGGGTTGGGTCCAGCTGGGAATTACAGCCAGAACTGCTATTAGAGGTGAGTCAGATTTGGTCGGATATTCCTCATCCACTCCCTTTATTGAGGAAACTTTGAGGTGCTCTAAAAAACGCCGTCCGGGACCTCTTTCCGTGCAGAGCCTATCCGAGATAATGCATCTGCTTCCTCGTTTTCTGCTTGAGGGATGTGTTGAACCTCAAACCCTTCGAACAATTTAGATAAATCATCCACGACAGCTTTATACGCTGCCATGTGCTTATTTGCATTACAAATATCCGAAACTTGCTGAGAAACAAGATTCGAATCTCCATAACAAATCAAACGTCGGATGCCGATATCCTTAGCAATCCGGATTCCATGCAGCAGTGCTTCATACTCGACAATATTATTTGTCACTGTGAAGTGGATCTGCAACACATATAGAAATTTATCTCCTTGGGGTGATTTGAGCACCACACCAGCCCCCGAGCCCCCTCGAGCCTTAGACCCATCAAAGTAAAGGGTCCAATATTCCGACTCAGGGAGGGTCATATTCTCCTTCGTCTCTGTCCAATCAGCGACAAAGTCGCCAAGGATTTGGGATTTGATTGCTGTCTGGGTTTATACTCAATATCAAAAGCTGAGAGCTCTATGCCCCATTTGGCGACACGTCCTGTGGCGTCACTATTGTTGATTATGTCACTCATGGGAGCTGAGATCACCACGGTAATCGGATGCTCCTGAAAGTAGTGTCGTAACTTACGGGATGCTAGGAAAACACCATAAGCCAGCTTTTGATAGTGCGGATACCGCTGTTTTGATTCTGTCAGAACCTTGCTGGCAAAGTACGTCAGACGCTGCACCAAGTGCTCCTGATTTTCCTCCGGTCTCTCCACTACCATGACGATACTAACGACTTTGTTTGTCGCAGCAAGATAAAGCAACATCGGTTCTTATGGTTCCGATGCAGCAAGGATAGGAGCAGATGAGAGTACTTTTTTCAGGTCTTGTAACGCAGCTTCAGCTTCGTCGGTCCACACAAAATCCTTGGTCTTTTTCAAGAGTTTGTATAATGGTGCGGCTCTTTCACCGAGCCGGCTTACAAACCGACTGACTGCAGTGATGCAACCAGTTAGTCTTTGTACGTCCTTTAGGCGAGTTGGCCTGGAAATATTGAGTATAGCCTTGATTTTGTCTCGGTTCACCTCTATGCCTCTTTGAGACACGATGAAACCTAACAATTTTCCGGCTGGGATTCCAAAGAAGCATTTCTTCGGATTAAGCATGATGTTGTATTTTCGTAGATTGGCGAACGTTTTCTCTAAGTCGGAAATCAGCGTTTCCTTCTGTTTGGACATCACCGCAATACCATCCACATATGCATATACATTGCATCCGAGTTAGTTGTGGAGGCAACAATGCATCGTGCACTGGTAGGTAGCTCCTGCGTTCTTCAGCCCGAAAGGCATTGTAACAAAACAGAAGGTTCTGAAAGGGGTTATGAATGAGGTCTTGACTTTGTCAGATTCCTTCATCCATATTTGGTGTTAACCGGAATATGCGTCGAGAAAACAGAGGAGTTCCGAGCCTACCGTAGAATCGATAACTTGATCAATCCTAGGCAGAGCGAACGGATCTTTTGGACAAGCCTTGTTCAAGGCAGTATAATCAATACACATCCTTAAATCAGTGGTGTCCTTTTTAGGGACCATTACAGGATTGTCCGACCACTTAGTGTGAATGACCTCTTCTATGAATCCGGCTAACTCGAGCCGTGCTAGTTCCTTAGCTATTGCCTTACAATTTTCATCGCCAAAACATCGTAAGGACTGTTTGACGGGTTTAGCATTCGGGTTTACATTTAAAGAGTGCTCGGCAAGTTCCCTAGGTACTCTAGTCATGTCAGATGGCTGCCATGCAAAGATATCTTGATTTTCTTTGAGGAACTTGACGAGCGCGCTTTCCTATGCGCTATCTAGGCCTACGCCTATCTGGGTCATCCTTTAACGGTGTCTTCTTCGTCTCTTCTGATGCCTTGAACTCTGGATTCAGTTTTGTCACCTCCTTCTTTGTTGCGGGCATCTCGGATGGATCTATGCTCTTCTTGATCTCCTAGTACTCCTGGGCGTGCATCACGGCTTTAGCAAAGGCGGCATTTCCATCCTCGCCCTCTCACGCTTTCTTCGGGTCTCCCCTGATGGTGATTACGCTGTTGGGACCATGAATTTTTATCATATTGTAAATGTAACACGGACGAGCCATAAAAGCCCAGTAAGTCGAACGTCCGAATATAGCGTGGTACACGCTCTTGAACGGGACTACTTCGAAGGAAAGTGCCTCCGTCCGATAATTCTCTGGAGTTCCAAAAGTAACATCCAAAGTGATTTCTCCTAGGGAATTAGCTTGTCTTCCTGGGACAACTCCGTGAAAGATCACAGAGCTATGGTTCAGCTGGGTCTCCGAGATCTTCATCCGGCGTAGCGTTTCGACATAGAGAATATTGATACTACTGCCACCGTCCATGAGGGTCTTGGAGAAACCATAACCGTCAATAAGTGGATTGATGATTAAGGCATATTTTCCTCGCCTATGCAGCTTAGGCGGATGATCAGCACGGTCAAATGTGATTGCCACTTCCGACCAGTCCAGGTATTGGGGGACAGCTGGAACTATTGTGTTGAGCTCATGTAGAACTGCTTTCTTGACCTTTGCTGGTTGAGATCCGAGGAAGGTGACGTAAGTGTCTTTTTTGGTCAGAAATTTTTTCTTCCCTTCCGTCTTGGGATTTGAAGCATCGGCTTCCTCCATGTCAGAATCTTCCTTGCTCTCCTTATCCTTTTCGGGATTCTTC
This sequence comes from Avena sativa, assembly GCA_916181665.1. Classification (NCBI taxonomy): domain Eukaryota; kingdom Viridiplantae; phylum Streptophyta; class Magnoliopsida; order Poales; family Poaceae; genus Avena; species Avena sativa. The sequence goes on along the minus strand of OV702289.1, from coordinate 353,313,251 downwards.
TTTCCCTTTTTCCGCTTAGCTCTGTAGCCAGCGGTATCATCTCTTTTGATGTCGTCATTGAAACGACATTCTGCGTTGGTGTGGGACGAGCCCCCATTGGCGTCTAGGTGATGCACACATGGGTTGTTGGCAGTGTCGGCCCAAGTGTAGGTTTTGCATGGTTGCTGGTCTCCTCTACCTTGAACTCTCGAAGTCCCACGGCCACGCCCGCGGCCTCCGCCGCGTCCTCCTTGTCCTCCAGACCCGAAAGTAGCAGTAACCACTGCCGTTTCTGCATTAGGTTTCTCTTTCGAGGTATTTTTACGCTTCTGAGCTTGTTGCTTTGGTTTTTTTGCCGACTGTGGCACAGCTAGGGTGTTGAGTAATCCCTCTGCATCGTCTTCAGGGTCTGCATGTTGTTCCCCTCCCAAGGGCAGGTTCTTACGCGTTACTCACCCGTTCGCCACTGGAAACACCACTTCACTTGCTCGCTGTTTCTATCATCTCTCCCAAGTCAGTGACTTTGTCACACTTCAAGCGATGACGTAGTGGGCCAATTGGGAGACCTACAATGAAAGCTTCAATCGCAGTTTGATCGTTTACTCCCTCACAGGAGTTCTTGGTGTCGATCCATCGTCCGAGGTAATCCCGGCAAGTTTCTTCGACCTTCTGGGTGCAACGCTGTAGGTCTCCGACCGTACAGGGCCTCCGGTATGTGCCTTTGACATTTCGAAAGAACACACTTTGCATGTCATACCATTTGTGGATGGTGTTCTCCGGAAGTTCATTAAGCCATGATCGTGCCGTATTCCGCAACATAAGTGGGAGATATCGGGTTGCGACCAGGCTGTTTTCGCCTTTGGCGATGCAACAAGCTTGGAAGAAATCCTATAGCCAGGTATCTGGCCGAGCAATGCCGTCGTAGGCTTGGATATGTCTTGAGATAGCAAATCCTTCCGGGAATCTTGTAGCTCTAATGCATGGTCCGAAGCATTATGGGCCCATGTAGATATCATCATTTTCGTAGCGCCACGCCTCTATGTTGGAGTTGATCCTGTGTCTTGCGTCATTCGGGGAGAGTGATCGTCCCGAGTGTCGACTGTGGCTGCAGTGCCTTGGAGCCGGACTTCGGCTTCTGTCACCATCTCCTCCACCACGACGCCCTCCATTGCCTCCCTGGGGGCCGTTGTGATGGCTACTTGGCGGAGAGGGTGGAGCAGCTGGGTTTTTTCTGGCTGATCGCCGGCCTCCGTCCGGAGCATCATTATTCCGGTTCTGGGGAGGGTCTTCATCGTGACGAGCCTCCTGCCGGCTTGCCCCAGCATGGTGTCCGTCGTTCCTTCGTCCGTCATCCGGACGGCTTTCATGTCTAGGAGGTGGCATTATTTGTCGGTCCTCCTCCCGACATTTGTCCTTATCATCATCCCTGCGGTCTTTTGACTCTCGCCAGGGCAGGTTCCTCGGATTCAGTGCAGTAATTGCTTCTTGCTCTGCAACTGGGTTAACGTTACGCCAGCCACGGGCAGCTCTGTGGTGATGTCCCGAAGATCCGGTTCTCGAGTAATTGTCTTCCCAGCGATCGGGGCGATGGTGTTGCTCTAGAACGCGCTGGGGTCCTACGTCAGCCCACGCCAGATCTGTGCGACATTGGTCGGAATCAGAGACCAGTTTTTGACTTCCGGACATGGCGACCTTTTGCTGCTCCAGTCCCTTGTTGAGTAGTTTGATTCCCAACCGGATCTCCTCCGGGCCTAGATTAGCCGATTGAATTTCTCGGGCCGCCACGGTATTCTGTACTGGGGTTGGATATACCCAATCCCCTTTGCTATCTTTCCGAGGCTTCCCCATCTCTTCTCCGAAAAGGACGGTGTGGATCTGCCGGAATTGGTTGTCATTAGTATGACGCTTCCTGGTCTTCTGGTATTGCCTGGAGTTGTACTTCTCCGCAGATGCTATGCGTTTTTTTCCTCCTCCATGTTTTTGGCTTCATCGAGGAGTACTTGACGACGAGCTTCTAGGGCCTATGCCCGCTCGTCCAGTTCTTCAGCAGTAAGTTCTCCAGCTGTAGGAATAGGTGTGGTTAATGCAGCATCGATGAGTTTACGCGCACCTTCAGTGATCACGTGTCCATCCACCGACTCTTCTTTTTTCGGCTCTTCTGGGATAAGTGCTCCATCCAAGTCTTCCTCGTATTCCTCGGCAATCACCTCCTCTGCCAGAGGGTCTTTTGCCGGGGTCTTGTTCTTCTTGTTCTTCTTCTTTGCCTTCTTGGCAGCACCGGTAGCAAAGACAGCTTTGGGTCCGTTTCCCGGAGTCAAGCTCTGATCGGTACTTTCGGACATCTGGACTTCAGAATTATCTCCGACTTCCATGTCATCCTGCGCTTTGGGAGAGTGTTCCCCGGATCCTTCGTCCATGGCTTCTCCTTCCTCTGTAGCTTTGGAGTTATACTCCTCTTCATATTCCGTGGAGAAATTTCGGAAATCTGCTAACATCATCGATTCATCCGAGGATGTGGGTACGTCGGCGTTTGTTCCAATTGCCTCCATCATAGAGTCGGTGTTGTCTCCAGCATCGGCAGAGCCAGATCTAGATCCCACATAACAGACAAAGTGCGATGCGTGATTCCTGAGGTACCTGTGGCTCTCGCGATCAGCTTCGTCGAAACTTTTGATTGTCTCGAGAATTGCGTCCATGCCTGAGTTTTGCATTATCATACGTCACAACGTGTACCTTAGGAAAGGCCTGTCTGTCCTGGCGTCATCAGAGCCGGAATCATTGTCGTTGACATGCTCCTCCTGGATTTCGACTTCAGCGGGTGGATCGATCTGGGATTCGGCCTCTCCGAGGAGATCCACTCCAGATTCGACTTGGGCCGCTAGGTCTTCTTCAGGCTCAGATTTCTCCACTATATCCGCAACTGGTGCGGGCTGGGTGGGATTAGGGTTTTCTGAGATCCGTAACTCTGCCGCCTCCGCGGACAAAGGGGACCCAGAAGATTCTTCTGCCTCTATCATCACCGCTGGGGTGGGTGGGACAGGTTCAGCAAAACCGATGTAAACATCGATCTCGCCAAAAGACATGATGGTGTAGGTAGTCATAGCCTCCCTAGCCGGAATCCAGGTCTCGTTGAGAACGATGAGAGGGATGTCGCTGGCGTAGAGGATGCGACCGACGGCGATGGTCTCGCCGATTCTGATTCTTGTAGATTCCGCTTGGAACGCAGATCCGAAGCTCACCTGCCCCATGGTGGGTGCCAACTGTCGTCGGATTGATGACAAGTACGCCATGAGGAGGTCCTCGAGGCGTGCGGAAGAGAGGGGTGTGAGACGTATGGTGTTCCGGGACGGTGAGCACCCAAGTTTACCCAGGTTCGAATCCGCCGGCTTTGGATGGATCCTACTCCTGCTAGCAATCCAGTAATACGGTAGAGCCGGAATATGGGTTACAAGGGTTCGCTTGTGTGAGTTGAGATTGTAGACTATTGAGGGTGCCCTAAAGGGTCTCCCTAGGACGGCTTATATAGATATCCAGCCTAGGGTTTATAGGAGAGATCTATCTGGATACGACTGAGAGTCGGTTAGAGAGTACATCTTGAACTACAAGTAATATTATGGCCCTAAGTCGGTAAGTCTTCTGGGCCTTCCCGTAGCCAGATTGGACTCCGTCTCTTCTCCCTGACTGGGCCGCCCGTGAAGCAAAGCTCTAACCCGAAGTAGGCCACCCTGGTCAGTGAAGACTGTGAGGATACTCGGAAAGTATATCCCCAAGTCTATAAGAACTGTATTTGAAAACACTGGGTACACGCGGAAAATTCCTAGGAGAAGGTCAGTAATTACTGGTGCCTCTGTGAGTCAAACTGATGGGACGCACCACCTCCCGCATCCCTGTTTTAGTGGGAATTGTCGCTCTGATGTACTCCTCTGTTCGTCGCCTCGGTCCCCCGCTCAATTCCAGAAACTACACTATGGCATTACTCTAGGCTAGTTCCTCTTCGTCTTTCCCACTGCTTCCTCTTCCTATTACACCGACGAAATCACCCACGCCAGTTCTATAAATCATCTGCAACATTGCTTCGACCACTTCCTCTTCCTCTCTCTGGTGCCCATTCCTCTTCCTCATTTTCGCAACACCCGTGCCCCCATTCCTCTTCCTTACTTCGGCAGAACTACCCCTCTTACTTTTCGCCATGGTCGGCCATGTATCGGTCGATGATGAATGCAGATTCATGGAGATGGTCTCCATCACTGCTCATGGCACCACCACGCTGACGATGGTGTATACTAACAAGGACTCGAAGGTCGGAGAAACTCTTGCCATCTACGAGGCTTGGCTTGAATCAGAAAAGGATCGGTTTGTTGGGTTGGACCTCGAGTACACCCCTTCTAGCCATCGTGAGCCACTGCAGACAGTCGCGGTGGTGCAGCTAGCCTTGCTCTAGCATGTGTTAGTCTATCATTTCTGTAGGAGCCCGAGGTATGGTGAAGGGTGTCGAGCGATCCACCGGTTCTTAGAGAACAAACATATTACTTTTTCTAGTGTTGATAAAAGGTGAGACATGGATATGCTATTGGTCGAAAAGATAAGTATACCTGCTGAGTACTACGTCGACCTCCAGGTTGTGTACAAGATCAAGGATAGGGGTGATAGGGCTTGCATGTGTTATCTTGCGGCAGACATCATCGACGACTTCTACCTGGATATGAAGGGTAAGTGTACAGAGGAGATGCACGGGACATGGCATCGGCCACTTTACCCGGATCAGCTAAAGTATGCTGTAATTGATTGATATGTGAGCTACAAGATGTTCAAAAAGATCTTGAAGATGAAGGCAGGGATAGGTCTAGGAAGCAGGGAAGCGATGGAAGTGGGTGGAAGCAGGGAGGCGATGGATGGGGACATAACAGGTGGGAGGAGGGAGATGATGGCTGGGGGCGCGGAAACAACTGGCGATCAATCGGTTCCACTAGTATACTTTTTAATGATCTAGCCAGTGGATGCACATGTTGGCTATATAATATATTCTCCCTGCTAGCATGCTAACATTTCGATCTAGTTGTATATAATGTTCCATGTTTGTAATGTTTGCTGAACAATATTATTAATATATCATCATCTAGCTATATAGTTTTGTCTAATCTTATTATTTGTAATGCGTGTTCGTAATGCTTGTTTATTGTTGCATTGCAGTAAAACGGCGGAGGAGCGGACACCATTGTGTCTTTGGGTCACCGCCGGCCATGCTTCGTCATGGCCTCCTAGTCCCACCTTAGACAGGTTATCTTAGTAACCACCTCTAACAGTTGCTACCTCTGACGGATTTTTTAAAAAATCGCCCTTGAAGTTGCTACATCGTTGTTTTCCTAACAGCCTCTAAATGTTTATTCCAGATATTTGTTAAACATGACCACCTCTGCATTGTGCCAGATTCGGATCCTCCAGCCACTCCATAAATCCACTACCAGCCAATAGATGCCTTGGATATAAAAAATCTCGATAATATATCATAAGATGTTTGGATTATTCCAAATATTCTTCATAACTACTTAGAAATTTATTACAAATTCATACAAATGTTTGGATTAGTCATACAAATTCATTCTCCGGATTCTTGATCGCGAATATGCAGTTCTTGAAGAACAACCTCATCTTGTTGGTCTCTTTTCTTGACCGAGCATGAAGGGTCAGGAACATCATCGATATTGCTGTAATCTTCCTCGGAGAACACGTCGTCCACACTGATGATGCTCCTTTTTATGGCATAACTACATGTCTCTTCTTATTCCTTGGGTCGATGATGTAGAAGACTTGATGAACCATGTTAGCTAGTATGAATGTCTCGTTCTTGTAAGCAATACGATTGAGGTTCACGATAGTTTGGCTATCGTAATTTGGATCCACCTTATATCTATGAGCCCAACGATAACGAAACAATGGAAACTTGAAATCCACATAGCCTATCTCACAAATATCTTCTATGTATCCGTAGTAGACTTGTGTCATTTCTTCATTATTTTCTTCAATTGCCTCTAAACTACACCACTATTTTGCATTGTTTTTGTGCTATCTTTTTTATTCATAGAAAATGTGTACCTCTTGATCTTGTACACCTGAAATTGGCTGACCTCCCATGTATGGCCGCTTGCTAATCAACAATTCTAGGATCTTTTGCTTCAACATCACGTAGTCGATCACTGAACCAGGTGTTGAACTCCTCGATGTGGAGTCTCTCGATCAAACATCCATGGGGATGCATTGCTCGTAGACTGTCACAGTGTTCTTCCATGTATGGAGTAATTTCATGCATGTGCTTCATCACAACAAATTGTGCCTGACTATATTCAGTGTTAGTCGGCCTAAACTTGATATTTACACTCGTTTTGCGCGCGATGTTGACTCGCCGAAGTCTTTTGAGGCATATTGGTCCAGGACGTCAGTGTCCCTATCAGACCAAACTTTTCAGTCGCGCCTCCCTGATTTGAACTCGATAACGTTGCTCGAGGCGTCTGCCGTTTAGTCAGGCTGCTAGGTCCCACATGTCAGCCTCTCATTAGAAGGATCATGTGTATGATGAAATTTTTTTCCATCGCTCGCGCTACCCTGTTCCGAAGTTGATAGCGCTGATCGATGCATCTACTGTTTAATCAACCTCCTGGGACCCATATGTCATCCTCTCATTAGAAGAAATGTGTGTATGATGGATTTTTTTCCTTCGCTGGCGCTACCTCGTTCTGAAGTTGATAGCGTTGCTTGACGCATCTACCGTTTAACCAACCTCCTGAGCCCCACATGTCATCCTCTCATTAGAAGAAACGTGTGTATGATGGATTTTTTCCTTCGCTCATGCTACCCTGTTCCGAACCTGATGGTGTTGTTCGATGCATCTACCGTTTAATCACGCTGCTGGGCCCCACATGTCATCCTATCATTAGAAGAAACATGTGTATGATGGATTTTTTACCCTCTGTCGCGCCTTCGTGTTCCGAACTTGATACCGTTGCTTGCTGTATCAGCCGTTTATTTAGGCTGGTGGGTCCCTTATGTCAGCCTCACATTAGAAGAATTATGGCTATGATGGAATTTTTTTCTTCTCTAGTGCTACCCTGTTTCGAACTAGATAGCGTTGCTCGACGAATCTGCCGTTTGCTCACGCTGCCGGGTCCCCCATTTCAGCCTCTCATTACAAGAAACGTGTGCATGTTGAACTTTTTTATGGCTCGCGCCTCCCTATTTCAAACTGGCAACGTTGCTCGATGCAACATCTGTATAAGGTCGCACTGCTAGGTCCCACATATCAGCCTCTGTATAAATGAAACATTGATTGCTCGATGCAACATCTGTATAAGGTCTCTACTGGGTCCAACATTTTAGCGTCTCTGCAAATGCAACGTGTGTATGATGGACTCCACTGTTTTGACCCAGCTGGGTCCTAGATGTCAGCCTTATCTATGTAAGAAACGTGTGTATGCTGGAAAAAATATAAAAGAACAACAAATATTATACTATATATTATATATTTATATTGAAAAAACTAGGAATCTAACTCAAGACTTCAACAAATGGGAACCGCGTGTGCTTCCACTATGCCAGAACCATCTATGCCACTACTAGAAAAGATTACATTAGAAATCACTTAAAATGAAAAGGCAGCGACCCTGACGACTTGCCATAAAAATGCTAAATGCTCTGTACAAATACAACATGGGTAGGAGAAGCTTGTCCTATACTTTATTAGAATGACATGGAAATACTAAATTAAGACGATTTTGGGTGATACAAAAAATAACTTGGGTCCAATCTTGTGAACCAATGGGCTTCTTATCGTGGGATCCTTACCGAAACTTCTTCAGTGTGGTTCATGCTTAAAAAACCAAGTAACAATGTGTTGAGGGTTGGCGGCCCACGGCCAACCTGAACCCGGAAGGATAAATTAGCGAGGTTTTGGGCCACAGTTGGGTAGAATGTAGTACTATTTTCTAATAATCTCCTCATTGAAAGTTCAATGTACTCAACATGTCGGGGGTCAGCATTCCACCTGACACAGCAGGCTTAATTTGCAAGGTTTTGGGCCAGTGTTGGATCGAATGTGCAATCTTTTCGCTAGGTCCTTAGTGAAAATTCAATGTAGTTCATACCCCATCCTAAAAAAATGCAGTTGGTACCCTAAAAAATATATACTCTTCTCACCATGAAAGGCTAATTAAGGGATTTTTTTGAAACAAGAATATGTGAAGTTTTATGTCCGAAGTAGGGTTGAAATATTCGTTTTCATAGGCTGAGTAGTAAAAATATATTGTACTGAAGGTCGATGGTCCACCTGACCTGGCTGTACCTATGCCGGGTCCAAAAGCATGAAGTTGGAAATGGAGAAAAGTGATCGATATTGCGCCTTATTATACATAGCAAACATAGCGAGGAACTTGGGCAGTGCAGCATTCGAACATGGAAAGTACTCGAGAGAGTTTGACTCATTGACATAAAATCATGTCATCTCAAGTCTTACAACACACAATCATCCTTTCAGCAAAGGATATATTTCAAGATGGTTTGGGTGGCTTTGAATCGGCCTAAGTGCCCAATCGATTTAATGTACTCAAAACCTTGTAATCATGCCATATAAACTATTGGCGATAGACACGCGGTGGCCTTTACTTGCCCAGCTTCCGACAGCTGTGGTAAGCACAAGCTTATACCAATCACTCAAAGTTGTATGCTTCCGTACGATAAAATTAGTACATGCCCCAATTAGCGCCAACATGTGGCATTGTCATCATGCAAAAAGGCTCAGAATTCGCACATTTAGTTCACAGTTTTGAACACAACAACAACCAGTTTATACACTAGCACAGACAGTACAATGTCAGCACATCAGAGCTTGACTTGTTCATGTCACATCAGAGCTTGACTTGTTCATTTCACATACAGAAGAATGAGCAAGGATACATACTGTATTGAATAAGTAATTTCACAGTAGCGCCAAAAGTATGCCAGGTATCAGAGACAATATGGGGTCTGCCTAAACAATTTTTCTTTCTTGGAAGGGTGTACATTGCCTCTTTTTTTAGAATATCGGCATAAACATTTGCAGCTATCATCCTAGGGCGTCTCGGCCTGCTTTGCCGTACCGAGCCAAGATCAATTACGACCCAGTTAAGGCCTGTTTCGTGAACCTATAAGAAGTAGTAACCTACTTTTCCCTATTCGCTAAGAGGAAAGTAGGAATATTCCTCTCAAAACACAAAGCTGCACGAGGTGCGATGGTTCAAAAAAAAGTTGCACGAGTCGCGTATATACAAGCCAGTAATAGTACTGAAAACTATAATATAGAAATCACGCTATGGAATAAGCACCGCTACATGGATTATACCGTGGAAGGCAATACTAATTACAAAAGCATAGCAGGGCTCATATAAACTGATTCAAGCTGGCCACTAAAACCAGTGTACTAACAGTCAACTTTTGAACCACGATACAAAAAAATACGACACAACGATACACCAGAAAGATCCACAGCTCAGTCTAGGGACGGCACAACGAGCCTACCACACCTAAACTAGGCCTAAACCAAATTGCCTCCTGTCGCACACAGTTCCAACCATCTTTGGGAAGGCTGATAACTGCCACAGGCTCACCTTCAGTTGGCTGCAGGTTGCAGCATTTAATCTGAGGGAATTGTATTCTGCGAAAGCTCTTGTATGTTGTGTACACATAGTTTTTCCTCATGAATGGGAACAATGTGCCATCAGGAGCGTTGCATCCGCGTTTATTCATGATCTTTTCAATGATTGGATAATTGAGACCAAGAAATGGAGACTTGTCCCCCAGGCTGTTAACCTGCCTCCAAACGGTGACCCTTGGAGGTCCAGCAGAGCTAGGATCCTCTTCAAAAACGTACACACGAGAGGCATGATATAGGCGTAGGTTTGTCCTATTTTGAGCATGGGGAATGATTTCATCCTCTTTTCCATGGGCAACTCCCATGCCATACATTGTAATTCTGATCATCAAGCATTCACCATCAGCCGATCGAGCGAGGAACCACATGCCTGGCCGATCATTCAGAATAGGTGTTGGGATTACAAACGGAAGCTCCTCGTTTCCTGCAACATCTGAATTCGAGACAAAAAGTGCATTACTGGCATACATATTCTAACACCAGCATTCTTCATTATTCATGCTAACAGTGTGAATAGGCAAATCCTGACAATAATATTACACAATAAATTAACAACATTAGGAATTGCATTTCTTACTCTGCTATTCCGAATATTTGGATTTCTTGCTTATCTTAGTTTCCTAGTTGTTATAAGTTTCAAAAGAGGAAGCACCACTTTTTATTGATATAGAGGCGTGTCCACTTGAATCCTATAGGATTAGATGCCTACAGTATTTTGGATCAAGTGGTGTTTGATTGCACAGGAAAACCAAAGGAATTGTACAAAGAGGTTGGAGTGGATGGAAATTTTCCTCCAAAATAGAGTGCAAAGGAATCCTTTGAAGGGATTCCTAAGGATTATACTCTTTCGAATCAAACAACATTTTATAGAAAAAAATCCTAAGGATCCAAATCTTACAAAAATCCTACACAATTCCTCTAAATCCCAAGGAAAAATCCAAAAAGGAAAGATTGGTGTCCTACAAAAATCCTATGTGATTCCTACAATCCGAGGAGGGCCGGAAAGTACAACCATATAAAGAAACTCGGCTTCATTGTGTTGCGCTCATAATCGAGATGCTGGTTAATAATACCTTTCATACTTTGACAATGAACGAACTTACTAGTACAGGGACACCGTCATACACTATATTTTTGGAAGGCATATTACTGGTACTAATTCATTACTAGCAATGGTTCATTCATTTTTTAGGACATGAAGTGTGTGCTCATTCAGTCATATGAAAGGTACAACATAAACAAGGTAGTTAAAGAACAACTTCACTGAATCACTCACAATGTATCATCATGGAACTAGAATTACCTTCTGATGTGGGATCCCAGTAGTAGGTGCAACCTTGACTTGCGACCGCAAAAATGAGGCCACCGTGTTCAATGGCATCATTGTACTTTCGTCTTCCATGACCTGAATGCTCCAGACATCTCCAAACTTGGCTACCGCCTTCCAGGTAGGCGATTTCACCATCGAACAACGCGAGGAGCTTATAGTCTGTGTAACCCCCAGCTTCTATGTGCACTCTGCAGATTACGATCTTCAACAGCTCAAGAGATCCATCCCACGACTTATTGAACTTTTCTCCATACCTGTGGATTCGCCAAAAAAACTTTTGAAATGTGAATGAGTTCATAAATGACTACATGTAACTGGGGGAACCCTGGCTGGCTAGTAGCATTACACATTATATACTAGAGGTGAGGCAGCCTCAATGCCACAAGTATCTGTCGATGGAAGGTCAATTAATCGATAGGTGTAGATGTTTGCTAGGCACCAGGCCCCGCGCTGGTCCACAGCGGCGAGCCAGTCGCTGTTCATGCCAACCTAGAATTTTTCGTGCATGAAGGGCAGGATGGCGATGCACCGAGGATGGTCAAGGGGCACCACGTTGTACACCATGTCGTGCAGACGTTGTACCCTTGTACTGTCATAGTGCTCATCGTACCAATAAGTAGGCTGAGGCAACAGTAGGCAGGGTTCATTCCAGTGGTGAAAAGTCCATTTCGTACCTTCGTTGTTGGTGATACGATCGTACAGTAGCTTGCAGCATGCGGCTGGCCTGACGGTGCTAGAAATGTCCAGACGCTAAACAATGAGGTTGACATCGTCCGTGCTGAGCTGATCCCACTTGCATCGCCCGCTGAGCTTTGAATTGGACATCATAGCCGGATGGATTTAGGCAGATGCCAAGTGCAGCTAGGGTTTTCTGCAGGAGGAGGGGAGCGTTAGGAATGGGTGAGAAGAGAGAGTGTGGGGGAGATCGTGGGCGGAGATGGGACTAGGGAAGAAGATGGAGAGGCAGAGAAAAAATGAGGAAGGAGATTTTACTTGCTTGCTTTGTCTAGTCAACAGCAGCATCGAGGACACCACCGCCTAGACTTCACTGTATGTTAGACTAGCACACCACACAGCTAGTAATTTGACAATACTCCTACTTACTACTATGTATCAGAGGTGTAGTATTGTCTAGTCACATCAGTTTGACCAGATGGTTTTCTTTTTACAGCTTTCATTTCAACATAGTGTAGTATTTTCAACAGAAAATAGGAGGATGAACTACTACTACTAGTAGTAGCCGCGACATGGACACATGTACTTTCATCTTGTTCCCCTACATGCAGAACTTGTAGCACAGAACCAAAAATATATACACCAGATATAATGCACAGTACGGGTGTGTCCATGGTATTTTTGGCATGTTGCATGTGTTCATATATGTTCTAGTACATGGTACATGGAATTACACGAGTACAACATGCAACCGTGCAGCAAAATGAGAGACATGCATGGATACCAGATTTCGCTCAAGTCAGACAACGTGTATGACTCTCTGTGGCTCTGATTCACTGACATGTGGGCCCTATTTAGGTCGGCCCCACCTACCAGTGAGAATCTGCCTGCACCATGCGCTTGGAGCCACTAGGTACGTCCACGATAGAAATTACAATTTGCAACTAGTTGCACCGGCAACAAGCTGTTGCATGTGGCACTTCCAAGTTTTCAGAAAATGTGAAATAAATCATGAACATAGATCATATTTATATAGTTCATCTATAAATTTCCATCCCAAAAGTATTACTAGTACATGGTATGGCCACCACAAAATGAACAAATGAACACAAGATATTGTTCGCTTAGGTTTTTTCTTTTTCATTCACACAGGTCACATAAGATCTTATTGTGGGACCGAATATTGTAGATGCACAAGGTACAACATAACCAATATTCCGGATTTATTTCACATTTTTTGAGAACTCGAAAGTGCAACAAATAATAAAGGGGTGCAGGCACAATGAGTTGCAGAATATTTGACCCACATTGACTAAAACTATGGCTTGCATACAGAAGGAGTTTGATCAAATCGCAGGCCTTGCACACATTGCGGCGAAATGAGTGTTAGAGTATAGAAAGTTAATGTTTGAGGCCATACGATACAAATAAGGCCAAGGAAATAATTCAAGATATGCAAATCCCTATTCCATATGATCTCCCTTGAACCGTTAATTATGTTAGTTCCAATCCTTCGCGTTGGCCAAGCATGGGACGAACCACAATGGAGTCTGCCGCCAATTCCAGCCAATGTTTTTTTGAGGGAAATTCGAGCCAATGTTGGTTGAGAAACCAACAGCGGCGTCTTGAGCATTCATACTGAAGCAGCATATTTCAGGATGAAGATTAAATCCACCGAGACTAACTGCATGTGGCGAGGTGTATACATAGTTGCTCCTCGTTAGATCTCCAGGGCAAAGTCATGCCGCGCCAACTAGAATGGTAATCGGCTAGTTCAATCCAAGGAAGATAGAAAATGCTTCAAGGTCTAAAACCCTCCACCATTGCCTCGGTGGAAGTAACCTACTAGTGTCAATCGAGAACACATGGCAGCAAAACCCAGTATAATAGGTGTGAATATTGCGGCCGTGATGATAACTAACATTTTCAGCCACGGGATAACCACCATAAGTAATGGCATACCGCCTAGCACTAACGCCCATAGTATTGATCAGAATAAGGCTACCACCATCAAGAGATCTTGCTAACCACCAAAGATCAGGACTGTACTCATGGTTACCGTCTAATTCAGGTGTCCCCAGAAGACGCAATGGACCTTGCAAGGAAAGCACATTCACAGATCAGCTGAGAAAAATTTGAATGATGAAGCTTGAAAATTTAAGGATGGAAATTTTACCCCATACCCGAGGATCCCATGCATAAACATTGCCAATCTGAGTTACAACATAGACAACACCCTTGTGGATAATTGCATCGCGGTAGCTGAACATGCTGAACTAGATCTCAAGAACCATCCACATACCATGAGAACCATCAAGGAAGGCAATTACCGTGTCGAAGATGGCCAGGACAGAGAAATCCTTATAGTTCCCAACAGCTGTGGGAACTCGGCAAATGGCTATCTTCAGTAGATTAGTAGGCTGACCAACCGCGATAAACTTAAGTACCTCGGGTGTGGCCTCAAAATCGAAGATCGCTGGTAGAGGAATCTGGTGACAAGTGAACACATTCACAAGATCCTAGTTCTAGGCGAGGCCAACAGTGGCGATCCAATCTCCATGGGCACCTGCCCACTTCTTACCCTCACAATCTGGCATCACAGCATCAAGGAGGACCTGTCCAATAGTGTCAGCTCACACAAGGTCCACCCGAACTTCTTTTGTGGCTTTTGCTTGCCCCTGCCGCAATAGTAGCTGCCCCTGTAGAACTGCTTCATGCAATTGTCGCGGTAGAAGACATTGTACTCACGCGGTACCTCAGTTGGGTTAGTGTGAAGAACACAGGGGAGACCAAAAGGTTGAGATTTCGACAGGGATGCACTATGTGTTGCTGAGTAAAGATAACGTTTGCAGCAGGCGATGAGGCTCGCGGCGGTGATGACGTTGCATCTGGCTGAGATTTCTTCAAGGGGGCCATCAGAAAACACCCTAGAAGTGTCACTGTCATTGATCAATTGGGCCATCGTGAGGAAGAGCTAGAGCAGGTGGGAGGTGATGGCGTTTGGTTTTGATTGGGGGTTTTTGAGGAGAGAGCGAGCGGCAGCTGGCAGGGCAAGACAGAAAACAGTCTATCAAACTGGGCGCCGGAGCTGATCCTAAAGATGTATGGCGATGTTGGAGCGTGCCTGTATTGGTGTGCGAGTGGTAATGGCCATCATCGGGATGATGGAGGTGAAGTGAGGATGGAGATTGAGGCAAAGCGAAATATATAATGAAATAAAACCAAGCGTGCCTTCTTTCTCTCTGCTAAATCTACTGTGCCTATCGAACTGGTCTACGAGATGCTCCGAAAGCGGCATGGCATTGTTGGCGTGTGCTAAAGGTGGGCGAGTGGGGATTAGTGACAAGATGGAGAGGAAGAGGACAGAGTGCAAAGGAAAATAGAATAAATCGATTGAAATCATACCGCCTACCGAGCGTGGTTTTTCTCTCTTCTCTATGTTTCCTGGTGCCTATCGAGTAAATAGGTTAGGCCTTTCTAGGAGTAGTACAACACAGCTAGCCTAGCACGGGATGGAGCTGTACTGTCCTCTCAAATAAATGGTCATGGAAGAGAGATGGTTTGGAGTATACTCGGAGCTCCTCTTGCCAAACGTAATAATCCTTGGATCTTCTACATTCTTCATCTTGTGAAAGCACACTTGGAACAAGTACTACTGTACTACTACTGTAACTAATAAACACATAAAGGTTCCACCAGTAATTAAGAAACCAAAACTAGAATACTACTACTCTCGAACTCTCGTGTAGTACAACAACAAAATGCTCACAAAATGGGCTCCCAGTACCATCTGTACACCCACACGCTTACACCTCAAATAAGCTTTCCTACCACACCACCAATTTCCTCTCCCCTATTGGCCTCTACGACCTGTTACCGGACCCCAAATCGAACATCTCTAAGTTCAATAAAGAAAAAAAGTCGATAGTCTCTCAAAAAAATCAACCATCCACCAAAATAAAATCCATTGTCTAATGCTACCCGTTCATTATGAACGGACGGTCGCAATTGCTCAAGCGCCATGCGGGAGTAGTCATCTGAGCTACTGGTTGTATCTCCGCTTAAGCACGCTCCTGGAAGCAGCAGAAGAATTTATTCTGTATTAGTGACAGAAGAAGATCGATGATATACAGTACCAAATCAACAAATCAGTGGCTTTATCTGTCTAACCAGTGAGAGCCGACACGAGTGGTGAACAGCTTGAAGCGCAATGGAACAGGTGCCTTTAAGGCATATAGTACGTACACCTCCGTTCTGATTTAGGATGGTCACATAGTGCTAAATAACTTAGACTAGTAACTTGCACATATACCTTCATAGTGGTAACAACATGTGTGTAGTGTAAAGCAAAGGCCTAATTAATTAGGGTATTAGAATCATATACTACTAATCTTGGTATGTGTGATGTTATGGTTACTAGCTAAGTTATTACGTCACTTTTATTTTTCATTAATTAACTCTGAAAAGATATTTAATTCGAGACAAGTATGTAAGCTTACTTGTAGTTCAAGTTTGTCAAGATGCAAAATCTTAGGAAGAAGTTGAACCTCTTGTCAAAACTCTCTGTGGTTTCTGATATAGAGTATATTAATTGACTGTCTGATGGGTGCCTCCAAAATCTTTTTCTTAAAACTTTCAAAGAAACCTACAATTTACTTGTAGTTCAAATTTGACCTAATTTTGATGAATTTACATAGAGTCATTCAAGTGGCGGAGTTAGCTAGTAAGTTTGAAAAGTCATAAAACATAGGAATCGTTAGTACAACATGTTGGTCCACTATATATACTAGTAAGTTGCACATGCCTTGCACGTTAGACTCAGATAGTAGACGTATAACATATAATCACTATATATAATTATAATTGGCAAAGCAAAAAAAATTATAAATTTGATCAACATCTATAAAGTATGGGTGTATATTTGGTCCTTGTACTTTGTATCATCATGTAGAAGTCAAAGATTATTAGCTACCTAACACACGAATTTTTTGATAACATGGTCTAGAGAAACAAGGGAGAAGATTCTAGTATGATGAAGAAGTGTGTTTTGAGGTTTGTGCATGACATTCATTATGCCGAAGACTATTAATAGAATGTTCTAGATGCTAGAATGGAAAAGAAGATCCAACGGCTAGAAATGCTGGGATTCGTGAGTCTTGGTCCAATGGTCAACATTCAAAGTTATTTGTACACTACATAGTGGTTTGGAATGAAGACTATCAATAGAATCTTCAAGATGCTAGAATGGAAAAGAAGATCCAACGACTGGAAATGTTGTGATTCGTGAGTCTTGATCCAACAGTCAATATTCAAAGTTGTTTGTACACTATATAGTGGTAAGATCATGCAGAAGTCAATGATTATTAGCTAGTAGTAAGTTACACGTGAGACTCACATAGTAGATATAGGACATATCATCACTATATAAAATTATAATTGGTAAAGCACAAAAAATTATAAATTTGATCAACATCTATATAGCATGGGTGTATATTTGTTCCTCATACCTTTTCATGTAGAAGTCAAAGATTATTAGCTACCTAACACATGAAATTCTTGATAACATGGTCTAGAGAAACAAGGGAGAAGATTCTAGTATGATGGAGAAGTGTATTTTCAGGTTTGTGCATAGCATTCATTATGCCGAAGACTATCAATAGAATCTTCTGGATGCTAGAATGGAAAAGAAGATCCAACGGCTAGAAAAGTTGGGATTCACGAGTCTTGATGCAACGGTTAACATTCAAAGTTATTCGTACACTATATACTGGTTTATAATCAAGACTATCAATAGAATCTTCAAGATGATAGAATGGAAAAGAAGATCCAATGGCTGGAAATGTTGGGATTTGTGAGTCTTGATCCAATGGTCAATATTCAAATTTGTTTGTACACTATATAGTGGTAAGATCCTGTAGAAGTCAACGATTATTAGCTACTAGTAAGTTGCACGTGAGACTCAGATTATAGACGTATGACATATCATCACTATATACTATTATAATTGGTAAAGCACACAAAATTATAAATTTGATCAACATCTATAAAGTATGGGTGTATATTTGATCCTTGTACTTTGTATCATCATGTAGAAGTCAAAGATTATTAGCTACCTAACACATGAAATTCTTGATAACATGGTCTAGAGAAACAAGGGAGAAGATTCTAGTATGATGGAGAAGTGTATTTTGAGGTTTGTGCATAGCATTCATTATGCCGAAGACTATCAATAGAATCTTTTGGATGCTAGAATGGAAAAGAAGATCCAACGGCTAAAAAAGCTGGGATTCACGAGTCTTGATCCAACGGTCAACATTCGAAGTTATTCGTACACTATATACTAGTTTATAATCAAGACTATCAATAGAATTTTCAAGATGCTCAAATGGAAAAGAAGATCCAACGGCTAGAAATGTTGGGATTTGCGAGTCTTAATCCAATGGTTAATATTCAAAGTTGTTTGTATACTATATAGTGGTAAGATCATGTAGAAGTCAATGATTATTAGCTACTAGTAATTTGTACGTGAGACTCAGATAGTTGACGTATGACATATCATCACTATATACAATTATAATTGGTAAAGCACAAAAAATTATAAATTTGATCAACATTTATAAAGTATGGGTGTATATTTGATCCTTGTACTTTGTATCATCATGTAGAAGTCAAAGATTATTAGTTACCTAACACATGAAATTTTTGATAACATGGTCTAAAGAAACAAGGGAGAAGATTCTAGTATGATGGAGAAGTGTGTTTTGAGGTTTGTGCATAGCTTTCATTATGTCGAAGACTATTAATAGAATCTTCTAGATGCTAGAATGGATTAGAAGATCCAATGGCTAGAAAATCTGGGATTCGCGAGTCTTGATCCAACGGTCAATATTCAAAGTTATTCATACACTATATAGTGGTTTTTAATGAAGACTATCAATAGAATCTTCAAGATGCTTGAATGGAAAAGAAGATCCAATGACTGGAAATGTTGTGATTCATGAGTCTTGATCCAACGGTCAATATTCAAAGTTGTTTGTACACTATATAGTGGTAAGATCATGTAGAAGTCAACGATTATTAGCTACTAGTAAGTTGCATGTGAGACTCACATAGTAGACGTAGGACATATCATCACTATATAAAATTATAATTGGTAAAGCAGAAAAAATTATAAATTTGATCAACATCTATAAAGCATGGGTGTATATTTGGTCCTTGTACTTTTTATCATCATGTATAAGTCAAATATTATTAGCTACCTAACATATAAATTTTTTGATAGCATGGTCTAGATAAACAAGGGAGAAGATTATAGTATGATGGAGAAGTGTATTTTGAGGTTTGTGCATAGCATTCATTATGCCGAAGACTATCAATAGAATCTCCTAGATGCTAAAATGGAAAAGAAGATCCAGGGCCTAGAAAAGCTGGGATTCGCGAGTCTTGGTCCAATGGTCAACATTCAAAGTTATTCATACACTATATGGTGGTTTGTAATGAAGACTATCAATAGAATCTTCAATATGCTAGAATGGAAAAGAAGATCCAACGACTGGAAATGTTGGGATTCACGAGTCTTGATCCAACGGTCAATATTCAAAGTTGTTTGTACACTATATAGTGGTAAGAGCATGTAGAAGTCAACGATTATTAGCTACTAGTAAGTTGCACGTGGGACTTAGATAGTAGACATATGACATATCATCACTATATAAATTATAATTGGTAAAGCACAAAAAATTATAAATTTGATCAACATCTATAAAGTATGGGTGTATATTTGGAGAATATCATTTTGTGGCCCGAAAGTTGGGGTGGCCAGGCAACGTGGTACCCAAGTTCCCTGATATCATCCGCGATGACTATAGTTGGCGTGCCAAATTCTCAGAGGGTCCTATTCGTCCCGAATTCAACTTTACGTTTCAATACAAAAAATCAGGCTAATGGCCGTCAAGTTGGGTCCCCCCTGTTAGCTTTCGCCGTTATGTCACTGCCATCATCGCTGCCATGTAGGCTTGCAGCGTTGGCGCATGCATCCTTTACGCGTCTACTTCTTCCTCCATGGCGACAATCTGTGGTTGCGGCCATGGCGCGGAGCTAGGACTTGGACAAACCTGCTCGGCCCGTTCTCCTGCCCATCCCGAATTGGAGCTCGCCCTCACCATGACCGCACCATTGGCACGGCGTGGGGACGGGAAATGATTCCCAGGTGAGATCTGTACCCATGCCGACCATGCTTGGTCCTGTTGGTCTCCTCCAGAATCCGAGCTCACTGTCGCCGTGGTCGCACACGCACCAGCCACAGCGCCTTCCTCTCCGAACCCCAAAGCCACATCCACCTAGTTCGGCACAATGCCAACAAGGTGAAAATGCATCAAGTTTTCTTCTTGTGATTGTAGAAAAACATGTATGTACCGTGGCTGTAGCATACTCTAACAATGTACACATATATTGTTTACTAGATTTTCATTTGAAATTAGTAGCTCCATGATGACGAAACTTAGAGAACCTAAATGGAATGACGATGACGACCATGTTCTGTACTTTGCATTGCATCAACAAGTGCTCGCTGACGAAGCAAGTTACCAAGAGAGTGGAGTTCATCAGCCATTGCCAGAAAATATGTGAACAAATCAATGAGCGATTCAATGCAAATAAGCGCAGAAAAGCTAGATCCATGTCATCAATCATCAATAGGTGGCACATTCTAGTGATGCGTTCAAATGCGTACACGATGTATCATTTTCTTGAAGTGGTTGTTATCCTGAGAAAAAATGCCTGGTATGCACATTATATTTGTATGTTCTATGCTGCAATTCTGTTGTTATGGGCGTGGAAAGAAAAGCTGGGCTTCACTGAATATTACGCAGTTAGGCCTAACTTAGTCTTACACAAATAAGCACAGCTTAGTATTTACACACATAAGCGTAACTAATGATAAAGATAAAGACAAATGGTTCATCGAATCTGCCAGTATGAGCACTAGGTCCCTCGAGCTGGTGGTATCGTCGGAACGAACCAGAATGCTGCGTTTGGCCGTCTTTCATTCTCCTTCAAATAGTACGACACCACTGATGAGCCAATTGTGGGCCCCCTCCCCCCGACGTGGATTCGGCTCCAGGTCGGATCTGGAGTGTCAACATGATAGGTGCGTGAGTGTGCAGCAAACACACAGTCTGCTATCAACACTGGAAGTGTTGGCACCTCAGCAACAACACCAGCATGTTCTTCCTGGACTCTGGTAGCAGCCTCAGTAGGTATTTCGTCAGCATCACCAGCAGCAGCATTAACAAGTATTTCGTCAGCTTCACCAGCAGCAGCATCACCAAGTATTTCGTTAGCTTCAACAGGATCAGCAGCAGCTAGTTCTTCGTCAGCTCCACCACCACCAACACCACCACCACCACCAGCAGCAGCATCAGGGGCCAGGGCTGCCTGAGCAATTTAAGGTTCAATAGCTCTAGGGGCTCCGACAAAGAAAGGGTAGTTGATCCCAAGAAACACAGACTGTCCCTTCAGATTGTTGACTCTGCTCTAGACTTGCTCTACTGGGTCTTCGGATGGGCATGCAGACCTCGAGAAAACGTGACACTGCAGCGATGGGTATGAAGAAAGTTGTGTCCCCATATGTTCTATTGTATCACCAATGTTGTTTAGTGCTCCCCTGATATGAATCCACAAGAGTACATCATCCTATTCTGTGTTGTCTCCGAGAGATACCAGGAACCAGCGTCGTGTCCCAAGTTCAGCATCTGCTACTGCATCTTTGATGACCGGAGTTGGAATGATGCGCGGGGCTATGTGGGTACCTGCGTGTTACTAACAGTCAGTAAGCAGAAATTTGAATGGGATTTTACATGCTATATGACACCATGACTCACCCCAAATGGAAGGCTCCCAAACACGCACATCGCCGCTAGGTTCAGTAACCGCATAAATGCGTTGCGGTCTGTACGAAGAGTAGCCGTAGGTGAAGACGGCGTTGACATACTTCTCCGGCCGTAGGAAGTCGTCGCGCAAGACTGTCCATTCCTTGTCTTCTGGGCATCTAATTAATGTGATTGCCTTGTCGAACACCGCTAAGAGGTCGTACTCCCAGTTCTTCCACACCCCCTCCCGCGGTCTATGTGGGAGCTGTACCTTCACGAGCTCAAGTTCTGCCATGTTGAACCTGTAAGCGAATTCAGAAATGTGCGGCGGCCACCCGCTGTTGAATGCAGTAATGCCGACATTCTTCAAAGATGGCACTTCAAGTGTCTTCGATCTATAGCAATTTTTTAGAGTCCAAGTACTCCTATCCTGGGATAAAAGGACCAACCACTCGCCGTTGCCACCCACCCAGTTCTGGTCATCTACCATTTTTGTCTCTTCTTCTTCCTTGATATTCACCACTACTGATTCCGACCACTTATCTAGCAACATCAGTTTTGCATGAATATTCTGCAGAGTTTGTTGTCAGTTGGTACAATCACCTAGCATGGATTCTATTGCAAATACAATTTGACAACTGGACCTTTAGATTAAAGTACACAAAATATCGCCTAAATACGACTGTCTCCTTAGATATCGCCTAAATTGTGCCTGTGTCACTACGAAGATACTCAATATATGGAGTAGGAGCAGAGCCCCCTAGAACAAACTCCTGACAATGATCATAATTAAACAGCTCGGGGCATAACAGCCTTAAATCGTCTAATCTGTTTGTTTTTATTTTAGGAAACAAAATATCACCTAGCAGGCATTCCATTGCAAAATCGAAATTGACAACTCATCTATCACCTAAAGTAAGACTGTGTCACTAGAAAATACCAGAATATCAGGTACGAGCAGAGCTTCCGCTGTACAGAATAGTCTTAAATGGTTCGATTTGTTCAAACCGCACGTGCACACAACACGTTCGACGAAAGGAACATAGGATTCCGATGAGAGTTCAGCACATATGAATTAACGATATGACTGAACGAATAAGCTAGATACTGGAACTTACGTGGCCATCGCGGTCGTCTGGCCATTTGCTGTTATCGGAGTAAAGAAGGCCTGGCGTGCCGAACGGTTGTTCGTCCATGTTCCGCATCATCACACGGTAGCCAGGGATGCAGCGAGCGAGGCGGCCGGCTGAGATGATGTCCAACTCTGAGGCGATCCTATGCACGTTCGCGGCGCTAAGGTTCGGCCATCCCCAATCATCGCGGTAGCGGTCACCCTGGCCATCTGCGTCATCGTCGCATGCCTTTCGCTTCAGTCTGTTGCTACCCCAAGCTCTACCCATAGCGGCAATTGGAGTCTGGAATCCGGTAGAATAATGGAGGCATTGTGATAAGGAGGCGGATGGATTCGAGAGGGGGTGGAATCAGGGATGGGGGCAGTTGTTTGAGTGGGGAGCGAATCTGCAAGGAACCTTCGCCACCGCCGGTTCTCGTCCGCGTGGAAGAAAAGAAGGGGGGCGTAATTATTGAGGGAGGGCACCGGAACCGTCTAGAGGAAGTGAAAAAATAAATTTTAAAAGGGAAATGTGCGGCCCGCCTGTCAGTGAGTGAAGGTCGGTACGCGTAAACGTGCCTACGTTTGAATTGATTCCACCGCATGCAAGTGGTGCAGAACAAATTTTAGGAAGTGCTAGCGTCGACGTGTAAAACCGCCATTTTTCGCCACCTTCACCCTACTACGAATGGTCGTGCACCATTCCAGATATTGGTAAGGGTGGTTCCAATCTTTCACTTCTCCGTCTCATTTCCTCCTCCATGACCTCATCGTCTTTCTCCTCCACGGCCTCATCCATTTCCTCCACCACCGCATCACCCTCTTCCTCCGTATCCTTTCCCTCTTGCCTGTAGTCATGGATGCTCCGGACGTCCAAAACGACGGTAGGCAAGAAACTGTGCACTTCGACATCGAAGTACATGGCGAGAAGAAGATCGATGTCGTCTACACCACCGACCCTTGGATGGTGAGGAACACTCTGAATAATTACATGACTTGGCTGCAGTTCGAAGAAAACAGGTTCGTAGGTCTAGACCTCGAGTATAGCCGCGATCACCGTAGGATCGCCATGGTGCAATTCTCTATTAAGGGGCACGTCCTCGTATACCAGCCTTTTTGCGAGAAGGGGGCTGACGGGATCTGGTAGACTTTGTTGTCTTTTTGTTCCTGAACCGTCTGTTTGCAAAAGTTATTGCTATATTATTTGTCTGAATTCATTTTCATGCAGGTGGGGCAAAAGCATTAGGGATCTGTTTCATGACTTTCTCGTGAACCAGCACATAACATTTACCAGTGTTGACATCACGAATGACAGTAAACTGCTTGAAAGCCCGACTGTCAACATTAGAATCCCAAAGGAGTGCAGAGTGGACATCCAGGAAATTTACTGGATCCTAGGGACGAAGGGCGGCAAGACTGGGATGGCCGGTCTTGCCTCCGAACTCATAGACCCGTGGTACGCAAGGACAGATTTCCGAGATGTTCGTGGAGGCGTTTAGGGCACGATTACTGGGAGGATAAGCCACTTTCTGAACCTAATCTGAAGTACGCTGCAATTGACGGGTATGTTAGCCACGAGCTGTACCGCCAGATTGTAAAGTCTCGTTCCAGGCATCACATCATTGAACCACCACCAAGGCAGGTTGTTTGTCCCAGATGCCGGATCGTAGATGAATCTACAAACCGGGGCAAGCAACCGAAGGCATCCTGGGATCGGTTGCCTTCTCCAACAGGATGGGATGTAGACTATTAGTGCATGATTGTTGTGTTTATGAAAACATGTTATTTCATAAGTACACTATGTGAGCAATTACGAACTGCTGTGTATTACCTTTGTCAAACTATAATCTGGTTTATGATTGTATCCTTCTCTATAATGTGGGTTTGGTTATAACTTATGACTGTATCAAACCTTATGCATGTCAGTCCTAGATACTGCCGCATGCAAATGGCACAGATAGAATTTGTAAGAATGAATGTTGAGCATACAAAAGGGGGAATGTAATTCATACAGGTTCAGTAGCTAATAGCACAGGGATCATATGAGCTTGGTTCTTACACATAGAATGCTTAGAAAATACATGCGAGATAAAATACAGGCGAGATAAAACTAGGAACGAAATGCGAAACTAGTAGTGGTAAACAGCACACTCACCCACCCGCCAGATCCTATTGAGAATCTCGTAGCAGACATACGCGTCCCTGGCTACGTACTCAATCGCATCGTAATCCAGGTGCCTCCACTCCCATTGCTCGTGTAGGTGCTTCGGGAACTTGATTTTCATGCCGGCGTACTCGCGGTCGATGATGTCGGAAGCGAGTCTAGCCATGCCGGCTTTCCCCGTACCGCCATCCGGGTACCTCCACAAACGTTGGAGATCGACGTGATTGACGACATGAATGAGGAGATCCTGTTCTAGCTTCGGAGTGTCTTTCTTGATGTCGACGCTGGCGAAGTAGATCTCCCTCCTGTGTAGGAACTCGCGAAGCTCCGGGAATACAGATTTGGCCCTACATACGTGATATAGTAGGCAGTGGTTGCGCATGGACAGCTGCAAAAGCGCCATCCTCTTCCTATCTCTGGTATACTCGAGGTCAAGGCTGACGATCTTGTACATGTCCATCAGATCTTGTAGCCACCGCTCGTACATTGCGATGACCTTGGCCACCTCCGCTGACGCATTTGTGTGGACGACCGTCGGCTTGGTGGTGCCATGGGCGGTGACGGTGTACTCGTCGGTGTAGTCGCTCACGTTGCCGAACACGCCGTACGTTGCGTCCATGGCAGCAGCTAATGCGGCGGCGGTGGCCTAGGGTTGGTAGCGGTGGCTGGGACTGGGCGTGGAGGTGGAGTGATCTGTTGTGGTGGTATGGCCAGGCGGAGGCGGTGCCTGCGGCAGCGTCGATGGTTCTTGCGGTAGCGGCGCCGGTGGAAGGAATGAGTTGGAGATTTTTGCACAGTGATGTGCTGAGGAGACAGAAGGCGATGCTTAAATTCCCTTTACCAATATTCCGGTCATACCCATGCGGAAGCAAGTTTGACCGGGCGAGCACCGATGGTTTCCAATCCTAGCGATTAAATTCGGCGTCCGTCCCAGTAGGCGATGGGACGGGTGTGCGACGTGGCTTTGGCGTGACAGAGACCGGTCATGTAGACCACTGTCCCGTTGCCGATCCGCAGCGGGTGCGTGGTGCTGACACGACGTAACGTGACAGGATAGAAGGAAGTGTACAGTTATTATTAATTCCTAACAAGTTTAAGAAGTGTAAGCATAGACATGGACCTAGCATCCCTGCACCCCCAGGAAGCCGCCCAGCCGATCAGGCCTGCCGATTGCACAAAGCTTGTCCCGAATTTGCCAAAATGAAGCTCGTAGGACACTTGTGTAAGCATGCACGATCAAGCAACTTTGCAACACACGTGTCGGTGGAAAAGCATTAGGTTTCAACGCACCACATAGTTTAGGGATTTAGAATAGCTACATTGTGGAGCTCTAGCCAAATTGCATGGTAAAGCCAAATTCAGCGTTTTGTAAGATTTAGCTATAACAACATTGTGTCTCGTTTGTCCTCACTTTTGCCCTCCCGATATTCCGAAGCCCTCACATGCGCTCGGAGGGGGTGTTGTCTGGTCAAAGGCTTGGCCGTTACGTGCGCCATGATGCCTAAAGTGGAAGTTTTTTTTTGTTATTTGGCCTTTTTAAGAGCGCCTTTTCCCCTCTCTCTCTAACAGTTGTGTTTTTTTTGCCCAAAAAGGTAGGGAATCTAGAGCAGCTTCTCTCTTCATTCATTGTTCCTTTTACGATCGTTTTCCCCCAATCTGGTAGCAAATCTAGAGCAGCAAAACAAACCAGCACCATAAATAAATTCAGTAAACAGAGCAGATATAGATAAAGCAGCTAATATAGGTTATATAGTACGGTACTTAACGAGGTTCGACAATTAGGCTGCTCAGCAGCAGCAGCGGATTGCTTCAACACAGACAAGACAAAAGAAGCTGCTTTACAGCAGCAGCTGATCAGTGGCCCCTCGTGGCCTCTGCCAGGAGGGTATCCGCCTCCTCCCTCTGGCGCCTCCTCCACTTCTTGCTGCCCAGCCCCTTGACCTTGGGCACCTTGGGTCTGATCGGGGACATGCGACCCTCCTCGATAGCCACCTTCTGGAGGTTGCAGAGGTGAGGACCGAGTGCCTAGTGCTTGGCCCTGAAGCCGTGGATGTTCACGGACTCGCCGCAGGTCCTCACGTCCTCGGCATGCTTCACGAGGGAGTTGAAGTCCGTGCCGCGGAGCCTCCTGGTGGGCAGAAGGGGCACCTGTACACGTCGCCGGCGAAGAAGTTGTTGTACTAATCGGACTTTAGCCTCCTCAGCACAAGACGAGTTTTGTTGTCCTGCGACTCGTCGTCGCTGCAGAGGTCGCTGCTATCCTCCTGTTGGAAAAAAATAGTAGAGTGAAATAAGGACATGATTGAGATACTTTGATTATCAGGATTGATTTTTTGCATAAATTAACCGAATGAGATCTCCCAATTATTCCCCAAATCTCAAACCAAATTGAATACTGGTCCCAACTATGAACAGGGGGATTCATCAAAAATCGAGATCTAACACAGTAGGATTAGCTACTGTAAAAAATACGAACAGCCGAGCCCTAATAATATACGATCTAACATCCAACGATGGGAACAGGGGAAGAACAAGGGAAGGGGAGAAAACCCTGGTTACCTCAGACCACGGGTCGACGATGTTGGTGTCGTAGGGGTTCTCTGGCCTTATGTAGACAACCTCCTCGTAGGGGTCCCAGCCGAGCGGGATCTGTCCGAGACTGGCAGGGGCCTCCTCGCCGGAGGCTACGGCGGATGCAGGGACGGGGACGGGTGGCTCCTCATCGGCTGCCTTGGAGGCGCCGATGGCCAACGCGCCGATCTTCTCCATCGCCGGCGTGGTTGGGGTTTTGTTGGGCGTTTGCAGAAGGTGATGGGATAGTGGAGACGGTTGAGTGAGCGAGTGTGTGATGAGTGGGAGTGGGGAGGCCTCTAGTAAAGGAGAAGGGAAGCGGCATTTCGTTGCACTACCATGCACTGCGTAGGCTAATGCACCGTGCACGGCCACATGTGTCTGCTACCACCCCGTGCACCGCACACGCGTACCATGAGTCACGTTTTTTACCTCGTGTCTAACCATGGCGATTCAGTTGTACTCAGTTTTGCCCACCAACCGTTGATCCTCTGTGATCTAGCAGACAAGATAACCCTTATATCTGTCGGGGACACCCCTCTATCCATGCAAAATAACGAGTATGCCACCAGAACTTTAACAACATAAACAGATGAACTTGAATATATTTTGAAGGGTACGAAAATAGAAATCCACATAGTTTAAGGGTCTAGATACGGTAAGAGAACTAAATATTATTAGTGGCCGGGCCAACACAGTGACGGGGTTGGTCGGCTAGGAGTTGCTGATTCCTAAGTAAGGGGACACTAGGCCGGTCTTGACATACTCCCTCAAGAACTTGCCATAAGCAGCGTGCTTAGCCTTGGTCGCCGACTTGTGTTTACTAGCCGGGCTTTTACCGATGCCAACCGCATGCGGAATCAAGCTGGAAATCCTCGGGTTGACTCCTTTCTTACAGAAAGGGCACCTGAGCTCCCCAAGTCGAGTGCGGAAAGGGATTATCCCGCTCTTGAGCTTCTTCATGACATGTCGGCTCTTGTTG
Source organism: Avena sativa (assembly GCA_916181665.1). Taxonomy (NCBI): domain Eukaryota; kingdom Viridiplantae; phylum Streptophyta; class Magnoliopsida; order Poales; family Poaceae; genus Avena; species Avena sativa. The sequence continues at coordinate 353,284,894 of OV702289.1, read as the reverse complement.
TCCCTGGTCTCCTTGTCAGAGTCCATCTCACTTGAATACACCTGTAATGTATGGAATACAAACCGAAATGAGCAAACTAATAAATATATATTCCTTCCACCATTCCAAGTTACTTTCGATGCAATAACATGTCTATACAGGTTCAGCAGTTCATTACGGCCGTCTCCCCAGCTCGCTCCTAAATTAATGTGGTTTGTGTTCTTGGTAACTTATTAATAAATAAATAATGTGGATTCATTCAGAACAGACTAGATCTCTCCATGTACCGGTTCGTATTATCCATCAAATTATGCCAAAATAGATCCACTAGAGTTCCTTGCATGTGTGTTCTTTCCACAAACCACATATGTATCCACTAGAGTTCATTGCATGTGTGTTCTTTCCAAAAACCACATTTGGATCCATAAGAGTCATTGCATGTGTGTTCTTTTCACAAACCACACATGGATCCACCACTATCATTGCATGTGTGCTCTTTCCACAAACCACACATGGATCAACCAGTGGTCATTGCATGTGTGTTCTTTTCCACAAACCACACATGGATCCACCAGTGGACATTGCATGTGTGTTCTTTCCACAAACCACATATGGATCAACCACAGTCATTGCATGTGTGTTCTTTCCACAAACCACATATGGATCCATTTGAGTAATTGCATGTTTGTTCTTATACTAAAACCACAAACCAGCACTACAGTCATTGCATGTGTGTTCTTTTCCACAAACCACACATGGATCTACTAGACTCATTGCATGTGTATTATTTTCCACAAACAACTTATGGATCAACCAATGGTCATTACATGTGTGTTCTTTTCACAAACCACATGTGGACCCACTAGAGTCATTGCATGTGTGTTCTTATACAAAAACTAGCACTAGAGTCATTGCATGTGTGTTCTTTCCACAAACCACACATGGATCAATCACTAGTGGTCATTGCATGTGTGTTCTTTCCACAAACCACATATGGATCAACCAGTGGTCATTGCATGTGTGTTCTTTTCCATAAACCACTTATTGATCCATTAAAGTCATTGCATGTGTGTTATTTCCACAAACCACACATGGATCAACCACTAGAGTCATTGAATGTTTGTTCTTATACTAAAACCACAAACCAGCACTAGAGTCATTGCATGTGTGTTCTTTTCCACAAACCATACATGGATCCACTAGACTCATTGCACGTGTGTTCTTTTCCACAAACAATTGATGGATCAACCAGTGGTCATTGCATGTGTGTTCTTTTCACAAACCACATGTGGACCCACTAGAGTCATTGCATGTGTGTTCTTATATTAAAACTAGCACTAGATTCATTTCATGTGTGTTCTATCCACAAACCACACATGGATCCACCACTGTCATTGCATGTGTGTTCTTTTCACAAACCACACATGGATCCACCACTGTCATTGCATGTGTGTTATTTCCCCAAACCACACATGGATCAACCAGTGGTCATTGCATGTGTGTTCTTTTCCACAAACCACACATGGATCCACCAGTGGACATTGCATGTGTGTTCTTTCCACAAACCACATATGGATCAACTAGAGTCATTCCATGTGTGTTCTTTCCACAAACCACATATGGATACACTAGACTCATTGCATGTGTGTTCTTTTCCACAAACAACTGATGGATCAACCACTAGAGTCATTGCATGTGTGTTCTTTCCACAAACCACACATGGATCAACCACTAGAGTCATTGCATGTGTGTTCTTTCCACAAACCACACATGGATCAACAACTAGAGTCATTGCATGTGTGTTATTTCCACAAACCACACATGGATCAACCACTAGAGTCATTGCATGTGTGTTATTTCCACAAAACACACATGGATCAACCACTAGAGTCATTGCATGTGTGTTATTTCCACAAACCACACATGAACCACTAGAGTCATTGCATGTGTGTTCTTATACTAAAACCAACACTAGAGTCATTGCATGTGTGTTCTTTTCACAAACCACACATGGATCCACCACTGTCATTGCATGTGTGTTCTTTCCACAAACCACACATGGATAAACCACTAGTGGTCATTGCATGTGTGTTCTTTCCACAAAGCACATATGGATCAACCAGTGGTCATTGCATGTGTGTTCTTTTCCATAAACCACTTATGGATCCATTACAGTCATTGCATGTGTGTTATTTCGACAAACCACACATGGATCAACCACTAGAGTCATTGCATGTTTGTTCTTATACTAAAACCACAAACCATCACCTGAGTCATTGCATGTCTGTTCTTTTCCACAAACCATACATGGATCCACTAGACTCATTGCATGTCTGTTCTTTTCCACAAACAACTGATGGGTAAACCAGTGGTCATTGCATGTGAGTTATTTTCACAAACCAATGTGGACCCACTAGAGTCATTGCATGTGTGTTATTATAGTAAAACTAGGACTAGAGTCATTGCATGTGTGTTCTATCCAAAAACCACACATGGATCCACCACTATCATTGCATGTGTGTTCTTTTCACAAACCACACATGGATCCACCACTGTCATTGCATGTGTGTTCTTTCCACAAACCACACATGGATCAACCAGTGGTCATTGCATGTGTGTTCTTTTCCACAAACCACACATGGATCCACCAGTGGTCATTGCATGTGTGTTCTTTCCACAAACCACATATGGATCAACCAGAGTCATTGCATGTGTGTTCTTTCCACAAACCACATATGGATCCACTAGACTCATTGCCTTTGTGTTCTTTTCCACAAACAACTTATGGATCAACTAGTGGTTATTGTATGTGTATTCTTTTCACAAACCACACATGGATCAACCACTAGAGTCATTGCATGTGTGTTATTTCCACAAACCACACATGGATCAACCACAAGATTCATTGCATGTGTGTTATTTCCACAAACCACACATGGATCAACCACTAGAGTCATTGCATGTCTGTTCTTTCCATAAACCACACATGGATCAACCACTAGAGTCATTGCATGTGTGTTATTTCCACAAACCACACATGGATCAACCATTAGAGTCATTGCATGTTTGTTATTTCCACAAACCACACATGGATTGCATGTGTGTTATTTCCACAAACCACACATGGATCAAGCACTAGAGTCATTGCATGTGTGTTCTTATACTAAAACCAACACTAGAGTCATTGCATGTGTGTTCTTTTCACAAACCACACATGGATCCACCACTGTCATTGCATGTGTGTTCTTTCCAAAAACCACACATGGATCAACCACTAGTGGTCATTGCATGTGTGTTCTTTCCAGAAACCACATATGGATCAACCAGTGGTTATTGCATCTGTGTTCTTTTCCATAAACCAATTATGGATCCATTACAGTCATTGCATGTGCGTTATTTCCACAAACCACACATGGATCAACCACTAGAGTCATTGCATGTTTGTTCTTATACTAAAACCACAAACCAGCACTAGAGTCATTGGATGTGTGTTATTTTCCACAAACCATACATGGATCCACTAGACTCATTGCACGTGTGTTCTTTTCCACAAACAACTAATGGATGAACAAGTGGTCATTGCATGTGTGTTCTTTTCACAAACCACATGTGGACCCACTAGAGTCATTGCATGTGTGTTCTTATACTAAAACTAGCACTAGAGTCATTGCATGTGTGTTCTATCTACAAACCACACATGGATCCACCACTGTCATTGCATGTGTGTTATTTTCACAAACAACACATGGATCCACCAATGTCATTGCATGTGTGTTATTTCCACAAACCACACATGGATCAACCAGTGGTCATTGCATTTGTGTTCTTTTCCACAAACCACACATGGATCCACCAGTGGTCATTTCATGTGTGTTCTTTCCACAAACCACATATGGATCAACCAGAGTCATTGCATGTGTGTTCTTTCCACAAACCACATATAGATCCACTAGACTCATTGCATGTGTGTTCTTTTCCACAAACAACTGATGGATCAACCGGTGGTAATTGCATGTGTGTTCTTTTCACAAACCACACATGGATCAACCCCTTGAGTCATTGCATGTGTGTTATTTCCACAAACCACACATGGATCAACCACTAGAGTCATTGCATGTGTGTTATTTCCACAAACCACACATGGATCAACCACTAGAGTCATTGCACGTGTGTTATTTCCACAAACCACACATGGATCAACCACTAGAGTCATTGCATGTGTGTTATTTCCACAAACCACACATGGATCAACCACTAGAGTCATTGTATGTGTGTTCTTATACTAAAACCAACACTAGAGTCATTGCATGTGTTTTCTTTTCACAAACCACACATGGATCCACCACTGTCATTGCATGTGTGTTCTTTCCACAAACCACACATGGATAAACCACTAGTGGTCATTGCGTGTGTGTTCTTTCCACAAACCACATATGGATCAACCAGTGGTCATTGTATGTGTGTTCTTTTCCATAAACCACTTATGGATCCATTACAGTCATTGCATGTGTGTTATTTCCACAAACCTCACATGGATCAACCACTAGAGTCATTGCATGTTTGTTCTTATACTAAAACCACAAACCATCACCTGAGTCATTGCATGTGTGTTATTTTCCACAAACAATACATGGATCCACTAGACTCATTGCATGTGTGTTCTCTTCCACAAACAACTGATGGATCAACCAGTGGTCATTGCATGTGTGTTATTTTCACAAACCACATGTGGACCCAATAGAGTCATTGCATGTGTGTTCTTATACTAAAACTAGGACTAGAGTCATTGCATGTGTGTTCTATCCACAAACCACACATGGATCCACCTTTGTCATTGCATGTGTGTTCTTTTCACAAACCACACATGGATCCACCAATGTCATTGCATGTCTGTTATTTCCACAAACCACACATGGATCAACCAGTGGTCATTGCATGTGTGTTCTTTTCCACAAACCACACATGGATCCACCAGTGGTCATTGCATGTGTGTTCTTTCCACAAACCCCATATGGATCAACCAGAGTCATTGCATGTGTGTTCTTTCCACAAACCACATATGGATCCACTATACTCATTGCATGTGTGTTCTTTTCCACACACAACTTATGGATCAACCAGTGGTTATTGCATGTGTGTTCTTTTCACAAACCACACATGGATCAACCACTAGAGTCATTGCATGTGTGTTATTTCCACAAACCACACATGGATCAACCACTAGAGTCATTGCATGTGTGTTATTTCCACAAACCACACATGGATCAACCACTAGAGTCATTGCATGTGTGTTCTTTCCACAAACCACACATGGATCAACCACTAGAGTCATTGCATGTGTGTTATTTCCACAAACCACACATGGATCAACCATTAGAATCATTGCATGTTTGTTATTTCCACAAACCACAAATGGATCAACCACTAGAGTCATTGCCTGTGTGTTATTTCCACAAACCACACATGGATCAACCACTAGAGTCATTGCATGTGTTTTCTTATACTAAAACAAACACTAGAGTCATTGCATGTGTGTTCTTTTCACAAACCACACATGGATCCACCACTTTCATTGCATGTGTGTTGTTTCCAAAAACCACACATGGATCAACCACTAGTGGTCATTGCATGTGTGTTCTTTCCACAGAGCACATATGGATCAACCAGTGGTTATTGCATGTGTGTTCTTTTCCATAAACCACTTATGGATCCATTACAGTCATTGCATGTGCGTTATTTCCACAAACCACACATGGATCAACCACTAGAGTCATTTCATGTTTGTTCTTATACTAAAACCACAAACCAGCACTAGAGTCATTGCATGTGTGTTATTTTCCACAAACCATACATGGATCCACTAGACTCATTGCACGTGTGTTCTTTTCCACAAACAACTGATGGATCAACAAGTGGTCATTGCATGTGTGTTCTTTTCACAAACCACATGTGGACCCACTAGAGTCATTGCATGTGTGTTCTTATACTAAAACTAGCACTAGAGTCATTGCATGTGTGTTCTATCCACAAACCACACATGGATCCACCACTGTCATTGCATGTGTGTTCTTTTCCACAAACCACACATGGATCCACCACTGTCATTGCATGTGTGTTATTTCCACAAACCACACATGGATCAACCAGTGGTCATTGCATGTGTGTTCTTTTCCACAAACCACACATGGATCCACCAGTGGTCATTTCATGTGTGTTCTTTCCACAAACCACATATGGATCAACCAGAGTCATTGCATGTGTGGTCTTTCCACAAACCACATATGGATCAACTAGACTCATTGCACGTGTGTTCTTTTCCACAAACAACTAATGGATCAACCGGTGGTCATTGCATGTGTGTTCTTTTCACAAACCACACATGAATCAACCACTAGAGTCATTGCATGTGTGTTATTTCCACAAACCACACATGGATCAACCACTAGAGTCATTGCATGTGTGTTATTTCCACAAACTACACATGGATCAACCACTAGAGTCATTGCATGTGTGTTATTTCCACAAACCACACATGGATCAACCACTAGAGTCATTACATGTGTGTTATTTCCACAAACCACACATGGATCAACCACTAGAGTCATTGCGTGTGTGTTATTCCACAAACCACACATGGATCAACCACTAGAGTCATTGCATGTGTGTTCTTATACTAAAACCAACACTAGAGTCATTGCATGTGTGTTCATTTCACAAACCACACATGGATCCACCACTGTCATTGCATGTGTGTTCTTTCCTCAAACCACACATGGATAAACCACTAGTGGTCATTGCATGTGTGTTGTTTCCACAAACCACATATGGATCAACCAGTGGTCATTGTATGTGTGTTCCTTTCCATAAACCACTTATGGATCCATTACAGTCATTGCATGTGTGTTATTTCCACAAACCACACATGGATCAACCACTAGAGTCATTGCATGTTTTTTCTTATACTAAAACCACAAACCATCACCTGAGTCATTGCATGTGTGTTATTTTCCACAAACAATACATGGATCCACTAGACTCATTGCATGTGTGTTCTCTTCCATAAACAACTGATGGATCAACCAGTGGTCATTGCATGTGTGTTCTTTTCACAAACCACATGTGGACCCAATAGAGTCATTGCATGTGTGTTCTTATACTAAAACTAGGACTCGAGTCATTGCATGTGTGTTCTATCCACAAACCACACATGGATCCACCACTGTCATTGCATGTGTGTTCTTTTCACAAACCACACATGGATCCACCACTGTCCTTGCATGTGTGTTCTTTCCACAAACCACACATGGATCAACCAGTGGTCATTGCATGTGTGTTCTTTTCCACAAACCACACATGGATCCACCAGTGGTCATTGCATGTGTGTTCTTTCCACAAACCACATATGGATCAACCAGAGTCATTGCATGTGTGTTCTTTCCACAAACCACATATGGATCCACTAGACTCATTGCATGTGTGTTCTTTTCCATAAACAACTGATGGATCAACCGGTAGTCATTGCATGTGTGTTCTTTTCACAAACCACACATGGATCAAACACTAGAGTCATTGCATGTGTGTTCTTTCCACAAACCACACATGGATCAACCACTAGAGTCATTGCATGTGTGTTCTTTCTACAAACCACACATGGATCAACAACTAGAGTCATTGCATGTGTGTTATTTCCACAAACCACACATGGATCAACCACTAGAGTTATTACATGTGTGTTATTTCCACAAAACACACATGGATCAACCACTAGAGTCATTGCATGTGTGTTATTTCCACAAACCACACATGGATCAACCACTAGAGTCATTGCATGTGTGTTCTTATACTAAAACCAACACTAGAGTCATTGCATGTGTGTTCTTTTCACAAACCACACATGGATCCACCACTGTCATTGCATGTGTGTTCTTTCCACAAAACACACATGGATAAACCACTAGTGGTCATTGCATGTGTGTTCTTTCCACAAAGCACATATGGATCAACCAGTGGTCATTGCATGTGTGTTGTTTTCCATAAACCACTTATGGATCCATTACAGTCATTGCATGTGTGTTATTTCGACAAACCACACATGGATCAACCACTAGAGTCATTGCATGTTTGTTCTTATACTAAAACCACAAACCATCACCTGAGTCATTGCATGTCTGTTCTTTTCCACAAACCATACATGGATTCACTAGACTCATTGCATGTCTGTTCTTTTCCACAAACAACTGATGGGTAAACCACTGGTCATTGCATGTGAGTTCTTTTCACAAACCAATGTGGACCCACTAGAGTCATTGCATGTGTGTTATTATACTAAAACTAGGACTAGAGTCATTGCATGTGTGTTCTATCCAAAAACCACACATGGATCCACCACTATCATTGCTTGTGTGTTCTTTTCACAAACCACACATGGATCCACCACTGTCATTGCATGTGTGTTCTTTCCACAAACCACACATGGATCAACCAGTGGTCATTGCATGTGTGTTCTTTTCCACAAACCACACATGGATCCACCAGTGGTCATTGCATGTGTGTTCTTTCCACAAACCACATATGGATCAACCAGAGTCATTGCATGTGTGTTCTTTCCACAAACCACATATGGATCCACTAGACTCATTGCCTTTGTGTTCTTTTCCACAAACAACTTATGGATCAACTAGTGGTTATTGTATGTGTGTTCTTTTCACAAACCACACATGGATAAACCACTAGAGTCATTGCATGTGTGTTATTTCCACAAACCACACATGGATAAACCAATAGAGTCATTGCATGTGTGTTATTTCCACAAACCACACATGGATCAACCACTAGAGTCATTGCATGTCTGTTCTTTCCATAAACCACACATGGATCAACCACTAGAGTCATTGCATGTGTGTTATTTCCACAAACCACACATGGATCAACCATTAGAGTCATTGCATGTTTGTTATTTCCACAAACCACACATGGATTGCATGTGTGTTATTTCCACAAACCACACATGGATCAAGCACTAGAGTCATTGCATGTGTGTTCTTATACTAAAACCAACACTAGAGTCATTGCATGTGTGTTCTTTTCACAAACCACACATGGATCCACCACTGTCATTGCATGTGTGTTCTTTCCAAAAACCACACATGGATCAACCACTAGTGGTCATTGCATGTGTGTTCTTTCCAGAAACCACATATGGATCAACCAGTGGTTATTGCATCTGTGTTCTTTTCCATAAATCACTTATGGATCCATTACAGTCATTGCATGTGCGTTATTTCCACAAACCACACATGGATCAACCACTAGAGTCATTGCATGTTTGTTCTTATACTAAAACCACAAACCAGCACTAGAGTCATTGCATGTGTGTTATTTTCCACAAACCATACATGGATCCACTAGACTCATTGCACGTGTGTTCTTTTCCACAAACAACTGATGGATCAACAAGTGGTCATTGCATGTGTGTTCTTTTCACAAACCACATGTGGACCCACTAGAGTCATTGCATGTGTGTTCTTATACTAAAACTAGCACTAGAGTCATTGCATGTGTGTTCTATCCACAAACCACACATGGATCCACCACTGTCATTGCATGTGTGTTCTTTTCACAAACAACACATGGATCCACCACTGTCATTGCATGTGTGTTATTTCCACAAACCACACATGGATCAACCAGTGGTCATTGCAAGTGTGTTCTTTTCCACAAACCACACATGGATCCACCAGTGGTCATTTCATGTGTGTTCTTTCCACAAACCACATATGGATCAACCAGAGTCATTGCATGTGTGTTCTTTCCACAAACCACATATGGATCCACTAGACTCATTGCATGTGTGTTCTTTTCCACAAACAACTGATGGATCAACCGGTGGTAATTGCATGTGTGTTCTTTTCACAAACCACACATGGATCAACCCCTTGAGTCATTGCATGTGTGTTATTTCCACAAACCACACATGGATCAACCACTAGAGTCATTGCATGTGTGTTATTTCCACAAACCACACATGGATCAACCACTAGAGTCATTGCATGTGTGTTCTTTCCACAAACCACACATGGATCAACCACTAGAGTCATTGCACGTGTGTTATTTCCACAAACCACACATGGATCAACCACTAGAGTCATTGCATGTGTGTTATTTCCACAAACCACACATGGATCAACCACTAGAGTCATTGCATGTGTGTTCTTATACTAAAACCAACACTAGAGTCATTGCATGTGTGTTCTTTTCACAAACCACACATGGATCCACCACTGTCATTGCATGTGTGTTCTTTCCACAAACCACACATGGATAAACCACTAGTGGTCATTGCGTGTGTGTTCTTTCCACAAACCACATATGGATCAACCAGTGGTCATTGTATGTGTGTTCTTTTCCATAAACCACTTATGGATCCATTACAGTCATTGCATGTGTGTTATTTCCACAAACCTCACATGGATCAACCACTAGAGTCATTGCATGTTTGTTCTTATACTAAAACCACAAACCATCACCTGAGTCATTGCATGTGTGTTATTTTCTACAAACAATACATGGATCCACTAGACTCATTGCATGTGTGTTCTCTTCCACAAACAACTGATGGATCAACCAGTGGTTATTGCATGTGTGTTATTTTCACAAACCACATGTGGACCCAATAGAGTCATTGCATGTGTGTTCTTATACTAAAACTAGGACTAGAGTCATTGCATGTGTGTTCTATCCACAAACCACACATGGATCCACCTTTGTCATTGCATGTGTGTTCTTTTCACAAACCACACATGGATCCACCAATGTCATTGCATGTCTGTTATTTCCACAAACCACACATGGATCCACCAGTGGTCATTGCATGTGTGTTCTTTTCCACAAACCACACATGGATCCACCAGTGGTCATTGCATGTGTGTTCTTTCCACAAACCACATATGGATCAACCAGAGTCATTGCATGTGTGTTCTTTCCACAAACCACATATGGATCCACTATACTCATTGCATGTGTGTTCTTTTCCACACACAACTTATGGATCAACCAGTGGTTATTGCATGTGTGTTCTTTTCACAAACCACACATGGATCAACCACTAGAGTCATTGCATGTGTGTTATTTCCACAAACCACACATGGATCAACCACTAGAGTCATTGCATGTGTGTTATTTCCACAAACCACACATGGATCAACCACTAGAGTCATTGCATGTGTGTTCTTTCCACAAACCACACATGGATCAACCACTAGAGTCATTGCATGTGTGTTATTTCCACAAACCACACATGGATCAACCATTAGAGTCATTGCATGTTTGTTATTTCCACAAACCACACATGGATCAACCACTAGAGTCATTGCATGTGTGTTATTTCCACAAACCACACATGGATCAACCACTAGAGTCATTGCATGTGTGTTCTTATACTAAAACCAACACTAGAGTCATTGCATGTTTGTTCTTTTCACAAACCACACATGGATCCACCACTGTCATTGCATGTGTGTTCTTTCCACAAACCACACATGGATCAACCACTAGAGTCATTACATGTGTGTTATTTCCACAAACCACACATGGATCAACCACTAGAGTCATTGCATGTGTGTTCTTTCCACAAACCACATATGGATCAACTAGAGTCATTGCATGTGTGTTCTTTCCACAAACCACATATGGATCCACTAGACTCATTGCATGTGTGTTCTTTTCCACAAACAACTGATGGATCAACCGGTGGTCATTGCATGTGTGTTCTTTTCACAAACCACAGATGGATCAACCACTAGAGTCATTGCATGTGTGTTCTTTCCACAAACCACACATGGATCAACCACTAGAGTCATTGCATGTGTGTTATTTCCACAAACCACACATGGATCAACCACTAGAGTCATTGCATGTGTGTTATTTCCACAAACCACACATGGATCAACCACTAGAGTCATTGCATGTGTGTTCTTATACTAAAACGAACACTAGAGTCATTGTATGTGTGTTCTTTTCACTAACCACACATGGATCCACCACTGTCATTGCATGTGTGTTCTTTCCACAAACCACACATGGATAAACCACTAGTGGTCATTGCATGTGTGTTCTTTCCACAAACCACATATGGATCAACCAGTGGTCATTGCATGTGTGTTCTTTTCCATAAACCACTTATGGATCCATTACAGTCATTGCATGTGTGTTATTTCGACAAACCACACATGGATCAACCACTAGAGTCATTGCATGTTTGTTCTTATAATAAAACCACAAACCATCACCTGAGTCATTGCATGTGTGTTCTTTTCCACAAACCATACATGGATCCACTAGACTCATTGCATATCCCCTCTTTTCCACAAACAACTGATGGATCAACCAGTGGTCATTGCATGTGTGTTCTTTTCACAAACCAATGTGGACCCACTAGAGTCATTGCATGTGTGTTCTTATACTAAAACTAGGACTAGAGTCATTGCATTTGTGTTCTATCCACAAACCACACATGGATCCACCACTGTCATTGCATGTGTGTTCTTTTCACAAACCACACATGGATCCACCACTGTCATTGCATGTGTGTTCTTTCCACAAACCACACATGGATCAACCAGTGGTCATTGCATGTGTGTTCTTTTCCACAAACCACACATGGATCCACCAGTGGTCATTGCATGTGTGTTCTTACCACAAACCACAAATGGATCAACCAGATTCATTGCATGTGTGTTCTTTCCACAAACCACATATGGATCCACTAGAATCATTGCATGTGTGTTCTTTTCCATAAACCACTTATGGATCCATTACAGTCATTTCATGTGTGTTATTTCGACAAACCATACATGGATCAACCACTAGAGTCATTGCATGTGTGTTATTTCCACAAACCACACATGGATCAACCAGTGGTTATTGCATGTGTGTTCTTTTCACAAACCACACATGGATCAACCACTAGAGTCATTGCATGTGTGTTATTTCCACACACCACACATGGATCAACCACTAGAGTCATTGCATGTGTGTTCTTTCCACAAACCACATATGGATCAACTAGAGTCATTGCATGTGTGTTATTTCCACACACCACACATGGATCAACCACTAGAGTCATTGCATGTGTGTTATTTCCATAAACCACACATGGATCAACCACTAGAGTCATTGCATGTGTGTTCTTTCCACAAACCACACTTGGATCAACCACTAGAGTCATTGCATGTGTGTTATTTCCACAAACCACACATGGATCTACCATTAGAGTCATTGCATGTTTGTTATTTCCACAAACCACACATGGATCAACCACTAGAGTTATTGCATGTGTGTTATTTCCACAAACCACACATGGATCAACCAATAGAGTCATTGCATGTGTGTTCTTATACTAAAACCAACACTAGAGTCATTGCATGTGTGTTCTTTTCACAAACCACACATGGATCCACCACTGTCATTGCATGTTTGTTCTTTCCACAAACCACACATGGATCAACCACTAGTGGTCATTGCTTGTGTCTTCTTTCCACAAATCACATATGGATCAACCAGTGGTCGTTGCATGTGTGTTCTTTTCCATGAACCACTTATGGATCCATTACAGACATTGCATGTGCGTTATTTCCACAAACCACACATGGATCAACCACTAGAGTCATTGCATGTTTGTTCTTATACTAAAACCACAAACGAGCACTAGAGTCATTGCATGTGTGTTATTTTCCACAAACCATACGTGGATCCACTAGACTCATTGCACCTGTGTTCTTTTCCACAAACAACTGATGGATCAACAAGTGGTCATTGCATGTGTGTTCTTTTCACCAACCACATGTGGACCCACTAGAGTCATTGCATGTGTGTTCTTATACTAAAACTAGCACTAGAGTCATTGCATGTCTGTTCTATCCACAAACCACACATGGATCCACCACTGTCATTGCATGTGTGTTCCTTTCACAAACCACACATGGATCCACCACTGATATTGCATGTGTGTTCTTTCCACAAACCACACATGGATCAACCAGTGGTCATTGCATGTGTGTTCTTTTCCACAAACCACACATGGATCCACCAGTGGTCATTGCATGTGTGTTCTTTCCACAAACCACATATGGATCAACCAGAGTCATTGCATGTGTGTTCTTTCCACAAACCACATATGGATCCACTATACTCATTGCATGTGTGTTCTTTTCCACACACAACTTATGGATCAACTAGTGGTTATTGCATGTGTGTTCTTTTCACAAACCACACATGGATAAACCACTAGAGTCATTGCATGTGTGTTATTTCCACAAACCACACATGGATAAACCAATAGAGTCATTGCATGTGTGTTATTTCCACAAACCACACATGGATCAACCAGTGGTCATTGCATGTGTGTTCTTTTCCACAAACCACACATGGATCCACCAGTGGTCATTGCATGTGTGTTCTTTCCACAAACCACAAATGGATCAACCAGATTCATTGCATGTGTGTTCTTTCCACAAACCACATATGGATCCACTAGACTCATTGCATGTGTGTTCTTTTCCACAAACAACTTATGGATCAACTAGTGGTTATTGCATGTGTATTCTTTTCACAAACCACACATGGATCAACCACTAGAGTCATTGCATGTGTGTTATTTCCACACACACCACACATGGATCAACCACTAGAGTCATTGCATGTGTGTTATTTCCAGAAACCATACATGGATCAACCACTAGAGTCATTGCATGTGTGTTCTTTCCACAAACCACACTTGGATCAACCACTAGAGTCATTGCATGTGTGTTATTTCCACAAACCACACATTCATCAACCATTAGAGTCATTGCATGTTTGTTATTTCCACAAACCACACATGGATCAACCACTAGAGTCATTGCATGTGTGTTATTTACACAAACCACACATGGATCAACCACTAGAGTCATTGCATGTGTGTTCTTATACTAAAACCAACACTAGAGTCATTGCATGTGTGTTCTTTTCACAAACCACACATGGATCCACCACTGTCATTGCATGTGTGTTCTTTCCACAAACCACACATGGATCAACCACTAGTGGTCATTGCATGTGTGTTCTTTCCACAAACCACATATGGATCAACTAGTGGTCGTTGCATGTGTGTTCTTTTCCATGAACCACTTATGGATCCATTACAGTCATTGCATGTGCGTTATTTCCACAAACCACACATGGATCAACCACTAGAGTCATTGCATGATTGTTCTTATACTAAAACCAGAAACCAGCACTAGAGTCATTGCATGTGTGTTATTTTCCACAAACCATACATGGATCCACTAGACTCATTGCACGTGTGTTTTTTTCCACAAACAACTGATGGATCAACAAGTGGTCATTGCATGTGTGTTCTTTTCACAAACCACATGTGGACCCACTAGAGTCATTGCATGTGTGTTCTTATATTAAAACTAGCACTAGAGTCATTGCATGTGTGTTCTATCCACAAACCACACATGGATCCACCACTGTCATTGCATGTGTGTTCTTTTCACAAACCACACATGGATCCACCACTGTCATTGCATGAGTGTTCTTTCCACAAACCACACATGGATCAACCAGTGGTCATTGCATGTGTGTTCTTTTCCACAAACCACACATGGATCCACCAGTGGTCATTGCATGTGTGTTCTTTCCACAAACCACAAATGGATCAACCAGATTCATTGCATGTGTGTTGTTTCCACAAACCACATATGGATCCATTAGACTCATTGCATGTGTGTTCTTTTCCATAAACAACTTATGGATCAACCAGTGGTTATTGCATGTGTGTTCTTTTCACAAACCACACATGGATCAACCACTAGAGTCATTGCATGTGTGTTATTTCCACACACCACACATGGATCAACTACTAGAGTCATTGCATGTGTGTTCTTTCCACAAACCACACATGGATCAACCACTAGAGTCATTGCATGTGTGTTCTTTCCACAAACCACAGTTGGATCAACCACTAGAGTCATTGCAGGTGTGTTATTTCCTCAAACCACACATGGATCAACCATTAGAGTCATTGCATGTTTGTTATTTCCACAAACCACACATGGATCAACCACTAGAGTCATTGCATGTGTGTTATTTCCACAAACCACACATGGATCAACCACTAGAGTCATTGCATGTGTGTTCTTATACTAAAACCAACACTAGAGTCATTGCATGTGTGTTCTTTTCACAAACCACACATGGATCCACCACTATCATTGCATGTGTGTTCTTTCCACAAACCACACATGGATCAACCACTAGTGGTCATTGCATGTGTGTTCTTTCCACAAACCACATATGGATCAACTAGTGGTCGTTGCATGTGTGTTCTTTTCCATGAACCACTTATGGATCCATTACAGTCATTGCATGTGCGTTATTTCCACAAACCACACATGTTTCAACCACTAGAGTCATTGCGTGTTTGTTCTTATACTAAAACCACAGACCAGCACTAGAGTCATTGCATGTGTGTTATTTTCCACAAACCATACATGGATCCACTAGACTCATTGCACGTGTGTTCTTTTACTCAAACAACTCATGGATCAACAAGTGGTCATTGCATGTGTGTTCTTTTCACAAATCACATGTGGACCCACTAGAGTCATTGCATGTGTGTTCTTATACTAAAACTAGCACTAGAGTCATTGCATGTGTGTTCTATCCACAAACCACACATGGATCCACCACTATCATTGCATGTGTGTTCTTTTCACAAACCACACATGGATCCACCACTGTCATTTCATGTGTGTTATTACCACAAATCACACATGGATCAACCAGTGGTCATTGCATGTGTGTTCTTTTCCACAAACCACACATGGATCCACCAGTGGTCATTTCATGTGTGTTCTTTCCACAAACCACATATGGATCAACCAGAGTCATTGCATGTGTGTTCTTTCCACAAACCACATATGGATCCACTAGACTCATTGCATGTGTGTTCTTTTCCACAAACAACTAATGGATCAACCGGTGGTCATTGCATGTGTGTTCTTTTCACAAACCACACATGGATCAACCACTAGTCATTGCATGTGTGTTATTTCCACAAACCACACATGGATCAACCACTAGAGTCATTGCATCTGTGTTATTTCCACAAACCACACATGGATCAACCACTAGAGTCATTGCATGTGTGTTCCTTCCACAAACCACACATGGATCAACCACTAGAGTCATTGCATGTGTGTTATTTCCACAGACCACACCTGGATCAACCACTAGAGTCATTGCATGTGTGTTATTTCCACAAACCACACATGGATCAACCACTAGAGTCATTGCATGTGTGTTATTTCCACAAACCACACATGGATCAACCACTAGAGTCATTGCATGTGTGTTCTTATACTAAAACCAACACTAGAGTCATTGCATGTGTGTTCTTTTCACAAACCACACATGGATCCACCACTGTCATTGCACGTGTGTTCTTTCCACAAACCACACATGGATAAACCACTAGTGGTCATTGCATGTGTGTTGTTTCCACAAACCACATATGGATCAACCAGTAGTCATTGTATGTGTGTTCTTTTCCATAAACCACTTATGGATCCATTACAGTCATTGCATGTGTGTTATTTCCACAAACCACACATGGATCAACCACTAGAGTCATTGCATGTTTGTTCTTATACTAAAACCACAAACCATCACCTGAGTCATTGTATGTGTGTTATTCTCCACAAACAATACATGGATCCACTAGACTCATTTCATGTGTGTTCTCTTCCAGAAAGAACTGATGGGTCAACTAGTGGTCATTGCATGTGTGTTCTTTTCACAAACCACATGTGGACCCAATAGAGTCATTACATGTGTGTTTTTATACTAAAACTAGGACTAGAGTCATTGCATGTGTGTTCTATCCACAAACCACGCATGGATCCACCACTGTCATTGCATGTGTGTTCTTTTCACAAACCACACATGGATCCACCACTGTCATTGGATGTGTGTTCTTTCCACAAACCACACATGGATCAACCAGTGGTCATTGCATGTGTGTCTTTTCCACAAACCACACATGGATCCACCAGTGGTCATTGCATGTGTGTTCTTTCCACAAACCACATATGGATCAACAAGAGTCATTGCATGTGTGTTCTTTCCACAAACCACATATGGATCCACTAGACTCATTGGATGTGTGTTCTTTTCCACAAACAACTTATGGATCAACCAGTGGTTATTGCATGTGTGTTCTTTTCACAAAGCACACATGGATCAACCACTAGAGTCATTGCATGTGTGTTATTTCCACAAACCACACATGGATCAACCACTAGAGTCATTGCATGTGTGTTATTTCAACAAACCACACATGGATCAACCACTAGAGTCATTGCATGTGTGTTCTTTCCACAAACCACATATGGATCAACTAGAGTCATTGCATGTGTGTTATTTCCACACACCACACATGGATCAACCACTAGAGTCATTGCATGTGTGTTATTTCCATAAACCACACATGGATCAACCACTAGAGTCATTGCATGTGTGTTCTTTCCACAAACCACACTTGGATCAACCACTAGAGTCATTGCATGTGTGTTATTTCCACAAGCCACACATGGATCAACCACTAGAGTCATTGCATGTGTGTTATTTCCACAAACCACACATGGATCAACCACTAGAGTCCATGCATGTGTGTTATTTCCACAAACAACACATGGATCAACCACTAGAGTCATTGCATGTGTGTTATTTCCACAAACCACACATGGATCAACCACTACAGTCATTGCATGTATGTTATTTCCACAAACCACACATGGATCAACCACTAGAGTCATTTCATGTGTGTTCTTATACTAAAACCAACACTAGAGTCATTGCATGTGTGTTCTTTTCACAAACCACACATGGATCGACCACTGTCATTGCATGTGTGTTTTTTCCACAAACCACACATGGATCAACCACTAGTGGTCATTGCATGTGTGTTCTTTCCACAAACCACACATGGATCAACCACTAGAGTCATTGCATGTGTGTTATTTCCACAGACCATACCTGGATCAACCACTAGAGTCATTGCATGTGTGTTATTTCCACAAACCACACATGGATCACCAACTAGATTCATTGCATGTGTGTTATTTCCACAAACCACACATGGATCAACCACTAGAGTCATTGCATGTGTGTTCTTATACTAAAACCAACACTAGAGTCATTGCATGTGTGTTCTTTTCACAAACCACACACGGATCCACCACTGTCATTGCACGTGTGTTCTTTCCACAAACCACACATGGATAAACCACTAGTGGTCATTGCATGTGTGTTGTTTCCACAAACCACATATGGATCAACCAGTAGTCATTGTATGTGTGTTCTTTTCCATAAACCACTTATGGATCCATTACAGTCATTGCATGTGTGCTATTTCCACAAACCACACATGGATCAACCACTAGAGTCATTGCATGTTTGTTCTTATACTAAAACCACAAACCATCACCTGAGTCATTGTATGTGTGTTATTCTCCACAAACAATACATGGATCCACTAGACTCATTTCATGTGTGTTCTCTTCCAGAAAGAACTGATGGATCAACTAGTGGTCATTGCATGTGTTTTTTTTTCACAAACCACATGTGGACCCAATAGAGTCATTGCATGTGTGTTTTTATACTAAAACTAGGACTAGAGTCATTGCATGTGTGTTCTATCCACAAACCACGCATGGATCCACCACTGTCATTGCATGTGTGTTCTTTTCACAAACCACACATGGATCCACCACTGTCATTGCATGTGTGTTCTTTCCACAAACCACACATGGATCAACCAGTGGTCATTGCATGTGTGTCTTTTCCACAAACCACACATGGATCCACCAGTGGTCATTGCATGTGTGTTCTTTCCATAAACCACATATGGATCAACAAGAGTCATTGCATGTGTGTTGTTTCCACAAACCACATATGGATCCACTAGACTCATTGCATGTGTGTTCTTTTCCACAAACAACTTATGGATCAACCAGTGGTTATTGCATGTGTTTTCTTTTCACAAAGCACACATGGATCAACCACTAGAGTCATTGCATGTGTGTTATTTCCACAAACCACACATGGATCAACCACTAGAGTCATTGCATGTGTGTTATTTCCACAAGCCACATATGGATCAACCACTAGAGTCATTGCATGTGTGTTATTTCCACAAACCACACATGGATCAACCACTAGATTCATTGCATGTGTGTTATTTCCACAAACAACACATGGATCAACCACTAGAGTCATTGCATGTGTGTTATTTCCACAAACCACACATGGATCAACCACTAGAGTCATTGCATGTGTGTTATTTCCACAAACCACACATGGATCAACCACTAGAGTCATTCCATGTGTGTTCTTATACTAAAACCAACACTAGAGTCATTGCATGTGTGTTCTTTTCACAAACCACACATGGATCGACCACTGTCATTGCATGTGTGTTCTTTCCACAAACCACACATGGATCAACCACTAGTGGTCATTGCATGTGTGTTCTTTCCACAAACCACATATGGATCAACCAGTGGTCATTACATGTGTGTTCTTTTCCATAAACCACTTATGGATCCATTATAGTCGTTACATGCGTGTTATTTCCACAAAACACACATGGATCAACCACTAGAGTCATTGCATGTTTGTTCTTATACTAAAACCACAAACCAGCACTCGAGTCATTGCATGTGTGTTATTTTCCACAAACCATAAATGGATCCACTAGACTCATTGCATGTGTGTTCTTTTCCACAAACAACTGATGGATCAACCCGTGGTCATTGCATGTGTGTTCTTTTCACAAACCACATGTGGACCCACTAGAGTCATTGCATGTGTGTTCTTATACTAAAACTAGCACTAGAGTCATTGCATGTGCGTTCTATCCACAAACCACACATGGATCCACCAATGTCATTGCATGTGTGTTCTTTTCACAAACCACACATGGATCCACCACTGTCATTGCATGTGTGTTATTTCCACAAACCACACATGGATCAACCAGTGGTCATTGCATGTGTGTTGTTTTCCACTAACCACACATGGATCCACCAGTGGACATTGCATGTGTGTTCTTTCCACAAACCACATATGGATCAACTAGAGTCATTGCATGTGTGTTCTTTCCACAAACCACATATGGATCCACTAGACTCATTGCATGTGTGTTCTTTTCCACAAACAACTGATGGATCAACCAGTGGTCATTGCATGTGTGTTCTTTTCCACAAACCACACATGGATCAACCACTAGAGTCATTGCATGTGTGTTCTTTCCACAAACCACACATGGATCAACCACTAGAGTCATTGCATGTGTGTTCTATCGACAAACCACACATGCATCCACCACTGTCATTGCATGTCTGTTCTTTTCATAAAGCAAACATGGATCCACCACTGTCATTGCATGTGTGTTATTTCCACAAACCACACATGGATCAACTAGTGGTCATTGCATGTGTGTTCTTTTCCACAAACCACACATGGATCCACCAGTGGACATTGCATGTGTGTTCTTTCCACAAACCACATATGGATCAACTAGAGTCATTGCATGTGTGTTCTTTCCACAAACCACATATGGATCCACTAGACTCATTGCATGTGTGTTCTTTTCCACAAACAACTGATGGATCAATCGGTGGTCATTGCATGTGTGTTCTTTTCACAAACCACACATGGATCAACCACTAGAGTCATTGCATGTGTGTTCTTTCCACAAACC
Organism: Avena sativa; assembly: GCA_916181665.1. Lineage (NCBI taxonomy): Eukaryota > Viridiplantae > Streptophyta > Magnoliopsida > Poales > Poaceae > Avena > Avena sativa. The sequence continues at coordinate 353,263,107 of OV702289.1, read as the reverse complement.
ACACATGGATCAACCACTAGAGTCATTGCATGTGTGTTATGTCCACAAACCACACATGGATCAACCACTAGAGTCATTGCATGTGTGTTATTTCCACAAACCACACATGGATCAACCACTAGAGTCATTGCATGTGTGTTCTTATACTAAAACCAACACTAGAGACATTGCATGTTTGTTCTTTTCACAAACCACACATTGATCCACCAGTGTCATTGCATGTGTGTTCTTTCCACAAACCACACATGGATAAACCACTAGTGGTCATTGCATGTGTGTTCTTTCCACAAACCACATATGGATCAACCAGTGGTCATTGCATGTGTGTTCTTTTCCATAAACCACTTATGGATCCATTACAGTCATTTCATGTGTGTTATTTCGACAAACCATACATGGATCAACCACTAGAGTCATTGCATGTTTTTTCTTATACTAAAACCACAAACCATCATCTGAGTCATTGCATGTGTGCTCTTTTCCACAAACCATACATGGATCCACTAGAGTCATTGCATGTCTGTTCTTTTCCACAAACAACTGATGGATCAACTAGTGGTCATTGCATGTGTGTTCTTTTCACAAACCAATGTGGACCCACTAGAGTCATTGCATGAGTGTTATTATACTAAAACTAGGACTAGAGTCATTGCATGTGTGTTCTATCCACAAACCACACATGGATCCACCACTGTCATTGCATGTGTGTTCTTTCCACAAACCACACATGGATCAACCAGTGGTCATTGCATGTGTGTTCTTTTCCACAAACCACACATGGATCCACCAGTGGTCATTGCATGTGTGTTCTTTCCACAAACCACAAATGGATCAACCAGATTCATTGCATGTGTGTTCTTTCCACAAACCACATAAGGATCCACCAGACTCATTGCATGTGTGTTCTTTTCCACAAACAACTTATGGATCAACCAGTGGTTATTGCATGTGTGTTATTTCCACAGACCACACCTGGATCAACCACTAGAGTCATTGCATGTGTGTTATTTCCACAAACCACACATGGATCAACCACTAGAGTCATTGCATGTGTGTTATTTCCACAAACCACACATGGATCAACCACTAGAGTCATTGCATGTGTGTTCTTATACTAAAACCAACACTAGAGTCATTGCATGTGTGTTCTTTTCACAAACCACACACGGATCCACCACTGTCATTGCACGTGTGTTCTTTCCACAAACCACACATGGATAAACCACTAGTGGTCATTGCATGTGTGTTGTTTCCACAAACCACATATGGATCAACCAGTAGTCATTGTATGTGTGTTCTTTTCCATAAACCACTTATGGATCCATGACAGTCATTGCATGTGTGTTATTTCCACAAACCACACATGGATCAACCACTAGAGTCATTGCATGTTTGTTCTTATACTAAAACCACAAACCATCACCTGAGTCATTGTATGTGTGTTATTCTCCACAAACAATACATGGATCCACTAGACTCATTTCATGTGTGTTCTCTTCCAGAAAGAACTGATGGATCAACTAGTGGTCATTGCATGTGTGTTCTTTTCACAAACCACATGTGGACCCAATAGAGTCATTGCATGTGTGTTTTTATACTAAAACTAGGACTAGAGTCATTGCATGTGTGTTCTATCCACAAACCACGCATGGATCCACCACTGTCATTGCATGTGTGTTCTTTTCACAAACCACACATGGATCCACCACTGTCATTGCATGTGTGTTCTTTCCACAAACCACACATGGATCAACCAGTGGTCATTGCATGTGTGTCTTTTCCACAAACCACACATGGATCCACCAGTGGTCATTGCATGTGTGTTCTTTCCACAAACCACATATGGATCAACAAGAGTCATTGCATGTGTGTTGTTTCCACAAACCACATATGGATCCACTACACTCATTGCATGTGTGTTCTTTTCCACAAACAACTTATGGATCAACCAGTGGTTATTGCATGTGTGTTCTTTTCACAAAGCACACATGGATCAACCACTAGAGTAATTGCATGTGTGTTATTTCCACAAACCACACATGGATCAACCACTAGAGTCATTGCATGTGTGTTATTTCCACAAGCCACATATGGATCAACCACTAGAGTCATTGCATGTGTGTTATTTCCACAAACCACACATGGATCAACCACTAGATTTATTGCATGTGTGTTATTTCCATAAACAACACATGGATCAACCACTAGAGTCATTGCATGTGTGTTATTTCCACAAACCACACATGGATCAACCACTAGAGTCATTGCATGTGTGTTATTTCCACAAACCACACATGGATCAACCACTAGAGTCATTCCATGTGTGTTCTTATACTAAAACCAACACTAGAGTCATTGCATGTGTGTTCTTTTCACAAACCACACATGGATCGACCACTGTCATTGCATGTGTGTTCTTTCCACAAACCACACATGGATCAACCACTAGTGGTCATTGCATGTGTGTTCTTTCCACAAACCACATATGGATCAACCAGTGGTCATTACATGTGTGTTCTTTTCCATAAACCACTTATGGATCCATTATAGTCGTTACATGCGTGTTATTTCCACAAAACACACATGGATCAACCACTAGAGTCATTGCATGTTTGTTCTTATACTAAAACCACAAACCAGCACTAGAGTCATTGCATGTGTGTTATTTTCCACAAACCATAAATGGATCCACTAGACTCATTGCATGTGTGTTCTTTTCCACAAACAACTGATGGATCAACCCGTGGTCATTGCATGTGTGTTCTTTTCACAAACCACATGTGGACCCACTAGAGTCATTGCATGTGTGTTCTTATACTAAAACTAGCACTAGAGTCATTGCATGTGCGTTCTATCCACAAACCACACATGGATCCACCACTGTCATTGCATGTGTGTTCTTTTCACAAACCACACATGGATCCACCACTGTCATTGCATGTGTGTTATTTCCACAAACCACACATGGATCAACCAGTGGTCATTGCATGTGTGTTGTTTTCCACTAACCACACATGGATCCACCAGTGGACATTGCATGTGTGTTCTTTCCACAAACCACATATGGATCAACTAGAGTCATTGCATGTGTGTTCTTTCCACAAACCACATATGGATCCACTAGACTCATTGCATGTGTGTTCTTTTCCACAAACAACTGATGGATCAACCAGTGGTCATTGCATGTGTGTTCTTTTCCACAAACCACACATGGATCAACCACTAGAGTCATTGCATGTGTGTTCTTTCCACAAACCACACATGGATCAACCACTAGAGTCATTGCATGTGTGTTCTATCGACAAACCACACATGCATCCACCACTGTCATTGCATGTCTGTTCTTTTCATAAAGCAAACATGGATCCACCACTGTCATTGCATGTGTGTTATTTCAACAAACCACACATGCATCAACTAGTGGTCATTGCATGTGTGTTCTTTTCCACAAACCACACATGGATCCACCAGTGGACATTGCATGTGTGTTCTTTCAACAAACCACATATGGATCAACTAGAGTCATTGCATGTGTGTTCTTTCCACAAACCACATATGGATCCACTAGACTCATTGCATGTGTGTTCTTTTCCACAAACAACTGATGGATCAACCGGTGGTCATTGCATGTGTGTTCTTTTCACAAACCACAGATGGATCAACCACTAGAGTCATTGCATGTGTGTTCTTTCCACAAACCACACATGGATCAACCACTAGAGTCATTGCATGTGTGTTATTTCCACAAACCACACATGGATCAACCACTAGAGTCATTGCATGTGTGTTATTTCCACAAACCACACATGGATCAACCACTAGAGTCATTGCATGTGTGTTCTTATACTAAAACCAACACTAGATACATTGCATGTTTGTTCTTTTCACAAACCACACATTGATCCACCAGTGTCATTGCATGTGTGTTCTTTCCACAAACCACACATGGATAAACCACTAGTGGTCATTGCATGTGTGTTCTTTCCACAAACCACATATGGATCAACCAGTGGTCATTGCATGTGTGTTCTTTTCCATAAATCACTTATGGATCCATTACAGTCATTTCATGTGTGTTATTTCGACAAACCATACATGGATCAACCACTAGAGTCATTGCATGTTTTTTCTTATACTAAAACAACAAACCATCATCTGAGTCATTGCATGTGTGCTCTTTTCCACAAACCATACATGGATCCACTAGAGTCATTGCATGTCTGTTCTTTTCCACAAACAACTAATGGATCAACTAGTGGTCATTGCATGTGTGTTCTTTTCACAAACCAATGTGGACCCACTAGAGTCATTGCATGAGTGTTATTATACTAAAACTAGGACTAGAGCCATTGCATGTGTGTTCTATCCACAAACCACACATGGATCCACCAGTGTCATTGCATGTGTGTTCTTTCCACAAACCACACATGGATCAACCAGTGGTCATTGCATGTGTGTTCTTTTCCACAAACCACACATGGATCCACCAGTGGTCATTGCATGTGTGTTCTTTCCACAAACCACAAATGGATCAACCAGATTCATTGCATGTGTGTTCTTTCCACAAACCACATAAGGATCCACCAGACTCATTGCATGTGTGTTCTTTTCCACAAACAACTTATGGATCAACCAGTGGTTATTGCATGTGTGTTCTTTTCACAAACCACACATGGATCAACCACTAGAGTCATTGCATGTGTGTTATTTCCACAAACCACACATGGATCAACCACTAGAGTCATTGCATGTGTGTTCTTTCCACAAACCACACATGGATCAACCACTAGAGTCATTGCATGTGTGTTATTTCCACAAACCACACATGGATCAACCAGTAGAGTCATTGCATGTTTGTTATTTCCACAAACCACACGTGGATCAACCACTAGAGTCATTGCATGTGTGTTATTTCCACAAACCACACATGGATTAACCACTAGAGTCTTTGCATGTGTGTTCTTATACTAAAACCAACACTAGAGTCATTGCATGTGTGTTATTTTCACAAACCACACATTGATGCACCACTGTCATTGCATGTGTGTTCTTTCCACAAACCACACATGGATCAACCACTAGTGGTCATTGCATGTGTGTTCTTTCCACAAACCACATATGGATCAACCAGTGGTTGTTGCATGTGTGTTCTTTTCCATAAACCACTTATGGATCCATTACAGTCATTGCATGTGCCTTATTTCCACAAACCACACATGGATCAACCACTAGAGTCATTGCATGTTTGTTCTTATACTAAAACAACAAACCAGCACTAGAGTCATTGCATGTGTGTTATTTTCCACAAACCATACATGGATCCACTAGACTCATTGCACGTGTGTTCTTTTCCACAAACCACATGTGGACCCACTAGAGTCATTGCATGTGTGTTCTTATACTAAAACTAGCACTAGAGTCATTGCATGTGTGTTCTGTACACAAACCACACATGGATCCACCACTGTCATTGCATCTGTGTTCTTTTCACAAACCACACATGGATCCACCACTGTCATTGCATGTGTGTTATTTCCACAAACCACACATGGATCAACCAGTGGTCATTGCATGTGTGTTGTTTTCCACAAACCACACATGGATCCACCAGTGGACATTGCATGTGTGTTCTTTCCACAAACCACATATGGATCAACTAGAGTCATTGCATGTGTGTTCTTTCCACAAACCACATATGGATCCACTAGACTCATTGCATGTGTGTTCTTTTCCACAAACAACTGATGGATCAACCAGTGGTCATTGCATGTGTGTTCTTTTCACAAACCACATGTGGACCCACTAGAGTCATTGCATGTGTGTTCTTTTCACAAACCACACATGGATCAACCACTAGAGTCATTGCATGTGTGTTCTTTCCACAAACCACACATGGATCAACCACTAGAGTCATTGCATGTGTGTTCTATCCATAAACCACACATGCATCCACCACTGTCATTGCATGTCTGTTCTTTTCACAAACCACACATGGATCCACCCCTATCATTGCATGTGTGTTATTTCCACAAACCACACATAGATCAACCAGTGGTCACTGCATGTGTGTTCTTTTCCACAAACCACACATGGATCCACCAGTGGACATTGCATGTGTGTTCTTTCCACAAACCACATATGGATCAACTAGAGTCATTGCATGTGTTTTCTTTCCACAAACCACATATGGATCCACTAGACTCATTGCATGTGTGTTCTTTTCCACAAACAATTGATGGATCAACCGGTGGTCATTGCATGTGTGTTCTTTTCACAAACCACAGATGGATCAACCACTAGAGTCATTGCATGTGTGTTCTTTCCACAAACCACACATGGATCAACCACTAGAGTCATTGCATGTGTGTTATTTCCACAAACCACACATGGATCAACCACTAGAGTCATTGCATGTGTGTTATTTCCACAAACCACACATGGATCAACCACTAGAGTCATTGCATGTGTGTTCTTATACTAAAACCAACACTAGAGTCATTGCATGTGTGTTCTTTCCACAAACCACACATGGATCAACCACTAGAGTCATTGCATGTGTGTTATTTCCACAAACCACACATGGATCAACCACTAGAGTCATTGCATGTGTGTTATTTCCACAAACCACACATGGATCAACCACTAGAGTCATTGCATGTGTGTTATTTCCACAAACCACACATGGATCAACCAGTAGAGTCATTGCATGTTTGTTATTTCCACAAACCACACGTGGATCAACCACTAGAGTCATTGCATGTGTGTTATTTCCACAAACCACACATGGATCAACCACTAGAGTCATTGCATGTGTGTTCTTATACTAAAACCAACACTAGAGTCATTGCATGTGTGTTATTTTCACAAACCACACATGGATCCACCACTGTCATTGCATGTGTGTTCTTTCCACAAACCACACATGGATCAACCACTAGTGGTCATTGCATGTGTGTTCTTTCCACAAACCACATATGGATCAACCAGTGGTTGTTGCATGTGTGTTCTTTTCCATAAACCACTTATGGATCCATTACAGTCATTGCATGTGCGTTATTTCCACAAACCACACATGGATCAACCACTAGAGTCATTGCATGTTTGTTCTTATACTAAAACCACAAACCAGCACTAGAGTCATTGCATGTGTGTTATTTTCCACAAACCATACATGGATCCACTAGACTCATTGCACGTGTGTTCTTTTCCACAAACAACTGATGGATCAACAAGTGGTCATTGCATGTGTGTTCTTTTCACAAACCACATGTGGACCCACTATAGTCATTGCATGTGTGTTCTTATACTAAAACTATCACTAGAGTCATTGCATGTGTGTTCTATCCACAAACCACACATGGATCCACCACTGTCATTGCATGTGTGTTCTTTTCACAAACCACACATGGATCCACCACTGTCATTGCATGTGTGTTATTTCCACAAACCACACATGGATCAACCAGTGGTCATTGCATGTGTGTTGTTTTCCACAAACCACACATGGATCCACCAGTGGACATTGCATGTGTGTTCTTTCCACAAACCACATATGGATCAACTAGAGTCATTGCATGTGTGTTCTTTCCACAAACCACATATGGATCCACTAGACTCATTGCATGTGTGTTCTTTTCCACAAACAACTGATGGATCAACCAGTGGTCATTGCATGTGTGTTCTTTTCACAAACCACATGTGGACCCACTAGAGTCATTGCATGTGTGTTCTTTTCACAAACCACACATGGATCAACCACTAGAGTCATTGCATGTGTGTTCTTTCCACAAACCACACATGGATCAACCACTAGAGTCATTGCATGTGTGTTCTATCCACAAACCACACATGCATCCACCACTGTCATTGCATGTCTGTTCTTTTCACAAACCACACATGGATCCACCACTGTCATTGCATGTGTGTTATTTCCACAAACCACACATGGATCAACCAGTGGTCATTGCATGTGTGTTCTTTTCCACAAACCACACATGGATCCACCAGTGGACATTGCATGTGTGTTCTTTCCACAAACCACATATGGATCAACTAGAGTCATTGCATGTGTGTTCTTTCCACAAACCACATATGGATCCACTAGACTCATTGCATGTGTGTTCTTTTCCACAAACAACTGATGGATCAACCGGTGGTCATTGCATGTGTGTTCTTTTCACAAACCACAGATGGATCAACCACTAGAGTCATTGCATGTGTGTTCTTTCCACAAACCACACATGGATCAACCACTAGAGTCATTGCATGTGTGTTATTTCCACAAACCACACATGGATCAACCACTAGAGTCATTGCATGTGTGTTATTTCCACAAACCACACATGGATCAACCACTAGAGTCATTGCATGTGTGTTCTTATACTAAAACCAACACTAGAGTCATTGCATGTGTGTTCTTTTCACAAACCACACATGGATCCACCACTGTCATTGCATGTGTGTTCTTTCCACAAACCACACATGGATCAACCACTAGTGGTCATTGCATGTGTGTTCTTTCCACAAACCACATATGGATCAACCAGTGGTTGTTGCACGTGTGTTCTTTTCCATAAACCACTTATGGATCCATTACAGTCATTGCATGTGCGTTATTTCCACAAACCACACATGGATCAACCACTAGAGTCATTGCATGTTTGTTCTTATACTAAAACCACAAACCAGCACTAGAGTCATTGCATGTGTGTTATTTTCCACAAACCATACATGGATCCACTAGACTCATTGCACGTGTGTTCTTTTCCACAAACAACTGATGGATCAACAAGTGGTCATTGCATGTGTGTTCTTTTCACAAACCACATGTGGACCCACTAGAGTCATTGCATGTGTGTTCTTATACTAAAACTAGCACTAGAGTCATTGCATGTGTGTTCTATACACAAACCACACATGGATCCACCACTGTCATTGCATGTGTGTTCTTTTCACAAACCACACATGGATCCACCACTGTCATTGCATGTGTGTTATTTCCACAAACCACACATGGATCAACCAGTGGTCATTGCATGTGTGTTGTTTTCCACAAACCACACATGGATCCACCAGTGGACATTGCATGTGCGTTCTTTCCACAAACCACATATGGATCAACTAGAGTCATTGCATGTGTGTTCTTTCCACAAACCACATATGGATCCACTAGACTCATTGCATGTGTGTTCTTTTCCACAAACAACTGATGGATCAACCAGTGGTCATTGCATGTGTGTTCTTTTCACAAACCACATGTGGACCCACTAGAGTCATTGCATGTGTGTTCTTTTCACAAACCACACATGGATCAACCACTAGAGTCATTGCATGTGTGTTCTTTCCACAAAGCACACATGGATCAACCACTAGAGTCATTGCATGTGTGTTCTATCCACAAACCACACATGCATCCACCACTGTCATTGCATGTCTGTTCTTTTCACAAACCACACATGGATCCACCACTGTCATTGCATGTGTGTTATTTCCACAAACCACACATGGATCAACCAGTGCTCATTGCATGTGTGTTCTTTTCCACAAACCACACATGGATCCACCAGTGGACATTGCATGTGTGTTCTTTCCACAAACCACATATGGATCAACTAGAGTCATTGCATGTGTGTTCTTTCCACAAACCACATATGGATCCACTAGACTCATTGCATGTGTGTTCTTTTCCACAAACAACTGATGGATCAACCGGTGGTCATTGCATGTGTGTTCTTTTCACAAACCACAGATGGATCAACCACTAGAGTCATTGCATGTGTGTTCTTTCCACAAACCACACATGGATCAACCACTAGAGTCATTGCATGTGTGTTATTTCCACAAACTACACATGGATCAACCACTACAGTCATTGCATGTGCGTTATTTCCACAAACCACACATGGATCAACCACTAGAGTCATTGCATGTTTGTTCTTATACTAAAACCACAAACCAGCACTAGAGTCATTGCATGTGTGTTATTTTCCACAAACCATACATGGATCCACTAGACTCATTGCACGTGTGTTCTTTTCCACAAACAACTGATGGATCAACAAGTGGTCATTGCATGTGTGTTCTTTTCACAAACCACATGTGGACCCACTAGAGTCATTGCATGTGTGTTCTTATACTAAAACTAGCACTAGAGTCATTGCATGTGTGTTCTATACACAAACCACACATGGATCCACCACTGTCATTGCATGTGTGTTCTTTTCACAAACCACACATGGATCCACCACTGTCATTGCATGTGTGTTATTTCCACAAACCACACATGGATCAACCAGTGGTCATTGCATGTGTGTTGTTTTCCACAAACCACACATGGATCCACCAGTGGACATTGCATGTGCGTTCTTTCCACAAACCACATATGGATCAACTAGAGTCATTGCATGTGTGTTCTTTCCACAAACCACATATGGATACACTAGACTCATTGCATGTGTGTTCTTTTCCACAAACAACTGATGGATCAACCAGTGGTCATTGCATGTGTGTTCTTTTCACAAACCACATGTGGACCCACTAGAGTCATTGCATGTGTGTTCTTTTCACAAACCACACATGGATCAACCACTAGAGTCATTGCATGTGTGTTCTTTCCACAAAGCATACATGGATCAACCACTAGAGTCATTGCATGTGTGTTCTATCCACAAACCACACATGCATCCACCACTGTCATTGCATGTCTGTTCTTTTCACAAACCACACATGGATCCACCACTGTCATTGCATGTGTGTTATTTCCACAAACCACACATGGATCAACCAGTGCTCATTGCATGTGTGTTCTTTTCCACAAACCACACATGGATCCACCAGTGGACATTGCATGTGTGTTCTTTCCACAAACCACATATGGATCAACTAGAGTCATTGCATGTGTGTTCTTTCCACAAACCACATATGGATCCACTAGACTCATTGCATGTGTGTTCTTTTCCACAAACAACTGATGGATCAACCGGTGGTCATTGCATGTGTGTTCTTTTCACAAACCACAGATGGATCAACCACTAGAGTCATTGCATGTGTGTTCTTTCCACAAACCACACATGGATCAACCACTAGAGTCACTTCATGTGTGTTATTTCCACAAACTACACATGGATCAACCACTAGAGTCATTGCATGTGTGTTATTTCCACAAACCACACATGGATCAACCACTAGAGTCATTACATGTGTGTTCTTATACTAAAACCAACACTAGAGTCATTGCATGTGTGTTCTTTTCACAAACCACACATGGATCCACCACTGTCATTGCATGTGTGTTCTTTCCACAAACCACACATGGATCAACCACTAGTGGTCATTGCATGTGTGTTCTTTCCACAAACCACATATGGATCAACCAGTGGTTGTTGCATGTGTGTTCTTTTCCATAAACCACTTATGGATCCATTACAGTCATTACATGTGCGTTATTTCCACAAACCACACATGGATCAACCACTAGAGTCATTGCATGTTTGTTCTTATACTAAAACCACAAACCAGCACTAGAGTCATTGCATGTGTGTTATTTTCCACAAACCATACATGGATCCACTAGACTCATTGCATGTGTGTTCTTTTCCACAAACAACTGATGGATCAACAAGTGGTCATTGCATGTGTGTTCTTTTCACAAACCACATGTGGACCCACTAGAGTCATTGCATGTGTGTTCTTATACTAAAACTAGCACTAGAGTCATTGCATGTGTGTTCTATACACAAACCACACATGGATCCACCACTGTCATTGCATGTGTGTTCTTTTCACAAACCACACATGGATCCACCACTGTCATTGCATGTGTGTTATTTCCACAAACCACACATGGATCAACCAGTGGTCATTGCATGTGTGTTGTTTTCCACAAACCACACATGGATCCACCAGTGGACATTGCATGTGTGTTCTTTCCACAAACCACATATGGATCAACTAGAGTCATTGCATGTGTGTTCTTTCCACAAACCACATATGGATCCACTAGACTCATTGCATGTGTGTTCTTTTCCACAAACATTTGATGGATCAACCAGTGGTCATTGCATGTGTGTTCTTTTCCACAAACATTTGATGGATCAACCAGTGGTCATTGCATGTGTGTTCTTTTCACAAACCACACATGGATCAACCACTAGAGTCATTGCATGTGTGTTCTTTCCACAAACCACACATGGATCAACCACTAGAGTCATTGCATGTTTATTCTATCCATAAACCACACATGCATCCACCACTATCATTGCATGTCTGTTCTTTTCACAAACCACACATGGATCCACCACTGTCATTGCATGTGTGTTATTTCCACAAACCACACATGGATCAACCAGTGGTCATTGCATTGTGTTCTTTTACACAAACCACACATGGATCCACCAGTGGACATTGCATGTGTGTTCTTTCCACAAACCACATATGGATCAACTAGAGTCATTGCATGTGTGTTCTTTCCACAAACCACATATGGATCCACTAGACTCATTGCATGTGTGTTCTTTTCCACAAACCACACATGGATCCACCAGTGGTCATTGCATGTGTGTTCTTTCCACAAACCACAAATGGATCAACCAGATTCATTGCATGTGTGTTCTTTCCACAAACCACATATGGATCCACTAGACTCATTGCATGTGTGTTCTTTTCCACAAACAACTTATGGATCAACCAGTGGTTATTGCATGTGTGTTCTTTTCACAAACCACACATGGATCAACCACTAGAGTCATTGCATGTGTGTTATTTCCACAAACCACACATGGATCAACCACTAGAGTCATTCCATGTGTGTTATTTCCACAAACCACACATGGATCAACCAGTAGAGTCATTGCATGTGTGTTCTTTCCACAAACCACACATGGATCAACCACTAGAGTCATTGCATGTGTGTTATTTCCACAAACCACACATGGATCAACTAGTAGAGTCATTGCATGTTTGTTATTTCCACAAACCACATGTGGACCCACTAGAGTCATTGCATGTGTGTTCTTTTCACAAACCACACATGGATCAACCACTAGATTCATTGCATGTGTGTTCTTTCCACAAACCACACATGGATCAACCACTAGAGTCATTGCATGTGTGTTCTATCCACAAACCACACATGCATCCACCACTGTCATTGCATGTCTGTTCTTTTCACAAACCACACATGGATCCACCACTGTCATTGCATGTGTGTTATTTCCACAAACCACACATGGATCAACCAGTGGGCATTGCATGTGTGTTCTTTTCCACAAACCACACATGGATCCACCAGTAGTCATTTCATGTGTGTTCTTTCCACAAACCACATATGGATCAACCAGAGTCATTGCATGTGTGTTCTTTCCACAAACCACATATGGATCCACTAGACTCATTGCATGTGTGTTCTTTTCCACAAACAACTGATGGATCAACCGGTGGTCATTGCATGTGTGTTATTTCCACAAACCACACATGGATCAACCACTAGAGTCATTGCATGTGTGTTATTTCCACAAACCACACATGGATCAACCACTAGAGTCATTGCATGTGTGTTCTTTCCACAAACCACACATGGATCAACCACTAGAGTCATTGCATGTGTGTTATTTCCACAAACCCTAGATGGATCAACCACTAGAGTCATTGCATGTGTGTTATTTCCACAAACCACACATGGATCAACCACTAGAGTCATTGCATGTGTGTTATTTCAACAAACCACACATGGATCAACCACTAGAGTCATTGCATGTGTGTTCTTATACTAAAAACAACACTAGAGTCATTGCATGTGTGTTCTTTTCACAAACCACACATGGATCCACCACTGTCATTGCACGTGTGTTCTTTCCACAAACCACACATGGATAAACCACTAGTGGTCATTGCATGTGTGTTCTTTCCACAAACCACATATGGATCAACCAGTGGTCATTGTATGTGTGTTCTTTTCCATAAACCACTTATGGATCCATTACAGTCATTGCATGTGTGTTATTTCCACAAACCACACATGGATCAACCACTAGAGTCATTGCATGTTTGTTCTTATACTAAAACCACAAACCATCACCTGAGTCATTGTATGTGTGTTATTTTCCACAAACAATACATGGATCCACTAGACTCATTGCATGTGTGTTCTCTTCCACAAAGAACTGATGGATCAACCAGTGGTCATTGCATGTCTGTTCTTTTCACAAACCACATGTGGACCCAATAGAGTAATTGAATGTGTGTTTTTATACTAAAACTAGGACTAGAGTCATTGCATGTGTGTTCTATCCACAAACCACACATGGATCCACCACTGTCATTGCATGTGTGTTCTTTTCACAAACCACACATGGATCCACCACTGTCATTGCATGTGTGTTCTTTCCACAAACCACACATGGATCAACCAGTGGTCATTGCATGTGTGTTCTTTTCCAAAAACCACACATGGATCCACCAGTAGTCATTGCATGTGTGTTCTTTCCACAAACCACATATGGACCAACCAGAGTCATTGCATGTGTTTTCTTTCCGCAAACCACATATCGATCCTAGACTCATTGCATGTGTGTTCTTTTCCACAAACAACTTATGGATCAACCAGTGGTTATTGCATGTGTGTTCTTTTCACAAAGCACACATGGATCAACCACTAGAGTCATTGCATGTGTGTTATTTCCACAAACCACACATGGATCAACCACTAGAGTCATTGCATGTGTGTTATTTCCACAAACCACACATGGATCAACCACTAGAGTCATTGCATGTGTGTTCTTTCCACAAACCAAACATGGATCAACCACTAGAGTCATTGCATGTGTGTTATTTCCACAAACCACACATGTATCAACCACTAGAGTCATTGCATGTGTGTTATTTCCACAAACCACACATGGATCAACCACTAGAGCCATTGCATGTGTGTTCTTATACTAAAACCAACACTAGAGTCATTGCATGCGTGTTCTTTTCACAAACCACACATGGATCGACCACTGTCATTGCATGTGTGTTCTTTCCACAAACCACACATGGATCAACCACTAGTGGTCATTGCATGTGTGTTCTTTCCACAAACCACATATGGATCAACCAGTGGTCATTACATGTGTGTTCTTTTCCATAAACCACTTATGGATCCTATATAGTCATTGCATGCGTGTTATTTCCATAAACCACGCATGGATCAACCACTAGAGTCATTGCTTGTTTGTTCTTATACTAAAACCATAAACCAGCACTAGAGTCATTGCATGTGTGTTATTTTCCACAAACCGTACATGGATCCACTAGACTCATTGCATGTGTGTTATTTTCCACAAACAACTGATGGATCAACCAGTGGTCATTGCATGTGTGTTCTTTTCACAAACCACATGTGGACCCACTAGAGTCATTGCATGTGTGTTCTTATACTAAAACTAGCACTAGAGTCATTGCATGTGTGTTCTATCCACAAACCACACATGGATCCACCACTGTCATTGCATGTGTGTTCTTTTCACGAACCACACATGGATCCACCACTGTCATTGCATCTGTGTTCTTTCCACAAACCACACAAGGATCAACCAGTGGTCATTGCATGTGTGTTCTTTTCCACAAACCACACATGGATCCACCAGTGGTCATTGCATGTGTGTTCTTTCCACAAACCACATATGGATCAACCAACGTCATTGCATGTGTGTTCTTTGCACAAACCACACATGGATCAACCACTAGAGTCATTGCATGTGTGTTATTTCCACAAACCACACATGGATCAACCACTAGAGTCATTGCATGTGTGTTATTTCCACAAACCACACATGGATCAACCACTAGAGTCATTGCATGTGTGTTATTTCCACAAACCACACATGGATCAACCACTAGAGTCATTGCATGTGTGTTCTTATACTAAAACCAACACTAGAGTCATTGCATGTGTGTTCTTTCCACAAACCACACATGGATCAACCACTAGAGTCATTGCATGTGTGTTATTTCTACAAACCACACATGGATCAACCAGTAGAGTCATTGCATGTTTGTTATTTCCACAAACCACACGTGGATCAACCACTAGAGTCATTGCATGTGTGTTATTTCCACAAACCACACATGGATCAACCACTAGAGTCATTGCATGTGTGTTCTTATACTAAAACCAACACTAGAGTCATTGCATGTGTGTTATTTTCACAAACCACACATGGATCCACCACTGTCATTGCATGTGTGTTCTTTCCACAAACCACACATGGATCAACCACTAGTGGTCATTGCTGTTGTGTTCTTTCCATAAACCACTTATGGATCCATTACAGTCATTGCATGTGCGTTATTTCCACAAACCACACATGGATCAACCACTAGAGTCATTACATGTTTGTTCTTATACTTAAACCACAAACCAGCACTAGAGTCATTGCATGTGTGTTATTTTCCACAAACCATACATGGATCCACTAGACTCATTGCACGTGTGTTCTTTTCCACAAACAACTGATGGATCAACAAGTGGTCATTGCATGTGTGTTCTTTTCACAAACCACATGTGGACCCACTAGAGTCATTGCATGTGTGTTCTTATACTAAAACTAGCACTAGAGTCATTGCTTGTGTGTTCTATCCACAAACCACACATGGATCCACCACTGTCATTGCATGTGTGTTCTTTTCACAAACCACACATGGATCCACCACTGTCATTGCATGTGTGTTATTTCCACAAACCACACATGGATCAATCAGTGGTCATTGCATGTGTGTTGTTTTCCACAAACCACACATGGATCCACCAGTGGACATTGCATGTGTGTTCTTTCCACAAACCACATATGGATCAACTAGAGTCATTGCATGTGTCTTCTATCCACAAACCACATATGGATCCACTAGACTCATTGCATGTGTGTTCTTTTCCACAAACAACTGATGGATCAACCAGTGGTCATTGCATGTGTGTTCTTTTCACAAACCACACATGGATCAACCACTAGAGTCATTGCATGTGTGTTCTTTCCACAAACCACACATGGATCAACCACTAGAGTCATTGCATGTGTGTTCTATCCACAAACCACACATGCATCCACCACTGTCATTGCATGTCTGTTCTTTTCACAAACCACACATGGATCCACCACTGTCATTGCATGTGTGTTATTTCCACAAACCACACATGGATCAACCAGTGGTTATTGCATGTGTGTTGTTTTCCACAAACCACACATGGATCCACCAGTGGACATTGCATGTGTGTTCTTTCCACAAACCACATATGGATCAACTTGAGTCATTGCATGTGTGTTCTATCCACAAACCACATATGGATCCACTAGACTCATTGCATGTGTGTTCTTTTCCACAAACAACTGATGGATCAACCAGTGGTCATTGCATGTGTGTTCTTTTCACAAACCACATGTGGACCCACTAGAGTCATTTCATGTGTGTTCTTTTCACAAACCACACATGGATCAACCACTAGAGTCATTGCATGTGTGTTCTTTCCACAAACCACACATGGATCAACCACTAGAGTCATTGCATGTGTGTTCTATCCACAAACCACACATGCATCCACCACTGTCATTGCATGTCTGTTCTTTTCACAAACCACACATGGATCCACCACTGTCATTGCATGTGTGTTATTTCCACCAACCACACATGGATCAACCAGTGGTCATTGCATGTGTGTTCTTTTCCACAAACCACACATGGATCCACCAGTGGACATTGCATGTGTGTTCTTTCCACAAACCACATATGGATCAACTAGAGTCATTGCATGTGTGTTCTTTCCACAAACCACATATGGATCCACTAGACTCATTGCATGTGTGTTCTTTTCCACAAACAACTGATGGATCAACCGGTGGTCATTGCATGTGTGTTCTTTTCACAAACCACAGATGGATCAACCACTAGAGTCATTGCATGTGTGTTCTTTCCACAAACCACACATGGATCAACCACTAGAGTCATTGCATGTGTGTTATTTCCACAAACCACACATGGATCAACCACTAGAGTCATTGCATGTGTGTTCTTATACTAAAACCAACCCTAGAGTCATTGCATGTGTGTTCTTTTCACAAACCACACATGGATCCACCACTGTCATTGCATGTGTGTTCTTTCCACAAACCACACATGGATAAACCACTAGTGGTCATTGCATGTGCGTTCTTTCCACAAACCACATATGGATCAACTAGAGTCATTGCATGTGTGTTCTTTTCCATAAACCACTTATGGATCCATTACAGTCATTTCATGTGTGTTATTTTGACAAACCATACATGGATCAACCACTAGAGTCATTGCATGTTTGTTCTTATACTAAAACCACAAACCATCATCTGAGTCATTGCATGTGTGTTCTTTTCCACAAACCATACATGGATCCACTTGAGTCATTGCATGTCTGTTCTTTTCCACAAACAACTGATGGATCAACCAGTGGTCATTGCATGTGTGTTCTTTTCACAAACCAATGTGGACCCACTAGAGTCATTGCATGTGTGTTCTTATACTAAAACTAGGACTAGAGTCATTGCATGTGTGTTCTATCTACAAACCACACATGGATCCACCACTGTCATTGCATGTGTGTTCTTTTCACAAACCACACATGGTCCACCAATGTCATTGCATGTGTGTTCTTTTCACAAACCACACATGGATCCACCACTGTCATTGCATGTGTGTTCTTTCCACAAACCACACATGGATAAACCACTAGTGGTCATTGCATGTGTGTTCTTTCCACAAACCACACATGGATCCACCAGTGGTCATTTCATGTGTGTTCTTTCCACAAACCACATATGGATCAACCAGAGTCATTGCATGTGTGTTCTTTCCACAAACCACATATGGATCCACTAGACTCATTGCATGTGTGTTCTTTTCCACAAACAACTAATGGATCAACCGGTGGTCATTGCATGTGTGTTCTTTTCACAAACCACACATGGATCAACCACTAGTCATTGCATGTGTGTTATTTCCACAAACCACACATGGATCAACCACTAGAGTCATAGCATCTGTGTTATTTCCACAAACCACACATGGATCAACCACTAGAGTCATTGCATGTGTGTTCTTTCCACAAACCACACATGGATCAACCAGTAGAGTCATTGCATGTGTGTTCTTTCCACAAACCACACATGGATCAACCACTAGAGTCATTGCATGTGTGTTATTTCCACAAACCACACATGGATCAACCAGTAGAGTCATTGCATGTTTGTTATTTCCACAAACCACACGTGGATCAACCACTAGAGTCATTGCATGTGTGTTATTTCCACAAACCACACATGGATCAACCACTAGAGTCATTGCATGTGTGTTCTTATACTAAAACCAACACTAGAGTCGTTGCATGTGTGTTATTTTCACAAAACAAACATGGATCCACCACTGTCATTGCATGTGTGTTCTTTCCACAAACCACACATGGATCAACCACTAGTGGTCATTGCATGTGTGTTCTTTCCACAAACAACATATGGATCAACCAGTGGTCGTTGCATGTGTGTTCTTTTCCATAAACCACTTATGGATCCATTACAGTCATTGCATGTGCGTTATTTCCACAAACCACACATGGATCAACCACTAGAGTCATTGCATTAATTGTTCTTATACTAAAACCACAAACCAGCACTAGAGTCATTGCATGTGTGTTATTTTCCACAAACCATACATGGATCCACTAGACTCATTGCACGTGTGTTCTTTTCCACAAACAACTGATGGATCAACAAGTGGCCATTGCATGTGTGTTCTTTTCACAAACCACATGTGGACCCACTAGAGTCATTGCATGTGTGTTCTTATACTAAAACTAGCACTAGATTCATTGCATGTGTGTTCTATCCACAAACCACACATGAATCCACCACTGTCATTGCATGTGTGTTCTTTTCACAAACCACACATGGATCCACCACTGTCATTGCATGTGTGTTATTTCCACAAACCACAGATGGATGAACCAGTGGGCATTGCATGTGTGTTCTTTTCCACAAACCACACATGGATCCACCAGTAGTCATTTTCATGTGTGTTCTTTCCACAAACCACATATGGATCAACCACAGTCATTGCATGTGTGTTCTTTCCACAAACCACATATGGATCCACTAGACTCATTGCATGTGTGTTCTTTTCCACAAACAACTGATGGATCAACCGGTGGTCATTGCATGTGTGTTATTTCCATAAACCACACATGGATCAACCACTAGAGTCATTGCATGTGTGTTATTTCCACAAACCACACATGGATCAACCACTAGAGTCATTGCATGTGTGTTCTTTCCACAAACCACACATGGATCAACCACTAGAGTCATTGCATGTGTGTTATTTCCACAAACCACACCTGGATCAACCACTAGAGTCATTGCATGTGTGTTATTTCCACAAACCACACATGGATCAACCACTAGAGTCATTCCATGTGTGTTCTTTCCACAAACCACACATGGATCAACCACTAGAGTCATTGCATGTGTGTTATTTCCACAAACCACACCTGGATCAACCACTAGAGTCATTGCATGTGTGTTATTTCCACAAACCACACATGGATCAACCACTAGAGTCATTGCATGTGTGTTATTTCAACAAACCACACATGGATCAACCACTAGAGTCATTGCATGTGTGTTCTTATACTAAAACCAACACTAGAGTCATTGCACGTGTGTTCTTTCCACAAACCACACATGGATCCACCACTGTCATTGCACGTGTGTTCTTTCCACAAACCACACATGGATAAATCACTATTGTTATTGCATGTGTGTTCTTTCCACAGACCACATATGGATCAACCAGTGGTCATTGTATGTGTGTTCTTTTCCATAAACCACTTATGGATCCATTACAGTCATTGCATGTGTGTTATTTCCACAAACCACACATGGATCAACCACTAGAGTCATTGCATGTTTGTTCTTATACTAAAACCACAAACCATCACCTGAGTCATTGTATGTGTGTTATTTTCCACAAACAATACATGGATCCACTAGACTCATTGCATGTGTGTTCTCTTCCACAAAGAACTGATGGATCAACCAGTGGTCATTGCATGTCTGTTCTTTTCACAAACCACATGTGGACCCAATAGAGTCATTGAATGTGTGTTTTTATACTAAAACTAGGACTAGAGTCATTGCATGTGTGTTCTATCCACAAACCACACATGGATCCACCACTGTCATTGCATGTGTGTTCTTTTCACAAACCACACATGGATCCACCACTGTCATTGCATGTGTGTTCTTTCCGCAAACCACACATGGATCAACCAGTGGTCATTGCATGTGTATTCTTTTCCAAAAACCACACATGGATCCACCAGTTGTCATTGCATGTGTGTTCTTTCCACAAACCACATATGGACCAACCAGAGTCATTGCATGTGTTTTCTTTCCGCAAACCACATATCGATCCTAGACTCATTGCATGTGTGTTCTTTTCACAAAGCACACATGGATCAACCACTAGAGTCATTGTATGTGTGTTATTTCCACAAACCACACATGGATCAACCACTAGAGTCATTGCATGTGTGTTATTTCCACAAACCACACATGGATCAACCACTAGAGTCATTGCATTTGTGTTCTTTCCACAAACCAAACATGGATCAACCACTAGAGTCATTGCATGTGTGTTATTTCCACAAACCACACATGTATCTACCACTAGAGTCATTGCATGTGTGTTATTTCCACAAACCACACATGGATCAACCACTACAGCCATTGCATGTGTGTTCTTATACTAAAACCAACACTAGAGTCATTGCATGCGTGTTCTTTTCACAAACCACACATGGATCGACCACTGTCATTGCATGTGTGTTCTTTCCACAAACCACACATGGATCAACCACTAGTGGTCATTGCATGTGTGTTCTTTCCACAAACCACATATGGATCAACAAGTGGTCATTACATGTGTGTTCTTTTCCATAAACCACTTATGGATCCTATATAGTCATTGCATGCGTGTTATTTCCACAAACCACACATGGATCAACCACTAGAGTCATTGCTTGTTTGTTCTTATACTAAAACCATAAACCAGCACTAGAGTCATTGCATGTGTGTTATTTTCCACAAACCGTACATGGATCCACTAGACTCATTGCATGTGTGTTCTTTTCCACAAACAACTGATGGATCAACCAGTGGTCATTGCATGTGTGTTCTTTTCACAAACCACATGTGGACCCACTAGAGTCATTGCATGTGTGTTCTTATACTAAAACTAGCACTAGAGTCATTGCATGTGTGTTCTATCCACAAACCACACATGGATCCACCACTGTCATTGCATGTGTGTGCCTTTCACAAACCACACATGGATCCATCACTGTCATTGCATCTGTGTTATTTCCACAAACCACACAAGGATCAACCAGTGGTCATTGCATGTGTGTTCTTTTCCACAAACCACACATGGATCCACCAGTGGTCATTGCATGTGTGTTCTTTCCACAAACCACATATGGATCAACCAACGTCATTGCATGTGTGTTCTTTCCACAAACCACACATGGATCAACCACTAGACTCATTGCATGTGTGTTCTTTTCCACAAACAACTTATGGATCTACCAGTGGTCATTGCATGTGTGTTCTTTCCATAAACCACACATGGATCAACCACTAGAGTCATTGCGTGTGTGTTATTTCCACAAACCACACATGGATCAACCACTAGAGTCATTGCGTGTGTGCTATTTCTACAAACCACACATGGATCAACCACTAGAGTCATTGAATATGCGTTATTTCCATAAACCACACATGGATCAACCACTAGAGTCATTGCATGTGTGTTATTTCCACAAACCACACATGGATCAACCACTAGAGTCATTGCATGTGTGTTCTTATACTAAAACCAACACTAGAGTCATTGCATGTGTGTTCTTTTCACAAACCACATATGGATCCACCACTGTCATTGCATGTGTGTTCTTTCCACCAACCACACATGGATCAACCACTAGTGGTCATTGCATGTGTGTTCTTTCCACAAACCACATATGGATCAACCAGTGGTCATTGCATGTGTGTTCTCTTCCATAAACCACTTATGGATCCATTACAGTCATTGCATGTGTGGTATTTACACAAACCACACATGGATCAACCACTAGAGTCATTGCATGTTTGTTCTTATACTAAAACCACAAACCAGCACTAGAGTCATTGCATGTGTGTTCTTTTCCACAAACCATACATGGATCCACTAGAGTCATTGCATGTGTGTTCTTTTCAGAAACCACATGTGGACCCACTAGAGTCATTGCATGTGTGTTCTTATACTAAAACTAGCACTAGAGTCATTGCATGTGTGTTCTATCCACAAACCACACATGGATCCACGACTGAAATTGCATGTGTGTTCTTTTCACAAACCACACATGGATCCACCATTGTCATTGCATGTGTGTTCTTTCCACAAACCACACATGGATCAACCAGTGGTCATTGCATGTGTGTTTTTCTCCACAAACCACAGGTGGATCCACCAGTGGTCATTGCATGTGTGTTATTTCCACAAACCACATATGGATCAACCAGAGTCATTGCATGTGTGTTCTTTCCACTAACCACACATGGATCAACCACTAGAGTCATTGCATGTGTGTTCTTTTCAACAAACAACCTATGGATCCACTAGGGGTCATTGCATGTCCGTTCTTTTCACAAACCACACATGGATCAACCAGTGGTCATTGCATGTGTGTTCTTTTCCACAAACCACATGTGGATCCACCAGTGGTCATTGCATGTGTGTTATTCCCACAAACCACATATGGATCAACCAGTGGTCATTGCATGTGTGTTCTCTTCCATAAACCACTTATGGATCCATTACAGTCATTGCATGTGTGTTATTTCCACAAACCACACATGGATCAACCACTAGAGTTATTGCATGTTTGTTCTTATACTAAAACCACAAACCAGCACTAGAGTCATTGCATGTGTGTTATTTTCTACAAACCATACATGGATCCACTAGACTCATTGCATGTGTGTTCTCTTCCACAAACAACTAATGGATCAACCAGTGGTCATTGCATGTGTGTTCTTTTCACAAACCACATGTGGACCCATTAGAGTCATTGCATTTTTGTTCTTATACTAAAACTAGGACTAGAGTCATTCCATGTGTGTTCTATCCACAAACCACACATGGATCCACCACTGTCATTGCATGTGTGTTATTTCCACAAACCACATATGGATCAACCAGTGGTCATTGCATGTGTGTTCTCTTCCAAAATACACTTATGGATCCATTACAGTCATTGCATGTAAGTTATTTCCACAAACCACACATGGATCAACCACTAGAGTCATTGCGTGTTTGTTCTTATACTAAAACCACAAACCAGCACTAGAGTCATTGCATGTGTGTTCTTTTCCACAAACCATACATGGATGCACTAGACTCATTGCATGTGTGTTCTTTTCCACAAATAACTGATGGATCAACCAGTGGTCATTGCATGTGTGTTCTTTTCACAAACCACATGTGGACCCACTAGAGTCATTGCATGTGTGTTCTTATACTAAAACTAGCACTACAGTCATTGCATGTGTGTTCTATCCACAAACCACACATGGATCAACCACTGTCATTGCATGTGTGTTCTTTTCACAAACCACACATGGATCCACCATTGTCATTGCATGTGTGTTCTTTCCACAAACCACACATGGATCAACCAGTGGTCATTGCATGTGTGTTCCTTTCCACAAACCACATGTGGATCCACCAGTGGTCATTGCATGTGTGTTATTTCCACAAAGCACATATGGATCAACCAGAGTCATTGCATGTGTGTTCTTTCCACTAACCACACATGGATCAACCACTAGAGTCATTGCATGTGTGCTATTTTCCACAAACAACCCATGGATCAACTAGTGGTCATTGCATGTGTGTTCTTTTCACAAACCACACATGGATCAACTAGTGGTCATTGCATGTGTGTTCTTTTCCACAAACCACATGTGGATCCACCAGTGGTCATTGCATGTGTGTTATTTCCACAAACCACATATGGATCAACAAGTGGTCATTGCATGTGCGTTCTTTTCACAAACAACTGATGGATCAACCAGTGGTCATTGCATATGTGTTCTTTTCACAAACCACATGTGGACCCACTAGAGTCATTGCATATGTGTTCTTATACTAAAACTAGGACTAGAGTCATTCCATGTGTGTTCTATCCACAAACCATACATGGATCCACCACTGTCATTGCATGTGTGTTATTTCCACAAACCACATATGGATCAACCAGTGGTCATTGCATGTGTGTTCTCTTCCATAAACCACTTATGGATCCATTACAGTCATTGCATGTGTGTTATTTCCACAAACCACACATGGATCAACCACTAGAGTCATTGCGTGTTTGTTCTTATACTAAAACCACAAACCAGCACTAGAGTCATTGCATGTGTGTTCTTTTCCACAAACCATACATGGATCCACTAGACTCATTGCATGTGTGTTCTTTTCCACAAAAAACTGATGGATCAACCAGTGGTTATTGCATGTGTGTTCTTTTCACAAACCACATGTGGACCCACTAGAGTCATTGCATGTGTGTTCTTATACTAAAACTCGCACTAGAGTCATTGCATGTGTGTTCTATCCACAAACCACACATGGATCCACCACTGTCATTGCATGTGTGTTCTTTTCACAAACCACACATGGATCCACCATTGTCATTGCATGTGTGTTCTTTCCACAAACCACACATGGATCAACCAGTGGTCATTGCATGTGTGTTCTTTTCCACAAACCACATGTGGATCCACCAGTGGTCATTGCATGTGTGTTATTTCCACAAACCACATATGGATCAGCCAGAGTCATTGCATGTGTGTTCTTTCCACTAACCACACATGGATCAACCACTAGAGTCATTGCATGTGTGTTATTTTCCACCAACAACCTATGGATCAACTAGTGGTCATTGCATGTGTGTTCTTTTCACAAACCACATATGGATCAACCAGTGGTCATTGCATGTGCGTTCTTTTCCACAAACCACATGTGGATCCACCAGTGGTCATTGCATGTGTGTTATTTCCACAAACCACATATGGATCAACCAGTGGTCATTGCATGTGTGTTCTCTTCCATAAACCACTTATGGATCCATTACAGTCATTGCATGTGTGTTATTTCCACAAACCACACATGGATCAACCACTAGAGTCATTGCATGTTTGTTATTATACTAAAACCACACATGGATCAACCACTAGAGTCATTGCATGTGTGTTATTTCCAGTGGTTATTGCATGTGTGTTCTTTTCACAAACCACACATGGATCAACCACTAGAGTCATTGCATGGGTGTTATTTCCACAAACCACACATGGATCAACCACTAGAGTCATTGCATGCGTGTTATTTCCACAAACCACACATGGATCAACCACTAGAGTCATTGCATGTGTGTTCTTTCCACAAACCACACATGGATCAACCACTAGAGTCATTGCATGTGAGTTATTTCCACAAACCTCAGATGGATCAACCACTAGAGTCATTGCATGTGTGTTCTTATACTAAAACCAAAACTAGAGTCATTGCATGTGTGTTCTTTTCTCAAACCACACATGGATCCACCGCTGTCATTGCATGTGTTCTTTCCACAAACCACACATGGATCAACCACTAGTGGTCATTGCATGTGTGTTCTTTCCACAAACCACATATGGATCAACCAGTGGTCATTATATGTATGTTCTTTTCTATAAACCACTTACGGATCCATTACAGTCATTGCATGCGTGTTATTTCCACAAACCACACATGGATCAACCACTAGAGTCATTACATGTGTGTTATTTCCACAAACCACACATGGATCAACCACTAGAGTCATTGTATGTGTGTTCTTATACTAAAACCAACACTAGAGTCATAGCATGTGTGTTCTTTTCACAAACAACACATGGATCCACCACTGTCATTGCATGTGCGTTATTTCCACAAACCACACATGGATCAACCACTAGAGTCATTGCATGTTTGTTCTTTTACTAAAACCACAAACCATCACTAGAGTCATTGCATGTGTGTTCTTTTCCACAAACCATACATGGATTCACTAGACTCATTGCATGTGTTTTCTTTTCCATAAACAACTGATGGATCAACCAGTGGTCATTGCATGTGTGTTCTTTTCACAAACCACATGTGGACCCACTAGAGTCATTGCATGTGTGTTCATATACTAAAACTAGCACTAGAGTCATTGCATGTGTGTTCTATCCACAAACCACACATGGATCCACCACTATCATTGCATGTGTGTTCTTTTCACAAACCGCACATGGATCCACCATTGTCATTGCATGTGTGTTCTTTCCACAAACCACACATGGATCAACCAGTGGTCATTGCAAGTGTATTCTTATACTACATGTGAATCCACTAGAGTCATTGCATGTGTGTTCTTATACTAAAACTAGGACTAGAGTCATTCCATGTGTGTTCTATCCAAAAACCACACATGGATCCACCACTGTTATTGCAGGTGTGTTCTTTTCACAAACCACACATGGATCCACCATTGTCATTGCATGTGTGTTCTTTCGACAAACCACACATGGATCAACCAGTGGTCATTGCATGTGTGTTCTTTTCCACAAACCACATGTGGACCCACTAGAGTCATTGCATGTGTGTTCATATACTAAAACTACCACTAGAGTCATTGCATGTGTGTTCTATCCACAAACCACACATGGATCCACCACTGTCATTGCATGTGTGTTCTTTTCACAAACCACACATGGATCGACCATTGTCATTGCATGTGTGTTCTTTCCACAAACCACACATGGATCAACCAGTGGTCATTGCATGTGTGTTCTTTTCCACAAACCACATGTGAATCCACCAGTGGTCATTGCCTGTGTGATATTTCCACAAACCACATATGGATCAACCAGAGTCATTGCATGTGTGTTCTTTCCACAAACCACACATGGATCAACCACTAGAGTCATTGCATGTGTGTTCTTATACTAAAACCAACACTAGAGTCATTGCATGTGTGTTCTTTCAACAAACCACACATGGATCAACCACCAGAGTCATTGCATGTGAGTTATTTCCACAAACCACACATGGATCAACCTCTAGAGTCATTGCATGTGTGTTCTTATACTAAAACCAACACTAGAGTCATTGCATGTGTGTTCTTTTCACAAACCACACATGGATCCACCACTGTCA
The DNA here is from genome assembly GCA_916181665.1 of Avena sativa. NCBI lineage: Eukaryota > Viridiplantae > Streptophyta > Magnoliopsida > Poales > Poaceae > Avena > Avena sativa. The sequence continues at coordinate 353,234,784 of OV702289.1, read as the reverse complement.
TTGCATGTGTGTTCTTTCCACAAACCACACATGGATCAACCACTAGTGGTCATTGCATGTGTGTTCTTTCCACAAACCACATATGGATCAACCAGTGGTCATTACTTGTATGTTCTTTTCTATAAACCACATATGGATCCATTACAGTCATTGCATGCGTGTTATTTCCACGAACCATAGATGGATCAACCACTAGAGTCATTGCATGTTTGTTCTTATACTAAAACGACAAACCAGCACTACAGTCATTGCATGTGTGTTATTTTCCACAAACCATACATGGATCCACTAGACTCATTGCATGTGTGTTCTTTTCCACAAACAACTGATGGATCAACCAGTGGTCATTGCATGTGTGTTCTTCTCACAAACCACATGTGGACCCACTAGAGTCATTACATGTGTGTTCTTATAATAAAACTAGCACTAGAGTCATTGCATGTGTGTTCTATCCACAAACCACACATGGATCCACCACTGTCATTGCATGTGTGTTCTTTTCACAAACCACAGATGGATCCACCACTGTCATTGCATGTGTGTTCTTTCCAGAAACCACACATGGATCAACCAGTGGTCATTGCATGTGTGTTCTTTTCCACAAACCACACAAGGATCCACCAGTGGTCATTGCATGTGTGTTCTTTCCACAAACCACACATGGATCAACCACTAGACTCATCTCATGTGTGTTATTTTCCACAAACAACTTATGTATCAACCAGTGGTCATTGCATGTGTGTTCTTTTCACAAACCACACATGGATCAACCACTATTGTCATTGCATGTGTGCTATTTCCACAAACCACGCATGGATCAACCACTAGAGTCATTGCATGTGTGTTATTTCCACAAACCACACATGGATCAACGACTAGAGTCATTGCATGTGTGTTCTTTCCACAAACCACACATGGATCAATCACTAGAGTCATTGTGTGTGTGTTATTTCCACAAACAACACATGGATCAACCACTAGAGTCATTGCATGTGTGTTCTTTCCACAAACCACACATGCATCAACCACTAGAGTTATTGTCTGTGTGTTATTTCCACAAACCACACATGGATCAACCACTAGAGTTATTGCATGTGTGTTATTTCCACAAACCACACATGGATCAACCACTAGAATCATTGCATGTGTGTTATTTCCACAAACCACACATGGATCAACCACTAGAGTCATTGCATGTGTGTTCTTATACTAAAACCAACACTAGAGTCATTGCATGTGTGTTTTTTTCACAAAACACAGATGGATCCACCACTGTCATGGCACGTGTGTTCTTTCTACAAACCAGACATGGATCAACCACTAGTGGTCTTGCATGTGTGTTCTTTCCACAAACCACATATGGATCAACCAGTGGTCATGGCATGTGCGTTCTCTTCCATAAACCACTTATGGATCCATTATAGTCATTGCATGTGTGTTATTTCCACAAACCACACATGGATCAACCACTAGAGTCATTGCATGTGTGTTCTTATACTAAAACCAACACTAGAGTCATTGCATGTGTGTTCTTTTCACAAACCACACATGGATCCACCACTGTCATTGCATGTGTGTTCTTTCCACAAACCACACATGGATCAACCACTAGTGGTCATTGCGTGTGTGTTCTTTCCACAAACCACATATGGATCAACAAGTGGTCATTGCATGTCTGTTCTCTTCCATTAACCACTTATGGATCCATTACCGTCATTGCATGTGTGTTATTTCCACAAACCACACATGGATCAACCACTAGAGTCATTGCATGTTTGTTCTTATACTAAAACCACAAACAAGCACTAGAGTCATTGCATGTGTGTTCTTTTCCACAAACCATACATGGATCCACTAGACTCATTGCATGTGTGTTCTTTTCCACAAATAACTGATGGATCAGCCAGTGGTCATTGCATGTGTGTTCTTTTCACAAACCACATGTGGACCCACTAGAGTCATTGCATGTGTGTTCTTATACTAAAACTAGCACTAGAGTCATTGCATGTGTGTTCTTTTGACAAACCACAGATGGATCCACCACTGTCATTGCATGTGTGTTCTTTTGACAAACCACAGATGGATCCACCACTGTCATTCCATGTGTGTTCTTTACACAAATCACACATGGATCAACCAGTGGTCATTGCATGTGTGTTCTTTTCCACAAACCACACATGGATCCACCAGTGTTCATTGCATGTGTGTTCTTTCCACAAACCACATATGGATCAACCAGAGTCATTGCATGTGTGTTCTTTCCACAAACCACACATGGATCAACCACTAGACTCATTGCATGTGTGTTCTTTTCCACAAACAACTTATGTATCAAGCAGTGGTCATTGCATGTGTGTTCTTTTCACAAACCACACATGGATCAACCACTATTGTCATTGCATGTGTGCTATTTCCATAAACCACGCATGGATCAACTACTAGAGTCATTGCATGTGTGTTATTTCCACAAACCACCCATGGATCAACCACTAGAGTCATTGCATGTGTGTTCTTTCCACAAACCACACATGGATCAACCACTAGAGTCATTGGGTGTGTGTTATTTCCACAAACCACACATGGATCAACCACTAGAGTTATTGCATGTGTGTTATTTCCACAAACCACACATGGATCAACCACTAGAGTCATTGCATGTGTGTTGTTTTCACAAGACACATTGGGACCCACTAGAGTCATTGCATGTGTGTTCTTATACTAAAACTAGCACTAGAGTCATTGCATGTGTGTTCTATCCACAAACCACACATGGATCCACCACTATCATTGCATGTGTGTTCTTTTCACAAACCACACATGGATCCACCATTGTCATTGCATGTGTGTTCTTTCCACAAACCACACATGGATCAACCAGTGGTCATTGCATGTGTGTTCTTTTCCACAAACCACATGTAGATCCACTAGTGGTCATTGCATATGTGTTATTTCCACAAACCACATATGGATCAACCAGAGTCATTGCATGTGTGTTCTTTCCACTAACCACACATGGATCAACCACTAGAGTCATTGCATGTGTGTTCTTTTCCACAAACAACCTATGGATCAACTAGTGGTCATTGCATGTGTTTTCTTTTCACAAACCACACATGGATCAACCAGTGGTCATTGCATGTGTGATCTTTTCCACAAACCACATGTGAATCCACCAATGGTCATTGCATGTGTGTTATTTCCACAAACCACATATGGATCAACCAGAGTCATTGCATGTGTGTTCTTTCCACTAACCACACATGGATCAACCACTAGAGTCATTGCATGTGTGTTATTTTCCACAAACAACCTATGGATCAACTAGTGGTCATTGCATGTGTGTTCTTTTCACAAACCACACATGGATCAACCAGTGGTCATTACATGTGTGTTCTTTTCCACAAACCACATGTGGATCCACCAGTGGTCATTGCATGTGTGTTATTTCCACAAACCACATATGGATCAACCAGTGGTCATTGCATGTGTGTTCTCTTCCATAAACCACTTATGGATCCATTACAGTTATTGCATGTGTGTTATTCCCACGAACCACACATGGATCAACCACTAGAGTCATTGCATGTTTGTTATTATACTAAAACCACAAACCAGCACTAGAGTCATTGCATGTGTGTTATTTTCCACAAACCATACATCGATCCAATAGACTCATTGCACGTGTGTTCTCTTCCACAAACAACTGATGGATCAACCAGTGGTCATTGCATGTGTGTTCTTTTCACAAACCACATGTGGACCCACTAGAGTCATTGCATGTGTGTTCTGATACTAAAACTAGGACTAGAGTCATTGCATGTGTGTTCTATCCACAAACCACACATGGATCCACCACTGTCATTGCATGTGTGTTCTTTTCACAAACCACACATGGATCCACCACTGTCATTGCATGTGTGTTCTTTCCATAAACCACACATGGATCAACAAGTGGTCATTGCATGTGTGTTCTTTTCCACAAACCACACATGGATCCACCAGTGGTCATTGCATGTGTGTTCTTTCCACAAACCACATATGGATCAACCAGACTCATTGCATGTGTGTTCTTTTCCACAAATAACTTATGGATCAACCAGTGGTTATTGCATGTGTGTTCTTTTCACAAACCACACATCGATCAACCACTAGAGTCATTGCATGTGTGTTATTTCCACAAACCACACATGGATCAACCACTAGAGTCATTGCATGTGTGTTCTTATACTAAAACCAACACTAGAGTCATTGCATATGTGTTCTTTTCACAAAACACACATGGATCCACCAATGTCATTGCATGTCTGTTCTTTCCACAAACCACACATGGATCAACCACTAGTGGTCATTGCATGTGTGTTCTTTCCACAAACCACATATGGATCAACCAGTGGTCATGGCAGGTGTGTTCTCTTCCATAAACCACTTATGGATCCATTATAGTCATTGCATGTGTGTTATTTCCACAAACCACACATGGATCAACCACTAGTCATTGCATGTGTGTTCTTATACTAAAACCAACACTAGAGTCATTGCATGTGTGTTCTTTTCACAAACCACACATGGATCCACCACTGTCATTGCATGTGTGTTCTTTCCACAAACAACACATGGATCAGCCACTAGTGGTCATTGCATGTGTGTTCTTTCCACAAACCACATATGGATAAACAAGTGGTCATTGCATGTGTGTTCTCTTCCATTAACCACTTATGGATCCATTACAGTCATTGCATGTGTGTTATTTCCATGAACCACACATGGATCAACCACTAGAGTCATTGCATGTTTGTTCTTATACTAAAACCACAAACCAGCACTAGAGTCATTGCATGTGTGTTCTTTTCCACAAACCATACATGGATCCACTAGACATTGCATGTGTGTTCTTTTCCACAAATAACTGATGGATCAACCAGTGGTCATTGCATGTGTGTTCTTTTCACAAACCACATGTGGACCCACTAGAGTCATTGCATGTGTGTTCTTATACTAAAACTAGCACTAGAGTCATTGCATGTGTGTTCTATCCACAAACCACACATGGATCCACCACTGTCATTGCATGTGTGTTCTTTTCACAAACCACATGTGGACCCACTAGAGTCATTGCATGTGTGTTCTTATACTAAAACTAGCACTAGAGTCATTGCATGTGTGTTCTATCCACAAACCACACATGGATCCACCACTATCATTGCATGTGTGTTCTTTTCACAAACCACAGATGGATCCACCACTGTCATTGCATGTGTGTTCTTTCCAGAAACAACACATGGATCAACCAGTGGTCATTGCATGTGTGTTCTTTTCCACAAACCACACATGGATCCACCAGTGGTCATTGCATGTGTGTTCTTTCCACAAACCACATATGGATTAACCAGAGTCATTGCATGTGTGTTCTTTCCACAAACCACACATGGATCAACCACTAGACTCATCTCATGTGTGTTATTTTCCACAAACAACTTATGTATCAACCAGTGGTCATTGCATGTGTGTTCTTTTCACAAACCACACATGGATCAACCACTATTGTCATTGCATGTGTGCTATTTCCACAAACCACGCATGGATCAACCACTAGAGTCATTGCATGTGTGTTATTTCCACAAACCACACATGGATCAACGACTAGAGTCATTGCATGTGTGTTCTTTCCACAAACCACACATGGATCAACCACTAGAGTCATTGTGTGTGTGTTATTTCCACAAACCACACATGGATCAACCACTAGAGTCATTGCATGTGTGTTCTTTCCAGAAACCACACATGGATCAACCACTAGAGTCATTGTGTGTGTGTGTTATTTCCACAAACCACACATGGATCAACCACCAGAGTCATTGCATGTGTGTTCTTTCCACAAACCACACATGGATCAACCACTAGACTCTTCTCATGTGTGTTATTTTCCACAAACAACTTATGTATCAACCAGTGGTCATTGCATGTGTCTTCTTTTCACAAACCACACATGGATCAACCACTATTGTCATTGCATGTGTGCTATTTCCACAAACCACGCATGGATCAACCACTAGAGTCATTGCATGTGTGTTATTTCCACAAACCACCCATGGATCAACGACTAGAGTCATTGCATGTGTGTTCTTTCCACAAACCACACATGGATCAACCACTAGAGTCATTGCATGTGTGTTGTTTCGACAAACCACACATGCATCAACCACTAGAGTCATTGCATGTGTGTTCTTATACTAAAACCAACACTAGAGTCATTGCATGTGTGTTATTTCCACAAACCACACATGGATCAACCACTAGAGTCATTGCATGTGTGTTCTTTCCACAAACCACATATGGATCTACTAGAGTCATTGCATGTGTGTTATTTTCCACAAACAACTTATGGATCAAACAGTGGTTATTGCATGTGTGTTCTTTTCACAAACCACACATGGATCAACCACTAGAGTCATTGCATGTGTGTTATTTCCACAAACCACACATGGATCAACCACTAGAGTCATTGCTTTGTGTTATTTCCACAAACCACACATGGATCAACCACTAGAGTCATTGCATGTGTGTTCTTTCCACAAACCACACGTGGATCAACCACTAGAGTCATTGCATGTGAGTTATTTCCACAAACCACACATGGATCAACCACTAGAGTCATTGCATGTGTGTTCTTATACTAAAACCAACACTAGAGTCATTGCATGTGTGTTCTTTACACAAACCACACATGGATCCACCACTGTCATTGCATGTGTGTTCTTTCCACAAACCACACATGGATCAACCACTAGTGGTCATTGCATGTGTGTTCTTTCCATAAACCACATATGGATCAACAAGTGGTCATTACATGTATGTTCTTTTCTATAAACCACATATGGATCCATTACAGTCATTGCATGCGTGTTATTTCCACAAGCCACACATGGATCAACCACTAGAGTCATTGCATGTTTGTTCTTATACTAAAACGACAAACCAGCACTACAGTCATTGCATGTGTGTTATTTCCACAAACCACATATGGATCAACCAGAGTCATTGCATGTGTGTTCTTTCCAAAAACCACACATTGATCAACCACTAGAGTCATTGCATGTGTGTTCTTTTCCAGAAACAACCTATGGATAACCTAGTGGTCATTGCACGTGTGTTCTTTTCACAAACCACACATGGATCAACCACTAGAGTCATTGCATGTGTGTTATTTCCACAAACCACACATAGATCAACCACTAGAGTCATTGCATGTGTGTTCTTATACAAAAACCAACACTAGAGTCATTGCATGTGTGTTCTTTTCACAAACCACATATGGATCCACCACTGTCATTGCATGTGTGTTCTTTCCACAAACCACACATGGATCAACGACTAGTGGTCATTGCATCTGTGTTGTTTCCACAAACCACATATGGATCAACCAGTGATCATGGCATGTGTGTTCTCTTCCATAAACCACTTATGGATCCATTATAGTCATTGCATGTGTGTTATTTCCACAAACCACACATGGATCAACCACTAGAGTCATTGCATGTGTGTTCTTATACTAAAACCAACACTAGAGTCATTGCATGTGTGTTCTTTTCACAAACCACACATGGGTCCACCACTGTCATTGCATGTGTGTTCTTTCCACAAACCACACATGGATCAACCACTAGTGGTCATTGCATGTGTGTTCTTTCCACAAACCACATATGGATCAACAAGTGGTCATTGCATGTGTGTTCTCTTCCATTAACCACTTATGGATCCATTACAGTCATTGCATGTGTGTTATTTCCATGAACCACACATGGATCAACCACTAGAGTCATTGCATGTTTGTTCTTATACTAAAACCACAAACCAGCACTAGAGTTATTGCATGTGTGTTCTTTTCCACAAACCATACATGGATCCACTAGACTCATTGCATGTGTGTTCTTTTCCAGAAATAACTGATGGATCAACCAGTGGTCATTGCATGTGTGTTCTTTTCACAAACCACATGTGGACCCACTAGAGTCATTGCATGTGTGTTCTTATACTAAAACTAGCACTAGAGTCATTGCATGTGTGTTCTATCCACAAACCACACATGGATCCACCACTGTCATTGCATGTGTGTTCTTTTGACAAACCACAGATGGATCCACCACTGTCATTGCATGTGTGTTCTTTCCACAAACCACACATGGATCAACCAGTGGTCATTGCATGTGTGTTCTTTTCCACAAACCACACATGGATCCACCAGTGGTCATTGCATGTGTGTTCTTTCCACAAACCACATATGGATCAACCAGAGTCATTGCGTGTGTGTTCTTTCCACAAACCACACATGGATCAACCACTAGAGTCATTGCATGTGTGTTCTTTTCCACAAACAACTTATGGATCAAATAGTGGTCATTGCATGTGTGTTCTTTTCACAAACCACACATGGATCAACCACTATTGTCATTGCATGTGTGCTATTTCCACAAACCACGCATGGATCAACCACTAGAATCATTGCATGTGTGTTATTTCCACAAACCACACATGGATCGACTACTAGAGTCATTGCATGTGTGTTCTTTCCACAAACCACACATGGATCAACCACTAGAGTCATTGTGTGTGTGTTATTTCCACAAACCACACATGGATCACCCACTAGAGTTATTGCATGTGTGTTATTTCCACAAACCACACATGGATCAACCACTAGAGTCATTGCATGTGTGTTGTTTCGACAAACCACACATGCATCAACCACTAGAGTCATTGCATGTGTGTTCTTATACTAAAACCAACACTAGAGTCATTGCATGTGTGTTCTTTTCACAAACCACACATGGATCCACCATTGTCATTGCATGTGTGTTCTTTCCATAAACCACACATGGATCAACCACTAGTGGTCATTGCATGTGTGTTCTTTCCACAAACCACATATGGATCAACCAGTGGTCATTACATGTGTGTTCTCTTCCATAAACTACTTATGGATCCATTACAGTCATTGCATGTGTGTTATTTCCATAAACCACACATGGATCAACCACTAGAGTCATTGCATGTGTGTTCTTATACTAAAACCAACACTAGAGTCATTGCATATGTGTTCTTTTCACAAACCACACATGGATCCACCACAGTCATTGCATGTGTGTTCTTTCCACAAACCACACATGGATCAACCACTAGTGGTCATTGCATGTGTGTTCTTTCCACAAACCACATATGGATCAATCAGTGGTCATTGCATGTGTGTTCTCTTCCATAAACCACTTATGGATCCATTACAGTCATTGCATGTGTGTTATCCACGAACCACACATGGATCAACCACTAGATTCATTGCATGTTTGTTCTTATACTAAAACCACAAACCAGCACTAGAGTCATTGCATGTGTGTTCTTTTCCACAAACCATACATGGATCCACTAGACATTGCATGTGTGTTCTTTTCCACAAATAACTGATGGATCAACCAGTGGTCATTGCATGTGTGTTCTTTTCACAAACCACATGTGGACCCACTAGAGTCATTGCATGTGTGTTCTTATACTAAAACTAGCACTAGAGTCATTGCATGTGTGTTCTATCCACAAACCACACATGGATCCACCACTGTCATTGCATGTGTGTTCTTTTCACAAACCACAGATGGATCCACCACTGTCATTGCATGTGTGTTCTTTCCAGAAACCACACATGGATCAACCAGTGATCATTGCATGTGTGTTCTTTTCCACAAACCACACATGGATCCACCAGTGGTCATTGCATGTGTGTTCTTTCCACAAACCACATATGGATCAACCAGAGTCATTGCATGTGTGTTCTTTCCACAAACCACACATGGATCAACCACTAGACTCATCTCATGTGTGTTATTTTCCACAAACAACTTATGTATCAACCAGTGGTCATTGCATGTGTCTTCTTTTCACAAACCACACATGGATCAACCACTATTGTCATTGCATGTGTGCTATTTCCACAAACCACGCATGGATCAACCACTAGAGTCATTGCATGTGTGTTATTTCCACAAACCACCCATGGATCAACGACTAGAGTCATTGCATGTGTGTTCTTTCCACAAACCACACATGGATCAACAACTAGAGTCATTGGGTGTGTGTTATTTCCACAAACCACACATGGATCAACCACTAGAGTCATTGCATGTATGTTCTTTCCATAAACCACACATGGATCAACCACTAGAGTCATTGTGTGTGTGTGTTATTTCCACAAACCACACATGGATCAACCACTAGAATTATTGCATGTGTGTTATTTCCACAAACCACATATGGATCAACCACTAGAGTCATTGCATGTGTGTTATTTCCACAAACCACACATGGATCAACCACTAGAGTCATTGCATGTGTGTTCTTATACTAAAACCAACACTAGAGTCATTGCATATGTGTTCTTTTCACAAAACACACATGGATCCACCACTGTCATTGCATGTGTGTTGTTTCCACAAACCACACATGGATCAACCACTAGTGGTCATTGCATGTGTGTTCTTTCCACAAACCACATATGGATCAACCAGTGGTCATGGCAGGTGTGTTCTCTTCCATAAACCACTGATGGATCCATTATAGTCATTGCATGTGTGTTATTTCCACAAACCACACATGGATCAACCACTAGAGTCATTGCATGTGTGTTCTTATACTAAAACCAACACTAGAGTCATTGCATGTGTGTTCTTTTCACAAACCACACATGGATCCACCACTGTCATTGCATGTGTGTTCTTTCCACAAACAACACATGGATCAACCACTAGTGGTCATTGCATGTGTGTTCTTTCCACAAACCACATATGGATCAACAAGTGGTCATTGCATGTGTGTTCTCTTCCATTAACCACTTATGGATCCATTACAGTCATTGCATGTGTGTTATTTCCATGAACCACACATGGATCAACCACTAGAGTCATTGCATGTTTGTTCTTATACTAAAACCACAAACCAGCACTAGAGTCATTGCATGTGTGTTCTTTTCCACAAACCATACATGGATCCACTAGACATTGCATGTGTGTTCTTTTCCACAAATAACTGATGGATCAACCAGTGGTCATTGCATGTGTGTTCTTTTCACAAACCACATGTGGACCCACTAGAGTCATTGCATGTGTGTTCTTATACTAAAACTAGCACTAGAGTCATTGCATGTGTGTTCTATCCACAAACCACACATGGATCCACCACTGTCATTGCATGTGTGTTCTTTTCACAAACCACAGATGGATCCACTACTGTCATTGCATGTGTGTTCTTTCCACAAACCACACATAGATCAACCAGTGGTCATTGCATGTGTGTTCTTTTCCACAAACCACACATGTATCCACCAGTGGTCATTGCATGTGTGTTCTTTCCACAAACCACATATGGATCAACCAGAGTCATTGCATGTGTGTTCTTTCCACTAACCACACATGGATCAACCACTAGAGTCATTGCATGTGTGTTCTTTTCCACAAACAACCTATGGATCAACTAGTGGTCATTCCATGTGTGTTCTTTTCACAAACCACACATGGATCAACCAGTGGTCATTGCATGTGTGTTCTTTTCCACAAACCACATGTGAATCCACCAGTGGTTATTGCATTTGTGTTATTTCCACAAACCACATATGGATCAACCAGAGTCATTGCATGTGTGTTCTTTCCACTAACCACACATGGATAAACCACTAGAGTCATTGCATGTGTGTTATTTTCCACAAACAACCTATGGATCAACTAGTGGTCATTGCATGTGTGTTCTTTTCACAAACCACACATGGATCAACCATTGGTCATTACAGGTGTGTTCTTTTCCACAAACCACATGTGGATCCACCAGTAGTCATTGCATGTGTGTTATTTCCACAAACCACATATGGATGAACCAATGGTCATTTCATGTGTGTTCTCTTCCATAAACCACTTATGGATCCATTACAGTTATTACATGTTTTTTATTTCCACAAACCACACATGGATCAACCACTAGAGTCATTGCATGTTTATTATTATACTAAAGCCACAAACCAGCACTAGAGTCATTGCATGTGTGTTATTTTCCACAAACCATACATGGATCCAATAGACTAATTGCACGTGTGTTCTCTTCCACAAACAACTGATGGATCGACCAGTGGTCATTGCATGTGTGTTCTTTTCAGAAACCACATGTGGACCCACTAGAGTCATTGCATGTGTGTTCTTATACTAAAACTAGGACTAGAGTCATCGCATGTGTGTTCTATCCACAAACCACACATGGATCCACCACTGTCATTGCATGTGTGTTCTTTTCACAAACCACACATGGATCCACCACTGTCATTGCATGTGTGTTCTTTCCATAAACCACACATGGATCAACAAGTGTTCATTGCATGTGTGTTCTTTTCCACAAACCACACATGGATCCACCAGTGGTCATTGCATGTGTGTTCTTTCCACAAACCACATATGGATCAACCCGAGTCATTGCATGTGTGTTCTTTCCACAAACCACATATGGATCTACTAGAGTCATTGCATGTGTGTTCTTTTCCACAAACAACTTATGGATCAAACAGTGGTTATTGCATGTGTGTTCTTTTCACAAACCACACATGGATCAACCACTAGAGTCATTGCATGTGTGTTATTTCCACAAACCACACATGGATCAACCACTAGAGTCATTGCTTTGTGTTATTTCCACAAACCACACATGGATCAACCACTAGAGTCATTGCATGTGTGTTCTTTCCACAAACCACACGTGGATCAACCACTAGAGTCATTGCATGTGAGTTATTTCCACAAACCACACATGGATCAACCACTAGAGTCATTGCATGTGTGTTCTTATACTAAAACCAACACTAGAGTCATTGCATGTGTGTTCTTTACACAAACCACACATGGATCCACCACTGTCATTGCATGTGTGTTCTTTCCACAAACCACACATGGATCAACCACTAGTGGTCATTGCATGTGTGTTCTTTCCATAAACCACATATGGATCAACCAGTGGTCATTACATGTATGTTCTTTTCTATAAACCACATATGGATCCATTACAGTCATTGCATGCGTGTTATTTCCACAAGCCACACATGGATCAACCACTAGAGTCATTGCATGTTTGTTCTTATACTAAAACGACAAACCAGCACTACAGTCATTGCATGTGTGTTATTTTCCACAAACCATACATTGATCCACTAGACTCATTGCATGTGTGTTCTTTTCCACAAACAACTGATGGATCAACCAGTGGTCATTGCATGTGTGTTCTTTTCACAAACCACATGTGGACCCACTAGAGTCATTGCATGTGTGTTCTTATACTAAAACTAGCACTAGAGTCATTGCATGTGTGTTCTATCCACAAACCACACATGGATCCACCACTGTCATTGCATGTGTGTTCTTTTCACAAACCACAGATGGATCCACCACTGTCATTGCATGTGTGTTCTTTCCAGAAACAACACATGGATCAACCAGTGGTCATTGCATGTGTGTTCTTTTACACAAACCACACATGGATCCACCAGTGGTCATTGCATGTGTGTTCTTTCCACAAACCACATATGGATCAATCAGAGTCATTGCATGTGTGTTCTTTCCACAAACCACACATGGATCAACCACTAGACTCATCTCATGTGTGTTATTTTCCACAAACAACTTATGTATCAAGCAGTGGTCATTGCATGTGTGTTCTTTTCACAAACCACACATGGATCAACCAATATTGTCATTGCATGTGTGCTATTTCCACAAACCACGCATGGATCAACCACTAGAGTCATTGCATGTGTGTTATTTCCACAAACCACACATGGATCAACGACTAGAGTCATTGCATGTGTGTTCTTTCCACAAACCACACATGGATCAACCACTAGAGTCATTGTGTGTGTGTTATTTCCACAAACCACACATGGATCAACCACTAGAGTCATTGCATGTGTGTTCTTTCCAGAAACCACACATGGATCAACCACTAGAGTCATTGTGTGTGTGTTATTTCCACAAACCACACATGGATCAACCACTAGAGTTATTGCATGTGTGTTATTTCCACAAACCACACATGGATCAACCACTAGAGTCATTGCATGTGTTTTATTTCCACAAACCACACATGGATCAACCACTAGAGTCATTGCATGTGTGTTCTTATACTAAAACCAACACTAGAGTCATTGCATGTGTGTTTTCTTTTCACAAAACACACATGGATCCACCACTGTCATTGCATGTGTGTTCTTTCCACAAACCACACATGGATCAACCACTAGTGGTCATTGCATCTGTGTTGTTTCCACAAACCACATATGGATCAACCAGTGATCATGGCATGTGTGTTCTCTTCCATAAACCACTTATGGATCCATTATAGTCATTGCATGTGTGTTATTTCCACAAACCACACATGGATCAACCACTAGAGTCATTGCATGTGTGTTCTTATACTAAAACCAACACTAGAGTCATTGCATGTGTGTTCTTTTCACAAACCACACATGGGTCCACCACTGTCATTGCATGTGTGTTCTTTCCACAAACCACACATGGATCAACCACTAGTGGTCATTGCATGTGTGTTCTTTCCACAAACCACATATGGATCAACAAGTGGTCATTGCATGTGTGTTCTCTTCCATTAACCACTTATGGATCCATTACAGTCATTGCATGTGTGTTATTTCCATGAACCACACATGGATCAACCACTAGAGTCATTGCATGTTTGTTCTTATACTAAAACCACAAACCAGCACTAGAGTAATTGCATGTGTGTTCTTTTCCACAAACCATACATGGATCCACTAGACTCATTGCATGTGTGTTCTTTTCCAGAAATAACTGATGGATCAACCAGTGGTCATTGCATGTGTGTTCTTTTCACAAACCACATGTGGACCCACTAGAGTCATTGCATGTGTGTTCTTATACTAAAAATAGCACTAGAGTCATTGCATGTGTGTTCTATCCACAAACCACACATGGATCCACCACTATCATTGCATGTGTGTTCTTTTGACAAACCACAGATGGATCCACCACTGTCATTGCATGTGTGTTCTTTCCACAAACCACACATGGATCAACCAGTGGTCATTGCATGTGTGTTCTTTTCCACAAACCACACATGGATCCACCAGTGGTCATTGCATGTGTGTTCTTTCCACAAACCACATATGGATCAACCAGAGTCATTGCGTGTGTGTTCTTTCCACAAACCACACATGGATCAACCACTAGAGTCATTGCATGTGTGTTCTTTTCCACAAACAACTTATGGATCAAATAGTGGTCATTGCATGTGTGTTCTTTTCACAGACCACACATGGATCAACCACTATTGTCATTGCATGTGTGCTATTTCCACAAACCACGCATGGATCAACCACTAGAGTCATTGCATGTGTGTTATTTCCACAAACCACACATGGATCAACTACTAGAGTCATTGCATGTGTGTTCTTTCCACAAACCACACATGGATCAACCACTAGAGTCATTGTGTGTGTGTTATTTCCACAAACCACACATGGATCAACCACTAGAGTTATTGCATGTGTGTTATTTCCACAAACCACACATGGATCAACCACTGGAGTCATTGCATGTGTGTTGTTTCCACAAACCACACATGCATCAGCCACTAGAGTCATTGCATGTGTGTTCTTATACTAAAACCAACACTAGAGTCATTGCATGTGTGTTCTTTTCACAAACCACACATGGATCCACCACTGTCATTGCATGTGTGTTCTTTCCACAAACCACACATGGATCAACCACTAGTGGTCATTGCATGTGTGTTCTTTCCACAAACCACATATGGATCAACCAGTGGTCATTACATGTGTGTTCTCTTCCATAAACCACTTATGGATCCATTACAGTCATTGCATGTGTGTTATTTCCACAAACCACACATGGATCAACCACTAGAGCCATTGCATGTGTGTTCTTATACTAAAACCAACACTAGAGTCATTGCATATGTGTTCTTTTCACAAACCACACATGGATCCACCACTGTCATTGCATGTGTGTTCTTTCCACAAACCACACATGGATCAACCACTAGTGGTCATTGCATGTGTGTTCTTTCCACAAACCACATATGGATCAACCAGTGGTTATTGCATGTGTGTTCTCTTCCATAAACCACTTATGGATCCATTATAGTCATTGCATGTGTGTTATCCACGAACCACACATGGATCAACCACTAGATTCATTGCATGTTTGTTCTTATACTAAAACCACAAACCAGCACTAGAGTCATTGCATGTGTGTTCTTTTCCACAAACCATACATGGATCCACTAGACTCATTGCATGTGTGTTCTTTTCCACAAATAACTGATGGATCAACCAGTGGTCATTGCATGTGTGTTCTTTTCATAAACCACATGTGGACACACTAGAGTCATTGCATGTGTGTTCTTATACTAAAACTAGCACTAGAGTCATTGCATGTGTGTTCTATCCACAAACCACACATGGATCCACCACTGTCATTGCATGTGTGTTCTTTTCACAAACCACACATGGATCCACCATTGTCATTGCATGTGTGTTCTTTCCACAAACCACACATGGATCAGCCAGTGGTCATTGCATGTGTGTTCTTTTCCACAAACCACATGTGGATCCACCAGTGGTCATTGCATATGTGTTATTTCCACAAACCACATATGGATCAACCATAGTCATTGCGTGTGTGTTATTTCCACTAACCACACATGGATCAACCACTAGAGTCATTGCATGTGTGTTCTTTTCCACAAACAACCTATGGATCAACTAGTGGTCATTGCATGTGTGTTCTTTTCACAAACCACAAACCACACATGGATAACCCAGTGTTCATTGCATGTGTGTTCTTTTCCTCAAACCACATGTGGATCCACCAGTGGTCATTGCATGTGTGTTATTTCCACAAACCACATATGGATCAACCAAGTCATTGCATGTGTGTTCTTTCCAAAAACCACACATGGATCAACCACTAGAGTCATTGGATGTGTGTTCTTTCCAAAAACCACACATGGATCAACCACTAGAGTCATTGCATGTGTGTAATTTCCACAAACAACCTATGGATAACCTAGTGGTCATTGCATGTGTGTTCTTTTCACAAACCACACATGGATCTACCACTAGAGTCATCGCATGTGTTGATTTCCACAAACCACACATGGATCAACCACTGCAGTCATTTCATGTGTGTTATTTCCACAAACCACACATGGATCAACCACTAGAGTCATTGCATCTGTTTTCTTATACTAAAACCAACACTAGAGTCATTGCATGTGTGTTCTTTTCACAAACCACACATGGATCCACCACTGTCATTGCATGTGTGTTCTTTCAACAAACCACACATGGATCAACCACTAGAGTCATTGCATGTGTGTTATTTCCAGACTCATTGCATGTGTGTTCTTTTCCACAAATAACTGATGGATCAACCAGTGGTCATTGCATGTGTGTTCTTTTCTAGAAACAACCTGTGGATAACCTAGTGGTCATTGCATGTGTGTTCTCTTCCAGACTCATTGCATGTGTGTTCTTTTCCACAAATAACTGATGGATCAACCAGTGGTCATTGCATGTGTGTTCTTTTCTAGAAACAACCTATGGATAACCTAGTGGTCATTGCATGTGTGTTCTTTTCACAAACCACACATGTATCAACCACTAGAGTCATTGCATGTGTGTTATTTCCACAAACCACACATGGATCTACCACTAGAGTCATTGCATGTGTGTTATTTCCACAAACCACACATGGATCAACCACTAGAGTCATTGCATGTGTGTTCTTTCCACAAACCACACATGGATCAACCAGTAGAGTCATTGCATGTGTGTTCTTATACTAAAACCAACACTAGAGTCATTGCATGTGTGTTCTTTTCACAAACCACACATGGATCAAACACTAGAGTCATTGCATATGTGTTCTTTCCACAAACCACACATGGATCAACCACTAGAGTCATTGCATGTGTGTTCTTATACTAAAACCAACACTAGATTCATTGCATGTGTGTTTTTTCACAAACGACACATGGATCCACCACCGTCATTGCGTGTGTGTTCTTTCCACAAACCACACATGGATAAACTACTAGTGGTCATTGCATGTGTGTTCTTTCCACAAACCACATATGGATCAATCAGTGGTCATTGCATGTGTGTTCTTTTCCATAAACCACTTATGGATCTATTGCAGTCATTGCATGTGTGTTATTTCCACAAACCACACATGGATCAACCACTAGAGTCATTGCATGTTTGTTCTTATACCAAAACCACAAACCAGCACTAGAGTCATTGCATGTGTGTTCTTTTCCACAAACCATACATGGATCCACTAGACTCATTGCATGTGTGTTCTTTTCCAGAAATAACTGATGGATCAACCACTGGTCATTGCATGTGTGTTGTTTTCACAAACCACATGTGGACCCACTAGAGTCATTGCATGTGTGTTCTTATACTAAAACTAGCACTAGATTCATTGCATGTGTGTTCTATCCACAAACCACACATGGATCCACCACTATCATTGCATGTGTGTTCTTTTCACAAACCACACATGGATCAACCAGTGGTCATTGCATGTGTGTTCTTTTCCACAAACCACATGTGGATCCACCAGTGGTCATTGCATGTGTGTTATTTCCACAAACCACATATGGATCAACCAGAGTCATTGCATGTGTGTTCTTTCCACAAACCACACATGGATCAACCACTAGAGTCATTGCATGTGTGTTCTTTTCTAGAAACAACCTATGGATCAACTAGTTGTCATTGCATGTGTGTTCTTTTCCACAAACCACATGTGGATCCACCAGTGGTCATTGCATGTGTGTTATTTCCACAAACCACATATGGATCAACCAGAGTCATTGCATGTGTGTTCTTTCCAAAAACCACACATTGATCAACCACTAGAGTCATTGCATGTGTGTTCTTTTCCAGAAACAACCTATGGATAACCTAGTGGTCATTGCACGTGTGTTCTTTTCACAAACCACACATGGATCAACCACTAGAGTCATTGCATGTGTGTTATTTCCACAAACCACACATGGATGTACCACTAGAGTCATTGCATGCGTGTTATTTCCACAAACCACACATGGATCAACCACTAGAGTCATTGTGTGTGTGTTATTTCCACAAACCACATGGATCAACCAATAGAGTCATTGCATGTGTGTTCTTATACTAAAACCAACACTAGAGTCATTGCATGTGTGTTCTTTTCACAAACCACACATGGATCCACCACTGTCATTGCATGTGTGTTCTTTCCACAAACCACACATGGATCAACTACTAGTGGTCATTGCATGTGTGTTCTTTCCACAAACCACATATGGATCAATCAGTGGTCATTGCATGTGTGTTCTTTTCCATAAACCACTTATGGCTCTATTACAGTCATTGCATGTGTGGTATTTCCACAAACCACACATGGATCAACCACTAGAGTCATTGCATGCTTGTTCTTATACTAAAACCACAAACCAGCACTAGAGTCATTGCATGTGTGTTCTTTTCCACAAACCATACATGGATCCACTAGACTCATTGCATGTGTGTTCTTTTCCATAAACAACTGATGGATCAACCAGTGGTCATTGCATGTGTGTTCTTTTCACAAATAACTGATGGATCAACCACTGGTCATTGCATGTGTGTTCTTTTCACAAACCACATGTGGACCCACTAGAGTCATTGCATGTGTGTTCTTATACTAAAACTAGCACTAGAGTCATTGCATGTGTGTTCTATCCACTAACCACACATGGATCCACCACTATCATTGCATGTGTGTTCTTTTCACAAACCACACATGGATCCACCACTGTCATTGCATGTGTGTTCTTTCCACAAACCACACATGGATCAACCAGTGGTCATTGCATGTGTGTTCTTTTCCACAAACCACATGTGGATCCACTAGTGGTCATTGCATGTGTGTTATTTCCACAAACCACATATGGATCAACCAGAGTCATTGCATGTGTGTTCTTTCCACAAACCACACATGGATCAACCACTAGAGTCATTGCATGTGTGTTCTTTTCCAGAAACAACCTATGGATCAACTAGTGGTCATTGCATGTGTGTTATTTTCACAAACCACACATGGATCAACCAGTGGTCATTGCATGTGTGTTCTTTTCCACAAACCACATGTGGATCCACCAGTGGCCATTGCATGTGTGTTATTTCCACAAACCACACATGGATCAACCACTAGAGTCATTGCATGTGTGTTATTTCCACAAACCACACATGGATCAACCAGTAGAGTCATTGCATGTGTGTTCTTATACTAAAACCAACACTAGAGTCATTGCATGTGTGTTCTTTTCACAAACCACACATGGATCAAACACTAGAGTCATTGCATGTGTGTTCTTTCCACAAACCACACATGGATCAACCACTAGAGTCATTGCATGTGTGTTCTTATACTAAAACCAACACTAGATTCATTGCATGTGTGTTCTTTTCACAAACCACACATGGATCCACCACTGTCATTGCGTGTGTGTTCTTTCCACAAACCACACATGGATCAACTACTAGTGGTCATTGCATGTGTGTTCTTTCCACAAACCACATATGGATCAATCAGTGGTCATTGCATGTGTGTTCTTTTCCATAAACCACTTATGGATCTATTACAGTCATTGCATGTGTGTTATTTCCACAAACCACACATGGATCAACCACTAGAGTCATTGCATGTTTGTTCTTATACCAAAACCACAAACCAGCACTAGAGTCATTGCATGTGTGTTCTTTTCCACAAACCATACATGGATCCACTAGACTCATTGCATGTGTGTTCTTTTCCACAAATAACTGATGGATCAACCACTGGTCATTGCATGTGTGTTGTTTTCACAAACCACATGTGGACCCACTAGAGTCATTGCATGTGTGTTCTTATACTAAAACTAGCAATAGAGTCATTGCATGTGTGTTCTATCCACAAACCACACATGGATCCACCACTATCATTGCATGTGTGTTCTTTTCACAAACCACACATGGATCCACCACTGTCATTGCATGTGTGTTCTTTCCACAAACCACACATGGATCAACCAGTGGTCATTGCATGTGTGTTCTTTTCCACAAACCACATGTGGATCCACCAGTGGTCATTGCATGTGTGTTATTTCCACAAACCACATATGGATCAACCAGAGTCATTGCATGTGTGTTCTTTCCACAAACCACACATGGATCAACCACTAGAGTCATTGCATGTGTGTTCTTTTCTAGAAACAACCTATGGATCAACTAGTGGTCATTACATGTGTGTTCTTTTCCACAAACCACATGTGGATCCACCAGTGGTCATTGCATGTGTGTTATTTCCACAAACCACATATGGATCAACCAGAGTCATTGCATGTGTGTTCTTTCCAAAAACCACACATTGATCAACCACTAGAGTCATTGCATGTGTGTTCTTTTCTAGAAACAACCTATGGATAACCTAGTGGTCATTGCATGTGTGTTCTTTTCACAAACCACACATGGATCAACCACTAGAGTCATTGCATGTGTGTTATTTCCACAAACCACACATGGATCTACCACTAGAGTCATTGCATGCGTGTTATTTCCACAAACCACACATGGATCAACCACTAGAGTCATTGCATGTGTGTTCTTTCCACAAACCACACATGGATCAACCACTAGAGTCATTGCATGTGTGTTCTTATACTAAAACCAACACTAGAGTCATTGCATGTGTGTTCTTTTCACAAACCACACATGGATCCACCACTGTCATTGCTTGTGTGTTCTTTCCACAAACCACACATGGATCAACTACTAGTGGTCATTGCATGTGTGTTCTTTCCACAAACCACATATGGATCAATCAGTGGTCATTGCATGTGTGTTCTTTTCCATAAACCACTTATGGCTCTATTACAGTCATTGCATGTGTGGTATTTCCACAAACCACACATGGATCAACCACTAGAGTCATTGCATGTGTGTTATTTCCACAAACCACACATGGATCAACCACTAGAGTCATTGCATGTGTGTTCTTTCCACAAACCACACATGGATGAACCACTAGAGTCATTGCATGTGTGTTCTTTCCACAAACCACACATGGATCAATCACTAGAGTCATTGCATGTGTGTTATTTCCACAAACCACACATGGATCAACCACTAGAGTCATTGCATGTGTGTTATTTCCACAAACCACACATGGATCCACCACTGTCATTGCATGTGTGTTCTTTCCACAAACCACACATGGATCAACCAGTGGTCATTGCATGTGTGTTCTTTTCCACAAACCACATGTGGATCCACTAGTGGTCATTGCATGTGTGTTATTTCCACAAACCACATATGGATCAACCAGAGTCATTGCATGTGTGTTCTTTCCACAAACCACACATGGATCAACCACTAGAGTCATTGCATATGTGTTCTTTTCCAGAAACAACCTATGGATCAACTAGTGGTCATTGCATGTGTGTTCTTTTCACAAACCACACATGGATCAACCAGTGGTCATTGCATGTGTGTTCTTTTCCACAAACCACATGTGGATCCACCAGTGGTCATTGCATGTGTGTTATTTCCACAAACCACGTATGGATCAACCAGAGTCATTGCATGTGTGTTCTTTCCAAAAACCACACATGGATCAACCACTAGAGTCATTGCATGTGTGTTCTTTCCAGAAACAACCTATGGATAACCTAGTGGTCATTGCATGTGTGTTCTTTTCACAAACCACACATGGATCAACCACTAGAGTCATTGCATGTGTGTTATTTCCACAAACCACACATGGATCTACCACTAGAGTCATTGCATGCGTGTTATTTCCACAAACCACACATGGATCAACCACTAGAGTCATTGCATGTGTGTTCTTTCCACAAACCACACATGGATCAACCACTAGAGTCATTGCATGTGTGTTCTTATACTAAAACCAACACTAGATTCATTGCACGTGTGTTCTTTTCACAAACCACACATGGATCCACCACTGTCATTGCGTGTGTGTTCTTTCCACAAACCACACATGGATCAACTACTAGTGGTCATTTCATGTGTGTTCTTTCCACAAACCACATATGGATCAATCAGTGGTCATTGCATGTGTGTTCTTTTCCATAAACCACTTATGGCTCTATTACAGTCATTGCATGTGTGGTATTTCCACAAACCACACATGGATCAACCACTAGAGTCATTGCATGCTTGTTCTTATACTAAAACCACAAACCAGCACTAGAGTCATTGCATGTGTGTTCTTTTCCACAAACCATACATGGATCCACTAGACTCATTGCATGTGTGTTCTTTTCCATAAGCAACTGATGGATCAACCAGTGGTCATTGCATGTTTGTTCTTTTCACAAATAACTGATGGATCAACCACTGGTCATTGCATGTGTGTTCTTTTCACAAACCACATGTGTACCCACTAGAGTCATTGCATGTGTGTTCTTATACTAAAACCAGCACTAGAGTCATTGCATGTGTGTTCTATCCACAAACCACACATGGATCCACCACTATCATTGCATGTGTGTTCTTTTCACAAACCACACATGGATCCACCACTGTCATTGCATGTGTGTTCTTTCCACAAACCACACATGGATCGACCAGTGGTCATTGCATGTGTGTTCTTTTCCACAAACCACATGTGGATCCACCAGTGGTCATTGCATGTGTGTTATTTCCACAAACCACATAAGGATCAACCGGAGTCATTGCATGTGTGCTCTTTCCACAAACCACACATGGATCAACCACTAGAGTCATTGCATGTGTGTTCTTTTCCAGAAACAACCTATGGATCAACTAGTGGTCATTGCATGTGTGTTCTTTTCACAAACCACACATGGATCAACCAGTGGTCATTGCATGTGTGTTCTTTTCCACAAACCACATGTGGATCCACCAGTGGTCATTGCATGTGTGTTATTTCCACAAACCACGTATGGATCAACCAGAGTCATTGCATGTGTGTTCTTTCCAAAAACCACACATGGATCAACCACTAGAGTCATTGCATGTGTGTTCTTTCCAGAAACAACCTATGGATAACCTAGTGGTCATTTCATGTGTGTTCTTTTCACAAACCACACATGGATCAACCACTAGAGTCATTGCATGTGTGTTATTTCCACAAACCACACATGGATCTACCACTAGAGTCATTGCATGTGTGTTATTTCCACAAACCACACATGGATCAACCACTAGAGTCATTGCATGTGTGTTCTTTCCACAAACCACACATGGATCAACCACTAGAGTCATTGCATGTGTGTTCTTATACTAAAACCAACACTAGAGTCATTGCATGTGTGTTCTTTTCACAAACCACACATGGATCAACCACTAGAGTCATTGCATGTGTGTTCTTTCCACAAACCACACATGGATCAACCACTAGAGTCATTGCATGTGTGTTCTTATACTAAAACCAACACTAGATTCATTGCACGTGTGTTCTTTTCACAAACCACACATGGATCCACCACTGTCATTGCGAGTGTGTTCTTTCCACAAACCACACATGGATCAACTACTAGTGGTCATTTCATGTGTGTTCTTTCCACAAACCACATATGGATCAATCAGTGGTCATTGCATGTGTGTTCTTTTCCATAAACCACTTATGGATCTATTACAGTCATTGCATGTATGTTATTTCCACAAACCACACATGGATCAACCACTAGAGTCATTGCATGTTTGTTCTTATACTAAAACCACAAACCAGCACTAGAGTCATTGCATGTGTGTTCTTTTCCACACACCATACATGGATCCACTAGACTCATTGCATGTGTGTTCTTTTCCACAAATAACTGATGGATCAACCACTGGTCATTGCATGTGTGTTCTTTTCACAAACCACATGTGGACCCACTAGAGTCATTGCATGTGTGTTCTTATACTAAAACTAGCACTAGAGTCATTGCATGTGTGTTCTATCCACAAACCACACATGGATCCACCAATATCATTGCATGTGTGTTCTTTTCACAAACCACACATGGATCCACCACTGTCATTGCATGTGTGTTCTTTCCACAAACCACACATGGATCAACCAGTGGTCATTGCATGTGTGTTCTTTTCCACAAATCACATGTGGATCCACTAGTGGTCATTGCATGTGTGTTATTTCCACAAACCACATATGGATCAACCAGAGTCATTGCATGTGTGTTCTTTCCACAAACCACACATGGATCAACCACTAGAGTCATTGCATGTGTGTTCTTTTCCAGAAACAACCTATGGATCAACTAGTGGTCATTGCATGTGTGTTCTTTTCGCAAACCACACATGGATCAACTAGTGGTCATTGCATGTGTGTTCTTTTCCACAAACCACATGTGGATCCACGAGTGGTCATTGCATGTGTGTTATTTCCACAAACCACATATGGATCAACTAGAGTCATTGCATGTGTGTTCTTTCCAAAAACCACACATGGATCAACCACTAGAGTCATTGCATGTGTGTTATTTTCCAGAAACAACCTATGGATAACCTAGTGGTCATTGCATGTGTGTTCTTTTCACAAACCACACATGGATCAACCACTAGAGTCATTGCATGTGTGTTATTTCCACAAACCACACATGGATCTACCACTAGAGTCATTGCATGCGTGTTATTTCCACAAACCACACATGGATCAACCACTAGAGTCATTGCATGTGTGTTCTTTCCACAAACCACACATGGATCAACCACTAGAGTCATTGCATGTGTGTTCTTATACTAAAACCAACACTAGATTCATTGCACGTGTGTTCTTTTCACAAACCACACATGGATCCACCACTGTCATTGCGTGTGTGTTCTTTCCACAAACCACACATGGATCAACTACTAGTGGTCATTTCATGTGTGTTCTTTCCACAAACCACATATGGATCAATCAGTGGTCATTGCATGTGTGTTCTTTTCCATAAACCACTTATGGATCTATTACAGTCATTGCATGTATGTTATTTCCACAAACCACACATGGATCAACCACTAGAGTCATTGCATGTTTGTTCTTATACTAAAACCACAAACCAGCACTAGAGTCATTGCATGTGTGTTCTTTTCCACACACCATACATGGATCCACTAGACTCATTGCATGTGTGTTCTTTTCCACAAATAACTGATGGATCAACCACTGGTCATTGCAT
This sequence comes from Avena sativa, assembly GCA_916181665.1. Classification (NCBI taxonomy): domain Eukaryota; kingdom Viridiplantae; phylum Streptophyta; class Magnoliopsida; order Poales; family Poaceae; genus Avena; species Avena sativa. Next base: position 353,208,492 of record OV702289.1, on the reverse strand, counting down.
GTGTGTTCTTTTCACAAACCACATGTGGACCCACTAGAGTCATTGCATGTGTGTTCTTATACTAAAACTAGCACTAGAGTCATTGCATGTGTGTTCTATCCACAAACCACACATGGATCCACCAATATCATTGCATGTGTGTTCTTTTCACAAACCACACATGGATCCACCACTGTCATTGCATGTGTGTTCTTTCCACAAACCACACATGGATCAACCAGTGGTCATTGCATGTGTGTTCTTTTCACAAATGACATGTGGACTCACTAGAGTCATTTCATGTGTGTTCTTATACTAAAACTAGCACTAGAGTCATTGCATGTTTATTCTTATACTAAAACTAGCACTAGAGTCATTGCATGTGTGTTCTATCCACAAACCACACATGGATCCACCACTGTCATTGCATGTGTGTTCTTTTTCACAAACCACACATGGATCCACCACTGTCATTGCATGTGTGTTCTTTCCACAAACCACACATGGATCAACCAGTGGTCATTGCATGTGTGTTCTTTTCCACAAACCACACATGGATCCACCAGTGGTCATTGCATGTGTGTTCTTTCCACAAACCACATATGGATCAACCAGAGTCATTGCATGTGTGTTCTTTCCACAAACCACATATGGATCCACTAGACTCATTGCATGTGTGTTCTTTTCCACAAACAACTTATGGATCAACCAGTGGTCACTGCATGTGTGTTCTTTTCACAAATCACACATGGATCAACCACTAGAGTCATTGCATGTGTGTTATTTCCACAAACCACACATGGATCAACCACTAGAGTCATTGCATGTGTGTTATTTCCACAAACCACACATGGATGAACCACTAGAGTCATTGCATGTGTGTTCTTTCCACAAACCACACATGGATCAATCACTAGAGTCATTGCATGTGTGTTATTTCCACAAACCACACATGGATCAACCACTAGAGTCATTGCATGTGTGTTATTTCCACAAACCACACATGGATCAACCACTAGAGTCATTGCATGTGTATTATTTCCACAAACCACACATGGATAAACCACTAGAGTCATTGCATGTGTGTTATTTCCACAAACCACACATGGATCAACCACTAGAGTCATTGCATGTGTGTTCTTATACTAAAACCAACACTAGAGTCATTGCATGTGTGTTCTTTTCACAAACCACACATGGATCCACCACTGTCATTGCATGTGTGTTCTTTCCACAAACCACACATGGATAAACCACTAGTGGTCATTGCATGTGTGTTCTTTCCAAAAACCACATATGGATCAACCAGTGGTCATTGCATGTGTGTTCTTTTCCATAAACCACTTATGGATCCATTACAGTCATTGCATGTGTGTTATTTCCACAAACCACACATGGATCAACTACTAGAGTCATTGCATGTTTGTTCTTATACTAAAACCACAAATGGATCCATTTGAGTCATTTCATGCTTGTTCTTATAGTAAAACTAGCACTGCCCGCCAATGGATCCACCGTTAGACCGAGTCTTCTAGAAGGCACGCCATAACACAATTGTTCTGCTTGACGATTATTACATATCGTTCGATTGGGGCGCTTGGACGATTGGGATGGTCTTCGCGAGAGCGATCCTCGAGTAGGATGTTCTGTGGCATGATTGACCACGCTTGCTCTGGACAAACTGGCATGTTGCGAGTGTTACGACTCACGAGTTCAGTGGGCCATATCCCAGTGTCACGTCCCCGTTACTTCTCTTCCTCCCCGTACTTCTCTTCCTTCCCCTCGAAGCCACTTTCCCCACTTCACTTCCATCCTGTCGTAGCCGCAAGCCTACGACATCCACCAATTCTCTGATCACTACCTTCATGGTAAGAAATCATTTTACAAGGATTTGAACTTATCCTACAGATTCCTGCTATTCGCCAATCTAACTTCTGATCTTTTTTTCTGATTTCTCGACAAACTTCAGATGTGGCAGATGTGGGAGCCCAAGAATCTGGAGATCCTCGCGTGCAGCTTCGCAACAGCGTTCCCGCTCGTGTGCTCCCACCCAGGATGCTTTCGCCGTTACTCCTACCGCAAGCTCCCTCTTCACGAGCTCGCGTGCCCGCACGGCGCGTGCGCCTGCACGGAGCCGGGCTACAACTACACCGGCCCGCCGGCAGAGCTCGTCGTCCACCTTGCAGATGGGCACTTGATCGAAGTGATTAGGATCTTGTACGGGCAAGCCCAACTGCTCCAAGAGCAGGTGTCGTTCACTGAATCGGCACGCCACCTGCTAATTTTCCAGGAGGATGGCTCTGTTTTTGTCCTGACCATCACCGCCGGTGTTCTAGGAACTAGAGTCAGGCCCACCGTCGTGGGTGCCGTATGCGTCAGGTCGGTCTCGTGCGCCTGGCCCGTATACACGGTGCGCATGTGGGCGAACGCCCATCCGCCGTCGTCGGATAGTATTCTTGTGCTAGCCGAGGCGTCGAGCTGCCCGACACTGCGGGAGGTGGAGTATGTGGACCTAAGGTCGATCCTATGCATGCCATCTCAGTACGTTGTCGGTGCTGGACCGAACAAGCAGATGCATTTCTACATTTGTATTGAGAAGACCGACAGGCAAATGTAGTACTTGTGCTGTCGTTACTATTAGACTTAAGCGATGCTTCTCACGTGCTTAGAGCATACGTGTTGTGCGAATGTACCCCAGTTGTAGTTTTCAGTACTCCTTAATACTTCGACGAGTTATTATATTGGTCCAATCAGCTTGCTGTTGTCACGTTGCAAAGTCCGCTTGCTCTGGACAGACCGGCTATACCGTGTGCTCCCGCTCCCGCATGTCAGTGTCACGTGTTCCGAGGGCCCACCTGCTAGTGTCCTTCCCCTCGAAGCCACTGTCCCAACTTCTCTTCCATCCTGCCACTCCCGTCCGATGGTTGTAATCTGATGATTTTTGTTGGATTGTTTACAAGTAATCTACGTTGATAATGCAACATGCCAATGGCACAAACACAATTTCTAAAGTGGAAGCACTCACATGCTGCTATTGCACATATTTCTCAATATAGCTCGACAAACACATTACAATAATTGTACTTGCATTAAACACAACCAAAATTGCAACCATCCTAAACAACATCTAAACCCACATCACACCGCTGTCGTCAGAGTCCACCTCGATTGGTGACACCGCCGTGCCCTTCCCGGCGACATCCACTCCCGCCCGTGGCTTGCCCTTCACCAAGGAGGCAACAATGGCGTTCTACACAGCTTCATCCCCGTCGTCCTCCACATCGGAATCGACAATGACGAAGGTGACGGGGTTGGCATGGACCGAGCGCCGTCGCGCCTGGCGGCTCCTGGTCGAGCTCGACGCCGCATCAGTCCTTCTACAGGTAGGAGGGGCCAAGCTTGCATATGTAGCATCGTCGCTCCTCTCAAGAAACCATGGCCATTTGATACTGCGACGGTAGGATCTTGGGGTGGATCCGCCGCGGCGAGCCCTACCAGAAGCGGTAGAGCGGATGGATCTACCGGCGCGAGCCATGACAAGTTCCTAGGAGGGAGTAAGATTGTGGGCCAGGGGTGTCTGGTTCCTGAGCAAGACCTCCTAGTGATTTGTACGCGGGCAAGGTACCAAAAAATTTCGTCCAATGCGCGCGACAGGGCTTTTGAACCGCGAAGGCGCGTGTTTTTTTTTGACAAGTCCACATGCTAGGTCCCCCACTTGTCAGCCGAATGTGGACGGTAGGATTCTGCCCGAGTTATTAAGTAGGGATAAATCACGCTTCACCACTACCCTGACATCCAAAGGCTCCTCTTTCCTCTGCCCTCGCTCCCCTCGCTCATGGCTCGCAGCTCGTGCAGTTTGTCTCGGGCGGAATTAGGGTCGGCTCAACACCGTCAGGCGGGTGCCCCCATCAGGTACCGGAGGGCGCCCTACAATTACTACCCCGATATGCTGTGTTTGTGTGGTGAGAAGATGCCGAGATGGATTTCGTGGACCGATGAAAATACTGCAGGAAAATTCAGCAACTGCAACATCAGAGCGGTAAGTTCCTACTATAGGTACAATGGTAACTCAGATCCGGAAAGCATAATGTAATTCTTTTTTTGTTTCCTTCGATCTACTACGCAGGAAGGGAGGGGGACTGGCTGTGACAAGTTTGTGTGGATCGAAAAGCCACTGACAGGTTTTCATAGAGAGCTTGTTCAGGATCTGCGTTATGCTGTGTGGGACAAGAAAGAGGAGATTCGTGCGATGGAGCGAGAGATCCGGGAGCTTCCCTAGGTGCAAGGGAGGCAGGGCAGGGAGGTGGTGAGATAGACGGGCTCAAGATTAGGCCAGATAGTGGACACAATTTCCTCATTATCTAGGCATTATCTGTTGCATTTGAAGTTTATGTTGCCATGTCGTTGTCCAGCAGCTGAAATAAGTTGCTGCCTCGTGGAGTGTAGCGGCCAGCTTAAGAAATTGTTTTCCAGCCCAGAAACTTATCATAAGTGTAATGCCAACACCAGGGATTTATTAAGAGCCTATAAATAAATCATGTCTGTGCCACTAACACCCATCAATTTTGGAGAGGATTTAACCGCTCAGCTATCGCGATTGTTCAGATAGTAGTGGCACAGTCACAGTTTTGGATTCAACTAGTGGCCTCGGCCGTATCAAATCCTAAAGTCGCGATACATTTTACTCCGAGTACGGGAGGCAGATTATTTCAGCCGACAAGTTCCATGCACACAGCTCTAGAGTTTAACCGAACTACATATATAGGTTCAAGTTCAATACATCATTAGGCTACTACACTGCTAGCCCTCTTTCTCTGCTTGGGTGCCAACTTTCTTCCTCTTTCCTTCATGTCCACTGGCTTCTTCATCTCCAGCCTTCTTCCTCTTCCTGGGTGCGAATTTTCTTACCTTCACGTACCCTGCATCTCCGGGCCAAGGGAAGTCAGGCCAATCAACACCAGAATCTTGTCCGGCATCATCACTCCACTCGTTTTGGTTTTCTTCCCGCAGCAAAATCACTGAGTCGGCTGTCTTGTTTCTTACCTTGCGCTTCCTGTAAAATAACAGTACATGGATTACTACCTTATATCTACAGACTAGGTTTGGGAGCATTAAGGGGACATCCAGCTGCTCTATGGCCTATAAGATGGCAGGTCTTGCATCTGTTTTTGCCCTTCTTTGTAGCACAGAAAGCCGAACCCTTCTTCTCGAGAAAATTCTTAAACCTATTCACCTGGGGTCTTCCTCTGCCCCTTTTTGTAACTGGCTGGCAAAGCTCGAAAGACAGTTGGACTTGAGGCCACTGAGATGGGTCTGTACATGGCTCGATGGATCCAGCATACGCAGCTATGAACTTTTCCATAGAGTAGTAGTCTGACAAATACTGATCCAAATGTGGTAGAGTTCTTTTCTTCACCAAGAAGGCTAAGGCGTGGTCACAAGGTTTCCCGGTATGCTGCCACTCTAAGCAGGTGCATTCTCGCAGCTGGATGTTCACAACATCCCTTTTGCCACTCTTGGACATATCGACCACCTCATAGCTTTTGCTGGTTGATGGGAGAACCTTAAGATGAGCAAGTCCTCGGCTTCTCTTGTGCAGTTGCTGTACAACTGGCGGTAGCATATGTCCTCTAAGTCTCCTATAGATCTCTCTCCTTATATTTAACAGCTTCATGATCATACCACGTATGCTATCCATCAAGATATGAACAGGACGCACTTTTATGTCCTTCACCCAGTTATTCAGGCATTCTGCAAGGTTGTTGTTTATGTAATCAACTTTGATGTCAGGGTTGAATTGACTCCTCTTCCATAGCTGCGAATGATGGATGGATAAGTACTCTGGAAGTTCAAGGGCTTCGGAAAAAATCTTGCTCATGAAATAATCACTGCTACTAGGTTTGTAAACTCTAGCAGCAGGAAACATGTAACAAAATACGCTGCCTGCATAGTGTGAGTACAAGTTGAGCATCATATGGGCATGGCATTCTCTACCTTCATCTCGCGGGAACACCTCCTTCACTGCATTCGTCAGCCCTTTGCATGCATCCGTGGATATAGCCAATGGATCCATGTGGCCTATTGATCTCCTGAGCTGCCTCATAAACCAGACCTAGTTTTCCTCCGTTTCTGTTTCAAACAGCCCGAATGCCACTGGGAACATCCAGTTGTGACCATCAAGTGATGTGGCAGATGGCAGGTAGCCTTTCCATTTGCCAGTTAGGACAGTGCTGTCTACACTCAGATACAGCCTACAGCCGTCCTTGAATCCATCGATGCAAGGTTTAAGCGCCATGAAAAATCTTTTGAAATATATTTTACCACCTTCTAGTTCGGTGTCAATCTCCACAACACTCCCCAAACACCTAGCTTGTACCTCCGCCTTGAAGTTGTACAGCATCCTCAAGCTATTGGTCTAATCCCCGTGCAAGACCCCTAGAGCTTTCTCTTTACCTTTCCAAACCGTGTAATACAGAAGGACAATGTTTTATTTAGAACCGAGGCTAGTCTGAATATTCTTCGTGGTCTCCTTAGGGTTATCCTTTAGTATGGACATAGATTGCATAGCCACCCACTCCCTATCAGCCATTGAGGATTTCAGTTTGCTTCCTGCCGGACACATGTGTGGAGGGCCCATTCTGTTCACCTACAACACAGATTCATTTAAAAGATAAGCGGAGTCGACTAGTTGCCAGAAAGATATCGCACATCAATTGTAGTTATAGAGTGAAAAAAGAGAGAGAGAGAGTTCTAATGGTTTGCTGCATTCATTGCCCCAGTACCCTAATTGCAGTCGACGCAGGTAAGGATCTTGCTGTGATCCTCCATGGACAATGTACCTCGGCCCGTCCATTCATCCACGTTAACTTGCAAACGGCCTCATACCTCTCGGCAGAGTTCTTCAGTCGATAAACGTCGAACTCCCCCTTGATACAAAAATGCCGGAATGACATCCTGAACTCATGCATGCTCCTGAACTCGGTGCTGACCGAAATTATAGGATACTCGTGGTCATGTTTCATTTCTTCTACTTCAACACCCAAATGATCGACTGGAATACCAGCCTCATCGTTAAGTTCCTCATCTATTTCATCATCACCAGATTCTTGATCCTCTACAGTGCCTGCTTCTTCATCTGATTCAGAATCTTCGCCATCGTCTCTAATGCCTAGTATTGCACACATCATATTGACTCCCATGGGTGGGGATGCACCATCGTCTCCACCCGGATGGACAGGAACATTGCCCCAGTCCACCTCACCGGCAACTCTGTTTTCTCCAAGACACTCGGTTGGTTCTGCTGCAACAACATGGGGTGGTCTTACGTTTGCACGCATCCTAGGTACTTCAGTGGACAAACAACAGTCAGAATCAATTTCATCTTGAGTGTACAGAACCCTCTTTCTCTTCCTGTGTACATCCTCCTTCCCGATGTAATCTTTCCTGATGGTATCAGTAGGGCTTGACATCCGCGTTCCATTCCCCATCGAACTAGGCCTTTTGTTGCCGCTCTTGGGTGTGATCTCCTTACTGCCTCCCCTCACGGGTGTTGGCTCCAGGGTGCTGGCATTATTGCCTGACCTCTGTGGCGTGTTCTTCTTCGAATTATCCCTTTTGCTGCTACTATTGGGCGTGTTCTCCTTCGTGCTGGCATTATTGCCTAACCCCAGCGGCGTGTTCCGCTCCAAATTAGCCCTTTTGCTGCTACTATTGGGCGTCTTCTCCTTCGTGCTGGCATTATTACCTGACCTCAGCGGCGTGTTCCGCTCCAAATTAGCCCTTTTGCTGCTACTATTGGGCGTGTTCTCCTTCGTGCTGGCATAATTCCCTGACAGCGGCGTGTTCCGCTCCAAATTTGTGTTTTTTCTGCTCCCACTGGGTGTGGTAGCCTCCGTGATGGCCATCTTCGCATCTTTGCTACCACTCCTGGGAGTGTTCACCACCGTGCTAGCCCTCTTAGCATTTTTGCTGCTACCGTTCGGTGTGGCATTTTGACTGGATCTCAGGGGTGTACTCTGCGGCATGGTGCCTTTTGTCGTGCGACTCTTGGGTGTCCTCTTCTCTGGCATGCTCTCCTTGGTGACATTCTTATTTGGGGTGCCCTTTCTAGGGATGCTCTTCCTGCTCCTCTTTATGATGCTCCTCTGTAAGACTCTCCTCTGTTCGAAGCCACTCTCAGTCGCACCAGCCCCAGTGATGCCATGGATCAAGTCATGTATGCCTTCTAAAAGTCCATCATCTCTATTGTCGAGTTCCAATTCCTCTCCAACCGTGAGCACTACCAAGTGGAAGTAAACTTCACCTCTATAATGTTTCCTTGTAAACGGTACGACTAAATCCCTGGTATCTTTCACTTTGATAGCCTTTTTGCTCCTGTAACCATAATATAACAAACGTGCTTCCTGGGAGGACCCCCACAACACCTTCACATGTAACGATGCCATCAGGTCAGATAACTCTACCATTTCAGGGTCGTATCTACCAAGGATTACATCAAACTCGTCATAGAATTTTTTTGTGCCATCATCTAATTTTGCAGTATAATCCGCGACACCGATACGAACAATTACTTTGCCATCATCAGGTTCTTTAGGATAGAAACCTCCGAGAGGTTCGAGAGATGGAGCGGCACCATCAGACCCAACCCCAATGCCACCGCCGCCATCACCAGCGTCATCGTTAGCTGGATCAACCTCGGTGGAAGTATCAGGACCAGGAGCAAGGCGAGGGCCCTTAGCAGTGGGAGCTACATTACATGGTGGACAGGCATGACCCCTTCTAACGGCATCCACAATAGGATCAGCTGCTGCCATGCCACCTCGACGATCAGGAGCAGTTCCCACAACAGCAGTGTTTCGAGTGCTAGTAGAGTCCAGACCATGAGCTGGCTTCAGACCAGCAGCTCGCTAAACCTGAGCACGGGTTCGAGGAGGAGAGAAGGCATCAGTCTTTGCAACAACAGTGGGGCAGCCTCCAGAAGCCTAAGTTTGCTCAACAGCGGCAGGGATTGGGTCAACAGCATCCAGATCAACAACAACACGAGGACGACCAGTACCAGCAGATTCCAGAGCACGGGTTCGCACAACTTGAGGACGGTTTTGAGGAGGAGCAGCACACAAGGCGGCAGTCTTGGCAACAACAGCGGGGCAGCCTCCGGACGCCTTAGTTTGCTCAATAGCGGCATGGATTGGGTGAGCAGCAGCCACAGAAACATGGGCACGGGGACGGGGACGACCAGTACCAACAGATTCCAGAGCAGAGTTTTCCACAACGGCAATAAGGGGACTCCTATGAGGAGGTTGCTTGACAGAAGCATATCACGGACGAGGAACCACATTTTGCTCAGCAACAGCAGGGGTTTGAGTTAGACCTCCCTGTCCAATAATAGCTAGGCGACTCCTAGTAGCAAGAGCTTCCTCATCCACTATGTTACACACCAGCGTAACCACGTGAAGCCTAACATGCTGTTTCATCAACCCAATTAGCTAACTGTCACACGCTATAGGAACCCTGAAGCCTCGTTCATCAACGATGCTAAACCGTGCAGTCTCCTCTGGCCTCATTTCAGCAAGTTCACGCATAGTAGCAACCAAACCAGGGACAGTGCATAACTGCACATGCGCTACTTCCATCTTCAGACTCTGAGCCTGTTTCCACGTGCTCTTCCCATGTGCTAATTTAATGAGGTAGCCGCAGACGCTCACCAGAACCGTGTTATTCGGTTCAGCGGAAATCCTAGTTGACAGAAAATTGGAGACAAAAGATAAGAATTGTTTGTCAGCGTCGTGCTAGCAAACAATTCTATGTTCGATATATCTCTGTAATGCCAATAGCCAGCTAGCAGTTATAGGTAGTGCGAATAGCAAAGAGAAGAGTAGCTCACCCAAAATTAGCCAGACGTACTTCTTCCTCGGCAAATGGATCTGCCATCCTTCGCGCTGCTTAGCTCGTCGGCGGTAGAGGCGGGCTAGATCGTCGCAACGGCTGGCACGGCATTCGGCATTAGAGCTCGGTAGCAGCGAGTAGGCGCAGCAACTTGGCGCCGGAAGTCAAATGCCCGAAGAGATCATTCTGGATGGAGAGGGGATTTCGACACCGCCGGTGCTAGGGTTCATGCGAAAGGAGGAAGGGAGTGGATTTGTGAATTTGGTCAACGCACGATGCTCCTTTAGTATCTCGTTTCGTCTACATGGTTGCGGTGTTGGCGCTCGCGTCACGGAAATATTACTGACATGAGGGTCCCGACCATCTACTTCACGGGGCAGTTTCACGGCATGTTTGGATTTGGTAGGGGTGAGACGAGTTTGCATCGAAATGGCCCCACTCGGTAGTTGGCAGCCCAACTTTTCGAAACGCGGTAATTTCAGGCAACTTAGGTACCGCCATGCGCTGGCCTGCCAAATTTGGTACCGCAGACGAACAAGCCCATATATTTGGTACTTGTACTTTGTATCATCATGTAGAAGTCAAAGGTTATTAGCTACCTAACTGTCGTGGTATTGCCGACGAGTACGCCATGGAGGGGTCCTCATAATGCGTGTTTAGAGACGTGGGGTAAGGCGGATAATTGTCGGGTACGAGGTAACATAGCTTACCCATGTTCAAGTCCCACAACGGTGGCAGAATTCTACTCCTGCTATAAATCACTATAATGGCAATACGCCAAGTTACAGAGATTGGTTCGATGTGCGAGGGTGTTATGAATCGTTTCCCTAAAGACTCCCGCAGGCTGGCTTATAAAGGCGCCAAGACCTAGGGTTTACAGGGAAAGGTCGTTGTCGGACAAGGTAAAGAGTACTACACTAATACGAATTGGTCTTCTGTGTCTTGTACTCCAAGGCTCCGCGTATGTCGGTGACTCCTGTGTAGCCTTCCTTTATCCGGCTTGGGCCTCCCTTCAGGATCCGTCTAACTGGGCCGCCCAGCAGGCCATAGGCCTTGCTACCAACTATGGGCCACCCGGGTTAGGCAGATTGGTAACATGCTATGAGGATACCCATATATCATATCCCCAACAGTAGCCCCGGAGGACTTTGAAATCTTGCGCCGTCTTGCTTGTTGATCTCTTAATATCCCGTCTAAGTGATGCCGGTAATCCGTCAAGGAATATCTCAAAGGTCTCCCAAAGAACCCTACAATCCTCTCCGTCTTTGCAATGTAGCCGGAGATTCCTTGAGTCTTCATTTCCAGAGTCGGATAGTCCCTGTCTTCAATGGAATCTTTAGATGTGACCTTTCACTGTCACTGTCAGGAGGATGACATAGCGTACAACCTACGTTACCTTGAAACTCACAGAAACAGAGAATTAATCATCAGCTATTTTCACGCGCGCGAAATCCAAAACAGCGGAGCGGCAAAAGAAGGAGGACGTGGCGAAATTACCGTGCACGTTCATTTCCATGTCGGCAACATTCCATCCGTCATATCTCTTTGCATGAATCTTGGTGCGAGGCTTATATATTTCCACCACGGTCAATTTACTTCTCTTTTACCCGCATTTGCTTTCCATTCTTCGTCTTTCTCCAGCCACGTGACCATTCGAGCTTTTCTATGAAAACCCTAACCAGAGCCCTTCTTCCTCCACCTTCTCTTCGTCGTAATGTCCTCCAGTAACTCGGCTCCTTCCACGGCGGTGATTCCTGAGGCTATATTGGAGCTATCCCAGGGAGTGACCGTCGTGCCGGAGGGGGTGGTCGTTCATGTCTCCGCTGTGATGGAATCCACCGGCGATGACCAAGAATGAGCGGCGCCCGAAGCCACTGAAGAAGAAAACGACTCCCACAAGTGGGTGTGGAGAGGCTCTGATCTGTCCGCCGAAGATCTGTAGGAGCTGGTCGCTGAGGGGTATCTCCCTGCGACAGAGAAGTTAGTCTGGGGGGCAGCACTGGTCGGCGGGGTGGTCCCTTCTCCCCAACCCGGAGAGAAGGTGTACCTCAAATCTCAGCTGGTACGTGGCGTAAGACTGCCAGTCTGACTTCTTCTTGGATGTCCTCCAGCACTTCCAGGTACTTCCCCACAATCTCTCTCCCAACAACATTCTAGTCCTTAGCAAGTTTGTAGCTCTGTGCGAAGGATATCTAAGGATCAAGCCTAGATCAGATCTGTTTGTATATATTTTTCACCATCAAGAGAGAGTCCGTAGAGTCCAAGTACGAACTGTGGATCTGCAAAACCATTAGCTTTAAGATACGGCCAAGCCGATGCTTCCTTGACATTATTGGGCATGAGTCATGCAAGAATTGGCAGCACATGTATTTCTACGGGCTAGATATCCCTCTGCCTGACTGCTTTAAGACCTACCCTGACTTTGTCGATGGAGCTGCGACCAAAGTGCCTCCATAGCGGACTCCAGCCTCCCTTCCCTCTGACGACAAAGCCAATCGCGCCATAAGGCGGATTGAGTGGCTCATAGATGGAGGTTTGACAGGCCTTGACCTTGCCATGTGTTGGTACGTTAGGCGGATCCAGCCTCTGCAGCACCGCGCCGAGTTGATGTGCAAATACACTCAACACAGGAGGGATCCCATGCGAATTTCGCGGGATAACTTCTCTACTGACTCCATCAAGCTCCAGCTTAAGGACATTGTCAAGGTGAAGGACAAGAAGTGGGGCTTCAAGATCACCTATGACATGTTCGATTGTGGTACATGCTTAGAGGTAGCTTTTGTTTCCTTTGTTGCTTGTTACATGTCCTAAAGTTTTTCTGACTTGAAGTTGTCCATCTAACACTCCTCTGTATCCCAGCTAGCGACCTTGGCGGCGGATCAAATGGCCTCCCAGGTCTATGATCCAAAGCTGAAGGATATCCAAGTGGTGTCCGACGATGACGCCCCCAAGGATCAACCAGCTCCAGCAGCACGAAAGTGGAAGAGCTCCACCTCTAACGCTGCTGTCGAGGCCAAGCAGAAGAAATCGGAGAGTGGAGTCTCCAAACGTTCCACTGCCGCCTTAGAGGTGGAGAAGAATAAGAAGTCCACCGACATTCCCCTCTCCTGCCGTGGAATAAGTAATTTCATTCTCTGGCTTGTATTTTCCAGTTTACACCTTTTTTCAACTCTTGTACTTATACTTTGTACGTTTCAGGAGGAAAGCCAGTGTTAGTTTGAAGCAATCCTCTAGAGATGCTGGAGGGTCAAAAAACATTCGTGACATGCTGACCAGGGATGTGGCCGCCAAGCCCTCTCCCGCTATGGCTCCCCTACTCCTGCCGCCAAGCCTTTTGCTGGCCCTGTTGGGCCATCATCCCCCGTCATCCGTGAGACCTCCGCCATGGAGACATATGTCAATCCAATTCTTGATGTCTCAGGCTCCGTCGAGGCAGATGTTGCTCCCAGCGGCCAGGCGACGTAGGAGAGCACTTCCTCTAAAGTGGCTGAAGCTCCGGCTAAGGATGCCACCGAGAAAGGGAAGGAAGTGGTGGAAGAGGTGGACGTGGAAGCGACGATCGAGGCGGGAGCCTCCGAGCCATCATCTGCCTTGAAGGTGCAAGAGACGGCTAGGGCTTCATCCATGCCTCTGACTTCAACCTCTCCATTGGCTGCGACTCCTCCCATGTTGATCCTAGATGACCTCATCAAGCAGGCCGACACAATCTATAAGAATGCCCGAACCTTCCATGATTCCTATGCTCATCTGGCCAACAATCTCAGGATCATTGCCATCATAAATCTTTTGAACTTCACTTATTTTACTTTGTATAGCATATCCCACTATAGCCCCCAAGCTCTTAGGCGGATAATCCAATAGTTATTGGCCTGAGTGCTCCAAAGAACTAAGTGCAGAACTTGTCTGTGTAGCCCCCGAGCGTTTAGTTGAAACTGGATAGTTCCGACTGGATGCTCTAGAGAAACTAGTTTACTTTAAAATCATGTACTATAGCCCCCGAGAGTTTAGTTGAAACTTGGATAGCTCCGACTAGATGCTCTAGAGAAACTAAGCATGTTAACATCTTGTGCAGAATGAGAATAAACGGAGGATAGCCGCCAATGAGAGGTTTGCTGCTCTTCGGAAGGAACTGGACCTTGAATAGGGTAAAACCAAATTCCTGAAGGAACAGATCAAAAATAGCCAGAGTCTATTTCCTACAATAGCTCCTTGCTTTTCTCATTGAATTATTTCTTTCGTCTTCTGATAACACTTTCTGATTTCTGTCTTATAGAAGCCATTGCCAAGGCCAAGAGCATGGTCGAGCAATCCAAGCATATCCAGGTGCTCGATGATGAAAATAAAATTCTACAGAAGGACCTAGCCGAGGCCGTCAAGATCCATGAGGCAGCGATGAAGGTGCTGCAAGAATCTGCTGACTCCGAGATGCAATGCCTGAAAGGCGAGATTGCCTAGCTCAAGGAACAGAACCAAGCTGCCAAAGAGCATAACGCTAGGAACCTTGAGGTGTAAAAGACCATCCAGAAGGAGCGGGATGCATTGGCGGAGTCATGTTCTCAAGTAGAGACGAGCATCTTCGGTAACCTTTCTCTGTCTTGGTCATTTCTGTATTGTAGACGATTCTTTGATTGGTTTGTTCTCATGGTCCTTGTTTCTTTTGCAAACCATAACCCCTATTGGTTTAGCCAATTTGGGAGAAGGTGCTCCAGACCTCAAGGAACGCATGATTCTTATTGGTAACTTCGTCAGCACCGCCATTGCCCAAGCCAAGGAGATAGCTCAACCTCTGGGCATCAATATCAAGCCGTCAGACTCCGTGGCCAAGTTCTTCGGAAATCCTGTGCCGAGCCCCCGAGAAGGTCAAGGACTAGAAGGTCTCTTGCGTCCGGGCTAGCACTAGGATGTCGCTATCTCTGGTCAAGGCACATTACGACAACACCGACATCGACTTGGTGACCTTTGGCTTTCCTAAGCTGGATGAGGAAGGGAGGGCAATCGATAGCAATGCTATTTGGAATTCCCTTACCGGCTTCGACACCAGGGTCGCCAGGATGGTCAATGCAGATGTCTTCGTCCCTATCGAGATCCTTGACAAAGACATGGCGTCATCTGAGTCTAGCGCCATCTCCCTCGAGTTTGACGAGTTCTCCTGGCCTGGCGCTCCTAATGATGCCAGCACGAAGCCCCCTGCAGCAGAGCCATGAAAAACAATGTATGTATTAAATGTGTCTCTACAATGTGTATGCGGAAAAAACATATGTTTCACTAAGCCGGAAAATCTTGAATTCAAGTTTTCCTGCTACTTATCTGTTTCTAGCATGTGTATATATTTTTAAGCAAGTGCTGGCTTATCCATTATTCTGGTTCGTATGCTTGACCTTTCGTGAGATGGAAGACTCGTAGCACAGAACTATGCTCCCAGGAGATGATGCTTAATAGCACCATCAAGAACCCAGGAACAAAATCGCCAGCTTTGAGTGCCGAAAAGTCACTACTCCTGAATCCACATAAAAACTTCAGAAAACGTGTAGACTATAAAACTTAAGCTAACGCATGTAGGCGGAATTTTCACAAGGGCAAATGCAACCTTGCGCATAAAGGGTTTATATGATCCCAAAATGAACAACTGAAGGAGATAAAAGACCTAGAGAATATGAGTGAACCAAATGCTTTATTTCATTGATCACATAAGAAACTTATTACATAATATAAATATGCTAAGTGTAAAAGGGACGTAGCTGTGCTATGTTCCATGGCCGATCTGTCTTCGGGTAATCATCATCGGAGTCACGTTGCTTGCGCTTGCAATTTTTTGGCCTATCTTTCAACTCACGGATATCGATGTGGTAATAGGAACCATTGAGCAATTCTTTGCTTATGACGAACGGTCCTTCCCAAGGCAGGGATAGTCTGTGTGATTTCTCCTGCTTGAGTCGAAGCACCAGATCTCCCTCTTTAAACGAGCGATGCTTTACGCGGTGACTATGGTAGCCATGCATCTTCTGCTGGTAGATGGTGGATCTCTGGCATGCCAGCACGTGCTCTTCTTCAAGTAGTTCCACATATAGTCGTCTGGATTCTTCAGTGTCATTCTCCTTGTAGGCGGAAACTCTTGGTGCATTGTGGAGGATGTCAGATGGGAGGACTGATTCTACTCCATAAACCATGAAGAATAGAGTTAAGTCGGTGGATCTGTTGGGTGTTGTTCGTAAACACGACAAGACAGATGGTAGTTTCTCCGCCCAGGCTCCAGCTGCTCTATGTAGCGGTGCCTCTAAGCGTGGCTTGATTTTGTGCAGAATTAGTCCATTGGCCCTTTCAACTTGCCCATTTGACTGTGGATGTTCCATAGATGCTAGGTCACGACGGATGCCTTTCTCATGACAGTATTCCTCAACTTCTCCGAGAGATAGATTTCTGCCATTGTCGGTGATGATGCTATGCGGGAGACCAAATCTCACCACTAGATCCTGGACAAATTTTAGGGCCGTTTCCCCATCAAGCTTTCTAATGGGTTTAACTTTAATCCATTCTGTGAACTTATCCACTGCTACTAGCAAGTGTGTGAATCCACAGGGTGTTGTCTACAAAGGCCCCACCATGTCCAGCCCCCATACTGCAAACGGCCAAGTTATCGGTATTGTTCGCAATTCTTTAGTTGGAACACTTGGTTGTCTTGCATAGAACTAACACCCAAGGCATGTTTGTACCAACTTGACGGTGTCCTCCTTGGCAGTTATCCAGTAGAATCCTTGTCAGAAGGCCTTAGCCACCAACGATCGAGGAGGGCGTGATGCCTACAATCTCCGAGATGTATTTCTCTAAGGATTTCAATACCTTGCTACTGGGAGACGCATCGAAGGAAAACACCTATGGTACTTCTCTTATATAGCTGGCCATCAATGATGATGTAGCCTTTTGCTCTGCGTACTATTTGTCGGCTTTCAACTTCATCAGCAGGCAAAGTTTCGTCTTGTAGAGAATCCACGAATGACTTCGTCCAAGCCGGAGAGGTCACTGTTACTGTGTTAACAAATGAATCCATTCTATCTGGGTTGTCGGGGTCCGCTCCCTTCACTGATGGAGTCCGTAAATGCTCCAGGAAAACGCCTGGTGGAATTTGTCAATGAGCTGATCTAAGCTTTGAAAGCAGATCTGCCGCCTCATTCTCCTCCCTTTTGATGTACTTGACTTCGTAGCCGTCGAAGCACTTGGCTATTTCTTCTACTTCGTCTCGATATGCCAACATCATAGGATTCCGTGCATTCCAGGTGCCAGCTACTTGCTGGGCAACCAAGTCAGAATATCCACAACAAGCTATACGGTTGATGCCAATATCTTTGGCTACATGAAGTCTGTGAATGAGGGCCTCATACTCCGCCATGTTATTGGTAGCGTTGAAGTGGATCTGTAGGACGTATTGCAACTTCTCTCATGTTGGTGATTGTCATAATACACCAGCCCCTGAGCCATTGAGTAACTTTGATCCGTCAAAGTGCATGACCCAATACTCTGGATCTAGTACAATTGTGTCTTCTGGCAGTTCTGTTCAATCTTCTAGAAAATCCACCAATGCTTGTGATTTGATAGCGTCGTGTCGCTTGTAGGTGCTGTCGAAGGCGGAAAGTTCAATGCTCCACTATGCCACTCCCTATAGCGTCACTGTTATTGATGAGGTCGGACAGCGGAGCTTTGCTCACTACTGTGATAGGGTGCTCCTGGAAGTAATGCCTTAACTTATGTGAAGCAAGGAAAACTCCATAAGCTATCTTCTGGTAGTGCGAGTAATGCTGCTTGGATTCCGTCAAGACCTTGCTGACATAGTAAACGGGTCGCTGAACTCCGTATTCGTGCGTTGGTTCCTTGCGCTCCACCATGATGACGATGCTGATTACTCGGTTGGTTGCCGCCATGTAAACTAACATAGGTTCCCTTGGCACCGGTGCTACAAGTATAGGTGGGGAGGAGAGTATTCTCTTCAACCCCTGAAGTGTTGTGTCAGCCTCGTCCGTCCATGTGAATTTGTCCGCCTTCTTGAGCAACTTGTAGAGCGGCATAGCCTTCTCACCAAGTCGGCTGATGAACCGGCTTACTGCTGCAATGCAGCCTGTGAGCCTTTGTATGTCCTTCAAGCATGTCGGGCGTTTGATGTCGAGGATGGCCTTGATTTTCCCTAGGTTCACCTTGATTCCGCGATGCGAAACGATGAAGCCCAACAGTTTGCTGGATGGTACCCCAAAGACGCACTTCTTTTGGTTCAGCATCATGTTGTATTTCCGGAGATTGTCGAAGGTTTCCTGCAAGTCAGCGATAAGATCATTTGATTTCTTTGACATTACCGCGATGTCATCCATGTAAGCGTGTACATTGCGACCTATTTGGTCGTGTAAGCAATGTTGCATCGTCCGCTAGTACGTAGCACCAGCGTTTTTCAACCCAAAGGGCATCGTGACGTAGCAATACGTGCCGTAGGGTGTGGTGAACCAAGTGGCCAATTGGTCCGACTTTCGCATCCGAATCTGGTGGTATCCTGAATAGGTATCAAGAAAACACAAAAGTTTCGAGTCAGCCGTCGAATCAATGACTTTGTCAATGCGAGGCAAAGCAAATGGATCCTTCGGACACACTTTGTTCAAGCCGATGTAATCAACATACATTTTTAATTCATTGGTTCCCTTTTTGGGGACAAGTACAGGATTTGCCACCCATCGGGTGTGAATAACTTCTCGGATAAAGCCAGCCTTAAGTAACCTAGCTATTTCTTTGCCTATAGCACTTCATCTCTCATCACCAAAGTGTCGTAGAGGTTGCTTCACCGGTTTGGCATTAGGATCAATATTCAAGCTGTGCTCGGCAAGTTCCCTAGGTACACCTTTCATGTCGACAGGTTGTCAGGCAAAGATGTCCCTATTCTCACGGAGGAACTCGATGAGCGGCTTTCCTATTTGGGATCCAGGTCCGTGGCAATGGCGGTGGTCTTGGAGGAATCACCTTCAACAAGCTCCACCTGCTTGGTCTTGATGGCGGCCTTGAAGGCGGGTTCGGCAGCAGTAATCTGCTTCTTCGAAGCCGGCATCTCCGAGGCATCGACTTGGTTCTGGATCTCCTTGAACTCTTCACCATAGAGGACTGCTTCGGTGAAGGCGGCTTCACTGAGCTCACACTCCTGTGCCTGGGTGAATCTTCCGTCAACGGTGATGACGCCATTTGGTCCAGGAATCTTGAGTTTGTTATAGAAAAAGCATGGCCTTGCGAGGAAGGAGTGGAAGATGTCACGTCCAAAGATGACGGGGTACACGCTCTTGAAGGGCACCACTTCAAAGGTCATGCGCTCTTGGCGGTAATTATTGACATCGCCAAAAGCGACCGGAAGGGTGATGCAGCTAAGGGAATTTGCTTGTCGGCTAGGGACAACCCCATGGAACACGGTGTTGCTCTTCCTTAGCTAGGTTTTTCCGTCAAGTTCATCTTGTGCAGTGTATCTAGGTACATGATGTTGATGCTGCTTCCACTGTCCACGAGGCACTTGGTGAACTCTGTGCCGTCAATCAAAGGATTGATGACCATGGCATACTGGTTCTTTGTTGGGGTAAGTTCTAAGTGATCCTTCCTATCCCAAGTAATTTGAACTTCTAACCACCTGACGTATTGGGGTACCGGAGGGAGGGTAGCCACCAGTATCCTCAAAGTGGTTTTCTAGGCCCGGACGGTGGGGTGCCAAGGAAGGTATGGTAACATGGAGCCTTCTTTTTGAATGGATTTTACCCTTTATCTTCTCCCTTGTCGGAATATTTTGTGTCCATGTCTTCATCCATCTCACTTGATTCGTTGGGCTCTTCCTCCTTCTTCTTCCCTTTGCCTTTTCTACGGGGTCTGTTCTTCCGACTTCGCTTGTAGCCGGACTTAGGTTCCTCCTTGAGATTGTTGGCAAACTTGCATTGGCGGTTGGTGTGGGTGGCTTTGCCATTTGCGTCAAGGTGGACGAAACATAGCATATCGAGGTACTCCTCGTACGTTTGGGGAATGTGGGGTGTTGAGGGTGTAGTGTCACTCCTCTGCTGGCCACTGCTAGCCCCCCGACCACGTCCGCGCTGTCCGCCATTGCCTTTGCCAGTGAACGTTGCGGCGACCATGTCGGCTACTTGTTTTTCTACGGGCGGACTCTTCCACTTGTTATTGTTGTTCTTCCTGGCCTGGGTAGGGATTGCTATTGCTGGCAACGATCCACGCGCGTTGTCGTCAAAAGCGGCGAACTCGCTAGCCATGGCGATCATTGCGTTGAGGTTGAGCTCATTGTTTTCTTTCTTGCGCTTCAACGTATGTCGGATCAAAGTTCCCTTTTCCAGACCATCGATGAAGGCGGCCATAGCGGTCTGCTCGTGTACCCCTGCGCAAGAATTTTTCATATCCAGCCAGCGAGAAAGGTAGGCACGAGAGGTTTCATCCTTTTCTTGCACACACCATTGTAGGTCTTCGACTATGCAGGGACGTTTGTATTTACGCTAGAAATTCTTGGTGAACGCTTCATGCATGTCCAACCAATTGCATATTGATTTCTCCGGTAAGTCGTCGATCCATTGTCGGGCGGTGTCGGTTAACATGAGTGGGAGGTACCTGACAGCGACATTGGGGTTTCCCCCTGCGATGTGGATCGCTTCGTTGTAGTCTTGCAACCACGTTGCTGACCTGGTAGTGCTGTTGTATGGCTTGATGGTCTTGTCTATCCGGAGGCCCTTGGGGTAAGTTGTGGCCCGTATCACTGGTCCAAAACAACGTGGCCCAAGGTATGGGATCTCCCGAGCTTCTTGGATCTTGTCTAGCCGTGTACGTGCATCGTATGGCTCTGGCTTCTTCCCTTTTCCGTCATGGGGAGGGGAATTGTGGTGTGATCTGCTTCTGTGTCCTTCATTGTCACTGCTCTCTCTGGCATGCCGAGGCTGCTCGCCCTGATCGCGATTAACGACGCCGGGCTGGGGTCGCCTTGGAGGTGGCATGCTTGTGCGGTGGCGCGACTCTGGTTCCTCGTGACGCCAAGATGGTGGTGGAGGTGGCAACCGACGGGGACGAGACTTTTCTCCGTGATTGGAGGACATGGGGATGGCGTCGGTCCTGTTGCGTGCCTCTCTCTGTCTTTGCTCTATGGAGCCTATGTGGGATCCCTCGTCACAAGGAGATTTTGGCCTTCTGCGGTTGTTCAGGGTTGACTGGCAAAGCTCCGGGTTGGACTCAAGCCTTTGCGAGGTAGCCTTTTCATGTTGCTTGCATGTCTTAGTGACAAGGTCGTACACCTGAGCAACTGCTTTTGGTGACCTGTCCTGCCACAGGAGGGTTTTGGCGATGGCAATGTTGAGGGCGGGAGTTGGCATGACATGCCTCCCCTCTGAATCTATGTAAGGGGTGGATTTTGTCGGCTTAGACCCGTTATATCCCAACCTTCGCTAAACGCCAGGATGTTCGACGACGTGAACTGGTATCTTCTTTGTCTTTTGCTTTAACATCAATTGCTTGAATTCGGCCTCCATAGCTCTTGCCGCCTTGATGCATTGTTGTGCCTTAGCCATGTCTTCGTCCAGCTTAGCGCCCTAGTCCACGATGCACTTGGCCTCCGCCAAGATTTCTGCACGCTTCTCATCGAGCTCCATAACGCTCTGGATATGGGCGACGGTGATTAGCTCAACAAGAAGTGCGATATAGATTGCTTTGTCAGCGAGAGTGGTTAGTGGGTTGGCAGTAGCAGACATTGATGGTGGCATTGGCGGCTGATTTGATTGCCGGGCCATACTAGGGGCCGTGGTGAGTTCCTGCACCGGTAACCGGCGGATAACCGGAGGAGGCATAGCTTTGGACGGAGCCGGAGGCTCGACGACTTTCTTAGTTGCTACTGCTCTGGTGACCGCTGGCATGGGCAGAGCTCTCTCACGTTCTGGTTCCTATCCGTCTTCTTCCATCACGCTCCCAATGGCGACTAGCACCTGGTGGGAAGTGTTGGTCTTATCGGCACGCTCCTCCTTCTCGATCTCTTGCTCGATCCCCCTCATAACAGCGTCGTATTCCTCTGAGTTAGCATCTGAGCCACCGGCATCCATACTGATGTCGGAGTAAAGCACGTCAAGGACGGAGTCGGAGTTGGCTTTGGTGTTGGCGATGGCGGATGTGGAGGGTGATGGAGGCGGGCCGTTGATGTTGTTTCCTACCTCGGCTATGAAGGCGGATGCCTCCATGGCCTCTTCATTGGCATCCGCGTACTCGTTGACGATGGCAACCATCTCACCAAGGGTGAGAGGGCCTGCGGCCTGCCGCCTTTGGAGGGTATGTCGGAGGAGTGTTCCAGGCATGAGCCCTTCCACGAAGTGGTATACGAGCTCGTCGGCGCGGTCGCCCTCTAGGGTTTCCCTCACCCTCATCCATCTAGCGAGGTATTCGCGGGGAGGTTCTCCATCCCTTTGAACGCATCTGGCAAGATCGAAGATGGTGACGGCACCGACAAAGTCTGACCTGCGCATCTCTAATGCTCGGAGAAGCCAAGCAGATTTGTGGGGTCCTTCCACCTTTATAACTTACACAGGGGCGGTTTGGGTGGGCCTTGAAATTTCCTGATCTGAGCCACCATACCCCAAGGAGAGGTGTGGCCCAGATCCTTCCGCGAACGTGTCCTGCTCATAGGCAGTCCGTGAGGGGCTTGACGAGTTTCTGACTTCCTAGGAGCTAGGACCCGAGTCAGTTTCGCCGATGAACATGTGGATGTCTCCAAAGGGAATGACGGAGCAACGCATGTGGTTTGTCTTCGCCGGCACCCAAAACTCATCTAGAGGGATGATCGGGATGTTGCCGGAGAAGAGAACGTGACCGATGGCCACGGTATCACCGATTCCCGTGAAGAGATTGGACCTCGCCCGGTGTAGAGCTCGAAGCGCCTCTTGCCCCACGGTGGGCGCTAACTGTCATGGTATTGCAAACAAATACGCCATGGAGGGGTCCTCACAATGCGTGATTAGAGTCGTGGGGTAAGGCGGAGAGTTTGCGGGTACGAGGTAACACAGCTTACCCAGGTTCAAGTCCCACAACAGTGGCAGAACTCTACTCCTGCTACAAATCACTATAATGACAATATGCCGAGTTACAGAGATTGGTTCTCTATGCGAGGGTGTTATGAATCGTTGCCCTAAAGGCTCCCGCAGGCTGGCTTATAAAGGTGCCAAGACCTAGGGTTTATAGGGAAAGGTCCTTGTCGGACAAGGTAAAGATTCCTACACTAATACGAACTGGTCTTTCGTGTCTTGTACTCCAAGGCTCCGCGTATGTTGGTGACTCCTGCGTAGCCTTCCTTTATCCGGCATGGGCCACCCAGGATCTGTCTAACTGGGCCACCCAGCATGCCATAGGCCTTGCTACCAACTATGGGCCACCCGGGTTAGGCGGATTGGCAACATGCTATGAGGATACCCATATAACATATCCCCAACACTAACACATGAAATTTTGATAACATGGTCTAGAGAAACAAGGGAGAAGATTCTAGTATGATCGAGAAGTGTGTTTTGAGGTTTGTGCATAGCATTCATTATGCCGGAGAGTATTAATAAAATCTTCTAGATGCTAGAATGGAAAAGAAGATCCAATGGCTAGAAATGCTGGGATTCGCGAGTCTTTATCCAACGGTCAAAATTCAAAGTTATTCATACACTATATAGTGGTTTGCAATGAATACTATCAATAGAATCTTCAAGATGATAGAATGGAAAAGAAGATCCAAGGGATGGAAATGTTGGGATTCACGAGTCTTGATCCAACGGTCAATATTCAAAGTTGTTTATACACTATATAGTGGTAAGATCATGTAGAAGTCAACGATTATTAGCTACTAGTAAGTTGCATGTGGGACTCACATAGTAGTTGTAGGACAACACATCACTCTATAAAATTATAATTGGTAAAGCACAAAAAATTATAAATTTGATCAACATCTATAAAGCATGGGTGTATATTCGGTCCTTTTACTTTGTATCATCATGTATAAGTCAAAGATTATTAGCTACGTAACACATGAAAATTTTGATAACATGGTCTAGAGAAACAAGGGAGAAGATTCTAGTATGATGGAGAAGTGTATTTTGAGGTTTGTGCGTAGCATTCATTATGCCGAAGACTATCAATAGAATCTCAAGATGCTAGAATGGAAAAGAAGATCCAGCGGCTAGAAAAGTTGGGATTCGCGTGTCTTGATCCAACAGTCAACATTCGAAGTTTTTCGTACACTATATAGTGGTTTGCAATAAAGACTATCAATATAATCTTCAAGATGCTAGAATGGAAAAGAAGATCCAACGGCTAGAAATGTTGAGATTCGTGAGTCTTGATCCAATGGTCAATATTCAAAGTTGTTTGTACACTATATAGTGGTAAGATCATGTAGAAGTCAACGATTATTAGCCACTAGTAAGTTGCATGTGAGACTCACATAGTAGACATAGGACATATCATAACTATATAAAATTATAATTGGTAAAGCACAAAAAATTATAAATTTGATCAACATCTATAAAGCATGGGTGTATATTTGGTCCTTGTACTTTGTATCAGCATGTAGAAGTCAAAGATTATTAGATACCTAAGACATGAAATTTTTGATAACATGGTATAGAGAAACAAGGGAGATGATTCTAGTATGATGGAGAAGTGTATTTTGAGGTTTGTGCATAGCATTCATTATGCTGAAGACTATCAATAGAATCTCCTAGATGCTAGAATGGAAAAGAAGGTCCAACGGCTAGAAAAGCTAGGATTTACGAGTCTTGATCCAACGGTCAACATTCAAAGTTATTCGTACACTATATAGTAGTTCGTAATGAAGATTATTAATAGAATCTTCAATATGCTAGAATGGAAAAGAAGATCCAACAACTGGAAATGTTGGGATTCGCTAGTCTTGATCCAACAGTCAATATTCAAAGTTTTTTGTGCACTATATAGTGGTAAGATCATGTAGAAGTCAACGATTATTAGCTATGAGTAAGTTGCACGTGAGACTCAGATAGTAGACGTATGACATATCATCACTATATAAAATTATAATTGGTAAAGCACAAAAAATTATAAATTTGATCAACATATATAAAGTATCGGTGTATATTTGGTCCTTGTACTTTGTATCATCATGTAGAAGTCAAAGATTATTAGCTACCTAACACATGAAATTTTTGATAACATGGTCTAGAGAAACAAGGGAGAAGATTCTAGTATGATGGAGAAGTGTGTTTTGAGGTTTGTGCATATCATTCATTATGCCGAAGACTATCAATAGAATCTTATAGATGCTAGAATGGAAAAGAAGATCCAACAGCTAGAAAAGCTGGGATTCACGAGTCTTGATCCAACGGTCAACATTCAAAGTTATTCGTACACTATATACTGGTTTGTAATGAAGACTATCAATAGAATCCTTAAGATGCTAGAACGGAAAAGAAGATCCAACGACTAGAAATGTTGGGATTCGCAAGTCTTGATCCAACGGTCAATATTCAAAGTTGTTTGTATACTATATAGTGGTAAGATCATGTAGAAGTCAATGATTATTAACTACTAGTAAGTTGCATATTAGACTCTGGTAGTAGACGTATGACATATCATCACTATATAAAATTATAATTGGTAAAGCACAAAAAATTATAAATTTGATCAACATCTATAAAGTATGGGTGTATTTTTGGTCCTTGTACTTTGTATCATCATGTAGAAGTCAAAGATTATTAGCTACCTAACACATGAAATTTTTGATAACATGGTCTAGAGAAACAAGGGAGAAGATTCTAGTATGATTGAGAAGTGTGTTTTGAGGATTGTGCGTAGCATTCATTATGCCGAACACTATCAATAGAATCTTCTAGATGCTAGAATGGAAATGAAGATCCAACGGCTAGCAAAGTTGGGATTCACGAGTATTGATCCAACGGTCAACATTTAAAGTTATTCGTACACTATATAGTGGTTTGTAATGAAGACTATCAATAGAATCTTCAAGATGCTAGAACGGAAAAGAAGATCCAACGACTGGAAATGTTGGGATTCGCGAGTCTTGATCCAACGGTCAATATTCAATGTTGTTTGTACACTATATAGTGGTAAGATCATGTAGAAGTCAACGATTATTAGCTACTAGTAAGTTGCATGTGAGACTCACATAGTAGACGTAGGACATATCATCACTATATAAAATTATAATTGGTAAAGCACAAAAAATTACAAATTTGATCAACATCTATAAAGCATGGGTGTATATTTGGTCCTTGTACATTGTATCAGCATGTAGAAGTAAAAGATTATTAGCTACCTAAGACATGAAATTTTTGATAACATGGTCTAGAGAAACAAGGGAGAAGATTCTCGTATGATGGAGAAGTGTATTTTGAGGTTTGTGCATATCATTCATTATGCGGAAGACTATCAATAGAATCTCCTAGATGCTAGAATGGAAAAGAAGATCCAACAACTAGAAAAGCTAGGATTCGTGAGTCTTGATCCAACGGTCAACATTCAAAGTTATTCGTACACTATATAGTGGTATGTAATAAAGACTATCAATAGAATCTTCAAGATGCTAGAATGGAAAAGAAGATCCAATGACTGGAAATGTTGGGATTCGCGAGTCTTGATCCAACGGTCAATATTCAAAGTTGTTTGTACACTATATAGTGGTAAGATCATGTAGAAGTCAATGATTATTAACTACTAGTAAGTTGCACATGAGACTCAGATAGTAGTTAATAATCATTGACTTCTACATGATCTTACCACTATATAGTGTACAAACAACTTTGAATATTGACCGTTGGATCAAGACTCGCGAATCCCAACATTTCTAGTCATTGGATCTTCTTTTCCATTCTAGCATCTTGAAGATTCTATTGATAGTCTTCATTACAAACCACTATATAGTGTACGAATAACATTGAATGTTGACCGTTGGATCAAGACTCACGAATCCCAGCTTTTCTAGCCGTTGGATCTTCTTTTCCATTCTAGCATCTATGAGATTATATTGATAGTCTTCGGCATAATGAATGCTCTGCACAAACCTCAAAATACACTTCTCCATCATACTAGAATCTTCTCCCTTGTTTCTCTAGACCATGTTATCAAAAATTTCATGTCTTAGGTAGCTAATAATCTTTGACTTCTACATGATGATACAAAGTACAAGGACCAAATATACACCCATGCTTTATAGATGTTGATCAAATTTATAATTTTTTGTGCTTTACCAATTATAATTTTATATATTGATGATATGTCCTACGTCTACTATGTGAGTGTAACATACCAATTTCAGCAACCCTGATTAGTTGTCCAGAATGCAAAAATCAGGGGGAACAAAAACTTTTTCTTAGTTAATTGTGCAGTGCTTGCTTGTAGTTGTCTATGCTTATGCTTCTGATTATACAGCTTATGATATCCTCCTTACCTCAACATCCTTTGTCAAAAGCTATTTAACAAAACTATCCTGGCTCATTTTACATATCCTCAAATGTTATGGCATTTCAAAACATGAGCCAAGATGCTTATGTCACCAAAACTATTTTAGTAGCTTCTATTGACAAAACTATGGAGATCTACAACCTCCTTATGTTTTCAAGACAGAACCTTCAACTACTCCTACCTCTAGGATTTCCAAAACCTTGTATAAAACCTTTGATTCTACTCTTGGTAGGGATACCAAGGACTCTTACCTTACTCAAACTCCAACCTTTCAAAATTTCCCATCCTTACCTCAAGCTAAGGTTGATGGTAACCCTAGTAGTAGTTGATTTGTTCGTAAGATGAGTTGCCTTGATCTGCTGTTTGACTTGATTGCTTAGAAGTAGTATGAGCTACTCTAGGAGCTCATCCTCTAGGATCAAGAAACTTTAAAATCCCCAAACCCTAAGCAAGAATACAACATGGATCTGATCTCTAGCCACTAGGTGATCATCTAAAACCCTTAACCAGATCAATTCTGAAGTGATCCATTCTAGAAGTTTCCAAGTCAATGAAGACCAATATCAAGCGTGTATCTATTCTACCCAATATACACTTAAACATCATCCACTTTATGATGCTTTGATACCTTGTGAACCCTCAAAAACATCCCTACTCATATTCTAGTCAAAAACCCTAAATCTGCCAAATTTGACTAAGTCTGGAAACTGTTTCAACATTACTTCTTTGAATGCCTCCCTTTATGAACCCTTGTGCATTTTTGGACATGCACTTTAACCATCTTGTAAACCATCCTAAGGACCACTCTTTCCCTTGGTTATCTCACCCTTTAACCCACTTGTTCTTGATGGTTTTGCAGGCAAGAAATTGATTTTTTCTGCAAATCTTATCAACTAGCCTACTTGGTCAGAAGCTCACACCTTCATCCTACATTCTTTGGACCAACTCTTTGCATGAATCTAATATACTCATTAAGGTATCTCAATCCCTACTTCACTTGTTCCAATTGGATCCTTGTGCTTCCAAAACCCACAAGGTTTTGAAGGCTATTTGATAATCTACCTTGGCAGGCTTGTTTTATTCCAAGTTTGGAATCAATCCTTGCTGAGATCAAGCATGATCAAGCTCAACTTCTTGTATAATGGTGATCTACATCACTTGTTATATCCATCCATATACTCCCTGCCCCGAGGGGAGCTTTGAGCTCCAAGATCGAAAAAGATTTTGTTGGTATGAAAATAACATCACTCTAGATCCCTCCTTCCTTGTGTCTCACCCAAAATCAACTCTGATCCTCAACACCCAGGGTTGAAAATGCCAGGTACACCTTGTTTACATCATTTACATTGATTATAAATATCTATCAAATATTATCCATAATTACTATGGCCCAAAACCTATTTAATGCTTTTAAGGAACAAAATCTCCAAATCTCCTTCTATGAAAGAAAGAGTGTGTTTCTCCAAAACACTTGCCTAACTTTAAGCACATCTGAGGCATATATATCATGCCCTATCTTCCCACTCCAAAAATAAATATTTTTCAAGAGCTTTATTATTTATTTTTGCCCTTTTTCTTAAATTGTTCGAAATGGAATAATAATTGTTTTAAATAATTTTATGCCCCAATAAATCTTGAGAAAATTCCCCAATATGTGATCTGGTATTTAGGACCTTCTCACATCAAAACCAACCTTGCCCCATGTGAAGATATCAAATGAGCTCCTAGAAACCATTTCTGAACTATTTGATTAAATGAGATAAACATGATCTAAAATGACCCAATTAATGCCACAAAATTCCTGGAGGTGCACCCTGACTATACCTATCTACCAGCACCTTTACCCCATCTTGCCAAGATCATGTTGGAGAAATTCCATCATAACTACTAGTTTGGCCAATATTTGAAATTAATCTAAACTATGATCAAAACCAAGTCAAACCTCCCTCAAACCTCTCCAATACTTCTCCACAACAACCACCATCACCCTCTGGTCGAAATAACTGTAGCATCACCCTCTCCCATGTCCTTTACCCCTTAAAAGGAGGAAAATGTTATGTCATTTATTGGTGTGTCCCTCTTTATATCAAAATCTAGGAAGCAACCACTCCCCTCTCTCTCTATGGTCGTGTACCAGGCCCCACTGCACCCCCTCCAACTCTTCCCCCGACCAGTACCAGAGTAACACCCTTCCTTCCCATCAAATGGACATAGTCCACTCTACACCACCCCTCTTGGTTTATAAGGGAAACCACCACCCCGGATCCCCTCCTCTGGCTCATTTGCTCCGTACCACCCCCACTCACTTCCTAGCTCCTTCCCTCCCTCTCCCCTGCCCGGTACTGCTCGAGGGAGAGAGAGAGGCATTTCGGACATTGCTCAAGATCTAAGCATAGCTCTCCCCTCCAGCCCTTCTTGCTCTACATGTCACCCTATCGTGATCCCCTCTTCCTTCTCGACCTAACCGTGTGCTTATTTTGGCCCAGAACCGTCTCCTCGAGCTGCACCGACGAGCTCCGACGAGCTCGGATCGGTCGTCGTCACGCGAGCTGGATCCAGTCGCGGAACCCCCTGCTTCCGCCCATCCCCGTGGTCGTCATCGTCCACCATGTCGCCCTGCCGCTTCCCCGACACCTCCCGAGCTTCGGGTGAGCCATGCCAGTGCTCCCCGAACTCCGCTAGAGTTTCCCTCGCTGCTGTCGAGTCTAAGGAGAATGATGACCTGGTGCCGTCAGATCTCACTTGATCTGGCGGCCCAGAATTGCTTATACCCCTTCGGGGTTAAGTGCCGCTAATGCCTGGGCCCTGTCGGCCAGCGATTTGAATCGCCCTCCCGCTCGCGTTGCTGCCCGAGTGGGCCAAAAGCCTCCTCGGCGGCCCATTTCCCTCCGGAAAACCAGCCCACCCCCATTTCCTTTTTAATATTTTTCCACCAGATCTGTAGTTTCCATGTTTGGATTAAATTCGTTTGGAAATGAAAAATACTTCCAAATGCCCAGATCTGAATTTTGGTTTATACCCAAATGTTGTCCTCAACATTCAGTACAATAACTGAACAAAAAAAATTCTAGATTAATCCTAGTAATTTAAATACCAAAAGGTGTCCCTTTTGCTAATTATTTCCTTTTGTGGGATTTAAAACTCCAAATAGGATAAACCCAAGTGCCCCTGGTAGGTACTGCATGTACCTACCTCATGACCTTGGTCTCCCTCCAAGTGGAACCATTAAACTCCTATAGAAAAAATAACAAGATCCATCTAATTACGACTTTAGAAATTTGCCTAAGCTATACCATGAGTTCAATTTACCCAATTCCAACTCTCCTGGATGAGCTACACCAATATCTACCCAACCCTAGGATATCACTAATTTTTTAGCCTCTGTCGATTTGTAGTGAATTAAATACTTCTGTATATAAATTTTTCACTAGATAAATCACTACAGTAGCTCTGCAGCTGCAAAAATAGTGATTCCTATTGGTACTGGGAGGTATTTTCAATACCTATCCATTGGCATTTACTTCATATCAAAAGTCTATGTATATTCAATTTGGTGACAAAGATAATTTGTCTACATCATTGCCTTTGGGAAATTTCAGAGGGCATTCTGCTAAATATTTTGATATGATTCCAACACTCAGTGAATCAGTACATCAAACTCTACCTAACCATCCAAGTAAATAATTTTTGGACATACATAACATTTCTGGTGAATTATTTCCTAAAACTAGAGTTTTAATCACTAGAAAATGCTTTATAAATCAAGGCAGATTGATAAAAGAGTGAAACCACTTTTGCTGGCTTCATTTTATCAATACCTATCTGATGGTACCATTTTTATACAATGAGATCATACAAGATATGCTCTTGGTCCAAAACCCATCTCTTAGGTAGTTTCTAGACTATAAATCCTATGGGATTTTCTTCCATGTTTCGAAGACAAGGCCAATCTTATTAAATCCATTCTTCCTAAGACCTACTGATTTGTAAACTTGTATTGCTCATTGCTTTCTGTATGTATTGATGTTTGTATGCCTGGTGTTGATTGTGTCATTTGTTTGCTTGCATGTGATCCATATCGACGATAGATGCGATTATATCGGAGACCAGAAGAAGTTGGTTATTATTATTGGTTATTATGGTTTTCTAAGGAGAGTCCAGGGACATATATTGCCAGAGTGCTGATCTCAGGCAAGCCACCTTCTTGCTCATAAGACTTGTGATGACCCACAAGTATAGGGGGGTGTATCGCAGTATTTTCGAGGGAAGTGAAACCCAATTTATTGATTCGACACAAGGGGAGCCAAAGAATATTTATAAGCCTTAACAAATGAGTTGTCAATTCAGCTTCACCTGGAAACAATCTTGCTCACAGTAGTTTATCAGTAGCACTAGTTTTGTTGTAGGAATAGTAAAGTAGCAGTAGTAGTAAAGTAAAGACAGTAGTAACAATTGTAGTAAACAGTAGGATTCGAGTGCGGTAGGCATAGGGATGGATGGACGGGCATTGCATGGACAAGAAAATTCATATAGAATTCAGAACATAGGGCAATTGCAGATAATAAGATAAAGCATCCAAGTACTAGATAATACGTGCTCGCAATGAGAACTTGCACATCTTTTGTCCTGCCAGCCCGTTTGCAGCGGGGCCTCAAGGGAACTACTGGCAATTAAGGTGCTCCTTTTAATAGAGCACCAGAGCAAAGCATTAACACTCAGTGAACACATGTGATCCTCACATCAAAGCCATTCCCTCCGGTTATCCCGATTTCTGTCACTTTGGGGCCTTTGGTTCCGGACAACAAAGTGTGTATACAATTTGCAGGTAAGACCATAAACAATACTATCATAATGAATCAATAACATGTTCAGATCTGAAATCATGGCACTCGGGCCCTAGTGACAAGCATTAAGCATAACAAGTCGTAACAAAGTCAAAAAGCACTAATAGTAGATACTAGGCACCATGCCCTAACAATCTGATGCCATTACATGAACGATCTCATCCAATCCCTACCATCCCCATAGCCTACAGCGGGGGATTACTCACTCATAAATGGGGGGAACATGGATGGTCGATGGAGAAGCGATGGTGATGATGATGGCGATGATCTCCTCCAATTCCCCATCCCAGCAGGGTGCCAGCATGGAGTTTCTGGTTCCGAATCGTGGAATCTGGTGGTGGCGGCGGAGCAGAACTCCTTCTGGAAAAACATCGACCCCCCTGAGTTGTTAGATAGGAAGTTTGAAAGCACATAAAACATGGGTATCGTCAGTATAACATATTGGTCCACTATATATGTCTAAAAACCTGGATTATGGCATTCAGATCCATGTTCTTCGGACTTTCTTTATGAAAAAGAACAACCTCGCTTGTCATATCTCAGAAAATTAAGAATTGAATGTTCTTTCCTGATAGTTCGAAACTCACACCGACGACATTGTTTACTCTATATTGATTTTTTTTCAATGAGTATACTATTTAATACTGTATATAGTTGGTCAAACTTTGTACCGTTTGACTTCGACTAAACCTAATACACTGAGTAATATTAAATAAATGGAATATAGGATAAGATAATGAAAACAACATTTTTTTTAGAACCCTCACAAGCTTTTTCTTAGCATCACAGATCTGAATATTACATTGACACTAATGATTAACCAAACTGCAAACAGAGCAAATCCAAACTCATACGGAGTAGTAGTACAACTTAACGACTTCTAGGGGGACTCCGCGGTGTTCCCAGGCGACTTGGCAGCATCCTCCATGGGCAACTTGGCTATGTCCTCCGCGGTACCATTGCCAAGCAGGGACTCGTGGATGTTGAGCAGCACACTGCTGTGTGCGATGGCAACACCGGCCCACAGCTTGTTGAGCTCCTCATCGCACATGACGCTGAGCATCACGTGCCTCGGAATGATGCGGATCTTCTTGCTGTCCTTCACGGCTTGCCCGGCAAGCTCCGGCACTTCGGCGATGAGGTACTCGAGAATGGCCGCGACGTAGACGGGAGCCCCGAAGCCTATGCGCTGGGAGTACCGACCCTCCTTGAGGTAGTGCCCGATCCGGATGACGAGGAAATGCAGCCCGACCTTGACGGACCTCGACACCTGCTTCTTCCTACGACTTCCTGGTGCGAGACTACGACTTGGAGGGGCCAGAGCAGGATTCGGAAGCCGGTGACATGTCTTCTTTTTCTCCACGGCCTTTGTTGCTGCCACCTGGGTCTTCTTCTTCCCACGGGGAGCTCCGGTCTTCGGAGCCATAGCTGCAAAGTCTTAAAGGAGCAAGGGGAAGAAGAGGAAGAAAGGTTAATTGTGGAGGGCCGGTGAAGGTGCCCAGGTCCCTTGTATTGATACTTTAATAGTGTCGTCTTTACTGTTTTACAAGTATGAATTTTTAATAGTACTAAAAGGTTGTGTGCATGTTTCCTTATTTTCTTTCACTTTTTTGAAACATGGTCAGATGTGTCAGCATGAAAATTCATACAAAGAAGTTATATCTTTCAAAACAATAGTCGGTCTTCAGTATGACTACGTGGGTACAATAATTAGTATATATGAATTTCTGACAAATTTACAGGCAATCTATCACGCACTTCTAGTTCAAATTTTACCTACTTTGGTTTTATTGACAAAATGTCATTTAATTATGCAAAATTAGCTAGAAGGCTTGAAAATTTATGGAACTTGTTAACCATGAAACATAGTCTATTTTGTGTGAAATTTAGTGTGTTGTGGCATTCAGAGCCATACTCTTTGCCTTTTCTTTAAAAAAAATTTATGTGACACTTCTAAAATTATTTAACAAAATTCTATACATAAATGTTGAAAAGTCCAATTAACAACATTAGTATACCATGCCAAGATGCACCACGTCTACCAGAAATGGACACAACCATTGTTATTATTTAACTTGAAACCAAAGTATGTAACACATCACTGGTCATATTGTGAAGAAGTGTTTTTAAATCTTGTCAAAATTCATGTTTCTCATTTACGGAAGAGGAAACCATACATAAGTGCTTATCTTTTTTATTGTTTTCTTTACTTTTTCTTTATATCCCAATAAACGGGACGAGTGATGCAGATATGATCTTGACATTGGTAACTTGGCTTAAAATGTGAACAATGTTCGTACATGGTTGTGACCATATTGTGTAGCAAGTTTTTCGAAAGTTATCCAAATCCATGTTTGTAGTTTTCGTCCAAACAAGCACAAACATAAGAGGACACCATTTAAATTTGATCTATGTATCATTACACCCCCCTAAAAACTATGTATCATTACACACATTGAAATAAGTATTTTCATATAGTACTAACATGCGGTGGAAATTATTTATATTTTGCTAGAATACAGTGAGTGCACTCTAAGCCAAATTATCTGGACGTACTTAATTGCTAAAAAACAAATCCTATCACTTGGAAATTGAAAAGCATTTTCCTAAAAGTTCAGAAATCTCCTTGACAACATTATTTACCAAAGCCAAGATGCTTCCTAGATTAGATATAGTACATTGCCCGCCTCTTCTCTGGATGCCATTTAATTTTGCACCCGGGCACGCTTGTTCGGGAGGGGGGAGACCTCCTCGTCATCGTCCTCGGCCTCCTCCCTGTCGTCGTCCTCGGCCTCCTCCCTGTCGTCTTTGGCCTCCTCCTCAAGGTTGACCTCAGACTCCTCCTCTTCCTCAGTCTCATCTTCCCTCTTATCAGAGTCGCTCGACGTTGGTGGTGGTGTCCCTTCGAAAAAGCACTGCCAGTGGATATCTTCCCATCAAAAGAGTCAGACACCGGTGGCAGCCATGCCCCGTCGACTGAGTCTGGGCTTCTAGGCGGAGTTTTGGGGCCTTTCCCATTTGTCAGGTCAATCGACGTGTTCTGGAGAGAGTTGTCATACAACATTTTGGAAGGAAATAGAGAGAGATCAAGTTTAAGCAACGGTAGGTTGGGTGTTTTGGGTGAAAGCAGGGGTGCGTACTGTTGCAATTTATAATGTCTATTTATAGTCGTACTTGTGTTAATACCCTGAAAACTATCCCAAAATATCATAAATAGATTGTACCAGACTCGTCCATGCAACAAAAAAAGGATTATACCAGACTTGTCAGTTCTTGATTTTTCTCGGCCCAGAGAATTCAGGAGGCGCCCCGCTTTATCCAAAAATAAAGAGAATCATGCAGATCCTGCTGAATTACTCGGTGTCTCTTACTTCCTCCGTTAAAAATTAAGTGTTTATAGTAGTACATGGTTATCTAGCTACAATACTATTAGTATACGTATACTCTTCACAAAGTTGCATCACCGAACTTGATTGATGGTGATATGGTGTGAGCCTCATCTTTTTCTGCACCACTGCATCTCAGACTAGAAGTATAATCATTGCGTGAAATCTTACACGGGAAGGAAGGAGAAATGGAGAGGATAGTGGATGGATGGTGAGGGGGGTGAAAGAGAGAGAAAATCTACTAGTGGTATGTGTACTAGTACCGCGTGTCACGACCGATCGTAATATGTAACTTTTATGCCGAAGTTAGATAGGAACCATCATCAACTACAGTATGTGTGAAACCATTGGCTTGTGGCATTCTGAACCATATTATTTGGACTTTCTTCACAAAAAAACATCACCGTCCTCACTGGGAAAATTGAATTTCCTTTTTCCTAATTGTTGGAAACTCCCACATGCAACAATGCTTTACTACGCCAAGATGCACCCATCTACCAAACTATCGTGGGAACTCTATCAAATTGTAAACTATGTTGTCAATATGGCCTTGATGACCTTGGTCGTTCGGGTTGAAATAAACCTGATAATGTCCATACACATGGTAGGACAATATTGTGAAGCTATTTTTCCAAAACTTATCTAATCCCATGATTATAGTTTTCATGGCACGTGGTGCACAAGACATGATAAGACATCATCAATAAAAACTTTTGTTTTTTGTTTTTCATTTATTCAATGTGATCAATGTTCAAAACGGGTTCAAAGTTGCCTTCCCTCCCGATGTTTGGCCGGTCTTTTGAATAACCTTCCCTCCCGATGTTTGGGAAGCAAGTGAAAATTTCGAAAACCGGAAAAGTTTGAATTTTTGTGCCGCCAAACCAAAGTGGTTTCCTTCCTATGTACTACTACTACTCCTCGTCCCTACTCCACACCAACGCACGGCTGCAGAACACGCCAGAGACACAGAGCCGCCGTACCAAGGCACACGTGCGCAACGCCACGCTATGGACGAGGGGAGAGAGATCAGCCAGACCGGTGCGCGAGGGGAAAGGGGAGGAGAGATGGAGCATAGCGAAGGAGAGAGAAAACACACGATTTTTTTGGGTGCATAGGTCCTGAAATTTACTACTAGTAGAGTGTACACTATAAGGCCGTAGGAGTACCTCGTGTCAGAAACCCATCATAACTTTGCTCTGACATGGAACTGCCTTTAACTTCTCTTTGTTGCTGCCCTCTTCTCCTGCCAATGTTTTATTCTCTCAGCATGTACAGCGCGTGGACAGAGGTGACCATATGTCTAAGCAAAGAAATATACTACTCCCGCTGACATGGGTATACCCTACAGGTACTCGAGCTTGGTATATACGGCCTAAAGACGTAAAGGCCCACGGTGTCGCGAAGGCCCAAATGAAGGACTCGAGTAACCTACAGACTCTCGATTGTTTGAAGAACAAGAAGAAGCTAAAGATAGAAAGTTTGAAGGGGAAAACCCTAACTTGTAACCGACTCGACCTGCTACCCGAGACCTAGCCTACCTATATAAAGGCTAGGAGGGGCGGCAAGGAGGACAAACACAACCCTAGTTTTCCACCACCCTCGCCAGATTGCATCTGCGCACCATTGTAATCTTTGATTCCTTCGATAATTCCACGAGCAGACAAGCAGGAGTAGGGACCTCTACGAGGCCAGAACCTGGGTAAATCTTTAAGTCCCCTGTGTGCTTGTTTGCTAGCCGATAGATGTCTCCAGCGCTCCCTCCTTCTCCAAAACCCAAGTCCATAACAATGGTCATTGATGAGTTAAACCCTCGTCAATTGGTGCCGTCTGTGGGAATTGGGAGTGCTGATGTTGCAGCTTCTTCAGCCCCATCAACCGCGATCTACAACGCCGCAACAGCGGAGATCCGCCTGCTCTTCGGCGCGTTCGACTTCACTGTCCACACGCCGGCCACTCGCCCGGCCTTCCAGTCCGTGGGCGACAGAATCAGCCTGGCCATAGGGAGCTTCCGCTTCGAAGTCGGTCAGATGGGAACGCTTCGCATGCCTGATCAGCCGACGGCACCGTCGATTGCCCCAGCATCATGGTTCCCTCCATCGATCGGCACCCTCAGTGAGCTCAACGCCCCGACGACAGTCGAGAACAAGGTTAGCGATAGGAGTCGCGACTCCGATCTGAGCAATCTGGCCACTGAAGATGGAACCTACGGTTCCGGATCTGAGAGTTGTGGAAGTAGCAACTTCCCCAATCACTTCATGTGCACCGTCATAAACGCAGGCGATACCTCTGCCAACCAAGACAACACGGGCAATCGCGGTAATGGAACCGACCTGCCTAACGGCGGCAACGGTGGCAATGGCGACAACAGCGGCAACGGTGGCAATCGCACCCCCGTCGACAATGGAGGAGCAGCCGAACCTCCAACCATATTAAACGAGCAAACCGGCGAACGCGTCATGATTAGGCTCAACGAGCAAGAATGGGCTCGCTGCCGCGAGGCCCTACGAGGCGCTCCTCTACAATTCGGATCCCCGCAAGAACTGCTGATGGGATATCATTGGCTCCTAAAGGAAGAATTCAAGCGCCAAGTAGAAACAATTGCGCAACTCGAGGCGCGCAAAAAGGCAGTAGACGAGTCGAGCCTTCGTCGTGCTGGGCTCTCCTCCCACGGAGGATCCTCCTCAAAGGGAAACGAGTACCTCGCCAAGAAGAGGCAATCTCGGATGGCCCATCTCATCGAGCAAGAACGCATAGAAGCTGCAAAGGTCCTCGACTTCAGCTCTATGATAGTCGACACACGGGGCAATGTGGTCCCCAAGACGCCGCAGGCTGCGGTGACAACGGCCACCATGTACCTCCTTAACAATCAGCCGCCGGCTGGAGATCCCCGAGCCGCCATGCACCGATCTATGATCACAGGCTTGGGATTATTCGAGGCCGCCCTCGACAAGGAGCCAACACCAGAGCCGAAAAAGGGCAAAGCGCTACTCCTCGCCCTCATCTAGCGACGATAGTCACGATCTGTCTCGACACCGTCGCTCACGGTGACACGACCGCGACTATGATGCGTGCGACGACCTCACGCAGCGCAAGATTGACAAATCAAGGGTGCGATGTGCTCGGTCGACTGACTCAGAAGAGGAAGATGTGGAGCTCTGCGGCGCCAGATGCTTCAGCAGATCCATTAGGAAGAAGCGAATGCCTAAGGGGTTTAAACTCCCGTCAAAGAACCCGAAGTTTGACGGCCTACAGGACCCAAAAATCTGGCTGGAGGACCACATCTCCTCCGTCAGGCTCCACGGAGGTAGTCGAAGCACGGCCATGCAATGCTTATAGCTACAGCTGCAGGGCGCCGCCCGAGCATGGCTCAACAACCTCCCACGCGGATCCATTTGCAGCTAGGATGAGCTGGTTTACAGCTTCATGCGCAATTTCAAGGGCACGTACAAGCGGCCTGCATCAATCGAAGAGCTAAGATGCTGCCAGCAACGATCGGGCGAATCGCTACGCTCCTACATCCAAAGGTGGTCCATCATCAAGAACTCCGCAGAGAACATATCAGAGGATCGCGTGATTGACGCATTCAACGGCGGCGTTTGCCGCCTAGAACTCAGGGAGGAGCTGGGCCGCTCAAAGCCCAAGACCATCGACCACCTGATGGAGATCGCGAATCGGTGGGCCGATGGAGAAGATTCGGTGAAGAATCGCATTCACTCCGATGAGGAGGCGGAACTCGAGCGCAGACGCGATCGCCGAGGCAAACGTCGCATGCGCATCTACGATGACCGCAACGATGTCAACATGGTCGCAGCTGGCTACGTCGACAGACACGACGATAACCGCAACAGCGGATACCGTATCGACGGATACCGCGACTCTGAAAAAACCACGCAAGTGTGGCAACGCCGCAATCGCGATGAGGCACCCGTGACATCCATTGAGGACAAACTGTCCGGGCCATGTACGGTACACTTCTACATCGACAAGCATGATGGAAAGAAGAAGTCCAGCCACCTCCTCAAGGATTGCCGCGAGTTCCTCAAGCTACATTAGGGATTGGTTCGGATGAACCGCAACACAGTCGAAAGAGGCTACAGAGACTCTCCAGGCGCCGTGGCACATGGTGCTCTGCCACCACCACCTGGGCCACCCCCAAATGCAGTCGCGCCAGACCAGCACCAGAGGCGAACCCTACCCAAGGGCCATGGGTACCATGATGATCCAAAAAGGATGCCCCTCCAATCGGGTGCAGAAGGCCATCACTCACCAAGTCAACTTGGCCACACACTTGCCACCATCTACCACTGAGTACCTCAGTGGAAGCGAGTCATGCATCACCTTCGAGAAACGCGACCATCCGCCTCAGGTACCCCATCCAGGCCATTGCCCCCTCGTACTCGAGGCGCAAATCGGAGGCTTCGACATGAGCCG
Organism: Avena sativa; assembly: GCA_916181665.1. Classification (NCBI taxonomy): domain Eukaryota; kingdom Viridiplantae; phylum Streptophyta; class Magnoliopsida; order Poales; family Poaceae; genus Avena; species Avena sativa. Next base: position 353,168,495 of record OV702289.1, on the reverse strand, counting down.
CGTCTTCATGGATGGCGGAAGCGACATCAACCTTATATCCGCGAGTACCTTGCGAGCAATGAGGGTCCCTCTAACTTTCCTGGAGGCCTCGGACACAACATTCCACGGCATCGTCCCAGGAAAAGGCGTATATCCCCTGGGCAAAATCAACCTCGACGTCATCTTCGGCACGCCGAAGAACTTCCGGCGCGAGCCAATCGACTTTGAGGTCGTCGACTGGCCCTCACAATACCACTGCATCCTCGGACGTGTCGCGTTCGCTAGGTTCATGGCAGTACCACACTACGCCTACCTGCAGATGAAAATGCCAGGTCGCAATGGCGTCATCACGATCAACGGGAGCTTCAAGAGATCCGACAGTTGTGACAGGGAATTCAAAAGAATTTCCCAGTCCTTCGGCATGCAGGAAGAACTTGCAAGGCTGAAAGAGTCGACAGATACCTGTTTGCCCCCCCTGAGCCGGCCAAGCTCGCCCGATCTATCCTTTGACTCATCGGTGCACACAAAGAAAGTGCAGGTCCACCCATCGGATCCCGCCAAGACGACCCTCATCGCCAACAACTTGAGTCCCGCATAGGAACTCGCGCTCGTCGAATTCCTCCATGAGCACTGGGAAATTTTTGCCTTGTGTCCTGCGGACATGCCAGGAGTTCCCAGGGAATTCGCCGAGCACGCACTCAACATCAACCCCGACGCAAGGCTAGTCAAGCAAACAATTCGGCGATTGTCTGAGCCACGAGTGTAGGCAGTTGGAATGGAGATCAACAGACTCCTCGATGCCAAGTTCATACGCGAGATCAAGGAAAGCACTTGGCTCGCCAACATGGTGCTGGTACCAAAAAAGTACACGGATATCCTGCGGATGTGCGTGGACTTCGCCTCTCTGAATAAGCACTGCCCAAAGGATCACTTCCCGTTGCCACACATCGACCAGATCATCGACTCCACCGCGGGATGCGAGCGCCTCTGCTTCCTCGACGCCTACTTAGGATATAATCAGATTCGAATGAAGGAGGAAGATCAAGAGAAAACAGCGTTTACAACGCCCTTTGGTTTGTTCTGCTACAACACAATGCCCTTCGGACTAAAGAACGCGGGAGCCACCTACCAGCGGTGCATGCAGGCTTGCCTCAAGGAACAACTGGGTCGCAAGATTCAAGTCTATGTCGACGACATAGTAATCAAGACCACGGAAGAAGCCTCCCTAATCGATGATTTGCGCGAAACCTTCGCCAACCTCGACCGCTATCGGATCAAGCTCAATCCGGACAAATGCGCCTTTGGCATGCCATCTGGGCAACTACTTGGGTACCTCATCCCCGCGAGGGGAATCGAGGCAAACCCGAAGAAAATAAAAGCCATATTGGCCATGGAGAAGCCGAAAAACATAAGGGGCGTTCAGCAGCTGGCTGGGCGAATCGTGGCCCTCAGTCGATTCATCGGTCAGATGGGTGAAAAGGCGCTGCCCTTTTACCAACTCCTCCGCAAAGATGAAAAGTTCGAGTGGACCAACGAAGCGCAGGAAGCATTCGAAGACCTCAAGCGCCTTCTATCCACCTCGCCAGTACTAGTGACCCCACGGGAAAGGAAACCATTGTTGCTATATATCTCCGCCACCAACCAGGTGGTCAGCACAGTGCTTGTCGTCGAGCAAGCCGAGGAAAACAAGGTCCACGGGGTACAACGCCCAGTATACTACCTCAGCGAGGTCCTCACGCCAACAAAACAGCGGTACCCGCACTACCAGAAGCTGGCGTACGGTGTCTTCATGACCGTCCGGCGACTGCGCCATTACTTCCAGGAACACCCAATCATGGTGGTCAACGACGCCCCGTTGGGGCATTGTTGTGACCTGGGATCCGGTAAGGATCCTAAGTCCTGTGATTAACATGCTAGTCCCTAGATCATTAGCTAGCACTCACAGTCGATGAAATATCATGTAAAACACAAGTCTTTATTACATGAGTCGAATAATCCAGAGTTTACATTATTACAACAAAAGCGAAACAAATACAACTTGGAGTCCCATCAATGCCACAGGCAGGTTGAGTGAAGACCCGCGATCCTAGCGCGCCTTTCAACGATCTCTAATTTCTGCACATGAAACGTGCAACCAAACGAGTTGGTCAATACTTTGAATGTATTGGAAAATTACACCAAGGTAAAAATAAGACTAACTCTACATGCAAGGCTAGAGTAGGCTTTGTGGTTTATTTGCATAAAGCCAATTTTCACAAAGTAAGAAGAAAAGAGGAAGAATTTTACCCTACTTTGTAAACATTGTTTAAATAATATAGGGTCGAATGGAACACAAGGATATTACTCACCAAGTGCCCAAACAACCTAACACTTGGATATTACTCACCAAGTTCCCAAGATCCCACCCATTAGCGATATATTCACGCCATGGGGTTTCAGAAAAACTTTGGAAAGAGAGAGGAAGATCCTTGAGAGGCTCCATCCTTCAGATGCTTAAAATGTTCTTTTCCGTGAACTCGGTTGATCGATCAGATTGCAATACTCTCGAGAGGTTGTGCACTTTCCCCACAATCTACGATCAAGTCCTTTTACAGACGACCATGGCGAGACTTTCCCTTAGTAGCCCTCTACCTTTCGGATCTGCCCATGCCAAAGTAACCTCCAAATGACGGTACCCAGGTGAGGTTTCCCACTAAGTACTAAGCCAAGACAGAGCTTATATGTATTGTGGTTGCACTTGAAGCTTCTGAATTCTGGAACATGGCAGACTTCTTTGATTCCTAGGCGGCCGTCCTCCACCAAAATTCCACTCGTTGTCCCGACAACCATTCTGCCCAGAAGAAAACTTAGTTTTTATTTTGAAGGGGGTTTTGAGAAGAAAAAGTTCACTCGAGAGAGATCTTATACTTAGAAAATAAATTTTGAGTCTTTCGAACCCCCAACGGTACTTAGTATATATAGCATATCAAGCAATACTTAGCAAAACAGGGGAAACCTATTAGGATGGAAATTCCTAAGTATAAAACTACTCATGGCATACTACAAAACCGAACTTGCAAAAATAGCACTAAGAAAATCTACTAAAAACCTACACATGCATACTACAAGATTTGAAGAGTAAAACATGCAAAGTCAAAAACTGGAACATTAATATAAACAAGTGGTGTAACTTGCCTTTTGTTGAAGATGGATTAATTCTTCTTCGCTCTCGCAGTCCGAGTAAATCTAATGTGTAGAAAACATTATACTAATAAGAACCATTGCAAATAAAGAGCCAAAAAAAATATGTGGTAAATAAACAAATACCAAAATTTTCAACATGTGGACAATAATAATAACACACAAAATTATTTATTTAATATACTATAGTTTATTCATATTGTTTTAGGACGTAGTGCCTGTGATTATGACCAGATCGCAAACGATTGGTTCAAAAGGAATTTGTAGATTTGTATTACGGCCAAGTCCGTCTATATTGATCTCGCAAAGCAAAAACATGTATATTTTTTTTTGAGTTTTTAGATTACTCTTGGATAAATATCTTAGTTACAAACCAACACAAAAGATTCGACTAAAATAGAGTTATAAATCTATAGATATGACAAAAAAGTGAATTTAAACATGACAAATTCGATAATTACAAAATTTAGTATCACTGAATAGAGAATTTAATTTTGAGTCTAACGCAACAAGAATCCTCTAATGTTGACATGTAGATGAAAAGATATAGATTTTCAAAATTGAGTCATGCATAACAAGCTAGCTGACTAGTGCAGCAGCGATCGGAATATTTTTTTTTAGATGTGCCCGATGTAACTCTCATATGAGGTGCAAGCTGAACAGGAGAGAGAAAAAAATAAAACTCCACGTGCCAGGATCCAGCTACCGATTCAGTTTTGAGATCAAAACTGATCTAATCTAAATCGTATAAACTGGTGTACGAACATGGGTAACGGCGACTAACCAGCGCTGATGGAGGTCGGCAACCAAGAAGACGATGGCGCTTGCATACGAAGTCGCTCCGGTGGTCGGTGTGCTTCGGGGTGGCGGCTGTCTCGATACAGTGAACTCGGTAGCACGGTCGACGACTCGTGCAGTATCTCCTTCAAACTCCGCTGAACCGTGTGATCCGTGCCGTGAACTCGCTTATCGTTCCTAGCACGAGTAAAAACGTCAGGATGGGTAACCAGAGTAGGATATAAACTAAAATAGAGGAGAAGGGGGTCCGAGCGCTACTCCACGTGAAGGAATCATCGGCTATGAGCGGCGGCAGCTTAGCAGCGGTGGTGCATGACATCTACGACGAGGAGGATGGCGATGGCGGCGCGGTCGTGGTCGACGGCCACGTTCCGACAGTCTCTGCGGCCCAGGGAAGGGTGGATGATGTCCATGATCAAGAGGCAGACTCTTTTGTATGGTTGCTGGTCTTCTTCCTCTCCTATCACGCATGCTACAGTCGGCCTGCTGGAACTTATGTGACAGCGACGAACTCCGGCGTCTGTATACGTAAGGAGATAGCGGTGGAGTAATGAATTAATAACATGCGGGGAAGAGATCGAAAGCTACTAAAGACTATGGAAACCATGTCTTCGAAGCTTCAGAAAAGAAGAACTCCGGCGAGATCTGTTTCGTGGTTTAGGATTTCGGAATCTTAGCAATTTGCAGAAAAATCGAAAGAGAGAGTAGGTGGTATTATCGGAACGTTTGGCGTGGGCGACGGGTAAGAAATCGGACGGAATCGAGAGATTTGTCCGGGACTGGTTTGTTACAGGGGTTTCTGATAGGGATGAACTCGTGTCCGCGTCGATTTCCTGATGAGGAGGTAGATGACCGGTGGGTCCATTAGCAGAGAAAAAAAAGAGAGAGAGGACGAGTTTGGCTCAACCTGCCTATACGTGCGGCCGGATATGTGCACGTGGTAAAAAAAGGCTGGCAATCGTGCACTTGAGGGTACAGGTACGTTCCATCAATTTTTTTTAATAGAAGTTATATTAGCTATAAAATTTGTCGTAAATAAAAAATCCAAGTAAAAACTTGCAAAATCGAAGTGCTTTTGTAGAGCCTAGAAAAATATGCTTCCAAATGAAATACATGTTTAATAAATTATTTATTATTTTTGTAGACCATATCGTGACTTTGTTTAATTCACTAATATAGATTTAGGGTTTTTTAAATATTACCAAAAATATTTATAATTTCAAGAAAGCAACGAATATTTTATTTAAATTTTTTTACATCGTATGAAGAAGTCATTTAATCTTCTCTCAGTTGGTTTTCTTTGAACTGTAAATTTGTTTACAAAATTCGCAGAAAGTAAAAAAAATAGTCAGACAACACCAATTAGAATACCTCCCAATCGGGTTTCTTATATTCGGAAATATCACATTATTTCCTCTCGTATGAAAATGAAACAAGTGTTTGGAAAAATATCAAGTATTTGAAAAATCAAAATAAATGCAAATAAAATGCAAGACACTTTCTAGGATTTGTATAATATTTCCCAACCATTAATATATGTTTTGGATAGTCATGTTAATCCGCTCCTTTTAATGTGGTTTGAGGGATATTTTAAGCAAATCCTCAAGTTTTGTTTTCATTCAAAAGTTTCAACAAGGTCAAAAAATTAATCAATTTATTTTATTTTTTAACATTCCAAAATGGGATTTTTTTGGGCTGTTACAGGTTACCACCCTTAAAAGGAATCTCGTCCTCGAGATTCGAGAAGGCTAGAAAGAAATAGGTTCGGGATACACTAGGGTACTACCACCCTTAAAAGATTGTATTTGTTAGGTTGTGCGGGTGGGTCCATTGTAGGTTGTTGATTTCTAAGCTACATTCATAGTAACATGATTTGTCGTAACCTTGATGGACGGATTGGGCTTATTTCCATTGCCACCGCTGTTCTTCCTTTTCTCAGGACAATCTGACGAGTAATGCCCTGTTTCACCACACTTGTAACATGTCACTTGGCTTGAATCTTTTTGGACTTCTTGTCACTGCTGCCTCTATTACCATTAGCATAGTGTTTCCTTGAGCCAATTTGGCGAAGATGGCCATTCCTTTCATATGTCGAGTATCATGAAGTGATGACTTTGGATGTGGTGTCTAGAGTCTTGGCTCCATCTCGAGCCCTTGTCATAGACCTTGTGTCCTCTAAGTGCTTTCTGAGGCCTTGGCACATTCTGTTTCTGACTTGCTGATTCACTTGTTTTACCATCGGGTAGAGGTGACATTTGGAGGGGCTGTGGTTGTTTCGAAGCATGTAACTTGAGAGGTGGGGAATTCTTCAAAGGGGTGACTTGCTTCACAGTAGTGGCACTGATCACGATGCTCCTTAGAGATGTGTCCTCCTATTTCCCCACAGATTCTGCAAGCTGAATGTTTTGGGACTTCAACTCCTTAGGTTTTTTGATATCTGAGTAACGAGACGAGATTGTAGTGGAACCACTTTAAATTCTTCCTAGGATATCATCCCTTGATGATCATAAATGGTGTGTTGTATCTCCCTCCAAGTTGCAGCGTCGTCCTTTAGGAATTGGGTGGCATAATGAACCATTCTATTGGCTTCAACCTTGTGCATTCATTGCTTTACATCGGCGTGGCTCATTTGCTCGGAAAAGTTGAGTTCCTTTCTTCCTTGATGATATGACCCATCTATCGAGTTGACCAAGGTTTAGAGTAGGAAAGAGTGGATTATAGAAGAGGGAGAAGAAGATTACCCATACAAGCAACTTTAGTTTTGGAAAAATAGGTTTTATTCGTTACCGTAACAAACCATACCAAGAAAGCAAACAATTCGTTGCATCTACATTGTTGCGAAATCTATCCGGAATTGGTTTCTAATAGGTCACTTGTAATCTTCGAGGCTTCGAGTCTTCAATAGTCTTCATGCTTTTGATAGTCTTCATGATCTTCATAATCTTCAATCTTTCAAGGTCTTCAGTTGATAACCTTGACTTGAGGCCTTCGAAGTCTTTAGTACTTGTACCTTTGAAGTCTTCAATTCTCGTAGCTTTAGTCTTGGAACATCTTCTTTAGAGGTCTTCAAGTTCTGACTTGAACGAGATGGTCTTCTTTGGAAAGGTAGTCTTGAGAGAGATTTCTTCTTAAAGTGCGCAATGGTCATCTCTAGTGTTGAAAAGAAGAGACTTAAGAATTTTAAAACTCCAAAGATAAGTGATGAGAAGTATGAGAGTTTTGCTGAAATGACTTAGAAAATATTACTCCTAAGGTTTTTCCATATCTATGGTCACGATCTACAATCAACTTATGCTCTGATACCATCTGTTGTGATCTGGGATCCAGTAAGGATCCTAAGTCCCTGTGATTAACATGCTAGTCCCTGGATCATTAGCTAGCACTCACAGTCGATGAAATATCATGTAAAACACAAGTCTTTATTACATGAATCGAATAATTCAGAGTTTATATTATTACAACAAAAGTGAAAGAAATACAACTTGGAGTCCCATCAATGCCACAGGCAGGTTGAGTGAAGACCCGCGATCCTAGCGCGCCTTTCAACGATCTCCAATTTCTGCACATGAAACGTGCAGGCAAACGAGTTGGTCAATACTTTGAATGTATTGGCAAATTACACCAAGGTAAGAATAAGACTAACTCTACATGCAAGGCTAGAGTAGGATTTGTGGTTTATTTGCATAAAGCCAATTTTCACAAAGTAAGAAGAAAAGAGGAAGAATTTTACCCTACTTTGTAAACATTGTTTAAATAATATAGGATCGAATGGAACACAAGGATATTACTCACCAAGTGCCCAAACAACCTAACACTTGGATATTACTCACCAAGTTCCCAAGATCCCACCCATTAATGATATTACTCACGCCATGGGGTATCAGAAAAACTTTGGAAAGAGAGAGGAAGATCCTTCAGAGGCTCCATCCTTCAGATGCTCAAAATGTTCTTTTCCGTGAACTCGGTTGATCGATCAGATTGCAATACTCTCGAGAGGTTGTGCACTTTCCCCACAATCCACGATCAAGTCCTTTTACAGACAAGACCATGGCGAGACTTTCCCTTAGTAGCCCCTCTACCTTTCGGATCTGCCCGTGCCAAAGTAACCTCCAAATGTCGGCACCCAGGTGAGGTTTCCTACTAAGTACTAAGCCAAGACAGAGCCCATATGTATTGTGGTTGCACTTGAAGCTTCTGAATTCTGGAACATGGCAGACTTCTTTGATTCCTGGGCGGCCGTCCTCCACCAAAATTTCACTCGTTGTCCCGACAACCATTCCGCCCAGAAGAAAACTTAGTTTTTATTTTGAAGGGGGTTTTGAGGAGAAAAAGTTCGCTCGAGAGAGATCTTATACTTAGAAAATTTTGAGTCTTTCGAACCCCCAATGGTACTTAGTATATATAGCATATCAATCAATACTTAGCAAAATAGGGGAAACCTATTAGGATGGAAATTCCTAAGTATAAAGCTACTCATGGCATACTACAAAACCGCACTTGCAAAAATAGCACTAAGAAAAACTACTAAAAACCTACACATGCATACTATAAGATTTGAAGAGTAAAACATGCATAGTCAAAAACTAGGACATTAATATGAACAAGTGGTGTAACTTGCCTTTTGTTGAAGATGAATTAATTCTTCTTCGGTCTCGCAGTCCGAGTAAATCTAATGTGTAGAAAACATTATACTAATAAGAACCATTGCAAACAAAGAGCAAAAAAAATATGTGGTAAATAAACAAATACCAAAATTTTCAACACGTGGACAAAAATAATAACACATAAAATTATTTATTTAATATACTATAGTTTATTCATATTGTTTTAGGACGTAGTGCATGTGATTATGACTAGATCGCAAACGATTGGTTCAAAAGTAATCTGTAGATTTTGTATTACGGCCAAGTCCGTCTATATTGATCTCGCAAAGCAAAAACATGTATATTTTTTTTTGAGTTTTTAGATTACTCTTGGATAAATATCTTAGTTACAAACCAACACAAAAGATTCGACTAAAATAGAGTTATAAATCTATAGATATGACAAAAAAGTGAATTTAAACATGACAAATTCGATAATTACAAAATTTAGTATCACTGAATAGAGAATTTAATTTTGAGTCTAACGCAACAAGAATCCTCTAATGTTGACATGTAGATGAAAAGATATAGATTTTCAAAATTGAGTCATGCATAACAAGCTAGCTGACTAGTGCAGCAGCGATCGGAATATTTTTTTTAGCTGTGCCCGGTGTGACTCTCATATGACGTGCAAGCTGAACAGGAGAGAGAAAAAAAATAAAACTCCACGTGCCAGGATCCAGCTACCGATTCAGTTTTGAGATCAAAACTGATCTAATCTAAATCGTATAAACTGGTGTACGAACGTGGGTAACGGCGACTAACCAGCGCTGATGGAGGTCGGCAACCAAGAAGACGACGGCGCTTGCATACGAAGTCGCTCCAGTGGTCGGTGTGCTTCGGGGTGACGGCTGTCTCGATACAGTGAACCCGGTAGCACGGTCGACGACTCGTGCAGTATCTCCTTCAAACTCCGCTGAACCGTGTGATCCGTGCCGTGAAGCTCGCTCATTGTTCCTAGCACGAGTAGAAACGTCAGGATGGGTAACCAGAGTAGGATATAAACTAAAATAGAGGAGAAGGGGGTCCGAGCGCTACTCCACGTGAAGAAATCATCGGCTATGAGCGGCGGTAGCTTACCAGCGGTGGTGCTGACGTCTACGACGAGGAGGATGGCGATGGCGGCGCGGTCGTGGTCGACGGCCACGTTCCGGCAGTCTCCGCGGCCCAGGGAAGGGTGGATGATGTCCATGATCAAGAGGCAGACTCTTTTGTGTGGTTGCTAGTCTTCTTCCTCTCCTATCCTGCATGCTACAGCCGGCCGGCTGGAACTTATGTGACAACGACGAACTCCGGCGTCTGTATACGTAAGGAGATAGCGGTGAAGTAGTGAATTAATAACATGTGGGGAAGAGATCGAAAGCTACTGCAGACTATGGAAACCATGTCTTCAAAGCTTCAGAAAAGAAGAACTCCGGCAAGATCTGTTTTGTGGTTTAGGATTTCGGAATCTTAGCAATTTGCAGAAAAATCGAAAGAGAGAGAGAGTAGGTGGTATTTATCGGAAGGTTTGGCATGGGCGAGGGATAAGAAATCGGACGGAATCGAGAGATTTGTCCGAGACTGGTTTGTTACAGGGGTTTCTGATAGGGATGAACTCGTGTCCGCGTCGATTTCCTGATGAGGAGGTAGATGACCGGTGGGTCCATTAGCAGAGAAAAAAAAAGAGAGAGAGGACGAGTTTGGCTCAACATGCCTATACGTGCGGCCGGATATGTGCACGTGGTAAAAAAAGGCTGGCAATCGTGCACTTGAGGGTACAAGTACGTTCCATCAATTTTTTTAATAGAAGTTATATTGGCTATAAAATTTGTCGTAAATAAAAAATCCAAGTAAAAACTTGCAAAATCGAAGTGCTTTTGTAGAGCCTAGAAAAATATGCTTCCAAATGAAATACATGTTTAATAAATCATTTATTATTTTTGTAGACCATATCGTAACTTTGTTTAATTCACTAATATAGATTTAGGGTTTTTAAATATTACCAAAAATATTTATAATTTCAAAAAAGCAACGAATATTTTATATAATTTTTTTTACATCGTATGAAGAAGTCATTTAATCTTCTCTCGGTTGGTTTTCTTTGAACTGTAAATTTGTTTATAAAATTCACAGAAAGTAAAAAGAATAGTCAGACAACACCAATTAGAATACCTCCCAATCGGGTTTCTTATATTCGGAAATATCACATTATTTCCTCTCGTATGAAAATGAAACAAGTGTTTGGAAAAATATCAAATATTTGAAAAATCAAAATAAATGCAAATAAAATGCAAGACACTTTCTAGGATTTGTATAATATTTTCCAACCATTAATATATGTTTTGGATAGTCATGTTAATCCGCTCCTTTTAATGTGGTTTGAGGGATATTTTAAGCAAATCTTCAAGTTTTGTTTTTATTCAAAAATTTCAACAAGGTCAAAAAAATTAATCAATTTATTTTATTTTTTAACATTTCAGAATGGGATTTTTTTTGGGGATGTTACATGCATATCCTCAATAACCCCGATGCCGCGGGACGAGTCGCGCTTTGGGGAATAGAATTGTCTCCACGAGACATCACATACGAAAAGCGTGACGCAATTAAGTCGCAAGTTCTCCCTGACTTCCTCGTGCACTGGATGGAGAACCAGCTTCCGGACAAACCAGATATGTCGTACCTCTAGACAATGCACTTCGACGGGTCCAAGCGGAAGGACGGAGCAGGCGCAGGTGTGATACTGACATCACCTTAAGGGGACAAGTTGAAGTATATCCTGCGAATGCAGTTCACAGCCTCCAAAAACGAAGCTGAATACGAGCCCCTGTTGCATAGGATGAGGATGGCAAAAGCCTGCGGCACCAAGATGCTCATCATATACGACGACTTCAAGTTGGTCGTCAATAGAACAATGCATGAGTGCGACGCACTGAATGACAACATGATCGCGTACCGCGACCTCTACGACACACTCGAAGGAGACTTCGACGGTTGCGAGTTGCGGCACGTAGGTCGCGGAAGCAACGAAGAGGCGGACGCACTTGTCAACATAGGCTCTACCTGTGCCCCCCATACCACCCGGGGTATTTCTCGAGCGCATCTGCGAACGCTCCATCAAGCCAAAGGCCGCAAGGAAGAAAACTAGCGCAGCAACGGACTCGGGGGCTACGCCGCTCAATGAGTCAATGGCACTCAATGACTTGGAGCTGGACACATGACTCGAGAAACTAATGAGCGTCATGATGATTGAGCAATCCTGGACGTAACCGTCCATCACGTACCTCCTCAGCAAAAGGCTATCGGACGATCCGGCTAATGCACGACACATCACGCGGCGATCCAAGGCATTCGCTGTTATTAACGGCGAACTATATAAACGCAACATCACAGGAGTACTCCAACGATGCGTCTCCACGGCCGATGGAAGAGCTGTTCTCCTCGACATCCATGAGGGGACCTGTGGGCACCACGCCGGCAGTCGCGCCCTTGTCGCCAAAGCTCTACGAGCTGGATTCTATTGGCCTACAGCCATGCGCGATGCCAAGGACATCGTCTAGAAATGCAACACTTGCCAACGATTCGCGGACAAGCCGCACGCACCGGGGCGCAGAGCTCCGGCCAATTCAATTAGCCTGGCCCTTCGTGCCATGGGGACTCGACATGGTTGACAAACTCCCAAGGTCCTCACGAGGAGGCTACGTCTACCTCTTGGTCGCAGTCGACAAATTCACCAAGTGGATTGAGGCCATGCCAATGACCAACCAATCAGAACACAACGCAGTTAAGTTCTTCGAATCCATCGTCTACCGCTTCGGAGTACCGCATAACATCATCACAGACAATGGGACAAGCTTCACATGCAAGGAGTTCCAAGAATTCTGCGAGAATCTGGGGATCAATATTAGCTACGCCTCTGTAGCACATCCATAGACCAACGGTTAGGTGGAAAAAGCAAGCGGGCTCGTCTGCGGTGGCATCAAGAAGCGACTCCTCCGGCCACTCGAACAAGCCGCGGGTTGCTGGCCAGATGAACTGCAATCCGTACTCTGGAGCCTACGCACAACTCCAAACAGTACCACGGGTTACACGCCATTCTTTATGGTGCACGGAGCCGAGGCAGTGCTACCCGCCGAGGTACGGTACAAGGCGCCGCGCGTGGTCGCTTACAGCGAACAGGAGTCATCCCTCGCACTCGAAGACTCCGTCGACCTCCTTGACGAGGCAAGAGAAATCGCCGCGGAAAGATCAACGATCTACCAGCAGAACCTGCGTAACTACCACGGTAGGAGGCTACGACCCAGATCCTTCGTCGAAGGCGACCTGGTCCTGCGACTGAAGCAGCAGGGACACCTCAAGCTCGAGTCCCCCTGGCAAGGACAATACGTGATTACAGAAGTAATCCTAGGTAGCGTCTATCGCCTTCAAGATTTAGAGACAGGAGTCGCATACTCCAACCCTTGGAACGTCGCACAACTGCGACGCTTCTACCCTTAGTTGCTTTTACTTTTAGATCACAAATAAGGCACTCAACCAAGGCTACTTAGCCACACATTGTACTTTGTACTGTCCTTCGAATAAATAAAGCTAAGTGCCCCAAAACTCCGTGTTTTCCTTTATTTTTTCCAATTTATCTACTCGGGGGCTGCCACACCCTATATACATCTGTTCTATGAACCAAAACGCGATATCCTGAGTAGCTGGCACATCAATCGAAACCCTTGACACAACATCAATCCAGCTGCAACGCACCTGACAGGTTGACAAGGGACTGAGATAAGAGCATGCCAGGCTAACGAAAATGACTTGCATAGTGCAATGCACTTCATGCTCACAAAGCTCTTTATACATATTCGACAATAAATTATATATAATATTTATACGAACTTTACAACACGGGTACACTTATGTGCAAGATACAAACTAAGCTACTACTGCAGCAAGAGAACGTTGGTTTGTTCCTCAAAGAAGTCGACGATCTCTTCTGCTGGGCGATCCACAGTCTGGTAGTGCGGCACCATATTCCAGGCGGAACCTTCTGGTGGCGCAGGCAGCCCAGCCGCAATTGCCGCAACATCTACGTGAGGCCTATGTAGTCGCACCAGCGATAGAGCGGCCTTGGCACCAGCCACCAACTGTTGCCTCACGCACTCGTGAACCGCGGTCAGGTCTTGAAACTTGGCAAGGAGGGCCAGCAAGCTCGATGGAGTAACATCTAGCGGAAACATCGTCCGATAAATGTTCTTCAAGCATGACTGCGACTTCTTCAGGAAGTGCAGCACTTGCGACGCACGATCCTGCAGGGTCGCCAGCGCAATCGCACAATCATGATCTACCCAGAAGTATCCACTCTCTTGAAGGTGCTCTTGGGTGAGATCATGCATACGAATGGCAATTCTATCCTTCTCATCCTGCGGATGACGCATGCTGACAACTACACGAAGCAGCATAAGTACAGCGCACCATCGCGAGTGACTACAAGGAAAATATAAGAGCAAACAAACTAACACTTGAATTGGTCGCCTAGCTATGTCACCTTGATACGTCCATTTTGCATCACTATTCTATGTCTTAATTCACTATTATTCATTGATATATTTCGTATTGAGAGGTGATACTTATGTTATTTCATCTATTTTTGCATGGTTGATGACTTTTGGAGCATGGACCGCTGCAGTCAGGGTTTTGATGGAAAAGGTGCTGTTTGGAGGCAAAATTCACAAAGATCAGAAAATCCGGGAAAATATATGGAAAATCCTATTTTTCCAGAACACTAAGGATGCCAGAAGATGGAGTGGAGGTGGGCCACAGGGAGCCCACACCACCCCATGGTGCGGGCAGGCCTAGGCCGCGCCTAGAGGTGGTGTGGCCGCCCTGGCCCACTCCAGCCTCTCCCCTCTAGCTTATATCATCCCCACAAAACCCTAAGACTCGGGGAGCAACCACAGAAAGATTCCGCCGCCTCTGCGGGGTGGAAAACACCGAGAGAGAAAGATCTCTCCGGCAGATAGATTTCTGTCGGGGGAATTCCTTCCTGGAGAGGGGAGATTGTCGCCATCAACACCACCATCAATCTGGACTTCATCGGGATCATCATCATCATCACCACCATCATCACCATTAGCACCCTCATCACCATCTCCATATGCTGAAACAATTGAGTTGAATCTTGCATTAGTTCATAGGGGAAACTTTCCCGGTGTTGATTACTCTTTGTAGTTGATGCTATTGAGTGAATCATTGAATTAATGTTTATGTTCAGATTGTTATACATCATTATTCCATCTCTTATCATGATCCATATGATGTCTTGTGAGTAGTTCGTTTTGTTCTTGAGGACATGGGAGAAGTCTTGTTGTTAGTAGTGGAGTTGTGTTGAGAAAGATTCAATAGATTGTTATTTAAGTTGTGGTGTACTTCTTCTAGTGGTGTCATGTTAACGTCGACTAAATGACACTTCACCTATATGGGCCTAGGGGAATGCATTGTGTATTTGGATACTAATCGTAGGGGTTGCCGGAGTGACAGAAACCTGAACCCCCGTTAGGGAACCATTGCACAAGGGACGTAAGGGTCTTAGAGTTTAAAGCTGTGGTTAGGTTTCTACCTTAATTACTTTCTTGTACTTACGGATGTTTGCAAGGGGTATAATCACAAGTATGTATTAGTCTTGGATGGGGTGGTACATTAGCACAGGCTCACCCACACAACACTTAGCAAGCTAAAGATGATTAATCAACTATATGAAGCGAAAGCACTTGACAGTCTTCCCATGTGTCCTCGAGAACGTTTGGTCATCCTAAGAAATACAACCGGCTTGTCCTTTGCTGCATAAAGGATTGGGCCACTCGATGCATTTATTCCTACTGTCTTTTGTTTACTCGTACTTTGTTTACTTGCTTTATCAAAACCCCCTAAAAATCTGTTTGCTAAGTATTTGCAGAGAATTCCTGATCCATACAACTAGCCAGCAACTTCTGCTCCTCGTTGGGTTCGACACTCTTACTTATCGAAAATACTGCGATACACCCCCTATACTTGTGGGTCATCAAGACTATTTTCTGGCGCCGTTGGCGGGGAGTGAAGCGCTATTGGAGAGTGGAACTGGTAAAGGAAACTTCTACTGTGAGTATTGTTTACTTCTGCTAGTTGCTTTATTTTCGTTATGGATAATTCGCTGAGTTTCTTATTTGGTAATGCTACTACCACTGCTAAGGTAGTAGATAAGCCACCACCTTCTGAGAAAGATGTTTTCAAAATACCTACAAGAATTATTGATCGTGTTATGGATAACTACTATGTTGGGGATGGAACTGTCCATCCCGGTGATCATTTACTCTTTATACACGAATTATGCGGGTTGTTCAAGTTTGCAGGTATTACTACAGATCAAGTTAAGAAGAAGTTATTCTCATTATCACTGAAAGGAAGAGCTGAGGAATGGTATAAGCTGCTGAAGAATGGTCAAGCTCTGGAATGGGAGGAAATAGTGCCTCTCTTTTATTCAAAGTTTTATCCTCCTAGTGAGATTCATAAAGATCGGAATCAAATATACAACTTTTGGCCTCTTGATGGAGAGAGTACAACTCAAGCTTGGGGGAGATTGAAGTTACTAATGCTCAAATGTCCCATTCATGAGCTCCCCAACAATATTATTATCAATAACTTTTATGGAAGACTCCCTCTACATGACAAGGATTTATTGGATTCTTCTTGCGCTGGATCATTCACTCGCATGGAAGAAGAAGCTAAATGGGATCTTCTAGACCGTATTCAAGACAATGCTGAAGCTTGGGAGAATGACAAAGGTAGAAAGTCAGGTATAAATTATGATTATGAATGCATTGGATCTTTTATGGGAACTGATGACTTTAAAAATATTAAAAATGCTTATGGTCTAGACTCTCAAGCTATTGCTTCTTATTTTAAGGCTTTTGCTTCCTATATTGAAGTGCCTAAAAAGAAGTGGAATAAGTATCATGAACCTTATAAAGATGTTGCTAAGAGTGTTCCTGCAAGAAATAGTGAAGTTTATACTGCTAATCATGTTTTACCTGAACCTTATATTGAGAAAATGCCTTTTCCAGTTAAGGTAAAGGAACATTCTATGATAGCTAGTATGGTTAATGAAAGTATGAATAAGGCTGTGGAACCTGATAAACAAATAGTTGATGAACCTATAGTAGCAAATGTGAAAGACTTTGTTGCTAAATATGAAAAAGAGGACATTGTCCTTTGTAAGGATACCTCTAATATTGTTTCACATAGTAGTGTTATGAGAGCTAGTATTCCCGTGTTTTCTGTCAGAATAAGTGATCATTGCTATGATGGTCCTTGTGATAGCTATATTGTTAAGTTTATGCATGATACTGAAATCTACTATGAGAGAGGGAAAAGTGTTCTTATGTATCTCAATAATATTAAGTTTCCTGGCTTTATGCTAAAAGTTTTTATGTTGCACTTCTTTTGCCTTCTTATGCAAGTTGCCTTTGGTTTCAATAACTTGTTTGTTTACAAAATTCCCTTGCATAGGAAGTGGGTTAGACTTAAATGTGTGTGTTTTTGCTTCTTAATGCTCTCTCTCACTTCAATTCATATCCCTATGAGAGCTTCTTCAAAATTATCATGCCCATCTTAAAGGCTATAAAGAAAGAGCTTTATGGGAGACAACCCAATTTGTTTTTGCTTCTAGCTTGGTTTTGTTTGTTTGAGTCTTGGAAGTTATTACTTCGGTAATAACTGCTCCTTATCCGTTTTGTTTGGTTTTTGTGTCAAGATCAACCTCTAATGAGAGAGAAGTAATATTTGGGGAAGTTGTTGTCCCGAAACAGATGTTTTGTGCTTCACCGTAAAAATTGGTGAGGGATCTCTGTATGTCGGATTGAGCTATAATTGTTTGTGATTCTGCCCAAGTTGTTATTTAACTTTTGTTACTTTTGCACTTTTAGATTTGAGCAATAGAAGATTTTCGAAAAAATTGATCTTTACCTGCTAGTCTGTTTTGATAGATTTAGCCACTCTTGCATCTGCTTCTTTATTCGATTTTATTTTTGAATTCTTTTTGGGTTTTTAGAAGGAGTTGTTTCAGTAGCTTTTGTTTTGATGGTTTTCAGTTGAAGTTGGACTCAAAAGGTTTTATCACTTCATATATACTAATGTTGCTAATGAGAATTGTATGGAGTTTTGTGTGAAAGAAATTTCCAGGAAGTGGAGATAATGGTGTAATAAGGAAGAGAAGGGTTTTATGACTCAAGTAATAAGTTTATGAAGATGAAGATATCAATGATATTCAAGAGATGACTCCAGAAGAATCTACTAGATACCAAATTCAGAGACCTTTAGAGTCTGTTTTCAGATAGGTAACAGTTCTGGTAAGAAAAGTTCCGCGAAAATACAATCCAACTATAACTTTGCAGTTTTCAGTCAATAAGGAAAGTTACGAAGCGAAAAAGGGACGGAAACAGAGCCGGGGTGGCCCACACCACCCCATGGCGCGGGCCCACCCCTGGCCGCGCCACCAGGTGGTGAGGCCACCCAGGACTCCGCCTCCGACTCGTTTTCTCCCAGTACCTTGCTTTTGATGTGAAACTTCATAATATATAAGCCCCCACTGGATCTTCCGAGGTTCGTATATCGTGTTTTTGTCGTGTTTTCGTTTCGATCTGTTTCTGCCAGGACATACTCTTTGAAAGTTTAGAAGCACAATGGTGTCTGCCAAGGATAAAGGGAAGGAGCCCATGGAGGAGGATCTTCAAGACCCCAAGTAGGGGCTGGTACCTTTAGTATCTTGCCCTGCATCAGCGGAAGCCCTACGAGTCACTAAGGAGTTCTGCGATAAGTATCGAGACCTGTAGAGGAAGGTTGACATACTTCAATGGGAGAATAATAGGCTTCGCAAGATGCTGGAAGATTTCCTCACGACAACTAAGAAAATATTACCACCACCTCCGAAGGAGTAATTCGTCATCAGGTTTGGCATCCCCTTGGGTTGTTCCAAGCTTGGGGGAGTGCCGCGGTATCATATCACTATCTTCTATCTTTTTACCTTTTTAGTAGAGTCATATCATGAATAGAGGAGTTATTATGTAGTATGGTTTGCATTATGGAAGTGTCCCCTCTCTCGTTAGATATGTATCCCTTGGTGTGAGTTTTCGTTATGGAATATTAATGAGAAGTTCTATCATTCACTCTTTTGCATAGCTTATATTAGTTTTCAATTCGTGGTTATATGATTGATCTTGTTGTTAGTATTGGTATCACTTTGGGATCATTGAGTTAATTTAGTTGGTTTTGGCAAACCTGGCTCCGTCAGTAGCAACACCTTTTTGAGAGTTGAAAAGAAAAATATAGAAGTACTCTAAAGAAAAATAATTTCATCATCTTTCTTTCTTGATTTGCTCATAAGTCTAGTATTCTCTAGTTAAGATCTTTTGTGCTTCCAAGGAAGATTGCATGTTTGTCTTTATCACTTGTATGTTTGTTTGTTTCCCTCAACTCTTATACTTGCTACCCAGCCTTGCTAGCCAAAAACCTGTACTAAGAGGGTATTCTTTTCGTGCATCCACCTCCTTTAAACCAAAACCTTTGCCATTTGTGTCCACCATACCTACCTAGTAGCATTATTGGTATTCCAAGTAAATTCTTGTTTTATCTACCTCCCAAATTAAACTTGTTATGCGAAAATTAGTGATTAAAGATCTCACAAACTTTATGGCGCACTTTACTTTCTTGCACTTAATAAACTTGAACCACTGTGCTCACCTATGTTGCGTATATGCTTGCGCTTTGTAAGTTGTGAATTAGCAGAACCATGCTGTCATGGGGAACGCTTTCAACATTGCACTGGTACTTTGTACCAAGTTGATATCATGTTCTTTTGTCTATGGATGTCGTCGGTGTGAAATGAAAGGGGAGCTTGTAAGTCCATAGAGTTATGCATCTGTGTTAGAGAAATGCCTGGGCCGCTGGTCTAATCCATGCTGACATGGTGGAAACCTGCAGCGTAACCATAACGAGTATCTATGAAGCATTTTTCTTATAAAAAAAGAGATAGAGATTTAGAAAAAGAGAAAAGAAAAAAAAAGAGGTTATGAAAGGAGGAAAGAGAGAAAAAAGCACCATATTCCCATGGTAAATAAGAAGATTGCTGAGATACTTGTTGTCTGCTTGCCTTGTCATTTTGATATGGGGATTCTTCCGTATCATCGGGCAAGGGGTACCCCGTTGGCGGTTCTCAATGATACACATATGCTTACAATGACAAGAACTTACCGGTGACTAAACTTGAGTAGCATGAGGAGCGGCCCTCGTATTCAAGGGACATGAGATTCTCAACTTACAACTTGTCAATGCATATCCTCATATTTGATCACTTTAACCTTAATCACCTAAAGATGCCTATGATAGGGGCAATGAGAGCTGAAAGCTAGTAAGTATCATAATTTTTGGGAGCTCTTTATGAGACTTGCAATCCCTGCTTCCCTCTTTGCAGGGCCTTTCTTTTACTTTGTAGTTGAGTCAGTAAACCTACTCCCTTCTATCTCAGCAAGTATGAGTTGTTGTGTTTTATTCATTCATATGATGATTTATGCAATCATGTCTTATGTTCCTTGTTTTGCACATTGCTCTTATCTTGAAGTTTACTACTTTGAAAGCTATCATTGAAAAGCCAGCTATTTGTGAACTCCAGCAAATTATCAACTATTCTTCGACCAAGAGCTAAGTTTCCCATTACCAATTACGATTCACTTTATGTATCTTTATTGTGTTTCCTTTACTCACTGCAAGTTGAGTTATATAATAGTGAGTTGTCTTTTATTATGATCTATGTATTTGATGAATGTGATGCTTCTTGTCCGTATTCTTTTATCGACTCTTCACTCCATAAACTTGAGGTCATGTTTATTGAGCTCAGTTTCGCTTGGGGACAAGCCAAGTCTAAGCTTAGGGGGAGTTGATACGTCCATTTTGCATCACTATTCTATGTCTTAATTCACTATTATTCATTGATATATTTCGTATTGAGAGGTGATACTTATGTTATTTCATCTATTTTTGCATGGTTGATGACTTTTGGAGCATGGACCGCTGCAGTCAGGATTCTGATGGAAAAGGTGTTGTTTGGAGGCAAAATTCGCGAAGATCAGAAAATCCGGGAAAATATATGGAAAATCCTATTTTTCTAGAAGACTAAGGATGCCAGAAGATGGAGTGGAGGTGGGCCACAGGGGGCCCACACCACCCCATGGCGCGGGCAGGCCTAGGCCACGCCTAAAGGTGGTGTGGCCGCCCTGGCCCACTCCAGCCTCTCCCCTCTAGATTATATCATCCCCACAAAACCCTAAGACTCGGGGAGCGACCACAGAAAGATTCCGCCGCCTCTGCGGGGTGGAAAACACCGAGAGAGAAAGATCTCTCCGGCAGACAGATTTCTGTCGGGGGAATTCCTTCCTGGAGAGGGGAGATCATCTCCATCAACACCACCATCAATCTGGACTTCATCGGGATCATCATCATCATCATCATCACCACCATCATCACCATTAGCACCCTCATCACCATCTCCATATGCTGTAACAATTGAGTTGAATCTTGCATTAGTTCATAGGGGAAACTTTTCCGGTGTTGATTACTCTTTGTAGTTGATGCTATTGAGTGAACCATTGAATTATTGTTTATGTTCAGATTGTTATACATCATTATTCCATCTCTTATCATGATCCATATGATGTCTTGTGAGTAGTTCGTTTTGTTCTTGAGGACATGGGAGAAGTCTTGTTGTTAGTAGTTGAGTTGTGTTGAGAAAGATTCAATAGATTGTTATTTAAGTTGTGGTGTACTTCTTCTAGTGGTGTCACGTGAACATCGACTACATGACACTTCACCTATATGGGCCTAGGGGAATGCATTGTGTATTTGGCTACTAATCGTAGGGGTTGCCGGAGTGATAGAAACCTGAACCCCCGTTAGGAAACCATTGCACAAGGGACGTAAGGGTCTTAGAGTTTAAAGTTGTGGTTAGGTTTCTACCTTAATTACTTTCTTGTACTTACGGATGTTTGCAAGGGGTATAATCACAAGTATGTATTAGTCTTGGATGGGGCGGTACATTAGCACAGGTTCACCCACACAACACTTAGCAAGCTAAAGAAGATTAATCAACTATATGAAGCGAAAGCACTTGACAGTCTTCCCATGTGTCCTCGAGAACGTTTGGTCATCTTAAGAAATACAACTGGCTTGTCCTTTGCTGCATAAAGGATTGGGCCGCTCGCTGCATTTATTCCTACTGTCTTTTGTTTACTCGTACTTTGTTTACTTGCTTTATCAAAAACCCCTAAAAATCCGTTTGCTAAGTATTTGTAGAGAATTCCTGATCCATACCACTAGCCAGCACCTTCTGCTCCCTGTTGGGTTGGACACTCTTACTTATCAAAAATACTGCGATACACCCCCTATACTTGTGGGTCATCACACCTCGCCAAGCAGACACTGCTCTAGGGTGGCGGCTTTCTCTTCCTTCAACTTCCATACATCCGCGTTACCGCGGAGCACGGGCAACTCACGCTCCAGTTGCTTCACGCGGTCACGCAGTCGCGAAAGCAGCGACAGCTCATCTACCCTGGAGCGCGGCGGAGCCAAAGTATCATCAAGAGGTGGCGAGTCCTGAGTTTCCCTCAAAGGATCACTTGATGTACCCTACCACAAGCCAAGATATAAACAAATAAGACGACCAAATCAACACAAAGACAAAAGATTCAAGTGCATTCAAGACCAGCAAAAAGTATCAGCAGATACACTCGCCAGCAGGCATGTTCTTAACAGAGGACATAAACTAGTTAACTATTACAAAGTAACTAAGGAGCGATTGGCTTCTTCGACTTCGACGGCTTCGGGGCTTCATCGAGTCTGTGGCAGTGTCAGATGCCACTGACTTTCCACCAGCCCCTGATACCACAGCCTTTGCCGCCTTCTTGGCGCGTTGTAGCTCCTCAGAATACTTCACAACCGTGTTTATTAGCCGCGGCCCATATTTACCACAGGTAGTCGCGAAAGGAGCAAAGACTACCTGCTGGCCATCCGCGCTAATAGGCATCGCCTTCGACACCGCGGCAGGATCAATCTCGACTCCGTGGGATTGCACCATGGCAAGTCACATGGATGCGCCAGCCGCGCGGAGTGAGTTCTTGAAGCTGGAAGGAACACCCCCGGCGAGTGACTCCACCAGCTCGCCAACGTTCTCGATTAGCTTAGCCTTGGGCATCAGCTCCTCCCGGAGATGACTGAGGACGCCCTTGGCCTTGGAGAGCGTATCCTCAATAGCGGTGCTACGGTCTTCGACTGCCGACAGTGCACCCGCCAGAGCATCATCGCGATGAAGGGCCTGTGGGTCGAAGCTCAAATCGCCAGCATCTGTACATAAATCCACACATGGACAAAGCATCAGCGTCAACGGCAAAAAGTCAAGCAGAGAAGGATAACGATATCCAAAGCAAAGTACCTAAGAGGGCCTTGGCAATAGAGAAAAGCTGTTCTTCGAACAACTTCTCCCTGGCTGCGAAGGAGGCATGCAGATCCACTTTGCGCATTTGCGCCTTGTCACGCGCCACGATTGCCTCATCGCGACCCTTCACAGCCGCGGCGAGGGTTTTCTCCATGGTGGCAGCGTTGCATAGGAGGGCGTTATGTTCAGCTACAAAACAAAAGGGATTGACTATCAGTCGACCATATAAAAAGGAGAATAAGAGGAAGTGAAAAACACTTACTTTCGACCATGCGATGACGCGTCTCCAGCATTGCATGCTGGCGGCCCATCGCCACTTGCTCCGCCAAGTGAGCGGCTTCCTTTGTAAGTCAACCATGGAATATTAGCAAGGAAATCTTCAGTCAAATAACATAGCCTCAAGGCACCCGCAGAGGGCATATCTCCCTTACCTCTACCCTAGGAAAACTTGAAGAAGGGCTTTTTTGGAGCTGAGCCAACAACAGCTTTTTAGCGAGCTATCGCACAACGAGGGATCAGTAGAAGCAATAGATAACATAGACTGTGACATTAAAAGAAGAAAATCTACACTTACATGATCCTCCAATGACTCCGAAGTTGTCTGCTGTACCGTCATCCGGCTAACCATTCGATGCTCCCCTTCGTGCGGAGAACTGGAAGAGTTGTGCCCGGAGTGGGCCGCCAGTGGAGGGGAAGGACCTCTTTCTTAGCCCTTGAGGTCGCGACTCCTGATTCTTTCAAAAATTGGACGTCGCCAGAAGATGACGACGCCTCTTGACTGCAAAGACAAAATCAACATCAAGAACAAGACAAAATCCAGAGACAAACCAAAAAGGGCAAATCCAGAGAAGAGCAAACAAACTAGAAAACTTACCAATCAAACTTGTCAAAGTCAAAAGTGGGCTCCCCTGACTCTGACGAGGACTCCTTGGGCAGTCGCATCTTCTTGCACGAGGATGGTGCCATGGTGCTCCCAGGAATAGCAGGCATCGGCGACTTCGCACCAACACCTGCACCTTCCGGAGTCGAAGGAGACGACGCATCGGAATCCTTGCTGCACGAACGCTCACGAGTATCCGAACTACCGGACCCGAGGGCTTCCTCCTCCACATCAGAGGGGACAGTCGACTCCGACTCGTCCTCTTCCAAGGCTTCGTGAGGGATAATCCCCTCCGGTAGAGGGGGCACACAAGGTGACACCACCCAATCCTGCGTACAGACAAACAAAATTAGCACAAAGATAAGAAACAACAGAGAAGCAATCGACAAACTAAGCTACTGCGTAGCACAACTATACCTCAGGAGGAGGGTTAGCAGCATCAAACGGAGGAACAACTGGCTCACTGGGGAGCACATCTTTGATGGTGTACTTGGTGACCAGTCAAACCCTTTTGTCCACCTCACTCGCGGACATGCCATCGACAGACACGCGAGTGGGATCGTCAGCGCCAGTCCATTGAAGCATGGGGTGGACTCTGGCCTGCAGGGGCTGGACGCGACGGCGCAACCACGTGCGAATGAGGGCACAGCCTCCCTCCTCTTTGCCGAGGCGACTCTCGAGGTCGCAGATGCGCTCGTACAGCACATCCATCCCGCGGATTTGCCAGGCATGACTACATTTTTCTAGGAGCGCCTCCTCTTGCACGGCGTCGTAGGATCGAATGGTGCGAGTCCAAAGTGCTCCTCGCTAACCTTCTCATCACGGACGTAGAACCACTTGTCCCTCCACCCTTGGACGGATGCTGTGAGCTTGATGTCAAAATAGGTGGTGGATGGGTCGACGTGAATTCTGCAACCACCTACATCATAGACTAAAGAGCCAGACGCAGATTGGCGCTTCAACTTGAAGAGGCGCTTGAAGAGGCCGAAGTGCGGCTCGATTCCGAGCCAGCACTCGTAGAGGGTGATGAAGCAAGAGATGTGGAGGATAGAGTTCGGGGTCAGCTGATGGAGCTGAAGCCCATAGAAACAAAGGAGGCCCCTAAAAAGGGGTGAAGGGGCAAGGAGAGACCGCGGATGATGAATGCCAAAAACATCACTCGAAAACCAGCGGGAGGAGAAGGAATTATCTCACCGCCAGGGACGCGCGCATCGGCGACTGCGTCGGACAGCACTCCATCTTGGCGGAGAAGATGAAGATCAGATGACTTGATGATGGAGGGACACCATGCGCCATTCGTGATGCGGGTGCTCGTGCCCTTCTTCTTCTTCCCGGCAGTGGCGGTGCTGGTGCCCGCAGCGACGGAGCCGCCTTTCTTCCTCGCCGCAGCAGCGGTAGCCACGGAATCGGCCGCAACACCTCCCTTCTTCTTCCCCATTGCACGGTGGCGATGCGACCGAAGGAAAGTAGCTAAGAAACGAGCGGAGCTGGTCCAGCGTCATGGAAGAAACGAGTGCAGAGAAAGCAGAGGAGTAGCGGCAATGGCAATGGAAGCAAAGGATGAATGAGAGCATATGAGAAATTACAGTCGCAGCACCACTACTTAACCCCTGGAAGATGCAATCTAACGGCTCAGAAAAACCCTACTGGACGTGTGGCAAACATCGTGCTAGACACGTGGAGGAGTGGAAACGCGAACCGTACCTCCACTGCTCCCATTACGCGTGGAAATCGAGGAGGCGTAGTTAAAATAAAGATTACGCACGCCCAGTCAAATCAAAGTCAGAGAGTGGGACCCACTGCTCGTCACGTCCCGTCAAACTCGCTCACGCGGGCAACTGAGGTCATGAAATCATCAGCACTGACGTCATCAAAGCTACGCAGCAGAAGACTTCGACTACTTTAGTCCTTGCTCAAGTCTTCGACTCCACCAAGCACTCGGGGGCTACTCCCATAGGGAGCGCTGGTCGCGCACCCTATGATCTTTCTCTTCTTTTGACAGGAACATTGACAATCACAGGCAAACCCAACCACTCGAAATACGGTTCGACTATGGATATGGGTTACTCCCATAGGGAGCGTCGGAAACAAATTCAAATGAAACGAGCAAACAAAAGACGACAGCAGTCGCAAAAGTTCTTTAGTCCCTGCCTGAGTCTTCGACTCAACCAGGCACTCGGGGGCTACTCCCATAGGGAGCTCTGGTCGCGCACCCTATGATTATTTATACAAAAAATGTGTGTTGATAACATCCACACTCGAAGATCATGGCGACATCGCCTCATAATTTTTCCCTACAAAGAGACTACGTCTCCTGGGTCACCCGAATCGTCTCCGCGATGATAAAATTCGGATGTCGCGCTTACAGCGTGAAGGTAAGACCTGAATAAGGCCTGGCAACGCATTAGCTGCGCACTACCAGAAATGTATCCGTGCCTACAGGTACGATGAACATGCCTTGACAGACGCGTCGAGTGCTCACACCCATATAACTAGAATTCGACTCCTGTAAGACCTCCACGGCTTGAGTCGAATTACACCAGCACTTTTCAGGAGTCGAGTCCGGGGAGTCGAGTGCGAGTAGATTGCGTTGTTTCACCCTAAGGTGGTTAACTGATACCGATACATCGGATAAATCAGGCACGCACATCAACAATCCCTATGACACAAACAAAGCAGTCAAAAATATACTCATTCGTGCAATCGAAAGACTTCAAAAAGTCCCCAGTCGAATTTGCGATTCCACTGGACACTCGGGACCTACTGACATGGGTATACCCTAAAGGTACCTGATCTTGGTATATACGGCCTAAATACGTAAAGGCCCATGGTGTCGCCAAGGTGCAAATGAAGGACTCGAGTAACCTACGGACTCTCGATTGTTTGAAGAATAAGAAGAAGCTAAAGATAGAAAGTTTGAAGGGGAAAACCCTAACTTGTAACCGACTCGACCTGCTACCCGAGACCTAGCATATCTATATAAAGGCTAGGAGGGGGCGGCAAGGAGGACAGACACAACCCTAGTTTTCCACCACCCTCGCCAGATTGCATCTGCACACCATTGTAATCTTCGATTCCTTCGATAATTCCACGAGCAGACAAGCAGGAGTAGGGACCTCTACGAGGCCTGAACCTGAGTAAATCTTTAAGTCCCCTGTGTGCTTGTTTGCTAGTCGATAGATGTCTCTAGTGCTCCCTCCTTCTCCAAAACCCAAGTCCATAACAATGGGCATTGATGAGTTAAACCCTCGTCACCCGCATTGTATAAACTAGTAGTAAGTTCCACGTGCCTTGCATGTGAGACTCAGATAGTAGACGTATGACACTATATAAAATTATAATTGGTAAAGCACAAAAAATTATAAATTTGATCAACGTCTATAAAGTATGGGTGTATATTTGGTCCTTGTACTTTGTATCATCATGTAGAAGTCAAAGATTATTAGCTACCTAACACATGAAATTTTTGATAACATGGTCTAGAGAAACAAGGGAGACGATTTTAGTATGATGGAGAAGTGTGTTTTGAGGTTTGTGCATAACATTCATTATGCCTAAGACTATCAATAGAATCTTCTAGATGGTAGAATGGAAAACAAGATCCACCGGCTAGAAATGCTGGGATTCGTGAATCTTGATCTAACGGTCAACATTCAAAGTTATTCGTACACTATATAATGGTAAGATAAGATAAGATAAGATCATGTAAAAGTCAACATTTATTAGCTATGAGGGAGAAGATTCCAGTATGATGGAGAAGTGTGTTTTGAGGTTTGTGCATAGCATTCATTATGCTGAAGACTATCAATGGAATCTTCTAGATGCTAGAATGGAAAAGAAGATCCAACGACTGGAAATGTTGGGATTCACGAGTCTTGATCCAACGGTCAATATTCAAAGTTATTCGTACACTATATAGTGGTAAGATATATCTATCTCTACTACTATAGAGGAGCAGTTTTGAATTGGATCCATAGCACCAATCCTGACCGTTGGGCTGTTAGATCCAATGATTCAGAGACGCTGGATTCGTGTTGAATAGTACCTAGAGAAAACTCCACCATGCATGTTCTAGAACCATCATGTCACCACCCCCAAAATTTCATAGCATAGTAGGCTGTATTCTCTCTACTACTATAGTGGAGTAGTTTTGAATTAGATCGATAGCACCAATCATGACCGTTGGGCTGTTAGATCCAATGGTTCAGAGCAACTGGATTCATGTTGAATAGTACTCCCTCCGTCCCAAAATATAAGGCGCCTAAGGATTAGTCAAAAGTCAACATTTTTGAAGTTTGACCATGATTATACACAAAAATATAAAAATTTATAATACTAAATTAATATCAATAGATTCACCATAAAGTATATTTTCTTAATATGTCCATTCAATATTGTAGATGTAGATATTTTTTCTAAATATTTGGTCAAAGTTAGTAAGGTTTGACTTTTGACCAACCCTTAGGGGCCTTATATTCTCTAGGTACTATTCAACACGAATCCAGCTGCTCTGAACCATTGGATCTAATAGACCAACGATCAGGATTGGTGCTATGGATCCAATTCAAAACTGCTCCATTATGGTAGTAGAGAAAAAGCACACCTTAATAAGCCCTACTATGTGGCATCCGCTAAGTTTCACCTTATACATAGTGGAAACTATAAGTTTATCTTTAAGCCTAAGGTGCACCTCAAGCTTGTGTGTTGACCATAGAGAATAGAAAAATCATTTCCCCTCTGTCCTTATTTCATGTGATCATTTTCAAAAGGGGTCAAAATTTTCAAGATGCAAAATCTTAGTAGCTAGAAGTCAAACAGTCGTCAACTGATATATTAATTGATTGCTCGATGGGTACCCCTAAAAGATTTTTACATAAAACTTTCAAACCAATCTACAATTTATTGCTTATAGTTCAAATTTGACCTTTTATTTCGATACATTGACATAAAGTCATTCAACAAGTGGACAGGGTCAGCTAGGAACCTTGAAAACTCATAAAACATGGGAATCGTAAGTAAAACACATTGGTCCACCAAGCTAATATGTCTAGAAGCTTGGCTTATGGCATTGAGATCCATATTCTTTGGAATTTCTTTACAGAAAAGAATCATCTCGTCATCACTCAAAAAACTAAGAATTTTTGTTCCTGATAGTTGGAAACTCACACCGACAACATTGTTTACTACAAGAAGATGCACACATCTACCTTCGAAAAGACATTTAATTCAAGAGCAATCTATCACACTTACTTGTAGCTAAAGTTTTACTTAATTTTGTTAAATTGACAAGAAGTCACCAAAGTGCACAAAGTTAGCTAGGAATCCTAGTACTAAAAACTTGGGTATTGCGTATAAGAAACCGTGGTCTAGTGTGTGTGATAATTGGGGCAGTTGCATTTCTACTTTAACCCTGGTAGGTCTCGTAGGAGCGACATGCTTGAGAGTTAACACGGTGGGTGGAAGTACAACTTACATCAAGGACCTCATAAAGAATGAAAATTGCATCCAAGTCCATGCATTTAGCACAAGGACCC
This sequence comes from Avena sativa, assembly GCA_916181665.1. Lineage (NCBI taxonomy): Eukaryota > Viridiplantae > Streptophyta > Magnoliopsida > Poales > Poaceae > Avena > Avena sativa. Next base: position 353,138,999 of record OV702289.1, on the reverse strand, counting down.
TAAAACTGAGCAATGAAGTACTTTGTTTTGAGGTTTGTGCATATTAGTGTTCATCGTGCTAAAGACTATCAGTAGAATCTTTCTAGATACTAAGAATGGAAAAGAAGATCCAACAGTTAGCAATATTTGGATTTGCCAGTCTTGATCCAACGGTTAATGTTCAAAGTTAATCCCTACACTATATGTAGTGGTATGGTATTGTAAGAGATAAGAGACAAGGTAAAGATAAGATAAGAAGTACTGCGAACGGCTGATCTAATAGTAGGTCTCGTAAGAGCGAGGTTCTTGAGAGTTAACACGGTCGGTGGAAGTACAATTTACATTAAGGACCTCATAAAAAATGAAAATATCATCCAAGTATGTGGAATTAGCACAAGGACCCTGAAACCGAGTAATGAAGTACTATGTGTTTTGAGGTTTGCGCATACTAGTGTTCATCGTGCTAAAGACTATCATTAGAATCTTTCTAGATATGATGCTAAGAATGGAAAAGAAGATCCAACGGTTAGCAATGTTTGGATTTGCCAGTCTTGATCCAATGGTCAATGTTCAAATAAGTTAATCCCTACCCTATGTAGTGGTGGTATGCATGGTATTGTAAGAGATAAGAGACAAGATAAAGGTAAGATAAGAAGTACTGCGAATGATAGGGCTAATGGTAGGTCTCATAGGATCGAGATGACCGAGAGTTAACACGGTCAATGGAAGTACAAGTTACATCAAGAACCTTGTAAAAAATAAAAATTCATCCAATTCCATGATGCATTTTAGCACAAGGACCCTGACACTGAGCAATGAAGACTATGTGTTTTTATGTTTGTGCATACTAGCGTTCATAGTGCTAAAGACTATCAATAGAATCTTTCTAGATGCTAAGAATGGAAAAAAGATCCAATGGTTAGCAATGTTTGGACTTGCCAGTCTTGATCCAACGGTTAATATGTTCAGAGTTAATCCCTACACTATGTAGTGGTATGGTATATTGCAAGAGATAAGAGACAAGATAAAAGATAAGAAGTACTGTGAATGGCCGATCTAATGGTAGGTCTCGTAAGAGCGAGGTGCTTGAGAGTTAATACAGTGGGTAGAATTACAATTTACATTAAGGACCTCATAAAAATGAAAATTGCATCCAAGTCCATGCATTTATCACAAGGACCCTGAAACCGAGTAATGAAGTATTGTCTATTTTGATGTTTGCGCATACTAGTGTTCATCATGCTAAAGACTATCAATAGAATTATTATAGATGCTAAGAATGGAAAAGAAGATCCAACGGTCAATGTTCAAAGTAAGTTAATCCCTACACTATGTAGTGGTGGTATATATGGTATTATAAGAGATAAGCGACAAGATAAAGATAAGATAAGAAGTACTTCAAATGGCTGATCTAATGGTAGGTATCATAAGAGAGAGGTGCTCTAGCGGTCGGTGGAAGTACAAGTTACATCAAGGACCTCATAAAAAATTGAAAATTGCATCCAATTCCGTGCATTTAGCACAAGGACCCTAAAACCGAGTAATGAAGTACTGTGTGTTTTTAGGTTTGCGCATGCTAGTGTTCATCATGCTCAAGACTATCAGTAGAGTATTTCTAGATGCTAAGAATGGAAAAGAAGATCCAACGGTTAGCAATGTTTGGATTTGACAGTCTTGATCCAATGGTCAATGTTTCAAAGTTCAATCGTACACTATATGAAGTGGTATGGTATTATACGCAAGAGATAAGACAAGGTAAAGATAATATAAGAAGTACTATGAATAATGGCCGATCTAATTGTAGGTCTCGTAGGAGCGAGGTGTTTGAGAGTTAACACGGTGGGTAAAATTACAATTTACATCAAAGACCTCATAAAAAAATGAAAATTGCATCCAAGTCCATGCATTTAGCACAAGGATGACCCTGAAACTGAGCAATGGAGTGTTTGTTTTGAGCTAGAGGTTTACACATACTAGCGGTCATCGTGCTAAAGACTATTAGTAGATTCTTTATAGGTGCTAAGAATGGAAAAGAAGATCCAACAATTAGCAATGTTTGGATTTTCTAGTCTTGATCCAACGGTCAATGTTCAAAGTTAATTTGTACACTATATGTAGTGCGTGGGATGGTATTGTAAGAGATAAGACAAGATAAATATAAGATAAGAAGTACTATGAATGCCGATCTAATGGTTGGTATCGTAGGAGCGAGGTGCTTGAGAGTGAACATGGCCAGTGGAAGTATAAGTTACATATCAAGGACCTCATAAAAAATGAAAATTGCATCCAAGTCCATGAATTTAGCACAAGGACCCTAAAACTAAGCAATGAAGTGTGTGTTTTGAGGTTTGCACATACTAGCGTTCATCGTTCTCATCAAGACTATTAGTAGAATCTTTCTAGATGCTAAGAATGGAAAAGAAGAACCAACAGTTAGCAAAATGTTTGGATTTGCGAGTCTTGATCCAACTTATCGTAAAAAATCTCGTTGGATGGTTTCTCATATATTAATTGTGACCCCCGATGGGTACCTCCAAAAGCTTTTTCGTAGAACTTCCACAGTAACCTAAAATTTACTTATACTAGTTCAAATTTGACCTATTTTCGATAAATCGACATAAAGTCATTCAAGTGGGCAGAGTTAGGTAGGCAGTTTTGAATTGGATCCATAGCACCAATCGTGACCGTTGGGCTATTAGATGCAATGGTTCAGAGCAGTTGGATTCGTGTTGAATAGTACCTAGAGCAAACTCCACCATGTTCTAGAACCATCATGTCCCCCTACCCCCCCCCCCCCCGACAAAAAAATGATAGCACAGTAGATTGTATTCTCAATATGTGTAGATAGTTATTATTAATATACTTAATGTATGCCTTTTTCTCTAACAAGACTATTGGTTAATAACAACTTAATGTTCATTAAATCACATTTCATACAGTATATACGAGTGTGACACGTGCCTGTGTGTGTGTGCGTGTGAAAACTTTGGCTTGTGGCATTTATTTAGATCAATATTCTTCCAACTTCCTTTACGGGAGAGAATGATCATGAAATCACTCGGAAAATTGAGAATGTTCTTTCCTGGTAGTTGGAAACTCACACCGACGATATTGTTTACTACAATAAGATGCACCCATCTACCTCTGAAAAGACATTTAATTCAAGAGCAGTCTATCACGCTTACTTGTAGCTCAAGTCTAACTTAATTACATTAAATTGATGCAAAATCTTAGCAAGAAGTTGAACCATACCTATATATCATCAAAACTCTCGATGGTTTCCCATATATTAGTTGACCCCCTCCCCTCGATATATGGTACCTCCAAGAGAGATCTTTCGTCAAACTTTTAAAGAAACCTACAATTTACTTGTGGTAGTTTAATTTTTACCTAATAATTTCGATAAATTGGCATAAAATCAGTCAAGTGGGTGAAGTTAGCTAGGAAGTTTGAGAACTCATAAAACATGGGAAATCGTAATTACAACATGTTGGTCCATAATATATGTCTGAAAACTTGCCTCGTGTGTCATTCAGATCCATATTTTTTGGACTTGCTTTACGGGAAAGAACAATCTCGTCATCACACTCGGAAAATTGAGAATGTTCTTTCCTAAGATAGTAGGAAACACATACTGATGGAATTGTTTACTACACCAAGATGCACCTATAGATCTCCGAAAATACATTTAATTCCAGACCAATCTATATCGCGCTTACTTGTAGCTCAAGTTTGACCTAATTTCGTTAAATTGTCAAGATGCAAAATCTATCTTAGCAAGAAGTTAAACCTATTTTCAAAACTCTTGGTGTTTTGTGATATATTAAATGACCCCTTGATGGGTACCTCCAAAAGCTTTTTTGAAAAACTTTCAAAGCAGCCTACAATTTTCTTAGATACAAGGCTAGTAAATTTCTAACCTACGTATAGTAAGGGTGTGTGCAGTGTCTAGAAATAGCTATGAAAACTACTTTTGCTCCAGCGTTTAGAACTGGAGTGGGTCCACACAACCATGCTAAAAAGAAAAATAGACTGTTATCCACTAACTAGTGGGCCCTCCCAATTGATTCTCTTAGACATAAGTGTAGCACTAGAATCACCTTGAAGAACCTTTCTGTTAGCACTACCCACTCCACCATTAAGGCATATGTTTAAGACTTGACACCATGCTTGCTCTGATGTCTGGGGCATGTGGGCTCACTACTGTGGGGCCCCGCTGTTATTAGTGGTCTAGTTATATCCTATAGCAGCCAACGAATGTTAGCTCTGACTCCTCTAGATCTTCCTTCTCGTTGAAGCATCGACGCTCGGCTTTGAAGGATGGTTACGAGGGCAGTAGGAGGCGATGTTCCCGTTGATAGCGAGGTGCCTATGGTGACTTCGTCAAGCTCAAGCCCCCCACCGGACAGTCTGAATACACAATCTTTCGGAGGTGCTCATAGGGGTAGGATGTGTGTTCATGCGTTCATAGGGGTGAGTGTGTGTATGCATTTGTGAGCGTGTGCATTTGTAGTGGATTTTCGCAAAAGAGAGAGAGATGGGCCTTCCGTTTATATTAAGTTTTGCTCGATTTCCCAAAGTAATTGTAATGGTCCCTGGTGTCTAGGGTCTATGGTCTCACTACCGGGGGGCACATTATTAGTGGTTCAATTACATCCCATAGCATCCAGCAAATGTGAGCTCCGACCCCCTAGCACTTCTTTCGCCACGAAGCCTCGGCGCTCGACTTTGAAGGATGGTTATGAGGGTAGTGAGAGGCGATGTTCCCGTCAATATATAGCGAGGTGCCTATGGTGACTTCGTCAAGCTCAAGCCCTGTGGGATCAGTCTCAAGATCCAGTCTTTCTGAAGTGCTCATAGGTGTAGGGTGTGCGTACCTACATTCATAGGGGTGAGTGTGTGTACACATTTGTTAGCGTCTCCATTTTGTAATGGGTTTTCGAAAAAAGAGAGGGGGCCTTTGGTTTATTTATTGAGTTTTGATCTGTTTTCCAAAATTACTACATGTAATGCAAGTCAAACTAGGTGAGTGATGTTTGGGGGCCCACGGGATCTCTAGCGTGGGCCCCAATTATCAGTGGTCGAGTTAAATCCAATACGGAGTAGTAGCCAGTGAATGTGAGGATCGACTCCCCTACCTCTTCCTTCTCCATGAAGCCTCTGCGCTAGGCTTTGAAGGCGCACTCTTTTTTCGAGCAATGCCGGTGGATTCAGTCTTGCTGGTCCGGCGAACGACGGGGGATTTTGATGCGCAAGGTGTCCAGGTTAGGGTAAGTACACCAGAGTTCATGGTCTCAGTTTATTATCTCAAATTTAGCTTATGGGTTCTCTCCTTTTTGGGTATTTCTCTATTCTACCCATCTCGATCGACGATGTTTCCTAGGTTCAGATGCCGACACGGATGGTAGACGGGGAGTGGTACGACATTGTTACCGATGCGGATCTCCGGCTTTGGTGCGACTTCGCTCTGGCGCCCCATCGCCGCGTCACGTTTAAGGGAACAAACTTCGGCCGCAGTTTCTTGGGTTGTAACTACGAATGTGAGCGCTGCACGTTCGTCCACTGGGTAGATCTACCACACTCACTTTCGCTGCAGCACGCGATGATGTCGCTATGGTTATAGCTCGAGATCCGCGATGACCTCAAAGAAGAGGAGCAGGAGCGCCATCAGATGCATGCCGAGGAGATGGCTGCAGAGTTAGGGATATCTCCAACTCACTGCACTCAGTCGTAAATATGATATATGCTCTTAGATTTGGGTAACTAGAGCTGGACATTAGGTTCTTAACCAAGTATCGTCAGCAATCTAGATATTTAGCATGCTCACGATGCTTTTGGTGGCTGGCTATAGATTCCACTAATAATGAAGTAATCCCCTTTTATTTACTAGTACTCACCATCTCATAGTACTGCCACGATTAATTACACTAGGTTAATTAATATGGGAGTAGTTGACAGTCTTCTTACAACCTGTCTAGAGTTTGTGGTTACTACTAATTGATCTAGTTTATGTTTTACTGCTATCTCTATCTATATACGAGTATCGCTACATTTTTTGCACATTTGTGCACCTCCCCCGTCACGCACCTTCTTTACCAAGCAGTGTCCTCCTTTCCATCGCATCAGTGCAATCTCCGGTGAGTCCGCAACCATCCGGATAGTTGTTTACGTGATGGCTATTTGAAATAGTAGATCTATATGCCACATTAGGAATCTGGGATCACCATGGATGTAGCCATGGAATTAGTTATAAGGTCCACTAAAAACAGGTAAGTATATGCTGCCAAGAAGAGTCTTATGAGGATGGGAAGCTTGCCCCTTGGCTTCATTTCACAGAACGGTCCTCCGCTGAACAATGCAGATGTAATTTGCTGCATATCATTCATAAATAGATTGTTGTTTGCTAGTGTCCTGCATTGCTGAGTTCTTTAAATAATATTTTTTGTTAAAGGGGAACACGCCCAATCCTTGGCATCAGATTAATGCACGTATTCTTCTTTGCATTGTGAAGTTGATGTGCTATTTCCAAAAATTTACTGGTTTTGCTGCATTTCATTTAGCATCATGCGCATGTCCCACCCGTAGAGGAGGCATTATCGAGTGACAAGTGTTTTTATGTATCTTGCTACTTTGCTGGAATTTCAGTAACCTATGCTTTGTCCCTGAAAACATTTTTTCCATAAAGATCCCTTTATTACTTAAAATGTCTCCTAAAATATACTAATCATTTTTGCTGCATCATGATTTGTAGAAACCAAGTCATTCTGATATGTTGCCACTTACTAAGCCAGGACTTCTCATGTGCCAGCTAAGAAGGCAAACCCTGAAGTACAGCCCTTTTCATGTCGGTTATGTTTCCCATGTTTGGGCAATATGCCTCTATGGTTCTTTGTCATTTGCAGTACCAATGTGGAGCTTGCATGATGTTTGCAGCTGAATTTGGATTTTTTTTGAAACGAGAATTTGATTTAATTTTTTTGAAATGAGAATCTGGTTTAATTTTGGATTTTTTATCTGCAGTTGCCACCTTACTCATAATGCTCATGTCGTAATGGTGCTTGTCACTACAAGGATTTGACAATTGCCCATCTCCAAGAGAAATATAAAGCTCATAGACACATGATTTCGTTCCTTTAAGAGAAAGTGAAACACCAGGACGAACAGATTAGGCGCCTGAAGGAAGAAGTGTCCACATCCACTTAGTGGATAGCTGATTTGACTGTAGGATGGAATACATCAATTTCAGTTGCTCATGATGCTTCTGTTGATTTTCAAAAGTTCGTGGCTGACAACTTAGTTCCTGAGTCGCTTGATGTGGATGGAGACGAGCTGATTGGCCAGGTGTACGACCAGATCTTGGAACAGGTAGGAATGCGAGCTGGCAATCTTTTCAATTCGGATCTAGAAGAAGATGAGATCCTGACAAAAATTGGAGATTCTCCACGCCCATATAGTCCTGATCCTGCAAAAGATGAGGAAATCTGTAAACCATATTGACCGCTCTACTTTCATTTTTGATGTGTTTGGGTTGGGTCTCTTATGAGGATGACTATTTGTTAAGTCAGGTACTATAACTATTTTTTTGCTCTGCTGGTGTGTGGTGTCCACGAATCTATATATTTGATGTACTATTATGACATATATATTGGACATGGCTTTATGTGACTATATTTGGCAGCAACAGTCATCTTATTCGAACTTGCGGTGGTGTTTTATCTTTCAATTTTTTCCTTCTGAGATCTGTTAATGATAATGTTAATGCCAGTTACGAGTGATTTGTTAGCATGTTTCTGATAGTAAACCAAAACTTGTAGTTGTAGATTGTGGAATTTCAGGTTGATGTTTGAACTCTAGATCTTGATGTCATAGAAAGGGTGGGCTTCTACCACCTAGAATATTTTACCCAACAATTCATTGTATCACACGAATAAGTGCACAAACTTGATGTCCGTAGGCGGGAAACTGAGCAACGCAAGTGCACAAACTTGTATCAGTCGTGTGGTTGCTACTGTTAATATAGCGGGAGTTTGCCCTAAAAAAAGCAGGGTTCACAAAAAAATTTAGTGGGGCAAAAGTTAGTTTTGAGTTCGAGGAAGCTCAATCGTGTGCCCCTCGACCCCATCATCATCTTCTCCGCCTGGCCGCCCTCCCTCGATCGGACCGTCCCTGACGCTCCATCATTGAACACCACCACACCGCCGTTCGCTGGTATGTACATCCCCAACCTCCAGCCATTACGGGCTTTCTGAAGGATAGAATGCATTTATTTTTGGGCATTTCGAGCTAAATAAGCTGGTGGCATTTACATGAAATGGAATCGGCGTTCACAGATACATGTGAAGCGGATGCGGAGGCCGATGCTTGTACCGCATCGGAGTCTTGGGCAGTGTTGAGTGATGCTTGGAAAGCGGTGGAGGAGCAGTCGAAATCCTCGTCGGTTGCTGTTGGAACAAATTCAGCTATGTTGGCTGCCGCTGCCAAAGCGACAGCTGCATGGGATGCTAGGAATGCGTCAGCTCATGGTCGTGCTTCTTCAGCGTCAACGGCTGTGGCTCGTCAGTCGTCGGCAACGCCTTCTCCATCTGCTCAGAACTTGTCGACCCATTGTAAGTTCAGTGTTGGATTTTGTCTCCCTGACTTCCTCCCTCTTTTGTGTATTCTGCTCCGGGGTTTTTTCTGGACGTAGTGGATATTAGTTTAAACTAGTAGTACTGGGAATATAAAAATCTATTTAATCACAAACTAATGATCCGAATGGGATGAAACTTTCACAGGATTCAAACCTAGGCACCGATGATTTACTGATTTTTTGTCAATTTTTTTCGGATAGTTTTAATTTTTAGTTCAAAATCTGAGCTACTGTCATACGTTTGATCTAAGATGGAAGGTAGATCCTAGAACAAGTCACCGTGATACTTGGGTTCACCAAGTCATTGAAACTGCATCCGGTTTTTCTCCCCTTTTTTATGATAAAACCAGAAAATTCAGGTGGGGGCCTTTCTGTCATCCCCGGTGACCTGAAAAAAGTTCTTCATTCCCTTTGCCCAGTTTGGACATGCTGAGGCATTTTGCGGTGCTTTCGTACTACTCTGGTTGATTCCTTGTGCTGTTTAGGTTATTTTGTTGATAGACTCTGCTTTTTAGGTAGTTTTTCAGATGCGTGCAGTTTAGGAAATTTTGATGATAAATTTTCCTCTCAAATTGTATGATGCATTGTGGTGTTTACTTAATTCTTTTTTAGGGTTGTGCATTGTGCATTGTGTTGTTTACTTAATTCTGATGATGCACTTGTGCTATTTGCATCATCCAACCAGCTTCGGTGGAAGAACATATGCAAAAATCAACGACTTGCTGATGACTGGATTCCTGCACCAACAATAGTGTTATTGTAGTACTTATAGCAGCAAATATTTAAGAGTTCGTCCCGATGGGAGATCAACAAACGGAAACAACACAACCCCGCAGGCACGTTGTCAAGGTGGCCATGTTTCACACCCAAACTGTGGTTTGGAAATAGCCTATTCTATAAGTTACTAGAACAACGATAATTGAGAGAGGTTTAAAATATCTAATAACAAGAACAAAATAAACTAAGACGGAAAATAAACAAGAATATGAACTGAACTAAAGAGATTGTAGTTGTAGCATTGAATGGAATGAGAGAGGGCTTCTAGGCTTTGGTCTCACTAGTACTAGATGGGTAAATATATGTGTGATCTATAAGAGATTTCTCAGACAAATAAACGTTCCCCAATTTATTACCGGGCTATCACACTGTGTGCACTATGCATGGTTCTCGCGCGTCACCGCAAGACAAAAGGCACTTCCAGACCAAAGGATCACATAAACTCCTCTTAGATCACAATGAATTCTAACTTAGCGCACTAGATCATACCTCAACCTAGAATTGAATCAATCACTCACACATGGATGAACAACAAAACATATATATATATATAGTGATGTCACAACCGTGTTCAATCTTACAATTACCAAACACACGGGAGAGGGAGATGGAGATGATGATGGAGATGGAGATCGATGCGTGGTGGTGGTGATGTCTTCCTTCTCCTCCTCTTCTTCTTGCCTGGATGCCTCGATGGTGATGGTTTTGAGGGAGATCTAGATCTCGGAGGTGTGGTTGAGGCAGAGCTCTGCCGCAATGGAGATTGGATGGGTGGCGGCTACGGCAGAGCTCCGTCCCTGAAGGGTTATGGCTTGGTGTCTCTTTCTTAGATCCTCCCTCCTTTATATAGGCCTTGGGGGTGCCGTAGGGTTCCCCTAATACCGTCATATGACTTAGGAAAGGTTCTGGAGCTTTTCTGGGGCGTAATCTTGTTGTTGCCGACCCTTTTTACAACTATACAGGTGCAACTATACGGCCGAAATTATTGCTCCAGTCGTATAGTTGCTCGTTCAACCGTTTGTATGATTTAGTATTTTGGTCGCCATAGCTTCATACGAACTCTGTTTTGGGTGTTCTTGGGCTCGTTTAGTTCATATCATCAAGGGATACAACCCCATGGTCTTGGATCTTTATTTTGAGAAGTTAGAAAAAATCACTTTTCCAACACCTCAAATGGCTAAGTCCGGTCCCTGCAGCTCCTTCATACTATGCTCTATTTGTTCCTTTTGCCTTTGTTTTGTCCATAATCATCATCAACACCTACACACATGTCAAAGACAAGGAAGAGGGATATAATTCTACCTAAACTACTAAATGTCCAAAGCTCATATTGAATTTAATAAAAACAATTAATCATGCGTATCAGGCATAGCAATAGTTAGATGGAGCATGATATGATAAGAAAATGACACAATTTATATTGCTAAAAAGTGTTGTATATAACGGCAATCAACTTCCCCAAGCTAGATCTTGCTTGTCCTCAAGCAAAAGGGATCGATAACTTAATGGATGTGATCTTGCTTATCATTGGAAATTAATGCACCGTATCCTTGTTTTTCCTGCAAGCTCAAAGTAAGAGAGCACATAATCATACAAGGCAATATAAGCTCAGTTGTAGTATTCCAAACCACTAGAGATTAGTCAAAAACTTCTATGCCCCATGTCAAAATTAAATCTAGCTTGCAAGTAAACTTGTGATCCTTCCATACGCACTTTATTGTATTTTGTATTTTTATTTGTATAAGGAAAAGATGAACACGGTTAGTTGTCAATCATAAATAGAAATAGAGTTTTCCAATGCTACCCACTCATGACATCTATTAAAGTCTCTCGAGTACAAACTTCGATTGTTGAGCTCATAGAAAATATATTTCTTAGTAACGAGACCATGCCAAAAGAGTGGTATATGGTCAATCGAGACTTTGTAGGCTAGGAAGGACACTCGTGACCATTACCAAGGTTTCCCTTTTCAGTATAATGATTTCTCATAATGGTCAGAGGAGTATTCCGACTTTTGCTTTTAACGCATACCCATGAGAATACCAATGCATACCCAAATATAGCATTTTTTGCTACATATGTTGGTCAACTCATAGCCAAACTCCAAGAGTTTCCTCTTTTTGGATTGTCCAAAGGCCAGCGGAATTGTTAGCATCCCATGTTGTGCGACAGTGGCACAAGACAAGCACAAAGCAATATCTCACTTTGATTTCCAAGACAAAATTTTGGCATATGTAATCTCGAAACTTTGAAACATCATTTCTTATTTGTCAACTTACTTAGTAAGCATCTATTAAGATCATCATTTCCACACTATCGGGTCGTGCTACTCCATAACCATTCACTTAAGACAATTCTGAACAGTGTCAACTAGCAAGTTTCGAAGAACTTCTTTATTATATATATATTTTTTCTTTTCAAAATGTAGAGAACATGGCAATGTATATTTAGAGTATCACAATATTTTTCACAAGCTAGATAACAGTTGAACAAGGTGCATCAAAGCTATGGCTTGTCTCCTATGGGGCCTAACATGAGCAAGTATATCCCTTATATAAATATGAAAAAAAATCTCACCTAAGCAATCATTCGAAAATAGAGAGATACACAATAGCATGAAAACTTTTTAAGATAAAGAACTTTGAACAAGACTCTAAGAACGCAAAATAACTTCCCCAAGCTAAACTTGAGAAGATCACGAAAACAAAAGAGAAAATGAAGTTATCAAAAGAGAGTATAAGAAGTGGTTACCTCCCCAAGCTTAAGTTAAAGCAAGGGTGACACACTTTACCGTTGAGGTGCTTTTAACCTCTACTTTGATGGAAAAAGAACCTTTGCTTCAATGAATGTTTAGTGATCTGGTGTATGCATTCCTTAAGAAGCTGGTAGTAACAAGACTAGAAAGAAGACAAAATATTTTTGTGTTTTTGAAGACACGGGTTTAGCTCACAAATGATAAAAATACAAGTCCCACCGAGTCGGTTCATCAATCTAAACACCACGCTTAAGTCAACAAACTAATTCTAGAAGTGCGTTTCTCCTAGATTGTGATGAAGTCTAAGTGAGACAAAATATGAAACACGAGTGTGCAACCCCTATGTGCTTATTTAAAATAGGTTTAGTTGGAAGGTTTTACCAGACACTGATTATTGAAATGTTTAATTGAAGCAACCAAGTGGCTCATGCGAGTGTTTGCACGGTTGGCACTATCGTACATGTCGCCACACAAGGTTCAAGTCCCTTCGAAAATAACAAACAAAATAAAAGACAACGGTTTGATGTACGAACTAAGTTCATTCACCAACTAATGAAAGAAAACATGAACTACTAAAGAGAATTACAACTTAAGGAATTTCTGAGATAGAACTTTATTGTTTACATATGCTCGGCTTCTCTAAAACATGAGAGAAGGTTCCAGGTGGTGTTTCGAGGTTTTTAGAAGAAGAAGGAAGAAAGAATGAAATTTTGAGCAATAGTTACCTTCCAGTTGGCGTTTGCAGGGTTTTCTCAACTGTACGGGGAAACTATACAGACAAAACAATGTTTTCCCACCATATAGTTGGCCTGCTATCAAAATTTTAGTGTTTCTATCTGGCGGTGCAGCTATATGGAGAACTATACGGCCAGAACAATTTGTTCCCACCGTATAGTTGGTCTTCAAACCCTCTGTACCTGGAACAGAAATTGTATGAAAGCATCGATATCTATACAACCGGAACTATATGGCTGGAATTTTTATTCCCGCTGTATAGTTGGTCGTTAAACCATCAGTACTTATGAAAAAAAATTATCGATGGCAAAAATATCTATACGACCGGAACTATACGGCCGGAAGTTTTTTTCCCGCCGTATAGTTGGTCGTTAAACTCTTTGTAGCCATCAAACATTTTCTGTTTCTTCGAGAATTATTTCTTATTCTGAAACTTAGCGAAACACCATGTTTTGACAGTAACATGACATCTTAAATTTTCGACCAACATTTGGCATGTATAAAACGGGATTTAGGTACAACCGAGTTTATGCAGCACATAGTAACAATAAATTCTACCTTTTGAAAACTTCAACAAGATTACTCTAATAGCAAGACATGCGAAGAATAAAGTGCCAATGCAAGATGAATGCAACTAGACTCAAAACACTAAACTAAGAAAGACGCCTAATGACTTCCGGGTTGCCTTTCGGGAAGCACTTTCTTGTAACCAAGTAGCCAGTCTTTTACACTCCACATTTATTTAGCAATGGAGGCAGCTATAGGAGTAGTTTTTCTTACCACCAATGAGTGTCTGCAGGATTTATATCATCGTTTTCTCTAAGATGTAGCCACTTGCAGTGCATCGGTATCTTGTAGGTGTTCTCGTTGCCACGTGAGGGTGGATGCACCAAACGGGGTAAATATGTATTCTTTCCTTCCTACATAGAGGGTGTGAAACTTTGAATCTTTACCTTGATTACTATTTTGAGGGTGCAACTCATAATGTCCTTTTGGATCCAGTAGCTTGGTCTTTGCCATCGGACTTTCCTGCACCTCATTAGTAAAACAAAAGTCATAGCAAAGATATATGGGAGGCACACAGGGTTTCGTCTTTGGCTCATCATAATTGATTTCCCCGAAAAGAGTATTTAAACAGATACTACTAGAATCATCAAAAACATTTTCAGGGAAATTATCAGGGATTCTAGAATAATTTAAGTCCTCATCATCACTAAAGTCAGAAGAATAATAAGGATCAGGAATAGGTGGGGGATCAGGTTTGAGAGCAGCTTTCAATTTATTCCATTCCTTGATTTTTTTTCTTCTTTATTCTTGATGCGTCCCCAATACTCTTCATGAAGCCGTTTCACTTCATATGTAGATGTCAGATGCGTGGGATATTCAACACGAGGCTTCTTATTTTTATTTTTCCTGGTTTTATGCTTCGTGGATTTACCCTTCTTTCCTGCTTGAATGATGCAACAAGTGGAAGATACGGGAGTAACAGTAGAGGGCTGTTCTCCATCATTAGTAGGAGCAATTCTAATATGATTAAAATAATCTGCTATGAAAGGCATTGCTTTAGAAAGAACATCTCTAACTAAGGTATCATCATAAGGAATTGTTTCTCTTCTATTTTCCTCTTTAAGAAACTCATTGACCAAGTTCTCTAGATCAGTAGGGAGAGGTTTTTCTTGATGCACAATTTTACATTGCCATTGATGAAAATTATTAGGTATATCTCTTAAGAGTTGCCAAGATTCTTCCAAAATTTTTCCAAGGAATGCACCATCACACATCATATCTAGCTTATCCTTAGAAGAGTGATTTAAGCCTCCATAAAAGTGATTCAACAATAACCAATCAAGTAAATTATGATGTGGAAAATCATGCATCAATTTTGAGAATCTACTATAAGCTTTTATTAAATCCTCATTGTTGCTCTACTTGAAACTCAGGATATGAAGCCTATGCTCATAAGTTTGCTTTTGTGAGAAATACTTACCGAGAAAAGCTTTGGAGATACCTTGCCATGAATTGAAGTGTCCCGCGGGATGCGATTTTAGCCAATCTTTAGCTTTTCCTTTTAGCGAGAACAGGAACAGATATAACTTCATCTTATCATTTGTCCATCCACTTTCCTTCACCGTGGAACACAATGAAATAAATTTGTCGATATGCTCATATGGATCATTGTCCAGATCTCCTGCAAAAGTTGTTTCCATGATCATATTTATCCACATAGGATTAATCTCATATTCATCTACATCAACAGCAGGCTGAACATTAGGAGTGTGTAAATGATCAACACTCGGAGCACGATACTCCGCAAGACTTTTACTTTCCATAGTTCCTATGTTTTTGAATTTCCTATAACTAAAATAAATAACAAGACTACTAACAAAAGGTAAACTAATTTTTTTTGTTCTTTTCAAATAATCAAAAGCAGTAAGATAAATAGCAACAAACAGAAATAAACTATGTGCGAGTAGGAAGGTAATAACCAGACGCTTAGCTCCTAGGCAACAGTGCCAATTTGATGACTGGATTCCTGTACCAACAACAGGGTTATTGCAGTACTTGTAGCAGCAAATATTTAAGAGTTTGTCCTGATGGGAGATCAACAAATGGAAACAACACAACCCCACAGCCACATTGTCAATGCAGCCACGTTTCGCACCCAAACCGTGGTTTGGAAATAGCCTATTCTATAAGTTACTAGAACAGAGATAATTGAGACAGGTTTAAAATATCTAATAACAAAGAACTTTTAACTAGAACAAAATAAACTAAGATGGAAAGTAAACTGGAATATGAACTGAATTAAAGAGATTGTAGTTGTAAGATTGAATGGAATGAGAGAGGGCTTCTAGGCTTCGTTTGCACCAGTACTAGATGGAAAAATATATGTGTAATCTATAAGAGATTTCTCAAACAAATAAACGTTCCCCAATTGATTACCGGGCTATCATACTATGTGCACAATGCATGGTTCTCGCACATCACCGTAAGGCAAAAGGCACTTGCAGACCAAAGGATCACATAAACTCATCTTAGATCACAATAAATTCTAACTTAGCGCACTAGATCATACCTCAACCTAGAATTGAATCAATCACTCACACATGGATGAATAGCAAAACATATATATATATAGTGATGTTACAACCGTGTTCAATCTTACAATTACCAAACACAAGAGAGAGAGGGAGATGGAGATGATGATAGAGATGGAGATCAATGCGTGGTGGTGGTGATGTCTTCCTTCTCCTCCTCTTCTTCTTGCTTGGATGACTTGATGGTGATGGTGTTGAGGGAGATCTAGATCTCAGAGGCGTGGTTGAGGCAGAGCTCTGCCACAATGGAGATCGGATCGGTGGCGGCGGCGGCAATGCTCCGCCCCTGAAGGGCTATGGCTTGGTGTCTCTTTCTTGGATCCTCCCTCCTTTATATAGGCCTTGTTGCTGCCCTAGGGTTCCCCCAATACCGTCATATGACTTAGGGAAGGTTCTCGAGCTTTTCTGGGGTGAAATCCTATCGTTTCTGACCCTTTTTACATCTATACGGGCGCAATTATATGGCCGGAATTATTGCTCCGGTCGTATAGTTGCTCGTTAAACCATCTGTATGCTTTAGTATTTTGTTCGTCATTTCTTCATACGAACTCCGTTTTGGGTGTTCTTGGGCTCGTTGAGTTCGTATCATCAAGGGCTACAACCCTGTGGTCTGGATCTTTATTTTGATAAGTTGGAAAAATTCACTTCTCCAACACCTCAAACGGCTAAGTCTGGTCCCTACAGCTCCTCCATACTATGCTCTCTTTGTTCCTTTTGCCTTTTTTTTCATAATCATCATCAACACCTACCGACATGTCAAAGACAAGGAAGAGGGATAAAATTCTACCTAAACTACTAAATGTCCAAAGCTCAAATTGAATTTAATAAAAACAAGTAATCATGCATATCAGGCATAGCAATAGTTAGATGGAGCATGATATGATAAGCAAATGACACAATTTATATTGGTAAAAAGTGTTGTATATCACATCCATCACTTGCCAGGCGATGTATTTGGTCAGATTCTTGTCAGGCTTCCTCCGCACCCATCCTGCATACTGAGGGCATCAGTCGCCCAAAAATGTTGGATGGACTTCAATGGAAGCAACGATTTCAAAAGGCTAACCCCGTCACACAACAAAGGAATGCCATTACTTGGGTTTTTCATGAACAACTCCGAGGATGCTCGATTCTTAATAGATCATAATCTTGACCAACCCATCTTCCAGAAGCTGAAAAGACTGGTTGAAGTACATAAAGCCTACAAACTATATGTACTCGGATGTTACAATGGTAGGGTGCTACTTCCTTATCCGCAAGGGTCTAACATGATAAAGGCCTGGGATCCAATCAGTGGAAGTGAAACAGTGATACCAGAACCACCAATTTGGCAGAGACGTGAGTATGATAGGGGCACAATTCTCTGCTCGAGAAATCATGGGCAATTGTCTTCACACTATTCAAGCAATTTCTGGGTTGTTTGGATAGTAACCAATGGTAACCAAGCACTGGTGTAGAGATACTCATCAGAGTTAGGAAAATGGGAGGACTGGATTGAACCTGCTGAGATGCTGGCTAAGATTGATCGCAGGCCGTCAACTCTCATAGGGGACATTTTGTACTGACCAACAATGAACTCCAGATACATAATTACCTTCGACAACGTGAGAACAAAACTATGTTATATTGAGTGCCCCCATGAGACACATGATATTTCAAGACCCAATTTTTTCATTGCTAAGGGGCATAATGGAGATGTTGCCCTTGCGGTTATAAGAGACTTCACTCTAAACACATGGTCTAGTGCAAAATCATCAACATGCAAATGGGAAGCTTGGGTGCCTCATATAAAGGTTGAGTTGGATACTCTCCTTGGCCTTGAGAAATCATGGGCATATGGTGGGAAAGATGCAGTAAGGTTACTCTGCACATTTGAGGATAGAGAAATGGTGGTTATATGGGCGAAGGAGGGAGTATTCGAATTAGATCTCAGCAGCATGAAGTCTAAGAAGTTCAGATCTCGTAAACATTGGTGTACTTTACATCCCTACATTATGACACCAAGTTAGTGAAGCCATTCATGTGCAACCCTTGCATTTTTGTACACTATGATTTTGCTGATCATTTTGTTCATTTCCTTCAGCAATCGATGTGATTCAGAGCGCTAAATCAAAGAAACGAAAAGGAAGTCCTGTCAGCAACACAGCTAATTCAGACTGCAACATCAAGGAGATGAAAATAACACTCGGATGAACAAGCAAGGCTTGTTTGGGAAATCATGTGTTTGCCCAGGTTGTGTTATTTGGAGTTGCAGTCTGATGTTTGTTTGTTTTGGTAGCTGATGGAACTATGGCGGCACCTTTGTTTGTGCTGCAGTCACAGCGGCAGGGGCTAGAATATTAGAGCTGTCTATTCGTTTTGGGGGCCTATGTGTGTCTGATAAAATATTGTTTTGTATGATGAAATGGTGTTCTCTATATAGTCGTGTATGGCGTGATGAAATCTTGTTTTATGTGTTCTACATATACTTTAGCTGGTGTTTGTGTTTTGATAGTATGTTGTAGTAGGAGTATTTGGTTCGCATTAGGCTTTTTATTTGATCTGAAATAGTACTACCATTTAGTTAGTGCTTCATGTAGAAGAGTCTGTGCCGACACCTAAATAATTAGTAGACCTTGGTTACACACCATTTTCACATGCTTGAATCAGAGCTACTTCAGACATTTGTTTGTTGTTATGTTAAACAAACATTCTTGTATCAGCGATCTGCATTTTCATACGCGTGGTAGATAATCACCCTCTCTGACTTGGATCCCTGAAATAGAGGGAGAACGGCCTATTTTTTAATTATTCTTTGGACAATCTCTAAATACAAAATCACTGTCGACCGCCAAAACCTACCGCCTACCCCATTTGAATCGGAGGCATCAGTTGATGTGAGTCTTGCCTTAAATTCCTGACCAGATGGCGTTCAACCTACACAACCTTTTTTCTAGTAATAAAAACATGGCCGGCAGCAAAATTCAAAATCGTAATCGAGTAGGAAAATAACCCACCAACCCCGAAGCATTTCACACCCCTCTGTTTCAAACATTTTCAGGCAAAATCCCCCGTCGAGGTAGTACCATTTTTATATTTATTACATGGATGCTAGTCAAATTTAAAATCTGAGTCAAGCGGCAAAATTTATCGCCTATGCTATGTGAATGGAAGGTATCCAAGTTTCTATGCAAAAAAATGTTTATGGATGATCAGTTGATGTGACTCTCAGCCTTGAATTCCTGGACAGATAGCATATGGTCTACTACCTTTTTTCTATTAGTAGATGGAGGCTAGCCCAATTCAAAATCTCAATCGAGCGGCAAAATCACCCACCTACCTTGAAGCATTTCCTGCCCCACCGTTTCAAAAAATTTGAGCCAAAATATCCCACCGACCGGGGGAGTACCATTTTTCTATTATTATTAGTGGGTGCTAGCCAAATTCAAATTCTCAATCGAGCGGCAAAACCACACACCAACTTGAAGCATTTCACGTCCTTCCATTTCAAAAAAATTGGAATTTAAAATTCCAAATCTACCCATTGTTCAGACGACAAATGGGCATGCTAAAGTCGGTAGATCAGGGGCACAATCGTAATTATTTTTACTGCTCACCTCTATGGTCCCAATTCCCCCAGTTTTTTCCACCGGCCCTCCCAAAAATCACAAGCTCCTTTGTCCCCTCCACGACCACCGCGCGCACCGGCTTGAGGTGCGGTCTTGTGCACCGCCGCGTAGCCACTTCACCGACGCTCACCCACAAGATCTAGGAGCTACGATGTCATTCGCCACGCTGATGGCATCATCGACTGCCCAAGCTCTGCTTCCTCGCTGCCAAAAGCTACCCAACCGTACTAGATCCGCTTCACCGATGTCCACCGGGCATGATCTAGTTCAAAGAGTTCGATGTCCACCGCTCCAGACCAGCTGCACGGCGGTCACCGTTCACTACACCAAATCTGCCTCAGCAACCCTCTCGTCCACCGCGTTCAAGCCGGCATCGACCACCCAAGATCTACTTCCCCGACGCCAACAACCACCACAACCGCAGCACCCTCGGTGACCTAGACGTCACTCGCACAGTATCGATGATGCTTAGACGCCTCTCCAACCAAGGATACCCAAATCTCCAACCCGTTTTTGTTTTGTTAGCGGTATAGAAGGTTCAAGCCTGTCGCAGTGAACTACAGTTTTGTAATCGTGCTAGTACATACATGTCACCGGGCACGTGTGTTCTTGGTTTGCATTCGTTGCTCTACAAATTTCAAGTCATGCTCATGTCTATTATTTTGTCATGCATATGTTCTTAGCTACTCCATACAACCGTAATTTCCTTCTACTGTGTAATTCTTGCAAAATCTGAAGTCAGTGGAAAATATTAGTGTGGATTCCCTGCTCTACAGTTGCTGAATCTATCTGGTTCGTCCTGATCAGTTCCTGCTATTATTTCCTCCTTGGCATCGTTCTGCTATCCTATAGTAGCCATTTAAACTCTTCGTACTAATTCAATTATAATTCTGTTGTTGCCATTTGGTTCTTCAAAAGCTGCATCACAAACTATTTCCATTTTCTTGCATAGAGCTCAAAATGGAACAATGAACATGTTGGTTTGCATAGCCTATTCTATAGGTTCACAATGGATGCCATTACTTCCTTATCTGGTGCTGGCTCGTCCCGAGCAACGACATAACTGTCCTCTACTATGTAGTTCACTTGTGGTTTGCATTCCTGCTCTAGAATTTCTCTTATGATGCCATTATAATTTCTATTTGGTTTATTCTTAGCTCTAACAGTAACTACATGCCATTGTGTAGCTCACCACAAATTTTGAGTCACCCAACGACTCTATGAATTCCAGGAGATGCCACTGCTTCCATATATATTTGCTGAAATGACCTCGCTAGTTTATACTTGCTCAAATTCTAAGAAACACTTTATTTGATTGTTAATTTCATTCGACGCACAATTGTCTAATGCTTGTTTGTCTTGTTCTACAGGTTCACGAGTGACGCCATTATATCTCGCATCTGGTTCTAGGTCTGGTTCGTCTTATGTCACGCCATGACTATCCTCTACAATATATAGTTCATTCATGGTTTGCATTCCTGTTCTACAAGTTCTCGTATGATGCAGTCATAATTTCTATCTGGTTGATTCTTCGCTATGACAGTAACTGCATGCCATTTTGTGGCTCAGCGCAAATTCCAAGTCACCCAACATCTCTTGCAATTTAGGGTATAGAACTGTTTCCATATATATTTGTTGAAATGACCTGGCTAGTTTATATTTGCTGAAATTCTAAGCCACACACACACATTTTTTGGTTGCTCGTTTCACAGTAGGCACACTTTTTTAATGCATGCTTGCTTGTCCTATTTGTTTGACGTGTTGGTCAATAATTGAACCATTGACCAGTTGTAAACTCCAGTTCATAGCTCCTGTCATATCAGTCAAATGAGTAGTTTGTCTTGTTTGATGTATTAACTTGTTAGTACTTAGTTTCAGAATGCAATTATTGCTATTGCCACGAAAGAGGAGCTTCAAGATCATGTCTCCTCCAATGTAGTTGTCACACTCAAAGGAAGATGCAGGTGATCCATTGAGAAAGCAAATTGAGGACTCTGCTATCAACTTGATTGTCAACTGAAATGCCGATTTTTATTTCCCTTGAGTTGATAATATGCAATAATTTTAAGAAGTTTGTAGTTGATGTAATATCTAGATAACTCGCGTCGGTCGTGTAGACATTTAGTTGACGCCGTCCACACATGGCGGTAGTCGTTATGGTAACTACGCCAGGCAGGTCGATTAGGGAACAGTACCGTGCTTTGTTATTGGCCTGTCGTGTATTTGGCCGACGATGAATAGTAAAAAATGCTAGATTTTTATATACGTTTTACGATATCAGCATGGGCTTCAAAAAGGCTGAAACAGTAAAAGGCCGTAAACGTAACGGGTCGACCCGTATGTGGTAACAGGCCATAACAGTAGCAGGTGAGAACAGAAACAACCCATTACAGTAATGGGCAAGAAACTGCAAAATCGCAGTAACAGGCCAAAACAGTAGCGGTCCTCAACTGTAAAAGGCCGCAACAGTAAAGGCTAGAACTGTAACAAGCCTACAGTAACGGGCCGTGAAATTTCCGGACAAGGGCAGTAGCAGGCCGACAAATTTACCATGCTAGAATAGTAAAGGGTCGTTTGTGGGTCTAAACAGCTAAAGGCAAGAAGAGTAAAAGGCCAGAACAGTAACGGACCATCTTAGAGGAGGGCTGTCACTAGGCAGCCCACGATGGGCTGCGATAATAGTGATGGGCTAACCAAAGGCCTTAGGTGTACAGGAGTGACTTGGCGCAGGCTGCTATGGGCCGCATAATGTTGGACCAACATGGGCCTTCTATAGGCCGAAACAGAATCGGGCCTGAAAGTTCGCGAGCCATGGCTAGATGCAACTATAGGCCCATTCCAAATAGTGCAGGACAAAACAGTAACCGGCCATCTTCTTATTGGACTCTACTGATGGGCTGGCCCAGTTAGTATTTAGAAGGCCTTGGCTTCTTCCATGGTTTCTATGACCTTTAACAACGGCAACTGGCTGCTAACGGCGGCTGCCACGTGGCAGTTTGCATGACATCAGCAGTCAACGTGGTTGGTGAACAGATCTATGATGGAACAAGTTTTCGTTGCTGAAGGGTGCGATCCGCCACGGTCGAAAAAACCGTGGTTAATTCATTTGTGATGGGGCTTTTACCACGAAGGCCATCTGTCGCGGAAGACTCTTTGGCCACGAAAAATGGGCCTTCAACCACGAAAATCGTCCGTTCTAAAGCCAACTTTTCTTATAGTGTAGGCACCCCTACCGGGTAAATACGTGCCATGTAATCAAGACAGAACTCAACGATCTCTTCAGTTACGTAGCCCTCGACGATGCTTGATTCCTGCCATATTTATCTCGTGCACAAGGTTGACAATGAGATGTACCATGATACCGAAAAAGGACGGAGGGAATATCATCTCCAAATTGCACACATTCTCCACCACATTCGTTTGTAGCTCATCCAACTTACTTGGATCAATCTCCTTCCGTGAAATTGTGTTGAAAATTTCACACAAATGCATTAGAGTGTCTCGAACATGTGATGTCAAGACATTCCTTATTGCGATAGGGAGCATCTGTGTCATCAGAACATGGCAATCGTGAGACTTCATACCCGTTACTCTGTTTTTGGTCTTTGAAACAATCCTTTGCATGTTGGTGGCGTAGCCTGCTACGTCCATTTTGCATCACTATTCTATATCATAATTTAATGTTATTTATTGATATATTTCATATTAAGAGATGGTACTTATGTTATTTCATCTGTGTTTTGCATGGTTGATGACTTTTGGAGGATGGAACGCTGAAGTCAGGATTTTGATGGAAAAGGCACTGTTTGGAGGTGAAATTCGCGAAGATCAGAAAGTCCCAGAAAATACATGGAAAATCCTATTTTTCCAAAAGACGAAGGATACCAGAAGGGGGAGCAGAGATGGGCCACAGGGGGCCCAGACCACCCCCTGGCGCGGGCTACCCTAGGCCGCGCCACCAGGTGGTGTGGCCACCCTGGCCCACCTCTGGATCTCCCCTTTGGCGTATATTATCCCCACAAAACCCTAAGACTCGGGAGAGCAACCACAGAAAGATTCCGCCGCCTCTGCGGGGCGGAAAACTGCAGAGAGAGAAAGAGCTCTCTGGCGGGCAAAAATCTGCCGAGGAAATTCCTTCCCGTAGAGGGGAGATCGTCGCTATCAACACCACCATAAAGATGGACTTCATCAAGATCATCATCATCATCTCCACCAGCACCATCATCACCACTCCATACCGTTGTAACAACTGGGTTGAATCTTGCATAGTTCTTACGGTGTGACGTTTGATGTTATCAAGATACTCTTCCAGTGTTAGCAATTAACATGATCTCATGGTATAAGGACTAAGATTACTTTGTATGATGTTATAGCAATATAAACATAATGACTCTGATCGTAATGCTATACTTCGGATGAATGTTCATCACATCATTCCACCAATGTTGTGACCTTGTTATTAACAACATCCAATGTCCATGATCAGAAACCTTGATCATCTTGTTAATCAACGAGCTAGTCTATAAGAGAGGCATAACTAGGAACCCTTTTTGTTTATTAAACACACATGTATTGATGTTTCTAATCAATACAATTATAGCATGCAAAATAAACATTTATCATAAACATGGAATAAGATAATAACCACTTTATTATTGCCTCTCGGGCATATTCCCTTCAGTCTCCCACTTGCACTAGAGTCAATAATCTAGTTTGAAAAACTTTGCGTATTGAACACCTATGGCTTTCTTGTGTTGCATATACACTATTGCTAGTGGTTAACATAATCTCTGGATCTAACAGTTTCAGGTCCGTGTGTATTTGCATGTCTTTGCGTCTCTACGCATCACTCATTCTCAAATGAGATGGCATTGTATAAATTTGGTCCTTTGGTGAGACCTTTAGTTTGTTCTGGTTAAAATATGTTGATATTATTGTCACACAATATATCTTCATAGTATTAGCCCACTTTGAACCACACCTAGTTTGATAACAAACTACTTAACACAAATGCCCTCCTATGCTGCTACTATAGCAGCCATATACTTAGCCTTTTTGTTGTAGTATCCGTCACAATGTCTCAACTTTGGAACTCATCCAAATCCATCATGGAACATCCTTTCCATTTTATTGTGCCACCCATAGTCTAAATTGAGATAAATTTAATGTGTATCTTGTGACAAAACTAGTATCAATGTAACACTTTACAATGAACTACTTTTAACTATTTGTCACTTATACATGATATATTCTTAGTTCTTCCAAAGCTCATAAGAATATCTTTACTATTGTCCAATGATCATCTTATGCATCATTCTGGTATGCGCTCATAACATTTAGAGCATAGGACATTCTGGATATATACATATCATGGTATAATCGATCAAAATCTTCATGTGATTTTACTCACCAAGTGTTGGAACACTTGAATCTTGATACAATCCTTTCCATGCAGCAAGAACCTTTCTCGTTGTTTCCATATTGAACCCTTTCAATATCTCATATATGTATGTCTGGCACAACCATATTAGCGCCTCAATCTATCCATATAGATATTGATGCCTAATATTCCGGTTTTGCCCAAGTCTTTCATCGAAATCTTATTTTAATGAAATTCTTAACTTGTGTCAATACAAGATACATCATTTCCAATCAACAATATGTCCTCTACATAATATATTAGAAATATGTCTCAGCGCTCCCACTTAATTTCTTGCTACTGCAAGCATCTTCATCATCTCCGATGAATTTAAACTATTTTAACAATTTCATCATGGTGAAGATTCCAACTCCGCTATGCTTACTTCAACTATTGAAGTTTGCATGCTCTTTTAGCACCCTTTGAATTAACAAAACGCTTCGGACCATGTCATGTACATGTCCTAGGTTACCGTTCTATTAGAAGAACCTTGTTTTGTTTATTCAACTACCATATACCAAATTTTATGTAGTGGTTGCTACATTAATCCGTCAAGAGTATATATCACTATGAAAGATCAAATCTTGTCATAGTCAACTCCTTGAACATTGTCGTAAACTTATTTCTGACATGTCGACTATTTCATAGATGTTAAACATCCATGTCTTATTTCTTTATAGATCCAAACATGACCGATAGGCTTCATGCCTTTCTGGAGGGTCTTCCAAGTTCAGAAACTTGATTTCTCGTGTATGGATACTATCATGGATTCTATGACTTCTAGTCATTTTATGGATTCAGGGCCCATCATCGTTTCTTTTCATGTAGTCGGTTCATCATTGTCAACACAATAACGACTTGCTTATCAAATCTTACTGTTTGATTCTTACCGACCCACACGGTTCAATAGGAACTCTAATCCCCGAGATCACCCTTTGTTATCACGGGATCCATGAGCATTGTGGCCGCCACCGTGACACTTTCCGGTGCTACGCTACTTAGCACATATAGCTAAGGTTCAACAACCTTATCAAAGTTCTATTGTCCTCCCACTTAACTTTTCATGAAAAATTTCTTCTCAAGAAACTTGACGTTCCAAGCGACAAACTCTTTTGTCCTTGGTGTTATGGAGAAATTCCCAACAAATTCTTTGGGATAACCTACAAAGACGTACTTATCCAACTTTGGTTGTAAACATTTTACTTATGCATAGCATACCAAAATTTAAGAAAATACTACTCGGGTTTTATCCCAAACCATAACTCATATGGTGTCATTTCAACGGATCACGATGGTGCTC
Source organism: Avena sativa (assembly GCA_916181665.1). Taxonomy (NCBI): domain Eukaryota; kingdom Viridiplantae; phylum Streptophyta; class Magnoliopsida; order Poales; family Poaceae; genus Avena; species Avena sativa. Next base: position 353,112,699 of record OV702289.1, on the reverse strand, counting down.
TTTTCAGTGTAAAAGAGGTAGTCTCTAAAGCTTTAATCCTTAAAACATAATGACAGTTTTATAAATTTCACCTTTGATCTTACCATGTCAAACATGGTTAAATTTCATTTCTCGAATATGCAATACTCCTATGGTTTATCGGGAAACACAAATCATGAAACAATTCCTCAAATCTTAGGTGTTTTGCTAAACCTGTAACTCAAATATCTTCCTATATGATCAAATCATAAACTCTTTATTTTCTTGTTACAATGATTTTTCACTTCATCTTGAAAGTATTTGAACAATTTTCAAATGTTTCATACTTCTTCCTTATTAAGTAAATATACAGATATATTCACTCAAATTTTCGTGGAAAGCATATGAAGCAAAAAGATCCATCGCATATGGCTACACATAATGTACTATGCACATCAGCATGCACAATTTCCAATAAGCTATTCATCCGTTCGTCTCTGGCCTATGGACGGAGTTTCAATTATCTCGAGGAAAGTCTCACATGCGTCAATTGATCAAAATCAAAGACTCCAAAATTCCATCAACATGGAGTTTCTTCATGTTTTCTTTCCAATATAATTTAAACAGTGATGTCACTTCATAAGTGATCTTTCAATCATTTGTCTTGCGACATTTTAGCAATAGTGTTTATGGATGTGATTTCTCCCACTAGACTTGTAAAAGTTCATCCATCCTTTATGGAATATGGTAATTATTTGAACAGCCATTGTTCTCATAATACCGGAACAAAATAACAATTATTTAAACAAATCTTGAAGGCTAGGTTTGATGTCAACGAAAAACACAATAACACTTTATTTGTTTTCGATGAACATCATCACTCATTCTCTTGCTAGTTACTTAGGCCATTGTAGTTCTTGAATTGCATTGTCCTGTATGACACTTCATACCAACCAATTTGGTATCCAATACCGGTATCCAATACCTAAGAACCACATTGTTTAACAAGCAAGGAATACATCCATAACATGTATATCTTCTATATACCTAAGTTGGACATCTCCAACCTTTTATTTTCTGCCAAATATTTTATAGATTCTCTTTCAGCAATTCCTTTTGTTTTAAAAGAATCTATCAACATCAATAGTGGTGTCATCAACATGACACATGGTACAAAGCTTGTATATAGTTAAATACTAATACCTTTGGACTTGCACTTGGAGGTGGATCACCATCATCAAATGTTTGGCATTCTTTCAAAAATCCATTCTTTAGTAATCTATTAGTGTAGTAAACATTTTACTTACATCTTCTATTCATCCTTATCATGACAACTTTCATGATCAAGTTACTATAGCCTATAAGGAGGAATCGCGAGTATAATATCAGTTCCCAAAACCTTTTTGGTAGATTAGGACGCCTAGCGCGTCTCCAACCTTCACAAATTCTCATAAAATATGAGAACATGTATTTTGCTAAATTATACTCTATCATAATGCAACCAAAAACATTGTTTCAGATATCAAAATATCTTTCACACATGATGGTTTCTGAAACAATTTTCAGCTCCAATATAATCTTGATATTAAAACAACTTTTGAATATCAATAATCATGGAGGCAAACATGATACTTTAGATACTAACATTGGAATTCTTACTCTTGATTTAATACTACTTATTAAAATTCATGGAGTAAATAGAGTTTGCTGAAAGTTTGCAACAGGACTTCTAAACTTTAAATTGACATTCAAAACAATACGATACTAGTTCGTAAAGTAAATATCCAGAATTCTACAGTTCTATTATCTCAATTGAAACTAAGCATAAGGTAGTGAACAGATGCCAATGACTACAACAAATTATGCAAATTCACATCGATTTAGTTTATGACAAATTTAGTTGACTAATCCAAATTAGAAATGAACTCCCACTCAAAAACGACATCCCTCATGCCTTTTTGGTGATTACATGAACCAAATCCACTACACCTTGTCCGATCATCACGTGAGTTGATGTAGCTTCAAAGGCGAGCATCTATATGGGCATCATATCAACTATATGACTCATGCTTAACCTTTCGGTCCGTGTTCCGAGGCTATGTCTGTACATGCTAGGCTCGCCAAGTAAGAACCTTAGTACTCGCATGTGTAAAACTGTCTTACACCCGTTTGTATGAAAGCGTAGAGTCGAGTACACCTAATCATCACGTGATGTCTCGAAACACGATCCACAAAATGGTGCATACTTAAGGAAGAACACATTTTTATCTTGATATCTAAATGAGGGATCATCTTATAATGCTACAGAAAGCGCCAAACTAGCAGTATAAGATGCTAACATCTAATGTGTAAAGTGAGATGATATGGTCCATGCATTTGATCTCTATCATTTGCATCGTGTTATGATCTCTATCATTCCTTTGTGTGTAAGGCCAAGGTCTATGGAACTTACACGTTGAGTGAGTTGTAAGAGTATCTATCATACATCTACTTACAACAATACCATATCAAGACACTAGCCCAGCAACGATCTAAACTAGACGCCTCTAATTTATCAATTGCAAGTTTTACGTGGCTTAGGGCTTTCGGAGATAGAACCGTTCTTACCTACGAACATGAACCACAACGAGGATAACCAAATTATTAGCAACTCGTTGTAAATCAGATATTGACTATAGTAGGAGAGACAGACACCCGCCAGCCACTTATGCAAAACTAGTTGCATGTCAGTCGTGGAACCGGTCTCATGTACGATGACATGTAAGGTTGGTCTGGGCCGCTTCATCCCACTATGCCACCAATATCCAAAATACATAGAAGATGCAATAACATGATCATCATCGCCCACATATAAACATATGTGTACTACCCGTGCAAAGCACCTACGCATAGATCAGGCTCTGATACCACTGTTGGGTCCACAGCATAGAAAATAAAAATTTTCCTATGATGAGAACTACACGCCAAGATCTATCTACTAGGTACAGAGCAACTGGTGTACATACATCCAACGAGAACTTACCATCGAAGACAACAAGTTTTGTTAACGAGTAGGAACTCGTGGTTGATGTAGTCGTACACTTGCCAATCTCAAGATCGTGAGGAAGTCCGAGCAGGTCCGGCTCCAGCACGTCCTTCAGATCCAGCTGCAGCACCACCAAGTCCAGCACCACAAGCAGCAGTGCATCCGTGATCGCAGACACGTCCGGTACCCCGACAACCTCCATCCCTCGCTCCAGCAAAGCAGCAGAAGCAGCAACTCCTTTCCAGATAAAGCCACCGGGAACATGTATCTCGCTAATCCGAGACCATGGGAATAATACTAGAGGGGGAGAGAGATCCTTCACAAGGAGGTGTGAGGCAGAAGGAGGAAGAGGGTGGCCTTTTATAGGAGGATGGGGGCGCATGGGGGGTGACTCCTCACCTCCCCCATTCATGTGGTGGTAACCCCTCCACATAAAAATGCCCCTTCACATTCTCTTTTAAAGTCTCCACTTTAAATGCATTAAATTTCTCCAAATTTAATGATCTCTCATTTAATAAAACTCTTTTATTATTTTTATTCAGAATTTTGTTAATTACTTTAATTAACAAACATTCACATAAAACCCCCTGCAACATTTTAATATTACATGCAGAACCAATTTCAGCAATTTCACCCGAAACAGTTTTGGTGTCTATTGAAATAATTCCAGCACTTTCTTAAATCTTTATCTAAAACATATTTGCTCCAAATGGTGTCGGTATCCCTTAAGTGTGTCACCCTACAGTTCGCGAATAATGCAGACATGATAGAGACCCCTCTCAGATCAATAATCAGAAGCGGGACCTGGAGATCCATAATGACTCCTACACATTCAACGATGACTTATGTGATCGTGAGAACCTTTAACGCTAGTAACTAAATCCCTTTGTGTCGCGATATATTACATGTCCGAGATTCGATCATCAGTATCTCCATACCTAGTTTGATCTCGTTGCCGACATGCACTCTTTTCTCGTTCCCGTGATATAACATTCTAGTGATCACATCACATGCTTGCAAGCTATCTTAATGTGATATCACTGAGAGGGCCCAGAGTATATCTATCCATCATCGGGATTGACAAATTCCACTCTTGATCTATGAGCCTCAACATAACACCTTCATAGCACTGAACCCATCTTTATAGTCACCCTGTTACGGTGTGACGTTTGATGTTATCAAGATACTCTTCCGGTGTTAGCAATTAACATGATCTCATGGTCTAAGGACTAAGATTACTTCATATGATGTTATAGCAATATAAACATAATGACTCTGATCGTAATGCTATACTTCGGATGAATGTTCATCACATCATTCCACCAATGTTGTGACCTCGTTATTAACAACATTCAATGTCCATGATCAGGAAACCTTGATCATCTTGTTAATAAACGAGCTAGTCTATAAGAGAGGCATAACTAGGAACCCTTTTTGTTTATTAAACACACATGTATTGATGTTTCCGATCAATATAATTATAGCATGCAAAATAAACATTTATCAGAAACATGGAATAAGATAATAACCACTTTATTGTTGTCTCTCGGGAATATTCCCTTCATATTTCATCTCTGATCTTGATCCATATGATGTCTTGTGAGTAGTTCGTTTAGTTCATGAGGACATGGGAGAAGTCATGTTGTTAGTAGTGGAATTGTGTTGAGAAAGATTCAATAGTTTGTTATTTCAGTCATGTGAACGTCGACTACATGACACTTCACCTTTATGGACCTAGGGGAATGCATTGTGTATTTGGCTACTAATCGTAGGGGTTGCCGGAGTGACAGAAACCTAAACCCCCGTTAGGAATCCTTTACACAAGGGAGTATAGGATATTAAAGTTTAAAGCTGTGGTTAGGTTTTTGTCTTAATTACTTTCTTGTACTTGCGGATGCTTGCATGGGGTTTAATCACAAGTATGTATTAGTCCTAGGAAGGTCAGTACATTAGCACAGGTTCACCCACACAACACTTATCAAACTAAGGAAGATTAATCAACTATATGAAACGCAAGCACTTGAAGATATCCCCATGTGTCCTCGAGAACGTTTGGTCATCTTAAGTAATAAAACCGGCTTGTCCTTTGCTAAAGAAAGGGTTGGGCCACTTGCTGCATCTATTATTATTGTTTTTTATTTACTCGCACTTTATTTATATACATTATAAAAAACCCCTAAAAATCCGTTTGCTAAGTATTTACTGAGAATTCCTGCTCCAAGCCACTCGTCAACACCTTCTGCTCCTTGTTGGGTTCGACACTCCTACTTATTGATGATACTACGATACACCCCCTATACTTGTGGGTTATGAAGACTATTTTCTAGCACCGTTGCCAGGGAGTGAAGCGCTATTGGAGAGTGGAATTTGTAAAGGAAACTTCGACTGTGAGTATTGTTTATTTCTGTTAGTTACTTTATTTCAATATGGATAATTCACTTAGTTTCTTATTCCGTAATGCTACTACCACTGCTAAGGTAGTAGATGAACCTACACCTGCTGAAAATGATACTTTTAAAATACCTACAAGAATAATTGATCGTGTTATGGATAACTACTATTTTGGAGATGGAACTGTCCATCCCGGTGATCATTTGCTCTTTATACACGAATTATGCGGGTTGTTCAAGTGTGAAGGTATTACAACAGATCAAGTCAAGAAGAAGTTATTCTCATTATCACTGAAAGGAAGAGTTGAAGAATGGTCAATCTCTTGAATGGGAGGAAGTTGTACCTCTATTTTATTCAAAATTTTATCCTCCTAGTGAGATTCATAAAGATCGGAATCAAATATACAACTCTTGGCCTCTTGATGGAGAGAGTACAGCTCAATCTTGGGGGGATTGAAGTTACTAATGCTCAAATGTCCTATTCATGAGCTCCCTAACAATATTATTATCAATAACTTTTATGCAAGGCTTTCTCTTCATGATAAGGATCAATTGGATGCTTCTTGTGCAGGATCATTTACACGCATGGAAGAAGGAGCTAAATGGGATCTTCTAGACCATATTCAAGACAATGCTGAAGCATGGGAGAATGATAAAGGAAGAAAGTCAGGTATAAATTATGATTATGAATGCATTAAATCTTTTATGGGAACTGATGACTTTCGTAATATTAGTAATGCTTATGGTCTAGACTCTCAAGTTATTGCAAATTGTTTTAAGGCTTTTCCTTCATATATTGAAATTCAAAAAATAGAATGGAACAATTATCATGCACCGTATAAGGATATTGTTGATTGTGTTCCTGCTAGAAGTACTGAAGTTTGCACTATTGAACGTATTTTGCCTAAACCTTATATCGATAAAATGCCTTTCCCGGATAAAGTAAAGGAGCACTCTATGATAACTAGTGTAATTAATAAAAGTACGGAGAGAGCTGTTAAGCCTGATGAACAAATAACCATTGAACCTGCAGTAGCAATTGTGAAGCACCTTGTCACTAAAAGAGTAGAGGATGGACACATTGTTTTCTGTGAAGATGCTTCTAATATTGTCTCACATCCTAATAGAACTAGAAAAGCTAGTGTCCCTGTGCTTTCTGTTAGAATTGGTGATCATTGCTATTATGGTTTATGTGATATTGGTGCAAGTTCAAGTGCTATTCCTTATGAGCTTTACAAAGAAATTATGCATGAAATAAGTCCTTGCGAACTAGGAGAAATTGATGTGGTTATTCACCTTGCAAACGTAGAGACCATTTCTCCCATTGGTATTGTAAGAGATGTGGAAGTTCTTTGTGGTAAGCTTAAATATCCTACTGATTTTCTAGTACTTGGTTCAGCTGCTAGTAAAACCTATCCTATCATTTTTGGTAGACCTTTCTTGAACACGTGTGGAGCCATTGTAGACTGTAAAAGGGAGAAAATTTTAACTAAATTTGATGGGGAATCTTATGAGTTTAATTTTTCAAAAGTTGCTAAAGTCCCTTATGAAAATGAAACTCCTAACGAGCATTTTAGAGTTGAACAACTTGCTTCTATTTCTCTTGCTCCTAACAATCCTTTGCAGCAATTTATGGAAGACCACGAAAGTGAGATCTTCATGGAAGAAAGAAATGAGATTTACGAGATTCTCCGTCATTAACCTAAGATGCTTAAACATAACTTGCATGTGGAAGATTTGGGTACCACATTTCCACCTAAAAAGGATCCGTTTTTTGATCTGAAACCTTTACCTGACGATCTTAAATATGCTTAAAATTGATGATAAAAAATATATCCTATTATTATTAGTTCTAAACTTTCAGGGAAGGAAGAGGCAAGATTATTGGAAGTATTGAAGAAACATCAAGGAGCCATGGGCTATACACTTGATGATTTAAAAGGGATTTCACCTACTATATGTCAGAATGCTATCAATATTAAACCCGATGCAAAACCAGTGGTAGAACATCAATGTCGTTTAAATCCTAAGATGAAGGAAGTGGTAAGAAACGAGGTATTAGAACTCCTTGATGCTGGTATTATTTATCCTATTGCTAATAGTGAATGGGTTAGTCCTATTCATTGTGTCCCTAATAAAGGGGGAATTACTTTTGTGCCTGATGAGAATAATGAGCTTATCCCCCAAATAATAGTAATGGGTTATAGGATGTGCATTGACTTCAGAAAGGTTAATAAAGTTACTAAGAAAGATCATTAACCACTGCCTTTTATTGATCAAATGTTAGAAAGATTGTCTAAAAAGACCCATTTTTGCTTTCTTGATGGACACTCTAGGTTCTCTCAAATTGCTGTTAAACAACAAGATCAAGAAAAAAACTACTTTTATGTGCCCTTATGAAACATATGCTTATAGGAGAATTCCTTTTGGTTTGTGTAATGCTCCTGCCACTTTTCAAAGGTGCATGTCTACTATCTTTCATGGTTTTGTGAAGAAATTGTGGAAGTATTCATGGACGATTTTTCTGTCTATGGAACTTCTTTTGATAATTGTCTGCACAACCTTGACAAAGTTTTGCAGAGATGTGAAGAAACTAATGTTGTTCTTAATTGGGAGAAATGCCACTTCATGGTCAATGAAGGAATTGAGAAAGAGGCATAAAATTTCCGAAAGAGGCATAAAATTGATAAAGCCAAAGTTGAAGCAATTGAGAAAATGCCCTGTCCTTGGGACGTCAAAGGTATTTGTAGCATCCTTGGTCATGTTGGTTTCTATAGAAGGTTTATTAAAGATTTCTCCAAGATATCAAAACCCCTTACTAATCTTCTCCAAAAAGATGTACCCTTTATTTTTGATGATGATTGTAAGGAAGCTTTTGAAACTCTAAAGAAAGCTTTAACTACCGCTCCTATTGTCCAACCACCTGATTGGACTTACCCTTTGAGATCATGTGCGATGCTAGTGATAAAAAGTTAAATGTTATCGATTATGCTAGTAAGACTCTTGACGCTGCTCAAAAAAATTATGCTACTACTGAAAAAGAATTCTTAGCTGTTGTTTTTGCTTGTGATAAGTTTAGACCTTATATTGTTGATTCAAAAGTTACCACTCATACTGATCATGATGCTATTAAGTACCTTATGAGGAAGAAAGATGCTAATCCTAGGCTTATTAGACGGGTGTTGCTTTTAGAAGAATTTGACCTACATAATGTAGATAGGAAAGGTGCTGAAAATCCTTTTGCTGATAATTTATCTTGTTTGGAAAACATCTCCTTTGATCCTATGCCTGTTAGTGATAGTTTCCCAAATGAACAGTTGGCTGCAGTAGGGGTAAGTTCACGAGGGAGTCCTTGGTATGCTGGTTACGCTAACTTTATTGTTTCCAAGTATTTGCCTCCTACTTTTACAGCACGGCAAAGAAGGAAGTTCTTTTACGATTTGAGGCATTATTTTTGGGATGACCCACATTCATATAAAGAGGGAGTAGATGGTATTATGCGAAGATGTGTTCCAGAATTTGAACAAAAGGAGATATTGCGGAAATGTCATGGTAGTGCCTATGGAAGACATCAGGTAGGAGATAGAACCGCACAAAAGGTTCTATAATCAGGTTTTTACTGGCCTACCTTTTTCAAAGATGCAAGAAAATTTGTCTTATCATGTGATGAATGTCAACGAGTTAGTAATATTTCTAGATGCAATGAAATGCCTATGAATTACTCTCTTGTTATTGAATCATTTGATTGCTAGGGATTTGACTTTATGGGTCCTTTTCCCCCCTTCGAAAGGTTATACTCATATTCTTGTTGTTGTTGACTATGTTACTGAATGGGTAGAAGCCATACCTATGAAAAGTGCTGATGGTGAGACCTCTTTGAAAATGCTTAAGGATATTATCTTTCCTAGGTTTGGAGTGCCTAGATATCTTATGACTGATGGAGGTTCTCATTTCATTCATGGTGGTTTCATAAAGACCCTTGCTAAATATGATGTTAATCATAGAATTGCTTCAGCTTATCATCCCGAAACTAGTGGGCAAGTAGAATTATCAAATAGAGAAATTAATTCCATCTTGCAAAAGACTGTTAATAGATCTAGAAAAAAATGGGCTAAAAAGTTGAATGATGCTTTATGAGCTTATAGAACTGCTTATAAAAATCCTATGGGGATGTCTCCTTACAAAATGGTTTATGGGAAAGCTTGCCACCCGCCTTTAGAATTAGAAAACAAAGCTTATTGGCAGTGAAAGAACTTAATAGAGACTTCAAACTTGCTGGTGAGGAAAGATTATTTGACTTAAGTTCGTTAGATGAGTGGAGGAGTGAAGCATACGAAAATGTTAGACTATTTAAAGAAAAAGTTAAAAAATGGCATGATAGGAGAATTCCTAAGAGAGAGTTCCATATTGGTGAGAAGGTTCTATTGTATAGGTCTCGGCTTAGAATTTTTGCAGGAAAACTACTCTCAAAATGGGAAGGACCATTTGTTATTGAAGAGGTGTATCATTCAGGTGCAATAAAAATTTCTTCCCTAAAAGATAACACTACACAGGTGGTGAATGGTCAGAGACTCAAACACTATATTTCTAGAGATTCTGACAATGAAGACATTGATGCTATTCAAATGGTAACTCCATAAAATTTTATCAAATACCAAGTTCAGAGACCTGCAGAGTTCGTTTTCGAATAGGTAATAGTTCTGGTAAGAAAAGGTCCGCGAAAAATCTGTCAATTTGTATTTTTGCAGTTTTTATCTAACATGAAAAGTAATGAGTCGAAAAAGGGACGGAAACGGAGCCTGGGTGGCTCACATCACCCCGTGGCGAGGGCCCAGTTGGTCGCGCCACCAGGGGGTGTGGCCACCCTAGAGCCCATCTCCGACCCATTTTCTCCCAGTACCTTCTTTTTGTTGTAAAACTTCAAAATATATAATCCCCTGGATCCCCCGAGGTTCGTATATCGTGTTCTCGTTGTGTTTTCGTTTCGATCTGTTTCTGACAACTAGAGTCTCAGTTTTAGAGCCACAATGTCCTCCTCTGGATCAACTAAGGAAGATTCCTCAACGGACGTCATCAACCCTTACATGCGTGAGTTGAAGATTCATCCCAAGGAGTTTTTGCTCAAAGATGGGAAGGCACAAATAAAAGAGGTTCAGGGCCCTAAAGGTGAAGGTAGTCTGGAGGAAAGGATGGAAGCACTGGAGCAAGAAGTCTTTATGTACAAGAAGATGGTGGAACGCGAAGTGGATATAATCCATAAGATTAGTTCCGAACTCATCGTCGAGCACCAGAAGGAGACTATGAAGCTTAAGGATGAAATTCTCTCGCTCCACCGAACAACCAACCAACTTCAAGCACAGCTCTACGACGTGCAAAATCAAAACTGTGAGTATGAGGTTAGGTTTAAACACATAAGTGCTTCTGCTAGTTTCAGGATGTTGGAGACCAGGATGTCTTTTGTTGATGGTGAACCCTTACCTTGGAAGTCGGACAACGACTAGAGAACACCACCACCGCCGAAGGAGTAATTCGTCATCAGGTTTTGGCATCTCCTTGGTTTGTTCCAAGTTTGGGGGAGTGCCACGGTATCATATCAATATCTTTTATCTTTTTACCTTTTTAGTAGAGTCATATCATGAATAGAGAAGTTATCGTATAGGATGGTTTGCATTATGGAAGTGTCCCCCCTCTCGTTAGTTATATGTATCCCTTGGTGTGAGTTGCCGTTATGGAATATTAATGAGAAGTTCTATCATTTACTCTTTTGCATATTTTATTTTAGTTTTCAATTATATTACATGATTGATCTTGTTGTTAGTATTGGTATCACCTTGGGATCATTAAGTAAATTTAGTTGGTTTTTGCAAACCTGGCTCGGTCAGTAGCAACACTATTATGAGAATTGAATGAAAAAGATAAAAGTACTCTTAATAAATATAATTTCATCATATTTCTTTCTTGATTGGCTCATAAGCTTAGTATTCTCTAGTTAAGATCTTTTGTGCTTCCAAGGAAGATTGCATGTTTGTTTTTATCACTTGTATGTTTGTTTGTTTCCTTCAACTCTTATGCTTGCTACCCAGCCTTGCTGGCCAAAAACCTGTACTAAGAGGGAATGCTTCTCGTGCATCCAATCCTTAAACCAAAAACCTATGCCATTTGTGTCCACCATACCTACCTATTAGAACTATTGCTATTCCAAGTAAATTCATGTTTTTATCTACCTTCTGAATTAAACTTGTTATGTGAAAATTAGTGATTAAAGCTCTCACGAACTTGATGGCACACTTTACTTTCTTGCACTTAATAAACTTGAACCATTGTGCCCATCTATGTTGCATATATGCTTGCGCTTTGTAAGTTGTGAATTAGCAGAACCATGTTACCATGGGGAACGCTTTCAACATTGCACTTTATTTAGTTGATATGATGTTCTTTTGCTTATGGATCCCAATGGTGTGAAATGAAAGGGGAGCTTGTAAGGCTCATGGAGTTCGTATATGTGTTAGAGAAACACCTGGGCGGCTAGTCTAAGCCATGCCTAATCATGGTGGAAACCTGCAGCGTAACCATAGTGAGCAATCTATGAAGCATCCCTTATATATAAAAAAACCCTATGCAAATAGGAAAGAAAAAAGAGAGAAAGAAAAGAAAAAAAAGATACCTATGCAAATAGGAAATAAAAGGATGCTGAGATGCTCATTGTCTGCTTGCCTTTTCATTTTGATATGGGGATTATTCCGTATCATCGGGCAAGGGGTACCCCGTTGGCGGTTCTCTATGATACACATGTACTTACAATGACAAGAACTTACCTATGACTAAACTTGAGTAGAATGAGGAACGGTACTTGTAAGTAAGGGGCATGAGATTTTCAGCTTATAACTTGTCAAGCATATCCTCATATTTGATAACTTTAACCTTAATCACCTAAATATGCTTATGATAGGGGTAATGAGAGCTGAAATTCTTGCTTCCCTCTACGAAGGGGCCTATCTTTTACTTTTTAGTTGAGTCAATAAACCTATTCCTTTCTATCTCAGCAAGTATTTTGAGTTGTTGTGTTTCATTCATGCATATGATGATTTATTCAATCATGTTTCTTATGTTCCTTGTTTTGCACACTGCTCCTATCTTAGTGAGTACTACTTTGAAAGCTATCATTGAAAACCCCTTTATGTTTGAACTCCTGCAAATTATTAACAATTCTTTGACCAAGAGCAAAGTTTGCAATTACCAATTATGATTTACTTTATGTATCTTTATTGTGTTTCCTTTGCTTATTAGAAGTTAAGTTATATAATAGTGAGTTGTCTTCTATTATGATTTGTGTATTGATGAATGTGATGCTTCTTGTACGTATTCATTTATCGACTCTTCACTCCATAAACTTGAGGTCGTGTTTATTGAGCTCACTTTTCGCTTGGGGACAAGTGAAGTCTAAGCTTGGGGGGAGTTGATACGTCCATTTTGCATCACTATTCTATATCATCATTTAATGTTATTCATTGATATCTTTCATATTAAGAGATGATACTTATGTTATTTCATCTATTTTTGCATGGTTGATGACTTTCGGAGGATGGACCGCTGAAGTCAGGATTCTGATGGAAAAGGCAGTGTTTGGAGGCGAAATTCGCGAAGATCAGAAAATCCTAGAAAATACATGGAAAATGCTATTTTTCCAGAAGACGAAGGATGCCATAAGGGGTAGCAGAGATGGGCCACAGGGGGCCCACAACACCCCCTGGCGCGGTCTACCCTAGGCCGTGCCACCAGGTGGTGTGGCCACCCAGGCCTACCTCTAGCTCTCCCCTTTGGTGTATATTATCCCCACAAAACCCTAAGACTCGAGAGAGAAACCACAGAAAGATTCCGCCGCCTCTGCGGGGCGTAAAACTGCAGAGAGAGAAAGACCTCTCCGGCAGGCAAAAATCTGTCGGGGAAATTCCTTCCCAGAGAGGGGAGATCGTCGCCATCAACACCACGATCAAGCTGGACTTCATCGGGATCATCATCATCACCATCTCCATCATCATCTCCACTAGCACCATCATCACCACTCCATACCGCAGTAACAATTGGGTTGAATCTTGCATAGTTCTTAGGGGAAACTTTCCCAGTGTTAATTACTTGTTGTAGTTGGCGCTATTGAGTGAAACCATTGAATTATTTTGTATGTTCAGATTGTTACTTATCATTATTTCATCTCTAATCTTGATCCATATGATGTCTTGTGAGTAGTTCGTTTATTTCTTAAGGACATGGGAGAAGTCATGTTGTTAGTAGTGGAATTGTGTTTAGAAAGATTCAATAGTTTGTTATTTAAGTTGTGGTGTTATTCTTCTAGTGGTGTCATGTGAACGTCGACTACATGACATTTCACCTTTATGGGCCTAGGGGAATGCATTGTGTATTTGGCTACTAATCGTAGGGGTTTCCGGAGTGACAGAAACCTAAACACCCGTTAGGAAACCTTTGCACAAGGGAGTGTAGGATCTCAGAGTTTAAAGCTTTGGTTAGGTTTTTATCTTAATTACTTTCTTGTCCTTGCAGATTCTTGCAAGGGGTTTAATCACAAGTATGTATTAGTCCAAGGAAGGTAAGTACATTAGCACAGGTTCACCCACACAACACTTATCAAACTAAACAAGATTAATCAACTATATGAAACGAAAGCACTTGACGATATCCCCATGTGTCCTGTAGAACGTTTGGTCATCTGAAGTAATACGACCGTCTTGTCCTTTGCTAAAGAAAGTATTGGGCCACTTGCTGCATCTATTATTATTGTCTTTTATTTACTCGCACTTTCTTTATCTGCATTATCAAAAAACCATAAAAATCTGTTTGCTAAGTATTTACAAAGAATTCCTGCTCCAAGCCACTCGTCAACACCTTCTGCTCCTCGTTGGGTTCGATACTCTTACTTTTCGAAAATACTTCGATACACCCCCTATACTTGTGGGTCATCATAGCCCACTGGAAAACGCATGGCATATATAGAATCACACAAACTTCTCCCTCTACTTTGTCATAGACATAACACATATAGGATGGCTTTCCTTGAGCATCAACCTCAGGTGGGTTTTCCCCTCTGAGTTTGACAGCTTCAAGTCATGCGTTTGCACTATCTTTTGTTTTGTCCTTCATTTTGAGTAATGTCCCTATTATGCTTTCTAACACATTATTATTAGCATGCATCACATTGATGGAATGTCGAACTTCGAGATGCTCCAAATAAGGTAAGTCCCATAGTATTGATCTCCTCTTCTAGACCGGTTTTATTTTGCGAGGTTGGTCATATATATCTATTTCTTTTTCTTTGTCCTTTCCTTTTCCTTTGCCTTTGCCTCTGCCCCTGTGTTTGAGTCGTCCTTTTCCATGCACAACTTTCAAGTGTTTAAGTTGATCATAGATTTGACTGCCTTTTAAAATTGGAGGATCCAAATCATTCTCATAAGTGTTATCAAACTTTTTCTTCAGGGTCCGATATTTATAACCCTTTGGCAAAAACCTTCGAGTCCGCATGTACACCATTTTCTTACACCCATGCAAATACAGACTTGATGTCTTGTCTAGGCACTGGACACAAGCATAGGTCCCTTTTATAGCCTAGCGAGAGGACTTCCAATAGGCTGGATAATCATTGATGGTTATCAATAACATGCATCTCAGGTTAAAGTTTTCCTTCACAGGTGCATCATATAGTTTTACTCCTTCAATCCAAATAAGTTTCAAATCTTCCATCAAAGGTGCAAGATACACATCAATTTCATCACCAGGTTGCTTGGGGCCTTGGATTAGTATTGCGAGCATGATATACTTTCACTTCATGCATAACCATGGAGGAAGGTTGTAAATGCTGAGATTCATGGGCCAAGTGTTGTGGGTGGAACTATAGTTGCTGAACGGGTTCATTCCATCGGTGCTTAGTGCAAACCTCACATTTCTAGGATCATCTCCAAAACGATCACTATTTGGACCCAAAGGCTTCAACCTATTGACGTTACTCCACTTTGGAGAGTTGGCAGGGTGTATGTGCATGTCGTCCTGAATGTGCTCCTCTACGTGCCAACACATTAGTTTCACCGTATCCGGGTTTGCATATAAGCATGTAAAACAAGGAATAATAGGTAGGTACCAACACACTTTTACCAGGATGTCCTTCTTGCCCTGTTTTTTATGCTTCTTCTTGCTTGCTTGATCAGTGTCCAGGTCATCATCACTGCTGCTATCATCTGCCATATTAGTTGCCTCAACCTTGGGAACCTTGAACCTTGGAAATTTGCACACCAAACATTCACGCAAATTTATTGAGGCATCACCGCAGTACAATATACAATCATTTTTACATGCATGTATTCTCTAAACCACCATTCCCAACAGACACACAGTCCGCTTAGGTTTGTAAAAACTATCTGGCATGTGGTTTCCTTGAGGAAGAAAGTCCTGTAAGAATGTTACAACTTGGTTACACACTTACCTGACCATCCGTCCATTTGCCTCATCTGCATCAGTTCTAGCACAATAGCTAACTTTGTGTAGTGCGACTTACACCCATGGTACATTGGTGTCTCCGAGTCTTTCATCATGCAAGCATATTTATCGTACATTTTCTGATCCTAAATTTTTTCTTTCAACTCCCGCAACATCTGACTCATATTGTCTTCTTCAACATCTTCCATGTTCTCTTGTGACGATATATTGTCCATGTCATTTGTTCAACCAACCTCGTCATCAGTTGATGGAAATATGGTGGTAATCTCAATATCATCCATGTTGGAATCCTCACAAGCATCACCCTCCTCACACTACAAGAATCTGGATGATCCATGACATTTTTTTATGACGTGACCTTAAAAACGTCACGGATTCTTGACGTTCTAGAACGTTTTGTCACAATGAGCTCCAAGCCCCTCCAGCCTAGCTATCCATGATGTTTCTTGTTTCGTCATGGAAAATTAGTCACAGATTTCGTCCTCGGCCCTGAAGCCCAGTTTGTCATTTCTTATGGTGCCAAATTCGTCATGGATTTTGTCACAGCACATGTTCGAAACTTTTTGCCCATCGACCGTCTCCTCCGTGCTTCAACCCCACATGTCAGCTCGGTGTCGACGGTAGTATCTCACGGTAGTGCTGGGTTTGATGCTGCTTCATGACGTTTTTGGCCGGCCCCAGCTGTTAGTGCGTTTGACAGAAATTAAATAACATAAACACAGTTCATGCAGGTAGACAAAATCGAACCATCAGTCAATATTTGGCAGAACTAACTTGCAACTGATGCACCTGTTCATTGGTTTTGTGCATTTCTACTACTTTATTCTGTATATTACATACCATCTCTTAGTTACAGGAAATGAAGTAATTCGAAAATATACAATCAGCACAATATATATGTATAGACATTTCACACAACTATAAAAAAGAGAACAACAGAGCATATTTTTAGATCATCTTTTACAAGTACGTTGAGAAGCAACAACATGAACACAATCAACCAAATATATACATATCATATGGAGATAATATTACTTAGCATGTAGAACACCAGGTTGACAACAAATTCCTTACAACTATAAGTTCACTGACAACATATTACATTAATGGTTCATCCAACACCAGCATAAACAAGATAATTTTTGCCCTCACCACATAACATTAACACAACCCATGAAGCCATGTAGCCCCTCATTTAAAAAGGTGAAGATGCACACATTCCCCTCCCTGATTCCAGCGAGTTCGAGAACCTTAGACCAACCTCTTGTCATCTGGGCAACATCATTCATGCCTTGGAAGAGGTTAACATGCTGAAAAGTGGTCTTGTAGGAGCATGCAAGTGGTAACTCCTTTGGGAGATAGCAGTTGAGGTGGGCACTGCTATAGCTAGCTGAAAATTACTATAGGAGAAGAATAATATTATTTATTGGCTAGAGTTCACTGTGCATAATAAAATTTAAATATTGAAATGTCAAATTTTAACCATCTTCGCCTTCCCACGGATGACATTTGACTTGTTCATCTTGCACACATAGTATGGTATAGATGGCTTGTGTTGTTTAACTATCACTTTGAGGGATGCAACTTGTTCAGAGGTCAATTCCAAATTGTTTCCAAACACGTAGTGATCATCGAATTCCTTGGACCTAGAAAGAAAATATGAGAAAGTAATAATATGTATCTGCATATAAATGTAGCAAAACATGTACTTAGCCAATATAATGCCACACCTCTACGAACAAGGATCCTCGATTTCTCGACTACTCTAAATCTTTTCATATAAGCTTTATATATTCGCCTTGCTATCTTAGCTTTCATATTGCGAAAAACTACAGCAGGTTTCTTCACATCATCATTAGATGAGACATCGATGATGACAGCCTTAGTTTCACCAACCTTGTAGGCATCCTTTTTAGCCTAAATTAGACATTGCACTAATTAGAATGTTTAGTTTTTATGCCATATATAGTAGTGCTAGTAGAATCAATTTTAGAACCTGGTCATGTATCTCCATGGCCTTCATCGTACCTGCCCCAATGAGTAGATACAAGAATTAAGTTAGAATACAATTCTAATTAGTGAATTATTATGAGAATCAAATTCAGTGAGTAAACTAAAGGGTGCTTACAGTGAACTAGATTGAGCCTTTGCCGTAAGCAGCAATGTCGACGCGGGGAGCACTAGATTGCGAGTACATACGTGCTTCCATAGAACAAGGAGGCGACACATCAAACTAGAATGATGCGGCATCTAGAGAATGAAACTATGACATAGAACTAAACAACAATGTCGACGCGGTGACCTAGAACAAGGAGGCGACACGTCGCACTAGAACAAGGATGTGACCACATCGCTAGTGACGAGGAGGTGACCACATGGACGACCATTTAACAAAGAGTTAATGCGATGAAAGGGCGGCAGGTTGTGGAGCACTTATAGGCCAGTTTGCAGCCTCCGCTTCCACCGTCGTCGCTGGGATTTGGTTGTCGGTGGGGAGGGGATTTGGTCATCGGCATGGAGGGGAGAGGGTTTTTTCTAGCTGCCACAATAGGTGGGTCCCATGCGTGAGCGTCTTTGGTTCACACTAGCATCATCTGCTAGGCTGACGAATGGGTCCCACGCAGACGAAATAACAACACAATTTTTCTACCAAGTTTGACATACAGAATAACAAGACAATGTTTTGGCTAATTTTCCCAATGAATAACTATTAATTCCATTAACTAATGGACATTCATATTGATCAGTTCAAAGGCATGCACACAACCATTAGTTCAACACAAAGCATGCAACACAGGCATGGACACAACCATTAGTTCAAGCATGCACCACAAAGCATGCACACATGATCATCATTTCAACACAAGCATGCACACATGCATGCACACATCCATCAGTTCAAGCATGCAACACTCCACCACCATAAGCTGGAACTCCTCTTCATTAGTATCATCTTGTACTTCATCTTCTTTGTCACTTCATTACTCCTCAATGGTGTTGTATACTTCAGGCTCACTGTCAACGTCTTCCTCTTCAACAACATTCCTTTAACCTCTGATACGCTCGAACACGGATGCATCTATGATGCGTCCTCCATTGACAGAGGGTTGACACTTGCTATAACGTAGAGCCTCAGATACAGTCTTATTGTCAGAGCCTACAAACTGGTTGTACGCTACATCAGTATGCACCACCTCCTCCTCCTCTCCTTCGGCAGCATCAAACTTATGTCTTTGAACTATTTTGGAAGCACCTGCCAGTTTTTCCCTTGGCTGTGTCTGGCACGTAGAACACTTTTGTAGCCTGGGTTGCCAAGATGTAACTGTAATCTTTGTACCAAAAATTGGTAATGTTGACTCTCTGGAAGAGTTTATCATACACCATCTCTATATCCTTGTGGCCCTCAAGCTGATACCAATTGTAGTGGAATAATACAACTGATCGTTGGTGTTCCAAATCAGAGTTAAAATACACCACCTTGATATCTTTGAGGACACCATAAAAATGGATATCCTTTTCCAAGTGATAACCTTCAGTCATTACTCCACTGTTTTGTGTTTTCTTGCCCTTCTCATGGTCAACTATGAGGTACCGAACACCATCCACAATACAAGCTGAATATGTTCTTACTCAGATTTCTAGGCCACACGCCAATGCAAAAAGCTCTTCATCCATAGCTTCTGGATTCTCCTATCACTTATTCATGATCTGTATGTACCGTAGCAGAAATACAATACGGTCAAATCATGCGTTGACATGCCATATATGAAGGACATAGATAAATGCAAAAGGAAACTAACATGGTCCTTGAACCATCTTTAAAATCCCTGCTCAAGCCTTCTTTCTACATTGGGCATCCCATTGTTCACCAACTGTTCTCGTCGAAGACTACAATCAAGAGAGTAACTCAGAATTAAAATCTCTAGGTGTATGGCAATATTGGATTCATAAGTATGGGAGATCAGAACATACATGATATATGGCTTAACCTCCTCGTAGTTGTTTAGGACATACCAATTCATCTTGTTTAGCTCCCTTTGGAGGGTCAAATCAGTATCATCGCTTCCTCCATAGCAGGTGACATGGCTTTCTCCAATCAAATTCACACCATGGCCAAACACGTCACAAGATGATTCATGTTGGTCACCTACATTTCTTGCTGGCTGATTGAATCTTCTCACAATATCATCAAGGTATCTAGAAAAAAAGGCACGCACTCGTTAGCAATGTAGGCCTCTGCCACTAAACCTTCTGGACGTGACATGTTCCTGACATATCTCTTCAGAGTACACAACAACCTCTCGATTGGATACATCCACCCATAGTTCAGAGCATCGCCTCATCAGGTAAATGCACAGCCAGGTTGACCATCACATCAAAAAATGCCGGCGGTCATGTGTTCAAGTTAGCACATAATTACTGGGATTTCATCTTTGAGCCTTTCCAACACCGACAGTTTCAAGTTTTTATAGCACAATATGCTGAAAAATCTTCCCAGCTCTCCAAGTGACGTGTAGATATCAGGATGTAAATACCCTCGCATGCCAGCAACCAATATTCCTTGCAATAGGATGTGGCAGTCATGGGTTTTAAGTCTAGTGATCTTGCATGTAGGAACACTGACACATTTGCCCATGTTTGAACAAAACCCATTAGGAAAAGTGCAGTCCCACAGATATTGACAGAAACCCGTCTTCTGCACCTTATTCAGGTAATATGGTGCATATGGACAGAGAAGGTCCTTCTGTATGTCTATGGGTTGCACCTGCAGATCTTGCCTAATGCAGAGGGCTTCACAATCATACCTAGCCTTCAAGGTGTCCTTATTCTTCCCGTCAAGTTCAAGTAGTGTGCCAATCAAGTTGTCGCGGATGTTTTTCTCGATGCGCATCACATCGAGATTGTGTCGAAGTTTCATCGATGCCCTGTAAGGCAAGTCCTAGAAACCATGCCGCCGGTTCCAGATCAGTGAAGGATCTGTTCACTTCCTTTTTTGCTCTCAGGATCACCTCTAGCTCCTAGTTTAAGATTCCTCACCTTCTCCAGCTCAGCTTGTAATTCAACTGTAGTAAATTTTCCTGGATTTGCATGGTCATCATGAATGTCGGCAAGCTTCGTCTCTCACCGCAAGCGGTGGCGCTTTGGGAGGAAATGATGGTGGCAAATGTAGCATATTTTTCTCTTTATGCATTTGGACAGAGGATTTTTGTCACAATGTAGGTATGCATGATATCCTTTTGTTGTACGCCCAAACATAGTGTTGCAAGCTGGGTAGTCATGGGTACACCAAAGAACCGCTGCTCCAAGATCAAACGTTTCGTTTTGAAATGCATTGTAAGAATGCTTGTCCTTCCAAAGCTATTGCAAATCGTCCAGCAAAGGCTCAATAAAGAGATCAAAGTCCTTTCTAGGACTTGATTTGTTAGGCATTAGAAGGCAAAGCATGTAGTTTGATGCATCCATACAATCCCATGGTGGAAGGTTGTATGCCAGGTCAAATACAGGCCACATATTGTACCTCATGCTCATGGTTCCATAAGGATTGAAGCCATCAGTGGGAAGGCCAAGCCTTACGTTTCTAGGGTCAGCTGAAAAGTCCTGCCATGTTCTGTCAAAATCCTTCCATTCTTCGCCATCAGCTGGATGACTAAGTATACCATCTCTGGGCATTCTCTTTAACTTGTGCCACTGCATGTTCTCCGCTGTTTTCCTCGAAGAGAACAATATATGCAGTCGTGGCGCCGAAGGAAAATGACGCAAGACTTTGATAGCCGACGATCTTCTTTCCTGCTATTTCCACCTTGATGTGCCACACTTAACACAGTTATCCAGCTTGTCATTGTCCTTCCAGAAGAGTATGTAGTTGTTTTTGCACACCTGTATGCTGTCATAGGACAGTCCAAGATCCTTTAGTTAAGTTTTTTCTTCACAGTATGATCTCAACAGGGTATTGGGCTCCGGAAGTGCATCAACAAATACCTTCATCCAATCATCGAAAGCAGTGTTGGTGATCTGGTGATATGACTTGTGATGAAATAGCTTCACAACAAATGCAAACCTGGAGTATTTACGTCCTAGGTAAAGCTTGCACTTTGCCTCTTCCAACAACTTTGCAAAGAATTTCTCATGTTTACCGTTAGTTGGGACATTAGCAGCAATCTTCTTTGCAGTTAATGCATCACCTGCGTGCTTAAGGTCTTGCAATATATTTGGAATGCTATGACCTCCATCATCATCGCCTTCATTATCCGTATACATATTGTCATTGTCATCACCGGCATGACCACCATTGGGTGCATCTTCAATAATAGCAAGATCAAGTGGCTCTCCATGCTATACCCACCGAGTATACGTGTGTGACATGCCACTTAGGAGTAAGTCGTGATAAAGAATCCCTACATGTACCGTTCTCTAGTTCAGGAACTTATGACAGGGCATGGAACCTTAGCATTCTTGCCATATCCCTCAATGACAAATTTGACAAACTGTTTCAGGCCAGCTTTGTAGGGTTCAGTAAACTGTCTGCCATGAACAATCCAACTCCTATCCATCTGTTAAAAATTAAATAAACAAATCACACTTTTAGAATAGGCTAGTGACTTTTTAGAACAATTTTCTTTACAATGAACAATCCAACTCATATCCATGTGTTGAACAATTAAAACAACAAATCCCATTTTTAGAACAGGCTAGTCATTTTTCAGAACAATTTTATTTACCGTGAACAAATCCAAATCCTATCCATCTGTTGGACAATTAAACAAACTAATCACATTTCTTGAGAAGAATAATCCTTTTTAAGAAGAATTTTCTCTACATGAATAATCCAAGTGACATCCATGTGTTTAACAACTGAACAATTTTTTTACCTTGGCAGACACGAAGACGAGCGAGTTGAGCATGGAGATGGGGCCCGGAAGAGGGGCTACTGAGGTGCGCAGAGACCTTGGCCGAAAGGGGAGTCCCAGTGGTCAACCTTGGAGTGTGGACGCTAAAATGGAACGGGAGATGGTGAACGGATGGGAGCTCCGGCCCCGCAGCGTGTGGTGGATCGGCAAAGGCAACTGTGCCCTAGCCACCGCCGCATGTGGTGGACCAGATTTCAAATCTGATTTCGAAATCTCCCGGGTGGAGTTCAGGTGAGTGTGTGGGTGGCAACAAGGTGGGTCTGACAAGTGAGCGAAAGAAACTTCTCTTGTCCAACTAACACGTGGGGTTCATCATAGGTGGGTCCATCGGTCAGGGACCTCTTGGTTGCGTATTCGAGACCTAGAGGTGTCCATTTTATGAATCACTTCGGAATTTATTTTGGCTCCATTTTATCGGAACCGAGGAGGCACGTAGAGAGAGAGTGGACAAGACATGTGCAACTCTTCTATAGAGAGAGATACATCATGCCTCATCGCTGCCTCCAACAAGCTCCTCTCTGGCAAGCTTTCACCGGAAGCATGTGCGTGACTTACATATTCTCCAATCTCTGGCGAGCTTCCTTCGCGTGTAGGTGCATGACACACTGCCCGATCTCACGCATTTTCTCGACGAATGCAAGGGAGCTGCAGCATCCACGGGCGTGCGCGATGATGGCAGAGTGCGGGATGCAATCGGCCATGGACTAACCGGTGGTGAGGCTCTACAACAATGGTAAGAATCCCCTTCACCGGAGTATAACCGGCGACAAAGATCTTCAGCAGAAGCAGCTCGATGAATCTGTAGGGTTTTTGGAGCTGTGTAAATAGTACTTGTTCTTCATTGAATCCGTAGCATTTTCTCTACGAATGCTTCATCGAATCCGTAGCATTTTCTCTAAGATTGCTTCATTGAGTCTCTTGAGTAAATCTAGGATCTGCAAAACAAATTATTGCATATTTTGTTAGGTTGAATTTCTGTAGATTTTTTTGTTGGTACAATTTCCGCTGATATTTTGTTAATAACAATCTTTAGTATATGTATGCTAAACTGCAGATTAGTACAATATGCACATCATTAGTTGTATTTTTTGCAGGATTATCTATGTAGAATGGCAGACTAGTTGTATTTTTGCATATATATAGTAGTAGTTGTAGTTAGTAGTATATATACTAGATAAAGTACAATGTAATCAGTATCATTAATATCCCTAGCTTGGGTATAACTCCCATATTTTTCCTACCTTGGATAATGTAGTTTTTCCTCAAAAGATCATTGCTGCAAATTTGGAATTTAGTTTTGATACTTTGAATTACACTAGTAGTAGTGATATTAGTAACATCATACCATTTATATATTTTGAAACTAGTAGTAGTGTTTAGAGATATATTAGTTACATCATATCATTTGACCAGGCAGAGATAACATCATACCATTTATATATTAGTTACATCATATCATTTATTTTCCTGATCTTTTGTAATTTTTGTGTTTAGAAAAAAGGAATATGGCTCAAAACGAATGTGTGACATGTCAGCAGCAACCTGCCTGGTGTGGGAGTGGAAACCTAGACCATGTGATATATTTTAGAATGAGAGTGAGATCACCCATTTTTGCAGAGGGATTTCTAATTATTCTCAATTTTCATATACATATCTTATTTTAAATTTCCATATATATTGCTTTATGTTCATGATCTTATGGTTTTTTTTCTGTTTCACAAATTTATGCAGGGTATTCCTTGCTGTTTCGCTGAGAATATGCGACAATTAGCTCTTGGTCCACATCTGACCTGGATCCTTGCTTGGAGTGACCGCCATGATCAAAACAGAACAATTGATGAATACTACTTCTATGTGTTGTGTGGTGGGAATTTTGGGAGGTTGGTAGCATTATGTGGGCCATATTGGAGGGGGTTCTCTACATCTTATATTGAACAGAATGATGTTCTCACATTTATATATGATAGAGTAGACAGGTTATTGTTGAAGTGTCAAATGCGGATCAATACTAGTGTATGTATTGACTTATTTGCATTGAATTGGTTTTTTCTTACATGCATGACTAGTTTCTTAATTATGTTCCTTACACACAAACCTCCTTCAATTTCATATGCATGATTAGGATGTTATAAGACCGAAGATTGTTGCAAGGTGACACTAGAGAAATCCATATTTTAGCACCCATGTAATGTCAGTTGCTCTTAAATGAATTCCATGTCTTGGGCATTCTACAAGGAGTTTGTAAGAGACCTGGATGAAGATGAGGTCTTTGAGATCCCTCAGTTCTTGGTGCACCATGTGGAGGATGAAGATGATCTTCATCAGATGGTTAGTTAATAACTTTTTCCTATGCTTTTCCTTCTTATTTTGTAAATTTATCAGGGTGGTCAGTTAACTTAGATCTGTTATATATTTTTGTTACTCAGGAAAATTCCTTTGAGATGCACAAGGGAACACTAAATCCCAAAGAAAGGGTTCTATAATGTATGCAAGAAGAAGAATTATGATGTTAGTAGTATATATACTAGATAAAGTACAATGTAATCAGTATCATTAATATCCCTAGCTTGGGTATAACTCCCATATTTTTCCTACCTTGGATAATGTAGTTTTTCCTCAAAAGATCATTGCTGCAAATTTGGAATTTAGTTTTGATACTTTGAATTACACTAGTAGTAGTGATATTAGTAACATCATACCATTTATATATTTTGAAACTAGTAGTAGTGTTTAGAGATATATTAGTTACATCATATCATTTGACCAGGCAGAGATAACATCATACCATTTATATATTAGTTACATCATATCATTTATTTTCCTGATCTTTTGTAATTTTTGTGTTTAGAAAAAAGGAATATGGCTCAAAACGAATGTGTGACATGTCAGCAGCAACCTGCCTGGTGTGGGAGTGGAAACCTAGACCATGTGATATATTTTAGAATGAGAGTGAGATTACCCATTTTTGCAGAGGGATTTCTAATTATTCTCAATTTTCATATACATATCTTATTTTAAATTTCCATATATATTGCTTTATGTTCATGATCTTATGGTTTTTTTTCTGTTTCACAAATTTATGCAGGGTATTCCTTGCTGTTTCGCTGAGAATATGCGACAATTAGCTCTTGGTCCACATTTGACCTGGATCCTTGCTTGGAGTGACCGCCATGATCAAAACAGAACAATTGATGAATACTACTTCTATGTGTTGTGTGGTGGGAATTTTGGGAGGTTGGTAGCATTATGTGGGCCATATTGGAGGGGGTTCTCTACATCTTATATTGAACAGAATGATGTTCTCACATTTATATATGATAGAGTAGATAGGTTATTGTTGAAGTGTCAAATGCGGATCAATACTAGTGTATGTATTGACTTATTTGCATTGAATTGGTTTTTTCTTACATGCATGACTAGTTTCTTAATTATGTTCCTTACACACAAACCTCCTTCAATTTCATATGCATGATTAGGATGTTATAAGACCGAAGATTGTTGCAAGGTGACACTAGAGAAATCCATATTTTAGCACCCATGTAATGTCAGTTGCTCTTAAATGAATTCCATGTCTTGGGCATTCTACAAGGAGTTTGTAAGAGACCTGGATGAAGATGAGGTCTTTGAGATCCCTCAGTTCTTGGTGCACCATGTGGAGGATGAAGATGATCTTCATCAGATGGTTAGTTAATAACTTTTTCCTATGCTTTTCCTTCTTATTTTGTAAATTTATCAGGGTGGTCAGTTAACTTAGATCTGTTATATATTTTTGTTACTCAGGAAAATTCCTTTGAGATGCACAAGGGAACACTAAATCCCAAAGAAAGGGTTCTATAATGTATGCAAGAAGAAGAATTGTGACAAAGGCCTGAAAATCTTGGGGTGATATCGCATATCGGAAGTATATGACGATTACATTGAGTTCACTGACTCTTTGTCTGAATTCTGTGCTAAAAACAGAATTTGCCTTGATGATCTGCTCGTTGTCTAGGTCAAGGTGACGAGGCACTATATTAAGCTAATTCTTGAGGTGGTCACCAGTCCGGCTGAGGAACATGAGGATGCGGAAAACGATAGCGACGAGCAACAGGAGGAGGACGAATATGAGAGCGTTGGCTCTGTGATCTCGGTTGTAGCTCAGGACTTCTAAAAATCATCAGGATTTAAATTTCAAGAATGCATGCTCAGAAACATTTGTGTTGTTGTATGTTAAACTAGCAAATCTCTTTTGTTCAAATCTGATAGGTTGTACCAACTCCATTCCATTTAATTATGAAAGAGAAAATATAAATGATTTCTCTCAATTTATCACATAGAAAAATGCACAACTAATTCCATATTCTCGCAGGAACCGGACCCACTTGTTGAAACGGCTGCACTGCCACGATTTCCACGCAACCACGGTGAGTTCTCAAACTGAAGTTGTAGTTATTCATTATTACCACGTATCCAAGATCTCTGCAGTTATTGCTGGTGCGCTTCTTTTTCCTCTTCCTCGATCATTCCTCTATTCTGGAATCATCGATTCTTCTTCTTCCTCGTAGGAATTTCCTTGCAGGCATTTCCTTTCAGCCATTTCCTTGCAGCCATGGATGATGGGAAACACACAACAAAGACCCACTTTGTCCCCACCCATGGCACCACGACTTGGATGGTGGTGTACACAAATGACAAAGCGACTATGGAGACAACTCTCGCCAGGTATGAGCAATTTCTTGAGAAAGAGAAGTACAAGTTCGTCGGGCTAGACTTGGATTACACCCGTGCAGCTAAGCGAAAAAATCCTTGACAAAAGATTACCGTCGTGGAAATCGCCATACAAGAGGAGTTCCTTGTTTACCACTTCTACAGGTATGTGAAATTTAAATTTGAGATCACCACTTATGCATCCCTTGTTCCCTTGCATCCCTAAAACCCTCTAATTGCAGGAGTAAACCAACTGAGAACATTGTCTGGCTTTGGTCGAGTTCTTGTGTAGGAAAGGGATAACTTTCACTAGCGTGGATATCACAAATTACACAACTATGCTTTCTCGTGTGTTGATAAAAATCCCACATGGGTACCAGTTTGACATCGAAAATCTGCACAATATCAAACCATACCTAGATAAGGATGGAATGGGTGATCTGGAAGTGGAAATCATCGACATATCCTATGCAAAACCGAAGAAATTGAAGTGAATCGAGCACAACTACTGGGAGTAGAATCTGATGAGCCAGGTGCGCCTCGAGTATGCAGCCAGAAACGCCTACATGGCGTACGAGTTGTACAGTAGGCTCATTACCATGAAAGATGGGATGTTTCAGCGGATAGAGCTATGCCCTAGTTGCAAGCGAGCCCAGCAAAAGAAGCACGAGGAGGTAGAAAGCCGATTTTGTGATGCAACTTCTGCCACAATAGTGCAACATATGCAATGCGGTATGTGTGTTTTTGGTCTCTGTGACCATGTTTTGACACATGGACCCCCTAGAGTCATTGCATGTTGTGTTCTTTTCCTAAACCACATTGATATCCACTATAGAGTCATTGATCCACATCACCACATTGACATCCACATGACCACACACACACTCTAGTGGATTATTCTATGATGCAACCTTCTGTCACACTAGTGCAACATGCAATGTGGAAGCTTCTTTCCTATGTCTTTTTGGTCTCTATGATCATGGTTTGACATGGATCCCCTAGATTCATTGCATGCTATGTTCTTTTCCTAAACCACATTGATATCCACTAGAGTAATTGATCCACATGACCACATTGCATGTGTTCTTTTATTTCCTAAATAACCACATTGATATCCACCTGACCACACACTACAGTGGATTCTGTGCTGCAACTTCTATCACACTTGTGCGACATGCAATTGTGGAAGCTGCTTTCCTATGTGTTTTCGGTCTTTGTGTGACACCCCGGGATTAGGGCTAGACAAATCCCAGACCTCTGTCTGATATAAGCCTAATCTAAATCTCGGAAGCGTACAGAGAAAGAATTGGTAACATTACAGTGACCCTACGACACAAAAATTATTATAGCAAGCTCATAACTGAGCAAAGAACCAAAATATTACAAGCAGAGGTCACTGACCACAAACATCAAACAACGGAAGGCAAATTATGCTATTAAGTATAGCAAACTTAACAAATGGCCTAAGAGGCCTGAAGCATAACGATGATGTCCCAATCCATAGATTCCAGGCTGCCGACCGGGAACCCCAAGCTACTCGTCGATGTCGATGATGTAACAAACTCTTCTTCTATGGTAACACTTACCTGCTGCAAAAGTATCAACAAAGCAAGGCTAAGTACAGGGTGTACTCCGCAAGACTTATGGCTGGTGGGGTTATTTTGCATAAAGCTAACTTTCTTTGTAAAAGGGGTAGAAGTAGAAGCTTGACTAAATAGATCATTTCAAAAGGGGTGAGAGAGCGATAACTCTAGCTTCGATCATCTTTTTGTATCCACTGAATCTTTATCAGCTGAACCTACCAACTAGGATCACCCCCTCGATCCCTGAGGAAGCATCCTTAAACACACCTCATTTCTCTTGTCAAGTTTTACGATTAGGTTATAGTTCTCTATGATCATCACGTCCATTCCCATGTCATCCATAACCGTGAACATGGCTTTTCGAAAAGATTATTACCCTGCAGGGGTGCACAACTTTATCCACACCTACCAACCGATTCTTAATGCCACTTAAGATTAGCCCTCTACCTTGGAAGGCCGGTAGAGAGTGGTTGACCACGACCTTTACCTTGCTTTTGCCGAGACCATGAGTCACGCCCTAAGGATATGCCGCCATAACGGGTAAAGTCCCGAAGTCGGTCCCTAGAGATGTGAACAGGGTTTGAGATTACGTAGGCCGTGCCTCTCCCATTCCCTGCCACGCTTACCTACCTGTATGAATGCACCTCCTCCACCTCCTTCAAGAATGACCAGAATGCATATGTCGAATGGAATGCCTGAACTATGTGAATCATGTAATCTACTAGGCAAGTTAGTTGGTCGAGGGGGTTTCCAGGCCCCCGTGTGGTTGTATGCTCATGTTGGTTCAAGAGGCAAGAACTCAGATCCTAGTGGTGGCAAGTATGGGACTGCAAAAACCACAACCCGACATGGCCTCCCATACAAGCCTTAGCATGTTTAACTCACATCTCTGATCATACCACGTCATCCTGTCCAACTAGGTTCATTCATAGCTCTGATTCATCAACCAGATGGACCAGCGGTAATAGCTAAGCATGGCTAAGCACAACAGATATAATAGCTCTAGCGAAGCTCATAAGCCAAACCCTAGTTATGCTAGGTGCAGTGGATCAGGGAGTATAGGCTACAAAGGTAACATGCATCAGACAGGATTAATCTATCGATCGATAAAAGACTTTGGAATCGTATGCACATGGCAAGAATGAAATACTTTGAAAGCATAGGATTTTATCATGTGTGGGGTTTTTCTTGCCTTTTCCTGTTGATACTCAGATAGAGAACTTCAGGTTCATCTTCTTGGCATCATTTGCCAATAAACTTCGATGGTGTTGATCTTGATCTTCAATCTTGGACTTGATATCGTTGCTCACATCAACTCCGAGGACTACCGAGAAGAACCAGAAACACCGGAAAGGAAAGAAACAATCAACACATGGCATCGATGCAATGCTCAATCAAGAATGATGATATGACATATTTAAAGGTGTTACATCGAACCCTAAAGATATATGAACCATTTTAAGCGGAGTGGGAATGCCCTAGATAGCACTTCTGATAAACTCCGGAGGCATATGAGAGGGGTTCATTAGGGTTTCACTAAGGAAATCATTTTAGTTGTTACAATGATGCATGACTTTGATGCTATTGTGTAGATCTCATTTTTCTGAACATTTTGATATATTATACATATTTTTCTGATTTAAAATGCAATAGTTATGATTTTTCTCAATTTAAATCCATTTTAAAATCATTTTTAAAACAAGTAACATTTTTGGAATTTATTAAATTATTTTCTAGCTGGCCCCACATGTTAGGATTTTATTCATTTCATAAATGATTTAGGAAATTAATAAAACGGTGACAACCGGGACCCACCTATCATATAATCTTTATTAAAATAATTACAGAAACATTTTAAATAAAAATAAAACAGGGGATTACTGCATCATGCTGATGTCAGCATGACATCAGCACGAGATGACATCACGCTGGCGTCAGCGCTGCCATCTGCTGCGGGTCGAGGTATGGGTCAGCGCTGGGGTGCTCGCGGGAGGGTGCCGAGGGCCGCACTGGACTCGCGCGGATGTGCTGGGCCAAAAGGTGGTGGCGCTGCCCCGGATTGGTCACCGGAGTGACCTCTCCGACGGCGAACAGCGGCGGAGCTTGCATTTGCACGGAGCGGGCACGGGGGAGGGCGAGAGGAAGACGGAGGAGATCACGAGCATGGTTAGGAGCTCACCACGAGCGCGAGGAGAGGGTCGGCAAGGCCAGGGAAGGTCAGATGCTGTCGAAATCGGTGGTGAGCACGGCGGCTAGACTCCAGGAAGGAGCTATCGATTGGGGTGGTTGGAAGCTTCTCTGGCTCGGGAGCTAGGACGAGGAGAATGAGGTGAAGCAGGTGGTTCCAACGGTGGTCTCGTAACGGCGAGGGGAGCTCGGGAACAGCGAGACGCCGGTGATGTCTGGGGGTTAGGCTTCGGCCACGAGGAGGAACAAGGGGGAGAGGACGAGGAGAAGTGGGGCACGACTAGGGTTACTCGCGGCGGCGTAGGGGATCTTGTAGACATCTGGGGCAGCAGCACACATCGCGGCGACGAGGATGGCATCGGGTGGCCGACGATGAGCCACCGAGATGCTTCGCTTCAGCGCGAGGAAGAAGAAAAGAAAGAGACGGCTGAACGGGTACGGGCTGGCTTAGGCCGAGGTGGGATGCATTTGGGCCGGAAATGGGCTAGCGGTGGATTCTAGTTGCTGCGCGCGGAGGTAGAGAGAGGAAGTGGGATGCGGCCTAGATAGAGTGAGAAATGGTTTTTATTCTAAAATCTTTTTCTATTTAGTTTTTCTCTCTTTTCTCTTTGTATTTTGAGATTTCAAACTATTTTGAATATTTCCAAAAAACAAGAACTTTGTGAACATATTAAAATATGGCAGGGACCCTTTATAACAATTTGGGTTCCTTAACTTTTGGTACATTTCAAAATATAAAAGCCACCTTTTGAATAGGCTGAAAGAGAGACGGAAAAGATTAGGGTTTAGGGTTTGCATTATTTTCTTTACATGCATGTTAAGGGATGATGCTCATGAATGCACAAACAAAGTCCTGATTATGATTTAACTAAAACTAGGGTGTTACACTTTGTGACCATGGTTTGACACATGGATCCCCTAGAGTAATTGCATGTGTTCTTTTCCTAAACCACATTGATATCCACTAGAGTCATTAGTCCAAATGCCCAAATTACATGTGTTCTTTTATTTCCTAAATAAACCATATTGATATCCACATGACCAGACACTCTAGTGGATTCTATGATGCAACTTCTGTCACACTGGTGCAACATGCAATTGTGGAAGCTGCTTTCCTATGTGTTTTTGGTCTCTATGACCATGGTTTGACACATGGATCCCCTAGAGTCATTGTAAGTGTTCTTTTCCTAAACCACAATGATATCCACTAGAGTCATTGATCCACATGACCACATTGCTTGTGTTCTTTTCCAAAACCACATTGATATCTACATGACCACACACACTCAAGTGGATTCTGTGATGCAACTTTTGTCACACTGGTGCCACATGCAATGTGTGGAAGCTTCTTATTTCCTATATGTGTTTTTGTTCTATGTGACCATGCATGGTTTGATACATGGATCCCCTAGAGTCATTGCATGTGTTCTCTTCCTAAACCACATTGATATCCACTAGAGCCATTGATCCACATGACCACATTACATGTGTTCTTTTCCAAAAACACATTGATATCTTCATGACCACACATACTCTAGTGCATTCTGTGATGCAAGTTCTATCACACTGGTGCAACATGCAATGTGGAAGCTGCTTTCCTATGTGTTTTTGGTCTCTGTGACCGTGGTTTGACACATGAATCCCCTAGAGTCATTGCATGTGTTATTTTCCTAGACCACATTGATATCCACTAGAGTCATTGATCCACATGACCACATTGCACGTGTTCTTTGCCAAAACCACATTGATATATACACAATCCAGTGGATTTCGTGATGCAACTTCTGTCACACTGGTATAACATGCAATGTGGAAGCTGCTTTCCTATATGTTTCTGGTCTCTGTACACCATGGTTTGACACATGGATCCCCTAGAGTCATTGCATGTGTTCTTTTTCCTAAATCACATTGATATCCACTAGAGTCATAGATCAACATGACCACATTCCATGTGTTCTTTTTCTAAAAGACATTGATATCCACATGACCACACAAATTCCAGTGGATTCTATGATGCAACTTTTGTCACACTAGTGCAACATGCAATGTGGTATGTGTTTTTGGTCTCTATGACCATGATTTGTCACATGTATCATCCCCTAGAGTCATTGCATGTGTTCTTTTTCTGAACCACATTGATATCCACTAGAGTAATTGATCCACATGACCACATTGCACGTGTTCTTTGCCAAAAGCACATTGATAGCTACACACTTAAGTGGATTCTGTGATGCAACTTCTATCACACTGGTGCAACATGCAATGTGGAAGCTTCTTTCCTATGTGTTTTTTGGTCTCTGTGACCATGGTTTGACATGGATCCCCTAGATTCATTGCATGTTGTGTTCTTTTCCTAGACCACATTGATATCCACTAGAGTAATTGATCCAAATGACCACATTGCATGTGTTCTTTTATTTCCTAAATAACCACATTGATATCCACCTGACCACACACTCCAGTGGATTCTGTGATGCAACTTATGTCACACTTGTGCGACATGCAATTGTGGAAGCTGCTTTCCTATGTGTTTTTGGTCTTTGTGACCATGGTTTGACACATGGATCCCCTAGAGTCATTGCATGTGTTCTTTTCCTAAACCACATTGATATCCACTAGAGTCATTAATCCACATGCCCAAATTACATGTGTTCTTTTATTTCCTAAATAACCACATTGATATCCACATGACCAGACACTCCAGTGGATTCTGTGATGCAACTTCTGTGCACACTTGTTGACATGGGTATACCCTACAGGTACTCGAGTTTGGTATATATGGCCTAAATATGTAAAGGCCCACGGTGTCACCAAGGCCCAAATGAAGGACTCGAGTAACCTACGGACTCTCGATTGCTTGAAGAACAAGAAGAAGCTAAAGATAGAAAATTTGAAGGGGAAAACCCTAACTTGTAACCGACTCGACCTACTACCCGAGACCTAGCCTATCTATATAAAGGCTAGGAGGGGGCGGCGAGGAGGACACACGCAACCCTAGTTTTCCACAACCCTTGCCAGATTGCATCTGCGCACCATTGTAATCCTCGATTCCTTTGATAATTCCACGAGCAGACAAGCAGGAGTAGGGACCTCTACGAGGCCTGAACCTGGGTAAATCTTTGAGTCCCCTGTGTGCTTGTTTGCTAGCCGATAGATGTCTCCAGCGCTCCCTCCTTCTCCAAAACCCAAGTCCATAACAATGGGCATTGATGAGTTAAACCCTCGTCAATTGGCGCCGTCTGTGGGAACTGGGAGTGCTGATGTTATGTCTTCTTCGGCCCCATGAACCGCGATCTACAACACCGCAACAGTGGAGATTCGCCAACTCTTTGGCGTGTTCGACTTCACCGTCCACACGCCAGCCACTCGCCCGGCTTTCGAGTCCATGGGCAACGGGATCAACCTGGCAATAGGGAGCTTCCGCTTCCAAGTTGGTCAGATGGGCACGCTTCGCATGCCTGATCAGTCGACGATGCCATCGATCGCCCCAGCATCATGGTTCCCTCCATCGATCGGCACCCTCAGTGAGCTCAATGCCCCGACAACAGTCGAAAACACGGTCAGCGACAGCAGTCGCTACTTCGATCTGAGCGATCTGGCCACTGAAGATGGAACCTACGGTTCTAGATCTGAGAGTTGTGGGAGCAGCAGCTTCCCCAATCACTTCATGTGGCCGTCATCAACGTAGGCGACACATCCGCCAACCACGACAACACGGGCAATCGCGGCAATGGAACCGACCCGCCAAACGGCGGCAATGGCAGCAATGGTGGCAACCGCACCCCCGTCAACAATGGAGGAGCAGTCAAACCTCCAACCATAACAAACGAGCAAACCGGCGAAAGCGTCGTGGTCAGGCTCAACGATCTTGAGTGGGCTCGCTACCGCGAGGCCCTGCAGGGCAACCCTTTACCTCCCGGCTCCTCGCAAGAACTTCTGATGGGCTAC
Organism: Avena sativa; assembly: GCA_916181665.1. Lineage (NCBI taxonomy): Eukaryota > Viridiplantae > Streptophyta > Magnoliopsida > Poales > Poaceae > Avena > Avena sativa. The sequence goes on along the minus strand of OV702289.1, from coordinate 353,077,514 downwards.
CACTGGCTCCTGAAGGAAGAATTCAAGCGTCAAGCGCAAACAATCGCGCAACTAGAAGCACGCAAAAGGGCGGCAGATGAGTCAAGTCTTCGTCCTGCTGGGCTCTCCTCCCACGGAGGATCCTCCTCAAAAGGCAACAAGTACATCACCAAAAAGAGGCAATCTCGGATGGACCATCTCACCGAGCAAGAACGCATAGAAGCTGCAAAAGTCCTCGACTTCAGATCTATGGCAGTCGATACGCGGGGCAATGTGGTCCCAAAGACGCCGCAAGCTGCAGTGACAGCGGCCACCATGTACCTCCTCAATAACCAGCCGCCAGCTGGAGATCCCCGAGCCGCCATGCACCGATCTACGATCACGGGCTTGGGACTAATCGAGGCCGCCCTTGACAAGGAGTCAACGCTGGAGCCGAAGAAAGGCAAAGCACTAGCAAAGCGCTACTCCTCGCCCTCATCCAGTGATGACAGTCACGACCTGTCTCGACGCCGCCGCTCACGGCGACACGACCACGACTACGACGCGTGTGATGACATCACGTAGCGCAAGATGGACAAATCAAGGGCGCGACGTGCTCGGTCGACTGACTCGGAAGAGGAAGATGTGGAGCTCTGTAGCGCTAGATGCTTCAGCAGATCCATAAGGCAAAAGCGAATGCCCAAGGGGTTCAAACTCCCATCAGAGAACCCGAAGTTTGACGGTCTACAGGACTCGAAGATCTTGCTGGAGGATCACATCTCCTCCGTCAGAGTCCACGGCGGCAGTCGAAGCACAACCATGCAATGCTTACAGCTACAGCTGCAGGGCGCCGCCCGAGCATGGCTCAACAACCTCCCGCATGGATCCATTCGCAGTTGGGATGATCTGGTTTATAGCTTGGTGTGCAACTTCAAAGGCAGTACAAGCAGCCAGCATCAATCGAAGAGCTAAGATGCTGCCAGCAAAGATCGGGCGAATCCCTACGCTCCTACATCCAAAGGTGGTCCATCATCAAGAACTCCACAGAGAACATCTCAGAGGATCACGCGATTGACGCATTCAACGGCGGCGTCCGCCGCATAGAGCTCAGGGAGGAGTTGGGCTGCTCAAAGCCCAAGACCATTGACCACTTGATGGAAATCGCGAATCGGTGGGCCGATGGAGAAGATTCGGTGAAAAATCATGTTCACTCCGACGAGGAGGCAGAACTCGAGCGCAGACGTGACCACCGAGGCAAACGCCGCATGCGTATCTACGATGATCGCGACGACGTCAACATGGTCGCAGCCGGCTACACCGACAGACGCGACGACAACCGCAACAGCGGATACTGCAGCGGTGGATACCGCGACTCCAGGAAGACCACGCAATCGTGCTGAAGAACCCGTGATGGCTCAGTGCACGGAGCCCAGAAAAGTGCTGGTGCATGGTTGATGTAGAGCTCGTTGGGAACCCCAAGAGGAAGGTATGATGAGCACAACAGCAAGTTTCCCTCCGTTATGAAACCAAGGTTTAATCGAACCAGTAGGAGCAAGTAAACACCCCAAAGGTGTTACTAGCTGAGCTTTGGCAGGGCGCACTACCGGTGCTTGTAGCAACGTGAAGACCTGCACAACACAACCACAGAACTTTGTCCCCAACTTGCGATGAGGTTGTCAATCTCAATGTGTTTTGCGGAAAACAATGGATTAAACGTATCGAATGGCAAGAAGTAAAAGTTTGCAGAAAGTAAACACAAAGAAGTAAATAGTTGTAGATTGTATGTAAAGAAAAGGACCGGGATTCATAGTTCACTAGCGGTGGCTCTCCTTAGATAGATAACATGCTGGGTGAACAAATTACAGCGGGGCAATTGACAAACACCGAGAAAGAAATACATGCATATACTAATCATCTTAACTCCTTTGAGACTTGATTGGGCATTACACCATTATACATAGACCGCCATCCAACTTCATCTATGACTAATAATCCACCTTCAAGTTATCATCCGAACCCCCTCCAGTATTAAGTTGCAAGCAACAGATTATTGCTTTACAAACTGCGTGTAAAGTAAACAATACGATTGTTCTATGATCAAAGGATTGTTGTTTTCTTCCTAGTAGCAACAGCACATCTAGTACCTTAGAGATTTCTGTCACTTCCCCAGATTACTAGAGGCATGAACCCACTATCGAGCATAAATACTAACTCTTGGAGTTGCTAGCATCTACTTGGCCAAGATAACTACTAACAACGGAAAGCATGCAAGATCACAAATAACAAAGACATGATAGAATTAATAATTTCTTAGCATCACAATATCCATCGGATCCCCGCAAACACAACATGCAGAATTACAAATAGATGATCTTGATCATGAACAGAGCTCACAAGATCTAGACATGAAAGCACAAAGGAGGAGAACCAGCCATCTAGCTACTACATGGATCCGTAGTCCAAGGATGAACTACTCACGCATCACACCGGAGGCTTGCATGGTGATGAAGAAGGCCTCTACTACTTGGCCAAGATAGCTACTAACAACGGAAAGCATGCAAGATCACAAATAACAAAGACATGATAGAATCAATAATTTCTTAGCATCTCAATATCCATCGGATCCCCGCAAACACAACATGCAGAATTACAAATAGATGATCTTGATCATGAACGGAGCTCACAAGATCTAGACATGAAAGCACAAAGGAGGAGAACCAGCCATCTAGCTACTACATGGATCCGTAGTCCAAGGATGAACTACTCACGTATCACACTAGAGGCTTGCATGGTGATGAAGAAGGCCTCTAGGGTGAATTCCCCTCTCCGGCAGGGTGCCAGGAAGAGCTTTAGATCCCTCCCGATCTAGGGATGGAGATGACGATGGCTACAAACTCTTTCATGGATTTTTGATCGGGCACTTAGGGTTTTCGTTCCGAGGGCAATATATAGGCGGAAGGAGAGGCCGAGGGGGTGCCTGGGCTGGCCACACCACCCCCTGGCGCGGCCAGGTGGTGTGGCCGCCCTCTGGCCCCTCTCCATCTCGTATTCTGGCACTTGATGACTTCCGGAAAAATAGGCACTTTGGCTTTTGTCCCATCCAATTCCGAGAATATTCATTTTCTGACTTTCCTGGAACCAAAAACAGCAGAAGACAGGCAGTTGGCACTGTGGCTCTTATTAATAGGTTAGTCCAAGAAATTGTATGAAAAGTACTCCACAGTTGGAACCAAACACAAGAAAGTGGATAAAACCAAGCAAATCCAAGCATGGAACATCAAAAATTATAGATACATTTGCAACGTATCAACATCCCCAAGCTTAACTCCTGCTCGTCCTCGAGTAGGTAAGTGATAAAAAGAAAGAATAATTTTTGAGGTGACATGCACCATCAAAGACTTGATCAAAGTATTTGCAAAACATTCAAAGGTGGGATCATAGTACTTCAACCATAACATGAAAGACAAAGTTCTAGCAATAAGCAAAGAAACTATGATGCAACATGAAAAGGCACAAACAAAAGATTCATGAATAACAATGCTTTGCAAGACGTTTGTTTGTTTCACATAAAGAAAACATAGCATAATAGTATTCAGCTTGTCCCTCAATAGAGTAGCAAATATAAATGCATAGGACACCTTCAAACTAGGGGACAAGCTTAAGTACATCACCTCAAGGGGACAAGCTGAAGTACATCCTGCGAATGCAGTTCACCACCTCCAACAACGAAGCTGAATATGAGGCCCTGTTGCACGAGATGAGGATGGCAAAAGCCTGCGGTGCTAAGAGGCTCATTATTTACGGTGACTCCAAGTTGGTCGTTAACCAAACAATGCATGAGTGCGATGCACTGAACGACAACATGATCGCCTACCGCGACCTCTACGACACACTCGAAGGGGACTTCGACGGCTGCGAGCTACGACACATAGGCCGCGAAAGCAATGAAGAGGCGGACGCACTCGCCAACATAGGCTCTACCTGCGCCCCCATACCACCTGGGGTATTTCTCGAGAGCATCTGCGAGCGCTCCATCAAGCCAAAGGCAGCAGAGAAGAAAACAATCGCAACAACGGACTCGGGGGCTACGCCACCCAATGAGCCAATGGCACTCAACGACCTGGAGCTGGACACAGGACTCGAAGGACCAATAAGCGTCATGATGATCAAAGCATCCTAGACTCAGCCGTACATGACGTACCTCCTCAGAAAACGGCTACCGGACGACCCGACTGATGCGCGACACATCGCGCAGCGATCCAAGGCATTCGCTGTTATCAACGGTGAACTATACAAGCA